>OX101721.1:48681090-51181090 GCA_944452665.1 Stenoptilia bipunctidactyla | reverse complement strand
AGGAGGCCAAACTTTGTATTAAATTGTTCAATTATTTTTCAATAAATTAATTTTGATTATAAATTTTGTATTTTTTTTTTCGAAATTTTTTATTTGGTTTGACCTTAGCTCGTTTTGCGTATGATACAGAAGACATTACATTGTTATTTTTTGTTATTACAAAAACAATATAAAAATAACAGATGTTCAAAAAGATCCTAAAAGAATATTCAAAAAAAAAATAGTAACTTGTAACATGAAATATTATTAAAAAAATCACATAAGTACATGTTGTTTATACTTTTTTGATGTGTGTATTTTTCTTTTTTATCAGTTTCCATTTACATGCGCGTCCGTCTAAGTCTCCATAAATTGCCTTTTTATTACTTTCTTATTCAACTTTCGATAATCTACGCAAAACCTTCAAGAATTGTCCGGTTTCTTAACTAAAACCACAGGTGATGCGTACGGACTTCTTGACTTACGGATCACATTATTCTCGAGCATGTCTGCGATTTGCGTTCGATACTCTATGGGTGCGCTCTGTGTAACTTTAACCATACTGCCTAACTCTTTCTTATCAAATGCAAGAGATGGTCGGTATTTACTCAACATTCATAATAAACTACTGCGTTCCATTTCTAGTAAAGTAGGGGACAAATTAAAATCTTGCTTGTTATTATTGGCTACCCCCATGTCCCATAGTTTACTTTCATTTTTATTTAGAAAGTCAGCGAAGAATAAATATTGTTCCATACCTAGATGCCGTGGCCGTGTAATTTCTCAATTATGATCGATTGGGCTGGCGACAAAATTGGTGTCTATTTTATCTAAACGAACATGGTTATTACCAAAATCTATGACGGCGTTGAACTTTTGAAGAAAGTTCCGAACTAAAATTAAATCACTTTCAATATTAGAAATTACTAGAAAGTCTTGGGAAAATATTTTTTTTTATCATTAGACGAACTGTGATTTTACCGGAGACAAGTATCTGTATTATTGTAACAGAGGCTCCTGTATCGATCAATGCGGGGTACGCCCTGCAGTTATTTAGTTTTACATGAATTATGGGGTTCAAACTGACCTTTTTAATGTGTTTTTCCGTTTTACTCAGCACCAGTGAGATACCATTTCATTCACTGATAACGGTTGGCATTTGGGGGTATCGGTGCATCCCTTGTATCCCTTCGCCTGTGTCTGAAACCGTATGAGGAACAATTAGGTAAGTTTGAGCACATTCTTGTTTCCCTATTTTCCATCCCGGTTGGCGTATGGAAACGGTCATCCCTCCCTGGTTTATTTATTTATTTATTTATTAGGAGAACCAACAGCTCTTAAATAAGTTTATATAAAACAATAGGTTTCAGAAGGCCAATTAAAGGTTCCCACGGTTAGAAATTATATAAAATTAATGTGAGCAAGTAACATTGGTTACGATACAGTTCGCCCACTTACAAGCTAAGCGGTATTCGCCACCGTCGCCGTCGATGAGAGTGGACCGGCAAGTTGAGGCCCGTCTCCTGGTGATTCTCAAAGATTTCCTGCATTTGGGTAATCGTATCTGTGGCGGCCACTGCTTCGTATGGAGGCAAATAACCACCCTCGGATCGCTAGGGATACACACCCTCTTTGGATGCGGTTGAGAGTATAATGCGGTTAGGGAGCATCTAATATCTATTAATAAAAAGAGAGAATTGGACTTTGCTAGACTTACAGTGGAAAGAGCGGCAACGCTCACCCATACACGAACCCTGGAGCGGTACGTCTGCTTCTTCTATTGCTTCTTTCTTCCGGGCCCGGGTAATATGACGTCACTTCACAACGTAAGCAGTTCTGTCCAATACTTGCGGTTTGTTTGTGGGTTCTCATGCGAGAGAAGCATCCACTGGCAGCGTGGTCAGGGGGCATCAAGGAGCACCCTATCTATATGATGAGTACACAGCCTTCAGGCGCGTGTTGGGCACGTGAGACGCGAACCGTTCGTGACGCTGTACGACGATGTACTGAAGTATAAAATGTATGCGGCGAATGACATCTAATGGTCAAAACTAATAGAAAAATGCGGGTAGCCTCAACTACAAACTAAAAGCGTCTTACTGGCGCGAACAGTATCCTTGAGGATCCTCTGATTCTCGTAAACTGTCGAGGCCAGTCTACACTTATTTGGGTACGTGCATGTTCGCAGAAAATGTTTTATAAATGTGGCGTCTGTGGTTGTTGGCCCCGCCTTGGTCGCGCACCCCTCTAAAGCATAATAAAACGTTACCGTCTTCGTCGGCATTCTGCTTCCGCGAGTAGAATGCCACATAGTCGACGTCTCGCGAGAATTCTAAATTAAACTTGGCATTTCAACCAATTTCCAAAAAAGGAGGAGGTTCTCAATTCGTCTGTATGTTTTTTGTTTGTTTTTTCTTTTTGTGTCTTTGTTACACGATATTTCAGACAATTATAAATTGATTTTAAAAATTGTTGTTTCATATGATAGAAGATGATGATGATGATGTCCTCCCAGACGTATCCGTCGAAGGCGACACCCTGTCAGTTGCACGGATTCTGTCTTTCGGGGAACTTCATTGCGCACTATGCGATCGTGTATTTTTAACAAAATTTGGCTTCGCAAGTCACGTTCGAGCACATGATAGAAGATACTTTATAGTTGGTCCCATATAAATTTCACCGAAAACGGTTAAGTGCTTCCTTGAAAATTTTAAACTTTTTAAAAAATATGTATGATTTCGGAGAATGTTTACATTGATTATCTCAACTCAGCCAAAGTTTTGACGTGAAGTTGGTTTTTTAATGCTCTGCATTCGTTGATTATTATAGTTCTTGGAATATCTGGCATGAGTTGACGATCGTCCTACAAAAATATGGCGCTGGTACGTCTAGATATCCTGCCATCACCATCTTCTTCGCCTCATCATCATATAGCGGTTTATATTGTAAAAAAAAAATCACCTACTTCGGAATATCCTGTAAACTTATCCATGTTGGAGTTATTCACTTTTTCTTCTTTTTGTATATTTCTTCTTATATTACCTTTACTCGCTTGGCTGTGATTTATATTGAGAGATAGTGTACCTGAAAAATATTAAAAGCGCTTCCCGGCTGCCACCGCCACGTAAAAAAGCGGCAATTCTGAGAAGCAGATTAATTATTAAATTAAAATTCACATATTCAGAAATCACTCTTTATCTTATTCACTGCAATCGATTACTTTACATTTAATTAACTCAATTCGGTTTATTAGAAGGCGGCGGGGCAAGGCCACGGGGCCTGTATGCTTTGCAAATGAAAAACAATTGGAAGTGCATAAATTTTCTGATGTCCGTCAGTTTTTCTGTTTTTATTTATAATATTTCAAATGTAATTCTTACATCTGCCGTAAAGTTGACGCTTTATTCACAAACTACAAGACGCACACAAACCTTATGGTATCTACATCAGAACACTATTTTATTATTACAACCTTCACATTGGTAGGGTCAAGGATATGTAGTTTGGATCCTATCTATGAAATTACATATCATTTTAGGACAATTTTATGTTTTAAACTTATATAATTAGCTGATGCCTAACCCAGTCTAACATAAACCAATGCCATACTTACATAAACTCAATGTGACTTTATTATTGACTCTCTTATTATGCGATACAAAGAAGAGCTTATTTATACAGTCCAAAATTTAGTTTTCTTAACATTATTTAAAAAGTAATCATTGTTCGCGCCAGTTACCCTAAGGTGGCGCTAGTCTGTGTTTTTAGTTGAATGAAGACGAATTGTTTTTGACAGACGTCAAAACGTCAAAGTCATATTGCTGTTACTCTTGTGATTTGGCGCCTCGAAAAGAGGTTGTTTTTTGTTCCGGTGAATTGAATTGACTGTGAAGATTTTGTTTAACGATTTGTTTACGAGAAAAGTATTAAAAAGTGGTGCAATCTACGTATTATTACATATAAGTAATATAAACATATCCCCATTCCTTTCTATTTAATATTCCCCTTCTTATTATCTATTGTATATACTTGCCGCCACGCCGCCTTGAATGGCGTTGTTCGCGCGTGGAGATTGCTGGATGTTGGTGAGTTATTTATTTCATTAAATATTTAAAGCAGTGACTATTCGCTGCGTACGGGCATAAGATTATTTATTGCCCGTTCAATCATATTTTTACATTAGTTAAAAAGTAGATAAAACAAAACCTTTACATAACAGATTTGCTTGTTTACATTTTCACTATACAAATTAATTCTCAATTGTCTCCTAAACGTATTAAACTAATTTAAATGATTCAAAAATTCAAATTGGGATACA
Organism: Stenoptilia bipunctidactyla; assembly: GCA_944452665.1. NCBI lineage: Eukaryota > Metazoa > Arthropoda > Insecta > Lepidoptera > Pterophoridae > Stenoptilia > Stenoptilia bipunctidactyla. Next base: position 51,176,793 of record OX101721.1, on the reverse strand, counting down.
TTGCATTTATCCCAATTTTAATAAGTAATATTTGGCAATTATTAATATTAGGCACAAAGCTCCGTGATATTAGGTCCTTACATATGAAATTGGCGTTTTGTATGGGAGGAATAAAAGTCGTTTATTTTTTTTAAATAATATATTTATTTAATCAAAGTATGATCCATTTTTATCTTTGCACTTCTGTCATCGCATAGGTACTTCATTTATGCCTTTTCTAAAAAAAACATGAGGATGGGAATCAATAAAATCTTTGAAGGCGGTTTGGACTGCCTCATCGGAGTTGAATTTTTTCCCATGCAAAAAGTTATCCAAATTTCTAAAAAAATGGTAGTCATTTTTTTAGAAATGCCCATCACACTTCAACTGAACTCTCAATTTAACGTTTAACTAATTGTATATGCTGTTTTAGTAATGTTGACTTATTTGATAATGTTTAAATTAGAAATTAATTAAAAAAAAATCTTTCGTGTTTGAGCTGTTTGTTTTAACGAATAAATGTTTTTTACTATCAAGTTAATGTTTTAATGGAATCGCCTTATTGTCAACTATTATTATTTACAGTTTATGTACAAAAATAACTTACATATTGCTTCCTGTCAATGATGTTAAGTACTCAGCACACGTATACACAAGCACTTTATAATAACTGCTGCATATGACTTAATGTCCTTATCTGTTTTGATAGTAGCGAAGGCGTCAGATATACTGATTTTAAGTTAGCCCGCACTCTGAATTATATGACTGTTGTGACCATGCACCAAGTCTTTAACCCGACCTCACAGAAAAAAGTCTAGAGTTGTACGTTCAGGTGACCTGGGATGTTAGGTGGAGCCGAAATAATACACGACTGGTTAGGTTCAAAGTAGACTGTATATTGACTAATAAAACGATACATATTGAGGAGGTGCGTCACACACTACAGGCGAGCTCACCAGCCCTCCGCGTCCTATCCATCGCTCACCGTACCTACTCTTGAGACATGTATAACGCACATGAAGACATGAAAAACTCTCGCACTTCACCCCGTAACAAGTCCAGGTTGGAGTTACTGTTTAAACGTTCGAGGAAAACTAGGTCTTAAATGTTTTCACCAAACATACATTCACACTGAATCGGTGCTGAAAGTGGTCGGTCAGGCAGGCCGCACCATTCGCGGATTATGAGTTAATTTACCCGCGCGCGTATCACTCACTAGACAGACTTTTGCAGACTGGCGAGCAGTGAGCGGGTCTCGTTGGACTCAAACAAAGCCGAGTGGTGTCGGCGCGGCCGGCTCGCTTGACTTTCGGTGTCTTTGATTGTGTCGCCAGAGAATGCATATTACGGAAGACCTACGTAATAAACTTGAGCGGCTTCAAAATCTATGCATAAGGTTCATATTTAATCTACGTAAATACGACCATGTTTCCGAATATCGCACCAAGCTCAAGTGGCTTCCAATTCGTTTTCCCCGGAATACTCAACTTCTTTGTCTCGTATATATATCGTATACTAATCAATCCTGCCGCACCGAGCTATTTAAAAACAAGATTCTTATATCGCTACACACAACACGACAGACAACTACGATCAACCGATAATTTTATGCTGACCACACCTGTACATAAAACCGAATTTTATAATAAATCTTTTACGGCTTCAGCTGTGTCCCTGTGGAACGAACTGCCTCTAAAAAATTAAAAAAGTTCAAACAGTTCAGCAATTCAAAAAGCTAGTCAAATCACATTTCCATACAAATTCTGTCTTATAATATGTTCTTAATTAGTATATTTTTACCTTATGTATGTATTATATATATGGCATCTATATATGTATGTATTTAAATAGTATATCATGTAGATATATGTACATATGTATCTATATATCCGTGTAGGAGCGGCTTGTGTGAGAATAGCCCTACCGCGCCAGGATAAGCGCGTCGTAGAAGTCGACTGATCCGAGCGACCCCCGCTTGCGGGCGGGACCCCTTCAAGGGACCACCTTTTATATAAAACGCTGCCGCCGAATATCACCGCTTTTGCGGTGATGTCCACCGGCAATGCTTTATGAAAAGCCAGTTCAATATGTATATATGACTACACAGTATATAAGTAGTTATATATTTGTAGCTTTAAATTTACTTTCTTGTTATTACTAAGAAAATTTCCCTTATCTTGTCGAAAAGGTTGCCTGGAAGAGATCATATTTTGTTGATAAGGCCGCCAATTATACTCTATTGTATTTTTGTAAGCTAACTATGTAAATATAATTAGTACAATAAAGAATTAATAAATAAATACATAATATTGTCTTAAGTTTTCGCGATTCATACTATTAAATAAAACACTTTTTAACCGGATTTATCGCGTATATTTACATTTTAAATTTTGACTCGACGTTTCGGTGTCTTTGCAGACACCGTGGCCACGAGCGACTGAGGTGTCAAGCGTCGGATTGATAGATTGAAAAAGTTATACATCATCATCTCCATCTGTTTCTCAGTCTTCGAGCGTAGCGTTCTGGATTGACACAAAACGAGCTGACAGTATCTTAAGTTTCAGGCGCACGAGCTTGCTGGATGTTAGATTTAATATTTTTCAGGATAGGGTCCCATGTCGGTGATAGTTTCCAACCATCTTCTCTATTGAAATTAGGGTGTTTTTTAATTTCAATCGCTTCTCTGATCATTCTAGGAATGTAATGCTTCTCTCTAGATAAAATTTTCACAGAGTTAAACCTTAAGTAGTGGCTGGGCTTGTCCATGGAATGCTCACAAACTGCAGACTTTGAAGCTCTTCGATGTTTTTGGTTTGACCAATGTAGGAAAGCCCACAGCCGCAGTCAATCTTGTAAACACCTGGGTCTTGTAAAGGGATGCTGCATTTAACTGAGCGCGAAGATGTCGAAGATGTTGACTTATTTTTGAATTAGGTTTAAATATTGTTTTTATCGAAGACTGAGAAACAGATGGAGATGATGATGTTTAACTTTTTCAATCTATCCATCCGACGCTTGACACCTCAGTCGCTCGTGACCACGGGGTCTGCAAAGACGCCGAAACGTCGAGTCAAAATTTAAAATGTAAATATACGCGATAAATCCGGTTAAAAAGTGTTTTATTTAAATAAATACATACCTATGACTAGTGCTATGTTTCTGTGTGTGCGTGTGTGAGTGTGTTTCTCGTAATATTCGATATTTTTTGGTTATGTGTATTGAAGGCCTAATTTTTTAATCGTCGGATAAAAGTTATCTGACGTATAAAGTATTACTCGGCGGAATAATGTTGTTTTACGATTTCTTATAATTGTATGACAATAAAGTTGGGACGAACTTGAAGCTTTCGAGTAATTTTTTTCACTAAATAGGTAGGTAACTTTTGTCTGACTATTGAAAAATCTTAATAGAAATATGGGGAACTTTTATTTCTTGCTATTTCGTCGTAAATAACAGAGTAAAGAAAATGTTGTCAACTTATGAGAATTATAAAATATCAATTTACCTAACAAAACAATTTTTTCTTTCATAAATTGAATCCACACATCCTTCTTAACCTTCTCCTAAAATATTTTGATCTTCATAAAATAGACGCTATATAGGGTTGATTTTTCGTCACCAGCCAAATTTAAATGTTAGTTTCTTTGATACGATATTAACGTACCTGCATAATTTATTTTAGCGTCGCTTTGTACAAACAAGTAGAAACATGGAACCACAAACTTTAAAAAAATAGTCGCTGTTGATGAACATAGCAGCGTTTCTTGATAATACTACGACGTAGTACTGCAAGATGCTTTGTAGTAGCGCGTAGTCATCTTTATTTTAATGGAAATTTAGAGTGACCATGTCTTGGTTAATATGTTAGCGGATATAGGTATTAATTTCCTTGTAAAAAAATACTTTTTCTTTACAAAAATCATTTCTCTAAATGATACTTATTATGTAAAAAAAATTTGACCGGCGACCACAAATCAACCCTGCATAGTTAAAGTTTTGGACATGTGCATACTCCCAGTTCTCACCTACGGTGCACAGACGTGGTCTTTGACACATTCATAGAAGACGAGGCTAATGGTTTGCCAAAGAGCGATGGAGCGCAGCATTCTTGGTGTCAAATTGATGAACAAAATCCGCAACACCGAACTACGCTCGCGCACCAAGATCGCCGATGTAGGCTTCAAAGCTGCTTTATTGAAATGGGACTAGGCTGGGCACGTAACTCGATTGCCGGAGGAGTCATGGGCCAAAATTGCTACGGCCTGGTCTCCAAACTGGAAATGGCACCTCGGCAGACCCAAACGTAAATGACAAGATGAGATTACCCGATAAAAGACTTCGTGGAAGGAAACAGTCAAAAATAAAAGAATGGAAAAAATGGAGGGAGGCCTTTACCCAGCAGTGGGACAGCTTAGGCTAATATAATAATAATAATATAGGTAAAGCACAAAAACAATAGCTAATCACTGCCGGTAATATGTAATTACGCACAAAAAGTTGGATTTGCACTGACCTCTTGACTCGTCACCCGGCCAGGGAAAGATTGAAATATCTTTCTATCTCAATTTCACGCATGTTAATTGCGATTGCGCTCTCTTTCTATTCTCAATTCTAAATAATTTATTGCTTCCATAGTTTTACAAGGTTCGTAGGTATAAATAATGCATATAACACTATTGGCCGAAAGTAGGCACTGCAAAGTATCTATACTTTTACTAATATTATAAAAGCTGAAGAGTTTGTTTGTTTGGTTGGTTGAACACGCTAATCTCACGAACTACTTTTTCGAATTGAAAAATTCTATTTGTGTTCTATAGTCCATTGATCGAGGAAGGCTATAGGCTATATAACATCACGCTGTGACTAATAGGAGCGAAGTTACAAAGAAAAGTGTTGCGAAAACGGGAAAAATTATTCAAATTTGAGAGATTCCATTGCGTACGCTGCGTAAACGGTTTAAGTTACGCAAAAATAAGATGGAAAAGTAAGACGGAATTATTTTTCTTTAAAAGTTCTAAAAAAAAGTCCGCGGTAGCATATAGCTATCTTTTAAGATTTACTCACAATTACCATTTTTATGGTTATAAATCGCGTTCGAAATTAATGTATTAATTGCGATGGAGTTTTACCAATATACTATTAATCCTTATCCAATTTAATACATTATTTATCATAATTATTTAATTGTGAACAAAATTGTCTTTGACTCACTTGATTTCAATCAATATCTTGGGAGATATCGTAATTTCAAAATAACTCTGCAATAAAATATATTAGGTAGGTATGTTCGGGAAGACGCAGGCGGGCGAGCGATTCGCTAGCATGGCCGCCACTCGAGCTGTTAATTCTCCGAGATACCTACCGAATCTGGGTGCCTATGGCAATATTCTCACAACTTTTATTATTTCCCTTGGAAATAATTAACCACCAAATTTCAATAACGGTTCGGAGTTAGACTACTTACAAGTTTAATTTCTGCGCAATAACTTTCTATTCCTACTTTTTTACTACATTTTTTTCAAATCGGTGACTTAGCCAGAGTTTGACCTCATTCTCACCTGATGGTAAGTGTAAATCGTCGAAGACGATAGCAAACGGTCTTATAACAGAACTGGCTCTTCATAAAATATTTTCGGGACGCATCACCGCTGTAGTGGTGATATTTGGCGGCAAATTTCAGTCAGGCGAGATAGTCGGGCTACCACCAAGCGGGGCTCACTCGGGTTAGTCGCTTTACACGATACGCTTATCCAGGGGCGGTGGGGTTGTTCTAGGGGTACATTAGGGGTAATAACTAAATTGTTGTCAAAATCACTTAATGCTGGGTTTCTATATTTTACATGTGTAAAAGCTACGACAAACGAATGGTAGGTAGGTGTAAGAATTGTAAGTAGTAATTTCAATGACAAGATGTTGATAATTGAAATCCTTTATAGGTACGCCTGGCTAATTCTACTGGTCGTCGACTAAACGAACATACATACATAACTTCACGCCTGTATCCCTCATGAGTTAGGCAGAATATGATAAAGAAAGAATATTGCAGTGACAGGGACTCAGCCTTTTGCCCACAAAAAGCCAATAAAGCCTCTATCCCTTAAATTACTCTTACAGTATGACTGGGAAGAGAAGCAGCTGGTACATTCTTTGCTTTTCTGTTGCTCCCAGTCCAGCATGGAAGCAACGAACGAACAGTTATTTTGATATTGAAATGTGGCATTAGTAGTTTAGATGTGAAAGCGGTCAGATAGCCAGAAAAAAAACTGAACTACAGTAAAAATTAATATTTTATGGTAATAGGAGTTCTAAGGAAATGCTCCTGGTAAAAGCTGGGGGCTTATAAAAGGTTGAACTTAAATAATAAATCCGAAAGATAGTTGGTATGTAGGAGAAAAGTTTGCTATGTTGATAGGGCTAAATAATTAAGAAAGCTTCTTGCGCGATTCAATGTAGGTAGGTAAATACAGAGATATACATATTGTAATAAAGTTAAAATTTCAAAATCCTAATGGAACTCAATATCGTTTAGGTTTTCTTTATTTCGTGATCATTTCTGCCTCTTGGAAGTCAGAAACCGTAAATTTCTTTGGAATAAAAAGTAGCGTATGTGTCACACAGGACTTTATGAACCTACCATACCAAATTACATTTAAATTGGCTAAGCCGTTTGACCGTGAAAAACAGTCAAACATATATGTAGACAGATACACATTAAACACTGATAATGGCTGGATGTATGGAGTTTTACTACTCTTTTACACAAAAACATCCGAATGTTTTTTTCTGAAACTGCACAGTAATGAAGGTTTACCTAGAATAACATACATATAAGCTACAATTTAAGGAAGATATCGAGAGAATTTAAAAAAAATCGAGGCTTTATCTATACATATAATAAAATGGTAGGAAAGTCAAAACTGTACATTGAATATTTTTTTAAAAGAATACTTGGGGTATGATTTACAATCGAAACAGAAACAAAAAATATAGTTTTTAGAATTTTTGTCTGTTTGTCTGTTTGTCTTTCCGGGATAAACTCAAAAAGTACTGCATGGATTTACTTCAAATTTGGCATGAAGATAGTTAAGAAGTCGGGTCAACATATAGGCTACATATTATCACGCTAGCAGTGTTATAATCGTAGGTGCGTTTGGTGCTGCATAGCGTTCACGCAGACGACGTCGCGGGCAGCAGCTAGTTTATTAATAACGCAATGTGCCTTTGTTATGTAGGTAATAGATATGTATTTATGTTTGTGGTTAGGAGTTATGCATATAAAGATAGATAATACCTTGGAGAAGAAAATAGCCTACTCGAAATACTAATTCAATGCAGACGAAGTCGCAGGCACCATCTATGCAATATACCTACCTACCTATGGCTACTCTTATACATTCCCCCATTACTTTTACCCAGTGTGCCTTTCGTAGGTATTCCTGTCTGTTATTTACTTTTTGTAAGTTATTTTTTCTTATTTATTTGTTGTAGATCACATTGCTTTATTGTTTTTGAAGTAACTCTATCTGTTTATCTATCAGTAACGCTTTCACAGCTAAACTAATGAATCGATTTTGACGAATTTTAGAATAGTGTAAGTTTGAACATCAATGAGGATATATTATAATATTATATATCCAACTCCGATAATCAGTATTCACGCGGAAGAAGACTTAAAAATATAAGAATACATAAAAGAAGCTTAATTAAGGATTAAATTTATCATTCATGTATTCTCTTAATGTGTAATAACTTTTTTTAGCAATAACTCTTTTAGTTTTTAACCGAATTCAAAAAAAGGAAGTTCTCAGTTTGACCTGTATGTATGTTTGTCCGCAATATTCTCGAGTTTGGCTAAACCGATTTGGATGCGGTTTACAGAAAAAGATTTGTCATGTTTAGGGGAAGGTTTTAGCATATTAACCAACTTAAAAAAAAATATGGTTCTCAATATATCTGTTTATTTTGTATCAGAGAACATTCCGAACATTCGTATTACGTAAATTCGACCTCTGCATTCAGCCGAATATTTCATTGATTTGCCGATTAATTACCAAATACTAGCAGTTTCCCGCCAATTTACCTGCGCAACTTCTGATTAAAAGCAGCCAACTGACACAGAGGATTTTAACCTGTATGTTAATTATGTTTGTCAACGATTATCTTGCGTTTGCGGCTGAACCGATGTTGATGCGGTTTTTAAAAGGATATTTGTCCCATTTAAGAGAACCTTTTGGTATTTCAAAAAGGAAGGCACCGACTTCAAAAACTATGTAAATACCTACCCAGATAAATTATTAATGTTCTTATTACATTAGTAAGTATTAATTCATTTTTGGCAGAGATTTACTATACGGGGTAGTTATATGGATGGAAAAGAAACAGGAATAGGATGGCATTTATAAAAACTATTAAAAAATTTTTAGTGGGTCGGTTTTTTGAAGGCAGTTCACTTTTTCATAAAAAGAAATAAGTAATTAGTTTGCTTTTATTTTGGTTGGGGTTTTATGACTTTTTTATTTACCTATTAAACTAATTTTTTATTATGTTTTTTATGTTATCAGGGAGGTGATTGTAATTTTTTATAGACATAGCATTCTAAAAATTGAAGAACGGTTGCTCGCAAAAATCGCTTAATCGCTTTTCAGCTTTACAGCTAACAGATAGTAATCATTATTCATTGATATTTTCAATGAATAACGAAAATCATTAAAGTCTCCTATGTGTGAATTAGGCACATATGAGTCTATGATGAACAAAGTAATGTAAAAAATCATTAATTAAAATCAAAATGGTGACCGTAGCCGAATGGAGACAAAACTATTTCATTCACATGAAAACAAATGTTCAACATAACCATTCACTATTATTAACATGTTACTTACAGTTGCAGGTTTAAAGTTTATAAAGTCAATATTTTCTGTATTTTCTCCAGAAAATTTTGAAAAATAAATGTTTTAGGTTGCACTTAATAAAACAAGGCGTCACTTTGGTAAAGTTTACTCCAAATATCAATCTAGCCAATATGAAAAAAAGAAGTTGCATTACGTTTTGTCTGACAAATTGAACTTATACTGTTAATTTTAAATTATCATCAAAGTCACCCCCCTGTCAATGACACCCCGATTTACCGATATTTAAATATTTGAGATTTGAAATTGCAACGACGATATTACATACCGTATCCAGGTATTTCTTGATTTTACATTTTTATAGTGAATTGAACGATGTAGAGAGCTTGAAACGTTTTTATAATTGGATTTGAACACTCGAAATAGATATTGTTACTTTACGTACATTCTTTTTACTGTTTTCTTAGGAAACGTAATATTTCGTTTATAGAGCCTGGCTCCATTGTTTTACTCTCCATTTAATTATACAAAACATATTATTTAACAAAAATGTGTATAACTTTATTCGTACTGTGGAATACGGACTAGTTGTATTCCACTGGCTGGTAATCTACTCAAAACAAAATAGGGGCCACCTCGTTTTTTTCACAAAAAAGCGATTGTATAACACTTTAAACTTAATTTTAAGCTAGTTTTAGTGTCTTTGCATAAAATTGATATGTTTATGTATTCCTCACATTATTCTGAACAAAGTTTTTTAATCGTTACCCTCAAGTGGAAAGACATAAACAAATCAAGTTAAAATTACCCTAATCACAATTTCTTATTCACTTGTGTTTAGACTATCGTCACGAACGTTTCTCGATTTGTTTCACTACTTTTTTGAGTTTTATCATTAGAACTCATTACACGTATTCGGCACCATATGAGCATAGAAACAGCTTCTAGAGCATTAGTTGCTATAAGAGGGAGGATCTCTACGACCAGTAGCTTTACGCCTAGGTGTACCGCGGCGAGCTATCCGAAACGTTTGGGCTCGCTACCAGGAGACTGGTAGTGTTGTTAAAAGAGGCGGATCAGTTAGAAACCAGGCCACAACCACCAAAGACGACCAATACGTTCGTTTAACTGCCCGTCGAGAGCGTACCGTCACTGCTCGTGCTGTAAAAAACCGACTATAGTTAGCCACTGGTACAAGAATAAATTATCAAACGATCTTCCACAGACTCCATGAAGATGGGCAAAGATCCAGAACATGTGAATTTTGCATCAAATTGGCAAGGATTCATTGTGCAGCTCGCTTAAAGTTCGCACGTGAGAATTCGGACTGGACCATGGACAACTGGAGGGCTGTACTCTTCACAGATGAAAGATAGTGAAGCTTTTTAATAATGATAGGCGGGTCCGTTTATGAAGAAGACAAGGCGAACGATTTAGCGATCCTTGGGTACACGAAACTGATCGGTTTGTAGAGCCAAGAATCATGATGTGGGGCGGAATTACTTGAATGGGCAGAACGTAGCAACTGAATCTCAACGAAGGTACCGTAACGAACCAAATGTAATCTGGATTGTTGTCCATCTCCATGGAGTCAGTTGAGAATCGTTTGGTCACTTATCTACAGGCCTACGTTCATACAAATGTACATACAGTGTTCTCCTCCATCGCAGAACTTAATGGTGATCTTGATAGAATTGCTAAATGGTCCTCAGAAAATTCATTAATGTTAAATCCATCCAAAACGAAATACATGGTTCTCGGCTCAAAAACCAAAGTCAAAACTATTAGCGAGTCAAATTTCACGGTTAAACTGATGGGTATTGAAGTATCAAGGGTGTCCGAGGCATGAAATCTGGGTATTCTGTTCGATGAGTTACTTCACTTTGAAAATTATGTCCTAGAATGTGTAAGAACATGTTTTTATCGACTGAAAATCCTCTACGCAATGCGAGATTATATTTCTATGGACTTGCGTGTAAAACTCTGCGACAGCATCGTGCTGTCAAAACTAAATTACTGCATCTCTGTTTAGGGTCCTTGCATTCTGGAAAGATCGCATAGTCTTATTCAGCGTATCCAGAATGCATGTGCCCGTTACTGTTTCCGGATCCCAGCTAGGACACATATCAGTCCATATCTAAACCAGCATAATATACTGCGGATGAAGGAACGTCAACAGTATATGACAGCATGCTTACTTTTTGACATAGTCTGGAAGCGAGCTCCTTCGTACCTATTCGACAAACTTCCTTGGCGTCAGTCTCGAAATGGCGTTCCTGTTAGGTCCTGTACCAACCCCCTCGCAATTCCCGAGCATCGTACTGCCGCATTTCGTGGAAGTTTTAGATATAACTCCACTAAATGCATAATATCCCACCACCTATACGTCAAACCACATACAAGACGAATTTTAAAGCTAAATTTAAAAACTATCTTCTAGAAAAACAGAAACAAACATTGATTTGATTTGATTTGTAAACGATGCTTAAATTTAAATTTAATTTCTGAAACAGTTCTTATACTCTTACCTTTTCTTAACACCAATATCCATCCTAACCTGCCCTTCGTCAAAAAAATTATGATAAAGTTATACACATTTAATAATATACATACATATATTACCCGCTTTACTTCTAATTTATTATATGCTTATAGTTTAATTATACAAGTCAGTCTATATTAAGTGACACTGCGTTTGTCGCTGATTGCGTGCGTCTCTGTTTGGGTTGCCGTCAGAATACCAGCGTTGCAGTTTTATATTGCAACACCATGCTGAGCCGGAGCCCATTGACGGGCACGGCAAAAAAATGGTGAATTTTACCAAAACTTTTTTATTCTTTTGTTTTAATTTAAATTTGTAATTTTTCTATTTTTTTGTTGTGTGTATGTCAATAAATTTCTCATTCATTCATTCATTCATTCATTCACTTATTCTTGTACCATTGGCTTGCTGTAGTCGGTTTTGTAAAACACAACCAATAATGTTACGCTCTCGACGTGCAGTTAAACGAATGTATCGGTCGTCTTTAGTCGTTGTTGCCGGGGTTTTTCTTGATCCGTGTCTTCTAACAACACTACCAGTCTCCTGGTAGCCACCTTAAACATTTCGGATAGCTCGCCGCGATACACCTAGGCGTATAGCTACTAATCGTTGAGATTCTCCCTCTTGCAGCAATACTAGTGCTCTAGAACCTGTTTCTATGCTCATATGGTATCGAATACGTGGCTTTGTAATGAGTTCGAATAGAGAGCCTTCAAAATTGTCAGATAGGCCTTTGTTGATCATAGTGAAAGTGATCATAAATTCTTTTGAATTTTAGCTAGTTGATATAATAATATACAACGTGTAACATAATGAAGAGATAATACTTAAGGGAATTGTATATTTGGTGATGTAGTTTTAGTAGCAGTAACTTAAATAGGATGGCTCGGTCGTGCCCCGGGCTATTACAAAAATGAAAAATATGTTGTGTTATCTTCCGTATTGACGTGTTTATAGGGGTGCAACAGTATAATTAAATATCATCGATATTAGATCATCGATGTTTTCTAAAGTCGAATATGAAATTATTAAAGTTAATTACACATATTGTGTCTCTTCCATAATAGGCTCCAATTAAACTGTTTCAGGTTTACATAAAATATGCACTATTTTCAGGTTTACATAAAATATACTAAAAGTAAAATTATTATATTAAGCTATTAAGCTATTGCATAGCTTCTATCGCGGGCCTTGAGCGTGGGGACCGAATCCAGAAATTCCGTAACGAAAAAAACCTAACACCCCCCCACTCCGACCGGCACAGCAGTGATACTTTGATTTCATAACTTGACATGCGGGCTTTAATAAACAATCAGCGCCATCTACTAGGAACTTGAGGAACTTCATATTAGATCAAACATTACTGCATTAATAAAATAAATAAATAATTATAATTGCATAAGTTGATAAAAAAATGCTATGCAATAGCTTTACTGCGGCAGTCTCCGAGTGCCACACGTCTTTTTTTTAAATATATTTAATCACTTTGACATTCTATTTTAAGAAGTCATGTTGTGATGTTATTATTGATTTCATGTCATTATTTCGAACAACCGCCAAGCTCATTGTTGGTTTAAGAATTAAAAATGGATCATATATATTTAATTACTTAATATAATATTTATAAAATAACTGTTTACTGTTAAAATAACTGTTTATAATATAAAATCCAAAATTATATTTTAAGAATGAATCACATTGTGACATTGCTTTCGTGTTATTATCTCGAATAATCTCACCGAGCTTAATATCAACATAATATATGCTTGCTTAACCCTTGTGTTACCATCTCGGGCAACCTCAAAGTTTTAAATTCATGACAAAGAAACAAGTATGATGAATATTACGAATCCTGCTATGCTTCATAGACAACGAAACATAGCTCATTGATTGATGATGATTTCACTTAATTGATTGAAGGCTTAGACTATCTATGTTTTTGATGATTCTTTTTGGTTTTCTTTTTTTTAATTTTTATTTTTTTTATAAGTTTGTTTACATATTATGTAAAACTATTCAGCAGCTTTTTACAATAATCATAGAAATTTTATCGCAAAATACATTTGTACAGAACGTAAAAAACCGAGTTATTTAGAAAGTCGAGGTTCTAAAAACTAATTGGTGATCGACTGTTGACATCATATACAGAAGTTGCTGAAGCTTTTGAAAAATTCTTTGCAGACATTCCAGTTTCGAACACCAAGACATTAAATTCATCAGTCAAAATTGCACAGTCTTTTCTTGAAAAAAATGTAAATAAGTGCAAAACCACCTTTACTTTCAGGCATGTTACTGAAAGTGAGGTATTGAAAGCTTTTAATAGTATTACAGTTAAAAACACTGCTGATTTGGATGGCATTTCCGTTAAAATCATCCAATCCATCATTGATATTATTACACCTAATTTAGCTAGTATATGTAATAATTGTGTTGATAGTGGTGTGTTTCCTGATTTAATGAAACTTAGTAAAATTATTCCTGTATTTAAAGCTGGAAGCATAACCGACCCCAGTAACTTCAGACCAATCTCTATATTACCAACACTTAGTAAAATTTTTGAAAAGCTTATTTTAAACCAACTAGTGGTACACTTCTACAGCAATAATTTAATGAATCCAAATCAGTTCGGTTTCACACGGGGTCGCTCAACAACTGATGCCAGTGTTGAGCTTATCAAACATATATTTGATGCCTGGGAGGAGTCACGTGATGCCTTCGGGGTCTTTTGTGATCTGTCCAAGGCTTTTGACTGTGTTCACTACGATACACTCCTCATGAAGCTACACCACTATGGAATCAATGATAGGGCACTTGATTTTATGAAATCCTATTTATGCAATAGAATGCAAAGAGTTGATATTAATGGAAAGAGATCGTCGGGATCAGCAGTTCATATGGTAGTGCCCCAGGGCTCGATTCTTGGGCCTTTCTTATTCTTAGTTTATATAAATGATTTGCCATTTGTGGTAAAAGACAAGTGTGAGGTCATATTGTTTGCTGATGATACCTCTTTTCTATTTAAAGTGAGTAGGCAATTGAAGCACTGCTTTGAAGTAAACTGTTGTATTGAAACTGTGGAGAAATGGTTTTCAGCCAATAACCTACTCCTCAATGAAAATAAAACTAAATTTTTAAAATTCTCATTGCCTAATGTCCGGTATGTTGATACTAACTTAATTGTAAAGGGACGAGAATTGAGACCTGTAAATTCAACAGTGTTCCTTGGCATAGCCCTAGATGCACAACTACAGTGGGGTCCGCATATAAAAAGGTTGGCGAAGAGACTTAGTTCTGCAGCATATGCCGTCAAAAAGATGTGAAATATCTCTAATGAAGCTACTGCGCGGTTGGTTTATTTTGGTTCTTTTCATAGCTTAATGACATACGGCATTCTCCTGTGGGGAAATGCTGCCGATATTAAAACCATCTTTGTGCTGCAGAAACGGGCTATTCGCGCAATCTACAAACTTAATTCCAGATCGACATTAAGAAATAGGTTTAAAGAAATAAATATTCTTACGTTTGCATCACAATATATCTTTGAAAATCTTATGTTCGTAAAAAAAAACTTAAACATGTTCCGTAGAAAATGTGACTTGCATTATATTAATACTAGAAATAAGTACAAGCTAGCCGGCTATGATAGTAGACTTCATAAAGTCACTAACTCATTTATGGGTCAATGCATACGTTTTTATAATAAGGTTCCCACAAATATTCAAGACTTACCACTTGATAAATTTAAAGAAACTATTAAACAAAAATTGTGTAATAAAGGCTTTTATACAATATCTGAATATATGGACGATAAAAGTCCGTGGTTGTTAATTGTTTTTCGAAAGATCTCAATCTCCAACTCCATCTCCAACACCATCTCCATCTCCTTCTTATCCAAGGCCATCTCCATCTCCTTCCAATCCATACAACAGCAAGAACGTCATGCTCCCTCAGGCGGCATGGCTAGCGGTAGCGTCGGGTGTCGGGTCACCCTCTTCCCTAAAATATGGTTGAGGAGAGTGATGGCTGGTGCTTGCGTTATACTCGTGAACGGGTGCTGCTAGCGGTGCCAGGTCGTTTTGCTGAAGACTTTATGACTATGTTACTTTTTTGAATTTGACTCTGACTTCCCCATGTCCACGTCCATGTTTGTGTCCCGTCTCTTTCCACGACTATTCCCATCTCCATCCACATTATCTGTATTATCTCTCACCTCTATCGCTACATCTATCTACTTCTATCTTTACCTCTATATCTATGTCTATGTTTCTGTCTAATATTTGATTGCCTATTGTATAAATATAATAGTAGACTCCAGAAGATCACCAACTCGTTCATGGGTCAATATGTGTACGCTTTTATAATATAATTCCAAAATATTTAAGATTAACCCTTCGATAGATTTAAGGATAAGTGTTATATAAAGTTTTACTATAAGTTATCCGGATGCAAGAAGATTGTTAATTGTTATTGTGTATTTTTAAAAGATGATTGCTGTTGAGTTTCTTGCCACTTCTTCTCAACAGATCGACTTTCCGAAGTGGCGGTAGATTCAGTCCAATTTGTAAATTTTGTGACTTATTTCAAATGTATTCAAATACTTACGAAATAAAGATTCTTTTGACTTTGACTTTGACTTATTTCATAATGTACACTCTGCAACAGAATAATGTATACCACCCCAGACGCACGCACACATACAATATGCATTCGCGTTGTATGTGTGCGGAAGACTCAGAATAACGTTGACCACCAGTCGTACGCACACAACTAAAGATCAATTCTAACTAAGCTAACCAACTACATCGTGTCACAACAAGAAATAATATAACTACACGGATGTATAGATCTTTAGTTTCAGTACTTCGACGAGCCTATGTCAGCCGTATAATGTGCAGATTATTGTTTTATAAGTATTATAGAACTCTGAAAGGTCTGCATTTTTTTTTCTCCGTTGCTATATTAATATGTCTTTTTTATTGTTAAATTATTGATTGATTGTTAAATTAATAATGTTTAAAAATATATCTTCAATATCTTTTTTTTTGTTCAAATTTAATGAAGATATATTCATCAATAAACCATAATATATATTCATTTAAATTAAGAAATATTTTAATAATTTATTATAATTTAAAATGATATAAATATAATTTTTATGTTCTATATTCTAATTATATTTATATTCTAATTAATCAATAACTTAAATATAGTGCAAGCAATCGAAAAATAAGGTGCAGGTAAAAACGACTAATTAAAACAACACAATCTTTTCCAGATAATTATTTATTTTTTGCATTTCACAATATGTTGCGTCTGACTAGGAATTTTTATTTCACAAATTTATTAAACGATTAATTTTAAAAACAATGATAGTTTAGGTAATAGTTGTTATTTGAAAGATTTGAATGACAGTTCTCACTTTAATTTTTCTGTCACTTGGCGTATGAACTTATTATATAATTGAAGTAATAATTCCATTGTAAATATGAATCAACATGTTATTAGCCAGAAACTATAAATAAGCTAAGCTAAGCTTATTTCTAAGCTAATCAACAATAACATCATTCACTCTGGATTATCTACTTTTTAAAAGACAACTATTACCTCACTATTTTATTAATAGCTAATTTGAGCGCCGTCGGAGTCTATGACCTGCTGCAACCGAGATCTCATACTGTCAACTAAATTCCAGCACAAGGCAGATCCTCTCATCATCTCCCAAGTTGAAATAACCCGCCCTTCTAATTTGGCTCTGGACCTCACTTGTGATGAATCCCAATTTAAAATCATTTGACCCCACAAATTCTCGATGGCGTTTAATGCGGCCGCTTAAACTAACAGGTAGGGAGTTTCGAGCATCATAACGTTGGCATTTTCTCCTCCATAATATTTTACGGCCATCTTTGTCCGACTTGAATGTCGTTTATCCGTAAAAATAACTACATTGCTAGACGAATCAAATTCCATGTATTGCTTTCGTTCATCAATATCTCTTTTGCTAGCCTGTAAATGAATAAATAAACTTAAGTTCCCTTGAAGTTTAAACAAATTATATTGCATGCATAAGAAAGTTAATTCATTTTAAGTTATAATATATTGTATATCTAACGTCGGATTATATACTTCTTTATTTACCTGTAACAATATATGTTGCTTGCTTTCAAATGTCGTCACACAGTTTGCAAACTCACATCATATGTGGTGGCCGTCGAACGAGTGGGTAAAAATGGATATATCCCCCGGTTCCTCTTAACGACAAACAGATAGTTGCACTGTTTTTCTCTGAAAATAAAATTATCAACATAAAAATAACGATCACGTTTAATACAAGGATTAAGTCAGAATAATAATTAACTTAAAACTTACAAATATCATCAATCGACGTGCAATTCCCCTGATAGAAAAGTATTGATTGAATGAAACAATGATTTCAGCTCTCTGCAGCAATGTTAAATGATAATTCATTTTTAATTTCATTTGGGCACAACAATCTGATAGTAGTAACAAGTAACGACGAATGCAAACCATCTAGAAACACGACTACACAATATTAAATAATAGAGGGTAGATTTAACTTTTTTTTCTAAGGATATGACAAGCTAAAAATAAATCTAGCAACACAATAAAAGATAATCGGGGTCTTCCACTTATTTTGTCTTAAGAAATGAGGCATCGTTGTTATTTCGAATAGTTACGCTAATAATAGCTACCTACTTCAAATTCAAACTTAATAAAAAACATCAAAAAAGTTGTAATATATTTCTTCTTTCAATCTCTAAAAATGAATATGAAATCACAGTTTTTTGTGGGATTCGATACCTGACCTGTCCAGATTTCATTCCTAGACACTTAAACCGCTAGGCCATGGACGCTATGACTTGAAGTTGTGAAATTAGCATCATATTATCTTGTCTGCCTGCTATTCATCCATATAGCTCGTCATGTGAGACTTGAGAGTAGCTAAGAACGAGTTTAACAAATTAATGAATCAGCAGAAGTAAAGTATTTTCACAGTGTGCGTGTGTGCGTAAGCACGTCCACTAATTATGCTTGGATTGGTTGACTTTCGTGGTGTGAGTGAGTATGGATGAACGCGCGTGTGCGTGCGACGTCAGATGGTGGTATACATTATTCTGTTGCAGGCTGTACGACAAAACCTAAGCGATTCAATAATTCGATTGTTTTGTTAAAGTTGTTTTGACACTCGGAATAGGTATTTCCTATATAACATATGACTAAATATTTATTAAAAAAGAACGCCTAGACAACAGACAAAATAATTTTTGAGAATTGGCTTCGTAAGGATACTATCTTACTCCAGGCAGTACTAAAAAACCTAGATGGGTATTCCGATGATTGAAATTGTACTTACGGATTACGTCTATGGTATTTTATACCATCTTGAAATTCCCATGTATTAACACACGGTTAATCATCCATGATTCATGATTCATCCATGTGTATGGAGTTGAAATACTGTATAGATGGTATTTCCGTGCTTACACCGATGTAACGGAAGTATATTATATTTATGACTGTAAACTTTAATGTTAGATGAAACTAACTAATGATTCTAGAGGTAGTTCTAAGTGTTAGAACGGTACCTAAATAATGTTTCTAATGGTAGTTCTAAGGTATTAGAACGGTACCAAAATAAAGTTTCTAGAGATAGTTCTAAGTGTTACAACAGTACCTAAATAATGTTTCTAATGGTAGTTCTAGGGTATTAGAACGGTACCAAAATAACGTTTCTAGAGGTAGTTCTAAAGTGTTAGAACGGTACCTAAATTACCATTCTAGAGGTAGTTCTAAGTGTTAGAACGGTACCTAAATAATGTTTCTAATGGTAGTTCTAAGGTACCTAAATAACTTTTCTAGAGGAAGTTCTAAAGTTTTAGAACGGTCCCTAAATAACGATTCTATAGGTAGTTCTATGTGTTAGAACGGTAACTAAATAATGTTTCTAGAGTTAGTTCTAAGTACTAGAACGATACCTAGATAATGTTTCTAAAGGCAGTTCTAAGTATTAGAACAGTACCCAAATAATGTTTCTAAAGGTAGTTCTAATGTGTTAGAACGGTATCTAAATGATTTTTTTATTGATAGTTCTGTAGTTAGAACGGTACCCAAATAATGTTTCTAAAGGTAGTTTTTGCAGGAAATTTATTATAATATTGCCGCTGCACAGGTAGATTCTGTTCCTGAAGCAGCAATGTGCCTGATGTGTGCAATGATGTATTTATGAGCGTCACACATTAAGGCTCACAAAACAGGATGATGGTGAGAAATTTAGAAAATCCTTGTTAGACTTAGGCACCAGTCAGCTTATTTATTGTTATGGCAGCTTATGCTTGCTTTCATTGCATTATTCGACGACAGAAAAATGATTTGATGTTAGATTCAAAGTAAATTACATAAAATGTTGTGAGTTTATTTTTCTATTGAACGTATCGAGATTCGTACAAAGTTATTCGATTCCTACTGAGTTTCTTACTGGTTCTTCTCAGTAGATAGACTTTCCGAAAAAGTGGAAAAAAAAATATTATATATCCCTCACAAAATATATAAGTAGTACATAAATGTTCCAAGTAGGCCAGAGCTGCACATGCTGCAGTGCCCAAGGAGCCATCCATAGATAAAAAGAAGGATATATGTATGTAAAGTGCAACTGTGCGCCAAGTAACATATTATAAAATTAAAATATTAACTACAAATTCTTAATATACACTCTAAAACAAAAGAAAACAAAATATAGAATTTAAAAACATACATGTGTATCAAAAACATAAAAGAACCGGTATTTCAGCAAATATGTAATCTTTGACCTAAAACTTAACAGGCAGGTTTTATACTCTTTGCTGCACAATATTGTGTTGTTATTGAAGTAAACATATCTTAAAATGATGTTTGAAAGTATTAACAGTTAGCTCCGTCAGCAGTGTGCTGTGTCGGACACACCGAAAGATTGAGTTAAATTTCATACTCCGGTTAAAAAGTATTTATTTAATAGTATGAACTGCAAAAACTTAAGCAGGTACTCCCACGGTTGACAAGTAGCGGTTTTAACTCGGCAATGAAATTACGTATTCATTAAACTTAATTCTCCTTTATTTTACTGATGTATAGCATTTAAAGTCATAATACTATAAAAACAAACCATCCCATAATTGGCAAGTTATAAGTTTGGAAATCTCGCAATTGGATTTTGATTTAAAAAAAAACACAAATTAAACCAAATCCATTTTGAATATGATATTTTTAGCATCAGAAGCAGGAATAAAATAAAAAAACTTTTACAAAATTTGTAAAAAAAACAACTTTTACAAACTTAAATTATTTACTTCAAAAATAATCAAATAACCTCTAAAATACAATAATTCACAAACAGCCGTTAATTTAAATCACATATCAATAAAACACTATGAATCACTTTGAAATTACAAGTAACGGACTTACTGCAAATCGCACCGACCACCAACAACCTTACAGCTCGAGAGACAACGAACAAAATACCCGTGGCGCGGTGCGCGCGCGCTATTTATGCAGGTTGTCGGGCGGTCGTTGCGACTCACAACATAACTAAGTTGTTTTCTGCTTATACGGCTTCTCCTGACGGTGCGTCGTCCCTGGCGGCACATTGAGAGGTGTTCCCGTTGGGAGCACCTTCGAAGCGAGCAGCAGCGCAGGAGGGACTAGCTGTGCCATCGTCATCATTGTCATCGTCAGAATCTATGAAAGAATATGAGTTTTAATTATCAAATAAACGGTTATGGCCTATTCTTTCATTCATCACACATCTAAGGCCCTCATTCAAAGACACACACTTAGCTCTTTTTGCCTAATTTCTACACAGATGCGCACTCATCGACTCAGTAGTAACATTCATCGCCAGACACACATTCGCTCATCCTACCTGACTTGTGCCCTAACGATTTACTATATGGTGTTTTATATTTTTCTATATTACATTTTATAATCATACATACTTTTTTCTATAAATAGGATAATAATTACTGATATTAATTTATTTCACAATGACTTCCCCTAAGAAAGTAATGAAATGTAAAAAGAATGTGAAAAATAATGAATACATGATATGTTCGCAATGTAAATTAGTCTATCATATTGAATGTGAAAATATCTCAACACAAAGATTTTGTAACACATTGACAGCAGAACATAAAAAGAAATGGAGGTGCATCAAATGTTCAGAACAAAAAAAACGTAAACACAGACAGACGTAAAAAAAAAGTTGAATGAGGTTGATAGTACTAAGAAAAAGAACTCAACTCCCGTCAAAACACCAGGGATCAAAAACACACAAACACATTCTTGTGAATCGTTAGAGCATAATTTATCTTTGGATTCTGTAGATCTTGATACGGCTTCAAAAAGTTTCGACTACCAAACTAATGACATGGAGCAAATTAATGACTTTAAGTTTGAAATCAATAATTTAAAGACGCAATTAGAAAGCACGTATATGGAGATGGAGAACATAATATTTGAAAATATCAGCTTAAAAAAAGAAGTCTCTCAGTTGTCTCGACAAATTCACTTACTTAAGACGATGCGCGCCACACCTAAAACTAATAGACAGCAAAATAAAAAGGCAAAAAGTAAACGTAGACAGACAATCGCAACGAACGCATGTATAGAAAACTGCGAGGGGATGCCTTCATCGCCTTTGTCGAGAACGTCGATTAAAAGCTGTGAAAAGCCATTAGAATTAGAACCAGAATCTCTAGATCTAGGCATAAAAAATAAACAATTAGACAAAGTACATGAAAGCAGTGAAATAAAAACGAAAATGAAAAAAAAAGAATTTTCATCATAGGGGGAAACCAATGCAAAGGTCTACGTAATAAGTTGTTCAAATCACGACTAAAAACCTCTTACGAAAAATACGAAATAATTTCTTACACTAAACCATATGCTAGCACGGAGGAAATTTTAACGATGCTGAAGTGGTTTGATCCGACTAAGGAAGATAAAATAATTATGTGTGTAGGTGAACATGATTCTAACCCAGCAAAAGTGTTAATAGAACTATGTGTCGCACTAAAAAATACAATGAACTGTACTGTTTTATTATTAAGTGTACTTCGAAATTGGTACTTAAATGAAAACAAATTAAATTACATGCTACAAAATTTGAGCAAAAGCATTTTAAATTGTAAATTTGTGTATTTAAATGACTCTCAAACATGGGATATAAAATGTAGACAGATAAATTTTTTGATTGATGAGTGGGACTATAAAAACATGTTTTTGAATTTTCATAAGAACAAAGTGACAAATGTACATACAACAGCAAAAAGGTACAATTCCATATTATTTTAAACTAATAACTAAAAATGAAGAAAATAAACAAAAAAAAATTTTTTGTTCATAAAGCACATGGGGATAAAAATAACATTAAACAGTTAAAGATATTTCACCAAAATATTTCCGGATTTTTATCAAAAACAAATCTTTTAGAAGTGACATTAAATAATTTATATCAAGGAAATAAAATGCCGGATGTACTCTGTTTCTCTGAGACTTTTATAATAAAAACAATCAGCATAACATCAAACTCTCAGGATATAAACTGGATACAGTATACTGCAGACAGGACGGTAAAAAGCGTGGTGGGGTTTGCATTTTATTAAAAACACGTTGCAGTTCAAGGAACTAAATACAGTGAATAGTCTGGCTCAAGATAAATTTTTCGAGTGTTGCGGTATAAAAGTTCTTGGTTGTAATATACTTATTTTGTGTATTTATCGTACCCCAAATTCTGACATAAACTTATTTTTTGACCGCTTACATAAACTACTTTATAATTTGACAAATAAAAAAAAACAAAAAATTATTCTGACAGGTGATTTAAATATAAATACACTAGAAAATTCAAAATGCAAAAAGCGATTGCAGGAGTTTAAAAATATCTATAATTTGATTACACATATAACCGTTCCA
This sequence comes from Stenoptilia bipunctidactyla, assembly GCA_944452665.1. Taxonomy (NCBI): domain Eukaryota; kingdom Metazoa; phylum Arthropoda; class Insecta; order Lepidoptera; family Pterophoridae; genus Stenoptilia; species Stenoptilia bipunctidactyla. Next base: position 51,153,459 of record OX101721.1, on the reverse strand, counting down.
ACTAGACAAAAATCGTGTATTGACCTAATAATTATCAACATCAAAGAAGCTCGAGAGGAAGTCTCTCTTTACAGCTATCAGACCACAATACGGCTCAAATATTAAATGTCAGTGTTGAAAACTTAAAAGAAACTCCAGTAGAGTATTACAAATTTATAAGGGACTACTCGGAAGAAAACTTGATTAAATTTCGAGAATGTATGTCACGCTTTTCGTTTAAAGATATTTATGAACAACAAGACATAAATACGGCAATAACATTATTTTATGACATTTTTAACATTTTTTACGATCTATGCTTTCCAACAATACGGGTTAAAATATCCAATAAATATAAGACACCAAAGTGGATCACAAAAGGATTAAAACAATCGTGTAAGACAAGACGGCATTTAAGATACCAATTTTATAAATATAAATCAGTTATTATAAAAAATAAGTATGAAAGTTATTCAAAGTTATTACGGAAATGCATGACTCAGTCACAAAAACTCCATTATAATAAACTAATTTTTAATTCCAAAAATAAAAGTAAAACTTGCTGGAAGATAATTAATAATAAAACTTTGGATTACTTTGACAACCAAATAGACCAAATAATAAAAAATGGAAAGATAATCAAAGATCCACAACATATTGCTAAAGAACTAAATCCTAAATCAATAATACTACATGGTATTACTTTGTACTACTTTGTATTACTTTGTATTACTTTGTACTACCAGACAACCATGTATTATTATGTATTATTGATATAATATCAATAATACATAATAATACATGGTTGTCTGGTAGAGATCGCTTCACAGCGATAAGGCCGCCAATTGTATATCTTTTTTTTATGTGTTTAAATTTTTTGTATTTTTTGTAAGGCATACAATAAAGTGTAAATAAATAAATAAATAAAATAAATACTTTTTGTTCAATTTAAATCCTAAATCTATAAGTTTTCAGTAAAAATTCAATGTTTGACTTTTTCTATTTATTATTATTATTACGCATACTTATAACTACTCGCCTTTCGGCGGAAAAGACCCGTTGTTATTAATTTTTAATTTTAATCTTATTATTGAAATTGTTGTATTCATAAATCTTTAATTTTTATTCTTAGTTTAATTTTTAATTCTTATTTTTAATTATGATTGTTATTTAATTTAATCTCATTGTATTTGGTAACTCATTACAATTGTTTACTCCTTTTCTTACCAAAGTTGTGTACGCCTATAATACGTATACATATAAGAAATGTACCGGAACTATTTTACTTGTAAATTTTATTATATGTTATGCTGTTGGTGTACCTTATGAATAAATAAATAAATAAATATTTAATTGATTTAAGCATTGACAGTAATAAGAAAGAATGCTGAAATACCAAACAAAACGCGTAAATAATACAATGTTTCTGGAACCAGTAACGGACGACGAAGTGATCTCGATTATAAAGACACTCAAAAATAGTTGGCTACGATAGTTTTTGCACTAAAGTTATTAAGTTTTGTGGCTCAGAACTGGCAACACCTTTAGCGTTTCTGATAAATTTATCGTTTACCGTTGGTCGATTTCCAGATTTATTGAAAAAAATCTATTATAAGACCAATTTTTAAAAAAGGAGAAAAAAGCAATCTTTCCAACTATCGTCCTATCTCGTTAATCCCGGTATTTTCAAAGATATTTGAAAAAGCAATGAAGAAAAGACTTCACAATTTTGTTCATAAATTTGATATAATTTGTTAACAACAATCGGGATTCCAGAAGGGAAAATCAACATCTACTGCTATATTCGAGTTGGTTAATGAAGTCACTAATAGTATAAACTCAGGGAAGGAAACAATAGGCGTCTTCTTTGATATGACCCGTGCTTTCGACTTTGTGTCTCATAGCCTGTTGCTTCAAAAATTAGAAAATTATGGCATTCGAGGGACAGTGCTAAGTTGGTTTAAAACATACTTATCTGACAGACAGCAAAGTGTGGAAACGCAATATATGAATGACAAAAAAGAAGTAGTAAACTGTAGGTCAAACTTTAAAAACATAATGACTGGGGTGCCACAAGGCAGTGTTCTCGGACCTCTTTTATTTCTATTATATGTAAATGACCTACCCAACTTGACATCTCATAAATATTTTCTATTTGCAGATGACATATCTTTAATTTTGACTAAGAATAATAATAACTTTGAATATGACATTAATAACACTATAAAATTAATTATAAATTGGTTGACATGTAATAATTTAAATATTAACTTAATAAAAACTAATTATATAAGATTTAATACAAATAAAGTTCTCAATCCTATTGAAATACATTATAAAAATGACAAGATTAAAGAAGTAGAAAGCATGAAATTTCTCGGGTGTCATATTGACAATAAATTGAATTGGAAACAGCACATAAATAATGTTACAAATAAATTAAATAGTTATGTGTATGTTCTAAGCAGACTGCGGAAAACCTGCGCACTTTCAACCGTAATCACTGCTTACCATGGTTATGTCGCGTCTACCCTAAAATACGGTCTCATCACTTGGGGGAATTCTACAGATTTAAACAAAGCATTTATTGCGCAGAAAAAATGTGTTCGGGCAATTTTTGGAGAAGCACCGGACGAATCAGCTAAGCCCTTATTTAGATTGAATAAATTACTAACATTGCCTTGTATGTACATTTTAGAAGTTGCTATGGTCGTTAAAAACAATGCTCATTATTTTACTAAAGCTAAGGACATTACCAGAGCAACACGTCATGGAAATCGTCTTGTATACAATTTAATATCACGCTTAGAACTGTTTAACAGGCAGTGTTACGCTATGTGCATCAAAATATATAATTCTGTCCCAAAAGAAATAAAACCGTTGCCTCAAATTAAATTTAAAAAATTATTTCATGAATGGTTAAGTAAAAAATGTTTTTATTCGATAAATGAATATTTTGACAAAAATAATAGGTAGAATTAATTTACTTGTAATGAATGTACTTGTAATGGAATATTTAATTGTAATAATTTTAAAAACATTGTATTGGTGGTGACTTAAGAGTTAAAAATGATTAAAAACCAATGTTCATGGAATATGACCTTAATGTTATACCAATTGCATGCTGACATACAGCATAGTATGTAGAACCTAATTTATATGTAACAACTTTATGTACCGTACTATATGGCAATAAATATATTTGATTTGATTTGATACACACGTTAGGAACGCGTCTATGGGGCGAGGGCCCCTTCCTACGGAGCTAGGGCCCCGAGAGCTCTACCACGCTAAAAGCATCCACGAGGCAGGGCCTCCACGCATCAGAGACACGTCACGAGGCAGGGCCTCCACGCGTCGAGACACGTCACGAGGCAGGGCCTCCACGCGTCGAGACACGTCATGAGGCAGGGCCTCCACGTGTCAGAGACACGTCATGAGGCAGAGCCTTCACGCGTCAGAGACACGTCACGAGGCAGGACCTCCACGCGTCGGAGACATGTCACGAGGCACAGCCTACGCGCGTCAGAGACACGGTGTTTTCATTAAATTTCGTTAGTATCACTAAGATATACAGGGTCTTCTTTATGAAGATCAATATATTTTAATAGAAGGTTAAGAATGATGTATGGATTCAATTTATGAAAGAATTTTTTTTTTGTTACAATTAACAAAAAAAAATTCTTTCATAAATATTTTATAATTCTCATAAGTTAACAACATTTTAGTTTAATCTGTTATTTACGACTAAAGCAAGAAATAAAAGTATTTCTATTTAACTATTTATGTTAAGAACTCACTCACACACACAGAGAAAAATCGCACTAGGCATAGGTATGTAGGTATTCTCTGACGGCACTATCGACACCGAAAGTCAAGCGAGCCGCCCGGGCCCGCGCCGAAAACACTCAGTTGGCTTGTCGGCGCGGCGCGGCAGCGGCGACTTTGTTTGAGCCAAACGCGCGCGACCCGCTCACCGCTCGGCGAGCGCTCGCCAGTCTGTAAAAGTCTGTCTAATGATACGCGCGCGTAAATTAATAATTATCAAAATGCCTAATTTTGATAATTATTACCCGAACAATTCTAGGAGCTGTGCAGCGCCATCGAGATTATGGCACATTTACTCCACGTGCCCCAATGTTGTGTGCTGCCAATGTTATTAAACGAACAAGACTTTGTGTATCGCAAATAGGTAGTCATGTGCAGCAGTTACTATAAAGTGCTTGTATATGTGTATTCGTGTGCTGTGTACCTAACATCAATGACAGGAAGCAATATGTAAGTTATTTTTGTACATAAACTGTAAATAATAATAGTTGATAATAAGGTGATTCCATTTAAACATTCAATTGATTGTAAAATACATTTATTCGTTAAGACAAACAGCTCAAGCACGAAAGCTTTTTTTAAATTTATTTCTAATTTAAACATTATCAAAGATGTCAACATTACTAAAACGGTATTTACAATTAGTTGAACGTTAAATTGACAGTTGAAGTGTGATGGGAAATTAGAATCAACTTTTATGCGAAATAAGTATGATATTACAACAGCTGATTGTTACGTCATACATCAAGCTAAGTAGGTCACGCATCGCCCGCGCGCGCGAGGCGTCGACCTTTGCTCGCGTGGATAGGTAGGTACTAACCGCGTAAGATCTTTGTTTTAGTGAAGTTATTTTCTTAAAATAAATAGATAGGTTTTTTTTATTTCTTGCAAGGTTGTCGTAAATAACAGATTAAACTTAAATTCGGTCACTTAAAAGATTTGAAAATTTCAATAAAAAAAAATAGTTATATGTATATTTTTATTTTTTTCATAAATTGAACCCATACATCATTCTTAACCTTCTCTTAAAATATATTGATCTTCATAAAGAAGACCCTGTAGATGGCGCTGTTTACAATTTATAAAATTGGAAAAATGCCGCGCTTAGCCGGCAGATTAGGTGGGTTCGTAGGGTTAAACCAAAAAAAGAATAGTTTAGGTTTAACAGTTATTTAATTACTTTCCGCCGCTCGAGATTAATAGGGTTATTAATGTTAATGGAGCACTGGCCTGTTTTTCGAAGCTTGTAATCCTCGTGCCAGTGTGTTACTCCAGGCGCGTCCTTTTTAATTAAATTCCAGTTACGCAGGTTCTTCACGGTAGGGTTCTGCACGTAGGATTTGGTAGAATGCTAGCTGCTCCTCACGTGCTTGCTAGCTCGGCATGCAGGATTATATCAGCTTTAAATTTTGTAGCCTTCTCCTTGAACCCGTTAGCTGGGATAACTTTTTCTAGTTTCTATTTATATAAGTTTTTAAGCGCGTTTGCTCTCAGATGAACACGAAAAAACAAATGGCCGAGGCTGAGGCGCCCGCGGGGAGGGAAAAGAACGAGTTGGTTCTCAGGCAGCGTTGCGTTCATTCACCATAGTGAATGTTATGTATTTTAAAGTTATTCAACAGGCAAAGAATTAAGCTATTAAGTATGCAGATTGCTACAGTACCCCCCGACAAAGCGAAGGATTTGGCGTACTTGTATGCAAAATCCGACTAACACTACTAATTGGACCTACTATTGTTTCTCTCATACTTCTTTCATACTTCACGCTAACATTCATTCATAGCCGTAATGTCATCATATCATATTAGAATGATTTGAGACCCTTTCAGACAGAGAACAATCCTTTTAGAACAAGATTGTGCTCAAACAGCAAGTCTTTATTTGGTAGATTTAAATAGTCATTAACAAATCATTATTCTTTTAGGGATCAGTTATTGAAAAAGAACAATCCTTTTAGGTCAGATTGTGCTCGAACAGCAAGACTCTGTTTTAGTAGATTTAAATGTGTAGGCATTTAAAAAAATATTACTCTTTTAGAGAATAATATTTAATGGAGAACAATCTTTTTAGGTCAGATTGTGCTCAACAGCAAGTCTTTAGTTTAGTAGATTTAAATGTTAAGTCATTTAAAAATTGTATTCTTTTAAGGAAACAATGATTTGATAGTTATTAAGATAGCTAAGTCTTTACTTTAGGAGGTTTTAATTGACTAGTTAATAAAATTTAAGTTATTTGATAATAAATTTACTTTTTCAGTATGTTTAGGTTCACAACAATCTATATGTTTTAAGCGATAATATAAATGATTGCACAATGCTGTAGTGCGGTTGTACAAACTCTGTTCAAATTTATCCTCAAGCAGTTTTAACTTGTTCACAAGTTCAGTAAAGGAAATGTTAGCGCCTGTAATATCTATCTCCGGTTCGATGCCTGACTCAGCTATGTCGGATGTAGGTATTAATGGTGTTAATTTATTTATCTGCCTGCGCAGTTAAAGCACAGTATTTGCAGGTTCCTCGCCTCTAATAAGTACTTCGTAGGTTAATTCATTTTTGTTTAGCAAAAAAATTTAATAGGGTGAGTTCCCATGTTCAAAGATGTTTATACTACTAAGTTAAACAATATTTATAGTTAAAAAGGAATTAAATGGTGTTCTTTACAATCAATTGTAGAAAATTAAGTTAATTAGAGAGAAAATTTAAAATTAGCAATTTGGGGACGTTAAATTAATGCAAAATTACAAGTACTTATGGTAGAAAATAAATAATATTAGTGTACAAACTGTTATGTATTACAAATAATGTTTAGATGTACTGGTTAGAACAGTATAAAAGTTTTATGTTTTGTCTAAACCCGCGTTTGACCTTAATTTTACAAATTGATATTTAAGAATTAATATACTTTAGGTTAGAAACTAGAGCAACAATTAGAATTATGATTATGACAAGAATTTAAATTAAAACACAAATTAGAATTACAACAAAAGCATACGGGTTTAGTAGAGGTGTTATGAAGATGGAGAGAAAACCGCTGTCCCTTAACTGACTTTTACAGTATGCCCGGGAAGAAAAGCAGCTGGCACATTCTACGTTTTTCTTTCACTCCCAGTCCAGCATGGAAGTATATGTTAACAATTTTGCATTTGCACAAAAAAAAACTATGTAAAAACGACGTTAGAAGTGAAGCAAGGCAATTATTTAGAATTTACACTCAAAAGAAGTTAACTAATTTAGAACAGTACGTAACAGTTTGCACACTCACCCACGCGTTTACACGTTTAGGTTATGTGAACCCCTAGAATTTAGGAAATGACGAGCTTTGGAAAGTATTTAAACCACGTTGTAGGCGCCAAGTTGTACAACTTTAATATTATTATTTGGGAGAAGGGGAAATGTGAGACAAAGTCAATTATTAATATATTTAGATAAGTTACAGGCCCTTACGGTAAAAAAAATTGTTTTGTTTACATTTCCTTACATAGGAGGAGCCGCCAGAGAGAAAAAAATAAGATATAAATTGAATTTATTAATGCATGGCTACATGGGGTCTAATAACATATGTTTAAGTGAAACCTCAAGCATGTTGATTAATGTCATTGACATTAACTCAATTTGTAATTTAAATTTAACTTGCCAAAAGATATATATAAAATATCTATTTATTTTTTAAAACAGATAGCACAAGTGCTATTAAACTTTTTATTTTTTAAACCAGCTAAGTATTTAGTTACTGATTCTGCTTTTATTGAGCAGTCTTGTATATTGACATGTCATAGTGAAACATGTAGTTCCACTACGCTGACAAGTTTGGGTTGTCCAAATTCTTTAAATTAGTAAATAAGACAACAGATGCTAAAGCATCTAGCAATATTTCAAGTGCTTTATATAATAAAAATTGTTTAAACCTGGTACATCAAAATATACAAGGCATCTCAGAGAAAGTCTTTGAAATTGAATTGTTTTTGAATGCCGAACATATAGACATTCTTTGTATAACTGAACATTTTTTGTTAGACCACCAGTTAATTGTAAATTTTTCTCAGCACCAAGTTGCTAGTTCGTTCAATAGACAGACAGCAATACATGGGGGCTCTTTAATAATATTAAATAAATCTTTAAAATTTAGAGAACGTACGGACATAGTGAGCCTATCTATTGAACAAACTATTGAAATATCCTGTGTAGAATTGACAAACTGCATAACTGTTTGTATATATAGACCCCCTAAATCACACTATGATAGTTTTGAACTTGTTTTAGAACAAGTATTGGATAAATTATGTAATAAAACTAAGAAAATATTTGTTTGCGGGGACTTTAATGTTAACTTATTAGAAAATTCATCATTGAGTAAAAAACTAATAAATTTGTTTAAATGTAATAATCTTAGTAACCTATTCCTAGAACCAACTAGAATAACAAGGACCAGTGCAACTTGCCTAGATAATGTGTTTTCTAATGTTACTCCGGTAAGTTCATCAGTTATAAATAAACTAAGTTCTGATCACAGCGGTCAGTTGGTTACTTTTAAATACTCAAAGAAAAAACAGGTTAATAAGAATATAATGGTTGTTCCGGTCAATAAAAAGCGTTTGGAGAGATTTAGATGAAAAAATATGCCCCATATAGCCCACTCCAACAATGTAAATTTACAATACAGTAATTTAAGTAGTATAATAAATAAACAACATGAGAGTGTATTTATTCCGAAAAAAGTCTCTCCAAACAATTGTAAATCCTTCAGTGATTGGGCTACCACAGGTATACATATAAGTAGAAAGCACCTATATGATCTCTATCATGAGAAATCATATAACAAAAGTGAAAGTTTTTGCAACTACGTTAGAATTTACTCAAAATTATTCAAAAGAGTATGTGCCGCAGCCAAATCTATATATCTAAGTAATAAGATTAAAAATAGTTCTAATAAGACTAAAACAACATGGAACATAATAAATAAGGAAACTGGAAAAGTTAAGGATCGCAATACTGAGTTTAAACTTGTAACTGACAATAAAACCATTAATGTAGATGAAAATGTTGCGACAAAAATTGTTTTGCTGACATTCCAGTATCAACTACTAAATTGTTAAATTCTTCACCTGTGGTAGCTGAATCATTGCTGAAAAATCATGTGAGTGCAAGGAGTCTTTCAAGTTCCAACCCATAGACACCGGGGACATTTTTAAAACATTTAAGACAATTAATATTAAAAAGACAACTGATTTGTGGGGCATATCTGTTGAAATCTTAAGTTCTATCATAGATGTAATAGCTCCTTGCCTTGTTGAAATATTTAACAACTGTATTATAAGTGGGGAGTTTCCTGATTTAATGAAGCATAGTAAGGTTATTCCTTTATTTAAATCGGGTAGCTCTACGGACCCTACTTATTTTAGACCAATTTCGATTTTACCAACATGTAGCAAAATTTATGAAAAAATTATTCTCAACCAGCTATTAGCTCACTTCACAAAAAACAATTTACTTCATAACAAACAATTTGGATTCACAAGGGGTCGTTCGACAACTGATGCTGGTGTTGAACTGTTTGAAGTAATAGCTGGTGCCTGGGAGGGGTCACAGGATGCTCTAGGTGTATTTTGTGACCTATCCAAGGCATTTGACTGTGTTCAGCATGACACTCTCATCAGGAAACTCCACCACTACGGCATCAAAGGCACTGACCTCAAACTTTTGAATTCATACCTGAGTGATAGAGTTCAGAAGGTTGAGGTTAACCGGAAAAGGTCAGCTGGGTCGGTTGTGAGAATGGGAGTGCCACAAGGTTCAATTCTGGGCCCATTTTTATTTTTAGTCTATATAAATGATCTACCCTATATGGTAGGCAATAATCACGATATTGTATTGTTTGCTGATGACACATCATTAATTTTTAAAATGATAAGGCAGAAAACCAACTACGACGATGTAAACAATGCTCTCTCTAATGTAGTACAGTGGTTTAATGTAAATAATCTAGCTTTCAATGATAAAAAAACTAAATGTATAAAATTCTCCGCACCAAATGTAAAACAAGTTGAGTCTGATCTGCGGCTTAATGGGAACAGGTTGAATCTAGTAGATAACACTGTTTTTCTTGGAATTACCTTAGATTCTAAATTGCAATGGGGCGCCCATATCTCACAGCTAGCGAGTAGACTTAGTTCTGCAGCGTTCGCGGTAAAGAAAATTCGCTCATTGACTGATGTTACCTTTGCATCACAATATATATATATATATGAAAACATTATGTATATTTATAAGAATAGTAGTAAATTTAAAACCATGAAAGATAAGCATGATAAAAATTATTCTGTAATGACAAGGAACGACCATAAATAAGCGTTTCCCAAGTTAAGGTTGACTAAAAGCACCAAATCATTAAACTTATATTCTTGAATTACATTAGATGTCCAGTTTATCAGGATAACATATAATAAAATTGCATTTCTTAATTTTAAACACGATTTCAAAAGGTACATTTAGACGATGCAAGTATGTCATATTATGATCCTCGTGTTAAAGAAAAAATAATGTTTTGTATTATAACACAAAAACTTTCTAAATAGGATATTACTTCAATTAAAATTGTCTAATACACCTTCCGGTGAATGTCTCCATAGAAGTATTGCCAAGATTATAACCTAGGGCATTCAGAATCAATATAATTTGTATTGAAATGCCTAATTTATAACATACATGGTTATTGGTAATTAGACTGGAATCTTTTAAAGTGACGTAGGGGAGTTACTTTAAAATGACGGTCCAATTTGCCAATAACCCTGAACCTATAATTTGTAAGGATCATATCGACGTCCCCAAGGAATAAACCCGTATTATACTATGACTGACTTCTTACTGTCGCATTTTCGATATCTGCGGTTCTGCATACACCTACTCAATTTTTTGTTCTTCGGATTTTTTCGAGAATTTATTTACAGGAAAAATATCGGAATACAATATTGCAAATTTAATTCAGTGACAACATTTCGGTAAAATATTATTACTGTGAAATATTTTTTTTACTTTTTCTGGTTACCGCGATTAAAGGTTTATTCTTGTGATCTTTAGGGTGGACATTTTCAGTAATATTTGTTACAGTAATCATTCGGATCGTTAATATACGTATTGGTGTAAACTGACTCGCGTACGAACTCGCGCACGACCAATCAAGTACGCGTTTCTAAACGTTAACGCACTTTACTCATTTTAACGCACTAAAAGAAAAACCAACAAGTAAGTATCAAAATAAATGTGTTAGTTATCAAATTTATTTACATTGTATTTTTTACTTATAATACCTAGTTAAAATGTAATTAGGTACCTCCAATCGTTAGCGATTTCACCTATTTTATTAACTGTCAAGATTTTATAACCTGTCTATTATCCTATCCTAACCTTACTAATATTATAAATGTGAATGATTGGATGTATGGATGTTTGTTCCTCAATCACGGCAGAATGGCTCGACGGATTTCGATGAAATTTAGCATAGTGATAGTCTACAGTCTGGAATAGCACATAGGCTAATTTTTATCCGATATTCCCGCGCGAAACATCTAGTAATATTGAATCTTATCTTATCTTTATATTCACAAAAGGATATGGGTCCTAAGTGTACCTGTAAAATGAACTGCGGCAGTAAAAATACAGTAAATATTTGAAATTTTTTAATAACTATCTGATCGAGCAATGGTTATACATGATTAATTAAACATACTAAAACGGAAAATATCAAACGAATGACTCTAGATCGGAAAAATGATCGTACACAAACTATAGGGCGTTTCAATAAGAACGGCTCGATTTCAAAATTGAATAAAACTGGCTGTGTGCGAGATATTAACGAAATTAGTCTTGTATTTGAGAGAAAATTCGAACAACAACGTAAAGCTCGATTCGATGTCCACTGTCACATCGCACAAGGTTCAAAATGACCTTGATTTTGCATTCTGTAAGCATCACCTAGGCACTTGCGATGTGATGGGAGCGTCGAAGAGGGCTAGTGACTACCACACACAACAAAATGTAAACCGAAATTTATCGGTTTTTTATTTTACCAGTTCTTGACACAGAATTTTAGCGTTTATGATGTTTAAAATAAAATTTCTTATTTTAAGGAATTTGAGGCAGCTGATAAGTAAAAAAAAACAGAAAATTCTAAATTTGCGCCATGAATATAACCTATCTTATCTTACGAAAAAAAATTACTGACAGTATGTATCTGTGGACAATATTCAGCATTGCCATTTTAGTGCTTTCGGCACTAAATCTAGTGCGTTGTTGGTATGTTCAGTGCGCATGTAAGATTTTCAGTGCCTAGTGCTTTTTTCATGTCTGCTATTTAATTATATATAAATTGATATAGCGACCTTTTCTGGAATCATTTCACCTCACACGACGATGTCACCAGTCACCACACTAGTGCCGATCGACCCGTGTCGTTGCTCTTCATTATAGTATGATCTATGCCCGGAGAATTTCCTTAAGTATTAAGTTATAGAGATTTTGATCATTCACGCACACATGGTCAATTTTTGCATTTGTGCCCTAGACACAATATATCAGTGTAAAGAACTTAATGTCGTAGTTAAACATAAAAATATATTGAAAGCTAAGTTTTGAATTTTATGTTCCTTTTTTTTTAATGTATCCCAATTTATGTGCTTTGAAGTCGATAAAACCATAGATCTAGTTGAATTCTCATCGCTTTTAGTGCTCTACAGACTTTGCCTTATGGCAACATTGACAATATTTTTATTTATTGCGTTGTTTTGTTTACATACATTTTGATTGCTTTTTGATCGTTTAGTGCCGAAAATAATTGTGAAATAATCATGAAGTAAGTTTATATTTCTGGATGTAAAGTTCAAAGATAATGTTAATGTTATAGTGTTTATTTGGTTTTCTAATCCAACAATAATGTTTCAGTCCAAATGAGACACGTTCCTCTCACCCAACGTCGGCAGGTCTAAGCTCTGGTAGAGTTTATCATCACAGAGTTTATCATTTTACACACAGATTACAAAATACTTCAGCCAAGTCACTGATATATTCCATAACAGTAACGCTGAGTATTTTTAAGTGAGAAATAAAACAATTACTTATTAAGAGTTAATTAATATTCATTTGAATCAAATAATTAGCATAATACATGAAATAAAATTACTACCACATATGCATAGACACACTACACCCCCACATACACTCTCAAATACATACACAATTGATTGACCTTTTTCTTTTCTCTCTTATTCACCGTAATTATATTGTTCAATTTAAGCATATAATAATTGTAATTGTACATGAAGTCTGTTAAAGCAATATATAAAAATTGTACATCCATAACGGGCTGTCAGTAGTAATTTAAATGTACTTAATAAATATGTTTAAGAGCTAAGGATATTGTAATAAATAAATTATTTCTTTGAACTGTATTTATTTCACTAAAGACATGGATCGATTTTTGACATAGTATTTGAATTTATATTTATTTGAATTTGAAATATAATTGTGTTACTAACATAGTGTTAAGTTTTATTTTGTAATACTAACAATTGGGCCAGGATGCCATAATAAATCAATTTTATTATTATTAGGTATTATTATTTAACTGCTCGCAATTCAGAAAAGAGAAAAATTGGCCTCCTAAAAGGACGATTTCGGTGCTTGTTACTACACAGAATGCTCAAACGTGCATTGACATTCACATTTCAGAAGAAGAGCGAATAAAAGAGCTCCAAGCAATTGCTGAAGTTCAAAGGAGGCAAACTAGGGATTTGCCTTCTAACACCGATGTAGGTCTAGAGCAATTATGTAGGCGAAACATAGTTATCATAGCTTCAGCATTCACATCTTAATTAATTGTTCGTTGGTGTCGTTTATTGTATGTATTCTGTGGTGTGTGAGGCGGGTCTTTCAATAAAACTGCACTAGTACTCATTAAAAGCGTTTTCTTTATTCTTGGTCTCCGCCAATGTTTTCAGCCCTTTCCCAACTGCAGCCACAGCTCCAGCTTACATTTTATCTCGCTCTGCTCTCTTCTCCAGACAGGACTGCAAGATCTATGCATATAGTCTTTGTAATTCCAGCTGCTGTTCTTCCACCCCTAGGAATCTCTTGGTGGTGGTGGAGAATTATGTTCGCCGTTGTGATGGTGGAGGAGCAGCGACTGAAGACGTGTGACGTGATGCTGAAAAGAGAACACTTCCTATTACTACGATGCGTTAGTAAAAAATCTTAAATAGCAATAACAAATAGCATCATTTCGATGTCATTTGTTTCAAAAATTAAGTTATTTTAGTTTGTTCTTACACCAGGATATGCCAGGGTTTCTTTCCTACATCATATTGAAACAAAAGGAGCGCCCGTTTCAGCACGTGCGAGGCCATTACCACCAGACAAATATAAGATCGCAAAGCAAGAATTTAATGAAATGATAAAAAGGAGTATTTGTCGTCCATCAGACAGCCCCTGGGCCAGTCCACTTCACCTGGTAAAGAAAAAGAACGGAGAATGGAGACCATGTGGTGACTACAGAATGTTAAATAAAGTCACAGTTCCAGATAAATACCCACTGCCCAGATTGTTAGATTTTACCTACATCCTGGAAGGAAAACGTATCTTCAGTAAACTCGATATCCGGAAAGCCTATAACTGCCTATCCATTTCAAAAAAGGATATACCTAAGACGGCAATAATAACACCCTTCGGACTATTCGAATTTACAAAGATGACATTTGGGCTACGCAACGCTGGACAAACATTTCAAAGATTCATGGATTCAATATTCAGAGACCTTAACTTCGTTTATATTTTCGTCGACGATCTGCTCTGCGCTTCGAGCTCAAAAGAAGAACACATGCAACACCTTGACATAATTTTAAAACGTCTGCATGAGCATGGGATAACTATTAACTTAGAAAAATTTGATTTTCTCAAAACAGAACTCGATTTCCTGGGTTATCATATAACGAGCCAAGGAATCACTCCAACTGATGAGAAAGCATAATCTATTTTAGATTTCCCAAAACCTGCAACTGTTAAAGAATTGAGTCGGTTTCTCGGAATGGTAAATTTTTACCGGAGTAGTCTACCACACGCAGCTATTAAACAATCAGCGCTAAACAAATATTTACAAAATTCAAAGAAAAACGATAAAACTCCAATTCTGTGGACTCAAGAAGCCGAACAAGCTTTCAATCGTGTAAAGAAAATATGCGAGAGGCCGTGACGCTGTCCTATCCCGCAGCAAATGCTCACATAGCATTATTTACCGACGCTAGCGAAAAATGCGTAGGCGCAGTTTTACAACAGAAAATACGTAACAAGTGGCAGCCTTTGGGATATTTTTCAAAAGTGCTAAGCACAGCACAAACAAAATACTCGACCTACGACCGAGAACTGCTTGGAATTTACATGTCGATAAAACATTTTCAACGATTAATCGAGGGCAGAGAATTCACTATCTATACTGATCATAAACCACTCACCTACGCATTTTCAAAAAAACCATCCGTAAACGACACCCCTCGAAGAATAAGGCAGCTGGATTACATATCACAATGTAGTACCGAGATACAACACGTCAGCGGGTACGACAACATTGTAGCTGACGCATTATCTCGAGTAGTCGAAGAAATATCATTACCTTCGCTAGTGGATTACAAAATTCTTTCAATGAAACAACAAAATGATCCAGAATTGGAAAAGCTCAAACAAAGTAAGAGCTTGAAAATCATATACGTACAGCCTTCCAACTGTCAACAATATGTTTATTGCGACGTTTCAACCGGCAAAGCGCGCTCCTACGTTCCCGAATCAATGCTGAAAACTATATTTCACAATATTCACGGCCTAAGTCATCCCGGAAAACGCACTACAAGAAAATTAATTACTCAAAAATACATATGGTACAAAATGAACTCAGACATAAACAAATGGTGTGACGCCTGTTTACAATGTCAAAAAGCTAAAGTAACCAGACATACTGTCTCGCCGCTCGGAACCTTTTTGCCTGCTCAGCGATTCGCACACATTCATGCTGACATAATCGGACCACTACCTACTTCGCGAGGAAAACAGTACATCATTACAATAATAGATCGTTGTACATCGTGGCCTGAAGCGTTCCCGGTTTCGAATATCACAGCGGAGACAGTCGCCAAAACAATATACAATGGCTGGATCACAAGATTTGGATGTCCAGAGAAAATTACAACGGATCAAGGCCGACAGTTCGAATCAGAAACGTTCAAACAATTAGCTAAGTTCATGGGCATTGAGAAGATTAGAACCACTCCATACCACCCCCAATCGAACGGGATGGTTGAAAGATGGCACCGCTCCCTGAAAGCCTCAATAATGGCTCGCGGCTGTGTGGAAAATTGCTCTACAGAACTACCCACCGTATTGTTGGGTTTACGTGCAAGTCTCCGCCAAGATACAGGACTCAGTGCTGCGGAAATGATTTACGGCACCCCCATTAGATTACCGGGAGAGTTTTTCGAAAGGAATACGAGCCTGACAACGTACGAAACGTTCATAGAAAACCTACGAGAAAATATTTCGAAAGTTACGAACATACACGATAGATATAAAAGAACACCCTGTAGAAATTCTACTTTTGTACATCCCGAACTCTCTAAGTGTTCACATGTGTTTGTAAGATGCGACCGCATGAAGCGAAGTTTAATACCGCCATACGAAGGCCCTTATCAAGTTCTAGAAAGAAACGATAAATATTTGAAGATACAAATGAACAATCGGCAGTCGTTTATTTCCATCGACCGTGTTAAACCAGCGTTTTTCGCAGATGCTGACGATAGCTCGAATAATTATCAAGTCCTCAGCGAGAAAAATAATGACGAAATCTCGACCACGCAGACTTCGTAAGCCACCAGTTAGGTTTGTTTGCGATAGCATAATAATTTATCCCTAAATAACTTTGTTTAATTATTTTTATGCTTACATTTTCAAAGACATTCATTTTGTTAAAACTATGTCTGTTTAAAATGTTATTATTTTTAATGAAAAAGGTTATGACCTCCTTCCAAACAAAAATATATATATTATAATAAGTACCTAATTAAATTAATTGCAGCATCAAACTCAAGCTATTCGACTTAATTGTTATTGTGGTCTGACGTCATAGTTCTATAGAAATTGCTAGGTTTACAAATATTTCTAATATTATGTCAACAAAAAAAATGAGTGTTTTGCTTGGTATTGTTATGTAGTATTTAATTTTAGAATAAGAATGTTAAATTGCTATTTTGTGTTTACATCATTTTAAGGGGGGAGTATCTGTGGCGTCCTCAGACGTGACCCACAGAGATTGAATATATTAATATCTATTAAACGTGCTTGATAAAATTAAGATAAAATATTGCTAACAAGGTTAATTATACACGTACATTTTACTTTATAAACTATTTCTATTTGTTAATAAATTGTCACTCAAGATGTAACTGTGTGTTGTTCTATCAACCCTTTCCTGGTCGTAATACCTTATATAGTTTATTACTATTGCCGGATTATTAAGAGCTTCAACTAAGTACTTCATTTATGCAACAAGATGCTGATGGTTGCCATATTTGTTCTTATATTTTCTTAAATCATTTTCTGATAACTGCCATTAGCCAAGAATTACAAGGTGCATAATAACTGAAACAATACATAAATCAATAAAAAAGTGTAATACTACTTAATCTAGATCTAAACAAAATTTATTTTGATACAGACCAATTCATGCTTTATATTGGACATTCTTTGCTCATATTGGATCACCAATATTATAACTATACAAGGTCCTTAGACTAACATGAAAACATATATAGCTAAATAAAACTACTTTTTAACCGGATTAATCGCGTATAATTTATATTTTACATTTTAACTCGACGTTTCGGTGTCTTTGCAGACCCCGTGGTCACGAGCGACTTAAGACAATACTACATGTTTATGTTATCTAATTATTTTGTAAAATGAAATATATTGTAATACTTTAATTACTTAATAAAATTTAGAATTAAAAAACGGAGCTGCATCTGCCTACAAACTGCTTTGCAGTTTGGCAGAAGTATAAATTTGTAAAACTTGATTGTTAAATATGGAAATAAATCATTATTATTATTATTACATATATAGTTAGCGGGGAAACCACCTAAAGGGAATACAGATACTCCTTATTATGAAGTGTTTTTTTTTATAGTGTGCTTGGTTACAAATCTTGCAGCTATAAACTGTGTAAATACTTACTTAATTAACTTTATACTTGTAAAATGAAGCACTTTTACACGAGTTGAAAGTCCTTTGCCTCGACGTCTTGTGGGTTTTATCGGTGGCAGTAACTTAAATTTCAGTTGGTCAATTAGCTCCTCTGACAAGCAATACACGCTCACATAGTTGTCATTTCGGGTTAATAAAGATAAACTTCGAATTTTGGTAGATTGTTGACGTTTTCTAGTTTATCCAAAGCATAAGCTTCTTCTAATAATGATTTAAACAAAAACATTTTTGCCATTGTCATTGCTTAAGTAATTACTCACTTATTCACTTTAAAAACTTTATTTAAACACTATTTAAACAAAAACATTCTTGCGATCGTTATCGCTTAGGTAGGTAGGGACTTATTCACTTCAAAAACTTGATTTGAACACAATTTAACTATGATTTCTTCCAGTTTCACTCGTAAAATAGGTGCTTTTAATTTAACACTATGAATCGGGATCAACAGGGTTCAAGTTCGAGAGTGAGCTTCGAATTGACGGTGCATTTACCTTACAGAATACCACTTTTTACGGTATCCCATACTATATCTGGCAATGAATTTAGTTTAACTCGCAGCCACGCTCACAAATGTAGCGCTAGTGTAGATTCAAATTATCAACCGTGTTATAGAATGCCAATCAAGAAACTCACTTCGGATTATGTCACGAGTTTAGAGTTCGAATTTTACAGAATCGACACACTATTCATGTCATTTTGTTTTGATTATGACATCATTCAACTGCCTGCCGCGTCTTTGAACAGTGGCACAAATCTGAGATGTCCAATTTTCAGCAGAATCGAATCGCTCAACCTTGGTAACCAACTCACAACTCACGTCTGCATGAAATAAGCCTACTTTCAAATCGTTCATGCAAAATGTCCATAGTTTTGTGCCGTCTTGCTGGAAACACATGTCATCCACAACCATACCATATCGTTCAATTTAGGCTAAAAAATGATTAAATGGATCTCCTTGTTGATTGTTATCTGTCTGCTGAAAATTTGACCTCTCAGATTTATGCCACTGCTCGAAGACGCGGCGGGCGGTTGAATGATGTCATAATCAAAATAAAATAGCATGAATAGGTATTTCAAACAAAAGAATAATTTCGTTAATATATCGCACTCAGCCTGTTTTATTCGATTTTGAAATCGACCCGTCTTTATTGAAAGACCCTATATAAAATATTTGTTTCCTTTAAATAATATAGAGATTCAAGTTTGTTCCTTAACACTTTCAGCATTACGAACAAATGGTCAATACAGCTATAGAAAATTTTAAAACAGACGAAGGCATTACAGACTTAAGAGGGAAGCACAAGTAGACCTCAAAAAATGAGCTCCAGCACTGAGTTAAGCATTGAGAAGCATGTTTCTTAATTTCCTTAAGTGAAGTCTCATAATACTAGAAAAAGCTCAACTTGAGAATACTTGTTACAAGAATTTAACATATCACAACTGTATCGTTTATATACAGATTGGTTTCCACAACAAAATTTTGGAAACATCAAGATGGCTACAAAACGCCAATTTGAAACCATTTTAAATTCAAAATTTAATTACTTGTTTCTTAAACCTAAAAAAAATCTATGTTTCACATGTTTTGTATAAGAGCAATCCAGTCCATTAAAGAAACAGACCTTCGGCATTTGAATAGAAAATAGAGAATTCGGCAGATTAAAAATGAGGAAAAAACATAGATCTCTAACACTATGGATCTGAAATAACAGCAAAAAATGGGTGCATACCTAAAGTTAAATCGTAGCATAAAATGGCCGCCAATAGTGTATGCTCACTATTGGCGGCCATTTTATGCTACGATAAAGTTGTATCGATATCGATACTTCTAAGGCCGTATACAGAATTAAAGCTGGAAACTTATAAGCGCTTATCAGCGAAAATGTCCGATTCATCGGACGATTATTTTGTTTTCTTGAGCAAATGTGTATTCAAAAATGCGAAATGAAGCTTTATCCTATTGATAGAGAAAGGAAACTATTCGGGTGTAGCATCATTTATTAGTAAATAACTGAAAACTTGATGATCAAAGATATTTTTAAAAAAAATTTTTAGGTCTGTGCTTTATCCTGGTATTGGAAAAAAATATATAAATTACTAAAGTTATCCCACATGCTTACCATGAAAATGCTTGAAATGATTAATCTGGGGATTTATTAACTTATTATTTGTCAGGAAAAATATACGCTTTTTCTAAATAGCTTTGTTTATAACTTTATCACGCCACCAGAAATAAATTGTCTTAACAAAATTTAGGGGTTCAAAACTTACGTTCTCCTATTGACAGTATTTGACAGGGAAGGAACACACATCCGTTTAATTGCGACGGTTATTTTTACAAACTTCTGCCTGGTGCGGTCATACCATTTTTTATAACGGTCCTAGGGCGTCTTATGCAACTATTAAAAGAGACGCCCCTTAGCCGTCATCTGCCATTTAGTAAAACTTTCTTCCCTTTTTTTCCATTTACTACTTATATATACCAGTTTTTTCTTTTTCTTTGACTTTGATTATTAGTCTACGAGTGTTTTCGAAGCATATTTGAAGCGTTTTATTCGAAATTGAGAGCAAGTATCGAATTAATGACAGGTGTTGTTTACCTTTTTGGAAAATCGAAAGAAGTATTGAAAGAATATTCCTTCGATTCTTTCGATACTGGGGAGGGAGAGGGAGAGGTTCATGAATTACGAAGGAACACAAAATAGTAACAATAAAAATGAAAATAAATAAATAAATGAAAGTGGACATTGCAATTATAAAAAGTGAAATCTGATCAAAATAATAGTAATTATAAAATATAACTATCCACATGGCCACTATGTAATAATTAACCATACCTTCCTTTTATATTATGAAAGTTAGAAAGATTTCACACTCGTATTATGCAGGTAGCAGTAAAACAACATAGTAATTTTTACAAATATTTATTCATTTCTAAAAAAAAGGTACAAAGTCTATTTTTATTGAATAATACAAAATAAGATTTCTTACCTTTTGGAAAATTGAAGGTACTGTGTCATCTCGCAATCTAATTACATCAAGGGTCTTATAAAAGCTATTTTCCTCAAAATGTAAAGAGCAAATATACCAAACTTTAACTTTTGGGTTTAAGTTCTCGCTTCCAATGGCTTCTAACCACCGTCCCTTTAAGTTAACATTTCTTGGAAACCTAAAATTATAAATATCGATATAGAGTTTTAAGAAAAATACATCACTATTAAATTCTAATGTAAACAAACAAGACAGTTTCAACAATAGTTTTCGGCAAAGTAAAACATGTTTAATATAAAAAAATGTAGTGTATAGTTAAGATTGCATGTCCAAATCACAAAAAAAGTTATGTGGACCACTTTATAACAACAATTTACTTGTTTTAATCAATGAAAATCTTACTAACCTTTGTAAAGTTAAATTAGGGTATTTATCATCTTTCTTCGCACCACACCACAAAATTGAACATTTCATATTGAAAACTGCTTGCACTTTTTGCAGATATTAACATATAAAACACAAATTTGCAGCCACTTAATTAGTAAATTGAAAAAACCTTTCAGCCAAAACACAATTTGACATCTTAAGTACTCTGAATTCTGAAATACAACATGGCGGCAAGGCACTCTAATGACATTCGTATGACGTCATGCCTTTAATTTTTTCATTCGGTGGGAGAATGAAAATAGTACTATCTCTTTTTTTCTTCAATGGTTTTTGTATTGGGAGAGTGAGATAAAAGAGTTTTAGTTATACCTACTTAATATCTATATAACTATAAATTATGTATAGAAAAATAGAACATCTCCATGGATATCATCTCGCTGGGAAAAAATATCAAAAGACAGAAACGATTGCTCAATTGCTTTCTTTGACTTACAGAAAGTACTTGGTATTCCGCAATCTTCTGTAGGCATTTTTCATTATAAACGCAAAAGTACTCAGTTCACAATTTTACTATTTTTGACGCTCTACGTAAGAAAGATTATTGCTATGTGTGGCAGACATTGACACGATATTTACACTGCAGAAAAGGGCTATTCGTGGAATGTATAAACTTGGAAGTAGAGAATCTCTAAGAGAAAAGTTTAAAGAGATTGGTATCTTGACCTTTGCATCACAATATATATGAAAACATTATGTATATTTATAAGAATAGTAGTTAATTTAAAACCATGAAAGATAAGCATGATAAAAATTATTCTGTAATGACAAGGAACGACCATAAATTAGCGTTTCCCAAATTAAGGCTGGCTAAAAGCACCAAATCATTTATGGAAATGTCAATACGTATTTATAATAAAATACCACAGTCAATTCAATCTCTAACGTTTAATAAATTTAAAAGAACTATCAAAGAAACATTATGCAAAAAAGGTTACTATAAACTCAAAGATTATTTAAATGACAAAAGAGCGTGGGATTGATGTCTCCACAGGTTATTTCCAAATATTAAACATTAATCACTATGAAGCAGCTTGGCTGCGACATGATATTGGCAAGCACGAATAGCTGTCTTCTGTTTGTTTGTTCAAGTCATAGCAGAGCTGTATTTCTGCCAAATTGTACCTATAATAAGCACTTTTTACAAAAGAGTGCCGAGAATTTTTTTTCCGCCGGCTTTTTTCCTCTCGGTCTACCTAGGGTTCTACTTTCATTTCGTTTTTTAAAGCCGAAGAAGTAGTAGTAGTAGACATCACCAAGACATTGGTGGATAATGGGCGATCATTATCTTTATAAGCTGAGAGACGCACACTTTTCGACGGAGGCCTTCCCCAGGATTCGTCATGTCGTCCGGACCCGCGCCGCCCTCATCCAGCATTTGACGTTCGTAAAGTGTATAAAATTACCTACTACGAATAAAAAAGTTTTCATTTTCATTTTCATTTCCATTTACCAAATTGCTAATCGTGGTAACATAGAAATTTTTGTTGCAATTCTTTAAGAGTGAACTGGAACGAGGTATTACCAAAATAAGCCTCTATGGTTGTTATGGCCAAAATAAGGATAAATACATTTTTCCCTGTACGGATATGCAGCAAAGACTTTAAATTTAACAATGCACGATGCACGCATGCATTGACAAAAAGATTCGAAATAAGTTTAGCAAATATATAATATAATTTTAAACTCTAAAGTCTCCGGAGAAAACTAAACTATTAAAGAAATGGAGCAAACTGACATTAGGGACATAAAGAAATTATTAAGTCGCGATAAAGATGGAAATATTATACGCTGGTCGGATGTCATGGAAATTGATGTATCCCCATCCCAAAAAACAAAGTTCTTTTTTAAATACGATTTTGATGAGGCATATTTTGAATAAGATGTCATAAATTCATTTCAAATGAAATGACACGAACAAAAACCTAAACCAGATACGTTGGTTGAAGCTGATGTTGTATTGCAACGTGCTTATCATCAACCTCTTCCAATAAACAAGGCGTTGCATACTGATTTACTGTCTTTATGCAATTCCAAGGCTTCAGCACTCATTTTATGAATCTTTGAATTCTGAAGAAAATAGTGAACAAGAAGATAATGATGATACCAATGATAACTCAGATTAGTCAATATTTTTGATGTTTTTAAGACTATTTTTTTTTAACTTTTACCAATTACAATTATTGTGATTCTTTAGGGAATATGTTCCCAAAAAAAAGAGAATTTCAATAATTTTTATGAGTTTTCTTTAAGTTTTCCCTTAAAGATACCGACAGCAAATTAATTTCACATAGTCGGTCAATAACGATTACAAGAAATATGACAATAAGGAATTTCCTATAATATACCTGTTACATTACGTTACCCTTATAAGGTTACAATTTTTTTTTTTATAAATTATGGATGGGACGTTTGTCTTCCATGCCACCTGATGTTAAGTGAACATGAAGACTAAGGTGGTACACGTCCATCCACGAGAAACCTATTCACTCGACGCTTAAAAGTACTAGGACTATACTGGTCAGGGAAAATAGACGCAGGCAGTTCATTCCAAACCTTGGCGGCCCGTATCAAAAAGGAACTGTCAAAGCGCTTAGTTCTACTTTTCGAAATATCTACCACATACGGATGGAAGTTCTGTCTGCGTCTAGTAGTCCGATGGTAAAAGGGTGAGGGTTCAATTTGTTCAAACAGAGCACTGGCGCACTCACCAAAATGTATCCTGTAGTACACGGTTAGACACGCAACCTTACGACGATGCTCTAAGGTCTGCAGTTTTTTGGTTGTAAGGTCGACGTCATTAATTAGTTTACGGGCTTTTCGGTCAACGGAGTCCAGCGCTTCTAGTTGATATTTGGCTGAACCATCCCAAAGATGACTGCAGTACTCCATGCATGATCGCACTTGAGCTGTGTATAAGTTAAGAAGCTGTGCAGGGCCGAAGTACCGCCGTACCTTCGAGATGATTCCCAACTTTTTCGAAGCTACTTGAGCCATGGACACAATTTACTATAAGAAGTCAGTAAGTGCACATTACAATTTGTCAATGTAACAAAAAAAAGTCAGATAACCCAACAAAGCAATGTTATGTCTATAATTTTTAAGAAATTTACAAGAATAATCAGGTAAGTTGTCATTACATGTATAGAATTGATATCTCAAAATCGTAAAAAACCAATACACTTAAAATTTCATGAAACTATTTTCGGTATGATGTGGTTTAGTGAATAACTAATTATGTATTTATTCAATTTTCAAATGGAGAGCAAAGGGCTATTGGGGTTAAAAGTACCCTTCCTGTCATATAAAATTGCTGTCATAGTAACTTTTTATATCAAAGTTATAACCAAAAAACACTTAATTGCTTCTCCTGTTACGTTTGATTTTTGCGATTACAGGTTTTTTCCTCAGGGCTGTCGATATTACCTAAATAAATGGCAAAGCGATTAAGAGAAACAGTCTGATATCAAAATGCAAAGCTATAATGTAACGTAAATAAAATAAATTAAAATACTATAAAATGCGTGCACTTATACTTCGCATTTTAAAATATAAAACGGACGGGGCGTTTGTCGTTTACGAGGGTGACACTGAAAGTTCTAAGACAATCAAAAACAGAGGCAAGTAGCAAGCAATTTATTATTTTAATTATATCTTTACAGAAGAGTTTCTATCCAAATCAATACATCGCTGCTGAAGTAAGCTAGGTACTAAAAACTAGAAAAATATTAGAAATCAAAATTAATTATCTGTAAACTTTATAGTTATTCTTAACTTAACTTTAGGCAAGCTATCCAAAGTTATTTAATAGGTATGTAAGATTAATTGTAAATTGATTGTTTTTCACTTAATAACTATTTCTATTTTTATATCTTTCTAAAAATAATTAATGTACCATAGGTACTAACTTATTATTACCCGTAGTTTTGTCTTATTTGAACTTCTCTTTCACATGTTTATGGCTTTTACACCATGTTACCTTTTTGTACTGATAAGAATTTTTATATAATTATGTAGCACATAGGATTGCCTTTAAACTCTAGTAATAAAATCCTATGTATATAAGGCTAAATATAAAATAAATAACAAAATATGTAAACTTGATTAGGGGATAATTGTAAACTTGACTATATTTAAGATCTTTAAATTTAAATAGTTAATATTCTTAATTTAGGCTTTCTTGCATTTTGTAGCAATTAAAATTGTCCATCTTTTAATATACATAACCCTTAATATAAGTTATAAACATAACGACAATCATAGAAATAACTTAGAATGTAAGAGGAAAAACAAATTAAAATAAAATTTAATTGCGGCTCTCCTTACGGTATTGCTCAGTTTTGGAGTCTTAACGGCAGTCTGAGAGATTGATATTGACTTCAATTAACAAACTAACTCAAGATTTACTTTTTATCGTGCTCTTCATAGTATACTGCCTGCCTGAAAAATACCGCAACGAAGCCAAGTTATTATCAAGTCACCACGAGGTTTTATTTCAAGATCCCATTGGTACTGCCCAACCTCCACATTTCCATACAGTCCACTGCTGGGTAGTATCAACCAGCTGCATTCGGTACAATCACCGAGAAAAGCACTTTCCCCACTAGTTCTAGGGGTCTTCTCGACGGTCTTATGGAACGCAGCCACTGCTTCCTCGGCGTCCATTTTCCTCGAAGTTTTTCTTTTACTTTCGGGAATAAAATAAATAAAATATCAACTAATCAAAACGATGGAATTTTTGGGCCTTGGTTAAAAATGAGGTATCCACTGGGCATAAATCTTTTAAGAAATAAGAACAGATTACTTCTACAGCCGCCTTTGGTAGGTTAATTTTTAATGTGATGTTAATATTGTTCGACCGTTATAATTTTTGTATCAAGAATAAGCATATATGTTAAGGTACTTTTTAGAAGCATGGAGCAAAACTTTGGTCTTACAATTTTTTTTAATTTGTTTGGGAGTTTTTTTTTTAACTAAAAAAAGTTGCAGCAGAAGTAAGATTTACAAAAGTCTGTAGAGATTGGAATGGCATATAAAATTGAAGAGCGGTTTAAACACTACTCCTTTCATTAAAATGACTAGTTTTCGCACTAGGGTAATTTATGTGAAACAATTAGAGTTTTTTTTTAAATTCGTATATTCTATTCCCTTTTTTTCAAATTATTTCTTTCTTATGATAAGGTACGCCCTCCTGAAACCGACATCCAACTGCCCAAAAAGTTTTGTCAGACTATACTAAAATTATATCACGTCGAATTCATACTGACGTGACACAATTTTCAATTAGCAGCCAAATGGTGAAGCAAAGGACAAATGAATGAAATTTATACTCAATAATGTTCACAAGAAGTTCTATTTTTAACCCCCGACGCAAAACGAGAGGGGTGTTATAAGTTTAACGTGTCTGTGTATCTGTGTATCTGTCTGTGGTATCGTAGCGCCCAAACGGATGAACCGATTTTCGTTTAGTTTTTTTTGTGTTATAGATAATTTTATCCCGAGTGTTCTTTAAAATTTAAACTTATTGTTCTATTACATTGTTTACAAGTGGCCAGTTCTAAAAACTTTCAGTGTCGCCCTCGTGTGTCACCTGGTGGAAAGTGACCAGATTCAGTTTACAGTGGTCCGAAAAGCAGACACAGGTAGTTTCTTTTAACATTTATTTATTAAACAAAAAATATTTAATTTGAAGTGCTTACTGTCAAAAAACCTTGAAGGTTTGTCCAAACAGAGCAAAGTAAGGTCGAGCTTACAATGTTAGAATTTAATAATATTGGAACCTGGTATACTAAATAATTACGTCTGGTGCATTTTAGGCACTTTGAGTTGTACAATCATAAACAGTTACTAAATTGTTGTTCCGCGCCTTAGTAACCGATATCAAAAAGACACTGCGTTTTGTTCGACTTTTTGGAATATCCACTATGATTTATTGTCAGAAAATCTGTCTGCGTCTGCATATAGTGCCACCTAGCCCCAAAGTAATCACATAGGTGGCGTTAGATAGATATATATTTATTTTATTCACATCAAACACACATACATATAATCAAGCACAAATACACATGCATATTGAAAAACAAAATCAAAAAAAAAACAAAAAAACACAAAATAAAGTAAATATTTTTCAGCGAATAAAACAGTAAATTAAATTGGTTAAGTAGAAATGTATGCTGATGCAAAATGGCGATAACTCAGTGAGACGTTTGCATTGAAGCAAACCACTGATTTTCAGTTACCGCTAGTGAGGTCTGCGCAGAGGCGCATGTAACTATACCGACGCGTATTATATGATTATATGTAATTTACATTGATTAATATCGAATTGAATAAGTACCACATTAGTCGTAATTTGCTCAGTTAAATTACAATAAGCACGCAGTGTAATTGAGTCAAATAAATTAACAAAAACAAACAATAAACAAACAATTATTAATAATAAAGTTCAAATATTTTACCAGCAAAGCTTACAACATCTAGATATGTAATGTTTTAAAACATACGTGTGTCAAACGCTGTAAGATTTTTCCATTTTTTGTTGATTTTCGATAGGTAATCTGTAAAAAAAAAACGTTTTTAGTTATTCTCATATTTAACCGAGGGACTTAAAGGCTCATACAGGGTGTAAAAAATCATATAGACGGATGCAGATGAGTAACAGCCCGTTCACACATGAAACGTTTTACTGGATACCTTCTTTGTATCGAAAATACGTATACTGAATACTGTGCCATATGTGAAGTCGCCCATACGACTCCATGCGCCATCGATGAAAAAGAAACGTATCCGGTAAAAAGTATCCAGTAAAACGTACTATGTGTGAACGGGGGGTAAGGCGTATGCACAAAAAAGGTCAAGTAAAAAGCAAGATACTTCTACAATTCTAAAAAATATATTCAATGGAATAATCCATTGAATCGCGTTTATTATTTTTAAAACGACGCGACGTCTTCTTGTCTTACACACCCTGTAGATGCAAATGAACATATCTCTGTTACTGTCAGTATGGGATATCCGGTTTGTATTAATAATTACTGATAGCTATTAAAAAAACCGCATCAATTGGTTAATGTAATTAATATGCAGGAAAATATTATTTTAATCGTTTATTATCAAGGCTTTAGTTTTCGAAATCTATGCGTTTTCAAACTCAATTTTAACATGCCAATATTGTTTCTTTTGATCGGATAGAAACATATGTTAAGTTTGTTAATTATATTTTCAACACACTTGCTCGTAAAGTGAGCGTTATTCTATTGAATTTAGAACTATAAACTGGGCTATAAGTCACGCGTGCATTTTATATATTATACCCTAGTGCATAATATAATGAATCCTACAAAGTTGAATTGTACCTTTGTGCAAATTACATGCGAGTAAATAGAGCATATTTTATTGGTTCGGGTTAACATTAAATTAAATATTTTCAGAAACAACAAAGAGGTTTTATACCACTTCAAATCCATATACATTTTTAAATGTTTGCGCCTTATTAGGCCTTATTAATTTGTTTATTAGTAAAACAAATTTGATGCTATAAAGACATTGACACATTTGGCGGAAAAAAAAACCTACGCGCATGCGCGAGGTTCGGCGCCATTTTTTAATCACAATTCACAGCTTTGTTATCAAGTGTGTTTGTTTTTTTATGACCACGTATGTCTGTCTTTTACTCACAAGTGTGTTGAAAAACGTCGTATCTAACTCGTGAGCGTTGCTAATTACAGTATCGGCTCATTATTAAGCCCAAATCACAGCCTCGACTGTACAATATACTATTTTTAAAGGCTTTCCGTCATATTTTATATATCAGCCGGCTACCAAGTGTACAGTTAGCCACACCACTGAAAATAAAGTTATGGTAATAATGAAATAATGTTATAACCAGCCTATAACATGCTTTTGTACAAAAATAAGTCATTTTGTCATAGTAAAACACCTAAAATTGTACTGAAAAAGAACACCTGCCTACCAAGTAATACCTACCTTATAGAACATTTTTGAATAGGAGCTTTCTTAATACGTATTACTAGGTAATTAGGTAATAGGTTTTTTATACTTATGATCAAGATTCATTACACAAACACACACCTCACCCTAATAATATGCCTCTATGTATGTATCTATGAATGTATGTATAGGCCGACAAGGGTCTTTTGGCGTGTGGCAAAAAATCTAACTAGAGGGCCGCCAGACTGTTGAAAACACGTTGAAAACCAATGCTTCCAACCAAGGTTAAGGAAGGTTAACTTGTTGACAACCAATTCCGAGTCATCCACACTGTTACAAACGGTGGTTTCCAACAAGGAGACAAACAAGAACACAAGCCAAGGTCACGCCAGGCCACGCCCCTTAATCGTCAGTGTGCTCTGATCTCTCGCGTTGATAACATCTTCGCGATGGCAGTTTTGTATGCAATTGAGGATACAAAGAAGGAAAGGTTGAAACGCTGGATAAAAAGCTACAAAACTCGAGTCATTTATAGTTATAGTTACATAGTAAAATATACAATAACAAGCGTACACAGTCCTAAACACAGACATACATCTACATAGATAACGCAAATGCATATCCTTTGCGTGTCCGAACCCCGACCAAGCGTCAAGGTTGGTCGCCTCTAGATTTAATATGTATTGTAATATGCGTGTATGTATGTCTGTTAGAAAATCGAGTCAAGAATATCAATATCGGTCTTAATAATCGATTTCATCGGCGGTATCGGTGTCTCTGAATCTTTTTTGTATTTTCCAGTAATAAATATCAGCTGTGACGTCACAATAGGTCTTAAAAAGTCGGCACGCTTGGTTCGAATACAAATCGTGGCACTTGCGTTGTCTATGTAGATGTATGTCTGTGATTCTAAACACCGCCGTTTCCAACCCGCCAAGGTCATGTAATTTGGTTGTCAACAGCCATCTTCACTGTTGGAAACACGTTGTAAACTAGCAAGGTCACCTTGGTTTGATGTTTTGTTTCCAACAGTCTATTTGGGCCTTATAAACGCGATCTTATGAATTGTCACTTCATGACTTTTGCCGTGTCCTATTTATTGTTGTACTTTAAATTTTAAAAAAATGTTAAAAAAGCACCAAAATTTATAAAATGTGGGCTTACTTATGGTGGTGGTAAAAGTAAAGAAGTTGTTTTAAGAAAGAAAAAAAAATTAAAGTCCCTATAAATCCATAAAAAGAGTAAACAAGAAAGTTGCCTCTGCAATGTTTACATATTGGCATAATTTGAAAGTTGTATTTTTGAAACGTATTTTTTTTCTTATACTTAAATGAAACTACGATTCCAGGAGATTAGCCACTGCTGTAAGGACTTTATGAAAAGTGAATTAAACTCAGCAGCTATATTTATATGGACCTTTCACCATAGGTGTATTATTTTATTCTGAAGAAATAAATGATAACGATGATTAAGAATAATAGAACATTTTTGTTGAAACGGCACTTGCTATAGGTAGTCAAACCTATTGTATAATATTCTGATTTAGAATATTATACAATAGGTTTGACTACCTTAAATTTATTTATTAAACACTTATTAAAAAAACACTACGAAACACTTTTTCTGTTGTTTCTTATGGGTTCTTTGTTTTACATCTTAGTTTAATTCAGCTAACTTTACAGATATTGCGTTTACCGCCATATCAGTGTGATCTAAACATGATCGAAATGATCAGAGTTTCCATTAAAAAGAAAAGTAGCACAAGTCAAAGTTGCAACCTGTGAAATCCCAAAAGTGTTTGAAAATGCATTATGTGCCATCAGAGCTATAGAAGGCGCAGTCATTTTTCACATTTTAAGAAATTACATGAAGGATTTCGCAAGAAAGACAGATATTTAGAAAAGCCTTTCATCGTTGAGCTATTTTCAAAGATCGAAGAAAGTAGTAATGACGAAATAAAAAATTGATATTTTTACTTTTTTATTTAAAATAAATAATATCTGTACAAAAACTTGTCATAATCAATACATATAATAAAACAGTAAAAAAACGTGTCTGTACATTTAATATTTTTACAAAAAAAATTATCTAGGGTTATAAAGAAACGAAAAAAGAGTAAGAATCTAAAAAAAAAAATTGTCTGTTTGTTTGTAAGTTTGTCTGTTTGCACACGCTAATCTCTGGAACCGCTGGACGGATTTGAATGAAACTTTTTTTGATGTATAGCTGTGAAGCCGGGGCAACATATAGGGTATATTTTATTTCGGTTACTGGAACACCTGATGCAGAACCCTTAAGGGATCATCAAAACCGTAAGAAATATAGATATGAGGCCTTAACAAAAGTTGTCCAGGATGATGAGCAGATTCTGCAGACATAAAAAAAATCTAGGATCTAAAAAAATTGTAATAGATTTTTAAAAGTTATGCCTAAAACTTACTAGAATATGGTGGAGATGTTCGGCATACAGATCAGTAGTACTCATAGCTCAGTTGCGCGTAGACCGACCATGAGTCTAAGGTCGTGGGTTCGATCCTGCTCGCGTAATTTTTTTTTTATTATATTTTTTTTTATTTTGTATCAATCTTTACCATGCATCTATCTTTATAATATACATATGTATATATAAAACAGTTAAACAATAACGTGTTAACATGAAATATTTTTACAAAAAAAATATGTAAGGTTATTAAGAAATTAAAAAAAAGTAAGTTGTTCTATTCTGCTGACATCAGGCTGACATATAATATTATAATAAATCCGAAAGATAATTGGTATGTAGTAGAAAAGTTTACTATGTTGATAGGGCTAAACCATCAATACATATAATAAAAGAGTAAAAAAAACGTGTCTGTACATTTAATATTTTTACAAAAAAAATTATCTAGGGTTATAAAGAAATGAAAAAAGAGTAAGAATCTGAAAAAAAAAATTGTCTGTTTGTTTGTTTGTAAGTTTGTCTGTTTGCACACGCTAATCTCTGGAACCGCTGGACGGATTTGAATGAAACTTTTTTTGATGTATAGCAGCGAAGCCGGGGCAACATAAAGGGTATATTTTATTTCGGTTACTGGAATACCTGATGCAGAACCCTTAAGGGATCATCAAAACCGTAAGAAATATAGATATGATGTCTTAACAAAAGTTGTCCAGGATGATGAGCAGATTCTGCAGACATAAAAAAAAGGATCTATTTCTACAAAAATTGTAATAGATTTTTAAAAGCCTAAAATTTACTAGAGTATGGTGCAGATGTTCGGCATACAGAAGTACGCCTAGCTTAGTTGCGCGTAGACGGACCATGAGTCTAAGGTCGTGGGTTCGATCCTGCTCGCGTAATTTTTTTTATTTTGTATCAATCTTTACTATACCTACATCTATTTTTACATACATATGTAATGTTTAAAACAGTAACGTGTGAACATGAAATATTTTTACAAAAAAAATATTTAAGGTTATTAAGAAATTTAAAAAAAAGTAAGAATTTGAAAGAAAAAAATGTCTTTTCGTGTCTGTCTGTTTGTTGTTCTATTCTGCTGACATCTGTGGCTGACATATAATATTATAATAAATCCGAAAGATAGTTGATATGTAGTAGAAAAGTTTGCTACGTTGATAGGGCTAAATCATTAATAAATAAAGCTTCTTGCCAGATTTAATGTAGGTAGTGTACATACAGAGATATATTGTAAAAAAGTTAAACGTAAAATAATGGAACTCAATATCGTTTAGGTTTTCTTTATTGATCGTTTCTGCCTCTTGGAAGTCAGAAACCGTAGAATTCTTCAGAATAAAAAGTGGTGTATGTGTCAAAACTCAACACAGGACTTTATGAACTACCATACCAAATTACATTAAAATTGGCTAAGCCGTTTGACCGTGAAAAACAGCCAAACATATAGGTTACTAAACATATTATACACTGATAATGGCTAGACGGATGGATTTTTGCTACTCTTTCACGCAAAAACTACCGAATGGATTTTTATGAAACTTTACAGTAATATAGCTTTACCTATAATGTGCCTTTGTAATGTAATAGATAGTTATTGGTTAGGAGTTATACCTACATATTATATGGGGGAAAATTCTTCATGTTTATTTTTTTTTATATAGGACCTTGGAGAAGAAAATAACCTATTCGAAATACTAATTCAATGCAGACGAATTCGCGGGCACTATCTATGTAATAAACCTACCTACATATAAACCTACCCTTATACATACCCCCATAAGGCTGCAAACTGGACGGCAGCGACAGCGACAGCGAGAGCGGCAGCTGCGCGGGCAGCGACGCGAGCAGTGATTTCCGCGACACGATAGAAAGTATTGAGTTTATATGAAACCGCGACAAATCGCTCGAGCGCCCGCTGGCGTCGAGAACGGCCTAGCAGGGCTAGCATGCAACCATCGATAATTAGTCGAATCGACAAGATAAATATTATTTTGTTATTTTATCCTAAGCTAATATGCGCACCATAATAGATAGAATTACTCAATTTGATACCATGATTAAGACTACAGAACCAAATAAGTATGTCATAGTCTTAATAAATTACTTACTCTAAATACCATATTCTAAGAAAATATTGATAAAAGGCTCGATTTATCATTGTCAACGGTAGCATGCTAGCCCCGCAGATTCCCCGCGTCGCGTCGCTGCACGCACCGCTGTCGCTCTCGCTGTCGCTGCCGTCCAGTTTGCAGCCTTACTTTTACCCAGTGTGCCTTTCGTAGGGTATTCCTGTTTGGTATATACTTTTTGTAGGTTACTTTTTCTATTTTATGTTTTGTAGGTCTTTTTCACAAAAACTAGGTGAAACTGCGAATGACAGCTTTGTTATAAAGTTTTTGAAATAACTCTTTCTGTTTATCTATCAGTAACGCTTTCACAGCTAAACAACTGAATCGATTTTGACTTTGAACTTCAAGGACGATATAATAATATTATTTATCCAACTCCCATAACCGGTATTCACGCAGACGAAGTCGCGGGAAACAGCTAGTATTGGTAATAATGTAGTATAAAATTCACTTTTGTGGTTTTTTTTTCTAAACCAGTTCTATTTTTTTTCTTACAACTACAGTGTGTCCCCTAGTGGGGGGGTGTCCCCAGTGGGGCAGTAACTACACACAATTTCATCGACGAAAATACCCCATATGTCAATTAAACTGCAGCCATTTTCAATCGATCGGATAAGAAACACCACAATACGCTTAAAAACCAACATCACAGATGTCGCTCTGAAGGCTGCCAAACTTAAATGGGATTAGGCAGGCCATGTATGTCGTATGTCAAAAGATACCAAAAGTACATCTAAGTGGCATCCTGACACCAAACGGACGACCACGCCGTCGGTGGAAGGATGATCTGGACGCATTTTGCCCCAACTGCCCTGCAGAAATGTCAGATCGCCAGAAATGGAGAGATCAAAGGGAGGCCTTTGCCCAATTTTAGGACACCTAGGGCTACATAATTAAAAATAGCTAAATTCACCTCAGTTTTTTTTTTATATTGTAAGGATAGGACGTTTGTCTTCCATGCCACCTGATGGAAAGTGCGCATGAAGACTAACTCAAGTGAATTTATCTAATGTAAATCAGCGGCTTAAATTGCACGTCTTGTAGAAGCTAATTCTTGATGTTGTTTTAAAGGCAAAATAGTAGAGTATATGACAACATAAAAATCTTTAAAGAATAGTTTGTTTTTTGATTGCCGAAGGGACAAAGTTCATTTTTTACAAAAACTTAGCGCATCTGGCCGTTTTATTCTAAAGTTTTGTGAAAACCACACCGTTAACCCAAGTTTTGATTATTACCAATATTTGAGATGCTTAACAAATGTATATTAGATGCACTGCTCTCGGTCTGATATTTTAAGAGTTATTGTTGATCAAAAATACCCCTATGCTCGCCGTAGCAAAATTTACCTTAATTTGTAAACCGACAGCTCTGAGGCTTGTACGAACTCAATGATTGAGTTTTGCCAAAGACAGGGTAACATATGGCGTAAAAATATCTGGCAAATAATCGTTTTTTCTGTAATTGCCGAACGGCCAAAGTTTATTTGTTACAAAAATTTAGCGCATCTGGGCGCCTTATTCTAAAATTGTCCAAAAACCACCAAATTACAATGTTTGAGATGCTTAAAACATTGGTAGAAGAATACACGACTATTATGTTGTACAAATCAAGTAACATTCCATTAGTGTGCGAGTGTGAGCATTATTTTAAAGGTGAGTGAGACAAAGTTCAAAATAATTGTTCAAAATGCCCGACATTATTTTAAATGCAGGCGGTTGCCCTTAATCCGACTCGTTGGGTGGCTCTTTTTGTTTCTTAGTTCCTCTGTTGTCGTCGTTATCCTATGTAGAGGTCCTCCGGAACTTTCCGATACATTTTCTGTTTCATTGTTCTCTATGAATATAAATCCAGAGCCAAGCGTTCGCACCGCTTCGTCCTTCGTCATTCAGAGGGGTGAGGGGTGCGAGCCCCCTTTGCGTCCGAAATTTATGTATTAATTTGTGATGTGATTATGTCAATTATAATCCGTATCCAAACGTTATTTATCGTTAGTATTTAATTGCAAACAAATTTGTATTACACATCACTTGACTTCAATCAACACCTTAGGAAATATCATAATGTTTAAGTAAAGTGGTGGGTTCGTAGGGTTAAACCAAAAAAAAGAATAACTTAGTTTAAAGTTATTCAACAGGCAAAGAATTAAGCTATTAAGTATGCAGATTGCTACACCATATTCTCTCAAGTTTTAATATTTCACTTAAAAATAATATTTATTTGCACCATCAAATTTGTCTAACGGATGCAGAGTCAGAATATTTAACGTTAAATTTCTGCGCAAGAAGTTTAAATCAAATGATGTGAAGGACAAATTTGTTCAGAATTAAATACTTATGATTAAAATGAATTAAAAAGTTCATTTTCAGTTTGTTTTAGACCACAGTAGACATGTACTATGGTATCATTGCAGCGGTCTATACATATATGTTTTATTTTTCAATTATGTAAATTTTTATCATCAGTGAAATAAGTTAGTACCTATAGCGCATTGACAAAACAGGCATTTACGGTTAATTCACTTTATTTATATACTTTAAATAATATCGTAGAAGTCTATTTGAAACTGAATAAATTTTAAATACGGTCTTGGTAGGTAGGTCTCTTACTTAATATTATTATTAACGTTTAAATTTTTCATTAAAGCTTAAAAGAGATTTTTTTGACAAAAAAGTGAGAAAAAAGATTAGGGATTATGTACCGCAACATTTAGGTTTTCACCATATAACAAGGGAGCAGGTGGCTGAAAATAATTCATATATTGCTGATAATATATTTGGTGAGCCAGATGCACCATTAAGTACAAAACCTGCTATCACAATTGCAGATGCAACATATATTTTTACCCAAAAAAGTACCAACTATTTGTTCCAGAAAGATTCATATTCACTACATAAATGTAGGATTTAGTAAAACCTTTTTTACTAAATCTATGCTGCTGTAATGGTTATATTATTGATGTAGTGGGACCATATAGTGCCACTACAAATGACGCCACTATAATGCACGAAATATTACAAGAAAGCAACTTTAATAATTTTAATAAAGAAAATGATATTTTCATCCTGGATCGTGGATTCAGAGACTGCATGGACAATCTTCACGATAAAGGCTATTTAGCATTTATGCTGGAAACTAAAGAAGACGGCCATTCACAGCTAACCACCCTAGAAGCAAACAGATCACGCTGTGTAACAATTAACAGATGGGTGGTAGAAGGTGTGAATGGTCGTTTTAAACAAGATTTTAGGATATTCCGTCATGAATATTTTAACCGTGCCTGTCGTCATTTAATGTATGATTTAAAATAGCCGCAGCATTACAAAATCATTTTGCCACTATATATAGTGATTCACAAAATGCAAGGGAATTTGTAAATATTATTCATGATAGATTATTTTTAGTTAATGCCGTGGCGAGATTAGTTGCAGAACGCAATTTAAACAGGCTTGGTTCCTTATTTGTCCCAATAGATGGTTCTACCATGCCTTTCCCAAGGTTATTCATGCAGGACTTGACTTTGTTCGCATGTGGCATATTATACCAAATACGGCAAGCAAGATCCTATGTAGGTGAACATTTCCGTTTTTATGGAGTGTATACACTAGGTGTATAAATAGAGATAGGTGGCGCCACCTGACACAACAACATTGAGCTCCGTATTTATTATTTTTTTAAATTGATTTAAGAGTTCTAATCGTTTTATTAATCGATAACCAAGTGAATAATGTGATGATAGCTGAGTGTTAAATGTTGCAAATAGAAAAACAGTGGAAAACAGTGAAAAAAGTCACTAAACAAGAAGTCAACAAACATCCGACCTTTTCCTTGTTTATTTATCAAATATTAACTTATGTAGTTCAGCGCAGTGACTAAAGAGTGAAATAAAGTGACACCTTATTAATTGAGTGCGTAGTACTTTAAAAATATGCATAATCAATGTAAACATATGAACAAAGAACATTGAAAGTGACTCATCATTCTAACGAACTTAAAATATAATATACAGCGACATCTATAATTTTTACCTCGAACTTTTTGATCTGCTTTGATGACCCATATTTCGACCTAACTTTAAGAAGTTCAGCTTCTTAGATATAGAGGGCGTTGTATTCAAAAACACCGACACTTCAGAAAAAAGTGTTTAGTCTTAAATATAAATACGGTATGGATTCATTTAAATGCTATAAATGTAAAAATAAATACTCTAAAGAAGATGGATTAAAATGCCAAAACTGTAAAAATTGGTATGATCTGGACTGTGCAGTTGTCTCAGAAAAACGCTTCCTACTTTTAAATAACGAAAAGAAATTAAAATGGAAATGCCCGACCTGTCTTTTAAAAAAAGGGAAAAATACAGAAAAAACTAAAACCAGCACTCCGAAAAACCTATCCGCAAAAACATTAAAAAATCAGAGCACGGAAATGAATACTCCCCTAAGCTCACGTACACTTCAAGAAAATGTAACACGTCGAAACCGAAATAAAAAATGTATTACACCCGACCTTAATGACTCAAATATAATACCGATTAACTCTACAACTGCATCTACCTCTACACTAAGGCGTAGTTTACCGGATCTGTCTACGCGCTATGAAGAGGACATTGAAGATTTAAAAAAGTCTAATATTGAATTAAAATGTAAACTAGAGATAGCCGATAAAGAGATCGAAAACTTAGCCCTCGAGAAGTTGGCTCTACAAAAAATATTAACTGAAAAGGAAACAATAATCAATAATTTAAAACAAATTTGCTATCAAAGTCCATTATCAAAAACAAGAGAAAATAGGATACAAAATAAATCACAAAACGATCCCCTCAAGGAAATAACTTCATCAGCTAAAAATGTAAATGAAATTACTACTTACACATGTGAAAACATAAACAAACAGGCTGACAGCTCAATAATTGGAAATAAGGAAAAAAATATAAAAATTTATGGATCACAGCAATGCGCAGGCCTAGCTGTAAGTCTGCTTCGGTCCAGGCTACGCTCCAAATACGAGGATTACCAGATTTTATCTATAACTAAACCAGACGCACCTGCGGCTGAAATACTGAAGAATATTGAGGTCGACGTACAGGCCTCAGACGTATTTATTATTTGCGTCGGTGAAAATGACAAAAATCCATTAACAATAATTTCGGAACTTTACTCTACTTTAAAGTCTTTGAAAAATAATACCGTATTAATTTTAAATATTTTAAATAACGACTACCTTAACGAAACTATGCTGAACAAAGAAATTAATCTTGTTTGTAAACAATTTCAAAACTCATATTTTATTGAATGCCCCTATGTATATAATCAT
This sequence comes from Stenoptilia bipunctidactyla, assembly GCA_944452665.1. Classification (NCBI taxonomy): domain Eukaryota; kingdom Metazoa; phylum Arthropoda; class Insecta; order Lepidoptera; family Pterophoridae; genus Stenoptilia; species Stenoptilia bipunctidactyla. The sequence continues at coordinate 51,114,082 of OX101721.1, read as the reverse complement.
CAGAACAGAAAACGATTAACTAACTTATTTAATTTGTGTACAAAAATCAACTTTACTATAGACAGCTTATTTTATGAAAAAAATTTTATTCAAGCGTTCATGGAAAAAGTTAAGGGCTCGCAAGTTGTAAACTTAAAATATAAAACCCCAAGACAGGTTACCATACCTTACTTATTTGAGGCCATACGTCGAAAAAAAGCTACTTTGACTAAATCACTGAACCAACAAAATATTTCCAAAACTGCCAGCCCCCAAATAAATGATATATTTTTTCGTCAATAAAAGCACGGATAACGTTACTCTCTTCCACCAAAATATAGCTGGTTTAGTTAACGAAAAAGAAACTTTAGAAATTGAACTTTCTAAGCTACGTGATAAAAATTTGGTATTTGACTTTCTGTGTTTCTCAGAAACATTTATACGTTAAGGAAATGAATCTACTATCCCGATAAATGGATTCACATTAGCGAACTGGTACTCCAGAAAAAAAATAAGCCGGGGTGGTACTTGTATATTTTGCAAGGATGACATAGAATATAATAAACTGACTTTTTTAAATGAATTGACATGTGACTACGTTTTTGAAGCTTGTGGAATAGATATCCCAGAGTATAAATTAATAATTATTTGTATATATCGCATACCTAAGAGTAATCCAATGTTTTTGAGACAATTAGAAAAACTTTTTGAAATCTTACGTAAAAAAAAACGCCGCATAATAATTACAGGAGATTTTAACATAGATATTCTTAAGAGTACAGATGTTACCCAAGAATATAACAGACATATTCAGAGTTTTAATTACAATGTTCATATAAAACAGCCCACCAGGCTCAATGCTTGTCTTGATCAAATTATAAGCAATTGCTCGGAATCTGTCGGCGGGACTCTTCCCTTACAACTATCCGATCACGACACAGCTCAGTATCTTACTATACCAACTATACCAATAAATAATAAAAAACTGCCTCACAATCTATATTAAAAAGCGTGATTTCAGTGACGAAAATATATTAAAATTTCACGACTACTTAGCTTCTTTATATTGGCATGACGTCTATAACGAAACGGACACAGACTTAGCTTTTAATATTTTTTATGATTCATTTATGCTTTTATTCCACCAGTGTTTTCCGGAATATACTTTTAAAAAAACGTAAAGGCGCAAAAAAATATATTGGATTACTAGAGGTTTAAGAATATCATCGGAAACCAAAAGGAAGCTCAGGTTCAAATACTATAAATCAAAAAATCACATTGACAAAACAAAATATAATGATTACAATAAACTATTTCGAAAATGCATAATAACAGCAAACAAAAATTTTAATATCGCTTACATGAAGAATGCACCTAATCTAGCACGGGCGACTTGGAAATTAATAAAAAACAACATTACACCTGTATGCGCGAGGGTTCTCTGATACTGCAGTAATTATTATTGCGGAAAAAATAGGAAAAAAAGAGGAGCGAGACTGACCTGATAATTCCTTGGCAGCTGCTTCTTCTTTCTCGGGAAACTCAACACTCTTAAAAGTACTTTGGTAATAAAAATTAGAAGCAAAAGGGCGCGTCAGTGGTGCGGACCTTGACTGTCCTTACAACACCGTCCTTGCCAGGATAAATATATTCAACGACGCCCAGCGGCCAATGTAACGGCGGTATATTATCCGTATTAACAATTACTACGGTACCAACTCGAATTGGATTGCATGAAGTATTCCACTTTTGTCGCAGTTGTAGAGTGTGCAAATATTCTATACGCCAACGACGCCAAAAGGATCCTACGAGCTTGTTTATTAAATGGTAACGCGAGATCAAATTAACATTATCCTCGAGTACATTGGACGCGGGAAAGTATTTGAGGGGTGTCATATTAAGAAAATGTGCGGGTGTCAGAGCTAAAGGCTCAGACGGATCATTAGACAAAGTTCTACAAAGCGGACGAGTATTCATGACGGCCTCTATTTGTGTAAGTACGGTAGTCATTTCTTCGAATGACAGCAATTGGCCACCAATAATTCTAAACAAGTGAGTTTTAAGACTTTTAATGTTAGCCTCCCAATTACCACCGAAATGAGGAGCTGCGGGTGGATTTAAGATCCACTCTATACGATTTTTTGACAAAGTGTCATTAAAGTCGAGTTGAAAATCGCAAGATAACAATAATTCATGGGTCTCACCCAGCCTTCGCTTGGCACCAATAAAATTTGTACCGTTATCGGAATAAATTTTGGCTACTGGGCCTCTACGAGACAAAAAACGATTAAACGAGGATAAAAAGCTATCAGTAGTCAATTCCGTAACCAATTCGATGTGTACCGCGCGAGTCGTGAGGCACACAAACAAGCAAACGTAAACCGTCACGGATCGAGATCCGCGCTTGCGAATTGGTGTAGCCTGCAAGGGGCCTGCGAAGTCGAGTCCAGTGTGCGTGAAAGGTTTTAAGGTTTCGGTAACTCTGCAAGCGCGATGCGATGACATTTTTTTCATTTACAACTTTTCATTAAGACGATTGTTCTTAGGCAGCATACCCGTGAAAAACTACGTAGTACCTCTAACAGAAGATTGTTTGCTGTATATGATGTACCTACATGCAAAACAACTTTTGCACAGGGATTCTCTTATTTTTTGGCCCCATTACTATATAACCGTATAAGCAAAATAAAACCCATCAAAGACCTAACAAGATTTGGGGATCAAACGAACTTCTAAAGTGAAGTTCGATCCTAATTATGTGAACAGCTTCTTTCGAAGCGATTGAGGTTTACTTTATGTAGTAGCGCCACCTACTGCTAGCCTTTGCACGGATTTTAGAGTCTATGATAAGGGTTCTTTTCTTTTTTTTTTTTTTTTAACAACTGTCACGTTTCGCTCCCTATGTCAGCATCCAGTCTACAGAACTCATTTTGTTTAAAGTCAATCTGTCTTATTCCTGTTTGTTCATTTCACTATATTGGGGTTGGGTAAAATACAAATATAAATTGAAATTACTCCATGTTGAAACATATTCATATTATGCTTATTTCAAAGCATAATAACGGGTGGGTTTATATTAAATCGCTTCGAAAGAAGCTGTTCACATAATTAGGATCGAACTTCACTTTAGAAGTTCGTTTGATCCCCAATTATATTTCACAGCTTCTTTCTTTGCGATTGAGGTTTACTTTATGTAGGATGTTTAAAGATTAGTTATAGTGAAATGAATTGGCAGAGTAGTAAGGTAAAACTCTTCAATAGTAAATAAACATACTTATTGAAAACAATTCAACAATGATTAGGCAAATTATTTTTCGTTACAAAGTTTGTTATAATTTCTAGCAAGGACTGAGGAAGAATCCGACCATCCTGCAGTCTTTTTGATAGGTCAATAGAAACTCCTAAATAAATAGCTCTTGATGTAGCAGCATGTCATGTACTATGTGCACTAAAAATATTTTCATCAATACCACTGAGAGTTAAAGTGTTTTTAACCCAGTGACTTAAAGTTTGGAAACCTATATGTTTCTTAAAACTAATAAACAAATTATCAGGTTTCCTTAAATTTTCGTTTTATTTATATACCTACATCTGTAAGGTTTTTGCTGGACAAATTTCTGGACGAATATTAAAAAACGGAAACTTTACCAAGGTCTGTTTACTATTAAATTTAGAGGTTTTTATAAACCCTTTTATAAGTACCTTTTTTAGTTATTAAAATATTTTTAATCTTTGTCACGGATAAAATTTGAACACGATGTTCCGTTACAAGAGCTATTAGTGTAACAGTTTTCTTGGAAAAGAGTCTTTAAGTCAAGGTCTTCATTAGGAAATTTTGTAGGTAAGTAGCTCAATACAACTGCTGGATCCCAGGTAAGATCATACTTGATGTGGTTGGTCTTCACATAACGACTCCTTTCATGAAACTTTTTAACCTGTCATATTGGGAATTTATGTTTAATATTAATGATAATGCAGATCTATAGCTATTAATAGTACCGTACTTAGCACCTTTTTCGAAAATTTCAGTTAGAAAATGAACAATTATTGGTTTAGAAGTTTGAGTAAAACTAAAATTATTATTTTTGCAATATTCAATCCACGCCTTGATACCTCCTTCACACTGTCTCGGTAAGAATTATCCAACAAAGATGCCAACATAATTTCAACGGACTTTGAAGACAGTGATCTTTTTACTAACGCTTTCTGAACAATTTCGCGGCAACCAAGGTTAATGTTTAATGAAGGTTGTGCGCAGATCTGAAAGGAGATTTCAGCGAATTAGTATTTAGTAAATACAATCACAACACAACCTTTTAAACAATGGCAACCATAGTTGCGTGGGCCAGTATGGTACTACCACAATACCCACAGACTTTTCACTAACAATTTTCTGAAGAGTTTTTGCATCTGGGTCATTTTTCCAGGTTACATAAATAGGACATTATAAGTTGCATCTGTTTGCAAAAAGATCAACCGATAGTATTCCAAACCTATTTGTTATATTATTAAAGGTATAGTCACTTAGATCCCATTCAGTGTCATTAAACTGTTTTCGTGACAAACTCTCAGCTTCTATATTATCTTTTGAAGTAATATAAGATGTAAAGATATTGATCTTACGCATTTCACGCTATTTCCATTGGTCTCGGGTAATATGATCCATATGTGAAAACTGAACACTACCCATTCTATTTATACAGGTAATGGTAATATCTATTCTTAACAATATATCACAATCGTAACTACCATAATTATGCGAATGTTTTAAGTCCGAAAAAACTGCTTTTAATTCCAGAGTATTAATGTGTAGCGACGACTCGCTTTCCTTCCAATGTACCTAGCCAGTATATGATGCGTCAGGATAGATAGTTTTAGTGTATTGGCCTGTTCTAAGAGGAGAAAAGCCCTCTTCTAGATAATTTAACCACCAAGTAAAATCATCTTTATTATATCTGGGTAAATTCACTACCTGATCATAAGTAGGATTTTTATTTGGTGACAATATTTTAAATTGCTCGAATAACTGTGTATTATTTTTTCTATTTTAAGAACTTTTTTTTTTTTTTTTTTGTGGGTAGTTTTAAAATAATTTTCTCTGAATCAAAAATAAACCCAAGGAATTTACATTGTGTTCTAGGAACAAAGCAACCTTTTTTCGTATGCATTATGAAACCTAAATTTATTAAAATATGTTTTGTAATCCAAACATTCTCATTACAATCATCACAATCTTTGCCAATGTAAAATATATTATCTAGATATATTATGGATGAAAAAATTATCCAGACGTAAAAATTCCATGACTGGTTTTAATATTTTAGTAAATACTTATATAAAGAGCGGTGCATAAGTCAAACGTTTAATATTTGAATTCATATAAAACGTTGTTATATTCAAATCGAAGGTACTTTCGGAAAGACTTATCAACATTGATGAAAAAATAACATGTAGCATTGTTTTGTTAACTTATCAGCGGTTCTGTAATCTTCCATTTTGAAGTGTTTTGTAGTAAATTAATTCAAAGATTTTAAATTATGTATGAAGCGATTTTCACCGTATAGCTTGAGCACAAGAAAAAATTTGTGATAAAATTTACCTGGCTCATGAGAACATACGAATATAGCATTTATTTTTAATAGTTTATCCAACGCTAAAATATAATCTTTATGGCCATGTATTGACCTTGGGTAAACACAAGAGCTACTTTGTTTAGCGGGCAGATATTTAAAAGGTCTTTAGTAACCAGCTATTCACGATAATATTAATGGATCACTCGTTATCTAAGCCCATTTTTGATGAAAATATCGTAAACGTCCATCGCACTGCACCTGGTGGTTTATTTCCGCTGGTTGCTAGTGTTCCACGACCGTTCGTGGTAGGTCCTACGTGGCGGGTACGTGTAGCTCTGCTGTGGAGCTCGAGCCGGCAGCTATGGCTGCGGAGATGACGTCGTCGTTTTTTGCAATTTGCAGCGTTTCAGCAACATCTCCTCCCAATAGATAATCATCGCAACTTGTATTGGTCAGCGTGTCACGCAGGCATACGTTTATGGAACTCATTATTATGTTACGATGAGTTTTAGTTTCCCTATTCTGGCTATCGCGACAAGCGTAACTCAGCAGTTTTAAAAGTTTTTGCTTCAAAGTTTCATTGAAAATGATTACCATCGCTTGCGATAAAGCTGCCAAGGCGATTCCAATTTGCCCTTTTTTTTTTTTTTTTGTTGATGTATAGAATCTCGTTTGGTAAGAGTTTCAGCCAATGCTGCTTTTGCTTCTAAATTTAATAAAGGGAGCAAGTAAATATTTGCAAATTGCGGGTACAAGATAGTCCTCAACAGGCTTATCTTTAGATTCTTTAGATCTTCAGCCGACAACTGCTGGTTTTTAGACCTCTTCCGGGACATTAATCGTATCAAAAAAAAGGCTGATAATGACGGAGGTAGCTCGGGCACTTCAAATCTTGGATTCGGCGTGCAAGATCGTCTCCACCGCAAATCAGATTAATCGCCAACGGCGATATTATCTGGTAACTGACTAATCAAAAGAATTAATTATATGCATCGAAACTCGATGACTACACGCACATACCATGTGGGTAGTTTTGTGTCAACGACATTTTTTCTAATATTTATTAAAATTATATTAGAGATTCTCCACCGTACATCAGATTAATCGCCAACGGCGATATTATTATCGAGTAACGGACTAAATAGGAGAATTAATTGTATGCATCGAACCTCGATGACTACACGCACATACAATGTGGGTAGTTTTTGTGTCAACGACATTTTTTCTAATATTTACTAAAATTATATTAGAGATTCTCCACCGTACATCAGATTAATCGCCAACGACGATATTATTATCGAGTAACGGACTAAATAGGAGAATTAATTGTATGCATCGAACCTCGATGACTACACGCACATACAATGTGGGTAGTTTTTGTGTCAACGACATTTTTTCTAATATTTACTAAAATTATATTAGAGATTCTCCACCGTACATCAGATTAATCGCCAACGACGATATTATTATCGAGTAACGGACTAAATAGGAGAATTAATTGTATGCATCGAACCTCGATGACTACACGCACATACAATGTGGGTAGTTTTTGTGTCAACGACATTTTTTCTAATATTTATTAAAATTATATTAGAGATTCTCCACCGTACATCAGATTAATCGCCAACGACGATATTATTATCGAGTAACGGACTAAATAGGAGAATTAATTGTATGCATCGAACCTCGATGACTACACGCACATACAATGTGGGTAGTTTTTGTGTCAACGACATTTTTTCTAATAAGTCCCAACACCGTTGGGTTCTTCGGAATTTGTAATTTGATGTCTCAACCTCCTCGAATTATTTTCTTGAGAATTTTCTCTTCCTTCGATGCACAATTTTTACCATTTAAACTTTTAAAATTTAACTAGCTAATTAATATATTTTAGTCGACGTGCGCAGGCTACAGCACGGAAACGCAGAATGAGTTCTGTAGACTGGATGCTGACATAGGGAGCGAAACGTGACAGTTGTTAAAAAAAAAAAAAAAAAGAAAAGAACCCTTATCATAGACTCTAAAATCCGTGCAAAGGCTAGCAGTAGGTGGCGCTACTACATAAAGTAAACCTCAATCGCAAAGAAAGAAGCTGTGAAATATAATTGTTTGTAGTAGAACCTTCTGGGTCCGCCTGGCTAGCGACCACCCTTTATATAAAGTCTGCCGCCAAATGTTACCGCTCCGGCGGTAATGTGTTCCGGCAATATTGTATAAAGAGCCAGTTCCTTCCTAAACCCGTGTGCTTTCATCTTCGACCTCATCGTCACTTACCATCAGGTGCGATTGAGGTCAAACGCGGGTTTAGTCACATATAAAAAAAAAAAAAAAAAAATTTTTACGTACCTTGGATTACGAACGGACTGAAAATATAATACAAGTATATAAATAGTTATATATTTAAACATATATTTAATAAATATTTTTGATAATATTTAATCGTCTATATAAATGTATTGAAACTATACCTTCTATATTTTATTTACATTCTATATAAATATTAACAAGTATATTGTATTCTAAATATTTACTGATGTTATTATTTATTTTTTTATTTTGCAACTCCATGGATCATTCAAAGTAACAATAATAATTATAATACAAAATAAAGAACATGCTCAAATTAATACAAATAACTTATTGTAACAAAAGAAAGAAAAGAAAATGTAATTGCTTTATCTCATTTCTCTGGTTATACTACGTGTTTACGTCAAACACTTTGAATAGGCACCTTTTGTATAGGCACCTTTTGTATTAAAATTTTTGTGAATATTTTATAAAGAGTCATAAGTCAATTGTTGCTCTTTTAAAAATATAGCGTAGTAACATTGTTATAAAGAAGGTAATGCTCTGGTGAGAATCTTACCTTGCCGTAACTCAGTCCTCGGACTAACACGGGAGGTAATGATCTTTTAACAGTATACCCTCAATGTTTTTTAAAAAAAAGATGTTCTCGGTTAAAATGTTATGTTTTTTGGTAACTTTGTTTATATTTTATGTTTTAAACACATTTATTACCTGTCAACATGATGTCAGCTTATTTAGGCAATAAGTTTATTTAGTTTTATTACTAGTTGTATAGTGGAAGTGGTGTACTTACTGCATTATTTTTTATGAATAAAGATTTCTTATTTCTTTCTTCTTCTTATTTCTGGAAATTCATTGCGAGGGCGCAAACGAAAACAAGGTAAACACCTGAACACACGAGAGCGAACAATTCGACGTGCTGAAAGTATCCAGTATCTCTGCCTTAATATCGACATCAATAAATCTGGACCTGCGTGACAATGAGAGATATGATAATAATCAACGATGAGATCAATGATATGATCCTTGCGCGGTAAAACGATAGGGTGTTTATTATCATATGAGAGATGCGAGTGTTGAAGGCGACCCCCAACACGTAGTAAGTCTTTATCTATAAATGGTTTCAAGCGTTGAAAAGCAGTACTACAATTTTTACCTAATTCAATGTTAACGAACTCCTGTTCAAAATGCGAGTGTTGTAAATGCGATAAAATTTTGTGTTCAGCAAAGTCGAAATCGGATGCTAAAACATACTTGCGACGCGGTAAAATTCGAAGAAAGCGATAAATATAAACAATTGTGCGTAATAACTTGGTCCAGGAAGAAAATCGTTTTGATAAAACTAAAATTAAAGATTTTTCTACGGGCGCAATAGATATCAAAACGTTTGTCTTTTCCTCTAGAATATCAGAGCTACGAGACGGATCAAAGGGAGCTATAGGCCATTCTGTGACACCAGACGAGAGCCAGAGGGGTCCAGTGAACCAAAGAGGATGGTCCACTATTTCACTAGGTCTAAGCCCACGTGACAAACAATCAGCTGGGTTCTCTAAACCAGAAATGTGATAAAAGTTATCAGCTGATAGTTGAGATTGAAGTTTAGTGACTCTGTTTGCGACAAAGGTGCCCCAACGATGCGGTGATGATTTTATCCAACAAAGTGCGATAGTTGAGTCCGAAAATGCGTAACAAGAGTCGATAGCTATGCGAGTGTTACAAGTATCCAAAGTGATACGAATAAGATTGGCAAGCAGGAGCGCCGCGCATAGTTCCAGGCGAGCGACAGAAATGGTTTTCATAGGAGCGACTTTAGATTTGGAACAAAGCAACAAAACACAAATGCTATCAATATTTTGAACGTGCAAGTATACAACGGCGCCATAAGCCTGTTCGCTAGCATCAGCAAAACCTACTATTGTCACGACGCTACCTCTAAGAATACCTACATGACGAGGTAAATTTACTTGGTTAAGCAAGACGAGCTCTTCATTAAATTGCAACCATTGGTTAACAATAGAATCTGGGGGCAGCTCGTCCCAATCACACTTCAGTAACCACAATGACCTCATAATCAATTTTGCGTATAAGATCACAGGACCGATGAAACCCATTACATCCCACAACCGAGCAATGCATGAGAGAATTTGGCGCTTGGTATAGCGATTGGAAGATGTGGATGGTTTCAACGAAAACGAATCGGAGACTGGAGACCAAGATAATCCTAAAATATTATGCGTGTCTGTATTATCAAAATCCTTTATCGAGGAAAGGCGATGCGATTGCGGAATGGAGTTGAGAACCTCTTGAGAATTACTCATCCATTTGACGAGATCGAATTGACCAAGTTTTAAAAGCGAAATTAACGAATTTGCGATATCATTTAACTCATCAACGGGTACACTATAAACGATATCATCCGTATATATATATCCGCCTTCAATTATCCTCTTAGCCTGCGGATATGCACTACCTTCGTCTAAGGCTAACTGTTTTAAAGTGCGAAGTGCGTGAAACGGGCTAGAACGAACTCCAAAACATACTCTATTGTATTGGTAAGTCGATAACTGTTCCTCCGGAGAAAACCTATAAAGAATGCGAGTATATCTTCTATCTCTTTCTCGCAAACCGATAGCCAAAAACATTTGCCGAATATCAGCCGAAAAAGCAACCGCAAACAACCGAAAGTTTATTAAAATGGAAAATAAATCACCTTGAAGATTTTCACCAGTATACAGCAAGTCATTTAATGAAACAGATGTAGTCGATTTAGCGCTAGCGTCCGTTACAATGCGAAGCTTGGTAGTCAAACTATCCTGCTTCCACACGCCATGGTGCGGCATATAGAAGCAAGGAGTGGAATCAACGTTAGTGTCGGAAGGAACGAGAGACAGGTAGCCCTTGTGCAACAAATCCCTAATATTGTCGTCATAGGCCTGCTTCATCATTGGCGAAGCGATGAGTTTCCTTTCCAAACACTCGAAGCGGCTCTTGGCTACGAAGTAGGAATCACCAAGCAAATTAAAATCCCCCTTGAATGGCAAAGCAACGACATACCTACCATCAGGGTCGCGTGTTGTAGCACGAAGATAAATTTCTTCGCACTCGCGGTCGTCCTTACTGACGACACGAGGTACGTTTACTTCCGCTAATTCAAAAAATCTACTAACGAGGCTATCTAAAGTAGGATGCGTGTCGACGGAACAACAACATGTTGTTGCCGAGCAAGAATCGAAAACAGGAGCGTTTTCAACAAGTACGTAACCTAAAGTAGTTTCCAAGGCACAGGGAAAACCAGCGCTGCGCGAAAGAACCTTGTTCTTTAGTAACAAATGCGGAAAAAGCGAAGCTCCTATCAACATGTCGACATCTCCGGGTACCCCGTAGGTATCGTCGGCGAGCGGAAGGTTCTCGAACTTCGAAAGTAAAGAACTATTTACTACGCTAGTAGGTAAATTTTCAGTGACTTTATCTACTACCAAGGTATTTATATCGAATGCGACGTTACTGTTAAAACGCGAATAAAATTTTATTTGTACTGAACCATCTATACTCTTTAATGAACCTCCAATACCCTTCACGAAAGAACGAGTACGATTTTGTTTTAAACCGAGCTGACGCAAACATGAACTAGTAATAAAGTTACTCTGCGAAGCGCTATCTAACAAACACCTCACATAGCGTGCGTTTCCTCGGGCGTCGTGTACGATAACACGAGCCGTAGCTAGCAGCACAGTGGTGGGATGCGCGCGTGAAGCTTCGTCGGTTCGATGCGCGTGCGGCGCCGCGGCGGCGAGGGAACAGAGACTGACGTCAGCGGGAGGCAAGGGGCGCGGGGACGCGGACGCTGCCGTTCCAGCGCGGGGGCTAGTAGCGAGGGCGGGTGGCCGCGATACGTGGTTCGATTCAAAATGTAACAAACTATGATGTCTCCTATTACATTTGCGACAAGATGCGGACGATTTACAATCAATTAATTTATGTTTGTTTCCTAAACAGTTCATGCAATGATTATTACCTTTTATGTAATTACTAGCTGTTTCCCGCGACTTCGTCTGCGTGAATACCGGTTATGGGAGTTGGATACATAATATTATTATATCGTCCTTGAAGTTCAAAGTCAAAATCGATTCAGTTGTTTAGCTGTGAAAGCGTTACTGATAGATAAACAGAAAGAGTTATTTCAAAAACTTTATAACAAAGCTGTCATTCGCAGTTTCACCTAGTTTTTATGAAAAAGACCTACAAAACATAAAATAGAAAAAGTAACCTACAAAAAGTATATACCAAACAGGAATACCCTACGAAAGGCACACTGGGTAAAAGTAAGGCTGCAAACTGGACGGCAGCGACAGCGAGAGCGACAGCGGTGCGTGCAGCGACGCGACGCGGGGAATCTGCGGGGCTAGCATGCTACCGTTGACAATGATAAATCGAGCCTTTTATCAATATTTTCTTAGAATATGGTATTTAGAGTAAGTAATTTATTAAGTCTATGACATACTTATTTGGTTCTGTAGTCTTAATCATGGTATCAAATTGAGTAATTCTATCTATTATGGTGCGCATATTAGCTTAGGATAAAATAACAAAATAATATTTATCTTGTCGATTCGACTATTTATCGATGGTTGCATGCTAGCCCTGCTAGGCCGTTCTCGACGCCAGCGGGCGCTCGAGCGATTTGTCGCGGTTTCATACAAACTCAATACTTTCTATCGTGTCGCGGAAATCACTGCTCGCGTCGCTGCCCGCGCAGCTGCCGCTCTCGCTGTCGCTGTCGCTGCCGTCCAGTTTGCAGCCTTATGGGGGTATGTATAAGGGTAGGTTTATATGTAGGTAGGTTTATTACATAGATAGTGCCCGCGAATTCGTCTGCATTGAATTAGTATTTCGAATAGGTTATTTTCTTCTCCAAGGTCCTATATAAAAAAAAATAAACATGAAGAATTTTCCCCCATATAATATGTAGGTATAACTCCTAACCAATAACTATCTATTACATTACAAAGGCACATTCTAGGTAAAGCTATATTACTGTAAAATTTCATAAAAATCCATTCGGTAGTTTTTGCGTGAAAGAGTAGCAAAAATCCATCCGTCTAGCCATTATCAGTGTATAATATGTTTAGTAACCTATATGTTTGGCTGTTTTTCACGGTCAAACGGCTTAGCCAATTTTAATGTAATTTGGTATGCATGCATGCATGCATGCATGCATGCAATGCCGAACATCTGCACCATACTCTAGTAAATTTTAGGCTTTTAAAAATCTATTACAATTTTTGTAGAAATAGATCCTTTTTTTATGTCTGCAGAATCTGCTTATCATCCTGGACAACTTTTGTTAAGACATCATATCTATATTTCTTACGGTTTTGATGATCCCTTAAGGGTTCTGCATCAGGTATTCCAGTAACCGAAATAAAATATACCCTATATGTTGCCCCGGCTTCACAGCTATACATCAAAAAAAGTTTCATTCAAATCCGTCCAGCGGTTCCAGAGATTAGCGTGTGCAAACAGACAAACTTACAAACAAACAGACAATTTTTTTTTTCAGATTCTTACTCTTTTTTCGTTTCTTTATAACCCTAGATAATTTTTTTTGTAAAAATATTAAATGTACAGACACGTTTTTTTTACTGTTTTATTATATGTATTGATAACGTTCGCGAGGCGATAGCGCAATAAACTTCGACCAATTATACAAATTATGGGTAGATGGCGAATTACAACAGGCACAATTTCTATAAGACGATTCAATATTACAGCTATCATTGCGAGAATTACTATTAGCGGTTACGTAAGCCTGTGTAAATTTAGGTTTATTTAATACCTCCATACGACGTTCCGATTTCTTCGTAGGTTCTAATTTTAAATTAGGTGTGCGTTCAAATACTTTTATTCGATTCCGTACGAATAAAACCAAATCCGAAAATTTAGGCACTTCCGAACTACGTTGCTCCATTTCAAAGGCTCGAGCGGTCTCTGGATCTAATTTATGAAGTGCATTAAACAAAACAATGTAATCGGCAAGGTCATTGAAATTAAGGTTTCTGAGCGCGTCAACTGAGCATGCGTAATTATCTAAAAAACGTTCAAGATTGTCCGCTGAGGGTGAAGTCATTGGTTTTAAATCGAAAATCTGTTCTAAATACGATGATGCAAGCGTGCGTTTGTCTTCATACTTTGACACGAGGGAATTAAATTTTATGTCATAGTTATCACCATGGGGTGTTAAACCAGAAAATACTGATTTGGCTTTACCAGTAAGTTTACCAATGAGATAGTACAATTTCTCCGAATTAGTTAAATTATTATTACAATGGACTGTATTATAAAATGTTGTGTAAAATAACGACCAGTTTTTAATATTTCCGTCAAATTCCTGAATTGTCATCGGAGGCAACTTAGGAAACGAACCTTTAGATACCGACTCAACTATAGGTTTAGAATCGGTGGTGCTACTAGAAAACTGTTGACACCGCCGTTTAATTATACAATAAATATCCTCAAAAGCGGTCCAAGAATTAAAGTTAGGCGAATTATTGTATGAAATCAATGAAAATCTAATTTCATTTGCAATAAGTTGATTTGTTGTAATGTATCTTGAAAATTACTACGCAACTCATCCACTGTTTGCGCTTGCGATAAAAATGTTTCTATTGCTGTACTATCCTGAGCCTTCAATCCTAAATTATAAATACTATCTATACGCTCAAAATAGGTAGCCCGAAGCGATTCCAATAGTTTCAACTGCATCTCAGATTCAGAGGGAGCGTGGCGTGGCATATTAGCACAAGTAAACTATATAGAACAAGTAAAATATACGTAAACTTACAAGATTTATGTTTAGCTAGCTACAGAAAGATATATAAACCAATTCGAAAATGTATTTTAGTAAACTACCAAATATTTTAATTCAATACGTCTGTATGACCAGTATTTATCTACAAGTAGGCTACAATACAATATCACTCATATGTATGCTACTAACAGCAGTAGGTACAAATAGGTACGCACTTAAAATACAAAATATGCAACAGAAAATGGCACAGCTATGCAATCCAAATTGTTTCTTAAATGGAGTAGGTACCTATGACTACAAAACAAGTTGAAAATATAAGTTATTGCGTATTATAGTTGTACGATTACAATAAACAAAAAATGTGGGTACGTTGGCAGCTGGCGAGTGGAATTTTATGCAAATCTAGATACCTATGTATATGTATATCTATGTAATTACAATTTAGGCAAAATAACAATTTAATCCAAGTTAATCATTAATTTCAAATGAAAAAAACGCATTATTTATATGAGATGATATTTCGTTCAATAGTGCGACTGCGTATTGTCCAAACCAAAGTACTGAGTAGGTGCGAATAAATTATTAACTTAAGTTACTAACAATATAAATAGCGATTAAACTAAGTTATACGATGCGAATATGCCAGTAAAATGCGAATAAATACGATATAAACAACATCAATGCGATGCGTACAAAAGTTAACCGGCCAAATAAGAACGGTATGTATAACCTAACCTACTAAGGGTGTCGAGCGCGTGGTTAATTACGAAATCTATGTAGAAAATTTTAGACCTGGAATAATATATCTATTTAAGATACGATTACTGCTAAAATAATAAGCTGCTAAGATAATATACTACTATACTAATTATCAATATATCCGGGCGAAGTGACCAACGAATGTATGCGCGAGGGTTCTCTGATACTGCAGTAATTATTATTGCAGAAAAAATAGGAAAAAAAGAGGAGCGAGACTGACCTGATAATTCCTTGGCAGCTGCTTCTTCTTTCTCGGGAAACTCAACACTCTTAAAAGTACTTTGGTAATAAAAATTAGAAGCAAAAGGGCGCGTCCGCCATAAGTTAAACGAAGATGAGCAAGTGAGATTTTTTTCTTTTGACAGCTATCTAGTTGCTGTCGCTGCGTCTGTGTCTATCGTCTCGCTCACACATAGGAAGGAGTGGGAAAGGGACAAAATCAGGGTAGGTAGGGCCTGCAGATCAGAGAATCTATTGCAAAATACAGCGAATTATAAAAAATATGCGAAATACCTAAACTACAGGCGCAAACAACGCCACAAACCATCAATCACGAAGTTAAAGAACTGAAAACCAACAACTCCACATACTATAGAACCGAAGACATATGTAATGTATTTAATGACTTTTTTAATTTTAATAATACTAACACTAATAAAAAAACTGACTCTTATAATATATTTAAAAATAATATTGCTAGTATGTATTTATTCCCTACAGATGCTAACGAAGTATCCAGCATAATATTTTCTTTAAATGACACAACTTCTACGGGACATGACGGTGTGCCTACAAAAATAATCAAACAATGTAGACACCTTATAGCCCCAGTTCTAGCTTACATTATAAACTTATCGTTAAAACAGGGAATCTATCCTGATAAAATGAAATTAACGGTTATAAAACCTATTTACAAAAAAGGTGAAAGAGACGAACCCTCGAATTATAGACCAATAGCCCACATAACCATATTTTCTAAACTTTTCGAAAAGTGTATGTGTATTCGTTTATCAAACTTTACAAACAAATTCAACATTCTACATTCAAATCAGTTTGGTTTTCGAAAAGGAAAATCTACAGCTCTAGCTGCTTTTAACTTAGTTAGTGAAATTATAAAACATACTAATGATAGGATCAAAACGGTTACAATATTCTTTGACATGAGCAAAGCATTTTACTTTGTTTCGCACCCAATACTTTTGGAAAAATGTGAACGATATGGTATACGAGGTATTTCTCTTGATTGGCTTCGAAGCTATTTACATGGTAGACGACAATATGTTGAAATTAAGTCAACGGACTCATCTGGTCATGAAAATGTATACAAATCTTCTACACGTGAGAATAATGTAGGAGTGCCGCAAGGAAGTTTATTAGGACCCCTTCTATTCCTCTTATACATTAATGACTTGCCACATATTACAAATTTTCATATGACATTATACGCGGATGACATTACAATTTTAATTCCTGACATCACTAATAATACTAACAACTATAATTCAATCATAAATAATACTATATCGGACATAATTAATTGGCTTAACCAAAACAATTTAAATATAAATATAGATAAAACGAAATATGTCCAATTTACTAATAAAGGAGCTAAAAAACACAATTTAAAGCTGACATACAATAACTTATCCATTACTGAAACTGACACCTACACCTTCTTAGGTAGGTATTGTATTTGATGAGTGTTGTACATGGCATGCGCATATTGATAAAATTTGCACGAAAATAAATAAATTTATTTATGCACTCTGGCGACTGGCAAAAATGTCAAACAAAGAAACCGCTCTGAAAGCCTATCACGGGTATGTAGCCTCAATATTGAGGTATGGAATCCTCCTTTGGGGTAACTCAACAAAAATAAATAAAGTTTTTATAACACAAAAACAATGCATAAGAGCCATTGCAGATGTTTCATCGTGGACCACTTGCAAGCCCTTATTTATAAATATGAGGATATTAACGGTCCCAAGCCTTTATATATTTGAAATCTGTCTATTTGTAAAATTAAATCCACAATATTATACAACAAAAAAAGACCTATTAAAGTATACAAGATTCCCCGATAAACTATGTCTACCAAACATAAAAACTGATATATGTAGTAGAAACAGCCCCACAATGTCGATTAAATTATATAATAAATTACCCGAAGAAATAAAATGTCTACCAGTGAATAAATTTAAATCTGTCTTACGCAACTGGCTAATAGAAAAATGTTGCTACTCCGTTGACGAATTTCTGGGGTTGAAAAGATAAATATATTTCATCACTAAAGTTTTTAATTGTTATTTCTTTTCATTATGTAATTGTAATTTTTTTTTTTTTTATAAAATATGGATGGGACGTTTGTCTTCCATGACACCTGATGTTAAGTGAACATGAAGATGGTTAATATGGTTCTAAGTGTGTGTACATTATCAGACGTAGGAATTAAACTGTAAAAAAAAACTGACATTAGAATTGTATTGTTAATTAATTAAAAAAAAAAATATATAAGTATATGTATTATGTTAATATTATCTGATTTGATTAAGTTATAATATGCATGCTGTATGACAGTGAAATATGTGGCACTATAAACTCCTCTAACAACCCAATGTACCATATTTGATGCAATAAATGAATTTTGAATTTTGAAATCTGTCGGGAACAAATTGATTTTGTTGATGAAAATTCAATGCTAGTCCGGGCAAAAATAAAATCCAGACACTTTTCTGCCAAATCATATTTTGTATTTATTGTAGTGGAGAGGAAAGGAAACGGATGTGAGGCAAGATTGAGCTATTGTTGCAATTGCATTGTGAGACTGCGTACAGTAGGATGCTGCTCACATCATTGTATTAGCCGCCCTGCTCCTTTCTTAGATGAGGTTATTTTAAGGGTCTCTTAGCCTATAATAATAAAGATATTTTACCAAAGAGGAGATGTTTCATTTTACCCCATTTATAAATTAAATTATAAGATTCAACTATCTAGTTTCTGGCTTATTCTAACTTAAATGCAAGACATAGCTTTTTATAGAGATTGGAGAATATAAATAATTCTAAATTATTATTCTTTGATAACAAAGAAAAGCTTAATTAATGCTGACAATTTAAAAAAAGGTAAGTTTTGTATGATTTGAATACTCAAAAACTACTGAAAGGATTGTAGAAATCTTTTATCAAGTATGTATTGCCAGCAAAAAAAACGAAGTATTAGAAAAAGAGATACGTAAAATGCAGGCGAAGCCGTACTCAAAAACTAGTATCTATAGGTATACATAACAATGAATACGAAATGTATGGTGTTAGCATAGATAAGAATAAGTACTAAAGTAGTTATTACTACTCCTATTTATTCTGGTTGTTAGCATATAACTTTCGAACAACTACACCAAATTAGATTATTCTAGTTTTGAATATTTGTTAGAAAACAATCATTTGGCATTTTAATTTAACCCAGTAGGATCCTAATCACTGAGCAAGTAAAATATATTCTTATGTGGTACGAACAAAGTTCACCGGCCGATTTAATTTTATTTCAACAAAAACATTAACAGCCATTTTAGTAATATATACTATTGTGACATCTAGCTATGACATTGACAAACGATTTTTATCACAAGCTCAAGTTCACGTTCAAAAGTTGTGTTCAGGATTTCTAACAATACGATGCCAATATTTAAATACAAATAACTTTTAAATTCCAACTTCTAAAAATCTGAAAACTTTTGTAATGATTAACCATATATGTTGACTTGGTCATCAATGACCCAACTCCTTTTATAAAAAATAAAGATTAAAAAAAAAAAAAAATTAACCATATATATTATTTATAAAATATACATGTTTGATATAAAATTGTGAAGTTCCAGAAAGCGATACAGAATTCTCAAACTCGCCTGCAATTCTTCTTTATAATTTGTTTCATCAGAACTATTCTGTAAATAAGCTTGTTCAAATCTTAATATTGAATAAAAAAGCTAGTAAACTGAATTTATTTTATTCGTTTTGTTATGTCCGACAAGACAATTTTGGCGCTTGACGTTGTTAGCATCAGGGTGAAATAAGGGTTCCCTGTTGTATTATTATTAATCAAACGAACTTACTTAAGTGAAGTTCGATGATAATTATGTGAACAGCTTAATTCGAACGATTTATTGTTTACATATTGTAGTTATGCCCCCACACACCAGTCTTGCACGGAATTTGAGAGATTTTTTTTTTTTTAATGGCAACACTTAAGTTACCTCCTATACACTTTTAGCCCTACCACTTTCATGGGCAGCAACGAGTGTCTATCCGTTAACTTTGTCATTTTGTTTAAAGCCAAACATAAATATTTGTTTCACATTCTCATAGGGCAGGGTAGTTCAAAAAATTGGGCGGGTGATAAATCGTTCGAATGAAGCTGTTCACATAATTATCATCGAACTTCACTTAAGTAAGTTCGTTTGATTAATAATTATGTTTCACAGCTTCATTCTTCACGATTTATTGTTTACATATTGTAGGATGTTTAGAGCTGGTAAGTATGTGAAACAAATTGGTAGGTAACTAGGTACTTAAGATAGTAAGCAAAATAAAATGCGAGTTTATTACATAACCATTTTTATTTTTAATATCCATATACAACAACAGTAACATATTAGTAATACAATAAAAGTAGTACCTAATACAAATATAATTATCATAAAAAAAATATAATTCGTTATTAATTAGTAATACAACTAATACTAATCGTACTTTTAATTTACAGATGCTGTTGAGACAGAATAGAATCAGCAAATTTATCAGTTACGTCGATTTCTCTGTTATAGTACTTTGCGAAAACAGAGGAGGAACTAGTCCACCCAGCAGTTCTCCTAATCAAATCAATATTTACGCCTAATTTGTTTGCTGCAGATGTGGATGCGTGCCGTGTGCTGTGTGCGTTAAATATTGAAGTGTCAATACCACTGCTCGAAAGTATATCTTTAATCCAACGGCTAAGTGTTTGAGAAGATACTTTATTATGTGGTTTTTTATGACTAATGAATAAAAAATCTATATTTTTGCGGAGACTTTCTGTTTTATTTATGTATATTTCTAAAGTTTGGGCTGGGCAAATAGATGGTTGTTCATTGAAATAAGGCAGTCTTAACAAAGGTTGACATGAATTATGGTTAGATGTTTTAATTAAGTCTGGTATTTTGATTATAATAACAGAATCTTGTTTTAGTATGTTACTCGACTTTATTAAAGAAAAAGTTTGCACACGGTGCGCAGTCACAAGTGCTATAAGAGTAATGCATTTCTTGGAAAGAATTTCCAAACTAAGATCTGTAGTAGGCCACTGTTTAGATAAGTGATCTAAAACGATACTTGGGTCCCAAGTAAAATTATATCTCGGGCGAGTAGGTCTTAGTTTGTAAACTCCTTTCAAGAAACGCTTGATTTTTTCATCGTTAATTAATGATTTATCTAGTATAAGTGCCAAGGCAGATTTAAAGGAATTTATTGTACCATATTTGGCCCCATTATCAAAAACAGTTGTAAGAAAGTGTAATATAATAGGAACTGAGCAATTTTTATAATTATAATTATGTTGGTTACAGTAATTGATCCATGACTTAATACAAACGTCATATTGCTTATATGTGGATTCACTTAAAGATGAAAGGATTATTTCTACCGACCTTGGAGATAAATACTTAGAAATCAGCGTTTCCCTGAAAGTTGCACGGCAACTAATTTCTGGGTCCGGTATAGATTGTGGACAGATCTGAAAGGAGAGGTCAATAAATTAATGTCAGGCTAAAAATAGATTGGATCAGAAACTAAAAAGTAAACTTTAGGGCGTAAAAATATGCTTGAAAGAAATTAGTTTTCACAGGATTTACATTCTGATATAGCACCTATCTTTATTAGTGACGTGATGATACTTGCAAAACGCTGTTTTTCTGTTCGCTATCTATTTTCAATAAAATTGAATCCACATTCGCTTCATTCGGAAGTGCCGATGATTTTCCAGCTGGAAATTACCGGACAATAGAAAAAAACACTTAATTCCTATAATATTATTATTTTAGTATTATAATACTCTATTCATTGAAGTTTTTGTTAACAGACGATAAATGTAAGTAGGTAGTTTGCTATCGTTCGCAACATCATCAATTTATTATTAACTATGCGGCGGAGCAGCCCTTGTAGCTGTCCTGGTGCATGAAAAAATGTGCGATATGCGGCGGATCAGTCCTTAAAGCTGTCCTGTTGCATTATATCCTGAATACAGCGTAGTGTATATGTGCGGCAAGCGTCGGAGCAGCCCTTGTGGCAGTCCTGGTGCATGTAATAATGTACGATATGCGGCGGATCAGCCCTTAAAGCTGTCCTGTTGCAATATGTCCTGAATACAGAGTAGTCTATATGTGCGGTAAGCGTCGGAGCAGCCCTTGTGGCAGTCCTGGTGCAAGTACCAACGTATGCTATGCAGCGAAGCAGCCCTTGTAGCTGTCCTGGTGAATGTAACGATGTACGATATGCGGCGGACCAGCCCTTAAAGCTATCCTGTTGCAATATATCCTGAATACAGAGTAGTCTATATGTGCGGTAAGCGTCGGAGCAGCCCTTGTGGCAGTCCTGGTGCAAGTACCAACGTATGCTTTGCAGCGGAGCAGCTCTTGTAGCTGTCCTGGTGAATGTAACAATGTACGATATGCGGCGGATCAGCCCTTAAAGCTGTCCTGTTGCAATATATCCTGTAGTGTATGCGTTCATTTAGGTCATTCACTCATTCAGTTCAACAGACATTTACTATCTCGGGCGCACCACGTCAATGACATACGAGAGCCATAGGCGAGAGTAGACGTGTTGGTGTCTGTCCATTAAGTGCGTGTGCGAGCCAGTAATTCTATTACATATCCTACAATCGGACTGATTTTACAAGTGGCGACGAGCAAAAAGGTACATTTTTAATTGTTTCATATTTATATAAAATAAAGAGAAAATAAATATAAGTAACAATAATAACTCGACAGGTCATCTCAATTAACAAATAGAATTACTATAGCTAAAAAGTAAAATTAATGATAAGCATATTCATCAGAGTTACTAATTTGTAAATTAATTATTTTCAGTCGATTAACCTTAATATTATTGTATGATGGTATAACCTAATTAAATGGCTAAAATCGTATTGTCGACGTCAAGTGCTGATATTAAATAATTTAAGTAATGATAATACAACATAAATTCTCACAATCTCATCACTTAAATTTATACCACCTTAACTATAACCAATTTTATTCATTCATTTGCATTAATATAAAATGGCCGAATGTTCCAGATTATTGTTGCTATTCCTTGTTTATTTAAGGTCAAAACAATAAAATTACTCTGATTGGTTAACAGATGGAATACTGCCAACTGTTAAAAAAAAAGGGAAAACTTTCTAAATATTATAGTTATTGTTGTTTATATATGTCATTCTGCCAGGCAAAGTTTTTAACCATACAGACAGACTCTTCGATGAATTATCAAAAATCATAGACAAGTATTTTATTATTACTTTGTGATTGAATAATAATTTACATTACCTTTCAGTCACGTCATACTATGTCACCTAAAGAAATGCTCATACAGGTTATAGAATATGAGAAATGTTAAGATTATTAGAAAAATATTATTTTTATATTCTCATAAATTAATACAAACAATCACAATATTTAAAATATTATTTTAAATCTCAATCATGTTTTAAGAAACTCTAATAAACATTATTAGTACAAAAGTGTGCATTAAATTAACTGATTAAATTATTATCATTATTCTTATTTTTCTTTTAGCCACTCTTCTTTAACTTCTTTTATTATTGTTTTTCGTATGCAGATATTTCCTTCAAATGAGTAATTTAGTTTTTACTTAAAGATTTATCTTTTATGTATCCTGATCATTGGATATTCTTGATTTCAATACGCAAGTCTTAAAACTAGTACTGGTTGAGTGTACACAACTAAGTGTAGATCTTTGTATCTTTGCGTATATTATTAAAATTATGTCGAAATAAGTATGTCAGTCATACTGTGCTGCCATTAAATTGGTAGATTATGGGGTGCTGCCATTAAATTGGTAGATTATGGGGTGCTGCCATTAAATTGGTAGATTATGAGCTGCTGCCATTAAATTGGTAGATTATGGGGTGCTGCCATTAAATTGGTAGATTATGAGCTGCTGCCATTAAATTGGTAGATTATGGGGTGCTGCCATTAAATTGGTAGATTATGGGGTGCTGACATTAAATTGGTAGATTATGGGGTGCTGCCATTAAATTGGTAGATTATGAGCTGCTGCCATTAAATTGGTACATTATGGGGTGCTGCCATTAAATTGGTAGATTATGGGGTGCTGCCATTAAATTGGTAGATTATGAGCTGCTGCCATTAAATTGGTAGATTATGGGGTGCTGCCATTAAATTGGTAGATTATGGGGTGCTGCCATTAAATTGGTAGATTATGAGTTGCTGCCATTAAATTGGTAGATTATGGGGTGCTGCCATTAAATTGGTAGATTATTGGGTGCTGCCATTAAATTGGTAGGTTATATTATGCTGCCATTAAATTGGTAGGTTACATTACGCTCCTACAAAGTGGCTGGTTAAATTCTACTTTTATTTAGAGTAGGGCATAAAGTATATGTTTGTATATTTTCACAAAGATAGGGTTGTTTCATTATAGGGTATTTCGGTAGCCCGTAGAAAGTTAGTAAGTAAAAAGGAGAAATGGCAAATTTCATGCAAAGGCCGGATAATCTTGATGTGGAAGGTGACACTTCAACAGTAGGCGTTCGTTGGGAACGGTGGAAAAGATCACTGCTAATTTACTTTGAGGCGGCTGATATTCATATTTCCGCAAAGAAAAGAGCAACTCTGTAGCATTTTAGAGGACCAGGACTAAGGAAATTTATTCAAATTTACCTGGGGCCAATGCAGTAGTTATTGCATCAACAGATTTGTCGGGTACTGCAGCGGATGTTTTTGAAATTGCTTTAGAAAAACTAAATGAATACTTTGTACCTAAATAGAGTAAGGCCTATGAACGACATGTATTTAGACAATTAAAACAAGAAACTGGGGAAAAATGGAAGAGTTACGCAATCAAGCAGACAAATGCGGATTTGAGAAGCAGGAAATTTCTTTGCGCGACCACAAGCAATACCAATGCGTGACATTATAAGTGCTTCTGAGACGGATAAGGAAATATGCAGTGCTAAGAAATGGTTGTATAAAATAACTAGGACAATGTCGGAAAAAGTTATGAAATCATCGAGAATGAGTTGTGTTTCTTTGAGAATATTTTATTACGGGGCGTTGTTGCAAAGAAGGCACGTTTAAGATCGAAGGTGTGGTGGCCACGCATCGACAAGGATACAGAAAACGTTGTAAAGTCAACGTAAAGTCAAGTGTAAAGTGTAAAGGCAAGGGATGTATGTTGGTAGCTCTACCTAGCCCGCCAGTTTCTATGAAAAGGCGAGAGTTACCGATAGGGCTTTGGGTAGACGCGGCAATGGATCTTTTAGGTCCCCTTCCCAATGGCGAATACCTAATAGTTATCATTGACTACTATAGTAGGTACAAATAAGTGAAAGTAACCAAGTCAATCACAAGTTCTCAGATCAATCAATTACTTATTTATTTACACTTTATTGTTAACCTTAAATTATAACAATTTAAAATACAAACAAAATGACTTAGATTACACAATTGGTCTTATCGCTGGCAACGATTTCTGCCAGACAACCATGGACATGGGATAATCGTAAAAAATAGCTTGGGGTTAAGGCATACTAGTTAATCTATAAAACATGGACTACAAATCAATATAATTAAATTATGAACATGTTTAAAGATAAAAATACACACAAAGATATATAATAAACGAATAACTATATGTTTATGTATGACTATTATATATAAATATAGACATATTATAGTACACAAATTAATGATTAGCTTACTTCAAACGCTGACAAGTTGTGGGATTTAAGTAGTTTTTTAAACATAGAAGTGATTTTGCGGATTTAATGTTTAGAGGAAGTTCGTTCCACAAGCTTACTGTTCGAACCATAAATGATTTGTGTTGGTAATCCGTAGAGCGTAAAGGTATACTGAGCATAAGGTTGTCCATTGATCGTAGAATACGCTCATGTAGGGAGTGACGAAATTTAAGATACTCATGAAAGTAGCGCGGTGCAGTAGGAATGAACAGTAGACAGAGAACGTGGATATACGGCGAAAGCGAATAGGAAGCCACTTAGTTTAGCGCGGTGTAACACGTGATCATATTTGCGTAGTCCAAAATCTCTGTAAGCTTGCAAGTTTATTGAGTTGGTCTTCAGTGATATCCAGATAGCATACGTCTGCGTAGTCGAGAATAGATAAAATGAAAGCATGTGCAATCGATGTTTTGGTGGAAAAAGGAAGGAGATTGCGTAGGCGCTTCAGCGAGTAGGTAGCTGCAAACATTTTTCTGCTTAGCTCGTCTATCTGATAGCGTAGTGTCAAAAATAAGACTGAGGTTTTTTACGTTTTGCTATAAAAAAAAAATCGTGCCTCTCCGTTAAATATAATTTAAGGCAGAGTGACCAATCTATGCGGTTGATAAGTTTTTGACTACCAATAATAATTGCCTGGGTCTTTGACGTATTTACGACAAGGCCGTGACCAGTGCGCCACGAAAACACTTTTGAGAGGTCTTTATTTATTGTATCGATACTAGCTGGCAAATTTTCCAGGCTAGCCTGTACTTAAAGAAATATTTAGCAGGCTAGGTTACCCAGTTTCTATAACTGCCGACAACGGGAAGCAGTTTGTCAGCGAAAAATTTCATGCAATTGTAGAGAGAGTAATATCCATCTTCATAATACAATCCCATATTGGCGTCAATTGAATGGGGAGGTCAAAAGGCAGAACAAGGACATTTTGAAGAGATTATGTATCGGTGGAATAGAACAAAAAGACATAAAAGAATGTTTGTACGAATATTTATTTTTATTTTATTTTAATTTTAGAATCTTAGGAAAACTTACAGCTAGGTGGTTACATTTAAACATGAATAAATAACAACACATGCAGGACATGAGTTGGAAGCTGAAGGCCAATTACAAGTTTCCACATATAGTTAAAGGCGTTGACAAGAGGGAGAAAATCAAATGAAAATTATACAAAATTATGGTAAATTATAAACAAAACAGAAATATTATAAAACTAAAAGATATTAACAAGAGGTTGAAAAGAAAGTAAAAAAAGAAATCCTATGATTAATGTTAAGATAAATTAAAATGATAAACTATCTTAAAAATTAAAGTTACATAAAATGAATGAAGAAAAAAAAGAACGTGATTTGTAAGTAAGTAAGTAAGTGATTTGGACGTGAGAGATAGGGACAGATTCCAGAAAGAGTTAGGTAAGGAGTATGGAGATAGAAAACGAAGAGCTGCTGAATCGGAAATAATTGAGGGTGAAAAAGTGTATGTTAAAAATATGGACAGAACGATTAAATTGGCACTAATTTCAATCCGACTACATACAGTAGAAACTAACAATGCAGGAGACTGCTGTGTAAGAAATAATGAAACGGGACAAACTTAAAGAAGAAATATTGTTCATTTAAAAAATTAGAGGGAGAATAGGAGGCTGTAATGCCGGAAAAAGAAGACGAAGAAGTAGAAGTAAGTTCAGAGAAGTGAGAAGTAGAAGTAAGTGAGAGAAGTTGTTTCGATTAACGTTTATTTGCAGATGATTAGATTAGATTATTACATATTTAAAATTTCAGATTCCTGGTAAAGGAAATAAAATAACAATGTTATAAATCGGCATTTGATTTAAATTTATTACAGGTATCACATCTTCATTTAATTCAATTTAAAAAGATATGATAAGGAAGGGATGTAGTGTATGCGTTCATTTAGGTCATTCACTCATTCAGTTCAACAGACATTTACTATCTCGGGCGCACCACGTCAATGACATACGAGAGCCATAGGCGAGAGTAGACGTGTTGGTGTCTGTCCATTAAGTGCGTGTGCGAGCCAGTAATTCTATTACATATCCTACAATCGGACTGATTTTACATATCCTAACTACAAGTAGTGTATATGTGCGGTATGCGTCGGAGTAGCCCTTGTGGCAGTCCTGGTGCAAGTATCAACGTATGCTATCCGGCGGAGCAGCCCTGGTAGCTGTCCTGGTGCATGTAACAATGTACGATATGCGGCGGATCAGCCCTTAAAGCTGTCCTGTTGCAATATATCCTGAATACAGAGCCGTGTATATTTGCGGTAAGCATCGGAGCAGCCCTTGTGGCAGTCCTGGTACAAGTACCAAGGTATGCTATCCGGCGAAGCAGCCCTGGTAGCTGTCCTGGTGCCAATATATCCTGAACACAGAGTAGTTTATATTTGCGGTGAGCATCGGAGCAGCCCTTGTAGCAGTCCTGGAGCAAATAGCAATGTTCAATATGCGTCGGATCAGCTCTTGTAACTGTCCTGATGCACAATGGTTTTATTTAATATTTGGTTTTATCAAATTAAATTACTTAGAAAACGAGGGTAGATTGAGAATCATTTTAAACATACGTTGTTTAAAATTATTATCTAGATAACAAATTATTGGATAAAATTCTACATTTTCTTGAAAGTACTTACTGTTCTGTGTATCTGAGAATTCCAGGAATCTTCAAATGACGACGATGATATTCGTAACATTCTTTTTCAAGAACGACGTCTTTCGATTTTTAGTAACTTTCTTGAAATTATTGACTAACTCATTTTCACTTGACCTCTTAGGCATTTTTAAGACTTGGAAGTAATTACTTAAAAAAAAATTGAAGTAAGAAGCTAAGCGTGTGAGTGGTTAGACACTAAGAACAACAATGAACTAAATGACGTAGGATCGCAGCGGAACCGACGATGGGAAAAGGACCGGGAGTTAAAAAGCTGAGTTGAGAGAAAAGAATTGAATTGAATTGAATTGAATTGAGCTTCATTCATTCATTCTTCATTAGAGTGAAGATATCTCAACGATAGTGTGATGTGGTAGTCGCTAGGTACACTACTACAAGTACAAATGAAATAATAATTTCTTTCAGATTGTCTCTTCGGACGAAACACGAGTATAATAGTATTCGTTTTATTAAATATATTATGTTTTGCCTAGCTTTTAAACTCTTGTTATCAAATTGCATAATAGGAAACTTAACAAACTGTGGCGGCCACTGCTTCGTATAGAGGCAAATAACCACCCTCGGATCGCTAGGGATACACACCCTCTTTGAATGCGGTTGAGAGTATAATGCGGTTAGGGAGCATCTAATATCTATTAATAAAAAGAGAGAATTGGACTATCCTAGACTTACAGCGCAAAGAGCGGCAACGCTCACCCATACACGAACCCTGGAGCGGTACGTCTGCTTCTTCTATTGCTTCTTTCTTCCGGGCCCGGGTAATATGACGTCACTTCACAACGTAAGCAGTTTAGTCCAATACTTGCGGTTTGTTTGTGGGTTCTCATGCGAGAGAAGCATCCACTGACGGCGCGGTCAAGGGGCATCAAGGAGCACCCTATCTACATGATGAGTACACAGCCTTCAGGCGCGTGTTGGGCACGTGAGACGCGAACCGTTCGTGACGCTGTATGACGATGTACTGAAGTATAAAATGTATGCGGCGAATGACATCTAATGGTCAAATAAATAGAAAAATGCGGGTAGCATTAACTACGAACTAAAAAGCGCCTTACTGGCGCGAACATGCCCCCGGCCTTAAAACCATCTGGTTTTAAGAGACAAAAGAAACTAAACTAAACTAAATAAGTTTAGGGAAAAGCCGGGGTGGCATGAAGCGGGCGGTTATTGGGAAGGTAGAGGGCAGAGACGGACGACAGGTCGTCGATACACGCCTGTTGCCGTCTTTACTGACGCAACTCTAACAACCCCATCATTACCGGGGTAGGTGGCGATCACCACGCCAAGTGGCCAATGAAGTGGCGCAACGTTATCTGTCATAATGATGACGACAGTACCTTCCTTCACGGGGTTGGAAGGCGCATTCCATTTCTCTCTTGTTTGCAGGAGATGTAAGTACTCCTGTTTCCAGCGTTTAGAAAACGATTGAACCATTTGATCTAGCAAAGCATAGCGGCGCAATAATTGAGAAGGTTCATCAGTGACGTTACAAGCGGGCAAGTGTTTCAAAGGCGTTGACATAAGGAAATGCGCCGGAGTTAGAGCGCTAGGTTCCGACGGGTCTTCTCCGAGTAACGTGAGCGGACGCGAGTTAATTACGCATTCAATTTGGGTAAGAACTGTAAGTAGCTCTTCGTACGTAAGTAGCTGAGAACCTATTACCCTATAAAGATGGGTTTTAAAAGCTTTCACATAAATCTCGTAGTGACCCCCAAAATGTGGACTACGCGGCGGGTTAAATTTCCAAGATATGCGGTGCGATGCTAGTTCATTTGAAAAATTGAGTTTAAAATCTTCTGTTTCGAGGAAAGTATATAATTCAGAAATTGCATTTTTAGCTCCTATGAAATTAGTTGCGTTATCAGAGTACATGCAAGAAACGGCACCTCTGCGCGATAAAAAACGTTTAAAAGCGGAGAGAAAAGAATTAGAACTTAAATCCGTTACTAGCTCTACGTGAACTGCGCGAGTAACTAAGCAAACGAATATACATAAATATGATTTTATGGATCGTACACCTCGTTTTCTATAAGGAATAATATTTATAGGCCCTGCATAATCTACCGCTGTGTGTATAAAAGCTTTAGTTTCATTTACTCTACAGGCGGGCAGGTCAGCCATTGGCGGGAACGTTTGTTTGGGTTTAATTTTGAAGCAATAATTACAATGATGTATGATACGGCGTACTATATTTCTACATGATAAAATCCAAAATCTTTGACGAAGTATTGACATTAATGCGATTGGTCCAGTATGACAGTTCACGCGGTGATAGTGTTTAATAATTAATTCCACGCTGTGGTCGCAGCGAGGCAGCAGCGCGGGGTGCTGCTGCTCGCACGCGAGGTTGGCGCGGCGCAGGCGGCCGCCCACGCGGAGCACGCCCGACGAGTCGAGGAAGGGCGACAGTTTATTTAAAGCGGACGAACAACGTTTGTTCGATTTAACCTTCTGAATATCTTCAGAAAAGTAAAGCGTTTGAATCGATTTAATTAAATATAATTCTGCTTTATTAATATCAGTAGCGGTGATAGTATTTGAGGGCGGTAAGATTCGTAAAAATCTATATATATAAACAATAGAACGAAGCAATTTCATCCACGAAGAAAAGCGGCGCGATAATAAAATAAGAGGATGAATATTGACATCGTTTTTTATAGCGGGAAACGAAACCACAGGTTTAGTTTCGAGTAAATTTTCATCTAAACGTGATGAATCTATAGTGGTGATAGGCCACCGAGACACCTCTTGAGTTAACCAATCAGGGCCATTAAACCAAAGCGGATGATCTATTATTTGCGCGGGAGTCAATCCCCGAGACAAACAGTCGCTGGCGTTGTCTTTACCTGACACATGATAAAAGCATGATGCAGGAAGAGTATTAGTAATTTTTGTGATACGGGTTGCTATAAAACATTTATATTTGTGCGGTGATGAGTGCACCCAATGAAGTGCGATCATGGAATCGGTAAAACAATATATATTATCTATATTATGACGTGCTTTATAATTATTAATAACGCGGTTAACTAATTTAGACATAAGTAACACGGCGCACAACTCGAGCCGAGCTACAGAAATAGTATGAAGCGGAGCGACTTTAGACTTAGCACACACTAAGCTAATAACTGGCGGTGACGTAAAATTATTAATTAAACGTAAATACACGACGCAACCGTAGGCCCTTTCGCTAGCGTCCGCGAAGGCTACTATAGAAAGTTTAGAATTTTTAAAAACATTTAAATGACGTGGTATTCGTAAATTTTGAACTAAAGGTGTTTCCAAATATGAATAACGTTACCAGGCGGGGTGTCATCCCAGTTCAACTTTAATATACAAAGAGTTTGTAAAATTAATTTAGCGTATAATATAACGGGCGCGATCAATCCGAGTACATCAAACTGACGAGCGATTACAGACAAAATGTTACGTTTAGTGCATGGACGGTTTTCGAGTGAAACGGTAAAATAAAATTCGTCAGATATAGGAGACCACTGGAGTCCAAGCACCTTCAAACTCTGATTTGCGTTTTCTTCGAAATTTACATTCGACGAGTATCGATGGGACGCGGGTAAGGACTCAAGTAGGTCAGTCGAGTTGCTGGACCACTTAACCAACTCGAAACCTCCAGCTGAGAACAACCCTAGCAGATGATCTTTTAAAAGAATGGCATCTTCGATAGTGGAAATAGAATAACAGATATCATCCATGTAACAATGGCGGAGTATGACATCTGCGGCGCTCGGGCGCACAGAGACGCGGTCAGCGCCAGCGGAGGCAGCGGCGGCCGAGCCCGCGTCCGCGCACAGCTCGCGCAGCACGCGCATCGCGAGGTACGGGCTGCTGCGGAGACCGAAGCACACGCGGTTGAACTGGTAACTAACTAGCGGCGATGTTGAATCGAATCGAAATAAGAATTTTTGAAACTTGCGGTGATCTTCTTTCACACAAATACTTAAAAACATCTGTTTAACATCTGAGGTAAAAGCGATTTTATATAAACGAAAGTTAAGTAAAATTTAAAATAAGTCGTTTTGTAAATTAGGTCCGGTATGTAATATATCATTAAGAGAGTAACCCGTATCTGTTTTACAACTTGCATCCATTACCATCCGTACCTTGGTGGAAACTTTGTCGTTACGCACCACGGCATGGTGTGGAATATAATAACCAGAGCGATCATCGAAAGCGAGCGGCGAAATAAAATCCTTGGAAATATATTCTTGAATTATAGCGTTATATTGAGCGCGTAACTCGGGAGCGGTTACAAACTTACGTTCGAGCGACGCATAACGTCGTTTAGCGGTTTGATATGAACTACCTAGAAGTTCAGTATCATGAGAAAACGGCAAAGCAACCGTGTAGCGGCCGGTCGAGTCTCTCGACACGGAATCGATAAATATTTGTTCGCATTCGCGAGCGGACGGGCTTAAGGCAGGCTCGCAAGAAACCTCCTCTAATTGCCAAAACTTATGTAGAATACTATCTATTTGCGGCGCGGGTTCAGCAAAGGCACATAAAGAAATATTATTTACGGTTAAACAATTAGCGGCTGGCGCATTGCCTATCAAAACATAGCCAAACACCGTCTCCAGACCCGTCGGGGTCCCTGGAGGTCCGGTAATGCGACCAGAAAGCAAAATTTCAGTAAATAGTGGGGCACCTATAAGAAGATCAATATCTCCAGGTTTATAAAACTTATTGTCAGCTAGCGTTATATTTTGTAAGTAAGAAAGTGCTGACATGTCAATATTAATATTTGGTAAACTATCAGTAATGCGGTCTATGATAAAAGCCTCGAGCGGAAAAGAGACACTATTATTATTAAGCGAGTTAATTATAAACGAAGTTTTGCCTTTTATTGGGTTTGGCGATGAACCTATACCCTTAACAAAAGCGCGGGAAATTTTATTATAATTAAGTTTAAGTTTTGAGCAAGCATTTGCGGTTATAAAATGATTTTGTGATCCCGAATCTAGCAGGGCACGAATATTATGCGATGTACCAGACGTGTCGTAAACTAAAAGTTCGATTGTACCAAGTAAACAAGTCGACGCGCGTGAAACAAAGGAATCTAAGTTATTACATAACGCAACATTATTTTGTGCGGACGGC
Source organism: Stenoptilia bipunctidactyla (assembly GCA_944452665.1). NCBI lineage: Eukaryota > Metazoa > Arthropoda > Insecta > Lepidoptera > Pterophoridae > Stenoptilia > Stenoptilia bipunctidactyla. Next base: position 51,080,822 of record OX101721.1, on the reverse strand, counting down.
TGAGTCCTCGCGGCGGCATCGAGACAAGCGCGTGAGTCATCGCGGTCGCGCGCGGACTGCCCCATCGGCGCAGTGGTTGCAGGCGCAGGCGCACGGTTCGATACTTGCTTGCGGCATAGCAGTGAGTGATGCTTGTAATTACAGTATCGACAGTTAAACAGCGACTTACATGAAGTTAAATGATGACTGTAACTTAAACAATTGGTACATGCTTTATAAGATTTAACTAATTCAAGGCGTTTATCGATAGATAGGTCCATAAACTTCGGACATTTAAACAATTGATAATGATTAGGTTGCTTACATAATAAGCAACTCTGCGAGTGCGAGTGAGAAGCAGTTACAAAGGAATGCATAGGCTTAGTTACGGATCGGGAATAATTATTATTGGTTTGACGAGCTAAGGTTTTTACTATGAGAGTAATTAGAATGTGACGCAGTACGGTCAAGTATTTTAGTTTGTGTACGAAGGAAAGTTATTAAATCATTGTAGGTAGGTATGGATGAATCTCTATTTTGCATTTCGAAGCAGCGGGCGGTTTCTGAATCAATTTTATTAAGAGCGATATGTAGCAGCATAAAATCTGATAGATTATTAAGTTTGAGAGATTGTAAGCATGAGACTGCGGCGCAGAACTTATCTAGGAATAAGTCAATATTATTAGAGTGTGCGGTATTAAATGGTTTAAACTCGAACATTTGTTCAAGGTATGCTGCTGCTAAACTACGTTTGTCGTTGTACTTATCTACGAGCGTCTGCCATATTAATTGGTAGTTATCGGCGTTAGGTGTTATAGCGCTACAGATGGACAGGGCACGACCTGACAATTTACCTAACAAATATTGCACTCTTTCATTGTCGGTTATATCAGGATTATCGGGAATCGTATTTTTAAAGGTTTCATAAAACGTAGGCCATGTAGTAGGTTCACCGGAGAAACTAACCAAATCTAGTTTAGGCAAATTGATGACGGCCTTTTTAGAATAAGGCTGTTGCGGTACAGAAACTGTAGTTTTATTAGATAATTTATTAGCGGTGTGTCTACAACGACAGTATAAGTCTTCGAATGCCGACCAGCTTTGAAAACTAGGTTCATACAAAGGATTTATTTCTTGTTCAAGATCATTAATATTTTCGATTATGTTACTAAATTCAGATCGTAAATCGTCTAAGGAAATCATGTTACACATAAATAACTCGCAAGAAGATTCATCGTGTAAAGCGTCTTTGGAATAGTTATAGGTTATTTGTAACCGTGAGAATATTTCATCGCGTTTTCGAGTTAACTTTTTTAGTGTTAACGACATTTTGTCAACGCCCTTAGAAACAGTTGCACTCTTAGACGTCATTAAGTTAAAAGAATATGTTAAAAGATTAGAGATTACTTAGATTTAGTTAACGCAGTATGACGTAATAGCGCTGTACTATTCTATGTCAAATGGAATGTTCGAGAACAATTTCGCGAGAGTTTTGATACTACCTACATGTAAATATTATTGTAAGAAATTATAAAAGTATGCTTAAAACAAGTTTTTACACTCCGTAACGTAACAAAGAGAATGAAATGGAATGAGCGGTAAAGTAATAGTTGAAAAAAAACAACTTATTAAACTATTAGTGTCTACTCAATAGGTTTTGCGAAATTAAAGTTTGCTTTAGGAAGGTACAAATTATGATCAGTGGACTGTATTTGATTATAATACGGGAATTAGGTGTAGTAATTTGCTATATTAGAAAGCGATTAAAGAAATATGGCGGAAGGCGCAGTTGGCCAGGTTAGGGCGGTTGCTTGGAACCGATACCTAATACCTAAGGTTATAAAGAGAGAAATCTAGGTAGAAAAGACCAGATTGGGAGATCAATCGGACTCAAAAGGACTAGATTGGGGTATAAATCCGGCTCGAAGGACCAGAATGGGGTATGTGGCGGCCACTGCTTCGTATGGAGGCAAATAACCACCCTCGGATCGCTAGGGATACACACCCTCTTTGAATGCGGTTGAGAGTATAATGCGGTTAGGGAGCATCTAATATCTATTAATAAAAAGAGAGAATTGGACTATCCTAGACTTACAGCGCAAAGAGCGGCAACGCTCACCCATACATTCGCGGTCAAGGGGCATCAAGGAGCACCCTATCTATATGATGAGTACACAGCCTTCAGGCGCGTGTTGGGCACGTGAGACGCGAACCGTTCGTGACGCTGTATGACGATGTACTGAAGTATAAAATGTATGCGGCGAATGACATCTAATGGTCAAATAAATAGAAAAATGCGGGTAGCATTAACTACGAACTAAAAAGCGCCTTACTGGCGCGAACAAAACAATAGGTCATTTATGGAAATTCAGTTACATTGGGTGATTATGTTATGTTGTATACATGTTAAAATTGCTATCAATTATACTTATTTGGGAATTATTAAATTTGTTGTTAGTTTTAAGCTAAATGTGAACATAACTAATGGGATGTATTCGTTTTTGAATTGTTATAGAATCGATTATAAGATGATGCATGAAAATAGTTCATACTTTTTATTATTTGGTTTATCATTGTTTTATATATTATTATACATATTATTATATTACATTGTATCATATGTACATTATAAACATGTATGTATTAATTATATTATGAATATTATTCAATTTTTAACTATATTACTTAACTGTATTACTATTTTAACAAATAATATATGGCCCGTTCTGCAGTCAAATTTAAAGCCTAAACATTTAAGTAGATCAGAAAAATTTAACTTTTCAGTATGGTATTGAAAGCTAAAAAATATCTAAATATCGGACTTATCAATGTCAGATCGCTGAATACGGGTAGGGATGAATTTTTAATGACGATTGAAAAATTTAAACCTGACTTCCTAGCACTAAATGAAACATGGTTGAAGAGCGGTGAAGAAAGGTTTGCGAGTGTTATATCGGACTACATCCTCAAACATAACCCGCGGAGCGCGGGGCGGCGCGGCGGCGGGGTGGGGTTCGACATCCGCAAGGAGCTGCGCGCGCGCGTGCGACCGCCCCCCGCCGCCGCCGCCGCGCTCGAGCAGCTGTGGCTGGAGGTGGCGCTGCCGGCCGGCGTGCGCGTCGCCGTCTGCGCCGCCTGCCGGTCCGACTCCGAGCTGTCGGTCGCTGATACTATTGAATGTTTGAGTGAGTCTATTGGCGCTTTTAGATACTGTCACCATCTATTTATACTTACCGATTTCAATGTAAATTTACTGAATCCCTTGAAAGGTAAAGCGCCTCACTTGCTTACTTTTCTACATCAGCTAGGATTGGAACAGCTAGTCAAGGAACCTACCCGTATTACCAAGGATTCCGAGACACTTCTTGACTTATTTGCTACAGACTCACCACAACTCGTCAATAACATAGAGGTACATCACAATCCCGTATTGAGTGATCACGCGCTGGTCCTTGCTAAAGTCAATCTAAGAAAGCCAAAATTGTTGAAGAAAATTATAACTAGTCGTTCTTTGGCTAAAATAGACGATAACCATCTTTCTGAGTTAAGTACTCACTTCCCATGGCATGAAATAAATGGCGATGTAAATAGTATGGTAGTAGGTTTTAGTAATGGCTTGTTACAGTGGTTTGATAGTATTGCACCAGAGCGTACTTTTCAGGTGAAGAAAAATTCACAACCATGGATTACCGATAATATACGGTATATGATATCGTTGCGAAATAGAGCATTACGAAGGGCGATCAAAACAAAAATTGAATCACACAATGCTTACTATAAATCTCTGAAAAACTATACAATAGGTGCAATTAAGCGAGAGAAGAAAGCATATTATGAATTTTATGTAAATAAAAATAAGTCTCAGCCAGCTAAAATGTGGCGTCATCTAAAGCGTAGTTCATCTTTTCTTACATTGGAACCGCAAATACCCCAACACCTTAGAGATGCCAACCATATCAATATTTTTTTTTTAAATGTGCCATGTACTAACGTTTTTAATAGGGACACTTATAACTTCTTCAATAATAATAAATTAGGGACAAGTAAATTTGAACTGAGGACATGTACTGAAAGCGAAATATTAAAAATAATAAATTCAATACACACAAATGCAACTGGCCATGACAAATTATCAATAAATATGATAAAGCTTTCACTTCCGTCAAGCTTGCCTATAATTACGAATATTATCAATCAATCTTTAGTTAGCAAAGAGTTTCCTGACGAATGGAAATTGGCAAAAAATATCCCTTTCCAAAGTCCTCGAATATTGAGTCATACTCAGATATACGTCCAATCAGCATATTACCCGCTATGTCTAAAATTCTAGAGCGAGCCGTGTGTATGCAACTCACCTGCTTCTTGGAAAATGAAGGTATACTATCACCAGTACAGTCTGGATTTCGTAGAGGTTTCAGTACAGCTACGGCGCTCTCCAAAGTAACAGACGATATACTAGATGCAAGCGACAAAGGCCAAGGTAGTATTTTAGTGCTCCTAGATTTTTCTCGCGCATTCGATTGTTTAAATAATTCTCTCCTGTTGGCTAAGTTACGATATTACGGTGTGACCGATCTATCTCTGAAGTGGTTTGAATCATTTTTGAACAATCGAAAACAGTTTGTATGTTTGGAGGGTGAGGCTGGAGGCCGGTTTGAGTCACAGATAAAATGTATACCTAGTGGCACGCCGCAAGGCTCTATACTCAGCCCTATTTTGTTTGCACTCTACACCGCGGATCTTCCAGGCCTATTGAAAAACTGCAATGTTCATTTGTATGCTGTAACACACAGCTTTATTACTCTTTTGACCCCGCTGATACCAATAAATCCGTCCAGTTGATAAATGACGATTTAAATACAATTAAGAAATGGGCCGACAGTAATAATTTGGTACTTAATCCAGCGAAGTCAAAGTATATAATAGTTGGATCCAAACAGCAAACAAAAGTAATCAAAAGTCATAAACCACTTGTCAAAATTAATAACACCATCGTTGCCCAAACGACTCTTACAAAAAATCTGGGCTTATTGATAGACGAGGAACTGAGGTTCATAGAACACATTAATCTTAAGATTAGAAACTGTTTTTATAGATTAAAATCACTATATGCAATTCGAGAACACCTCTCAGAGAGGGTTAGACATACTTTGGTTGAATCGCTTATACTGTCTAACTTCAACTACTGCGATACTGTGTATGGTCCCCGCATTCATAAGAAAACTAAACAAGCAATTCAACGGGTACAAAATGCGTGCATACGCTTCTGCTATAACGTGCCAAAAAGGTCTCATATGACGCCATACTTGAATAAATTAAAAAATATTGAACATGGAGACCCGCAGGAATCTTCACCTGGCAACGCTAGTACACAAAACAATCAATAAGCAAAGGTCAAGCTATTTGTACGCTAGTCTTTCTTGGACTAGCGATTATCATAACATTAACACCAGGGGTAAAAGCTCGAAAATGTTGCAAATACCTAAACATCACAGCGAAGGATTTAAAGGTAGCTTCAAATACTCTGCCTCTAAAATATGGAACAACCTCCCCCCACCACTGCACCAGCCAATGTCTATCCATACTTTCAAATCGAAATATAAATCTATTCTCATAGACAGGCAGTTGCGTGAGTGAAGACATAGTTTAACAATACATAATATGTAAGTATGTACTCTATTAATATGTAATAATTTGTGTGTGTGTATGTATAGTATTTGTGTGTATTTATGTATTTTGTATGTAAAATGTAGATATTAAGTAAAGATAGATGTGAACTATTCCTTCCTGATCTTGTTTGTTTTTTTTTTTGTTGTTTTATTTTATGTATAATGTATAGAGTCAACTGTATTGTTTTGTGTCCAAATTATTATTTTTTCTATTTCCTATATAATTAAGGGTAAGACTGAAAACCAGCGCTGTCCGGTGTTTTTTTTTCACATGTCAGCAATACGCTGAGTCTTGTCTAGTTTCCAAAATAAATGTTTTTTTTCTGTATGTTATTTGTGTGTTTGTGGAAATAAATCATTTTTCATTTCATTTTTTTTTTCATTTTTCATCTAAATATGCTAAAAATGTTGTTCGAGATGTAGGATCATAATCTGGCAGATATTTGTTATTTGCTTTGGCATGCCGCAAAGAACATTGAGCAAGCCTTCCGCGTATGCCTTGCACTAGTATTTGGTAAACTTCCACATTTGAAATTAAGTCAATTTCTACGCTTGTGTACAATAACATTGCATCCCAGCTTAAATACGCTGATGACACAAAAAAACAGGGGCCTAAACTGTAAAAGTTTAAACTCATGCACCTAAATTTCTCAAACACATCAGCAAGCAATAAAACATCGCATTTCAAGTAGAAATCAGTATACTCGCCTAAGTTTTTAAACCCAAATGTCTCCCATACATTTACAGCATGAGTATAATCATCATTAGAAATTGACTCGCCGGATAGTTTATTGAAAAAACACTTTATATCTGGTAATTGAGTTTCTTCATATCTTTCCCAAGTGTTCACATAATCATAAAAATATGTGCCTTTTCTTCGAGCCAAATCAAAGAATTTTTGATCAACATAAAAGTATCTTAGATTTTCAAAGTCATTAGAATTGAGCGTTCGTACTAAGTTTTCCAAACTAGAACTTAAAAAATTGAAAGAGTCAATAAATTTTAACTGAGCTATTTTTTGTGAATCAATTGGAATAAATTTAGTGAAGGATATATATTTTACTTTATTTTTTGCCAACAGATTTATTCGCCCGCAAATCTTTGAAAGTTCGTTTATAAACAAATGAGAATCATATCCAGAAAGATTATGAAATATTATGGGAATAAAGTTGGCTGCTTTGCAATTCAAATTTCAACTATAATGTGTAGGTCCTTTGAATTTTCCGGTAAAATGATCATGATCTAAAACAACCTGATCATTGAGAGTGAAAGATTTCTTGCAAATATGACAACAGGTTGCATTGTTAACAACTAATTATTCTTCGTCTGTTAACGGCAACATATCTTTGTATATAGACAATATTTCATACAACCTTTGAATGTCTTTGGATATGGATTCAACTTTTTGAGAACAGTTTGGACCGCGATAAGCTACATATTCATTTAACTCAGGGTTAGATTTACAACAGACGTAATAACCAAAACAAGTAGCTTCATGAATTTGCACATTTTCTACATGCGTTGACTTGTTCTTATCAGAGTACTCCCGTAGTAGACTTTCAAAGTCACCGTAGATTACTATGGGTATACGCTGAGTTCTTTCGTAGTGAGAAAAAGAGAGTTTACATCCTTCCTCGGGAAGAACTATTTGGATCCTAGCGCAACTATGGTTCGATAATTTTTGTTCTGAACATAAAACACTCATGGCATAAATGGATTTTAGATTTATGTCTAGTTAGCTGATTTCTCAAAAGCTTTTCAAATGTTTTTGATCAAACAAAAGTGATTGCAACCATTTCTACTCAAAAATAGTAAATTAACGTGCTCTTGTTTCCGTTTGAGTGTTTTGTATAAGGGACCTGTAACATTATTTTTTTCATCCAAACCATATACATTGACACTTATGTTGTAATTTTTTTTTTTTTCAAACATTTAATATCATTGAAGTTTGGGGGAAATGATATTTTTGAAGTATTTAATATTTCTGAATAATGAGGATACGAAGAAACTCTATTTGGATTTTGTTTGGCAGGATACATATGCGCAACAATACTCCAAAGAAAACAAAACTCATCAGTATTGTAAATATTAAGACAAGATTTGGTATTTTGAATTTTTTTTGGGAGAGGAAGATACGAGCCTGCTTTTAGCGAATTGAATTTAGCAATATTCATCTCTAAGTGACTTATATACTCAATAGTCTGCCCAGATTCCGACTGTTCGAATTCTGAACATTTACATGACAGAACATTTGAATGTTTATAATACAACTTTGATAGATCTGTGTTTTGGAATACCATAGAATATTTTGTGTTCAAAGATTTCAAAGATATAGCATCATTTTTTGGAAGTTTGAATGTAATAAAAAGTTCTAAATTCATTTATACGGACTTATGTTTCTTTATCAACTTTTGAATAATATCACATACTATTGGAGAAGCTTCTGATAAAAGTTGTTCAGGAAAAATATCGTTCGTAGTAGGATTGATTCTGTAACTAATTATTCGATTTTTAAATGCAGAAGCTATTATTTGAACGTTGCTAAATTCAGTTTGTATTAAGCAGTTTAGTTTATGCGCGCTACTTTTCCTATGAGACGATAATCGATAGACTTTGACCTGACAGTTATTACAAAAATCCATTTTGTCTTTTTTCAACTACAAAAAAAGTTATAATTCCAAGTGAAGAATGTTAAAAATAGTGCATATTCTTTATTATAAAATCATGTACGAAGTATTTAGGTAATAAGAAAATGAAATAGTGTTCAAGTCACAATAATTTGGCAACATTAGTGAATTATGATAAAATATATGAAATATAAGTTCAATAATATTACTACCTATTACCTTACTATATACTACTACCTAACCTACTTACTATCTATATATTACAAAAAAAACTTGAAAGAAAATAAAGTTTGAAGACATTTCCAATAATATACCTACTCATGAAACATATCTATTGAAAAAAAAATTAACAAATGTTAGATGGGTATACTACTGGACGAATGCCTTTAAACGTAGCCTTAGTATCGGTTACTAATTTAGCTACCGATCGCCATACGGGGTTGTCCAAATTTACCGCCGTTTTAAACTGCACCAGGGCGTGCTTGCTCTTCTCTAACTCGCTCATATGCCGATGCTCAATGTCCTTGGTATTGAACACTCTGCATTCTATGTAAAAATCGCCCCGGCGAGCAGGGTCCGTCTGATACAAGTTGCCGCTACCAGTACGTCTTATAAAAAAGTTTTTCAAAGCCGGAGCCCTCACTGACTCCTGTTCATCCTGTAATAATAAAATACGTACATTAAAAAATATAAAAAAGTCTTCTTTACCTACCTCAAATAAAATTTAATAGTGTCAAGTCTCGACTACCGGGACTCAATGTTTAAGTAAAACAGATCACATAGAGAGTTCTTAAATTCATGAAATACGTATTTTAATAATCCATTAATTTAATATAAAAAAGTTGAAATTTTGTAGAAACTTAACTAAAAGTAGGTAAACCAGCCTAAGTATGATATTTGTAGGTAATTCATGAAAATTATCAGTAGGTACATTTTACCTTAATAATAATAAACAACAGTTTACGATCTTTCTTTGCGACTTCTTTAATAATTATCTGTTTACCTTTATTTCCTTAAAAGCATTAAATATACATACTAGTTTTAACCATTATGACAGGATATTTGCTAATTTTTTAATTGATGAATATTATCAAGCTTTAAAAAACCATACACATATTTAAAAACTATCATAAAAAGGCTAGTACAAAAAATAAAATAATTATTTCTAACAATCACAACTTATAAAGCCTAAATTAGATTTCATTTAGTATTTTTGTTATTGAAACTAGATAATCTAATCAGTAAAGAACTCCGAATAAACTGACCTCAGAATCAGGGAACAGTGAAATTTTCCTTCTTTTCTTGTTGACCTGCGCACACGACAGCTCTTCGTCCGACTCGGAATCAACAGCATCCAGCAGTGGGCCCTCGAGCATTGGGGCCTCAGATCATACTTTTATGATCTGAGATTGGGGCGCTGCTCGTAGAAGGGACGGTTTTCTTCGCCTTTACCTTTGCGACTTTTTTCGTGGTGATGGCAGATTTTTTCTTTGGAGCAACCGGCTGCGGCTGCTCTAACTCCTCACAGTCCGATACAAAAGGATTGGAAGACCTGAAATTATTGAAAAATATAGTTTTTGCGTTTACACACTAATGAGGTATTTCAAATAGCTAAAACCAAACACTTATGATACATACATATTTTTAAGTCACTAATTTATTTTTTTATTTTAATAGACAGCCAGCCGACACAAGCAAATAATAGGAACAGAAAAAAGCAATGATCATAAAGAAAATAATTTGTAAAGATCGATATCATAGGGCAACATTCACACTTCTTTTGCTAAATTTATTAGCAATAATTACAAAAGCAATATTACAACTTACTTACCATTCTAGTCCATATCATACAAATACGTATGGCTCAGTTTCGTGAAGTGTAATTTTACAATATAAGCTTTAGTGCGATCACTTGTTTAGGAGCCGATTTCGGTCGATGTTTATTTAGTGTTTACGCTGAATTTGCTCGACGGCTCCAATTCGATACGAGAATCTAAAAAGGAAGTGGTGTATAGGTACTGTAACGACCTTTCCGGGATCGCAGGTAGAGGCGATACTTTCGGATTATTAACTTAATAAAAGAAACATTTAGAATGTGTGAGACTTAAACATTTATTTTATTTACTCTTTTCGGACGCTCACTGGGGAATGACAATCAAAATATCTGTCTACTTGACATCCTGAAGGTTCTTAATTTTATATTAATTATTATGGTATCAAAATATTTCCAGCCAGTGGAATTCAACGAGTTCGAGTCCGAATTCCACATTCCCCGGGCACCATAAAATTTATTTATTCGTGAAACGAGTAAATAAATTTCTAGACACCTTTCATCTGAAACATCGTGACGCGTGCGCGTAATTTCAATTCAAAATCTCCTAACATGAGTTTATGCAAACCTTCAAAACTCATCACAAATATATAAACCCTAGCTAAACCTACCTAAGTGCGATAATTCCATCCTTCCTTCCTTTTTTCCTTTTTTTTCCTTCCTAATTCGTATACAATATCAACTAATGATGGCCGATCTGACGACTAATATTGATGAGGTGTCCAAATTAAATAATCAATGTAGTTGATAAAAATAAAATTCATCAGTGAACTTTCAAACAAATCTCAAACTCAAGGTTAATCAAATAAAATTTCAGAAATTGAACACTCTCGTTAATATTTATACAACGATAATGTAATGATAATGTTACTCAAACATTATCATTGTACCTATTTATCAAGCAAAGTTTATCTTCACCTAGCTAAATCATACTAAACTAATTATATTTCTATCGGAGAAGAATGAAATAATCTCAATGTCAAATCAAACATTCAAATTATTAGCAATATAAACATTTTAAACAAAAATTATTATTTCTAAGCAAAAGTAGTCATTAAAATATAAGTAGATGATAATTAAAATATAAGCAAATGATAATTAATTTATTAATTTATTTATTAATTAAGGTATGGTTATACCATTCATTCTCCCCCTTCTACTAATAGAAGTCAATGCGTGAATTATATATGGCATCTTTAGTTAAGGATATTAGAAGATCAGGTCTGCATGAAGAATCAAAAATAAATTTTATATTTCTCGGTAGCATTTCCAAATTCTCTAACTTCAAAACAAGGAGACTATATACATCATCCACCATGTTCCACAATCTCGGACCAAGATAACGCACCATCCAACCGCGATGACCCCATATGTTTATGACATGTCTGGGTTGCACCACCTTGGATACTCGAATGTGAGACATCTTAAATTAATTTAATGAATAAAATGCGTTCTAGTACTACATCAATACATTCCTTATTATATGCAGACATTTTTATATCCCGTTTAGAGCCATCATCCCTCGCATTGGCTTCGTAGATATTTCGACATCATAGCTCCATATTTTGTACATGAAAAGAACATAGTATTAGATAAAAGTATAATAATTCTCTGCAACTAACTATCCTATATTATTCTAAAATAATCAAATTTTCATACAATATTTTACTATTTACTTCCATTCATTATTATATTTAATCCTATATCATATAATATAAAATAAAATTTAAAGTAAAATAAAATTAATATATTTGAATATATTTATAACACCCTTTATATTCGAAACATCCTTTATATAATTTGGATATTTTCTATTTCAACAATCATCATTTAGAAATTTACCTCAAATTAATCGCTTTCAATCTATTGACATGGACTTTTATCTTGATACGCGATCCTATTCGTTTAATGAGATAATTATTATTGTTACATACTTCCATGATCCTATACAAGCCTTTATATGGACGTGATAATTTATTACTTATCCCAGTGATTCTTTTAGGAGAATGTAATAACACTAACTGTCCTACTCGAAAAAATAAGCTTTGGCCTTTCTGTCATACAATCTTTTTTGTACTAAACTAGCCTTTATCAAATTTTCCCTCGCTTTACGCATACTAGACTCACGCAACATCCGTCTTTGAATAATGTTTAAGCATTGTGAATGATCCTGAAATGCTCGATCAGAAAAGAAAACAGGTTCCCTAACAAACATCATAAAATAAGGGGACATTTTGATAGAAGCTTGTTTCGAACAATTATACGCAAAGGTTACATACGGTAAATGTTGACACCAATCAGATTGTTGTCTGCTATTAATATATTTAGAGATCATCTGTAATAAACTTTTGTTAAATCGTTCCACTAACCCTACTGTTTGAGGATGCATCGTGGTGGCAAAAGTTTGTCGCGTACCAAATTGTATCGTTGTTTCTTTAATTAAACGCGAGGTAAAACTAGAGCCTTTATCCGAGATTAATGTTTGGATTAACCCGTATTTACAATAAATTTCCTGGATTAAGAAATCACGTACCGCCTGAGCAGAGGCCTGAGGTATCGCTCTACAAAAAGCATATTTGGAAAAACAATCTATAGCCACTATAATAAATTTGTTTCCCATCGAAGATCTATTTAATGGACCTAAAATGTCAATCTGCACTTGTGACGACCTTTCCGGGATCGCAGGTAGAGGCGATTTTTTCGGATTATTAACTTAATAAAAGAAACATTTAGAATAATAATAATAATAAAACTCTTTATTGTACACCAACATAGTTACACAGATTAAATTAAAATAATAGAATGTGTGAGACTTAAACATTTATTTTATTTACTCTTTTCGGACGCTCACTGGGGAATGACAATCAAAATATCTGTCTACTTGACATCCTGAAGGTTCTTAATTTTATATTAATTATTATGGTATCAAAATATTTCCAGCCAGTGGAATTCAACGAGTTCGAGTCCGAATTCCACAGTACTGAGCTTTAAGAAGAATCGCCAGCGACACGTTGGTTTAAATAAACCGCTTTGATTTAAGGTCTTGGTTTTGATGCCTGGTTTGATACCAATGATCCTAGTGCAGCGAGCTAATGTGCCTGCAGTATGTATTTTTGGATCGTATAAACATGAAGTAAAAAAGTTAATGTATTTAATACTTCCTTCCAACCTGCTCGTACACTTTCATAACAACCTGTATCAAGTTTCAGCTCAATCAAATGCTCAGTTCAGGAATTCATACAAGACGAACATACTAAATTATATACTTACCAATGAAAAACTATTTTTGATGTAATATAACAGATTGCATCTATACAAACTTAATAAAACAAAAGCGAAGAAACCGCATAAAATTACTGTTCGTCCCAGGAGTCGAACCTGGGATCTCTTTCGATCTGGTTTTAAGTTTATCACTTTTATTCTATTTCATAGTTTGTTGTGTGAAGTAAATACATTTTCTTTCAAACTTAGCGGGGCAGGAACACTAATTAACTAAAATAAAAATCTTTTTATTGAATATTGGTACATGCGCATAAAGAATGCGCTCGCCAATAATTATGCCAGCCCAACAAACTATCTTATACTGCGAAATTACGGATTCCGTTTGTACTAGCACTATGGTAGTCCAGGTTCGAATCCTGACCCCACACGATAATATAATAATGTTACAGATGTTTTGGACTTGATATAATAATTATCTTTTCAACACACTTGATAGATAGATAGATAGATAATTCATTTATTGACAACTACAGGCACACATATTACAATATAATGGAATTAAAAATGAAAATACAATTAAAAACAATTAAAAAAAAATGGAATACAATTAAAAAAAAAACAAAACACAATTTAAAAAAAGAAATAAAAAGAAATACATTCATAAAAAAAATGTGTGTTGTAGCAGTGCAATAAGCCGTAGCTCAGCGTCAGTTTTGCTCAGAGAGCAAAGCGCTGATATTCTGCTACAGCTTGGGAACAGGGGAGCGTTATTTATGTTAATTAAAAATTAAAATAAACCTTTATATGATGTGCAATTAATACTACCTATTTTAAAATGTATAAATAAAATTGAAATATTAAAAATTGTTACAATTAAAAACAGTCATTTGATAACAAAGCGAGCATTAATAATATTCAAATTTTTTTTTTTTTTATAAGTGACTAAACCCGCGTTTGACCTCAATCTCACCTGATGGTAAGTGACGATGAGGTCGAAGATGAAAGCACACGGGTTTAGAACTGGCTCTTTATACAATATTGCCGGAACACATTACCGCCGGAGCGGTAACATTTGGCGGCAGACTTTATATAAAGGGTGGTCGCTAGCCAGGCGGACCCAGAAGGGATCCTACCACCAAGCCGTTGAATGTGTCACAAATAAATAAATAAATTACCATGGATTGAATTTATTCATAAAAAGAATTAGAATAAAAATTAAACAGATTACAAAAAAGAAAATAAATAATGTCAAATATAGTAAAATTATTAAATGTCATATATTATAAAATCAAACAATGACAAAAATAATAGTGCTTATCAGTTACGTTACGTACGGGCAAAATTATTTGGAATATTTTGTTTTTGTATCTCTAAAAGCAGTAATTTTAGTTTGTTTTTAAAGTTGAGCTTGGATTGTAACTGTCTTATTGGTGGTGGAATGTTGTTCCAACACTTTGCCACACTGTAACGAAAACTCCCAGCAAATGCTTCGGTTTTGTGGTGTTGCATACTCAGAGGATGCCGTGACGGTCTAGGATCGTAGTTGCGCAGTGTGTTTGACTGGGGGAATTTCAATTTTGCAAACAAATATACAGGATTTTTGAAGTTCATTATGTCAAACATCAACGTGGCTATATGCAAACGGCGACGTGATTCCATGTTCAGTATTGAAGCCTTGTTTAAGAACGGTGTGATATGACTTCTTGGTGGAACATCAAAAATAAATCTATAACACGCGTTCTGTACTCGCTGTATGAGCCGACTGGTTTTGCAAAGTAAACGAGGACCATATAAGATATCCCCATAATTTAATCGAGATAGCACCAACGATTCACACACAGTAATTCTTGCTTTTTCCGATAACAAATTACGTATTCTGTACAAAACTCTATAAAAGCAATTTTTGACTTGATTTTCAACATGGGCCTCGAACCGCAACTGACTATCTAGCAAAACACCCAGATTCTTGGCTTCTTCAACCTGACAAATACTTTGTCCAGAAATGTAGACTTTTGGGCTTTTATTAGAAATTTTGTTTATTTGAGATTTTGAACCTAGGACCATGTACTTAGATTTTACTGGATTTAGCATTAAAGCATTCCTATTGGACCAATTAGAAATGTTATCCAGGTCTTTATTAAGCAACTGCACGGAATGCAATATTGCGTTGGGTGCATTGGATATGAAAATTTGGACGTCATCGGCATAAATATGATATTTGCAGTGCTTAATTTCATTGCTTAAATCAGCGCAGTAAATAATAAACAACAAGGGACCCAATATGGAGCCTTGTGGGACGCCACGCTGAATAAGCTTAGTATCAGAAAAAAGGTCACAACCATCGCTTTTCCTAAGTTTGACGGATTGAAATCGGTCACTCAGATAGCTTTTGAACCAGGCTACAGTCTTAGGGTCAAGCCCATAGTAAGATAACTTGGCCAACAGAAGAGAAGTGTCGATGCTGTCAAAGGCACGGGAGAAATCCAAGAGTGCAAGTACTGTGCCATGGCCAACATCTTGTTCGGTCAAAACATAATCAACGACATCTAAGAGAGCAGTGACCGTTCCACGACCTTTGCGAAAACCAGATTGAAGAGATGGCAAGATATTATTTTTCTCCACATGATCGGAAAGCTGTTCATAAACAGCCTTCTCCAGTATTTTAGACAAAAAAGCCAAAATACTTATAGGCCTGAGATCTGCGAGAGTAGTAGGGTTATTTGTCTTAGGTAACGGGGTTACCAACGCCTCCTTCCATTGGCTGGGAACAACTGCAACACGGATCGATTCATTTACAATCGCAGTGATTATTGGCAATGTTGTAGGAAGTGTGAGCAAAATCATGTCCTTACTCACACCATCACATCCAATTGCATTTGACTTCACTGACATCATATACTTGGAAATCTGCATCTCTGACACCGGCCGCAGTGAAAAAGATGGGGCACCAAAAGTAGACCCCTCGTACTTATTTTTTTCTGTGTTGGCTGCCATTACGTTGTAGTTAGGAAGATCTAAAAAGTGTTCATTAATACTGTTAGGATTGTCAAAGTTTTCTGGTAGGTGCTCACACTTACTTGGGTCTATAAGGATCTTTTCTTTTATTTTTTTCCAAAATAACGCACTGTTTCCTACATTTGAATTTACACAGTCATTAAAATAAGCTCGCTTTTCAAAGTATATGCTTTGACCTACAAGTTTTTTGAGATCCTTATAGTATTGCCGATGTGTTTCTATTTTGGTTTTTTTATACCTATTGTAGGCTTCATCACGCAACTTAATCATGAGCTTGATTGTATCTGTGATCCAAGGCAAGGATCCTTGGTACTTCATTCGCACATTTTTAACCGGAGCATGTCTATCGTACAGTTCCAGAATCATAGAGGTAAATTTAGTGACCATAGCGTCCACAGATGGTTCTCTTATTACAGCTTCCCAGTCAAGTGAGTCCAAATCAGTATTAAAATTATGCGTATTTATATTCTTTAGAGGCCTGAATGTTACAGTTTTCGCTGGCACTTTAGCCTTTCTCAGGGTCAATACAACATTAACCATTGAGTGTCCATGGTTACCGGTAATGTTGTTGACAGTGACCTCGCGCACCGGACAGTTTGTACAGACAACATCAATTAATGACTCCGATGCAGCAGTAAAATGAGTAGGCTTGGCTACAACTTGTTGCAGATCTGCGCAGTGCAAAAATTGAGTGAGTTTAATAGATTTACTATCATTACTCTCAAGCATATTCACGTTAAAATCACCCATCAGAACCATATAATCGTAATGAGATAGTCTAGATACTGAGTCAGTAAGCGCATCTATAAATTCATCGGTACTCATCCATTGTGGTCTGTATGCTGTGCCGATTACAACGATATAACCATTTATTTTGGTGGTTAACCACATCTCCTCAATAGAATTGTCATGTTTCTTGAGGTAGCGGACTTTAACATCACTTTTAACATAAAAGCCTACGCCACCTCCGCGGCCGCGACACATGTGCCGCGGGCGCGGCAGGCAGCGGAAGCTGTAGCCCGGCGGCGCGAGCGCGCACGCTTCTTGCCCCACAGGCAACCAAGTCTCGTTGATTGCGATAATGTCGGGGCTATAGCGGTCCATCGCTACCAAAAAATCTTCGTGCCCGGTGTTTAATGAACCTGCATTATAGAGACCTAACTTTACGAATTTTGTTTTAGGAGCCATTAGTTATTATAATTAGATAATTATTAGAGAGAAAATATTGTATATACAGATAAAAAATTAAAAAGTTAAGATATAAAAATACTATAATTTTGTATAGTTTAAAATTAGTTGTATTTAAACAAGCTAATGTTCTTTTTATGTAACATAAAATAAATAAGTCATGGCAATATGAAAATAGCAAATATAAATAAAAAAGCTGAGCTACAAATGGCCGTAATGCACTGATACAACAAGCACTGCAATCATACAACATATAAATACATACAGTTAGAATAATAATTTTAAAAATAAGCATTCCATCCAGTTTACAATTACAAATTTCAAAAGATAAATAATTTGAAACTTTGTATGATTCATTAAATAGCATATTAGAACAGTTATTGTAAAGTACGAAGAAAAACATCAATAAATCAATGATTAAATTCAAACCAGTTATAACAAGGCCAAGAACACGGTATAGATGCAACAAAATAAAATAACATACAAGCACAATTAAATTTATTATAAAATACATTGATATATTTGTCTATTTTTTTTAAATTGGCATGCAAAAATAAAGAATAAAATAAATAATAAAATCCCTAAAACTCTTATTGAAAATTTTATACATGAGGCATAAAAAGGCAATAAAAATTGTGATCCAAAAATTGAATTTAAATTATTCAAACAATTTGTAAATAGTTTATAGTTACGCATTAAAAATATAATATAAATTAACATTAGTTTATCAAAACAAACTATTGAAAATTTTATACATTTCATATAAAAAATCAACAGATATTGACAATAAAGTTTTACCAAAAAATTATTAACATTAAAAATTGATTTATATAGGAATTTTAATAAAAACAAATAAATACTGATGAATTTAAATTTACGAAAACGAATATGAAATAAAAGAGTACTAATTTTGAACACTACTTGAGTTGACCAAAGCGCCAACTGCAGCCTTACCAAAAACCCGCTGTAGGTCTTCCTCAGTGCGTAGGCGGTGGCGCGGAGCGTCCGGGCCCTGGTGTCGACGGACATAGACATTCCCTCCGCGCGTCCATACGTACCGCCAGTTAAGGCGACCAGCGACATCGCGGGCCCGCCGAAACAGCTGCCGATTGGTCCTAGTCAAACGTTCGTTGACGTAGAACTTCCGCGGCGGCTGCGGCAGGCCCGCGCCCTCCGTAGTGGCGCCACGTCGCACGCGCGCCGCGCGCAGCAGCTCGTCCCGCACGGCGCGGCGCGCCAGCCGCAGCACTCGGGGCCGCGGCCGCGCGCCCGCGCCGCCCGCTGTGGCCGCCGCCGGCTCGGGCGCGCGCCCCACGCGCACGCAGCTTACGATGTCCTGCTCGGCGAGCTGCACGCCCAGCTTGTTAGCTAGGGTCATGGTAAGGTGGGTGAGACCCTCGCCCGGCTGCTCCGGCACGCAGGCGATCTCAACGTCATTCAGGAGCAGGTCTTGGTCACGGTCGTTGAGTTCACCTTTCAATTGCTCAATTGAAGCTAGCAAGCCATCGATTCGCACCACATCAGTCTGCTCTCCACCACGAGCCTCTAGCAGGCTCATCCGCTTCTCCAAGCCCTCCATGCGGTTTTCACAGATTTCTACTCTGGATGTAAGTTTTTCCAACGTATCATTGAGGGCTTTAATATGAATTCGAGTTTCCCGTAATTCATTGGAAAATACCCGCATCTCCCGTATCAACGTTTTCATATCCGTAGGGTCTTCGCTGCTGCCCCCGGGCACTTGGGGTTCCTCCAAGCTTACCGTGGAGTTTTCAGGCGGACTGTGAGACGCGGCCCCGCGCTTTTTAGTTACTCCGTCTACATAAGCAGCGACTCGTACGGGAGTATTAGTATTATCCGATTTCGGTTGTTTGCTAACACATATTACACATTTCCAGTTTGTCTTATGATCTTTAGTCATAGTGTTATAGAACCTTTTTTCAGACACATTGGCACATTCCAGGTCGTAACTTTTTTTACATATTTTACAGCGCAGGTACAGTGAGTCTGTGATAGTGCTTGCACAACCTGAGCAATTTAATGAATTCATCTTCCAAATTGATAAAGGTTAATTTAAAATGTTGTTATTAAAAACAATATATTTATAAAATAAAATACACTGAATAAATTGTAAAATTTGAAAAATAATTAAAGCTCAAAAAAAAAAATTAAATTTAAGCGCACATCCAGGGCTCGAAGCCGTATAGTCAATAATGACAATACAACGCATTAGCCCCTGCACCAGCACGCTTTGTTGAGTGAGCTCGAAATAAGAGTTCAGATTATGATCGTAAGTATGCCAAACAGAGTTGAATGACCGAGGACCGTTATGTTTGAGAGGTCTATGCGCACAAGTCCAACTGATTATGTTTTTAAACGGTTTTTGTCGATTTGTTTTTGCACATAAAACACTATACACTGCACTTTATGTAGACTACAATATGTCATTTGAAAGGGTAGAACACAAGGAAAATACTTTTGTATAGTTTTTTTAGTTTAGTTGATTATTGCACTCTCACGAGATTTAAAACTCAGGACTCACTTAATACACGTCAGGGTAACGTAAACACTCCGCCGAAACTTGCTCGTAAAGTGAGCGTTATTCTATTGAATTTAGAACTATAAACTGGGCTATAAGTCACGCGTGCATAATATATTATACCCTAGTGCATAATATAATGAATCCTACAAAGTTGAATTGTACCTTTGTGCAAATTACATGCGAGTAAACAGAGCATATTTTATTGGTCCGGGTTATACATTAAATATTTTCGGAAACAACAAAGAGATTTTATACCACTTCAAATCCATA
Organism: Stenoptilia bipunctidactyla; assembly: GCA_944452665.1. Taxonomy (NCBI): domain Eukaryota; kingdom Metazoa; phylum Arthropoda; class Insecta; order Lepidoptera; family Pterophoridae; genus Stenoptilia; species Stenoptilia bipunctidactyla. The sequence continues at coordinate 51,060,482 of OX101721.1, read as the reverse complement.
TAGATTTTTAAATGTTTGCGCCTTATATTAGTAAAACAAATTTGTATATCAAACAAATTATTCACAATTTACAATAATTTGTTATAAAATATTAAAATATTTGCATTTACCACTCCAAATTAAACATTTTCACTTAAAATAGGCTGTATATGCTATACAGACATTGGCACATTTGGCGGAAAAAAAACCTACGCGCATGCGCGAGGTTCGGCGTCATTTTTCAATCACAATTCACAGCTTTGTTATCAAATGTGTTTGTTATTATGACGTATGTCTGTCTTTTACTCACAAGTGTGTTGAAAAACGTCGTATATAACTCGTGAGCGTTGCTAATTACAGTCGAGGCTGTGATTTGAGCCCGAGCCGCTAAAAAACAGAAAAGTTAGATATTCATATTATCTTAAAAAATATGTCTGTGCATTATACATAGTCAGAAAGTTAAATAAAAAAATCTATTACAAACAGTATGTGAATTGCAGTATGGAGGTAGTAGTTGCCTACTTGATAATTCCCGATCGCGAGGTTTTGGATTCGATACTTGCAACCATCATGTGCACCGGTGTATTATTATTTTTTAAATGTAGGTATATTTTTTTTAGCTGAATTACATCTTACTTTATTTAGTCAAAGCTTAAATAGGTGCTTATTTTAATTATTAAAATCTGTTTTTTTAAGAAAGCATAGATATATTTTGTGGTGTCATCTACATATTTTTCTCACATACTTACTATGTTTCATGCAATATGATTATTCTTAGAACTGAGTGCATACATTAGATGGCGTTAAATGATATTTGACGAAAATATTTCAATAATTAACGATTAATCCGTCTAATTTAAATACTATGTAGTTTTATTTATTCAACAATAGAAATATATTGAAGCGATGCATTTATAATGAAAAGAAATATGATTCAATTTATTACGTTTAATGAGATATTCGCAAAATTCCTAAATCGCACTATCACTGTTTTTATTGATTATTAGTATATAAGAAAAATAATGTTGCATGATAAATGACGGTCGGATATGAGATTCACTGTACGGATTCGCCCAATCCTTTGGAGATGATTGTGTCTGATTTAGTCCCGTGCTGTCAGCGAAAGTTAGTAAGACTTGGGCAACCTGAAAACCTTAGCACAGAAGAAGTCTTAAACATTGAAACATTTAATAGGGCCGCCAGACTGTTGAAAACACGTTGAAAACCAATGCTTCCAACCAAGGTTAAGGAAGGTTAAAGGCCCAAATAGACTGTTGGAAACAAAACATCAAACCAAGGTGACCTTGCTAATTTACAACGTGTTTCCAACAGTGAAGATGGCTGTTGACAACCAAATTACATGACCTAGGCGGGTTGGTAACGGCGGTGTTTAGAATTACAAACATACATCTACATAGACAACGCAAGTGCCACGATTTGTATTCGAACCAAGCGTGCCGACTTTTTAAGACCTATTGTGACGTCACAGCTGATATTTATTACTGGAAAATACAAAAAGATTCAGAGACACCGATACCGCCGATGAAATCGATTATTAAGACCGATATTGATATTCTTGACTCGATTTTCTAACAGACATACATACACGCATATTACAATACATATTAAATCTAGAGGCGACCAACCTTGACATTTGGTTGGGGTTCGGACACGCAAAGGACATGCATTTGCGTTATCTATGTAGATGTATGTCTGTGTTTAGGACTGTGTACGCTTGTTATTGTATATTTTACTATGTAACTTTAACTATAAATGACTCGAGTTTTGTAGCTTTTTATCCTGCGTTTCAACCTTTCCTTCTTTGTATCCTCAATTGCATACAAAACTGCCATCGCGAAGATGTTATCAACGCGAGAGATCAGAGCACACTGACGATTAAGGGGCGTGGCCTGGCGTGACTTTGGCTTGTGTTCTTGTTTGTCTCCTTGTTGGAAACCACCGTTTGTAACAGTGTGGATGACTCGGAATTGGTTGTCAATAACAAGCGTACACACTGTCCTAAAAACAGACATACATCTACATAGATAACGCAAATGCGTATCCTTTGCGTGTCCGAACCCCGACCAAGCGTCAAGGTTGGTCGCCTCTAGATTTAATATGTATTGTAATATGCGTGTATGTATGTCTATTAGAAAATCGAGTCCACAATATCACTATCAATTGATAATAATCGATTACATCGGCGGTATCGGTGTCTCTGAATCTTTTTGTATTTTCCAGTAATAAATATCAGCTGTGACGTCACAATAGGTCTTAAAAAGTCGGCATGCTTGGTTCGAATACAAATCGTGGCACTTGCGTTGTCTATGTAGATGTATGTCTGTGATTCTAAACACCGCCGTTTCCAACCCGCAAAGGTCATGTAAGTAATTTGGTTGTCAACAGCCGTCTTCACTGTTGGAAACACGTTGTAAACTAGCAAGGTCACCTTGGTTTGATGTTTTGTTTCCAACAGTGTATTTGGGCTTTAAATAATAATATAAAAACATACTCGGTGGTTGCCGTGGTGTGCTTTTAAATATTATATTCTCAACTATAAAGAACACCACGGTGACGTGGGTTTTGCTATTTTTTCCTTTTTACGGTAGATAACTGAAGCAGACAACCGGCGTAGGATAAATCTGCTTTTTGAGCTGGCAATATTGGGGATTCTGCATCACTTGCTGCGTGATGCAGTTTAAGGTTACTGAAGCAGACAGCCGGCGTAGGATAAATCTGGTTTTTGAGCTAGCAATATTGGGGATATTGCACTACTGTTATTATCGCGCCCGCGAATGATTAAGTATTTCTCTAAACGCGAAGATTTGGTTGCGTGCATTGTGTAGTGTATGACACGCCTCCTCGCAATGTATCAGTTTACTACGAGAATATACTGTGCACTTTCATCTGAACAACACGTATTTTATTAGCTCCCGTCGTCCATCCTTGCATGGCGACCCTGCCAGTGCTGCCTTGCGGCAGTGCTGCGCAGATGGGACAATTATAATGTAATAAAGGCTTTCCGCCATATTTTATATATCTGCCGGCTACCAAGTGTACAGTTAGCTACACCAATGAAGATAAAGTTATTGTAATTATGAAACAATGTTATAACCAGCCTGTAACATGCCTTTGTACAAAAATAAGTCGTTTTGTTGTAATAAAATACCTAAAACTGTAATGAAAAAGAACACATGCCTAGCACTAAGTAATACCTTGTAGAATATTTTGAATAGGAGCTTTCTTAAAGTACTTTCTTAATACTTACGTAATACAAGGTAATTAATAGGTTTTTTATACTTAAGATCAAGATTCAAGGGATAGATCGCGTAAGGTGACACCCGTTATATTTTACAAAAAGACACCTTATACACACACACACACACACACACACACACCTTACCTTAATAATATGACGAATGCATCTGTGAATGTATAGGCCGACAAGGGACTTTTGGCGTGTGGCAAAAAAATTAACTAACCACGATCTTATGAAGTGTCACTTCATGACTTTTGCCTTCTCATATTTTATTGTTGTACTTTAAATTAACAACAATGTTTAAAAAAACGCCAAAATGTATAAAATGTGGGCTTACTTATGGTGGTGGTAATAGTAAAGAAGTTATTTTAAGAAAGAAAAACAATTTAAAGTCCCTATAAACGCATAAAAAGAGTAAACAAGAAGGTTGCCTCTGCAATGTTTACGTATTGCCATACTTTGAAAGATATATTTTATATGTTATACTCCCATTAAATTAAACTACGATTCCAGGAGATTAGCTACTGCTGTAAGAACTTTACGAAAAGTGAATTAAACTCGACAGATATTTATATGGACCTTTCACCATAAGTGTATTATTTTATTCTGAAGAAAGAAATGGTAACGATAATTAAGAATTAAAGATCCTTTTTTTTGATACGGCACTTGATATAGGTAGTAAATTATTGTAAAATATTCTGAGGGTTTCCAATATACAATTTATTATGGAATTAAAAAATACTAGGTCACATTATTTCTGTTGTTTTTTTCGGGGTCTTGGTTTTGCATCTCAGTTTAATTCAGCTAACTTTACAGATATTGCGTTTACCGCCATACCTATCAGTGTGATCTTAACAAGATCGAAATTATTAGGGTTTTTTTTTAAAAGAAAATTAGCATAAGTCAAAGTTGGAAAGCAACCCTTTGAAATCCCAAAAATGTTTGAAAATGAATTGCCATCGGAGCGATTGAATGCGCAGTCATTGTTCACATGTAAAGAAATTACATGAAGGATTTCGCAAGAAAGACAGATAATTAGAAATGCCTTTCATTATTGAACTATTTTCAAATATCGAAGAAAGTAGTGATGACGAAGATGACGACATTAAAATTGATATTTTTATGTCGTCATCTATTAATATGATATTTGCAGAACCCAATTACAGTAAAATATTCTGATACTTTTAATTGATGCTTTTTTTTTATTTTTAAAAATAATGTTTAATTTTCAGCTATTTCTCAAATGCCATGTTTTTTACCTAACTTTTTTTCTTTAAAACCAATAATTTATGTTTTCAAACATGATCATGCATTTTGTTTCTCCCTGAGAATTGGATGATTTTACAAAATGGTAACCCTTATAGACAACGTCGAGCGCCAAAAAAGCCTCGTCGGACATGACGAAACAAATAAATTCAGTTAAATATCTTTTTTGTTCAATATTAAGATTTGTACAAACTTATTTACTGAATGGTTCTGATAAAATGAATAATAAATTTTAGTTCATGTTTTTGGGCCCTCCTATTCTGGACAACAAAGCATGTAATTCTATAGAATGGTAAGAATGGTAGCCGTCATTGGCGGGAAGTCTTTACAAAGGGATTTTGTATACGATTTTTTATAAATAATAAGAAAAAAACATAAACATTAATTATTTTCGTATTTCTACTGCAATGATTCCCAACAAAAAAATAAAGTATAACTATAGAAAAAATATCTACTGGACTGCGCTATTGTAGAGAGAAGGAATGGAGCAAATAGTTATGATGAGGAGATTATGATGAACCTTGGGCGCCGGGAGCTGGACAAGTCAACTAATCGAGTCAGGATGCAACTGGGCGAGAGTCGATCTGGATAGCGAAAATACCGGTAATGAGCTGGATGAGTCTGGATCGTACTGGAGATCCGGATCGGTGCTGAGCTGGTGGACGAAAAAAAAAATAGTGATGTGTAAATCAAAGTGTATAAAAAGTGCTTCAAGTGTTAAAAAAAGAAAGGAGGTCATTGCAGGGGTCTTGTGTCTATTTTTAATATGTAATCGTGTATCTTTAGAAAATAAGTCTAGTAGCGCATTGACAAAACCGGTAAATAATCATCTAAATCAATTAATTTTAAATACAGTCTTGGTTCTATTAGGAAGGCATATCTTTATTAGTTTTTACTTTTTAACAAAGCATTAAGTAATAGAGTTTTGGTAATAATAAGTAATGTATAAATGTACGTATGTACTTGTAGCTACCTATAATTTTTGCGTAAAACAAGTTAATTTCAAACTGGTAGTATTTCAAACATTTCGATTTTTTTTTTATAATCATTTTGCAACAGATTGTTTTTTATGGTTCATAAATACGTAGATCAACGTCTTCATATTTCTTATCGAAGGTTTGTTTCTGAGAACATAAAATTTGCAGCGTAAGGGAGTTCAGTTTCGTGCGCAGAGTACAGAGAACAACTCCAGTACAGAAAAAGATACTAATTACTTTCGATTCAAATTAAAACGTAATATTTAAATTAGTTACCTCTAAAGATGATATTTTGGTTTATTAAGTTTACTTTTATAACTTTATCTTCAAATCTTAACGAATATTTTTATACAAGTAGGCTAAGTAGTATTTTTTTTAATAGTCAAAAATTTCTTGTATCGTTCATGTCAAAAAGCTCAATAGGCTCAATTTTCTTTCTGGTTGTACACTTTAATATAGTTTGGATCATTTTATCGAATTTGAAGTTATGGTATTAATTATGAAAATTAATTCTCAAATCGATTTCTGAAATGTAGCGTTGTGTACTTATAAAATAAACATATAGTCGAATTGATAATCTCCTCCCTTTTTGTAAGTTGGTTGAACAAAATATTCTTTTCATTGAATAAGAATATAATGAAATATTAGATCACCGTCATCATTTTACAGCCCTGTAAGTAACACGTATTATTTTTAAAGCTATCCGATACCGAGAGTTTTTGGAATCAAGACTGCACAACGTGACCGTAACTGAGTATGCTTTTTTTTTAGGTCAACAATTTGATGTTGTCGTCAAATATGGCTTACGAACATGTGTAACATGAATTAATTTAGTAACTTTTCAAACTTTATGTTAATATTTAGAGATGATATATTTTAAAGAAATAGGCATGCGAAAGCTTCTCAATATATAATATATATATTACAATATATATTATATATATTTATAATAATCGAAGGAACTATTTCGTGGCGTAATTAAGTAACGCCGAGTGCATTATATTGTATAAGTGATATCCGGTTGTGACACGTGGAGTCCAGGTGATGCCTTTACAAATATTTCTCTTTCCCTTCTCAAATTTAATGAGCCTGTAATTATCTAGTTTAGATTGCCTTTAATTTCCTCCCAAGGGTACTCCTTATCCCTATACATACAGACGGACACACCTACCACGTTGCCCTCAATGTGCACCACTCCAGGTTGGTAAGTAGTTAGTAATTACTCATAGAATTAAGCTGTAGGATTTCATGTTTAACTATTATTAAAACAATTGGGTTTGTATCGTCGGTTTACCGATTCCGATCTGTTCCATACAATTGAATATAATAAAAATTGAAATAGTTTAAAATTAGTTTAAGATTGGAGGAAGAAAAGTTACTTCCGAAAAAGATTTCGAAGCGCGTTGGCGCCACGATTTTTACAAAACGCAAATAAAATTATTTTTTATGACATAAATATATGCATTTTCTGACTACAAAGTGGGTGAGTTTAGGGTGTAGCTTATACCATATACCAAACTCTTACCCCATTTATTTTTGCCAACATTTATTGGTCCATTAGAGCCACCGATATTAATTTAATATTGGTTTCTGTAAAATGTGCTAGATGTCTCACTATACCCCTAACCCTTCTTTATAAAAAGTCCCTTGACTTAGGTCATATACCTAAAATATGGAAAACAGCTTTTATTACACCTATTTACAAAAAAGGTCCCAAAGATGACATAACCAATTACCGCCCAATATCTAAACTCTGTATATTTTCAAAAATTTTAGAAAAAATAATTCACACTCAAGTTTATTCCGCACTAAAATACTCTTTTATAAGGGAACAGCATGGTTTTTTAAAAGGGAAATCCACAGAATCGAATCTTTTGGTTTGTACAGAATACCTAACCAAACATATGTCAACTCCCTCACAGGTTGACATTATATACACTGATTATCACAAATGTTTTGATCGTATTGATCATGTAATCCTATTACAAAAACTACAAAAAATAGGAATACGAGGAAATTTACACCGTTGGTTCGCTTCATATGTGGATAATAGGAGTCAAATCGTAGCTCTCAATGGTTACACGTCGCAGGCGAAGCAGGTGCCTTCCGGTCTACCGCAAGGCAGTTTGCTCTCGCCTCTTTTATTCTCAATATTTATTAATGACATTCGTAATTGCTTTATCTATTCTGACATTCTACTATACGCCGATGATATGAAAATTTTATGTACAATTAATAACCCCCTGGACTCAACTAAACTCGAACATGATCTCAATAACTTTTACAACTACTGTCAGCAAAACAAACTAGAACTAAACATTGCCAAGTGCCATGTATGCTCATTCACTAGAAAAAATAAAGTTTTAATTTATGATTATAAAATTAATAATATTTTAATACCTAGGGTCAATTCTATAAGTGATTTAGGAGTTATTTTTGACGCGAAGCTTATCTTTGATAAACACATTGATAATATTATTAATAAAGCGACTAAGGCTCTAGGCTTTGTATTAAGATTATCATCTGAATTCAACAATATAAAAACCTTAAAAATATTATATTGCGCTTTTGTCCGAAGTCATCTGGAATATGCCTCCTCAGTTTGGAACCCCTCATATAATACATATATATTAAGAATAGAAAGAATTCAAAGAAAATTTCTTAAACTTTTACAGTACAAAAGCAAAGTGTACGATAGGGACTATGAAGCGCGATGTAGGCGCCATCACATGCTCCCGTTGCACCTGCGCAGAGAGATGGCAGATATCTGCAATATCATGAAAATTGCCAATAATAAAATGGATGTACCGGAGCTTCTGTCTATGATAGGTATATGCGCGCACACAAAAGCGTTCCGACACCCTACACTTATCCACATTCCCATCGCTACTACCAACTATAGGCAAAACTCATTCATGGCACGCTCGAGCAATCTAGTGAACAAAGTTAATCGCGACGTGAACGACTTTGATCTTTTTTACACCAGCATTCCAAGTGTTAGGGCGACCCTAGCTAAAGGTTTTCTTAAAAATGGTTAAAAGTGATTTATTATTATATAGTTATTATTTATTCTCCCTATTAAATGTAAATATAAGGATATATATAAAAAAAAAAAATGTTTTATGTTTGTGTTTGTGTTTATCTAATGTAATATAGTATATATATATCTTGGTAGTATATTCTATGTAAATTTCTCGTGTTGTATAAATTTTGTGACTGTTTATTCGTTATTATATTGTTATTCTGTTAAATGTGAAAACTTCTTGTGGCTGTCTTCTTTTCTAAAAAAAAAATCTAACTGTATTTCCTAGCTGTAAGTTTTCTTGTAGTTGAAAATAAAATAAATAAATAATAAATAAATGTGACCAGTCTTTGGCTTACCATGTAGTGCCCAGGTCTGAAAACATTGCCTTGCCCTCCCATGAGCTTCCCGGACGTGCTTATTCCATCCTGTTACATGCCTACTTCTATTATTATTATTACGTATTCTTACAGCTACACGCCTTTCGGCGGGAAAGACCCGACAATCGGACCAGTCGGTCGGGGATCAGGGCAAGAGAGACAGAAACCGGCGAACGATTCGGGCAGTCTCGAGCAAAAGCGCTTTTTGCATGCGAGCTGGAAGCGAACCGCCGCCGAATCCCAGCCTTTCAAGGTTTCTGACCAAAGTGGCTGGGTTCAAACCGTTTGCGGATATTACAACCGGGATGATTTCGGTGGACATAACTTCCCACATTTCGGTCACCTCGTGTGCAAGGTCCAAGTACTTGCGTTGCTTTTCGGTCTCGGCCTTCACGAGGTTCTCGTCATGCGGTATAGTTATGTCCACCAAAAACACCTTGGACGACGATCGGTCCATTAACACGATATCAGGTTTATTCGCTAGAATAGTCCTGTCCGTGATAATGGGCCGATCCCAGTAGAGCTTGGCGCTGCCGTTTTCGAGAACTGGCTCCGGCGTGTACTGGTAATAAGGCAATTTCTGACTGATGAGACCGTATTTCAGAGCGAGCTCTTGGTGGAGAATCTTGGCTGCTTGGTTGTGTCTATGCAGATACTCAGTGTTAGCAAGAACCGAACAACCCGAAACTACATGTCTGAGGGACTCGCCAGGTTGGCGGCACGCCCGACAAACGTCCACTGTGCCGTCCCTCATAATGTACTTCCGGTAGTTGTTCGTCTTGATAACCTGATCCTGTATCGCAAAGACAAACCCTTCGGTTTCCCCAAAGAGGTTCCCGAAGCGCAGCCAATGCACGGAGGCTTTACGGTCCACGTGTGGCTCGTGTAGAGCCTTGTAAAACCTTCCGTGCAGCTCTTTCTCTTTCCATACGGTCTCACGATCAGAAATGCTTAGTACCGCTGGTGTCTGCCATGTCTCGAGGCCCAGATTGAGAGGGGTGAGTCCTTTGTCACATGCTACAACCTCTCTATGCATACCCACGTCCGCTTTCGCCATAAAATAGGCTCGGAGGCTATATATCTCCCGGTTGTGCATGGCTTTGGCGCTAAGTAGGCCTCTTCCTCCACACTTCCGGGAGATATACAGCCTCATTATTGACGACCGAGGGTGATGCATTCTATGGAGGGTCATAGTAGTGCGGACCTTCCGATCCAGGGCGTCTAGTTCGGTCTGAGTCCATCTGAGTACGCCAAAGGTGTACGAAAGAACGGGCATAACCCATCCGTTAAACGCTCGGACTTTGTTGAGACCCGACAAAGAACTAGTTAGTACCTTTGTCAGGCGCTCAAAAAAGACTTCGCGTACAGAATGTTTTACGCTCGCTTCCTCTACACCGATGTTCTGTGACATACCCAGATATCGGTATGTTTCAGTTTCGGAAAGAGCTCTCAGGTTAACGGGACCTAAGTCTACCCTCTGAGAGCGAGTAATCCTTCCCCTTTCCACATGAACAACCGCACACTTGTCCACTCCAAACTCCATTTTGATGGAGCTGCTAAAATCTGTCACGATTTTTAGCAGTTCCCTCAATCGTGGAGCCGTTGGAGCTAACAGCTTGAGGTCATCCATGTAGAAAAGATGGGATAACCGCATGCCCCCTCTACGAAACTGAAAGCCCGTCTCTGATCCCTCCAGCAATGTGCTTAGAGGATTCAAAGCCAGACAAAACCAAAGTGGGCTCAGACAATCACCCTGGAATATTCCCCTGCCAATCTGGATTCGGTCTTCCGCAGCCGTCATTCGCTTGCCTTGGAGACTGAGCATTGTACTCCATTGTCTCATACATCGCTCGAGAAATAATCGAACTGTACCGTCGATTTTGTACAGTTCAAGCACTCTCAAGAGCCATGTATGAGGCACAGAGTCAAATGCTTTTCTGTAGTCAATCCAGGCTGCGGAGAAATTGCGACGGTTGCGTTTGACCAGTTTGCCAACGACAGCGTCCACGAGAAGGAGTTCGTTTGATCCGTGGCTACCGACCCTACATCCGTTTCGACCCTACATTGAGTTTAAAATCTTCTGTTTCGAGGAAAGTATATAATTCATAAATTGCATTTTTAGCTCCTATGAAATTAGTTGCGTTATCAGAGTACATGCAAGAAACGGCACCTCTGCGCGATAAAAAACGTTTAAAAGCGGAGAGAAAAGAATTAGAACTTAAATCGGTTACTAGCTCTACGTGAACTGCGCGAGTAACTAAGCAAACGAATATACATAAATATGATTTTATGGATCGTACACCTCGTTTTCTATAAGGTATAATATTTATAGGCCCTGTGTGTGTAAAAGCTTTTGTTTCATTTACTCTACAGGCGGGCAGGTCAGCCATTGGCGGGAACGTTTGTTTGGGTTTAATTTTGAAGCAATAATTACAATGACGTACTACGGCGTACTATATTTCTACATGATAAAATCCAAAATCTTTGACGAAGTATTGACATTAATGCGATTGGTCCAGTATGACAGTTCACGCGGTGATAGTGTTTAATAATTAATTCCACGCTGTGGTCGCAGCGAGGCAGCAGCGCGGGGTGCTGCTGCTCGCACGCGAGGTTGGCGCGGCGCAGGCGGCCGCCCACGCGGAGCACGCCCGACGAGTCGAGGAAGGGCGACAGTTTATTTAAAGCGGACGAACAACGTTTGTTCGATTTAACCTTCTGAATATCTTCAGAAAAGTAAAGCGTTTGAATCGATTTGATTAAATATAATTCTGCATTATTAATATCAGTAGCGGTGATAGTATTTGAAGGCGGTAAGATTCGTAAAAATCTACATATATAAACAATAGAACGAAGCAATTTCATCCACGAAGAAAAGCGGCGCGATAATGAAATAAGAGGATGAATATTGATATCGTTTTTTATAGCGGGCAACGAAACCACAGGTTTAGTTTCGAGTAAATTTTCATCTAAACGTGATGAATCGATAGCGGTGATAGGCCACCGAGACACCTCTTGAGTTAACCAATCAGGGTCATTAAACCAAAGCGGATGATCTATTATTTGCGCGGGAGTCAATCCCCGAGACAAACAGTCGCTGGGGTTGTCTTTACCTGACACATGATAAAAGCATGATGCAGGAAGAGTGTTAGTAATTTTTGTGATACGGGTTGCTATAAAACATTTATATTTGTGCAGTGATGAGTGCACCCAATGAAGTGCGATCATGGAATCGGTAAAACAATATATATTATCTAATTATGACGTGCTTTATAATTATTAATAACGCGGTTAACTAATTTAGACATAAGTAACACGGCGCACAACTCGAGCCGAGCTACAGAAATAGTATGAAGCGGAGCGACTTTAGACTTAGCACACACTAAGCTTATAACTGGCGGTGACGTAAAATTATTAATTAAACGTAAATACACGACGCAACCGTAGGCCCTTTCGCTAGCGTCCGCGAAGGCTACTATAGAAAGTTTAGAATTTTTAAAAACATTTAAATGACGTGGTATTCGTAAATTTTGAACTAAAGGTAATTCGTGTATGTACTGTTTCCAAATATGAATAACGTTACAAGGCGGGGTGTCATCCCAGTTCAACTTTAATATACAAAGAGTTTGTAAAATTAATTTAGCGTATAATATATCATTAAGAGAGTAACCCGTATCTGTTTTACAACTTGCATCCATTACCATCCGTACCTTGGTGGAAACCTTGTCGTTACGCACCACGGCATGGTGTGGAATATAATAACCAGAGCGATCATCGAAAGCGAGCGGCGAAACAAAATCCTTGGAAATATATTCTTGAATTATAGCGTTATATTGAGCGCGTAATTCGGGAGCGGTTACAAACTTACGTTCGAGCGACGCATAACGTCGTTTAGCGGTTTGATATGAACTACCTAGAAGTTCAGTATCATGAGAAAACGGCAAAGCAACCGTGTAGCGGCCGGTCGAGTCTCTCGACACGGAATCGATAAATATTTGTTCGCATTCGCGAGCGGACGGGCTTAAGGCAGGCTCGCAAGAAACCTCCTCTAATTGCCAAAACTTATGTAGAATACTATCTACTTGCGGCGCGGGTTCAGCAAAGGCACATAAAGAAATATTATTTACGGTTAAACAATTAGCGGCTGGCGCATTGCCTATTAAAACATAGCCAAACACCGTCTCCAGACCCGTCGGGGTCCCGGGAGGCCCAGTAATGCGACCAGAAAGCAAAATTTCAGTAAATAGTGGGGCACCTATAAGAAGATCAATATCTCCAGGTTTATAAAACTTATTGTCAGCTAGCGTTATATTTTGTAAGTAAGAAAGTGCTGACATGTCAATATTAATATTTGGTAAACTATCAGTAATGCGGTCTATGATAAAAGCCTCGAGCGGAAAAGAGACACTATTATTATTAAGCGAGTTAATTATAAACGAAGTTTTGCCTTTTATTGGGTTTGGCGATTACCCTTAACAAAAACGCGGGAAATTTTATTATAATTAAGTTTAAGTTTTGAACAAGCATTTGCGGTTATAAAATGATTCTGTGATCCCGAATCTAGCAGGGCACGAATATTATGCGATGTACCAGACGTGTCGTAAACTAAAAGTTCGATTGTACCAAGTAAACAAGTCGACGCGCGTGAAACAAAGGAATCTAAGTTATTACATAACGCAACATTATTTTGTGCGGACGGCTGAGTCCCCGCGGCGGCATCGAGACAAGCGCGTGAGTCATCGCGGTCGCGCGCGGACTGCCCCGTCGGCGCAGTGGTTGCAGGCGCAGGCGCACGGTTCGGTACTTGCTTGCGGCATAGCAGTGAGTGATGCTTGTAATTACAGTATCGACAGTGTGGCGTTCCGCCGATTTCTACTAGCAATGGGTGAAATAAAACACAATCAGTACTTAGTCAGAGAAGTCGACACGTCCACTCGCACGCGCTATCAACCGGTCAATGCCATGACAGAGAGATACGAGAGGGCGCCTCGATGCCTCAATCTTTATTCCATTCACTCGTTCATTCTGAGTCACCACATGTCTCCTTACTTTTTTTTTTTTTAATTAAAAAGTTACATTATTTACAAATTGAACTGAATCTACCACCACTTCGGAAAGTCGATCTGTTGAGAAACTCAACAGCAATCATCTTTTAAAAATACACAATAACAGTTTTCAGACAGGAAATTCCTTCTCTTGCATCCGGATATCTTAAAGCTAATAAAGTAACTAATAAGTTTACAATTAATTGTTAAAACCACTCAAATTAAATTTAAAATTTTGATTACGTGTAACATTAATTATAAAGTATTCATACTTGATTAACATCCCCAAAACAACTTGGTCAAAACATTGCTTAGCTATATGAAATTATAAACTCTAATTCATTTCCCTTTTTTTTTCTATCTTTATCTTCTTCCACTTCCAATTCTATAATACAATCTTTCTACACTACTACCAAATACCCTCGATCTTCTTTAAAACAACAACATTTCGATGACACTCCAGCTTGTCCTTTCCTTTTTTTTCATCTCTTTCTTTCTATCTTTGACCTGTTCATGAGCTACGTCATGTTCCAAGTGAATAGCATAAGTAGGAGTGTATCCTGAAATAACCTATTAAAAAGAATTATAAAGAAGCCAATTTTCCTTTTTCCAATGCGGAGTACTATTGTGCATTGTAAGATAGTCTAACATGTCTTTTTTCCAGTCTGACTTTTGGGCTTGGCTTATTTTAACCTCGCTCAATATTGGATAGTATTGTGTAATATTTTAGCTAGTTCCATACAAGCAAATATCGAAGACACAATTTATTATTTCTTTATTTTAATCTATTACGAACATTTAAAGAAAGTAATTTTTGGCTTTTTGTTATTTCTACCTTGACTGTGAGAAACATGAGCTCTTTGGAATGTTTTACATGGCTTTGAGTTGTTAGTGGTCGTTTCTAAAACTTGAATCATTTTTATTTTTTCAAGCCTTTAGTAGGTACATCCTAATAAAGTGATAGGAAAGTCTGGTTTAAATTCTAAGCTCTTAATAACATGCTTTTGCTATAATATCAATAAATTATAATTTTACGTTTGTCCGTATTGATTTTATCTAAATCTTCGGTGGCTTCAAAGGACAATTGAACACGCAATTTTTAAACAACCTTGATAAATTTTATCAATATCAACACATCTTGCTTTAAATAATGAAAGTTTATATTGATTCTCAGCCTGGGAAAGACTGTAAACCTTCAACCTGGACACAACCAGGTTATGATCGACTTTATTTATAGGTTTTTCTAACCTACTATGGTTACAAATTTATTACAATCTCAGTAATCTCGGTCAGACAATTTTGTCTGAACTAAAACAATAAGGGTACTAAATCAAAAGATATAAGCAAATGTTGGCTAGGCCAATAGCACTGCACAACAAATAAGATGCAAAGTACAATAACTGGACTGCATTTAGTTATATGATAACACAATTTGAAATCATGTGAACTTGACCCTCACAGTTCATTCAGTCAGTATTTTTATGAAATTTTAAGTTAATCCCAGTGTGCACCCCAATTTCTTGGTTAAAATCATGAAATAGTATCAAACAAAATCGAATATAATAGTATTATTGCCACTAACCGTTCAAGTGAAACAAGTATCTTTAACTAAAACCAAGTGAATTGCATAGTGCATAACTTCACGCCTGTATCCCCTACGGGGCAGGCAGAACACCAGAGACTATGAAACCATCTGAGGTCTCGTCCGACAAATTTAGAGGTATTATAATGATGGAGCATGGTACCTACCATGTGATGGAGAGAGACCATTGCAGTGACAGCCTATCGGCAGTGTCAGCCATTGCAGTGTCAGCCTATCGCCCGCAAAACTGTCAATAAAACCTCTTTCCCTTAACTGACTCCCACGGCATGCCCGGAAAGAGAAGCAGCTGGCACACTCCACGCTCCCCCTCCACTCCCAGTCCAGCATGGAAGTTGCGTTCCGTCACACAGGTCAACCCTTTTACGGACACCAGGCTCTCACAATCTTAATTTAATATTGTACATTTAAGATAATATTCTTAGTTCTAACTAGATTTAAGTTTGTGAGAGCAAAAATAAATTATTATTATTATTATTAATTAATGCACTATATTACTACAAAGTGAATTGGTTGTAAAGTTTTATTGAAATGACACTTAACTTTGAAAGTGTGTAAAACTTTCTGCAATATTAGTGAAAATCATTTACAGAAACCATTTTTAAATTAATATCGGTGGCTCTAATGGACCAATAAATGTTGGCAAAGTAAATGGGGTAAGAAATTGGTCTTTGGTATATAGTATAAGCTATATCCTAACTCACCCAAGAAAATGCATGGTATAAAAATAATTTTATTTGCGTTTTGTAAGAATCGTGGCGCCAACGCGCTTCGAAATCTTTTCGGAAGTAACTTTTCTTCCTCCAATCTTAATCTTATTATATTCAATTTTACGCCATTATTGTTAGGATAATGTAGGGCCAATGTTATTAAAAAATCATTATTTATACCAAGCTTGAGCACTTATATATTTGAATTTTTATTTTTTATTTTTTTACTCATTTCCAAATGGGATGGGAGCATTAAATAAACCCAGCATAGTTAGGGTTAGGTAAGCTACGAATGTTTTGCCTGTTTTGATACTACCACAGAACATCTCTTTAGCATTTCCTCAATATTTTGTGACAAAATATTACATTTGCTGCCAGAATCTATTAGTAAATCGACATCCTCACCGCCAATACGACATTTGCATCATCGTCGATGTAAAATATGTAATCGACATTGGTAGTTTGCCTTCGCCGAGTCTCTTTATTGTCGTTAGGATGTGTTTTTATCATGAGACATTTGAGCAGGCTTTCGTTGGATGGTGCATGTGCACTATTGTTTTTTGAAATGACCTGCTTAACACTTTCAATAAATCTCATATTCTTTTAATTATTTTTTTTCTTGCAACTTCTTTATTCTGCAAACCGCTCATCTGTCTTTCGACTGTTTTGGCGTTTTGATTCAGAAATTAATTTATGGTAACGTTATCTCTTAGTAAGAAGACTTTCTTTCTTAACTTTGAACAACTCACTTTTCTATAATCTGTCTTACCAGATTATCATTTTCGTTAGGGAAGTTTTATTTCGAAATTTGCTTTCGAAGCCTAACCAGAAACTTTACAAATTTTGTAACATTTTTGTGGCGCATTAATCGAAAGATACGTTCATACACGTAACTTTGTTGAGGACAAAATATTCGTTTACTCCCCTACTGCTATCTTATAGACATCTATATTTCCTTGTCTTTGACATGTGCGCCAGGAATATTATAGTAAATTTCTTGTTGGGACAGCCCTGCAGAATACAATAAAGTAGCATCAATTTCGGTGGCTACAAAGAAAACTTTCAAACCACGCTTGAAGCTCTAACGCTTATTTTAATTGTATCTAATATGATATCTACTTTATTTCAGTTGACCTTTATTTAACCAAAATGACATTAATTCCAATTAATTATTATTTTATTTCAAATCGTTCCAATAAATTTCATTTCCGTTATGAAATTTCAGTTGACTCGATTTTGTCAGGGAAATATTTAATTTAATATATTTAGTTTTTTGAGTATAAGTATACGTTATAAAAATTATTGTAAGTTATTCCATTTTACACTCATTTGTGTCATTTCAGACAAATGAATTGTTTTTCGAAAATTTAATAACTAATGGCAGAATGAATACACCTTTCTAACTAGTTATAATAGTTTTCTTTTGTAAGCAACATAGTTGCTTTTGTTTATGTTAACCGACGAATCTTATTTCCTTAATTTGTTACATGACATATTAAGTAATGTTACATTTGTAAAAGTAAAGAGCTAACGGATCATATTTTTACTGTTTGTTGTATTTATGTAATGAAAACCTACAACAGCCAATTAATTATATTTTTTTTAAATAAACATAACATTGTGATGACACAATAACTATTTTAGTGCAGTTGTTTTAAAAGTTGTTATGTAGTGCCCCTCCTGGGTTACGGGTTCACTGTCACGCCGAGCCCTAGGTAACGTCAGACACCGACTCCGTCGCTCGACCGACTGGCCGTTCCACGTTACCCCAACTTGCGGACATGAGACAGTGTACAGTATCTACTTAGCAGATACACAAACACTCTCGTTATACCATTAGATGGGAAGTACATTGTACAACCTCATGGGAACATTTTAGTTGCATTAGATGAGAAGTACATTGTACAATTTCATAGAAACATTTTATTTGCATAAATTTATTGATACAGGCAACCTGATTTATCAATTATCAATTCACTTAAATGCAAATCGCTTATATTTATTGTTTCTACAAGACTAATCTATTTATTTCTTATTAATGGGTTGATTATCCATTGTTACTAAGAAATTTTCAACTTTAACATTGTTTGACAAAAACATCATTGTACAATCTCATAGAAACATTTTATTTGCATAAATTGATTGATACAGGCAACCTGATTTATCAATTATCAATTCACTTAAATGCAAATCGCTTATATTTATTGTTTCTACAAGACTAATCTATTTATTTCTTATTAATGGGTTGATTATCCATTGTTACTAAGAAATTTTCAACTTTAACATTGTTTGACAAAAACAATTCGAATGGGTTGTTATTACCACGATGACTTATGAATATTTCAACCGATAATTTAGGATTTTTGTACTTTTGATTACTTGATCAAATTCAGGTAACCAGAGTTGAAAAACATTTTTGCGAAATTCATGTTATTTTACATTAGTTTATCATTGAGTAATTTTTTAACCTCATTTTAATGATGAAACTGTATAACCATAGAATTTTACACGAAACATTTCATTAGTATTGATGTACTTATTAACAATCTATCCAAAATGAGCAAATTTGCATTTATGCAATGAGAACTTTTGTACCTAATTAGTATTGAACAATTGTGATTCTAGATACAACTATTATTGAATTTTGATATTGATATGATAGTAAGCTTATTACTCAAAGCATATTATAAAAGTAAGGCACTTAGTAAGATTCACTTTAAATTTATTTTAAAAATAATTTTATACGTCAAGGGACTTATATACTTTCTCAAATAAATTTACAGAGTGTCAGTATAAATATTAATATTTTAATCTACACTTTCTCTTTTTTTTCTTGTATTTCAAATCAAATATAAAAATTGCTCATTATGGACCAGTTTAAACACAGTAACACATTTTTTCTGCTTTTGCAGAATAATAGTATATGTACTCACACATCCCATCCTCGTCGCCAGTTGTGGCGTTCCGCCGATTTCTACTAGCAATGGGTGAAATAAAACACAATCAGTACTTAGTCAGAGAAGTCGACACGTCCACTCGCACGCGCTGTCAACCGGTCAATGCCATGACAGAGAGATACGAGAGGGCGCCTCGATGCCTCAATCTTTATTCCATTCACTCGTTCATTCTGAGTCACCACAGACAGTTAAACAGCGACTTACATGAAGTTAAATGATGACTGTAACTTAAACAATTGGTACATGCTTTATAAGATTTAACTAATTCAAGGCGTTTATCGATAGATAGGTCCATAAACTTCGGACATTTAAACAATTGATAATGATTAGGTTGCTTACATAATAAGCAACTCTGCGAGTGCGAGTGAGAAGCAGTTACAAAGGAATGCATAGGCTTATGGTCGTATTACAGAATAGTACTCATGTATTGATACTAGTTTTGAAACTAGTATCAACGACTTTCTTTATTACAAAACGTTGCCTAATACTTGATTCAATGACCAGATATCACTTGAGTACTAAATGATTTGAACTGTGTTCACGCTTATTATAGAACTTTACTTATGCATATGCCAATGATTGAAACTAGTTTCACAACTGTATTCACTTGAGTGTGCTTTCTACCATACTTGAGCGTACTTCAAATTAAGTTTGTGTTGTTGTGAACTGTGGCTTAGAGAAAAACTAGATAGGTACGCGATTCGTGCCTTGTTTAATAGTGATCTGTATTAACTACAATGGATCCTTTCAGTGATATTGACCATTACGATAATATTTTTATACACGAAGTGCGTATTCCACGACAATTATTACGAGATGTACAGGATCCCTTCGCCATGGACGAGCTAAACTTTAAAAAAAGATATAGGTTTACACAATCTACAGTAAACGATGTGATTTTTTCGTCGCAAGCAGTGTTGCAGATTGATAAAGTGTTTTTCGCCATATAAGGATATTTATCACATGTTGTAATCTTATATAGCTATGGAGTTATTATAAAATGAGGAATTAGTAGTAAATTATGTTTGAATTATATTATGGTGCCTTTGATGGCTTTGAAAAGTTTGAACTTGCTTTTCGTAAATAAAAACTATAAGTATTGGAATTCATAATTTTAAGTGACTTTACTTAGTAGTTGGCAACATTACATTTAGCTTTTACGTTTCGTTTTATTTTTGAGTGATAAATATAAATATATTTTCATCGTAAAAAGAAGCGACAGTTATAATTTAACCGTACTGCTTCTATCGAAAAACAGATAAATAATTAAAAACATTGGCAATTTTGTCATATATCATATAGAATTTAACGCAATTTATAAGAAATTGTAATCTAAACGTTGCGTATAACGTAACAGACCATTAGTTTTTGTTGTTAAATGTAATGGGAAACAAATTTTTTTCAAAGAAAACCCAGTATCAACTAAGTCAGATATTTGAAACTAGTTTCAGGTAATCTGGATTTGATAATTGTTTTGTAATAAGACTAAAGCTCAAGTCAAGAATCAGCTGGTGAACAACGCTTACGTGAAACGAGTATTAAGTCTTGTTCTGTAATACGAGCATTAGTTACGGATCGGGAATAATTATTATTGGTTTGACGAGATAAGCTCGGTGCACGATTTTTACCATGAGAGTAATTAGAATGTGACGCAGCTAGTATTTTAGTTTGTGTACGAAGGAAAGTTATTAAATCATTGTAGGTAGGTATGGATGAATCTCTATTTTGCATTTCGAAGCAGCGGGCGGTTTCTGAATCAATTTTATTAAGAGCGATATGTAGCAGCATAAAATCTGATAGATTATTAAGTTTGAGAGATTGTAAGCATGAGACTGCGGCGCAAAACTTATCTAGGAATAAGTCAATATTATTACAGTGTGCGGTATTAAATGGTTTAAACTCGAACATTTGTTCAAGGTATGCTGCTGCTAAACTACGTTTGTCGTTGTACTTATCTACAAGCGTCTGCCATATTAATTGGTAGTTGTCGGCGTTAGGTGTTATACCGCTACAGATGGACAGGGCACGACCTGACAATTTACCTAACAAATATTGCACTCTTTCATTGTCGGTTATATCAGGATTATCGTGAATCGTATTTTTAAAGGTTTCATAAAACGTAGGCCATGTAGTAGGTTCACCGGAGAAACTAACCAAATCTAGTTTAGGCAAATTGATGACGGCCTTTTTAGAATAAGGCTGTTGCGGTACAGAAACTGAAGTTTTATTAGATAATTTATTAGCGGTGTGTCTACAACGACAGTACCTATAAGTCTTCGAATGCCGACCAGCTTTGAAAACTAGGTTCATACGAAGGATTTATTTCTTGTTCAAGATCATTAATATTTTCGATTATGTTACTAAATTCAGAACGTAAATCGTCTAAGGAAATCATGTTACACATAAATAACTCGCAAGAAGATTCATCGTGTAAAGCGTCTTTGGAATAGTTATTAGGTTATTTGTAACCGTGAGAATATTTCATCGCGTTTTCGAGTTAACTTTTTAGTGTTAACGACATTTTGTCAACGCCCTTAGAAACAGTTGCACTCTTAGACGTCATTAAGTTAAAAGAATATGTTAAAAGATTAGAAATTACTTAGATTTAGTTAACGCAGTATGACGTAATAGCGCTGTACTATTCTATGTCAAATGGAATGTTCGAGAACAATTTCGCGAGAGTTTTGATACTACCTACATGTAAATATTATTGTAAGAAATTATAAAGGTATGCTTCAAACAAGTTTTTACACTCCGTAACGTAACAAAGACAATAAAATGGAATGAGCGGTAAAGTAATAGTTGAAAAAACAATTTATAAAGTAGTGTATAACTCAACAGGTTTTGCGAAATTAAAGTTTACTTTAGGAAGGTACAAATTATGATCAGTGGACTGTATTTGATTATAATAAGGGAATTAGGTGTATTAATTTGCTATATTAGCGTAAGAAAGCGATTTTAGAAATATGGCGGAAGGCGCAGTTGGCCAGGTTAGGGCGGTTGCTTGGAACCGATACCTAATACCTAAGGTTATAAAGAGAGAAATCTAGGTTGAAAAGACCAGATTGGGAGATCAATCGGACTCAAAAGGACTAGATTGGGGTATAAATCAGGCTCGAAAGGACCAGAATGGGGTATGTGGCAGCCACTGCTTCGTATGGAGGCAAATAACCACCCTCGGATCGCTAGGGATACACACCCTCTTTGGATGCGGTTGAGAGTATAATGCGGTTAGGGAGCATCTAATATCTATTAATAAAAAGAGAGAATTGGACTATCCTAGACTTACAGCGCAAAGAGCGGCAACGCTCACCCATACACGAACCCTGGAGCGGTACGTCTGCTTCTTCTATTGCTTCTTTCTTCCGGGCCCGGGTAATATGACGTCACTTCACAACGTAAGCAGTTTAGTCCAATACTTGCGGTTTGTTTGTGGGTTCTCATGCGAGAGAAGCATCCACTGGCGGCGCGGTCAAGGGGCATCAAGGAGCACCCTATCTATATGATGAGTACACAGCCTTCAGGCGCGTGTTGGGCACGTGAGACGCGAA
Source organism: Stenoptilia bipunctidactyla (assembly GCA_944452665.1). NCBI lineage: Eukaryota > Metazoa > Arthropoda > Insecta > Lepidoptera > Pterophoridae > Stenoptilia > Stenoptilia bipunctidactyla. The sequence goes on along the minus strand of OX101721.1, from coordinate 51,037,736 downwards.
CCGTTCGTGACGCTGTATGACGATGTACTGAAGTATAAAATACATGCGGCGAATGACATCTAATGGTCAAAGTAATAGAAAAATGCGGGTAGCCTTAACTACGAACTAAAAGCGCCTTACTGGCGCGAACAAGACGACGACATAAAAATATCAATTTTAATGTCGTCATCTTCGTCATCACTACTTTCTTCGATCTTTGAAATTAATTAAATGATGAAAGGCATTTCTAAATATTCATGTAATTTCTTTACATGTGAACAACGACTGCGCCTTCAATAGCTCCGATGGCATTTAGTGCATTTTCAAACATTTTTGGGATTTCACCGTGTTGCTTTCCGACTTTGACTTCTGCTCTTTTCATTTCATGGAAACCTGGTCATTTCGATCATGTTAAAATCACACTGATAGGTATGACATTAACGCAATATTTGTAAAGCTAGCTGCATTAAACTAAAATTCAAAACAAAGAAACCGTAAGAAACAATAGACATAGTTTTTCAATAAATAAATAAATTATAAATTGTATATTGGAAACCGGCAGAATATTTTACAATAATATACTACCGTATCAAAAAAAAAGTTCTATTATTCTTAATCTAATACTATTTCTTTCTTCAGAATAAAATAATACATCTATGGTGAAAGGTCCATATCGTCAGTGGAAAGGATAAAATGCTAAAGCGCCAATTTGGCCATATTGAGTTATATTTATACAGTTCGACAGCATTTTTTTTCTGCGTCGATCTGGCTAGGTTTCTGAGCACTTTTTTGGCGCTTTAGCAGTCCTAAATTTTCGACAGATTGCCTTAAAACATCGCCAGCAAAATGACTAAAGCGACGTTTTTTCGGGTTTTTTTTAACAAAAGTCGCTTAAGAACTTTTTCTGTTACGCGTTTCTTTGTTTTTTTCGTTGATTTTAATTTTGATAGTTGAGACACGTTTTGCGATAATGCCTTTCATGTTTCTATATTACTTTGGCGCTTTAGCTAAAGTTCGCTAAATCTTACTAATATTATAAATGTGAAAGTTTCGATGTATGTATGTTTGTTCCTCCATCACGGAAGAACGGCTCAACGGATTTGGATGAAATTTGACAAAGTAATAGTAAACAGTCTGGTAAAGCACATAGGCTATTTTTTATCCCAAAATTCCCGCAGGATCCGAAAACCACGCGCAACAGCTAGTAACATTATAAGTATGGATGTCGCTTTAGCAAAATTTCACTAGCTATTCCTCCTATCATTTCTCAATGCTATATAGGGGTTAAGCGGGATAGTATGTTTAGTGAAAATACAATACATTATAATGCAAGCTACTTAAGTACGAGGATATGACAATGATTAGCAATTTTTCTATGAATTACATTACCAGTACAAGTATTAGATTAGCAAAAATTTCGTCATTATAATTTGACAACTTCAAGTAGATTAGTATTTTAGTTGAATTGATAAGATGCTGTAGCCGTATATTTATTGATGAATTGGTCTTTCAAAGTTAATAGAGTTTAGCATTTTTTTCCTGAACATTTTTTTCTTACTTTTCAGCGTTTTTTTGCTAAAGTGACAGTTATTTTAGTAACAAAAAGAGGTAGATACTCACAGTTATGCTGAATATTTAGGCAAAAAATCGAATTATATTTATAACATCTTTCTAACTCTAACAATATCAGAGGTATAATTTTTTTCCTAAAAAAAAATTTATACTTGATTTTCCACAAATCATTAATTTCACCTTTACGTTTTTGTTTTTGTATTTTCTTATGTTATAAACCCAAAGCGTAAGAATTATTAAAATCGTTGGACAAACTAAATAGTTGTTTCCCGAAACGTTCAGCACTAAACTGGTTTGACTGATTTAATTGTAAACCCAATTGTAGGGTAGATTGTAAAAAGATACGTCATTGTATGAAAACTTAAAATGCCTTACGAACTTAGATCGTATGTTGTTGGTTGGTGAATTTGCTCTGTGCGTTTGTGCTGTTTTTTTCGTTGTTACTAATGTCGGGAAAAACAAACAAAACGAAAAAGAAGCGTTACTCTCAAAACACGATAGAATTAATCACTGGACATTTACTTAGTACCGAGTCTGTGGGCTTGGGTATAACCCTGGCTTAGTCACAACAAAATCTTAATTCGCGAGTCCGTTCCGTCAGTTACTTTACAGTTACAATGCCAACTCAATTAATACCTAGCTACTATCGACCGTCAGTCCGAGATACGTCCGCGCACCTAGCCGTCCTAACCGTATCTGTGTCACTTGCCATCATCCTACTTCAAGATATAACTTATGGCGCTACAATCGAATGTCAGTCATTCATTGCATTTAGCGCCCTCTTTAACAGTGCTACCAACATACTTCCGTTACCATGAAGTCATACAAACATCTTAATATCGCAAACTCATCGTTATCGCCAACACTAATTACTAGAAAGAATGCAGGCCAATATAAATATTGAAGCCAAGGCTAATATTATTGCGTTGCATGGAAATGGACGTAATATATCACAAATAGCTGATGAAACCGGACTCTTAGACTTCTCGCGACTACTTAGACTTTAATTGGGAGACTACTATATTTTCTGACGAAAAAACTTTGTTGCTGACTGTGCGTAACGTTTATCCCAGTAAAGAACTTAGTGACATAAGTTTTGTGCAAGACAGTTGGTTGTCCTATTCACTGGGCGGGTATTGTGCAACATTGGTTTAGTCAACACGCATACAAAATATTAGATATTTAAGAAAAAAATACCTAAATAAAAAAAGTCATAAAACCAAAACCAAAATGAAAGCAAACTAATTATTTCTTTTTAAGAAAAAGTGAACCGCGTTCAAAAAACCAACCCACATGTTTAAATAATTTTTATAAATGCCATCCTATTCCTGTTTCTGTTCCATCCATATTACTACCCCGTATAGTAAATGTCAGCCAAAAATTAATTAATATTAATGAATGTAATAAGAACATTAACAATTTATCTGGGTAGGTATTTACATGGTTTTTGAAGTCGGTGTAAAACCAATAAAAGTAAGACTGCTCAGCTGCCAAACAGAGAAAATTATAAGGTGAACGTATCAACGAAGTTACATCCACTCACGACGACGCGACGACGACGACGTGTGGCCCTCAAGTGTGTGCCTTTCGTAATTTTTTCCGCCAAAAAAGCGTAGCACCCAAGTGAAATGTCTGGCCCCTAAATTAGACAGTCTGTATTTTAGAGAACAGCGCCCTCCCCATTTCGATTTCCTTACAATATTAACAGTTTTATTTAATTTATAATTATACAAAACATGTCACTATGTTAGTACTTCTGATGCAGTGTGCTTTGTTGTCCTAAAAATTTGGTTTGGCACCGACTTCAAAAACTATGTAAATACCTACTTAGATAAATTGTTAATTTTCTTATTACATTCATTAATATTAATTAATTTTTGGCAGAAATTTACTATACGGGGTAGTAATATGGATGGAATAGAAACAGGAATAGGATGGCGATTATAAAAATTATTTAAACATTTTTAGTGGGTTGGTTTTTTGAACGCGGTTCACTTTTTCCTAAAAAGAAATAATTAGTTTGCTTTCATTTTGGTTTTGGTTTTATGACTTTTTTTATTTCATACTTTTTAGTGTTAGGTTTTTGTTTTGGGCAGGTTATTAGTTTTTTCATAGTTAGTTAGGTTCTACAGTTATAGATAGGTATAAGTGATAGTTTTTTAGTGATAAGTTTTGGGCTAGTTCTGGTATTAGTTACTGCCTACTTCTTCTGGTAATGTGATGTTTTGGTACTGTAACATCATTACTTTGACCTACCTACTATTGTTATATACGTTTTACCTGTAGGCCTAGGTAGAGAACTATGTAGAAGGACGCTTTAAGTAAGAAGAGGAATTAAATCCCAACGAAAAATAACGACGACTTGATGCAGCACGAGTTGGTCTTGTCTAGGTATCACCAGCATGCTCGTGCTGACAAATATCCTTTTAAAAACCGCATCAACATCGGTTCAGCCAAACGCAAGATAATCGATGACAAACATAATTAACATACAGGTTAAACTCCTCTTTGTAAGTTGGCTACTTTTAATCAGAAGTTGCGCATGTAAATCTGCGAGAAACTGCTAGAACTCGGTAATTATTCGGCAAATCAATTAAACATTCGGCTGAATACAAATGTTGTACGAAATACGAATGTTCGGCCGAACATTCGGCTCATCTCTGATACAAAATAAACAGATACATTGAGAACCTTCTTTTTTATGAAGTCTAACCGACTTATATACTAAATAATATACGGTTAATATACTAAAACTTTCTCCTAAACGCGACAAATCTTTTTCTGAAAACTGCATTCAAATCGGTTCAGCCAAATGCGAGATATTCGCGGACAAACATACATACATACTTACAGGTCAAACTGAGAACCTCCTTTTTTTGAATTCGGTTAAAAATGATACCTAATATTGTTTTTTAATGTTATATAGTTTTGTTTTTAAAGGCCGCTCACATTGTCAATGAATATTCGTGTTTTTTTTAATTCTGGACTTTTATATCTTGGAAATGAAATTTTATTGTTTTGTATACTTAGTAATAGTAATCTTTATTGAGAAAAAAATCTTTGAATTTTTTTTTTAATTAAGAAAGAAATGTTCAATTAGTGGGGTCTGGCCACTAGTTGAGGTTTAAGTAACTTCAATACCCTATTCGTCAAGAAAACGATCATTGAGCTGCGCCTGTACCAATAGCATCATAAAATAGGGCAATTATTGATTTTTGCTTTGAAAAATAAACACTTTTATCGAAATATCATTATTTTTTATTTACTCATTCTTTTGATTTTACTTATTAACCGGACGGATTAATGGCGTATAATTTATATTTTACATTTTAACTCGACGGGGTCTGCAAAGACACCGAAACGTCGATTCAAATTGTAAAATATAAATTATACACGTGTTTCGTCCGAAGAGACAATCTGAATAAAATATTATTTAATATGAACTTGTATTTGTGTACCTAGCGACTACCACATCACACTATCGTTGAGATATCTTCACTCTAATGAAGAATGAACGAATGAATCTTTTTAACTCCCGGTCCTTTTCTCATCGTCGGTTCCGCCAAAAAGCATACAATCACTACGTCATTATTGTTCTTAGTGCCTAAGCACTCACACGCTTAGCTTCTTACTTCAAATTATTTTTTAAGTAATTACTTCTTAGTCTTGAAAATGCCTAATACTACGGCCACACTACCTTACCGTCTACCGGGCTGTTACCGCAATAATTATGGCATTAAATTACCGTTTAAATTACTGCATGAAATGGTGTGGTTATACTACGGCCACACTACCTTACCGTCTACCGGGCTGTTATCGCAATTATTATGGCATTAAATTACCGTTTAAATTACTGCATGATATGTCAATAAATTTGGCGGAAAATATCACTTTTTCAAGATGGAGATCGAAGCTGCAGCTGTGTTGTGTTTTATGAGTGCCAATTATTTTTACATAAATCTTTTAAATTTCAACAAAGCTAAAAGAAGACAAAAAAAAAGAAGATGGTGGATGATAAAAATGCACAGTGGCCGTACAAGAATTAGAAGAATTTCGGATTGGAACAATTCTAAAAACTCGAGCGCTTTTTCATTTGACCACTCCATGTCGGTCGATACGTGCTTCGCCAGTGAGCTCATATTGCACACTGGACAAACGGTAGTGTGGCCACAAACGCAATAATTACTGCGGTAATCTTCTTTGATGTGCGAAAAAAGACCGCCGTCGGAGCTATTGCCTACCGCCATTTGCCATATTGATTGGCATTGTAAAATTATGGCCGTAAATCGTGGTTACACCTAGGTGTTGTTTAAGTTATGGCAATAATTATTGGCATATCACGGTAGTGTAGCCTAAGCATTACCGTCTACCGGGCTGTTACCGCAATAATTATGGCATTAAATTACCGTTTAAATTACTGCATGAACTGGTGTGGCCACACTACCTTACCGTCTACCGGCAATAATTATGGCATTAAATTATCGTGATATGTCAATAAATTTGGCGGAAAATATCACTTTTTCAAGATGGAGGTCGAAGCTGCAGCGGTGTTGTGTTTTATGAGTGCCATTTATTTTTACATGAATCTTTTAAATTTCAACAAAGCTAAAAGAAGAAAAAAAGGGTATCCCAAAGAGACGGTTCGGATTGGAATAATTCTAAAAACTCGAGCGCTTTTTCATTTGACCACTCCATGTCGGTCGATACGTGCTTCGCCAGTGAGCTCATATTGCACACTGGACAAACGGTAGTGTGGCCACAAACGCTATAATTACTGCGGTAATCTTCTTTGATGTGCGAAAAAAGACCGCCGCCGGAGCTATCGCCTACCGCCATTTGCCATATTGATTGGCCTTGTAAAATTATGGCCGTAAATGGTGGTTACACCTAGGTGTTGTTTAAGTTATGGCAATAATTACTGGCATATCTCGGTAGTGTAGCCGAAGCATAAGAGGTCAAGTGAAAATTAGTTAGTCAATAATTTCAAGAAAGTTACGTTTGAAACAAAATGACCATCCGCGTCGTTCTTGAAAAAGAATATTACGAATATCATCGTCGTCATTTGAAGATTCCGGGAATTCCCAGATACACAGAACAGTAAGTACTTTCAAGAAAATGTAGAATTTTATTCAATAATTTGCTATCTAGATAATAATTTTAAACAACGTATGTATAAAATGATTCTCAATCTACCCTCATTTTCTAGTAATTTAATTTGATAACACCAAATATTAAATAAAACCATTGTGCATCAGGACAGTTACAAGAGCTGATCCGACGCATATTGAAAATTGCTAATTGAACTACCGCACATATATAACGCTGTATTCAGGATATAATGCAACTGGACAGCTACAAGGGCTGCTCCGCCGCATATTTAATAATAAATTGATGATGTTGCGAACGATAGCAAACTACCTACTAACAATTAAAAGTGTTTTTTCTATTGTCCGGTAATTTCCAGCTGGGAAATCATCTGCTTTTCCGAATGAAGCGAATGTGGATTCAATTTTATTGAAAATAGATAGCGAAAAGAAAAACAGCGTTTTGCAAGTATCATCACGTCACTAATAAAGATAGGTGCTATATCAGAATGTAAATCCTGTGAAAACTAATTTCTTTCAAGCATATTTTTACGCCCTAAACAAACGAATTTCATCGTTTGTTTAGGGCGTTTTAGGGCGAGATTACTTTAAATAATCTAAACTTTAGTAGCCATTTTAAAATTGAAGATTTTCGAACTGCTCAGAACTGCTATATATATGGCCATGAGTGATATTAAAGATGCTATTTGACTGCAAATGTAAAGGTATCAAAAATGTTGATAAATTAATGCTCATGATTGACAGTTAACTAAGCTGGAACTTACACATAGATCTTGTATGTGATAAACTGTGATTTACACTAGGAAAGTTTTATCATTTAGAGCATGTAGTAAATAAAAGGACATTATGTATGATCTATCATGCACTTGCTGACTCAGTTTTAAGCTTTGGATTAAGTAGCTATGGAAGAACCTGTAAAACAAATCTTCACAAAGTTATATTCTTGCAAATCAGATTGCTTAAACAACTAGTTAATAAAAAAAAGGAAAAACCAGTACATACAATAAACTGTTTTAATTTTGCAATGTACTTCCAATCCATGATAAACTTAAATTCTTAATAGCGCTTGAACATATCATTGTTTGGATACCCTCCAAGTATATAAGCCATATGCCTGTCTAAGACAAAGCATAAGAAAATCAATCATCATTGTGCCAAAAACATCTAACTATTATGGTTTTGGAAACAGAAGTATATAACGCCATAAATATATAATAAAATGGGAAAAAAACACATAACTGTAATAGATTATAGTAAGCTTAATTGAGAATTAAGACAAATAAGTAAGTAGAAGAAGACAGTTCAAATGTATAAGTAATATCTCGATTACAAAGAAATTGTAAGAATCTTTAGGGTTCGTAATTAACGAAAGTAAAAGTTGTCTTACACCATCTACATCATTCTTAGGATATCAATACATATAATAAAACAGTAAAAAAACGTGTCTGTACATTTAATATTTTTACAAAAAAAATTATCTAGGGTTATAAAGAAATGAAAAAAGAGTAAGAATCTGAAAAAAAAAATTTGTCTGTTTGTTTGTTTGTAAGTTTGTCTGTTTGCACACGCTAATCTCTGGAACCGCTGGACGGATTTGAATGAAACTTTTTTTGATGTATAGCTGTGAAGCCGGGGCAACATATAGGGTATATTTTATTTCGGTTACTGGAACACCTGATGCAGAACCCTTAAGGGATCATCAAAACCGTAAGAAATATAGATATGATGCCTTAACAAAAGTTGTCCAGGATGATGAGCAGATTCTGAAGACATAAAAAAAATCTAGGATCTAAAAAAATTGTAATAGATTTTTAAAAGTTATGCCTAAAAATTACTAGAATATAGTGGAGATGTTCGGCATACAGATCAGAAGTACTCATAGCTCAGTTGCGCGTAGACCGACCATGAATCTAAGGTCGTGGGTTCGATCCTGCTCGCATAATTTTTTTTATTATATTTTTTTTTGTTTTGTATCAATCTTAACCATGCATCTATCTTTACATACATATGTATATATAAAACAGTAAACAATAACGTGTGAACATGAAATATTTTCACAAAAAAAATATGTAAGGTTATTAAGAAATGTAAAAAAAGTAAGAATTTGAAAGAAAAAAATGTCTTTTTGTGTCTGTCTGTTTGTTGTTCTATTCTGCTGACATCTGTGGCTGACATATAATATTATAATAAATCCGAAAGATTGGTATGTAGTATAAAAGTTTACTATGTTGATAGGGCTAAATCATTAATAAATAAAGCTTCTTGCTAGATTTAATGTAGGTAGTGTACATACAGAGATATATTGTAAAAAGTTAAACGTAAAATAATAGAACTCAATATCGTTTAGGTCTTCTTTATTGATCGTTTCTGCCTCTTGGAAGTCAGAACCCGTAGAATTCTTCAGAATAAAAAGTGGTGTAAGTGTCAAAACTCAACACAGGACTTCATGAACTACCATACCAAATTACATTAAAATTGGCTAAGCCGTTTGACCGTGAACAACAGCCAAACATATAGGTTACTAAACATATTATACAGTGATAATGGCCAGACGGATGGATTTTTGCTACTCTTTCACGCAAAAACTACCGAATGGATTTTTATGAAACTTTACAGTAATATAGCTTTACCTAGAATGTGCCTTTGTAATGTATTGGTTAGGAGTTATACCTACATATTATATGGGGGAAGATTCTTCATGTTTATTTTTTTGGATAGGACCTTGGAGAAGAAAATAACCTATTCGAAATACTAATTCAATGCAGACGAAGTCGCGGGCACCATCTATGTAATAAACCTACCTACATATAAACCTACTCTTATACATACTATAATAATCTTATACATATATACAAAGGCTGCAAACTGGACGGCGCGGGCAGCGACGCGAGCAGCGATTTCCGCGACACGATAGAAAGTATTGAGTTTGTATGAAACCGCGACAAATTGCTCGAGCGCCCGCTGGCGTCGAGAACGGCCTAGCAGGGCTAGCAACCATCGATAAATAGTCGAATCGACAAGATCAATATTATTTTGTTATTTTATCCTATTATCTATACTAATATATAAAGCTGAAGAGTTTGTTTTATTGTTTGTTTGAACGCGCTAATCTCAGAAACTACAAGTGGGATTTGAAAAACTATTTTTGCATTTGATAGCCCAACTCTTGAGGAAAGGTTATATTTTATCCCGAAATTCCCACGGGATCAAAAGTTACGCGGGTAAAACCGCGCGCGGTGGCTGGAGTAAGCTAATATGCGCACCATAATAGATAGAATTACTCGATTTGATACCATGATTAAGACTACAGAACCAAATATGTCATAGTCTTAATAAATTACTAACTCTAAATACCATATTCTAAGAAAATATCGATAAAAGGCCCGATTTATCATTGTCGACGGTAGCATGCTAGCCCCGCAGATTCTCCGCGTCGCGTCGCTGCCCGCGCCGCTGTCGCTCTCACTGTCGCTGCCGTCCAGTTTGCAGCCTAACTTTACCCAGTGTGCTTTTTGTAGGGTATTCCTGTTTGGTATATACTTTTTGTAGGTTACTTTTTCTATTTTATTTTTTGTAGGTCTTTTTCACAAAACCTAGGTGAAACTGCGAATGACCGCTTAGTTGTAACAGTTTTTGAAATAACTCTTTCTGTTTATCTATCAGTAACGCTTTCACAGCAATTTATTCGCATCGATTTTGACTTTGAACTTCAAGGACGATATTATAATATTATTTATCCAACTCCCATAACCGATATTCACGCGGACGAAGTCGCGGGCAACAGCTAGTTATGTAATAAATTCAAATAAATTAGAGATTTCTTGGCCTCCATAAAAAAGAAATCTTACTCAATCAGAATGAATCATATTTCTCTCAATACAACGTTGCACCATTACAAAGTTTGCCTACCTGGTTTGTTTGTTAGTCATTTGAAAGTAATCTGCTGGACCTGCCATCGAATATTGGTGGCTTTACATAAAACGTTTCGAGACGTGCAAATTTCTAAATTTAAATAGAACCTTGACTATGACAGTAATATGGATATTTCAAAACATTACTGCCTGATTTTCAATGGTGGTACAAAACCATTGATCATTCTGTACATAGAATCTTGGAAGAGCAATACAATTTAGAAATTTACTCTGAACCTCAACTTCGGGGTGGGGGGCAGCATGCAATGGTGAGGTGGCTAGTGGACTATGGTCTATTGAATAATAATAAATAAATAATAAATATTTCTGACACTCGCACAACATTATATAGGCCAAATTAAGTTTCTTAAAGAACTTGTGTTATGGATACTAGATACCTGATATACTTAAGAAATATATAAACATACATATTGAATAAATACATATTTTTTATTGGAGTAAACTTAAATAAACATATAAACTAATATATGTGTTCATCACACAAATATCCGCCGCCGCCGGGATTCGAACCCCTCCCGTCTGGCATAGAAGGCAAAGTATGTTACCACTACACCAGCTGGTCGTCGTTTTGAGGTGCGTAAAGCGTAAAATGCACATTAATTATTTATAACTGCTTTCTGCGTTTAAAGCTCTTAAAAGATTTGCAAAAAACTATAATAAGTGTCAAATATTACTTAAAATAGACAATTCCAATGCCGTTTTATATATAAATCACATTGGAGGTGTCCAATTACCTCACCTCACTAGAATAACAAGAGAAATTTGGCAGTGGTGCGAATCGCGAGAATTATTTTTTTTTACTCTTCATATAACATATAACAGGCTTTTAAATTGATTACACTCAGTTCGATTAATCCCCTAATATAGACTTAATTGCTAGCCGCGTAAATATGAAGTGCTCACTATAATGATCATTGCATATGGACCCTGATGCATATGCTATAAATGCATTTACTATTAGATGGTCCACATTCTATTTTTATGCCTTCTCACCTTTTGGCAATTATACTAAAATGTTTAAAGAAAATAATTGCTGATCAAGCTACGGGTATAATTATAGTCCTTCATTGGGAGAGCCAGCCATGGTAATCACTATTTCAACGATTACTCGCACCGAAATGAATTAGGTATAGGCATACACATGATAACGGCTTGGACATGTATACAGCAAGTGTGCCTACGGTTCTCTCGTTCCTTTCAAAAATATTCCGTAAAGGATCTCAATATGGGTCACCCAATAGCTATAGAGCTGCTTTATCCTTGATTTTAGGTAACGAAGTCACAAATGATGGTAATTTTCAAAATTGTTTTTCAAAGTTGTATTCAGACTAAGGCCCCCTCGTCCTAAGTACGATGTTATCTGGGACACCATAGTTGTTTGAGACACCTTATCAACTGGTATCCTAACGACACGTTAAGTTTAGAAAAGAGCCTTAAAAGTCAGTTACGTTAATAGAAATAACAACTGCCCACTGAGTACTAACTATATCGAAAATTAATGTATTAAGTTTAGAGCCATCAGAATTACATATCAAAATAAAAATTCCGGATTTAATTAATTAAAACATCAAATAACATAAAAATCAAGTTATGCCTATATTCTTACTTAAAGAAAACTAAAGAATTGCGCCGTTCTCATAAAAACCTTATAATAAATAAGCTTCAGAAAACCACTTAGTATAGGTAGTGGACAAACAATAGCTCGATGGATTAAGGTAACTCTTGCAGATTGCGGCGTAGATGTCTCTATTTTCACCGCACATAGCATACGCCACGCTAGCATCCCCCGAACTAAACAGCAAGGCCTAGATCTCGACGCTATTCGTAAAACTGCGGGCTGGAGTGAAATAAGCACTGCATTCGCCAGGTTTTACGACCGACCAATTCAAAATAACGATAGATCAAGCTTGGCAAGCTTGGTTCTGCCGGATCAATAAGAGGATTAGATTTAATAACAATTAATTAATAATTGTGACTGTTTTAATTTTAATTAAAGTGATAAGGCACAGTGTATATTAGGGCTGGTGAATAAAAAGGTCCGGAGGTGTTTTAACTGCGTGTATTTTCTGTTAGTTCACAAGCGGAAGAGGAAGCAGATACAATGTCCACAGATAACATAAAAACCTTGTCAGAGACAATAAATTCACTGACATGTTGGAGTTTCCAACAGTGACTGTGTAATAATAAAAATAAATGTTTTTTTTTTAATAGTTTATCAACAGTAATGTGATTATGTTAATACATATTACTTAAGAAATTGTTTAATAGATATTTCCTCGACTAAAAAACGCTTCTCTCAAAGTCTACAAGTACAAATGAAATAATCGTTTTTTTTTCAGATTGTCTCTTCGGACGAAACACTTCGTATAATTATGATAGAACTTCACGTACAGGTAAGTTCCTTTAATCATAAATTATACATCATAGTAGTTGTTTTATTTAAAGTATTTATACTGCATTTTTTCTTACTTATTCGTAAGCAATATTTTGAGGTCTATAATTTTTTTATATAAAATTAAACCATTATAAGTATAAAAAGGTTTCTCTTTAAAAATACTTAAACAATCTAAGACGCAATGACGTCAAATATATAACCAAGAAGTTCCATATTAAAATATTAGGCACTAAGTTATGGACGATAAGCCGTAACTCGATAAGTAAGTAGTTCTCTGCTGATTGGTCCACAATCTGATAAATACAGACTCCGACCAATCAGCAGAGATATCAAACAACCAGACGATGAATAGTCTAGTAGTAGTGTTACAAGTATTCTGTGATACGTTATTGTGTGTGTTGAGACTCACTCACACAATCAAGATAAGAACACTGTGCAGGCGAATACAAACAGTAAGGTGCTACTGCATTTATGAACTCTTACTGTACACGTTTAAAAAAACCCGCCCACCTACTCGTATAAATGCGATAGTATATTTTTCGATTGCACTTTTTAAATAAGCCGTGGATTACACCGCGCGCCCTTTTAAAAGCGGAATTATAAACTATTCTCGGGTATAGGACGTGCCCAAGCATCAAATGATGGATTTTTGTGTTCAAAATCTGTGTTGGCTCACCTGAAAAATCTTTAAAAGGTTCATACACGCGTGAATTAAACTGTGATTGGAAATCCATGAATTCATTTCTATTTTAGGAGTTTCTATTGACTGTCGACCTCCAAAGGATCAGTCTCTAGGAGAACAAACGAGGTGGAGTGAGAGAAGTTAACTAAAGTACCTACAAGTTAGTTCGTACTGACCAGTTAGCTGGAACCAATATTGACAAAATGTTTATTTATAAAACTTACTGACAATTTGTTGAAAATTATATTCTTTCTTTAGTTTAGTATTAATTACCAAAATTTACCATATCGTTTATACGTTAGTTTTAAAATTTCGGAGTGTGGTTATTGAAGTGAAAATTTCTTAAGCGGCGTTGTGAACTTTTTTTGGAATGGGTAAAAATGTTAAACTCGCGTCAGGTCACGTGTCCTGATCGAAAATTCGTAAGACGGATGGAGAGTAGACAGCTGGCGCGGCGTAGGAGAGGGAGTATCCCCCTCTCTTTCTACGGCGCGGTGAATATGTTATACTTAATTAATTTTCATTTTTTTTATTTATATAATTTTATTTTATTATTATTCAGGTTAGTTCAGGTTTAATTAATTTTCATTTATTACTTAATTAATATAATTTTATTATTAAGATTAGGTTTCGATCGAGTCTACCGTACTGCTTGACGAAATTATTAATATAGATACATATGTACTTCAAAAAAAAATTGGAAAAGCTTTTATGAATTGCCAATTATTACGACCAGGAAAAGGGTTTTAAAGCAAGACACGATTACATCTTGAGTGACAATTTATTAACAATTAGAAATAGTTTATATAGTAAGATATACGTGCATAATTAAGTTAACAATATTTAATCTTATCTTGTTATTGATTTTATCGAGCACGTTTGATTAATAGAAAATAATATATTGATTCTCTGTGAGTCACGTCGGAGGACGCCACAGATACTCCCCCCTTAAAAAAAGGTAAACACAAAATAACAATTCAATATTCTTACTCTTAAATTAAATAGGTACTACATAACAATATCAAGCAAAACACTATTTTTTGTTGACATAATACATATTAGAAATATTTGAAAACCTAGCAATTTATATAGTACTATGATTACGTAAGACCACAAAAACAATTGAGGCGAATAGCTTTAAGTTTGATGCTGCATGTGGTAGACTGCTCTGGTAAAAATTTACCATTCCGAGAAACCGTCTCAAATCTTTAACTGTTGCTGGTTTCGGGAAATCGAAAATAACCTTTGCTTTCTCATCCTTTGGAGTGATTCCTTGGCTCGTTATATGATAACCTAAGAAATCGAGTTCGGTCTTGAGAAATTCGCATTTTTGTAGGTTATCCTACAAAGGGATAACCTACGAGGCGTTTTAAAATTATGTCCAGGTGTTGCAGGTGTTCTTCCTTTTGTTTGGATATGGTGTTCCACTTGGCACTTGGAGTTAGATATGTTGGCAGCTGGCTTGGTTATATCTTCATATTTTTCCAGTAATTTTCTTATGCTACTTTTCTTGTGAAACAGTTTCAACGCTCGGTTGATTTGCTCTGATGCTTGTTGCAGGCGTTGTCAGCTCAGTAACTTTCTCAATAAGCTTTTTTCCGTCTAAATCGATTTATGGTACTGTAAAAATTGGCACCAAGGATAGATGTGTTGACGTCAGCAATAACGAAATTCCATTTGAATTGGCGACTTAGATCTATGTTAAGGTTCAATGTTTTTTCACCGTATGTATTTATAACGCTACCGTTCACAGCGCGTACTTTATGGTTTGTAGCATGCTTGTGCTTGAATGAGTTTCTTCTTAAAACTGATATATTTGCCCCGGTATCGACTAAAAACCTCTCGCCACTTTGTAGGTCGGCTAGGATAAGGTGGTCGTAGGGGTGAATAGCACAAAGTTCCGCCCTGGTTCGAGCTAATTGTAGAGTCCGTTGTTTGATCTGGTTTTTCTTGGCACATGGTGGTTGACATTTATTTGTCTTTTTCTTGAATCGCTTACGATATTGACCTTGGTTACGATACCTCGATGCACTTCTTGACCTTGATCTTGAACGGAATTCGCTGCGTCGATACTTTTCGTTTTCGTGCAGCGATTTCAGTTTTCATATGTGTCAGCTGATTTGCAAGTCTAGTGACCTCGTTAACTTCATTACTTAAGTTTTCAAATAACCGGTCTGCCATCTCACTTCGAGTGTTGTTTTCTAAAACTGTAAGGATGGATGTTACAGTATTCGGGAGTTGACGTAGCCATAACGAACGGATCGTGTCGTCGTTAGTAATGTCTTCTCCTAGTTCCTTCATTTGACGTAACAACTGAGATGGTTTTTTGTGACCGAGATCCATTTTGAATAAACGTTGAAACCTCTTTTGCTTCGAGTCTTCGTAACAATAAATGAGGCGGTCCTTAATAGTTTTATATTTGTTTTCTTCCGGAGGGTTAACGATGATGTCACTGACTTCGCGTAGTTCATCCTTCGATAAATACCAACGTTTTACCTAAAATTAAAACGTAAATTAAATCACTTACTTTAATTTGAAGCCTAATAATACTTGAGAGAGATACCGTCGTTCTGTCCTTTTTTCGCACGTTCTTTCCTTCATATACCTACTCTATTGCCTTCTCTTTCTTTACCCCACCACCACACAGGTAGCAGCTATGCTGAATGCGTTAGGATTTTGACTCATTGAAGTCGTTGTGTAACCAGGCAGAATTAAAAAATATTAGGCTTCAAATTAAGGTAAGTGATTTAATTTATGTTTTAATTTTAGGTAAAACGTTGGTATTAAATAACTTGACCGTTAATTTGAAGCCTAATAATACTTGAGAGACGTGTTTGATATCGCCTGGTGTGGTGGTGACGTCAATGTGAATACGAATAAAAGTTAATAAGCCTAAAATAAATTGACTTGTGGTATTGTTTTACAATGCCAGGGAGATGTACATAAAAATAACCTATTATAGCATTTTCAGTAACGTAATATCAATTACCTTTCAAATACACAGGAATAAGCAACAGTTGCTAACAAAAACTACAATTAAGTAGTTTAAATTAAATAGAAATATAAAATATATTTCATCCACTGCATTAAATTGACTTGTAACTGAATTATGATTTTTTGACATTCTTACTTATTTACAATAAAATCGTTCAAATGTATTTTCAGAACGCCAGTTATCTCTGGTCAGGATTTCATCCAACGGACCATTTTCCACCTAACTTTTTGACGCCACAGCGGAACGGAAGCTGTCGGCTGAGGCATTGATACCAGTGTGGCGTCCTCACGACGTGACCCACACCAGCAATATTATTATTATTATAATTTTTTCTTTCTTTTATATACATATATACTAATATAACCCGACTAGGTTGCGAGAGGCTAGTATAGGTTTCCCACGTATAGTTATAAATACATTATCACACTTACTTTTGATTATTATGTCTTTTCCAATTAAAATGAACTTATTTAACCAACAGACTTGGTTCAAGCATCTATTTTTTTTATATTTCAAAAGGATTTTCTGTATTAGGATTTTAGCAGGACAAAAAATAAAAATATAACATCAATATTCCAGATCGATGATTTGGTGCATTTTTGTCGCGACCAGTGCAATAGGTTATAGGATTCGCTTGACAAGAGGATGTACTCTCAGCCGTTCAGTTCGTTCCGGGCTACAAAGCGTGGAGACGACGACGGCTTTATTATTAAGAGAGTTTTTATATTATGATGCAGGTCTGCCAGAAATTGAGCTTAATCTGAGCCAGTTGGTTCGTTTACAGACACTTGCTGGACCACGGACCACACTTGACCACGCTGGTTTATAATTATTTATTGTAGAAGCTCACCAACTCTTCATGAGCAACCATTTTCGTTATTCTGACCAGTTTGTCGGTTTTTTTTTTTAAGCTATTGCATAGCTTCTATCGCGGGCCTGCTGCAGGCCGGCCGCCCGGTCAGTACGTCCTAGCTTTGTATGACGTGTCGCAGCCGGTGCTGGTGTCAGTGTACGCCAGCAGCGTGGCTCAGGGCGCGGTGCTGCTGCAGGCCGGCCGCCCGATCAGTACGTCCTAGCTCTGTATGACGTGTCGTAGCCAGTGCTGGTGTCGGTGGACGCCAGCAGCGTGGCTCAGGGCGTGGTGCTGCTGCAGGCCGGCCGCCCGATCAGTACGTCCTAGCTCTGTATGACGTGTCGTAGCCAGTGCTGGTGTCGGTGGACGCCAGCAGCGTGGCTCAGGGCGCGGTGCTGCTGCAGGCCGGCCGCCCGATCAGTACGTCCTAGCTCTGTATGACGTGTCGTAGCCAGTGCTGGTGTCGGTGGACGCCAGCAGCGTGGCTCAGGGCGCGGTGCTGCTGCAGGCCGGCCGCCCGATCAGTACGTCCTAGCTCTGTATGACGTGTCGTAGCCAGTGCTGGTGTCGGTGGACGCCAGCAGCGTGGCTCAGGGCGCGGTGCTGCTGCAGGCCGGCCGCCCGATCAGTACGTCCTAGCTC
This sequence comes from Stenoptilia bipunctidactyla, assembly GCA_944452665.1. Classification (NCBI taxonomy): domain Eukaryota; kingdom Metazoa; phylum Arthropoda; class Insecta; order Lepidoptera; family Pterophoridae; genus Stenoptilia; species Stenoptilia bipunctidactyla. Next base: position 51,019,581 of record OX101721.1, on the reverse strand, counting down.
TGTATGACGTGTCGTAGCCAGTGCTGGTGTCGGTGGACGCCAGCAGCGTGGCTCAGGGCGCGGTGCTGCTGCAGGCCGGCCGCCCGATCAGTACGTCCTAGCTCTGTATGACGTGTCGTAGCCAGTGCTGGTGTCGGTGGAGCCAGCAGCGTGGCTCAGGGCGCGGTGCTGCTGCAGGCCGGCCGCCCGATCAGTACGTCCTAGCTCTGTATGACGTGTCGTAGCCAGTGCTGGTGTCGGTGGACGCCAGCAGCGTGGCTCAGGGCGCGGTGCTGCTGCAGGCCGGCCGCCCGATCAGTACGTCCTAGCTCTGTATGACGTGTCGTAGCCAGTGCTGGTGTCGGTGGAGCCAGCAGCGTGGCTCAGGGCGCGGTGCTGCTGCAGGCCGGCCGCCCGATCAGTACGTCCTAGCTCTGTATGACGTGTCGTAGCCAGTGCTGGTGTCGGTGGACGCCAGCAGCGTGGCTCAGGGCGCGGTGCTGCTGCAGGCCGGCCGCCCGATCAGTACGTCCTAGCTCTGTATGACGTGTCGTAGCCAGTGCTGGTGTCGGTGGAGCCAGCAGCGTGGCTCAGGGCGCGGTGCTGCTGCAGGCCGGCCGCCCGGTCAGTACGTCTTAGCTCTGTATGACGTGTCGCAGCAGAACACCTTATTTCGTTGCAATAGCTTTACCGCTTTTTTAACTTTAGTCTCCGAGTGCCACACGTCTTTTTTTTTTTTATATGTAAGCCACCCTGGTATTAGAAGTTTACGCCTTATAGTTAAGTCACGGTATTTTTGCCCACACATGAATATCGACTTTGGTACTAGGTCGAAAACCTGGATACCTTGTCAACGTGTAAAGATACAACGACATACAAAGAGTGAGCCAGCACTATTTACACAACATTCAGTGGAAAGATTCGCACATGTACACATCGATATAATCGGCCCGTTGTTGCCTAATTTGAGTGATGGCTACAAATACTGTGTTACAATAATAGACTGCTGTACACGATGGCCGGAAGCAACATCTGTGCAAGACATTCGGGTCTATACGACTATCAGGCGAACTGTCGAAAAAAATAAATAATGAAAATACGCTACGAGTAACGGAATACGATTAGATTAACCAGCTACGCGCCATGAAAGAACTGAAACCAACATTAGCTCCGCACGCAACCAAGCGCAGTATTTTTGGACACTCGGACTTGTCATCGTGTGATCACGTTTTCATAAGATGCGACGCAGTGAAGACACCACTCGCACCGGCACATGAAGGTCCGTTTCCTATACAGAAATGAAACAGAAAAGTTCTCCCGATAAAGTTACCGACTCGAGAAACTACTATAGCTATCGATCGATAGACTGAAACCAGCGTATATTATCGCCTCACCACTGCCGCATGACGACGTCCTAGCCCCGACCGCAATACCTCGCAGCATACGACACTACAAACTATTCGAAGTGACGAGGCGTCAAACCACCAATAGGCTTCGCTTGAGGGGGAGCACTGTAGCTACCCTAGCAACTAGCAACTAGCTGCTGCTAATTAATTAAGCTGTATCAATTTAATAAATAATTCTCTTTCTAATCTCCAGCCCTGATAGTTTAATTTCAATATCAATTGAGAAGCAGCTAAATACACCATAGCGCGTATTCCGTGCTCTCGAAATTTCTGGGCAACCCAATTGCATACAAGCAAAGTCCCCTAGTGCAAAGCTGAGCCCGATGGGCAGCCAACTCCTTTGTCCACGGTATCATATAGTAAACAGCATGTTATTAAACTCTCCACAAAACTATTAGAAAACAGTTCAAAACCGACCTGAAAATTTGAAAACTTGTTGAGTAAATAAAGGGAATCACATCCACTACATCATACACTGCAGCGAATTGCATCACAAATCTGTGGCAGCGGATATCATTTTGCAAGCAAGAGGAACATTGATTATCAATTTCACTTAATATCTTTAAATTCTCATAAGCCAATAATAATTTGAAATGTATTACTTCGTCATAACCTGGATAGAACAACTACTTTAGTACTTATATTAATCTATGAGAACAACCAATCACGGATTGATAATTGATCAACTTAACCACAGACTAAGAAGATTATGTTCATAAATTGCCAGCATTCAAAATAACATCAATCACAAATCATACATTGCAGCCACTGGAGCTGTCAATTATTTTCGTTCACAAATCAATATATACGCAATCTCGGCTCGATTTATTGTCTACTCTGCTGTTGGTTGCAAGAAATTACCCCTTTCTTTCCACCGGTTGTGAAAGTTTTTCATGGAAAATACTCGAAGAGTCAGTATCGTTTGGATTTTTCTCTCCTATCTAGGTGGAATGAGGGAGAGCCTTAACGTCCTTGTGAAGATGCGTTAGATTTACGACCATGTGGTCAGTATCGCCTGGATTTACCTCTCCTATCCTGGTGGTATGAGGGAGAACCTTTATGTAGTTGTGCAGATTCGTTACATTTACGACCGTGTGGTCAGTATCGTCTGGATTTACCTCACCTATCCTGGTGGGATGAGGGAGAACCTTTACGTACTTGTGCAGATTCGTTAGATTTACGACCGTGTGGTCAGTATCATCTGGATTTACCTCTCCTATCCTGGTGGGATGAGGGAGAACCTTTACGTACTTGTGCAGATGCGTTAGATTTACGACCGTTTGGTCAGTATAGTCTGGATTTAACTCTCCTATCCCGGTGGCGTATTTACAAAGTCTATACCATTAGAGTGAAAGTGCGAACTGAACTGGATTAGCTTTTGTTAGACAAAAACTTGCCGAAACCCTAATCTATTCTAGTACAGAAATTGACCGAAGTCGTATAGACTTTGTGAGATTACTTCAATGTAACATTGCAGCAACAAATGCTATACCATTTGATACCGATATTTACCGATCGTTAACTTCAATTTGATACTTAAATGGCAATTGTTCTGATTTTCAAAGATAGGAATAAAATGTGCATGCATTATGACCATCGTTATTTTGATGACTTAATGTTTGACTTTTGATCATGTCGGGATTGTCCAAGGTTGACTATAATAGCTGACCAGGTTTATGGCGCTTCGCCGGCCGCTGCCGCGGCACCGCTCGCTTCGCTCGCTCGGCTCGCGCACGTGTGTAACTATATGCAACCTAACATGCTCCTCCTCGCTGCGCTCGTCGTCGCACCTAACCGTACCGACTCCGCCTTCCGGTGCGGGAGCCCTTCTCGTAGCTTATCTCTTTCATCGCAATGTATATCAAACAAAGATATACCTATTTTTCGTCTTGACAAAAGCTTATCTATTTGAGTGAATATGTATTATACAGTACTAGGTTTTGTCTTTGCATTTCTTTGAAAATTACAAGAGCAAAAGCTAATCCATTTCAGCAAATTTTTTTACTGAGTTCGATTAGGTATTGTCGAGTAATATACATAAACAAAAGCTCCTCTATTAGAGTCTGACTCGTGACTCAAATAGTATAGCCTTTGTATATTCGCATCCCGGTGGGATGAGGAAGAACCTCTACGTAGTTGTGCAAATTTGTTAGATTTTCGACCGTGCGGTCAGTACCGTCTGGATTTTCCTGTCCTATCCCAGTGGGATGAGGGAGAGCCTTTAAGTCCTTGTGAAGATTCGTTAAATTTACGACCGTGTGCCTGCTTACTTCCACGACCTCGAAAGGGCTTTCTAACATTATGATAAGTGATGGCATGAGGGAGGAGTTTTACTTAACATGATCTTATTTAAAGGATCCTTGACAGAAGCTAACATAACCTAATATTTGTCCAATCAGGATTGTCAAAGCTTTGTATAACTTTAAGAATTTCAGAATAATTATGAGGTGTTTTTGAAACTACAGATGTGGCTGTAGGTTTTGTGAATCCCAGATCGTTCAGATTATGTTCGTCGATTATAGGATCATCATTATAAGATGTCTAACCGAACAAGATTAAGATAAGATTCTTCAAAAAAGCTACATCTTAGATTAACTGTCCTATTATGCCGTAATTATGATTCCGCTTTCGATTCTGACGGTAACGGCGCGAACGCTTTTGATTAGAAGAATTACTCGAGCTTCTGATCCAGAACTACTAGACGAAGAACTACTCAAATTCGTCGTCCTTGAGATAGTTTGTACAAATGAAGTACTAGTACTACATTGTTTTGATCACTTATTTTTAAACCACGATGCAAATAATAAATTTCGCTTACCCAAGGAAACTAAAAGGTAGATAAAAAACAATTCTAAAACGAACGTTAACAACGTTAAACTTATTTTGGAGCAGGTATAACATTTTATAAAAATTGAATTATAAATTATAACACGTTGCATTATAAATAACAATAGCCGTGCGAAATTTATCAAAGAAAACACATAGGCAAGTAAAATAATTAAGATAAAATGAACTCACCAATGTCAGCTTTAATCCAAAACAAGTTTTAGAAAAGATAAATATGTACCTTCAGTAAACACTGTGTCTTCTCTGATATAGACAAGTTGTCAGGACAAGAACAACGACGTCAATGAGTCAAAATCCTAACGCATTCAGCATAGCTGCTACCTGTGTGGTGGTGGGGTAAAGAAAGAGAAGGCAATAGAGTAGGTATATAAAGGAAAGAACGTGCGAAAAAAGGACAGAACGATGGTATCTCTCTCAAGTATTATTAGGCTTTAAAATTAACGGTCAAGTTATTTAATGTGCGATTACCAGATTGTACTTGTAGTAATCTCCTTGTTTCTGTGCGGCGACTATAGCTTCGAAATGCGTAAACCATAATTTGGGTTGGTCTTGCCAGAAGCGTGGGATACGTTCTGATATGTTTCTGGCGGCAACTTCAGGTTCCAATGTAACAGGATTGACTGGAGCACGTAGAGCCATTTTCCTTTTTATTTCTGGTCGGGTCCTCAAAACTTCTTGCTTCGGCTGCGTGACTAACTTCGGGGTCACCACTTATTACAACCAGGAAAAGGGTCGTTGTTTGGGTCGGTTGTTTAAAGCAAGACACGATTACATCTTGAGTGACAATTTATTAACAAATAGAAATAGTTTATATAGTAAGATATACGTGCATAATTAAGTTAACAATATTTATATTTCGTCGCTCCATTCTTCAGATATAATTAACCAGGTAGTCCCCCTATCTTGCTAGTATCAACGCATTTTCAGAGATTATTTGGAAACACCAAATAAATTTTTAAAAAGGCAACACTATACTCGGCTCGACTCCTCACTCCTGCTCGAGTCATGGCTTCATTCTTTTATCGTGCGTAGCATCGAACGGACGTGTATTTAAAAATTAATTACTCTTAGTGATTTTCGTATCAAAATGTTTTTGTGATTAAATAACTAATCATATTTAGTAAGATGTCTAAGCGTACAGTAAAAAAAACTGAAGAATATCTTAAGAAATTCAAAATGGAAAAAGAAGGTAGTCGAATCGACTACCTACTAATTTGAACTGCGAACCATAAAACGAGTTATTATGTACTTACAAAAATATGCCCAAAAGGGAACATGAGAAAAACATCGAGCGCTGCCAGCGCAAAAACAGTAAAATCCAAGGAATGCAAATGGAGGCAAATCATTTATACTCAGACGACTTGGATAAAACGGGTTCGCACCTAGCAGTTTGACAATATTTAGTGCTTATCAGTGATTTTGAAATATATTGCTTAACAAATACGCCTGGAGCCTGACCGTGTGTCATCACGAAGGCAAATCAACCCCTAGAGATTAACCGTGTGTTAATACGTGGGAGTTTCCTAATTCGTTTCAAATTATTGCTTAAGTAATACGTCTGGAGGTTGACCGTGTGTCATTACGAAGGCAATACTACACCCCAGAGGTTGACCGTGTGTTAACACGTGGGAAGTTCAAGATGATATAAATTACCCTAGACTTAAACCGTAAGTACAATTTCAATAATTGAAATACCTATCTAGGTTTTTTAGTACTGCCTGGAGTTAGATAGGATATCCTTACGAAGACAATTCTTAAAAATTATTTTGTCTCTGTTATATAGGTGTCCTTTTTTAATACCTATGTAAAAAACATATGACCATTCTAGGTCTGTTACATATCAAGACGATATATGTTATTTAGGAAATAACTATTCCGTGTGTCAAAATAATGATAACAAAACAACCGAATTATTGAATTGCTTAGGTTTGACATTCATTATGAAAAATTTAGCTAAACTATGGACACCAATTCTAAAACTTAGTATGGTGAAAGACAGTTGTGTCTTGGTTTTTCTTTCTTAAAATTACTTCTTAACTTTTACCACTACCATAAGTAACACTATATTTTATACATTTTGGGGTTTTCTGAAATTTTTTTTTGAATTTGAAGTACAACCTATAAATGTGAGACTGCAAAAGTCATGAAGTGACACTTCATAAGATCGCGGTTAGTTAAATTTTTTGCCACACGCCAAAAGACCTTGTCGGACTATACATTCACAGATACATACGTCATATTATTAAGGTAAGGTGTGTGTGTATAAGGTGTCTTTTTTGTAAAATATATTGGGTGTCACCTTGCGCGACCTATCCCTTGAATCTTGATCTTAAGTATAAAAACCTATTAATTATGTACCTAGTGTTTCGTTTTAAGAAAGTACTTTAAGGAAGATTTTTTTGTCAAAAATGTTCTATAGGGTGGTAGGCAGATGTTCTTTTTCACTACAATTTTAGGTATTTTTTCTTATTTTTGTACAAAATCATGCTACAGGCTGGTTATAACATTATTTCATTATTACAATAACTATATTTTCAGTGGTGTAGCTAACTGTACAGTTGGTAGCCGGCAGATATCAATACATATAATAAAACAGTAAAAAAAACGTGTCTGTACATTTAATATTTTTACAAAAAAAATTATCTAGGGTTATAAAGAAACGAAAAAAGAGTAAGAATCTGAAAAAAAAAATTGACTGTTTGTTTGTAAGTTTGTCTGTTTGCACACGCTAATCTCTGGAACCGCTGGACGGATTTGAATGAAACTTTTTTTGATGTATAGCTGTGAAGCCGGGGCAACATATAGGGTATATTTTATTTCGGTTACTGGAACACCTGATGCAGAACCCTTAAGGGATCATCAAAACCGTAAGAAATATAGATATGAGGCCTTAACAAAAGTTGTCCAGGATGATGAGCAGATTCTGCAGACATAAAAAAATCTAGGATCTAAAAAAATTGTAATAGATTTTTAAAAGTTATGCCTAAAACTTACTAGAATATGGTGGAGATGTTCGGCATACAGATCAGTAGTACTCATAGCTCAGTTGCGCGTAGACCGACCATGAGTCTAAGGTCGTGGGTTCGATCCTGCTCGCGTATTTTTTTTTTTATTATATTTTTTTTTATTTTGTATCAATCTTTACCATGCATCTATCTTTATAATATACATATGTATATATAAAACAGTTAAACAATAACGTGTTAACATGAAATATTTTTACAAAAAAAATATGTAAGGTTATTAAGAAATTTAAAAAAAGTAAGTTGTTCTATTCTGCTGACATCAGGCTGACATATAATATTATAATAAATCCGAAAGATAATTGGTATGTAGTAGAAAAGCTTACTATGTTGATAGGGCTAAACCATCAATACATATAATAAAAGAGTAAAAAAAACGTGTCTGTACATTTAATATTTTTACAAAAAAAATTATCTAGGGTTATAAAGAAATGAAAAAAGAGTAAGAATCTGAAAAAAAAAATGTCTGTTTGTTTGTTTGTAAGTTTGTCTGTTTGCACACGCTAATCTCTGGAACCGCTGGACGGATTTGAATGAAACTTTTTTTGATGTATAGCTGTGAAGCCGGGGCAACATAAAGGGTATATTTTATTTCGGTTACTGGAATACCTGATGCAGAACCCTTAAGGGATCATCAAAACCGTAAGAAATATAGATATGATGTCTTAACAAAAGTTGTCCAGGATGATAAGCAGATTCTGCAGACATAAAAAAAAGGATCTATTTCTACAAAAATTGTAATAGATTTTTAAAAGCCTAAAATTTACTAGAGTATGGTGCAGATGTTCGGCATACAGAAGTACGCCTAGCTTAGTTGCGCGTAGACGGACCATGAGTCTAAGGTCGTGGGTTCGATCCTGCTCGCGTAATTTTTTTTATTTTGTATCAATCTTTACCATACCTACATCTATTTTTACATACATATGTAATGTTTAAAACAGTAACGTGTGAACATGAAATATTTTTACAAAAAAAATATTTAAGGTTATTAAGAAATTTAAAAAAAAGTAAGAATTTGAAAGAAAAAAATGTCTTTTCGTGTCTGTCTGTTTGTTGTTCTATTCTGCTGACATCTGTGGCTGACATATAATATTATAATAAATCCGAAAGATAGTTGATATGTAGTAGAAAAGTTTGCTACGTTGATAGGGCTAAATCTAGGGTTGCCAGATAGGAACTTATCAAATCCGGGACAGTTCTAAAAAAAAAAAACAATGTCGGGTCGTGGCCATGCCATGATGGAAAATATCATATATTTTTTTTTATTTTCAAAGGATTCATATTTATATTTAAAAGATACAAGAGATTCAATCAAAGCAAAACACAAAACACAACAGCGGACGCGGGCGAGAGAGAGGGGGCAGCGGGCGCGGCGCGGGCGAGAGACAGCGGACGCGGGCGAGCGAGAGAAAGGAGGCGGCGGGCGCCGGCGAGTGAAGTAAAACTATTGCACGCACTCCCGTCCCGCGCGCCTACCCGCACTCGCTCACCGGCAGCCATGTCATTTCATTCGTTGCTAGTTTATTTTGTTAAAAAATAATAACTTTTCAAAATCCGGGACAATGAGCGCTAATTCCTGGACACGGGACAAGAGGCAAGATTCCGGGACAATCCCGGATTTCCCGGCGGTCTGGCAAGCCTAGCTAAATCATTAATAAATAAAGCTTCTTGCTAGATTTAATGTAGGTAGTGTACATACAGAGATATATTGTAAAAAAGTTAAACGTAAAATAATGGAACTCAATATCGTTTAGGTTTTCTTTATTGGTCGTTTCTGCCTCTTGGAAGTCAGAAACCGTAGAATTCTTCAGAATAAAAAGTGGTGTATGTGTTAAAACTCAACACAGGACTTTATGAACTACCATACCAAATTACATTAAAATTGGCTAAGCCGTTTGACCGTGAAAAACAGCCAAACATATAGGTTACTAAACATATTATACACTGATAATGGCTAGACGGATGGATTTTTGCTACTCTTTCACGCAAAAACTACCGAATGGATTTTTATGAAACTTTACAGTAATATAGCTTTACCTATAATGTGCCTTTGTAATGTAATAGATAGTTATTGGTTAGGAGTTATACCTACATATTATATGGGGGAAAATTCTTCATGTTTATTTTTTTTTATATAGGACCTTGGAGAAGAAAATAACCTATTCGAAATACTAATTCAATGCAGACGAATTCGCGGGCACTATCTATGTAATAAACCTACCTACATATAAACCTACCCTTATACATACCCCCATAAGGCTGCAAACTGGACGGCAGCGACAGCGACAGCGAGAGCGGCAGCTGCGCGGGCAGCGACGCGAGCAGTGATTTCCGCGACACGATAGAAAGTATTGAGTTTGTATGAAACCGCGACAAATCGCTCGAGCGCCCGCTGGCGTCGAGAACGGCCTAGCAGGGCTAGCATGCAACCATCGATAAATAGTCGAATCGACAAGATAAATATTATTTTGTTATTTTATCCTAAGCTAATATGCGCACCATAATAGATAGAATTACTCAATTTGATACCATGATTAAGACTACAGAACCAAATAAGTATGTCATAGTCTTAATAAATTACTTACTCTAAATACCATATTCTAAGAAAATATTGATAAAAGGCTCGATTTATCATTGTCAACGGTAGCATGCTAGCCCCGCAGATTCCCCGCGTCGCGTCGCTGCACGCACCGCTGTCGCTCTCGCTGTCGCTGCCGTCCAGTTTGCAGCCTTACTTTTACCCAGTGTGCCTTTCGTAGGGTATTCCTGTTTGGTATATACTTTTTGTAGGTTACTTTTTCTATTTTATGTTTTGTAGGTCTTTTTCACAAAAACTAGGTGAAACTGCGAATGACAGCTTTGTTATAAAGTTTTTGAAATAACTCTTTCTGTTTATCTATCAGTAACGCTTTCACAGCTAAACAACTGAATCGATTTTGACTTTGAACTTCAAGGACGATATAATAATATTATTTATCCAACTCCCATAACCGGTATTCACGCAGACGAAGTCGCGGGAAACAGCTAGTTAATAAATAAAGCTTCTTGCTAAATTTAATGCAGGTAGTGTACATACAGAGATTCTATATATTGTAAAAAAGTTAAACGTAAAATAATGGAACTCAATATCGTTTAGGTTTTCTTTATTGATCGTTTCTGCCTCTTGGAAGTCAGATCCCGTAGAATTCTTCAGAATAAAAAGTGATGTATATGTCATAACTCAACACAGGACTTTATGAGCTACCATACCAAATTACATTAAAATTGGCTAAGCCGTTTGACCGTGAAAAACAGCCAAACATATAGGTTACTAAAATATTATACACTGTTAATGGCTAGACGGATGGATTTTTGCTACTCTTTCACGCAAAAACTACCGAATGGATTTTTATGAAACTTTACAGTAATATAGCTTTACCTAAAATGTGCCTTTGTAATGTATTGGTTAGAAGTTATACCTACAAATTATATGAGGACGAAGTCGCGGGCACCATCTATGTAATAAACCTACTACATATAAACCTACTCTTATACATACCCCCATAAGGCTGCAAACTGGACGGCAGCGACAGCGAGAGCGGCAGCGGCGCGGGCAGCGACGCGAGCAGCGATTTCCGCGACACGATAGAAAGTATTGAGTTTGTATGAAACCGCGACAAATCGCTCGGGCGCCCGCTGGCGTCGAGAACGGCCTAGCAGGGCTAGCAACCATCGATAAATAGTCGAATCGACAAGATAAATATTATTTTGTTATTTTATCCTATTATCTATACTAATATATAAAGCTGAAGAGTTTGTTTTTTTGCTTGTTTGTTTAAACGCGCTAATCTCAGAAACAACAAGTGGGATTTGAAAAATTATTTTTGCATTTCATAGCCCAACTCTTGAGGAAGGTTATAGGCTATATTTTATCCCGAAATTCCTACGGGATCAAAAGTTACGCGGGTAAAACCGCGCGCGGTGGCTAGAATAAGCTAATATGCGCACCATAATAGATATAATTACTCGATTTGATACCATGATTAAGACTACAGAACCAAATATGTCATAGTCTTAATAAATTACTAACACTGAATACCATATTCTAAGAAAATATCGATAAAAGGCCCGATTTATCATTGTCGACGGTGGCGTGCTAGCCCCGCAGATTCCCCGCGTCGCGTCGCGTCGCTGACCGCGCCGCTGTCGCTCTCGCTGTCGCTGCCGTCCAGTTTGCAGCCTTACTTTTACCCAGTGTGCCTTTCGTAGGGTATTCCTGTTTGGTATATACTTTTTGTAGGTTACTTTCTCTATTTTATTTTTTGTAGGTCTTTTTCACAAAACCTAGGTGAAACTGCGAATGACAGCTTTGTTGTAACAGTTTTTTAAATAACTCTTTCTGTTTATCTATCAGTAACGCTTTCACAGCAAAACAACTGAATCGATTTTGACTTTGAACTTCAAGGACGATATTATAATATTATTTATCCAACTCTCATAACCGGTATTCACGCGGACGAAGTCGCGGGCAACAGCTAGTATAAAATATGACGGGAAGCCTTTAGGTAGAAACACTTCCCGTTTGCGTTCGCTCCCGAACGGTCGTGTCTGCGGCCGCTCCCGAGTGTTCGTATTGCGCTGCCCTTGTTCCCTCCCCCGCACTCGTGCGGGTAAGGTGCCAAGTTAAGCTCTTTCGGAAAGTTTTCTCTTGTGGAGGCTGTGTGGTGTCGGGGCTAATTCATCTGCCCTTTTCAGGGCGGACCCGACTGCTGCCGGCCGAAGCATCGCTGGTCAGGTGGATACGTAACCGTGCCAACGAAGCCTGATCGTCCGCCGTTCATCGGCAATAGGTCCGTACTAGGTCGTTCTCTTTTTCAGCGCAGTTTGTGCAGCCCTCTCGCCGTTCACCGGCTTGCAGGATCGTCTAGGATAAACATTCTTTCAGCCCAGCATCATGAGTAGTCGTGGTAGGTGCGATGAAACCAACTGCGACAGAATCCAGTTCTATCAAATGGCCAGCGACATCATGCAGCAAAAGCATGAAGACGCTCGTGTCAAACTTCTAGAGAGTTTTGAAGTCGAGAAAGCTAGCTTTCAGACTCAAATTAAGTCCTTACAAGATCAACTATCTCAGTTACAGGCCGCTCGTCCCCCTTCCCAATCGTCTAAAATCAGACAGTTGGCAGCACGACATGCATCTGAGAAGGAAGCCCTTCTCACCCAAATCGGTTCCTTGCAGGAGCAATTATCTGCTCGCCCCTCGTCTTCAGAATTCAGCCAGTTGTCTTCTGATTTCAGTCAGTTGTCCAGCATTAAACACTCACTGGAAGCTCAACATGCCGCCGAGAAGGAAGCCCTTCTCTCCGAGAAGGACGCCCTCCTCGCTCAAATCGAGTCCTTGCGAGAGCAATGGTCCGCTCGTCCTCAGGTCGCCTCCTCTTCACAGGGGTTCCCAACCGATTCTCCGGCGTCTCCAGATCCAACTGCGTTCGTCGATCCTTTTTCAGACTGCATGTCGGTAGATTCCACCGCATGCAAACGGAAAACTACCCCGCCAGGTAGCGATTCCGACTCCGCTCCTTTAGTTCCAGAATCTCCTGCTCCGTTCACCGAGGTTCGCAAAAAGTCCAAGTCTAAGAAGAAGAAGCAAGATGCCTCTTCAGTCTTACTTCCATCCGTTTCAGCTGCTCCAGCCGCTGTTCCTGCTCCGCAAAATGTCGCACCGGCGTCTGCTCCTGCGCCTTTTGTTTCAGCGATCCCGGCGTCACAGCCTGCGTCGCAATCAGATTCGGCTCCGCCGAAAGTCAAGTCTCCGCCCCCCGTCTTTCTACGGGACAAGAGCCGCTGGACCGAGGTCTCAGCTCTCTGCGGTAGACACAATCCCAAAATCCAGTATAGTAAGGCATCCAACGTGGGTGACTCTATTAAGGTCGTTGTCAATTCCATTCCCGATTTCAGGAATCTTACTCGGCTTCTTGCTGATCAAAAGCTCGAGTACCACACTTACGCTCTCCCTGAGGAGCGTAAGATTCGTGCCGTCCTCAGGAACGTGCCGTTCGAGCTCTCGAACGAGCAAATCCAAGAGGACTTGTCTTCTCAAGGCTTCCCCGTCGAATCTGTGCACAAAATGCACAGCCGCCGAGGCAAGCAGTTCCCACTAGCGCTAGTAATCCTAGCGAGGAGCCCGCAAGGGCAGTCCATTTTCAGAGGCAAGCTCACCGTGTGCGGTCTCTCCAACATCCGCGTCGAGGTACCACACAAGCGTGGTTTTCCAGGTCAGTGCCACCGCTGCCAATTGTATGGTCATGCGGCGGCAAATTGTCATGCTTCCCCTAGGTGCGTCAAGTGCCTAGAACCGCATGGGACTAAGGAGTGCTCTCGCACTCCCGAATCGCCCACCGCTCCGTCCTGCGTCTTGTGCGGCCAGTCAGGCCACACAGCAAACTTTCGCGGCTGCCCCAAGGCACCGCGTGCTGCCAGGGCTACCGTGAAGCCCATCGAGAACTGGAGAGAGCGACCGCAGCCTAGCTCGGACGCCCCTCCAGTCAGTTCAAAGGCCCCTAAGGCCTTTACTTCTATCGTTCCAGGTCAGCGCAGCCGGGTAGCGACTCAATCGCAACCGGCCGCCAAATCGGCTTCCCAGTGCCAGAATGCAAATGGTTCTCAAGACCGCATGGCGTTCTGGATCCAGCTCGCTCCCATCGACGAGATCCTGGCTTTCGGCGCCGCTCTCGACGCCAGCCCAGAGGGTTTCAACGGTGCTCTTCCGATCCTAACCAAGTTCGCTCCCCTTATCAGGAAACTCCAGCAAGCTCAACGTTTCTAAACGTAGTCCTTCTTTCCAGCATTCCTATCTCAGAGTGAGTCTGATCACTCTAGATAATATCTTAGTTTCAGCTTTGTCATTTCTGCTAATCTTAGCTTTATTTTTTCTCACTTTCAGTTCCTTTTGGTGGCAGCCGTCTGGATGCCGCTCACTGCGCAGCCTCTCTCTCCAATTGGCTGTCGCTCCGATAAATGATCAAGAACCTGGATTAAGGTAGGTCGTAAAGGGGGATGTTTAGTGGGTATGCTCGGCTTCACTGAGTGAGTCTCCACACTGTCTGGGCATTCTATTTGCCGTTAGCCACTGGGGTTAACAGCTTATAGAATGCCCATTCGTCCGTAATAGGATTCATCCTCCTCCCGCTAAAGCTTGCTTTACTGGTTAAAGCTTGTTTTAGGGGGTGCCCAAAATTTTCTGTGGCGGAAAAACAAAAAAAAAAAAAAAAAATTTAGGTAGAAAGTCAGAAAGAATTACTTGAAAACTGTAACATCCGTACATATCATAGCTGTGCCGTAGTAGGTACCCGGGGCTTGTGGAAAAGACCTTCAAAAAATAACTGCCCATAGGTAATATACAGTAAAAACTAAAAATAAAATACGGGACAGGAATACCTACCAAAGGATGGCCAGTCAAGATTAATGGGGACATATGGGTGTGTTAATAATAAATTCTGTAGGTATATGTATTTTGTAGATTATTTTCATTTTTAGGAATTATTAGAATGCAATGCACGGTTGAACCGATTGTTGGACCAGTCAAAATTATTGCCATATAAAATTAAACTCGCAATCTGACTCCATTACACAAATTTTTGTCTGCCCGTGCGAACATTGATTTTTGCATAATAAAGTAGCCTATGTCCTTTCTCGAGATCATTTCTATACGTATACCAAAAATCATAAAAATCGGTTAAGTGATTAAGGCGTGAAAACGTACCAGGCAGATAGAGACATTTTCAGATTTATATATTAGTATATATTTATGTTGGTAAAACAAAAAAAAGCGAAGGAAGCGTTATTCAGAAAAACATGATAGAATTAATCACTAGGCAGTTATTTAGAACCGAGTCCGTGGACTTGGGTATAACCCTGGCTTAATCACACACAACAAAATCTTTATTCGCGAGTCCGTTCCGTCTATAAATTTACAGTTACAATTATTACAATGCTAACTGTCAGTTTGAGATACGTCCGCGCGCCTAGCCTTCATATCCGAATCTGCCACTTGTCATCATCCCACTTCAATCGAATGTCAAACAGTAATTCATTGCATTTAGCGCCCTCCATAACAGTGCTACCAACATACTTCCGCTATCATGAAGTCATACCAACATCTGATAAGAGGGCCGCCAGACTGTTGAAAACACGTTGAAAACCAATGCTTCCAACCAAGGTTAAGGAAGGTTAAGTTGTTGTCAACCAATTCCGAGTCATCCACACTGTTACAAACGGTGGTTTCCAACAAGGAGACAAACAAGAACACAAGCCAAGGTCACGCCAGGCCACGCCTCTTAATCGTCAGTGTGCTCTGATCTCTCGCGTTGGCAACATCTTCGCGATGGCAGTTTTGTATGCAATTGAGGATACAAAGAAGGAAAGGTTGAAACGCAGGATAAAAAGCTTCAAAACTCGAGTCATTTCTAGTTATAGTTACATAGTAAAATATACAATAACAAGCGTACACACTGTCCTAAAAACAGACATACATCTACATAGATAACGCAAATGCATATCCTTTGCGTGTCCGAACCCCGACCAAGCGTCAAGGTTGGTCGCCTCTAGATTTAATATGTATTGTAATATGCGTGTATGTATGTCTGTTAGAAAATCGAGTCCACAATATCAATATCGTTCTTAATAATCGATTTCATCGGCGGTATCGGTGTCTCTGAATCTTTTTGTATTTTCCAGTAATAAATATCAGCTGTGACGTCACAATAGGTCTTAAAAAGTCGACACGCTTGGTTCGAACACAAATCGTGGCACTTGCATTGTCTATGTAGATGTATGTCTGTGATTCTAAACACCGCCGTTTCCAACCCGCCAAGGTCATGTAATTTGGTTGTCAACAGCCGTCTTCACTGTTGGAAACACGTTGTAAACTAGCAAGGTCACCTTGGTTTGATGTTTTGTTTCCAACAGTGTATTTGGGCTTTAAAAGTATTTGGCTTTTAATCAATAACAATATAATATAAAGGTCCATCAATCCATTCGCAGATTCCCTATTCGGCTCTTAGTCACTAATTGAACAACCTGTATGCCAATTATCACATCCGTGCACTCAAGGAATGAGATTTTTCATACAAACTAAAAACTTCCAATAATTCCCGTTTTCGTGAGAATTTCGGGAATTCCTTCCATAATAAATATATTCACCCATTGAAGAATCTTTATACCAAGTATCACATCTGTGCAATCAAGAAATAAGATTTTTCATACAAACTAAAAAATCAGTAAGTATAGCCAGTTTTCATTACATCAGTCATTTTATAAAGTTATTCAACATTTTAATTCTGATAAAGACTGGCCAAGTCAAATGTAACCTACTTTAAGATCTCACCTTTTTAAATTTATAGGTATCCAATAAAGCAAAGAAATAGAGATTAATACTTATTCATAATGTTACTATAATACATATTTCGAACTTGCATAGAACTTGGCACTCATTTAGATCTCTATTCTGTTTGCGGCGAAGCCACAGCCAAGCACAGATTTTGTATTGAACTTGGCTCTCATTTTTTACATTTACGCTTTGCAGCTCTCTAGGGCCAGTAGTTATGGCTGTACGTTGTCTGTCAGTCACTTGGCGGGTTTCAATATTATGAAAACTGTTCGTTTTGCCTACGAACAATAGAAATCACTACCAAAATGCCTTTCTATATTCAAAATCTTGACATCTAAACCACTGCTTACGAACTGTTTGACTGTAATGGGTTGCTAGGTTACATTTGACCATTTACAAAATAAGTCATTATATCTAGCCAACGACGACGTAACAAGTTATTAATTTAAACCAATGAGGTAAAGGTAGCATGGCAGTCTGCTGCGGCCAGTAAGAGTTATCTTTTCATTACGTATGACCAATTAAAGAATAGGTCATTTTATCTAGCCAACGACGTAAAAATTAAGAAATAGCCTATCAAATATCTGTCAACATATAAATAATCCAGTTTTCTCTTTCTAACTTATCTATAACTGTTTCTGAAAAAAAGGACGAATATTATTGTATGACATCATTTTTCTTTTAAATATTTACTTTGACGTCATAAAAATTTGATTCAACCAATGGCAAAATTAGTCGGATTGGCGTTTCGTTTTACGTAAGCAGTTAAACGCAATTATTAATAAAAAGCTCTAAAAACATACTATAATATATTTATCGAATACTAAAACATAGCAAACATAAATTGAATAAGTTTATATATTTCTTTAGTTCAAATATCATACAAATAATTTGCGAATGCGTGATATTCTATAAATCACATATCACCTATTTTCTGGGAAGAACGTCACGCAAGGAGGGCCCATGCCAAATTTGAGAACTTACAGCCCGTTGCTAGTAGATATTGTGAAACGCTACTTTTTTCCTACCAGTTTTGTACCTGTACCGGTTACGCATAGCAGTCAGTTGAATATTGAAACCCGCCAGTCAGTAACGGAACAGTTTTATACATATATTAAGATTTAACAATCAACAGTTTGCAGTAAGTTTAGATAAGCATGATTAAGCATGATTAAGCATGATTAAGTGGGCCCACTTACTGCAAAAGTTTTTATTCAGAGTCCCAAAACCTCCTAGTCCCTAACCACAGTATGATTCCTATACTGCCAATATTTTAAGTCACTTACTGCATATAAATTGTACATGTACATAGCAAAAAGACACTATGGAGATATACTGTTTTAATCCTAAACAGTTTCCCAATACTTATCAAATGCGTTATCTATCCTTAAAAGCAGCATACTGCGATACTGTTATTTTGTTAAGTACAAAGTCACAAGTATCCCTTCCGGGTTACTTTCAATATAGACAGTAATACTGCATGTATGTTTGGCAACGATCCTCAGCGTATTTTGCAGCAACAAAGGATGTATCGAAAATTTTAGCAAAAATTAAACCGCGTATTTGTCGAAACTGTCAAGAGCATACTTGATGCAACTATGCTATTGGCAGAACTAACGTATAACGAAGCGAAATATCCGAAATTTAATTGTTTGACTGATTCATCTGGCAAAAATAATCATTCAATTTTCTCTCTGTTGCAAATGTTCATATGAAAATATGTTCTTCTTTGCGATTTCGCTTTGATTCTAATAACATTAATTTTGGTGATTTTAAATAAATATTTACAGTTAGTATTGCACTTAAATGATTTGTTTGATAAAATAATGTTTTCATGTAAAGGTACTGTTTGTTTGGCATTGTGTGGTGGGGTTTATGGTGTTATAAGGCGTGTTCTTATTTTCTACAAAAATAAATATATAGTACTAATTATTGGTTTGCTGATTTGTTTTAATAAATTGCATAGACAAATAATATATTATGTTGTATTTATTATATATTTACTTTTATATGACTTCAATGGTTTAATCTCTATTACATTTATGAATAAACTAGCTGTTTCCCGCGACTTCGTCTGCGTGAATACCGGTTATGGGAGTTGGATAAATAATATTATTATATCGTCCTTGAAGTTCAAAGTCAAAATCGATTCAGTTGTTTAGCTGTGAAAGCGTTACTGATAGATAAACAGAAAGAGTTATTTCAAAAACTTTATAACAAAGCTGTCATTCGCAGTTTCACCTAGTTTTTGTGAAAAAGACCTACAAAACATAAAATAGAAAAAGTAACCTACAAAAAGTATATACCAAACAGGAATACCCTACGAAAGGCACACTGGGTAAAAGTAAGGCTGCAAACTGGACGGCAGCGACAGCGAGAGCGACAGCGGTGCGTGCAGCGACGCGACGCGGGGAATCTGCGGGGCTAGCATGCTACCGTTGACAATGATAAATCGAGCCTTTTATCAATATTTTCTTAGAATATGGTATTTAGAGTAAGTAATTTATTAAGACTATGACATACTTATTTGGTTCTGTAGTCTTAATCATGGTATCAAATTGAGTAATTCTATCTATTATGGTGCGCATATTAGCTTAGGATAAAATAACAAAATAATATTTATCTTGTCGATTCGACTATTTATCGATGGTTGCATGCTAGCCCTGCTAGGCCGTTCTCGACGCCAGCGGGCGCTCGAGCGATTTGTCGCGGTTTCATACAAACTCAATACTTTCTATCGTGTCGCGGAAATCACTGCTCGCGTCGCTGCCCGCGCAGCTGCCGCTCTCGCTGTCGCTGTCGCTGCCGTCCAGTTTGCAGCCTTATGGGGGTATGTATAAGGGTAGGTTTATATGTAGGTAGGTTTATTACATAGATAGTGCCCGCGAATTCGTCTGCATTGAATTAGTATTTCGAATAGGTTATTTTCTTCTCCAAGGTCCTATATAAAAAAAAATAAACATGAAGAATTTTCCCCCATATAATATGTAGGTATAACTCCTAACCAATAACTATCTATTACATTAAAAAGGCACATTATAGGTAAAGCTATATTACTGTAAAGTTTCATAAAAATCCATTCGGTAGTTTTTGCGTGAAAGAGTAGCAAAAATCCATCCGTCTAGCCATTATCAGTGTATAATATGTTTAGTAACCTATATGTTTGGCTGTTTTTCACGGTCAATCGGCTTAGCCAATTTTAATGTAATTTGGTATGGTAGTTCATAAAGTCCTGTGTTGAGTTTTAACACATACACCACTTTTTATTCTGAAGAATTCTACGGTTTCTGACTTCCAAGAGGCAGAAACGACCAATAAAGAAAACCTAAACGATATTGAGTTCCATTATTTTACGTTTAACTTTTTTACAATATATCTCTGTATGTACACTACCTACATTAAATCTAGCAAGAAGCTTTATTTATTAATGATTTAGCCCTATCAACGTAGCAAACTTTTCTACTACATATCAACTATCTTTCGGATTTATTATAATATTATATGTCAGCCACAGATGTCAGCAGAATAGAACAACAAACAGACAGACACGAAAAGACATTTTTTTCTTTCAAATTCTTACTTTTTTTTAAATTTCTTAATAACCTTAAATATTTTTTTGTAAAAATATTTCATGTTCACACGTTACTGTTTTAAACATTACATATGTATGTAAAAATAGATGTAGGTATGGTAAAGATTGATACAAAATAAAAAAAATTACGCGAGCAGGATCGAACCCACGACCTTAGACTCATGGTCCGTCTACGCGCAACTAAGCTAGGCGTACTTCTGTATGCCGAACATCTGCACCATACTCTAGTAAATTTTAGGCTTTTAAAAATCTATTACAATTTTTGTAGAAATAGATCCTTTTTTTTATGTCTGCAGAATCTGCTTATCATCCTGGACAACTTTTGTTAAGACATCATATCTATATTTCTTACGGTTTTGATGATCCCTTAAGGGTTCTGCATCAGGTATTCCAGTAACCGAAATAAAATATACCCTTTATGTTGCCCCGGCTTCACAGCTATACATCAAAAAAAGTTTCATTCAAATCCGTCCAGCGGTTCCAGAGATTAGCGTGTGCAAACAGACAAACTTACAAACAAACAAACAGACATTTTTTTTTTCAGATTCTTACTCTTTTTTCATTTCTTTATAACCCTAGATAATTTTTTTTGTAAAAATATTAAATGTACAGACACGTTTTTTTTACTCTTTTATTATATGTATTGATGGTTTAGCCCTATCAACATAGTAAGCTTTTCTACTACATACCAATTATCTTTCGGATTTATTATAATATTATATGTCAGCCTGATGTCAGCAGAATAGAACAACTTACTTTTTTTAAATTTCTTAATAACCTTACATATTTTTTTTGTAAAAATATTTCATGTTAACACGTTATTGTTTAACTGTTTTATATATACATATGTATATTATAAAGATAGATGCATGGTAAAGATTGATACAAAATAAAAAAAAATATAATAAAAAAAAAAATACGCGAGCAGGATCGAACCCACGACCTTAGACTCATGGTCGGTCTACGCGCAACTGAGCTATGAGTACTACTGATCTGTATGCCGAACATCTCCACCATATTCTAGTAAGTTTTAGGCATAACTTTTAAAAATCTATTACAATTTTTTTAGATCCTAGATTTTTTTATGTCTGCAGAATCTGCTCATCATCCTGGACAACTTTTGTTAAGGCCTCATATCTATATTTCTTACGGTTTTGATGATCCCTTAAGGGTTCTGCATCAGGTGTTCCAGTAACCGAAATAAAATATACCCTATATGTTGCCCCGGCTTCACAGCTATACATCAAAAAAAGTTTCATTCAAATCCGTCCAGCGGTTCCAGAGATTAGCGTGTGCAAACAGACAAACTTACAAACAAACAGTCAATTTTTTTTTCAGATTCTTACTCTTTTTTCGTTTCTTTATAACCCTAGATAATTTTTTTTGTAAAAATATTAAATGTACAGACACGTTTTTTTTACTGTTTTATTATATGTATTGATATATACAAAAGTCTAAAATATATTTTTTGAATATAAATGAATTAATAAGTCTGGTATACTTTATGTTTATAATTTTTATTTATCACTTATCTTATTGGTAAGGTGGTTTGGGCCTAAAGGCAATATTTTACAAGAAGTATCTTATAGTTATTGCTTATCAATTGCAAACATTGGACTCATTTTGTTTTGGACTGTTTTGGACCCATGATCAAATTCTTCATTAAATAACAATGACTTCTACAGTTAATAATTTAAATATATACTACCAAAACGTTCGTGGACTTAGGACAAAATGCCTAGATATATATAACGGTATTTCAAATTGTAATTATGACCTATTGTTATTTACTGAAACATGGCTTCAAGATGACATTTTGAACTCGGAACTGTGCGATGATGGTCGCTATGATGTGTTTCGTTTGGACCGCAATCTGACACTTACACATAAAAAAACGAGAGGTGGAGTTATGGCATGCGTAAAAAGAGAGTTTAGGGCACAACAGCAAAGGTACTCATCCGACATAGGAACTGAATTAATGTGTATTACCATACCGGCTCACAGGTTAAAATCTAATGAAAGTATGAATATAATACTGGTATATATTCCACCTGATCCCTCGTGTTTCTCTTTGAAATTAGAGGAGGTCCGTAGTTTTACGTCTAAACTCTAAGAAGAACAACCCAGTCACACTACTCTATTGATTGGAGATTTTAATCTATCCTGTCTGTTGTGGAAAGATGGTTATCCGTCAATAGCTCGGAGTACAAGCATAGAGATACAGAATGCAGCATTATCTCTTATTGATGAGACAACGTACTAAGGGTTTGTTCAGTACAATGGGGTACACAATCACTATGGGCGATTACTTGATCTGGTATTCTGTACTTTAGAAACATCCATTATATTATGTGATTCACCGATATTAAATGAAGACTTACACCATCCCGCCTTATCAATAACTTTAAATAACGGATATATTAGTCCTCTTATCAACGCGACTATAACAAAACGCAATTTTCACAAAGCTGATTATGAATTAGTTAATAAACATCTAGGCGATATTGACTGGGATAACCGATTATCCACCAATTCGATTGATGAAGCTGTAAATGAGTTTTATAAAATACTGGAGGAATGTTTTCAATTATTTATTCCCTCAGTAACTGTCAAACAATTCCAAAATAAGTACCCTATCTGGTATTCTATCCCACTGATTAAATTAATCAATGAAAAAAGAAAGTTGCATCATAAATGGAAAAAATATAGGAACCCACGGAATTATTATGAATTTAGTTTACTGCGTTCTAGAGAGAAAAAATTACAAAAATTATATTTCCAGAGATACATTACTTCTGTTGAAAATGGTATAAATAGTAGTCCTTAAGCATTCTGGACGTATGTCAAATCCAAACGTGGAGGTTCGCAATATCCCAGCCAATTCACAGACCAAGGCGTGGTGTTAACAGATGGTAGTGACATATGTGAGGCGTTCAATAATTTCTTTCGAAGCATGTTTAATCCGAATTCGCCATCTGCACTTTTATTGACCAACGTATCCAACGACCTCGACGATGGAGATATAGGTTGTGATAGGTCATCTGATTTGATCGCACATATAGAAGTGACAAAAAGTATTGTACTTAGACTATTAAAATCTCTAGATACTACTAAGGGTGCAGGTTGTGATGGTGTTCCATCAATATTTCTACGTAATTGTGCTGAAAGTCTTGCCTATCCTATATCACGATTATTCGCTCGGTCGCTGTTAGATTCTGAATTCCCAGAAATATGGAAGAGGGCCCTTATTGTGCCTATACACAAGAAAGGTTCGAAAATAGTAGTTCAAAATTATCGTCCTATCTCAAAACTAAACATACTTAGTAAGCTTTTTGAACGACTTATCTACGAACAAATTTATAGTATTATCTCTAAGGGTATACCATATAATCAGCATGGTTTTATAAAATCTAAGTCAACCACGTCTAATCTTGCAGGATTTTGCAATTATGTTTTATGCGGCATGGAGCGTGCGGGTCAGGTTGACGTGATCTACACAGATTTCGAAAAAGCTTTTGATCGTGTAGATCACGCCAACCTACTTCGAAAGCTGTACAGACTTGGCATACGTGGCGACTTATTAAGATGGGTTAAATCTTACTTATCAAATCTTTCACAGGCTGTAGTTATGGCTGGACTAAAATCTGAGTTCATCGGCGTTTCGTTCCCCAGGGCTCACATCTCGGACCTCTTTTTTATTGTGCCTACATCTACGATATCAATAACTGTTTCCAAAATTCCAAGCATTTACTTTACGCAGATGATAAGAAGGTTTTCCTGGAAGTTAAGTCTGTTTCTGACTTTTTATTAATTCAGCGTGATTTAGACGCTTTATTCACTTACTACGTTAACAACAACATAACAGTAAATATACAGAAATGTCAATGCATAAGTTTTAGTCGGAAGAAACAGATTATACTTTTCCCTTATAAGTTTGATGGTAGATTAATTGAAAGGACTAATGAGGTTAGAGACTTGGGGATCACACTGGACTCTAAAATGACATTTGAAAAGCACATTGACGGTGTTGTCAGTAAGTCGATCCGAAACCTGGGTTTTATAACACGAACTTGCAAACCTTTTACCAGACTGCATAGCCTCAAAGTTTTATATTATGCTTACTGTCGTAGTATCTTATATTATGGTTGCTCGATTTGGTGTCCAATCTACGACATTTATATCAAAAGATTAGAAAGGGTACAAAAAAAGTTCATCAAGCAACTCAACTACAAATCCCATAGACAACGTAAGTCATATGAAGAGGACTGCCAACATCATCATCTTCTCTCATTACAGTCTAGACGTGAGCTCTTAGATGTGATGTTACTGTATGACATCATACGCGGTAACCTAAATTGCCCTGAACTTTTGGCTAATATTGTATTTTATACTCCAAAGCATCGTACTAGACATACTCCTCTTTTTAATGTTCCCTTACATCGTACTAACTATGCAAAAAACAATGTTTTAGCCCGAATAGTGGCAACTTACAATAATAAATACCAAAGTGTAGATATATTTCATCTTTCCAAACAAAAATATAAAAAATAAATTACTTTAAGATTATGTTTGCAGTTATAACATTTGTGTGCATGCTTCAGACCTAGAAAAATAATACCTACTTATTTTAAATTATTTTAGTTTTAGCAATATTGTTTATATTATATTATGTACCTAATACTTAAAAAGCTAAAAACAAACATATTATTTATCTTATAATTATATATATTTATGAACAGCCTCTCCCTACACACTCGTGCCACTAAAAATAATAGTTAAGATGTTTATCTTTATTCTTTGTATTTTAGTTTATATTCGTTTTACTACTTTTTATACATATACTTTAAATAATTACATATGCTGTGAAACTCTATAATTGGCTAGACCTTTACTTTAAGATAAGTAACAGATGTAATATATAATAAGCTGTTGTAATTCCGAATAAATAAATAAATAAATGTTTACCAGAAAACATATATTTTAATGAGGGACTTGTTTTGACATGGTAGTTTTCAAGATATCAATGTTTAAAAATTCTAAGTCCAGATGAATCAGAATTTGTTGACAAATGGCTGTATTTTTTATATTCAGGTAGTTTTTTTTGTGTGTTGTGTTTTTTATGAACTTGATTCGTAATCATCTTTTTAAGCGATTTAACTTATTTCGGCAGTTTTAGTGACTCTTTTCAAATCTTGAATCCAATTGCAGGTCTTTATGGTAAATTTACTGAAATCTGCGTAAAATATATTACAAGGCAATTCTGTTTAAATAATGTTTTTCTTGCTTAATTAAGCAATAAAATCGCCTTTCTTGATGGAATGGTAAAAACTTATTTATTTTTTGATCAATATGGTGGTTTGATTATATGAATCAGGCACAGATGCACATTGTAAACAGACTGTCACCTAAATCATATAAAGATGAATCAGGTGTTTGCCTTCATGACACCGGGATCTAAGTTACCTTGCTTTCCCCTTTTTAGCTCGTTCGTTGCAAGGTTTGCTTCTCCCTGCACAGCTAGCCACATTCCTAATTTATTTATCTGACCAAGTACGGTCAAGTGCAGCTTATGCCATATTAATCAGTATTATACGACGGACATTTCTTATTTACTTATTTTTAAAAACACCAATCTAGTTGTTATCATACAAATTTTATTTTGTTAGAGATCAATTCATTACCTTTCGATAAAATTATAATTTATATTCATTCATTGAACAGAAATTGATACATAGACCATTATGTTGTGGAAAATGACAAACGGACGCGCCATATGAATTGAATCAGGAGAACCAACTTATTTATTTTTTTATTTTATACCTAGGCTGCAATTATTTTAAAAATATAATTTGCACTAGTAAGGGATAAAGCTAAACTATACCCAAAAAAAATTCATGCATTTATGTTCTCTAGTTATAGAAATATAACCAAAGACATGAAAAATTTTGTCTTTGGAGAAATACCCGTATTTTGTTGTTTTATTTTTAAACCTGAGTAGCACCAGTTGCCTATCATTTTAATAATATACTTCTCATCAAAAAGTAGGACAGTACCAATATTGTCATTTTCTATGATAATTTTATTAAAAAAAAATAATCAAGTATCAAGTTTGTTTAATGCATTATAAGAATGCGTTTAAAACATTAAATTAAATTGAATAATGTTTATTTTTCCAAAATAGTGTTTGATATCCTTTTCAAACTTAAATATACTGTTTTTCTAGAAAAAAAAGTTGGCAAACCTAGTTGTAACTGAAGTTAAATTAATACGGAGCTTATGTTTAATTAACTTTAAAGTTACTTTAATTACATCTACTTTTCATTAATTACAGAAAAAACCACCAGTAGGTACTCATTCCTAAAAATATTTTTCTTGTTGGATACCTTTTCTTAAATTACTTTAAAATATGTTACTTCCGAATATCATCTATGTTTATCCATATTTATATCCAAGCCCAACTATACCCTATCCAATGACTTTAAAGACAAACAGCTGTTTAAGGAAACCCAGTTATTCTCATTTAAATCGAACCATTTCTCTAAATATAAATTGGTTTTATCAATAATCTGCGCGCTTAACTGAACGCCCGCTGACTATATGAAAAATGTGTAAACGTTTAGACGTTTTTTGATTTAGACTTAAGTGTAACCCATAAAAGGTTAAGCATTTTGATCCCGAAAACAGTATTTTGTATACTTTTTTTTTGTTCAACATTAAACAGTATAATTTAGGGAATAACAGTATAATGCTGTTTTTAACAATATAGTTGGCAGCCCTACTCATGACCCTCCAGTGAGCTAATTAAAGAGGTTTGTGATGACGATGATGATTTGGGCAACTTCTTTCATTTTGTTACTTTTACTCGTTAAATGTGTTTTTGATAAACAAAAACAAAAATTGTAAACAAAAATATAGTATTATATTTTTTTATTTAATTATATTTCATATTTGATTCTTACTTCATTAATTTTAATATTCCTACATCTGAAATTAAATAACGTAAAGTTGGAATATCCACCCCCTTCTTTGTCAGGTATTTAATCGTAATACCAAGGTAACGAGAAAGCTATATTATAATCTCTATCTACTATCACTTTCACTCGTTAAACGAAACCATCAGTAGCAAATATTAGTGCATCCTGCTATATGCAAGGGCTGATCCCGCACGTCAGTATGCCTTGAATTCTCCGCGAGTACGCATATGCGTACAAATCTTTAAAAAAAAAAATGGAGCCTTTTCTCCGCGATTGGGAAACCTTTTCCGAGAATGGTTGGCCCAAAAAAAATTATTTAGTACAATGTGTAAAGTGCCGGTGGAAATGGAATATGAAAAGCAAGATGGAAGATGTGTTCTTGCGTTTGAAATGTATGTTGTGTATGTATTTTTAAAACTAACTTTTTAAATTAGTTTAAATAACTTTGATAATTTAAGTTTTGAAAAAAAAAATATTCTCGATGATTAAACCCGAATTTAACCTTCATCAACCCTGATGGTAGCTTGAGAGTGTAAGCACATGGGCTAAGGAAGGCACTCGGTCATTACAAATATTGCCGGAACACGCCACCACTAGAGCGGTGACATTTAGTGATAGATTTATATGAAGGGTGGTCGCTAATTCAATTGAGGCGATTCTAAGCCAAAAAAATATTATTTAGTTTGTCTGTTTTTTTTTTTAATGACGCTTTCTAAAATTATATTTAAGTGTATTTAGTGGCCAAATTTCCAAAACTGCAATTAATAATATAAAACTTTATTTCTGTAACATTTTCCTAAAGTATGTTAATTTCAGTATTTTTTTTATTAAGAGTGGTTAAAACTATGTTTGACTGTAGCAACCTGTTGGAATGCATAAAGTTTAGTCACATATACAGCGATCCTGTGGATTTCCCATAACTCTAGAGTATTAATATAGGGGACCAAATTAATATCGTTCCATTTTAATAATAAATAATATTTACACCAATTAGACTCTGTGCTTTATATTTTAAATTCAATCCACCAGTCACCGGCAACTTACCTTTCTATTATGGAAAAAACTGTATTTTTATGATTCAATTAAATCTACTTGTTGATATGGAAGTAATGGATGTTTGCAAACATAGTTTCAACAGTTACTTATATTCAATAAACCACCACTCTGTGTCACTAAAAGTGATGATAACGATTATTAAAATAACTATTTTCAGTAGTTGGAAACATAATCATGTTAGATATCAGACATTGAGGTTAAGGATTCGGTATTTTGGATTTAGACAAAGTATATAATAATAATAATAATAATTTATTTCAAAAATATCAATAATACATTTACATTTACAAGCCCTGAAGCCCAAAGTAGCGTTAGCCGTGTATTGGTCTTCAGTTTTCACTTCCCAAATCTTTACAGAAATAAAAAAATATAAACAAGGCAAATAGGCACAACACTTAGACAATAATGTAAATTAAGATATAAAATTAAAAGAAATGAAAAATAGTAATTACATAAATTTTTAACAAATTAGTAACATGCGTGAATGTGCAAACGTGATTGTATGTCAGTGTGTGTTTGTGTGTGAGGATGCATGCTATATATGTGTAGTGTTAGAGGTTTTCTTTACAAATAATATAATAGGTATAAGTTTTTCTAAATAATATAAGCAACACAAACAACACAAAATATTTATATATTCCATACATTTCACCCTATATTACTTTATTGAATTTTTACATCAGTAGACTATTCTCATTTTTTAATAACGTAAGCGGTGACCTTAGTTACTTATTTGTTATTGAAAATATTTCAATTCTATTTTACGAACAAATTATGCCGTTTTTTATTTACACAAGAGCTGAATTTGATAGTTTACTCTCTAAAATTGCTGACATAAATGGTTTTTATTCACACTACAAGTCTGATTTTATTTTTTCTATTTTAAAATTTATTTATACACTACTTTATTTACATACTTGCACAATTTATTTTTTATCTTACATTTACACTACCATTTGTAATTATGCTGTGCCCTTCTTGGGTTTTGTGTGGCGCTTCCGGTGTTTTTGGAACCACCTATTATCTATTTCTAATTATGCACTGTTTCGCTTCAGCTATTGCTTTCATTTTAAATCATAATGTCAATTAAATTATATTATCAAAACACGCGTGGGCTGCGTACCAAAACACACGATTTTAAGCGGAATTTACTATTACATACTTTTGACGTAATTTCACTAACTGAAACATGGCTTTTGGACGGGATTAGCGATAGTGAGTTGTTTGACAACCGATATATGGTATGACGCAGGGATAGGAACTATTCTCAGACAAGACAAAAATATGGCGGAGGCGTTTTGTTAGCGGTGAACCGCGAACTATCAGTGTTGGATCGCCCAGAATGGAACTCTTCTGCAGAGGACGTTTGGGTCACTGTATCTTACCGTAAAAATAATGGCACTTTGAATAAATTTCACATTTGTACAATCTACTTGTGTAATGAGAAGCACGGGTACTCTCTCAATACACAATTACAAAACTTTCATATATTTTGAACAATTTAATATTTTTATTGAAGTACTCAATGGATTTCAAAGCAATTTATATGGGACCACCTCTGAACTATCCTCTATCATTTGAAACAAGAATATTTAAAATCGATTAATAATTGTCCAAAAAATCGTGTAACAAAGATACAAAAACAAACACATGAATTGAGAACCTCCTCCTTTTGAAAGTCGGTTGACAAAATGGTATATTATACTATATTGATATTTTAACTTTTCGATTAAGTGATTTTAATAATAAATGCATGGGAAAAGGTTAATGAAAGGGAAATTTCGTTTTTTTTTTTTTTAATTTATTTATCAGTTTTACAATTTATAGAATGCTTAATTAATTAGCGACAAAAATCCACTTAGGTTTATACTTGCGCTAATATGAGTTAGGTACATACATCATTACATCTTAATATAATAATTATTCTAGTAATACTATTAAATTTTGACAGATAGTTCATCTTAAAGTGCTACTTAAGTTTTAATTTAGGGCAAAAAAAAATTGATAAGAAAAATTTTTTTACTAAAAATGAAGAGGAGTCGGGTAGCAATATAATGTGTTTAGTATTAAAGTTATGTTTTCGGTGCTACTCAATTGATAACAATTGACTAACAAAGTGTTTTTTTAATATGTTTTTTATATTTGTTACGCTAAGATTTTGTCTGATGTTCAAAGGTAGTTTATTGACAAGACGAGGAACAATATAGGCGGTAGTTCGCTCGCCATACGCGTTGTTAGCGCGCACTGTACGGAGCCGATACCCAGAAATTGCTCGAGTAAATACAGGGTGTTCAATTAAATTCTGTAAGGAATTGTTAAAAAAGTTTTCTTTGAGAATGGAGTAATGCACTTGTTTATGGACTGGTAAAATATTGCAATAGTTAAAAATAGCGTTATCATTATTGTAAAATTCATTTTCAATTTTAGGAGGAACGATTGTTTTTAATATTTTTAGTTGAAGTCTATAAATTGTATCAAGATACGTTTTATAGGTTCGACCATAGCTACTTAATCCATATTGTATGTAGGATTCAGCTAGTGAGTTATACAACATTCGTTTCACTTTAAAAGGGATTCGTTTCCTAAGAATAGTGATGTTCGCTAAGAACTGTCTCATTTTATTGCAGACATGATCGATATGAGGGCCCCAGTTGAAGTTTTGGTCTATATTTAAGCCGAGATAAGTTTGATTACTAACAATGTCAATGACCGGGCAACAGCATGATGAACCATTGCTATGTAAGCAGTTATGATTATGTGCAACCAGTGGTTGTATTTTCAAATCTTTCTTGTAAGGTGATTTTATAACCAGTAATTTGGTTTTACTAGCATTCATAACTAAACCTGCGTCGTGACACCATATATTTAAGGCATCTAAATCTGTTTGCATTTTTTTACAAGCCAAATCCGGACTCCTGTCAGCGATGATAAGACATGTGTCGTCAGCAAACTGGTAGCAGGTTGAGCTGGTGATGCTGCTGCTCATGTCATTGACATATGCTAGGAAGTGCAGGGGTCCTAATACTGATCCTTGGGCAGTTCCTTCTGAAACCGAAACAGGGTCACTACAAACATTATCCAGTTTAACTGCAAAGGCTCTGTTTTTTAGGTAGTTTTCGCACCAATTCCGAATCGGGCCACGCAATCCACTTTTATCAAGCTTATCGACGAGCTGGCTATGTATTAAGGTATCGAATGCGCGCGAAAAATCAATAAACAGAGCAAGCACGTATTTTCTTTCATTCAGAAATTTATTAACTTCATCAGTAAAGTTGGACAAGAGCTGAGTGGTATTTTTTCCTTTTTGGAATCCGTATTGGTACACCTTAATTACATTGTGTTTCTTGTAAAATGCATGTATTTGTTCGCAGACGTATTTTTCAACTCATTCATCACATTTCTTTGTTTCTATAGTAGTATTTTTTTTTTATTTTATGCGTTCTTATGATCTGTTCTTGGAAGGGCCCGAAACTTAGGCACATATTCCAAAAAAATCTTAGTACGTCCAACATCGATATTGAATTACTGCTAAGGACCGAATTCCAAGAACTTTAAAACTACAGTCGACAAATTAAAAGTTCGTATTGAATTGTTTTGAAACAATAATTCAAAATTAAATAATCCAAAATACTTAGGTATTAGTCAACTTTATTATCTAGTACAAACTAAATGAAACTATGAAAATAAAAATTGTACGAATTATTTAAATCTCTATAACACCGTACATTAAATAAAATCAACAATAAATAATAAAAAATAGTCTTTAATAAGTGATAAATATTTGATAAAACAAGACTATAGTGCGGCCGGTGGGAGTTGCGTTCCTGACAGCTGTCAAAATCATAGCTTTTTTCCCCTTCGAATCGGAAATAAACTTTATTCAGTGAACAGCTGTCAGGAACGCATTCTCGCAACGGCCGTACTCTAAAACATTAAAATTCTGAAATTAAAATTTCAGCAATAAATTAATTGGTTGTCTGGAAGAGGTCATAGAGATAAGACCGCCTAGTTGTACTTGCTAAACACATTTTTTTTTTCAGTAACTATCTGTAGTATAAATTGACGTTTGAATAAATAAATACACATACTTAATTTCTATAATTTTTTTTCTTTTTTTATTAATAAAAGAGATCAAACTAATAGCTAACTAATATTAAAAATCAATGTTATCACTTAAAACTTTCTAGAGTGTACTTAAAATCCGTTGACCCAACCCGTCACAATGTGCTATGCTAACATTTTGCGAACAGATCCGGAGCGCTCCGCCGAATATTAAACTTACCAAATTGGAGTGACCATGACACTCAGAAAATATTAGAAAAAATATGACGAATTATTTTGCTGTTGTCAAGCCCACAACTTTTAGTTATAACATTATTTCATTATTACCATAACTTTATTTTCAGTGGTGTAGCTAACTGTACACTTGGTAGCCGGCAGATATATAAAATATTGCGGAAAGCCTTTAAAAAATATAATTAACAAACTTAACACATGTTTCTATCCGATCAAAAGAAACAATATTGGCATGTTAAAATTGAGTTTGAAAACGCATAGATTTCGAAAACTAAAGCCTTGATAATAAACGATTAAAATAATATTTTCCTCTATATTAATTACATTAACCAATTGATGCGGTTTTTTTAATAGCTATCAGTAATTATTAATACAAACCGGATATCCCATACTGACAGTAACAGAGATATGTTCATTTGCATCTACAGGGTGTTTAAGACAAGAAGACGTCGCGTCGTTTTAAAAATAATAAACGCGATTCAATGGATTATTCCATTGAGTATATTTTTTTAGAATTGTAGAAGTATCTTGCTTCTTACTTGACCTTTTTTGTGCATACGCCTTACCCCCCGTTCACATATGGTACGTTTTACTGGATACGTTTTGCCGGATACGTTTCTTTTTCATCGATGGCGCATGGAGTTGTATGGGCGACTTCACATATGGCACAGTATTCAGTATACGTATTTTCGATACAAAAAAGGTATCCAGTAAAACGTTTCATGTGTGATCGGGCTGTTACTCATCTGCATCCGTCTATATGATTTTTTACACCCTGTATGAGCCTTTAAGTCCCTCGGTTAAATATGAGAATAACTAAAAACTTTTTTTTTTTTTTTACAGACCACTGCAAAAGGATACACAAAAAATGGAAAAATCTTACAGCGTTTGACACACGTATGTATTAAAACATTACATATTTAGATGTTGTAAGCTTTGCTGGTAAAATATTTGAACTTTATTATTAATTTACTGTTTTATTCGCTGAAAAATATTTACTTTATTTTGTGTTTTTTTGTTTTTTTTTTGATTTTGTTTTTCAATATGCATGTGTATTTGTGCTTGATTATATGTATGTGTGTTTGATGTGAATAAATTAAATATCTATCTATCTATCTATCTAACGCCACCTATGTGATTACTTTGGGGCTAGGTGGCACTATATGCAGACGCAGACAGATTTTCTGACAATAAATCATAGTGGATATTCCAAAAAGTCGAACAAAACGCAGTGTCTTTTTGATATCGGTTACTAAGGCGCGGAACAACAATTTAGGAACTGTTTATGATTGTACAACTCAAAGTGCCTAAAATGCACCAGATGTAATTATTTAGTATACCAGGTTCCAATATTATTAAATTCTAACATTGTAAGCTCGACCTTACTTTGCTCTGTTTGGACAAACCTTCAAGGTTTTTTGACAGTAAGCACTTCAAATTAAATATTTTTTGTTTAATAAATAAATGTTAAAAGAAACTGCCTGTGTCTGCTTTTCGGACCACTGTAAACTGAATCTGGTCACTTTCCACCAGGTGACACACGAGGGCGACACTGAAAGTTTTTAGAACTGGCCACTTGTAAACAATGTAATAGAACAATAAGTTTAAATTTTAAAAATAGAACTTCTTGTGAACATTATTGAGTATAAATTAGATTAATTTGTCATTTGTTTCACCATTTGGCAGCTAATTGAAAATTGTGTCACGTCAGTATGAATTCGACGTGATATAATTTTAGTATAGTCTGACAAAACTTTTTGGGCAGTTGGATGTCGGTTTCAGGAGGGCGTACCTTATCATAAGAAAGAAATAATTTGAAAAAAGGGAATTGAATATACGAATTTAAAAAAAATCTCTAATTGTTTCACATAAATTACCCTAGTGCGAAAACTAGTCATTGTAATGAAAGGAGTAGTGTTTAAACCGCTCTTCAATTTCATATGCCATTCCAATCTCTACAGACTTTTGTAAATCTTACTTCTGCTGCAAATTTTTTTAGTTAAAAAAAACTCCCAAACAAATTTAAAAAAATTGTAAGACCAAAGTTTTGCTCCATGCTTCTAAAAAGTACCTTAACATATATGCTTATTCTTGATACAAAAATTATAACGGTCGAACAATATTAACATCACATTAAAAATTAACCTACCAAAGGCGGCTGTAGAAGTAATCTGTTCTTATTTCTTAAAAGATTTATGCCCAGTGGATACCTCATTTTTAACCAAGGCCCAAAAATTCCATCGTTTTGATTAGTTGATATTTTATTTATTTTATTCCCGAAAGTAAAAGAAAAACTTCGAGGACAATGGACGCCGAGGAAGCAGTGGCTGCGTTCCAAAAGACCGTCGAGAAGACCCCTAGAACTAGTGGGCAAAGTGCTTTTCTCAGTGATTGTACCGAATGCAGCGATGTATTGATTTGGATAGAAACTCTTCTGTAAAGATATAATTAAAATAATAAATTGCTTGCTACTTGCCTCTGTTTTTGATTGTCTTAGAACTTTCAGTGTCGCCCTCGTAAACGACAAACGCCCCGTTCGTTTTATATTTTAAAATGCGAAGTATAAGTGCACGCATTTTATAGTATTTTAATTTATTTTATTTACGTTACATTATAGCTTTGCATTTTGATATCAGACTGTTTCTCTTAATCGCTTTGCCATTTATTTAGGTAATATCGACAGCCCTGAGGAATAAACCTGTAATCGCAAAAATCAAACTTAACAGGAGAAGCAATAGTGTTTTTTGGTTATAACTTTGATATAAAAAGTTACTATGACAGCAATTTTATATGACAGGAAGGGTACTTTTAACCCCAATAGCCCTTTGCTCTCCATTTGAAAATTGAATAAATACATAATTAGTTATTCACTAAACCACATCATACCGAAAATAGTTTCATGAAATTTTAAGTGTATTGGTTTTTTACGATTTTGAGATATCAATTCTATACATGTAATGACAACTTACCTGATTATTCTTGTAAATTTCTTAAAAATTATAGACATAACATTGCTTTGTTGGGTTATCTGACTTTTTTTTTGTTACATTGACAAATTGTAATGTGCACTTACCGACTTCTTATGGTTAATTGTGTCCATGGCTCAAGTAGCTTCGAAAAAGTTGGGAATCATCTCGAAGGTACGGCGGTACTTCGGCCCTGCACAGCTTCTTAACTTATACACAGCTCAAGTGCGATCATGCATGGAGTACTGCAGTCATCTTTGGGATGGTTCAGCCAAATATCAACTAGAAGCGCTGGACTCCGTTGACCGAAGAGCCCGTAAACTAATTAATGACGTCGACCTTACAACCAAAAAACTGCAGACCTTAGAGCATCGTCGTAAGGTTGCGTGTCTAGCCGTGTACTACAGGATACATTTTGGTGAGTGCGCCAGTGCTCTGTTTGAACAAATTGAACCCTCACCCTTTTACCATCGGACTACTAGACGCAGACAGAACTTCCATCCGTATGTGGTAGATATTCCGAAAAGTCGAACTAAGCGCTTTGACAGTTCCTTTTTGATAAGGTTTGGAATGAACTGCCTGCGTCTATTTTCCCTGACCAGTATAGTCCTAGTACTTTTAAGCATCGAGTGAATAGGTTTCTCGTGGATGGACGTGTACCACCTTAGTCTTTATGTTCACTTAACATCAGGTGGCATGGAAGACAAACGTCCCATCCATAATTTATAAAAAAAAAAAAATTGTAACCTTATAAGGGTAACGTAATGTAACAGGTATATTATAGGAAATTCCTTATTGTCATATTTCTTGTAATCGTTATTGACCGACTATGTGAAATTAATTTGCTGTCGGTATCTTTAAGAGAAAACTTAAAGAAAACTCATAAAAATTATTGAAATTCTCTTTTTTTTTGGGAACATATTCCCTAAAGAATCACAATAATTGTAATTGGTAAAAGTTAAAAAAAAATAGTCTTAAAAACATCAAAAATATTGACTAATCTGAGTTATCATTGGTATCATCATTATCTTCTTGTTCACTATTTTCTTCAGAATTCAAAGATTCATAAAATGAGTGCTGAAGCCTTGGAATTGCATAAAGACAGTAAATCAGTATGCAACGCCTTGTTTATTGGAAGAGGTTGATGATAAGCACGTTGCAATACAACATCAGCTTCAACCAACGTATCTGGTTTAGGTTTTTGTTCGTGTCATTTCATTTGAAATGAATTTATGATATCTTATTTCAAACAAAAGAATCATTTCGTTAATATCTCGCACACAGCCAGTTTTATTCAATTTTGAAATCGAGCCGTTCTTATTGAAACGCCCTATAGTTTGTGTACGATCATTTTTCCGATCTAGAGTCATTCGTTTGATATTTTCCGTTTTAGTATGTTTAATTAATCATGTATAACCATTGCTCGATCAGATAGTTATTAAAAATTTTCAAATATTTACTGTATTTTTACTGCCGCAGTTCATTTTACAGGTACACTTAGGACCCATATCCTTTTGTGAATATAAAGATAAGATAAGATTCAATATTACTAGATGTTTCGCGCGGGAATATCGGATAAAAATTAGCCTATGTGCTATTCCAGACTGTAGACTATCACTATGCCAAATTTCATCGAAATCCGTTGAGCCATTCTGCCGTGATTGAGGAACAAACATCCATACATCCAATCATTCACATTTATAATATTAGTAAGGTTAGGATAGGATAATAGACAGGTTATAAAATCTTGACAGTTAATAAAATAGGTGAAATCGCTAACGATTGGAGGTACCTAGTTACATTTTAACTAGGTATTATAAGTAAAAAATACAATGTAAATAAATTTACCACCCTAAAGATCACAAGAATAAACCTTTAATCGCGGTAACCAGAAAAAGTAAAAAAAATATTTCACAGTAATAATATTTTACCGAAATGTTGTCACTGAATTAAATTTGCAATATTGTATTCCGATATTTTTCATGTAAATAAATTCTCAAAAAAATCCGAAGAACAAAAGTGTTATAATAAATTCATAAAAATAACTGCAGAAAAATTCTGAAAAAAATTGAGTACGTGTATGCAGAACCGCAGATATCGAAAATGCGACAGTAAGAAGTCAGTCATAGTATAATACGGGTTTATTCCTTGGGGACGTCGATATGATCCTTACAAATTATAGGTACAGGGTTATTGGTAAATTGGACCGTCATTTTAAAAGATTCCAGTCTAATTACCAATAACCATGTATGTTATAAATTAGGCATTCAAGAATATAAGTAAGCATCGTAATTTTAAACACAATATTAAATAAATGTACAAAATAAAAGCACTGTGAAAGATCTGATTATTTTTAATTTTAAAGTCGATTCCGAAATGGTTTTGAATTTTCTATAAATAAAGTTTTTTTAGATGATTATTTAAATATGCCTTGAAGTGTTTGTACTTGTAATAGGCTACTTTTGTGCTAGGTATAAGGCTAGGAACTGCAGGTTCTGTTTTTTCCTCGCTGTACATAATAAATATCGTCTAAGTCTGCTGCTTGCGGCATTTAGTTTTTGTTTAAGGGTATCAATATAATGGATTATTTCTGAATTTGCGTCTTCGTATTGTGCATGCTGATTATATGTTTTTTTTATTATATTTGTTGTATCTACTATTTTTGGGTTTCGATTTCCTTTTGAGTATTGTGTTATATGGCCGATATAGTAACGTAGTTTTTTGATTTTATTTTCTAACCGTTTTTGCCAATTTGGCTTATACTGCTCTTTATATTATTATTATTATTTTATTGAATGGACGAAATAAATCAACTTTTATTTTCTTTTTGCAGTAACATCGAAAAATTATCGAAGATACTACCCATCACCTCGGTCTTCCGTCGGCCCCTTTGTAGTTGATCCAGCGTATGCAAATCTTAGCCTTCGCAAAAAATCTCCACTTCCAGGAACATCCAAAGTACCTAAAAGCACCCTCAAATCTTCTTCTTACCGTCAATCAAGTCCCATCCATTCAGCTCCTTCGGTAACAACAACTCATGTTCACGTTAATAGTAGTGCTATTAACAACAAACCAAAAATTAATTACAAAGATGAAGGCAACCGTTACTACAGTAACTTTGATCGAGAAGAACCATCAACAAGTTACCAATTTCAAAGCGCATCGTCCTTTCCAAGGTCGGTGTTTAAAGAGCCGAAATCGAAATATTCCAGCACGGAGTACAGGTCAAATATCACCAATGTCCCTATTCAGCGCCGTGAGTCCAGAAGCATTCATAGAGACTTTTCGGCCTTGAAACGGCACTCTGCTTCTTTAGACTATTATAGAGCCCCTCAATCATATGACCGAACTTATAGCTTACCACGTAGAAATCACCCAAGGTATCTTTGTATTCCCCCTATCCGAATTCCGAGGGACAAAATTAAATACAAAAAATCTTTGGCAAATTCTATACCTGTTAGTTCGCACGTTTATTCTAATGAATCTATTCATAATTTACCATATTTAAAACTATCTTCTGACTATCCTTACTTACCGTTAGCTATAGGAGAATCCCCACCACCCTCACCTGCTCCAAATCCATCTGCATTTTTTGGTCAATCATATATTCCTGACGAAGATTTATACCGTTTTGAGCGTTACCCCCTGTATTATTCAACCCCGACTACTCCTGAACTTGTTGATCCTGCTGTAGACCCTTTCCTAAACTATGAAGAAGATCAAGAACCGGAGGAACCAATAAGATCCTGTTCTCCTACATCGCCCAGCCCCTTCTTCCCGTGTGATAGTTACAGCAACCGGTACTACAGTAATTATAACAGCTGGAAACCTCGTCGACCCTCTGGTAGGCCTAGAAAATCAATGGGAAGAATGAACGCCGTGGACCAGGAGCAAAAAATTATTATTGAATTCTGTCATTTACTGGAAAAATCGGAACAGTTATTTAATGGACTGCGGTAAGAATATTTTTTAATCATTAAAACGGGTTTTGTAAGCTGAAAAGTTTAGATGAGCCCAATAATTTCGAGTTCAATGTATTTTTACGATATATTTATACTCTTCACCAGATGTATACAGGGTCTATCGAAAATAGAGTTTGGAGTTGGTCCGGATGTAAGACTGTAAATATTTTATATTTTTATCTTTTAGAGGGTAGCGACTACAGCTTACTTGACAGCAATATTTAGATCCCATCCCACACATTAAGATATTTTTTTATAGAGTATATTTTGTCGATAACCTTGTTCTGGTGTTCTCATTTTGGTGAATTTGGTGGCAAAAGTTTTGTATTTCTGGTGGATTTTTCACCATAATGATGAGAAGTGTTACCATAGTGGTTTGAATGTCATTTAAGTGTACATTTTTATCATTTTGGTGGAATTCAACTGATGTTATCCGATATATTACTTACTTTCACTTCTACCTAATTAAAGTTCAAAGGTCACTTGAAACCTTATTATATTTCACTACATTCAATATACCTATCTGTATCTTTTACTCTCAATTATTCATTAAGTGGAATAGGTTTTATCATTTTCGTGGATAAGTT
Source organism: Stenoptilia bipunctidactyla (assembly GCA_944452665.1). NCBI lineage: Eukaryota > Metazoa > Arthropoda > Insecta > Lepidoptera > Pterophoridae > Stenoptilia > Stenoptilia bipunctidactyla. The sequence continues at coordinate 50,979,526 of OX101721.1, read as the reverse complement.
TGATCATTTCGGAGGGTAGTTTTATCATATTGGTGGCATAAAAAAAGACTTGTTCATTTCAATAGTGCTTCATAAAAAATATAATTTAATTAATATCTACTCATTAAGGTAGCCATATCAGTAACTTGAAGTATAAAATAAAAAGAAAAACTTATAATAAAATAAATTACCAAAATGATAAAAAATATCGCCTTGTTGAAATTAACCCACTTTTTTGTTATGACATTGAAACACAAAATATTTTCAGTATTTTTGTTTTTCAGAGAGCTCCCTCAACATGGCAAGCAATGGCATTCGTATTTTGCAAGGACTTTTGTCATATACACAAAGCTGTGGAAGTTCCAAAAGCAGCATCGGGATATCTTAGATAAGAAATACGGACTCAAGCGATGGCAAATAGGGGAGATCGCTTCTAAAATCGGGCAGCTTTATTATCATTTTTAGTAAGTTATACGTTGAGTACAAAACATTGACCACAACTTGGGCAAAAGTACACCAGTAAAAGAGCTTGTTAACTACTTTTGTTTATCAATTTACTTGTTAAGTAATATTCAAATACAAATTTACATAAACAAATACAATATGTATGTAAATGTATGCAAATAGATATTAATAGTAAAAATTTCAAAATTGGTCCAATAGTTTTCAAGTTTATTCGTTATAAATACATATATAAATCTTTCTTCTTAATATGTTATACCTACAAACCATTTTCTTAATAATATTAGTATTAGAATAGAAGAATAGATTTAACGTACCTACCTTTGTTGCTAGGTATTGACTATCTGGAGCTTCTTTCAAAAACTTTTCAACGTCGGCTGGAGACAAAACTTTAGATTTTCGGCCAATATATCCATCCGACTGTCTTTTCAAAAATGCCATCAGGCTACAGTATGTTTTTATATCTATACTGTGTTTGAGCTTCATAATGCTTCTTAACATGGAATTGATGCACCACAGGGAGCTGGGTTTGAATTTTTTTCCCAGTTCAGAGAAATATGCCAAAAACACATTTTCAGAAAATGACTAAGTATTTTTCTTCGTTTTCCATTTTAAAAAACTATCATATGCAGCTATGTACTTCTCCTTAGATTTTTCTGGTATTAGGCTATCGTTTGCAATTTTCGCTTCATTAAGTATTTCGGGCGGGGTTAACTGTAATAATTGTTCTTCTTTCGAACTAGAACTTGACATTTTAATAAGATTTATTTGAAAAAATCACGCACAGACACACTTGATAACAAAGCTGTGAATTGTGATTGAAAAATGGCGCCAAACCTCGCGCATGCACTTAGGTTTTTTTTTTCCGCCAAATGTGTCATGCCATGTCTGTATATACAGCCTATTTTACGTGAAAATGTTTAACTTGGAGTGGTAAATGCAAACATTTTAATATTTTATAACAAATTATTGTAAATAATTTGTTTGATATACAAATTTGTTTTACTAATACAAGGCGCAAACATTTAAAAATGTATATGGATTTGAAGTGGTATAAAATCTCTTTGTTGTTTCTGAAAATATTTAATGTATAACCCGGATCAATAAAATATGCTCTGTTTACTCGCATGTGATTTGCACTAAGGTACAATTCAACTTTGTAGGATTCATTATATTATGCACTAGGATATAATATATTATGCACACGTGACTTATAGCCCAGTTTATAGTTCTAAATTCAATAGAGTAAGGCTCACTTTACGAGCAAGTGTGTTGAAAAATAATTTATTGTATGTCTTTTGCAGCCTCCGCACTAGTGACACGAAGTATTTACATGAAGCTTACTCGTTTTATCACGTCATTCGAGAAAGGTGCTACTATACAAAAGCCTCAGAAGAAGATAGGTGTGAGCTGATGGTCAAAAAACTGCGTTACTACTCCAGATTCATTGTTGTGGGTCTCCTCTTAAAGAAAATCAAACTGGTACTGGAGCTTGAGAAGGAATTAGATGAACAGATAACTGAGTACGCTAACACATACGATCCTACTGACCAGGAGGAATGGACAGTGGTTGCTGATGAAGCCTTCATTCAAGCAGATACTTTCTATCATTCATCCTGAAGATTACTGCGTTACTTTATCTCACAGGTAATGATCGTAGATTTTTTAAGGTTTATATTCTGTTTAAGGATCAATTTTATTATTTTTAGGCTCGCTTATAACAGTACTGATTGTGGGAAATAACATTCACCAGGTGCAGTTCTCCGAACTTACGATGGACATGTTTAGGATCCTACAAACTCTAAAGAGGGAATCTGCTGCCGATGTCCAACACATGTTTGAAGAGTCACCTAAGCAGAAACCATGTGCACCAAGTAAAGGTAAAGTACAATAACATATATTTTTTTTAGTGTAATACGATTTTATTAAAATCCTTCGAAATTATTATTATTATGCTTACGTATACAGAGAAGACAGCCTACTATTTAAGGAATGATGCTGACCTACTTTTGTTTTATAAATTATAAAATTATATTGCATTTCCATAGTTGCTGCTTATCGCGAATGATTTATGTAAAATGATAACTGTGATGAATTGTTTGAATTATATACAACTTTAGACCTCAATTATTTAAAAGCATTTCAGATATATTATGTAAGTCAATAGTTCATAAAAGCCGGGGATGAGTTACCTTCTAGCGAGAATGCTGATGACAAATATAAATATGCACCAAATGCGGCAGCATCTCATTAATATAGGTACGCATATATATTTTATGTATCAACAATTTTGAAAAGTGGCTTGACTTTAAATAATGAAGAGGATCCTAGCGGATATAAAAACGAACTAAAAGATTTTCACCTTAAGTGCATTAAGAAAATCTTCTAAACCACAGCAATGCGCCGCACAAATGCAGCTTTGCGAGTTTTATTTATTTTTGATGTGGTCTTATATTTATGGTCTGCAGGCTAAAGGATTTGGCACAGTAGACGCCTAGCTTGAACATTTCAATTTCAGTAGGCATCAGTAACCATCTACGTCTAAATCCTTTACTTGTTTTTTTGGCCGTGTATGAAGAAGCGTTGCCATGATGTAGGAGAATGCGGCTTTTTGGTCGTCTTTATTGAACTTTTTCTAAAATGGTAAAATAACAAATGGTAGAATACCATCCGGCATTAACACTTTTGATCTTAAAGTAGGATTGTGCAGATAGTTGAACAAAAAAATCGCCATCATTTTCAGTTATTCAGTTATTTTTAGTTTTAGTTAAAATAATTAATGGTCATTAATTTACTTAGAGTTTACCAAACGTAAATAAAAATACTTTAATAAATAAAAAGTAAATCTTTTATAATAATTATTAATTACAACTTTTTATGCATTGACCAATCATAGTTCATAAATTTATTTCGATGTTTAATTCGATGTGCAATAACTTTATTCCTTGCAACGATGCACCATAGTATTTTTACCAACGCCCACCGTTCAAAACGCTTATTGAACATTAACATCGGTTGTATCGACATCGTTGGTGAAAAAAATGATGTCGATGAAAAATACCAACAATGACCATATCCAATAAAATCATTATTAATAAAACCAAATATAAAATAAAAAATTATTAAACTGAAATACTTTTTTACTGTCCGTACGCGCGAGTGTGAGTATAGACGGCACTAGTTTGCGAGCCAGAGAACATGATAAGCGCCGCCATTTTCAATTCCTTTCTTTAATGAACCGTGTCCGTGTCTTTTGTAAACCGTTAGTCTGTCCTATTAATACCCTAGAGTTATGGGAAATCAAAAGGAACACCTTGTCCTTGTATATTAATGATAAAAAAATAATCTTAAGGTAAGGTATATTCATCGCTGATTTTTATTGTCTGACTATTTGGATGTAGTACATAAATTAGCAAAATGGTACTTTTTTTTAGTAACGTTCATGATATTGTTCACTGTTATTATTGGAAATTCGTTCATTTAAATGGTTGCCTTTATTAAAAGCCATTGACTTCCCCAACTGAAGATGTTTTGTATAGGGTCTTTCAATAAGGACGGGTCGGTTTCAAAATTGAATAAAACAGGCTGTGTGCAATATATTGACGAAATTATTCTTGTATTTAAAAGACCTATTCATGCCATTTTGTTTTGATTATGACATCGTTAAACTGCCCGCCGCGTCTTCGAACAGTGGCACAAATCTGAGAGGTCCAATTTTCTATTTATAATTTATAAAGGTATAGATATCCGGATGCAAGAAGATGGGATTCCCTGGCTTTAAATTGTTATTGTGTAATATCAAAAGATGATTGTTGTTGAGTTTCTTGCCACTTCTACTCAACAGATCGACTTTCCGAAGTGGTGGTAGATTCAGTTCAATTTGTTAATTGTTTGACTTATTTCAAGTGTATTTAAATACTTTGGAGTTTCTGTAAAATAATTTACACCAAATATTGGAGGAAATAAACTTAGCAGTTCACCGCAGCATGTTTTTTAAACGCGATGCTCCATGATGCTCCATGCCACTATGCTCGAAGCGTTAGAAAATATTTAAACGTAATTTTCCACAGCGTTGCATTAGCCGTAGAGGGTCTATACAGTACACATAAGGGAAGACGATAAACGACGCAGAAGTTAAGCCAAAAGTTAAAGATGTGAACCACGGCCTGTCACATAACAACATAAACCGACTTAAAATTCAGGCACAATAAAAACAAATAATGTTTGTTACCTGGACAAAAAGCTTTTCAAGTAGCGATTTGCGAAATAAGATAGGGCTGCGTAAATGGAAATAATTACTTTTTTTACTGGAGTACATTTTTCTTTGTGTTGTTGTATTGTTAGGCAAATGAAATTATCGGATATTATTTAACATAAGCACTAGCAGTTTTTAAGATAGGCTCTAGGAAAAAATATTTGACTTTTTTTTACGACCTAGATCTAGTTATATCTAGATTTTCTGAAAATATCGGTTTGTTTCAACATTATTTCCATCTGTAAAAAGCCATGATTTACAGGGGTTCGCGACCGTAGACCAAGTAGTTAGTCTGTTTTTACAAATTTTCTCTAAAAATCTGTTTTTTTTTTTCAAAAAAATCGTAAAATTGCAAATATCCTCGGTACCACTAAATATTGCTGAACATACATTGGGGTTATTTTGGTAGGTATTGAGGTCCTCCATCTCTGGGAAGGTTTGATCCACCCCTCAAGTTACGCCCTGTATAAAAGAAAGTCGTGTTAGTTACAATATTTATAACTCAACAAAAATAAATTGTCCTGCCATTGAAAAAAAATTTGGACGGGTTTAAAAACTTCATAAGCGAAACGCTCCAAAAATATGAAAAAAAATTATAAAAAAAAACTTTATTCCTTGGCAAAATCTTTTGTGCTGGTTAGTAACAGACCACCCCACCTACCCCCCTTTACCTATGGTTCATTTAGTTCGGCTGGTTTCGTGTTAAGTTCGTAGTTGGCAGCATATGTCATCGATCGTACCTACCATTTTTAGTATTTGTCAATAATAAAAATGTAAACAATGGCTTTTTGCTTTATAAACATGGTTTATAATAATAATAATAATAAATCTTTATTTCTTTATAAATCGACCGCACCAGCATAATGTAAATACCTGTAAATACATGTAAATACCTAGATCCGTAAACTACCAAATTCAGGTTTTTATAAGTAAAACATAGGACAACTATCTCTTCGGGGATGGTGTTATGATTGAAAGATTGAAGTCTTGGAAAAGAGGGACTCTGAGACTATGTAGAAAAATAAATTATTAAATTACCAATAGTCATTATGTTTCTATCTCATTATCACTGTTGTTTGATCCTCGTAGTATAATACAATATAATACAGATATGAAACAACAATTTAAATATGGTTTTGACCTTGAAATATTTACAGACGCTTTTAGCCATTTTTAACATTTTTCACACAATAAGTCCCGAGAATTCAGAATTCATGTCCAGAGAGCGAAGACTGTCATTATTTTTAATCAATAAGTTCTTAATAACAAAACTCTCTTGACTCCACAGGGCCTCATTTGGACGGTTCTCCGCGACGTGACAATCCGTACAAGTACTTACTGTTCAAACCTGCCCCAAGTCAGGTATTTGTGTATCTCGGGAGCGGATGCCACGATTTACCACCAGGAGGAGTTTTGCTGCTGTACATCTCTGCGGATGGACAAGGCAGCAAATCCACGCAGCAAACAGTTGATGATGGTTAGTTGTTTTTTTTTATGTTTCGATTCCTTTTTTTGCTTTCAATAGGCAGACATTTTAAAGTACAGGTATTCAGAAGTAAAGTTAAATGACAAAGGAATAGCTGTGATTCAAAACTGAATTAATTTCAGATAGTTCGCTCTTGTAGGTAGTTCTCAATAAACCTGTAAATCTTCCTCAAGCGTTACAATAATAAATAGTTTTTTTTTTTAATCCAATTTTTTGTTTCAGTGATTCAAGCAATCAAAGTTATGAACTTTATTATTTCAGTTTAAATTCAATTTTCTTACTACAAAATTTTACTTCTGAAATAGGTACCATTGCAAAAAAAAGTAAAGACATCGTTGTCACATATTAGTAATATTGTAAGAATACAGTTTTTTGGAGTTACCAGCTTCATGGCATTCTAGAATACCTCTGCTGTGTAAACTCTTTATGAAAAGCTTATTAGGACTGATACATTCTATGTTTTTCTTTTGCTCCCAGCCCTGCATGGGAAAATATTTTCATTCTAATAATAATCTATTCATTAATAATTTGCAGCAAGCTACAATATGGGCGGAGTAGTCACCACGTCCCGGTCTGACTCCACTCGCGATAATCGAGATATGAAAGACCCCAAAAACCCTCCTCAGAAGGTCAAGGAGCCGCAATGCTTGCATCCCGGAGACTTATACGCCTACACAAGGCGGTCATTGTTCCTGGTCATTGACTCGGATAACTCATACGTGTTCCAGAATATGCCAAGGAATTTTGGACAACCAATGGTTGTCCTAATGTCACCTTTGGAAATGCCACCTCAATATCATGGTGATTATATTTTAAATTATTTGAATATTAAAACAAAAACACTTTTAACCGGATCTATCGCGTATAATTTATATTTTACATTTTAACTCGACGTTTCGGTGTCTGCAGATCCCGTGGCCGCGACAGACCTATCAATCTGACGCCTGACATCTCAGTCGCTCGTGACCACGGGGTCAGCAAAGACACCGAAACGTCGAGTTAAAATTGTAAAATATAAATTATACATGATAAATCCGGTTAAAAAATAATTTTATTTAAATTACGAATCGTGAAAACGTAAGACAATATTTGAATGTTGCCTGTTTTGGGTATTTTTGGGATTCTTGCTCTTGTATTTTGTTAATAAATTTCTAATTAGCTGGTTTCAGACCACAATACTAAGATTTATACAGAAAATCGTTTTTTTCTGATTGCGTGGATTCAAGATTTATATATTTATAACATCATCATTTATATAAAGCTATTTTCAAACTTCAAATATACTATTTTACAACTTTATATATATTTTTCAGCTCGGAAGCATCAAGGCAACCTTTTCACTCTATTCCTGCATTCGCCCTTGACCGCTATTTGCTTCTGCTGTGAGGTGCACACAATATCTCTAGCCCAATGGGAGCGTGCACAAACCTATGTGGACACATTCATGATCGAGGTGTCGCAGATCTTCACGAGGTTCCGAGTTGGTTAGTTCCTCTTAATTATTCTTCAATCTTAAGTAACATTTCAGTTTTTAGACAAAGGGAATTAAAGACTGACCGCCTGGCCACGGGACATTGGCCATGGCGAAACTTCGCGCCACGCGAACGGTGGCGCATCTTGCGACTGAAACAAACTATTGAATTGTAATATGGTAGGTAGAAGTTAGTTTGAAAACCTGGTCTTTTTTATTATTTTTGAGTTGAAACAAATATTTTGAAATTTTGTGTGCTAACTGTACTATCTGTCAATGCATGAGCAGGCCGCCATTTATGATTACTTTCTTATTCCCAATTTATTAAAGCACCGACTCCAAATTGTAGACAAACAATCCTAATAATTACAAAGAAAACAATTTTATAAAAAGGATAAGATGAAATCTTACCCCTTAAAAGGAAAATATAAGTGCGAATGAAAGTTTGTAAGTATTTTTGTACGAAATCCCTTAAAGAAAAGGACATTTTTCAAAATTCTACTTCTATAAATATTGTAAAATCTGGTTTAAAGGAACCAAAGGGATCAGCTAGTAAACGAATAGGAAAGAACTACTTTTTTATATGTGACTAAGCCTGCGTTTGAACTCAATCCTACCTGATGGTTAGAAAAAATGTAATCAAAGACGCAGTACAGATATCTACAGTAATTCAACTCGTTCGCAGCTTTGAAATAAATGCCAAAAGCGCCGCGGTCCGTTCACGTGTGTTAGGGCTGCCCGCCTTCACCGTTTAAATTACATTTGCCTACTGTGTGTTTACTTGCATTTAGTTTTGTGACTGCAAATATACTATTTTTATAAAAACAAATACAATATTTTGTCAATTGAATAGGAAGTGTTAAAAAAATACGTTTTGTGTCTAGAAACCATGTTTACGTTTGAATAACAAACCGGTCTTATAAATTAGCGACCGAAAAATACTTGCGCCTCGAGTGAGATGCACGAAAAGACGTATTATTAAATTTTAAAGTATAAACAATCCGCATATTAACGTAAAGCTCAATCAACAATTGTTTGGGTATGCAGTCACTCGAACCTGGCCGCATGCCGAGATCGAGCCGCGTAGGTATAGCTCGCGTTTCGTCCGTTTGTATGAAGTTGAATTACTGTAGATACCGGTACTGCGTCCAAGATGAGCACGGGTTTAGCTGATAGAGTTGGCTCTTCATAACCAATAATTTTCTCTTATTTCTTCTAGATGCTGTCTATTTGAGCTTCATGTGCGACGACTTCCTTCGCCTGTTGGTCTTCCGTTACATATTTACCGAAGTTGCTCTACGAAACCACACTTCCTTTAAAAATCGCAATCAACTGCCACGAGCGATGCCGCCGCTGCCCGAAGATCTTATAGAGCACCCATCGCTCTTTCACATCATTTTGGACTTGGCTGCTTATTTCCAGGTAATTAAAAGAAACTCAATTTGGGCTAAATTATGTGGTGTCTATGTTAAAAATATTTATCAATCATTTATTTATTTATTTTTGGTGGAATTTTTGAATGCCACCTAGAGGGAAAGTAATCTTAATAACAGAGATAGCAAATATTACTCCAAAGAAGCATTCCATTATTTTAGAAAAGAAATAAAAATGCATTCAAAGATTTTTCGAAAATTCGCTTGCTTCACTCAGGAATCGAACTGACTAAAATCTAAAAATGAAGATTTCATGGTTTTCTTTTCATTAAATTAACCAAGTATGTTAGAGAGATTTTATTCTTGTGATCGATGCAATAAAATGAAAGAGTGTCATTTTTACAGATTTTAGTCGGTTTGATTACAGAGTAAAGGGAGCGAACTTTTGAAAATTTTTGAACACAGTTTTATTTCTTTTCAAAAGTAAAGGAAAGTTTCTTTTAAAGTAAAATTTGCTATCTCTTTTATTTAGAGCACTTTTCCTCCAGGTGGTATTCAAAAATTCCACCCTGTATAATAAGATTGCAATTAAGTAAGCTTTTTAAAAGGTGCTGTGTCCTAAAGCAGTATTAAGCTTAGAAATAACTTCATCTATGTTTTTACTCCTAATATGCCTATATTCACTTCAGCCAAGATACGTTCCCAGGACGGGATTTGGCATTGAAGGCATATGATACCACTACATTCAGAACGAACTATTTTTAAAATGCAAAACTTAAAATTTATTTAATTGTTCATTTTTTTTTCAAGTTTTAATCAATATTTATAACTGAAGAATGCTAATCAAAATAATAAACAAAATATTTCAGGTGAGGCATCAGTTCGCTGAGCTGCAAGCCGGCCCTTCGAGTTCGCAAAAAGAATGATATCACGTTGCTGGTCCGACAGTGACGTTTGTGGAATAGACCCTCTTTCCAAAAGTTTGTGTCAAATTAATGTATTGTGGATAATACGATTTTAATAGTTCAAAACTGTTCTTTAGATATAACAGTAATTATTGTACGAAACGTGTTTTCAGAATCGTATATCTATGTATTTAGTATAGGTCTTATATTTACTGAAAATAAATTAGTTATGAAAATTGAAGTTGCTGCATTCTTAAAATTCAATCTTTTTAATATGAATTATACTTATTTTACACAGCTCTCATATTCCATGCATGTTGACTACGCGATCATTGCTTTTTTAAATTGGTATTGGATAGTATATTTGACTGCGGCTTCGATTGTCTACAGTCTATATATTAAGAGTTACAGATTAAGTCGACCTTGATCCATTAAAGGCGTGTACTACCCGTCTTTTCTTACTAATTTTACTATGAAACACCCTACCTCAAACCTTACCGTTTCGGAGATAATCAACTTTTAATTCTTTTTACTAAAAATTTATACGTCGATTATCTCGAAAACGGTTAGGTTTGAGCAAGTGTTTCATGAAGAGATAAGTTAAAATAGACGGGTAAGTGTAACCCTCTATTATATTATAGACTGAATACACATAGCGTACGTACACAATCGTAATAAAAAGACATCAGAAATATTACCTGACGGAAAGGTAGATTCCGTCTTGAATGTTACTTTCATATAAACAAATTAAATACATATTTTTTTTTATTTTGTTTTAATTTTTCATCTATTCATTATACTACTTCCATTTCTTTATCTTCTGCATGACAGCTCCTGTGAAAACTTGAATGAGCGTGTTTTCGCATTATGTGTGCATTATTTTATAAAAATATGACGTTTACACAAGTACAATTTTATACCAGATTGGGAGAAACTGATAGGGATGGAGCTAGAGGGATCGATAAACGTAAAACAATAATAGACCGAATATTTTAAGCAAAATGTAAAAAACTAAACTACTGTCGGATAACTAATATTACACTTCATAACGAGATGTTCCACGAATTAATTCTTGATTGACAATTCCAACTTCTTTTAAACTTTGGAAGCTGTTCTAAATAAGTAAATATAGGTAGGTAGTCGACAACGAAACGAAATAATTATAACGACAGGTAAATAAAATAAATATATGCAATCAATATTATTATGTATTTGGTCACAACACTCATCGAGAAAATAAAGAAATGGAAATAGTATCAACAACGCCTATATTTATTTCGCCTCATTTCACTGCGAGATCCATTGTAAGGATATGCTAACTAAAGTACTTTTAAGTCAGTGGGTGTATTATATGTAATATGCAATTAAATGGTTCTACATCGGGGAGTGGTGGCAACACCGGGAGGGGCGCGCGGGGTCTGGTATTCCGCTCGTCACTCCATACAGGACTGTTAACGCTGCTCGTGGACATACAAGTCAAAATAATATTGTTTTATTTGTGTGCACAATAGCTAAAATAGTGTAGTGTACCTGTAAAAAAAATGCCAAATCATCAAATGTGATTGATAACTTGCTGATATCCACCATATTACTATGTTACATAAAGGACGGCAATGTAACTAAAAAAAAACACAACTAAACTTATTATATCGTTCTCGGTATTTTTCAAGGATCAAACGAACTTACCTTTATGTGAAGTTCGATCTTGATTATCTTGGCTTCGACGAAGAGATTTACTTGACATTGTAGTTGCCTTGCAATTCTGCTAACCCACTCGCACATAGTAACAAAAAAACGTTAGTTGAAGGATAATCAGTCATACCACCCTTACGCACAAGGAAATATATCATAATCTGCAACATTGATTCTTACTGGGATTAATCACTAAGGGTAGGGTCGGTTTCTAAATCTCTTCGTCGAAGCCAAAATAATCAAGATCGAACTTCACATAAGGTCAGTTCGTTTGATCCTTGAATTATCTTGGCTTCTCCTTAGAGATTTACTTGACATTGTAGATATTTAGAGTTATCAATGTTGCAGGTATTTATATTATGTATAATAGTCATAGACAAACACAAAAAAATACTACAATCAATCAATCTTTATTATAGATCAACAAACTCAAACATACGAACTTTAAATTTAAATTCATACATTAATTCTTAGATTAAGTATATTTTTTACTGAATATTGAAGACAGCGTTAGCAAAATTTGGATTTGAAATCGGCCTGTTATAAAAATTAGCAAACACTACAGATTGATTTGACCATCCAGCACATTGTCTTATAACATCTACAGAATCGCCAGCACGTTGGGCTGCAGAGGTAGACGCGTGTCTTGTGCTATGGGCGCCGAACACACTTATAGGTATCTACGTTGCACTGTTCTAGTGTCTGTTTCAACCAACGAGATATACTTTGCGATGTTGCTGCGTGGTGGGATTTCTTAAATGTTAATATTAATTTGTCTTCATTATAAGGTCTAATAGACGTTGTTCTATCGATATAATCAGATGCGGTTAAAGCTGGACATATGCTAGGGCGTTGTCTAAAAAACGGTAATTCTAACACAGGTAGTTTTTTCCCTATACCGGATGTTTTTATTAAATCTATACTAATATATAAAGCTGAAGAGTTCGTTTGTTTGTTTGTTTGAACGCGCTAATCTCAGAAACTACAAGTGGGATTTGAAAAATTCAAGTGGAAGGTAAAACCACGCGCGGTGACTTGTCATTTATATTTACAATAATTTTTTCATTGCTGATTCTCAAGTTCGATAATTTTATGAAACTTAGTGTTTGAACCCTTTGGCCAGTGGCTAACGCTAAGAGCACTACTAATTTTTTACTTAAATCTTCAAGGGACAAATTACTATTAGGGTATTTTACAGCAAATTTTTCAAGAACCAAGTTTGGACCCAAGTGTACAAATATTTAGGAAAACACGGTTTTATTTTAAAAATTCCTTTAAAATATCTTTTTACTAAGTCGTCTTGTCCCACCTTATTTTTAGAAATAAGAGATAAAGCCGATCTGTGGTTTTTAGGTCAAAACTATATTTAAATTGTTTTATCGGACCTATTTTTATTATATCATATTATATAATCGCCTTATTAATGTCTTCTAAAATACATTAGGGAGTAAAATTTTAGCATCCTACTTTGGGGCAATGCCGCAGATATTCACACGATATTTACACTGCAGAAAAGGGCTATTCGTGGAATGTATAAACTCGGAAACAGAGAATCTCTTCGAGAAAAGTTTAAAGAGATTGGTATCTCTTTTACTTTATTTTAAAACTTTTATTGTGCAAATGTTTTAAAATTTATTGTAAAATGTTATTAATGCTGTTGGTGTACAATAAAGAATTATTATTATTATTATGTGTCCAAATATTTGGGTTCTCGACTCGGGGTCGGTTTATCAAACCAGAAACGGGCTTAGCAAAATTATTATTATTATTATGTGTTTATAATAATAATAATAATAATAAAACGTTTATTTTCAGACCAGTGATCCATAGTTTGTTAGTAAAACATTGTAGAAACTTAAAGACTAGTGTTAGTAGGCATAATAATAATAACATTAATTTAATATTAGAGACATTTACAAAATTACAATTTATGTGAAATTCTATTCAAATTAATACTTATTAAAATAATACAACACAAAATTAAAATCAAAGTCAAAATCAAAATTAAATTGTACATAATTGAAATTAAATTTACTAATAATTAAACGAATATTTAGATTAAAATTGCATTACATAAATTTATCACATACCTATTTTAGCGCATGTAGCCCAATCCATCGCTGCAGGATGGGTGAGTCCCACCTGCTCATAACTGCACACAGGAGGGTGTTGCGGGAGTCGCGCGAGCGTGCTAGCAAGGAGGCGCTGCGAGCGCGGATAATGGCGGCAAACCCCGGCGTGTGCGACTCCGCGAACATCGCGGACGCACTGCAATAGCGCGGCAGCCGCAACAACGTCCTGTACGCGTTATTGTATTGGACTCGAAGATCGCTGTATGCCCTCTGAGTGAAGTTGACCCATAGACTGCATGTATAAAAAGACTGACAATATGCTTTGAACAGCGTAACTTTAACTGAATCAGTACACCTAGCAAATCTACGAGCCAACATACTGCAGCGGACAGACAGCGACCTTCGCTCCCTCTCGATGTCCAAGTTGTCAGTCTGATCATCTGCTAGCCAATGACCCAGGTACTTAAATTTATGAACCCTATTTAGTTGAACACCGCAAAAAGTAAAATTCGGAACTGAGGTGTAACGATTGTTGTTGGGGTTGAATATCATAACTACACTTTTATTGGCGTTGTACCTGAGCCCGTGGGTCACCGCATAAGACTCACATATACTAAGCAGTTTTTTCAGCGCACCATTCGAGGGGCCCAGCAGGACCATGTCATCTGCGAAGCTGATATTGTTTGTAGATACACCGTTAATATGGCAGCCGACACCTGCACTGCTGAGTTCCTCGATGAGCGCGTTTACATACACATTAAAAAGCGTGGGAGACGTCACCCCCCCCTGTCTTACCCCGCACTCCAACCTATACTCCTCTGAAAACGAGTTTGCCCATTTAACACAGTTTTTTTGATTATTATACCAGTGCATAAAAATTGATATTATTTCATGGGGTATATCGGTTTTCAGCAATTTTTCCCATAGTACATCATAGGCTACAAGGTCAAAGGCCTTTGACAGGTCAAGGAAAACAGCATACACCGGAGTTTTCCTGTTAGTATAGTACCTAACAGTCTCCTTAAGGCACAGAATAGCACTTTCACAGGATAAGTTAGGTCTAAAGCCAAATTGTGCATCATGAACTTTAATATGCTTATTCAAATGTTTACTTAGGAGACTGTCAAGTACTTTAGCAATTACAGTCGCCAAAGAGATAGGCCTATAGTTATTAATATCCGACGAGTCACCGGTTTTATTTTTGATGATTGGGACCACAATAGTGCGCATCAACTTTTCAGGCAAGTAAGAGTGGGCTAGACAAAGATTGAATAGCATAGCCAATACTCGTGGTAAATGGTCACCAGCGCATTGCAGGTGTTCGATACTGAGGCCGTCATGTCCTGGTGACTTGCCTCGAACCATGCCCTTAATGACTGCGCTCACTTCACTCGCGGTAAACCTGACACTACGCGTTTGACTGCCGGCCTCAGAATCAAACGCCTGTCGCGCCGGCCCCAATGGGGATTTTACATTAAAATGTGATTTGAACACATTGGCAATAGCGACAGGCTCACACACTCCCGCTATACTCGCAGGAAGGCTAGGCTTAGGACTTAGTTTATTGGTACTTTTCCAAAATAAACCAAATTTTTTATTAAAATGCTGTTCAGCTATAATGTTCATTTTTATTTGTTGTTGGTTATTTTGACACCATTTCAATTTACTTTTAAAAGCACGCCTCGAGTCACACATCTCTCTGTATAAAGTCCCGGTATTTGGTTTACCATTTAATAACCAATTCTCAAAGGAAAGCCTCGCCTTACTGTGAGCTTCCCTTACATGCTTATTCCATCCTGCAACATGCTTTCGCTTACAAGTTTTTTTTAAATGACTGCATTCTGCGGCCCTAGATATAATTGAGATAATTTTATCGTAAATCTTATCTATCAATTGCATATGACCCTTATCACTACACAATCTGTCACAACACATACTAAAATCTGACGGGAAATCAATTTCCCGTAGTTTTTCATTACACAATTTATAATACTTATCAGTCTGAGCCGCGTCACGCTCTCCCCAGATTACTTGGTTCACAATAATGGTTTATGCTTTACATTCACCTTAGTCAAAAAGACTAAGGGTTAAAGATGAAACATCTATGCGAGCAAGATGCAAGGGTCAAGATAATAATAATAATAATGTACATGTAATATTTTTACAAAAAAAATTATCTAGGGTTATAAAGAAATGAAAAAAGAGTAAGAATCTGAAAAAAAAAATTGTCTGTTTGTTTGTTTGTAAGTTTGTCTGTTTGCACACGCTAATCTCTGGAACCGCTGGACGGATTTGAATGAAACTTTTTTTGATGTATAGCAGTGAAGCCGAGGCAACATAAAGGGTATATTTTATTTCGGTTACTGGAATACCTGATGCAGAACCCTTAAGGGATCATCAAAACCGTAAGAAATATAGATATGATGTCTTAACAAAAGTTGTCCAGGATGATAAGCAGATTCTGCAGACATAAAAAAAAGGATCTATTTCTACAAAAATTGTAATAGATTTTTAAAAGCCTAAAATTTACTAGAGTATGGTGCAGATGTTCGGCATACAGAAGTACGCCTAGCTTAGTTGCGCGTAGACGGACCATGAGTCTAAGGTCGTGGGTTCGATCCTGCTCGCGTAATTTTTTTTATTTTGTATCAATCTTTACCATACCTACATCTATTTTTACATACATATGTAATGTTTAAAACAGTAACGTGTGAACATGAAATATTTTTACAAAAAAAATATTTAAGGTTATTAAGAAATATAAAAAAAGTAAGAATTTGAAAGAAAATAATGTCTTTTCGTGTCTGTCTGTTTGTTGTTCTATTCTGCTGACATCTGTGGCTGACATATAATATTATAATAAATCCGAAAGATAGTTGATATGTAGTAGAAAAGTTTGCTACGTTGATAGGGCTAAATCATTAATAAATAAAGCTTCTTGCTAGATTTAATGTAGGTAGTGTACATACAGAGATATATTGTAATAAAGTTAAACGTAAAATAATGGAACTCAATATCGTTTAGGTTTTCTTTATTGATCGTTTCTGCCTCTTGGAAGTCAGAAACTGTAGAATTCTTCAGAATAAAAAGTGGTGTATGTGTCAAAACTCAACACAGGACTTTATGAACTACCATACCAAATTACATTAAAATTGGCTAAGCCGTTTGACCGTGAAAAACAGCCAAACATATAGGTTACTAAACATATTATACACTGATAATGGCTAGACGGATGGATTTTTGCTACTCTTTCACGCAAAAACTACCGAATGGATTTTTATGAAACTTTACAGTAATATAGCTTTACCTATAATGTGCCTTTGTAATGTAATAGATAGTTATTGGTTAGGAGTTATACCTACATATTATATGGGGGAAAATTCTTCATGTTTATTTTTTTTTATATAGGACCTTGGAGAAGAAAATAACCTATTCGAAATACTAATTCAATGCAGACGAATTCGCGGGCACTATCTATGTAATAAACCTACCTACATATAAACCTACCCTTATACATACCCCCATAAGGCTGCAAACTGGACGGCAGCGACAGCGACAGCGAGAGCGGCAGCTGCGCGGGCAGCGACGCGAGCAGTGATTTCCGCGACACGATAGAAAGTATTGAGTTTATATGAAGCCGCGACAAATCGCTCGAGCGCCCGCTGGCGTCGAGAACGGCCTAGCAGGGCTAGCATGCAACCATCGATAAATAGTCGAATCGACAAGATAAATATTATTTTGTTATTTTATCCTAAGCTAATATGCGCACCATAATAGATAGAATTACTCAATTTGATACCATGATTAAGACTACAGAACCAAATAAGTATGTCATAGTCTTCATAAATTACTTACTCTAAATACCATATTCTAAGAAAATATTGATAAAAGGCTCGATTTATCATTGTCAACGGTAGCATGCTAGCCCCGCAGATTCCCCGCGTCGCGTCGCTGCACGCACCGCTGTCGCTCTCGCTGTCGCTGCCGTCCAGTTTGCAGCCTTACTTTTACCCAGTGTGCCTTTCGTAGGGTATTCCTGTTTGGTATATACTTTTTGTAGGTTACTTTTTCTATTTTATGTTTTGTAGGTCTTTTTCACAAAAACTAGGTGAAACTGCGAATGACAGCTTTGTTATAAAGTTTTTAAAATAACTTTTTCTGTTTATCTATCAGTAACGCTTTCACAGCTAAACAACTGAATCGATTTTGACTTTGAACTTCAAGGACGATATAATAATATTATTTATCCAACTCCCATAACCGGTATTCACGCAGACGAAGTCGCGGGAAACAGCTAGTTACTTAATAATTTTGTTTACGGCTTGGCTGTGCAGTGTTATATGACATACTGGTGACTGTCCCACTCACTTATTTTCTTGTCAAGACAACAGCAAGAACGTCATGCTCCCTCAGGCGGCATGGCTAGTGGTAGCGTCGGGTATCGGGTCACCCTCTTCCCTAAAATATGGTGGAGGAGGCTGATGGCTGGTGCTTGACGGGTGCTACTAGCGGTGCCAGGTCGTTTGGCTAATGATACTATGACTATTTTATTCCATTCTTGTTCAAATACTCTGGTCCCAGTTTGTCATGTTCGTATTGTGCATCCATAGCTCATTGCATCTGCTATGTAAGCAATTTGGTTGTGGCATGACATTGGCTCTCACAATCAGCTGTCTTGTGTTTGTTTTTTTTTCATGTCACGGTCAATTAGTATTGTACCTATTTGTATTAATTTGATAATTCTGACTGAAAAAGAGTGCCAAGAGTTTTTTTCCGCCGGCTTTTTTTGTCTCTTGGTCTACTGTAATATCTTATTTAACAACTATCAACAACTAGTTAAAGCCGAAGTATGTGATGACTGACTTCATCAAGTGTTTTGTGAAATTCCTAAGATGAATAAAACTTTTTGAATTTTTTTTTTCGTAAGCAATGTCATATTTTTTTATAAATAATAAATATTTTATATTTCTGTCATTCACATGACAATCTCTAACTCAAATTATGTTAGATAAACTTGAGTCATCCTAAACTTCCGTCTAGTTAAGAGAAAATACATAAAAAAATGAACACACTTACAGCTATACCAGCTGCTAAGAAGGTAATTCAATCAATTGAAAAAACTCCGTCATAGTATATGACTGCTAGGAATATAACTTTTAAGTTAAATGAACAATTTTAGAACGATTATCTTGAGGTACTGATATAGATAATTTGTGCCTACGGATTAAAGAATAATCCTAAAAATTTAAGTTGGCACTAAAGATTGTTACAAGTTCTTATACTTTCTGCGAAATAATTATATTCTGAATGGAGTTAAGCTTTCATAGGATTTTGTAAACACTGAGGTAATTGAGTAACAACGAAATATGTCAACAAGTGTACAGTGCATGCCTACCAACAGTACTTGTTTAAGATCGTATTTTGAAGACAATCGTTATTGTCTTTGTCAATGCAACATAAATCTTCGAGAAATATAACAGATTGATAACCTTGGTTTCTTATAGTATATTATGTAACAAGTGAGCTAAGTTCTCATTATTAAGCCCTCGACTGCGGCTCGGGCTCAAATCACAGCCTCGACTGTAATTAGCAATGCTCACGAGTTACATACGACGTTTTTCAACACACTTGTGAGTAAAAGACAGACATTATACGTGGTCATAAAATTTATTTGAAGCAGTTGTTGAAGGTACAGTTAACAAACTTATATTCTACATTATTATTTGAAGTGCTGCTGGCCAGCTCGTCCTGAGTATATGTCGGTGACATAGACAAATCACTGGAATGATTTGGCATTAAATAATTAGTGCTAGATATCGACGGTTGTGGTTCAAGGCCAGGACAAAACTTCTTCTGCTTCGGCTCTAAGTTAATGCCGCCTGGACGCGCGCGCTCAGCGGAGCCCCGAGCGCCGCGCCGGTCAGTAGCCCTGTCCCATTACAAGTACACACGCTATTGTTGCTTGGAGGCGCTGTGCGGCGACCGCGGGCCGCTGCTGCGGCCGGATCAATAAAATATGCTCTGTTTACTCGCATGTAATTTGCACAAAGGTACAATTCAACTTTGTAGGATTCATTATATTATGCACTAGGGTATAATATATTATGCACACGTGACTTAGGCTGCCTGTCCATTGAAGCGGAGCGAGGCTGCGGAGCGGAGAAACGGAGAAAAATTAACCAATAGGATTGCACAAAATCTCTGCTCCGCTCTCTGCTCTGCTTTAAAATTCATACATTTTTGGAAACTGCGCGTGGTAGCGGTGCGGGGCGGGGCGGCGGAGCGGGGCGGCAGAGTGGGGTGGTGGAGTGAGGCGGGGCGGGGAAACGGACCGGGCTGGCGGCCTCGGGGGTCCGAGTACATTCATTCAACCTTTAACATTTCAACCTTTGTGTCGACAACATGTCTGTTTTCCGTAATATATCGCGTATAACTGACTTGATCGCCCGTTGCCCTTCGCTCAAATGAATCGTCCCGTGCACTCGGCCTAGCTCCGCACAGTCCGCAACTTCGCTCCGCAATATTCGCTCGCTCTGCTCCGCGTCAATGGACGAACACTGTCCGCAACTCCGCTCCGCCATACTCGCTCGCTCCGCTCCGCGGCCTCGCACCGCATCAATGGACAGGCAGCCTTATAGCCCAGTTTATAATTCTAAATTCAATAGAGTAAGGCTCACTTTACGAGCAAGTGTGTTGAAAATACTATTACACCACTAATGAAACCACTCATACGTATGTATATTATAGGGAACCACTTTCTTTATTTGAGAACAATTTAAAAACCTTAAAACAAGTATACATAATTTTATTTATTTCAGTTTATGCGCGATTTAAAAGACAATCTTAACGCCATCTAGTGCGTTAAGTGGAACTAACAAAGACAACGCGGGTAGCTGTACTGTATAGCGCACAGCAGCGTAATCTATCTCTCGTAAAAAATAAAAGTTTTCGGTGATTAAAGTGAGTGTTGTGAACAATCTTTTAGTGAAACGCTAAATAAGGATAAAAACCTATCTCCAGTACATAAGTTCGAGTGAAAACTAACATTTTTAAATACAAAAATCAATCAAGTGAATTTCACTTGATCGAGTGATATCAAGCTACGTTCGGAACTCGCCCGTATTTACATAGCTCACGATTAATAGGAGTACTATATCCTCGGATTTGTTTACCAGTGATTACAATTTGCATAAAAAAAAATTGTAAACAAACACGTAACTTGGATTGCAGGAAGTGCAAAAAACCAGTAAGTGAGAAAGAAGTTATAAAATGCGTGACTTGCAGTTTAAGCCAACATTACCAATGCGCAGATTTATCCGAAGCTGAATTTAAAAAAATCTTACCCATGAATAAAATGAAATGGAAATGTTCTACGTGCAAACCAAAAAAGCTTGGCATTTCAGCCGAAACAATCTCGCCGCGCGTCCAGGGTCCTCCTTCATCAATGCTGAACGTAGATACACAAGCATTCGCTGAATATTTTGACGCTTAGTTTGATAGTCTACGTCAACAGTGGCGGGATGATTTGCATGTCGCGATCCTAGAGGCAACTACAAGCCTCAAACAAGATATCGAAAAGCTCGAGAAACGCCTGGAAAGCTCGGAAGAACGGATTAAAGAACTGGAACAGAGCCTGGCCACCCACGAGTTACGTCATACAGATGGAGAATGTTCTCAAGAAAACCACATACTACGCACCGATTTAAATAAGTTACAATCTAAGTTCGACGACCTTGACCAGACATCCCGAAACTGCAATGTCGAAATACAAAATATACCAGAAAAAAAATCCGAAAACCTGATCCAGCTTTGTATAGAGATTGGCAAACTAATCGGCGTGAACATCAAGGAGTACGATATTAGATCCGTACACCGTGTGACCCGCGGGGCCCCGAACGATCGCCCTAAAAACATAGTGCTACAATTGTGCACCCGACGACGCCTACGGGATGAAGTTATAGCATCGGCGCGCGCCCGGCGCTCCCTCACCACGGACCAGCTGTTCAACAGAGTCCCGACCTCTGCGGCCGCCATCACTCAAAAACAAAACACACGATTCTATATAAATGAACACTTAACACTCAAGAATAAACTTTTATTTAGTAATGCAAGACAACAAGCTAAAATAAAAAAATATAAATTTGTATGGATTAAAAATGGTTGTAATTTACTGCGGAAGAGCGATGATTCGCGTGTTATCCACATCCGTTGTGACGACGACTTATGTAAAATATGACTAAGTAACTTACTTACATTGAATTGCATGTTCTTAAATTTTTTCACTATACATCTAGTTTATAAATTTTCCCATATAATTTTAGTATTAGGAAGCACGAAAACCAATATCTTTATTAAATTTAATTTAGCTTATATTTTATACTACTTTAATTTTCACAATGATTTGCAATAAATTATTAGTTTATTACCAAAACTGTGGTGGTTTAAAATCAAAACTTTCAGACTTAAAGCTAACCTTACTAGCATGTAACTATGATATTATAGTTCTCGTTGAAACCTGGCTCTCCTGTGCAATCCTAGACTCTGAATTACAAACAAACGATTATGTTATATATCGCCGCGACCGAAACTTGTTGGTAAGTAACAAAAGAGGAGGTGGGGGTGTGTTGGTATTCGTGAAGAAAACTATAAATACAGTAAGGAGGTTTTATTTGGAGGCCTCTGACTTAGAAGAAATATATTTAAATTTCCCTGCACATGATAGTCTACTGTTATGCGCATGTTATTTACCACCGGCATCCAAAACCTCAGTTTATGATAGTTTTTTCTATAAGCTTCACGACATCCATAGTAACATGAACTTTAATAACTACTTAATATTAGGTGATTTTAATCTTCCATATTTAAAATGGTCCTCTAATAATCCATCATCTTCACCATCTAACTGTGACACAGAACCTTCAAAATTATTAAATTACACCATGGCTTTTATGAATTTAAAACAAATAAATACTATCAAGAACCAAAATGATAGAATACTGGACTTAGTGTTATGTATGTACTATGCTAAACTGCATGGTCAACATCTCTGACGATCCATTGTTGAATACTGTACCTCACCATCCCCCTATAGATATTTCATATTCGATAACAAGTACTAATTGTATGTCCCCAAAGCCTAAAATAAAAAGAAACTTTTTTAAAGCTGACTATGTCATAATTAACGAAGCTATTTCTAATATTGACTGGTTTTCTGAGCTAAATTTCTTATCTCCTGAAGACGCAGTAGATAATTTCTACACTATTATTAATAACATTATTGAACGTCACATTCCTCTAAAAAAAAACAAATCGTCCAGGTTTCCAGTCTGGTTTTCAAAAGGTTTGATAAGTACATTACGGCGTAAATCTAAGCTTTGGTCACGATGGAAAGTTTACCAGTCTTTAAGCGATTACCAAGAGTTTGCCTTACTACGCAAACGCATTAAGCTATTACTAAGCGATTGCTTTAAAAAGTACATTGAAAATGTCGAATCATCAATGAAAGAAAATATAAAATTCTTCTGGAAATATACGTCTGATCTTAAGGAAACAAACTCAGGATACCCTCAAACAATGACACTAGACAACCAATCTTCAGATAATCCTACTGCTATAACCGAGATGTTTTCTAATTACTTTCAATCAGTTTTTGAACCTGCGTCATCTGGGGCATATGACACTAGTAAATTAAATGGAAAATATTCGGATGGTCTCGTGCATTTAAATAAAATCGTACTTACCCGTTCTGAGGTTTGTAAAGTATTGAAAAATTTAGATCCTAACAAGGGTGCTGGTCCCGATCATATTAGCCCAATATTCTTAAGGAATACTTACGAAACCATTTCAATCCCTTTACAAATTATATTTAACAAATGTTTGGCAGCTGGAGTATTTCCACATCAATGGAAACAGGCCTATATAACACCTATTTTCAAATCGGGTTCGAAAAGTAACATTGAAAACTACCGACCTATATCCATTCTTTCAGCAATTGCGAAAGCTTTCGAAAAATTGGTTCACGATCACGTCTACTCGAGTGTAAAAAATAATATTGTGGATCAACAACATGGTTTTGTAAGAGGAAGATCTACTTTATCTAATCTCCTTGTATTCACAAACTATCTCTTTAACGGCTTAGATCGAAAACACCAAATTGAAACTGTCTATACAGATTTTAGATAAGCGTTTGATAAAGTGGATCATCTGATACTCTTGGAAAAGTTGGCTTACAACGGCATCAAAGGCAATCTTTTGCGATGGTTTAGCTCGTACCTTAAGAATCGCGTTCAGTCTGTTGTTGTCAACGGATATGTTTCTTCCTCCGTAGTTGCCACTTCGGGCGTTCCTCAAGGCTCAATATTAAGGCCATTGCTATTCATTCTCTTCATAAACGACATTTCATCTTGCTTCACACACTGCAACTTTCTTCTATATGCTGATGACTTAAAATTATACTCAAGTGTTCGTGACAGAAATGACATTACGTTAATACAAAATGATCTAAATAGATTTGAAGAGTATTGCAGAACTAATAAACTTTTTTTAGCCCATGATAAATGTATTCACGTGACATTTACAAAAAACATTAACTTCCTTCCTACTAGCTTCCAACTAGGTGGTCACACTCTGAATACTAAGAAAACAATCAGGGATCTTGGTATATATCTTGATACTAAACTCACACTTGACACGCATGTAGAAAATATTATGGTAAAATCGTACCGCATGCTAGGTTTTATAACAAGAGTTACGAAATCCTTTAAGCAAAAAGAAACATTTACATGCCTTTTTCAGAGTCTAGTTAGATCGCATCTTGAGTACGTATCTCCGATCTGGAACCCACTATACGCCATCTACATAGACAAAATTGAAATGGTGCAAAAGAAGTTCCTAAGATCGCTTAATTATCGAATGCGCATCCCTCGCTGCTCATACAAGGAACTCTTAGCTAAACACAATACATTATCCCTGACTGACAGACGACGACTAATTGACGCTCTAACGCTAAAAAAAATTTGCACTGGAGATTTAAAATGTTCCCAGTTGTTATCAAACATAGATTTTCGTATACCCTCTAAAGCAACAAGATTAAATAATTTATTTCACATCCCATTAACAAGGACTAATGCTGGTAAGCGTGCGCCACTTCACAGACTATGTGCCTTCCAATTTAATTTAATTTAAATAATATAGATATGTTTTCGTGCTCCCTTTCTAAGTATAAAGCTGAACTCACGAAATTATTTAGTTCAGGATATACCTATGTACCTTAATAATATAACAAGCAGTACCTACTTCATTTATGCAATTCTCAAATGTTCTTTGTTTTTATTTTTTATATAAGACACTGCTGCGCCTAATTGTTACACTTTTTTATATCTGTGTATGTCCTCAGTGAGACGTTTTAAGGAAATAATTGTGATTATGTTTAGTTTGGAATTTGCTTATATCTGTTGTATCTTTTATTTCTATTATAAAAAATAAAAAAACTATAAAATATTTTCAGAAACAACAAAGAGATTTTATGACCACGTATGTCTGTCTTTTACTCACAAGTGTGTTGAAAAACGTCGTATGTAACTCGTGAGCGTTGCCTGCGGCTCGGGCTCAAATCATAGCCTCGACTGTAATTAGCAACTTTTTTTTTTTTTATTATGTATGGATGGGACGTTTATCTTCCATGACACCTGATGTTAAGTGAACATGAAGACTAAGGTGGTACACGTCCATCCACGAGAAACCTATTCACTCGACGCTTAAAAGTACTAGGACTATACTGGTCAGGGAAAATAGACGCATTCCAAACCTTGGCGACCCGTATCAAAAAGGAACTGTCAAAGCGCTTAGTTCGACTTTTTGGAATATCTACCACATACGGATGGAAGTTCTGTCTGCGTCTAGTAGTCCGATGGTAAAAGGGTGAGGGTTCAATTTGTTCAAACAGAGCACTGGCGCACTCACCAAAATGTATCCTGTAGTACACGGTTAAACACGCAACCTTACGACGATGCTCTAAGGTCTGCAGTTTTTTGGTTGTAAGGTCAACGTCGTCAATTAGTTTACGGGCTCTTCAGTCAACGGAGTCCAGCGCTTCTAGTTGATATTTGGCAGAACCATACCAAAGATGACTGCAGTACTCCATGCATGATCGCACTTGAGCTGTGTATAAGTTAAGAAGCTGTGCAGGGCCGAAGTACCGCCGTACCTTCGAGATGATTCCCAACTTTTTCGAAGCTACTTGAGCCATGGACACAATTTTTTGACCGAAGTTTAAACTGGATGTTACAGTTACGCCTAAAAGCCCTAGATGGTCAGTGACGGGGACAGATACATTTTGGAAAGTGGGCGTAAATGTGAAGGTGCTCTAATACTTATCATTAGATGTACGTATAAGCCTGACAGAATCTCTTGTTTTATCAAATTTTAATTACTGTGATAACGTGTACGGACCTCGAATATTTAGTAAAACTGAGCGAACTATACAGAAGGTACAAAATGCTTGTATGCGTTTCTGTTATAATATACCAAGGCGGGCTCACATTACACCATTTTTAGTAGCTAAAAATATACTATCAATGAAAAATCGCAGGAGACTGCATTTCGGATGTTCGGTGCAAAAAATAATGATAACGGGTAAACCTACCTATTTGTACAATAAATTTCAATTTAAGAAGGACTTGCACCAACAAAACACTCGCTCGAAATTTCGACCAGAGGGCGACCAGAGCGAGGTGCATCTTTAACATCAAAATTTCCGGATTGAAAACGCTTAAACCAAATTTGTGCTACTCTCACACATATTGCTCTAGGTCCATTAACATCGCAAATTTTTTTTGCGGCTTGCTTTGCATTTTTACCTTTTTTGTAGTAAAATTTTAAAATGTATCGAATTTTTTCATTAGATTCACTCATCTTGACAGTACGAAAAACAAATGAAAATCACACATTTTCCTAATTTGAATTTGGAATTATGTTCTTTAAAATTTTAACTTTCAATAATACCAAAACCAGCCAGATACAAATAATATAGCCAAAGAGATTTTATTACAAGTTCATACATACTATAATGCGAAAAGACTTTTTCCCCAACCTATTATTTATACCTAGTCGGGTCATAAGTTCTGTCAAAAACTTTTAATGTTATTACTGATACACCTTTTGACAATTACTTAAAAACTATATATGAAATGAAAGGTTATTAAATGTACAATATAATTTTAATTACATTATTTGAAATGCCCTCCCCCATTTTGGACACATGTCCTTAATCTACGCGGCCAGTCATCGATCGCTGCACGCACCACATTCTTATCTATTTCTGCCGCTGCTTTAATCAGAGATGCTCGCAGGGACTCTAAATTTTGGTGAGGTTTAGCACAGACTTTCTCCTCCAAATATTGCCATATGTATCTTGTAGTCCAGTGGGTTTAAGTCTGGACTAGAAGAGGGCCAGTCTTCATGCCGGATAAAGTCAATTCCGCGGGCGGTCAACCAGTCTTGCGTGCTTCGTGCCTTATGAGCCGGTGCAGAGTCCTGTTGGAATGTCCAATGTCTGTTCTTGAACATTGTTTGAGAAAGAGGTTCCACTGTGTTTATCAGGACAGTATTTTGATAAACCACGGCACTGGTTCTCACACCTTTTTCACAGAAAAACACCTCAGTTATGCCTGAATATGAGACTCCAAGCCAAACCATGAATGTAGAAGGGTAATGCCCGCGCTGGACCCTCAGAATACGCGCGCTCGCTTCTCCACTACTGTGGGCATACACCTTATCGTTTCGTTTAATATAACTTTCTTCAATGTAAAATTTTTTTTATCCGAAAAAAGAATTTCGTGGTATTTTTTTCCCGCGTACCGTCGTAACAAAGCGCGGGATCTTTCTAGCCAAATTTTTTTTAAACGCTTGTTTAAGAAATGTCCAGTCTATTTACGATAAGCTCGTAGTCCTAGGTCTTCATTTAGCACTCTTTTGACCGTGGTTCTGCTTAGCCCCATCTGGTGAGCTAGGATTTTTTGTTTACGCACGGGATTTCTTTCGATTCGCGCCTTCACTGCTTTGATGACCCCTGGTGTCCTAACTGTGCGAGGTCGGCCGCTTCTTTTACGATCTTCGAAGCTTGATTCTTCAGTGAATCGTTTAATAGTACGATAAACGAACCGTAACGTTATTTTCAATTTTTGTAGAATATTGAAAATCTCTTTTGGCGCGTAACCACAGCGGTGCAACGCGATGACCGCGATTCTATCTTCTTTACTCGACCACTCCATATTTGAAAATGAATAAAATATAATTTCTTTTTTATTTTCAACAATCGCAACCGTTCTATTTTTAAAATTAGTAAACGTATTTCTGGCCAGTATTCGAAAATTAAAAATATGAGGTTTTGACAGAACTTATGACCCGACTAGGTATATATAATACCGGTTTCTTTTAATGTATCTATTCCGCACCAATAATGACCACTTTTGATAAACATATACGTTTTAAGTTAATAATTATAAGGTTATGTTCTAATTTAAATGTTATAATATTTCAACTTGGCCACGGCTACTCTTATATTTTATATGGTGTATGAACAAGGCTTAGGCTGAAAACCAGCGCTGTTGTAGGAGAAATTCCACAGCAGTATCATGCTGAGTCTAAACCTTTTGTCACAAAATATTTTCGTCTCTTTTTTGCGGAGAATAGACAAGCCTGAGTTTTGGACGCGTTGAATTTGACCAAATTCGACTCACCCCAATCGGATACTTTCCGTAAGGTCATTCGATTGTCTAAATATAGAGCTGCTACTGGCTAAAATGAAGTATTATGGTTTTAGTGAAGCAACTTGTAAATGGTTCAAGTCTTTTCTGTCAGAACGCCGCCAATATGTATCGGTAGAAACAGATAACGAAGTTTCTCAATCGAGCATCAGAAAATATGATAGGGGCACCCCGCAGGGCTCCATACTTAGTCCTATACTGTTCATAATGTACACAGCTGACCTAGACCGAAAAATACATCACTGTAAAAGTCACTTGTACGCTGATGATACTCAGATTTATTATTCGTTCGCCCCTAATTCAGTTGAATCCGCAGTTGAAAAAATTAATCAAGATCTCAACGAAGTATATAGGTGGTCATGTGACAATACTCTTGTATTAAATCCGACGAAATCAAATTATATAGTCTTAGGCACCAAACATCAATGTGACAATGTTAAAAAAAGCTTCCCACAATTAAAAATTAACTCAGTGGTTATTGATAGGGTACAAACTGTGAAAAATTTGGGACTTGTACTTGACGAAGAGTTACGCTATGAATCACATATTAATGCGAAAATAAGAAATGCTTTTTTTCGATTAAAAATATTGTACGAATTTCGGAAATACTTATCATTAGATGTACGTATAAACCTGACAGAATCTCTTGTTTTATCAAATTTCAATTACTGTGATAACGTGTACGGACCTCGAATATTTAGTAAAACTGAGCGAACTATACAGAAGGTACAAAATGCTTGTATGCGTTTCTGTTATAATATACCAAGGCGGGCTCACATTACACCATTTTTAGTAGCTAAAAATATACTAGCAATGAAAAATCGCAGGAGACTGCATTTCGGATGTTCGGTGCAAAAAATAATGATAACGGGTAAACCTACCTATTTGTACAATAAATTTCAATTTAAGAAGGACTTGCACCAACAAAACACTCGCTCGAAATTTCAAAATAAGCTAGCTATACCCAAACACCATACGGCTGGGTTTAGAGGCAGTTTCAAGTATGCAGCATCCAAAATCTGGAATGATTTACCACCCCCCATCAGAAACACCAAGGGGAAAGCTACTTTCAAACTAAAATTACGAGCATATCTACTAGATCGAGAAAAAAGAGATTTTAAATATGTTTTTAGTCTATAGGTATGTATTATTTTGGTTGGGTATTTTTATTTTATATTATTGTTATTAGATCATCTAAATGTGTATTATGTTGAAAAAAGATAAATATAAGTATGTATTTTATTGACAAACTATTCTTTATAAGTTTCCTAAAAAAGAGAAAAAATATGTAAGTAGTATCTTAAATATAGGTAAATTATATATTTATATATATAATACCGGTTTCTTTTAATGTATCTATTCCGCACCAATGTTGACCACTTTTGATAAACATATACGTTTTAAGTTAATAATTATAAGGTTATGTTCTAATTTAAATGTTATAATATTTCACGGCTACTCTTATATTTTATATGGTGTATAAACAAGGCTTAGGCTGAAAACCAGCGCTGTTGTAGGAGAAATTCCACAGCAGTATCATGCTGAGTCTAAACCTTTTGTCACAAAATATTTTCGTCTCTTTTAATTGTAATTTAGTTTTTTTTTTTTTGTTATTATTATTTTGTGATAATAAACTTTATTTCATATTTCATTTAAAAAAATCAACGCGCTCAATCATTGACTTAGCTCACTTGATACATAATATACTATTAAACATTAATTAATTTAGTTTCATACTGTCCGGAGTACATGATAGATTCTGCATGGTAGTAGTCTAATTTATGGAGCATTGAATGGTTTTTGAAACCTTAATATTTGTGAAATACTCTAGCTATGCAAATTGGAACAATAAAAGTAAGACTGGACTGAGTGATATACAGACTGTTGGGCATAATCTTTTAGTAAACCAGTTATAACATAGTATAGTCCTTGCACACAATATGAAACAAACCATCTCAACTCAATATGTGATTGGTATGGGGATTGCAAATTAAAGCTCTAAGTCTATTTTCAAGCATTCTTCGAGTCAAATTTATAAAAACAATAAATTATTTAAAAACACATAAGTACTTTACATACAATTAAATCATAAGGCAAAGTATTGAATTCAATAAAATCTCTCTACCACACTTGTCTAATTCTTGCATATATGTTATATGATGTTTCCATACCCAGCAAACTCTTCGGTTCACTTAAATTTGAAAGTTTGTATTAAGTTTAAAAGAATTATTGTGTACACTAAAATCACTATTCACACTTATTTCTGTCACATTTTAAACTTCATTCTTATCCTTGTAAAATATTAAGTATATCCAAAAACTGCTTTTATTGTTTATTCCATTATGCTAGTTTCTTTATTTTCTTATTTCTATTTGTAATAGGCATTTCTCTTAACTTTTAAAATTTCTCATAATATCTGAAACAAAACATAACAAAATGATCATTTGTATTATGTGTCATATACTTATTTATTTATTTATTTATTCATATATGCACAAAACAGATTACAATTATAATAAATTTATGTAAAGTAATATAAATAATAATAGTTTCATTTCTAAATTGTAACCCAATACATGCGCATTCAACAATCATTATAAGTATTACAAAGATATGAAGAACTTAAGACAGCATTTGTTAAAAAAAAAAAAAGTTAAAAGGCTTGGGCTGAACAGAATTATTAAAATTAAAAAAAAATATACAAATATATAAATCAAAATAAGAAGACAATAAACACAAAGCAATAAATTAATACTAAAACATCTCATATCGAAGGCGATCAAATAAATATACCTAATGTTAATCAAAATATATTAATCTATCAAACTAAGGCAGCATAAAAAATTAAAATTAAAGAAAAACATTAGAGATAACACAATGAATCAATAAGAAAATAAATTTTGAATTAACATAAAATCAGAAAAAAAATATTAGGTCATTAAATAGGACAATATAATATGAGACTAATGCATTACAATTTAAACAATTCCATTATACTTCAAAAGGCAAACAAAAGCGAAATCACAAACAAAAATATCATCAAAGAAATACAAGATAAAAAATTATTAAAAATTATATAAAAAAATAATGTATATATGAAATTAAATCTAATAAAATTACATTAAATCTGAGTAAAGGAGAGCTCTAACATTTTGTTTAAATGCGTTAATATTATCGGCAAAAATATCTAGAGTTAAGGACTCTTTGCCTAAGTCGTTATATAGCCGAGCCATTCGTACGAGTGGATTGAAATAAGAGATATTATTCCTAAATGTGTTCAGAGCAAACAGACTAGTGATGTTCGACCTAAGCGCGCTGTACCTTGTATTAAATGACATTTGCATCAATAGTTCCGGGGAATCTATAACTGAATGAATAATCTTGTAGAGGTACATTAAATCAAAAAATGAACGACGAGTTTGTAACGATTGAACTTTAAATAAACTTAGTCTTGTTACATATGGGGGAATTGAGCGACCCAGACCACGACGATAACATAATATCCTCAACAATTTTCTCTGTACCCTTTCAATGTCGTCAACATGAGCTTTGTAATAGGGATTCCAGATACAGCTTCCATATTCCAAGATGCTCCTGGCTAATGAATTGAACAAATAAATTACTGTTTGGGCCTTTTTAAAATGTTTGGTAGTCCTTAAAACAAAACCAAGAAGCTGGTTAGCCCTCGTGGTA
This sequence comes from Stenoptilia bipunctidactyla, assembly GCA_944452665.1. Lineage (NCBI taxonomy): Eukaryota > Metazoa > Arthropoda > Insecta > Lepidoptera > Pterophoridae > Stenoptilia > Stenoptilia bipunctidactyla. Next base: position 50,947,373 of record OX101721.1, on the reverse strand, counting down.
ATATATTTGAAATGAGATCTAAAGGAGAGCTTGTCATCAAACACAATTCCTAAGTCTTTACCGTTACAGGACCGAATCAATTTGTGCGCCTCTATCGTGTAGTCGTAATGCAATTTATGTTTTTTATTTGAAAATGAGATAACAAAACACTTATTAATATTTAAAAACATGTTATTTGATTTACACCAGTCTGATAAGGTATGAAGGTCTTTTTGTAACATATCACAGTCGTCTATGGAATTTATTAGGTTAAAAATTTTGAGATCATCAGCATATAAAAGACAGTTGCATGATAAACATTCGATGAGGTCATTGATGAAAATAACAAAGAGCAGAGGTCCCAAATGCGATCCTTGCGGAACTCCTGAAGTAACCTCCACTGGAGTCGATAAAAATCCTTTCAATGCGACTAACTGGTTTCGATTATTTAAATACGAAAGGACCCAGCGAAGAAGAGAGCCGTGGACGCCATAAGATGCGAGCTTTCTGCAAAGTAACATGTGATTTACCTTGTCAAAGGCCTTTGAGAAGTCCGTATAGATCGAGTCCACCTGGCCTCTCTTAGCAAAACTTTTACAAATATAATCTTTATAAGTCAATAAATTACTGACAGTCGATCTATTTTTGACAAAACCATGTTGCTTTTGAGACAAAATTGGCTTAACATGATAGTATAGGTGATCGTAAACTATGGACTCAAATATTTTTGAAAAGCAAGGCAACATACTTATGGGTCTGTAGTTTTCACATTTAGATTTGACACCATTTTTGAAAATGGGAATGATGTGTGCTGATTTCCATCGTTTGGGGCACGTACCACTTGAAAGAGATTTATTAAATAGTATGCATAACGGAACTGCCAGCTGTTTGCCACATAATTTTACAAAAGAGGGGGGAAGTAAATCTGGACCTGCACCTTTATTGGCATCCAGTTGTTTTATTTTGAGCAATACGTCGTTTTCAGTGATATTAATAGAAGATATTGAGTTTGATATTAAGCCAGTGTCGATAGGAATAGAGTTTGCATTGTTGATATTAAAGTCTGAAGTAGATGGATAATGTTCAAAAACAGAAGAGAAATAATCTGAAAATAGTTCGCAAATTCCCTTACCATTTGATGAGGTTTTATCATTAAAGGTCATCGTACTAGGTATGGTAACGCTGCCTTTACGATTGTTAATAAACTTCCAAAAAATTTTAACATTGCCGTTAATAGATTCCTCCACCGAGGAAAGGTAATTGTCATAGCATTCCTTGGCCAACCTCTTAAATCTTTCGCGGAGTAAAGAAAAAGTATCGTAGTCACGTGGATTACCATACTTCTTATATAACCTGTGATATTTGTTTTTCTCTCTATTACAATTTATCAACGCCTTGCTATACCAAATTGGATAAGTCGAGGGCTTCGTATTTGCAAGTGGGGTGTGTCTATGTATAATGTCAAATAGTATGTCATAAAAAGTTTTCGTGCACAGATCGATGTCCGAAGCCGATAAAATACCGCGCCAATCAGTTTCTTCCAATTCCAATGCTATTGCCTGATAATTGCATTTAGAGAAGTTTAAGCGTGTATTGTTATTATTGCTTAAGTTTTTTAATGGGCTGGGATACGTTATTTCAACACAGAGTGCAGGGTGGTGTTTGTCTAATAGACTTAGTGGTGTAGTCTCTGTTACAGTAACTGAATCAATATTTCCCAAAATTAAATCCAAGATGCGTCCGTTACTGTTTGTCACAATATTGAATTGATTCAAGCCGCAAAGCGCAATGAACTCGTTTAGTAAAATATGTTTTTTAGTGTACTGTGCTGAATCAAAGGTTAGGTTCGGATAAAGTGAATGGTCTGCAAAATCAGGAATATTAAAATCACCAATATACAAAAAAATGTCATCAGGATAGTCATTTAAAATTAGTTTTTTACAATTATCATAAAAATTATTTAATTTATCAAATTTAATGTCAGGAGGTAGGTAACAGACACAAACATTCAATTTAGGGCGTTTAGAGTCCATTGGTATCACTGTAATCCAGATATCTTCTATGTTGCTTTCCCATGATACCTGATGGACAACCTGAAACTCTTTTTTTAACGCGACCAGTACTCCACCACCCTCTCGCTTAAGCGAATCAGTATTCTCCCTATCTCGCCTAAAAACGTTATATCGGACATCAATAACCTCTCTGTCAAAAACACCTGCATTTAAGTTTGTCTCTGTTAAGCAGACAATATCAAAATTAGCATTGAGAACATTTAAAGAAAATTCAGATCGCTTACTACGTATACGATTAACATTTTGGTAAAATATACTGAACATTTTAATTATACGTGAAAACCAAATTAAAAAGTCATATGTCAAAAAAAAACAAAATCACTTTAGTTTTTAGCTAATTTATCACGTAGGGCTTCAAGAGATTCTATATTTTTTACACGGAAAGCGTTCGCCTTATCGTCCTTTCTGATATAGATCTGACCATACTTGATCCATACATAGGTGAAATTGTGATCACGTGCAAATTGTCTTGTGGCGGCATGTAGTTTCTTCATTTCCGGTGAAATATGTTCCACGACATATATTCTGTGGCTTTCACCACTAATGCCAGCATGACTGGTATTCAGTCTTTCCTTGGGGTTAGCTTTATTGTAGCGGTGGACTGCGGACAAGAATGTATCCCGCAGTCTCGGAGATGAGAGCGTAACAATGATATTCCGTGGCCTGCTTGATGCTGGATCCATTTTGGCAACTCTACGGAAAGACTGAATGTCGAAGTCGTTGATCGGAGTCTTAATAAATGAGCATATGTTTTTAAGTAACTCTAGCAAATTTTCGTTTCTTTTTTCTGGTACTCCCTGTATTTCGATGTTGTGTTCACGTGACATTTTTCCATGCTCGAGAGACGCATATTCAGTTTGGCAATATCCTATTGAAGTTGGATTTTCTCTTTTTCCATTGCCAAAATTTTTAGATCCCTTTTCTGTATGTCTGCTTTCATATCGTTCTGTTCTGCTATAATGTGAAAAATCTTTCATAAGTTTCTGCATGGCAGACTGAACTTCTGACGAAACCCACTCTCTGATTTCTGCCCTTAGAGTGTCCTTCAGAGAATTCATAAATGGAGACGATTCAGCAAGTTTATCATCCAATAATTTACTTATACTATTTAGAGTAACGGGCTCAGATGGATAAGGGCTATAACTTTTTATTGGGACCAAAAGTGGAGCGCTGGGCATCGCATCGTCCAAAGTGACATTCTCTTTACAACTTACTGATTTCTGTGTGGACTGCAATCGCACGGGTGTGTTGTCGTTGTTGACCTTGCCACGTCTCGTTACGTTTACACATGACGGACATCTCAGTGCGGCTAACTTAGTTTGATCAAGTTGACTAGTTTTATCGGCCTTTATGTTGAGGCAATCATAGCAAAATATTGACTTACAAGCGGTACACGTCAAATGCTTACACCCGTCTTCTTTGTTTTGGCAGCCATTGCAAGCTACGCTATCGTTTCCCTTGCCCTTCTTTCCTCCTTTTATCATTTTATAAGTTTTATTATGCAATTGAACTCAGCAATACAAAAAAAAAACAATCAAATACTGACAGTGTGTAAAAGGCTTTAGTTATCTTTACTTATGTTATCTGTGCAATATGATTGAGAACGTCAACTGCTGTCACACTACACAAGTGTCATTGTAATCCCTGTTGTTTACTAACAACTATTCGAATGACGACACAATTTTATGAAATGTTGCTATTGGCTTAGCACAGATTTTGAAAAAGACAATAGAGTGAATAACGCAGGCACTAACCGTGTAGCCTAGTTTCTTGGTGGGTGAGGGCACGGTAGCTAGTAGTCACTTGCCACCAGGCCGGATTAACCCCAGAGCAGATGGAAAGCTCCTAGATGGTAGCGAGGCTAGCTCTTCCTCGGGACGTGGGATGGCCAACTCAGAGGTGTGAGAGGTAACAAAATTTATATCTATAAGGGCGCCAGCTCCTCTCAACACACAAACGAGAACACAGACACGCTATGAAATCAAACACAAAAGTATGGAGCACAGTTATATTAAGAAATCACGGATTTACATTGATTTACAAGATGCGGTAAGCTAAGTTTAACCTAATACATTTTACATTAAAATATAGTACCTTGGAACTTGGGTCTTGATGTTCGTAGAAGGCTTTGGCCTATTATAAAGGTTTCATGGACGAGATTAATTCATCATGTCTGTCGTCTCAATACTCATGTCATTCCGGGAGCGTAGAAATAGAATGGTGTGAAAAAGGAGTAACCATAAAAAAAAAGAAAAAAGAAAGAAAGAAACCCTGTAACAAAACACATGTAATTAGCATATGACGCTACAGCACCACAATACGAAAAATACGGGTCGTGGAAGATGCCCAAGGTGATACATACCAACAATGTTGGGTTTCTCAAAGAAGTAATTCACTTTATATAAGATATCGAGGGATTACATCTCGTGGTGGACCTGAAAAGAACAGACAAAGGGATATATTTTGTCAAGATGGCTGATTTAACTCAGCACAAAAATCGATATGCCACAAAAGAACACTCACCAATTAACCTCCAAACATCTTCTACATATAAAAACTAATGCTTCAAGGCATAATATCTACTCGCCGACAAATGTCCTTGCGTATTCACGACTTGAACAAAAAAGATGGATGACAGAGCGCACAGAGTATTTATAGGCTTCGACATCCTAGTTCACTCACTCCGACCGAGGGACTACAAAAACCGTATTAAGCGCGCTCTACACTCTTGCAAACTATCAATCGAACGGGAGCGAGAGGTACTAAAAAAAAGCGTTACAACCGTTTGAAGCAATTTAGTTTTCCAATTGATGTCTTCCAGCACTCGTTATAAGTAAGTTTTTGATTAGATGAGATAGTCTTGAGTTCACGCCGCTTGTTTTTCAAAGGTTTGTTCTTTTATTTTACAAGTTTATAATGAATTACGAATTAATCACAGGAGAGAACACAAATGCGTGCTTACTCTGGGAAGAGCGAGACGGAAAATACGCGAGACCTACATTGTGATAGGACCCCTTCGGTGTTCGTTGAGCTAGTTCTGTATCCTTATTAAAGTGTTTTGGTCTTTTTTTTTTTTATAAGTGACTAAACCCGCGTTTGACCTCAATCTCACCTGATGGTAAGTGACGATGAGGTCGAAGATGAAAGCACACGGGTTTAGGAAGGAACTGGCTCTCTATACAATATTGCCGGAACACATTACCACCGGAGCGGTAACATTTGGCGGCAGACTTTATATAAAGGGTGGTCGCTAGCCAGGCGGACCCAGAAGGGATCCTACTACCAAGAAAACTACTCATTCCGAATCTATCAAGCAAGTTTAATATAAATCAAGTTTAGATTCGGAATGAACAGGATTCGGAGCAGGGATGAACAAATACTGACCGGCGGCGGCGGGCGCGGCGTCTCAGTTAAGACGTTTGTTAATAGTTTTATATACGTTATTAATTAGTTAATAACTAGGTTATAAATGCATATGCACCTTATGTGATCTTTTTACCAATAATATATCGTAATAAGGTATAATATTATATAAAATATAAAAAAAAATATCCAATATCGATCTATCTCATAAACAAATTGATTGTTACAAAGGATATTCAATATTTTTAACCGACTTCAAAAAAAAGGAGGAGGTTCTCAATTCGGATGTTTATATATATTTTTTTTATGTATGTTCGTTCATAACTCTTTCAAATATAGACGGATTTGCAAAATTATTTTTTTGTTCGAAAGGGGATTATTTCGAAATGGTCCCATATAATTTTTATGGCATTTTGTTCACAACTTTTTGAAAAAAACGACAAAAACCAAAAAAATATATTCAATTATTAGTAAACAACATTAGTTGTTTTTTCTATACTTATATTGATGAATTTATATTTGTGGTATTATTAGATTGTATGTAGTTCTTAAAAAAAATATCAGAGACATCATCTCACGTTGCTCAGCTGATGATGGAGGGTAACTACGTCTCCACAACGGTAAGAAGTTATGGATACTTTTTCGGCATGTTTTGACCTTTCATTGTAGTTTATAACTGATATCCACATGATCCTATGGCAGTTGACCCGTATCGGAAATATGTTAGGATATTTTTTTTGCATCTTGGCTTTGTGTAACCTTGTTGTTAGCGTCAGCGGCAGCATCTGCTATTCAACGTCCTCATATCTAAGAGGTATCCTGATACTGATATCACATGCATCGTACACCTCATAATATTTAATATTTGCTATTTTATTCAAAACCAAATCACTAAAAAGTCAAAAATAATCTTAATTCCAACAAGAATATTATAATGCGTAGTTACGTACAACCTGTTAACTTTTTAACCGACATCAAAAAAGGAGGAGCAGCATTTTTACTAGGTCTACCCATATTTTGTAATACCTACGTATAAAAATTAAAGCACTAAAAATTTAAAAATAAAAAGCTTTTTAACAAAAAAAAAACCGACTTCAAAACTCTTTTAGCACTAAAAAGATTAAAATAATACTTAATCTAATCAATCAAAACTGTAGCCTATATAACCTAACCTATAACAATTTTTTTCAATTTTTGGAGTCGGTGCCAACTGCCAAGCCCTACGCAATAGATCACAATATTACTAATACGAACTACTATACATACACAAAATATAACATGAAACTTAATGCAATCAAAATGAAATATAATGATTATAAGGTACTAGGTAAAAAATTAAGTAAGAGAAAAAAAATAAATAATAAAGAACCAAATGGAGTTATCAGCTAACTTTGCCCAATAACAATCGAATTTGAACGACTTAACTACTATAAATTAACACACACAAACAATATATTACATAAATCTAACTAACTGCGTCAAGCTAACGATTATTTATTATAAGGTATTAATTTCGATTATAATGTAAAGAGAATAAAAAAAATTCAGAACAACAACGACCAATTACGAACTTCGACCATTTACCAATTACGAAAACTTACGAACCAAAGACACCATTGAACGACCAAATTCTTCATTAATCACTTATACAACTAATTAAAAACAGTGCTTGCGCGATTTAATATACAACTAACACCATCTAGTGTCGGAAGGTGAAACTAAAGTAAGAGAATTTTAGATATCACACGACGTAAGGACGATTATGATCCATGGAGCCCAAGGCTTACTTAGAAAGTTGAATACTTGGCACCGACTCCAAAAGTTGAAAAAAATTGTTATAGGTTAGGTTATATAGGCTACAGTTTTGATTGATTAGATTAAGTATTATTTTAATCTTTTTAGTGCTAAAAGAGTTTTGAAGTCGGTTTTTTTTTTGTTAAAAAGCTTTTTTTGTGAAAAAATAGAAATAGGCATTTCTAAAAATAATAGAAAAACAAAATTAAATTAAATTGGTTGACGGGAAAAAACCTACAGCGTATGCAGGTCAAGCATCATGACAGGCGCCAGTTCGCAAAACAAAAAAAAAGTGTTCCAGGGATCGAACCTTGAATATTACGGCAGCAAGTCAAGCATGCTGACTAATGCGCCAGTGTGGGTTTCTAGTGGAATACGAATTTAGAATACAGCTTAGTTATACATTATTTTACAAAAAGAAAAAGAGATTCTGAACATTAAATATTTTGACTTAAATTTCGGTAAATTGTAGGTTTGATACAAATTATAATAGAATGGAACGAACCTATGTGGACTTTTGATTACAGAGCGTTCGAAATTAAATTCACAAGGAGACGTTTTTTCACTTTTCGTTTAACAAAACTACTATCGAGAGTATGTCATTTAAAAATCGCCCCAACGATATTGTATTTATTTCTACACTAGCCGCCGCGCGCGGTTTTACCCGCGCAACTTGATCCCGTGGGAATTTCGGGATAAAATATAGCCTATAGCCTTCCTCAAGAGTTGGGCTATCAAATGCAAAAAGAATTTTTCAAATCCGACTGTTAGTTTCTGAGATTAGCGCGTTCAAACAAACGAACCCTTCAGCTTTATTATATAAGTATGGATAGAAACCGTAATAAAATTATGATATCATAAAAACACGTAGGTACTAAATAATTTTTTATTAAGTTTTATCAAAGTTATTTTTAAGAATTTTGTTGAACAAACATTAGTTGCTGCAATTTTCTTATTCCTAAGCGAGTTCTTCTTTCATTTAAGAGCAATCCTGCTGCAGAAAATATCCTTTCGCAAGGTACGCTCGTGGCTAGAATATTTAAATTTGTTTGGGCTATGCGGCTTAAATAGGGGTATGATTTTTCGTGATCTTTCCACCATTGTAACACGTCGGTTTTTTTATTGAATAAGACGACTTTGTCTTCGACGTACCTCTGCACCTCTACAATGGCTCGAGATTGCGCAGTCCCCCTTGGTTGTATCGACTGCATAGTCTCTGCATAATGCCTCCACACAGAGCTTATGGTGGTGTCCGACTCTGCAGATGGTGTGGCAACGGCTGTAATGGGCGTATTGGAGTCTTCCTGACTCATTAATGCTGAAACTAAATTTATGGCGTTTCTCTTCGCTTCTTCTGCTGAGTGTATATCCTCAAAATACAATTTGAACCTTGGGTCCAGAAACATACATAATGAAAATGTACGGCTTCTTTCAATATTCCGGAAGCGTCTCGAGATCTGCGACAATAGGTCTTGTCTGAACGCTTCCACGATTGGTATGTCAGAGTGCAACATTTCCAAAGCCGTTCGTAAGCCTCGTGTAATGGGAATGACTACGCTAGCACTTACGTAGTTTTGTGCACTGATTTCGCAAGTTACCTCTTCGCATGGCCTTAAAATTTCGCACAAGCTTTGGCAAATTTCCCAATCGAAGGTTGTGAGTCCATATACATTACTACCTAAATTAGAGAGGGAACTGTTTATCTCCTCTTTTATTTCCACTATGCGTTTCAGCATAAAAAATGTGGAATTCCACCTCGTACTTATATCTTGCAGAGGCCTTTTTGGGACTTTACCGGCTTGCTCTTGGTATTTTTTTAATTTGTCCCATGCCTGTGTTGACCTTTTAAAATAACTTACAACATTTCTTACCCTCGTTATGAGACCGCTTATTTCACCGGAGGTTTCAATAGCCGATGTAACTGCCAGATTCAAAGAGTGAGCATAACATCCAAAGTGCTTCCATCCCAGATCCAGTAAAGCCTTTTTAATGTTGGCACCATTGTCGGAAACAGCCAACACAACTTTTTCAGAAACTCTCCATTCGTCCGTGACCCGTTTTATTTCTGACGAAAGTCTTTCAGCGGTGTGGGGACTTTCCAATGGAACACATTCAAGTAGCAAGGACTTCATTTTAAACATTTCTAATTTTATATAATGGCCAGTAATGGCCAAGTAGGCGTCATTCGTCCGAGACGTCCATATGTCACATGTGATGCACAATGAGTGTACTTGCTCAGCAACCTCCTGTAACTTTTCGTTCCGTAAGCTTTCATACCTACTCGGCAATAAATTATTGGAAAAGTATTTTCTCGTAGGTATAGTGTAAAAAGGAAAAGCGAAATTAATTAATTGCTTGAATCCACGATCTTCTACAATTCGGAAAGGTTGAAAGTCCATTATAAACAAATTCATGATGTGGTTGTCAATGTCTGTTTTGCATTTACTTGCGTTTCTATTAATAATGTACGATGACATCGTCTCGCGCATTGCAGAATTCAACCTTCTGATTGGGGGGGCTCTCGAACCGCTTGCCTCAGTAGCAATACTTCCTGACTCTTCCAATATCGGCGTACAATCAGTTGTTGCTGCAGGTCCCGGTGAAGTATTTTGAATTGTAGAAGCAGCAGCGGTAGCTAAAACTTCGTTTCTTCGTCCCACTAAATTCACCAAAGGATGACTCCTTTTCAAATGTCTATTAAGGTTCGATACTGTGCTTTTGTAGGAAAGCTTAGCTTTGCACATTTTGCACTCCGCTATATAATTGCCCTTGTCATCGAAATGATCCCAAGCCGTACTACTTCTGGGAGCCATCACTTAAGTAGGTACTTACTACCTACTTAATCAAAAACTTAATACTTCAAAACTTATTAAAAAGTGCAAAATACGTATGTACAGTATACCTAAGCTAAACTATTTAAAACTATATTAATAATTATTCCTAAACTAATCGATTTTAATAATTAACTAAATACTTAATCCTACTATTTTATACATAAAAACTTTAGATTAATGACTAACTTTATAATTTCCAACAAAAACTTAAATTACAACGAAAATAATTATTATGTACGCACAAGAAAACAAATCCACGATGGTCAGATTCCGAAAAATCAATGAATGAATTATTAGTAAGCTTAAATTATTTTCTAGAGCACACACACAATTTTACCTAATTCAAGGTCAAAACTGCAATGATGGAGTATTGATATTTTTGAAATTTGAACCTTAATTGTGAGAGTTTAAAACTATTTTCCACTTGAATGGCTATAGGTATCTAGCCGATTAGAATTAAGCTGTCAGTTGTAGTCTTTTATATTTTTTTGTAACGAATACCATGTTTTTACAATATTCCATGCAGTAGATAAATATGTATTATATAAATTATTATAAATAAAAGTATAAAATTAGTACATTCAGTTTTGATTTAATATATTGAGACGGTTTTGACAAAAAAAAGTTTCACCTATCTTTCAAGGTCACTACGCCGCTGACTATTTTAATACTCACTTTTTTTTCATTCAATCTTTTATATTTTTTTGTAACGAATACGATGTTTTTACAATATTCCATGCAGTAGATATATGTATTATATTTATTATCAATACATATAATAAAACAGTAAAAAAAACGTGTCTGTACATTTAATATTTTTACAAAAATAAATATCTAGGGTTATAAAGAAACGAAAAAAGAGTAAGAATCTGAAAAAAAAAATTGTCTGTTTGTTTGTAAGTTTGTCTGTTTGCACACGCTAATCTCTGGAACCGCTGGACGGATTTGAATGAAACTTTTTTTGATGTATAGCTGTGAAGCCGGGGCAACATATAGGGTATATTTTATTTCGGTTACTGGAACACCTGATGCAGAACCCTTAAGGGATCATCAAAACCGTACGAAATATAGATATGAGGCCTTAACAAAAGTTGTCCAGGATGATGAGCAGATTTTGCAGACATAAAAAAAATCTAGGATCTAAAAAAATTGTAATAGATTTTTAAAAGTTATGCCTAAAACTTACTAGAATATGGTGGAGATGTTCGGCATACAGATCAGTAGTACTCATAGCTTAGTTGCGCGTAGACCGACCATGAGTCTAAGGTCGTGGGTTCGATCCTGCTCGCGTAATTTTTTTTTTATTATATTTTTTTTTATTTTGTATCAATCTTTACCATGCATCTATCTTTATAATATACATATGTATATATAAAACAGTTAAACAATAACGTGTTAACATGAAATATTTTTACAAAAAAAATATGTAAGGTTATTAAGAAATAAAAAAAAAGTAAGTTGTTCTATTCTGCTGACATCAGGCTGACATATAATATTATAATAAATCCGAAAGATAATTGGTATGTAGTAGAAAAGTTTACTATGTTGATAGGGCTAAACCATCAATACATATAATAAAAGAGTAAAAAAACGTGTCTGTACATTTAATATTTTTACAAAAAAAATTATCTAGGGTTATAAAGAAATGAAAAAAGAGTAAGAATCTGAAAAAAAAAATTGTCTGTTTGTTTGTTTGGAAGTTTGTCTGTTTGCACACGCTAATCTCTGGAACCGCTGGACGGATTTGAATGAAACTTTTTTTGATGTATAGCAGTGAAGCCGGGGCAACATAAAGGGTATATTTTATTTCGGTTACTGGAATACCTGATGCAGAACCCTTAAGGGATCATCAAAACCGTAAGAAATATAGATATGATGTCTTAACAAAAGTTGTCCAGGATGATAAGCAGATTCTGCAGACATAAAAAAAAGGATCTATTTCTACAAAAATTGTAATAGATTTTTAAAAGCCTAAAATTTACTAGAGTATGGTGCAGATGTTCGGCATACAGAAGTACGCCTAGCTTAGTTGCGCGTAGACGGACCATGAGTCTAAGGTCGTGGGTTCGATCCTGCTCGCGTAATTTTTTTTATTTTGTATCAATCTTTACCATACCTACATCTATTTTTACATACATATGTAATGTTTAAAACAGTAACGTGTGAACATGAAATATTTTTACAAAAAAAATATTTAAGGTTATTAAGAAATTTAAAAAAAAGTAAGAATTTGAAAGAAAAAAATGTCTTTTCGTGTCTGTCTGTTTGTTGTTCTATTCTGCTGACATCTGTGGCTGACATATAATATTATAATAAATCCGAAAGATAGTTGATATGTAGTAGAAAAGTTTGCTACGTTGATAGGGCTAAATCATTAATAAATAAAGCTTCTTGCTAGATTTAATGTAGGTAGAGTACATACAGAGATATTGGTTGATACTACCCAGCAGTGGACTGTATGGAGATGTGGAGGTTGGGCAGTACCAATGGGATCTTGAAAATAAAACCTCGTGGTGACTTGATAATAATAACTTGGCTTCGTTGCGGTATTTTTCAGGCAGGCAGTATGAAGAGCACGATAAAAAGTAAATCTTGAGTTTGTTAATTGAAGTCAATATTAATCTCTCAGACTGCCGTTTAGACTCCAAAACTGAGCAATACCGTAAAGAGAGCCGCAGTTTAAATTTTATTTTAATTCGTTTTTCTCTTACATTCTGAGGTATTTCTACAATTCGTTGTTATGTTTATAACTTAAATTAAGGGTTATGTTTATTAAAGATGGACAATTTTAATTGCTACAAAATGCAAGAAAGCCTAAATTAAGAATATTAACAATTTAAATTTAAAGATCAAAAATATAGTCAAGTTTACAATTTTCCCCTAATCAAGTTTACATATTTTGTTATTTATTTTATATTTAGCCTTATATACATAGGATTTTATTACTAGAGTATATAGGCAATCCTATGTGCTACATAATTATATAAAAATTCTTATCAATACAAAAAGGTAACATGGTGTAAAAGCCATAAACATGTGAAAGAGAAGTTAAAATAAGACAAAACTACGGGTAATAATAAGTTAGTACCTATGGTACATTAATTATTTTTAGAAAGATATAAAAATAGAAATAGTTATTAAGTGACAAACAATCAATTTACAATTAATCTTACATACCTATTAAATAACTTTGGATAGCTTGCCTAAAGTTAAGGATTAATTATAAAATTTACAAATAGTTAAATATTGATTGCTGATATCTTTCTAGATTATAGTACCTAGCTTACTTCAGTCTCCCCCTCGTGCGCAAGCACCGTTTTAGTTTGTAAGCTAGGTCGGTCGAGAAGAATAACAGGGCGGCGAATCGATGCCGCGGACGATCTGACTTTAGACGTCTTCTTTCTTCATGGGAGGATTCATTTTGACATCTATGAAGTAATGTTCTTTCGGCGATAAGTAAGTGTTTCGTTGAAACATCTCTTGTTCTTGACTGTGATTCTCGTAGCCTTCGGGTTTTAAATACCTCAGCTGCGAGTAGCAGTCTCGCCGTAGCACGCAACATTCTATTATACGATGGAAATCGCGAGGGATCGGGTAAGTGATCGTACGTTTTGTTAATTATGACCGTATTAACAGGTTTAAGTTTCTTCTCGGTTGACTCGATTTTTGTTGACATTCGTATAACAGACCAGTCTTTAATGTCGGCCACAACTGCTACTTGGCCTTCGCGGAAACGAATTAATACGCTGAAAAGTAACTGCAATAAGTCGGGACCCGCTACGAGTGCATCATTTAAGCATTTACCAGCTGTTCTACCCGCGGCGTCGAAGACTAGCCTTACGTTACCCTTTTGTGGGTGCGTCCCAGCAAAGTGTGGTAAATACCAAAGACGCGGTGATGACGACGGTGCCTTGACTATTTCGGCGTAACCTTTTTCGATAAGGTGTTTTATCCGTTTACTATACTCCGCTTTTAAAGACTTGTCTTTATCTAATTTCTTTTTGAGGTTATACAGACGGCTGAGGGCTTGTTTACGGTTATCGGGCATTACCTCATCGTCCGATCGCCATAGCAACCCTACCTCGTATCTGTTCTCGTTAGGTAACTTCGCGCATGTAGAATCCAACAACTTTAAAGCCCGTACCTCGGGATCTTTTTCCGGTTTGCGCGGTTCGATTCCTAATGATTCTATACTAAAATGCTCTTTAACTTGCGGCGCGAGGCTCAAAGCGCCTATCGTGTGGGCGGTCATAGTTTCTAGCTCGCGGCTGCATATGCCTCGGATGTTCGGCTTAAATCTTGTTGACTCCGAGTCATTTGTTTTACTACTGCAGACAGCTTCGATGGTGAGCTGCTCCGACCTACTTGGCGATACTAATCTATGAGTCACATCCCGCTCTATCAACGTCATTGTTGACTCTTCGTCTAACAATGCGTGTGTATCTAATGGACCGCTCAGCTCAACCGGTAAAATGGTTGACGCGCTAACGTGGTTAACTGAGTTTATCGTCGCATCCGCAGTTCCCGGGTTCGATTCCTGCCCGTGATGCAGAAGTCGATGATGCGACGCTTCACAACTATTTATGCCGCACGGTTTATATTTGCATCTCATTATGCGTTTGTGTGCTTCATTTAAACATCTAAAGCACAGCCTGTTGCTCTTCGCTGTTTCCCACCGTTTTGCGACGTTTAATTTGGCAAAATCCGCACACTCTTTTATCAAGTGAGTACCCCCGCACAATGCGCACTTGCCCTTATCGACTTTATCGTGGCAAGGTGTGGCTTGTGGGGGTTTCGAGTTGCGTTTTTTATTTAAACTCTTTCGGTGAGCCACTGCAGCAACGGTTGCCTTTTTCGGTTCGCGCTCATCTTCCGACGGGCATGATGAGTCGCTACTGTATGAACGCGAGCGATGTTTGTATGTTTTCACGGCGTTAACCGGCCTCGGTTGCCGACTAAAGGCGCGTTCTTCCCTATTTGAATTGTATGAAAACATAGCACCGCACTGATCTGCCACTTTATTTAAAAATTGTGACAATAAAACTAATTCTGGTATGTCGGCATACATTGATTTAAATTCGAACCATTTATATTTTAAAATTACGCTCAATTTATCTATAACTCTACTTACTAACTCTGGTGAGTATAAATATTGAGGTTGATTTAATGTTTTAATCGAGGCGACGGTGTTAGCTACCTTGCTAGAATACATCGTAATATTTTTCCCGTCTTCTGACATGCGGGGTAGCTTTTTTAAAGACTCTAACTCCGATAATATCAACATTTCCGGCCTACCGTAACGTCTTTCTAATGTTTCCATTATAGCACTAGGTTCGATGCTAGTATACATTAAAGACCGCACGGTTTCTCTAGCATGGCCGCGGAGCGCCTTACGAAGCCTAGCTACGTTTTGAACTCCCGTATACGAGTTCTGAGTGTCTATAAACACGGATTTAAATGGAATCCAGTCGGATATGTTGCCCTCGAAATAGGGCAACTCTTCCATAAATTTAGGTATTGATTGACTGTTTGACTTACTTAGATTGACTGCCTTTACTATCGCGTCGGCTAGCGCCGACATGCCGCTTTCATTACTAACATTTTCGCGACTCTTAACTGGGTGAGAAATCTGAACGTTTACACACGGAGGTACGCTAGCCGGTTGTGCCCTACATTCCCGTTCGCAAATTACTCGCGCGTTATTTTGATCATTGATCCAACTATGAACCCTACCGTCAATAGGTTCGGGGGTGACATCCGCCTCGTTGGAGTTTTCAACAGTTGCCAGTTCGAATTCGAATCTGGCTAACTCCAAACGAGTCTCAGCATATGCGGTTGCCGCCCGCGCCCGTTCTAATTCGGAGGCCCTAAGTTCTAACTGCGCCTTAATCTGAGATAATTTACTAGACTGCGAAGTAGATATATCGATTCCGGGCCTATCACTCGCGACAGGCATACCTACAACCGTCCCGGGTGCACTGTTTGCTAACGTTTGCACTAACACTTCCGTTACTTCTATATTTCCGCTCGATTCTGTCACCTGTTCGCTACTTTGTTGCGTGCTATTGCGTGACTGCTCTTCTGTGCCGGTCCCATGGCTCCACGTATTGGTCTCTGTGGTTCCTGATGTTTCACTGTCCAATGGTGTACCGGTTTTCTTGCCTGACCTTAGCTTCTTTCCGTCCGACATGGTGCTACGAGGGGGTTCCCTAATCTAAATATTCACTATACACAATAAAAACCCTAACTTATAATACCTATTTCCTAACACTAGCAGTTCGACTGACTTCCTAGCGTGATGACGTCAGCCGAGGGTGGAAATAGGATAGGGCGGGTAGGGGAACCACCTGGCAGAGAGCGCTACCACCTTGGGCTGCTCGGAGAAGGGTAGGAACAACCCAACTCGTCAGCTTCCTCGAGGCCGTAAAACAGCTCTGAGAAACCCTCAGTAATAGAACCTTACCAGCGAGGTCAGACTATTGAGTCCTGTGGACTCGTGGGCGCGTCTGGTAACCCACACTACCATAAATGGCATTAACGCACGCTGTTTGATGGCCGTTTAACACCGCTAGGTGGCCGCGTGATGGCTTCTTTCAGCGCCGTCCGTCTTGCCTCTCGATCTTCACGGCTTCACGACGACACCACGACGGCACCACGGAGACTGCACACGACGGCTCCACGGAGACTCTTCGACGCCACCACGAAGACTGCACACGACGGCACCACGGAGACTCTTCGACGCCACCACGAAGACTGCACACGACGGCACCACGGAGACTCTTCGACGCCACCACGAAGACTCCACGAAGGCTTCACTAGGTTTGACGCAATCTTCAGAGATCCGGCTCGAAGGACCATTGGTTGATACTACCCAGCAGTGGACTGTATGGAGATGTGGAGGTTGGGCAGTACCAATGGGATCTTGAAAATAAAACCTCGTGGTGACTTGATAATAATAACTTGGCTTCGTTGCGGTATTTTTCAGGCAGGCAGTATGAAGAGCACGATAAAAAGTAAATCTTGAGTTTGTTAATTGAAGTCAATATTAATCTCTCAGACTGCCGTTTAGACTCCAAAACTGAGCAATACCGTAAAGAGAGCCGCAGTTTAAATTTTATTTTAATTCGTTTTTCTCTTACATTCTGAGGTATTTCTACAATTCGTTGTTATGTTTATAACTTAAATTAAGGGTTATGTTTATTAAAGATGGACAATTTTAATTGCTACAAAATGCAAGAAAGCCTAAATTAAGAATATTAACAATTTAAATTTAAAGATCAAAAATATAGTCAAGTTTACAATTTTCCCCTAATCAAGTTTACATATTTTGTTATTTATTTTATATTTAGCCTTATATACATAGGATTTTATTACTAGAGTATATAGGCAATCCTATGTGCTACATAATTATATAAAAATTCTTATCAATACAAAAAGGTAACATGGTGTAAAAGCCATAAACATGTGAAAGAGAAGTTAAAATAAGACAAAACTACGGGTAATAATAAGTTAGTACCTATGGTACATTAATTATTTTTAGAAAGATATAAAAATAGAAATAGTTATTAAGTGACAAACAATCAATTTACAATTAATCTTACATACCTATTAAATAACTTTGGATAGCTTGCCTAAAGTTAAGGATTAATTATAAAATTTACAAATAGTTAAATATTGATTGCTGATATCTTTCTAGATTATAGTACCTAGCTTACTTCAGATATATTGTAATAAAGTTAAACGTAAAATAATGGAACTCAATATCGTTTAGGTTTTCTTTATTGATCGTTTCTGCCTCTTGGAAGTCAGAAACCGTAGAATTCTTCAGAATAAAAAGTGGTGTATGTGTCAAAACTCAACACAGGACTTTATGAACTACCATACCAAAATACATTAAAATTGGCTAAGCCGTTTGACCGTGAAAAACAGCCAAACATATAGGTTACTAAACATATTATACACTGATAATGGCTAGACGGATGGATTTTTGCTACTCTTTCACGCAAAAACTACCGAATGGATTTTTATGAAACTTTACAGTAATATAGCTTTACCTATAATGTGCCTTTGTAATGTAATAGATAGTTATTGGTTAAGAGTTATACCTACATATTATATGGGGGAAAATTCTTCATGTTTATTTTTTTTTATATAGGACCTTGGAGAAGAAAATAACCTATTCGAAATACTAATTCAATGCAGACGAATTCGCGGGCACTATCTATGTAATAAACCTACCTACATATAAACCTACCCTTATACATACCCCCATAAGGCTGCAAACTGGACGGCAGCGACAGCGACAGCGAGAGCGGCAGCTGCGCGGGCAGCGACGCGAACAGTGATTTCCGCGACACGATAGAAAGTATTGAGTTTGTATGAAACCGCGACAAATCGCTCGAGCGCCCGCTGGCGTCGAGAACGGCCTAGCAGGGCTAGCATGCAACCATCGATAAATAGTCGAATCGACAAGATAAATATTATTTTGTTATTTTATCCTAAACTAATATGCGCACCATAATAGATAGAATTACTCAATTTGATACCATGATTAAGACTACAGAACCAAATAAGTATGTCATAGTCTTAATAAATTACTTACTCTAAATACCATATTCTAAGAAAATATTGATAAAAGGCTCGATTTATCATTGTCAACGGTAGCATGCTAGCCCCGCAGATTCCCCGCGTCGCGTCGCTGCACGCACCGCTGTCGCTCTCGCTGTCGCTGCCGTCCAGTTTGCAGCCTTACTTTTACCCAGTGTGCCTTTCGTAGGGTATTCCTGTTTGGTATATACTTTTTGTAGGCTACTTTTTCTATTTTATGTTTTGTAGGTCTTTTTCACAAAAACTAGGTGAAACTGCGAATGACAGCTTTGTTATAGAGTTTTTGAAATAACTCTTTCTGTTTATCTATCAGTAACGCTTTCACAGCTAAACAACTGAATCGATTTTGACTTTGAACTTCAAGGACGATATAATAATATTATTTATCCAACTCCCATAACCGGTATTCACGCAGACGAAGTCGCGGGAAACAGCTAGTTATAAATAAAAGTATAAAATTAGTATATTCAGTTTTGATTTAATTTGAGACGATTTTGACAAAAAAAGTTTCATCTATCTTTCAAGGTCATTACACCGCTGACTATTTTTTAATACTCACTTTTTTTCATTTCATAGATGGCGTTAAATGTAAATATTATTATTTTATGTGAGTTTATTGATTTTATGATTATACAATATTTTATGTAAGCAAGGTCCTTGCTCTATGTAAAAAACTGAAATAGGTATCAAAAATCATGAATCGGCATCTAGCTATACTAATTATGCTGGTATACCCCTATACAGAATAACTAAAGATATCGTTTGTTTGATTGAACAGTCAAATCTCTGGAACTAGTACCACCTGCCTAGTCTGATTTCATAAATTCAGGCTGCATAGGTAGTAGCTTATTTTTTTAAGAATAATGACTTTTTCTGTATTCCCACCGAATCTGAAGTAACGCAACAATTATCAACATTCTTGTTTGTTGATATAGGTACCTATATATTAGTAGGTAAGTAAGTACCTACTTCCTTTAAAACACCAAGATGATACTGAGATATTTTTCTATAATAGCCAATAACACCATTTAAGTGCATCAAGCAAATCTCGATGTAAGCATCTGTGTAATTTCAGTATTTTTTATATTGATGCAATTTTGCAACAGCAATATAATATCGACCTGAAAATTATTTTATGTGAGTTTTGAGTAGTACCTACTGCAATACTGGCATATTTTGAAAAAATAATTTTGTAATGATTGTGAGAAAAGTAACAAACACCTATACCTACCTACACTGATAACTTTCTTGTTTCTAATTTTAAAATAAAATTTAATGATGACGCCATCTTAAGGTCTTTAGTCGAACTTTTTACTCGACTTTATTAAGTCGAAGAAGAGTAATGTGTTAACTTTTTTCTTTTATAAATCTATAAGAAATTGCCTAGATGGCGTTTAGCACAATTTTTAATAGTTTTATCTAAGTACGTTATTAATTTGTTGGTTATAAATGCATATAAACCTAATGTGATCTTTTTACCATTAAAATCATATGACATATCGTCATAGATAGGGTCAAATAAAAAACTATTTCCAGTAGTTTTTTTCATGACAAATCTATTGTTACAAAAGACGTGTTATGGATACTAGGTAAAGGACAAATAAACATGAGTTTAGTAGTATAAACATTCATATATAAATATTATAAAACAAACTTCAAACAAACATAATTCTACTGCTACAAATAAAAGAAGATGTTTCCGTTTCTAGTAGACTGGGGCTAGATTATAAGCACCGCGGAATAAAAAATATAATATATCAACAATCACAATCTTTCTACAAGATTTGAATCAAATCGTATAATAAAAACGCACATGAGTTTTGAAAAATAATATCATCGTTCTTCCCACTTTTCCATTTTTCAACTACCGACCAAAAGCAAAACTAATTATCTTCTTTATTACTTAGTTTAACTATCTCCCACTAGATGTCCATAAATGGGATGTAACAGGGACTATGTGATTTATTTTTTAGGAAATATGGTTTATTTTGGAATGACGGCAGTGTACCCTGAAGGATCGCTGACAGTTTCTTTTTATTACGTAGTTTGACTATCTTTCACAAGATGTCAATGACCGTGGCATTGTACCTGAGATTATGTGATTTATTTTTTGTGAAATAAGGTTTAGTTTGGAACGACAATTTAGATAATAGATAATCGCTATTTTAGATATAAAACTTTCATGTTGCCATTTAAATATTACGAAAATAAAATTGTGCACCCATATTTTAGCCTTTTGCAATTTTTTATATTTTTATCGATTTCAGCATAATTTTAGCTTTATTTTGATCATGTGCTTATCCAATATTCCAGTTTGGAAATAACGCCTTTATTCGGTAAGTATAAAGTTCCTATGAAAATCACCACGCTAATTCTAGGCTAAGTCCGTAGTTCAAACCTAAATTATATTATTTTTTATTTTTCTCTCAGTTTCGTTCACCTATTTGTGATAACAATATTTTATTAACATTTTTATTTTTTTTATAATACTTAGTTACCCTTTGAATTATATAATATTGTCTTAAGTTTTCGCGATTCATACTTAAATAAAAACACCGAAACGTCGAGTTAAAATGTAAAAATAATTATACGCGATAAAATCCGGTTAAAAATGTGTTTTACCCTTTGAATTTCTTTTTTCTATGTTTAAGAGTATTTTTTCGTTGAAGGAAAGCGTTGAAATTCTTTTGAATATTGAACCCTTACAAGTATAGTAACAGGTATATATTTTTTTAATTTGTGTTATTTCGATAGTACTTTTTAAGTTTTTTAACTTACTTCTAAAAATTCTCCGAGTTTTCACAATTTAGGGATATATATAAAAACTACCTACTTTAAATGTCATTCATGTTTTCAACTTATCTTAAAGTAAAATTTGATGATATCTATGAGTATTTAGTCGAACTATTTATACGACTGAAGAAGACTGAATTTGTTAATTTATGAGAAATTGCCTAGATGGCGCTTAGCACAATTTTTAATAGTTTTATATACATACGTTATTAGTTGGTAAATAACGTGGTTATAAATGCTTATGTGCCTAATGTGATCTTTTTACCATTAATATATCGTAATAAGGTAAAATTATAAAAAATATCCAATAGCGATCGATCTTAAAAACAAATTGAATGTTATAAAGGACATTCAATATTTTTTGTGAAAAAGTAGGCATTTCTAAAAATAATAGAAAAACAAATTAAAATTATTAGGTTGACGGGAAAAAACCTACAGCCTATGGTATGTAGGTCAAGCATGACAGAGGCCGTGAGCACCAGATCACAAAACAAAAACAAACAAAAAAAGTTTGTTCCAGGGATCGAACCTCGGTTATTACGACAGCAAGTCAAGCATGCTGATTAATGCGCTAGTGTGGATTTCTAGTGGAATACGAATTTACAGTAGAGCTTAGTTAAACATTATTTAACATAAGCTAATAGGATCTTAGGTATTGGATTCACAACGCTTTGGACACGGAGCGGATTCGGAACAGGGTAATCCTGTTCATCCTGTTCATGTTCATTGAATAGGTTTTTTAAATATTTGCATTTTTTTCGTTTTTAAGGTAATCTATTTAAACGAATCCTTATAGGCCTTGATATTTATTGTTTTCTTCACATTATTTTGAGACCTCGGTTATAATAAATAGAGCTGAAATTATATTTACGGATAGGTATTAGGATGTACCTGTTCCTCAGGCCTTTGGAGTAGGAACGGATTAGTTTAAAAATGTACCTGTTCCGAGAACCTAATATAATAAATATGCCTCACCTCTAGTCCACTCAGTATTACGATGGACACCGGAGAGACAGCACTCGTTTAAATTATATTACGTCGGCGTCGCCGACACGCTGGCAACTACAACAAATTATTCGCAGCAATCGTCGGTTTTGGATTCATCCCTTCTTGCAAGATAGGACTAGATTTATTAACATAAATGAGCTTCAGAAACATAATGACAACTTTAAACAATATTTTAAAATGTCTGTTTACATATTTAATAAGTTGCTGGAAAGTGATTTAAAACTACAGAATACAGTGATGAGGGAAAGTACTACATTGATTGAAAAGTTCGCGGCCTGGCCATTAAAAAAAAAACTTTTGTTATTTTTTCTGCCGTCATTTTGAACTGTCATTATTCAATTGTCAGCCCGCGAATTTTCAATTTGATATCTTGTTTAAATAAAATTTTACGAACAATATAAATACGTGTGTAGAACAAATTTTCACTAATGGAGAAATTTGAACAACGTGCTGTGATTAAATATTTGTTTAAAAAAAGATTAACACCAAAGGAGATCCATGATGACATGCAAACAACATTAGGGGAATCTGCCCCGTCTTATACCACTGTGAAAAAATGGGTTGCAGAATTTAAACGTGGACGAGAGAACATCGAAGATGACCCTCGCTCCGGCAGGCCAATGACGTCTACGACCGAAGAAAACATCAATAAAGTGTGTGATCTCATATTGAAAGACCGTAGATTGACTATCAGAGAAATTGCAGACACTATAGGCATCTCATATGAACGAACGCAAAACATCATTGTCCATGAACTCGGCTTTTCTAAGGTTTCGGCTAGGTGGGTCCCCAGATTGCTTTCAGTAGAGCAAAAGCGAATTCGACTCACGATTTCTCGCGACTGTTTGGAGATGTTTGAGGCTGATCCACAAGGTTTTCTTGACAGATTTGTGACAATGGATGAAACCTGGGTTCACCACCCCAGAATCAAAACAACAATCCAAACAAAAGAAAAAATCAGGTGAACCAACTCCGAAAAAAGCAAAGGCAATTCTGTCGGCTGGCAAGGTGATGGCATCGGTTTTTTGGGATGCTAAGGGTGTCATTATGGTGGACTACCTTCCAAAAGGCGAAACAACAAACTCTGCGTACTATAGCACCCTTCTGCGCCGTTTACGTGAAGAAATTAAACAAAAACGCCCAGGATTACTGAGAAAGAAAGTGTTGTTTCACCAGGACAACGCCCGAGTCCACACGTCTGTCGAGTCTATGGCTCAAATTCGTGATTGTGGTTTCGAATTGTTGCCACATCCAGCTTATTTTCCTGATTTGGCACCTTCGGACTTTCACCTGTTTCCAAACCTGAAAAAACACCTCGGTGGGCAGAAATTTTTAACGAATGAAGAGGTCGAAGCCGCTGTTAACCTGTATTTTGAAGACCTTGAGGAATCTTTTTTTAAAACAGGTATGGAAGCTCTGGAAAGCAGATGGAAGAAGTGCATAGAGCTAAATGGAGATTACGTCGAAAAATAAAAATATTTTTGTATGTGCTTTATTTTGTTTTCTTGACTAGGCCGCGAACTTTTCAATCCACCCTCGTATATACCCCAAAGAACGACTTGCTATTGCTGATTTTAGAAACTTTTGTTAGCTGCGATTGTCAGTTGCAAAAACCAGCAACTTAATCAAAGTTGCTAATTGCGAGTTGCTGCAATCAGAAACTAACTCCTAACTAGAATTGCTGTGTACGCAATTCCATTGGAATAATATATGAACAGGGAGTTGTCAGTTGTCGGTTGTCGCAACAAGGCGCATGAAGTTTATCGTCTGCTAAGCGCCTAATGGTATCGAATAAGTAATTTACGGGTGTTTTGCTTGATTTAGCTAGCGAACCAGTGCGGTTTGGTTTGTAAGTGTCTTGGTTAAATTATCTCTGATATACTACGGTGTTACAACAGAAATAACAACTCTTAAGTCATCATGCAGTGGCAATACATAACAGCGCTTGTAATTATAAAAGCTTTTGTATTGTTACCTAGAAGGAGCCATATAAATAAATATAAATTCTTTTCAAATGATTTTCATGGCAGGTCAAAATCGTCAATAATAGTGAAGTTGCCCTAATGAAATTGTTCCATTTGAAAATCGATTGTTTCAAAATACCGATTCAGTTGGTAAAAGAAATGGGATAAAAGTTTATAGAATTTAGTTTTCTTCTTATAAAATGGGTACCTGAAATTATAATAAATTATAGAATAATTCAAATTCAAATCATTTATTTCAGCTAATATGCCATATTTTTACACAAAGTTTACATTTTTAAATATTATACAAATAAATTATAAATAAATTAACTAAAAAAAAATATGATTTTAAATTTTCTTTAAATATTCAATTTAGGAAAGATACGACAGCTTCGATTAAGGTTTAACAATTACGCCATTTTTTAAATTTAAATTAAATTCCAAATATTACATTCAAATTTGATTACATATATCTGTCAATTATTAATAATATTATACAAATAACGAAATGTCAATATTGAAGTGAATGTCAAATTAAAATCAATTTCAACTTGTATTTGGTATAAGGAAAGAAAAATTATTATAAATGTCAGGTCAAAGAATACTGGTTTATTCATCAAAGACTTAAATCATTAATTTAATTCGTCAATGTTTATCGACAGAGAACTTGTTTCGGTATCAGTATCATCTCCGAGTGAAATAATGAATTGTTGATCGTGAACTCTGGATACATTATTCCAATCTTCATTTAAGTATAGTTTCGCTGCGTTTTTTAACTACTTTTTGCGTCTTTTGATTTTATATTTTTAATTCTTTAATTGTAAACAAATCAAAAAAGATCAACTTCAAAATATTTTTCTGTCTTAAACAATCTTTTATTTTTGATGGATTGTCAATAATAATTATAAATATTTAATATAAATGATAGTACATACTTCCAAAAATTAAAGACTTCTATTTTTCTTCACTCCTGGTCTTCTGGGCCCATAACCACTTCGACGGTGGGGAACGACGAAGTAAGACCAGGAGACTTTGTTACAATAATCAGTATATTTCCTTTTAGATATCACCAACACATTTTAATAATAGATTTATAAAAGATACATCACAACAGTTTGACGATTTTACGAGAAGTGATTTCACAACAACAAACTATTTGTTATGACATTCTAAATACATTCCAAGATTCTGCTTAACATGTGTCAATGTGCCTGCCAATGCTTTTATGTACTAAAAAGGATACAACCACAGATACAGCCAAATTCAAACTCCAACATTTTTGACCACAACTGAAATTCAAGACTATGAAATATGTGACTGCGGACATGGACAGTGGATCACATATTTTTTAACGGCCCTCTACCAGAGTGAAGGTCTTCCTATCTTCTAGTCATCCCCTTATCCTTAAAATCCTTTGTAAATAAATCCAAACATGTAATATTTCTTTGAAAATATGTAGTTAGTTAATTGCCCACACTGAAGAGGAACACGAAATATCAGAATTCTTTTTTATTATTTATTGATCTACCCTAACTACAACATCATCTAAAAAGATCTACATTATTGCTGCTGGAGCGACAATGTTGGCTGGTTGGCACATCTCAGAATCCACACCAGTGTATTTTTTTCTTCTTTTCATTTACTGTCTGTTGGCGTGTATTCGTTGAAAAGTGATTCGTATTGGTAAACTTACGGAGAATTGAAATTCGGGGTTACACTTTCCGTAATCATGTATCACGCCGTAAACTGAAGTGGAAATAAATAAATAAATTGTTAAGAATAAATAATAATAAAATGTATTTATTATGGCATCCTGGCCCAATTGTTAGTATTGCAAATAACTTAACAACTATGTTAGTAACACCATTTATGTTTCAAAATAAAATTATTATAAATTCAAATAGTATGTCAAAATTCGTATCAATGTCCCTAGTGAAATTAAAAAGTCCAGTAAAAATAATAAAATACAGTAATTAAGCACACTGCACAACCAAAAGCACAACACCCAACTCTTTGCCGTCCTACATTTCAAGGCAACTGTAGATTCATTACTTCATTATTACTTCATTGCTTCATATTATTCATTACTTCGGTACTTATATTCATCTATGTGTAGATTATCCCATATTTCACGATCGCTCTTCGTCAATTTATATCATTATTTATGAACATATAAACGAGGGATTAACGAGGGGTAAACGAGGGATTGCCGATGTATTTTTCAAACTGTCATTTTAGTTTTTTTTGTTATATTGTAAATATGACAGTTGCGATAAGTTTATTCTGAAATGAATTGATTTATTATTTTTATTTTATTTATTTATTTATTCATAAGTTTTTACAAAATTTATAGGAATGTCTTATTACTATCTTAAAATCTATCTTAGATTTGTCCAGACAGTATTATCTCGGAAAAATATAATAACAATACTAACAAACAGCAAACATACCGGAGTATTTTATGATGATGAAATGAATGAAATAATTATCAATAAAACAACAATTATGTATAAAAAAAAATATGAAAAACAATTGATATTTTCTTATACTTCGATAGTTTAACAAATATTTGGGTTTTTGATGATGATGAATTCTATTATTACATGCAAATTAAAAATGCTATTAAGTTTGAGCTTTATTTGGAACGAAACTTGTCAAAATGTTGACAGGGCGTCATCATTCTTTGAGACGAGTCTGAAGCTGTCGGGCAATACTTTATTCATTAGATAACCTTTATCTAACCATTGAAAAATCGGCTCTAAGAGTTAATAATAATAATAACATGTCAAAAATAGTTTACTTTATAGGTACTATTTCAATTTACTACAATTTTATTTCAATACTTTTCAATTTTTATTCCTTCACTTTATTTATTTTTTATTATAAAAAGCTGGCGCAAAATGGAATATGAGAACTCACAAAAATCATTTGAAAAGAATTCAACTATAATACAACAACTAAGAGGCCCTAAATGAGCTTAATTATGGATAGAGCATAATATTCTAGAAAAGGATTTTAAAAAGGAAAGGTTTATTTTTCAGTATGGTAACACCTACACCCCCCTGTACCTACACATCATAACAGCTATGAAATTAAGCTTTTCACACATCTGTGGTTTGGGCAATTATTACAATGAACTCAATTTTTGAAGTGTATGTAAATTTGGATAGGGGAATTTCGTATAATTCGGGTTATTCTCGGTAAAAACATCGTCCTTCCAGTCTCAGAATTTGGGAAATAAATTTGATTCGACAGGTTTGGTACATAATGTGTGTTGGCACCGACGCGTGCTCAACCAGTTCGTTCGAGTGAAAACATTACAAGGTGAAACAAGCAAAGGCAGCCGACCATACAAATCACTTTAATTCACTAAAGAAACGTTGATTATTGTTGGCAGCTTTGGTCCATTTAGATAGCAGCACCCCATTCATTTATTTGAAAAGTTGAGTCATGCTCTTATAAATTCATCCGGATTTAAAATTAAAGTACACCATATTATTTGAGTATCAACGTTTTAATTGCATTGATGGGTAGGCGATCACGGTATGTGCACTTTAAATGGATGCTTTCCCCTCTTTTTAGGGTCCCTAATAAAACTGTGAAATCGAGTTCTGTCTGGCTTTATTTCACACATCTCGGTAACTATTTTACTTATTCAAACACAAATTAGACATTTAATGAAAGAGTTGTGAAACACATATATTTAGCTAAACTCATGAGGGTCAGTTTGTGAATAATTACAAGTCTATTTTCAATATTACAGGAAAGCTAAAACAGTATGGGGAAACATACGACAAGTCATACCAATTCAATTTTATGAGACAATCAAAAACCGAATTTATTTATTAGCTAGGTAACGGATAGTCTCAGTGCGGGTCTTACTAAAGTTACACTTGACTAGCTATTGTCGACAGACGTTGCTTTCAATTTAGTGCTCCCGATTAACCTGAAACCTTATTATTGAATTCGGGTATCCGGTACTTTCATTTTCACATTTGTCCGTTGATTTTGTTCATAGTATAAAAAAGCGTATTATTTATTTTTTAACAGGGCTAATAATAACTGGCAATCAAAAGATACCATAGTGCGTTCCTTTGCTTAAGCTAACTTTAGGTTCGGACGTTAGGTACTTAACGTTAGGTACTGTTCGGCTGGCACGGTGACTGATTTTAATGCTTCGGATTTTTACATGTAGAGTGTTAAAAAGGAATTATTTTTATAACAGAATCCTGTCTGAAGAGTCAAAGAATTGAAGACTGAATTGAATTGTCCCTTTCACATTTACTCTTGTTGAAATATGATGCTTGAATAAGTAAATCTTTTGTTAATATTTTTACACGATTGGGTGCGCACAACGAGTTATGGGATTTAGCATAATAAGAGTTCTCAAAGCCAACTAGTTCAGTAAGAAGTAAACAATGAGTAGTTTTTGGACGTCTCAACCTCACCTGATGGTAAGTGAAGATGAGGTCGCAGATGAAGATGCACACGGGCTTAGGAAAGAACCGGCTCTTTATAAAATATTGTCAGAACACAGCACTGCCGGATCATATTTGATCGTTCCGCTATCAACCTCAATATAACATCTGCCACCAAATATAATCTGCCCAACGTTGTCGTATGAATATTTAATGAAAATTTAGTGCCTCCTGAACGTAATGTGGTAAACGCAGTGTGGATTCCTTTTATTCAATGAAAAATAAAGTTGTCCACAACAAATATATTTTAATTTTACAAGCCTTATTATACTATGCTAATTTACACATTTACATTTTAAACTGTTGGCGATGACGCGGTGAAGTGCGGCTTGAGTGGGTCGAAGCGCAATGGAAAAGGAAGCTGCTCCGGCGCGTCGGTGATTATACAGTGTGGAAAAAAAATAGTGGCCCTGGAGGGAAACTGCCTTAAATCCTTTAGTTAGCTTATTTTACTTTAAGGAAACATTCCTTTATTTTTAAAAAGAAACAAAACTGCATTCAAAGATTTTCTTAAATTTGCTTGTAACACCCGGGA
The DNA here is from genome assembly GCA_944452665.1 of Stenoptilia bipunctidactyla. NCBI lineage: Eukaryota > Metazoa > Arthropoda > Insecta > Lepidoptera > Pterophoridae > Stenoptilia > Stenoptilia bipunctidactyla. Next base: position 50,917,946 of record OX101721.1, on the reverse strand, counting down.
CTCAAACCAGTAAAAACTAAAAAAATAAAGATTCGTTATTTTACTATACTAATCGATAGGATAATTGTTCAGGATAAAATTTCTCTAACAAACATTTGGTCTTACACTCGTCTGTCGTACAAGATATCCATGAAAAATAACTACACAAGTTTACATACATTACCTAGTACGGTTCACTTTCAACAAGTAAAAGACACGTTATAATTCTCTTATCTCTCTAACATTCAAAGAATGAAGTTCAATTCATTAGTATGAAGTACAAACTTGCTAATTTATTTATTTCTAAGTACCTTGTTGAAGAAGTCTACAAGGAAATCGTTTAATGTTAATAATATCTCTATGCACTTCTTACACGATATTACTTCTCACACGATACGAGGCGTTTTGACGAAAAGTTTTTAAATGGAACGTTTGAATTTGTTTGCAATGCGGGACAGGTACAAACGGGACGATTGGATGGCCTGCAAGAAGTGTCCAGACCTGACGCCTCTAGACTACTTTTTATGGGGTCACATAAAAAATATTATTTATAAAACGTGTTATGAGACCGTACAAAAGCTAAATGGTCGCGGTAAAAAATGTGATTAGGGGCATACACCACAACACTTCGCTGAAGGCTACACGAAATGAATTTCAACGAAGACTAAATTTGTGTATCCGGAACGAGGGGGCTCATTTCGAACAATTTATGAGTTAAATTATTAAAGTGTAATAAATTGATAATAAAATAAAATAAATTTTAAGATTTCACGTTTTCTTTTTATTTTAAAGACCAAATGTTTGTTAGAGAAATTTTATCCTATCGATTAGTATAGTAAAATAACGAATCTTTATTTTTTTAATTTTTAGTTGGTTCGAGTCCCGCGGGAGTTACAAGCGAATTTTAGAAAATCTTTGAAGGCAGTTTTGTTTCTTTTTAAAAATAAAGGAATGTTTCCTTAAAGTAAAATAAGCTAACTATAGGATTTAAGGTAGTTTCCCTCCAGGGCCACTATTTTTTTTCCACACTGTATACTAGGGGCGCGGGGAGTGCGGGCGGTGCTGTCGCGATGCTCGAATAATGATGCCGAATTTCCGGCCGTCGTGTTTATTTGGCGTAAACATCCTCCGGGGCGTTGAAAGCCTGCTTTCAACTTATTCTTCAAGCAGAAGGCAAATGCGGTTCAGCGCTCGTCTGATGGTTCCTCTCTGTGTGCGTATATCGGCGACTCTAGGCACACCATCAGCTCCAGGGTACAAATTGACTATGCGGCCTAGTGCCCATGACATTGGAGGCAGGCCTACTTCTTGGACCAGCACGAGGTCTCCAAGCTTTAAATCCAATTTTCTGCTTTTCCATTTGCATCGGTGCTGAAGTTCTGTGATGTACTCCGCTTGCCATCTTTTCCAGAAGCTTTGTTTCAATTGTTCAAGAAGCTTGAAGCGATTCAGCCTTCCTGGATTATCCTGAAGTAAGTCCGGACCCGGTATGGATGTCAGCGACCTGCCAAGGAGAAAGTGTCCTGGTGTGAGCACCTTGTTATCATCAGGAGATGAGGAAAGGGGGGAGAGGGGACGACTATTTAGGATGGCCTCAACCTGAGCAAATAATGAGGAAAGCTCTTCAAAGGTTAAGTGTGTATTGCCCATAATCCTTTTTATATGAAATTTGGCAGATTTAATGCCAGCCTCTGCATAGCCGTTAAAGTTGGGGGCGTAAGCGGGTGAGAAACAAAATTTAACATCTTGATCAGATGCAAACTCCAATATAGGTGTAGAATACTTAGCAAAGAAAGTGTTTATTTCCTTTGCAGCAGACACAAAGTTTTTACCATTGTCACAAAAAACATCCCTCGGCTTGCCCCTTCTAGATATAAACCTTTTAAAGGCTAGGATGAAGGCATCCTTTGATAATTCACTTACAGCCTCTAGGTGAACACATTTGTATCTTAGGCAAATAAATAGACACAAGTAACATTTAGTTATTTTACAACCTCTCCCTTTACGGTCAGTGATAAAAAATGGGCCTGCAAAATCTAAGGCTACACTGAGAAATGGAAAATCTGGTGTCAATCTTTGTGATGGAAGATCACCCATTATATTAGACATGGTTTTGGCATAGTAACGACGGCAAATGACACAAGTGCGAGCCGTGCGTCGCGCCAAGTTGCGCCCTCCTGTGACCCAGAACTGCTCACGCACCGACGACAATAATTGCTGTGGACCTGCATGTAAGAGGCGTTTGTGCTCGTGTATGAATATGAGTTTAGTAAAATAGTGTTTTGAGGATAGTAATGCTGGATGCATAACTTCATAATCTAAGTTACTCTTACGCAGCCTCCCCCCCACTCTCAGGGTTCCCTGAGAGTCTACAAATGGAGTCAGAGATGCTAATGATGAATTTGGGCTAATGGCTTTATTATTTAACAGTAAATTTAATTCAATAGGGAATGATTCCCTTTGAGATTGTTGAACAAGAATCGATGCTGCATTTTGAAGCTCGTTAACGCTAAAGGGCTCATTGACTGCCTGTTTTTTGCACATATTGATGAATCGCACTACATATGCTACACTACGTTGTAACGTTTTGTACCTAGAGAACCTTTCAAAATTAATGAACGAAGATGTGGGTTCAGAAAGAGAGACTAACAGTTTTAGTTCAGGCACTTCATTTGGGGTATTGTTTTGTGAGGGAGGCCATTCATCGTCCGATCCTAATAAATAACTAGGTCCATGCCACCACTTCATGTTATTTAGGACGTACTGAGGATCCACACCTCGTGATGCTAGGCCTGCAGGATTCTGCTCAGTGGGCACGTGAAGCCACAGACAACCTCTAGTTAACTCTTGAACAGCCGCTACCCTATTTGAGACGTAAGTTTTTAATTTGGATGGGCAAGTGCCCAACCATGCTAGTACAACAGTTGAATCGGACCAATAAGTGATTCGAGTCACTACCTTACGCAAGGCATCTCGCACAGCTGTACCAAGGCGAGCTCCAAGAAGTGCAGCGCATAATTCAAGCCTAGGAATTGTTTTATTCTTGACAGGTGCAACACGGGATTTTGCACATAGTAAATTACATACGATCTCCCCCGTACTGGAGATAGATTTAGCATATACACAAGCACCATAAGCTGTTTGGGAAGCATCACAAAATACATGAAGTTCAAAATGAGATGTATTACAGAGAGCATTGCGAAGGATATTAAGTGATTTAAGACAGCTAATATTTTTAGTAAAATGTGCCCATGAGCTTAAAATGTCTGGAGGCACTGGGTCATCCCATTCTAATTTTAGATTCCATAATTTTTGTATTAATAATTTTGGTTTGATTGTGCATAAAGTAAGTAGGCCTAATGGGTCAAATATTTTGGAGGACAGTGACAAAATTGAACGCTTTGTAACTACCTTATCTAAGTTAATATGAATATCGTAATGCAGGGTGTCCTGGTTTGGATTCCAACCCAGACCTAAGGTTTGAAAAGATTGACTTAAGATTAAACTATCTGATTCCGAGTTTAATTCAGTATTAATGACCAACTGTGAGTTTGAACGATATTTTCTTAAACTAAAACAGCCTGATAATAATTGTTTTGAGACGGCACTCTTAATATCCAACAATTCTTGCTCAGAGTCAGCACCGCACAGCAAATAATGAGTTTGATATTGGGTTGAGCTGTCTCTTCCCCTAGTTGCCATAAGCATCGTGAAGCCAAAAAACTAGCGCTTGCAAAACCGTAGGTGACGGTATTAAGTCGATAATATTGAATTGGCTGGGATTCATGCTCTCGCCATAAGATTATTTGTTGGTTTCTGTCTAATTCATTAAGCAAAATTTGTCTATATTGTTTTTCTATATCTCCTGAAAGTACATAATTATAGTGACGGAAACGAAGCAAAATATTAAACAATGAGTCCTGTATATTAGGCCCTATTAATTGCAAATCATTAATTGAAAGGCCAGATGTAGTGCGAGCAGAGGCATCAAAAACTACACGCAATTTAGTTGATTCACTATTTTCCTTGAATACAGCATGATGTGGCAAAAAATAGAAAGAACTTATGTCTGAAGATAGGATGGGCATAATAGATAAATGTCCCAGTTCCCTGTATTCATCAATAAATTCAGTATACAATTGTTTTAATTGGGAATTATTATTAAGTTTTTTCTCTAAATTCAAAAAACGCTTCCTAGCTATATGTAGAGAATCTCCTAGGCAATCCGTAGGGGAAGCTGTTAAAGGAAGGCGCACGCAAAATCTACCATCAGCAAGACGGTGAGTATTAGCAACAAAATGTTTCTCTGACTCTGATACAATAGTTGGATTATTACTATTGCAAGGGAAGTCTTCATACTCCCAAAATTTTGTTAAACTATTCTGCAAATCTAAATTTGAGCGTATTATCTCATTCTCTGTGCTATAACTATCTAAACTGGAGGAAAGGTTGCATTGAATGGACTTGACGGTTTTGTTGCATGGAATCGAACCAGTAATCAACCAACCAAGCTTATAATTTTGAAGTAAGATTTTAGTAGAAGCTAGTCTGTGCTGTTCAGGTAAAAGCAAGTCCCAAAACACGTCAGCACCTAATAAAACATCTATGACTGCTGGATTGTAAAACATAGGATCCGCTAATTTAAAAGACGTCGGAATATTTAACAAATCGTTATTAATAGGGAATTTAGGAATCATACTAGTAATTTTAGGCAAAACATAAAAGTTCACTGAGCACTTAAAGATGCCACAAGTTGAATTTACAATGGCAGAACACTGCTCCGGAATTAAATCAAGTTGTGCATCACCAATGCCCAGTATTTTAGTGCTACCTAAATGTTCAGAAGCTAATTGCAGGCGAAGTTTCAGGGCTTCAGTAATAAAGGAAGATTGACTTCCACTGTCTAACAGTGCCCTAACAGTTACTCTTTCCCTTGAAGCGGGATCCACAATGTCAATTACTGCTGTGGACAACAATGTCTCATTTGTGGACAGTAACGACATGACTGTGGTAGATATTCCCTCCGCACCATCCCTGTGGTCTGTTTGATCCAAAGAAGAGGAAGGTGGGGGTGTGTTATGTGGTGAGCGCTTGTGTAATGCAGTGTTGTGTCGCCTCTTACATACCTTGCAGCCGCTCGAAAGGCGACAATTGGAGATACTATGATCGGAGCGCAGGCAGTTCTGGCACAAATTATGCCTTTCAACATGTGACCATCTGTCCTCCATGCTTAGTGTTTTGAACACCTTGCATTTAAAAACTGGGTGCTGGCCTTGGCATACAACGCACGACTTGCTGTTAGTCACTGAAATTGAGAATGATTTTATTTGATTAGAGGGTCCAGTATTGTACTTAAATTTATTATTATAAGATTTTTCAATCGTAGTCCTAGGCGGCAAAGGCTAATCGAATTTCGATCTGAACATGACCTCTAAAACATCAGCACGAGAGCTTAAAAAATCTTTAAAGTTAGCGAGTGAGGGAAGCTCTGATAAGCTGCCTTGATGTTCCTCCCACTTAACACGGGTTAATTGATCAAGCCTCTGGGTAGCTAAATGTATGATAAGGCTGTCCCAATATTCAGTGGGTTGACCTAAGGTCTTAAGTGCTCTTAAATTTTTAGTAATGTGGTCACCCAGGTTTCTAATTGCCTTATCAGACTCACGCTGTATGGGAGTGATATTTAAAAGTGAATTAATATGGTAAAAAGTTAATTGCCGCTTATTATTATAGCGTTCGCAGAGCAGCTGCCAAGCACTTGAATAATTTAAATCGGAAACTTCAATATTCTGAATAATGCGGGCAGGTTCACCTTCTAAATAGGAATTTAAATAATAAAACTTATGCACTGGCTTAATACTAGGATTTTCATGAATAAGAGATGTAAATGTGTCATGAAACTCCAGCCATTTAAAGTAGGAGCCATCAAATTTGTTAATCCTAATTTGAGGGAGTTTAAAACTAATGCCATTATGGTTACCGCTGCTACAACTGGAAGCCTTGTCAACATCAAGGACATCAGGCTTTGAGAGCTCTAATATTTGCTGGGCAGTAGCAATGCTTGTCTGTAAAGCATCCTCGATAAGTTCCCTCTCTTGAAGTTCATCAGCAAGTGACTCTTCATTGAGCACCTCTATTTGAGTCTGCAGCTGCTCAAATGTGGATGTTAGTTCCAAGAACTTACTAAGTTTTAAATTAAGTTTATTAACTTCAACTTGATCGGTTAAAGGAGAATTTAAGGTGGTTAAATAATTTTTAAAGTTGGTCAGTTGACCCTGAATTGAACTGCGTTTAACCTTTAATGCAAGAAATTCTTTAGTGTCTAACACCATTTTAATTTATTTAAAAAACAACACTCAGAAAGTCTTGGAATTAACACTTATTAATAAACAACAAAAATAAAGTTTTATTAATTGGAAAAAACGCTTACGCCCCTTGTATAAGATGCTGAAGCTGGCAGCTGGCTGTGCAGAGGCGAAGATGCAAGCAGAGTTTAGCGGGCAATGCTGGAATGCAATGAAAATTTGTGTGAGCAATTAGGCAGACCAAAATGCAATGGCAGTGCAGAGAAGGATTGAATTTGCAAATAACAGAATGGCTGAACTTATTGACTTAAAACAACAATGAACAAGAAACTTGTTATAAATATCTGTGCAATATTTATCCAAAATGAGATTCTAAGTATAATATATTATGTTAATATTCGAAATTGAAAAGACAACCACTGTCTGAGGTGGTCAGTCCAGGAAATATGCTTTGAAAACTAAGCAATAAAAAATGTGTTGAAAAGACAACCACTGTCTGAGGTGGTCAGTCTAGGAAATATGCTTTGAAAACTAAGCAATAAAAAATGTGTTGAAAGGACAACCACTGTCTGAGGTGGTCAGTCCATGAAAATATGCTTCAAAAGCTAGGCAAAAAATGTGTTGAAGAGACAACCACTGTCTAAGGTGGGTCTATAAAAACATTTAGGTTAAGTTAAATTGCGTGGGCAATGCAAAAGGCGGGAAGTGACGCATTTAGGAATAATGAAAAATAATGGAAAAAAAAGGAAAAAGGCTCACGACACTCCCCTGACAGACGCGCAATCACGTGGACGCAGTGCTGGTGGCGTGGTTACGCCATGCGGCGGACGCTGCTCGGGGCTCAATAGGGCCACATGGGCCACGTGGTGGCGGCGGCGCTGGCCAGAGAGGCTGCCTTGTGCAGGCAGCCAGTCAAGGGCGCCGGCAGCGACGGCGCTCGACGTGGATCGTCGACGCGGCGCCAACGGACGCTACCGGCGTCACGCTGCCGGTCACAATGGAGACTTCTGCTTCGTGGTGGCGCGGACGTGGCGCGTGGTGTGCACTTGCGCGCACGTGGTGGCGCGGACCCCAAAGCACGCTTCTGCAGCGGGCGCGCCCTCCAATAGCGCACATGTGCGCACGTGGCAGCGCGGCAGTCGGCGTGGTGATCGCCCACCCGGGGGCGCCAGTATGTGGATTCCTTTTATTCAATGAAAAATAAAGTTGTCCACAACAAATATATTTTAATTTTACAAGCCTTATTATACTATGCTAATTTACACATTTACATTTTAAACTGTTGGCGATGACGCGGTGAAGTGCGGCTTGAGTGGGTCGAAGCGCAATGGAAAAGGAAGCTGCTCCGGCGCGTCGGTGATTATATACTAGGGGCGCGGGGAGTGCGGGCGATGCTGTCGCGATGCTCGAATAATGATGCCGAATTTCCGGCCGTCGTGTTTATTTGGCGTAAACACGCAGGTTCAGGCAAAGATAAAAAAGAACAGGAAAGAAGTGAACTTACCGCAACATCCTCTCGTGGTGACCCTGACGACCTTCACCGCATAGCGCCGCAGCAGGTTCACCTGCCTCCAGGGCGAGGCTTCCTTCGTGCTCCGTGGTCTTCTCACCGTCGTTGCCGTTCACTGCTGTTCCTCCTCGAACAGTGATCGATTGGTTCGCAGGCTTGCGGAAAGCTACGTTGGTGCCTGTTAAATATTTGAAATATTGTTTAGCTTAGCTGGGATGGTACAGAAGGCAGCACATCCAGCGTTACAAACCTGCCAAATTTACCCAGCCAGTTTGTAACTTAATTTCGTGAGAATTTTTAACTTAATAGAATTCAGATTCAATTACAATTTTTTGACAGGTTTGCAATGCTTGATCTGCTGCCTTCTGTACGATAAAGCTTTTAAGTTTTGATTTGGATTTTTAGCAGTTTTATTGAGACGACGCCATGGGCAACTGACGCTTGTTAATTTACAGAAGTATATTATCATCTTCAACGATTTCTGAACAATTAATGGCTATTAACTTGATTGTGTTCCAAGCTTCTGTCAGAACAATAGTGATCGTTCCGCCTTTTATAAATTGGATCTGGTAAGTGTGTTATGACTTTTATCCAAATAACTCAAGTCGCAAATTTTACAAATAATTATTGTAATTAATGATCCGAATTTAGTTATCAAAGTTCTGTAATTTGTATTTGTTACTCTGACCTCATCTTACTATATTTTCTCTCAGTATAATTTCAAACTGTGATGTATAAATACAGAGCAATGGCGAGGCTTGTCCACCCTACAATGCGTATGTAGGAACGAGTTCTCCTCAGAATAGAAAAATTAAAATTTAGGTTGCCTGGAAGAAATCGCTAATAGCGATAAGGTCACCTAGTTGTCGATTTATGCTATTTTGTAAAACCAAATATTTGATAGTGACAATAAAGAGTTATATTATATATTATTATTGCTTGGACGACGGTACTGCACCTCATTTAATTTGGTATACTTATTTCCGAGAGCTGCACATTTCTCTTACCAAACTTAATCTATGTCGCCGCAGTGATTTGATACAGGTAGTTGCGGGGCGGGTTTTCAATTTAAAAGCCATTAACTTTACGTTATAAGACTCATGATTTCATAAAAATATGTATTTTAATATTATATCCGTTCTGGCTACAACAAAGCAAAATAGACTCTAGAAAATGTAAGTTCTTTGTGGCTTTTGTTATCTTATTTACATTGATACCGGAGCACCTCCGTCTCGTAAGTTTTTCCGACTATGGGATATTATACAGGGTGTGGCGGCCACTGCTTCGTATGGCGGCAAATAACCACCCTCGGATCGCTAGGGATACACACCCTCTTTGAATGCGGTTGAGAGTATAATGCGGTTAGGGAGCATCTAATATCTATTAATAAAAAGAGAGAATTGGACTATGCTAGACTTACAGCGGAAAGAGCGGCAACGCTCACCCATACACGAACCCTGGAGCGGTACGTCTGCTTCTTCTCTTGCTTCTTTCTTCCGGGCCCGGGTAATATGACGTCACTTCACAACGTAAGCAGTTTAGTCCAATACTTTCGGTTTGTTTGTGGGTTCTCATGCGAGAGAAGCATCCACTGGCGGCGCGGTCAAGGGGCATCAAGGAGCACCCTATCTATATGATGAGTACACAGCCTTCAGGCGCGTATTGGGCACGTGAGACGCGAACCGTTCGTGACGCTGTATGACGATGTACTGAAGTATAAAATGTATGCGGCGAATGACATCTAATGGTCAAATAAATAGAAAAATGCGGGTAGCCTTAACTACGAACTAAAAGCGCCTTACTGGCGCGAACATGCCCCCGGCCTTAAAACCATCTGGTTTTAAGAGACAAAAGAAACTAAACTAAACTAAATAAGTATAGGGAAAAGCCGGGGTGGCATGAAGCGGGCGGTTATTGGGAAGGTAGAGGGCAGAGACGGACGACAGGTCGTCGATACACGCCTGTTGCCGTCTTTACTGACGCAACTCTAACAACCCCATCATTACCGGGGTAGGTGGCGATCACCACGCCAAGTGGCCAATGAAGTGGCGCAACGTTATCTGTCATAATGATGACGACAGTACCTTCCTTCACGGGGTTGGAAGGCGCATTCCATTTCTCTCTTGTTTGCAGGAGATGTAAGTACTCCTGTTTCCAGCGTTTAGAAAACGATTGAACCATTTGATCTAGCAAAGCATAGCGGCGCAATAATTGAGAAGGTTCATCAGTGACGTTACAAGCGGGCAAGTGTTTCAAAGGCGTTGACATAAGGAAATGCGCCGGAGTTAGAGCGCTAGGTTCCGACGGGTCTTCTCCGAGTAACGTGAGCGGACGCGAGTTAATTACGCATTCAATTTGGGTAAGAACTGTAAGTAGCTCTTCGTACGTAAGTAGCTGAGAACCTATTACCCTATAAAGATGGGTTTTAAAAGCTTTCACATAAATCTCGTAGTGACCCCCAAAATGCGGACTACGCGGCGGGTTAAATTTCCAAGATATACGGTGCGATGCTAGTTCATTTGAAAAATTGAGTTTAAAATCTTCTGTTTCGAGGAAAGTATATAATTCAGAAATTGCATTTTTAGCTCCTATGAAATTAGTTGCGTTATCAGAGTACATGCAAGAAACGGCACCTCTGCGCGATAAAAAACGTTTAAAAGCGGAGAGAAAAGAATTAGAACTTAAATCCGTTACTAGCTCTACGTGAACTGCGCGAGTAACTAAGCAAACGAATATACATAAATATGATTTTATGGATCGTACACCTCGTTTTCTATAAGGTATAATATTTATAGGCCCTGCATAATCTACCGCTGTGTGTGTAAAAGCTTTTGTTTCATTTACTCTACAGGCGGGCAGGTCAGCCATTGGCGGGAACGTTTGTTTGGGTTTAATTTTGAAGCAATCATTACAATGATGTATGATACGGCGTACTATATTTCTACATGATAAAATCCAAAATCTTTGACGAAGTATTGACATTAATGCGATTGGTCCAGTATGACAGTTCACGCGGTGATAGTGTTTAATAATTAATTCCACGCTGTGGTCGCAGCGAGGCAGCAGCGCGGGGTGCTGCTGCTCGCACGCGAGGTTGGCGCGGCGCAGGCGGCCGCCCACGCGGAGCACGCCCGACGAGTCGAGGAAGGGCAACAGTTTATTTAAAGCGGACGAACAACGTTTGTTCGATTTAACCTTCTGAATATCTTCAGAAAAGTAAAGCGTTTGAATCGATTTAATTAAATATAATTCTGCTTTATTAATATCAGTAGCGGTGATAGTATTTGAAGGCGGTAAGATTCGTAAAAATCTATATATATAAACAATAGAACGAAGCAATTTCATCCACGAAGAAAAGCGGCGCGATAATAAAATAAGAGGATGAATATTGACATCGTTTTTTATAGCGGGAAACGAAACCACAGGTTTAGTTTCGAGTAAATTTTCATCTAAACGTGATGAATCTATAGCGGTGATAGGCCACCGAGACACCTCTTGAGTTAACCAATCGGGGCCATTAAACCAAAGCGGATGATCTATTATTTGCGCGGGAGTCAATCCCCGAGACAAACAGTCGCTGGGGTTGTCTTTACCTGACACATGATAAAAGCATGATGCAGGAAGAGTGTTAATAATTTTTGTGATACGGGTTGCTATAAAACATTTATATTTGTGCGGTGATGAGTGCACCCAATGAAGTGCGATCATGGAGTCGGTAAAACAATATATATTATCTATATTATGACGTGCTTTATAATTATTAATAACGCGGTTAACTAATTTAGACATAAGTAACACGGCGCACAACTCAAGCCGAGCTACAGAAATAGTATGAAGCGGAGCGACTTTAGACTTAGCACACACTAAGCTAATAACTGGCGGTGACGTAAAATTATTAATTAAACGTAAATACACGACGCAACCGTAGGCCCTTTCGCTAGCGTCCGCGAAGGCTACAATAGAAAGTTTAGAATTTTTAAAAACATTTAAGTGACGTGGTATTCGTAAATTTTGAACTAAAGGTAATTCGTGTATGTACTGTTTCCAAATATGAATAACGTTACAAGGCGGTGTCATCCCAGTTCAACTTTAATATACAAAGAGTTTGTAAAATTAATTTAGCGTATAATATAACGGGCGCGATCAATCCGAGTACATCAAATTGACGAGCGATTACGGACAAAATGTTACGTTTAGTGCATGGACGGTTTACGAGAGAAACGGTAAAATAAAATTCGTCAGATACAGGAGACCACTGGAGTCCAAGCACCTTCAAACTCTGATTTGCGTTTTCTTCGAAATTTACATTCGACGAGTATCGATGGGACGCGGGTAAGGACTCAAGTAGGTCAGTCGAGTTGCTGGACCACTTAACCAACTCGAAACCTCCAGCTGAGAACAACCCTAGCAGATGATCTTTTAAAAGAATGGCATCTTCGATAGTGGAAATAGAATAACAGATATCATCCATGTAACAATGGCGGAGTATGACATCTGCGGCGCTCGGGCGCACAGAGACGCGGTCAGCGCCAGCGGAGGCAGCGGCGGCCGAGCCCGCGTCCGCGCACAGCTCGCGCAGCACGCGCATCGCGAGGTACGGGCTGCTGCGGAGACCGAAGCACACGCGGTTGAACTGGTAACTAACTAGCGGCGATGTTGAATCGAATCGAAATAAGAATTTTTGAAACTTGCGGTGATCTTCTTTCACACAAATACTTAAAAACATCTGTTTAACATCTGAGGTAAAAGCGATTTTATATAAACGAAAGTTAAGTAAAATTGAAAATAAGTCGTTTTGTAAATTAGGTCCGGTATGTAATATATCATTAAGAGAGTAACCCGTATCTGTTTTACAACTTGCATCCATTACCATCCGTACCTTGGTGGAAACTTTGTCGTTACGCACCACGGCATGGTGCGGAATATAATAACCAGAGCGATCATCGAAAGCGAGCGGCGAAACAAAATCCTTGGAAATATATTCTTGAATTATAGCGTTATATTGAGCGCGTAATTCGGGAGCGGTTACAAACTTACGTTCGAGCGACGCATAACGTCGTTTAGCGGTTTGATATGAACTACCTAGAAGTTCAGTATCATCAGAAAACGGCAAAGCAACCGTGTAGTGGCCGGTCGAGTCTCTCGACGCGGAATCGATAAATATTTGTTCGCATTCGCGTGCGGACGGGCTTAAGGCAGGCTCGCAAGAAACCTCCTCTAATTGCCAAAACTTATGTAGAATACTATCTATTTGCGGCGCGGGTTCAGCAAAGGCACATAAAGAAATATTATTTACGGTTAAACAGTTAGCGGCTGGCGCATTGCCTATTAAAACATAGCCAAACACCGTCTCCAGACCCGTCGGGGTCCCGGGAGGTCCGGTAATGCGACCAGAAAGCAAAATTTCAGTAAATAGTGGGGCACCTATAAGAAGATCAATATCTCCAGGTTTATAAAACTTATTGTCAGCTAGCGTTATATTTTGTAAGTAAGAAAGAGCTGACATGTCAATATTAATATTTGGTAAACTATCAGTAATGCGGTCTATGATAAAAGCCTCGAGCGGAAAAAAGACACTATTATTATTAAGCGAGTTAATTATAAACGAAGTTTTGCCTTTTATTGGGTTTGGCGATGAACCTATACCCTTAACAAAAGCGCGGGAAATTTTATTATAATTAAGTTTAAGTTTTGAACAAGCATTTGCGGTTATAAAATGATTTTGTGATCCCGAATCTAGCAGGGCACGAATATTATGCGATGTACCAGACGTGTCGTAAACTAAAAGTTCGATTGTACCAAGTAAACAAGTCGACGCGCGTGAAACAAAGGAATCTAAGTTATTACATAACGCAACATTATTTTGTGCGGACGGCTGAGTCCCCGCGGCGGCATCGAGACAAGCGCGTGAGTCATCGCGGTCGCGCGCGGACTGCCCCGTGCGTCGGCGCAGTGGTTGCGGGCGCAGGCGCACGGTTCGATACTTGCTTGCGGCATAGCAGTGAGTGATGCTTGAGATTACAGTATCGACAGTTAAACAGCGACTTACATGAAGTTAAATGATGACTGTAACTTAAACAATTGGTACATGCTTTATAAGATTTAACTAATTCAAGGCGTTTATCGATAGATAGGTCCATAAACTTCGGACATTTAAACAATTGATAATGATTAGGTTGCTTACATAATAAGCAACTCTGCGAGTGCGAGTGAGAAGCAGTTACAAAGGAATGCATAGGCTTAGTTACGGATCGGGAATAATTATTATTGGTTTGACGAGCTAAGGTCGGTGCACGATTTTTACTATGAGAGTAATTAGAATGTGACGCAGTACGGTCAAGTATTTTAGTTTGTGTACGAAGGAAAGTTATTAAATCATTGTAGGTAGGTATGGATGAATCTCTATTTTGCATTTCGAAGCAGCGGGCGGTTTCTGAATCAATTTTATTAAGAGCGATATGTAGCAGCATAAAATCTGATAGATTATTAAGTTTGAGAGATTGTAAGCATGAGACTGCGGCGCAAAACTTATCTAGGAATAAGTCAATATTATTAGAGTGTGCGGTATTGAATGGTTTAAACTCGAACATTTGTTCAAGGTATGCTGCTGCTAAACTACGTTTGTCGTTGTACTTATCTACAAGCGTCTGCCATATTAATTGGTAGTTGTCGGCGTTAGGTGTTATACCGCTACAGATGGACAGGGCACGACCTGACAATTTACCTAACAAATATTGCACTCTTTCATTGTCGGTTATATCAGGATTATCGTGAATCGTATTTTTAAAGGTTTCATAAAACGTAGGCCATGTAGTAGGTTCACCGGAGAATCTAACCAAATCTAGTTTAGGCAAATTGATGACGGCCTTTTTAGAATAAGGCTGTTGCGGTACAGAAACTGTAGTTTTATTTGATAATTTATTAGCGGTGTGTCTACAACGACAGTATAAGTCTTCGAATGCCGACCAGCTTTGAAAACTAGGTTCATACGAAGGATTTATTTCTTGTTCAAGATCATTAATATTTTCGATTATGTTACTAAATTCAGAACGTAAATCGTCTAAGGAAATCATGTTACACATAAATAACTCGCAAGAAGATTCATCGTGTAAAGCGTCTTTGGAATAGTTATAGGTTATTTGTAACCGTGAGAATATTTCATCGCGTTTTCGAGTTAACTTTTTTAGTGTTAACGACATTTTGTCAACGCCCTTAGAAACAGATGCACTCTTAGACGTCATTAAGTTAAAAAGAATATGTTAAAAGATTAGAAATTACTTAGATTTAGTTAACGCAGTATGACGTAATAGCGCTGTACTATTCTATGTCAAATGGAATGTTCGAGAACAATTTCGCGAGAGTTTTGAAACTACCTACATGTAAATATTATTGTAAGAAATTATAAAAGTATGCTTAAAACAAGTTTTTACACTCCGTAACGTAACAAAGAGAATAAAATGGAATGAGCGGTAAAGAAATAGTTGAAAAAACAACTTATAAAGTAGTGTATAACTCAATAGGTTTTGCGAAATTAAAGTTTGCTTTAGGAAGGTACAAATTATGATCAGTGGACTGTATTTGATTATAATAAGGGAATTCGGTGTATTAATTTTCTATATTAGCGTAAGAAAGCGATTATAGAAATATGGCGGAAGGCGCAGTTGGCCAGGTTAGGGCGGTTGCTTGGAACCGATACTCAATACCTAAGGTTATAATGAAAGAAATCTAGGTTAAAAAGACCAGATTGGGAGATCAATCGGACTCAAAAGGACTAGATTGGGGTATAAATCAGGCTCGAAAGGACCAGAATGGGGTATGTGGCGGCCACTGCTTCGTATGGCGGCAAATAACCACCCTCGGATCGCTAGGGATACACACCCTCTTTGAATGCGGTTGAGAGTATAATGCGGTTAGGGAGCATCTAATATCTATTAATAAAAAGAGAGAATTGGACTATGCTAGACTTACAGCGGAAAGAGCGGCAACGCTCACCCATACACGAACCCTGGAGCGGTACGTCTGCTTCTTCTCTTGCTTCTTTCTTCCGGGCCCGGGTAATATGACGTCACTTCACAACGTAAGCAGTTTAGTCCAATACTTTCGGTTTGTTTGTGGGTTCTCATGCGAGAGAAGCATCCACTGGCGGCGCGGTCAAGGGGCATCAAGGAGCACCCTATCTATATGATGAGTACACAGCCTTCAGGCGCGTGTTGGGCACGTGAGACGCGAACCGTTCGTGACGCTGTATGACGATGTACTGAAGTATAAAATGTATGCGGCGAATGACATCTAATGGTCAAATAAATAGAAAAATGCGGGTAGCCTTAACTACGAACTAAAAGCGCCTTACTGGCGCGAACAGAGGGTTTTAGGCCACAATCTTTTAAGGTGACATAGGGGAGGTCATTTGCTATCATTTGAGCTTTTTGATATCATGTAATTCCAAAGTGAACCTTTTTTAAAATATTTAAATTTTTACTTTTTATTCTGAAAATCCAGTTGTACTCCTTCAAACATCGATTGTAAAAAAACGAATGGTTCAATTTCAATTCAATTTTCAGTTTTAGAAAGGTGTTTACTTTGTCATTAATAAACAAAAATAAAATTTTTTCAATGTGAATCCAAGCAAAAGCTACAGGACGTTTTAAAAATAAAAATGTTTTT
This sequence comes from Stenoptilia bipunctidactyla, assembly GCA_944452665.1. Classification (NCBI taxonomy): domain Eukaryota; kingdom Metazoa; phylum Arthropoda; class Insecta; order Lepidoptera; family Pterophoridae; genus Stenoptilia; species Stenoptilia bipunctidactyla. The sequence continues at coordinate 50,901,488 of OX101721.1, read as the reverse complement.
TTTTGGAGAAACGTTTACAAAAACAGAATTTTTCTCCAAAAAAGTGCTGATGAATTTTTCGTGCACTTTAGCAAAAATAAACATAACTTCACGCCTCTATACCTACCTTATGGGATAGGCAGAATACCAGAGGATATAAAACCATCTGATGTCATGTTTGACAAATTTGGAGGCATTATAATAATAATAAAATCCTTTATTTCAGACCATAATAATCCATTATTCTGTTAGTAACAATTTGACTTATACATACTATGTTAGTACTGAATCCACTTGAGAAAATTTTGAATAACATTCAATAGTTTAAAATTAAATCTACATGACAATAAAAAATCGGAATCACAATTAAATTGAAAGTCAATATAAAAATTTAAAAATAATAATAATAAGATAAAAACAAGTCAAAATTAAAATAAAAATCCAGATTAATGTCATCTTTAAGTATTATCTAAAATAAATAAATATTGCCATTGAAATTAACATTAAATTGAGATATTGGAATGTCATAACATAATTAAAAGTCAAAGCTGTCTATTGTCTATTACGCAGTACATGTATCCTGCAGCAATAATTTATGAACTGCAAGTCGAAACGCTCAGCGAACAGCCTTAGGATACCACTGCGGCCGGCCCGCACTCGCCGCACCAGGGACGTGCACCGCTTGCGCATGGTTGCATAGAAGAAATCCACACGGTTTTCAGCAAACATCCCCGACGCACTACAGAAGCGGGGAAGCCGCAGCAGCACCCTAAAGGCATTATTGTATTGAACGCGCAGGGCACTGTACTGTTTGCTAGTATAGTCTATCCACAGGCCGCTAGTGTAGAATGAGGTACAAAACGCTTTAAACAAAGTAATTTTGACCCCACGCGAACAACGAGCAAACCTGTGAGCCAACATGTTTGCACGGACAGACAGAGCCCTACGTTCCCTTTCAATGTCTGTATCGTCTTTTAAGTCGGATGTGAGGAAATGACCGAGGTATTTAAACGTATTAACCTGTTTAAGTGGGTTTCCATTTAGTTTAATCGGAGGTATTGTACCCGGACACCTACCTCTCACTCGAAATACCAGACACTCACTTTTTGAAGCGTTATACATTAGTCCGTGTGTTTGAGCGTAACGTTCACATATACCTACAAGCTTTCTTAGCCCACATACTGACGCACTCAATAACACCATATCGTCAGCATAACTAATATTATTCAGGGCAATGCCGTCCATGTGGCAGCCAACATGGGTATTACTGAGCTCATCTATAAGGGAGTTTATATATAGATTGAAGAGAAGAGGAGACGTCAAACCCTCTTTGTCTCACCCCGCTCTCCAACCTGTATGAGTCCGAAAAATGACCTGCCCATTGAACAACGTTGACCTGGTTTAAGACATTTATTTATTTATTTATTTATATATAGACTGGTAATATTGAAAGAGTGTTACTAGCTCAAGTGCCATACTTGTGCTATTTAGCTTTTCCCACAGGATGTCATGGAAGCAGGCATAGACAGGAGTTTTTCGACCGGTATAATACTTAACCGTCTGCTTTACACTCAGTATGGCTGACTCGGTGGAGAGTCCCGATCTAAAACCAAATTGGTTGTCATGAATCTTTATATGTTTGTTTAGTTGAGTGTAGAGCAGACTGTCAAGAACCTTTGATAAAATAGTGGCCAGTGATATAGGTCTATAGTTCCCTTGGTCGCTTATATTACCAGTTTTATTTTTCACTATTGGCACCACCACAGTCTTTATCATATCTCTTGGCAGGTAAGAATGTCCTATGCACAGATTAAAGAGCATGGCTAAAAGTCTATATATATGTCTCCCTGCGTATTTAAGATGATCTATGCTTAGGTCATCATAACCAGGAGACTTGCCTCGAGACATTGACTCGATAACGCGTCGAACGTCTGCTGCTGTAAACTTAAAACCTGACTGTCCGTTTGACCCAACCCCACACTTCGTCTGTGGTGACCCCAATGGTGACTTAACGGTAAACTGCTTCTTAAACATATTCGCTATATCAATGGGGTCGGTAACACCATTAACGCTCACAGGAATACTTGGTTTATTAATAAACTTATTAGTGGATTTCCAAAACCCACGAAAATCACGTGTTGTATGGTGATTAGCAAGTACGTCCATCTTTAACTGTTCGCTGTTATTTTGACACCACCTGAGCCGAGACTTGAATATTTTTCGAGTCTCCCTCATTTCATTCCAAACGCGACCACTTGTAGGTTTTCCATAAAGAACCCACATTTCAAACTTACATTTAGCAATCCTATGAGCGTCACTGACGTTTTTGTTCCAACCTACCAAGGGTTTTCTCTTTTTACTTCTCGTAGCGGAATGACTATCAGTAGCCGCACTAGATAAAGATAATACAATGTCATTATATAGTTCGTCAATAATATGTCTATGGGTCATATCATTACAAGAATAGTCACAACAAGCACTTAGGTCACCTGGAAAATCGATTAGTCTTAAATTATTATGGCATAATTTTATATATAAGTCAATTTGATCAGTCCGTCTCTCTCCCCATTTCACTTTACTTAATTGTGTTTTTACAGAACTTTGAGCTGGCTCAATGCTATCTAGATTACACTGTGTAACGAGAGGAAAGTGATCCGACCAATTTACATCATACTTTACATAAATATTTACAATGGTCTGCATGGCAGATTTCGTCACCAAACAATGATCTAGCCACCGCTTAGCTCCATTGGCTTCACTAATAAAAGTATAAGTTTTAGACAATAACCCCAGTAAATTAATGTCCGCTATTATCCAGTCTGAATCCAAGGAAAAACTTTGTAGTTCAGTATGAAATAGTTCGTGAGGATGCGCATTAAAATCTCCTAGTATATAAACAGATTGAACAGTTTCGTTACAGACAACAGCACTCACCAATCCAAGACAATCCGTAAACTCCACCAGGTTCGTCACTGTATCCGTAGGCATGTAAACACTGAACACTAATACAGACCTTTGGTCCATTATTATTTTAATAGCACACACTCTTGGATTATCGCACTGAACAATAGTCACATTTTGAAACGCACTTTTCTTCCAAAGCAGCGCCACTCCACCGTGGGGGCGGCCGCGCAGCATCCCGGCCGCCGCGTCCACGGCGGACGTCCCGGTGCACTCGAACTCGTCGCTGATGCTCGTCACAAAGTTTATATCACTCGGCAACAACCAAGTTCCCTGCAACGCAATTATGTCGGATGTTTGACATAATTGCCGTATGTATTCTAAAGAACGTTTCACGTTTTTACAATTGAAACTTACGAAATTATATATTGTATTATTTGCCATGGCTAACATAAGTCGAGTTAGGGCCGAATGCGGTTTTACCGCTATCTTTATTAAAGCTATTTTTCCAGCTTACAAAACGTCGAAAAATTATTCCTTCGGGCCACAGATTCTTATCTAAGAATAAATCAGATTTCTGTTTCATAACAAAAAACTTGTAGGCATTATAATATTTCTCCTCTTTGAAATTTATCTTTTCCCAAGAAATCTTTATTTGTGTGTGTTTATACACAAAATCAACAATATCGTTCTCAGTCGTGTCCTTATGTACTTTAGTAATAAAGATTGGTACTTGTTGGTCGGCAGCCTTAAACTTTCCATCCTTATCTCGATTGATACCAGAGGTCCCAGTATAACGATATTTTATAGTTTTACGCCGACTTGTCACCTTTTGCCAGCATGCAGTGTTATCATCCGTCGCCGCTAATCCAGCTCGCAGAAGTCTCTTGTTATCATCAGCTGATTGCGTCGCAGGTTGCTAGGTATTGTTTACGGCAGCGACCGGCTGCGGTGACGTCACGTCGCGAGACTATTGCAGTGACAGGGGGTCAATCCACAAAAACTCTCTAATAAAACCGCTGTTAAGGGAACTGACTTTTACAGTATGGCCGGGGTTTTCCTTTGTTCCCAGTCCAGCCTGTTATGCTATCAGTATGAGTAGGGTAAAACCCGCCAATTTTACTCGTTCCTTTTTTACCCCATGATTTTTAATAAAATATTCAGTTACCAGAGCAGTATACTGGTGAATTTGGTAGTAAATTTTAGTGCTGACCGATACCTCTTACGTATCACGTTGTGTTAAGTCAACGGTGCAACGCGGAACATTGAAACACATAGTTGCTAGAATGTTGATATCTAATTCAGAAAGAAGTGTGGCAGGCGTGTATGAGGATTCTGTATCGCTTTCTGGAACTTCACAATTTTATGTCAAACATGTATATTTTATAAATATTATATACGGTTAATCATGACAAAAGTTTTCAGATTTTTAAAAGTTGGGATTTAAAATTTATTTGCATTTCAAATATTGGAATCGTATTGTTAGAAATCCTGAACACAACTTTTGAACGTAAACGTGAGCTTGTGATAAAAATCGTTTGTCAATGTCATAGCTAGATGTCGCAATAGTATAGGTATATTACTAAAATGGCTGTTACTGTTTTTCTTGAAATGAAACTAAATTTTACTACTGTAAAATGCTTCGACGAAGTTTATAAAAACACGGACGAAAAGCTTTCACACAGACGAACTCCAAAACGCTATTGATTGATTTTGATTGAACGAAGATGAAGGTTCGTGACGTAGTATGACATTTGAGTTGTCGAATTTGACACAGTAAATGTTTTCGTTTAGTTTATTGTCTACATTTACGTTTCGTTATTGAATTTGTGAATGAAAAACAAAAACTATTCAAATTGCGATTTTTCTTTTCTCCGGACTTTTAAAAATGATCTAATTGCTGAAAACTGAAGATAAGAATCTTCTTATTCAATAGTGTAAGTTTGGTGCCAAAACGTTGACTTAAACAGGCGATACACCATCCCGCATTCTTCTTTGTGACATAATCTCTTCCTTTCACAGCATTCAAATAAAAACAAAGAGGAAATTTTATGGCATGTTGCATCCATGGATCATCGTAAATCTCCCAGCCTTTAATAACACCTCCACATGAGAAACATGCAGTTCTATCATCTATTCCATCACCACAATAAAATAATCCCGCGTCGGCCATTTCCTTCACCAACCTTCTCTGAGAGTCAGTTGTTGCCCAATAGTAATTAAATGAATGTATGCGCATCTCATGCGTATGATACATATTATATCGAGGATTGTAGTTAACGTCTTTTAACATTTTCGTTATCAAACGTTTTTCAGCCGATATTAATGAAAATATAATGCAGATGCTTTATGTTGCGATCAATTTATATACAAACTAGCTGTTTCCCGCGACTTCGTCTGCGTGAATACCGGTTATGGGAGTTGGATAAATAATATAATTATATCGTCCTTGAAGTTCAAAGTCAAAATCGATTCAGTTGTTTAGCTGTGAAAGCGTTACTGATAGATAAACAGAAAGAGTTATTTCAAAAACTTTATAACCAAGCTGTCATTCGCAGTTTCACCTAGTTTTTGTGAAAAAGACCTACAAAACATAAAATAGAAAAAGTAACCTACAAAAAGTATATACCAAACAGGAATACCCTACGAAAGGCACACTGGGTAAAAGTAAGGCTGCAAACTGGACGGCAGCGACAGCGAGAGCGACAGCGGTGCGTGCAGCGACGCGACGCGGGGAATCTGCGGGGCTAGCATGCTACCGTTGACAATGATAAATCGAGCCTTTTATCAATATTTTCTTAGAATATGGTATTTAGAGTAAGTAATTTATTAAGACTATGACATACTTATTTGGTTCTGTAGTCTTAATCATGGTATCAAATTGAGTAATTCTATCTATTATGGTGCGCATATTAGCTTAGGATAAAATAACAAAATAATATTTATCTTGTCGATTCGACTATTTATCGATGGTTGCATGCTAGCCCTGCTAGGCCGTTCTCGACGCCAGCCGGCGCTAAAGCGATTTGTCGCGGTTTCATACAAACTCAATACTTTCTATCGTGTCGCGGAAATCACTGCTCGCGTCGCTGCCCGCGCAGCTGCCGCTCTCGCTGTCGCTGTCGCTGCCGTCCAGTTTGCAGCCTTATGGGGGTATGTATAAGGGTAGGTTTATATGTAGGTAGGTTTATTACATAGATAGTGCCCGCGAATTCGTCTGCATTGAATTAGTATTTCGAATAGGTTATTTTCTTCTCCAAGGTCCTATATAAAAAAAAATAAACATGAAGAATTTTCCCCCATATAATATGTAGGTATAACTCCTAACCAATAACTATCTATTAAATTACAAAGGCACATTCTAGGTAAAGCTATATTACTGTAAAGTTTCATAAAAATCCATTCGGTAGTTTTTGCGTGAAAGAGTAGCAAAAATCCATCCTTCTAGCCATTATCAGTGTATAATATGTTTAGTAACCTATATGTTTGGCTGTTTTTCACGGTCAAACGGCTTAGCCAATTTTAATGTAATTTGGTATGGTAGTTCATAAAGTCCTGTGTTGAGTTTTGACACATACACCACTTTTTATTCTGAAGAATTCTACGGTTTCTGACTTCCAAGAGGCAGAAACGATCAATAAAGAAAACCTAAACGATATTGAGTTCCATTATTTTACGTTATACTTTTTTACAATATATCTCTGTATGTACACTACCTACATTAAATCTAGCAAGAAGCTTTATTTATTAATGATTTAGCCCTATCAACGTAGCAAACTTTTCTACTACATATCAACTATCTTTCGGATTTATTATAATATTATATGTCAGCCACAGATGTCAGCAGAATAGAACAACAAACAGACAGACACGAAAAGACATTTTTTTCTTTCAAATTCTTACTTTTTTTTAAATTTCTTAATAACCTTAAATATTTTTTTTGTAAAAATATTTCATGTTCACACGTTACTGTTTTAAACATTACATATGTATGTAAAAATAGATGTAGGTATGGTAAAGATTGATACAAAATAAAAAAAATTACGCGAGCAGGATCGAACCCACGACCTTAGACTCATGGTCCGTCTACGCGCAACTAAGCTAGGCGTACTTCTGTATGCCGAACATCTGCACCATACTCTAGTAAATTTTAGGCTTTTAAAAATCTATTACAATTTTTGTAGAAATAGATCCTTTTTTTTATGTCTGCAGAATCTGCTTATCATCCTGGACAACTTTTGTTAAGACATCATATCTATATTTCTTACGGTTTTGATGATCCCTTAAGGGTTCTGCATCAGGTGTTCCAGTAACCGAAATAAAATATACCCTATATGTTGCCCCGGCTTCACAGCTATACGTCAAAAAAAGTTTCATTCAAATCCGTCCAGCGGTTCCAGAGATTAGCGTGTGCAAACAGACAAACTTACAAACAAACAGACAATTTTTTTTTTCAGATTCTTACTCTTTTTTCGTTTCTTTATAACCCTAGATATTTTTTTTTGTAAAAATATTAAATGTACAGACACGTTTTTTTTACTGTTTTATTATATGTATTGATTATGTTTAGGGAGAGGGGGAAGTTAGGAATGGCAAAAACTTTTTTTTTTTTGTTTGAAATAAAAAACTAAATATTTTAACAAATAAATTTATTCTCAAAACACCATTTTTTCAAACATAAAACATTTTTTAAAGCACATATTTTTTCATGATTAACACAAGTATACAAATCTCGAGATTGTAGATATTGATCATAAAGACTTAACAAACTAGGACAACCTTTGTCTTCTAAATTATATACATTATTATTTTCTAAAATATATTTTAACCAAAACACTTTTTCTAAACCCTTAGTGTAGATATATTTATATTTTCCAATATCCTGAATTAGTTTCTGATAATCTGAATAGGATATAACTCCTTCATTCCAGTATATTTTTCTGTTACGTTGAATCCAATTCACTTGTTTCTTTTCTTTTTCAGTCAATTTGCGATACGGAAAAGGTGGTTTAATCAAAAGCACCTGTATTTTATCGTTACAAAATATTGCGATTTCCTTTACTATGAATTCATTTGCTTCCGTTTTAAAACCTTGAACATCTATAATAGCAATCATGACAGTTTCCTCACAATGTTACTTAAAGGTTTATATTCCAGTAGCCGATCGTTTATAATTAAACAATATCCAGTTGTATTATCTGGTATTGGTGCAGAACATTCAATTTCCAGCCGTACATCTACTGGACCAGTTTTTAAACTATCGTTTTGCCGTGTACAGTCTATGATAAAGAGAGGAGCCTTTTCTTTGAAATCGCTTATATCAAGCAACGGGTCTGCTGGACAGTTATAATACGACTGACGAAATTTCACATACATTTCATATAATATATTATATTTGTTCTCAGCAAACTTTAAGCTCAAAGGTTCGTACGGATAATACGGTGAATTCAAAAATAGTGTTACATTTGTCACTCCACAATGATCGAATAACGAAATGTCTTTGGATTTATTGTTCTGTCTATTAGTTTGTAAGCAAAAAATTACATATCGTGGTTTCTCTAATTGAGAAGCAGTCTTAACTGACCAAGAATGCTTAATTGTTTTAGGAAGTAATGGATACTCGTATAAATCCCAATTTCTAAACGCAATCTGAATAGATTTATCTCTTTCTAAATGTTTTAGAAGTGTGAGTCGTTCACGGTCAGACACTTTTATGTGCGGTGGCGTGTCCATTGTATTCTTTGCACATCTATTTGAAAATGAACAACATCATCAGTTAATATGACGCTGTTTAAGTTAGAGTTACTTCTATTTAGTATAAGCTCATATTTACAATTTATCACAATTTTATTGTAATCCTCTGCGAACCCTAAAATCTTATTAAGTGGTATGATAGCACTAAAGCGACCATCACTTTGAAATCCACCCATATTCCAACCCCATAAAGCAGCAACTTTGTTTTCTCCTTCATTCATTGATACATATGACTTTATTGTTGAAGTAATTCCAGAATTTTTAATACGATCTATTTCAATACCGTTTATTTCGTATCTGATATCTTGAAACAGGAACATGACAGGGTTATTAGTGAACGAAATAGTTTTCTTAATAGGATTTCCATCTTTACCGAAGAGTTTAGCTTGACCTTCGAGGTAGATTGAACTGGCTGATGGTAGCACGTATATGTCTTGCTGGTGAATTGGAATCCTGATTTCATCATTTTCTTTGAAGCTGTTGCCGTAGGGATTGTAAGAATGGACTTCATAACTTTCAATCGAAGTATCGAAGCGCGGTGTTTCAGTAATCTGTAGCATATTCATACTTTAAAACCCAGTGCTTTAAGGAAATCTTTATTTATCTTTGTCAATTTTTTTACTTTTTTCTTACGTCTTAGCAATTTAGTGGCTCTAATAGGAATAAAGTACTTTGGTGCTGGGTTTTTATAATATACTATCATATCGTTTTTTAAATGAAGCTGTAATTGAATTTGTGCTTCTTTGAAGTTAATGCAATAACCAAATTGATCAACAATCTTAATAGATATAGACGATATAATTTTTTTGTTCACTGGAAAATAAACAATGTTTTGGGGTTTTTCTATATACTGGTGAGCTGTTGTAGCAGAATCAGCTATAAATTCATAAATAACGTGGGTTGGTAATCCGTTAGAGTATGAACCATGGACTATGTCACATTCGATTTTGATGACAGGCAAAATATTTTTATGTCCTGCTGGTATTAGGTTTAACACTGAGAAATAAAGCAAACCACAATCATATTGACCAAATAAACATAGAGGTGGTTGAAAATACGAATCCATTTCTGATTTATTTCCAGAGATGGTTACCGTTAAGGACATGCTTCCATACTGAACACTTCTAACCGATACAGTTTATTTTATTCTTTTACCAGCCCAAAAACTATTTAAAAACATTAAACAAAGATGCCCGCAATTGAAAGGATGATCGCGTTGTATATTATTATAATTATAGTTAACTTCACTACCTATATATTTTATAAATTCTTTTGGAGGCTTAAGATTTCCATAACTGTCAAAATATTCTACATAATCATTGTATTTTACATAGGCTACCCAATGAGAACCAGGATTTCTAGAATCATCTAAATTTATTACTCCACACTCTATTTTGTAAGGTTTTGTGGGGAGCTCATCTCTCATAAAGACACCTCGAAAATATGGAATATTATTACCATACTTTAGAATGTCAATGTTAGTTAAGGCTCTTTTGGGTAGCCAGTATTTTAGTTTTTTTCTTTCGATACAAAAATTCCAAGACCATTTTTATGAGGTTTAAGATGTAATCCTTTTCCGATGCGAATTGCCTCCATCTTTTCATTGTGTCTCTTCAATTCATCAAAATTCTGTTTTGCCATTTTATATTCATTTATGGTTTTAGCTATTCCAGCTGCACCGCCTGCTAAAGCTCCTGCTGCCGGTAGTCCCGCAAAAATAGGGATCAAAGGTAGAAAGCCACCAGTTTTTGGTATAGGAATAACTCGTGGTAGTTTAATAGGTGAATCATTTACTAATTCTCTTGCTGCAGCCATAGCTAATTCTATAGCCATTTTTTTACCTTTTGGTTTCAATTTCCGTATATGTCTTTTGGTCTTAGTGATAATGTTTTTCAATTTATTTTTAAATCCATTGCCAGAAGTTATTTTATCAGAACATTTTTTATCGCGGCTATGCTTTTGTAAGCCCGCTCCAGTTTTAACTTTAGTTAACATTGATTTGCTTACTAGATGTGCCGCGAACTTTTCTCCCACGCTTGCATCAGAAGCATTTGCCCGCTGTTTAGCCATTTGTAATAATACTAAATCTGCCTTATGCCGATCCCTTAAGTTTTTTGACTTATGATAGGCAATATCGTTCTCTTTGCAATATTCGTCTAATTTATTCAAACCGTTATCACCGCTCAAAATTCTTTCAATAAGATTTGTGCCAGGACCGCAATAATTATATCCAGGTAAATGTAATTCAAAAGGTAAATGATTAATAAGCCAATTGAGAAGACTTCTCTCTCCAATACACATCGTCAGACTGATCAAACGTACATTGAACGCTACATAAATATAAAGACTTTATCAATGGTTTTGAAACATCCATAATATTTAATCTTTAACCGACTTCATTTTTATAATATATTCGACTTATCGATCCAACAATTTTCAGTAGAAGAGAATCCTAACCATTTTACAAAGACCTTATTTCCTTTTTTTCTAAGAATTTTTTCAATAAGGTATACATTAGGATGTTTAGTCTTTTGAAGCTCTTGTACATAAAATGCTCCTAAAATAGGCTGACTTCTGATTGTGTCTTCAATTAAGTAGGTTACAGGAGTTGTATTCTGTATTTTTCGAATTTTAAATATTTCGGTTGACCAGTTGGGAGTATATCCCTTTTCAAAAGTTCCTTTGTATTTACTGATACGCACATAATCACCCACCTTAATTTTTTTTGTCAAACCAGCATTTTTTTCTGACTTCATATATTTTTCCAATATTAGTTTTTTGTTAGTATTATTCACATTTGCTGGGATTTCATCAATTGTTCGATGAAGACTATGGTTTTATTCATAAATGACATTATCAAGAGTGCCATTTATCCAACTGTAGTTACCTTTTAGACTAAATACTTTATACAATTTGGACTTTAGTGTTCTGATAAATCGTTCAACTATTGAGGCTTTTTTTGTTGAGAAAGTTGAATAGTGGTTAATGAAGAAGTATTTCATGAGTTTGTTAAATGCAACATTATAAAATTCTGTTCCATTATCAGTTTGCAGGTTCTGAGGCACGCGACCTTTATCCAACAACATCTTAAAAGTTTTACAAACATTATCCTTGGATTTGGTTTTAAGAGGATATGCCCAACCGTATTTTGAAAATGTATCGATTATGGCAAGAATATACTGAAAATTCTTATTTTCTAGGGCATGAGATTGCATATCAATTAAATCTGCTTGCCATAGATCATCTATGTCTTTCATAATAACATGTCTTCGAGGGAAGTTTACTCTTGCATTTTTATGAATTTCATTTATAACATCTGCTTTGCTCATGTTTATATTTTGTAATAATCAATACATATAATAAAACAGTAAAAAAAACGTGTCTGTACATTTAATATTTTTACAAAAAAAAATATCTAGGGTTATAAAGAAACGAAAAAAGAGTAAGAATCTGAAAAAAAAAAATTGTCTGTTTGTTTGTAAGTTTGTCTGTTTGCACACGCTAATCTCTGGAACCGCTGGACGGATTTGAATGAAACTTTTTTTGATGTATAGCTGTGAAGCCGGGGCAACATATAGGGTATATTTTATTTCGGTTACTGGAACACCTGATGCAGAACCCTTAAGGGATCATCAAAACCGTACGAAATATAGATATGAGGCCTTAACAAAAGTTGTCCAGGATGATGAGCAGATTTTGCAGACATAAAAAAAATCTAGGATCTAAAAAAATTGTAATAGATTTTTAAAAGTTATGCCTAAAACTTACTAGAATATGGTGGAGATGTTCGGCATACAGATCAGTAGTACTCATAGCTTAGTTGCGCGTAGACCGACCATGAGTCTAAGGTCGTGGGTTCGATCCTGCTCGCGTAATTTTTTTTTTATTATATTTTTTTTTATTTTGTATCAATCTTTACCATGCATCTATCTTTATAATATACATATGTATATATAAAACAGTTAAACAATAACGTGTTAACATGAAATATTTTTACAAAAAAAATATGTAAGGTTATTAAGAAATAAAAAAAAAGTAAGTTGTTCTATTCTGCTGACATCAGGCTGACATATAATATTATAATAAATCCGAAAGATAATTGGTATGTAGTAGAAAAGTTTACTATGTTGATAGGGCTAAACCATCAATACATATAATAAAAGAGTAAAAAAACGTGTCTGTACATTTAATATTTTTACAAAAAAAATTATCTAGGGTTATAAAGAAACGAAAAAAGAGTAAGAATCTGAAAAAAAAAATTGTCTGTTTGTTTGTTTGTAAGTTTGTCTGTTTGCACACGCTAATCTCTGGAACCGCGGGACGGATTTGAATGAAACTTTTTTTGATGTATAGCAGTGAAGCCGGGGCAACATAAAGGGTATATTTTATTTCGGTTACTGGAACACCTGATGCAGAACCCTTAAGGGATCATCAAAACCGTAAGAAATATAGATATGATGTCTTAACAAAAGTTGTCCAGGATGATAAGCAGATTCTGCAGACATAAAAAAAAGGATCTATTTCTACAAAAATTGTAATAGATTTTTAAAAGCCTAAAATTTACTAGAGTATGGTGCAGATGTTCGGCATACAGAAGTACGCCTAGCTTAGTTGCGCGTAGACGGACCATGAGTCTAAGGTCGTGGGTTCGATCCTGCTCGCGTAATTTTTTTTATTTTGTATCAATCTTTACCATACCTACATCTATTTTTACATACATATGTAATGTTTAAAACAGTAACGTGTGAACATGAAATATTTTTACAAAAAAAATATTTAAGGTTATTAAGAAATTTAAAAAAAAGTAAGAATTTGAAAGAAAAAAATGTCTTTTCGTGTCTGTCTGTTTGTTGTTCTATTCTGCTGACATCTGTGGCTGACATATAATATTATAATAAATCCGAAAGATAGTTGATATGTAGTAGAAAAGTTTGCTACGTTGATAGGGCTAAATCATTAATAAATAAAGCTTCTTGCTAGATTTAATGTAGGTAGTGTACATACAGAGATATATTGTAAAAAAGTTAAACGTAAAATAATGGAACTCAATATCGTTTAGGTTTTCTTTATTGATCGTTTCTGCCTCTTGGAAGTCAGAAACCGTAGAATTCTTCAGAATAAAAAGTGGTGTATGTGTCAAAACTCAACACAGGACTTTATGAACTACCATACCAAAATACATTAAAATTGGCTAAGCCGTTTGACCGTGAAAAACAGCCAAACATATAGGTTACTAAACATATTATACACTGATAATGGCTAGACGGATGGATTTTTGCTACTCTTTCACGCAAAAACTACCGAATGGATTTTTATGAAACTTTACAGTAATATAGCTTTACCTATAATGTGCCTTTGTAATGTAATAGATAGTTATTGGTTAAGAGTTATACCTACATATTATATGGGGGAAAATTCTTCATGTTTATTTTTTTTTATATAGGACCTTGGAGAAGAAAATAACCTATTCGAAATACTAATTCAATGCAGACGAATTCGCGGGCACTATCTATGTAATAAACCTACCTACATATAAACCTACCCTTATACATACCCCCATAAGGCTGCAAACTGGACGGCAGCGACAGCGACAGCGAGAGCGGCAGCTGCGCGGGCAGCGACGCGAGCAGTGATTTCCGCGACACGATAGAAAGTATTGAGTTTGTATGAAACCGCGACAAATCGCTCGAGCGCCCGCTGGCGTCGAGAACGGCCTAGCAGGGCTAGCATGCAACCATCGATAAATAGTCGAATCGACAAGATAAATATTATTTTGTTATTTTATCCTAAGCTAATATGCGCACCATAATAGATAGAATTACTCAATTTGATACCATGATTAAGACTACAGAACCAAATAAGTATGTCATAGTCTTAATAAATTACTTACTCTAAATACCATATTCTAAGAAAATATTGATAAAAGGCTCGATTTATCATTGTCAACGGTAGCATGCTAGCCCCGCAGATTCCCCGCGTCGCGTCGCTGCACGCACCGCTGTCGCTCTCGCTGTCGCTGCCGTCCAGTTTGCAGCCTTACTTTTACCCAGTGTGCCTTTCGTAGGGTATTCCTGTTTGGTATATACTTTTTGTAGGTTACTTTTTCTATTTTATGTTTTGTAGGTCTTTTTCACAAAAACTAGGTGAAACTGCGAATGACAGCTTTGTTATAGAGTTTTTGAAATAACTCTTTCTGTTTATCTATCAGTAACGCTTTCACAGCTAAACAACTGAATCGATTTTGACTTTGAACTTCAAGGACGATATAATAATATTATTTATCCAACTCCTTTATCTTGGTTCGATTAACTTTAAATCTGGTTTTCTTCGCAATAAAAGTTCTTTAAGGCCCGGAGTTAAATTATATGCTTTACTATTATTTTTATCACCGAGTTTAATAAAAATTGTATTACCATTATTTAAACTGTCAATTGTAGAAAATGACACAACCGAATTACCCATCATCAATTTTTTATTTTCACTTCTTATTCCAAACGGAATATTAACACCATCATATATATCATGGATGTCATCACCTTCTAATGAAGTTTCTAAATAATCAACTAGTTCTCTTTTAGAATTTTGTTCAGTCAACTGCGCAGAGTTTAATTTCGGTTCGTCACAATCACTGTACTTTGTAGATGAGCTAGCATTGTTTTCATCCGATTCAATTTCTTCAAAAGTATTCAGAGTTGAATTTACTTTGTTTTTTATGTTTTCTATAGAATTATTTGAATTAACTAGTGTTTTAAGATGATCTGTCACCGGTTTAAGCATTTTATCAAGTGACAAATTCATTGTATGTTCCTGAGTTTTCATTTGTTTAATTTTATTTTTTATTGAGTCAACAGACTTCATTAATTCTATTTTGATATTTTTCTCCATTTATGTAACCACAACTGTGCTCAACTAAGGGAGGAACAACACTAGCAATTTTCTTATAAAATGTCATTTATATATGCTTAAATGTATCTCTTATCATTCAAATTCAAAAAATGTATCAAAATTCTGTCTGTATCTTCCATTATTCAACGATGACTCTTTATTAATTAGAAGAAAATAGAAAGGATTACTCCAAACAGTTTTACAAATATCTTTGAATTGATTCCACGATAGATCAGAGTTGACATGTTCTTCATAAATATGCTTTAAGTTCACATCATCTTGTTTAAATATTATTATAAAGTTAGCATTATCGCGTAACAACTGTTTCGGGATTTTTGAGTAAGTTTGCGACAAGTAAAAGCAATCAATTTGCTTATGTCTACCCATACAGAAATAATTACGGATGTTTATTTGATTTTCACATACGACATCATCAAATATAAATACAGAATTAGTTAAAGCTTCATTCGGAGATATGACATCTTTACCGACGTTAAACTCATAAAACTTTATCTGAGGCACTCTTCGTAATACTTCCCGCAAAAAACAATATTTTGGCTGAAAGTTGGTCTTCGAGTAAAGGTAAAGATTTTGAAATTTAAGCCCATTTTCATGCATTAGCAAACTTAACACAACGTTTGTTTTACCACAATTTGAGGGGCCACAAATTATGCATCGAATTGTATTTGGCAACAAAGCGCTGTGTCTAATTTCTTGAGGAGATTCATCAGTATTTATATTTTTAACGTTAAGTGATATGTGTTGTTTGATCAACTTCATCTTGTCAAATAATTCAATGTTCTTTTAACACTTACATATATGTAGGTATACCTATGTGTACTTTATTTTGGATTAAAAATAATAAAGTTCGATTTAGACAACTTTAGACTTGTTTCTACAGGAACAATCCTAGTCTCATCTTACAAGATCTAAGAAATGCTGAAAAGCATTCAGATCAAAACAAACGTCAGCATAATTTTCTTATATATATATATATATATAGAGCGATCCATATGACACGTGTACGACTCAAATATCGCTCATATTTTGGTAAGTGCAATAAACAGTTTTATTTCATTTAAATAATGTCTGATGTCTCTAATAACGATTAGAAGAGTTATTCATTCTTACCGAATTTGTTTCAGATCATGTCTACCGATGACTCAAACCCTATCACGAATCCTTTTTACTATGCTCAAGATGTGGATGGCTATTTAAAAGAATTGGAAGATCAGCATCGACTCCGAGATATGACATTAATGAGCAATGATGAGCAGCTGTCCAAACCAAAGAAAACCTCGAGGAAAAGAAAATGTTCACAAACAGCGTCTTCATCTTTCATTATACGTCAAGATTCTGCTAAGCGAGGTCGACGTGTTATTCAAATAAATGTATTTGACGTCAATAACCAAGAAGAACTTAATGTTCGTAATCTCAACGCTACCATAAGTGCGCAGTATATTGCGGAAGATACATATGATGAAGTAATGGATGCTACTAATAATATTATTAAAAAAATATGTCAAAAATTGTATGAAAACTAGTTGTTACATTTATTACTAGATTTTATTGTAAATATTTAGTTAGGTACTTATATTTTCAAATATAAAATTTCAAATTATATGTGCATGGACTGTGGATTTCAGTAAATAAATAAAATTATTGTCTAAATATCTATGTTAATGTAATTATATGAGAACATTCAATAAAGGAAAAATATACTGATAAATGCCTTGTTTTATTAAATACCTAGAAAATAAAGAACTATAATAAAACAAAAGAATATACTTTTAAAATTTGCTTTTTATTATCATATGCTATACAATCTTATGTTACCATTATACTCGTACTTTTATATAAACTTAAAATAACTGTGCATCATTTTTATCACTTAAAAAATATATTGACACATTTACATTACATGAATTTTAAATATTATAACACAATGTAAAGACAATCATCTTAAAACATAGTGCTGTAATGACCCCATGGTAAGCTTTCAATTTTATTTAGCGCCACTTGTCTCTTATCATCATTACTACTGAGAACTAATTTATTGACTTTCTGAGTGAATAATTTATGATTTTTTGATTTAATTATACACATGGAGTCCCTCAAATTTTCACTGCAAAACAAAGCTTTTTTATATTTTTCTATATCAAGTTTCTTAGTAATTGACTTTTTAATACCCTTACCTTTTTTTATTGAAGCTGTTTGGGATTTAATACAATACAATTTTGGTCTTAAACCCACAAACTCTTCAATTATGTCACCACCCATTTCATCTTTAAAAAAGCCAGGTATTTTAGCATTCGCTTTCGGTATGTCATACACATTATCACTGCTGAAGTTACTTGTGTCGAAATATTGTATGTGTTTTTTTATATCTACATAAAGATCTTCTGTATATAATAAATATAGAAGGCTATCTGTATCTGTGTAACAAAGACGAATATTATTACCATATATACGTTTCATCACTGCGTAGTAAAATCGATACAAATGACTTTTAGCGATTTCTAGGATTGTAAACCCTACATAGATTGGTCGATCGAGTACAATTTTTGTTTGCTGCATTTAAATAGCAACCAAAGATTCTGAAATCATTGATAAGTTTTTAAAGTTTGGTGCACTTATGTACTTTTCAGCTCCACATATTTTGTTTGTAGCGTTGTGATTATCTCTCCAGACATTCACAAGTTTAACATCAACTTGTTTTCTTTTGTTTTCAATGGTTTTACCAAAAATCTAATTGTTTTGTTTTTTGAAAAAGTCTCTTTCAAAATCAGACGTAGCTTTTTGCCTGAGAGCTGTATTTAATGAAATATAAGGCTCTAAAAACTTGCTTTGATGAAACGATAAAATTCCATGTATTTTTAGTATCTTTAGTCCATTATTTAGACATTCCTTTAAATGTATGTAATGTGCAACATACTTATATTTATCATAAAGATTGGCAGTTAGTTTAGTACTCTTAGAACAGAAAGGAATACATTTTTCAGGAGCAAATGGTAAATCAGAATGATCATCATGAATTTCAGGGGGATAATGAAGATCAACTTCAAGAATATAGCCGGTATCAGAATTATCAGATAAGCTGGTAATGTCAAAATTTATTATTTCATCATTTCCTAAAAATTTTAAATTTCCTGTAGGTTGCTTTTGCATCATGGCATAGCCATATAAGTTAACACAGTCTAAGTAAGCTAGAAAACTATGAGGCTTTTTAGGATTGTAATCGTTAAGATATTTATTGTTAGCCTTTGCATATCTTAATGCACACTGAACAAGGCCGCCTCTGATACCTTTCTCTATCATTTGATAAATTTCAATATCAGATATAAGATCAAGTTTTACTTTAGTGAATAATAACATTGCATCCCAGCTCAATGACGGTGAGGAAACATAATAACAAGGATCAAGACCATAGTAGTGTAAACTCATTGTTCTAAATTTCTCAAAAACATCGCAAAGCAACAGAACATCACATTTTAAGTATAAATCCGTATATTCTCCTATGTTTTTTAAATTGAAAGTATTCCAAACAGTTAAAGCATGTCTAAATTCTTCATCACTTATAGCTTCTGCTGAAAGTCTATTATAAAAATATGAGGGCTCCGGTAATTTAGTTTCATTGTACCGCGCCCACGAGTCAATATAATCATAGCAGTATACACCTTTTGTGCAAACAAGATTAAATAAGGTCTGATCTGTGTAAAATGATCGCAAATTTTTAAAGTCATCTGGTTTCATAGTTTTCACTAAATTATCAAGACTTGAGCTTAAAAAATTAAAGGAATCAATAAATTTCATTTGCGTTACGTTCTTTTGATCAATTGGAATAAATTTTGTAAAAGATATAAATTTTTCCTTATTTTTTGGGATAAGATTTATTCGACCGCACACTGCTGAAAGCTCTCTTATGAATAAATGGCAGTCATAGCCCGAAAGATTATGAAAAATAATCGGTACAAAAGGGCAGGCCTTAGTATTCAAATTACATTTATTGTGAGTCGGACCCCTATACTTGCCAGTAAAATGATCATGATCTGCTATAATTTGATCGCTGCTAGTAAACTTATGCCTACAAATATAACACTCAGTCGCATTTTTAAAAGAATTTTGCTCGATTTCTGTTAAAGGCGCCATGGGTCTAGAAACTGATAATATGTTATATAGTCTTTGTAGATCACTAACTAGAGAAGCGACAAATTTTTTTGAACAATTTGGGCCTCTATACGTAATTATTTCATTCAATTCTGGGTTACTTTCACAACAAATATAATAAGCAAAACAAGTAGCCTCATGAATTTGTATGTTTTCTACATGTTTTGATTTATTTTTATCGGAATATTCTCTTAATAAACTTTCGAAGTCACCATAAATAACTATTGGTATCCTCTGAGTTCTTTCGAAGTTACAAAAAGAAAGTTTAGTATTACTTTCAGGAAGAACTGTTTGAACTCTTGCGCAGTTATGATTATTAAATTTTTCCTTTTTGTCAAAGTACGTAAAACATTCATCACACAAATGTATTTTAGATTTATGTTTTGTAAGTTGGTTGTGAACCAGCTTTTCAAATTTTTTAATTAAACAAAAATGTCCTTTTCATTTTTACAAATGTACAATAAATTGACATGATTCAATTGACGACCGCAAGTTCTGTATAATGGTCCAGTGACCCTATTATTTTTGTCTAATCCATAAACATTTACGCTGATATGGGTATTATTAAGTTCAAATTGCTTTATGTTGTCGAAGCTAGGTGGAAACGATATACCTACCCTTCAAGTTGAAAATATTGGAATAATGTGGGTATGATGAAACTCTGTTTGGGTTATTTTTTGCTGGATACATGTATGCTACAATAGACCATAAAAATCAGTGATTATCAGTATTATTAATATTCAGACATGATTTAGAATTAGAAATATAACTTGGTAAGGGTATGTATGTTCCAGCTCTTAATGGATTGTATTTAACAATATTCATTTCAATATGACTTATGGAATCGATAGTACAACCTGACTCACATAGCTCAAACTCTGAACATTTGTTTGTTAATGTTTCAACAAACGAATCATACGTTTGCGATAAGTCGGTACTTTGGAATATTGCAATATATTTAGTGTCAAAAGATTTAAGAGATGTTTCCTCATTCTTAGCCAAATAATATGAAACATATAATTCAAAATTAATTTTAACGGACATATGTTTCGACAAATTGTCTTTTATAAGCTTAAAAACTGTTTTAGAAATTTGAGACAAAAATAATTCTGGTGAAATACAACCATTTTGAGGACTTATTTTATAACTTATTATTTTATTACGGAAAGCATTCCCTATTATTTGGACGTTATCACATTCAGTACGTATTAAACAGTTCGATTTGTGAATAAAACTCCTTAAATGAGAAGAATACCTCGATACGTTCGTGTTACAAATTTGACAGTAATACATAATTAAGGAAGTACTAAAGTTTAATTGTTAAAATATTAAGTAGATATTTATATGTTTCAGAGTTTAAGCTTATGAGTTTTAGGAATACAAGTTTCAATTTTATGAAATAAAGATGCCCAGTTAAGGTTAAATATATTATAATTAGAAAAAAAAACTTTAAGGAAAAATAAAAGTTAAAAAAAAAAAGATAAAAGAGATTAAGATATAATTTATAAAATATCAAAATTTGAGGGGTATAAGACGGGCTGGATACGTCCGTAATCTTCTTTAGCCGTCGCAACCAATTGTGTGACGGCTTTCCAAGTTTTCGAGCCCTCATTCGTTGCAGAGCGCAACGTAACCAAGGCTCGTTTCCATCGGTCTTTTTGCAGGGACTCGATTTCTTTGGCGTTATACACCCTCAGCTCGATGAAGTAGTCACCGTGTCTGGTAGGGTCCGACTGCAAAGTGTAGCCGGAGCCAGTGCGCCTCGACAAGTAGCTGCGGAGCGGAGCTGCGCGTACCGGCGCACGATGCAAGTCTTCCTCGTCCTAAAAAAATATTAATATTATAAAGATTGTTTTTTTTTTTTAAATGCATATGTAAAACTATTTGTCTGATACGTTCAATAAATAACAATATAATAATAATAAACTCCCCAGACGACCACACCGACTACATGTCCCCATACTAAGCTTATAAAGCCTGTATTATGGTTACCATGTTGCGAAGAACTGGGAGGGTCTCTAGAATATACATAGACAAATACACAACCAGACCCGATTTTTTTTTTTGTTCCGTGCGGGATTCGAACCCACCAATAAACAATGAAATTACAAAAAAAAATACTCAACTTAAATAAGAAATACTCGCAAGTATATAATAATGCTAAACCGTAATTATGCTAAAACTTTGCCTTTAACGATTTAAAATTTAAAACAAACTTATGCAGTACGTAATAAATACCTCTGAGTCGATCAGTGCCCAGGATTTGCGTTTCTTGGATGGCGGCGGTGGCGGCGGCGGCGGCGGCGGCGGCAGCGGGGGAAGGTCGCCGGGATCCGAGTCGCTTTCACTCCCAAATAATTCCCTCAGACTAGGCTTAGCGACGTCCGCCTTCTTCTTTGGTTTTAGCTGGCGAGGCTTTGGGTCTTTTTTCCCACGACTTGTTTCGCTTTTCTTGCTTGTTGAGCAAGAAGCGGATGTTTGCGAGGTACCAGCACCAGCGTCTTCGTCCGTATAAAAGGGATTAGTCGACCTGTAAATATAAATTAAGATATGTTTTATCACTATAATACATAAAACCACTATTTCCACTCTTCGCTAAAAACTTATAGCCCCTGTTCAGTAATACATCAAAATCGAACAAAGTCACGCAAAATAAATAGTAAGTACCTAATATTTGTCAAAAATAATTTACTACATAACTTTCTTACAAAAAAAAATATATATGAAACAAAAACCAGTCCGCAAAATAATCATAGGAGTTGATTGAGAAACAAATTGAGAAAAAGATAAAATAATCACATAAAAGCTGAGAAATATACATACATACTTGTTTTTCCGGCTTTCACTGCACTATCACTAAAACTTCACTTATAATTTATTCACACTTGTCACTGCGAGGTTGAATGAATTACTATGAAAACCTTAAGCATCGATAGGCTTTATATACCCAAAAAAAAAAATATTAAGATGCTGATTTAAATTCTAATTCAATAATTGTTTCTCTAGGCTATGTAGACCTTACGGTTACAGTAGATAAAGCCTATTATTACAGTTATATATTTAATTTCTCGAACCCATGGTTTGTGCTGCCTAAGGTTCCCAATAAGGATGTAATCGCAAAAAAAAAGGAAAAAAGGAAAAAGGAAGTCGAATGTAGGTATCTCGCGTATGATTTCAATTTTATGTTAATTTTAATTATTTACGTTTATTTATATGAAATGTATATTTATATTATCAAATACTATCGTTCAAAATAATTATTTGTTGCCTCTTATTAGACACTAAGCGCATTTTCAATTTTCATTTTAAAATAATAGTTTTTTATTTAAAAATTACTTTTATGTCTTTAGTCGAGTTTATTTAATTCGCATATAAATAAAGTTTAAATTAGTTTACAACTTAAAGCTATCATAATGTAGGAAAACCTTGAACTACTTAAATATAGATAAGTACTAATAATATTTCATGAAACGAGATTAATATACTTGAAAAGTAAACTTGTGTTAGGTATAATTATTACGATGAAAAAAAAAAGTTCTTTGAATAAATGTTTTTTTTTTTATTCTTTTTTATTCATAATTTTTATAGAGGGTTTCATAAATGACACCCCCATTGTGGCTCTCTAAGAATAAATGTTGAAGTATGACCTACGAAACCAAACAGAATCATCAAAGACATTTCATAATTTATAATTATTTTGAGACAATCATACAAACACAAACAGTCGAATTGAGAACCTCCTTCTTAAAATAAGCTATGATGTATCAGTTTAGATTGGTTTATACCGATGTTTATTGTATTGACCAAATTATGAAGATTCGTTGCATACGATTAAAACTTTCATTTCAAATAAATGATCTTATGATCGTTGTAGTTGATTTCCGATAACTTCCGTTCGCGTGTAAAATAAATAAGTACATATTTTTAATATTTAACGAATCAGTATGAATTGTCCACTACTTGGTTTTAGCATTCAGTAATAGCGCGTAGGTATGTATGTTTTTTCAATGTGCTTAGGTATAGCGCCACCTACACATAGTCTCATACATCGACTGTCGAATCAAAGTATATTTAATCTAATGTCTACTTAATACCTACATATACTTTATTTCTAGATGAAGTGAGGTATAATGATTTGTTTAAAGAAAGCTATTCTTAACTGAAAAATACTTATACCTAGCCAAATATACCTATAAAACAAATAAATATAGCTAATGAAACAAACTAATGATACCTAGGTTTTAAATACGTCGCGAAAAGTTATTTCAATTCCGATAATAAATAGATAGGTAGTTAGGTATTTACTTAACTAAGTAGGTACTCTAACTGCGCTTTATTTTAAGGAAATTGAAAATACTTTTAATAGCGCCATCTAAACATATGTTTAAATACTTTTGCATCGAATTATGCAATATGATCGCAGCATTCACTGATGAATCAATTAGGTTTCTATATTAGTTAATGCATGGTCTCGACAGATGGTGTTATAATAATAATCAACTAAACTATTTAATTAAAAGCGATTAATCAGCGATAGTAAGACAATAAATTATTTATATTTTTCAAAACAGACATTTATTTAACTAACGTATTTAGTTTTATATAAAAAATATTTACCAGGTCTAAATTTAATGAGATATTTACTAGAATACCAAATCGCGCTATCACCTTTTTTATTATAATCATTATAAACGAACTTTTCGACATCGATTAAATGACTGGTTAGATGCAAGATATGCTATACAAACCCGCTCAATACTATACTGTTGATTGTATTTTAACTTGGTCAATTACTGTCAGCGATTGTTAGTAAGACGGCTGTCCAATATCAAAACCTAGTAAGAGTAAAAAAGTTAAAAATGTTTTTTTGGCTTAAATGGTCTTCTAAGGTAAATCCCTACATAATTCAAAAACATATTTGTCGCTAACGCCCGAATACTGGAAAGTCACTCAAATGTATCAATCAGCTGAAGGGCATTTAAATGTAAGCGTCTCCCATATTTAACTGATATACACAAACGCCACTCAGACGATTTGTTATGATGCTCACGTAAGTGGCCCTTTGAGTAGCCGTCAAACATTTACACCATAGCAACATTTACAGTGTTTCATTTTACGCCAGATCTAACTTGATTGTACAAATTAAAAGATTACTAAAAACCTTTTAATGCCGTTTACTATTTGTTGTCATTAAATATATTTAAATAAATTTAAGACTTGACAATGTTCAATTTAATTTTCTGGTTATGTAATTACAATAGAAAATCCGAAATCGTGACTGACATCTGAGAAGGCGCGAATCAACATCAATTTCAAAACATTTTGTTGGACAAAAAGAAACTGTATTCTAATTATAATAATAATATATTATGGAGACAATTAAAAAGAAACGTGGCTGTAACTATAGGTACTAGCTCGGAAAATAATATTTTATTTTATTTTATTTGGAAAACAAACAAAAAAAACAAACAGTGATACAATAACATACAAATAACAAGAACAATCACTACACACCAATGTATAGTGACCATATGCTGTTAGAATTTGTTAAAAAGTGAGTAAAAGTAACATTATTATCAATATACTATTTTCATAAAAATGTAGTTACATTGACTGCTTATTTACAAAAGTTAACCGCAAAGTTATAAGTATTTGGTCTATTGGCTGGAAAGCTCTACTTCTCCTAGTAGGCGGTTTTATCGACTCCCCAAACACGGACTCCAAGTAGGTATAGCACGGTTTCTTTAGAAACACGAAAGCGCGCACGAAACTCAGCATCGTTGTATTTTTCAAATGCATTGAGCATTTGATTATTTCGGCGGAGACCCACGTTCGGCGTTTCAAGGTCTGAAAGACTAGATAGGGACGATAAAGACATTATTTTAACTTTATAGTACACACTTTTCACCGCAATTATAGATTTAGGAGACCTCTTGACCACTCTTAAACATAAGCGACGCTTAAATCAGTTTGACAGATCATTTAACAGCTAAAAAAAGTTGAGTGACCATCGAGTATAAGAATTTTTCGTTAAGTGGTGCTCATGTGGAGCCTGAGTACAACTTATTTTGAGGTCAACTTAAAACTAACTGCATCTTAAAATTTGCGTTTGAGAATACGATTTTTTCGTATAAGTGGTACTCAAAAATTTAAGCAGCATTTAAATATTTGAGAGACGTTCCAGTATTCGGGCATAAGACGTTTAGTTTTTAAGATATAAGACGACCAAAACCTAGTAAGAGTAAAAAAAAATCGAGATTGCAACTTCATAACCTAGCAAACAAAAAAACAATTTCAAAAACCAAGTAAGTCACGCTTCTTACTAGGTTTTTGAACTTGTGATTTGATTTGCTGGGTTTTGAAATGGTAAATCGATGATTTTATAGTAATTCAAATTTAGCAAGGCATTCATTTTAACGCCTTACTGGGTTACCTTATTAAAGCTTGACATGACAGAACTCGCGCAGACGCTTACGCGGCGTCACTTTGGTGTGTAATATACTCGTGTTCCGTAAGTTTATTTCGTTAAAACAAGATTTTTGCAAAATGAAGAGGTGTTTTAGTAATAGGACAGAATTAATAATGAGTGCCGTATCTGGAAAAAGGAAGCCAGTCAGAAGTAAGTATTACCTACTTAACCTATAAGGTTACCTACTTTATTTAATTCCCTGGGAATGTAAATTGATTTTTGTTTAATGTGTGTTCGTAAAGTTACTTTATGATTTAATAATGTAGTGTTTTGATATTGTAATATAGTTAATGGAATGTTTTGATATTGTAATGTTTTGATAATTTTCTCTCATTTTGGGAAACTTGATACTAGTTTATTTCTTGGTAATAGTAGATCAATTCAGCACGGTGGGGCGACGGTTTTTTAGTTGCTTTATATGTTGTGACACTGGCACTGCTACCGGGCTATATGGATCTTAATTCTGGGTGTTTTTTAAATGCTGCTTAAAATATTTTATTTCAGTGAAAATAATGCATCTGCTTCTAACAATTGCCAGACTTCTTTGCTAACTGAACTTGCACCTATTTCTATTACAAGCACTCAAGTTCATTCTACTAACATTTCTGAATTTGACCAAAACACTGATTGCCTTATTGAACTACAGCCATCCACGTCAAAATCGAACGAAATTTTCTATGAAGAAGCCAATAATTCATTTGATTTAATTAACTTAAGTGATTTAGATGATTCTGTGGCTGATGAGGACTATTTTCCTTCTGATCCAGACGACAATAGCTCGAGCTCCGATGACAATCAACAAACATCACTTTCTTTGAGACATTATCAGCTCTTCTCACAAAGAACTCAATTCGAAACCCATGTGATTGATTACCATGATAATACCAATACAGGCCCAAAACCCACAGCCAACATTCCAGGTCCAAAACCCACAAGCAACAATCCAACACCAATACTTACCGACGAGTTAATTTCCGAAACAGCAAATTTACGACCAAATGATAAAAAGGACAGTCATTACAACATTTTTGTTGCCAATTACCCCGGGCCAGTTTTTATAAACGAAGACGAGGCACAAAAAAGTTTTTCAAAGCACAGTAAACGGTCATTAAAGCAAAGATCTAAGCACCCAATCATAATAAATAGTTGCAAAGGCAAATATGGCCGTAAATGCATGTCGTTTACCCTTGGTGAAAGAATCGAAATTAGGATGCGTTTTTGGGACCTTGATTTTCCATCACGACGAAGCTTGCTTAATAATTGCATTCAAATAACCGGTGTTAAGAAGCGCAAAACGGAGGTAAATACTGACCGAAAGGGTATCAAAAAAGAGTCAAGATTTTACTATTTTCCTGAAAATGGTCGCCATACCGATGCAAACGTTCCAGTATGTCGTAAGTTCTTTCTTGATACTTTAGGATATGCTACTGACGCTGTTATAACCGAACTTAGTAAAGCCCTGAAGAATGATCAGTTATTAGGAAAGGTTACGAGAGATTTTAGAGGAGGAAAAAGAAAACAGGCTCCTACATTGATAATGGAGCAGCATATTAACAGTTATCAACCGGTTGTGAGTCACTACCGAAGAAAAAATGCCCCAAATATTAAATATCTGCCACGAACGCTTACACTCAATGCAATGTATGCCGATTTTAAAAACAAACATCCAGATATTCGTTGTAGTGTAGAAGTTTACCGGCAAACAATAAAAAAAAATAACATTTCATTTCATATGCCAAAAGGCGATAAATGTGGAGATTGTGCTTATTACGAAGAAGAAGAAAAAAAATATTTAAATGAAAATATTGAAGTTCCTGAAGATTTTAAAATGAAGCGAAATGCGCACAAGGAAAAAGCTAATCAGGCTATTGAAAGATACAGGATTGATGCATTAAAAGGTAACGAAACACACATAAAATACTACGCTATGGACTTGCAAAAGGTTATATTACTTCCTGACATGCCTCAGCATAAAGACGCATTTTTTTTGAGCCATTTAATTGTATTTAATCTGACCTTTGCACCCCTTGAGAAAAAATCAAATGATCCTTCATTGTGTGTGCTGTGGCATGAAGCAATTGCTGGTCGTGATGCAAGCAATATAGTGAATGCTATTAAAGCTGTTTTTGATGATCAGAGAGATGTGCGTCACTTTCATCTATGGGCCGATAATTGCACAGCACAAAATAAGAACTGGACGTTATTTACGGCTCTGGTCATGATAGTCAACTCACGAGAAAACGAAATCGATTCAGTCACAATAAGCTATTTAACTAAAGGGCACACTCATATGGCTGCGGATGCCGTCCATGCTAACATTGAGCAAAAAATGAAGCGCCAAAGAGGCATATACGACTTCTCTGATTTCAAAGACTGTGTATTCAGATCAAGAAAACACATTAAAATCATTGATGTTGATGTAGGTAATTGTAAAAATTGGCCAAAAAAAAAAAAAAAGTTGGTCGTGCCGGCCAACCACTTAAATCTTTTCAGCTCAAGACAGTTGTTCAGGTCAAATTTGTAAAAGGATCAAGAATTTTTTTTTGCAAGAATAGGCACGTATATAAATTTATTACGAAATAATAAATTAGCAGTGATCGGAATAGGTAGAGTATATTTACCTAAACTTCCAGGAACAGAGACAGAAAATGGAGACTTCCTACCACAAAAATTTTTTCGGGACATTTTCCGGGACATCAAATTAAAAACTGATATTAATGTAGTAAAATAATTCAATTCGATCCCTACTTGTGTTCAACACTATCTTTAAGTACAAATACAAAAATAATATTGTAACAGTTTTTATACATGCTAAACTCAAATACTCAGTCTACACGTAAACTACTCAATTTTTATTGTTTTTAAAAACATTTAATATTTCTAAGTAAACGACAACATGTTTGTGTGAAAGAGATAGAGATTACAGTCGTCTCCTTTTTTTGTAACTGATTAATAGAGAAAGCAGTCGTCGCGTTTGCTATTCTTTTTATAAGCACAGGACAATAGCAAAGCAGTCTCAAAAGCACTTCCCGTTTGCGTTCGCTCCCGAACGGTCGTGTCTGCGGCCGCTCCCGAGTGTTCGTATTGCGCTGCCCTTGTTCCCTCCCCCGCACTCGTGCGGGTCAGGTGCCAAGTTAACCCGTACCGCGCCAGAGCCCTATACCTAAAAGTGCCTCGAGCGCCAACGGTTTTTACGATCACAATTTTTTAGAGGTTAGGCGTGCGAAAATCACTATTTTATGGATATATACCTTAAATTTATCACACAAACTATACATCATTGTTTTCCTTATTAAATTTCCTATCTAAATAATTATAAGTGATCGTATTTTAATGCTTACTTGATTCCGTAATCACACAGTTTTCATTCACATCACTTTAACAACTCACTACACTAATACAAAACGAAAATAACGAAAACTTATGTTAGTACTTTAATCTACACACATTTTTTGTGTTTACAAACTCAAATTTACTTTTAAACCCCCTCAAAACTATAAAAAACCAATTTTATAAACCGAGTAAACAAATATTTACCGCCGTTGAACTTGTGCCGGCCAATATGACACGATTCTAAATTTATGTTTTTTTAATCGATTTTGTTCGGATATACCACTTTTTTTTGTCTTAAATATTTACTATATGAACCTATGAACCGAATAAAATAAAAACAAGGTGTATCCGAATCCAAAAACATAGACAAACCAGACGATTTTTACGTAGAATTCCTTATGGGCCAACGCTGGCCCGGATGGCGCGTCGCGTACTAAGTGCTTATGACCACACGCTGGCCCATAAGGCGCGTGACGGGTTAAGCTCTTTCGGAAAGTTTTCTCTTGTGGAGGCTGTGTGGTGTCGGGGCTAATTCATCTGCCCTTTTCAGGGCGGACCCGACTGCTGCCGGCCGAAGCATCGCTGGTCAGGTGGATACGTAACCGTGCCAACGAAGCCTGATCGTCCGCCGTTCACCGGCAATAGGTCCGTACTAGGTCGTTTCTCTTACAGCGCAGTTTGTGCAGCCATCTCGCCGTTCATCGGCACATAGGTTCGTGTTTTGGATAGAATTCCTTTCAGCCCGGATCATGTCTCATCGAAACACTCCGTGTACTCCGGAAACATGCGCGCCCCTGTCTCAAATGACAGAAGCCTTTTCCGGCCTTCGAACCATTCATTTAGCTACGCTAAATACAAACTCTAGGCTTCAGTCTGACATTGAGTCCTTACAGAAGCAAGTCGAGTCCCTTCAGCAGCAAACAGCAGCTCGTCCTCCTTCCCACTCGTCTAAAATCAGACAGTTGGAAGCACAACACGTATCCGAGAAGAAAGCCCTTCTCTCCGAGAGGGATAATCTTCTCACCGAGAGGAATGCCCTTCTCTCCGAGAAGGACGCCCTTCGCGGTCACATCGAGTCCTTGCAAACGCAATTATCCGCTCGTCCCTCGTCCTCAGAATTCAGTCAGTTGTCTTCTGATTTCAGCCAGATGTCCAGCGATAAACAATCACTGGAAGCTCAATATGCAGCCGAGAAGGAAGCTCTTCTCGCTCAAATCGAGTCCATGCGAAAGCAATCGTCAGCTCGTCCTCAGGTCGCCTCTCTTTCACAGGGGTTTCAAACCGATTCTCCGGCGTCTCCAGATCCCTCTGAGTACGTCGACCCTCTTTCAGATTTTATGTCGGTAGACTCCACCGCATGCAAACGGAAAACTTCCCCGCCGGGTAGTGATTCCGACACCATTCCTATCGTTCCAGAATCTCCTGCTCCGTTCACCGAGGTTCGCAAAAAGTCCAAGTCAAAGAAGAAGAAGCAAGACGCCTCTTCAGTCTTATTCCCATCCGTTTCAGCTGCTCCAGCCGCTGCTCCTGCTCCGCAAAATGTCGCACCGGCGTCTGCTCCTGCGCCTTTTGTTTCAGCGATCCCGGCGTCACAGCCTGCGTCGCAATCAGATTCGGCTCCGCCGAAAGTCAAGTCTCCGCCCCCCGTCTTTCTACGGGACAAGAGCCGCTGGACCGAGGTCTCAGCCCTCTGCGGTAGACACAATCCCAAGATCCAGTACGTGAAGGCATCCAACGTAGGTGACTCCATTAAGGTCTTAGTCTGTTCCATTTCCGATTTCAGGAATCTTACTCGGCTTCTTGCTGATCAAAAGCTCGAGTATCACACTTACGCTCTCCCTGAAGAGCGTAAGATTCGTGCTGTCCTCAGGAACGTGCCGTTTGAGCTCTCGAACGAGCAAATCCAAGAGGACTTGTCTTCTCAAGGCTTCCCCGTCGAATCTGTGCACAAAATGCACAGCCGCCGAGGCAAGCAGTTCCCACTAGCGCTAGTAATCCTAGCGAGGAGCCCGCAAGGGCAGTCCATTTTCAGAGGCAAGCTCACCGTGTGCGGTCTCTCCAACATCCGCGTCGAGGTACCACACAAGCGTGGTTTTCCAGGTCAGTGCCACCGCTGCCAATTGTATGGTCATGCGGCGGCAAATTGTCATGCTTCCCCTAGGTGCGTCAAGTGCCTAGAACCGCATGGGACTAAGGAGTGCTCTCGCACTCCCGAATCGCCCACCGCTCCGTCCTGCGTCTTGTGCGGCCAGTCAGGCCACACAGCAAACTTTCGCGGCTGCCCCAAGGCACCGCGTGCTGCCAGGGCTACCGTGAAGCCCATCGAGAACTGGAGAGAGCGACCGCAGCCTAGCTCGGACGCCCCTCCAGTCAGTTCAAAGGCCCCTAAGGCCTTTACTTCTATCGTTCCAGGTCAGCGCAGCCGGGTCGCGACTCAATCGCAACCGGCCGCCAAATCGGCTTCCCAGTGCCAGAATGCAAATGGTTCTCAAGACCGCATGGCGTTCTGGATCCAGCTCGCTCCCATCGACGAGATCCTGGCTTTCGGCGCCGCTCTCGACGCCAGCCCAGAGGGTTTCAACGGTGCTCTTCCGGTCCTAACCAAGTTCGCTCCCCTTATCAGGAAACTCCAGCAAGCTCAACGTTTCTAAACGTAGTCCTTCTTTCCAGCATTCCTATCTCAGAGTGAGTCTGATCACTCTAGATAATATCTTAGTTTCAGCTTTGTCATTTCTGCTAATCTTAGCTTTGTTTTTTCTCACTTTCAGTTCCTTTTGGTGGCAGCCGTCTGGATGCCGCTCACTGCGCAGCCTCTCTCTCCAATTGGCTGTCGCTCCGATGAAGACTAATGGCCTCAATCAAGGTGAGTCAGTAAAGGGGGATGTTTAGTGGGTATGCTCGGCTTCACTGAGTGAGTCTCCACACTGTCTGGGCATTCTATTTGCCGTTAGCCACTGGGGTTAACAGCTTATAGAATGCCCATTCGTCCGTAATAGGATTCATCCTCCTCCCGCTAAAGCTTGCTTTACTAGTTAAAGCTTGTTTTAGGGGGTGCCCAAAATTTTCTGTGGCGGAAAAAAAAAAAAAAAAAAAACAAAGCAGTCTTGTACATCATTTGTCGAGTGCGCACGTGTAGTATTTTATATTGTGGATCCGTAACTTTTTACCTTGGCTTGTTTACTGGAATTTCATCTGCTTTACCTGACTACCTTTGATTGGATTTAAACGGTTACTGGATACTGCAAGTGTACCAAATATCAAGGTAAGCTATGTAATGTCATACTTATTCTTAACATTTCTTTGTATTCAAAACCAGTACAAGAAAAATAAATGCTAAATTTGATTGTTGGTTCACCCGACACTCGGCCCCTTTTTACCACCGGACTACCAGACGCAGACAGAACTTCCATCCCTTTATAGTGGATTTACCAAGAAGTCGAACAAAACGCTTCGATAGTTCCTTTTTTGGTACGGATTGCCAAGGTGTGGAACAATCTGCCTGCGTCTGTTTTTCCTGACCACTACAGTCCTGGAACTTTTAAGTACGACACTTACTTATCGTAAATGTTAGTGAATAGGTTTCTCGTGGATGGATGTGTAACACCATAGTCTTCATGCGCACTTTCCATCAGGTGGCATGGAAGACAAACGTCCTATCCTTATAATATAAAAAAAATATCACATTAATTAAGTACCTACATAATATTTGTGCATTGGAAGTACTTGTAGTGGTTGCAAATTTAGCTATTGATTTTACATGACTTTATGGTCTAAAAAGCAGCGAATGTAGGGTACGCCATTTAGTTTTTTCTTCAATACGACCAGGTTCGATTCCCGAACTAAGTACATCTTTTTATCTGTACGTGTAGTTTTTCTTGTCACTAAAATCGATGACATGGTTTCTTTGTATGTCTTATAGTTTCAGACTTGCCCATACTGACCCATCTAAATGGCATAATAAACTAAACTAGATTAATTGATAGGAGCTTTTGCATTACTTTTTGGTAAACAAAAATATATTCAAATATACACCATATTTGAATACATTTTTGTTTACCCAGATTGTTAACTTTACAAGATGAAAGTACTCATGAATACAAACAACTGTTTCTATGGGACCAACTTTCCTACTCGAAGCGCTAAAATCTGCTGTTTCATACAGAAAGTACATACCTACTCGTCCAAAATGTATGGAACAGCTGATTTTTCTCAAATAGGAAAGTTGGTCTTATAGAAAAAGTTCTTCATTTCATGAGTACTTTCACCTAGCAACATTTTTAAAATTTTTCTGTGTATACAATTTTGGAAATTACATTGATTTATATGAAAATTGTTACAATAAAAAATGATTTTTAAATATATTGTTTCTTTTATTTATACTTAAAGATAGTACACACAAATAGGGATTGAATTCAATTATTTTACTGCATTAATAACATTCTTTAATGTGATGTCCCGTAAAATGTCCCGAAAAAAATGTTGTCGTAGGAAGTCTCCATTTTCTGTCTCTGTTCCTGGAAGTTTAGGTAAATATACTCTACCTATTCCGATCACTATAAATTAGTAACTACATAAGTAATATTATTATAGTTAATAGCATAATTGTCAAGTTTACTAAACCATTTTTATTTTTTCAGATTTGATGATGATTGGGAAGAAGTCGATTTCTTACTAAATAAATTCGACATTTATTGTCCACCTTCTTCTATGGAGGGACCTAGAGGAGTTAAAGAAGTAAAGAAATATGATATTATCAGCAAATTAGTTCCCCTCATGCCCGAATCTCGAAGATCGTTTTGGAATAACTTGCCAACGAATGATGAATCTGTAGACCTTTCGTTTGTGCCTTCTCAAATAGAAGAACAATAATTGATTAAGTATTCGTTTTAATGTATCTAATTGAAATTAAAGTTTTGATCTCAATAAACAAAATTTTCATTTAAAACCACTTTTTTAAGGGTAATAAAATTAATGTTTGTAATAAATAATGTTCTTGCTAGGTTTGGGTCTTGAAATATGAAAATAATAATTTTCGTTAAAACCATATCAAAACCTAGCAATAGCTCTTACTAGGTTTTGATTTTGAAAATTTGTTTTTTGTTAGGTATCCTATATCAAAACAATGTATGTCTTTTAAAACATGCACCGTAGCTTTGAGAGAAATGAAATAAAGATAAAATAATGCTTACAAATTAATAGATTTCCTAAGTATAAGTTTGTAGAGAAAATATTTCAACTTTAAAAGGGCTGACATCAAACATGTTTTTTTGCCGTCCTGTAAAGTTAAGCCAAATCCTCTTACTAGGTTTTGATATTGGACAGCCGAAGACTTGAGCAATCTGAAAGCAATCAATGACAGTAAACATCACAGCGTTATTATTCTAAGACTAAAGTATCCTACCTACCGATAAAAATATAAACTAAACAGGCAAACCATACCCACTAACCCGTGGTGTGCAACTGTGAAATATACAAAGTACCTACCTATTTATCAACCAAAGCACACCACGGGGACCAGGGTCTTTTGCTTTTTTTTTTTTAACAATAGCTCCTACGATACCGCTAGGGTAAGCTGCAACATTCTCGCTCGGTCTACCAAACTCATTTACTGCATGATGTTGCACTAACAAAATGACTTACTTTCAATCCAAGTAAATAGTTAACACCAAATTTTACAACTTAATTCGCTTATCTTCTGCTCTGGTATCTGAATATTTTATTAAAACCCATCAGGTGGAAAGAAATAATCTTGCGCACGAGTAAAATTGGAGCGCAGCGAGGTGAAGTGATGCAGAACCCCCAATTTTACCCTACTAGTATGACGTACAAAAATACGTTAATATTTTAGCGCGTACTATTTTCTTGTTTCGTACATTTTAGGGCGTGTCTTTAGAAGTCGAGTTTTAGATTTTATATAATTTTCTACTCCTATGTAGTTATTGATTGGAATTGGAACAGTTTATCACCAACAAAAAAAAAGTTAGACATTTTCGTTACTCTTCGAGACTTTTTTATTCTACTTACCACAGAACGGAGGCTCAGCAGTCCAATCGCCTCTCAGAGTGCACTCTCTCTGCTTGGCGCCAAATAGCTCGTAGCCCTCATCGCACTCATAGGTGGCCACCGTCCCGGGCACTATGTCCGTAGCGGCGATGGTCACCCGCGCGTTGTGCGGCACAACGACGACGGTTCACTGCAAACAAATCAACTCAGCTTAAATAAAGAGTTTGACAGAAACTACTCCTTACAAAGTAATGATGAGAATTTGGAACCAGGCGCTACTTTAGGAAATCCATGTCATAAACTTTAATTTGACAATAAGCCATGTAAATAATGTAAATTCCTTTTGTGTCGCTTGAATAAAACATAATATTAACTCAGTGACCTACATAGTAAAATTATTCACGAATGAATCATACTCCGATTTTGTAAGTATTACTTAAAATATAACCCTTTAGCGATGATTTCTGACCACAAGATGACGATCGTTTTTTAAGTCTTTTTATAATCTAATACATTTGCTCAAAAACATATCCAAAAAATTTCAACTATACAGGAGAAAGTTTATCTTACCTCATCAACTACTCTCTTTTCAACTCGTCTGTCACATAAGTACTTTTGTGTAATACTATTTTTCAAGATTAACAATACATTACCTACATCCTATAAAATTTTAGGCTAACAGAAACAAGTCTTTATACTGTATTTATTTTACAGTTTAAACAATAAAGGGGCTGACGCCTGCCTGGTCATAACTTTTGCCATTAGCATGATTTAAATCATAAGTGCACAAATTTCTAACCTTACAGGAATACCGTTACTCGGAGGGTTCACTAGCTCCTGGACTATCAAATATACCATAAGGCAGAATATACCTGTTGCAATCGGAAATTAGATTGACCTTAATATTCAGACTTAAACTCAAACTCAATAATTCTTTATTTCGTAAGTATTTACATACATTTGAAATAAGTCAAACAATTTACAAATTGAACTGAATCTACCACCACTTCGGAAACTCGATCTTTTGAGAAGAAGTGGCAAGAAACTCAACAGCAATCATCTTTTGAAATTAAGAAAAAAAAATACACAATAACAACTTACAGCCAGGGAATCCCATCTTCTTGCATCCGGATATCTTATAGTAAACCTTTTCACATAACACTTATCCTTAAATCTATCGAATGGTTAATCTTGAATATTTTGGAATTTAATTATAAAATAAAGCGTACACATTGACCCATGAACGAGTTGGTGATCTTCTGGAGTCTACTATAATATTATATTTATACATTAGGCAATCAAGTACTAGACAGAAACGTAGACATAGATATAGAGGTAAAGATTTATGATCTTTATTTGCAAGTTTGTGTCACACCCAACTTGATGTACAAATACCAAATAGTGAACAAAAGTATGGATGAGTTTCTCTCAGCTGATAAATTGAGAGTAAAAAGATTAGAACAGGTAAAGTAGTGAAACCTGAGGATTTTAATAATGTTTACTATTTGCAATGCCCCGCAATTGATGATACTCATTCGCACTTGAATTTACTTTCACCGCTTTTAGATATTTTAAGGTTTACACTATGATACAAATATTTATTAATTTGCTAGTAGTGCTGAAAATCTTATTTAATTTTGTCAAAATAGTTTTCGGCTTAGTTAAAAAACATGTATAAAGAAACACAAGATAAGGCTGTATAGATTAGACCATTGCCTTCACTAATTACCAATTCAAACCACAAAATGTGCAGTTTTTAGTCTTCGCTTAGTACCAATTTTATTTCTCTATTTAAATAATTGGCAGGTCAATTATGTAATTTTTAAAAAAATAAATAAAATCCCCGAAAAAAAACGCCAACTACATGGCCCCAAACTAAACAAAGCTTGTGATATGGGATACCCTGTAGCGAACTAGGGGGGAACCTAGAATATAAATACTTAACATTTTGTTTTCTAGTTCCGGGCGGGAATCGAATCCGCAACCACTACTGGCGTCTTAGGCAGATAGGTTTACCCCATCACCAAAGTGGTCATCTTCCAATGTAAGCTTATAAGCTTTGTTACTGGTTTCAATAAATGAAATTATTGGGCAGTCAAACTAAAACAAATAGTATTTCATGTTATTTCTACATTTTGATTGATTGTGTCACAATAAATTTCATAATCTGTTTTTTCCAGTCATCATTAGTAAACGAACAACTGGGACAACTATACGTAGACCTCCACTTGGAAGGCGTGGCTTCTCGATTGACCCTGGAAGAAGGGTCACTCGAGTAGGGCCACTTCCAGTAGTTCCGCAGAGGAGACTTCACCTAAACCTATAAATAAGGTAGCTAAATTAATGGTTCATTCAAAATTGTATTGTATTGTTAAAATAAATGGAGAGTCTATTACTTATCCTAGGCAACGTTAGTGTAGTAAAGACCGATCTTGTTATAGTTATATGTTTAAAACAAAATACATCATTATAGAGTTGATGTCATGAATTTGTCTAAACAATACTGGTATACATACAAATGTAGCTGTTTATGACATGTGCTTCACCTAGCATATTAAAATAGAGCAGAGCATAGTTGTACTTAAAAGTATAAAATCTAATGGAGGTGCAGATTAACATTTTTTTAAATTCAACTTGAAGTCTGACCTAACATAGTAAGATACATCGAAGCGCCGAGTTTATATGAATTTATTGATTTAAAGTTGTAAATAATTATTGTGAAAACTAAAGACAATATGCTATAGATAATAGTATATTATGTAACAAGTGAGCGAAGTTGCTAATTACAGTCGAGGCTGTGATTTGAGCCCGAGCCGCAGGCGAGGGCTTAATAATGAGCCGAGACTGTAATTAGCAACGCTCACGAGTTACATACGACGTTTTTCAACACACTTGTGAGTAAAAGACAGACATACGTGGTCATAAAATAACAAACACACTTGATAACAAAGCTGTGAATTGTGATTGAAAAATGGCGCCGAACTTCGCGCATGCGCGTAGGTTTTTTTTTTCCGCCAAATGTGTCAATGGCTGTATAGCATATACAGCCTATTTTACATGAAAATATTTAATTTGGAGTGGTAAATCCAAATATTTTAATATTTTGTAACAAATTATTGTAAATTGTGAATAATTT
Source organism: Stenoptilia bipunctidactyla (assembly GCA_944452665.1). Taxonomy (NCBI): domain Eukaryota; kingdom Metazoa; phylum Arthropoda; class Insecta; order Lepidoptera; family Pterophoridae; genus Stenoptilia; species Stenoptilia bipunctidactyla. Next base: position 50,862,861 of record OX101721.1, on the reverse strand, counting down.
GTTTGATATACAATTTTGTTTAACTAATATAAGGCGTAAACATTTATAAATGTATATGGATTTGAAGTGGTATAAAACCTCTTTGTTGTTTCTGAAAAAATGTAATGTATAACCCGGATCAATAAAATATGCTCTGTTTACTCGCATTTAATTTGCACAAAGGTACAATTCAACTTTGTAGGATTCATTATATTATGCACTAGGGTATAATATCTTATGCACGCGTGACTTATAGCCCAGTTTATAGTTCTAAATTCAATAGAATAACGCTCACTTTACGAGCAAGTGTGTTGAAAAAATTATTCCGCGCGCTTTTCTTTTCGCTCTATTGTTTTTATTCGTTTAACAAAGTCAGAGTTTTATTAATTTCCTCGTAAATATGTTATAAAACGTCGTATGACATACGTGCGCTTTGAAAATTACAGCACTTATATCATAAGTACTATTAGCTACACAAAATAATCTCTTCGAAAGTAAGATAAATAAAAGTCTCAAGCCCAAAAATAGAATGTTTTGATAAGTTATAATTAAGTTTATTTTAACAAAACCAAAAAATAATTCACTGTAGGTATATGACTCTTCTCTTCTTGAAAATTAAAAATTACAAAATCTTAAAAAATAATTCAAATGAACTAATTCAAACAAGTAAACTGCCTAACGTTCGCTTACTACTCTTACAGGCTAGAAGAAAAAGAGAATGCAGTAAGTTAGGTATGATCTACGAAGCAGACGCCGCCGAAGCTACCACCCCCAATTTCTGAGAAAGGAAATGAGCCATCGGCCAGTACTTCCGAAAAGTAATAAAACATAGTCGACAGCGAGTTTATCAACGCGCAAAACGTCTTTGTCCAAAGCTATTTTAAACTAAGAAGGATGTTTCTTTTGGTCTCTAGTACAAGGGTTTAAGAAGCATGATCCCAGAACTAATTTTTAGCCCACTCTGTAACACGTCTAACTAGGTTTGTTTTGGCTCATTAAAATTAAAAATAGCGCCACCTATAGTTTTATATTGTACCACTTAGTGGCAGTATTTCATTTTCAATTTAATTTCATGATTCGTAAAACCTATCGCTATCTTATATCTTATCAGGTACCAAATAGCGAGGCACGAATTTTGTTCGGGATTGTAAGTCTATTTACTTTACTAGTCTCTGTTAGAAGTGAAAGAAATTAACTAGTAGTGACACCTAACGACTATAAACAGAACTATTCAAACAGCCAGGGCTGTTTTTTGACACTACGTATTTGGTGGAGCCAGTACAACTAGTAGCTACTAGATGTCACTAAATGCAATAATGAATCTTATTTTTTCCCATACAAGTCCAAATTCGGTTTTCTCTTCATAATTTGTGCAGGATAGAATAAAATCGAGTCAATCATTAATGGTCTACAGTCAAGATACAATAATCGAAAGAAGGAAGAAGTTAACACTGGTATTAATGAAGTTAAAAAAGATTTTTTTAACTTAAGATAATAGATATAGTTCAAAAAAGTATATTAATGTTAAAAAAATATGTTAATTTGAAAATGATATTCTGTTTATTTATTAGCTAAACCTTAGTATAATCTCTGGTATAATTGAAGGCACGATGACGGGTCTGATAAGTTTCCTTTTCGGTCCGCATAGTGTCTCGTAGTGCTGCCACCTATAAATCCTGCACGTTCCCTATGACAAGGAAGAGAGTTTTTGACACTGACCTCTATATTTACCACTGGACTGGCGGCTGTCAAAGTGCTTTTGTGCCCGTTTGATAATCGCCATTTTGGCGCTGTCGGACGTAGCGAGTGTCCGTGGTACTAAAACTAGTCGCTTACAATATACAAATGTCCTCATTCTTGATAACTTTTATATAATGCTTATAACAATAACAACATAAAATTCGAATTAGTATTTAAAAAATATAAAATCACTTAACAATAAGCAAGCACTTCTCTGGCGGCCACTTGCAATATACGTCAAAATTTGTTCTGCGGACACTCGCTACTCGCTAGTGGCGCTTCAAATAGGCACAAAAAAATAGCTGTCAAACTTACGGAACAGCCAGTCCAGTGGTAAATATAGAGGTCAGTGGTTTTTGATTACCGTAGATGCAATTTTACATACAGAGTCATCTACATAAATAATAAGGAACCTTTTGTAACGTATCGTTGCTAAAAGTTCGTTCAAAGTCGGCAATGAAGCTGGGCTGCTCAAGTCCTCTGAACCTTTGAGTCGCAACTGAAACGCGCGAAGCTGCTGGTGTAAAATATAGGTACCTAATATAACGTATCGTAAGGGATATCGGTAAAAGATTTCATAATAATAATTATCAGCGTGTAAGATGCGGAAAGTGTCATTTCAATTAATATATAATACCTCTTTTTAAATAAGTGATTGGAATAAAAATAGTACAGAACTCCTATTTAAATGATATAAAGAATTTAATAAATGCTAATAATAAATGCTTCCATGCTGGACTGGGAGCGAAAGAAAAACTTAGAATGATTGAACAATTAATGCTACAAAGAAATTGACTATGAGGCATCCCTATTGTTTTAAGCAATTTCTTTCAGGCAAGCTTCAAAACAAAGCTTCAATCACTGTGTAGAACCTTGAGTGAGGCCTTTAGGCGTCTCTGGATTAAATGGTGATGATGATGATTGATAATTTCAATCACGTTAGACCCATATTCATTAAACTTGTCCAACAAGGTGTGGGATTTAATTAACCCTGAATTAAAATCATATCGTTATTGTGAAATGGTTGAGTGAGTCTATTTATGTGTGTAACATAATTTTCTGTCAGAAAATAGGTATTACAAAAACACAAAATAAAATATGCATTAATGTAAAGTAAAGTACGTTTCATAATTTGGCATCAATGTTATAATTTTATGCCTTATCTTTTCTTCATGTTAACATTGACAGAAGAGCCCTCTGTATATTATTACCTAGAAGTGGTTTATTCGTAGAGCTGTTAGTAATTAAACAAAACTCTAGATGTCACTTTGTATATTCATTAGTTAGTTTTTCCATTTGCATCCTTTTTTGTAAATGTTATATTACCATAATATAACGATATAATGAATAGCTGCTGTGTAGGCAAGACACCTAATACCACGCCTATACAACACCTATACAACACCTATTCAGGGTTAATTTTATTAGCTATCGCCACCGGATGTGGACTTTAATATTTAATATGCTCTGACAGGAAGGAACTGATAAATTTACAATACAATACCAAAATGCTTAATTGCCATTAACATAGAATCACACATTACAATAAAAAATAATGATAACACAAAAGGTAATGGAATTTGGGCGGCCTTATCACTTCAGAGCGATCTCTTCCAGGCAACCCTCGGTTAAACAATTGATGAAAAGCTATACATTTACACACTGATGGGTAGTTATAATGGTATACTTACTTACTTTTTAGCAGATTCGTTTTATATTTTTATTAATCCTTATGTTTTATATTTAGTTTCCAGTTTTCCAAATTTTGTAAATAATTTATAGTTGATTGTTTATTTCATATCTCCGTCTGAGGTATTGTGTTGCTAGGTGTCAAGCTACATTCATGTCACCCTGAAATATAAGTTTAGGAATCCATAATTTCTTAAATATATGTCGGAGCTAACGATAAGTTGGCGATATTAAGATGTTAGTATGACTTCATGGTAACGGAAGTATGTTGGTAGCACTGAAGTAGAGGGCGCTAAATGCAATGAATGACTGTTTAACATTCGATTGCAGTGCCAGCGGGTATATCTAGAAGTAGGATGATGGCAAGACAGATACCAGGGTGCACAATCTTGTCCCTACTACGGCAATCTAGACAGTAAAGGCGTTCAAAATTCCTTTATAATTAGCATCAAGTCCTTTATAATTTGGTAGTATATAATTTCAAAAGTTGCCGAAACTACAATACAGGTGGCGCTGAAGTAATATTTTTTTATCTAATTACCTAGTTCAAAACATTTGCAATAGATGGAGCAGTATATGCATGGAAATAAAATTTTAAGTAATGATTTATTAGGATAATTTTATTTAATTAGACTTTAAATGTTAAATTGAAAATAAAAACGTTACTTATCTTTATATATTTCAACCTTGGTCTATTGGGGTTGCCTTAGTTCTCACCTTAATTGCAACTGTAAGCGCTTACCTGAGTCTATTTATCTAGTGGTGTAATATGTATAGTTCGGCCGTTCAGAGAAGGCGTTCCTGACACCTATCAGTTAGTCACGACTAGTGATGGGCACAACATAACACTGAGTTCGTTACCGTTCCTCCAAAATGAAACGACGCGTTATTTTTAAGATTATTTTCGTTTTAAATTGGCGGAATCATTTAAAATTTGCATTTTAGTAATTTAAGTGGAAACCAAGAAAAGGTAATATTAATATAATAAAATTGTTTTATTTATTTTTTGTTACAAAGTTACAATCTGTATTTCTATGCAATAACGTATATTGAATTGAATGTGCGTACAGAATATTAATCAGACTCCGATTCGCTTGAGGAGGTAGTTTCTTCATCATCATCTTCGCCTACATGTATAATTATTTTATTATCAACAGTTTCAATCCTAATATCTTGGTCAAAATGTTCCATAATCAGGTTTTTAGTCTTTCAAAAACCTTTGCCCAGTCATCTCTAATGACTACCCGCAGGCTTCTTTTAATAGGGTCATCATCTTTTTCGTGCTGAATGACTGGGAAGTATTGTGGCGGGCGGCCTAACCTTTTATTTGAGCCCAGATTAGCTCAATCGCGTTATATTGGCAATGATACGATGGAATTCTTAGAACGCGATGACCGTACTCCAGAGCCAGTTCATCGATTTCGTATCGCACATTTGCCGCTTTATTTTCTTTAACTAATTTAATTAGCTCTGCTTTTAGCATCTGCATATATGCCTTTTGCTTGTAACCAACTTTTTTTCGCGCGTTCGGTTTGGTTTTAGTTTTATTTTTTATTTAATAAAAGTTATCTTATAGTTCATTATTTTCAAATTTTTAAAAAGAAAAACGAAAAGTATTATTTCATAAAGTATACCTGTTTAATAACAGATTACGATACTGTTATTATTAGCACAGCACTACAAATATAAAGCTTTGACACAACCTCGTAATAGCGCAGTATAGATTTTGAAAAATATTGTTTACCAAGTTATTTGACACTCAGTTTGGCACAAAATTATAAAATTCATTAATTATTGATATAATAATGTTGTTTTAATGCTCATCAATTGTTAAAACGGTAAACAACCAGCAAAAATATTTTTTATCGTAATTGCAACGCCATTATAAAGTTACGTCGTCAGTTCAATCGCGATGTGTCAGGAACGCATTCTCTGAACGGCCGAACTATAGTTATTATTATATTGTGTATAAAATAAATAAATAAATAACAGTATTAGCTCATGTTACTTTTTGGTATCCCTGGTATTTACTATTCAGCTTTATACATGTTCAGGAACACTAGTTGATTTTTCAAATTAATTACTTAATTACACACACAGAGTACATTACTTATACTAAAATAGAGATATCAGCTATATGAACGAAAAACTGCCATCTAGCGCCACATGTTAGCAACTTTACAAAAGGTCTAGCCTAGCTTGATCCATTAAACTTACTTTTTATTTATTTAGAAAAACCAGTAAGCCGTACACGCTCGGTGGAATCTAAGAATATGATTAATTAAAAAAGGAGCGTCCACAGCTGACTGATCTTTTAATCAAAAGACGAGTAGGTAATTTATGTAAATGAATAAAACAACAATAAGGTTTAGAAGATTTGTTTCGTTTACAATAATATTCTTTGCACATTTTCTTAATTACATCATTTTTATTGAAATCTTGTCTGGTGCCGTTTAAAATTTTATTTGCATCACGGCACCAGTTACAAATAAAAAACCGTGACCCCAAATCTAATAAATTATCAGAGATTTCTGATCTGTGTCTTTCACAAGTTATAAAACTAAAGTTAGTATGCACACACATTATTGTTTTTATATATTGTTTAATATTGGCCACCTCTGGCTTTTTTTCTAAAATAAATATACATATATCTTGCATTATGGACAAAATATTTATTACTTTTCGTTCTGGGTATACCAGCCATTTTTTCCCGTTACAAATTCTCTCCTATTTAAATATTCACTATCTTTATCATACAAAACATTTATGCATTTCTGGCAATTTCTAAAAGTATTATTTTTTATTGCTCTTAATAAGTAACCGGCAACATATTGGAGTTCACCACAAATTCGAGGATCCCTTAGTTTTAAATCTAAATTTACACAATCAATATTTAAATCATCGAAATCTATTTCTTTTACATTTTCATCTTTGTTTTCATTTTGTAGTAAATAATTCATAGATTTAAAAACTATACAATTATCTTCCTCACAATTCGACCCTGGTGAATGGTTAGAGGTCAAATTATTAATCAGCAGACTACAAAAGGCTGCTTCGAAGCCAGCAGGTGTTGGAGATGTATTTCTGCACCCGTGGCTTCGTATGCAGCCGAAAAAAATTTCTAAGGGATCCTGATTGAAGTGCCTGGTCCACAGCGACTTGATGTCATACTCATTTTTTAATTTGTTGACTAGGTATTCCATATTTTCTATAGTATGTAACCAGTTACTTATTGTTGGAACTGAAGTCATTTTACCCTCTTTTGTAATAAATTTCATAGTACCCAGAACTTTTTTAGCATTATGCCATATTCTTTTATGGTTAGATTTTGGGGTCACTGGCGCTAGTAAATCTTTACCACAACGTTTTTTTGCATTGATGAAACTTCCGTTCATTGAGTCAAAGAGCTCATCAAAAAACATTAATATATCTGCTGTTTCCTTGCACTCCGGAGGCAAAATTCCTTTTTCTGAAAATACAATAAAAATGTTTTAACCACTGAATTTAGAGATTTAAAATGAAGCCCTAAGTTTTTTACATAATAAGGTTATAAAATGTTATCCCTAAGGGGTGCGCTTCATAATAAAATATGAGTGATGTGTGCTAATATATTACTTTGAAACCTTATTAATAAAAAGTATTAAAACCGCTCTCGTAGTTATTACTTGTCTCCTACTATCATCCTTACATGGCGACCCTGCCTACTTAAATTACCGTCACGCGAATTTGAAACCGCACTCTAATAATGTTGAGTTGTTAAAACAATAAATTTAAAATGCTGTAGTGTGTGACGCACCTCCTCGTTACGTATCAATATTACTTCAATATAGTGTCGTCTTTAAACTAAATTACACGTCTTTTATTAAGCTCCCGGTCCCTACAGCACATGGCGACCCTGCCAGTGCTGCCTTGCGGCAGCGCTGCACACATGACAAAGAAATATTTAATTTATACATTTTATAATTTTATACTAGTTTTATAAGCAAAAAAAAACTTAAAAACACAAAACACGCAATGGATCCCTCGAAAATTTTTGGAGAATGCACACCACAATGTGCGATTATTTGAAGATTTGATGAAAGCAAACAACTAATGAAAATAATGATTGAGAAGGTCGGCGTAATGGAGTAATGGATCAACTTTGGTAAACGTTGGGTGCTGGGAGTTGGACAAGACAGAAAGGCTGATTGAGTCTGGATGGCACGGATGGATGGAATACCGGATTGGACAGTGCAGGAGTGCCTACTGGATGGGTACCGAGCAATTGAAGAGGTTTAAAGAGTGTTAAAAGTGGTGTGAACAGTTTAAGTGCTAAAAATCTCTAGGTGTGTAAAATCAGGTTTCAGTGACGGGATTAATGAGTATTTTTTTATATTTACAGTATGTGATCATTTTACTTTTTAATTTGAATTATTTGAATTCATTTAAACAGTTTTTTAATGAGATAATAAGAATTTATCTTTAGTAAAATAATTTAGTATAGTGCATTGACAAAACAGGTAAAAGTATGTAGTAACAACCTATAGTAAGTAGGTACACATCATAAACCTTTTTTTTTATCAAACAATATAAATTTAAAATACGCTCTTGAATTTAAATACTTTGTAATTTGTATCATACTTAAAGATTTTCATTGCATAAACATTTATTTTATTCAGTAAATCAGTATTTTTTTTCTGCGATGAAAGTAAAGTGTTTTTTAGGTACTTAAGAGTATTTTTTTTGTTCACATCAAACGTTATTTAATTTGTGTTTTTAATCTCTACGTAATAATAAATTTCAAACATAAATAGGTAGATCAAAGTTTTCATATTTCTTATCGAATGTTCTGAGAACATAAATTTGCAGCGTAAGGGAGTTCAGTTTCAGTTAAGAAAATTAAAGTTATTTATTTCGATTCAAATTAAAACAATATTACGTTAAGGTCCTTTCGGGATGATATAGTTTTGATTTATTAAGTTTACTTTTATAAATGAATCTTCAAATCTAAATGAATATTTTTATAGAAGTAGGTCTAGTAGTTTTTTTTTGAATAGGTACTTAGCCAAAAATTTCGTGAAACATTCAGGTCAAAAAGCTCAATAGGCGTTTTGTTCTTGGTTGTCTGTCCTTAAATATAATTTTGTCGAATTTGCACTAATAGTAGGTACAAAAATATAAATTATAAATTCCCGAATCGATTTCTGAAATGTAGCTCTGTATGCTTATAAAAAAAACATACAATCTAATTGATAACCTCCTCCTTTTTGCAAGTCGGTGAAACAAAATAATCTTTGCATTAAAATATAAAATAAAACTTGCCATGAGTTGTAAATTTTTAAAGTATGAGTTCACCACCGTCATCATTTTACTACCTACTTAGTAACTAGTGTTATTGTTAGTTGCAATAAGATACCGAGAGTTTTGAGACTCAAGAAAGACAACGTGACTGTAACCAAGGCTTTTTTTAGGTCAGCAATTTGATGTTGTCGTCAAAAAAAAGGTTGCAACATGTGTAACATCAATTAGTAATATTACATTTCGAAGATTGTAGAAATTTTATTATATAATATACTCGAATTGATACATTGAATCATCATATAGATTAAGATGTAGCCCATTTGTTGATTGTTAAATTTTATTAAATAGCTACGGTTAAAAAATCGTAAGAATAATAAACAAGTTAAAATTAGAAATTTGCAGAATAGAGTCGGAATAAGAAGGTTTAAGAGTAGAAGTTTGCGCAAGTATTAAAATAATTTTCTTCATCATACGAATGCGATTAGTTACTTGTTACATAGATTTGAATGTTAAGATTTATGAATAGGTTGATACTGGTATATGAAGGTAATAGAATGTGCTAATTAGATGCTCGGATTTGTCAGACTTAGGAATAAGTAAGTTATTTAAGTTAATTTTCTCCTTTGTATAATGGCCCTTCTGTAGTATTAGAAGATTTGTCACCGAATGTAAAAGTGTTGAAAGACGGAAAAGTAGATATAATTCATAAAAATATTCTAAATAAAATTATACAGTAAACTATTGTAAGTAAGTACGAAGTCTCTTAGATTATTCCACTCCTTATAAAGTTGTACTATTGATACATGTGTAACCTTTTTTTTTGGGGACTGAAAACTGCTCGCGTCCGCAAGGTTTAGCCCTCGATGCCTTGTACGTGGTCCCTGGGTGGCGCTAAACGAGCGGTAACATCTGGTGGTAGGCTTCGGCCGCGGCTTGTCACCACCCACTAGACAAAACCATGCCGCCAAGTGACTTAGTCGCGTTCCGGTATGATGTTTAGTGTAGCCATTTAGGAGGGTAGGTCTGAGTAATCGTGCTGCATTGGAGAACTGTTTTCAACTCGTAGGATAGTGACTCACCGGGTAACTCGTTTTGGAGGGTAGCGGGATCCGAAGCACGGTGCACCGCTGGCCGACCGCAGGTAGTAGGGGGCCCAAGTAGCATACCAGCCACATGCGAAAGGCTGCCCCGCCACCTCGCGAAAAATCCCGGGAGGCTCCATCGTGCCGGTTGGCGACCGGTTGGAGAGGACCCGATGGCGACCTCGGGGGGGTTCGGGCGTCCCCGCAGTCTCCAGGCGAGTTCCCCAATGGTGCGTTGTTCCTTACGAGTTGCTTGGTTCCATTTGCAGCGCTTCACTCAACTTCTATTCTCCTCCCTATTCACTCCACTACCAATCTACAATGAAAGGTCCTAAAAAGAGTAAGGTTCAACAACGGTTGCACTTCCTCTCCCTCAAAGTGCACTTCTGTAACATCCGAGGAGTGCACTCCAATCTGAATGATGTCCACCACCATCTTGAGACGGAGAGACCACACCTACTCTTTCTAACGGAGACGCAGATCTGCGATCCGTCAGACTCGGCATACCTTGGTTACCCAGGCTATATCCTGGAGTCTCTATTCCGCCCGCACGCCGGGGTGTGCATGTATGCCAGTGACGCGATCTGTTATCAGCGTCTCCGTTACTTGGAAGTGCCGGACCTTTCAGTCATGTGGGTTCACATAGATACTGGCCTAGACCAAGTGGTTTACGCCTGTATCTATCGTTCACATAGCGGAGATCGGGAGACAACGAGGCTTATGGAATACCTTGGCAATACAGCAGATAAGATTCAGCAACGTTTTCCCACGGCGCAGTTGGTGTTTCTGGGGGATTTTAATGCTCACCACGGGCAGTGGTTATACCCGTATCAGGACACTGACCATGATGGCAGAGAGGCCTTTAAGTTTTCGCTGACTTATGGTCTCTCACAGCTTGTTAACGAGCCTACGCGCATCCCCGATGTTGCTGGCCACACTGCGTATTGCTTGGACCTTCTGCTGACAACCGATCCTGACAGATACTCGGTGTCCGTCACTGCACCTTTAGGGACATCCGATCACTGTATGGTGAAATCTGTATCGCTGTACTCGCCACCTGACACCCGCCCAAAAGGCTCCAGGCGAGTATGGCGTTACAAGTCAGCAGATTGGGATGAAATGCGACATTTCTTCGCATCTTATCCATGGCGGCAAACTTGTTTTACATCAACCGATCCATCGTGCTGCGCTGATGCTGTCTCAAGTGTGATAGTTCAAGCAATGGAGTACTACATTCCCCACGCTGACCTATCCCTTGAAACCAAAGCTTGCCCATGGTTTAATAGTGCTTGCTTTACCGCTGAAAAGCGAAAGCGGGAAGCATACAAAGCCTGGGCAAATGCTCGCAGAAGCAAAGCCCTGGATTCGCATGAACTTAAGAAAAGATACAATGCTGCCGCCAAGTCCTGCAAAAAGGTGATCAAAAGAGCTCGTTTTGCCCACATAGGCCGTATCGGAGACAGAATAGCAGCATACCCTTCGGGAAGCAAAGCTTTCTGGTCCCTTGCCAAGTCGGTCGAAACGAACTTTTGTCGCCCGTCGCTGCCTCCACTGAGGAAACCCGATGGATCTCTGGCCCACACTGCTAAGGAGAAAGCAGATTTATTTGCTAGTATCTTCGCGGAAAATTCTCGTCTAGATTGCCAAGGAAAAATCCCACCTCAATTACCTCAGTTCGGACCTACAATGGGTACCGTTCACATTCGCCAAAAGGAGGTAGTGGTCCAGACGGTATTCCTGCAGTGGTCCTAAAACGCTGCGCAGCTGAGTTGTCTCCCGTTTTGACGCGCCTCTATCGACTTTCATTGGAATCGGGTAAGGTCCCCAAGTCCTGGAAGCTTGCTAACGTACAGCCAATACCGAAGAAGGGAAGCCGTGCCGATCCTGTCAACTATCGACCAATTTCAATCACCTCCATACTTTGCAAAGTCATGGAACGTGTATTGAATAATCGACTCCTGGCATACCTCGAGACCAACGAGCTCCTAAGCGATAGCCAATATGGTTTCCGCAACGGACGCTCGACCGGCGATCTTCTCTTGTATGCCACTCACTTATGGAGTGAGGCCTTGGAGGGTCATGGTGAAGCAATAGCTGTATCCTTAGACATCTCCAAAGCCTTTGACAGGGTCTGGCACGATGGTCTCTTAAGCAAGCTTCCAGCATATGGCATACCAACCGGGCTCTGCGACTGGATATCTGATTTTCTGAGGGAACGGTCGATTCGAGTAGTCTTAGACGGCTACTCCTCTGACCTAATGGCAATTAATGCCGGGGCACCTCAGGGATCTGTTCTCTCTGCAACTTTATTCTTGCTGCACATTAATGACCTCCTAACACCAGGCATTATTGGATATGCTGATGACAGCACTGTTGACCTTGCGGAATGTGTCCGATTGGGGCGAATCTAACCTGGTCAAATTCAACGCGTCCAAAACTCAGGCGTGTCTATTCTCCGCAAAAAAGAGCACCTTCACATTTACGCCCACTTTCCAAAATGTATCTGTCCCCATCACTGACCATCTAGGGCTTTTAGGCGTAACTGTAACATCCGGTTTAAACTTCGGTCAACAAATTGAGTCTATGGCAAAAACGGCTTCCAAAAAATTGGGTATCATCTCGAAGGTCCGGCGGTACTTCAGCTCTGAACGGCTGCTCAACTTATACACAGCCCAAGTGAGGTCGTGCATGGAGTACTGTAGTCACCTTTGGGATGGTTCTGCGAAACACCAGCTCGAAGCGCTAGACTCCGTTGACCGAAGAGCCCGTAAATTAATTAACGACGTCGACCTTACAACCAAAAAACTGCAGACCTTAGAGCATCGTCGTAAGGTTGCGTGTTTAACCGTGTACTACAGGATACATTTTGGTGAGTGCGCCAGTGCTCTGTTTGAACAAATTGAACCCTCACCCTTTTACCATCGGACTACTAGACGCAGACAGAACTTCCATCCGTATGTGGTAGATATTCCGAAAAGTCGAACTAAGCGCTTTGACAGTTCCTTTTTGATACGGGTCGCCAAGGTTTGGAATGAACTGCCTGCGTCTATTTTCCCTGACCAGTATAGTCCTAGTACTTTTAAGCGTCGAGTGAATAGGTATCTCGTGGATGGACGTGTAACACCTTAGTCTTCATGTGCACTTAACATCAGGTGGCATGGAAGACAAACGTCCCATCCATAATTCATTAAAAAAAAAAAAAAAACCTATATTAATCATTAGATGTTTAAAATTAAACTATGTAATCGAAACCTTTTAACTATGTTAAATCACTCATATTAATTGAAACATTGTATTAATTTCATATTGTATGTATTTATTATTATTATTATGAAATCAATATAAAATTTTCTGTATTTAAACTTACCTGATAAGTACCCCATATTTGTAGCAACAGTTTTACTAAAAACTTGAGTGGCATATTTTACTTTCATCTTTGAAATTTTTTTTGGGTTTACGTGTGCTTTTGTGAGGTTTTTTATCAATCTTATACCTTTATATTCTGGATTTTCTTGATGTAATTGGATAACATGGTCCCATTTAGCAGTTTTTGATTCTTCGTAAATTTTATAACATAAATTTTTCGTAAGAAGGTTATTTCTTATACCTTTTATGAGGTGAGGTACGTCAAAGAGGGGTATAACTTCTTTGTTATTAATCATAATTGTTTTATTTTTAAATTCTTTATTAGTGCGTAAATGGGCCTGTCTATTTTCCTCAATTAGCTGATTTATTGCACTGACATTTCCTGTGCCTTGATCACAAACCGTTGCCACTATAATAAAACCACATTTTTCAACTTCTGTTATCATTGAAATAATTAAATTCTTTAGATCTTCTTTAGCTGTAGAACCAGCACAAAATGTGTATGCTATTGGTTGTTTATAATTTTTAAACACTCCTCTTATCATAAACACCAATGCATGGTCAGCAATTTTTTTTTTTGTTTCAGTGCCATTGTTGACAAAACCTGAAATTTTATCCTTTCTCCTATTGTAATCAAAATGAGGAGAAATGACTACCTCATCAAATAATAAAGTACATAGTTTGTGTTGAGGTTTCATTTTCCCCCCTCTTTTTCTTAATTGTTCAAAAATATTTCTATTCACACCTACATTTATTGAGGCCTTCGACAGGAGTCTGCGAAGAGTTATGGGTGAGGGCAAAATAAAAACTTTTTTAAGCCATCTATATGCCTTCGGCCCTTGCTTGTATAAGCTTAATGCTTCAGTGGTAAAACGCCTTCCCATTTTATTTTTTCCAACTTCTCTAAACTGCATTCTAGTAAACAATGCAGCTAGAGATGTAAATTTAGTCATACATCTTTGAAAACTTTTATTTTCGGATAAACACATTGCCTTCCTAAGACGCATAGCATAGCTATCACTTTTCTTCTTAAGGCCATTAATTATTTTTTTCAAATTTCTGACATTAATATCAGTTGGTATTGCTGAAAAATAAATAGTTTTTTTTAGATAAAGATATAATAAATGTCAAAAGTAAATAGCAAGTACTTTTTTATTTATAAGTATAAGTTTTTTATTGTATAAGTACCTGTTTGAACTCCAGAATAAATTTTGTTAGAAAACTTTGTTTTCGAAGTTCCACTAACACCTGAAATTTTTTTCAATATACTATTACATAAATTACAACCACAAAGTGACTTTATCATGTGCTGATATGATAATCATGGACAGTGTGTTAAATGTAACAACATATTTGAATAAAAATTAAAAACTTTAAAATAATGTTGATTACCTTTTGATGTAGATGGCTGCAGATAGCTTATATGGGAAAAATTTGTTATGTCTGCCAGTGGAGTATGTGTGTGTGGCTGCAGATACTCTGGCAGTAGATCATGTGTTTGTTGCGGCTGATTTTCAGCCAGTGGGTCACGTGTTGGTGGCTGCAGATTTTCCGCCAGCGGATCTTGTGTGTAATAAGAGGATCTTGTTAATTATAATTTTATATTTTCATCTAAACAGATATAATTAAAAGGACAGGGTATTCCGCTAGGTATAAGTGAAGTGAAGATAAAGGAGGTTAATTCCTAACAAAAACATAAAGTTTAATTGTCCTGTCTGAGTTTAATCTGATTTTTGTACAGATTATATGAAAAATGCCACCAATTAAAATATCTTTTATCTATTTTATCTATCTATCTATCTGTGAGAAGCTGGCGAACTAATCAAGACTTGTCCATGCAATCACTTCTTATTTTTATACCTCAAAGTAAACAGTTTGACCATTCAGTTTTTTGATAAATAGTAAACAGATATATGTTCGAACATTATTAGGGCATATGTGTATTGAAAATCAGAACACTGACTGGTCTTCATCTGCTTGTACCTATAAATTTTTTAAACATCCTGTAAAAAATTGTTAATTCGAAAAGTCCAGATTTGTTCACTTGCTCGTCACATATCCTTTATAATTTCTTTGTTTAATTACATACAGACATAATAAACCCATACTCATGCAAACAAACATGTTTATGTACACAAAATGTTTGCAACCCGGAACCTATGGCATCTGAGGCAAGCGATGTTACTCCTATGCCTAGTGTCTGACCAACATAAGGATGATAAATATAATTTAAAACTAAAAAGGGTTAATGGCTTACCGTACAGTTGCAATGTGGGCAATGCTATTGCACTGAGCCTTTTACTATCCATCCAAAATTTTTGTTCAAAATGGAGATGGCAGACTCTTCTATACTTAAATACATATTTTCTATCCATATTTAAAATATCACCTCCAACAGCAGTAATCCATGTAACAAATTTTTCAGGATACTTATCAGGATTTGGAAAAGAATGCAGTATAAGATTATCTGCTCCTGAAAAATAATCAAGGAATCATATTTAAATACTCCTATTTAAAAGAATATAGGTACCTACTAAAGATAGTATGTTAATTTAAAAAGAACTCATCAACACAAAAATAATACATATTTGCTGTACTAAAGATAGAATGTTGATTTACAAAAAAAAACATCAACACAAAGAAGTACATATTCGCTGATACCAATCTGCATTATTGTCGCCTTGATATATGGATATGAATCTTAAATTTCTTGCTAAGTTTGAAGTTGATAGCATTGATGCTTTACCATTTGTAACTCAATATATGTTTGAAAAATCAAGCCAGAATGGGTTGCTAAGTAGCTATAAAAAAATATGTAAACTTTTTATGCTATACATGATAGTTTTGAGCACAATTTATATAAAACTAGCAGCCCGTCCTGGCTTCGGAAGGGTGCAATGCTGATAACTTTCATGCATGTATTACACATATAAACATGCCCCTTGAATCAGTTTTATCTATTAAAAAATATAATATAAATATCCATTGCATACTTTTATAGATCTAAGCATACATATGGCTAGACAGCGAGCGGGAATCTACTTAGTTTTATAATGCCTAGTAGTGAAGTGACAGTGATTTTGAAATAAGCAGTTAGGTTATCAATTGAGATCGAGACATGAAACTGTCCTATTCTTTGTTTTCAATACAATATCGCTACAGGAGGCCTATGCCAAGAAGCACATCAAGCTCAGGGTTATTTTATAAACCATTGTAATTAATAAATTTATATTAATTTTTTGTTGTTCTCGGAATATAAGGCTTTGTTATTAAATTGTTTTCATATGTTTTTTAGAAAAAAAGTTATTTCAACTGACGAACTGACTGACTGATTCTACAACGCCCAGGCTAAACCCTTAGACCTGGAAAACTGAATGTGCCCAGACCCAGCCAACACAGATTAGCTGAATAAATTTTGCGTAAAAGCAATTCTTTTGACTTTAAGCTGGATAAGTGTTTGCATAACTTCTGTGTAAGCGCTTATACAGACGATATTCAAGCAATTTGGGCACAAAATATCTTGCTTCAATTTGGATAACAGTTGTTTAATAGCCACATAGCAGCTGAATAAATGTACAACAGCCTGAATATCTTCTGCATAAAGTCTGATTTTTCTTTAGTACAGAAATTATACAGCTTTTATGCAGTTATTAATTTGTGAGTTCAGATATTTAAATGATATTCAAAATTAAGATCTCAGGAGTAGTTTTATAAAGAAATTATGCAAGTAAAAAGTAAATTTCTTTTTCATTGTGACGAGATTATTTTGTGTTACTTAGTTAAAAAAAATTGTAATGGTCGCTTCTTCTAAAATTTGGTAAGTAAATTGTTTCATACATTTTAAGTAAGTTTAAGGTGAATTTATATAAACGCATGGCACTTTACTGTGAATTATTAATATGATAATTATAAATTTTTTGAGCGCCTTCAGATAAAGCTACAATTTAAAAGGTAAACAAATGTGAAATAATATTTAAATTAAATTATCTTTACTTTTTATCAAATTTCAGTCCCCGCAAATAATTAGAATCAAATTTTGTATAACTGCTAATGTTTCCTACTCACTAAACAAAGTGTTTCATAAGATAAATGTTGAGGATTTTTATAAAAAGAGGTTATGTCGAACTTTAGTTAATGGCGGACGGCCAATTTGAATAAAAGTGTCTATTTCAGTGGTTATTTCGCTTATTTCTGCATAATAGTTCACAAACGACTACATATCCAGAAACTATCTGATTAAAAGTACAATAATTACCTATACATTTCTCCGAGAAAGGTCTTAAATTACATAATGCAGTATACTCTTATTCAGCTTTTTAGGGTTCTTTTTTATAGAAAGTAAATCCATGAATATTTGAGGTTGATGGGACTATACTAATGTAGGTAGAACCTACTATTCTAGTATTTAAAGTTATCTACAGTACTATGTAGGTACTATGAATGACGCATTGCGTAGCGTAATATTTAGTTAGGCAATTGTTTATATTACCAACTAAAATATACATATAAACAGTAAACACACAGTACATTGCAGGTAGTCGCAACCAAAAGTATCGCGCTTCCTTTCCCACCACAACGCTTCAAATGGGCGCTCGGCTTGCGATCGGTTTGCGCTCGGCCACGCTCGCTGCCAGCCGGGTGCAACTAAAAGGGGGATTGATTGAAATTTTGCAATAGACAGTAGCGCTGCTAGCGTACATTGCTATACAACTTTTGAGTTTATATTTACATATTGGCTTCAACAGATGGCGTAACTAACGGGATATATTGATCACCTATTATAGATATTTTATATTTATCATTTATTATTACAAAATAAATATCATATGATATGCCATAATAGTTACTATAAAAATGTGTTATCGATCAATACATTGACCTATATCAATGGACTCGAAATACCTACAAAAAAAACGTGCCAACCTTGGGCAACTAAAATGGCCGCCTTAGGGTGGGGATAGCCTAGGATTGTCAATATTGAATATATTTCAATATTTTTATGTTTTATTAGTGAAATCATAATTTTCAATATTATTCCAACCAAAGAGCTAATTTAAACGAATAATTGATGAGGTAATTGGTATCTAGGTGTAAAAAACGCACAAGCTGGAAAATTTGGGAAAAAAATTGGCAAACGGTCAGGATATAATGTGCATATGGATTTCACTTAAATTAGGTACCATTACCTACCTACTTAATTGATTTATTTAACAGTTTATGTACACAAAGTAAGATACATTATACCGATGAATGATCTATACAAAGTTAGTAGGTACAAAGGTACTGCTAATAAAGAAATTCCTTGAGACTGGAGAGTTTGATTGAGGAGCAATAATAATATGTGTTAGATAAAATAATTAAACTATAATATTAGATTAAATATACTGAATCATACCTACATATATGAAATAGCAAGCTGACTAACTGATCATCAACGGCCAGCCTAAACCGTTGGACCTAGGAAGCTGAAATCTTACACTTGAGTTCATTTTAGAGCGACAAGGATTTTGGAAGGAATTTTCAAAATTCAAATTAATTTCACTGATGTTCGTGTTTCATTTGAGGTTTGAAAACATAATGACCCCCAAGTTCTTTGCTGTGTCAGTGAAATTAATCACAACATTATCCATGACGATAAGAGGTACTAGTATTACTTTATTAATTAAGAACTAAATAGGTATCGGTTATTAAATAAAAAAAAACACTTCATTCATTCATTCATTCATTTCTAAATAATAACAATTTGTTTAAAAACACATTTTGTTTCAGAAAATCTTGTGATCCAGCTAAGTCTTCAATTAATACAGCTTGTTCCATATTTATTTGATTTTTATTTCGAAAATCATCTATGATTTCTCTAAAGTTAACTAGTTTTTTGTTTTTCCTCCGAAGTTTTTCATTCAGGCACTTAATTTTTTTTTTGCTCATCACACTTTTCTTGAAGCGCTTCAATTTTCTTTTAAAGTGTGACCTGAAAATTAAATATTTATTATAAAATGCTATTTATTAAAATGAATGCAACATTGGCATCTTGAGTTGATTGATATGATATGAAAAAACAAAATTATTTGTTATTCTGTTCGAATATTTTTAAATTATTCCTTATTGTTATAAGACTCAACTTATATTTATTTTACACCACTCTAAGGCTCTTTGAATTAATTGGTTGTTGGTGAAAAATTGTATTTTTTTGTATATTTTTAACTGTATCCAACTATAGCATGCATGGTTAGATACCTACTGTTATAAGAAAATATGCTTTATAAAAATAAATACCTCTTTCTGAGCTTCTTTCGCAACTGGATGTGGTATTGACAATTGGGTACAAACTGCAAATGTACTATAATTATCAATAAAATTTCCTGTTACCTGTAAAGAAAGAAATAATTAAAACAAAAAGCAAATTAAAAATTTATTATCATCAACTTGAATTTGACATAATTTAATTACCTAATGTTATATTAAATTTATTTTGATACTTACGGGAAATATTGAAGGAACTGAGTTTTCTCTTAATCTTATTACATCTAGAGTTCTATTAAAACATGTTTCAGGAAAATGCAGTGAGCAAACAAACCACTGCTTTTGCCGAGGATTAATATTTTCTTCACCAACTGCTCTTAACCACTTTTATCTCAATCCTTCATTTTTTGGAAATCTAGAAACAAAATATTTGTACTTATTGTATATAATCAACATTAAAATCCACTAAACATATACATATAATTTTAATCAGAGCATAACCCTATTTTAACTATGAAAATAATTACGAATGAAATAAATAAAAGAGTCTGTTACTCGGAAATAAGGTAAGATACAGATTCTTTTAACATTTATTTATATATACTTAGCTTTACATTTGAATTCAAGAGGTTATATGTGATATTACATGAAAAATGGTACTCACATAAGAAGAGTCAATGCTACTTGATTTTTGATTTTTCTTGCACCACATTTTAAAATGCAACAAGATGGCATCTTGACCTACAGTTTCACCACACTGCGACTTAGTTTTAAACAACTATTTCTTGTTTATTTATGCAAATCTCAAATAAACAAACACTTGACAACGAACTACCACGAAATACGGGCAACCAAGATGGCGAATTGAGGCACGTACCTACAGCTGTCAAATGAACTTTGACAGTATGTGGCACACATAACAATATCTAAAATATATATGTCTCTTTCGTCATATGCAAACCTAGCCGTGAAAAAAAGAGAAAAATATATATTTATTGTTCTATACCATATATGAATGATATTTGTATATGTATAAATGCTATATGTTGACAAGGGCGCCTCTATACAATAGAACTTAATGGATCAATAGCACTATTTATCTGTGACTATTGATAGTCTCAATCAGGTAGAAATGATTGATTGACTGACTCTAAGCCATTTTGAATTCGAGTCGTTGTCGTTTGTTTGTTGTCGTTGTTGTAAGAGTGAGTTTTCGAGGCGTTTGTGTTTTTATTTTGCGATCTATCACGTTTTCCTTTTCTAAATTGACCCGGCTTGTTAGTGGACTTGAGTGCTTTATGACTTTATTTGACCCTCGCTGTGAACTGGACTTCCGAAACTGCTTTAGTGAAAATCCACTCCTACTTTGTGTATCACCGGACCTTTGAGTGCTCACCTACTTATTTGATGCTTAAAATGCCTTCCCGTTTTAAATGTTATTTCGGTTGTGCGAACCACGGTAAGTTTAATGTTTTACATAATTATTTGAATACTAAACAGTGT
Source organism: Stenoptilia bipunctidactyla (assembly GCA_944452665.1). Classification (NCBI taxonomy): domain Eukaryota; kingdom Metazoa; phylum Arthropoda; class Insecta; order Lepidoptera; family Pterophoridae; genus Stenoptilia; species Stenoptilia bipunctidactyla. The sequence goes on along the minus strand of OX101721.1, from coordinate 50,841,979 downwards.
ATATTACGACCTTGTACGTAGGTAGGTATACTGAAACAAGAAATATTAAAACTTCTTATTGAATTATTTGTGATATTATTTTGTATTCTAAAGTATAAATGGTTTGATAATCTTATTTTCAGGACCATTGCATTGCTTCCCAAAACCTGTTGATGCACATTTGGAAAAATTCAACATGTGGAAGAAAATACTTCCTTCACATGTGACCGAAAAAGGAAACCGGTACATTTTCAACCAAATAAGACTGTGCAATAATCATTTTGAAAAGTATTTTATATCTAATAGCAATCGTCTTACCGCTAATGTGATACCCACACTTTGTCTTAATGGTAAGTCAAATTTTTCAAAACATATTTCCGTACTAACATAACCAGTTACTTAAATTAATACAATGTATGATAATAATAATAATAAATCTTTATAAATATAAAAGCATTACATTGTTGTACTATTATATGATGATTGATGAGGTACTTAGTTGTTTTAAAATAAAGTGGCTCATTTCACAAATAAAAACTTATATCTAAAAACATGTATGAAACTTATAACTATACAAATTGCCAGGGGTACTTAAACTATGCTAAATGAGCCTGTATCTTAAAAAACCAATTCAATTGCACTTTGAGTTATGTTTGAGTAGATTTCAATACAATACATATAAAATAATACACAAATTATAAATAAATACATTGATTACTGATGAGAAGTACTATTTTTAATAAATTCTATGATATATTTAGTATCATACTGTCCAGAGTATATGATGGATTCTGTATAGTAGTAATCTAGTTATTCTTGCAAATGTAGATTGAATTGTTGGTAGTGGTATTTTGACTATTCATTTATTTAAAAAGATTTTTTATTTTAACAATGAGATAATTTCTTTGTGAGTATTTAGGCAGATTACAATTACAAAGATTACAATTGGCGGATGCGAAGTAATTGTGTGTCATTGTATAGTAAGTTAGTAGGGAATCTGAATGGCTTTTTCATCATCACTTTCAACACTGCATGTTGAGCTCACTTTAAATCAAAATGATAGTACCTAGTATATTTGAGTGATTTGTATTTGAGTAATTCCATAAAAGTAAGGAGTTATTGTAATAATATGAAGTCTTGGCAAAAGTTTCACAAAAAATATTAAGTAGGTACTTTTTATTTAGTTTGAACCATGCATTGCAAAAATAAAATTATGTAAATTCTCAAGCACTCAAAAACCTTATTTTTGTGTAAAAGTTGCTAAGTTTTTGAATTACCACAGAAATAGATCATCAGATATCAACATAATTATCTAATCAACATATATAATCAAAAATTGGCACCCAAAACTGTCAAAACAATTATTGTATTATTGTTTCTCGAATTAACTACAATTAGTTAATGATAATTTTATTTAATAAATTGTAAATTAAGCTTACTCAAATTAAGCTAGTAAGTGTATTATTAAGTTTCTGTGCTGCAATTTTGTTACTTGAAATTTTAAAGTGAATTAACGTTTGTGCCCATAACAATGTGCCATTGATTGCTTCCATAAAGTACAAATTATTTATTTATGTATTTTTTTATGTTTACAGATATGTCCCAATCAGCAGTTGGTCCGATCATTGGAACAAATACTTTGCCGGAATCATTATCAGCACCAGTTTTAATGGCATCCAGATCATCTGACATAATAAATCCACTTTGTCAACAAAATTCAGGTAAAATAACATAAAATGTAGTATGTTTTGTAGGAAAATTTTATAATGTGGTATAAATCATATAATGAGGCATAAACCATACTTGATTTATATTTTATGACCAATGAGAAAGGTAGGTACAGTATCCAGTCTAGTAAACATATTTAATTACTTTTTGTGTATAAGCTTCGGAATAAGAATATTTTGATTTTTCACCATTACAGTAGTCAGTTTATATAAACGAAATTTACAAAACCCATTTGTCAGTGATTGGTATCAAATAAATACTTAAGGGTTGAAATTAAAGTTTGTGCCATAAACAATGTGCCATCGATTGATTCCATAAAGTACAGATTATTTATTTATGATTTTTTTATTTTTACAGTTATGTCGCAATCAATAGTTGGTCCGAGTATTGAAACAAGCACTTTGCCGATATCATTGCCAGTACCAGTGCAATGGCATCCAAATCACCAAATATAGTAATTCCTCTTCATCAACAAAAATCAGGTAAAAAAATACTATAAAATATATTATTATGGGAAAATTTTATATAGTGATACGATTTATATTTTTTTACCGATCAGAAAGTTATATTATGCAGAAGTCACAGAAGTATTTTATTAGGAAATTCCCACCTGCAGGCTTACTTTAAGTATTTGAATTCAGAATCGAGTTTTGGATTTAACACTATTGTAATGGAATTTTGTAGAACTAAATGAAATAGAGTTTGCTCGATTGTGTTCATACATTTGATACTCTTGACAAGATTTTAATATTTTGCATCGTGTTTGCAATCGAGTTTAGATTCGTAAAGTAACGATTGCAAAACAGGTACTTTTTCGTGTTTGAGTACCTATGTTTTGTCCTATCAGTAATTCTTTATCAACATAAGAATACTTTCTTTGATCCTACGTTAAATCTTAAGCGCAAGGCAGACATTGTTTACATTAAAGAAGAATTCAACACAAAATTTAGTAATAATTTCTACCCTTTCCTTGGACCTTACTTGTGCAATCTTTTAAATAGACTTCTAAACCTGCACAATCTGACTAAATTTGAATACAACCGTAGGGCTTCTCACACAAAGCTATGAACAAATAGAATAATTTCTGTTTCATTAGAATAAAATAAAACAAAATACGCAGTTTTTCTGTCTTTCTATAAACATATTTAATAGTAGTTACATACACCTTCACACACAAATACTCACACACTTACACACACCAATACCACACTGATGCTCTCCTGACAATTTCTTTTATTTTTTTAATTTTACTTAAATATTTTTCATATCATAATTGTTTGTTTTTGTGTCCAATATGTAAGTTATTAATTATTTAATAATTATTAATTTTCTTAGGTAGTAGTGCACTCGGTAATAATAATATAAGTAAGTGTTAACAAACTGTATGTATTTTTACTGTATATTTTATGTACCTTATTTCTGAAAATAAACAATTTATTTATTATGTTTATTTAAACAAATTATAAATAGCTGTTGGTTTTGAAAGTTTTTTGACATTTTAGAGTCCTAACATACTAAAGCTAAATTTTTGATAGCACAAATTTTTGACAAACATAATCCTTACATACTTCACATTATTTACATTCAGTCCTCACTCCTCCATTCATATCTTTCATACTACAACAGGGAATTAGCTTTATCTTAAATTATGTAATGTGAGCTCTACATATTCTAATAGTACTGTCGCCTACCCTACATTCAGTCTGTCCTCTATAAATGGTAATTCAAATTAAAAACAACTCTCTCATATCAAAAAAAAGACATTTAATACTAACTTCTTATGAATTCACAAACAACTTTAAGATAGATGCGTACGTACTCATAATCATTTACACAAAACAGGTTTTTTTTTTTTTTTTTTTTTATATTGTAAGGATAGGACGTTTGTCTTCCATGCCACCTGATGGAAAGTGCGCATGAAGACTATGGTGTTACACGTCCATCCACGAGAAACCTATTCACTCGACACTTAAAAGTTCCAGGACTGTAGTGGTCAGGAAAAACAGACGCAGGCAGATTGTTCCACACCTTGGCAATCCGTACCAAAAAGGAACTATCGAAGCGTTTTGTTCGACTTCTTGGTATATCCACTATATACGGATGGAAGTTCTGTCTGCGTCTGGTAGTCCGGTGGTAAAAAGGGGTGGGTTCAATTTGGTCAAAAAGAGCACTCGCACACTCACCAAAATGTAGCCGATAAAATACTGTCAAACAAGCAACCTTACGACGATGCTCCAGCGTCTGCAATTTTTTATTTGTAAGGTTGTTGTTATTTATGAGTTTTCGGGCTCTTCGGTCAACAGAGTCTAGCGCTTCGAGCTGGTATTTGGCAGAACCATCCCAAAGGTGACTACAGTACTCCATGCAAGACCTCACTTGGGCTGTGTATAAGTTGAGGAGCCGTTCAGGGCTGAAGTACCGCCGGACCTTCGAGATGATACCCAATTTTTTGGAAGCCGTTTTTGCCATAGACTCAATTTGTTGTCCGAAGTTTAATTTGGACGTTATAGTGACGCCCAAAAGCCCTAGTTGATCGGTGATGGGAACAGATACATTCTGGAAAGTGGGCGTAAGAGTAAAGGTGCTCTTTTTTGCGGAGAATAGACACGCTTGTGTTTTGGAGGCGTTGAATTTGACCAGGTTAGATTCGCCCCAATCGGACACATTCCGCAAGGTCGAATCAACGCGCTCAATCATAGACTCTCTCAAAACCTGGATTTCATGGGCGCTCGTTCGCGCATTGGATATATATCTCTCAACAACAGTGCTGTCATCAGCATATCCAATAATGCCTGGTGTTAGGAGGTCATTAATGTGCAGCAAGAATAAAGTTGCAGAGAGAACAGATCCCTGAGGTACCCCGGCATTAATCGCCATTAGGTCAGAGGAGTAGCCGTCTAAGACTACTCGAATCGACCGTTCCCTCAGAAAATCAGATATCCAGTCGCAGAGCCCGGTCGGTATGCCATATGCTGGAAGCTTGCTTAAGAGACCATCATGCCAGACCCTGTCAAAGGCCTTGGAGATGTCTAAGGATACAGCTATTGCTTCACCATGACCCTCCAAGGCCTCACTCCATAAGTGTGTGGCATACACGAGAAGATCGCCGGTCGAGCGTCCACTGCGGAAACCATATTGGCTATCGCTTAGGAGCTCGTTGGTCTCAAGGTATGCCAGGAGTCGATTGTTCAATACACGTTCCATGACTTTGCAAAGTATGGAGGTGATTGAAATTGGTCGATAGTTGACAGGATCAGCACGGCTTCCCTTCTTCGGTACTGGTTGTACGTTAGCCAGCTTCCAGGATTTGGGGACTTTACCAGATTCCAAAGAGAGTCTATAGAGACGCGTCAAAACGGGAGACAACTCAGCTGCGCAGCGTTTCAACACCACTGCAGGAATACCGTCTGGACCGCTAGCCTTATTCTCGTCTAGGTGCAGCAAGCACTTAAGAACCTCCTTTTGTCGAATATGAACGGTACCCATTGTAGGACCGAACTGAGGTAATTGGGGTGGGGTTTTACCTTGGCTATCTAGACGAGAATTTTCCGCAAAGATACTGGCAAATAAATCCGCCTTTTCCTTAGCGGTGTGGGCCAGAGAGCCGTCAGGTTTCCGCAGAGGCGGCAGCGACGGGCGACAAAAGTTCGTTTCGACCGACTTGGCGAGGGACCAGAAAGCTTTACTTCCCGAGGGGTATGAGGCTATTCTGTCTCCAATACAGCCTATGTGGGCGAAACGAGCTCTCTTGATCACCTTTTTGCAGGACTTGGCGGCAGCATTGTACCTCTTTTTGTGTTCATGCGAATCCACGGCTTTGCTTCTGCGAGCGGTTGCCCAGGCTTTGTACGCTTCTCGCTTACGCTTTTCAGCGGAAAAGCATTCAGCACTAAACCATGGGCGAGCTTTGGTTTCAAGGGATAGATCAGCGTAGGGAATGAAGAACTCCATTGCTTGACCTATCACACTTGAGACTGCATCAGCGCAGCACGATGGATCGGTTGATGTAAAACAAGCTTGCCGCCACGGATAAGATGCGAAAAAATGTCGCATTTCATCCCAATCTGCCGACTTGTAACGCCATACTCGCCTAGAACCACTTGGTCGGGTGTCAGGTGGCGAGTACTGCGATACAGATTTCACCAGACAGTGATCGGATGTCCCTAAGGGTGCAGTGACGGACACCGAATATCTGTCCGGATCGGTTGTCAGCAGAAGGTCCAAGCAGTAAGCAGTGTGGCCAGCAACGTCTGGGATGCGCGTAGGCTCGTCAACAAGCTGAGAGAGGCCATGCGTGAGCGAAAACTTAAAAGCCTCTCTACCAGCATGGTCAGTGTCCTGAAACGGGTATAACCACTGTCCGTGGTGTGCGTTAAAATCCCCCAGGAACACCAACTGCGCTGTGGGAAAACGTTGCTGAACCTTGTCCGCTGTACTGCTGAGATAGTCCATAAGCCTCGTTGTCTCCCGATCTCCGCTGTGTGACCGATAAATACCAGCGTATACCATTTGGTCTAGGCCGGTATCTATGTGAACCCACATAACTGAAAGGTCCGGCACTTCTAAGTAACGGAGACGCTGACAACAGATCTTGTCACTGGCATACATGCACACCCCGGCGTGCGGGTGGAATTTGGACTCCAGGATGTAACCTGGGTAACAAAGGTATGCCGAGTCTGACGGATCACAGATCTGCGTCTCCGTTAGGAAGAGTAGGTGGGGTCTCTCCGTCTCGAGGTGGTGGTGGACATCATTGAGATTGGAGTGCACTCCTCGGATGTTACAGAAGTGCACTTTAAACGAGAGGAAGTGCAACCGCTGTGTTACCTTACTCTTCTTTGGACCTTTCATTAGTTTTGGAGTGGAGTGAATAGGGAGGAGAACAGAAGTTGAGTGAAGCGCTGCAAATGGAACCAAGCAACTCGATAGGGGTGACGCACCATTGGGAAACTCGCTTGGAGACTGCGGGGACGCCCGAACCCCCCCGAGTTCGCCATCGGGTCCTCTCAAACCGGTCGCCAACCGGCACGATGGAGCCTCCCGGGATTTTTCGCGAGGTGGCGGGGCAGCCTTTTGCATGTGGCTGGCATGCTACTTGGGCCCCCTACTACCTGCGGTCGGCCAGCGGTGCACCGTGCTTCGGATCCCGCTACCCTCCAAAACGAGTTACCCGGTGAGTCATTATCCTTCGAGTTGTAAACAGTTCTCCGATGCAGCACGATTACTCAGACCTATCCTCCTCAATGTTAATTAATGTAACAAGGTTGTTGTTACGTTAGGATTTTTTTAAATATGCTGTTTAACACTACACAGTGGACTCAGTTCCTTAGTATGGTGGTAAATATTACTTGTGCCTGCCTATCCTACTTAGAAATAATTATAAAGCAAAGATAACCATAAATTATAATAATAAATACTCTTTATTTTCAACAGAAATCAATGTTGAAATGTGTTGAAAATAAAGAGTATTTATTATTATTATTTATGGTTATCTATAACGAGTTCCTTAGTCGCATTTTATTCAAACTTGGCTGTATTTATCATGTATTCATGTAGTCTTGGCATGAATAAAGAATTATGTATTATTAATCTTGTAGCCGGATGACATACACTCCAAGAGGGTTCCGCATCTTTCGATTAAGCTTTGGGCGACGCGTTGTAGTAGCAGACTTATAACCAGCCAATCCGCAAAAAACCTTTACGATAATTAAGACGACCGGCTGGTGTAGTGGTAACATACATTGCCTTCTATGCCAGAGGTCCTGGGTTCAAATCCAGGCTGTGGTGGATATTTGTGTGATGAACACAGATATTAGCCGTCAAGTCATGGATGTGTTTATATGTTAATTTAAGTCTATTCTAATAAAAAATATGTATTTATTAAATATGTATGTTTATATATTTCTTAAGTATATCAGTTACCTATTTAGTATCCATAACACAAGTTCTTTAAGAAACTTAATTTGGGCTAGATAATGTTGTGTGAGTGTAAGAAATATTTAATATTTATATTTATTTATTTAAACCGTTTATGGCCTTTGGTCTAGACACATTTCACTACAAAATTGATGATAAATTATCATTAAGTACGATTAAGAACAAAGTTAAAAACAAACTGCAGATGTTATAATGGTCTTCCGACTTTTAAATGCAATTTAAAATCTTATTTATAAGAAAATAAAAAAACAAAACTCATTTAGTGGCATATAATATAATGGACTTATTGATATACCATATTATTGTAATATAGCAAGATGTAATTGTTAGTACCCATCAACTGAACTAATATATCTATTTTGATTTTTTTTTCTCATTTTTATGATTTTGGTTATTATATTATCATTATTAATGTTTAATACTTTCATTGAAATGTATATAATATATTATTGTATTTATTATAAATAATATAGTTATTTATTTACCGCCTAAAGAGTGTAATTTACTAAAATATAAAATGGGCGTCTACCCTGGGGCTACGACAGAATAGCATCGTCGCGACACAAGTCGTGACATATGAGGAGTCGTCAGCCTTTTGGCTGGCTCAGCACTGCCAATAATTGTTGTAAATTTAACTTATCCTCTTTACCCTGTTGTATCAAATTCTTTAATTTTTGTCTTATTATCTACCTGTGTACTTTGTGATTGTGTTAAAATTGTATTTTATCTGTATTTCCATTTCTATGTCCCAATTATTGTTATGTGTTGTGTCCAACAATAAATGTTCTTCTATTCTATTATTTGCGTGACCTCATCGTTATTTCTATAATTAACTTTAAGATGTCAAAACGTATATATAAATCAAATCATAAATACCTGATAATTGAAACTCCATACCAAAATATTGAAGAAATAAACTAAGTTTATGGTGTTTGTAAATATACTGATCTTTGGGGGTTTACAAGCCACCAAAGATCAGTCACTGGATGGCGATTGGAATTGCAATGGGAGGAAACTTAACTTTGTAGGTTTATTGTGTGCCTGTTTGTAAATAAATGTAGTACGACTCCTTCGTAATGAAATGACAGCATTTAATATTTAAAAATACTTCCATCTTTTTTTTTATATCGACCTCTGACGACCCCACTGTGGGCTGTATAACTAAGTTCTAAGTTCAAAAATCTTTGTTTAATAACAAAAATCAAACAAAAATAATAACAAAAATAAACGCATTAATGGCCTGGACGGACAGCCTTTGCCATCACATATAACCATTGCTTGTTTGTCGACTTACATTATCATAAAGCACACTATTTTCTTTTTCGTTTATTACTTGAAAATAGTGAGGCACTCATGTTATGATAATATGATATGTTATGCCGTAATTTAAAGGTTCCTTCCCTACCTTGCGAATATAAAACAAGGACTTATTAATACTAAGATTTTTCTTTTTATTTGTTTCAGAGTCTTCCCGGAGAAATCGTAGAGAAAGCTCTTCAGATAAAGTCATCGAAAAATTGAAAACCAAAATTAAATCTCTAAAATTAAAATGTAAAAATGAGAAAGCAAAAGTTATTTTAGCGAACAAAATGTGCAAAAGTAGGTCATTTTTGAAGATAATCGATAAAATGCCCAATTCAATTAAACTATTTACGACGATGCAGCTTCAATATAAAAAAAGACCAAAAGGAAGACGATTTAGTGTGGAAGAAAAAAATATGGCACTAACTATATTTAAACAAAGTCAAAAGGCATATAGACTATTAAGAAAATTATTTGTCTTGCCATCAAAACGCAGTCTTCAAAAATTATTAAGCTTCTTTAATATTCAAGGAGGAATAAATCCACAAATAATAAAAAATTTAAAAAAAATGGTAGAAGGACTGCCTCAAGAAAAAAGATTATGCACCTTTTTATTTGATGAGGTGGCTTTATCAGCTAGCCTGCAGTATGATATAAAAAAACATGAAATCATAGGATTCGAAGACAATGGGCAGCATAAGTCAAAAATAATAGCTGACCATGCTCTGGTGTTTATGGTTAAAGGAATAAAGTCTAATAAAAAACAGCCTATATGTTTTACTTTTTGTCAAGGTGCAACAAAAAAACATGATTTAAAAAATATAATCATAAATGTTATTAAGGCTGTTACAAAGACTGGCATAAAAATTATTGCCACTGTATGCGATCAGGCAACATCAAATGTTGCCACTATAAAGAGCCTTAAAGAAGACACAAGGATTAAATATTAAAGAAAATAATGAATACCAGAGCACAGCATTTGAAGTTGGAAGTGAAAAAATTTTTCATATCTTTGATCCACCTCATCTTTTAAAGGGTGTAAGAAATAATTTTATTAAAAAGAATATCAAATATACACAAAATGGCAAGGAAAAAATTGATAAATGGGAACATCTTAAAATGTTACTTCAATTAGATATAGGAGAAGACGAAATTCGTCTAGTGAATAAACTAACAGAAAGGCATGTGAATCCAGAGAAAATTAATAAAATGAAAGTGAAACTCGCAGCTCAAGTTTTTAGCCAAAGAGTTTCTTCAGCAATGCGATTTTTATCAAGTAAGCTCAATGTTATATTATTTATTGGGAATCTTATTGGTTGTTGTCGATAGTAAAAAAATTTAGTTCAAAAGTTATAACCGTAAAAAGATGTCTAAAAAGAACAAAATCAAATAATGTTTTTCATGTTATTTCTCTTATATAGGTGTGATTTTTGGATTTCTATCTAAATTATTTTCTGGCCTCTTTCCTTTTTTATGTAGTCGGGTTATAGTTTTTTAAACTATATTTTTATGTTTCATACTTTTCCGTTTCTCGATCATGCATAAAGATTATCCTTGCAATATTGACATCTTCGCATCCCGCGATTTTGTGTAAATTCAGAGCCTAAGCTACTCTGAAAATCTTAATACCAAATTTCATTAAAACCAACAAACATATATATTTCGGAATCGGGGTGATTCCTCTCTCTTATTCAACATCAGGTATTCTTGGGGTGTTTGTGCTACACAATAATAATCGAGCGCCTACTAATTTCCGAGAACGATCGCCACTACGCCTCATTCTTAATTTATTCGTCGTTCATTCGCTTGTAAAAGTTTGAATATATCACATCGTACTTAACCATCAGTTCCGAGTTTTATTGAAATTAAATTAACCTGAGAGTCCCCAACATGGTCCTTCGAGCCGGATTTGCATAATTATATGGACCAATAGTAATTTATCATCAATAATAAGGATTACTAAGAAAAGTAAGAAATTGATTCATGAGCGTCGGGTCATTCAAGGACATTACAAGGAGAACAAAGGAAATTACTAAAAGTGGTGTATATTAATAAAGTTTTTGATATAACCCAGCACTCAATTATCAGGTAAAATAAGTATATTGTAACCGGAAACTGACAGGTTAGTGTTTAAAATTATTATTCTTTGTTGTAAAATTCAAACAATCAGAATAGTTCCACGTTAGATTCTAACATTAGTTTTACGATTTAAAGATTGCGATAGTTAATTTGTGTACTTAAGTTGCATAGTTAACCTAAAGGTTGCCTTAATTAACTACTCTTAAATCCGTAAAAACAATAGATAATAACGTCATATAAGAACATTCTAGAATTAATAATTTGTCAATGTGTGTTTAAGGCAAGTTGCAAATTACTTAAAACTAATAATTATAGTAAATTGTGATTTTAAAGACTGAAAGTATTTAATATTAAGTAACTTCACAGTTATTAAGCAGTTATTTGAGTCAATAGATGTTAAATACCTATGCTTACTTCGGATTGCAAAGTGCAATACATTTTAAAGATATTTTGATTTTTTAAAGGTTTCATAATCGTTGTGTGCATATTAAACATTTAAAATCATAGAAGTAATTAAAGTGTTTCTAAAATATTGATTTGTATTTAATCTTTTAATAAAAGTGAAAGACTTTTGGTTTGATTTTTGATTTGATGACTTAAGATTGAACTTCATTTAGTTTTAGTGTTATTTCATGGAAGCTGATTTATTTTCATAGTATGAAATAAAACATTGCTTACAAAATATACTGAGTATAAAATTATTGGGATTTAAGAATTAAACTTTTACATTTGTATAGTTTCGGAGTGCAATTAAATACAGTTAGATTTTTGTGTTCTGTTGATTTTATTAAATAATTACCGAGATTTGATTGTTCCTTTGTTAATTTAGAGTTTTATTTCATAGAGTAGTTTATATTAAATTTCTAAATAAACATTTATTTATTTATTAATCAGGCTTAACTTGTCAGCGGAGAGTACCTTTTATCAAAAAACAAGATTTTAAGATGTTATTGTTAGATAAGTAAATAAGTTTTCTATTGTATACATTCCAGGTTGACAGCAATAGCCTTTCAATGTCTAACGAAAAGGAACTCATTAAGAAACGTGCCAGCTACAAGGGCCGTTTAACTGCTTTTTCTAATTATTTGAATACACTAAGTACAAGTTCGTTCGCTGCAGCTGATGCTACCGAATTACAGTTGCGTCTTGGTAAGATGGAATCTTTGTATGACCAATACGACCAAACTCAATTAGCCATTGAATGTAGTTTTGAAAATTCTGATGCTCAGTTAGGAGAAAGAGGTGAGTTCGAGTCCTTATATTATAAAATATTAGCAAAGGCTCAAGACATTTTATCCGAGTATAATCAGAAAACGCTTAGTAATTCTGAGTCAGGGTCTCGGAGTCATCGTAAACTTGTTAAATTACCAACTATTCAAATACCAAAATTTAGTGGTTCCTATGAAAATTGGCTCGAGTTTCATGACACCTTCAATAGCCTTATAAATTTAAATGATGAAATTGATGAGATTAATAAATTTCATTACTTACGAACATCATTAGAAGGTTCAGCCGCGGTAGTCATTCAGTCGATCGACTTTTCAGCTAGTAACTATGTTGTAGCATGGGACCTCCTGTGTGAACGGTTTGACAATAAACGCCTTCTTATACAAAATCATGTTTCTGCTTTATATACACACATATAGTGCTTTATAGACAAAGATATAGTGGACTTTATATTTAAAAATACACAAGAAACTATAGAACTAGAGAAAATTTTGTGTAAAAATGATAAGTATTATAATGCCTTTAAGTTTTATGTTTGTGAAAACAAGTTGGCTTTATTCCTAGATCGAAAACTGTGGCCAGAAGGTATAATATTTAGACGTTTTGTGCACTTTAAGAGAAGTCAAAATTTCGAGCGGATTAATACCGCAGTCGGCCGAAATAATAATGCACAAAATGGCAAGTGATCAATTGTTTAATTTCGTTTCTTATAACTGTAAGAACGTAAAACGTTCAGTGGAATGTATCAAGCAACTATGTTCAACATCTCACATAATTGCTTTACAAGAGACGTGGTTGCTGCCAAATGAATTAAATTATTTGGACAGCATCAGTGACGAGTTTGGATGCACCGGGACGAGCGCAGTGGACACGGCGGCCGGCATGCTGCGCGGCCGTCCATACGGCGGCGTCGCGCTGCTGTGGAAGAAAAGTGTGTTCACGAATGTGTCAGTAGTTCAGTGTGATAACGCGCGAGTGTGTGCCATCAAAATAACAATGGGTCAAAGGTCATTTATAGTGCTTAGTGTTTACATGCCCACGGATAATGCAGTGAACTTGATTGAATTCACGGATTGCCTTAGTCTGGTGAGTGCGATTGTTTCTAACGATACTGTAGAAGCGATTTATATACTTGGGGACTTTAACGCACACCCACAAGAACCTTTTTATAAGGAACTGCAATCCTATTGTTCTGAAGAGGACTGGATATGTGCAGATATTGACTTTCTAGGTTTAATGTCGAATACCTATACTTTTATAAGTGAGGCAAATGGAGCGAGACGCTGGCTCGACCATTGTGTAGCAACCAAGTCGGCCATGCAGACTGTTTTTAATATATATGTACAGTACGATGTGACGTGGTCTGATCACTTCCCTCTTATCATACAATGTAAGTTAGAAACAATTAAGCCTACTTGTTGTAATTTGAATTCTAAGCTAGAGCATAATAAAGTGAAATGGGGGGAGAGGCAGACCGATCAAATTGACATTTATACGAAATTATGTAATGAAAATTTAAAACTAATTGACTTTCCCTCAGAGCTAGGCGCCTGTAGTGACTATTCATGTAACAATACTGACCACCGAATTATCATTGACGAATTGTATAATAACATTGTTTTAGCTTTGCATAGAGCAGCATCGCAGAGTTATACTAGTAATAATAAAATGTTTAAAAGAAAGCCAGTAATAGGTTGGAATAGGAATGTTAGTGAAGCTCACAGGATTGCAAGGGATAAATTCGAAATGTGGGTTCTGTATGGTAAACCTCGGTCGGGTCACATTTGGGATGACATGCGGGAGAGTCGTAAAATCTTTAAATCTCGATTACGGTGGTGCCAGACCAATCGGGAGCAGTTGAAGATGGACGTACTCGCAACTTATCATGTAAAACACGACTTTAAAAACTTTTGGAAATCCACGAACAAGTTACAAAGTAAACCTGGTATTCCTGTGAGTGTCAATAATATTTCTGACCAAAAACTGATTGCAGAGATGTTTAAAAACCATTTTACTATCAAATCACCTCTAGGGTCACCACAAACAAAATGTGATAATAGAATGAATGGGCAGCCTTTAGGTGCTAGGTTCTCGGCCAGGCAAGTTCGACAGGTGATTGCTTCAATGTCACGAGGCAAGTCTCCAGGTCATGATGACTTGAGCATAGAACATCTGAAATACGCGGGCTCTCACATAAATAGGGTACTAGCCATGTTATATACCTTATGCATAGGGCACTCATACTTGCCAAGTGACATGATGAAAACCATTGTCATACCTATTTTGAAAAGTAAAACTGGTGATGTAAGCGATGAAAGTAATTATAGGCCGATCTCGTTGGCAACTATATTAGCGAAAGTGCTTGACGGTCTGCTCCATACTCAACTGAGTAAGCATGTTAAGTTACATGACAATCAATTTGGCTTCAAACCTGGTCTGTCTACAGAGACCGCCATATTGAGTGTGAAGCAGACTGTGAAGTACTACATAGACCGTAATACACCTGTATTCGCATGCTTCCTGGACCTGTCGAGAGCCTTTGACCTGGTGAGTTACGATATCCTGTGGGATAAACTACAGAGCACCGCGATGCCTTATGAGCTTGTAGAAATCTTTAAATTTTGGTATCTACATCAGGTCAACGTCGTTCGATGGTCGGGTGAGCTGTCGAGTCCGTACAGGATGGAATGTGGGGTAAGGCAGGGGGGGTTGACTTCGCCCCTACTTTTTAACTTATATATAAATTCACTTATTATAGAGCTGAGCGCTACTCATATAGGTTGCCATATTGATGACGTTTGTCTAAATAATGTAAGCTATGCTGATGACATGTGCTTACTAAGTGCGTCACAGTGTGGACTATCAAAACTTGTCCATATTTGTGAAAGGTATGCTAAATCGCATGGACTTATATATAATTCTAAGAAAAGCGAGTGTATGGTATTTCAGGCCAGAGGTAGAGTACTTGACTATGTGCCAAATATTACGCTTAATGGTACAATTTTAAAACAAGTTAAACAGTTTAAATATCTAGGACACGTACTCACTCAAGACCTGAAAGACGATGCAGATATGGAAAGAGAACGTAGGGCGCTATCAATTCGTGCCAATATGATCGCACGTAGGTTTGCTCGCTGCTCAAGGGAAGTCAAACTAACTTTATTTAAGTCGTTCTGTACCTCGTTTTACACAAGTAGCTTGTGGGTGCAGTACACGAAAAGGCAGTATAATGCTCTTCGCGTTCAGTTCAATAACGCGTTCAGGGTGCTGCTGCGGCTGCCTCGCTTCTGCAGTGCGTCGGGGATGTTCGCCGAGTACCGCGTGGACTGTTTTTATACAACCATGCGTAAGCGGTGCACATCCCTGGTGAGGCGGGTGCGGGCCAGCTCTAACAGCATCCTGAGGGCCTTCGCGGACAGATATGACTGTCATTACCTGAATCATTGCCATATGATTCATGTACTGCCTAATACATAACAGTTATTTCATTATTAGACTTATGTTATAATTATAATTGTATTGCATATTATAATTAAATTATTTGTAGTTTGAATTATTTAATTTTATAGATCCTATTTGAGAAGAGGGCAACACTGCGCGGTGTAAACATTAGCTCCGATATAAAAAAATTACAAAAACGATTAAAGTGGAAAATCTTAAAATATCTACTTGGATTCTCATGAACAAAAGTGAAATAAAGAAGTGTAATTGTAGTCAACAACCAAAACAAGTGAATTCACAACATAAATACAAAAAACATATCAGCCTCCGGTACGCGAAAACAAGCATAATATCTAAAATTTCCGTCAAAAAATGCTTAAAAGTCATAAAAGAAAAGTGTTAAAAACCAATAAGTGAAGTGTAAAGATAAAAGCCTTTTAAAAATATAAGGTAAGAACACAAACTACTTTGCATAACCTCAAAACAGAAGAAATTAATTACGCATTAATTTATCAAACAAATTATTGAAAACAACGCCATCTGTAGACGAGTAGAAAAAGTTTTTCAACACTGCCATCTAACGAAAAGCATCCAAAACACATCGACTTCAAACAAGATTTACAACAATACGAATATCAATTTAATACCGCTATTCACCGCTAGATATCACTACCAGTATGAATAATAAAAGAAATGTAGATAAAGATAAACAAAAACCTTCAATTAGTAAAGCATGCGCAGGATGCCGACAGGAATTACCCAAAACAGAACACCTAACTTGCGCTTTCTGCCAGAACTCATACGACTTAGACTGTGTGGGCGTTTCTTCGAAGCGTTACTATAACACTATGCAACGAAAGCACAAGGAAGAGTGGAGGTGTCCCGACTGCTGCTGCAAACTGCCCAAAACAAGTAATTTAAATACACCTATACATAATGCGAGTAAAGAACATTTATTCATTCCAGAATCTGAAAATAATAACGTCACAATCAGAAAACCATCCGTTCTTAAACTAAATGATTCAATGAGCTCGGAAGACTCTAGTTTACTAGGTGACACGATTTTTACAGGGAATACACTGGGCTATGCAAATGAAACAGAACTAACACTACAAAATCTTAAAATAATGATAAGTTCGCAGCTTAAAGAAAATAATAAATCGATCATAAATGAATTGCAAAATACTATTCAAGCCGAAATAAGTCAAGCAATCATTAAAGTCAAACAAGAATTTGAAAAAGAAACCAGCTACCTGATAAAAGAAAATAACATAAGAAAATCGGAACTTCACCAAACTAATCTTACCATCGAAAAGCTTCAGAAAGAAAATGAAAACTTGAAACAGTTAATTCAAGAATTACAAAATAAAATGTGCCCGACAGAACCAAAAACACAAAGAACAAATGAAATAAACAATGAAAAGAAAATTGTTCTATATGGCCTACAAGAATATTATAAAGAACACGAAAATGATCTACACTGTAGGATAATTGAGTTATTTAGAGAAACCCTTAACATAGATCTAATGGGTTATATCGAAGACACATATAGGGTAGGAAAATATTCCAATAACTATAACCGACCATTAGTCATAGAGCTCCTTAGCAAAAGAAAAGCCAAACAGATCTTGGATAATACCTACTACCTAAAGGGAACACGCTTATCTGTCACAAAATTTCTGGACAAAAAAGAACGCCAGGAACGGCAAATGATGCGAGTAGAAATGATAAACGCAAGAAGACTAGGAAAACACGCAGTTATAGTAAAGAACCAGCTCTATATTGAAGGAAAACCAATAACAACTAAAAACAATAAATATAACATAGAAAAAGAGCAACACTATGACTATAGTGAACAGCATATACATACACAGAATAATAGGGGAGAAAACCTCACAAATAACTCCTTTCGAGACAACTACTAAATATTATAAAATTTTATTTCAGAACTTACAAAGCCTAAATAATAAGCAACATATTATAGAATCCTTTATTACAGAACATACATCATATCAAGCAATCTGCATATCAGAAACATGGTTAACAAAAGCAAAATTAGAGTTAATACAGTTTAGTGGATACAAAACTGCGGCGTCCTTTTGTAGAGAAACCCGGATTGGAGGCGGTGTCTGCATCTTTCTTCAAGAACAAATTGAAAGCAAAGAGATAATCGAAATTAGTGACATGTCGATAGAGTACGTGATAGAAATATGCGCCACCTATTTACTTAAAGAAAATATTTTAATTGTAACTGTATATTGGAATAATCAAAACAATGATTTATTTTACGAACGTCTTGAACTAGTTCTCAAATATATAGATAAGAAATACTCAAAATGTAAAATTATAATTGGAGGCGACTTTAATACGAATATTCTTATTAATAATCCAAAATCTAGGCAACTTTTAACACTAATGTCAGAATATAAATTAAAGCAGCACATACAAAGTCCTACACACATCATAAAAGCATCCTCCACATGCTTAGATCTTTTGTTTACAAATTTTAATGATAATCTGTGTACATCAGTAGAAGACTTTGGTTTCACTAACCATCTATCAACAATTATAGAACTAAAATTATTAAATTATACAAAACAAATAACGCAGTTCGTCAAATATAAAAGAAGGTTTAATTGTAAAAATATAGAACAATTTAAAACACAGCTCAAAAATATAAATTGGAGTAATATAATAACAGTAAATAAAAACGTTAACCAAAATTATAAGCTTTTTCATGATACACTTATAAACATTTTAAATTCAAGTATACCAAAGAAAAAGTGTAAAGAAAAAACTACACCAAAAAAGTACTGGTTGAGCAAAGGAATTAAAATATCTTGTCAAAATAAGAGACTCCTAAAATCCTTTGTTATGAAAACAGATAACAAAATACTTAACGATTACTACAAAATATATGAGAAAACCTTACGAAAGATAGTAATAAAGTCGAAAAAAAATTATTATATACAAAAAATTAGAAAATCTAATAATATTGCTAAAACAATGTGGAGCATAATCAATGAAAGAATAAACAAAAGACGTGTAAAAGAAAAAAGTAACATAAAACTAGACATAAATAATTCAGTGGTCTCAGAACCGAAGCAAGTAGCTAATATTTTTAATAACTTTTTTGCAACTGTAGGCAAGATGAGTTCACCTGTAAATATATCCAATACGCAACAAAGCTTTACAACACACTCTATAGAAAATTCATTATTTTTAAACCCTGTTCAACCTTCTGAAATATGTTATATATTAAAGACTCTAAAAAATAAAAACAGTCACGGTATAGATGAAATACCACCCAGCCTCTTAAGAAATTGTGCCAAAGAGCTAACTATACCTTTTTATCTTTTAGTTAACCAGTCATTTAAGGAAGGTGTGTTTCCAGATATGTTGAAAATTGGACTCATCAAACCTATATATAAGAAAAATAATAAAACAGACCCAAACAATTTCCGTCCCATTGCTCTATTACCGGCCCCGTCTAAAGTTTTTGAAAAAGCGATGTGTATCCGTGTCTACAACTATTGCGAAAAGTACGCGATATTCGATGACTCCCAAAATGGATTTAGAAAAAACCGTTCAACAATACTAGCAGTCTATAAATATATACAAGAAACACTTAAAATAATTAATGATAAAAAATACGCAGTTGGGATCTTACTTGACATGTCCAAAGCATATGATAAAGTCCAATTCGACATCCTATTAAATAAATTATATAGCATTGGAATCCGCGGAACCCCTTATCAATGGTTTACTTCGTACCTCGCAAATAGGCAACAATTAGTGGAAATAGAATATTTCAACTCGACTACTAACGAAATACAAATGGTAAGATCAGATATTACAGCAATAAAAGCATCAATCCCGCAAGGCAGTGTAATCGGTTGTCTTCTGTTCCTAATATACATTAATGAATTGCCTAAAATCATGGATGAACCATGTGTATTATTCGCCGATGATATTTCTCTTCTTACCTCTTGCGATAGCACCTCGGACATAAATAAAAACGTAAATTTTATCCTTCACAAAACGGACAATTGGTTGCAGAATCACAATTTAGATATTAACTTAACGAAAACAAAAATACTTACATTCCACCCACATCAAAAAAAACCAATAGATATAAACATCACATTTAAAGACACAAAAATTGAAACCGTTCATAAATTTACACTTTTAGGCATAGATATAGACACACACATAAATTGGAAAGAACATGTTCATAAAACTCAATTAAAGTTGGCAAGATTCGCTTACGCACTCCGCGAAGTAAAAAAGACCACGGACTTAAAAACTGCTCTTATCACATACTACGCGTATGCCCACGCATGGCTCAGCTACGGCGTCATCCTCTGGGGGGGCAGCGTGGATGCGCCATCTGTGTTTACGGCCCAGAAAAAGCTAATACGAATTCTAGTCAATATAAAACAAACAGACACTTGCAGACCTCACTTCATACAACTCCAAATTCTTACTCTTCCATGTATTTATATACTAGAGGTTTGCAAGTTCGTAAGAAAATATCCAGAATTCTACACAAAACGCGAAGATATGCCTACAAAATACTCCCTGCGACCAAGCCGAAGAAAACAACTCATAGCTCCACCTTCCCGACTAAAACTATTGTCACGCGGCCCGCTGGAAATGTCCATAAAGTTGTATAATCACCTCCCGGAATCCCTGAAAAATAAAACCAAAGAAAAAGAATTTTTAAAATTACTCAAAGAATTGCTAATCAAAAAATGTTACTATACAGTTAAGGAATACCTAGATGATAAATTAGATAAGGTAAATATAGAATTAAATTAAAATTAATAAACACATACTGTACCTATTTAATAAAGAAATATAAACGTATATTGTATATACATACTAACTAAAACTAGCATTAAGTGTTATAACTATTTAGATAAACTTAGGTTAAGAAAAATGTCCTCTCATCTACATAAATTGTATGATATTGCAATGCCCTTGCAGGGCGTCACTAGAACCACCAATTATTTTAAGATCCTTTCTGTACAGTGATACGCAATAAAGAAATTTGAATTTGAATTTGAGAATAATCCTAAATAACATTATTGTGACGTTGAAGATGTAAATTTAAATTTAATACAGTAATTAATGCTTTTTCCCATCTTTGACATTCTAAAATATTATAATTCAAATTTTTTTTTTTTTTTTGTATTCTTAATTATTTAATATTGACATTTTTCATGCTAACATTCAATTTGTAATTTGATTGATAATTATTCGTATGTTCTCATTATTACTATTTTTTTTTTATTGTATCTATCCTGATAATTACTTGTATGTACAATGATCTGTTAATTGATTGAAAAATAAATGATTTGATTTGATTTGATTTGATTTATTTAACCTTGAACCGATCATAAAGGAATCCTCGTTTGCGTTAAAGCGGTTAATTGATCAGGTGAATAAAAACATACGCGCATTAGAGTCACTGGGTGAACCCACTAAGCACTGGGATACCTTGCTTATTTACATTATTACTCGTAAATTAGACACCAGATCTTATCGCGAATGGGAAGAATTTAAAGGTCATTTAGATAAAAATGAAAAACTGACGCTTTTGGTTTTTCTTAACTTTGTTAGAAATCGTGCAGACTTTTTTGAAACTTTAGAAATGTCTCGTAACTCAATAACCAACTCGAATCCTACTTCTACTCATACAAAAAATAATCAACGATTAAAAACAATGGTTTCTGTGCAAAATAATAAAAATAATGCGAATAATTCGCCCTCTAAAACGTGTCCTAAGTGTAATGGTGATCATCACCTTAATAATTGTTCACAGTTTCTTGCATTGTGTAATAAAGAGCGAATGGAGTTACTACCAACTTTAAAGGTATGCTTTAATTGTTTTCGCAGTGGTCATTATGCTAATCACTGTAGAAAGGTGGGTTGTAAAATTTGTCGTCGTAAACATAACACGCTCATACATTGTTCAGACCAGGTATCACAGCGCAGATCGTCATTAACTCACACGCAGCCGCAGCCGACATCGTCAGTTCCGACACAGAGGTTTACGTCGGCATCAAAGCCGCCAGACACTGCAGCTGACTCGTCTTTGGCATCTCGGTCTTCGAACGATTTTACATTATCCGCCAACATTGCCAATGGACTTAAAAATAAACAGGACGTCTTGCTATCTACAGCTCTTATAAAGGTATACGATGCTCACAACAGAGAACATATTGCACGCGCCGTTTTAGACAGCGGAAGCACAACTTGTCTTATAACTAAGAAATTGCATGAGAAATTGCAATTAAATACAAATTTTACTAATAGATCCATATTAGGTATAAATAATGTGACCTCACACGTAAATCAAAGGTGCAAAGTGCACATCAAATCATTAAATGATAATTTCTCATGGGATATAAATTGTTTCGTTCTGCCTACTATAACAGACGATGTTCCTTATCGGCAAGTAAATATAACCGATGTTAACATTCCTTCATACATCTCTTTGGCTGACCCTAACTTTCATACGCCAGCTTCCATAGATTTATTAATTGACGCTGATCTGTTTTGGGATCTGTTAGGTACGCAAAGGATTATGTTAGGAAAGGGTAAGCCTGTGCTTTATGAAACACACTTAGGTTGGATAGTTTCTGGTTCGATAAATAGCAGCCATACACAGGACCCTATACATTTAAAATGTAATTATGTTAATTATCATTCTATGGATAATATGGATAATTTTTATGATGATATTCAAAACCAACTCACGCGTTTTTGGCAACTTGAAGAAGTCAGCCATCAGTCATCATCGTATTCTCCAGAAGAAAAACTTTGTGAGGAACATTTTATAAAAAACACTGTTCGCTTAGAGAATGGTCGATTTAGTGTTCGAATCCCGTTGAAAGATTCTCCAGATATATTAGGTAATTCACTGAAGCGTGCTACGCATTGCTTCTTATCGCTAGAGCGCAGATTAAGGAATCAACCTTACCTTCGTAAGTTATATCACGAATTTATGTCTGAGTATGAAGCACGAGGTCACATGACTCGGTGCCAGAGTATCAATGAAGATGCTCATTATATACCACACCATGGTATTCTGCGTGCAGATAGCACAACTACAAAATTACGAGCTGTGTTTAATGCTAGTAGCCCCACAACTTCAGGTATATCTTTTAATAGCATACAAATGGTGGGACCTACGGTGCAAGATGATCTGTTGTCTATCTTGATTCGTTTTAGGCAACACAAGTTTGTTATAGCTGCCGATATTCAGCAAATGTATAGGCAAATTTCCGTAAATTCTGACGATCGGAAACTGCAACAGATCATATGGCGTGATGATCCTTCTCAACCTCTCCAAGCATATCAATTGAATACCGTCACATATGGCACCGCTAGTGCCCCATTCCTTGCCACTCGTTGTGTTAAACAAGTTGGTCTAGAATGTGAGGATAGTAAATTAGCTGAAATTATTATTCATGATATATACGTTGACGATCTGCTATCAGGAGGAGATGATTTGGAGGAGATCAAGAGAGTATGCCAAGAGATAAAGTTGGTTTTTGACTCTGCTTGTATGCCACTTAGAAAGTGGAGGTCGAATGAACCATCTTTATCGTTTGAATCCAGTGATTCCTCAGTCAATCTCAACATAGGGTCAGTCGAGCCTAGTAAAACACTAGGATTGAGTTGGCAATCAGGCACTGATGAACTTCATTTTCCTATAAATATTACTGATAATATTAGTTTTACTAAACGTAATATGTTATCTGTAATATCTCAGATATTTGACCCACTTGGAATTATGTCACCATGTATTATACCGTTCAAAATATTTATACAAAGCTTATGGTTACAAAAGGTATCGTGGGATGAAGTGGTGTCCTCGGAAGTCAGCAAGACTTGGACTGAGTTGGTTAAGGATCTACACTTTCTTAATGATATTCGCATTCCCCGTAAAGTCACGTGTAGTCCTTTAGCTTCTGTAGAATTACACATCTTTTGTGACGCTTCTGAACGAGCTTACGGCTCTTGTGCGTAGGTACTTACGAAGCGTTTCCACTGATGGAGAAATTATGACTCGTTTGTTGATGGCGAAGAGTCGTGTTGCCCCCATTAAACCGACAACAATACCCAGACTTGAGCTTTGTGGTGCGTTGATGGGTGCTCGTCTTTATGAGAAAATCATAAAATCACTTCGTTTGCAGGTTAATCAAACGACGTTTTGGACGGATTCTAGCATTGTGATTGGTTGGTTGAAAACGGTTCCAAATAAATTGCAGACTTTTGTGCGCAACCGTGTTGGAGAAATCCAAGAAAAAACAAATAATTGCGTATGGAGACACGTTCCCACCAACGACAACCCAGCAGATTATTTATCTCGCGGTGTTACACCCAGTATACTTAATTCTCTAAATTTATGGTGGTCAGGTCCACTTTTCTTAAAAAATAATGATACAACTAGTTGGCCTAACAATCTTGAAAGTATTCAAACGCTTCCCGATATTAAAATAGATATTTCCATGCACATTTTAGTTCAACCACATCCGCAAAGTGGCCTTATAAAATTTGAACGATTTTCAAACTATTTGCGCTTAGTCCGGTCTGTTGCATACGTAATACGTTTCATCAAGGCTTGTAAGAAAAGTCCAACGGTCGGTCCATTGCAAAATGAAGAACTAAATAATTCTTTGATTCATTTAATTGTTATTGCTCAAAAAGAACCCTTTAATGAATATCAACTGCTTTTAGATAATAAACCTTTACCGAATAAAAGTCCGTTGCTGAAATTTAACCCATTTTTAGATAAAAATAACGTGATGCGTGTAGGAGGTCGTCTAGGCAATTCCAATTTTGCTTACGAAAAGAAATTTCCAGTCATATTACAGTCCACTCATTTATTTACAGTACTATTATTTAGACACAAACATAAAGAATTATTTCATGCTGGACCACAACTCTTACTATATTCCATAAGGGAAGAATATTGGCCAATTGGTGGTCGTAACTTGGCAAAAATCTGCGTACATAGATGTGTACGTTGCAGTAGAATGAAGGGAAAGACAAGTAGTCTCATAATGGGAAATTTACCGCTTCCAAGAATTTCCATAGGTTTCCCATTCGAAAATGTAGGTGTAGACTATGCGGGTCCCATGAGCTGCATCAATCGTCAAGGTCGTGGTTGCAGAATTGTAAAGGTGTATATTTGCATTTTTATTTGTTTTTCTACTAAAGCAGTTCATTTGGAATTAGTTGGTGATTTAACGAGCAATTCTTACTTAATGGCATTACGTCGCTTAATATCGCGTAGAGGTAAGCCTTTAAATGTGTATTCCGACAATGGCACTGCATTTGTTGGAGCTTGTAATGAACTGTCGAAGTTTTTAAAGGGTAATTGTAATGCTATAGTTGAAAGCGCAGCGAACGAAAGCATTAATTTTCACTTTATACCCGCGTACAGTCCTCATTTCGGTGGACTTTGGGAGGCTAGTGTAAAATCAACAAAATTTCACCTTCGTAGAGTGCTGGGAAATTGTAACTTAACATTTGAAGAGCTTTACACCACGCTAGTACAAATTGAAGCCATATTAAACTCACGCCCACTGACCCCACTATCGTCGGATCCAGATGATTTCATGCCCCTGACCCCAGGTCAT
The DNA here is from genome assembly GCA_944452665.1 of Stenoptilia bipunctidactyla. NCBI lineage: Eukaryota > Metazoa > Arthropoda > Insecta > Lepidoptera > Pterophoridae > Stenoptilia > Stenoptilia bipunctidactyla. The sequence goes on along the minus strand of OX101721.1, from coordinate 50,816,630 downwards.
TTTTTGATTGGTCGCCCACTCACGTCTCTGCCTTCTAAGGATGTTGGTGGCCAGCCAACAGCTTCACTCTCTCGCTTTCATAGAATCGAGCAACTACGCCAACATTTTTGGACCAGATGGAGTAAGGAATATATCAGTGAGCTACAGCATCGGGTTAAGTGGCAAACCAATCACACGATCCTGCAACTAAACTCAATGGTTGTCGTGAAAGAGGACAATCTCCCTCCTATGAAGTGGAAGCTGGGTCGGGTTATCGCACTTCACCCTGGCAGAGACGGGATTTCTAGAGTGGCGGACATAAAGACTTCGAGTGGAGTACTACGTCGGGCGTTTAGTAAGATTTGCCCGCTTCCTGTCACCTGATTTTTGCTGAAAGGAGAGCTTTCAGCGCCGGGGGGTATGTTTGTGCTACACAATAATAACCGAGCGCCTACTAATTTCCGAGAACGATCGCCACTACGCCTCATTCTTAATTTATTCGTCGTTCATTCGCTTGTAAAAGTTTGAATATATCACATCGTACTTAACCATCAGTTCCGAGTTTTATTGAAATTAAATTAACCTGAGAGTCCCCAACATGGGGATTTCATGATTCTCTAATACAGTCTTTTGTGTGGGCGTCTTTAGGGCGAGTCGGTTTTTCTATAATCGACAATGCTTGTGGTGTGGACAATCAGTTCAGGTGAACTGATTGACCTTCGGTGCATGACAGTTTCTACTTCTACGATTTTAGTAGCGTGACACTTCATGGTTGCTTCTTCTCCTAAAAATCATCTTCATCATCTTTATTTTTGTTTCCATCTTCTATATTGTTATTATTCTCCCCGCCGTTGACAAACTCGTGACGTAGACTCTGTCAAGCACCAAGAAGGTGCTGGCATCCGAAGACAATCCAAATAAACTATAAGGCTCTTGCTAGACACCGCCGACATATACATACAACATACAAATACAACATACAATTATTTGTCCAGCGCTTGGCGATCTAAAAGACTGCTCGTAAGAAACATGCTGCGTTCTAAAATATTTTAATTAAAAAAATATATATTGCTTGTGCTCTTAAATGTAGATACGCAATTTTTTATATATTTTTCATCTAGAAAGAAAATCTATATTATCTATAAAAAAAAATCGATGTTTGTTTATTTGAGCAATTTAGAGGTGTATTTGTGAGTTTATCTTTCAGTCAAATATGTTTAGAATAGCTGTTTTCCCTTCATAATAATCTCATGTTTTCTGTGATAAAATTTTTAAAGCCGAATTATATTAAATAGCTTAAACATTGTATTTTTTCTGATGGGAAAAATAATAAACATGCATATACAGGGTGACTGGTGACAAATTCTAGATACTGAAGGAGAGCACTCTGTACTCGATTCTGATCATAATTATGTAATAAAAGTAACTTAATTTTTCACCAGAAATCCCTATGAATGAATATAGAGACCTTACTACACTCTTCCCGACGACCTGCCTCAGTCAACACGTACAGAGCAGTGTTCCCGCCACACGCACACCACCACCCGCTAAGCATTTATTGTATTACGCTAATATAACCATGCGTTGTGTAATGAATTCTTTAACTTTCGGAGAAGTTTACTCAGTAAATAATAGCAGCGTTTTACCTGAAATAAAACGCATATTAAACATACTTACCTTATTCGAAGCTTATCAATTGAGAGAGGCACTTCCTTTTCCTGTCATTTTAGTTGTTTTATTTGTGATGCACATCCGGTCCTGTTGTCCTCAATTCCCACCAAGGGGGCTGCCATTTAAATTTTGGAGTCCATAGCCATATTGCTCATAAGTCTCAATTACCAGGCAGTTTTTTTTTTTTTTAAATATAAGCTTCGAATAAGGTAAGTATGTTTAATATGCGTTTTATTTCAGGTAAAACGCTGCTATTAAACAACTTGACCGTTATTCGAAGCTTATCAATTGAGACGTGTTTGTTATCGCCTGGTGGTGTTGATGGACATAGGACCTATATTCTATAGTACTGAATAACACTTAAGACGCCAATGTGATAGTATAAAATAATTATAAAGGAAACTAAATAAACAATATTATGATCATTATAGGCAGCAGAGAAATACCTTGGTTCAAGATTAAGTTTAAAAATTAAAGTAAGATTCTAGTAGAGGTTATATTACCCCAACCTACCTATAAAAACAATACAGATCTATGGCTAATAATAAAAAGAAATGAAAAGTAGTGTTTAGGTAGTATTTATTGTTTAATTAGGCCACAAGTCATACATATAAGAACGTATGAAATCACACAAAATAGTAAATTAAACAAAGTTAATGAATTTAAAATAATAAATTATACTTTTGACAAACAATTGCAATAAACTTGATGAATTTATCATAAGTATGCTATCACAAGTATGCTTAATTAACTGGATTAAAAAGATTATACATATTACATCCTTGACTGCTACTGTTATCATTAATTTCTCTGCGGTAGAATTTAAGAAAAGTATTTCCAGAGCGCCAGTTTCCACGGGCCAGTATGTCATCAATTGGTTCATTATTTATCCAGTTTCGCGATGCGACTGCTGAACGTATACTACCCGGCGATGCCGAGATGTTAGCCTCTGTAAGTAAAGACTTAATCCAACCTGCAATGACAGCTCGTGAAGCATCTCTTGGTTCTCCTCGAATGGTAACAAAGAGCTTTGTAGATTTTGCAGATCTTCTTCTTTCTTTCAATATCCTTATGGAGTTTTCTATCCAGAAAATTGGATCCAGATTACGGCATAGGGTGTTGGGAAATAGTTTCCACCCTGACTGTCTAAATTGACTGCTGTCTGTCTTCGAGCCAAACTCAGGCCAAAAGACAATACTATCGGGAGATTTATAGTAATGTGAAGAATCTATTTTGAGTAGGGTCAGGTCGTGAACTCTTCTTCCTGAGCATAAAAGCAAAAGCACAGCCGTATGTCTTAAAGACTGAAATATGTTTTCACTGTCAATCATATAGTTTTGAAGAAATAGTGAAAAAGCTTCTGCGTCCCAGATTGGAGTTTTTGGCACAAGAGGTTTTGCTAAAGAGACTGATTTTAAAACATGTTTTACTAAAGGATGTGAACTAAGAGTATATGATGCTTCAGTGCTACTTAGGGTTGCAACAGCAGATTTATACAAAAGGATGGTATTATAAGAATAGTGTTGTTCTAAATGGAGATCACACAAAAATTTTGCCAAAACTGAGCCCGATGGATTAGTAGCGGAAATTCCGGACTTCCTAGTCCAAGAAATCCACTTTTTCCATGCTTGTTCGTAAACCTTTACAGTTGATTTCCTCCAAGAGGATTTAATCAAAGCCTTTTGTTCAGGGCTCCACGAGGAAAGTTCTTGAGTCCACCCCCACATTTCCAAACCTCCAGAATTAGATTCTTCACTCCTGGTGGTGGTAGCCTGGTTACTGCATCTATCAGGTTGTATTGTAGATTCAGCAGTGTAAACGGGGGTTCCAAGGCTCGGGCTTTCAGGTCGGCTCGCCAGAAAACTTTCTCCCATCTCGGGGCTACTATCAACACCTGCCCTTGACATTGATTTAAGTGAGCTAGTACTTTCGGCATTAACAGGGGTGGTGGAAACACCCAGGCTAACTTGTAGTTCCAGGGGTGGCTGAACGCATCGTGTATCTCCGCATTCAGATCGTTGAGGTCTAAAGTCCCGTATCTCGGAACCACATGGCATGTCTTTGAGGCAAATAAGTCTATTTGCGGTACACCCCACTTGAGAAATATTGGTCTTAAGGCTTGTGGCAGCAGGTGCCATTCCGGGGGCAAGCGATTTCTCGACAGACTGTCTGCTTGATAATTGTACCGGCCTGGTAAGTGATAAATGTTGTGAATTATTTGGTATTGATCTAGAATGTTGTAGATCCTGCGCGTGGTGGCCATAAGTCTCTGTGATCTTGTCCCCCCCTCGTTTCGAAGGTAAGAAACGACCGTTTTGTTGTCGCACTGGATCAGTATCGTATTGTGAGATATAAGATGACAAAACCTTTCCAAAACATGAAGAATTGCTAACATTTCCTTCTCGTTGCAATGGAGATGCTTTTCGTCGTTGGACCAGGTCCCCGTAATAAGCTGGTTGTTTAGTTGAGCTCCCCAACCTTGATCGCAAGCATCTGTTGTTAGAAACTGAGTTGCTGGAGGCTGATGAAGCTGTGTAGACTTGTGACACTGTTGAATCCACCAATTCAATTCGTTTTCGACAGCTTTGGGAAGTTTGTATTTTCTTGTCGATCTTTTTGGTAAGGAATTCATGAACTGAAGCATATGACGATGGTTGAGTCTGCCTCGTGGCACAGCAAAGCTGGCAAAGTTTAGAAGACCTATTAGCTTTTGGATCGTGTGCAGATTTACTTTCCCAACGCTTAGAATTTTTGTTGCTTGTCTGGTGATTTGCACTATTTTTTCGGTTGGAACACATATTTTGTTGTTCCAAAGATCCCATATTAGCCCTAGGTAAGCTATAGATTTCTGGGGAATGGTTACAGACTTCTCGAAATTTATATTCCAACCCAAAATTTGAAGCGTGCTTATGACCACACGTATTTAAGTGCGCAAGATATCGGGATCGTGGCTTACAATTAAATAATCGTCCAGGTACACAATTATTCGTATTTCTTGTTTTCTCAATATTTGAGCCACCCAGTTCGATAAAGTTGCGAATGCCTTGGGGGCCGAACTTAGACCAAATGGAAGGCAAGTCATTTGATATAGCTTTTGGTCGTAAATTAGGCGAAGAAATCGCCTGTGAGACCTGGCAATGGGAAGATGGAAGTATGCCTGTGAAAGATCTATTTTGCAGGCCCAATCTTGAGGTTGTAGGAACCCCGGTATACGGTGAATGTTTATTAATCGAAATTTTTGCATCGCTAAGTAAAGATTCAGTTTCTTTAAATTGAAGATTGGGCGGTCTGAACCGTCGTGTTTGGGAATCAGAAACATTTTGGACACAAAACTTGGTGAAGTTGGTATCACTGGTTCCAATATACCCAGCTTTTTCATGTCGCAAATGATCTCGGTCTTTTGGTTTCATTTTGGAGTGTGAAGTTTTGCCGTCTTTGTTGTTAATAAAAACAGTGGAGGCTTTCTTGCAAAAGGTATGCGATACCCTTTTATCATCCTTAATATGCAGTCTGGGGCCCCCATTCGTTCCCATTGGTGGTAAAATTTTGTAAGTTGACCTGCACGAAAAGTCTTGGAGTCATTGATGGTCCTTTTGGAATCTTTTTTATTATTGGAGGTGTAAGGACGCTTACGGTTTCCTCGCAATTGGCTGAACGAGCCTCTGTTAAATCTAGGTCGCGAACCTTGAAATTGTATCGGTGCATTGTCATGAAAAGGCATACGATTATTAACACCAAATTGATTATATGAAGTATTTGGCCTTCGTGAAGGCCCTGGTTGCGGATGGTTTCCCTGCGAGGGAAAATAGTTCAGCTGCTGTGAAGCTGCTTCATTAAAATGGTGACCATGCGATGGTACCGGTTGTCTAAACCCTTGTCCCTGCGAGGAACTGGGTTGCCTAAATGATTTAGTATGACTAGTCAAAGTTGAAGTTTTATTAATAGGCCAAAATATTTTGCGAGCCCCCCCTGATTTATCCAACAACGAAGTAAAAGCATCGACTTCAAAAATGTGACTTGATGATGGAGGAATCTTTTTGATTGCTGATTTTACTAAAGGATCGCGTACATAATTAGTTATAGAATCACGGCGCATCTCAATATTTTCAGCTCTATGGCCGCATACTAATTGTAACATATCATTCGATATTTTGTAATAATCGCCTTTCAGAAATATTTCATCAATTTTTTCGCTCAGAAATTCGTTATTAAAATCTGGAGACTTAGTAAAGGAAATTAATTTACGAACGCTTTCTTGGAAACATTCATTTTGTTTTATTATACAGAAGGTTAAAGCTGCATATGACTTGTCAGCATAAGCTAAGTGACGAAACGTATCGTATGCTTTTACTTCATCATTGACTTCCAGATCGGTAAATCCTGGAGAATGATTATAAAGTTTTTGTGTCTCAGCATAACGCACATTATTCCAAGAACTACTATTAAAATGCTGCACGCCAATCAAAGTTGTTAAAAAAGAGTCTGGAGTTTTGGGGATTGACGGCTCTTTAACCTTTGTACCCATTTCAAAACTTAAATTATTAGATTGGACATGATCACAGTCATTCAAAATTTCGCAGTCAGTTTCATTGAATTGTTCTCCGCTATATTCAGTAGTTAAAGACGCGTACTGTACCGGTGAATCGCAGTTCCCTTCGTAAATACATTTTTTAAGATCATAAATTTCTTTTGTTAATTTATCTAACATGTGGGTAGAATGGTGCCTTTTAGATTTTTTATTTTTGCGACCATGACGCCATGATCGTTTGCGTTTAGCTTTCATAGAATCAGAAGATGAGCTTGAAGTGGAACTATCTGAGGAATTACTCTCACTAAGAACACGTTTACGAGACAATACCGGTTCATCAATATTTTCAGACACATTATTTTCGTCACACATTCTGAAAGGTTAAGATAAGGCACATAAAATTCTAATGCGTAAAATTGTATAACAAGATAAAATATACAAATACACCTAAATTATTTCTGCCAAAACACACATTAACGCATCACTGTTAAACTTAGTAAAAAAAAAATCGAACGTTAACACCGTTATAGGAAAAGAAAATGTATCCAAGTACTCATCTGATTGTTATCACTCTATAAGAATATAGGCAAGATTATTATTACTTTCACTTTCTATTAGTATTTTATGAGTTATTTGGACACAAGTTGTTTCGACAAGGAAAAAGACGCCAATGAGCAATATGGCTATGGACTCCAAAATTTAAATGGCAGCCCCCTTGGTGGGAATTGAGGACAACAGGACCGGATGTGCATCACAAATAAAACAACTAAAATGACAGGAAAAGGAAGTGCCTCTCTCAATTGATAAGTTTCGAATAACGGTCAAATTGTTTAATTAATATTTATTTTTTTATTTATTTTTTCTCTTCATGTATGATCTTAAACTATCATGTCCTGGAATTTTGAAAGTGACGCACCAGTCACCCTGTATAAACTGCTCAAATCATTACACTTCCTTCTACCATCGCTGTAGTCAGGTAAAAATAGAACTCAATAAATTTGAACAATGATGGCCGTCTATTCCCACACGGATTATCATACATACCTATACTTTTTTTTTTAAAGTACTTATTTAGTAATAATTCCATTGGAAAACTAACGATACATTTACATAGTGGGATACATACATTACACAGTAAATATAAAATCTAGAGTATATGAAATGCTAATTATAGGTTTTCACAGATAGGATTAAGGTACATGAAGTAAATAAGAAAATAGACATAACGATAGCACAACTTACTGGTTTAATATGCAGCTTCAGAAATTTTGAAAAAAGAAGTAATAAATTTATGGTACAATAATCTAAAAAGTTTTAAGATATCAATGTTTTTGTTTCAGAACACAACATCCTGCCAGCAGAGAGCGAAGACACAGCTGATTTACTATTAATTTTTGATAAATTATTTGATTCTTTTAATGGCCACTCATATCAGGATTCAGCAAAAGTTCTTAAGGGGAGTCTAAAAAGTAACTCGCCACATTTTAAGTTCTGGCATGACATAATACCAGTTTTGGAGTCAATGGCATTTTTAACGATTAAAAAGCAACTAAATGGTAGTGATTTAGTCATTAGTGAAAAAATACCATTTCTCCAAAACTGGATTATGAATATAAAAACATTTATAGAAATGTTTGAGGAATTAAAAACAAAACATAATATAAAGAATGTCATCACAAGAAATTTTAATCAGGACCCCCTTGAGAACTTCTTTAGTTGCATCAGAAGCAATGGTGTACGAAATATTAATCCCACGTGCCTTCAATTTATAAGTGCCTACAAAACTTTATTGATTAATAATTTGGATTCACCGCACTCAATCAACGCTAATTGTGAAAAAGATAACAATCAATCAATGCAATCTCTAAAATTTTTACTTACTGATGAAAACCGTTTTATTAATATGCCTGATTTTGCATGCAATATTGATTCGCTTTTAATTATAATGGATGAAATGAAATCAAGAGATTCAAGAGAATTAATACATGTCGAATCAAAAAATTATGTAGCAGGCTATGTGATTAAAAAATGTCGGACAAAAATTTGGAAAAACTGTAAAGCATGTTCTAATAATTTATTGGCTTCAGATAAAAATGTTGATTCATTTAATTATGAAATTGATTATACAAAAAAATCATTAAATTATGCATGCGAGGCTTTTATTAATTTATTAAATGAAATATACTTTATGATTGTAACCTGCCTAAGGGAATCACCTGAAATACCATCATTAAAAAATAAGATTTTATTTTTTATTAAATGTAATTGTGATTTTGATTCTGTAATAACTTGTAATAGACATAAAGCTGATTTGATAGAATTTATAATAAATTTATCTATAAAATTAATAATTCATAGCTGGTGCACTGGGATTAATAGGATATTGAGTGGCAAAATAAATAAATTTGATCAAGATGATTTCTGCAAATTACAAGCGTACAATTATTATATAAAACATTGTGAAAAGAAATAATAAAGCAATATAAAATAATTTCATACTTCTTTGATTAACAACGTTGCAATAAAGAATACAAAACAATGCTTTGTATTCTTCATTGTGATTTGTATTTCCCTTCCCTTAATATAAGCTACGAGATTAGTGTACGTATAATTATGTAGGTATAGGTATTAATCAACAACGCCACCTAGCGTTCATTGTCATATTGCTTTGAACGTCGAGATGCGTATCTATACCAGTTATGTATTATCTATGGTTATACCCAAGCCCACAGACTCGGTACTAAGTAACTGTCCAGTGATTAATTCTATCGTGTTTTGTGCACTGACCTCAATATTTACCACTGGACTGGCGGCTGTCAAAGTGCTTTTGTGCCCGTTTGATGATCGCCATTTTGGCGCTGTCGGACGTAGCGAGTGTCCGTGGTACTAAAACTAGTCGCTTACAATATACACATGTCCTCATTCTTTATAACTTTTATATAATGCTTATAACAATAACAACATAAAATTCGAATTAATATTTAAAAAATATAAAATCACTTAACAATAAGCAAGCACTTCTCTGGCGGCCTCTTGCAATATACGTCAAAATTTGTTCTGCGGACACTCGCTACTCGCTAGTGGCGCTTCAAATAGGCACAAAAAAAATGCTGTCAAACTTACGGAACAGCCAGTCCAGTGGTAAATATAGAGGTCAGTGTGTTTTGTAAGTACCGCCCTTTTGTATGTCATAGGTTTTGTATACCATTTTCCCTTATGAGACGATACATTCCTCCAGTACTCATTGAAAAGTTCTCTGTGGCATTCCTTCACGGGAGCATATAAATCGGTAAAAGGTATGTGCATTGAATCACTATGATCTTCATCTGGATCTCCCCTTGCTATTTTATCTGCTTCTTCATTTCCCGATATACCGGAGTGAGAAGGGACCCACATAAATTTTACAAATTTACTATTTACAGGTCTGTAAATAGTAAATTTGTAAAATATAAAGCAAATATTGTATGATATGTAGACTTTGCTTTATTTGCTTTATCTTAAAAATCGAATGATTGGTATTGAACTTTAAAATCCTATTTTCAAGAGCTTTAATAACACTAAGTGAATCGGTAAGTATTAAAAAATTATTACTATTAATATTACATAAATATAAAAGAGAACAATAAATGGCATAACATTCAGCAGTGAATATACTACAATTAGAATCTATTTTGATACACTTTCTGGATTTAGTTTGGGGGTCATAATATGCTGATGTAAACGTACTCAAGGTTTTAGAACCATCAGTGTATATACTGTAATAATCAGTTTCATCAAGCATATTCAAAAGTTCTACTTGATTAATGACATCCCTCTCAAGTACTGCTACATCAGTCATATAAGCATTATAATCTATATTATACAAAGGCCAATGGCTCTCTCTAAATACACTTTTACCAAATTTAAGATGAATTTGTATCATTATTCTTAAGAGTTCCGGTAATTTTCTAATATTTGAAGAGTCCATATAAGTACCTACAAAAGTGATATTAATGGGAGCACAGGAAGTATTCTATTCATTATATGCTTGTTATTAGAAGCAAAAACTTTAAAACAAAACCTTTCAGCTATTCTTAATCTTATCAATGTTAAAGGAGGAATACATGTCTCTGCTTCCATAACATGTATAGGAGTAGAACACATAGCACCTGATATGATTCTTAGTGCTTTGTTTTGGATAATATCTAATTTTCTTAATAAGGTATCATTACAGTTAAAATAGGCTAAGGCGCTATAATCAAAGTGACTACGCACTAGACTTTTATAAAGTAGCGATAAAGTTTTGAGATCTGATCCCCAGTGAACCCCTGCCAAAGATCTAATTATGTTCAAACCTCGGCAGGCATTTTTAATAATTTGTTCTATAAGGTTATGAAATTGTAATTTACTATCAAGGTGAATTCCCAAAAACTTTTTACCTTCTATCCATTTTAAACTATTATCATGAAGTTTTACAAAATTAATAGAAGTAAAGTTCGGCCGTTCAGAGAATGCGTTCCTGACCTCTGAAGAACAAACCTATGGAACTGCCCTAAGCATGTACTTTTGTTGTATACCTACGTAAACAAATCGGGTAACAAACATGGCGGATTAGGGATGGATGTGTCGATATTTTTTTAAATGTCGATAATTATCTATAAGTTGTTTCTTAAACCTGCCGGAGAAACCAATAAAAGTTTTCGCTGTTTTCTAATAACCTTAACTTGGTCGGGTTAACATAGTCATTCACTTCCAAATGACTTTAATCGTATTATCTCATTAATTATCAAATGTACTAGGCTGAAATTTTACTGATAACGACTGAACTAAACAATTAATTATTGACATAACATTCGGTTCATATATCCATATACAGGCTAACCGGTGACCAAATAACACAGCGCGCATCATGACCGTGATCGTAATCGATATCGATAACAAAAATCTCTCGACCGCACTTCCACAAGTAAACAACACGGGATACTAAAATGGCGTCATTCGGCAGCAAAAATACATTGAAAATATTGACGACGGTACTGACAAACAGAGTGTTTATCCGAAAACACAGATTTTCATACGCAAGAATATTCGTGCGAGAAAGAGACATAACTATTTTGTCGTCCTATATCAAATAGATTTTTTAATTCGATTCCATATGTTTGTTCTTCTGAGTTCCTGACACATCGCGATTGAACTGACGACGTAACTTTGTAATGGCGTTGCAGTTACGATAAAAAATATTTTTGCTGGTTATTTACCGTTTTAAAAATTGATGAGCATTAAAACAACATTATTATATCAATAATCAATGAATTTTATAATTTTGTGCCAAACTGAGTGTCAAATAACTTGGTAAACAATATTTTTCAAAATCTATACTGCGCTATTACAAGGTTATGTCAAAGCTTTATATTTGTAGTGCTGTGCTAATAATAACAGTATCGTAAACTGTTCTTAAACAGGTATAGGTTGTGAAATAATACGTTTCGTTTTTCTTTTTAAGAATTTGAAAATAATGGACTATAAGATAACTTTTATTAAATTAAAAAATAAAACTAAAACCAAAAAAGTTGGTTACAAGCAAAAGGCATACATGCAGATGCTAAAAGCAGAGCTAATTAAATTAGTTAAAGAAAATAAAACGGCAAATGTGCGATACGAAATCGATGAACTGGCTCTGGAGTACGGTCATCGCGTTCTAAGAATTCCATCGTATCATTGCCAATATAACGCGATTGAGCTAATCTGGGCTCAAATAAAAGGTTACGCCGCCCGCCACTATACTTCCCCGCCATTCAGCACGAAAAAGATGATGACCTTATTAAAAGAAGCCTGCGGGGAAGTCACTAGAGATGACTGGGCAAAGGTTGTTGAAAGACTAAAAACCTGATTATGGAACATTTTGACCGAGATATTAGGATTGAAACTGTTATTGATAATAAAATAATTATACATGTAGGCGCAGATGATGATGAAGAAACTACCTCCTCAAGCGAATCGGAGTCTGATTAATATTCTGTACGCACATTCAATTCAATATACTTTATTGCATAGAAATACAGATTGTAACTTTGTAACAAAAAATAAAAAAACAATTTTATTATATTAATATAACCTTTTCTTGGTTTCCACTTAAATTACTAAAATGCAAATTTTAAATGATTCCGCCAATTTAAAACGAAAATAATCTTAAAAATAACGATGCGTTTCATTTTGGAGGAACGGTAACAAACTCAGTGTTATGTTGTGCCCATCACTAGTCGTGACTAACTGATAGGTGTCAGGAACGCATTCTCTGAACGGCCGAACTATAGTGTATGTTTTAGAGAAAATCATTGCTGCACTTTTATTTAAACTTAGAGGTAACTTTAATTTACAGGTATAATAATAATGAACTTGTTCTAATGCATTATATATGTAACGCCAGGAGGGCCTTGATCTTCTCACAATATCAATTTATGCAGAAATATAATGAAACAACTAAGATTATTTCTAATTTAAGCGATCCGTCGAAAACTACGGTGCGCTGGTCACTCTCGTCAACAACAAGATAGCTCCCCGCTCCCATAGACACGACGTTCCGCCAGAGCGACTGACCAATCAAAACCATCAGTCACTCTATTTTATCTCTATGATTTATCTTATCTATGGCTTTCTCTATGAACGCGCCGACACGGCCAGACTGACATGCGACCGTCCTCGGGCGCTAAAAGTTGGTAATCTGCAACAAACAGTTCAGAATCCTCTATACGCTCGTTCATCCTGACATATCGATAGCATCTAGTCAGAACTTGTGAAGCCAAACCAAATGGATCTCACATTCTGAACTAGGATCGACTTCTCAAACCATCTAGTGAGGGCCGATGAATCCGCACATATGGATGTCATCTCCTCCACTAAGATAAACCACATAAAACCATCTAGTGAGGCCTGATGAATCCGCACATATGGATGTCATCTCCTCCACTAGGATAAACCACATAAAACCATCTAGTGTGGCCTGATGAATCCGACACTATGGATGTCATCTCCTCCACTAGGATAAACTTGCTATATCAAACGCAATTTAAAAGTAACATTAAGCGTTGACGTACCTTGAAGTCTACCAACCCGTTCAGGGTGGTCCCCACCACCTATGCACACGAGGGCTTAGGTCTTTTCTTGATTTAGATGCTTTGGGGGACGTGACTATTAGACAAGCCAATCCTCAGTAGGATGTGACCCGGACGACGCATTTTCGTCTTACCGACATCGACATCAAAGACAAGCCACTCCTTGACTTGGACGACATTACGTCTGATGCCTCATAGACAAGCGAGCCCTACGGAAGGGTCTAACTCGGACGACAACTTACGTCTAAACCACATTGACAAGCCAACTCAGTTCGACTCGGACGACAAAATTCGTCTTACCATCATCTGCAAAACATCTAGAACAAGTCAGTCAACTTACAGGACTCTGACTCGGACGACGTCATTCGTCTTACCATCATCTGCAAAACATCCAGAACAAGTCAGTCAACTTAAAGGACTCTGACTCGGACGACATCATTCGTCTTACCATCATTGACAAGCTATCACTAGTAGACGTAATGTTACTGTCGTACAACTATAACTGTCTCAGAATCAAAAAGCGTGTGTCCTTTCGACCACTCATGAACCGGACGACACCTTTTTTAATCACTTAACAAACAATGCAGTCTTTATCGGCATGTCCTATCTTTAGGATCTCACATCATCAATTTGGATCGGACGGGTGAGTCCTTTCGACTAGCCACACGTGCATGGCCCGGACGACACTGTCTTTTCGACCAAATGAACAATTAAGGTTGGACCGGATGAATGTGTCCCTTCAACCAGCCGCTATCAGCTGCATGGCCCGGACGACATTATCCCTTCGACCACCTTCCACACACGACATTACCCGATGACTCTTCTCACTCAATGTGCCAACCTACCTATAATAACAGGGTCCGCAAGGCAAGAGCCTGGTACTACATGAAATGTCAAGAGTTTTATAAAATTTCCAAGATTAACCTCACTCGAAATCTGTGACGTAGATTTTATTTCATCACCGCCAATGCCCGTAAGATACACAATATCATTGTGCACAGTACCTGGGAACTTACTAGAAAAGCTCTCTTTTATCAACGAGCAAGACGATCAGCTATCAAACAAAATGGAACAGACTCACCGGAAGACGTTTCCATAGCGCCCCTGGAAGGGCGGTGCTCGCAATGATGAACCTCCCTGACCGTAGCCCCGTCTACTGCATTCCCTCTCTGTGGGCAGCTAATTGCGACATGCCCCCTTTATCCGCACGAACAACAGGATACAGACGATCCACTCTCCGTCGCACGTGATGAACTCGGCCAAGTGTCTTGCATTTTAAATCCCGATTCGTCTCGACGCTTCCGGCATTCGGCGAAACGACGTCCCGTGATACCATAGAAGTTACATCTGCCACCAAATCTTTCATCATTCCGGAATCGCTTGGATTCAGGTTTATTGCTCGCAGCACTGTCTGACCGGCGTTTTAGAGAAACACATCCCAGTATTTGAAATAATTGGATACGAGTCGTGATGTTATGAGCACTGAGTTCGCGACTGCTTCCTCAGGCATAAAATCTTTAGGTGTTTTTTTTGATTAAATTCCATAATCTAAGGGCAGCTTCCGATGCAGATTCTTTGCCAAGTTGAAATCGTAAAATTTCATCAAAACAATCTTGGAATAATTTTGGTTTCGAAAACTTTGCTAAAAGTGCTTGCTTAATGTTGGATGACTAAATAAAATAGGCACACTAAGTCTTATTGTTAGTTTTTATTATGTTCACACTTCACATCAACTTTCTTAATTTTAATTATTTCACACTTGCATTGCATTCGATCGACGCCATTTTCTACACACCAAAGAGAAGATAGATATATAAAGTTCCTACACACAATCATGTCATTTAACACCCCCTCTCAATTTCAAGTTTAAAACCCTTTTCCTTTTTTTTTATTACACCCAAATAAAATTTACTGAAAGAAAACTTGAAATTGTCCAAATAAAAACTCTATACATATGGCAACCCCGTATCTGTCAAACGCACTGATTGATACGATTGATACAATTTACAAAACATAACCTCAATACACAAACCAAAACAAAACATGACTAACCTAAAAAAAAAACTATTCTAAATTAAACAATTTAACACAAAAGTAATTAAATTTCTCAAAACACAAAGCTTTTGTCATGATATCTGCAACATTTTCACTACTTCTCACATAATCCACAGATATCAATTGTTTAATTACAATATCTTTAACAAAATGAACTTTAATGTCAATATGTTTCGATCTTTTAGTGTTTTCATAATTACTCATCATTTTTAATGCACTTTGATTATCACATAACATAACTGCACTACACTTTTCTTGAAATTCACTAGTTAGTCCTTTTATATACAGCAGTTCAGCCCCACATATAGCGGCTGCAACATATTCAGCTTCAGCAGTCGACAGTGCCACTAGACACTGCTTCTTTGAAGCCCATGAGATAAGATTGTCTCCATGATAGACAACCAAGCCAGTAGTGCTTTTGCGGTCCATCCGATCACCAGCCCAGTCTGCATCTGTGTAAGCTAAAATTTTAGGATTAGAATGTTCTCTCTTCTTATATATCAGACTTTTCTCCATGGTTCCTCGTAAGTATCTAAGTATTCTTTTTCCTGCTTTCCATGCACTTTCACTAGGACTATCTAGATAGGTATCTACTTAGGTAAGATGTTGAGTAAGTAATATCTGGTCTGGTCATCATTGCCAAGAAGTTCAGAGAACCAATTAATTCTCTGTATGGTAAGTTCTCTTTACTTTCTCCTTCACACTTAAAATTTACTTCCATTGGTGTTTTAGATTCCTTACATTCTGTCATATTATATCTTAGTAAAAGTTTTTTAATAAAATCTTTTTGCGAGAGCTCTAGTGTATTTTTATTTCTCTTTATTTCTATTCCCAAGTAGGTACTTATTTCTCCAAGATCCTTTGCCTTGAACTCCTTTTCTAATTCTTTTACTACTCTTTCTATATTTTCTTTATCTCCAATTAATAGAATATCATCTACAAATAGAATAAGCCATATATTTATTCCCTTGTACAAACAGACATCATATTTTGATCTTTGTAAATTCAGTTTATCACAGAATGAGTTAAATTTCATATTCCAACATTTAGGTGCTTCCTTCAAACCATACAAAGCCTTTTGTAATTTTAGTACTTTATTGTCTTTGCTTGTATCTATTCCTTGTGGCCTTTTAATATATATTTCCATATCCAATTCTCCGTTTAAAAATGCTGAAGGTATGTCTAATTGTCTAATTTCCCAGTCATTCTGTAAAGCTTGTGATAAACCAAGTCTTACTGTTGAGATTTTTGCCACTGGTGAATATACATAGTCTTGACATTGTTGTTGAAATCCACGAGCAACAAGTCTTGCCTTCCTAGTTCCATCCGATTTTGTTTTAAATACCCACTTAGTATCTATAGCTTTTATGCCAGTTGGCAGATCTGCTTCTATCCATGTCTGTTGTTCTTTCAAAGCATGCAATTCCTTGTCGATTGCATCTTTCCACCCATCTTTTATTGCTTCATCGTATGAAGTTGGGTCTTCCCCCTCTGTCACCAAATTCCCAAACACATAATCTTTGTGCCAATTAGGTTTCTTAACTTTTCTCGTTTTTCTTTTTGTTCTTTTCCCATCAATTTGTAAATTTTCTCCTCCAAGTTCTTCATCTTCATCTAAATATTCAACATCAAAAAAATTATCATCACTATTATTTTCCTGTTCTAATGTACTATTTTCCTCCAGTTTTTGAGTTTCTATTTGCATTTCATTTCCTACATCATCTTCTACATTAATTACATCTCCACCTTGTATACTGACTTCCCCATCTTGTATATTAACTTCCCCATCTTGTATATTAACTTCCCCATCTTGTATATTAACTTCCCCATCTTGTATATTGACTTCCCCTTCTTTATACTCCAGTGAAATTACTCTAGAGATACTTTCCATTTTATTTGTGCATATGATGTCCCTTTTGATATCAACAAATCTCCTCTTTGGATAGTAAATTCTGAATCCTTTTCTATTCTCATACCCAACAAAAACTCCTCTTTCTCCTTTTGCATCCCATTTAAGTCTTCTTTGTCTTGGTATATGCACATATACATCTGATCCAAACACTTTGTCTAGGGTTTTTATATCAAATTCTTTTCTTTCAAAGACCTCATAAGGTGTCTTTCCTTCCATGTTACATCTGCTAGTTCTATTTAAAATGTACACAGTCATATTTATAGCTTCCGCCCATAACATTTTTTCCATATTGTTCTCATGTAGCATGGTCCTTGCAGCCTCTACTAAAGTCCTCATATCCCTTTCTGCTTTTCCATTCTGTTCCGGAGTGTATGCTACACAAGTTTGGTGCCAAATTCCCCGTTCTTCAAGCACATCTTTTACCTTTTTATTTATAAATTCTTTTCCATTATCTGTACGTAATACTTTTATTTTACTCTCTGTTTGTCTTTCAATGAATGCAATAAATTTATTAATCTTCTCTGAAACTTCAGTTTTCTGTTTAAGAAAATATACCCATCTATAGTTTGAGTAGTCATCTTTTAATAAAAGAAAGTATCGTGCTCCACCCAAGGATTCCACTTCCATGGGCCCACATAAATCACTGTGAATCAACTCTAATACTCTGTTGGTTTTCGACTTGCTTGAGGTAAATGGCAGTCTGTGAATTTTTCCTTTTAAACACTCCATACATTTTTCATTAGATCTTTCTTGAAACTCAATATTCTTGTTCTTTAAGATTTCTTTAACATAATTAAAATTTTGATGACATAGTCTTTTATGCCATTCAGTAAGTGATACCAAACCAACTTCATTTTCTCTTATATTCTTGCCACATTTTAAATCCAATATATAAAAATTTCCTCTTCTTTCAGCAACTGCCATCACTGTATTCCCTTTGGCAAATTGACATTGATCTCCTTTTATATTTACTTTATAACCCTTCTTAATAGCACAAGGCAATGAAAATAAATTAAGTTTTAATTCTGGTACATATAAAACTTCAAGCAAGGTAGTATTTATGAAGGTTCTACCACTAAAAGTTTTTGTTTCAAGTTTTCCAATCCCTTCTATCTTTAATTTTCTTCCATCGCCTATGACTACATATCTATCAATCACATTCTGGTATTGTGACAATATTTCCCGGTGTGAAGTCATGTGTGAACTTGCTCCACTATCCACTATCCATTCATCTAAACTTATTTCCTCACCACTACATAAAGCTGTAGTTATAAATGCATTATTTTGCTTTTTACACTTCTGAAAGTTCTGTTGAATCTTAGAATTTTTAAAACAATTTTCCTTTAAATGCCCAATCTTCCCACATATGAAACACTTTCTTGTTTCTTTTAATGATTTACATTCTGAACTCAAATGCCCCATTTTGCCACATTTAAAACAATTGATTTTCTGTTTATTTCCTGTTTTCTTTGTAAATAAAGCCACATTATCACTTTCTTCATTTCTAGCTTTTATTCTTTGTTCCTCAACAAGTAATCTTGAAATTAAGTTATCATAAGTTTGGTTATTCATATCTACCGACTCCCATGCTGTTGCAAAATGTGCATATTGTTCAGGTAGTGACATTAATACCTTCGTTATTATAAACTTCTCTGAAATTTCCTCTCCGGCTTGTTTCAATTGACTTTTCATTTCTTGTATTCTAGCCAGAAATTCAGACATTTCCCCGCCTTGGAATTTCAGCTGATAAAACCGTTGTTGAAGTAAATGTACACTTGTGTTTGATTGTATTTCATAGACACTGAGAAGTTTTCGCCACATCTCATTCGAAGTTTCACATGTTAACACGTGTATCATTGTACTTTCACTTAACCTTGAAACTATAATATTCTGCGCTTTCGCATCCATTTTAAACCATTCATCTTTGTTTTTATCGTTTATAGTTTCAGTTCCAACAACCACGCCGTAAAGTTCTAACCCTCTCAATGCCACTGCTGTTTGAAACTTCCAAACATTCCAGTTTCTCTGGCCCTCCAATTTTAAAGTTGATGTTCCCTGCTGATCCATTTTGACTCCCTGTATCAGTTTTTTACTGCCTCCCTCCACGTTGTAGACGATTCTTGCGACGATTCGTTTGCTTTGACCACGCCAACCCTGACGCCGCCTCAGACCCAAACTTTTCCCACCGACGCCCCTTCGACACGAACGCTTCTTCACCAACAATCAGTTATGTACCTCCTGGGCCCATAACCTGTTGGATGACTAAATAAAATAGGCACACTAAGTCTGATTGTTAGTTTTTATTATGTTCACACTTCACATCAACTTTCTTAATTTTAATTATTTCACACTTGCATTGCATTCGATCGACGCCATTTTCTACACACCAAAGAGAAGATAGATATATAAAGTTCCTACACACAATCATGTCATTTAACACTTAACAACGCTCGAATTCACTGGTAAGAGCCATGAGTAGGTCTATTCCATCCAAATATTTCTTCTCTACGATAGCTTCGGTTATTTTGCACCAACGCTCTATATCAGCGTCTGGATCTTCAGGATCAAACGGTAGCGATTGCGTAGTATGACTAATACTCCCGGTTGGTGTGGGCTGTGCCGCAAGGATTCGAGACAATAGCTTCTCCATATTGCTGAATAATTTTTGGGCGTCTGTTTCTATGGTTTGGTTCTCGTTTTGTGCTCCAGGTAATCCCACTTCTGATGTAACGCCAGGAGGGCCTTGATCTTCTCACAATATCAATTTAAGCAGAAATATAATGAAACAACTAAGATTATTTCTAATTTAAGCGATCCGTCGAAAACTACGGTGCGCTGGTCACTCTCGTCAACAACAAGATAGCTCCCCGCTCCCATAGACACGACGTTCCGCCAGAGCGACTGACCAATCAAAACCATCAGTCACTCTATTTTATCTCTATGATTTATCTTATCTATGGCTTTCTCTATGAACGCGCCGACATATAAATTATTTATAGCAATATTTACATCCTTATTATGACTACTATACTAGTACCTACCATGATTCAAACAAATGGCATGTGTACAAATTGTACAAAAGAGGTGATAATATAGTGGCACCTTGCATTGTGCCTTTAAAAATTTGTCTAGTTCTTTAAATAATATTATTAAATTTTACATACATTGTCCTGTCATACAAAAAATTAAAAATCCATTTACAGACCTTGCCTGGGATACTTATGTCAATTAAGACATCTACAAGAATGGACGGAATCACATTATAAAATGCCCCCTGCACATCAAGAAAGGCACAAACTGTAGATGAATGAGAAGAAAAGGATTGTTTTATATCTGATATCAGTGCAACAAAACTTTCTGCAGAGCTTTTACCTTTACGAAAACCATACTGTTCCTTTGGTAAGATATTATTAGATTCCACATACCACCGAACTCTACCACTGAGTTCGGTGGTGGTCGTTGCGCCCTGAGGATGCTTCTGGTTGAAGCGAAACATGTGTCGGTGATAGCTTGTGGTGTGGGTTCCAAGTGTGTGTTTAGTGCATGTCTTGCTTCTTGCTTGAGGGAGGGAGGGCGGTGAACCTACGCATGAAAATCCTGCATCACTAGTGCAAGTACAAGTCGCGGAATTAGCAAACTAACTTTTTATAGTAGTTGGCATGGATTTCCGCAAAGTAACGCCTGATTCAATCAATTATATCCAAATGCCAGTCTAACCTAACCTTTATCATATATTCAAATACTTTCCCAACACAAGATGACAATGATATAGGTCTGTATGAGTTACAGTGGCTTTCAGATTTGTCTGGTTTTATGATAGGAATGATGCATTGGGTTTTCCATGAAGTTGGAATTAGTTCATTATCCCAGAGTAAATTGAAAATATTGAGTAAAATCTTTTGAGAATTCTCATGTAAATGATTTAAAAGTTTGTAAGGAATATCATCCATGCCTGGAGTAGTGTCTTTTCTAGATTTTTAAGCAGATTGAAATTCTTGCCATGTAAAAGAATTAGATAAAAATGCACTTTGTGAATTACCTTCTTGCATAAAAAAAATATCTAACAAATTGCTGTCTACTAATTTTTCAGGTGGATCAGTGGGAGCATACCTATCAAGAAAAGATGGAATCCATTCACAATTTTTTGGAGGTGCATTTGAAGATGCTCTTTTGAATCTGTGGATATAGTTGCAGACTACGGTAATAGGTGTGTATCTATTAAATGACTCACAGAGTTTTTTCCAACCATTCTTTTTCTTTTCTTTCAAAAGTCTTTTTTTAATGTTTTTTTTATAATGTATGTAATTTTCTAAAGAGGAATGATTTCTATAATAATTCAAAGCTGCTTTACTCTTTTTAACTGCTTCTTTTTTATTTACTATTTCCTAAATTTACTAACGTCGCCACTAACGATTTTAAGATACTATCATTATTTAAAATACCTTGAACTATTTCATCTGTTGTAATTTCTTTGGGTTTTGTAACCATGTTTGTAACTTTCTTTGGGAGTAATGTAGGCTAATCAGAGTCATAATGTGTTAAACTATATGTGTGATCTGTTTCTTTCATTAAATTGTTACTTTATAATATGTTACTTTATTGTTTTTATCTAGTATTCTTTTTTGTTTAACAGGACAATCTTGCGAAATAGCAAGGTGTTGACCACCACAGTTAGCACAATGCAGAGCCTGATCATCGGGGCATTCTAAGTAATGATGATCTTTGGCACAAATTGAACATTTTTGTTCAGACTTACATATTTTTGCATGATGATTGAATTTGAAACACTTGAAGCATTGCAATAAGGGAGGATCATATTCATAGACTTTAAAATTAAATAAATCCAAAGATACAGATTCTGGCAATGTATTAGCTAAAAAAGTTACGGAGACAGTTTCAAAACGGTTTAGTTTTACCATTGACTTTTTTAGTGAACCTTCTCACTCCGATAATCTCACAGGATGAGATTAATTTCTTGAAAAGGTCTTCGTTGCTTCTATTTGTAGGTAGATACCTCAATACTCCAATTTTTTCAATACTTCTC
Organism: Stenoptilia bipunctidactyla; assembly: GCA_944452665.1. Classification (NCBI taxonomy): domain Eukaryota; kingdom Metazoa; phylum Arthropoda; class Insecta; order Lepidoptera; family Pterophoridae; genus Stenoptilia; species Stenoptilia bipunctidactyla. The sequence goes on along the minus strand of OX101721.1, from coordinate 50,794,350 downwards.
GCTGGGATAAATGCCTTAAAATTGTGTCGTCTTTGGAATGTCTCGTTGAATGTTTGCGTTACTTGCCTGGGAGAAAAATATGCCTATTTTATTTGCAGACATTCTTTTAATGCCTGTCACTCCTTTAACTTCGTCTTTAAAAAGTCCCGCCAAAGTAAGTGGGTTTCTGTTGCCAACATTTCTTTCAGTAGGTACTGGTACACTCGGTAAATACTACATATTCCTGGGACGAAGACGTTTCCGGAAAAGTCTTCGATATCCTGGTTTTATGAACAGTAAGTACATTATTCCTTCTAAAGAATCCATGTCGGCTAGAGTAGGAGGCCTCCGGGGTCGCTTCCTATTGGGTCTCCCAGGGGACGACTCCCCTGGGTCCTCCTCCATGTCTGCACTTATTAACGGTTCGAATGCGATAAACTATCAATTAAATTTACTAAACAGAAAATAAAATTAATATTTTCTTTCAAAAGTTGAAAAAAAAACGCGATAGAGATAGGCTCTTTAAAAAGCCCGCCAAGGAATCCCAAAAAGTGCTATTCCAGGTTGTTGCCAGTTTGTCAATATGCCAAATTTCATCCAAATCCGTTGACCCGTTCTGCCATGATTGGGGAACAAACATAACCATCCACACATAAGTAAGATAAAATATTAATAAAATTAGTAATTTTACAACTTAAAGAATTATTGCAATGAATTTTCAGGAACTTTGCACAGCTTTCCGAAGCCTAAATTTCCACATATGGAAAAATTTGCTATGTGGAAAAAATACTTGATGAAGATGTGATTGAAAGAGGAGATGTGTACATCTACAATCAAATAAGGCTTTGCAATAAGTATTTTGAGCAGTATTTCATATCAAACAGCAATCGACTTACTGCAAATGCTATTCTGACACTTTGTCTTAATGGTAAGTTTAGTTTGTTTAAACTTTTAATGGGCTTTGGAAATAATTACCCATGATGGGGGTTTGAGGAAGGGAGAGGGATAAGAATTGATACCCCCGCCACTACGCTCCGTATTATTATTATTATTTTTACGGACAAAGTGGAATTATGGAAAAAAATATTTGAAATAGAACATTTTGATCTGGATTTCAGATCAAAATTTTCATCAAAAACCATCATATAGGAACTAAACTCTCAGTTGAATTATATCAACTTACCTTACAACTCTGTAATAAATTAAAGAACAGTGGCAGCGGGCCATACATGATTTTAGTTGATGTTATTTTGTGGCGTTAAGCAAACAAAAACATATTAGACTATTCGGAATACATTCCTGAGTAACTCAGTGCAAAAAATACTTGTAGACGAATGCTGCACGAAAATATTATATATTGTATATTGAATATTATATTTTTTGTGTGTCTGGCACTTACAATTCAAATTTTGGACGAATTTTATTTATTTTAAAAACGCTACACACTTTAATCCAATGTCTTGAAAATTCGCAGAAGAAAAAGTTATTAAGATAAGTGATTATTAGATTTCTAAACGCTCATTATTTTACGTAACTAAGGATCCACCTTTGTTCTTTAATAATTTAAGATATACTTCAACTTAATTACTAACTTAGCCTCCTGTAGAGTGATTTCTCAATAATATATATATAATATATCTTATGAAAATGAACTAACTCATAAAATAACTGATTCACTACTGTATACATATAATTTTCAGTTTTTTTTTATTGAGAACACTAAACTTTAAATGTGGCATTTATTTCTAATTATTATTCCTCTTGGTCATGGTCAGTAATTGTTATGAAAGCAGTTTAGGGGCATAGTTTTATCTTGAAAAGAAGAGCTAAAATATAGGAAAAGCTGCCTCAAGTGTTGAAATATTATTATCAGTATATGAATTATTTGGGTAATTTTTACTAAGTTTATGATCTAGTTAGTACACTAGGAAGCCTATTAAAAGAATGTAAATACTAATTTAATTCTAATTATTTAGTCAATAGAATAACAAAATGATTTATTGAGTCAACATAATAAAATCCAGCACTGAAAAATGCACACTCTTTATGATATAATTATTAAGGAAGTAAGTTAAGTGTGAAACTGTGGGGCAAACAGAGGCAAAGTTTGATTTTATTTATTACATTTCATATTAATATGAAGTAGTCGACAAATAGTATTCTTCTTATGCTCCTGTCAATGAGTCCCTAAGTTTTTGACCAAATTACTTTTTTAGTAGTAGTTTGGGTCATCTTGTGTGCAACTACCAGGGCATGCCAAATGAATTCGTAAATTCTTAGTAGCCAGTTGGCCATTTTGGTACATTCATAGTTCATTATTGTAGTTCTATTGGGCGTTAAAATTGTAAAACAGTTTAGTTATACATATAGTTTGTTTTGGGTTACAAGATTAGACTGTGTGTCTAAACTCATAGTTTAGTGGACAGGATATGAAATTTGAATGTTTAATTTAAGGTCTTAGGTAAAATAGCAATACCAATTTGTTAGGTTAGATTTAGTATCACAGAAGGAAATAGAAAGATTTATTAGCAGAATATGGTAGTACAATCTTCTTAAATATACATATTGTGCATCATATTCAACCGTCAATATCGGTGTGCAAATGGTTCGTTAGTTTTTATATTGGAAACTTTAAAAATATGATGTCATTTTTATAATTCATACATCAAATAAATCATTCAATACTAACTTAAAATTCAATTTATTTTTGACCTTTTAATAAAATAAAATAAAATAATTTATTGAATTTTAAAAAATGATCCAAACTTAAAAAGTAACTTATTACCCGACTACGGCGAAGCAAAAAGGAGGGTTATGATTTTGACCTGTAGGTTGTATATGTGGGTATGGATGTTCATCTGTCCCCTCTGAACTTCTATACTAGTAGGTAATCATAATTGGACAAATGAGGTTTCGTTGGAAGCCTCTTCATTTTCCGCTGGTTATAAGCTACATAAAATTTCGTTAAATTGACTACAGCGCCCTCTAGGGGACTTATAAAGTAAGGAGTTAAAAATTTTTTTTTCTTTACACTTTCTAGTACAGTTCAAGCAAAGCTCAAATATGTAAATATTAATACTCTAAAATAAGTGAAATAATTATTATAGTAAAGAATTAAAAAAAAAAGTGGATGGTTTCGTTAGCACATATCAAATATTTATACACTCCACTATGAGTTAAAAAAAAAGTTTAAAAACTGAAACCTGAAATATTTATAGGGATATGCTTAACGGATAGCCGTGGTCGTAATTGTTATTTTTATGATTCATTTATTCTAGGTAATTTATTAATTATTTAATTTAATTTAATAATTTATTAATTAATTAATAATATATTTATTATTCGTAAAGGATTCTAGTTGGGTAATTTGGATAATTTGTTATAATAGGTATTATAATTGCCATACACAATGCATATGGATGTGTGACAGAAAGTTTTGTTCAACTCTTCATAAACTACAGACTATAAATTTATGTAGGTACTTTAATATACTTTCAGATTCAGCCCAAACACAAGTTTGTCCCAATACCTGCTGAAGAAATGATTGCACCAGAAACATCAACTGAACCCGTTACAATGACATCCAAAACATCTGATCTAGAAGAAATTATACTTTCCAATCAACAACAAGAACCAGGTAACAAACAATCCCCAAATAATGAAAGTTACTAAATGTCACAAAGTAAGCAGAGCCATGAGTTACTATTTAGCGAACTATTGGTAACCTAGATCTATACATATAATAAAATGGTAGGAAAGTCAAAACTGTACATTGAATATTTTTTTAAAAGAATACTTGGGGTATGATCTACAATCGAAACAGAAACAAAAAATATAGTTTTTAGAATTTTTGTCTGTTTGTCTGTTTGTCTTTCCGGGATAAACTCAAAAAGTACTGCATGGATTTACTTCAAATTTGGCATGAAGATAGTTAAGAAGTCGGGTCAACATATAGGCTACATATTATCACGCTAGCAGTGTTATAATCGTAGGTGCGTTTGGTGCTGCATAGCGTTCACGCAGACGACGTCGCGGGCAGCAGCTAGTAATAAATAAATAATGTACCTACATATTACCGGCAGTTTGTATAATCACGTATTCTAAACAATACCTAGGTAACATATAGGACTAAAACGTGCTGGCAATATATGAAACATTATTTATTTTCATTGAGTTACTATGTACTAGTGTACTAGAGAAGACATCGCCTATATTTGTTGTGTCACATCAAACTGCGGCGCAGGGACCGCACTTCACTCAGACGTTTGCTAGCGCTTGTAGGTGAAAGGCCATACATGGTTTCTTTTAAATAAAGTTTGAAAAACATAAAACTGCCAATAATTCTTTAAAGCGCAAAGGAATGACTTTTCATCAATTTAGCAATAAGATTTTATTATTTTAAAATCAAATATGAATATTATTATTTTTGTCACCATGTTCAATGATTCATCATAGACTTAAAAAAATGAGATGGCAAATGTAGGTAAAATAATTGACCTAACATTATCTACGCCTAGAAAAAGCTTTTTGTTATTTTTATGATTTACTCTAAATGTGTTAATTTGTGCAATACACCGTTTTTCTATCTTTTTGCGATATATTCTATGTATAATGTGTTTGTTTATGAGAACATGACCTTCTCAAGGGGTTAGATAAAGGTACATTTGGAACATTTTTTTGTATGGCCACTCGTGCTTTAATAAACTAACAACCTGTATACAACAAGTATATACTTACCTATATTTTAAAACAAATGAATTATTAAAAAAATACTTGTCACCTCCTTTTTTATTTTTATTTACTACCAATAAAATAAAAATTTGGTAAGTACTTACTAGCTATTCACAAGTTTTCTAAAACATTTTGTTTATTTATTTGCAATTACAAATTAAACTATTCATGTAGTCCTCATGCTAAGTCTACGAAAAATTATAAAAATCTCCCTGATAAATAAAAGACATGAATACAAATTTGTTTAATAAATTTGCCCGGTAGAGATCGCTCACTAGCGTAAAAGGTGTGTTTTTTGTTCGTATTTTTTATTCTCTTTATTTATTTATTTATTTTTAATTTCTACCCAGAGCCCTCCGTTTATATTATATATTCTTCAGTGCCCACTTAGGCCTATAGTTTTGCACGTTTTATGTATTCATACATATTATCCGCAATTGTAAAAAATAATTTTATTAACTTTAATGAATAATACAGGTTTACATGGAAAAATATATTTTGGTGAAAAACAATAGAAAACTTGACACATGGCAGCTGAACATTTTTTTGTTATGTTCAAAACAGCCAGTGCACATCTCAGCAGATTATACTACTTCAACACGCCCCCTTTAATCTGCATTATCTACGAGCCCTAAACCTTTTACACAAAATAAATGTTTGGATATTGGCAAAGCTTTAGTAAAGATGTCAGCTATCATTAAATCCGTTGACAGATGTCTTAAGGTCAAAAATTTTTCTTTCAAAGCATTACGTACAAAATGAAATTTAATATCAATATGTTTGCTTCTGTTATGAAATTTAGGATCTTCAGCCAAACAAATTGCACCTCTATTGTCAACATGCATCACCACCTTAGCAAGGTCATCCAAACCTACTTCAGTTAATAAGCTATTCAAATATATACTCTCTTTCATAGATTCTGCCAGGCTTACGTATTCAGCTTCCGTTGATGATGTAGCTACTGATTTCTGTTTCTGTGATTTCCAAGATATCGCAGCATTACCAAGCATAAACAGATATCCAGAATATGAACATCTATCAAACAAGCAATTGCCCCAGTCTGCATCACTAAAACCATACAATGATTTGCCAGATTTCTTATAAAATAAAGAATGGTTTATAGTTTTCTTCAAATATCTCATTACACGTTTTGCACATATCCAGTGTAACTTACTTGGATTTTCCGTAAACTGAGCAAGTTTCGAGATCGTATGACAAATATCTGGTCTCGTTCCAATACCTATATACATGAGAGAACCAATGAGTTCTCTGTAAGGCCATGACTGTTGACATGTTATTTCAACACTTTTTGAAAAATTCATGCCAACTTCAAGTGGCGTCGATACAGTATTGCAATCTTCCATGTCGAATTTCTGCAAAACTTCTTTTATGTATTTTCTTTGAGAAAGCTTTACACCATCAACACATTTTTCAATTTCTAAGCCCAGACAATACTTTGCTGCTCCGAAATCTTTTAGGTCGAAATCTGTTGCTAATTCCTTTTTAAACTGTAGAATCCATTGCCTATCTTTACAGCTTATTAGAATATCATCTACATATATAGTCACCAGGAGTAAAAGACCATCTTCATTTTTCTTATAATATAAACAAGGCTCATTAAGTGTAGATTTCATTCCCATTTTTTCTAATTTTTCATTTAAACGTATGTACCACTGTCGTCCGGATTGTTTTAATCCATACAACGACCTTTTAAGTATACATATATTACCACCACCTTGTAGATCCTTTAACATCCTTTTTGCCCGCATCAAATTGTTTTCATCTGTACTATCATTCTTTATAATATGTTTTAAAATTTTCTCTAAATGTACTGGGATTCTCATATAAACTTCCTCATTAAGCATTCCATTTAAGTACGCTGTGTTAATATCCATTTGATGTATTTCCATATTAAATTCAGCAGCAAGAGCACACAATAATCTTATTGTTTGAAGTCTAGCTACCGGAGCGTACGTTTGGAAATAATTTACACCATACCGTTGGTTATAACCTTTGGCTACAAGTCTTGCCTTTTTCTTTTCAGTGCCATCAATGTTCTGTTTCTTTACTAAAACATAGCGACATCCTACAACATCACAGTTGTCAGGTTTCAAAACTATATCAAAAGTATTATTTTTAAGTAGACTTTGAACTTCTGACGAAATAGCTTCCATCCACCCTTCGCGTTCATCACCCGATAAAGCTTCATCTATAGATATTTCTATAGCTCCAGCAAAATGTTCATTTTCATAAAGCCTTTCACTGTCTTCTTGATCATATTGCATTGTTGTATTTTCTGTCACTTTATTATGATTCACTTCTTGACTGGTTTCTCTAACATTATATAGCTTCTTAGGCCTTCCACGTTGACCTCTTTGTATTTTCGGTCTTCCAGGCATTCTTTTTAATATTATCGGATTTGTTTTATCTTCATTTGCTCCACCAGTTGCATTTTCACTTGAATCGTCATTATCATTGTTATCATTGAAGCTATTTTGATGTACAATTTTAATATCATCACGTATTGTATCTTTATTAAATACTACATCAATTATCGATTCATTATTTGATTTCTTATCCTTTTCGATAATCTCATTTCCATCTCCATTGCTGTAAATTTTATTGATTTTGGTAATATAATTTTCTTGAAATTTCACGTCTCGTGCAATAACAGCTTTATGTTCGTCTGGTATCCATATTCTGTACCCTTTTGAAGTTCGTGGGTATCCCACCATTATGCCTTCTCGAGCACGTGCGACAAACTTATCTTTATTAGGCGTCTTATCCAAAACAAAACATTTAGAACCGAAACATCGCATGTACTCAATGTTAGCTGATTCTCCATACCACATGTTATATGGCGTATCACCATTAAAAGTATTAGTCGGACAACGATTTCTAATATGGCAGGCAGTTGCAACAGCATCAGCCCAAAAACCTTTAGACAGTCCCGAAGACAATAGCATACATCTCGCCATCTCCGTAAGAGTACGATTCATTCGCTCACTTATAGAGTTCATCTGAGGTGTATGTGCTATCGTCAAACGACGTTGAATTCCTTCTGTTCTTAGAAAATCATCGAATTCTTTGTTGCAGTATTCGCCACCGTTGTCAGACTGAAGAGCTTTAATTCTCATTCCAGATTGTTTTTCTATAAATGTTTTATACGTTTTAAACGCGCTTAATACCTCACTTTTCTTACTGAGCAAGTACACTTCGCACCAACGTGTACTGTCATCTATAAAAGTGAGGAAGTATTTAGCTCCACCTAGAGATTCGGTTCTCATTGGTCCAACGACGTCCGAATGGACAATCATTAATTTAGTGTTACATGGGCCTCTCGTCTTCAAGAACGGTAATGTAGTCATCTTTCCTTTCGCACATGTTTCACAGTCATGTAATCCATTCACATCATCTGTCTTTACATCAAATCCGTAAGTATTCAATAATTTCACAAGATCTCGAGCATTCAAATGACCCATACGTTCATGCCACAAACGTACATCTACATTCATAGCAATTAATGCGTCATTCATTCTATTTTTCACCTCTCTCACTCTGTATAAGTTACCCACACGATCGGCTGTCATTTTGATAACGCCTTTGTTATCAGTGACATAAGCAATATCACGTTTAAAAAGAACATTATGACCATTGTCAGTAATTTTGGCAACTGAAATTAAATTACTTCTTAAATTGGGAACGTACAAAGTATCGCGAAGCAGAATTTGACGTTTGTCTTGATCATTTGAAGCTACGAAATGAATATCACCCTTACCTTTGACATCTGTCGACAGATTACTAGCTAAATTCAATTTTGCAGTATACGGTAAAACCTCTTTACCAAAATTTTCAGGATCTTTGCAAAGATGAGATGTGCACCCACTATCTAAAATAAAAGAATTTTGAATTAAATTATTTGGTAAATCGCCACAATTAAACATTTCATAATTATCTTGTTCTTCAGTTACACATCCTATCTCATGATTTTCCTTCTTTATTTTGCAATCACTAGCTTTGTGACCATACTTATGACATTTATAACATTTGTACTTGAATGAACCACTGGAATTAGATGCAGTATTGACGGTCTTGAAAGACTTATTTCTCGTCCAATTTTTCTTAGCATACATAGCTCCTTGTATTTCAATAGTATTATTACTATGCCGCCTCGAGCTATCTTCTTCTAAAATTTTTATTTTTAATATTTCCACCGAAGGTAAATCATCGCGGGATTCCATTGCGCATCTAAAGTTATCATAACTTGCTGGTAAACTATATAACAATAATATTGATAACAAATCTTTGTGTATTTCGATTCCAATATTACTCAATTTATCTACAGCGTCCATAAATTTTGAAATATGTTCACGCACATCCTCGCCCTCTTGCATACGATGTAATGTTAACTGTTTCAATAAAATTGCTTTACGTGCAGGTCCTTTCGATGCATATATAGACTCGAGTTTCAACCACACCTCTCGTGCAGTCATGCACCCTCTTACGTGCCTTAACTCACTCGGACTAATTGATAAAATCAGATCTGCCTTCGCCTTTTCATCTGCAGCTAACCAATCATCTAATAATTTTTCATTACCTCGTTCAGAACATGGTCTTATATTTTTACCACTTACGTATTGCCAACTTTCCGTCTTAGTCAACAACGCTTGAACCTGTATTTTCCACGTTTCATAATTCTCCTTATCCAGTAACTCTATACGCACTGATTGAGACATAATTATATCAACGTTTACAATAAATATCCCATAACCTAATGAATAATACAGGTTTACATGGAAAAATATATTTTGGTGAAAAACAATAGAAAACTTGACACATGGCAGCTGAACATTTTTTTGTTATGTTCAAAACAGCCAGTGCACATCTCAGCAGATTATACTACTTCAACAAACTTTATGGTTAGTTTATAAATTTAGTAACTGAATGTTTAGTTTAGGTAGATGTTATAAAATTGTTATTAAATTTATATTTTATTCGTATTATGAATTTAAGTCAGCAATTCGAAAAGATTCAGTTTGATATCAATAAGAACATTTGACAACCGTTGGGCATTAAAACAGTCGTAGTGTGTACGCAATATATCAAATATCTTCATGGCAGCATAAACAGTAAATATGAATTGCGATGAGTTGCGAAAGCGTATTTGGTCATAGATAAATCATCAAAATTTTGGTTAGTTTCATTAAATCTAGTAAATAAATATAAAATAAAGTGTGAATTCTCATGAAATTTATTAGGTAGAAGACGAGCGTAATTAAGTAAAAGTAAAAAGTAAATTATGTTTTCGTTCCGGCAAAAAATAAATTTTATAAAACCTAATAAATAAAACTATTAAAACTTCTAATAAAATAAATAAAAAAATAAAATTTCATAAATAATTACTGAATTCATTCAATTTGATATGTTTTAAAATCAAATAGGTAGGTAAAATATCAGTTCTGTAATGTATAATCTATAACGATGACAGAGTAATATTTTTCTATGCACGTTGTTGACAGTTCATACCGCGTTTGCCCCGTACTATAATTATATAATTTTGCGACACACGTAGGTATTGCTATATAATCTGTCAAACTTTTATGTTAGGGTCACTGCTGATCTTGTTAGTGCAACTTTCAACAAATAGAAATGAAGATTGATGCAGATCATATTTGTTAAATAATAATAACTTCATAAAAAAATCTATAAATATTAAGACTGTTCATTCTATATTTCAGAATTATCTGGGAGACATATAAGAAAAACCTCTCCAGTCAAAAGTATTGAAAAATTGAAAAACAAATTAATAAATCTATCTTTTAAATGTAAAAATGAAAAAGAAAAGATAAGACTTGTGAAGAAGATGTCCAAAAATAGAACATTTTTGAAGACAGTAGATAAGCTGCCAAGAAACATCAAATTATTTACTTTGATGCAAATGAAATATAAAAAAAGCCAAAGGGAAGAAGATTTAGTTTGGAAGAAAAAATAATGGCACTTACTATATATAAACAAAGCCAAAAATGATATAGGCTACTCAGAAAAATGTTTGTTCTGCCGTCAAAACGCAGCCTACAGAATTTGTTAAGCTTTTTTAACATACAGCCAGGAATCAATCCAAAAATAATGGAAAATTTAAAACAACAAGTATGAAATCTGCCCGAAGAAAAAAAATTTGCACCCTTTTGTTCGATGAGGTGGCTCTATCAGTTAGTTTACAATTTGATTTAAAAAAAACATGAAATAATTTGATTCGAAGATAATGAAAACCAGAAGTCAAAGCTAATAGCTGACCATGCTCTGGTATTCATGATTAAAGGCATAAAATCCAAAACAAAACAGCCCATATGTTTTTCTTTTTGCCAGGGTGCAAAAAAAAAACATGAATTAAAGACTATTTTAACAAAAGTTATAAAAGATGTATTAGACACTGGCATAAAAATAGTTGCTACAGTATGCGATCAGGCAACAACAAATGCTGCTACTATAAAGAGCTTAAAACAAGAAACAAGAATTAAATATGTCAAAGAAAATAAAGAATACCAGAGCACAGCATATGAAATTGAAAATTTAAAAATTTGTCACATCTTTGATCCGCCTCATTTATTAAAAGGGTGTAAGAAATAATTTTATAAAAAAAAATTTTGAAATTTCATCAAAATGGAAAAGAAAAAGTTGCGAAGTGGGAGCACCTCAAACTGTTGCTCGAAGTGGATATAGGAGAAGATGATTCGTCTGGTGAATAAGTTAACCGAGAAGCACCTAAATGTAGAAAAAAATAATGAAATGAAAGTTAAATTCGCAGCTCAAGTTTTAGCCAAAGGGTGTCTTCAGCAATGCGCTTTTTAGCCAGTAAGTTTCATCTAATGTTTGTATATCCTACCTCGTTATGCAGGGTGACCACTCTTGTAAGCGAGTATGGTACAGGTCATTTGCAACAAATTTTGTTATGTATATGATTTTTCCAAAGTCAATCATTAGATTTTTTTAATTTTAATATTTTTTTTTAAAAATGGCTATGCGTCCTCTTTAGGCTTGAATAAAAATAATGTTTTCGAAGATTTTTAATAATTTTTTATTTGCTACATTCCAGTAACTAAATCGACTCTAAATAAGATACATTTATTTGCCTTATATAGATGCATAGCTTCAGACAAATAAAAATAGCACAAAACTTTTCATATCTCGTTCATAAAAACTTGATTTTGGTGTTTATTAGTAAGAATTGGAAAAAAAATATTTGAAAAACACTGTGACTTTAGTTGGCATATTATTTTAAAAACATCTAAAGTTAATTAGCTCTAATACGAGGTATTAGAATCTAAAATCGATGGAGAAACCACGAAGTCATGACCAATAGAAAAGACCAAAGTAGAGCCCGAAAACAAAATACTTACAATCAAAGGACTCGAGCGCAGGAGTCGAGGCCTTGCTTGCCCCTTACTCAGTCCGCTCTTACGGCTTACTTTGGTTGGATGTACTCTAGCTTATTTAGCTTATTTGCTCACAGTTTCTGAATTTTAGTTTTTGTTTCTTGACCCTGTGTTCTGTGATTGCCTACGGATTGACTAATTGTCAGGTTAGTCTGACTAACAATGGCTGTTAGAGGCAGAAGAAGATCGTATACCCTAATCGCCGACTGCCCACGAATTGTTTGAACGAGCACACGGGCAGCAGGCATATTCAGATATCAGACTTTGTTCTCAGACTAACCTGACAATCAGTCAATCAGAATAACACAGGGTCAAGAAACACACAAAAGTCCAGGAGAAAAAGCCAAGTCGTTAGAGAAAATGAATCTAAGAGAGCACATATGAACACAGTATACGTAAGGGCGGGGCCGTGTAATGGTGCATACAGATTGCTGCAATGGAACTTGTGTACGCACCATTACGGCACGACACCGGCGCCATGCCGTGCCACAGCGCCTTCCACGGCGCGTCGCTCATTGTATTGTATTGTATTGTATTGTGTTGTGTTGTATTGTATTGTCAGCAAACAACTTCGACGTTTCACTGGCGGGGTGCGCCGCGCCGCTTAGCTGTTTTTAAAATAATATGCCAACTACAGTCACCGTGTTTTTTAGTGTTAAAATCAAGTGCTTATGAGCAAGACTTGAAGAAATTTGTGCTATATTTATTTGTCTGAAGCACTGCATCTAAATAAGGCAAATAAATGTACCTTATTTAGAGTCGATTTAGTGACTGGAATGTAGCAAATAAAAATTATATTTTTATTTTTATTCAAGCCTAAAGAGGACTCAGTCATTTAAAAAAAAAATATTAAAATTGAAATATCTCATTAATGATTGGCTTTGGCCAAAATTGGTTGCAAATGACCTGTACCATACTCCCTTACAAGGGTGTTCACTAGTTACCGATCACCGTGTATATGGGATCTGTCGTGATGAATGGATGACCCTGTTATGTAGTTGGGTCGAATAACATCGTATCTTCATGCCAGGATTCACCATTTAAAAGTAGCATGAACTTTTATACTCTTTTTTTTAAATTTCGATACTTTTTTCTTTGATTCCATTGCAATTTCATCAAATGTAGGTGTTTACGTGTATTTTTTCACGTATTATACTCCATATTATATTTATTTTTAATACATTCTTTTAATACGTTCTTAGTAAATATTATAAAAAATGTAGTATTGAGATATTATTAAGTATTATTTATTTATTAAATAAAAGAAAATTATATATATGAAAAAGGATATATACATGTAAATGACGTTTAACTTTAACCAAAGGCAGAACATTATATCCTATAGTTCGGCCGTTCAGAGAATGCGTTCCTGACACATCGCGATTTAACTGACGACGTAATTTTGTAATGGCGTTGCAGTTACGATAAAAAATATTTTTGCTGGTTGTTTACCGTTTTAACAATTGATGAGCATTAAAACAACATTATTATATCAATAATCAATGAATTTTATAATTTTGTGCCAAACTGAGTATCAAATAACTTGGTAAACAATATTTTTCAAAATTTATACTGCGCTATTACAAGGTTATGTCAAAGCTTTATATTTGTAGTGCTGTGCTAACAATAACAGGCTATAACAGTATCGTAATCTGTTCTTAAACAGGTATACTTTATGAAATAATACGTTTTGTTTTTCATTTTAAGAATTTGAAAATAATGGACTATAAGATAACTTTTATTAAATTAAAAAATAAAACTATGACCAAACCGAATGCGCGAAAAAAGTTGGTTACAAGCAAAAGGCATTGACGCAAATATGCAGATGCTAAGAGCAGAGCTAATTAAATTAGTTAAAGAAGATAAAGTGGCAAATGTGCGATACGAAATCGATAAAATGGCTTTGGAGTACGGTCATCGCGTTCTAAGAATTCCATCGTATCATTGCCAATATAACGCGATTGAGCTAATCTGGGCTCAAATAAAAGGTTACGCCGCCCGCCACTATACTTGCCCTCCATTCAGCACGAAAAAGATGATGACCCTATTAAAAGAAGCCTGCGGGGAAGTCACTAGAGATGACTGGGCAAAGGTTGTTGAAAGACTAAAAACCTGATTATGGAACATTTTGACCGAGATATCAGGATTGATTCTGTTATTGATAATAAAATAATTATACATGTAGGCGAAGATGATGATGAAGACACTACCTCCTCAAGCGAATCGGAGTCTGGTTAATATTCTGTACGCACATTCAATTCAATGTACTTTATTGCATAGAAATACAGATAACTTTGTAACAAAAAAAAAAAAAACATTTTTATTATATTTATATTACCTTTTTTTGGTTTCCACTTAAATTACTAAAACATAAATTTTAAATGATTCCGCCAATGTAAAACGAAAATAATCTTAAAAATAACGCGGCGTTTCATTTTGGAGGAACGGTAACGAACTCAGTGTTATGTTGTGCCCATCACTAGTCGTGACTAACTGATAGGTGTCAGGAACGCATTCTCTGAACGGCCGAACTATAGTCCTTTGACATTATTTTCTATAGTTTATAGGAGCCTTATTTAGCCAAGATTATTTATAATATTTCTTGTGATAACAAATCTCAAAAACACAATTGTGATGATTTTTAACGCTATAACGCAACGGATGGAATGAAAAAAGTTGCGAAATTTGTCCATTAATTAAATTTAAATTTATCCATTATTCACGACAGACCTTGTTTATAAACATCCATCGTTCACGAATTTTCATATAATATTTTTTGTCATTAACACAACTTAATAAAAATTAAGTTTCAAAACTACGAGTAAAATCCGACTACTAAAAATACGCTCTAAAAACTACGAAACGAGAAAATAGTCTCCGCTGAAATATTAATGTATTTTTATACGTCATACTGATAGAGATATGATGTTGAAAGAGGAAAGAAAAATGTTGCCACTTTGATTTTATTTAATTGTTAAACATACATACATAACTTCACGCCTGTATCCCTTACTGGGTGGGCAGAACACCAGAGGTTATGAAACCATCTGATGTCGCGTTTGACAAGTTTGGGACCATTATAATGTTGGTAAGAGACATGGGTTGCCGTGACATGGGGTCAGCCTATCGCCCACATCCAATAAAATCTCGGTCTCTTAACTGACTTTTACAGTACGCCCGGGAAGAGAAGTAGCTGGCATTTTCTATGTTTTTGCTTTGCTCCCAGTCCAGCATGGTTATCCTTTAAGCGTAGGTATCTCTATCAGTATAACGTATAAAAATACATAAATATTTCAGCGGCGACTATTTTCTTGTTTTTTTTTTTCCATTTTGGAGTAATAGTGTTTGTGGGGGATAGCTCCAGTGGACTGTATAGTCTATGAATTCGATTACGATTTAGTCAAATGATGCGCTATCCACCCACTCTATTAGCTGGAATCGATGCGAGGGGCAAAAGGAAAATGCGAATTCACCACTTAACACGGTCGTGAAAGTCCAGCCGCGCGGCACTGTAACACTCGCGAATACGCCACAAGCACACTCTATTTCCCGCGCTCTTCTGTCACTGTATTCTGCCTTCAGTCTTCTGTCTTCTATATTGACTTCAGGCTTCTATATGAGTCTTCGGGCTTGAGAGATTCACTGTACTGTTGCTTGAGGCTTCTTTCGGAAACTTCTTTCTTCCGGAGATCTTCACTCTTCGGGATCTTTTCGGCGAATCCCTCGCGAATGTATCGCTGGCGGAGTGTGGCGCATTCTTAAGTGATTTTGTGCAGGCGCGCAAGGATACCGCACAAGAGAGAGTAATGCAAGCGTGCGAGCGGGACACACATATGTCTGTCTCGCTCGAATCTAATTCGAACTTTCTAGACTTTTCTAATAAGATTCTAACTAGATTTGACTATTCTTATTAGATCTTTACTATATTCTAATTGGAAACCTATTTACAAATTCTATTATATATTTAGATCTCTCTCTCTCTGTGCGGGAATGATAAGACTTTCAAAACCATTTCTTTATTTCCATAATCTATCCTAATACAAATCGAGCTATTTTCAGGCTATAATCACATAAGCTTCATTATCATAGCGGCTATTAATTAATCAAATTACAACGATTAAGCAAACACTGTTTTAAGCTATAAAACTGTTATAAACTTCTTACAAACTAACACTTGTATGTGACGCTATTCACTATAAACACTATAAAAACACTATGAAACACTATTTTAAACGTTCTTAGCTCTTTAAGAGAGTCTTATAAAACACTATAATACACTATCTATATACACTGTTTAAGTTTATATAACTGTCTTATCGTCACTGTCCTGCACAGTGTTCACATATTTGAGCCTTTCTAACAAGCTCTTTCATTTGACACCCCAAACAAAGCAGTCAAGTTTTTTTAAAGTTTTTTACTTTCAGTCCCCGAGAGAGCGCTGTAGTCTATTTAACGTGACTTTATGTAGCCTATACCCAGTGGACAGGCAACAGACTTCCAACGACATTTGTCAAATATTATAACTAGTTAAGATGTTATGAGGGAACAAATGAACATCCATACCCACATATGTATGTACATATATTACTTCCATACAGGTAAAAATCTTAACCCTCCTTTTTGCTTCGCCGTATTCGAGTAAAAAGCTAATAAAATCTAATATCGATAAAAACTCTTAAAAATATATATGTTTCAGAACACAACATCCTGCCAGCGGAGTGTGAGGAAACAGCTGATCTTCTATTAATATTCGACAAATTATTTTATTCTTTTAATTGCCACTCATATCAAGATTCAGCAAAAGTTCTCAAGGGGTGTCTGAAAAATAACTCGCCACAATTCAAGTTCTGGCACGATATTATACCAGTTTTGGAGTCAATGGTGTTTATTGCAACAAAAAGACAACCCAATGGAAGCGAATTGTTCACCTATGAAGAATACCATCACTCCAAAACTGGATTTTGAACATCAAGACATTCATAGAAATGTTTGACTACTTAAAAACAAACCATAATTTAAGGAATGTAATAACTAGACATTTTAATCAATCACGTGAGAACTTTTTTAGTTGCATTAGAAGCAATGGTATTCGAAATTTTAATCCCACGTGTCTTCAATTTATTAGTGCATACAAAACTTTAATTATAAATAATTTTGATTCGCCTCACTCATCATCATCATCACAACTCTTTGTAATGAGCCCACTGCAGGGCATGAGTCTCTCCCCTGGGTGACGAGGAGGTATAGGCCATAATTCACCAAGCTGGCCCAGTGCTGGGTGGTGGATGCCAGTATTTTCAGGGCGCCAAGATGGCTTCTGACAAACCCTAACGACTACAGTATACAATTATACAGCACCCGGGACCGACTGCTTAACGTGCCCTCCGAAGCACGGAAGTCGTCGTGAGAAATAAATAATAATAATAAATAATATTTTATTTATTTATTTTGGCTTCTTGGCCCAATTGATACAATTATTTCATTACAACCTATGTACTATGTTAGTAAATTACAAATGTCACCGCAAGATAAACAACATAATTTAATTAAATTAAAATATTAGATACTAATTAAATATACTTTAAATTAAACTGCGATGGCGATAAACAGTTTATAAATTGAAAATTTTTGCTACTTATGTTTAAAACAAATTCAAATAAGAAATAAATAATAATAATAACAATAAATAGTATACCTAATTCAAATTCAAATCAATTATTTCAATTAATTAAAGATCATAAAGAATTAAAATAATAATAAATAAATATAACAAATTGTCATGAAAATAAACAGTATTACAAATTGAATGTTAAAGTGAAATGTCAATATAATTAAACCTAAACCGATGAAATGACGGTCACCCATCCAAGTACCGACCCCGCCGAACGTTGCTTAACCTGTGATATCGTATGATACACACTGTAACCACGGCGCCACGACGACTTCGGCGCTAATTGTGAAAATGATGATAATCAATCAATGCAATCACTTAAATGTTCAGAAACTTATGATTAATAAACCTGATTTTGCATGTAATATTGATTCTCTTTTAATTACAATGGATGAAATGAAATTGAGAGATTTAATTGAATTAATACACATTGAATCAAAAAAGTAAGTAAAAGCAGGTTATGTTATAAAAAAATGCAAGACAAAAATTTGTAAAAACTGTGTAACATGCTCAAATGAATTACTGGCTACAGATAGAAATGTTGATTCATTCACTTATGAAATTGATTATACGAAAAAATCATAAAATTTTGCATGCGACGCTTTTATTAATTTGTTGAATGAAATATACCTTATGATTATAACTTGCTTGAAGGAATCACCTGAAATACCGTTTTTAAAGGATAAGATTTTATTTTTTATTAAATGTCATTGTGATTTTGATTCTATAATTACTTGTAGTAGACATAAAGTTGAATTGATTGAATTTATAATGAATTTGTCAATAAAATTGATTATTCATAGCTGGTGCACTGGGATTAACCGGATATTGAGTGGCAAAATAACCCAATTTGATCAAAGTGATTCGTAAATTACAGGCTTATAATTATTATATAAAACATTGTAAAAAGAAATAATAACAATATATAAAAGAAACAGGTGTATTTTTTTGTTACGTTATCCAAAATAGTATACCAATAACAAAAAAAAACAACTTACCAACCTGTCCCTTTCAGATTTAAGCAACTCTTGACGTGAATTTTGGCAATCTTAATTTACGTTTTTTACCAGATTATTTTACCAAAATTTGCGGTAAAAGTTGCTTAAATTTTGGAGCTGTTCTAAAAACAAATATACCTGCCGCCCGCTCCGTATTCACAAATGTAGGACAGCGCCATCTAGTAATTGCGGCATCTATTAATTCTAGCTTTTAAAGTGAAGTTGCCTATCTATACTAGTATAATATATATGTAATAATTCTATGAGCCCAGCTTCATTGGCGACTTTGAACGAACTTTTAGCAATAATACGTTACAAAAGGTTCCTTGTTATTTATGTAGATGACTCTGTATGTAAAAATGCATCTACGGTAATTAAAAACTCTCTTCCTTGCCATAGGGAACGTGCAGGAAACTTAGACCCGTCATCGTGCTTTCAATTATTACTGAGACTATACTAAGGTTTATCTAATAAATAAACAAAATATCATTTTCAAATTAACATTTTTTTTAACATAAATATACAATTTTAACTAGGTATGTCTATTATCCTAAGTTAACAAATCTTTTTTAACTATATTAATACCAGTGTTAACTTCTTCTTTCATTCGATTGTAGATTGACTGTCTTGACTTTAAAATACTTACCTTTCTCTTTGGTCAGACTCAGACCATTCATGATTGACTCGATTTTATTCTATTTTGCACAAATTATGAAGAGAAAACCGAATTTGGACTTGTATGGGAAAAAGTACGATTCATTATTGCATTTAGCGACGTCTAGTAGCTACTGGCGGTACTTAAATGGAGCTAAATACGTAGTGTAAAAAACAGGGATGGCTGTTTGAATAGTTCTGTTTGCAGCCGGTAGGTGTCACTACTAGTAAATTTCTTTCACTTCTAACTAGATTTGACTAGAATCTCGTTTTTTCTTCCAGTTTAAAAAAACACTATTGGAATTAACTGTTTTTGTTCTTTACGACTAATATGCGTTTTCTTTGTAAGTCATAAATAGCTATGTGTTTCTAAAAAAAATATCGTATGCCTTGACTGCAATCCAATTTTATTCTTATTATAATTCTCAAGAAAAGTCCATAGGTAAGTAGGTATTGTGACAATAAATAAAGGTCTTTGGATACGTCAATAGCTATCATGCCATGACATACTGAGATTTAAAAAAACACTCATTTAAAATATCGGTTGCTGATCTAATAATACAGAATATATAAACGCTAATACCTTTAACTATAGGAATACCTATGATGTGTACTTATTTGAGAAAGAGCAATTGAAATAATAGTAGAAAATAAGTATTTATTTATTGTTTGCGCTGATGATGGCGCTGAATAGATCTCCTTGTATGGGTTGAGGTTCCTCTTCAATGAATAGATTTATTTAAAGTATCAATGTAAAGATTTAATGCAATAATTAAAGTTAAAGTAATACAATAAAGTACATAAGTATTACAAAGTGCTTTAAAGCTTAGGTACGTACGTCGAATTGTTGCGAATGATGTTGAGAGTGGTGCCCGCGTCGTAAGTCGTCACTCGTCCCCCCCGAGGGGGGAACGGTGGAGTCCGCTCGGGGCAATGGCCCCTTTCGGGAGGCAGCAGCGCGGCCCTAAAAATAGAGCCGGTCTTTGGGTGGCCGATGGCGTGGCGTCGTTGGTGGCCTAGCTTCACCCGCGATCAAGCCCGCCGGCGGTCTATCGCAAGACAGGCGGCCGTCGGGCGATCTGCGTGGGAAGCTAGGGGGTCAGATGGCCGGCTACTGCCTCCAACTGAAGAATTCCCTTCTTCAGGGCGGGCTCTGGGTCTTTGGAGACCTGCAGAGCGTGTAGTGCAGTCTTCAGGATCGTCAGCGCGGCCTTTATGGCGGCGCTGGCGGGGTCGTCGGTTTTGGTGGGGGCCGCGGCCGTCTCAACGCGAGGGGCGGAGGTTGGCTCGCGGCGCCGTGCAGTCGGCGCGGTATGTTCGGCGGCGCCGGCTGGGTTGTCGTGTCCGGTCGGGGCCGCGACTGGCTCTACGCCTGGGGCGGAGCTACAGTCGCGACGCCGTTGGTCATAATTGGTAGGGGCCGTGACCGCCTCGACGCACTGGGCGGAGGCTGGTCGGCGGCGCCTTCTCCTCCTCGTCTTCTTCGGGGCGGCCGTCGCCGGGTTGGCGGGAGCCATAAGGCTCGCCTGGCCCGGGGCGGCTGGGACATCTTTAGTTTGGGCGACAGTGCCCGCCTTCCTGTTGCGCGCCTCGCGTTGGAAGACGCGACACGCTGCGCTACTTGCGGGGTGTGACTCCCCGCAATTAGCGCACGTGGCGGGCTCCTCACGCGGGCGCGGGCACTCTGCGGCGTGGTGCTCGCCCCCGCACCGCACACAAGCAATAGGCCTGTGGCAGTGGTGGGACGAGTGCACTGTGCCGGACCTCTCCTGCCTCGCCAGGACTCAATCCTGATCCCTGGCATGCACAAGAGCTCCGACACAGCGTAGACGTCAGCGAAGTTCTTGGTACGGGCGATCTGGGCGTAGAATATGCAGCCCGGGCGCCCGTGTCGAGCGCGGATGGGCCGCACATACTCCGCCTGAAAGGAGAGCTGGTTTAGCTCATCCTGGATGTCCTGGGCTGGGGTGTCGGCGGGGAGGCCGCGGATCGCCACCTTGATATGCCGCTCAGCCGGAAGCGAGTAGGAAAACCAAGAGATCTTCTCGGTCGCTTCCAGCTGAGTGAGATATCGCTGGACGACGCGGTATTCCACGTCGTCGTTAGGCGTGAACCGCATGCCTTTCCCGAACGGTCGCACGTTCGCTGGGCGGCCGAGCTCGTCCCTCAACCGGCGAACGTGAGTCTGCCAGTTGGGGAGGGTCTCGACAATCAGCGGTGGGTACCGCGTCTTCGTCGTGATTTTCGGCGGCGTGGGCGGCGTCGGCGAGGCGGCGGTGGCGCGGGCGGCCGGCTGGGTTGCCGGGGCTCGCGCGGCAGGCTGCATCGCCGGTGCCTTGCCACGCGGCTGCGCAGGCGCAGGCCGCTTTGCGGGCGGCGGCGGTGTCGGCGGTGAGGCCGCAACCGATGCGTAATCCATGGCGGCGGTGGACGCCGGAGCACCGTCCATGTCCGGTGAGGTCGACAGGACCGGCATGCTCAACGGCGTCCCTTGGGATGGCGACGTGGGGCGCCCCTGGATAGGGGGCGCGGCTGCGGCGGCGAGGGGTGCGGCGGGGGGGGCCCCGGAGGGCACCTTTCGTCTGCGCGCCTCGGCTTGTTGCCTCGGTGGTAGGCGGGGAGGCTGGCGCGGCGTTTCCGTGAGCATCTGGTCCGGCGGGGTGCCCACAGGTTGCGGGCGCGCGCGGACCGGCGTCTGCAGAGGCGTCGGCGGTGGTGCGGGGAAGAATTCGTCACCCGCCCCGGTAGTGGCGGGCGACAAACTCCATTCCCCAGCGGTGGCGTTCGTGGTCGTGGGCGCGGGTAACACGGGCGGCGCCGGGCTGTCGTCCCTACCTGACGAGGCAGATAGGTACGCCCGGCGAAGCGCGCTGTGTCGCCGCGCTGGTGCCTTGCGGCGGCGTGCGGTTTGCTCGCGGCCGCAGCGCTGCCTCGGCGTCGGCATGGTGGCGGAATGCGGGTTTGGTTGTCTGGGCGGTGGTGAGCGCAGCGGCAAGGTGGCCGCCGGCGTCGTCACCGGTTGTCTCATGCCAGCGGACGGTGAGTCGGTCCGATGCGGGGAGACTGCCGGCGCCCTAGTCGATGGCAGGGTCGGCGCGCGACACGGCGACACTGCCCCCCCGGCAGCGTCAGCGACGTGCGCAGCGGCCGGCGTGACCTTCGGCACGGGCGGCGACGGTCCCCCCGGTTTGTGGGCCGGCTTGACGGCCGGTGGTGGAGCGGGTTTGACTGGAGCAGCGGGCTCGGCGGCGGGCGACCTTTTCGACTGCGACTTCTTCTTCTCGCTGGCGGCGGCCGGTTGGCGGCGCGCGGCGGGAAGTGGCGCAGGAGCGGTCGGCTTCCTTTGCGGCGGTTGGGTCGGCATGGCGATGCCGGGCGAATTTCGCGGAGGGCGACTGCCTCTCTGCGACCCTTAGTCGGGGAGCACTGGTCGGCCCGAGGCCCTTACCCGGGGCTTGCCGCTGGTGGCAGACCGGGCAGGTACCAAGGGCGGGACTGGCCCCCTAACCAGGACGACTTTCGTGAAAGGCAGTCACGGGCGCGGGAAACCGCGGGCGCTCGATTCCGCCAAGGCGGAAGAGTGCGATACACGAAGGTGAGCGAGAGGTCCGTGCAGAGGGAGAACACTGTAGGCGGTCGTGGCCAATCCAGTGGTGCCCGCTGCTCTTGCGCCATCGGTTTTATAGGGGCTGTAGTCAGCGCCCCCAGTGGGACTTCTTGGAACTTCGACCAAGCTCCATGTGTCGTAGTTCCGCTGCTCATACAAACATACATACATACAGGTCAAGATGATAACCCTCATTTCGGGTAAAGATGCATATATTTTCATTAATATTTTTCGGGCAATCTACGGCAACCAGGTTCCCAAAACGGCGCAACACCGAGTTTCTAAAACTTTATTTGTAATTCTACCCCAGCCTCCAAACCGG
The DNA here is from genome assembly GCA_944452665.1 of Stenoptilia bipunctidactyla. NCBI lineage: Eukaryota > Metazoa > Arthropoda > Insecta > Lepidoptera > Pterophoridae > Stenoptilia > Stenoptilia bipunctidactyla. The sequence goes on along the minus strand of OX101721.1, from coordinate 50,770,955 downwards.
CACAGCTGAAAATCAGCGCTGCAGCCTTCGGCTGTGGCATTTGCTGAGCTGTTGTCGTTTTCGACAATTTTTATTATTAATTTATATTTAGTTATTTGTGTTTGTAAAATGTTTTTACTGTCTAATAAATCATTTCTTTCTTTCTAAAAAGTGTTTAAATTTGTGTGAAAATGGTAAAAACTGTACTACTTTTCAACCGACTTTAAAAAAGGAGGAGGTTCTCAATTCGTCTGTATGTTTTTTTTTTGTGTCTTTGTTACACGATATTTCGGACAATTATGAATAGATTTTGAAAATTGTTGTTTCATATAATAGAGAATACCTACTTCATAGTTGGTCCCATTTAAATTTCGTTGAGAATTTCATTGAAAATTTCAAACTTTTGAAAAAATATGTATGATTTCGGAGAATGTTTACGTTGATGACATTCTCAACTTTTTTTTTTGTCAAAGTTTTGACGTGAAGTCGGTTTTTTTTAATGCTCTGCATTCGTTGATTATTTCGATTACTTGTTTCTCAAATAAATATATTACAATTTCCATTATATATTTTCTTTACTTTAGTCAACCGTTACATTTTACAAGGTTTTGAAATTAAGTGGGCCTTTCTTGGCGCCCGTACTATATGATCCCAGAACAGGCTCCGCTTTAGTTCCTACAGGAAGGAAATGGATCTTCATAAGAATATTTAAGTAAAATAAATATATAAGTAAATATATGAGTTATCAATTTCCATTTCGTTTGTTAAAGTTTGATGATATCTTGTAAATTGTAATTATGTAATAATTGAACCTTGTTTTATATCCATTTCTTTTGAGTGGGCAGAATATAACGGGAAATAGTGTACAATAGGTCTCTATGTTACTAGGTTATAATGCCACTTGAAATGTCAAGTAATCGACTTTTAACGTATGTAGGTTATTATAACGCTAACTTATTACTTAAAAATGTATGCTTATTTTTATAGTTAAGTTTTGAGATTAAATAATTAATAAAGATCAGTGTTAGATCGACTATCTTTGGGTTTGCTTCTTACATCCTTCATCTCTGACTCATCACATCACTGTAGAAACCCACTACACTGATTTTTAAATGAAAATAAAATACCCATTTATTAGGTTTCGCATATAGAAATAGTAACGTTGCATAGCACTATCAAATAATTCAGAGGCGCACTAACTGGATGAACGTCATTCAACTTCAGCCTCTGCACAATGCCTGAAAGCGACGACATGAAATCGGATTAGAGAGAGATTCTCGTATTCGATAATTTGGTTTGGGAACATCAAACACGTGATGTGCCTGCGGGCTATATTCCCAATGTTTCCACTGCCGGTCAAATTAGTTCCTATTTTTTTTTTATTTTATTTTTTTTATTTATTCCTATTTAATAAATATCAATATTTTTCATTAATTATGTAGGTAAATCATCGTTTAAGTTTAATTTGTTAAGTATATCTATATTAAAAAGCACACCATGATATTTTTTATTTTTATAGAGATTTGTGAAGAATTGCACTTTTACATACATACATAACCTCACGCCTGTTTCTCTTTGGGGTAGGCAGAGGCAAGGGAACACCAATTGCTTCGATCCAGACATACCTCTTTTGCTTCCTCCACGGTCAATAATCTTTTCATACATGATCGCCGGTTACGGGTAATAGCACTTTTATTTCCATTTTTATAAACTTAAAATCGATGTTTCTTAGTAGGTATATGATTTGAAATTTATGACCGGTAAAACATTAAAATAAAATAATAATAAATAGTTCGGGCAACGGCACATCTCTACATGGGAGGGATTAGAGCTTGTTAGCTTGATCCTGTATGTAAATTGATCCTGACACTAGAGTAATGAATTCGCCCAGTCATCACTGGAATATCCTAAGTGGATGCGGAAACTCGTGTAGGGGATAAAAATAAAAAAAGTTTTTCGCTATATTTATTGGTAAATACAAATGAATATTTAACACTACGGTACACTATTTTATTTTATTATTATTTAAAAGTTTTTATTTAACTTTAATGCCTGTAAATATGTATGTAAGTATGTTCGGGTGAACGTTACAACTCAATTTTGAAGCAGATATCTTTAACCGATTGAGCTGAAATTTTGTATACCTACACGTTCAGTTTAGAAGACAATGCATGGTTAATGGTAAGACGTCATTCTAAATTCAACATGGTGCCATTCCTAAGATGATATGGGTATCAAATGAAAGAGCTTGCTGAGAATAACACGAAAAAATGTGTCGTCACTTTAAATTCAATGTGACGTTACTCTTCAATATGGCGGAGTAATTTTATGCATTCCTAAAATATGGGTATCAAATGAAAGGGCTTGCTGAGTATAACACACTTGCCTATAATTTGACGACCGGTTGGCGTAGTAGTAACAAACATTGCCTCTAAGCTAAAGTTCGAATCCCGGCGGCGGTGAATATATGTGAGCCATCAAAATTTTTTTTTTATTAGAAACATTTTATTTTCATTAAATTTCATTTATCAACATGTAGGTTCGGTTTCCTGGGAAAAAAAAGCGCTGAAACTCATCTCGTGTTGCATTCATCAGATGAATTGAAGTACCTACTCGTAATTAGGTACTTAGTTTGAGAATATTATTATTATTATTAAATCTTTATTCACAATAGGTTACATTTTTTTGTTATGGCTATATTAACAATGCTGCAAAAACCGCTATGGGTTTATACGTAGCACAGGTCGCTGCGTCGATGATACAAAAATAAACAAAAACATAATATAATATGACAATCAAACTTTAGAAACAAACAAAAAAAAAAATTACTTATTTATTATATACTGAATAGCATGGCAATCCAGTGTCCACGGCATCCGCAATAAAATGGTTTTTTAGTGACAGTTAAATTTTTTATTTTGATTACACCTATGTTACTTTGCATATTTGTAGGCAATTTATTTATAATATTTGGTAACATGAATTGCCAAGTCCTCATACCGTAAAAATTATTGTATTTAGGTAATACATATTTGGAGATATAAGATAGGGTTCTCAATCTAGTCGGTCTCTGTTGGATTTTGGGCGCTTCCACGTTATGGTGTTCTTGTAATAACACCACTATGCTCACCTTATGGAAGGAATTCACAACTTTGCAGTATTTAAATAAACCTAGGGGGTCATTTTTATATTTTATTTTTATACGATGTGGTACTATGGTCTTTAAGATGGATAGTTGTAGTTTGTAAATTCTCTCCATGTAAGTGTTAAATAAAAGTTCTACCGTAGCTACTTATTCCATAGTTAATAATGGAGTCGGCCAGTGACATGTACAATACGCGTAATATTTTGTATGGCAATTTGTACTTTAAAATTGAAAGTTTTGCAAGTACTGCTCGTAATCTGTTGCACACGTAGTCTATGTGAGAAGCCCAGTTAAACTTATCGTCTATGATAAGACCCAGGTACGTATGTTGATTCGTAGGCTTTAGAGTTTCACAGGTACATGTGTAGCTGCCGTTGGAGTGCAGACACCGATGCTCGTGTACACATAACGTGGGCGCGATTGAACTTTTGATATGTGATGAGTGTATATGCATATTTTTTGTTTTGTTAGAGTTAATCACGAGGCCCACGTCATGTGCCCACTTGCACAGTTTGTCCAGCTTATTTTGTAGGCCTGTTTGCGCGTCGTAAATATCTTTGCTATAAGCGATAATGCATGTATCGTCCGCAAACTGATATACACCCCCCTCCGGAAATAAGTTACACATGTCATTTACGTAAAGTAGGTATTCTGTGGGTCCTAGTATTGATCCCTGCGCCGTGCCCTTCTCGGTAGGTATTTTATCACTCACCATCGTATATCTGTTCCTGTGGTAGTCCCGGAACCACTCCAGTAACGGTCCCTGTATACCGTTTTGTTCGAGCTTAGTAAACAAGGTTGAATATTCCAAAATTTCGAAGGCTTTGCTGAAGTCAATGAAAGCCACGAGTACGTGTTGGCGATAGTTTAGGCACTCGTTGACCTTATTACTAACGTTGGCGAGCAATTGAGAGGTATTTCGGTTTTTTTGGAATCCGTATTGATTATTATTTATAATTTTGTTTTGGTTTAAGAATTTATTAATTAGAGTGCCAAAATACCTTTCAATTATTTTATCTATACACGATAAGATGGTTATAGGTCTGTAATTATTTATATCAGTGAAGGAGCCTTTTTTATTTATAGGTCTTACAATACCTACTTTTAAGCAATCAGGGTACAAGGACGTGGCAATGCATGCGTTAATTAGGTGAGTTATTACCGGTGAGAGCTCACAGTTTATACTTTTCAAATCTCTAACACGAATGCCGTCAACTCCTGGCCTTTTTTTATCATTTAAATGGTTAATTATGGTAAATATTACATCACTGCTAGCCTTTTCAATCCGCATGGAAACTTTAGAAGGCCTTATATAAGAATCGTCAGTTAATAAGGGCGTATTGCAATAGGAACATAAGTCTTTAACATTTTTTTTTAAATTGTAGGCAAAGTTATTGGCGACATCTGGTGGTTTTAATTTGAAATGTTTTAATAGTACCTCGTTAATGGACTTATAAATTTTACCACACAAGTTGTTTATTATTTTCCATATTTTGGAAGAGTTGTGAAAGTTTTCTTGAACTTTTTTCATTGTATAAGAGTTTTTTACATAATTTATGTACTTGTTTGTTTTATTACGATAAGTATTGTACAATAATCTATTAATTCTATTAGTTTCATCTTTCCTCCATATAGAAAATAACTCTTCTTTTTTTACACATATGTTTAATTCTTTCATTCATCCATTGACAGTTTTCTCTTTTATTTATTTTAATTTGCACGCTAAATTTACATTTTTCATATACATAATTAAAGTTGCTTGTTATGAAGTTTAATATATCTGTAGGGTTAATTAGTTTTAGTGCCTCGTTCCATTGTATCTTTTTTAACTCAGTTTGCAGTTTATCGTTATCTATTTTAGTTATTGTCTTAAATTTACCGTTTGTGTCGCTGCGCTCAGGGTCGACTACCGCTAGATAGTACCTAGTAGATAAAACATTTACATAAAATTACTTAATTTACATGTTTATCTACACAAGTTAATCTCGCGACAAGCTTTTATAGATTGTACTCAAAAAACCGACCACATAGATTTAAATAAAATCATAACATCTGATTGTAACAAAACAGGGGGCTACCTAAGGAAGTAGAAATACCTAATTGTTGGGGCCAAGGTGATGTTGCGTTACAGACGCTTGTCGCGAGACTAAAGTACACGTATTTACTTAGTTTGAGAATCATACAAGATAAAATATTCACATCAAATTACTAACTAGTAAATCTCTTGTGAATTGTAAACAAGTAAAGCTTTTCGGCTGCTCTAAACTGAATTCAAGTAGGTATCTACATTTTGTCAAATTTTACAGGAGAACATAAATAATTCCCTAAACAATATTATGACATGGCTAAAATTCAATAATCTTCAAATTAATTTTAATAAAACTAATATTATAAATTTTCAAAATCGGGCCAGTAATCAATTGACATACTATAATATTGATTATCAAGGACATCAGATAAAGGAAGTGAAGATGACAAAATTTTTAGGTATTATTATAGATTCGAATCTATCTTGGAAGGAACATATCGAAAATGTTTGCTCCAGAATAAATTCATCAACATATGCATTACGAAAACTTTCGAAAATAGTCAACGGATCTGCAGTTTTAAGTGCATATTATGCGCATGTAGAATCAGTGTTACGATACGGTGTCGTATTTTGGGGAAACTCTGTGGACAGAGACAAAATGTTTAAAACACAAAAGAGGTGTATTAGAGCCATGTATAATCTGAAAAGCAAAGATTCGTGCCAGCCTTTTTTCAAAAGAAATAAAATTCTTACTTTTCCATGCCTGTATATTTTGGAAGTCGCAATATTTATCAAAAAACACTCATATTTATTTGAAACCTTTGAAAGTAAGCGGAAAAATAATAATATAAAGGCTCTTTCTCATAGAACTGCTCTTTTCGATAAAAGTTTTTTTGGGATGGCTCCTAAAATATATAACAAGTTGCCAAAAACTGTGACAGAAATAAATAAAATAAATGTATTTAAGTATAGACTAAAGGAATATTTAATCGACAAATGTTATTATAATCTTAACGAATTTTTTACCGATAAATTGAAGTAACACACACATGTGACTGAGTAGTATTATGAATTGTATTTTATTATTTGTTGAAATTTAGTACTTAGCATGAATTTGTACATGCCTTGATGGCAGAATATGGCAAGATCATTTTCATTCAACCTTGTAACTTAATTTACCTATATTCGTACAAATAAATATTTTGAATTTGAATTTGAATTTGAACAAATTACCGTTTTTTTTCTTAAAACTGAATTATCTCAGCAAATAATGAACATATTGAAGTGATTTTTTGAAATGTTATAGTTGACAGCGTAATTCACCACTTTTATACGTTTTAAACCCTAGGTATATATTGCTGTATTTTGGAAACGTAAGACAAAAATTGTTTTAGCTTAATTAAACTAATAATTTTTTTAAACATTGGCCACCAATAAAACAAGTAAGTCACTTACTAGACAATAATTTAAGTTTTTTTTATAAGGTTTATATTGCTTTTGGAGAAAATCGAGTTCATGGTAATGGTCTGCAAAACTTTTTTTATACAACATTGTCCTTTTGTTTTTTTTTAAATTTCATGTCTACAAGATCTGCCAGCATTATCGATTCCATTTATATCTTTTTTTTCTCCCATATACGTTTTTCTACAGGAACAACCTGGATTACTTCATTATCCTTACGACTTGCCCGTAGGCACTCCTTGTAATCAGTGAAATCGTAAATATTTTTAACTTTCTTAAACCTTTTTTCAATATTTCCATGCACGCCATCCGCGCTCATATAAGTATGACCTTTAGTTAAATATTTAATTGTTATTGATTCTCTGTCTTGATATGTGTTCATTAGAGTTATTAATGCTGTGTATAAAATCCAATTTTTATTCTGGGCGCAATAATTATCCGCCCAAAGAACAAGATGTTTAACGTCCCTTTCATTCAGTATAAATGTGTATATACCTAGCATCTACAATATCGCGACCATCTCTTCCTCCATCTGCCTCATGCCAAATAATGCACTTTGATTGTTCTGACTTGCTCAAACCACAGAACGTCAAATTAAATACAATCATCCTATTCGTAAAAAAACAGTCTTTAACTTCAGGCATCATAGGTAAAAGAACTGACTTTTGCAAATCCATCGAGTATATTTTTTCACCTAATATTTTATTTCTGAACGCGTCAATTGAATATGCGTCAACTGCTTCCTTCGCTTTTTGGTTATGGATTGTTTTCTGGCACAGTAATTTTAAACTGGGTACTTGATTTCGTGCTGCGTAACCTGCGATAGATGTCTCATAACATAAACAGTCGTAACATTTATCACCTTTTGGTCTATGTAACGAAATATTCATTTGTTTTAGTGTACGCCTGATAATTTCTTTGGAACATTCAAATGTTCAAACTCAGGATATTGTTGTTTGAATTCTTTAAAGAGTGTTTCTAATGTCACATCTTGTCCTAAGTATCTCATATTTGGGGAGTTATGGCGGCGATAATAAGCAACGCAAGGCTTATATAAATTAATAAAGTGCTCAATAATGGATGTGTCTATTTTAGGCTTTTCATGGGTACCTCTTTTGTCTGTCAAAGATTTAGTTGTGTCTTCTTTTAGCTTTTTTGAGACTGTTGTTATAATGGACGACGCATCCAATCATGTGTTATATAATGCGCGAAAATCTTAATTATGCGTTTAATTTTAAGTTTCTTCCAAATTAATAGTCACGAAACGAAAATAAAATAAAATTTCATCACTCAAATATAAACGAACTTATCATAATTATAATGAAAAATATTGTTTCTTTATAATAAGTTTCTTATAAATTTTGAAACTTTCACTTGAAAGTCAATTTTTGAATGATTTATACAATTATATTTTTATGAAATAGAGTGAAAACGAAACGCTGTCGCTGTAGCCGGGAGTGACCTTGAATCTGTTTGAGTATTTCACAAAGCTAAATGCAAGTAAGTATATCAATGGTTAGGCAAACCTAAAAACAAGCAAATGGAGATGAAATACCTAAAACCATGTAAGTCAGGTTTGACATACTTTAGTTTTTAGTTTTTTTCTGTCGAAATACTTGGTTTTAGCTTTATTTTCTTGTCAAAATTGAGATGATTGAATCCTTTTTTTCTCAATAGCTTTAAAACCATGAGATTATATATGTTTTTTAACGTAGAAATGTGCGTCTTTTGATAAGGAATCCAACGGTGTAAAAATCAAAAAAAAAAAAAAAAACGAGATACTTACTTGGTTCTAGCTTAGTGCAGCCGTTTTATATTAGGTATATAAATTGTGTCAAATGTGAAACGACGTTATAAGTTTACAGCAGTTTATTTTTTTCTTTTAAGTGCATTTTAATAAAAGCTTGTTTTTAAAAACGTTTTTTCTTAATTTAATTTATTTTTAAGTTTTTAGTTATCTAGACATCATTCTCAGCCTCTTCATCTCATCCAATGCATGATTGTTGAACGGTTGTTTTGGACAGTCTAGCTCCTCAATAAGTAGACCTTCTAATAATTTGCTTGACCCGCAGCAAACGGCATGGTCGTCTGTACAACTCTGCATTTTATATACCTACTGTGCAAGCCCAACATAATACAATTTGCAGCATTCTACGTTCTGAAGTGCTGTGGCTATATTTTGCTGGACAATGCACAGTCTTGGGTTAAATGTTATGAACACCATATTTACCGAAGTCTATACGAACAAGCGGTATGTCAGTTTCATACATTTGCGCTCTCACAGTGCTATTAATAAAAATCATCTAAATCGAGCTTAAACCGTGTCAAGTCAAGAATTAGTTAAATCGAGACAAACGAGGTATGAAGCTCGGTGTAAGTTTCTTATTAATAAACAGGTTGTAACCTTGATTTACTAGGGTGTAGAATTGCCTTCGTGGTGACACAGGGTCAACCTCCAGGCGTATTAGTTAAGCAATAATTTGAAACGAATCAGGAAACTCCCACGTATTAACACACGGTTAATCTCTAGCTGTCTTATTAATAAATTCGAATTAAAGTTACGCCTAGTTTTAAATTTGACAGAATGAAATTTTGTATTAATAAACACGTATTAAGAAGGTATTAAGCTGTATCGACCTTAAACTCTGGCCATCTCTTAATCCGCGGCCGTGTATGGTTTAGCGAATGTCTTAAGCTTTGTGTTAGCGTATACAGGCACTGATATTGAATTTTTTTGTGATTTCAATTTTTGAACTGTAACTTTTGCCTTTTAAAGATGACATAACTTATGTGACATAAGGTTCGACAATTATACGCGGAAGGAAATAAGTCTGTGAGAAAAAATAACCTTAACGAAATGGATCATTTTGCTGATGATTTGAGGGTGATGGAGGAAATTGATGAAGTTTCTGACCAGCTCACATTGTTTAGGCATGTGAAATGTTACAAAACGCGTAAAAACCCTCTGGAGGAACTTCACTTTAAATCTAAATATAGATTTAGTCGATCCACTTCGGTTTTTATAATAGATTTAGTAAAGAACGGGCTAGCTGGTGATGCAAGAGGTGGGTCCATACCACCTCATCTGAAAGTTTTGACGGCGATCAGGGCATGGGCACGTGGAGAGGTATGTTCATAATTTCATTTTAGATAAATAAGTACCAGTAATATATAAGTATTGGGTTGGTTAGTTATTTTATGTACTGTCAACAGATTCAAGATGATGCTGGAGATCTAAGTGGGATAAGTCAGCCAACAGTTTCTCTTGTGTGTAAACAAGTTGCACTAGCATTATTGGAGCACAGGAGTCAATGGATAAAAATTTCACAAACTGATGAAGAGCAAAATAGCTGGGTTTTTTTCTATTTGTGGATTTAGACAAGTGATAGGAGCTATAGATTGCACACATATTAGAATTCCAAAAGTTGGTGGAGATATTGGGCAATACTATATAAACCGCAAAGGATATAGTTCGATAAATGTGCAGGTAACTTTTGTGGGCACTATTATTTATTTATTGCACAACCAACCAATAACCAAAAAAGCTTATTGGACAATTTAAAGTATAAAACTAATAAATGTTATCTATTTTGTTCCAGGTTGTAGCAAATGGTAACCTAGAAATCATGGATATTGTTACTCAATGGCGAGGCAGTACACATGACTCGAGGATAATTAATGAAAGTAGGATTAAACAAAGATTTGAGCAAGGTGAATTTAAGGGCAGACTTTTAGGAGATTCAGGATATGCCTGTACTCCTTATTTATTTACACCACTACTGCATCCTTCTTCAGAAAAAGAAGAAATGTATAATCGGGCCCACATCAAGACTCGTAATACAGTAGAATGATGCTTTGGGGTATGGAAACAAAGGTTTCAATACGAAATTGTATATTGTTGCATTGGCAATACTGCACAATATTGCAATGCAAAGGCAAGATTATGATGAAGGCGTGCAACAGCTAGAATCTATTCCAGTAGCAGCAAATATTGACAGCTCTCACAGAGGTAATGCTGCCAGGGCTGCATTTATAAACGAAAATTTTTAGATTGGTAACTATAAGCTAAAAGCTATACTTACATACTCTGAAAATAACCATAAGTGATAATAACTATGTGATATTAATATATAAGTGCAAAAATAAGTAAAAAGTGATTAAACAGTTTTCTTTCTGTCTGCTACTGTTTTACAATTTGTAAAATTAAAGTTTTCTTCTATATAAACTAAGTAAATAGCTGAAATATTGTTAGTCATCAGTTAGTGGCATTTTAATCCATTGACTCCTGTGCTCCAATAATGCTACTTGTTTATTTTGAATTAAAGTCACATTCCTGAAGTTCTTCCAGAGGGTTGATAGGCACTTTGTAATATTTCACTTGCCTTTAATGGTGAGATGATTTCTTTCACTTTGCTAGATTAATGATAATGAGAAACCCTAATGGTTGGTGCTTTAAAAGAATTGTAATATAAAAATGCATGTGTTAACACATAAAGCTAAATATGTATTTTGCTAAGAACAAGATGTGTATTAATGTTTTTAATAAATGTATAAAAGTACAACATTTCTATATTTTATTTAAAAAGCTATAATGTGCTTTGGTACAATATTGATTTCCACAGTGACACTAACACTTTCAGAAAATAAGACACATATCACATCAAAGACCACAGTTATAATTTCTTTGCCTTAATGTATTTTAAACTGGAGTCAAACTATCATAAAATAAAATAAAAAACCAATAAAAAAAACAATAAGTTTTATTCATCTTAGGAATTTCACAAAACACTTGATTAATTAAATTAGTAGGGTCTGTAGTGCTACCCGACTTAAATAATGGAATAACCTTACTATGCTTCATTAAATCGGGAAACTCCCCACTAATAATACAGTTGTTAAATATTTCAACAACGCAAGGAGCTATTACATCTATAATGGAATTTAATATCTCATCAGATATGCCCCACAGATCAGTTGTCTTTTTAATATCAATTGTCTTAAATGTTTTAATAATATCCCATACTATAACATACTGGAGTTAAATCAGAATACACATTATCTAGACAAGTTGCAGTGCTCTTTGTTACCCTAGTTGGTTGTAGAAACAGGTTAGTAAGATTGTGACATTTCAATAAATTTATTAAATTTTTATTCAAGGTTGAGTTTGCAAGTCAACATTAAAGTCCAATATTTTCTTAGTTATATTACTTAATTTACCCAATAGTTCTTACAAAGCAAGTTCAAAACTATCATAGTTTGATTTTGGGGGTCTATTTATGCAAACAATTATAAAGTTTGTCAATTCTACCCAGGATATTTCAATAGTTTGTTCAATAGATAGGCTCGCTATGTCCTTACGTTCCTTAAATTTTAAAGATTTATTTAATATTATTAAGGAGCCACCATGTATTGCTGTCTTTCTATTGAACGAACTAGCAACTTGGTGTTGAGCAAAATTCAAAGTTAATTGGTGAGTATGTCTATATGCTCAGCATTCAAAAACGGATAGTTTTGATTAAGTCCAACACGCTACTAAGGTACAGTATGATTCTTCGCTCCTTCGGTGAACCCAAATAATGCATGCCCTCGTCCCCTCTTGAAGCCACATAGTCATGACATTTAACAAACATAACTACCTCTTCCTCTTCATCAACAATTAATGTAACTGCATACAACTTGGCGTGAACCTTATGTTCAGGGACATTTTCCCATCACATTTGAGTATGTACATAGCTAACAGCGTCATCACCATATGATGGTCTCGAAAACCTAAAATAAAAATATTCTATTCGTTTAGACACATGCTTATCATAAAATACCTCTAAATAACTTGAGTGTGGTTTTATTGACTATCAAGGGCTAAACTGCATTTAATTTAACGAGTTACTAATAAACTTACATGAAAGTTATAAATGCTGAGTTAATAGGTATGTTATGGATACAAAGTCATGTTCACTATAAAACACATGATGTGGAAGCCAAATGAAAGAACAAGTGGACTGATGTCCTTTAGGTGTATACAATATTGAGATCATACTGAAGTAGATACTAACAGATGCTTCCCCAGTATCCATATTAATTTCGACCACAACACTATCGGAATCATAGATGTTGTGGTCTCTCATCAACTTTGCTGGGTTAAGCAAATCTCGAGTTTGCAAGTCTGCATCACTCGGAGTATTTGCTTGTGGTCAACCGCCCGTTTTGCCAATTTATTTTAGGAAGCCACTGCACGACTTTTGAGCCTGCACCTTCATGGCCTTTCACTGGACTTTCAGTTGGTTGAGGTCGCGTGGTCGGCTATTCAACTGATTAAATCTAAAAGAATCATACATAACACATATTAATTTATTCATATGTAAGATATACGGGAAATAGCATCTATGATCAAAACATTGGTAATCTTACTTGCGATGTACTTCCTCCCATGCTTTTAGTTTCAATTTATTGGTATTAGTATTGAGGCTTTTATTTTCTATTATGCATGCATGTTCCTTCAGCACACAGCGAAACAATTGCTAAAAAAGGAAGAAAATATAGGAACCATGCATGAAACTAGCAAAATCCAACACCCAAATTAAAAGAGACTAAAATAATTTACCTTTTCTTCCTCATCCCAGTTAGAGGAACGGTTACGTTTCTCAGTCATTTTAAAGAAAATGCGCCGGTCTTTATAATAAGATGAAATATGATATGAAAACGCGAGTAAGTTTCATTATTATGGCGGGCGCATCAAGAATCACAGACACAATTTACTTTTTTGACAGTTGATTTGACAGTTTTTGGGCATCATAGTTCACCAACTCATTCTTTTTATTCAGAATTGCCATATTATTTGGGTTAAGCACGGTCTAGAGAATGTATGGGTAAATCAAGGTTACAACCTGTTTATTAATAAGAAACTTACACCGAGCTTCATACCTCGTTTGTCTCGATTTAACTAATTCTTGACTTGACACGGTTTAAGCTCGATTTAGATGATTTTTATTAATAGCACTGTAGGGGTTGATCTGCCTTCGTGATGACACACGGTCAACCTCCAGGCGTATTTGTTAAGTAATATATTTCAAAATCACTGATAAGCACTAAATATTGTCAAACTATTAGGTGCGAACCCGTTTTATCCAAGTCGTCTGAGTATAAATGTATAAATGATTTGCCTCCATTTGCATTCCTTGGAGTTTACTGTTTTTGCGCTGGCAGCGCTCGATCTTTTTCTCATGTTTCCTTTTGGGCATATTTTTGTAAGTACATAATAACTCGTTTTATGGTTCGCAGTTCAAACTAATGGGTAGTCGATTCGACTACCTTCTTTTTTCATTTTGAATTTCTTAAGATATTCTTCAGTGTTTGCACTGTACGCTTAGACATCTTACTAAATATGATTAGCTATTTAATCACAAATATATTTTGATACGAAAATCACTAAGAGTAATTAATTTTTAAATACACGTCCGTTCGATGCTACGCACGATAAAAGAATGAAGCCTTGACTCCAGCAGGAGTGAGGAGTCGAGCCGAGTATAGTGTTGCCTTTTTAAAATTTATTTGGCATTGCCAAATAATCTCTGAATTGCGTGTCGGTGCTAACGAGATAGAGGGACTACCTGGTTAATTATATCTGAAGAATGGAGCGACGAAATATAATGGACTTTAAATACTCGACGCGCTGGCATTTATCCAGGCAATTTGTGAGTGGAAGTCCTGGGTAGTCAAACCGACACTCTTTCTGATATTCTCTTAATAGTCTCTGCAACCTAAAATTAAGAAACTGTAATATCTTTACTTTTGCAGATGATACAGCTTTTTTTTTATGGCAAAACATGGGAAGAGGCCAATTACAATGCAGAATCAGGACTCCAGATCACTGCTCGTTGGCTGAATCTAAATTTACTGAGTCTTAATGTCAATAAAACTGAATTCATAGTGTTTGAAAACACAAAAAAAATCAATCCCTAAAGCAAATATTAAAATAAAACTACACACTTGTCAAAATTCAAACCAAAATCTTTGTGACTGTCCATGTAAAGAAAGGGGACAAGTAATCAAATACTTAGGCGTTTTTTTACATGAAAAAATCACATGGTCCGCTCATATCAATAAATTAACAGATCGGACTAGAAGACTTACCTATATTAATTTTTAAAAAGCTGAGACATGTTGCTGATTATCCCTTACTTCAAACTGTTTATTTTGCCCTTGCTCAATCATTTTTGTCATACTGTATCACATCTTGGGGCGGCGCTGGGAAGACTCAATTGATCAAAATAGAACGAGCTCAGCGCGCCCTGCTTAAAGTTACAACCTTCAAACCATTTAGGTATCCCACAACTAACCTTTACGCTGACTGTAATGTTCTAACTATTTGACTGAATTTGTTCTATTTCATCACAAAAAAGTATTTCTTAACCAGAATTCAAATAACAGACAATTGAACAAAATTTGCCCTACAATAAAACATAATACTTTTTCATCAATAAATTTCAATGTTACCTTGGTCCAATGTTATACAACAAATTGAATAAAATCTTACAAATTTATAGCCTAAATAATAATCAATGCAAGAAAAAAGATATTTTGTTGGTTAAGTAGGCATTTACGCTATACGGGACTGCGTGGCGGGCAGTCGCGTAAATGAACGCGACAACGCACAGAATTGTCACAGTATAATTAATAGTAATCATATAGTAGTACTACTTATACCTACAGTGTGGCTTGTTATACGAAATTCGTTTCTACGATAACTAAAACTTGTGTCAAGAATGATATAATCTATATTTTTTATTTATGTAGATTTAGTATTGCGATACCTACATACATACATACATAACCTCACGCCTGTCTCCCTTTGGGGTAGGCAGAGACAAGGGAACACCAATTGCTTCGGTCCAGACATACCTCTTTCGCTTCCTCAACGTTCATTAATCTTTTCATACATGATCGCCGGTTACGGGTACTTTTAACTAGGCCCTTTTTAAGAACGTCGCCAATTTGATCGGCGTACGTTCGCCTAGGGCGGCCCCTTCCGACAACACCATCCATTCTTGCTCTGTAAACCTCTTTCGTAAATCTACTTTCACTCATCCTTTCCAAATGTCCAAACCACCGTAGCATACCCTTTTCAATCTTAGTCACTACATCTTCTTTCAATCCGCATCTCTTTCTTATTTCACTATTGCGCACCCTATCACTCAATTTCACTCCACACATGCTTCTCAACGCTCTCATCTCCACAGCATTAATCTTGCTTTCATGTCTCTTCTGCCACACCCAAGATTCACTACCATACATAAGCGTTGGCGCCAAAACTCCCTCAAGTACGGCAAGACGAGCCTTATTTGGTATAGTTTTGCTTGCCATTATCGAGTATATGGCGCCATTAATACAATTTCCTGCTTTTACTCTCCTTTCAATATCACCTTCACACTTCCCATCTCTTGTAAACAAGGACCCCAAGTATACAAACTCTTTCACTTGTTCCACTTTTTCGTCCCCTATCATAATATTGCATTCCGTCATATCTTCATTCCTCTCCATAACCATGACTTTCGTCTTTCCAACATTCACTTTCACACCTTTTCTTTTAAACGACTCATGCATCACAGTGACCATTTGTTGCAATTCCGACGCAGACGATGCAAGTAGGACCTGGTCGTCGGCGTAAAGCAGAGTTTTGATCACTGTCTCATTCATTTTTAAACCCCATTCAGACTCTTTCAGATCTTTCAAACAGCTATCCATGAATAGGTTGAACAGCCATGGAGACGCTACGCAGCCCTGTCTAACACCGCGATCGATGCTAAACCATTCTGCGTAGTCATCATTCAACCTGACACAAGCACTCGAGTCCTTATATAAGGATTTGAGTGCCCGTATCATGTCACTGTCCACCCCAAACTCGGATAGTGTTGACCAAAGTTCATTCCTCATCACACTGTCATACGCCTTTTCCAAGTTAATGAAGCAGCAGAAAACCTTTCGGTGTTTAGCCAGAACCTTCTCGGTTACTGATCTTAAGGCAAAGACTTGATCCGTGCATCCCATCCCCTTTCGAAATCCCGCTTGCACATCCCAGATCTTGCTTTCTGTTTCATCCATCACTCTTTCGATTAATATCTTTGCATACATTTTGCCCACAATACTCAAAAGGCTAATGCCACGGAAGTTTTTGCATTCCTGCTGTGACCCCTTTCCTTTATAAAGTGGCACAATAACGGCCTTGCACCAGTCGCCTGGAACACGGCCGGAACGCCAACACTTATTAAAAAGCTGGTACAACAGGTTTGCAGTGACACTTTCACCCGCCTTGAGCATTTCGGCATCTATTCGATCATACCCTGCCGCTTTACCTAATTTCAAACCTGCCATTGCTTTCATAACTTCTTCCATACTTAGCTCACTTTCACGATTGGCCACACCACTGGAAGGTGAGGGCCTACTTTCCAAAACATCACTCGCACTTCGTTCAAATAAATTCTCGAAATATTCTTTCCACTGATTCATAATATCTTCATGCTCACTAACAATATTCCCATCCTGATCTCTTAACACGCCCACTTTCGAGTCTCCAACCTGCCCTCGGGCTCTTCTGACTAAGTGCCAGAACAGTTTGGAATTGGCTCGAAAGTTTTCCGAGAATTTCCTATCAAGCTTGTTCTTACATTCTTCTTTCTTTTTGCTTACAATATCTTTCACAGTCTTTCTTAATCTATCATACTTTTCTTTTGCTACTCTTTCATCATCATTCAAGTCATCTCGTATTCTATTTCTGCCCCTCACAGCTAGTACATCTAGCCACGCTTTCTTCTTTTCTAATACACAACCTTTCACTTCATCATCCCACCACTCGTTCTTATCTCTTCTCACATTCTTCTTCATACTTACCCCACATATTTCGGTGGCCGTTTCTACGATACCATTCTTAAATCTACTCCAATATTCTTCTATCTCGCAGTCTTCATCATTCAATAGCGGTTCCAACCTTTCTTTCAGTTCTAACTTATATTTCTCACGGACAGTGTCATCTTGCAAATTTTTGACTTTCACTCTTTTCCTTCCAGACATACGTACCTGTGGGCGATGTCGCCATTTTTTGAGCAGACCTGCTATTCTTGACACCACAAGAAAATGGTCGCTTCCGACATTTACTCCACGGTACACTCTCGTATCCTTAACTTTCGTTCTCAATCGTTCATCCACTATTACAAAGTCAATCATACTTCTCTCAGACTGTCTCTGCCATGTATACATATGAATCATTTTGTGACTAAACATAGTGTTAGTCACCACAAGCTTTCTCTCCAAACATACATCTAACAGACTTGTGCCATTATCATTTATTCTTTCGTCACCAAAATTACCTAACACCCTTTCATACCCATCACGCTTTACTCCCACCCAGCCATTAAAATCGCCTAACATAACAATCCTTTCTTATCTTCACACCTTCCAAGCACATCTCTTACATTGTCCCAAAACTCTTCCCTGACTGCCTGTGGCTTGGACATATCTGGCGCATACAGACAAAGAATAAAAATCCTGGTCAAACCTACTTTCAGTCTCAACCACAGGAGCCTGGGACTCACATACTCATAACCTTTCACACAATCACTCATTCTTTCTGACAAAAGAACGCCCACACCTTGGCTTCCTCTCTCAAACTCTTCTACTCCCGCCCAGTAAGCAGAGAGTCGGCCATGCGTGGACATTCCACAACCTTTCTTTTTCGACTCACTCACACCTAACACGTCAATCTTCCTGGCATTCATCACCTCGCATATTTCGTCAATCTTATCATCTATTCCTCCACAAACATTCATCGTCGCAAATAAGCATTCCCCTGCCCTCTTTTTGCCTGCTGGGGGGACAAGACGTGACGTGTGGCAATGCACGTCGCCGTCGGGAATATTGCCCCCCCCAGATACGATGGGGCAGCCTGAGTTGACCTCAGGGAGGGATTCTCCAGCTCGACTGGTACCCTCCTGGGGTAGTGTATTTCTTATTCCCCTCCTCATCATATCTGATTCTCCTACTTCATCGGATAGGAAAGGATTGGGTAATTTGGAAAGGAATTATGAATGACGGGAAGGAAAAAGGTATTATGAGGATGCTGCATACACGGAGGGGACGTTTGTTGTGTACGCAGTAGCTAGGGAGGCCGGGGTCGCTTACCCGAGTGCCTTTTCTTCACAGTCGGACAGACTACTGAAGAGAACACCCCATGACCACGCGATACCCCATGATACCCCATGGCGATACCTATACTTACTATTTTATTTTTTATAAATATCGTAATGGCCATTTTATAGATTTAATCTTTTTTTTATATTCTTACTGAATTCTGTTGTAAGAATCGTGCTATTTTGACTTGAAAGTAAATCGTGACGTTAATTTATAACTTTCATAACTTATTTGTTCCCAAATTCATTAAAATCAGATAAGTAGGTAGTTGAGATGTTTTACATAAACTTTTATCTCTTATTTCAATCCTATAGGGGCTGGTGTTTGAAAAAAAGGAGGGTTTGGGAGCTATTTTCATTACTAATTTTCTACAAATCGGCCGGATGGTTTAGCTGGAATAAAGTGTTTGGTTTTAAATTAATTATTTGTAGAACTCAATGATGTGATGATAGCAACATTACCTATCTGTCCCTTTCCCACCTTTATTCAAGCGTCTCGCTCGCCCTTATTGCGTGCGAACCCCGAAGTTATTGAAAAGAATATGGCCACATATTAACAGCGTGTGCTTAAAATTTAATCGTCTTTATTAAAAACTAATATAAATAGTGCAGTGCTGTGATCTAGAAAAGGACACTAAGAAACTTTGTGAATACGACATCATAGAAAACGGAGAGGATTCAAAATTTTGTGCGCGTGAGCCGTGGTTTCGGTGAGTGATTGAATTCCTATCCACCTTCTTGTCTTTTTATTGCAGGTGCGTTATCTATCACATCGAGTTCTTATTTTAAGTGTTCGCCAACTCCTATGGTCTTTTTCCAAGGATAATTAAAAAATACAGTCCACTACAAACCGCAAGAAATATGTAATAATTTTCCCAAGCATATTTTTTGGCCCTTCGATTCGGATCATAATTTTTATTTCTACGATTCGAATAATAATAGTTTTTTGTTTTCTTATTAATTCGCAATAATTGTTTAAATACGTTTCACATTTTTAATCAGAGTTGCAAAATACATATTTAATGATCAAAATCGATTTATTTTGTAAATCTCTTAACCGTCAAATCAGTGGCACTGTACTTTTTATACCCACGTATTCCTTAAAGGTACCTTATGAATTTATATACCTATTAGTAAACCTATACATTTACTATATTTTGTATGCAATTTGTTAGGTTAAACTTGCCGTCATTAAAATATCATATACATAGGTCTATACAATATTTGTATTCATACCTATAGGTACATATCAATTATAAGTATCATTCATTCTTAAAATTAATTTGGTTTTACTGAGTAGACTAGAATATTATGCAGTTTAGGTTATAGGTTTCATAAAGCCGTATATCAAGAAATTGTTTGTCCTTTATAATAGGCAACCTTTTCTTCTTTTTCTAACCCGCAAAGATACTACGGTGTCGTGAGCTATTCCATATTGCTATATATTCGTCATAATCAGTTTAGGTATATACCTAATAAATATTTCTTGGCGTATTCCACTCATTTGCAAATAAAATACTTAGTTTTTATTTGTAAAAAAAAAAAATTGTAGGTAGTTTGAAATTTGCACACGCTCAGCCGCCGAGATCGTAGCTTCTAGAATTCATTTAACTTCGGGTCTCCTCGGCTCGACTCGGCCTATAAGGCAAGATATTTTGTCGAATATTCTTTTCAACCAACCATTTTTTGCTTTAGTTTGTTATAAAGGCTAAACACCGCTAATACATATTTATTACTTTTAAACCGCTATTATATAGCTTTCTAAACCCGCGAACGTGAGGAGGTGTTATTTGAGTTAGGTGTGAGGAAAGTAGTTATTTTTCCCGCGAACGAATTATTTTGGTTTCTTATTTTTTGTCGTAGGTATATTTACCTATCGATATCCGCGAACGAAGAGTCCAGGTGTTGTTTAAGTTAGGTGGATATTTTTACTTTCACTTAACGAAACCCGCGAAGGAATATTTTTTTCATTAATATCCTAGGTAGGTGTGCTTTTTGTAGGTATAGGTGCCTACTGATTAATTTTGATAACTGTTAGGTATATTTTTAAAATTTACATATAGGCACTCTATTTTGAACGGAGTTTCCTTACTTTTTGTTTCAGTAGCATAAACCGTTTACGAGTTTAAGTAAACTTATTGTAGTTTTACATATATTTTTGTTTTTAAAATGCCTAAATCTAAAGAGGAAGAAACCTTTGAGGAATGTGAGGAGCAACCAGAATTATCAGTTTTGAGGTCAAAACGAGATATTTACTTTCAACGTATGCAGCAACTTTACGATTTAGCAAAGTCAGCTGATAGCAATCGCGACTTATTCCTGGTTCGGGTTGCTACCGTCGATGAAATTCATTCTAAATTTGAGAAAATAATTGATGATTATAATACACTGGCTTTGAAAGTAATTCCTAAGTACAAAATTAATTATAATTCATGGTTGGCTTTTGAAGATTTATATTGCTACGTTAAGGGGGTAATATCTGATTTAAAATGTAACTCGCAAGATTCACAACAGGTTTCCTCAAACGTTTTAAACATAAAACCCAATCATAGGCTTCCTCCGATAGATCTTATCTCTTTTGATGGTGATGTCAAGAAGTGGCCATTGTTTTATGCTCAATTCAAGAGCATGGTCCATGAGAACCCTTCGCTAAATGATAGTGAAAAAATATTTTATTTGGTAGGCAAATTGTCGGGCAAGGCGTCGAATGTTTGCGCAGGGCTCCCACCTACGGCTGAAAATTATGCTCTAATTTGGGATTCTCTTATAACAAAATTCGATGACCCGAGATCATTGGCTTGTGCTTACCTAAATCAGCTGTTAGAGTTCAAGCCTCTGTCCTTAAATAGTGCTACCGGCTTAGATTCTTTTATAAATAATTTTAATTCATCGGTCGAAGCTCTTAAGCAATTAAAAATCGATGACCTGTTAGATTTTGTGTTTTTACATCTCGCACTACAGAGATTAGATCGCGACACAGTTAAACTTTTTGAAATAACTTACAGGAAAGAAATAATACCCAAGTACAGTCACTTACTCGAGTTTTTGAGAGAACAAACAAAAGTTTTGTCTCGTACTGAGGTAAAGGGTTCCGACCATGTACAGTTTAAAAATCGGAATAAAAATCCAGTACCGTCAACAAAAACATTTGTTAATACTGAAAATAAATTGATTTCTGGTTCTAATTGTACTTTGTGTAAGCATCCCTTTCATGAACACTTATTTAATTGTACGGTTTTTATGAAAATGACCCCCAAGGAGAGATATAATTTTATGAAGGGGCAGTCATATTGTCATAATTGTTTAAGCGTAAAACACAAAACTCCGGTATGCACTTCTAATCGCAACTGTACTCACTGTTCTCTTAGACATAATTCATTTTTGCATTTTGGCCCGCTAAATAAACAACAATGCAATATTGCTACGACCGCTAACGTTAACTCTTCTGCTGCTGACCATAGTGTTCAGCCAGCACCCGCGAATTTAATTGTTTGTGACTCACAAATAGAGTCAACTGCTACCGCCCACCCGGAGTGTTCTGGCGCCCCGAGTATTGCATTTCCTATCCCGCATAGTAATGCTAACCACGCATCCTTTTGTGCCATGTCGGAGGATCCACTCGGCCTCGCCACTGTGACGTTGTTAGGTACTGCTAAGATAAAGGTCACAACCGCCAACACTTATTGAGATGCTTAGTAGACCCCGGCTCTCCGAGTGATTATATATCTTTAGAATGTTGTCAACGCTTGTCATTGCCGGTGTCTAAAGAAAACCGTTTCAAGGAAGTGCAAGGTTTAGGAGGTTACCCGCAAAAAATTCACGGTGTTACGTCCGTGAGATTTTCTTCTCGTTTTGATGATGACCCAAAATATAACATTAGGCCGTTGGTAATTGGAAAAATTACATCTCAACTACCTGATACTCCAGTCAACAAGGCTGCGTTATCTGATTTTATTACAAACCTACAGCTAGCTGATGATGAGTTTTCGCGTCCCGGTCCTATTGATCTACTATTAGGCGTAAATTTATTTTGTAAAATATTATTATCGGACACGGTAGTTGTTGACGATAATAATCCCTCCGCCGCTTGCTTATCAATCAATTGTGACTTCTCTCGCCTTGTGTAGTTTCCATTGCGAACCCTTAGACCGTACTTTACAAAGGTTTTGAGCCGTAGAGGAATGTCCTGAAACGAAGTTTTTAAGTAAGGATGAGCAGGAATGTGAAACCTATTATTCCAATACTACTATTCGTAACGAAGATGGTTCATTTACTGTATCTCTTCCTTTTAAGGACAGTCCGGAAAAACTAGGTAATTCATATTATGTTGCCAAACGCCGATTTAACCTTTTAGAAAGAAGGTTCAACAAAAACCCAGATCTTCGTTTAAAATATAACGAAGTTATTCAAGACTATATTTCACAAGGAATACTTCGTAAATTATCACAGGACGATGAGTCTCTTTCGTTGCCAGGTTTTTACCTTCCCCATCACCCAGTTATACGAGACGATAAGTCAACTACTCGACTTCGTATTGTTCTCGACGGTAGCGCTGCTACTGATTCCAATGTATCCTTGAACGATATCCTTCACTCAGGCTGTAACTTACAGACTGAAATCTTTTATATTTTATTAAATGTACGATATTTATCTATTGTATTTTTTGCCGATATTAGGCAAATGTATTTGTGTATTGAACTTAATCCCGAACACCGCAAGTTTCAACGGATTTTATACCGTTTTTCCCCAGGCGATACCCTAGATACGTATGAGTTCACACGGGTCACGTTTGGACTACGCTCATCTCCATTTTTGGCAATGCGAACGCTTCGCGAGCTTGCAGCTCGTGAAAAGGATAGGTTTCCATTGGCAGCTGCTACCCTGGAGAGAGATATTTACATGGATGACCTGGCTTCCTCTGCTTCTTCCTTAAAGGAAGCCGTAGAGACAGCCCAGCAGTCTATTCAAATGTTCAAATCCGGAGGTTTTGACTTAGTCAAGTGGACTAGTAATTCTCCCGAACTTTTACAACAAATACCGGTTTCTCACAGGCAACCAGAATCAATATCTTTCGATGATGACAATGTTTTTAAAATACTGGGACTACGTTGGATGCCATCAACTGACGAATTTCATTTTTTAATTTCTCAACCGCAGCTTATTTGTACAAAACGCGCTATTTTATCGGCAACTGCTAGATTGTATGACGTGCTAGGTCTAGTCGGCCCTGTTATTTTATTTGCCAAGTTGTTAATTAAAGAACTTTGGCTCCTTAAAATTGACTGGGATGAACAACCGCCTGCACACATCATAAAAATGTGGCAGTGTTATATTTCAGAATTACCTCTAATTTCTCAAATGAGATTTTCCCGCCATATTGGTATTAAAAAATCCTCTAAGGTTTACTTGCTCGCGTTTGCTGATGCTAGTGAAAAAGCTTATGGATGTGTTGTATATTCACACGTTCAAAACGGAAACCACCCTCCCGTTGTTTCCTTAATATGTTCTAAATCACGTGTATCATCACCTTCGAAGTTGGTAACTTTGGCGCGCCTTGAGCTTAACGCACTAGTCCTATTAGCGAAATTAACTCATAATGTTTATAATTCCATCGTAAAACGTCATCAGATTGATAATGTATGTATTTATATTTTCCGACTCAGTTGTTGCACTGTGTTTGGTAAGTGCTTCCCCACACAGATTTAATACTTTCGTTGCTAATCGGATTTCTCAATTTCAAACCCTAATGTCTATTGGCAAGTTGTTTCATATCGCAGGTAATGAAAATCCTGCTGATCTAATTTCAAGAGGGCTCCTTCCCTCACAAATAATTAACAACCAATTTTGGAAATCAGGCCCGCCATGGGCTTCTATTATGCCTATTTCTGACTGGCCTGTAAAAGCGTTCTCTCCATACGCTAACGATTTGCCTGAGACTAAAATAGTATCTCATGTAGTAACATCTGTTAGTGACGATAATTTGCTTCTTCAATTGGCGACAAAATTTTCGTCCTGGAGAAAACTTTTGCGAGCAACTATTTATGTTCTTAGATTTTTGAGAAAGTTGCCCCGGAGTGATGTCATATCAGCTAACGATATCGAAGTAGCTGAAAAAACTATAGTAATAGCTCTACAAAACAATATATTTTCGAATGACATACACAATCTAGAAAAGGGCAGGTGTTCACCTGCACTTCGAAAACTTTCCCCTTTCTTAGTGGATGGCGTTTTACGCGTTGGTGGCCGTCTTGAAAATTCTTCATTAGATTTTTCTCAGAAGCATCCAATTTTGCTCCCAAAAAAGGGACATATTGTTGAACTTATTATAGATTATTACCATCGTGAGCATTGCCACGCTGGACCACAATTATTACTTTCCCTTATAAGGCAACGGTACTGGATTGTTTCGGGTTTGCGTACCATTAAAAAACGCATTCATAACTGTATCAAATGTTTTAGGGTTAAACCTAAACAATTTTTTCCCGTTATGGCTGATGTGCCTCAATGTCGTGTTGACGAATCTATTAAGGCATTTTTTCACACTGGAGTTGACTACGCTGGCCCTTTATATATTACTTTAACTCGGAAACGTGGCGTTCATAGTCAAAAGGCGTATTTATGTATTTTTATTTGTTTAGTCACTAAGGCTATTCATTTGGAACTTGCTTCCGATTTAAGCTCTGCGACGTTTCTCGACGCTTTTAAACGGTTTTTATCCCGTCGCGGTCCGTGTAACTTTTTATACAGCGATAATGGTAAGAATTTTGTAGCCTCGAAGGCATATTTTAATGAACTTCATTTATTCTTAAGCGAAAGCGAGTATAATAAATGTTTTAAAGACGAACTCGCTAAGCATCGTATTACTTGGCATATGAATCCGCCAACTGCTAGCCATTTCGGCGGCATTTGGGAGTCGAACATAAAAAGTGTGAAATCACTTTTGTTTCGAGTCATCGGGAAACAAATTTTAACCTACGAGGAAATGCTTACAGTTTTAAATCAAATTGAGGCAGTTCTGAATAGCCGTCCTCTTAGTATATTGAGCAGTGATCCGTCAGAGCCTTCAGCGCTAACTCCTGCACATTTTTTACATACTGTACCGCTAGCGCTTATACCTGCGCCTAATGTTACTGGCGACCAAGCAAGTCTCTTGACTCGCTTTTCGTTGATGGACTCTCTTGTTCAGTCGTTCTGGAAGCGTTTTAAGTTAGAGTATCTTCACAGACTGCAAACTCGCGAAAAGTGGAATACGGCTACCAATCCTCCTAGTGTAGGTACAATTGTTTTAGTAAACATGGAAAACTCACCGCCCCTACAGTGGTCTTTGGGTATCATAACCAGGGACCGAACGAGCGGTTTAATTTTCAAAACCCCTTCAAGGGGTTTCCCTTTAATCGGCTAGCCAAAGATTTTAGTAACCATTTTAGGATGCTTGCCTAGTTAGAAGGAAACCCGTTGCGATTGGGTTACCATAGTTTTATCGAAAGGGTAAGCGCTAACCCATTCTTATTTGACTAGTGGAACAATTTATTGCTTTCCACTTAATATATGGATATACCCCTTCACCTTCAGCTAAATATTTTTTTCTAGTATCTTGTTATCAGAACAATTTACGATGGTATGGATATTTTTATTAGGTAGGTTTTTGGATTTCAACTATTTGACGTAATTTTAAGGAAAATTAATGTTTGTATTCATATATTTTATTGCTAGTATGTGTAATGTACAAATGAAAATGGTGATATGTCTCATTTTGAGATTCATTCATAATATTTGATTGGTTTTATATTGTTGAATTATTATGTACCTACCTACCTAATTAGAATAGACTTTGTGATAATTTTATGTTTGTTATGTTCGAATAGTTTAAATTGACAGGTGTTTAATTTGACAAGAATTATGTTTTGTCGTATACCTCGTACCTAATTGTATTTCGATCATGAAGTAAATAATTAAGTTTTCATTAGGAACCGTTTAGCCTTGAATAAGTAGGTAGGTACCTATAATATGTCTTAGTTTCTTAATCATTAGTATTATAGTATTATTTAGAAGTTTATGTAGGTAGAGGTAGTAAAAATTCGCGTCTTTAGCTAGGTACCTACAATGAAATTACAATGAACATTCTTTCAATACTTACCACGCGAAGTTCGACTCGCGCGAAGTTAGACACGCACGAGCTAAGCGAGCATGTGGATTATTTAGTTTGACATACAGATACTTAAGATCATAGACGTTTTCGGAATCAAAATAAAGTCGTATTTAGCTGCTGATAGTTTTCCGGTATTCATAAAATATAACTGGGTAAAGACCAATTTTATCTTATTTTAAAATACTTAAAGCTTATAGTACAGTAAACGCAAGTAGACGTATGGAGACTGTATTTTCTCACGCACTGCAAGTCATTTAGCAAACGGACTGGTCAAGACACCTCTATACGTAAACTGCACTTAAACGACACATTACCCATAGAGTGTTAAGAGAAACTCGACCTTACTCTCAAAGACTTAAAGCTTTAACTAGTAAATTCTTACAGTACAGCAAACACAACATCTAGACGTAGAGTGAACCGTAAAACTGTACAACTTTGCCCAATTTTTTTATTCCGCGTGTTTACAACTGTAATATTTTTTAATTCAATAATACTATCAATTCTTGATTGTGACTGTGGTAACTATGGTTAAAGAGTTTCATTTATTTTAAACTTAATCTCAAACAAAAATTAATAAAGAAACAAATGTAAGTTTTACATAAATTGTTTTTATAATTTTCACTGAAATTGCTTGGTTTTTTATTTTACTATTATTATTTTGGATTGTGGAAAATTTGAGGCATTATTGAGTTTGGAGAAAAAGCCAAAGCTGAGAAGAAATACATAGAAGTAGCATAGTATTTAAATGGTGAACAGCCCCTCCTGGTGGCAAGAGAAGGACTCTTTAATGCTCGTATTACAGAACGAGACTTAATACTCGTTTCACGTAAGCGTTGTTCACCAGCTGATTCTTGACTTGAGCTTTAGTCTTATTACAAAACAATTATCAAAACCAGATTACCTGAAACTAGTTTAAAATATCTGACTCAGTTGATACTGGGTTTTCTTTGAAAAAAAATTGTTTCCCATTACATTTAATAACAAAAACTAATGGTCTGTCTGTTACGTTATACGCAACGTTTAGATTACAATGTCTTATAAATTGCGTTAAATTCTATATGATATATGACAAAATTGTCAATGTTTTGAATTATTTATCTGTTTTTCGATAGAAGCAGTACGGTTAAATTATAACTGTCGCTTCTTTTTACTATGAAAATATATTTATATTTGTCACTTAAAAATTAAACGAAACGTAAAACAATCTACAGCCCCATCAATATTAGGCAATCCTGGCCAGGTACCAATTTGCCCTAAATTATTAAATTGAGTCCAGACATTTTGCATATTCTGAGGAAATTTTATAAAGCGTTGACATAATCGGGCCAATAAATTAGATTATATTTCGTTGCTTCATTCTTCAGATATATTCATTTACCAAGTAGTCCCTTTGACTCACACGGTAGCACGCACGAATTTAAGAGTTATGAAATGACTAAAAAGGTCAAAACACGTGTTTTCGATCGTTTTAGTTAAAATTTTTCACACCAGTCTGGATCCATAGGATGCGCCTCTGTCGAGCTCATTCCTTTTTCGTGCGCGGTAGCAAGTACCAGGCCTATGCAACTCTAGTGTCAAAGAAATTGAATTCTGCACCATCTAGGATATGACGTACTACAACTTTTCGGTAAGTTATTCCTCCTGTTATTAACTAGGTAGCGCTGGGATAGCCGATTTATTAATATCTCGTCAGAAATAGGAAAAGATGTTGACTTTGACAGACTAGTCAACAGACTATTATAATAGTCTATGAATGATCGTGTGCGTGTGCGTCTGTTGCGTTTTGTGTTTTCTCCGCCATTTTATTTAAGACTTAAATTATTTTAACAAATTCGCTGTTGTGAAATTTCTGAAATTTGACCGTGAAGTTACTTGTGTGACTTACTTACAACTTAAAAGGCTTCAGCAACAAAATTTTATAAAGACTAAAGTGCAGGAAAGCGAAAACAGTGTAAAAATTGTGTAATATATTGTGTAAATATACAGTGATTATGCATGTGATTTAAGTATGACTTGCTGTAAGTCATAAGGTTAATTTGGTCGATTTCATAAAAAAATGTCAATGAAAATGTCCATTCACAGTTGCTGTAATGGGGTGAACCGAATAATAAATGGACAATTGACAAAATTTTATGAGGAAGATGGAGCGAAGAAAGAGGCTTTTGAATATTCCGCGAAACAATAAATAACCTTAAAAAATAAAGATTTTCTTTTTTTTTGACCACTTTTTACTATAAATACCTTATTCTGTATTTTTTAAAGCAGTTATCATAGTAAAATTCTATAAAATGTTACATTAAATGTGATAAACAAGATAAGATATTTTTACCTTAATTTTTTTTATAATTGAGACTAGCGCCGTCTAGCGGTCATTTTTGGAATTAAATTTAGTTACTAGCGCCATCTATGATATGAGGTATTATTCTATTTTGCTAATAAAATCAAGTTGCCCATCTATCTCATATTAACTGTATCGTCTATGGCAAGTACACAAGTCATAAAAATGCCGAAGAAGACGGCCGAAGAAAAGAAGAATATTATAAACGCAAGCTTAGAAGGTTGGAGCGGAAAAAATCATGGACGAGTGATTTCATACAGACAATATTCAAGAAAAGCATCTAATGTCTCCAGGATCTTAACCTAGCGTTAACGCGAAGAATAAAACAGGGTGTTGATTTTTTAAATCGACACGGAGGTGGTACCCGGATGTTGATTTTATAAATCGATACGGAGGTATTCAAATACAACGATATTCAAGGAAACTGTTTAATATCTTCAGGAACTTTAACTAGCGTTAACACGAAGGATAAAATACCCAGGATGTTGATTTTTTAAATCGACACGGAGGTAGTACCCAGGATGTTGATTTTATAAATCGACACGGAGGTCAAATAAAAACTAATACGCATGCATGCATGCATAATGTCACGCCTGTATCCCTTATGGGGTAGGCAGAACACCAGAGGTTACAAGACCATCTGATGTCACTTTTGACAAATTTGGAGGTATTATAAAGATGGAGAGACTATTGTAGTGATAGGTGGTCCGCCTATCGCCCACAAAAACGCCTTTAAAACCCAATAATTCAAGCGGAAATACAAACGCTTCCAATTTAAATCTTAACGGTTCTGGTAGTTCCCGTTAACAAAGGCCCTAAACATGGCGAATGTATTCACCAAGATTTAGCTCAAAGATGGCTACCCAGAGAGGTTTAAGATCAACCAGATTATTGAAAACCCTTAGTCTGAAACCAAAAATTTGAAGGTAAGCACTTGGGCTCGGAACAACAAGCCATAAGCCAAGCTATGACTATTCTTTGGTTGGATATTAAAGTAAACACAATAAAATTCCTAGTGGAGAATTGCAGAGTTCTGTCTGATTTACATTTTTTTTTGAAACTGAAACAAGAACGAAACTGCCATGAAGGTCTAGATTTGTTAACATATTGGAAAATGAAGAAAGGGATAAAAAAGCATGTTGACATACTTAAAATATCCATATGTCAAGCGAACCCACGCCCGCGGTTTCAAGGTAACTGGACCGAATATCGGCTCGCAACTACTCAACAGTATTATTGTCAGCGCTACGCCCCCGAACTCGGTGGACGATATCAACGAGACAATGATCCCTAGCCCATCGTTAACGCAGGTACATGGCTTTATAGCGATAAGGCCGCCTATTGTACCTTTCAAAACTGTTTTTGTTCTAATGTATTCTTTTCCTTTTATTATTTTGTAAGTGTGCAATGAAGTATAAATAAATAAATCAATAAAATGGCATATTTTTATAATTCTGGAACAGCTATTACCAATGACTCTGTTGGTTTAAAGTGGATCTCCAAAGGCGTCTCATTACCAAAAATCTGTCAAGTTATACAAATCGTAACTCCTATAAACAATTTTGCTCCTAAATAAAATCAGGCTTTCGAGATAGGCTCTCTGCAAAGATAAATCAATTAATCTAGGAGCAATAGTCTCCTGCTCTTCTCAGTCTGATCAGTTTGGTCCGAATATATTTTTGCACCAAAATCAAATGGAGACAAAAGATTTATTTTAAATCTTATACAAATTTTATAAATTCCTTAATAACAAATCACATTTTAAAAGAACATTTTAGAACCTCCCTGAGCATTAATTTCAGAGAATCTTATCTTTTAGTTCCTATATTAAAGGAACATCGTAAATAATTACGATTTCAGTTTTTACCACAAACTTATGAATTCGAGGACTTCAACTCGGATCTGTCAAATGAATACAGTGTTTACGAGGTCTCTTAAAGATTTTTGGAAAAGTTATAACAAAGTCGCATATCAACATATTAAAATTAACTCAAAGTGAATTGCAAATATTAGTAAAGATAATTAATACTGCTCCGTGGAAATATAACCAGTGATTTTGCAAGAAAAAAGTGAAATACGAAGTAAACAATTTGTCATAAATAACAACACGTATAAAAACATATATCGAATCAACCAGTTTCAATCAGTGTTCACTATCTCAAATCTGTGTTGCCATCCTAAATTCAGTTTTAAAAAGTAAGGAACAAATTTTAAAAAGTAAGGTGTTGCACCATCAGAGAATTAGCACAATTCACAACTAACTAACCATTAACTTCAGCTTGTCCATCGGTTAAATATTAGTGATTATACTACCACTCAAACTTTCGAAAGGATAGATACAAAGCTCTCAAAAATAGCAATAATAACGATACAAAAATACAAATACATAGTAAGATTTTAGAAGATTTACAGTGGTGGAAAAACATGTGAAAGACATCTTGTCATAGAAATATTTAGCGAATATTTGCGTCACAGCCTGATGCGGGGGGGTAATTTGTAAAGATAATCATGCAAATGGAAACTGGAAAAATAGTGAGACATGTTTTCAGCTTTTAATGGGTTACAGTGTTTTGCAAAGGATTAACACGTTTGCGCTGTATGTAGGTACTATCTATATTAATTTAATGGGAGGAATTCGATTTCCTCATTTAAATGCATTAGCTAAAATTATTTGGTAATAGTTTGAGAAAATGAATATTTGACTATTTGCTCCGTATATCAACTCGGGAAAAAATACAGCACTACCCAATTATGCGTATCAAAGTTTTCAGTCAACCTCAAGTAAATCTGTTTGCTTCTCGCACCAATGTTAAATGCTCACAATAGGTTTCTTGGTAACGAGATCTTGAAGCTACGGTTATAGACGCGTTTACTCTCTCTCCAAATTGCTTTAAATTAAAACATTCAAGCCGTTTTGAAATTTTTGCATTTCATCATCATCATCATCATCATCATCATCTCAGCCCGCGCTAGTCCACTGCTGGACGTAGGCCTCTCCCAACGCGCGCCACCGAATTCGGTCTCTAGCGCTGCGCTGTTATCTATTTAAGAATAATGCTCAATTATTCTTAAATAGGTAACGGGAAAAATAAATTAAAAAAAAAAAAGACCCGATCAGTACACGAACCTGGGACCTCTCGCTTGCCGAACGAGTGCTCTTTTACTGAGCTAACGATTTTGAAAAGAAATTATTTATCTTTCCAGAACGAACCAGCGAGGCTTCCCGGCTCGGTCTCATTAAGAGAAGACGTGTAGGCGGTCACCACAGTACCTAGTCGTGGTCTCGTCGCTTTCTAACAAAACTTAAGCTCAGTACAACGTAGCATGGTACAACGTATCTGTACTAGAATTATTGTCACAATAACAGTGGAGATATTTTTAATCGTTCGATTTCACTGAATTTTATCATTTTTTAAGGAACAATTAAAGTAAAACTAATAAAAACAGTTAATAGATATAGTAAATAGTCATAGGTTGGCCTTATTATTAGGAAACAATACTTATAGGATCACATGAACTAA
Source organism: Stenoptilia bipunctidactyla (assembly GCA_944452665.1). NCBI lineage: Eukaryota > Metazoa > Arthropoda > Insecta > Lepidoptera > Pterophoridae > Stenoptilia > Stenoptilia bipunctidactyla. Next base: position 50,738,154 of record OX101721.1, on the reverse strand, counting down.
TTAATCCATTACCTTAGGTTAAGGCCATTACCAACATAACACAATTACACTTGGTTTAAGATTAAGATCTTCAAGTCGTTTTAAGATTATATTTCAAAATGGTATCCCAATAGTTATTTAACTCTTGAGCAAAGTACACACACAGTAACTGGTATTTTTACTGGCTTTTAGGCCACTAGCACACCGTGTGCAATTTCTCTTATAATTTTTGCAAATGAAATCAAAATAGGGAATTTGGATTTGATTATAATTTCAGCTACTGCTAGTAACCAACTCTAGTTTTGCCATATTTCCATGAACATGCCATTCCTGTATATGCCCTGCATTAGCTTTAGAAAATTAGTTATTTGTAACGAGTTAACTTAGGCCAGAGCGTGTAGATTGCCTTATAGTCAAACCAAAGCGACCTTACAAAACAACGATCTCACCGTCTATCAGTCGCTGGATAAAGCATGTCATGGGGTCTAGCGGCGCGGGCGTGGCGGCGGCGCGCGGCGTTCAGCGCTCACAGCACGCGGCACGCGCAGCAACGTCCGCGGCCGCAGCGCGTGGCGGCCTATCGCTGCTAGCCATTCGCAGCACGGCCTGCAGGACCGCTCAGTCTCAAACATTCGCTAAGTTTTATAACCGCCCCATGGTCGATCAATAAAAGTAATTTTGGAAGGGCAGTTTTTCAATCAAATGTAGAAGTAAACTCCTTTGTTGATCCATAATTATTAATTTACTTTAAGTAATTTTATTCAGTATGCATGTAAATAAAATGTTTCAAAGTTATACATTTACATTGAGTTGATTAAATAACTGTTGAATATTAGTTAATGAATTTTTATAAAGCAAAACTTTACCTTATGCTCTGAACATCTACTTGGTAAATGAATATATCTGAAGAATGAAGCAACGAAATATAATAGAAGATCAAACGAACTTCTTAAGTGAAGTTCGATCGATATTATATGAGTTGCTTCATTCGAAGATATATTAAGGTCCCACCCGCCCTGTCAATGTAGTAAACTATTGCCCTTAAAGTTTTGCCATAACTATAAAATGAAGAACTCTAAAATAATGAGCTCGACAGAGGCGCATCCTATGGATCCAGACTGGTGTGAAAAATTTTAACTAAAACGATCGAAAACACGTGTTTTGACCTTTTTAGTCATTTCATAACTCTTAAATTCGTGCGTGCTACCGTGTGAGTCAAAGGGACTACTTGGTAAATGAATATATCTTCGAATGAAGCAACTCATATAATATCGATCGAACTTCACTTAAGAAGTTCGTTTGATCTTCTATACTTTTGCAATTATTATTGACACAACATGTTGTGATAAATTCAGTAAGTCTCCACACACAATCTGAAATAATCAATAATCATAATCAATATATATAAAACTGTTCCGTTACTGACTGAGTGACTGAGGTACTGAGTGACTGAGTGACTGAGTGACTGACAGACAACGTACAGCCGTAACTACTGGGCGTAGAGAGCTGAAATTTGGAACATACATTCTTTAGAGGATGTAGGGGTGCACTAAGGAAGGAATTCCCGAAATTCCCACGGGAACGGGAAATATAGGACTTTTTAGTTTGTATGAAAAATCTTATTCCTTGAGTGCACCGATGTGAAACTTGGTGTAAAGGTTTTTCAATGTGTGTCTGGTTGTGTTATGAAAGGAATTCCCGAAATTCCCACGGGAACGGGAAAAATATGATGTTTTAGTTTGTATGAAAAAATCCCATCCCTTGAGTGCACGGATGTGATACTTGATATAAAGGTACCTCAATAAGTGTCTGTTTGTATTATGGAAGGAATTCCCGAAATTCCCACGGGAAGGGGTTGGGCTTTTTAGTTTGTATGAAAAATCTTATTCCTTGAGTGTATACTTGGCATGAAGGTTCTTCAAAGAGTGACTGGTTGTGCTACGAAAAAAATTCCCAAAATTCCCACGGGCACGGGAAATATATGATTTTTAGTTTGTATGAAAAAAACTTATTCCTTGAGTGCATGGGCGTGGCACTTGGTATAAAGGTTCTTTCAGTGGGTGTCTGGTTGTATAGTTTCTGAAATTTCCACGAGAAGGGTAGTTAAGCGCATACGAAGTTGCGGGATAAAGCTAGTAAAATTATATACTAACATGTTTTTTTATGAAAATCATACAACAATTGTTATCTTATCAAAAATTTACCAGCATGTAATAATGCCCTACACTTACTTGAAATGATGCTGTGGCATAAAATCTTAAGCACACGAGAATTTGAAGTTCAGGCGCAATGGGGCACCCTCGCTGATCAGATTTAGATAATTCAGTATTATAAATCATGGGTAAAATCACATCTTTTACTGTAGATTGTGTAAACCTATATCTTTTTTAAAGTTTAGCTCGTCCATGGCGAAGGGATCCTGTACATCTCGTAATAATTGTCGTGGAATACGCACTTCGTGTATAAAAATATTATCGTAATGGTCAATATCACTGAAAGGATCCATTGTAGTTAATACAGATCACTATTAAACAAGGCACGAATCGCGTACCTATCTAGTTTTTCTCTAAGCCACAGTTCACAACAACACAAACTTAATTTGAAGTACGCTCAAGTATGGTAGAAAGCACACTCAAGTGAATACAGTTGTGAAACTAGTTTCAATCATTGGCATATATGCATAAGTAAAGTTCTATAATAAGCGTGAACACAGTTCAAATCATTTAGTACTCAAGTGATATCTGGCCATTGAATCTAGTATTAGGCAACGTTTTGTAATAAAGAAAGTCGTTGATACTAGTTTCAAAACTAGTATCAATACATGAGTACTATTCTGTAATACGACCATAAGAGTTCAGCAGCACCAGACTGACAAATGACAATCACCTTTTAAATAATATCCAAACGTCACCACCACCGCACCGCTTCGTCGGTGATGTTTCTCGACCGGCAATATTTTATGAAGAGCCAGTTCGTTCCTGTATTAAGAGCCTATACCCGTGTGTTGTCTTGTCAGATCACCCTTACTTGAGATCAGGTGAGTGTGAGTATGAGGGTAAAATCGGATTGAGTCGCTGATAAAAAATATATATTTGGAATAATCTTCGCAAGAAAATAAGGTTGAAAAATTTCAATAGCTTTCAAATGGAACTCAATCGAAAATAAAAATATCTCTTTGAAAATATTTGTCAGATTAGAAAGCATATTTTTGCATTTGATAGTGTACTTCTTGAGAATGTTATATGCTTAAACTAATTAATCTTTGGATTAAAAGTACAAAAGTAAGGCGGGTTTTACTGCCTGTGCTGTAGAAGAAATGAAGAGTTTTTTAAACTTACTAAACATTGAAACTATTGGTTCGATTTCGAAAAATCAAATTGCGTTTGATAGCCTTTCCCTTAAGGAAGGTTTGCTCGCATATTTGTTTAAGTTAATTTTACGGAATTCAACAGAGACGCTACTAAAACGCACTAACCGGCTATTGGCAATTAAGACACATCGTGAGGGTGAAAAAATATATAATTACAAAATTTATAATAAAATCCTGTGAATATTATCGTTTAATAAATGCTTCTCAGAAATTTACTATTGAGCAATCTTAAAAAAGAAAGCCCATTTTCTTCTAAAGATTTAAATGAAAATATCGAGATTGGAGAAAAAACAAGTAAGTAAATATCTAAATAATAAAATATTTAAATAATATCTGCTGCTAAATTACCATATATCACCCACCGCTTCGACGGTTCGACAGAACACATGTTCCGGCAACATTTCATAAAGAGCCAGGTCCTTCCCATTGGAAGGGCCTGTACGCGTGTGTTATCATCTGCGGCCTCATTGAGACTGTAGATTAGGTGAAATTGAGGGAAAAAGTAGATTTAGAATTTAATATTCATAAGTAACGAACAAGGCCATGCCCGCGCCAAGCTGTCTGTGATGGAGTAAAGTTGAAGAGGTTTTTTAGACTTACTAATCACTGAAACTATTGGTCCGATTTCCAAAAATCAAATTGTGTTTCATAGCATGTCTCTTAAGGGAGGTTTGCCCGTAGGTTTGATCAAGATGTTGTGACGGACTTAAACAGAGACGCTCCTAGAACGCGCTAGGTTGCTAATATCAAATAAAACGCATCGTGGGGGTAATAACGAAAGCTTAAATTAAAAATAAATGCTGTCTTTGCTATTTTACAATTCATGCTTCACAGAAATTTATTACTAGGCAACTCTATCGCTATGAGTGATTTTCCGAAGACAATCTTCAAAAAGAAAAGCCGGTTTTTTATAAATTCACGAAATATTAATAAAAAATGAAGTCTGGAGAAAACACAAATACTTACGAGAAACACACAATAGTAGCAGTAGCACAGTATTTAAATGGTTATCAGTTATCACCCCTTCGTGGTGGTAGGACCCTTTTAGAGTTCACCAGGTTGACAACCACCCTTCAAATAATATCCAGACATCATCGCTTCGTCGGTGATGGCTTCCGTTCGGCAATATTTTATGAAGAGCCAGTGTTTGCTATTTTTGGACCTTGTTTGCTCGTTAGAACTCAAAAAAAGCTAATTTGCTGAAAATGAAAAATCGTCGAAAATTGCATTTCGGTACAATGCTGTTGAGCTCGTCACCAGTAAGCAGCCGCAATATTTGTACGACAAACTTACTTGGTTCTCATCATATAGAGTCTATCAGACAGGGCGGCTGCATCTAGGATGACAATATCAGTACAGAGCAACGAGAATAACGTTGGTACAGAGTCAGTGCTGGAACAATATGAGGCATAATATTCCGATCAAAAACTCTGCATATAAACAGATATTTGAGCGCATATTCAGAGAGTATTTATTGTTTGAAACTGTTTTTTTTTATTTATATACTTAATTTTTTTTAAGTAGGTAGCATTATTATTTATATTTTATCGTTTATATAATATGTTTAATTTATACATAGAAACTTAATTGCATTTCTTTATCTTCACTTAAGTTATCTATTTCTAATGTTTTATTTAGTTTTTATTTGAGATCATCATTAATTTAATTTGAAACTCCTTTACATAATTTGATTCATTGCCAGTTGCAGCTTTTGTATGCACCAATGTTATGTTAACCCGCTTAACCTCGTGCCGCTGCCTGTCATGTACAAGATTGAAGAGCTTATTTGTAAACTTACTTATCACCGAAACTACTTGTGCGATTTGAAAAAATCAAGTTGTGTTTGATAGCATATCTCTTGAGGGAGGTTTGGCTGTACATTTGATCAAGATAGTTTTACAGACTTTAACAGACACGCAGCTAGAACGCGCTCGTGTCAAATAAATCTCATCGAGAGGGTAAAAACGAAAGCTTTTATAAAAATAAATGCTGTCTAAATGTGATTTTTTGAAAGCAATCTTCAAGAAGGAAAGCCAGTTTAGTTATATGTGAACACCATACAAGAATTCTTCCAAATAATATAAAAATATATTTTTGGAATGTAATATTTGTCTTTGCAAAAAATAATGTTGAAAAATTTCAATAGCTTTCAAATGGAACGCAATCGAAAATAACTCTGAAAAGATTTGTCAGATTAGACTGCATATTTTTGCATTAATTGATAGTGTACTTTTTGAGAATATTAATAAGATATGTATTTAATTAAAATAATTAATCTAAAGTGCAAAAGTAAGACGGGTTTAATGCCTGTGCTGTAGAAGAGATGAAGAGTATTTTAAACTTACTAAACATTGAAACTAGTGGTCCGATTTCAAAAAATCAAATTGCGTTCGATAGCCTTTCCTTTACGGAAGGTTTGCATGTATGTTTGTTCAACATAATTTTATGGAATTAAACAGAGACGCTACTAAAACGCACTAACCGGCTTTTGTCAATGAAGACGAACGCATCGTGAGTGAGGGTGAAAAAAAATTATTATTACAAAATTTATAAGAAAACCTGTCAATATTCTCGTTTAATAAATGCTTCTCAGAACTTTACTATTGGGAAATCTTCAAAAAAAGCCCATTTTCTTATAGAGATTAAAATGAAAATAGTGAGATTTGAGAAAAAACAAAAGGTTACTAGTCCATATGCAAAATATTTAAACAGCCAATACCATCTCCTCGTGGCAGACTACCCTTTAAATAATATCTGCTGCCAAATTACGAATGTCACCGCTTCGACGATTTGACAGAACACATGTTCCGGCAATATTTCAGAAAGAGCCAGGTCCTTCCCATTGCAAAGACCTGTACCCGTGTGTTGTCATCTGCGGCCTCATTGTCACTTTAGGTGAAATTGAGGGCTAAAGTGGATTTAGTCGCTGACAATAAAAATTAAAAAAATGTTGCGATGACAAGAATCTTTTTCATTTCATAATCTACTTCTTGAGAGAGTCTGTAATGTTTTATTAGTACGAAAATATTTATTTAATATTCGTAAGTAACGAACGAGGCCATGCCCGCGCCAAGCTGCCTGTGATGTAGTAAAGTTAAAGAGGTTTTTTTAGACTTACTAATCACTGAAACTATTGGTCCGATTTCAAAAAATCAAGTTGTACCTGATAGCCCATCTCTTGAGGGAGGTTTTTCGGTATATTTAATCAAGATATTTTCACGGACTAAAGCAGAGACGCTACTAGAATGCGCTAAGCAGCTAGAGTCACATTAAACGCATCGTGAGGGTAATAACGAAAGCTTATATTGAAAATGAATGCTGTCTTTGTTTTTTTTACAAATCATCCTTCACAAAAATTCACTTTTAGGCATATAACGCCATGAGTGATTTCTCGAAGACAATCTTCCAAAAGAAAAGCCTAATAAATTCAAGTAAATAAAAAAAGGAGCTAGGAGAATAATCAAATACTTAGGAAAAAATGCAATGTCTATATGCATGGTATTTAAACGTTGAATACTCTTTTCTGTTGATAGGAGACTTGGAGAGTTCATCAGGTTGACAAGCACCCTTCAGATAATATCTGCTGCCAGATATCACCGCTTCTACGGTGATATGTTGCGGCAATAATAAAAGTATTTCTGAAGGGAAGGAAGAGTTAGTTCCTTCCTTTCAGAAATACTTCTGTGATCATAATATACTCAAAAAAATATGGTTTAGGAGTTTCATTTATTTTAAAATTAATCTCAAACAAAAATTAATAAAGAAGTTTTACATAAATTGTTTTTATAATTTTCACTGAAATTGCTTGGTTTTTTATTTTACTATTATTATTTTGGATTGTGGAAAATTTGAGGCATTATTGAGTTTGGAGAAAAAGCCAAAGCTGAGAAGAAATACATAGAAGTAGCATAGCATTTAAATGGTGAACAGCCCCTCCTGGTGGCAAGAGAAGGACTCTTTAAGAGTTCAGCAGCACCAGACTGACAAATGACAATCACCTTTTAAATAATATCCAAACGTCACCACCACCGCACCGCTTCGTCGGTGATGTTTCTCGACCGGCAATATTTTATGAAGAGCCAGTTCGTTCCTGTATTAAGAGCCTATACCCGTGTGTTGTCTTGTCAGATCACCCTTACTTGAGATCAGGTGAGTGTGAGTATGAGGGTAAAATCGGATTGAGTCGCTGATAAAAAATATATATTTGGAATAATCTTTGCAAGAAAATAAGGTTGAAAAATTTCAATAGCTTTCAAATGGAACTCAATCGAAAATAAAAATATCTCTTTGAAAATATTTGTCAGATTAGAAAGCATATTTTTGCATTTGATAGTGTACTTCTTGAGAATGTTATATGCTTAAACTAATTAATCTTTGGATTAAAAGTGCAAAAGTAAGGCGGGTTTTACTGCCTGTGCTATACAAGAAATGAAGAGTTTTTTAAACTTACTAAACATTGAAACTATTGGTTCGATTTCTAAAAATCAAATTGCGTTTGATAGCCTTTCCCTTAAGGAAGGTTTGCTCGCAGTTCAAGTTAATTTTACGGAATTCAACAGAGACGCTACTAAAACGCACTAACCGGCTATTGTCAATTAAGACACATCGTGAGGGTGAAAAAATATATAATTGCAAAATTTATAGTAAAATCCTGTGAATATTATCGTTTTATAAATGCTTCTCAGAAATTTACTATTGAGCAATCTTAAAAAAGAAAGCCCAGTTTCTTCTAAAGATTTAAATGAAAATATCGAGATTGGAGAAAAAACAAGTAAGTAAATATCTAAATAATAAAATATTTAAATAATATCTGCTGCTAAATTACCATATATCACCCACCGCTTCGACGGTTCGACAGAACACATGTTCCGGCAACATTTCATAAAGAGCCAGGTCCTTCCCATTGGAAGGACCTGTACGCGTGTGTTATCATCTGCGGCCTCATTGAGACTGTAGATTAGGTGAAATTGAGGGAAAAAGTAGATTTAGAATTTAATATTCATAAGTAACGAACAAGGCCATGCCCGCGCCAAGCTGTCTGTGATGGAGTAAAGTTGAAGAGGTTTTTTAGACTTACTAATCACTGAAACTATTGGTCCGATTTCCAAAAATCAAATTGTGTTTTATAGCATGTCTCTTAAGGGAGGTTTGCCCGTAGGTTTGATCAAGATGTTGTGACGGACTTAAACAGAGACGCTCCTAGAACGCGCTAGGTTGCTAATATCAAATAAAACGCATCGTGGGGGTAATAACGAAAGCTTAAATTAAAAATAAATGCTGTCTTTGCTATTTTACAATTCATGCTTCACAGAAATTTATTACTAGGCAACTCTATCGCCATGAGTGATTTTCCGAAGACAATCTTCAAAAAGAAAAGCCGGTTTTTTATAAATTCACGAAATATTAATAAAAAATGAAGTCTGGAGAAAACACAAATACTTACGAGAAACACACAATAGTAGCAGTAGCACAGTATTTAAATGGTTATCAGTTATCACCCCCTCGTGGTGGTAGGACCCTTTTAGAGTTCACCAGGTTGACAACCACCCTTCAAATAATATCCAGACATCATCGCTTCGTCGGTGATGGCTTCCGTTCGGCAATATTTTATGAAGAGCCAGTGTTTGCTATTTTTGGACCTTGTTTGCTCGTCAGAACTCAAAAGTTGATATAGCGTGTGCAAAATGCCTGTGCTCGATTTTGCTATAGCATTCCACGACGAGGCACGTGACGCCATTCCTTAACAAAGCCAATTTGCTGAAAATGAAAAATCGTCGAAAATTGCATTTCGGTACAATGCTCTTGAGCTCGTCACCAGTAAGCAGCCGCAATATTTGTACGACAAACTTACTTGGTTCTCATCATATAGAGTCTATCAGACAGGGCGGCTGCATCTAGGATGACAATATCAGTACAGAGTCAGTGCTGGAACAATATGAGGCATATTCCGATCAAAAACTCTGCATATAAACAGATATTTGAGCGCATATTCAGAGAGTATTTATTGTTTGAAACTGTTTTTTTTTTATTTATATACTTAATTTTTTTTAAGTAGCATTATTATTTATATTTTATCGTTTATATAATATGTTTAATTTATACATAGAAACTTAATTGCATTTCTTTATCTTCACTTAAGTTATCTATTTCTAATGTTTTATTTAGTTTTTATTTGAGATCATCATTTATTTAATTTGAAACTCCTTTACATAATTTGATTCATTGCCAGTTGCAGCTTTTGTATGCACCAATGTTATGTTTTAAAAATCTTTTAATTGTAATAACTACTCCAGCCGCTTCACCTCGTGCCGCTGCCTGTCATGTACAAGATTGAAGAGCTTATTTGTAAACTTACTTATCACCGAAACTACTTGTGCGATTTGAAAAAATCAAGTTGTGTTTGATAGCATATCTCTTGAGGGAGGTTTGCCTGTATATTTGATCAAGATAGTTTTACAGACTTTAACAGACACGCAGCTAGAACGCGCTCGTGTCAAATAAATCTCATCGAGAGGGTAAAAACGAAAGCTTTTATAAAAATAAATGCTGTCTATATGGGATTTTTTGAAAGCAATCTTCAAGAAGGAAAGCCAGTTTTCTTATAAATTCAAGTAAATTAAAAAGGAAATTAAAGACAAATCAAATGCTTAGAAGAAATGCTATGTTTATATGCATGGTGTTTAAACAGTTAACACCCCCTTCTGGTGGTAGGAAGGAACAGAGACCGGACGAGGGGTTTAATTGCCAAAAATCCTTAAAGGGGTTTCCCTTTAGTCGGCTAGTCAAAGATTTTACTTACCATTTTAGGATATTTACATAGTTAAAAGGAAACCCGTTGCGATTTGGTCACCCTAGCTGCATCGAAAGGGTAAGCGCTAACCCAGTCTTTCCACTTAATATTTGGCATAACCAAATTATTTCCCGGTAAAGATGGTGTTACTCGAGTAGTAGAAGTTAAAACTTCGAGTAACACGTACAGACGACCTGTCGTTAAGCTCTCTCCTCTGCCTTTGCATTAGGGGAGATTAATTTGTTTCTGTTTAACGTTAGATTGGGCACATATTTTATTATTTAGTTATGTGCCCCAGTTATATGTAGCTTAAGTAGGCATATATTTTATACGTTTTACTGTTTATTTAATTTTATATGTTTATTTTTCATACATGTATGTATGTATATATGTTACTCTTTACTTTTAAAGGGGTACCTTTAAGGCGGGGGGCATGTTTGGTTTTAAATTAATTATTTGTAGAACTCAATGATGTGATGATAGCAACATTACCTATCTGTCCCTTTCCCACCTTTATTCAAGCGTCTCGCTCGCCCTTACTGCGTGCGAACCCCGAAGTTATTGAAAAGAATATGGCCACATATTAACAGCGTGTGCTTAAAATTTAATCGTCTTTATTAAAAACTAATATAAATAGTGCAGTGCTGTCTCTAAAATCTAGAAAAGGACACTAAGAAACTTTGTGAATACGACATCATAGAAAACGGAGAGGATTCAAAATTTTGTGCGCGTGAGCCGTGGTTTCGGGGAGTGCTTGAATTCCTATCCACCTTCTTGTCTTTTTATTGCAGGTGCGTTATCTATCACATCGAGTTCTTATTTTAAGTGTTCGCCAACTCCTATGGTCTTTTTCCAAGGATAATTAAAAAATACAGTCCACTACAAACCGCAAGAAATATGTAATAATTTTCCCAAGCATAAAGGAACAGAAAGATAGACTTTGGCATTTATTATCTTAGTATGGATCCGTTATTTAGTCACTACAGCACAAGTTAATTTGAGCTAAATAATGTAGTGTGAATGTTACAAATAAGTATTTTTTTTTATAAAATGTAATTCAATCCACCCCTTCGGAATCTGCGCCTGTTTACACGAAGTAGTAAATTTTTAGTAGTTATTAATATCTAAAAAATTGTTATGTATGATTATAATCTTAAATGTCTATGTGTCGTCATAATCTATTAGCCGTCTAATCTATAAAGCCGAAGGGTTTGTCTGTTTGAACTTTGTATCTTGCCGATCTTCGATTATTTTGCTGCGATTCTTAGGAGACACGTTTTCTTATGTTTTGGTAACAGTAATTTTGTTATTATTTCGGCAATCGAAACGTTATATTACGATAGTGTGTGTTTAATGGATCACGGAGATAGGTAATAACGTCGAGATTGAAAATGCGTTGAATAAACTTTTTTTTATTACAACCTTTTTTTTTCACCTGTCCCATTGTCTGTAATCAAATCTTGCAAGTTAAATTTGACACACTTCCCGGTTTCCGATTGTAACAATGTATTGACAATGTAATATTATGATGACATGGAGCTGATCTAATGATGGAGCTGGAACGTGGCCATAGGAACTCCGTTATAATACGACATAACCCTATCGAGTTTGGGCTCGTATGATTCGTCTCGATGAGTACTTTGTCTGTAGATGGTATCCAGGGTCTGATGATGAAGCTGGAAGGTGGCCATAGGAAGTCCGTAATAAAATGACACAATCCCATCGAGTTTGGGCTCGTTTGATTAGTCTTGATAAGTACTTTGGTCCTAAATGTTATCCAGGGTCTGATGGTGAAGCTGGAAGGTGGCCATAGGAAGTCCGTAATAAAACGACACAATCCCATCGAGTTTGGGCTCGTTTGATTCGTCTTGACGAGTACTTTCGTCCTAGATAATATCCATATGATATGCAACTCCATCAGATTCAATAGAATAAGTTCGTTCCATTTGTTATGAATGTAAATTCTATTTGATTAGATGGATGACCCAATGCCCGGGTGAGCACGTGCCGAAAGCTGAATGGTATGAGGGTGTATAAACATGTCATATCACTAATGTTCCGCCTCAGGGTACCAGGGCGAACCCTGTTGTACTGAAGCCCTCTTCCCCCTACAATGGACCTCTGGCGGGAACTACGAAGTAGTAAATCCCGAATTAAAAATACTAAAAAGTAAATAAACAAAATGATTTTTTTAAATTAGCTTTTATTACTTGTGTAGGAGTAACTTTGCGAGGAGTGTTGATTAAAACAGCGTTTGGCAAGCGAATGGTTTATTGAATTAATAATGCCCTATTTATATAAAAATCTTAAATACTAAACGACAGAGATATGGCTTCGAGAAAGAGATAGCAATATAGTCATTTCGTATAAATACAGGCGACATATAAATACTGCGTGATGCCCGACGCTCCGCAGTCTGCTGCGAGCGCGCGATGCGTACGGTCGTGCGCTGGCTCCTTATGATATGATGAAATATTCTCGTAGGTAGCTACATCACTCCGCCCCCAGCGAAGCGTACAGGTGGTTTAGATATTCTTCCGCTTCTTGAAGTGAAGTATTCCCTGGAACGGCTTGCATCGGCTTCTTCTGGGTGTTCGCATGTATCAGGGCTGATAAATGCAGGTTTGAGACGATCGATATTGATGTTGGCTTGTCTGAATGGCAATTGAAGTGTAAAAACTTTTTCCTTCTTCTTAATAATTTTGAACGGCCCAGTGTAGTTCGGTGTGAGAGGCTTGTGCACGGCGTCGTTCCGTAGGAATGCATGGGTACATGAATCTAAGTCTTTTTGAATATAAGTAGGCTTCGATGATTTTCTTTGTTCTTGAGATTTTTGCATTGCGTATGATAGGTCGTTATGGAACTGTGACGATGTGATCGTGTTTGTATGTTCGCCGTGAAACTCGCCGGGTAAGCGTAGGGCTTGATTATATAGTAATTCGGCCGCGCTAAACCCGATATCTTCCTTAATAGCTGCGCGAAGCCCCAGTAGCACAGTAGGTAACTCGCGCGTCCATTTGCTATTGTTTTGAAGGCGAGCCGTGAGTGCAGTTTTCAACGTTCGATGCCAGCGTTCAATTATTCCATTTGACTGGGGATGATAGGCGGTCGTTCGTGAACGTTGAATACCTAGTCGCTGCATCAGTACTTTAAATACTTCTGATTCAAATTGCCTGCCTTGGTCTGTAGTTACTATGGCGGGGCAACCGAATCTTGATATCCAGGTTTGATAAAATGCATCGGCGACTTTTTCTGCGGTTATTTCTTCAAGCGGGCATGTTTCGGGCCACTTAGTCGCTCGGTCGATCATAGTTAGACAATACCTATTGTTATCGGACGTAGGTAAGGGCCCGATAATGTCTATGTGCACGTGAAATAGACGATCAACCTTTTCAAACGTCGCTATCGGTGCATGTATATGTCGTTGAATCTTCGACCGCTGGCAAGGTATACAGGTTCGAGTCCAGTTTGATACATCCTTGTTCATAGATGGCCAGAAGTAACGCTTGACTACCATTTTTCTAGTGGCTCGTGTTCCCGGGTGGCTCAGGTCATGAAGTGCTTGGTAGGCCGTCTTCCTGAATTCTGGCGGTAAATAGGGTCGAGCCGTTCCCGTCGACGTCTCACATACAATAGGTATTGACGTGCCGGGCGTTATGATTTTTTTGAATTCATGCTTCTTGTTTTCCATAAGCGTTCGCAGTTCTTTGTCTTCTGTTTGTCGTTTTGATATTAAGCCATAATCAATCGGGGAAGGGCACTGTATTTCTTCCAGGCGGGACAGCGCGTCTGCGACGTCGTTTTTCTTCCCGGCGATGTGACGAATATCAGATGTGAATTGTCCGATGTATTCTAAGTATCGCGTTCGACGAGGTGTTTCATTCTTACTGTTTGATTTCAATGCGTACGTGAGAGGTTTATGGTCGGTGAAGATGATAAGATCGCCTCCTTCAAACATTCGTCGAAAATGTCGAACTGCCATGTATATTGAGAGCAGTTCGCGGTCGTAGGTACTGTATTTTTGTTGAGCTTCACTTAGTTTCTTTGAGAAAAATCCAAGCGGCTTCCATGCACCGTCGATTTTTTGTTGTAACACCGCTCCCGCGCATATTTCCGAGGCGTCGGTCATTAGTGCGAACGGCGCGTCGGCTGACGGATGAGTGAGCAGGACGGCGTTAGATATGTCTTGCTTACACGCTTCGAACGCTTTTAATGACTCTTCATGCCAATTGATTAAGGTTTTATCGTTCTTTCTTGAGTTATGTAAATATTCGTTCAATGTGTGTTGATGCTGCGCTGCGTTGGGAATGTTTTCACGGTAAAAGTTAATCATTCCCAGAAATCTTCTTAATTCTTGTACTGTTCTTGGTAGTGGGTATTTAGTGATTGCTTGGATCTTGTCTGCTATAGGTTTGATTCCCTTTGAAGATACGTGATAACCCAAAAACTCTATGTTTTCTTGGCCGAAAATGCACTTGGCGGTATTAATTTGTAAACCACTTTTATGTAGTCGTTTGAAAACTTCTTCTAGTAGTTTTTTATGAGAGGTTTCATCTTCTGAAGCGCATAGCAGATCATCGACGAAAATAAAAATAGGCAGTCCCCGCATGACGTTATCGATGTGTCTTTGAAACGTTTGACCGCTATTTCGTAACCCAAAACACATTCGAGTAAATTCATATAATCCGAATGGCGTAATGACTGCCGTCTTCTTAATATCTTCTTCACGGATTTTCAATTGAAAATAGGCCTTTTGCAGGTCGATTTTCGAGAATATCTTCTTCCCTTTTAGGTTCAGAGTAAAATCGTGAAGTCTTGGTATAGGGTAGCGATCAGGAATCGTGATAGCGTTTAGTTTTCGGTAATCTCCGCAGGGTCGATAGTTGCCATCTTTCTTAGCTACTAGGTGAAGCGGGCTTGCCCAGGAGCTGCTGGAAGGTCGACATATACCTTGCTCCATCATTTGACGGAACTCTTCTTTAGCAATGTTGTATTTGTGCGGTGGCAGTGGTCTTGCTCTGCAGAATACCGGCGGGCCTTTGGTTTCTATGTGATGTTCGACTTCGCTATTGCAGGAAATGTTCAAACTAGGCCTGGTAATCTCGGGGTACTTCTTTAGTAGATCGTGGTATGGTTTGCTGTCATCTATTGTTCTCACGCTGATTTGTGATGTTGGTATTATTGAGCCTTTTGTGGATAAGTTCGTTTCTTGATCGATCAATTTCCTTCCGTGTAAATCGACTGCGATGTTGTAATATTGAAGGAAGTCGGCACCCAATATTGGTCTTGATACATTTGCGATCACGAATTTCCATCTGTAGCGTCGGCGGAGTCCGAGGTCAAGCACTAGTGCCTTCTCGCCGTGTACGGATATTGATGAACCGTTTGCGGCGTATAAGTAATTGTTCGGCGTTATCGTCAACTTTTCTTTTGAGCTTGCAGGGAGTACGGAGATGTTTGCACCGGTATCTACTAAAAATTTCAGTGCTGAAGACTTATCTTGAATAAATAGACGGTGGTGCGATATTTCAGTGACTCTAGCACCCGTCGTTGCTTGAGTCGAAGCTAGTTTAACGAGTCTTCCCTGTTGTTACTTTTCTTGAACTCGCAGGGGTACTGGCAGCGATAGGCGTCTTTACCGAATTTTCTATGAAAATAACATATAGGGTTTTTCTCTACGCGACTTCTTGACCTTGAATGCGAACGATTTCGTTTAAAGCTGTGTTTTCTGAATGACCTGCCGTGACGTACTTGATTTATTTTCAAAGAAGCAATTTCTTTAGATAAGGCATCGATCCTTTCGATTAAATCTTCATTTGTTGAAGGTTTTGACGTGGAACAGGAACATACCGAGCTGGTTTCTTGCGTTTGTTCAGTCATTTTATCTGCCATGGTCGCGAGTACGTCGAGCTTCGTTTCCGTGCTTATGGCAAGCACGGCGCGGACGGACGCAGGTAGGTGTCCCGTCCACATAAACTTCAACGTGTTGTCGGGGATTTTGTCTAGAGCGAGGTCACGCATTCTTCTGAGTAGCTGGGAGGGCTTCTGGTTACCCAGTTCCATCTCGCCTAGTAACTTTTGTAGTTGTCTAGACTCGGATTCTTCGTATACAGATAACAAACGCGCCTTCAGGGATCCGTATTTGTTGGTTTCGGGCGGCGCTAATATAATATCTCCTACTTGTTCTATGTCGGCTAGTTCAAGTTGAGCTACGACGAAATGGTATTTTGCTTCGTCTCCCAGTTTCTGGTTTGCGAGGATAGACTCCAGTTGCGCGAACCATAGTCTTGGTTTCTGTCGCCAAAAGGGTGGGACTCGAGATTTCAACGTAATTTGAGACATTTCTTCCTCGCCGGCCGAGCCAGGTTTGCTGTTTTCTTGTGTGTTCATTTTCACTGCCGAGGGAAAGTTGATCTGGGCTGCACCAATACTCAGCGACCGTAGTTTGCCTCTTGAATTCCAGTCCGGGGGATTCCGCTGGTGGAAAGCCGGGTGGAATGCGCTTGGCCACTGAGATTGATTTTGCAGGCGTCGTTAGTTGCTCCAGATCACGTCGGGGTCACCACTGTAGGAGTAACTTTGCGAGGAGTGTTGATTAAAACAGCGTTTGGCAAGCGAATGGTTTATTGAATTAATAATGCCCTATTTATATAAAAATCTTAAATACTAAACGACAGAGATATGGCTTCGAGAAAGAGATAGCAATATAGTCATTTCGTATAAATACAGGCGACATATAAATACTGCGTGATGCCCGACGCTCCGCAGTCTGCTGCGAGCGCGCGATGCGTACGGTCGTGCGCTGGCTCCTTATGATATGATGAAATATTCTCGTAGGTAGCTACACTTGTATATAAGAGGAACTAAAAGGTTAAAAATAATTTAATTCTGATAAGAAATACGAGTATACTATTTTATAGGTACCTACACTAAAACCAAATTTGTTTTTAATAGAAGATTGTTATATAGGTATTTGACGGCTAGAGAAATAATAAAGAAGGTGTAACGTGCTTTGATTTTTATTAACCTTTTAAGATTTATCCAAGATAAAATTAACAAAGAACCATAAACAATAACAAAAATAAAACTTCTTCATAATACTTTAATTTTAAGTACTATTTTCTTCAATTAAATTTTATATCAAATGATATTTTTTTAAACACTCGTCCAGCAACAAAAATGAGCAACATTAATTAGCATTAGCAAAAGTTATAAAAGCAAAAGTTAATTAGTAATTTTAGCAGCACTTGGTTACATTTGTGATTTAGTTAAGGTGTAGAAAATTCAAATTCAAACTCAAGCGCTGACTGAACCTGTGATCTAGCGTCTATCTCATCTTGCGCTATCTTTTGTTTCGTTTGCGACGTTGCCACTCCGCAGCATCGGTGTACATTTCCGCGGCATTTGTTGATCTCCCAACGTTTATATTGATCAACAAAGTCACACAAAGTGTAAAATAAATGGCGGTTACAAAATCAACAATTGCCGTGTGAGTTGGTGACGAGCTAGAGTGTTTGCGGCGTAGTTAGGCACTGGATCGCAATGAGGGGAATTCTTATATTCGAAGTATGGCACGATATTATCAAAATTATCGAAGCTACAAGCCTCTAGAGGTGGATCAACATTTAATCCATATTTCGGCCTGATCAACATTTGCCGTAGAGCGGACAATATATATATAAACGAATAAATATATATATATATATATATATATATATATATATATATATAAACGAAGTTAGTACTTTTTATTTTTTATTTATTTATAACTAGGTACATCAAAAGAATTGTAGGTGGCAGCATTACTCAAAAACAAATTTGTTGAAATTATAAAGATACCAAACTAATTTGATATCTGGAACTTTTGAAATAGAGTCTATTTTACTCGTGACGAAAATAAATACAAGAAGGTATTTTAATGGACAGACATTTTCAATCCATTATTTTATTTGACGTTTAAGTACAGGCAAAGCAATATTATTTGAACGTTACCCATTGAAAAATTATTCACATTGATTATTCACATTGATGATTGATTCTATTACATGGCCCCACAAATACCCTAGAGTTATGGGAAATCAAGCAGAACACCTTGTACATACAGGGTCTTCTTTATGAAGATTAATATATTTTAAGAGAAGGTTAAGAATGATGTTCAATTTATGAAAAAAATAAAAATATACATATAACAATTTTTTTTTTATTGAAATTTTCAAATCTTTTAAGTGACCGAATTTAAGTTTAATCTGTTATTTACGACAACCTTGCAAGAAATAAAAAAAACCTATCTATTTATTTTAAGAAAATAACTTCACTAAAACAAAGCTCTTACGCGGTTAGTACCTACCTATCCACGCGAGCAAAGGTCGATGTCTCGCGCGCCCGGGCGATGCGTGACCTACTTAGCTTGATGTATGACGTAACAATCAGCTGTTGTAATATCATACTTATTTCGTATAAAAGTTGATTCTAATTTCCCATCACACTTCAACTGTCAATTTAACGTTCAACTAATTGTAAATACCGTTTTAGTAATGTTGACTTCTTTGATAATGTTTAAATTAGAAATAAATTTAAAAAAAGCTTTCGTGCTTGAGCTGTTTGTCTTAACGAATAAATGTATTTTACAATCAATTGAATGTTTAAATGGAATCACCTTATTATCAACTATTATTATTTACAGTTTATGTACAAAAATAACTTACATATTGCTTCCTGTCAATGATGTTAGGTACACAGCACACGAATACACATACACAAGCACTTTATAGTAACTGCTGCACATGACTACCTATTTGCGATACACAAAGTCTTGTTCGTTTAATAACATTGGCAGCACACAACATTGGGGCACGTGGAGTAAATGTGCCATAATCTCGATGGCGCTGCACAGCTCCTAGAATTGTTCGGAGGGCGGGACGCCTTCCATGTCTCTGCTCGTACGTGTCACGAGCTCGTAACAGGTTCTCACTCGCAGCACTAGCACAAAGCCATTTGAAGATATTCTTGGTTCGTGTACGCGAAATTAGGCATTTTGATAATTATTAATTTACGCGCGCGTATCATTAGACAGACTTTTACAGACTGGCGAGCGCTCACCGAGCGGTGAGCGGGTCGCGCGCGTTTGGCTCAAACAAAGTCGCCGCCGCCGCGCCGCACCGACAAGCCAACTGAGTGTTGTCGGCGCGGGCGGCTCGCTTGACTTTCGGTGTCAATAGTGCCGTCAGAGAATACCTACATACCTATGCCTAGTGCGATTTTTCTCTGTGTGTGTGAGTGAGTTCTTAATATAAATAGTTAAATAGAAATACTTTTATTTCTTGCTTTAGTCGTAAATAACAGATTAAACTAAAATGTTGTTAACTTATGAGAATTATAAAATATTTATGAAAGAATTTTTTTTTGTTAATTGTAACAAAAAAAAAATTCTTTCATAAATTGAATCCATACATCATTCTTAACCTTCTATTAAAATATATTGATCTTCATAAAGAAGACCCTATATATACAGGGCAGATTTATTTATGATTTTTTTATATAATAGAGATAGCAAATTCTACTCCTTGAAACATTCCTTTATATTAGGATAAAAATAAAACTGTATTCAAAGAGTTTTTAAAAACTTGCTTCTTCACCCAGGAATCGAACCGACTTAAATCTAAAAATGAAGATTTCATGGTTTTCCTTTCATTAAATTAACCTAGTACGTTTGAGAGATTTTATTCTTGTGATAGGCTCTAACGAACCACACAATTATAGGGTGTCATTTTTACAAATTTAAGTCGGTTTGACTCCCAGGTGAAACGAGCAAATTCTTAAAAATCTTTGAATGCGGTTTTATTTCTGTTCAATAATAAAGGTCAGTTTCTTTGACGTAAATTTTGCTATCTCTATTATTTAGAGTACTTTCCTTCCAGATGGCATTACAAAATTCCACCCTGTATATTTATCGATAAGCACTTATCAGTATCTACGTTGGAATTGATATGGAGAGGCAGCCCGCAAGAGGTGATGCGTTAATATTAACCCTGTATACGTACGTAAAGCATAATAATCCTCCTTTTGGTTTCGTCGGGTAATTACGTAAGAAAAGATTTATCGCAAAAAAATTAATATCCTTTTTTTGCACTTGCTGTCTAATAAACTTAAAAAAAAATATATCAAAAGTTTTTAGCTCTATATTCATCAGTGATAATTGTTTATAATACTCCTTTAATTTATCAATCAAAATATAAAATGTGACTTAACAAAAATTAAATAATTAAATTGTCGTACTGTTATGTGTACGCTATGGTCAATAAGACGACCAATTACGCGGGAAAATTGGGAGCAAAAGCGACACAGGTCCTACCTCTATGACGCCTCGCGTGGTACTGAATTGTGTCGCGCCGCCGTCTTTATTATATTAGAAAAAATAGAACGGGTTAAGAAAAAAATTAGCCACATAAATTAATTTTATGCTACATCACCAATATTATAACAAGTTTTTGTAAGTATAAGTTTGATATTATCTTAGAATATCGGAAAAACACTTAAAATTTTCATCTTTTTCGTAATTTTTTATGATCGAGTAAAGTTTTCAGTATCGTATTTTGAACCACATATTTATAAAATATATTAAACAAACTTCAACATATATTTTTATCCAATCCAAAAAAACAATATTGGCCGGTTGTAATGAATTTGAAAACGCATAGATTTCGCGAATTGGGCCCTTAAAAGATAAAAATTATGAAGATACTGAAAATTTATTTAAAATCCGAAAATGAAGTTTGATACTAAATTATAATGAGCATTAAGTAAGTATCTAAATTAAATTATGTAAAAGTTTATTTTATTTTCTTAATTCTTTTTTATTTCCCTTTTTTCTTTTATATTTAAATATTTATGTTTTAAATATTAACATGAAATCAAATCACCGCTAAAATGCAACTCCGATGTAAAAACAGCTCATACTAAAATCAAATCTATTTACACAAGAAAGTGGCAATGTTCTTAGTATTAGTGGTCGTAGAAGTAAACCTTGCTTCGTCATTGGATTCGTCATGTCGTCCGGACCCGCGCCGCCCTCATCCAGCATTTGACGTTCCTAAAGTGTATAAAATTTTTCATAAAAAGTTTTCATTTAAAAAAAAACTTAAAAAAAAAAAAAACCGCCGTCTGCCGAAACCACCCGAATGAAGATAATGATCGCCCATTATCCACTAATGTCTTGGTGTTGTCAACTACTACTTCTTCATATATATATTGTGATGCAAAGGTCAAGATACCAATCTCCTTAAACTTTTCTCTTAGAGATTCTCTATTTCCAAGTTTATACATTCCACGAATAGCCCTTTTCTGCAGTGTAAATATCGTGTCAATGTCTGCGCCATTGCCCCAAAGTAGGATGCCAGCTTCGCCGTATTAACATCAGTCAATGAGCGAATTTTCTTTACCGCGACGCTGCAGAACAAGTCTACTCGCTAGCTGTGGGATATGGGCGCTTCATTGCAATTTAGAATCTAAGGTAATTCCAAGAAAAACAGTGTTATCTACTAGATTCTTATTTACTTAATAGGTAAGTAAATACAATTCAATTCAATTTTTGGGTTGAGTGGCAACCAGCCGTCGATACTAAGCGACAGGCTATTACTGCCAGTATCACGTGATGAGACAGACACGGTATTAGGAAAAACAGATTCATAAGAGGCGCGACGAAGACTGAACATTGAGTTACCTAAAACAATAAGACATCACAGTTAGTTCCACCACCAATAACAGACATACCCATTATATATATATTAATATTAGTGACACAAAGATATAATACAACACTTATAAGACACCTATTTACAAAGATATATTACAATGTAGAATATATTTACACAGGATTTTAAGGAACAAGGGATCATTGGAGGAGAGGAGGGCTTTCATGCAGGTCGGTCTGGGGAACTGGGGGGGAAGTATGTCATATAAGGAGACAGGGAGGAGGGGGCAGTTAAAAATTATATGGTCGACTGATCCAGGTTCCAGTCCACAATCACACAATGGGGAGTCACGAATTGCTATCCTATACAAAAATACTGGAGAGCAACAGTGACCCAGCCGCAGTCTGCTGATTATGGAGGTGACTTTTTTTGTTATTTTCTTATGCACACAGAACCACGGCTTAGATGGGATTGTGGGCTGGATGTCCCCATAATATTTCCCCACAACACTACGGCCACTTTCCCATTCTCTGCTCCACTCTTCCTGTAGGTAAGTAAATAATTTGAAAGAAAATATTTGCAAGTGTCAAAACAAAATTGGCTGGTTAGTTGAATGATTGACAAATGTGGTTTTTTATTAAGAGGCAAAGGCACAATTCAACCTACGATTCACATATTTTTTAACTTTTAACTCATAAAACAATAAAAATCATTGAAGAAAAACACGTCGTTCAAATATTTAACGCCCTTCTAACTGTATAATATGAAATTACTATGTAAAAACACATAAATTATGAACTGATGGTTTTTTGATTGATAACTTGCCTAGTCTGTAAAACCCTAAGATATTTAATTCAGTCCGCCAATGGGTCTATAATTTGTCTATGGATCCGAAAAACGTTGAACGATATACGAAAGCCGCACAGAATAGCACTTTTGGCACTACTCACGTATCGTATACGTCGTACGTCTTTCGTCCTTCTTTCGATTTACAAAATAGACCTCCTGCTCCCACATTTCGCAGTTCGCAAAAAAATATATTGCAAGTCTATCCACGATCGCACTGTTTTATCTGTTTTAAAGTTTTAAGTATTGGAACGTAGTCTTTATTATAAAATCTTAACTATTCAATGTTTGATTTACTGATTGTTGATTACCTAAATTCTAAATTGTAATTAAAATTAAATATGGATATAATGTACGAATACAAACTGGTGTCCAATGATGCGATTGATTCGGAGTAACGTAACTTAAATAAGTGTATTATTTATTATTGGTTTTAATGTTGTCTGGGGAGTTTATTTTATGATTGATTTGAATGTTAATTGGTAAAACAACTTAATTGTAATACCCTCACAGTCCTATATCACTTATGAAGGACTAGCATCTAAGATACAGGCTATGCCTAGTTTAGTTGTTAGCACTCATAGTTTTAACTGTATACCTACCTACCTAATTTCTTAAAATATTATAACCTATTATAAAGTGTTCTATGTATATGTATGTAAATTGAAATAAAATTATTATTACGCATATTTATAACTACACGCCTTTCGGCGGAAAAGACCCGACAATCGGACCAGTCGGTCGGGTATCAGGGCAAGAGAGAAAGAAACCGGCGAACGATTTATCGAGCATTATTATTATTAAGTATGAGGATATGAGACGAGTGAGAAGAGTGAAACGAACGAATGTCAATAACGCACTGCTTTATTGGTTAGAGCTTGATACCAAGCGTAGCTGCTCTACGTACTTATAGGTGCATCTACATATATGTAACATAATTGACCAATAAAATGATGTCCTATACTAACGAACGCAAGCAGTGCAAATAAAGCCAATGTGTATTGACGTATTCGGAGCGGTCAGTTGGTCCCCGGAGCTGCGCGCAGCTGAGCAGGTGGCATATATCTCAGCGGCTAGGTACCTACTGACACGCTGAACTTGGCCTCTCATTCAGCACAGTCAATATTACACGGGAAGTTCCAGCCACGCATCCATACCGCTTAGTTCTGTACGTGACGCGACGAGCAGTGCCATCTAGTGAACTTGGCCTCTTCTTCAGTTGCAGTCTTGGCAGTCAATATTATACTGTATGAATGAAATGTATTGCCCCTCCCGCTTTCCCGCTCACCGCCCCGCGTTCACCCTCCCTGCCTCGTCGTCAGTACGGCTCGCATTTTCGTCACAGCTACACGCCGACATGCTTCTGAGACAAAACTTCCGGTTTTAACACGGTACTGATATCTACAGTAATTCAACTTCATACAAACGGATGAAACGCGAGCTATACCTACGCGGCTCGATCTTGGCATGCAGCCAGTCGCGAGTGTCTGCATGCCAAAAAAATTGTTGATTGAGCTTTACCTTAATATGCAGATTGTTTATTCCCTAAAATTTAATACGTTGGATATTTCACATACATTCAAGTTTCATAGATATTCCTACTGATGTTTTTTCGTGACGTAATAGGCGTCGGGTCTAAACTTATAGTAAACGTGTTATAGCAGTTCAATATTACGAATAGTATGTCTTGGTTGTTGACTTCGACGATAAATAAAGAAGTGAGATCTTAATAGGTGCCAAGTTCAATGGTCGGTCCTAAAATTTACTTGTAATATAAAATTCTTCGTATGACTTGAGATAATAATTAGTAGCCTAAGGTCTGACTTGGTTCGACACACGGTGCTGTTCGCCGGTTCTATTAGGTACTTGAAATTGGCTTGACACACTACCTCATGTCTAGATAATTGATATTTACCGTTATTTAAAATACTATAAATTACTAAGTAAAATACAGTTTCACCACTGGAAGTTATTTACGTGGCCGTATCATCGTGAGTAATATTATTTACTAGGGAAACTTAAAATCTACAAAGATCAATAAAAAGTCTGCTCTTAAGCAAAGTATCTATGTTGGTTCCATCAATATCAAGGATTGCAGAATTAATATGCATGATCGAGCGGGATTTATTTCTCGAACAGTAAGAAAAATATAGCAGGCACGTCTACTGTATTTGTTATTCATTAAAGTGAAAACTAAGGCATTTGGTTCGTCTAAACCAAATACGCGAAAGTATAGTCGAATAAAAATAATAGGACCCGGTAGGCCATTGCCGTAATAAGGAAGGTGCGAATTTAGCTCATTACAATAACTAATGAAAACAGCCACTGATCCAAGGTTGAATACTAAGTATTCAGGAACGTATGCTCAAGTTGGCCGTCCAGCAGATCTCGTCACCACAGGTTATTTATTTACACTGCTTTTAAAAGAGTAATATTAATTGGTTATTTATTTACACTTTTTATGTTATCAATCTACCACATAAATTAAAATAATGTAAACAATGCACATGAGGCCAAATTGATTTTTTGCCGTGTTCAGGGCGGTAATTAGGTCGCAGAGGTGTTGAGGGTAGTGAATTTATCTCAGCGGTCATTGACACACTGAACTTGCCCTATTATTCAGCACAATCAATATCACAGCGGAAGTTGCAGCCACGCACTCACACCACTCAGTTCTGTACGTGACCAAGCATAGTGATTTTGGCCTCCGGTTCAGTCGCTATAAAAATTATACCGTATGAAATGTAGCGTGTCTCCCTCTTCCCCACTCAGCTCCCCGCTTTCTCCCTGCACGTCAGTGCAGCTCGCATTTTTGTCACCGTTCAGTTTTTATAATATCCTTTTTAAGTTTTTATTGAATTGTGTTTTTGATACATAAAGGTGCCAACTAAAACTCCCAATCTCAATAAAAATCTTTAATTGTCGTTTTACAAAGGTTGACGTAAAAAATTTTACAGTAAAGATAAGATGACGTCGTTATAGGTCGCGATCAGAAAAGCAAGTAAGTTTTGACAGTTATCATAAATAATATGAGCTTAGTGCGCCTACCAGAACAAAATAGCAAAGTCAATTTTATAAAGTTGGCTGTGATAAATATAAAGGCTACGTATGTTAGGTACTTATATAAAAATAGAAATAATTAGATTGATATGATGAGTTAAGCTATATAAAGTAATAAATTATGGTCTGCATAATACTATAAACCCTAGCACGACAATTAAAGTAGTAGGTACAATTAGGTACAACTTAAACATAAACTGAATCTTCTGGAGCGCTGCGACATATTCCCGGCCGTTGAAAGCTTGTCTTTCAACCCTTGAGATCGTCTGCTGTAGGTAATGGGCATAGTCGGGCGAAGGAACGACGCACGCAGCCCCTCGATGTATGCACGTCAGCAACTCGTGAGATACCGTCGGGTCCGGGAAAGAAGCGCAGGACGCGGCCGAGCCGCCATTGAAGTGGTGGAGTATTATCATCTGCTAGAAGAACCATATCACCGACCTTTAGCTCGCCGTGATTGGTACGCCATTTCGTTCTTTGTTGTAGTTCTGACAAATATTCCTTTTGCCATCTTTGCCAATAGTGTTGCCTGATCTTCTCCAGGAGTTGATAACGGTTCATTTGATTCTCACTGCAGTGTTCGGGAACCAACGTCGGTAGTGCTGTCAGCGGCCTTCCGATAATGAAGTGTCCTGGGGTGAGACAGAGGAAATCGTTGGGAGAGGATGACAGAGGACACAGGGGTCGGCTATTTAAGATTGCCTCGACTTGTGCAAACAAAGTAGTTATTTCCTCAAAAGTTAAGTGGCTGTTGCCGATAACACGTCTTAAATGAAATTTCGCCGATTTAACTCCGGCCTCCCATAAGCCACCGAAGTGAGGAGTATAACTTGGGATAAAGTGAAATTTAATTGATTCCTGACTTGCAAAATCAATAAAAGATTCGCTATGTTCATTAATAAAAAACCCTATATCTTTAGCCGCGGCCACAAAGTTACGTCCGTTGTCGCAGAATATGTCCGCTGGTTTTCCGCGTCTTGCAATGAATCGTCTAAGCGTGAGTATAAAAGCGTCTTTAGATAGGTCGCTCACCGCTTCAAGATGGATACATTTAAAACGCAAGCACACAAAGAGACATAAGTAGCATTTGATTACCTTGCTACCTCTCCCTTTTTTATTAATAATATAAAATGGACCAGCGAAGTCTATACCAACAGATATAAAAGGAAAATCGGGCGTCACCCGCTGAGACGGTAGGTCACCCATCTTTGGAAAGAGCGTTTTGCCGCGGAGGCGCCTACATCGTACGCAGTTATTGACTGTACGCCGTGCCAGCACGCGGCCGTTGCACCATAACTCCATTGAAATTAGTTCATTTGCATTGACGCCATGTGAGATAAGATCTGCTGGATTGAGATCAGTAGGTACGTATCGCCAGTCAGTAGGGTGTGTTAGTTCTATAATTTCGCTAGCACGATTCGCTACAAATATTTTTAATTTAGTGTGATCACTTTTTATCCAGCTTAGAGCTACGGTAGAGTCACACCAATGAACTACTCTTCCCGGCCGATACCTAATCGAATTGATAACAGATTTATAAAGCTTCGCGGCAAGCAACGCAGCACACAACTCTAGACGTGGGATTGTCATGGTCTTCACCGGAGCTACTTTAGATTTAGCACATAACAGCTTCACGCTAATTACACCGGAGGGATCAATAGATCTCACATACACGCACGCCCCGTACGCGATTTGGGAGGCGTCGCTGAATGTGTGCAATTCAATACACTTGGATGAATTGTTAGTAAGAACTAATCGCGGTATCTGTAAATTAGGAAGTGATTTTATATTACAACAAAATGCAACCCAATCGTTTTTGATTACGTCGGGTACGGCTTCGTCCCAGTTCAACTCTAACTTCCAAAGCCTTTGTAGGAGAACTTTAGGTAAAATTACTACCGGGCTTAGGAGACCTAGCGGGTCGAATATCTTAAAGGAGTTTGACATAATAATACGCTTAGTTATAATTATGCTAGAATCTTGTGAAAAGTTTTTGATATTAAAATAAAACATATCGGTAGAGGGAGTCCAACCTAGCCCTAAGCACGCTGACTCGCTGATAGTTAGATCATCTTGTTTTGTAGGTACAATATCGTTAAATATAGATGTTAAGTTACTTTTGTACTTTCGTAAATTAAAGCACCCTGAGCTTAATACCTGAGAGACTGAATCTCTTATGTACTTTAGTTCCTGAGGGCAATCTGAACCTGTAATAAGGTCATCGACATAGAAGTCTCTTCTGATTATATCATTTATGCGCTCATCGTGCAGTTCGTCGCCCAACTGTCGTAAACACCTAGTACTGAGGTAGGTAGCTGCAGCCGTGCCGTAGGTAATTGTGTTTAAACGAAGCGTTTGCAGGGGCTGAGACTCATCCTCTCTCCAGAGTATTAACTGCAGGTTTTGATTCTCTTTATCCAAAAATACCTGCCTAAAAAATTTTTCGATGTCGCCTGTAAGTAGGTATTTATATTGACGTGCACGGATTAATATTGAAAATACTGAGTCTTGGACGTTAGGACCCACTCTAACGATATCGTTTAACGAATAGCCCGAGGATGAACGCGCAGAGCCATCGAAGACGACTCGCAGCTTGGTTGACTCGCTGTCTTGTTTGAAAACAGCGTGATGGCATAGATAATAAGAGGGGTTAGGTTTAAAATAATAATCACATTTAGTAAGGTGACCTAGTTCACGATATTCGTTAATAAATTGTGTATATTCTACCTTTAGTGTAGAGTTGCGTTTAAACCGTTTCTCCAAATTGACAAAGCGTCTTTTTGCTAGATTGTACGTGCTTCCTAAACAATCAGGATTATCTTTGAATGCAAATTTAACAATAAATCTACCACTACTATCTCGTTTTGTGTGTTCAATAAAATGATTCTCGCAATACTGATCATTTTCATTAGGAACTATTGAATTTGGCACTTCTTCTATTTCCCAAAACTTAGTCAACAAATAATCTATATTTTTATCGCTATTGTTGTTATTATTAAGAATATGATTACAGTATACGTTACGTTCTTGTGATTTTGTATATATAGGTCCGGATACTATCCATCCTAATTTGGAATTAATTAGCTTAGGTTTATTTTGACCCAAAACGCGTTGCTCGTTGCTAATTAAATCCCAAAATACATCAGCACCGATTAGGACGTCGATCGGAGCAGGTTGATTAAACTTAGGATCAGCTAATTTTATATCTGCTGGCAGATTAATATTGTTGACGTTGATGACAGTTTTTGGTATGTAACTGGTTAGCACATTAAGCACTAATCATGAAAAAGTTATGCTAAAATTAGAATTTAGTGAATTTAATTGTATATTACTTGTTTCAATTACATGATTGGAACAATTGTTGCCTATTCCTATCACCTTTAGTGAGTCAATAGAATTAGTTTTAAGAGACAGTTTAGTTTTTAATGATTCGGTTATAAATGACGACTGACTGCCACAATCTAATAGGTCGCGAACCTTTACCTTTTGATGGTTAAATGGATTCGACACCTCTATTAGAGCAGTAGATAAGATAACTTCATTTGTATATTGAGTAGAAAGATTAGCTATGGTTTCGTATGTCTCGCTTGTTGTAACGAGCTGATTAACGACAGATGTAGGATGATGGAGAAGTGTATTGTGTTTAGCTTGACATTCACGACAGGGACCCATTCTACAATCGTTTACAGAATGACCCTGCCTAAGACAATTAGTACATAACTTAAAACGTTTTACCTCAGTCATTCTTTCATCAATGCCCTTCGCCTTAAATGTAAGACAGTCATAGATTCTGTGGTTGCCATCGCAGATTATACAAGTAAGACGCGCCGTGGGCTTCTTGTGAAGGACAGCAAACGACTTTACGTACGTATTTTGTTTGTTTTTGTAGGTATTATTGGTTGGGACCGGGGGAGCAGAACGAGGTTGTGACGTCATCGGCTTGCTAGTCCCTTCGCCCTTGTTACGATTCATTGACTCTAGCACGTCGGCACGATCTATGAGAAATTTGTTAAACTGATCCAATGTAGGTACATCACCCACAATGGAACTGCGATGCTCCTCCCACTTTATTAAGGTATGACTATCTAGCTTAGAAGAAACAATATAAATTATCAAAATATCCCATTTATCCGTTGGTTGTCCTAAGCTGGGCAAAGCGCGCAAGTTTTTCGTTATATGATCCACCAAGAAACGCAACGACCTCTCCGATTCACGTAATACTTCTTTAGTATTGAATAATGAGCTTAAATGGAAATTGATCAAAACTCTCTTATTATTGTAACGGTTACACAACAAACTCCAAGCTTCATTATAGTTCGCGACACATACTTCGAGATTAGCAATAATTCGAGCCGCGTCGCCCTCTAGATACGATACTAAATAATGAAACTTGTTTATGAGAGAAATACGCTCATTTTTGTGTATAAGACTTTCAAAAGTATCTCTAAATTCTAGCCAGCGAAAATACGCGCCATCGAACTTGGATATACTTATCTGAGGAAGTCTTAACCCAATGTCTTGTTGATGGTCGTGACCGCACGAAGCATCCACAGCAGAGTTGCGTCGTTGTTCGCTCTGAAGGAGCTTTGAGAAAGTATCAATAAGGCTTTCAGCTGTGGCAATACTTAGAATTATTTCTCCCTCGATGCTGTCACGCTCATCAATCTCCTCATTCATATTAACGGAATTTAGAATCTCAATTTTACTTTGCAAGTCATAAAATCTGACTGACAATGCCTTAAATTTTGTAAGTCTCAAGTTTAATTCGGACAATTCAATGTTATTTAATTCAATTTTAGTAGATATAACAGCTAAATAATTTTTAAACTTCGTTATTTGTCCCTTAACGGAAATTCTTTTCATAATAAGCTCCTTAAGCTGCCTTTTAATTGTTTCTGTATTTTCAGTCGACATTGTGAGTCAGAATCGATCAATTAGCACTTACTTGAATAAATTAAAGTTGGATATAAAATATAAAATATCTCACGCTCCTCCTTTCGGTTACTTATGGGTTGAATTCCTTATATTTATATTATATGATCTAATACATACTCTTGATTGTATTTGATATTTTTTATGTTTGACCTTTAGACCTTATAGGTTGACATGCGTAGCACGGCTTGTCAAGACAAGACTTATGTCACAGTTTATATCACAATGTGAGCGACATAAGTGCTTAGTCTTATACAGCAGCACGGGGCAAGTTTAATTTATCTAGAATGCGTGACAAACACATCTTGACAAATATTTAAGACTTCTTTCAAGTTCTATCTCTTATTTAATAGCATGGCGGCATCGTTTTGTTTATTTTTGTCACAATTTGACATATCGCCAAACATTTTTTATCACTGCGGTTCGAAGGTTGTGAGATAATTTTTTCATAATTATAATTATGAAGTCATCGTGGCGCCATGGTTAATGTGTGTATCATACGATATCACATGTTAAGCAACGTTCGGCGCGGTCGGTACTTGGATGGGTGACCGCCGACCATTCATTTCTCTCGAAGACTTACGTGCTTCGGAAGGCACGTTAAGCAGTCGGTCCCGGTATACTTGTATACAGTAGTCGTTAGGGTTTGTCAGAAGCCATTTCGGCTGAAAATTCTGGCATCCACCACTCAGCACTAGGCCAGCTTGGTGGATTATGGCCTATAACCTCCTCGTCACCCAGCGGAGAGACTCATGCCCTGCAGTGAGCTCATTACAAAGAGTTGTGATGATGATGATGATGAATAATAATTATGTCTAACAATTATTATAATCAGATTATTTTAAGACTTCAACGGTAAAGGTACTTACTGCTGTTTGTCACTTGACATGGTCACAAAACTTAAAAATAATATTAAAACAAAAAATTCACCAACTAAAAAATTACATTTGGAGGTTTAAAGTTGTTAAACTCGTTCATTGTATAAACGTCAAGACAAAGATATGTCGTGGCAAGCATTTTTGTCACGTCGTGTGCCCGTGCTGTCAAATAAGACAAATTTCCGGACTGTGACAAAATTATGTCTTGTCGTGTGACTTATCTCTTATGAAAACCGTGCTACGCCTGGGAAATGTTCGGCAAAATATTTAAAAAAAAATATAATAAACTAGGCAATACGACTCGAAATGAAATCTAAATTAATTTTCTATAATAATAAGGAATTAAATAGCAAAGTATTGAATTTTAATCGAAAATTAATAATTATTAATTTTATTGACGGTAGATCTAAGTAAATGGGATGATGCAATATTTGATCTAATTGAGACTAAATTGAGATTAGGAACAACAGACACTGATATTTATAGCTAATTACGTATGTGCTTTGTGCTCGGTAAAAACAATTATTAAATTTATGAATGGATTAAGGAATGCGGAATATGACTATAGGAAAGACACTTAACTTTCGTCTGGCGTGGCTGCAGAGCTGTCATATTTTTCCGACCACTTTATCCTTATTTCGACTTATTGCAGTTATTGTCCTTTGTTGCTTCTTGAATTTAGTCCTCGAAACTTGTCAATTATTTGACTTCCTCAATTTCTCGTTGGCTACTTGTAGATTCTTCGGTTTTTATATTTCCCCTCATGGGCCACCATTTTATGTTTTTGATACATAAAGGTGCCAACTAAAACTCCCAATCTCAATAAAAATCTTTAATTGTCGTTTTACAAAGGTTGACGTAGAAAATTTTACGGTAAAGATAAGATGACGTCGTTATAGGTCGCGATCAGAAAAGCAAGTAAGTTTTGACAGTTATCATAAAGAATATGAGCTTAGTGCGCCTACCAGAACAAAATAGCAAAGTCAATTTTATAAAGTTGGCTGTGATAAATATAAAGGCTACGTATGTTAGGTACTTATATAAAAATAGAAATTAATAGATTGATATGATGAGTTAAGCTATATAAAGTAATAAATTATGGTCTGCATAATACTATAAACCCTAGCACGACAATTAAAGTAGTAGGTACAATTAGGTACAACTTAAACATAAACTGAATCTTCTGGAGCGCTGCGACAAATTGTTTTTTGATAATTATTACGTTTTGATTTTTTCTGTTTTTTGTAGGTAATTATTCTGTTTTGGCCGGTTATCATTAGGTACCCAATAAATTAAACAAACAAAATCATAACAGCAATCGAATGAGTTATTAAAGGTAGGTAAGGTCAGTTGGGGCAAGTGCGGGATAGTTTTTTAAACATTACTTTTACTTGTAAGTATTTTTAATTTTAAGAAACATATACACGTTCAGTGGGTACCACTGGATAGCTTTGTTTCTTTAGTTGTAATTTATCATTCCGTCGAGCAATATAAACAACGTTTTCTTAAGATTTTACGTGTTTGAATAAAAGTGGTCGCCTAGACGCACTTTCCCTTGGAACTGGGGTTAGTGCGGCTAGGCTTAATAAATAGCTTTTAGTTTGTTATAATTAGAATAAGGTCTATTTTTCGAATAAAAGCTTATGAGCAGAAATGGTCTAAGAAATCAGATATGTAGTTCTGTTAAAAGAAGGACTATTATCGCTTAAAAACAAATACTGGGGTAAGTGCGGCATGCGTTTGCTTTCAGGAGTACTAAACATTTTTCAAACCTAGCATGGGCAATTAAATTGCGATATTAGTGAGTAGAAAATAATAATAAAAAAAAAAACATTTTAATTGACAAAAACATTTTATTGTTTTATTAAATGTGGCTTGTGCACTCGTTACTAATAATAAAGTTTACAAAGCCTCAGACTTAAAACAAAGTAAATCAGTCTCAAAAATCATGTCATAATAAGCCTTTATTTTTTATATTTTAAACAATAACATTTATCAAAAAAATTATCCTTTATTAAATACAGTACTTAATTTTTTAGTATATCTCGTATTATCTTATTCTACTTAATATCTTTCTCTCTTTGGAATGTAGGAATATGTTTGAAAATTAGAAACACAAATTTTTCCCTTACTTGTCTAACTAGAAATTATTTAACGATAAGGAAATAAAATCTGTAAAATATAAATCAGTCTTAAAAGTAATAATAAAAATTTGTTTACTGTACATTGTAATTTACAAAATCAATTTTGAAAATAATTTGGCCACGTCGAGAAATTGTTGGATGGGGTAAAATTGAAATTATGTCATCAATATGCTTCAGTTCGCAAATATCTTGTATATTTGGATATGTAAAAACAGAATTTTGCTTACTATCTCGGACTTTCCTCACATAATTTATTGTTGGAACATTATTTTGCATGTTCAGTACTTCACCGACATAATGTTTGATATTTTTTTTAGTGTTAAATTTAACCAAAACCCAATCACCTTTTTTAATTTTATTAGTAGTCTCAGCGATGTAATTGAGATCGCTGAGTTCAAATGTCAACTGTGGGTCAATATTTTCTTCATATGTATCATCACCAGATAAATATGTGTTTAAGTAGTCTCCTAAATTTTCTAAATCTGAGGAATCGTGTACACTATAGTCACTATCTTCATCTGAACTATATGTTATCTGTGTGTTTGTTTTCTTCTTTTTGTTTTTACATTTTTTATTTTCATATTTGAATTTCATCACACCCTGTTTTTCAATTTTATCACTTTTAGTTCTCTTTAATTTAACGTTTTCATTTCCATTCTTCTTAACGCTTAACAATTTATCTTTCTCTATGGTACGTATTTCTGACTTTGTTAGCAGATCTTCAAAAATAAATTTTTCCTCTTTGGATAAGTACTTGTCTTCTACTATAGCTATTTTTGGTACGCATTTTGATGTGGAGGCCTTAGGAGTTTCTAAAGGAGGTTTACTGTCAGTTTTGACTGACATAGAGGGTGGTTTTTTCTTTGGTATATTGCATGCTGTGGTATTTTTTATCTTCTGTTTCCTTATCTTAAAATTTTTCTCCCGTTCTTTTTCTTCTAACTTTTTTATCACATCATCATGCGTAATCAATTCAGCACTAGCGATTTTTACTTTTTTCTTTTTAATGTTTTTACTTTCTTCACTTTTCATTGTTTTCAAAAGCAAATCTTCGAATGAACAATTTTGTGCAGATTGTGGATATTCGAACGATTTAATGACCTGCAGATCAGATGGATGTGAGCTCAGAGCTAACAAATCAGCGCTCTTTAAGTCATAGATAAAATTATTTACTTGTTTTAGACATATTGCACTCAGTGTTGATGGATTGTTTGTAGAAACCATTCCTGTGTCGTTACAGTGTATTACAAGAGATTTATCTGTATGACTCTTCCATCGCTTCAAAGCATTCGGATCAAATTTACTTTCAGGTATGACATCTCTATTAAAGGGATTTATGCCACCTTTCTTAAATCCATTTCTTATTATCTGCGGATCTAATTTTTCCCAAACTTCGCCAATCAGAATGGCAAACTCCTTTTTTGGTAATTTTTCACCAATATGACATCTTTGCCACTTCACCATTTCTTCATCCCATCTATCCTTATATGCTTTAAAAACCGCCAAGTCTAGCGGCTGCAGTAGGTGGCTAGTGTGTGCTGGTAATTTGATGATTGTGACGTTATTTTGTTTTGCTATTTCTATAACAGTCAATTGTACATGGGTACTATGTCCATCATATATAAGAAGCGTTGGTTCTTCTTTGTTGTCAATCATGGGTATAAAACTTTTGGCGATATATTGTTCAAATGCATTGGTTTCGATCCAGCCATTCTTAGTAGCATAGTATAACGTACCTGGATACGCTTTTTCGGAAGTCCATTCGCTCCATATGTTTTTGGCTTTATAAATGATAAATGGAGGTCCCTTTCCACCTGCTGCATTGCTTGCAAATAAAACTGTAGTATTTTCTTTGCCTGATGTGGCCGTGGTTCGTGTAGAAGCATAACCACGCATCCCAACTACCTTCGTTTTTTTTGGGTCATTAGAAAAACTCGTCTCGTCAATGTTCCAGATTCTTTCTGGTTTTTTTTCCAGCCCCAATTCTTTTATAGTTTTTTCAAGTATATTGAAATACTCGTCTATAATGAACGGGTCAGTCGCTTTTTTTCTAGAATATTCAACAGCCTGCGGCTTTTTCAGTGACAAATTATTCCTTGTAACAAAGTTATTGAACCAGTCATGGCCTGGAACTCCATCTTTAAATGGGTTTTTTAATTTGTTTGCTTTTATATAATCTGAGACAAGCTCAATCACTTCCTTACGTGATAACCCGAAGCCATTCTTTTCCATAATATGCAAATAATTGGCAAATTTTTCTTCCACTTCTGCATGGAGTGCTGTAGGTCTGCCAAGACTATTAGATTTTTGTCCTCTTCGACCAGTGACATGGTCCATTATTGTCGTTCTTGGTATTTGGAAACGTTTTGCTGCTTCATATCCCGACATCCTATTATTTTTTACGGCTTCAACAGCCTCTTCTAGCTTTTGTTTACTCCAAGTAGGCCCATCTTTTTTTCTTATATATTGCCGAACCATTTTAGTGATCTAAAAGAAAATATTACATTTATTTTATTGAACACACTAGCTGAACCAGGATTATTAAAAAAACCTATAGATGCATCTAACTTCGTAAGTATGGATTTAAAAACATTTTAATTGATTTAATAACTGTAATAGGTACTAGCAATTAGTTTACAAATAAACTTTCATCCTCTGTTTCACCCCCAGGAATTCCCGCAAATCCTTCCTACATCTACATCTTTTTATGGAAACGACATGCCTTTCAAGTTTGTTGGCTTTAGTTTCTGAGTGGTATTTCGATTTTATATTTTTAGATGTAAGTATAGATTGACTGGTAGAAAATGCCTAAGGCATTAAGTCCGCCTATGCAATAATTTAAGTTTTATGAAGTTGAATAATTAAATATCAACATTATTATAGGTATTCTAACAATCACATAATTTCTTAAAATGTTGTCAACTTCTGGTTTGGGGTAAGTGCGTTATAATGGCGCACTTACCCAAGGCTAGTAGGCGCGCTTGCCTCACTTCGCTGTTTCTAGGTTATAAAAATGTAAGCATTCCTACAATGAAATACTTGTGAGATAGAAACAAAATATATACAGGTATAAGAAGAATAATGTTTAGAGAAGGCAATTACCTGGTTCAAATCACACGTTAGTCGTTTTTTCTTGATATTCGTACAGATAAGCACAGCACTTGTCAATGCGGACTCCACGAGAAAAAAATGATCGAAACAAAATGGCGACTCACATCGTACTTAGCCCAGTGGTGACATCCATAATTTTATTCCAGAACTAAACTGTATTTTAGAAGGACAGGTTATGGCGCGTTTTTCAAATACTGCTTTGGTTTAGGAGATATTGATGGTCACCGCACTTACCCCGTAGAGGCACTTGCCCCAACTGACCTTATATAAATTACATTCATAATCAAAATATACGTTTCAAGAATAGGCATCCTTGTAAAGGTTTTTGTGGAACTGTTTTAGCTTATTTTATGATAATTTTGACAATTTGGATTATTATTCTGTTTTTACCCGACTGCGGCTCGCAAAGGAGGGTTATGTTTTCAACGCGTATGTATGTATGTATGTCTGCTTCTTGTTCCCTGATTTCTACTAAACGGATGAATGGATTTGAACAAATGTGGTATCAAAAGATGCCTATCAACTGCGCGAGTAATATAGGCTGTATGAAATAATTTCCGGTGTTAACAATATGGGTATCAAATGAAAGCTTTGATCAGACTATTCTAAATATAGAAACATACGTATACTTTATATTTAATATTTTCACTGAAAAACAAAAAACATTGAACACGCCTCTTAATTTTAACTATTCATAATAAAATTTTATTTTCATTTACGCTATTTTAGTCAATTTGCTGGGCTTCTGCTTCGTAGGTTTTTACATTTTGCGCACTGTATTTCTGGGTATAACGTAGGTATGTAAATGCAATGTAGGTAAACGGCAACTGCATTTTTTAATATCCGTTATAGTGTACTTAACTGTCAGCGACGCACCATAGGTTAAGGTTTCGTAAAACGTACCAACAATGTTTCTAATAAGATTACTTAGAAAGTTTGAAGTTTGAATCCTCTCTCTTCCGTAGGGTTAGTTGCGCTCTATCGCCGCCGTGCGAGAGCGAGAGAGAAGGATCTTCCCTTTCTTATTAGAATTCCAGAAAGTTTGTATGTTTGTGAGCGAGAGAGAACATATTTCTGTCTCATTGAATAGCATAAGAAACTGCGAGAACATTATGTTAGATGAATCTATAGGTTGTAGGTAAACTAAAATGTTTTTTTAATACTTGTGCAGTTTGAGATAGTAGAAATTTCCAGAATGTAATGTTGTATGAACGTTCAGGTATAGGTATATTTTAAGTTACAATGTTTTGGCGGTAAATTACGTTCTTTTGAATATTGTTTTGTGAATCTAGAGCTTTCTAGTATGACAATAATAGAAGTAGGTATGGAATTAGAAGCTATCTTGTATGTTCTCGAAATAATTTACGATGTATGTAGGTATGGATATATTGATAATTTGGTTTTCGACTATTTTATGTAATTCTATGGTATATTTGAATGTTATATTATATTTGAAT
Source organism: Stenoptilia bipunctidactyla (assembly GCA_944452665.1). Taxonomy (NCBI): domain Eukaryota; kingdom Metazoa; phylum Arthropoda; class Insecta; order Lepidoptera; family Pterophoridae; genus Stenoptilia; species Stenoptilia bipunctidactyla. Next base: position 50,699,897 of record OX101721.1, on the reverse strand, counting down.
GTTAGTAACGTATTTATGTATAAAACAATATGGTTAAATGTCTTATTTAGGTGGACAAAGTGCTGGCTGCGATGCCTGCGATAATATTCCACCCATATTTTGGAAAAACTGCGCTAAGTCCATTTGTGTTCCAATAGCTCTAATCAATACATATAATAAAACAGTAAAAAAAACGTGTCTGTACATTTAATATTTTTACAAAAAAAATTATTTAGGGTTATAAAGAAACGAAAAAAGAGTAAGAATCTGAAAAAAAAAATTGTCTGTTTGTTTGTAAGTTTGTCTGTTTGCAAACGCTAATCTCTGGAACCGCTGGACGGATTTGAATGAAACTTTTTTTGATGTATAGCTGTGAAGCCGGGGCAACATATAGGGTATATTTTATTTCGGTTACTGGAACACCTGATGCAGAACCCTTAAGGGATCATCAAAACCGTAAGAAATATAGATATGAGGCCTTAACAAAAGTTGTCCAGGATGATGAGCAGATTCTGCAGACATAAAAAAAATCTAGGATCTAAAAAAATTGTAATAGATTTTTAAAAGTTATGCCTAAAACTTACTAGAATATGGTGGAGATGTTCGGCATACAGATCAGTAGTACTCATAGCTCAGTTGCGCGTAGACCGACCATGAGTCTAAGGTCGTGGGTTCGATCCTGCTCGCGTAATTTTTTTTTTATTATATTTTTTTTTTGTATCAATCTTTACCATGCATCTATCTTTATAATATACATATGTATAAGTATATAAAACAGTTAAACAATAACGTGTTAACATGAAATATTTTTACAAAAAAAATATGTAAGGTTATTAAGAAATAAAAAAAAAGTAAGTTGTTCTATTCTGCTGACATCAGGCTGACATATAATATTATAATAAATCCGAAAGATAATTGGTATGTAGTAGAAAAGTTTACTATGTTGATAGGGCTAAACCATCAATACATATAATAAAAGAGTAAAAAAACGTGTCTGTACATTTAATATTTTTACAAAAAAAATTATCTAGGGTTATAAAGAAATGAAAAAAGAGTAAGAATCTGAAAAAAAAAATTGTCTGTTTGTTTGTTTGTAAGTTTGTCTGTTTGCACACGCTAATCTCTGGAACCGCTGGACGGATTTGAATGAAACTTTTTTTGATGTATAGCAGTAAAGCCGGGGCAACATAAAGGGTATATTTTATTTCGGTTACTGGAATACCTGATGCAGAACCCTTAAGGGATCATCAAAACCGTAAGAAATATAGATATGATGTCTTAACAAAAGTTGTCCAGGATGATAAGCAGATTCTGCAGACATAAAAAAAAGGATCTATTTCTACAAAAATTGTAATAGATTTTTAAAAGCCTAAAATTTACTAGAGTATGGTGCAGATGTTCGGCATACAGAAGTACGCCTAGCTTAGTTGCGCGTAGACGGACCATGAGTCTAAGGTCGTGGGTTCGATCCTGCTCGCGTAATTTTTTTTATTTTGTATCAATCTTTACCATACCTACATCTATTTTTACATACATATGTAATGTTTAAAACAGTAACGTGTGAACATGAAATATTTTTACAAAAAAAATATTTAAGGTTATTAAGAAATTTAAAAAAAAGTAAGAATTTGAAAGAAAAAAATGTCTTTTCGTGTCTGTCTGTTTGTTGTTCTATTCTGCTGACATCTGTGGCTGACATATAATATTATAATAAATCCGAAAGATAGTTGATATGTAGTAGAAAAGTTTGCTACGTTGATAGGGCTAAATCATTAATAAATAAAGCTTCTTGCTAGATTTAATGTAGGTAGTGTACATACAGAGATATATTGTAAAAAAGTTAAACGTAAAATAATGGAACTCAATATCGTTTAGGTTTTCTTTATTGATCGTTTCTGCCTCTTGGAAGTCAGAAACCGTAGAATTCTTCAGAATAAAAAGTGGTGTATGTGTCAAAACTCAACACAGGACTTTATGAACTACCATACCAAAATACATTAAAATTGGCTAAGCCGTTTGACCGTGAAAAACAGCCAAACATATAGGTTACTAAACATATTATACACTGATAATGGCTAGACGGATGGATTTTTGCTACTCTTTCACGCAAAAACTACCGAATGGATTTTTATGAAACTTTACAGTAATATAGCTTTACCTATAATGTGCCTTTGTAATGTAATAGATAGTTATTGGTTAAGAGTTATACCTACATATTATATGGGGGAAAATTCTTCATGTTTATTTTTTTTTATATAGGACCTTGGAGAAGAAAATAACCTATTCGAAATACTAATTCAATGCAGACGAATTCGCGGGCACTATCTATGTAATAAACCTACCTACATATAAACCTACCCTTATACATACCCCCATAAGGCTGCAAACTGGACGGCAGCGACAGCGACAGCGAGAGCGGCAGCTGCGCGGGCAGCGACGCGAGCAGTGATTTCCGCGACACGATAGAAAGTATTGAGTTTGTATGAAACCGCGACAAATCGCTCGAGCGCCCGCTGGCGTCGAGAACGGCCTAGCAGGGCTAGCATGCAACCATCGATAAATAGTCGAATCGACAAGATAAATATTATTTTGTTATTTTATCCTAAGCTAATATGCGCACCATAATAGATAGAATTACTCAATTTGATACCATGATTAAGACTACAGAACCAAATAAGTATGTCATAGTCTTAATAAATTACTTACTCTAAATACCATATTCTAAGAAAATATTGACAAAAGGCTCGATTTATCATTGTCAACGGTAGCATGCTAGCCCCGCAGATTCCCCGCGTCGCGTCGCTGCACGCACCGCTGTCGCTCTCGCTGTCGCTGCCGTCCAGTTTGCAGCCTTACTTTTACCCAGTGTGCCTTTCGTAGGGTATTCCTGTTTGGTATATACTTTTTGTAGGTTACTTTTTCTATTTTATGTTTTGTAGGTCTTTTTCACAAAAACTAGGTGAAACTGCGAATGACAGCTTTGTTATAAAGTTTTTGAAATAACTCTTTCTGTTTATCTATCAGTAACGCTTTCACAGCTAAACAACTGAATCGATTTTGACTTTGAACTTCAAGGACGATATGATAATATTATTTATCCAACTCCCATAACCGGTATTCACGCAGACGAAGTCGCGGGAAACAGCTAGTTAATAAATAAAGCTTCTTGCTAAATTTAATGCAGGTAGTGTACATACAGAGATTCTATATATTGTAAAAAAGTTAAACGTAAAATAATGGAACTCAATATCGTTTAGGTTTTCTTTATTGATCGTTTCTGCCTCTTGGAAGTCAGATCCCGTAGAATTCTTCAGAATAAAAAGTGATGTATGTGTCATAACTCAACACAGGACTTTATGAGCTACCATACCAAACTACATTAAAATTGGCTAAGCCGTTTGACCGTGAAAAACAGCCAAACATATAGGTTACTAAAATATTATACACTGTTAATGGCTAGACGGATGGATTTTTGCTACTCTTTCACGCAAAAACTACCGAATGGATTTTTATGAAACTTTACAGTAATATAGCTTTACCTAAAATGTGCCTTTGTAATGTATTGGTTAGAAGTTATACCTACAAATTATATGGGGACGAAGTCGCGGGCACCATCTATGTAATAAACCTACTACATATAAACCTATTCTTATACATACCCCCATAAGGCTGCAAACTGGACGGCAGCGACAGCGAGAGCGGCAGCTGCGCGGGCAGCGACGCGAGCAGCGATTTCCGCGACACGATAGAAAGTATTGAGTTTGTATGAAACCGCGACAAATCGCTCGGGCGCCCGCTGGCGTCGAGAACGGCCTAGCAGGGCTAGCAACCATCGATAAATAGTCGAATCGACAAGATAAATATTATTTTGTTATTTTATCCTATTATCTATACTAATATATAAAGCTGAAGAGTTTGTTTTTTTGATTGTTTGTTTAAACGCGCTAATCTCAGAAACAACAAGTGGGATTTGAAAAATTATTTTTGCATTTGATAGCCCAACTCTTGAGGAAGGTTAAAGGCTATATTTTATCCCGAAATTCTTACGGGATCAAAAGTTACGCGGGTAAAACCGCGCGCGGTGGCTAGAATAAGCTAATATGCGCACCATAATAGATATAATTACTCGATTTGATACCATGATTAAGACTACAGAACCAAATATGTCATAGTCTTAATAAATTACTAACACTGAATACCATATTCTAAGAAAATATCGATAAAAGGCCCGATTTATCATTGTCGACGGTAGCGTGCTAGCCCCGCAGATTCCCCGCGTCGCGTCGCGTCGCTGCCCGCGCCGCTGTCGCTCTCGCTGTCGCTGCCGTCCAGTTTGCAGCCTTACTTTTACCCAGTGTGCCTTTCGTAGGGTATTCCTGTTTGGTATATACTTTTTGTAGGTTACTTTCTCTATTTTATTTTTTGTAGGTCTTTTTCACAAAACCTAGGTGAAACTGCGAATGACAGCTTTGTTGTAACAGTTTTTTAAATAACTCTTTCTGTTTATCTATCAGTAACGCTTTCACAGCAAAACAACTGAATCGATTTTGACTTTGAACTTCAAGGACGATATTATAATATTATTTATCCAACTCTCATAACCGGTATTCACGCGGACGAAGTCGCGGGCAGCAGCTAGTCAATACATATAATAAAACAGTAAAAAAAACGTGTCTGTACATTTAATATTTTTTACAAAAAAAATTATCTAGGGTTATAAAGAAACGAAAAAAGAGTAAGAATATGAAAAAAAAAATTGTCTGTTTGTTTGTAAGTTTGTCTGTTTGCACACGCTAATCTCTGGAACCGCTGGACGGGTTTGAATGAAACTTTTTTTGATGTATAGCTGTGAAGCCGGGGCAACATATAGGGTATATTTTATTTCGGTTACTGGAACACCTGATGCAGAACCCTTAAGGGATCATCAAAACCGTAAGAAATATAGATATGAGGCCTTAACAAAAGTTGTCCAGGATGATGAGCAGATTCTGCAGACATAAAAAAAATCTAGGATCTAAAAAAATTGTAATAGATTTTTAAAAGTTATGCCTAAAACTTACTAGAATATGGTGGAGATGTTCGGCATACAGATCAGTAGTACTCATAGCTCAGTTGCGCGTAGACCGACCATGAGTCTAAGGTCGTGGGTTCGATCCTGCTCGCGTAATTTTTTTTTTATTATATTTTTTTTTTTGTATCAATCTTTACCATGCATCTATCTTTATAATATACATATGTATATATAAAACAGTTAAACAATAACGTGTTAACATGAAATATTTTTACAAAAAAAATTATCTAGGGTTATAAAGAAATGAAAAAAGAGTAAGAATCTGAAAAAAAAAATTGTCGGTTTGTTTGTTTGTAAGTTTGTCTGTTTGCACACGCTAATCTCTGGAACCGCTGGACGGATTTGAATGAAACTTTTTTTGATGTATAGCAGTGAAGCCGGGGCAACATAAAGGGTATATTTTATTTCGGTTACTGGAATACCTGATGCAGAACCCTTAAGGGATCATCAAAACCGTAAGAAATATAGATATGATGTCTTAACAAAAGTTGTCCAGGATGATAAGCAGATTCTGCAGACATAAAAAAAAAGGATCTATTTCTACAAAAATTGTAATAGATTTTTAAAAGCCTAAAATTTACTAGAGTATGGTGCAGATGTTCGGCATACAGAAGTACGCCTAGCTTAGTTGCGCGTAGACGGACCATGAGTCTAAGGTCGTGGGTTCGATCCTGCTCACGTAATTTTTTTTATTTTGTATCAATCTTTACCATACCTACATCTATTTTTACATACATATGTAATGTTTAAAACAGTAACGTGTGAACATGAAATATTTTTACAAAAAAAATATTTAAGGTTATTAAGAAATTTAAAAAAAAGTAAGAATTTGAAAGAAAAAAATGTCTTTTCGTGTCTGTCTGTTTGTTGTTCTATTCTGCTGACATCTGTGGCTGACATATAATATTATAATAAATCCGAAAGATAGTTGATATGTAGTAGAAAAGTTTGCTACGTTGATAGGGCTAAATCATTAATAAATAAAGCTTCTTGCTAGATTTAATGTAGGTAGTGTACATACAGAGATATATTGTAAAAAAGTTAAACGTAAAATAATGGAACTCAATATCGTTTAGGTTTTCTTTATTGATCGTTTCTGCCTCTTGGAAGTCAGAAACCGTAGAATTCTTCAGAATAAAAAGTGGTGTATGTGTCAAAACTCAACACAGGACTTTATGAACTACCATACCAAAATACATTAAAATTGGCTAAGCCGTTTGACCGTGAAAAACAGCCAAACATATAGGTTACTAAACATATTATACACTGATAATGGCTAGACGGATGGATTTTTGCTACTCTTTCACGCAAAAACTACCGAATGGATTTTTATGAAACTTTACAGTAATATAGCTTTACCTATAATGTGCCTTTGTAATGTAATAGATAGTTATTGGTTAAGAGTTATACCTACATATTATATGGGGGAAAATTCTTCATGTTTATTTTTTTTTATATAGGACCTTGGAGAAGAAAATAACCTATTCGAAATACTAATTCAATGCAGACGAATTCGCGGGCACTATCTATGTAATAAACCTACCTACATATAAACCTACCCTTATACATACCCCCATAAGGCTGCAAACTGGACGGCAGCGACAGCGACAGCGAGAGCGGCAGCTGCGCGGGCAGCAACGCGAGCAGTGATTTCCGCGACACGATAGAAAGTATTGAGTTTGTATGAAACCGCGACAAATCGCTCGAGCGCCCGCTGGCGTCGAGAACGGCCTAGCAGGGCTAGCATGCAACCATCGATAAATAGTCGAATCGACAAGATAAATATTATTTTGTTATTTTATCCTAAGCTAATATGCGCACCATATTAGATAGAATTACTCAATTTGATACCATGATTAAGACTACAGAACCAAATAAGTATGTCATAGTCTTAATAAATTACTTACTCTAAATAAATACTTTATGAGCTACCATACCAAACTACATTAAAATTGGCTAAGCCGTTTGACCGTGAAAAACAGCCAAACATATAGGTTACTAAAATATTATACACTGTTAATGGCTAGACGGATGGATTTTTGCTACTCTTTCACGCAAAAACTACCGAATGGATTTTTATGAAACTTTACAGTAATATAGCTTTACCTAAAATGTGCCTTTGTAATGTATTGGTTAGAAGTTATACCTACAAATTATATGGGGACGAAGTCGCGGGCACCATCTATGTAATAAACCTACTACATATAAACCTACTCTTATACATACCCCCATAAGGCTGCAAACTGGACGGCAGCGACAGCGAGAGCGGCAGCGGCGCGGGCAGCGACGCGAGCAGCGATTTCCGCGACACGATAGAAAGTATTGAGTTTGTATGAAACCGCGACAAATCGCGTTGGGGCGCCCGCTGGCGTCGAGAACGGCCTAGCAGGGCTAGCAACCATCGATAAATAGTCGAATCGACAAGATAAATATTATTTTGTTATTTTATCCTATTATCTATACTAATATATAAAGCTGAAGAGTTTGTTTTTTTGATTGTTTGTTTAAACGCGCTAATCTCAGAAACAACAAGTGGGATTTGAAAAATTATTTTTGCATTTGATAGCCCAACTCTTGAGGAAGGTTATAGGCTATATTTTATCCCGAAATTCTTACGGGATCAAAAGTTACGCGGGTAAAACCGCGCGCGGTGGCTAGAATAAGCTAATATGCGCACCATAATAGATATAATTACTCGATTTGATACCATGATTAAGACTACAGAACCAAATATGTCATAGTCTTAATAAATTACTAACACTGAATACCATATTCTAAGAAAATATCGATAAAAGGCCCGATTTATCATTGTCGACGGTAGCGTGCTAGCCCCGCAGATTCCCCGCGTCGCGTCGCGTCGCTGCCCGCGCCGCTGTCGCTCTCGCTGTCGCTGCCGTCCAGTTTGCAGCCTTACTTTTACCCAGTGTGCCTTTCGTAGGGTATTCCTGTTTGGTATATACTTTTTGTAGGTTACTTTCTCTATTTTATTTTTTGTAGGTCTTTTTCACAAAACCTAGGTGAAACTGCGAATGACAGCTTTGTTGTAACAGTTTTTTAAATAACTCTTTCTGTTTATCTATCAGTAACGCTTTCACAGCAAAACAACTGAATCGATTTTGACTTTGAACTTCAAGGACGATATTATAATATTATTTATCCAACTCTCATAACCGGTATTCACGCGGACGAAGTCGCGGGCAGCAGCTAGTCAATACATATAATAAAACAGTAAAAAAAACGTGTCTGTACATTTAATATTTTTACAAAAAAAATTATCTAGGGTTATAAAGAAACGAAAAAAGAGTAAGAATCTGAAAAAAAAAAATTGTCTGTTTGTTTGTAAGTTTGTCTGTTTGCACACGCTAATCTCTGGAACCGCTGGACGGGTTTGAATGAAACTTTTTTTGATGTATAGCTGTGAAGCCGGGGCAACATATAGGGTATATTTTATTTCGGTTACTGGAACACCTGATGCAGAACCCTTAAGGGATCATCAAAACCGTAAGAAATATAGATATGAGGCCTTAACAAAAGTTGTCCAGGATGATGAGCAGATTCTGCAGACATAAAAAAAATCTAGGATCTAAAAAAATTGTAATAGATTTTTAAAAGTTATGCCTAAAACTTACTAGAATATGGTGGAGATGTTCGGCATACAGATCAGTAGTACTCATAGCTCAGTTGCGCGTAGACCGACCATGAGTCTAAGGTCGTGGGTTCGATCCTGCTCGCGTAATTTTTTTTTTATTATATTTTTTTTTGTATCAATCTTTACCATGCATCTATCTTTATAATATACATATGTATAAGTATATAAAACAGTTAAACAATAACGTGTTAACATGAAATATTTTTACAAAAAAAATATGTAAGGTTATTAAGAAATTAAAAAAAAGTAAGTTGTTCTATTTTGCTGACATCAGGCTGACATATAATATTATAATAAATCCGAAAGATAATTGGTATGTAGTAGAAAAGTTTACTATGTTGATAGGGCTAAACCATCAATACATATAATAAAAGAGTAAGAAACGTGTCTGTACATTTAATATTTTTACAAAAAAAATTATCTAGGGTTATAAAGAAATGAAAAAAGAGTAAGAATCTGAAAAAAAAAATTGTCTGTTTGTTTGTTTGTAAGTTTGTCTGTTTGCACACGCTAATCTCTGGAACCGCTGGACGGATTTGAATGAAACTTTTTTTGATGTATAGCAGTGAAGCCGGGGCAACATAAAGGGTATATTTTATTTCGGTTACTGGAATACCTGATGCAGAACCTTTAAGGGATCATCAAAACCGTAAGAAATATAGATATGATGTCTTAGCAAAAGTTGTCCAGGATGATAAGCAGATTCTGCAGACATAAAAAAAGGATCTATTTCTACAAAAATTGTAATAGATTTTTAAAAGCCTAAAATTTACTAGAGTATGGTGCAGATGTTCGGCATACAGAAGTACGCCTAGCTTAGTTGCGCGTAGACGGACCATGAGTCTAAGGTCGTGGGTTCGATCCTGCTCACGTATTTTTTTTTATTTTGTATCAATCTTTACCATACCTACATCTATTTTTACATACATATGTAATGTTTAAAACAGTAACGTGTGAACATGAAATATTTTTACAAAAAAAATATATAAGGTTATTAAGAAATTTAAAAAAAAGTAAGAATTTGAAAGAAAAAAATGTCTTTTCGTGTCTGTCTGTTTGTTGTTCTATTCTGCTGACATCTGTGGCTGACATATAATATTATAATAAATCCGAAAGATAGTTGATATGTAGTAGAAAAGTTTGCTACGTTGATAGGGCTAAATCATTAATAAATAAAGCTTCTTGCTAGATTTAATGTAGGTAGTGTACATACAGAGATATATTGTAAAAAAGTTAAACGTAAAATAATGGAACTCAATATCGTTTAGGTTTTCTTTATTGATCGTTTCTGCCTCTTGGAAGTCAGAAACCGTAGAATTCTTCAGAATAAAAAGTGGTGTATGTGACAAAACTCAACACAGGACTTTATGAACTACCATACCAAATTACATTAAAATTGGCTAAGCCGTTTGACCGTGAAAAACAGCCAAACATATAGGTTACTAAACATATTATACACTGATAATGGCTAGACGGATGGATTTTTGCTACTCTTTCACGCAAAAACTACCGAATGGATTTTTATGAAACTTTACAGTAATATAGCTTTACCTATAATGTGCCTTTGTAATGTAATAGATAGTTATTGGTTAGGAGTTATACCTACTCGTACATATTATATGGGGGAAAATTCTTCATGTTTATTTTTTTTTATACAGGGTGTGGCGTAATGAGTGGATAATCCTTTACCGACGGTTGGGGGGCATTGCGGCTGTTCGGAAAATGACAATTTGTGTTTTGTAAAAGTGTCACGGTTTTCGAGTTTTTGGGCATTTTTTAAAATTTGAAAAAAGTTAGGCCTTTACCCACTCTTTTAAGTGCCAAATTTACAATACAAAGAATTTTCTCAATCTGTTTTCTCAACAGCATTCAGTGATAGTGGTGCTATCAAACTCAAACTACCAATTTTGTACGATAGCCAAAGTTTTTTTTATTTTTATTTTTAAACGTACAGTTTGTCCTAAGTTCTATTTTTTTCCCTAACTTTGGTACCTCGTGGTGTAAAAAAAATGTATAGTGACATGAGTGCCCAATTGATTAAATAATAGCCTATTTCATTACGATTCCAAAATGGTATAATTTACGATATTTTTAGCTCTCAATTTAAAAATATTGCATTTAAGGTGAGTCAAGGTCAATTTTCTTAGGAGGTTCTCTTGCGCAAAATTATTACTATTGGTAATAGTTTTAGTTCATCTGTCTTTGTGTTCACAAAACCGACTCCTCCGTCAAGTTGAATAATAATTCTAGGAATCATAGCGCACCTGCGTTTAATACTAAAGCTAATGTTTTTGTTTCTTCTTTCATTTAACGAGTAAAAAAGATAAAAAGATAGCGACTCTATTGTTTGTCCTGGGGTACCTACTCTACCTGATTTTAGGGTTCGTTATGGTATGGGTGTAAGTTCTCCTGTCTTAAAATCCTGTGCACCGTCATCGTTGATATTCCTGTACGTCTGGAAATCGCTCGAACTGACGTGGTCGGGTCGGCTTTTATCTCTTGGAGTACACTTTCATCGTCACGTATAGTAGTTGGCCTCCCCGAGCTAGTACCGCCGATGCCACTTCCCGGAACTCGACCTCCCATGTATGCATTATGCACTCTTATAAAAACTCTGTAATCGGGATGGCGTGCATGGGGAAACCTTTCCCGATACAGTGCTGCAGCTTGACTGGCAACATTCACCGAAAAAAAAAAAAAAAATTTCACATCGGAGTGTACGGTATGTTGCGAGTACCCAACACCAAATCACCAAGTCTATATCACTAGGCAAATCAAATCCAAGGTCACAGAAGTAAATCGATGAAGTTAATGTCCAAATCACAAAGAAAATCAAGTCCGAGGTCACAGGCCAAATCGTAAATTAAATTCAATCCAAAGCAGAGCAGAAACGCGGGCGCTCGAATGTAGTATGATAGCACACTGGGGTTTCGCAGGCAAGGAGTTAGCCAACGAACCTTAAAATCAGGTAGAGTAGGTACCCCAGGACAAACAATAGAGTCGCTATCTTTTTATCTTTTTTACTCGTTAAATGAAAGAAGAAACCAAAACATTAGCTTTAGTAGGAAACGCAGGTGCGCTATGATTCCTAGAATTATTATTCAACTTGACAGAGGAGTCGGTTTTGTGAACACAAAGACAGATGAACTAAAACTATTACAAATAGTAATAATTTTGCGCAAGAGAACCTCCTAAGAAAATTGACCTCGACTCACCTTAAATGCAATATTTTTAAATTGAGAGCTAGAAATATCGTAAATTATACCATTTTGGAATCGTAATGAAATAGGCTATTATTTAATCAATTGGGCACTCATGTCACTATACATTTTTTTTACACCACGAGGTACCAAAGTTAGGGAAAAAAATAGAACTTAGGACAAACTGTACGTTTAAAAATAAAAATAAAAAAAACTTTGGCTATCGTACAAAATTGGTAGTTTGCGTTTGATAGCACCACTATCACTGAATGCTGTTGAGAAAACAGATTGAGAAAATTCTTTGTATTGTAAATTTGGCACTTAAAAGAGTGGGTAAAGGCCTAACTTTTTTCAAATTTTAAAAAATGCCCAAAAACTCGAAAACCGTGACACTTTTACTAAACACAAATTGTCATTTTCCGAACAGCCGCAATGCCCCCCAACCGTCGGTAAAGGATTATCCACTCATTACGCCACACCCTGTATAGGACCTTGGAGAAGAAAATAACCTATTCGAAATACTAATTCAATGCAGACGAATTCGCAGGCACTATCTATGTAATAAACCTACCTACATATAAACCTACCCTTATACATACCCCCATAAGGCTGCAAACTGGACGGCAGCGACAGCGACAGCGAGAGCGGCAGCTGCGCGGGCAGCGACGCGAGCAGTGATTTCCGCGACACGATAGAAAGTATTGAGTTTGCATGAAACCGCGACAAATCGCTCGAGCGCCCGCTGGCGTCGAGAACGGCCTAGCAGGGCTAGCAACCATCGATAAATAGTCGAATCGACCAGATAAATATTATTTTGTTATTTTATCCTATTATCTATACTAATATATAAAGCTGAAGAGTTTGTTTTTTCGATTGTTTGTTTAAACGCGCTAATCTCAGAAACAACAAGTGGGATTTGAAAAATTATTTTTGCATTTGATAGCCCAACTCTTGAGGAAGGTTATAGGCTATATTTTATCCCGAAATTCCTACGGGATCAAAAGTTACGCGGGTAAAACCGCGCGCGGTGGCTAGAATAAGCTAATATGCGCACCATATTAGATATAATTACTCGATTTGATACCATGATTAAGACTACAGAACCAAATATGTCATAGTCTTAATAAATTACTAACACTGAATACCATATTCTAAGAAAATATCGATAAAAGGCCCGATTTATCATTGTCGACGGTAGCGTGCTAGCCCCGCAGATTCCCCGCGTCGCGTCGCATCGCTGCCCGCGCCGCTGTCGCGCTCGCTGTCGCTGCCGTCCAGTTTGCAGCCTTACTTTTACCCAGTGTGCCTTTCGTAGGGTATTCCTGTTTGGTATATACTTTTTGTAGGTTACTTTCTCTATTTTATTTTTTGTAGGTCTTTTTCACAAAACCTAGGTGAAACTGCGAATGACAGCTTTGTTGTAACAGTTTTTTAAATAACTCTTTCTGTTTATCTATCAGTAACGCTTTCACAGCAAAACAACTGAATCGATTTTGACTTTGAACTTCAAGGACGATATTATAATATTATTTATCCAACTCTCATAACCGGTATTCACGCGGACGAAGTCGCGGGCAGCAGCTAGTATATAATAAGCCTCTTGATGGAGGCGTGTTTCCTAAGATATGGAAATCGGCATATATATTACCTATTCATAAAAAAGATACTAAAACAAGAATTGAAAATTTTAGAGGTATTTCGAAGTTAAATGTTGTAAGTAAGGTATTTGAGAAGATCATTTTTGATGAAACTTACACAGTCGTTTCAAAGGGCCTTCCATCCTCCCAACATGGTTTTATGAAAGGGCGCTCAACGGTCATAAATTTAACTTGTTTTGACCAATATGGACAAAGGTGGACAAGTTGACGTAGTCTACACTGATTTCGATCGGGTAGACCACGTCATATTGTTAAAAAAACTTCACATGCTAGGTATCCACGGAGATAGATAAGATCTTTTAAGATGGGTAAAGTCGTACCTTAGTAATCGGTCACAGGCTGTTGTTTTGGGGGGTTACAAGTCAGATTTTGTTGACGTACCTACGGGAATCCCGCAGGGATCACACTTAGGACCTCTTTTCTACAATATTTATATTCACGACATCATTAAAACCTTTCACTTTTCAAATCATTTGTTGTACGCCGATGATAAAAAGATCTATTGTATGATTCGTAATGAACAAGACAGTTTAATGATGCAATCCGATTTAGACGCTCTGTATCGTTACTATCAGAACACTAAAATATTTCTGAACATCAACAAATGTGAGTGCATTAGTTTCACAAGGAAACCAAATCCCATATTTTTTCAATATAAATTCAACGAAATACTACTGTCCGGGATGTAGGTGTTTATTTTGATCAAAAAATGTTATTCTCTAATCACATAGACATACCTAACCATAAATAAGGCATTTAAAAATCTAGGGTTTGTCTTAAGAATATGTAAGTCGTTCAAAGATATTACAGCAATTAAAGCTGTATATTACTACGCTTATGTACGAAGCATCGTCGAGTACGCGAGCGCTATCTGGTCACCACAATACAAAACTTACATAGCTTGGAGCGTCTACAAAGGAAATCACTTAAACTATAAACTTCGTAGAACTCCTTCACCAACGTATAAACAAAACTGTTATAGCTATGGACTATTGACCTTGGAAGACCGCCGCAAATTGATGGATATGTGCTTGCTCTATGATATAACAAGAGGAACCTTAGATTGTCCAGAGTTAGATGAAACCGTAAAATACAACGTTCCCACACGACGTTCTCGTCGTCATGTTCCATCTCTGTTTAGCGCACCGCAGGCGACCTCCAACTATGCTCGTAACGCTCCAAGATCACGTTTGCCAACTACGTTCAATAAAGTTTTCTCAAATATTGACATATTCAATACAAATAAAATCACCTTTAAAAAATGTGTAATAAAAAATCTAGAGGACAATAGAGAAGTATAATCATATGCAAATTAAATCAATAAATTAATCAAATTAATCAAATCTTAAGACTCAATAAATCAACAAACGTTGGTTTTTTCTATTTTTTATTAAACTAACTATTTAATTAACTATATAATTGTTATAATACTATCATTATTTTTTTTGTGTTACTTATGTCACTTTGTATAAATATCTAAGTATATCTATTTTACATAAAAATAAATATATTGCATAATAAATCGACAACATCAATAAAGTTTTTAAGTTTTTTGCATTTAAAATGCTCAATTATTCTTAAATAAATGAAAAATGTGATAAATAAAAATTACCCGACCAGGATTCGAACCTGGGACCTCTCGTTTGCCGGACGAGTGCTCTTCCAACTGAGCTACCGGGGCCTGGCGCTGCGCCTCGAAATTACTTACCACATTTTTGTTTTTACGTTATATTGCTAACGTAGCTCCATCTTATGGTATAAGCTTTGCAGCTAAGACCACTCGAGATCAATTTCTTTACAGAAATTTTTATTTATCACATTTTTCATTTATTTAAGAATAACATCAATAAAGATTTAAAAAATTAATAATAATAAAAAAAAACTAAAACATAAATTTGCATGCGATGATATTTAGGAAAGTAAAGAAAACAAAAAAAAGAAAAAACTAAAATTAAATAGTAAACCCAATATCTTCTTCCTTGGACCACACACCAATTCAAAATTACCGTCAGTGCTTATTTGTCAGATCACAGGATATTTAGTTTGCCTCGCCGTTGTATGTCGTCTCAGAAATGTAAGTTGTGCAGGGTAGGTTATTTTATAATAGTTTGGATGATGGATGCTGTTGCTATTGAGCTATTTAATTCTGTTTTTGTGTTCTTATTCTATTACTTGTCATTACGAGTTTTAGTGTATGAATAATGATGAAGTAAAAGAAAAAAATAATAAGTTTGTTTAGAATAGTATAAGTATGTATTTACGTATCTATCATCATCATCACCACAACTCTTTGTAATGAGCCCACTGCAGGGCTATGAGTCTCTCCCCTGGCTGACGAGGAGGTTTTAGGCCATAATCCACCAAGCTGGCCCAGTGCTGGGTGGTTGATGTCAGAATTTTCAGGGCGCCGTAATGGCTTCTAACAAACCCTAACGACTACTGTATACAAGTATACAGCACCCGGGACCGACTGCTTAACGTGCCTTCCGAAGCACGGAAGTCGCCGTGAGAAATAACGGTCGGCGGTCACCCATCCAAGTACCGACCGCGCCGAACGTTGCTTAACCTGTGATATCGTTTGAGGAGTTGGCGAACAAAACGTCACTTTTCCACTTTTTTAAATTTTACAGAAATTAAATAAAACTGTATAACTATTTATACTGAAAACATTCAGTGTTAAAATTTTAGCATCAAATTAGATAAAAAAACAATGAAATTATTGTATTTTGTACATTTAAAAAACATCGTATATTATTGATGTTATTTGTAAAATAAATTTGGAGAAGTTACGTTTTGTTGGGATAAAACTGAGATATGCCCTTTTGTCGGGTCGTTTTATGGAAAAGTTACGTTTTGTAGGAATATCTTGGGAAAAGTGACAGTTATGAAAAATTTAAATTCTAAGAATCAACTTTAATTCCAAACTGTTTAGAAAGAGTAATGTTCATAGCTTACCTGTCAGATTTTTGACAATTTATGATATGTATTAAAACAACATATAGTGCAAATAATAGCTCATTTTCGGTTAATTCCAAATCATTTACTTATATTAGAAACCGCAACAAGGATATTAATATTTCACCCTCTCAAGATACTCAATAGACTACACGTATCATTTACTTGAAATTAAAATCCCTAAATCGTTTCTGAGAAATTAAGTCAAGTCTGCATTTCAAAAATATTTTCTAGAGCAATGACAAAAGAGGATTACTCAAGATATGTGGTGTTATGCAACTGAACGCCATTGGTTGTAAAGGTTAATTGATTAAATTTTGAAAATATATAATTATATTATTCTTTTTATATTTATTTTTATTGATTGCATGAGTAAGAAAATAAACTAGTGTACTTCTATTGCTAATGACTGTACTTGATTAAGTTGATGAATAGCATGTTTGGTAAATTTCATAATATGTCGAAAAGAGGACTTGACGAATTACCAATTTTACCTAGGTCAGACTTGACCAAAGTCGTGCCATCCATTTAGATATGAATAGGCAGCATTTCAATGACAATATTGACAATATCATCTTTATACATTCACATGCCTAACAAAAGTAGTTTGACAGGTCAGAGACTGCCTGGACCGTGAACATTACTCTTTTAAAAATGATTAGGTAGTACAGTCAGGATTCGTTAATGATAGAAAATGAACGAATCCTGCAACAGCCTTTGAATAGGTTCTGTTACTAGGATCATTTTATTTTATTTAAACTTGGTTTTACATTTAAACTTTAAATTATACATGAACTGGACAGTGTTCTAAGAAAATGCAGTAGCGGGATTCGTTCATCTCCTTGTCTCCGTCACCAATGTCTCCATAGTCTTTAATATTCAGTAGATACTGTATTGTACCAAGCTAGATCATCATTACTCCTCCTATCCTCTCCATATATTTTTGTTAACAATGACATAACGTAATTTTTTAGCAGTACTAATGACACACCCGTTTTTCAATCTACTCAATGTAAGATTCTCGAAAGATTTTCGTCTTTTTAGCAAATGCAGTTTAGGTTCGTTGCCAGAACTAAATATATAATTTTAATGTACTGCAACTTCCCTACAACAGTGCCATTTCGTTTTACAGTCTTCGAATCCGTCAAAGCCATAATGACAAATCAATATGGTGTTGCTATCATTTCAAATGGAATAGTTGCTTTTTGTTACACCGAATTTTGTAAACGCTCCTTTTGTACAGTAAAAGTTTCTTTTTGAAAGTATTTTGTATAGACTGATAATAGTTGGATGTAATTTTGAAAAAAGTGTCGTTTTGAAAGAATAGCAATAATTCGGGATCAATTTTAAGCCAAAGAAAAAGCTTTTTGGTGAGTTTTATTGCATCGATCGATAGGTATCAGGGTTGCCGACGCGAAACTTAAAAAAAAAGTAAAATCTCTTAAAACTGGAAAAGTTACGTTTTGTTCGCCTACTCCTCGTTTGATACACACAGTAACCGCGGCGCCACGACGACTTCAACGTATGTATGTAACGTCCAATTTGTATTTAAGGGAAACCTATAATTAGCATTTTTTTTTTAGTATTTATCAAACTTTGTATTATTGTATTATGTAACGTTGTTGGTTTTCTTAATAAAGTAAAATAAAATTATGGTTAAATAATAGGATGGTAAATAACATATTTTACATTGGAATATAAGTTCCCTTAGGAAACATTAGAATGAACCACTAATATTATTGGACCAGAATATATACCTAGTCTGGCCATACATACTATTACAGTAAAAAATAAAAGAAAGATTACATTTGATATGATTTTTCATTGTCTTTTCTCATTTTGGCGCCAATAAATTGTACTTTTGAAGTCACAAGTCCATGGATACCGTAAGGTCGATTGTCCTGTGACACTCAGCCAGTGCAATTCATTATGTTTCTCAAATAAAAACAAAACATGAATAAAACAAATGTTGAGAACGTTCGATATGTAGTCTGATTTTGTAACGATATTTTTTTCCCTACAGTAGCTCTCATATTTGCATAATGCAATATTGGTTCGGGTGCTCTGATGAATGAAGTTAGTGCTAGTAATCGGCATTGGCAGCAGTTGAGTCCTGGGTCAGTCTTCTTTTTTCATTTTATTTTTATATAGGTAATATGACATTAGATAAGACAAATAATAAATATTGATAAAATTACTTAAATTAGGAATAACAAATAGTTGAAAATTATCCATGTGAGTCTTGCCCGTGACTACTGAAAGGACTCTCATGTAATTAATCTCAGATCATATTGTCTTAAGTGTTCGCGATTCATAGTATTAAATAAAACACTTTTTAACCGGATTTATCGCGTATATTTACATTTTAAATTTTGACTCGACGTTTCGGTGTCTTTGCAGACCCCGTGGTCACGAGCGACTGAGGTGTCAAGCGTCGGATTGATAGATTGAAAAAGTTATACATCATCATCTCCATCTGTTTCTCAGTCTTCGAGCGTAGCGTTCTGGATTGACACAAAACGAGCTGACAGTATCTTGAGTTTCAGGTCGTGCAGCTTGCTGGATGTTAGATTTAATATTTTTCAGGATAGGGTCCCATGTCGGTGATAGTTTATCAATAAAATCGTTAACATACAATATTAAAGCTCCTACTGTTTTTTATCCTAACGTTTTTATCCCTAAACATAATTACCAGAATATTTTCACTCATACTTATAAAGAAACATTTATCTACCAAATGTAATAAAAATATATGTCGGTAGAATTATATTTTATTTATAGTTTTAATTCGAGGGTATGATTATTATTTGGGGGTATGCTTTAATAACGTACTGAGTTGTGTCAACAAGATGCCATAAGGAATTTAAGATCATTATTCTTCATGGTAACAATTAAGAAATAAAACATCTCCGGCGCTGCGGGAAGAGCAGCCCCAACGCCCTTGCGTAACTAAGCGCAAACAGTCGTGCTCACCTCCACAGTCTCGGCTTTTTGGTCGCCTGCGGCGACCAGCCTCGGCCGCTCCGGCTCGCCCGATGTCTGCGCTTAGTTACAGCGGGCGGGGGCTGCTCTCCCTCCGATCCAATAAGACTACGTGGTTAAGGAGTCAACAGTTTTAAGGAGAGTCCAAGAAGAAAGCCAAAGTTATGACTTTCAATAATAGTGTAAAAGATGGTTATGTAGACAAAATATAGGAAAAGAAATAATAGTATAATAGATGTTTATTGCTACCGACATTATGAAGTTGAATGATTCGGAATTAAAACATTAGAGACAGAGTAGTTAGGAATTGTGATTGTTAGGATGAAAAATGTTAGGAAGAACATTTTCGGAGTTCCAATTTTCGGAGTTGAAAATTTAGGTGAACATTATTCTCTCCGCTTCACCTCTGAGCTTCCGTTTTAAATGCTGCATCTTTTGAGTTTTTGTAAGAAATGGATAAACATAATATAGCCGTCAAATATAAGTTTGCAAAAGTAGGCCAATTGATATAGTTGCCGCTAAATACTGGTATATCTATTTGCGGAACTGACTGTATTTGATGTAAGTTTGAAGAAAGTTTTTTATGCAACATTTTCTTAGTGCCTTCGATTTTTTGTTCGTGTACAGTGTAGTCATCGTCATGTAAACTATCGGAACCTGCCAAAATGCCGTCGAATTGTAAATGCAATGTATCTATATAGTATTCCACCTATTTTTAAGAGATCTGTTTTTATCCTCTTACTCCCACTTTCATTTAAATTGTCAATATCCATACTATTCGCAAACTGAGCGCGTTTCCATTCTGATACTTTCTCTCCTATAGCATAAGAATGAGACGAAGATTCTCCCGAAGGAATATAAAATCGCACGGAACTATCAGTTTTATGACATAATAAAAGTAATTGACGAACCTCAAAATATAATGATTGCACAATGTTATACACCTTGTCACTAAAATATTAATGAGTCTGGTCTCTTTCTTTTATCAACAAAATGTCATTTGATTTAAGGGCCCAATTCGCGAAATCTATGTATGCGTTTTCCAACTCATTACAACAGGCCAATATTGTTTGTTTGGATCGGATAAAAATATATGTTGAAGTTTGTTTAATATCTAATATATAAAATTCTCGTGTCACAGTTTTCGTTGTCATACTCCTCCGAAACGGCTTGACCGATTTTGATGAAATTTTCTGTGCTTATCCGGTATCTATGAGAATCGGCCAACATCTAGTATTTTATAAATAAATGGTTCAAAACACGATACTGAAAACTTTACTCGATCATAAAAAATTACGGAAAAGATGAAAATTTTAAGTTTTTTTCCGATATTTTAAGAGAATATCAAACTTACAAAAACTTGTCATAATATTGGTAATGTAGTATAAAATTCATTTAAGCGGTTAATGTTTTTCTTAACCCGTTCTATTTTTTCTAATCTAATATAATATAATAAAGGCGGCGGCGGCGCGATACAATTCAGTACCACGTGAGGCGTCATGGAGGTAGGATCTGTGTCGCTTTTGCTCCCAATTTTCCTGCGTAATTGATCGTCTTATTGACCATAGCGTACACATAACAGTACGACAATTTAATTATTTAATTTTTGTTAAGTCACATTTTATATTTTGATTGATAAATTAAAGGAGTATTATAAACAATTATCACTGCTGAATATAGAGCTAAAAACTACCAAAAGGAGGATTATTATTCTATACGTACGTATACAGGGTTAATTTTAATTAACACATCACCTCTTGCAGGCTGCCCCTCCACATCAATCCTAACAACATTTGTTCCATGACTTTTTACAAATCTTGATAAATAACACAAAACATAAAAACAAAATATTTTTTTCTCCTTACTCTATATTTTCTAAGAAGTGCTTATTACCTTTTATTATGAAGTGATATTTTACTGCGCCAGGTTTGTAGCATACCTACGCTCAGAGTAAATAGAGTTACGCCACTTACGCCTCTAAACAGAGGCTATAAATATTTTTTGTATGAGAAAACTAACATTTTGAAAACTATTAACTTTAAAAATTTGTCCAACAAATGTTGATACTGATAGGTGCTTATCGATAGATATACATATACAGGGTGGAATTTTTTAATGCCATCTGGAGGTAAAGTACTCTAAAAAATAGAGATAGCAAAATTTACTCCAAAGAAACTGTCCTTTATTATTGAACAGAAATAAAATCGCATTCAAAAATTTCAAGACTTCGCTCGTTTCACCTGGGTGTCAAACCGACTAAAATCTGTAGAAATGACACCCTGTAATTTTATTGTGTCGTTCGTTAGAGCCAATCACAAGAATAAAATCTCTGTAACATACTAGGTTAGTTTAATGAAAGCAAACCATGAAATCTTCTTTTTTAGATTTAAGTCGGTTCGATTCCTGGGTGAAGAGGCGAGTTTTTGAAAACTCTTTGAATACAGTTTTAATTTTTTCCTCAAATAAAGGAATGTTTTATTGAGTAAAATTTGCTATCTCTATTATTAAAAGAACTTTACCTTCAAGTGACATTAAAAAAAGCTTGATTTCCCATAACTCTAGGGTATTGATGGGGCCATGTAATAGAATCAAATAACATGTGAATAATTTTTCAATTTTCTTTTTGTTTTTATTTTTCATGAAAAATAATTCAATTAATTCAAAACATCTTATGTAAAATAACTTTATGCGAAGTATGACAACGTGGCTTTTTCTATTCCTTTTTTATCGCTATGCACAGGTATGTACAGTTTGCGACGTTTTGCGGTGTACATTGTATGCAACATTCCTCAACGTTTAAAATGATTTTGTTGTTTATTGTATGACTTCAGTGACACGCGTCTATTGAGTGGATGAGATTTTACAAGTGTGATATTTTATGAACTCATTATATTAAGACTGAGGATATCTTGGAAAGTATGCACTTTTGAACCACATATTCGTTGGCAAAAAGTATTATTTTTTAAATAAGGAACAAAACCTCAAAGTTTGGATATATATATTATATAGGTAATCAAGAACACCTATGCAAAGTATAAATTATATAGGTGTTCCTTTTTGATGTGTGCTGATAGATGCTGATGGGTGCTGATAGTTACTAATAGGTGAAGATTGCAACTGATGGATGCTGACAGGTGCTGATGGGTAATGATGGTTGCTGATAGATGCTGTTGGGTACTGATAGGTTGGGTGCTCAGATGTGCTGATAGGTGCTGATGGGTAATGAAGGATGCTGAGAGATGCTATTGGGTTCCGATGAGTACTGATAGGTGCTGATGGCTTCTCATAGGTGTTGATGGGTGCAGATGGGTAATTACTGATAGGTACTAATGGGTATCGATAGGTACTGATGGGTGCTGATTAGACATTAGCACTGATGGTGATGTGCTGATGGGTATAAGGATCAGAAAAAATAAATAAAAAATGTATTTTACAATTTACTTAAATTCCAATACTTTACCGGTTAATATTTTTTTCAATATTTAATACTTGCGTGCTTGGTCCTGGTTCGTGCAAATCTGATTGAGGCTCATTCTTCATTCTTCATTTTCTTTGTCCTGTTGGTTTCTAATTGGTAGACTACGTTTATATCTACTGTCTACTATCTCCGGTAATAAACATTTTAGGTAAAATTGAACTAGCTTTGTATCCATGTTTGTTGACCAAAATTCATCATCTTTTTCTATATAAGTACCTTTCCTTTTTTCTATTTTTTTCTTATTTGCAGATTTATTTCCCATAATTATATAATTACTTCTTAATACTACTTTATAAAATAATGTACAAGCTAATGACGCAGCACTATAACTAAATTACCTATTTCTAACTTATATAACAATATTTACAGACTGATTTTGAAGCTACTCTCATAAATAAACATTCATACAACCGCGAGAATAGCAAGCTGAACGTAGGTACGTAGCAAGCAAAAGCGATACAGGCCTACCACAGTAACGTCTTGAGAGCTACTGCCTGCCTGACTTATGTTTACCTATGAGCTACAGACGGAAGTGTGGTTGAAATGAAAAGCTATATTATTTCACAATTTAAATACTAATTAACTAAATGGCAAGTTATTAATATCGAAACGAATATATGTTAGTTAATTTGTTTGAATGGGTAACGTTCAAATAATATTGCTTTGCCTGTACTTACGCGTCAAATAAAATAATGCATTGAAAATGTCTGTCCGTTAAAATATCTTTTGTATTTATTTTTTAGTCACGAGTAAAATAGACTCTATTTCAAAAGTTCCAGATATCAAATTAGTTTGGTATCTTTATAATTTCAACAAATATGTTTTTGAGTAATGCTGCCACCTACAATTCTTTTGATGTGGTTATAAATAAATAAAAAGTACTTACTTCGTCCTTGAAAGGGAATATAGAATAATAATATATAATATAGAATAGAATAATAACAACAATATAATAGCAAAGACTACCAGCATATATGTAAAACTCACCATCTTCTTCCCCTATACATGCGCCGTCAGATAGCGGATTATATATATATTTTAAAAATAGCCCAGAACATGATTGATTGCCCTGAATTACTTTATAAATTAAACTTTTCGGTACCCACGCGGAGTTTTAGGATTAATAAAATATTTGACACACCTGTAGTTTCTACAAATTACAGAAGGAATTCGTTTCTGCTGCGAGCTTGCAACAACATCAACAGACTTGTCAATAAAGTAGACATTGATATTTTCAATACTAAGGCTGCCACAGCGAGAAAGCTACTCAGCGATTTTTTGTTTAATACATAGGAATATTTTTTTTTTGTATTACGAAAGTTAAGTAACTTAAGTACTTAATTAATTTAATTTGTTTCCTTTTTTTCAATTTTTGTTATTGCTTCAGTGAGTGCTTACATGTTTATGTTACATTATTTCTATAAGTGTAAACATATTTCACCTACACTATTTATGTATTAAGATAAATGTATTAAGTTCTGGTTTACCATGTTTAAAATAAAAATAAAATAAATAAATAAAATAATAATAATATAGAACACCAATTTTCCTGTGTGTTAAAATTATAATTCCAGAACAGCACGATTTTTACAACAGAAATCAGTAAGGATATAAATTTAAAAAGATTTAATCTATAAAATGACCATTACAATATTTATAAAAATAAAATAGTAAGTATTGGTATCGCAATACTAAATCCAGATAAATAAAAAATAAAGATTATATAATATCATCCTTGACATTAGTTTTAGTTATCGTAGAAACGAATTTCGTATAACAAGCCACACTGTAGGTATACTATTACTATATAGGTGTACTATATGACTACTATTAATTATACTGTGACAATTCTGTGCGCTGGCGTGTTCATTTACGCGACTGCCCGCCACGCAGTCCCATATAGCGTTAATGCCTACTGCGCTCGAAATCCTCGCATTAAATTCTTTCCATAGTTCATCTAGAAATGATAATTTCAGTGAAACGTATTCTGAGGTCTTACGACTAGCAGAATCTTTTTTGAAATTAATTTTAACCTTCTTGATATCTTCAAAGATTTGGTTTTGACGTACCAACAAATCTTCCATTTTGAGATGAATTTAGGATAATGTAAAAGTAGGTAATATGGAAAGATCTTACTTGTGTACACTGGTTTTTACTTGCTGGTGTGGAACAGGATCGTCTTGATTAGGTATACTGCAGCGACTTTGCTCCAACAGATGATGTTGTTTGCCGATGAGAATGATTTCGTAATCGTAAAACTAACTAAGTATTAAGTACAATGGGCGGCCTTATCGCTTCAGAGCGATCTCTACCAGACAACCCCAAGTTGTATAGAAAATAAAAGAAACTGTACAAACATCGGCAATAATAAAGCTTATTTAAATTAACTTTAGAAACGGGATATTTACCATGTTTTTCATTTATTTTGAGTTCTCGATATTTCGGCACTGTTACAAGCGCCATGATCACGACGGTCGTGATCATCGTGATCAACCGTCGTGATCATGGCGCTTGTAACAGTGCCGAAATATCGAGAACTCAAAATAAATGAAAAACATGGTAAATATCCCGTTTCTAAAGTTAATTTAAATGTTAATGACCATGCCAGTTTAAAAAAAAAAAAATAAAGCTTATGTTTAGTTTTATGAATATAAATACTACATAAACAAATAATACAATATATACATTATGATAAATACATAGGTAACTAAATAAAATATAAATAAATAAATAAGCATACATAAATAATAATAAAATACTTCTTCTAATTTTCAATCAGAGAAAGGTAATATTTTTTTAATTTAAATTTGACATTGATGTCGAACTGAAACAAATTTTCAAAGTGCTTTTTTAATGGTGACTGAACCCGCGTTTAACCGAATCTCACTTGATGGTGAATGACGCTGAGGTCAAAGATGATAGCACACGGTCTAAGAAAGAACCTGGCTATTCATAAGGAACGCATCACCGCTCCCGCTGTGACGCGTTCCGGCAGATTTTTTATGAAGGGTTATAATAAATAATAAATAAAATCGCCAGACAATCACACCAACTACATGGCACCAACGTAAGCATATGGGATACCATGTAGCGACACTAGGGGGGAACCTAGAATATAAATACATAAATAGATAAACACCCAGACACGGAACATTTTTTTTTCTTGTTCCGTGCGGGAATCGACCCGCATCCACTGGCCTCTGAGGCAGACAGGCTTACCTAATCGCCAAAGTGGTCGTCACTTATGTTTAAACTAAAGTGGAGCAGTACGAAACCATTATTTTAGTTTGCTACTTATGTTACACCTACAGCCCTAATGGCCGACTGTGTTCAGCATGACACTCTCATCAGGAAACTCCACCACTACGGCATCAAAGGCACTGACCTCAAACTTTTGAATTCATACCTGAGTGATAGAATCCAGAAGGTTGACGTTAACCGGAAAAGGTCAGCTGGGTCGGTTGTGAGAATGGGAGTGTCTCAAGGTTCAACTCTGGGCCCATTTTTATTTTTAGTCTATATAAATGATCTACCCTATGTATATGGTAGGCAATAATCACGATATTGTATTATTTGCCGATGACCATCGTTAATTTTTAAAATGATAAGGCAGAAAACCAACTACGACGATGTAAACAATGCTCTCTCAAATGTAGTGCAGTGGTTTAATGTAAATAATCTAGCTTTCAATGATAAAAAAAACTAAATGTATAGTCCATATTGAATCTAGTAGATAACACTGTTTTTCTTGGAATTATCTTAGATTCTAAATCGCAATTGGGCGCCCATTTCTCACAGCTAGCGATTTGACTTAGTTCTGCAGCGTTCGCGGTAAAGAAAATTTGCTCATTGACTGATGTTAATACGTCGAAGCTGGTATATTATAGTTATTTTCATAGTATAATGTCCTACGGCATCCTACTTTGGGGCAATGCTGCAGACATTGACACGATATTTACACTGCAGAAAAGGGCTATTCGTGGAATGTATAAACTTGGAAATAGAGAATCTCTAAGAGAAAAGTTTAAAGAGATTGGTATCTTGACCTTTGAATCACAATATATGAAAACATTATGTATATTTATAAGAATAGTAGTAAATTTAAAACCATAAAAGATAAGCACGATAAAAATTATTCTGTAATGACAAGAAACGACCATAAATTAGCGTTTCCCAAATTAAGGCTGGCTAAAAGCACCAAATCATTTATGGGAATGTCAATACGTATTTATAATAAAATACCAATCCCTAACGTTTAATAAATTTAAAAGAACTATCAAAGAAATATTATGCAAAAAAGGCTACTATAGACTCAAAGATTATTTAGATGACAAAAGGTCCACAGGTTATTTCCAAATATTAAACATTAATTACTATGTAAGCAGCTTGGCTGCTACATGATATTGAAAGCACGAATAGCTGTCTTCTGTTTGTTTGTTCATGTCATAGCAGAGCTGTATTTCTGCCAAATTGTACCTATAATAAGCACTTTTTACAAAAGAGTGCCGAGAGTGGCGAACTCGGGGGGGTTCGGGCGTCCCCGCAGTCTCCAAGCGAGTTTCCCAATGGTGCGTCACCCCTATCGAGTTGCTTGGTTCCATTTGCAGCGCTTCACTCAACTTCTGTTCTCCTCCCTATTCACTCCACTCCAAAACTAATGAAAGGTCCAAAGAAGAGTAAGGTAACACAGCGGTTGCACTTCCTCTCGTTTAAAGTGCACTTCTGTAACATCCGAGGAGTGCACTCCAATCTCAATGATGTCCACCACCACCTCGAGACGGAGAGACCCCACCTACTCTTCCTAACGGAGACGCAGATCTGTGATCCGTCAGACTCGGCATACCTTTGTTACCCAGGTTACATCCTGGAGTCCAAATTCCACCCGCACGCCGGGGTGTGCATGTATGCCAGTGACAAGATCTGTTGTCAGCGTCTCCGTTACTTAGAAGTGCCGGACCTTTCAGTTATGTGGGTTCACATAGATACCGGCCTAGACCAAATGGTATACGCTGGTATTTATCGGTCACACAGCGGAGATCGGGAGACAACGAGGCTTATGGACTATCTCAGCAGTACAGCGGACAAGGTTCAGCAACGTTTTCCCACAGCGCAGTTGGTGTTCCTGGGGGATTTTAACGCACACCACGGACAGTGGTTATACCCGTTTCAGGACACTGACCATGCTGGTAGAGAGGCTTTTAAGTTTTCGTTCACTCATGGCCTCTCTCAGCTTGTTGACGAGCCTACGCGCATCCCAGACGTTGCTGGCCACACTGCTTACTGCCTGGACCTTCTGCTGACAACCGATCCGGACAGATATTCGGTGTCCGTCACTGCACCCTTAGGGACATCCGATCACTGTCTGGTCAAATCTGTATCGCAGTACTCGCCACCTGACACCCGACCAAGTGGTTCTAGGCGAGTATGGCGTTACAAGTCGGCAGATTGGGATGAAATGCGACATTTCTTCGCATCTTATCCGTGGCGGCAAGCTTGTTTTACATCAACCGATCCATCGTGCTGCGCTGATGCAGTCTCAAGTGTGATAGGTCAAGCAATGGAGTTCTTCATTCCCTACGCTGATCTATCCCTTGAAACCAAAGCTCGCCCATGGTTTAGTGCTGAATGCTTTTCCGCTGAAAAGCGTAAGCGAGAAGCGTACAAAGCCTGGGCAACCGCTCGCAGAAGCAAAGCCGTGGATTCGCATGAACACAAAAAGAGGTACAATGCTGCCGCCAAGTCCTGCAAAAAGGTGATCAAGAGAGCTCGTTTCGCCCACATAGGCTGTATCGGAGACAGAATAGCCTCGTACCCCTCGGGAAGTAAAGCTTTCTGGTCCCTCGCCAAGACGGTCGAAACGAACTTTTGTCGCCCGTCGCTGCCGCCTCTGCGGAAACCTGACGGTTCTCTGGCCCACACCGCTAAGGAAAAGGCGGATTTATTTGCCAGTATCTTTGCGGAAAATTCTCGTCTAGATAGCCAAGGTAAAATCCCACCCCAATTACCTCAGTTCGGTCCTACAATGGGTACCGTTCATATTCGACAAAAGGAGGTTCTTAAGTGCTTGCTGCACCTAGACGAGAATAAGGCTAGCGGCCCAGACGGTATTCCTGCAGTGGTGTTGAAACGCTGCGCAGCTGAGTTGTCTCCCGTTTTGACGCGTCTCTATAGACTCTCTTTGGAATCTGGTAAAGTCCCCAAATCCTGGAAGCTGGCTAACGTACAACCAGTACCGAAGAAGGGAAGCCGTGCTGATCCTGTCAACTATCGACCAATTTCAATCACCTCCATACTTTGTAAAGTCATGGAACGTGTATTGAACAATCGACTCCTGGCATACCTTGAGACCAACGAGCTCCTAAGCGATAGCCAATATGGTTTCCGCAGTGGACGCTCGACCGGCGATCTTCTCGTGTATGCCACACACTTATGGAGTGAGGCCTTGGAGGGTCATGGTGAAGCAATAGCTGTATCCTTAGACATCTCCAAGGCCTTTGACAGGTTCTGGCATGATGGTCTCTTAAGCAAGCTTCCAGCATATGGCATACCGACCGGGCTCTGCGACTGGATATCTGATTTTCTGAGGGAACGGTCGATTCGAGTAGTCTTAGACGGCTATTCCTCTGACCTAATGGCGATTAATGCCGGGGTACCTCAGGGATCTGTTCTCTCTGCAACTTTATTCTTGCTGCACATTAATGACCTCCTAACACCAGGCATTATTGGATATGCTGATGACAGCACTGTTGTTGAGAGATATATATCCAATGCGCGAACGAGCGCCCATGAAATCCAGGTTTTGAGAGAGTCTATGATTGAGCGCGTTGATTCGACCTTGCGGAATGTGTCCGATTGGGGCGAATCTAACCTGGTCAAATTCAACGCCTCCAAAACACAAGCGTGTCTATTCTCCGCAAAAAAGAGCACCTTTACTCTTACGCCCACTTTCCAGAATGTATCTGTTCCCATCACCGATCAACTAGGGCTTTTGGGCGTCACTATAACGTCCAAATTAAACTTCGGACAACAAATTGAGTCTATGGCAAAAACGGCTTCCAAAAAATTGGGTATCATCTCGAAGGTCCGGCGGTACTTCAGCCCTGAACGGCTCCTCAACTTATACACAGCCCAAGTGAGGTCTTGCATGGAGTACTGTAGTCACCTTTGGGATGGTTCTGCCAAATACCAGCTCGAAGCGCTAGACTCTGTTGACCGAAGAGCCCGAAAACTCATAAATAACAACAACCTTACAAATAAAAAATTGCAGACGCTGGAGCATCGTCGTAAGGTTGCTTGTTTGACAGTATTTTATCGGCTACATTTTGGTGAGTGTGCGAGTGCTCTTTTTGACCAAATTGAACCCACCCCTTTTTACCACCGGACTACCAGACGCAGACAGAACTTCCATCCGTATATAGTGGATATACCAAGAAGTCGAACAAAACGCTTCGATAGTTCCTTTTTGGTACGGATTGCCAAGGTGTGGAACAATCTGCCTGCGTCTGTTTTTCCTGACCACTACAGTCCTGGAACTTTTAAGTGTCGAGTGAATAGGTTTCTCGTGGATGGACGTGTAACACCATAGTCTTCATGCGCACTTTCCATCAGGTGGCATGGAAGACAAACGTCCTATCCTTACAATATAAAAAAAGAGTTTTTTTTCCGCCGGCTTTTTTCCTCTCGGTTTACCTAGGGTTCTACTTTCATTTCATTTTTTAAAGCCGAAGAAGAAGTAGTAGACAACACCAAGACATTGGTGGATAATGGGCGATCATTAGATGCACACTTCTCGAAGGAGGCCACCCCCAGGATTCGTCATGTCGTCCGGACCCGCGCCGCCCTCATCCAGCGTTTGACGTTCGTAAAGTGTATAAAATTACCTACTACGAATAAAAGTTTTCATTTTTGTTTTCATTTTTCAACACGGCCGGGTTACTCGGTGGCGTAGAATTAAGATGCGTTATAATAGAGACTATATAAAATAGTGATATATGTGCATAATTGTGAATCTGCAGTGCGAGCACAGAACTTTATCGAATCGTAAGTTTACGAATGCTCGTATAGTATGGAGTCGGTTGCAAGTTTTGAGTAACATTGTAATTTTTTATTTTACAGATATTTATGAGTACAACATGTTTACAAACATTCAAAATTAACAAGGCACACATTTATTTAAGCTGGCCGTGCGGCAATGGATAGATTTCATTTTTTTCTTAAAAACCGTCTCCATACTATACGAACATTCGTTAACATACGATTCGATAAAGTTCTGTGCTCGCACTGCTGGTTAGATAACAGTGAACATGTGGGATGAAAACCGCAGCCGAAGGTGAATTAACTTTAGTACCCATTTGAGCAAATATTGTTAGTTATATCGATATTTAAGTAATGTTTTTATTTATTTGGTGAATAAATTAGGAATGTTTATCTTTTATCATTTACTAGCTGTTTCCCGCGACTTCGTCTGCGTGAATACCGGTTATGGGAGTTGGATAAATAATATTATTATATCGTCCTTGAAGTTCAAAGTCAAAATCGATTCAGTTGTTTAGCTGTGAAAGCGTTACTGATAGATAAACAGAAAGAGTTATTTCAAAAACTTTATAACAAAGCTGTCATTCGCAGTTTCACCTAGTTTTTGTGAAAAAGACCTACAAAACATAAAATAGAAAAAGTAACCTACAAAAAGTATATACCAAACAGGAATACCCTACGAAAGGCACACTGGGTAAAAGTAAGGCTGCAAACTGGACGGCAGCGACAGCGGTGCGTGCAGCGACGCGACGCGGGGAATCTGCGGGGCTAGCATGCTACCGTTGACAATGATAAATCGAGCCTTTTATCAATATTTTCTTAGAATATGGTATTTAGAGTAAGTAATTTATTAAGACTATGACATACTTATTTGGTTCTGTAGTCTTAATCATGGTATCAAATTGAGTAATTCTATCTATTATGGTGCGCATATTAGCTTAGGATAAAATAACAAAATAATATTTATCTTGTCGATTCGACTATTTATCGATGGTTGCATGCTAGCCCTGCTAGGCCGTTCTCGACGCCAGCGGGCGCTCGAGCGATTTGTCGCGGTTTCATACAAACTCAATACTTTCTATCGTGTCGCGGAAATCACTGCTCGCGTCGCTGCCCGCGCAGCTGCCGCTCTCGCTGTCGCTGTCGCTGCCGTCCAGTTTGCAGCCTTATGGGGGTATGTAAAAGGGTAGGTTTATATGTAGGTAGGTTTATTACATAGATAGTGCCCGCGAATTCGTCTGCATTGAATTAGTATTTCGAATAGGTTATTTTCTTCTCCAAGGTCCTATATAAAAAAAAATAAACATGAAGAATTTTCCCCCATATAATATGTAGGTATAACTCCTAACCAATAACTATCTATTACATTACAAAGGCACATTATAGGTAAAGCTATATTACTGTAAAGTTTCATAAAAATCCATTCGGTAGTTTTTGCGTGAAAGAGTAGCAAAAATCCATCCGTCTAGCCATTATCAGTGTATAATATGTTTAGTAACCTATATGTTTGGCTGTTTTTCACGGTCAAACGGCTTAGCCAATTTTAATGTATTTTGGTATGGTAGTTCATAAAGTCCTGTGTTGAGTTTTGACACATACACCACTTTTTATTCTGAAGAATTCTACGGTTTCTGACTTCCAAGAGGCAGAAACGATCAATAAAGAAAACCTAAACGATATTGAGTTCCATTATTTTACGTTTAACTTTTTTACAATATATCTCTGTATGTACACTACCTACATTAAATCTAGCAAGAAGCTTTATTTATTAATGATTTAGCCCTATCAACGTAGCAAACTTTTCTACTACATATCAACTATCTTTCGGATTTATTATAATATTATATGTCAGCCACAGATGTCAGCAGAATAGAACAACAAACAGACAGACACGAAAAGACATTTTTTTCTTTCAAATTCTTACTTTTTTTTAAATTTCTTAATAACCTTAAATATTTTTTTTGTAAAAATATTTCATGTTCACACGTTACTGTTTTAAACATTACATATGTATGTAAAAATAGATGTAGGTATGGTAAAGATTGATACAAAATAAAAAAAATTACGCGAGCAGGATCGAACCCACGACCTTAGACTCATGGTCCGTCTACGCGCAACTAAGCTAGGCGTACTTCTGTATGCCGAACATCTGCACCATACTCTAGTAAATTTTAGGCTTTTAAAAATCTATTACAATTTTTGTAGAAATAGATCCTTTTTTTATGTCTGCAGAATCTGCTTATCATCCTGGACAACTTTTGTTAAGACATCATATCTATATTTCATACGGTTTTGATGATCCCTTAAGGGTTCTGCATCAGGTATTCCAGTAACCGAAATAAAATATACCCTTTATGTTGCCCCGGCTTCACTGCTATACATCAAAAAAAGTTTCATTCAAATCCGTCCAGCAGCGGTTCCAGAGATTAGCGTGTGCAAACAGACAAACTTACAAACAAACAAACAGACAATTTTTTTTTCAGATTCTTACTCTTTTTTCATTTCTTTATAACCCTAGATAATTTTTTTTGTAAAAATATTAAATGTACAGACACGTTTTTTTTACTCTTTTATTATATGTATTGATGGTTTAGCCCTATCAACATAGTAAACTTTTCTACTACATACCAATTATCTTTCGGATTTATTATAATATTATATGTCAGCCTGATGTCAGCAGAATAGAACAACTTACTTTTTTTTAATTTCTTAATAACCTTACATATTTTTTTTGTAAAAATATTTCATGTTAACACGTTATTGTTTAACTGTTTTATATATACATATGTATATTATAAAGATAGATGCATGGTAAAGATTGATACAAAATAAAAAAAAATATAATAAAAAAAAAATTACGCTAGCAGGATCGAACCCACGACCTTAGACTCATGGTCGGTCTACGCGCAACTGAGCTATGAGTACTACTGATCTGTATGCTGAACATCTCCACCATATTCTAGTAAGTTTTAGGCATAACTTTTAAAAATCTATTACAATTTTTTTAGATCCTAGATTTTTTTTATGTCTGCAGAATCTGCTCATCATCCTGGACAACTTTTGTTAAGGCCTCATATCTATATTTCTTACGGTTTTGATGATCCCTTAAGGGTTCTGCATCAGGTGTTCCAGTAACCGAAATAAAATATACCCTATATGTTGCCCCGGCTTCACAGCTATACATCAAAAAAAGTTTCATTCAAATCCGTCCAGCGGTTCCAGAGATTAGCGTGTGCAAACAGACAAACTTACAAACAAACAGACAATTTTTTTTTCAGATTCTTACTCTTTTTTCATTTCTTTATAACACTAGATAATTTTTTTTGTAAAAATATTAAATGTACAGACACGTTTTTTTTTACTGTTTTATTATATGTATTGATGTTATCTATTGGCAATGATCAAAATTGTTATTGATTTAAGGTTTGGCTTCAATCTCTTCCTCGTTTTGGAACGAAAACTTATACTATTAACCTTTAAATCGAAATAAAAAAAAAAAACATTTGTTTCATAGTAAACTGCAGGTAGATTAAACATTAAAAAACAAAGGTTGTGATTTTATAGAATGGTTTTGACACATTAAATTATTATTTCCAACGTATGATTGTAATTTTTATTTCTTATATTTAAAACCTGAATCAGTAAAGCTCGATTTACACTTCTATGAAAAACAGTGGAGGTGGAGGAGGCATTTATTATAACCCTTCATAAAAAATCTGCCGGAACGCATCACAGCGGGAGCGGTGATGCGTTCCTTATGAATAGCCAGGTTCTTTCTTAGACCGTGTGCTATCATCTTTGACCTCAGCGTCATTCACCATCAAGTGAGATTCGGTTCAACGCGGGTTCAGTCACCATTAAAAAAGCACTTTGAAAATATGTTTCAGTTCGACATCAATGTCAAATTTAAATTAAAAAAATATTACCTTTCTCTGATTGAAAATTAGAAGAAGTATTTTATTAAGTAGGTATTTTATTATTATTTATGTATGCTTATTTATTTATAAATATTTTGTTTATATTTTATTTAGTTACCTATGTATTTATCTTAATGTATATATTGTATTATTTGTTTATGTAGTATTTATATTCATAAAACTAAACATAATCTTTATTATTGCCGATGTTTGTACAGTTTCTTTTCTTTTCTATACAACTTGGGGTTGTCTGGTAGAGATCGCTCTGAAGCGATAAGGCCGCCCATTGTACATACCATTCTTAAGTTTGTCTTATCATTGTTTTTTTTTCTCCTTTGTAATGTGTGCAATAAAGTGTTTATAAATAAATAAATAAAGAATGTGCTGAGGGTTGCAAATTCCATGAGCTCTCTGAAATATAATATTTTACTCTATTTCTTTGTTACCGTTGTAAGGCGATGCACGCCAACAAGTTGGCAGAAAGAGTCAATGTAGTCCCCCGGACAAACATCGTAACATCCAGCATGGAAGTAGACGGTTTCCAGCCCAGCTGCGGACAAATAAAAATGATTAAATGTTATGTTACTGACTTAAAGAATGTTGAGCTTAAGTAAGAGAATCTTGAGTTTAAGTGAAGTAATAATGGTGATATGATTTCAAATGAACACGAGACTATTGCCGTTATGTCATATCTGTGCACTTAACCAACTCATTTATTATTCACTTAAGTTCATCGTGAGCCAATTCGATGGTTCCTAAGTATTCTGAGTCAACTAACAAATGTCGAAAATATTATTTTTCAGAATATTAAAAATAATAACATCATTCTCATATTACTTATTCCATTATATTCCAATTAAACTTTGCTTAAACATTGTACTGGGTGGCACAAAAGTAAAGACCCTATTTGGTTCAACTATATCATTTTTTCTAAATTAGAAAACTTTGATTTAGGTTTTTTAAATGTATATTTGTGCCATTAAATTTCGTACCATTAGAATTTAAAGATGATGTCTTTTAAATGGTGACCTCCAGAGTTGATGCACATTTGAGCTCTATTTATGGCATTTTGCATAACTTGCCGTAACACTTCCTGCGATATGTTCCTTATTTCATGATGAATGTTTTCTTTTAGAGCTGCGAGAGTCTGTAGCTTGTTCACATACACCCGAGATTTCAAAAAACCCCAAAGAAAGAAGTCTGGACTGGTCAGATCGGGTGATCTTGCAGGCCAAGGCAAATCGCCAAAACGAGAGATAACTCAGCCTGGAAAAGCGTCTCTCACTAAGTCCATAGTTTCGCGCGCTGTGTGTGCCGTAGCGCCGTCTTCTTGAAACCAAATGTTCCAGCTCCAGCCCCAATTCGTCCAAACTGGTTATCAAAAACTCACGTAACATGGTTCTGTAGCGTTCTCCAGTGACAGTTATCGCATTGCCTCCAGCGTCTTCGAAAAAATAGGGTCCGATCACTCTGTCAACACAGATGCCACACCATACAGTAACTTTAGTGGGTGTAAAGGTGTTTCTTGAATAATGCGCGGATCATCAGTGCCCCAGAACCGAGTATTCTGCTTATTGACATGCCCTGAGAGATGGAAACGCGCTTCGTCACTCATAACCAATTTTCTCTTCAAGGTTGAGGTTTATGACGCGCTGGCTGTATTCTAGACGAGCTCGGTGGTCAGTAGGCAGCAGTTGATGAGTCATTTGAGTTTTTAACGGGAAAATCTTTAAGTCTTTCACCAAAATACGCTGCAGGGTCCGTCTAGAAATGCCCTGCGTGGCACGTCGCCTCGTTGATGTTTCTGGACACTCTTCCACATCTTCGCGCACAGCATCGATATTTTCAGCTGAACGGTCTGTTCTTGGTCTCCCAGACTTAGGTCTATCCAATTTTGAGCCAGTTGCTTCAAAGCGTGTGGTAAAGCGTCGAATTGTGCGACCAATCGGTGCTGGACGGTGGGGAAATCGTCGACGAAATTCATGTTGTGTTTTTATCACTGATGTATTATTCCGTAAGAACATTGACACGATTATTCCACGTTCTTGGGGAGTAAAACGGTCCATGTTTATTTTCAGTGTATTCAATTTGTTCACTAGGTACACAATTTTCACCAACAGAATGACAGGAAATGTCATGTAAAAAAAAGTATTTTCTGTAGTGTCAGTACTTTTGCGCCACCCAGTACATAATACACTGACTGCACGATACTAGTCTACATGGGACACTAAAACGGTCGTATTGATAGATCAGTATAAACAAAAAGATATTTTCATATCTATTTTTCAAACTAAATGTAGACCCAGTAATATGAAAAATACTCTTCTTTTAAATAATATTCATGTAAGGTTTGAAAAATGATAGTTTTTAGTTTGAATTTGATTCAGGATGACGTCGATGAATAAATTATGACTCCTATTTATACAATATACTGCTAATAAGGCATCTAGGTCACATAGCATCCACGTGTATAGCCTAATTTAATCGTCATTATACTCTTAGCTGCTGGCAGGCATTGTATTCCGGCTAAGGGACATTGACATTGCATTAGATTTTCTACCATGTTTTGTGTCTACAAGGACCTCAATGCCAGCCACCTGATGGTTAGGGATGATGCGGTGAAGATGAAAGAACACCGGCTTAGGAAGGAACTGGTTCTTCTTCATCATCATCATCAACATCATCGGAGTAAGCTTTTTTGTAAGTAAGGATAATGATGATATTGTTAAATTTAGTTTATTCTATCAAAATATAGCATAATTTCAGATAAACGGTCGAATTTTTGAAGTGTCGCTTTTAGACGTGAACAAAACTATAGGCGACGTGGACCTTATCTGTTTGCCGGAAACGTTCATAAAAAAGGGTACAGAAAGTAATTTAAAAATTGATAATTACTATTTGGGAAGTTCTTATTCTCGCCCAAATGAGCGAAGATGTCTTTAGTAAAAAATAGTCTTACTATCAAAATACTGGAATATTTAAATTCTATCCAAAATTCATTCGAATGTTGTGAAGTAGATATTTTAAATTATGATATTATTGTAGTATGTATTTACAGATCACCACATTTTTCGGTATTAGTTTTTCAGTAAAAGGGAATCTGATGTTAGTTCCATAGTTAGTAACCATGACATTGATGAAAACCTATATATGAATCATATATAGCGATGAAATAACGCTAAATTGGGACAAAACAATATGGGAGCTAAATTGTTAAACAACTCTAGTCAAGTAATAAATTATTATATGCCTGGAGCATCAGCGGAGACAATATTAAGTAAAGTATTAAAGGGCAGCTTCCAACCAAAAACAACACTTTGTTTTTACAACAGCTGATTGTTACGTCATACATCAAGCAAAGTAGGTCACTCATCGCCCGGGCGTGCGAGGCATCGACCTTTGCTCGCGTGGATAGGTACTAACCGCGTAAGATTTTTGTTTTGGCGAAGAGAAAATTCTTGAAATAAATAGATGTTTTTTAAGCTATTGCATAGCTTCTATCGCGGGCCTTGAGCGTGGGGACCGAATCCAGAAATTCCGTAACGAAAAAAAACCTGAGCTTATATGCGGGCTTTAATAAACAATCAGCGCCATCTACTAGGAAGGAACTTGTAGTTCGAGAGGCATCCTTTCTAGGCAACATGACAATTTTTAGAGTTGACAGGTTAATAAACAATAGTTGGTTGCCACTCAACCCAAAATTGAATAAACAATAGTTGGCTTTCATAACAAATCCTTTATTTCGCTGATCTGAGTAAATCGATGAGTGGTCAAGTGGCAACGTCAAAAGGTTTCCGACCAAGAGTTACGAGTTGAAGCCCTGATAATCACATTGACATGAGTTCTTTTTTATGTTTTTCTTTCCTCCTTTTAAAATTATAAATACATTTTTTTTAAGGGTTTTTTAAGTTTTTTATATTGGAAGCTTACTTTGTTTTAAGAGGATTAAATAAAAGAAAAGGCAGTAACAAACAAATTGATTGATTGACTAAGTTAAACAGAAATTATGACACCAAAAAACGACATTAAAAAATTTGACAAATGTAAAAAGAAATAAAAAGAAGTGGAAATGGAGAATATTATAATTGAAAACATTGGCTTAAAAAAAGAAATAAGTCAATTATCTCGACAAGTGCACTTACTCAAAAATATGTGCAACAAAACGCTTGAAACTAAAAACTCTACGAAACAAAACAAAAAAAGACAAAAAATTGTCGTCGGCAGACAATAGCTAATACACACAAAGAAAACGTAGAGAAATTACAATCATTGCCACCATCACCATCGTACTCACTATCATCACCATTGAAGGAGAGTAACAAGGATTGTCTACGAGTGGAACCGGAGCCCTCACTACTAAAAACAAAAAAAAAAGACGTGTGGCACTCGGAGACTGCCGCGGTAAAGCTATTGCATAGCATTTTTTATCAACTTATGAAATTATAATTATTTATTTACTTATTAATGCAGTAATGTTTGATCTGATATGAAGTCCACAAGTTCCTAGTAGATGGCGCTGATTTTTTATTAAAGCCCGCATGTCAAGTTATGAATGAATCAATCAATCATTTATTTGCATAAAATATGGTACAGATTTAGGACTTAAAATTAAAAAAATAGGTCATACATATTTTACCTTTTTAGGGCATGCATATATAAATTACTATTGTTAAATTTAACAAAAGTCTCAAAGTAGGCACATTCGGCATATTGTGATTTTTCCGTAATTCATTTAAGGTAATTTCCAACAAGTTAGTTTTAGACAAAAGACCCGCAATATTTTGTTGAAATATTTTTAGTTGATTTGAGTTGCTATCATTATTATTATTTAAATTTACTTTATTTACGAAAAAAAATTAATTCATTATTTTCCAAGTTATTTTTTGTCTTTTTAAGAAAGTAGAACGGAATCGTCCCCTTTTTAATTATATTCTGAGTAGTATTCGGATGAGATTTATAGTTTGCATTTGAATGTCCAATTTTTATGTCTATTTTATTTTCAGTCATTTTTAAAAAGTATTACGGAATTGTTCCCTTTTTAGTTACACCCTGAGTAGTAGTTGAATTATATTTATAATCTGCACTTGAATGTATATTTTTTTAACCTTTGAATGTTTATTTTTAAGGCGACATATTGAAAAAACGCATTGACTTTCATCGCAAACTATGAAAATATGACAAGACGAGTGGATCTGACATTTTGATATGTGTAAATTCATATCTTTATCTATATTTTGCCTGCTCAAAAACATGATTTGATGATTTTGACTCGATAGTTTTATTTTTCGAAAACGCGTCTAAAAACATACTTTTGTTAAAATTACTACGTAGTTATGCAATCCATATGCTTAGAATTTACTTAAATTCAATCTTCACATTATTGTTCGGACTTTGGTTGCTCAAAATTTACATAGCATTTACCGTTATTTTTTTATCGATTTTTGAAACGATTTCAGTGTCTGAGCGGTGTCGATGGTGGCGATTTCTATGCAATACGCGACCTTATGTCGGCGTGTTAAGGTGCTAAGATTTCAAGAAAAAACATTTCGATGTGTCGTCTTAATACGATACTTAGTAAATGATTAATAATAATAATAATTTATTATTTTGTCCTTTTCTTTCTTTGGTTCTTAAGCATCGTCAATATTTCTTGAGTGCTTGCGTAAGGTATAGTAAAAGATATAACTTCATATTTTTCGTAAGGATTATTAAATCTTGATCTTACTAATCTGTTACCTTTACATTGCTGTCCACCAATTACAAAGATTCTGTGTTCTTCATGTCTATTTTTCTTAGATGTCACCAATACCTTATCCTCTTCCACTGCCTGGAGATTTTTTTTGTTTTTAGTAGTGAGGACTCCGGTTCCACTCGTAGACAATCCTTGTTACTCTCCTTCAATGGTGATGATAGTGAGTACGATGGTGATGGTGGCAATGATTGTAATTACTTACTCTACGTTTTCATTGTGTGTGTTAGCTATTGTCTGCCGACGACTTTTTTGTCTTATTGTTTTGTTTCGTAGAGTTTTTAGTTTCAAGCGTTTTGGTGCACATATTTTTGAGTAAGTGCACTTGTCGAGATAATTGACTAACTTCTTTTTTTAAGCCAATGTTTTCAATTATAATATTCTCCATTTCCATGTACGTGCTTTCAAACTGCCTCTGTAAATTAATTATTTCAAGTTTGGTCTGCACTTATATCAGTCGATAAATTAAAACTTTTTGAAGCTGTGTCAAGACTCAAGATCAATAGTGTCTATAGTCGGCGCGGCGAACCTTGATCCCTATGACACTGACAGTAATTTCCACAACATAACCTTGTAGTGCCGTCACCGTTACATTAGAATCGTATTGGAGGCTTCTAAAAATGGCATTTATTTATTTTACGTAGCTATATTCCAATAAAATGATATTCCGTTGGAATTATAACAATTCATAACATTTGCAAGAAATTATCTCAATCTCAATCACACTTTACGTTTACGTTGTGTAAAAGTTACTAATTCTTTGATTATTCGAGATAATTCGAGATAATTTCTTGCAAATGTTATGAATTGTTGTAATTCCAACGGAATATCATTTTATTGGAATATAGCTACGTAAAATAAATAAATGCCATTTTTAGAAGCCTCCAATACGATTCTAATGTAACGGTGACGGCACTACAAGGTTATGTTGTGAAAATTACTGTTAGTGTCATAGGGATCAAGGTTCGCCGCGCCGGGTATAGAGACAAATTGTGATCCAGGGATTCACATGAATGTGTGTGCTTGATGCTAGGCGACTTGGCTGCCGGAGGTTTTAAGCCTTTTTCCTCCTAGTAGTGACGGTACTTATCTGGCTATTTGATGTACCCGGCTTATTTTTAGCTTTATCTTTTTTTTCTTGGCTTAGAGCACTTCCGTATACATTTATTTAATGCACTGCCATTTTTTTGTGCTCAGCTGTTAAGGTATTATAAAACCTTTGAGTCGAAATATTTTCGCATTCTTTGTGATAAATTAATTTACAATTTGTACATGTCAGGTTTTCATTACCTATTCAATATATTCTTTTTACATTTGTTAAATTTTTTAATGTCGATTTTTGGTGTCATCATTTCTGTTTACTTAGTCAATCAATCAATTTGTTTGTAACTGCCTTTTATTTTATTTAATCCAAAGATTGGATTTAAATCTTTGATTTAATCCTCTTAAAACAAAGTAAGTTTCCAATATAAAAAACTTAAAAAAAAATATTTATAATTTTAAAAGGAGAAAAGAAAAACATAAAAAAGAATTCATGTCAATGCGATTATCAGGGCTTGAACTCGTAACTCTTGATCGGGAAAAAATTATCAGTTTTTTTTTGTGCTCAGCTGTTAAGGTATTATAAAACCTTTGAGTCGAAATATTTTCGCATTCTATGTGATAAATTAATTTACAATTTCAGGTTAGGTTTTCATTATTTTATTCATTATACATTTCAGGTTTTCATTATTCAATATATTCTTTTTACATTTGTCAAATTTTTTAATGTCGTATTTTGGTGTCATCATTTCTGTTTAACTTAGTCATTCAATCAATTAGTTTGGAACTGCCTTTTCTTTTATTTAATCCTCTTAGAACAAAGTAAGCTTCCAATATAAAAAACTTAAAAAAAAAATGTATTTATAATTTTAAAAGGAGAAAAGAAAACATAAAAAAAGGATTCATGTCAATGCGATTTATCAGGGCGTGAACTCGTAACTCTTGACCGGGAACCTTTTGACGTTACCACTCGACCACTCATCGATTTACTCAGATTAGCGAAATAAAGGATTTGTTATGAAAGCCAACTATTGTTTATTTAGGCGCTTTGCACATGTAGCAACTTAAGTTTACAAAACTGACAACTTAGTTGAGGCAACCATCAACTTTTTTAGAAATTGCCACTTGCTACAACTAAAGAATCTGCAATTGATGCAACTGGTAACCTTGTTGAAGCAACTATCAATTTTTGTAAGGCGCTTTGCACACGTAGCAACTTAAGTTTACAAAACTGACAACTTA
Organism: Stenoptilia bipunctidactyla; assembly: GCA_944452665.1. NCBI lineage: Eukaryota > Metazoa > Arthropoda > Insecta > Lepidoptera > Pterophoridae > Stenoptilia > Stenoptilia bipunctidactyla. The sequence goes on along the minus strand of OX101721.1, from coordinate 50,656,942 downwards.
GTTGAGGCAACCATCAACTTTTTTAGAAATTGCCACTTGCTGCAACTAGAGAATCTGCAATTGATGCAACTGGTAACCTTGTTGAAGCAACTATCAATTTTTGTAAATGTTCTAAAGGTTTCCAGTTGCAGCAACCACAAATTGGCCTTTACGGTTGTCGCAATTTTATGTGAACCTGCAGGCCTATTATGGATCTCAAAACCATGCGATGATATGAAATAGTTTTGACGTTAAGGCCGCTCAACATTCTCGCGAGAATCTCCAGAGAAAGCCATACTCGTATTCTACTCAATTTCTCTCATTTTTCTCTACTTTTTGTGGGTTTTGGGGGTTTGTGGGGAGTCTGGAGTTTTGTGTAGGAGTCACGATCGCATGTTTCTCAGTAACAAGCGAGCCGGCGATTTAAACGGTTACATCGCAGAGTATGCGCGTCTGCGAATTATCATATCAGTCGAATAAACTACTAATACTGACTTGAATATTCGACTTGAACGATAGTAATATACAAACGTCCTGAGTCGAATGATACTTCTAATATTCGTTATTACTAACGATGGTTAACCTCAATATGGCCGACTGACCTTGAAAGAAAGCATTAGAATGGTTAGTTGAATGACTGAATGCATTGTCAGGCAGCTTGTATCCGCTGTTTCACCCGCATAACTCCCTTTAGAGAGAGAGAGACTTTTGAAGTAACTCGTAATAGATTTTAAGAGTTTTTGTTAATTTTTTTATATTGTTAGTATTGAAAATGGTCCAGGAAGATAAAAATTTATATTTAATATGTTTTATTTACTAACAAATAAAGATAAATTGTGATAAAAACATATTGATCTCAAGGCTTTATATTCTATGTATGAAGATAATTATATTAACGACTCGCGAGATTCTCGCGAGAATGTGGAGCGGCCTTAATACTTATCATACGATCATTATTTGGTATACTATGTAAATTGAATACAATAACCCCCATATATAATAATTAAGTATTTATTTAAGAAAGCAAACGAAATGGAAGAACACAAATGAAATCAAGAAACCAACATATCATAGAGGTGGGTGCGATCTCACCTTTTTCAATTGACGTTTTTAAGTCATAGACGATGATTGAAACTTGATTGATGATTGAATTTTAAAAGGTAATGCAACGCCTCTTGCATGCAAATGTAAAGGGACTTCGTTTATTATTTATGTCACAATTGTTGATCATTGTATCATAGAAATCTTGTTTATTATGTCATGTCATGAAAGAACCGTAATAGGCCTGCTGGTTTGTTAGGTGAGTCCACTCAGTATTACGATGGACACCGGAGAGACAGCACTCGTTTAAATTATATTACGTCGGCGTCGCCGACACGCTGGCGACTACAACAAATTATTCGCAGCAATCGTCTGGATTCATCCCTTCTTGCAAGATAGGACTAGATTTATTAACATAAATGAGCTTCAGAAACATAATGACAACTTTAAACAATATTTTAAAATGTCTGTTTACATATTTAATAAGTTGCTGGAAAGTGATTTAAAACTACAGAATACAGTGATGAGGGAAAGTACTACATTGGTTGAAAAGTTCGCGGCCTGGCCATTAAAAAAAAAACTTTTGTTATTTTTTCTGCCGTCATTTTGAACTGTCATTATTCAATTGTCAGCCCGCGAATTTTCAATTTGATATCTTGTTTAATCTTGTTTAAATAAAATTTTACGAACAATATAAATACGTGTGTAGAACAAATTTTCACTAATGGAGAAATTTGAACAACGTGCTGTGATTAAATATTTGTTTAAAAAAAGATTAACACCAAAGGAGATCCATAATGACATGCAAACAACATTAGGGGAATCTGCCCCGTCTTATACCACTATGAAAAAATGGGTTGCAGAATTTAAACGTGGACGAGAGAACATCGAAGATGACCCTCGCTCCGGCAGGCCAATGACGTCTACGACCGAAGAAAACATCAATAAAGTGTGTGATCTCATATTGAAAGACCGTAGATTGACTATCAGAGAAATTGCAGACACTATAGGCATCTCATATGAACGAACGCAAAACATCATTGTCCATGAACTCGGCTTTTCTAAGGTTTCGGCTAGGTGGGTCCCCAGATTGCTTTCAGTAGAGCAAAAGCGAATTCGACTCACGATTTCTCGCGACTGTTTGGAGATGTTCGAGGCTGATCCACAAGGTTTTCTTGACAGATTTGTGACAATGGATGAAACCTGGGTTCACCACTTTACCCCAGAATCAAAACAACAATCCAAACAATGGAAAAAATCAGGTGAACCAACTCCGAAAAAAGCAAAGGCAATTCTGTCGGCTGGCAAGGTGATGGCATCGGTTTTTTGGGATGCTAAGGGTGTCATTATGGTGGACTACCTTCCAAAAGGCGAAACAATAAACTCTGCGTACCTACTATAGCACCCTTCTGCGCCATTTACGTGAAGAAATTAAACAGAAACGCCCAGGATTACTGAGAAAGAAAGTGTTGTTTCACCAGGACAACGCCCGAGTCCACACGTCTGTCGAGTCTATGGCTCAAATTCGTGATTGTGGTTTCGAATTGTTGCGACATCCAGCTTATTCTCCTGATTTGGCACCTTCGGACTTTCATCTGTTTCCAAACCTGAAAAAACACCTCGGTGGGCAGAAATTTTTAACGAATGAAGAGGTCGAAGCCGCTGTTTACCTGTATTTTGAAGACCTTGAGGAATCTTTTTTTAAAACAGGTATGGAAGCTCTGGAAAGTAGATGGAAGAAGTGCATAGAGCTAAATGGAGATTACGTCGAAAAATAAAAATATTTTTGTATGTACTTTATTCTGTTTTCTTGACTAGGCCGCGAACTTTTCAATCCACCCTCGTATATACCCCAAAGAACGACTTGCTATTGCTGATTTTAGAAACTTTTGTTAGCTGCGATTGTCAGTTGCAAAAACCAGCAACTTAATCAAAGTTGCTAATTGCGAGTTGCTGCAATCAGAAACTAACTCCTAACTAGAATTGCTGTGTACGCAATTCCATTGGAATAATATATGAACAGGGAGTTGTCAGTTGTCGGTTGTCGCAACAAGGCGCATGAAGTTTATCGTCTGCTAAGCGCCTTACCTGTCAACTCTAAAAATTTTCATGTTGCCTAGAATGGATGCCTCTCGATAGATGGCGCTGATTGTTTATTAAAGCCCGCATAAAAGCGCAGATTTTTTCGTTACGGAATTTCTGGATTCGGTCCCCACGCTCAAGGCCCGCGATAGAATCTATGCAATAGCTTAAAAATCTCCAGGCAGTGGAAGAGGATAAGGTATTGGTGACATCTAAGAAAAATAGACATGAAGAACACAGAATCTTTGTAATTGGTGGACAGCAATGTAAAGGTCTTCGTAACAGATTAGTAAGATCAAGATTTAATAATCCTTACGAAAAATATGAAGTTATATCAATATATATAAAACTGTTCCGTTACTGACTGAGTTACTGACAGACAACGTACAGCCGTAACTACTGGGCGTAGAGGGCTGAAATTTGGAACATACATTCTTTAGAGGATGTAGGGTTGCAATAAGGAAGGAATTCCCGAAATTCCCACGGAAACGGGAATAATTGGACTTTTTAGTTTGTATGAAAAAATAAATTCGTAAAAATAAAGGTTCCCCAGTGAGTAACTCATAGTGTTGTGAAAGAAGTTCCCGCCATTGTAACGTAGCTTTTTTACATAATTAAAAATAAAGTAAATACTTAAATATTTTTTTACTGCAAACTATTAGTATTAAATAAATAAACGAACAAACTGCCGAGCGCTACTTAAATACTATTACATAGTTATGCCTGCCGCGCTCAGGAATGTGGTTTGAAACTGGTTAGGGCTCGAAGCGAACACGCAGCGGCGGCTCGGGCGTGCGTGATCGACACATCTCTCGCTTGACGCTTACCGAGCTGACGTTTTTTGAAATTCCTAAAACTTAAGCATTGCTTTCAAACTTATTGTCTGTGAAATATATTTAAAATAAAAAAACAATATATTTAGTACAATAATTATTATAAAAATTGGACTAATCGAAACAAAAATTTAAATAGTGTACCTACGTATATTATTTTCCCGTACTGGGTAAGTTGTGCTCTCCTATATTTAATTTCATGTCGAATTTAGAATTACCGTAGATATTACCTACCTGGTTAATACATTTCATTTTCATTACTTTTGGTGCTTGTTTAATCGTGTTTCTGCTAAAGCTTTAAGTAAGTTCTAGAATTGGACTACCTTCATTATAATGTTAAAAGAAAAATCTTAATGTGCTTAACCTCTTTGTTTATTATAACGAACAATTTATTATTTTGCTTATTAAGTAACATACCTAATTAATAATGTTTTTAAGTTTTTTTTGCATTTAAAATGCTCAATTATTCTTAATATCACATTTTTCATTTATTTAATCATACCTATGTAATTACTTACATATTATATTAAATGACAATTAAGTTTTCTTAAGGCCAGGCCTCTTGTTGTAACCCTTCTGAATAATAGCTGTTAAAATAAAACACTGCCTTGATACCTTTTGCCTAGTAAATGCTTAATAATTTGGTTGCCACATAATCCCTTAGCGCTTGCCTACCTAAAATGCCTGCCCAACTAATTTGCGCCCCCTCGCTGGATTTCAGGAACTCCCGTGGGAGAAAACTTTACGAATAAAGTTATAAACACTGTTCTAGCTTGTCCTAACTTTGATTACCCCTTTGAGGTACACGCCGACGCCAGCAACTTTGGTATAGGTGCAATGCTTTCTCAGACTATCGATGGAGTAGAACATCCTGTCGCTTTCATGAGTCGCTCTCTTACAAAACCCGAACGGAATTATAGTACAACCGAAAGAGAGGCTCTTGCGGTTCTCGTAGCACTTGAACATTGGCGATGCTATCTTGAGAGCACTAAAAAGTTTACAGTATTTACTGACCACTCATCCCTTAAATGGTTCCTCTCACTAACTAACCCAACAGGTCGTCTTGCTAGGTGGGGAGTCCGACTGTCCGCATTTAATTTTGAAATCAAACACAAGAAAGGAAAGGAGAACATCATTCCGGATGCTCTTTCTAGATGTGTACCTATTGATACAATTCTCGAAACTCCTTCTACCCCGGTCCCTGTTACTCAGGATAGTTGGTACATGAAAATATTCGCGGGTTGTCAGAAATTCCCTATTAAATATCCTAATTATAAAGTAGAACAAGGTTCCTTATATAGGTATATGAAGAGTATAAACACTCTTGTATCCGAATTTGCTTGGAAGAAAGTCATACCACAAGAAGGGCGCACGGAAATACTTACTCAGTATCACTCAGAGCCTACTGCTGGGCATTTTGGCGTGTTCAAGACGTACAAGCGCTTGGCACTTCAATTCTATTGGCCCGGTATGTATTCGCACGTAGTCAGTTTTGTTTCTCAATGTGAGGTTTGTCTAGCCTATAAACAACCTACTCATTGTACTCTGGGAAAAATGGGCAGACCTAAGGATATTTCTCGACCATTTCAGGCTCTTTCAATCGATTTGGTTGGCCCTTTACCAAATACCAGAAAGCAGAATCAATATATTTTTGTTGTTACCTGCTGTTTCTCGAAATATTGTTTTCTCTTTCCTCTTCGTAGAGCTACATCAGACTTAATAAGTAAACATATGGAAAATGATATTTTTCTGGTTCACGGTATCCCACAGACTATTATCCTTGATAATGGTAGCCAATTTATTAGCCACGAATTAGACAGATTGTTTAAAAAGTATAAAATACCTAACGTGCAATTCACTCCAAAATACACGCCCCAGATAAATACTGTCGAGAGATACAATAGAACTATAGTAACTGCTGTATCAACCTTCGTCAATAATGATCACAGGACATGGGATCTTAATCTAAACAAAATTCAATTTGCCATAAATAATTCTGTGAATGAAAGTACAGGCTACACACCAGCATTTTTAGTACATGGAAGAGAATTAGTCACTTGTGGTTCACATTATTTAGAAAATATTGATGTGGATAATCTCATTTTTATACCACGTGATAGTTATGCTGAGAACTTAGGAAGTCTAGCAATAATTTTTAACAAAGTACAAGCTTCTCTTTGGAATGCCCATGTCAAAAATACTCAACACTATAATTCGCGGAGACAAAAAGCTGAGTTTGAAGTAGGTGATGTCGTTTGGAAGCGGTGTTATTTTCAAAGCGACAAAGACGCATATTTCTGCAAAAAGTTAGCACCTAAATTTCAAAAATGTCGAGTCAAAATCAAGCGTTCACCTTTAGTTTATGTTTTGGAGGACCTGAAGGGTAACGAACTTGGTGTTTGGCATATTAAAGACCTTAAAATTGTTAACATAAAAAACCTTGCCAAATGACTCAATGAAGGTGTTTTAATTTTAACGTTTTAATATTTATCGGATTTTTTTTTTGAGGTAAAAATCCTTTTCTAGGGGAGGGGATAATGTAACGTAGCTTTTTTACATAATTAAAAATAAAGTAAATACTTAAATATTTTTTTACTGCAAACTATTAGTATTAAATAAATAAACGAACAAACTGCCGAGCGCTACTTAAATACTATTACATAGTTATGCCTGCCGCGCTCAGGAATGTGGTTTGAAACTGGTTAGGGCTCGAAGCGAACACGCAGCGGCGGCTCGGGCGTGCGTGATCGACACATCTCTCGCTTGACGCTTACCGAGCTGACGTTTTTTGAAATTCCTAAAACTTAAGCATTGCTTTCAAACTTATTGTCTGTGAAATATATTTAAAATAAATAAACAATATATTTAGTACAATAATTATTATAAAAATTGGACTAATCGAAACAAAAATTTAAATAGTGTACCTACGTATATTATTTTCCCGTACTGGGTAAGTTGTGCTCTCCTATATTTAATTTCATGTCGAATTTAGAATTACCGTAGATATTACCTACCTGGTTAATACATTTCATTTTCATTACTTTTGGTGCTTGTTTAATCGTGTTTCTGCTAAAGCTTTAAGTAAGTTCTAGAATTGGACTACCTTCATTATAATGTTAAAAGAAAAATCTTAATGTGCTTAACCTCTTTGTTTATTATAACGAACAATTTATTATTTTGCTTATTAAGTAACATACCTAATTAATAATGTTTTTAAGTTTTTTTTGCATTTAAAATGCTCAATTATTCTTAATATCACATTACATTTTTATTTATCACATTTTTCATTTATTTAATCATACCTATGTAATTACTTACATATTATATTAAATGACAATAAAGTTTTCTTAAGGCCAGGCCTCTTGTTGTAACCCTTCTGAATAATAGCTGTTAAAATAAAACACTGCCTTGATACCTTTTGCCTAGTAAATGCTTAATAATTTGGTTGCCACATAATCCCTTAGCGCTTGCCTACCTAAAATGCCTGCCCAACTAATTTGCGCCCCCTCGCTGGATTTCAGGAACTCCCGTGGGAGAAAACTTTACGAATAAAGTTATAAACACTGACTAGCTGGACCAAACACCATTCGCCTGAACGCTGCAGAGGACACCGCAAGGCCAAGGAGAGTGTGGTACCATTGACCAGTCAGGAGCGACGCCCGAAAGACCGGCCTTACCCCCCTATCTTAGAATATATTTTTCTGCCTTATTCTCATTTTTTTTATTTCACTTTCTTTTGTGCACGTTTTAAAAGCGTGACACCATTCCCACGGGAACACGAAATATTGGACTTTTTAGTTTGTATGAACAATTATTTCTTCAGTGCATGGTAATAAATAAAATAAATAAAATAAAATCCCCAGACAATCACACCAACTACATGGCCCCAAAGTAAGCATAGCTTGTGTTATAGGATACCATGTAGCGAACTAGGGGGGAACCTAGCATGTAAATACATAAATAGATAAACACCCAGACACGGAACTTTTTTTTTCTTTTTCCGTACGGGAATCGAACCCGCAATCACTGGCGTCTGAGGCAGATAGGTTTACCCCATCGCCAAAGTGGTCGTCAAATATAATACTTGATATAAAGGTTCTTCAATGACTGGTTGTGTTAAATATAAACAATGTTTATGCGCGTACGAAGTTGCGGGCAAAAGCTAGTCTTTTACTAAACCTTACGCAAGCACTGAAGAAATATTGACGATGTTTAAGTGGTTTGACCCAAAAGAAGAGGACAAAATAATAATCTGCGTATGTGAACACGACACAAGTGTTGTTAGAAACATGTTTAATTTTAAATAAATATATAAATTGCAATATTATACTTCTGAGCGTAATTAAAAATAGATTTCTTAACGAAAATAAGTTGAATGACATGATGCATAATAATAAGTAAAAACTTTTTAAAAAGTAATTTTGTACGATTACAAGACTGCGTTTGCTACACATGGTTTGCTATATGTAAGAAAATAAATTTAATAATTGATGAATGTGATTACAGAAAAAAATTCTTGTCATTTACTAAGTATCATTTTAAGAATAAATATTCAAAGGTTAAAAATATACATTCAAGTGCAGATTATAAATATAATTCAACTACTACTCAGGGTGTAACTAAAAAGGGAACAATTCCGTACTACTTTTTAAAAATGACTGAAAATAAAATAGACATAAAAATTGGACATTCAAATGCAAACTATAAATCTCATCCGAATACTACTCAGGATATAATTAAAAAGGGGATGATTCCGTTCTACTTTCTTAAAAAGACAAAAAATAACTTGGAAAATAATTAATTAAATTTTTTTCGTAAATAAAGTAAATTTAAATAATAATAATGATAGCAACTCAAATCAACTAAAAATATTTCATCAAAATATTGCGGGTCTTTTGTCTAAAACTAACTTGTTGGAAATTACCTTAAATGAATTACGGAAACATCACAATATGCCGAATGTGCCTACTTTGCTTCTCCGAGACTTTTGTTAATTTGAACAATACTAATTTATTTTTGCATGCCCTAAAAAGGTAAAATATGACCTATTTTTTTAAATTTTAAGTCCTAAATCTATACCATATTTTATGCAAATAAATGATTGATTGATTGATTCATAACTTTACATGTAGGCTTTAATAAAAAATCAGCACCATCTACTAGGAACTTGTGGAACTTCATATTAGATCAAACATTACTGCATTAATAAAATAAATAAATAATTACAATTTCAACAAGTTGATAAAAAATGCTATGCAATAGCTTTACCGCGGCAGTGTCCGAGTGCCACACGTCTTTTTTATTATTTCTTGCTATGTAGTCGTAAATAACAGATTGAACTAAAATTTGGTAATTTCAAAGAATTGTAAAATTTAAATAAAAAAAAAATAGTTCTATAATTTTATTTTTGTCATAAATTGAATCCACACATATTCTAAACCTTCTCTTAAAATGTTGTCATCTTCAAACAAATATCCCTGTATAATTGCAAGTTTGCGTTAGGTTGTGCTACAGTTTATACGCAGAATCGTTCTTTATTTGCATGTTGTATAGTTTATATCCCACCAAAAACTGACCATGAGACTCAGTACATGCTAATGTTTAATTTAATAGAATAATACTAGCACATTATTCTCATATCTGTATTAGATATGAGAATAATGTGCTAGTATTAGGAGATTTTAATTTGTGTTCATGCAATAATAATGTAAGTAATATACTTGCGTGCAAAAAAATCGACCCACCCTCTATGTTTCGATTCAAATCATAGTTTATAATAATTAAATGCAGATAAACAAAATGTAATTATTTAATTTGAAGGTATGTTTCATAAGCTTTATTTTAACATACCCTACACTTCAATAAACGGGATGTTGTTGATGATATTGACTCAATTACTCGTACAACCGCATTTCTCATTTTTACCCACGACGGAACGGAGACGGTATATGCATTTAGGGTGAGAAGGTGTTTGTGCAAACCAATGTTACCATTTATCTCCAGACCCACTGGTCCGATTTTAATGCGGTTTTCAGTAATCGCTTTGGATTTGATTGGTGCATGTTCTTAGATAGGTGTAGCGGTAGCAACTCACCAGGGGGCGCTGCAGTAAACATTTGTTTGTAAAAGCCAATGTTACCGTTTATCTGCAAAACCATTGGTCCGATTTAAATGCTGTTTTCAGTGATCGCTTTGGATTTGATTAGCGCATGTTCTGAGATAGGTGTTACGGTAACAACTCACCAGGAGGCGCTGCAGTAAATATTTGTTTGCAAACCATTGGTCCGATTTGAACGCCGTTTTCAATTATCGCTTTGGATTTGATTGGTATAATGTTCTTAAATAGGTTTAACGGTAACAACTCATCAGGGGGCGCTGCAGTAAATATTTGTTTGTAATAACAACCACTTCACTATGTATTTAAATAAACTACATGGGTTTTCCAGCGGTGGTGGGGATATTAGAGGGCTGATGAGGAACGAGGTGTTGTGTAATGTAATGTATGGTACCTATATTATGCTCTTTAAAAGGTTTGAAATAAAAATCAAAATAAAAATTTTGAAAAATTTTGAGGGCTGCCATCAATATTTTAAATTTCAATATAAAACTACAAAACGAATTCATTCAATGGCAGCCCCAGACGGATTTTCTTGCTCTTCTTTTAAAGTTCATAGGGAGTTGAATACCTATGTTATTGCGACATCTACATCTTCGAGAACCGAATAGGTAAGCGTAGGGAAGTGCTAAGAAATCGAATAGTATGTTGTTCACAATATGACCGACTCTGTGTGAGATCAAGTGAACTTTTAAAAAAGATTTTCACGTTAATTATCTCTCTTTTTTTTTTTTTTTTTTTTTTATAAAATATGGATGGGACGTTTGTCTTCCATGACACCTGATGTTAAGTGAACATGAAGACTAAGGTGGTACACGTCCATCCACGAGAAACCTATTCACTCGACGCTTAAAAGTACTAGGACTATACTGGTCAGGGAAAATAGACGCAGGCAGTTCATTCCAAACCTTGGCGACCCGTATCAAAAAGGAACTGTCAAAGCGCTTAGTTCGACTTTTCGGAATATCAACCACATACGGATGGAAGTTCTGTCTGCGTCTAGTAGTCCGATGGTAAAAGGGTGAGGGTTCAATTTGCTCAAACAGAGCACTCGCGCACTCACCAAAATGTATCCTGTAGTACACGGTTAAACAGGCAACCTTACGACGATGTTCTAGGGTCTGTAGTTTTTTGGTCGTAAGGTCGACGTTGTTAATTAATTTCCGGGCTCTTCGGTCAACGGAGTCCAGCGCTTCTAGTTGATATTTGGCTGAACCATCCCAAAGATGACTGCAGTACTCCATGCATGATCGCACTTGAGCTGTATATAAGTTAAGAAGCTGTGCAGGGCTGAAGTACCGCCGTACCTTCGAGATGATTCCCAACTTTTTCGAAGCTACTTGAGCCATGGACACAATTTGTTGACCGAAGTTTAAACTAGATGTTATAGTTACGCCTAAAAGCCCTAGATGGTCAGTGATGGGGACAGATACATTTTGGAAAGTGGGCGTTAATGTGAAGGTGCTCTTTTTTGCGGAGAATAGACACGCCTGAGTTTTGGACGCGTTGAATTTGACCAAATTCGACTCACCCCAATCGGATACTTTCCGTAAGGTCAAATCAACGCGCTCAATCATTGACTTTCTTAAACTCTGGATTTCACGGGGGCTCGCTCGCGCATTGGATACGTATCTCTCTACAACAGTGCTGTCATCAGCATAACTAATAATGCCCGGTGTCAAAAGGTCATTAATGTGCAGCAAGAATAATGTTGCAGAGAGAACAGATCCCTGAGGTACCCCGGCATTAATTGCCATTTGGTCGGAGGAGAAGCCATCTAAGACTACTCGAATTGACCGTTCCCTCAGAAAATCAGATATCCAGTCGCAGAGCCCAATCGGTATGCCATAAGCTGGAAGCTTACTTAAGAGACCATCATGCCAGACCCTGTCAAAGGCCTTGGAAATGTCTAAGGATACAGCTATTGCTTCACCATGACCCTCCAAGGCCTCGCTCCATAAGTGAGTGGCATACACGAGAAGATCGCCGGTCGAGCGCCCGTTGCGGAAACCATATTGGCTATCGCTTAGGAGCTCGTTGGCCTCGAGGTATGCCAGGAGTCGATTGTTCAATACACGTTCCATGACTTTGCAAAGTATGGAAGTGATTGAAATTGGTCGGTAGTTGACAGGATCGGCACGGCTTCCCTTCTTTGGTACTGGTTGTACGTTAGCAAGCTTCCAGGACTTGGGAACCTTACCGGATTCCAATGAAAGTCGATAAAGACGCGTCAAAACGGGAGACAACTCAGCTGCGCAGCGTTTTAAGACCACTGCAGGAATACCGTCTGGACCACTAGCTTTGTTCTCGTCTAGGTGCAGCAAGCATTTAAGAACCTCCTTTTGGCGAATGTGAACGGTACCCATTGTAGGTCCGAACTGAGGTAATTGGGGTGGGATTTTTCCTTGGCAATCTAGACGAGAATTTTCTGCGAAGATACTAGCAAATAAATCAGCTTTCTCCTTAGAAGTATGGGCCAGAGAACCATCGGGTTTCCTCAGTGGTGGCAGCGACGGGCGACAAAAGTTCGTTTCGACCGACTTGGCAAGGGACCAGAAAGCTTTACTTCCCGAAGGGTATGCTGCTATTCTGTCTCCGATACGGCCTATGTGGGCAAAACGAGCTCTTTTGATTACCTTTTTGCAGGACTTGGCGGCAGCATTGTACCTCTTCTTGTGTTCATGCGAATCCACGGCTTTGCTTCTGCGAGCATTTGCCCAGGCTTTGTATGCTTCCCGCTTTCGCTTTTCAGCGGCTAGGCAAGCAGTATTAAACCATGGGCGAGCTTTGGTTTCAAGGGATAGATCAGCGTGGGGAATGAAGTACTCCATTGCTTGAACTATCACACTTGAGACAGCATCAGCGCAGCACGATGGATCGGTTGATGTAAAACAAGTTTGCCGCCATGGATAAGATGCGAAGAAATGTCGCATTTCGTCCCAATCTGCTGACTTGTAACGCCATACTCGCCTGGAGCCTTTTGGGCGGGTGTCAGGTGGCGAGTACAGCGATACAGATTTCACCATACAGTGATCGGATGTCCCTAAAGGTGCAGTGACGGACACCGAGTATCTGTCAGGATCGGTTGTCAGCAGAAGGTCCAAGCAATACGCAGTGTGGCCAGCAACGTCGGGGATGCGCGTAGGCTCGTTAACAAGCTGTGAGAGACCATAAGTCAGCGAAAACTTAAAGGCCTCTCTGCCAGCATGGTCAGTGTCCTGATACGGGTATAACCACTGCCCATGGTGAGCATTAAAATCCCCCAGAAACACTAACTGCGCCGTGGGAAAACGTTGCTGAATCTTATCTGCTGTATTGCCAAGGTATTCCATAAGCCTCGTTGTCTCCCGATCTCCGCTATGTGAGCGATAGATACAGGCGTAAACCACTTGGTCTAGGCCAGTATCTATGTGAACCCACATGACTGAAAGGTCCGGCACTTCCAAGTAACGGAGACGCTGATAACAGATCGCGTCACTGGCATACATGCACACCCCGGCGTGCGGGCGGAAAAGAGACTCCAGGATATAGCCTGGGTAACCAAGGTATGCCGAGTCTGACGGATCGCAGATCTGCGTCTCCGTTAGAAAGAGTAGGTGTGGTCTCTCCGTCTCAAGATGGTGGTGGACATCATTCAGATTGGAGTGCACTCCTCGGATGTTACAGAAGTGCACTTTAAGGGAGAGGAAGTGCAACCGCTGTTGAACCGTACTCTTTTTAGGACCTTTCATTGTGGTAGTGGAGTGAATAGGGAGGAGAATAGAAGTTGAGTGAAGCGCTGCAAATGGAACCAAGCAACTCGTAGGAAACAACGCACCATTGGGGAACTCGCCTGGAGACTGCGGGGACGCCCGAACCCCCCCGAGGTCGCCATCGGGTCCTCTCTAACCGGTCGCCAACCGGCACGATGGAGCCTCCCGGGATTTTTCGCGAGGTGGCGGGGCAGCCTTTCGCATGTGGCTGGCATGCTACTTGGGCCCCCTACTACCTGCGGTCGGCCAGCGGTGCACCGTGCTTCAGATCCCGCTACCCTCCAAAACGAGTTACCCGGTGAGTTATTATCCTACGAGTTGAAAACTGTTCTCCGATGCAGCACGATTACTCAGACCTATCCTCCTCAATGGCTACACTAGACATCATGCCGGAACGCAACTAGGTTACTTGGCGGCATGGTTTTGTCTAGTGGGTGGTGACAAGCCACGGCCGAAGCCTACCACCAGATTTTACTGCTCGTTTAGCACCACCCAGGGACCACGTACAAGGCATCGAGGGCTAAACCTTGCGGACGCGAGCAGTTTTCAGTCTCGTCACATAAATCATTTCAGTCGGGGGATTTTAAATTATTTTATTCTTTTTCAATTGCTTAGATTTACTCGTTCTCACGTTGATTGGACACTCGAACATGAGAAGGTCGTACTGTTCTCGGACGAGTATAAAATCAGTCTTAATTGAAATCATGGACGTAGGAAAGTTTACCGAAGAGAGGGAGAACGATTTGCACACGCCTGTATTGAAAAACGAGTGGTTTTTAGAGGAACAACATGTCATGCCATGTGCTGGATTTGTAGACGAGGATTTCAAGCTGATGCAGTACAATTCCAGACCACATACAGCCATGATAATATTCCAGTACCTACATGAGGTGGCAATTTTTGTTGTTTAGTCGCCAGCGAGGAGCTCTGACATAAATCCTATTGAAAATCAATAGCATGAGTAAAGAGAAAGGATAGGGCCAGAAATTAGCCGCAGAAACCCTCCAGGAACTAAAAGTTGCTACCCAAGAGGAGTGGGACGGTATGTCCCAAGAATTCATAAAATCATTAATAATGTCTATGAAAAACAGGATGGAAGCAGTTATAAGAGCACGTGGGGAATACCAGCTACTGAAAAAAGTTTTTACTTTCAAAATTATATATAAAAAAACTTTGCTATTCTAACAGTTCTTGTATTTCAGTCTGTAAAATCAATAAACCAAAACCCGTTACAGTAAAAACTGGTCTATTGTAATCTTAGAATAATATTATACAATCAATCTGAAAATTATACATTGATTAATTATAGATTTTCAGCTATCGTCTACTGAACGAAAGCGTACGGGGTGAGTCGATTTTTCTGCACGCAAGTGTATTATGAATATTTTGTGGCTTTTTGTGAACTCGATTAGTGTAATAAGACACGTAACTGCATGGGTAGACATAGACAGCTGGATCTAGGGTTGAGTGGGCGCGGCGGTGACGTGACGGTGCGACAAGGCGACCCGGATGAAGCGCTGCAGCCCGTGGATGCGTACCACCCGCCGCTCGTCCTCGACGTTGCGGTATCAGCTCGAGCTCGTACACACGACGCAACTCGCACCCCGTCCCCCACACCTCTCGCCCCCACCTCTGCACCCACCTTGGCTTCACCTCATCGCGTCCAACGCTCACATACGCAGGTACCATATAAATAATGCAATTTCAGTAAAAGAGACTTCCAGCAGTTAAATTACCTGTTTATGACCAATGACTGGACTGATTTGTACTCTTCCCATGACCCCAAATTAGTTTTAGGTTTGTTTTATGATAAAGTTAATAAACATATCAACAAATGTGTCCCGCTTTAAAATATTAAAACAATGACCCTAGGTACATATATCCTATATGGTATAACCCAGAAATAATTAAAGCTATCAAATTAAAATCTGTATTGCATAAAACATATAAAAAAGTAAAGTATCGAAGGATTACGAGGCGTATTCTAAATGCAGGGTTAGGGTAAAGGCGGAAACCAAGCTCGCTCACGACCGTTATTGAGACCGTGCACAGAGACGCTTCGTAATTTAATGAACAAGTTGCTTGCCATGATTATTTGGACAATTAATCTATTTATTTATTTATTTACACTTTTTTGTATGCCTTACAAAAAATACAAAAAATTGAAACACATAAAAAAAAAGATATACAATTGGCGGGTGTGAAGCGATCTCTACCAGACAACCATGGATGTAGAATATTCGAAAATGTAGCTTGGGGCATACCTATAAACCTACATAAAACATACACTACATAAAAATATACTTAAACTATACAAAAATGATATTTATAAAAATACATTGGATAAACTAAACATACCAATAAATATACATAACACATACACATTATAGTACCTAAATAAGTGATCAAATAACTTCACTTGCTGATAAATAGTGGGATTTTAGGAGTTTTTTAAATGAATGGAGTGATTTTGCTGATTTTATATTTAAAGGGAGTTTATTCCACAAACTTACTGCTCGATCCATGAATGATTTGCTTAGATAATCCGTAGAGTGTGAAGGTGTGCTGAGCATGAGGTTGTCTAACGATCGTAGAGTACGCTCATGTTGGGAGTGACGGAACTTAAAATATTCATGAAAATAGCGCAGACCAGTAGGATTGAACAGTAGACGGTACAGTAGACAGAGAACATGAATATTCCGGCGAAATCGAATGGGAAGCCACTTGAGCTTAGCGGTATTGAGACACATGATCATATTTGCGTAAACCAAATATAAATCTTATACTGAGATTTTGGAGGCGCTCAAGCTTATTAAGTTGGTCTTCGGTGACATCCAGATAGCATACGTCTGCGTAGTCAAGAATGGGTAAAAAGAGAGCATGTGCAATCGATATCTTGGTGGAAATAGGAAGAAGATTGCGAAGGCGCTTCAGCGAGTAGGTGGCTGCAAACATCTTTCTACTTAACTCGTCCATCTGAGGCTTCCAGGATAAGGTGCAGTCGAGAACTAAGCCAAGGTTTTTCACATTTTTGCTATAAGCAATAACCTCTTCATTAAATTTAATGTTAGGGCAGAGTGACCAATCTATGCGGTTAACGAGTTTTTGGCTGCCAATAATTATCGCCTGGGTTTTCGAGGGATTTACGACAAGACCGTGAGCAGTACTCGAAGAAAGTATTTTTGAGAGGTCTTGATTTATAGTATCGATGCTAGCTGGTAAGTCTTCTAAGCTAGTAGATAAATTTGTAAGTCGTCTGCATACATATGGTAGAAAGAAGATAAATCTTTAGAAATTGTATTTATAAAAATAGAAAATAGGAGAGCAGACAACACGCCACCTCGTGGGACTCCTGCCTGTACTTCGGTCCAAGATGAAACGGCATCACCGATAACTGTACGCTGCCGTCGTCCACACAAGTAAGTATGAAACCAAACAATCACCGATGGAGATATGTTAATTAAGCGCAGTAGTTGTAGCAAAATATCAAAATCGACGGTGTTGAACGCATTGCTAAAGTCTAATAATGTTAGAACAGTTAACATTTTGTTTTCCATGCCGTTTCTGATATCATCGGTAATTTTTGCTAATGTTGTGATGGTACTGTGGCCAGATCGAAAGCCAGATTGGTAGTCATTTAATATTTAATTTTTCTCAAGAAATTGAATAAGCTGTTGGTGGACGAGGCGCTCGAGAACTTTTGAAAGAAAAGGGAGTATAGAAATGGGTCGGATATCTTTAAAGGAACTAGGGGAATTATTTTTTGGTATAGGAATAATCTCGGCGTTTTTCCATAAAGATGGAAACTGGTTAGAAGAAATGGATTTGTTTAGCAGGTGTGTAATTATGGGCAAAAGAAAGTCGAGAAGAAGAATAATCATCTTACGACTAACGGAGTCTGACCCAACAGCGTTGGAGGTAATGGAATTTACAGCTTTCTTAACATCACATTCGGTAAATTGTTTAAAATTGAATAATTCGTATTGAGGTGCGGGCAAAGAGAACAGTTGATTTAATGTACAATTTTTAGAGGCATCATCTATAGAGCCAGAAGTTGAGAAATGTTGATTAATTGAGTTTAGATCGAAGTTATCTGGAAGAGTTGTATTTTTATTTTTGCCAACACCTAAAGTTTTAAAGAAGCTCCAAACTTTTGCTGGGGTTTCCTTTGATATAGAATCATGGATATTGCGTCGTTGTGCATTTCTACACATAGTATTGCAGCGATCTACTTATGAAAATACAAATTAATGGGCATTGTTCATTTTTTTATTTACTTTTCGCACTTTTCTTATTTATTTACCGTTTCAAGGAATGAGGTTTCTGATTAATTTAGTCGATTTAAAACATTTAAAAACATAAGGCGTTTAATAGATTTTTAACAAAATACATTTGACCTTCATTTAACCTTGATGGCATCAAATCGACGAAGTATTATGCCCTTAAAGCTGTTTAAAATAACATCAACCCTAAAAGAAACTCTATAGCTCTATGGTTGTTTAGTTTACCTCATTGTTACTATTGAACGTCAGCAAAAGATCGTGAAAATCAGGGAGAGATTATAGATTATTTATACAAACTACAAAGAAAAGAAATAAAGCGCAAAAAAGCCGCTTAAGATGTTGATTTGAATAAATTTTTGAAATGTTTTTGTTGACAATCCTTTTGGTGACATTACATGACTTTACACACTTAAAAATAAAACTGTTCCAATTAGTCTCTCAAAATAGGTTAAAGATTAATATGACACAATAAAAATATTAGGTAAAAAAATGAACAATGCCCATTATATACGCAGATGACAATCCAAATATTTAAAAGTTATAAATATATCTCACGAAGTTTATCCATTACAGAGCTTGTTAGGTAAATGAATTGTAAACTCACTAAACAAGATAATACGATAAACTGTAATGAAAAGAAACTTTTCTTTAAAAGATCTCGACGTGCTCCAATAAATAAATTTAATTAGGATTTTCACTTTCCTTCACTCCAATTGTAAGAGTGCAAACATAATCATTAAAAGCAGATAGAGATTTCATATATTTAATTTTTTTTTCATTTATTTCAATTTATATTGTAACCGAGCAATAATTATTTTTAAAAACTATTTTACTTGCGTCTTCGCTTGCGTTTTGTTCGGTGAATTTTTGTATAAGCTGATGCATTTAAGAAAGGAATCATAAATGGCTCCATGTATAGTCGAAGTCAAAAATGGAGGCATAGTTAACACTTAGTTCGGAAGAGGTAATAGAAGTCGCTATAACATAGTGATTTACCAATCAGAATTTTAAACGCTGTATCAGGGTGCTCATTAAACCGAAAGACATCTTAAATTAATAAAATCAATGAATGTGTTAGTCAGTCTAGTGATGAAAGGACTCGAGGTTTTTAAACCTTTTCAATCGAAACTCGCCTCAATTTTTTAGGACTCGACTCAAAAATACGACTTGAGGCTTTTTACTAATGTAGGAGACTTCATTCAATTTAGAGTTGAACTCCGAAATAAAACGACTCGAGTCTTTTAATAACATTTATAACGACTTAGTCGCGAACCTTTTAGTAAAGGACTCGAGTCGTTTAACATAAGATGAGCTGTTTAACGTGGGATTATAAAATAATAAACTTCAGTGCTTGATCATTGTATTTTAATTAAGTTTTTTTGCATCACTATATATTTTCCCTTTCTATAAAATATATATAACATTGCAATGAATCAATAAATAACTAAAAATGACAAAAATAGCTTTAAATATTTTTTTTGTTTTATTATTCATTGAATCAAACTTGTATGAACTTATTCCAAATCTAAATAACTTATTTCAAATATTAAAATAAAAAAGAAACTAAATCTGCGTATATGACTTATAAACCTCTTTTACCCGTAATAATTAGCGTAGGAATACGTTTCCCATATCCACATTTACTCTAGTAATAAGATAGATGTATGAGCGCGCCTCACGACTTAAGACTCCCGCGAACCGAGTCGTTTTAAAAAGGTTCGAACCTTTTCGTTTAGACTCGAGTCGTTTAAAATTTGGAGTCATTTCAAAATGACTCAAGTCATAACGAGACTTAGAGGCCCCAGTCTTGGACTCAAATAAGGGTTAAGGTTCAGGGTTTAAAGACTCATTGAGTTGTTAACCGTATGAATTGAGTCGAGTTCCTGTTAAAGAGCTTAAAAACCTCAAGTCCTTTCATCTGTAAGTCAGTCAAAGATCGTGCAGGAAATTATAACCCTTGTTGCAATGTGCCACTTTGCCTCTACTTTTGAAGTCAACCGTAGCATAATAAACAGTTAGCATAAAAAATTTCAAAATATTAAATTCAATTCAAATACAATATAACGGTCTTGTTTTCAAACTAACTTCCGAGAGCAGCTTCATCGTCGCTGTGATAGTTGAAAGTTTTAAAAAACGTGGCACCATCCATTATCATTAGAATGTTATTGTTGTTTTCATCGGAAACAGTTTCTTGGGATGAAAGGTCCGTTTCTATGCACCAGACAAAGTTAAAAACTAAATGTCAGGAGAATCCTTGTTATGATGTTGGCCAAAAAAACTATGGGACGGGCCTTCACCGGGATCATCAATGGGAAAGGGTTCCCCAACATTTTTCATACCAAGAGTGCTCGTTTTCAGTAAAATCGGATGACTACTCGATATCTGTTTCACAATCACTGCTTTCTGGTCCTGAATTGATATTAAAATACCCTATTTATTGTTCTCAGTTTACAATTCTTGTCCAGTATTTTGTGCAAAAATCAAAAGCACACCATTCAAATTTTGATTTCAATGTCTACCTAAAATATTTTAATCAAATATAATATTCTACAGACTTATTTTCAGTTTTGTTTCAGAAAATAGAAAAATAATGGTCATTAATTAATTTAGAGTTTATAAAAAGTAGATAAAATAAATAAATAAAAACGTTTAATCTTTGTAACCATGTTTGTGTACAATAAAGAGTATTATTATTATTATTATTATTTATACCTAAAGCTACACGCCTTTCGGCGGAAAGACCCGACAATTTGACCAGTTGGTCGGGGATCAGGGCAAGAGGGACAGAAACCGGCGAACTATTCGGGCAGTATCTAGCAAAACCGCTTTTTGCATGCGTGCTCGAAGCGAACCGCCGCCGAATCCCAGCCTTTCAAGGTTTCTGACCAAAGTGGCTGGGGTCAAACCATTTGCGGATATTACAACCGGGATGATTTCGGTGGACATAACTTCCCACATTTCGGTCACCTCGTGTGCAAGGTCCAAGTACTTGCGTTGCTTTTTGGTCTCGGCCTTCACGAGGTTTTCGTCATGTGGTATAGTTATGTCCACCAAAAACACCTTGGACGACGATCGGTCCATTAACACGATATCAGGTTTATTCGCAAGAATAGTCCTGTCCGTGATAATGGGCCGATCCCAGTAGAGCTTGGCGCTGCTGTTTTCGAGAACTGGGTCCGGCGTGTACTGGTAATAAGGCAGTTTCTGATTGATGAGACCGTATTTCAGAGCGAGCTCTTGGTGAAGAATCTTGGCTGCCTGGTTGTGTCTATGCAGATACTCAGTGTTAGCAAGAACCAAACAACCCGAAACTACATGTCTGAGGGACTCGCCAGGTTGGCGGCACGTCCGACATACGTCCACTGTGCCGTCCCTCATAATGTATTTCCGGTAGTTGTTCATCCTGATAACCTGATCCTGTATCGCAAAGACAAACCCTTCGGTTTCCCCAAAGAGGTCCCCGAAGCGCAGTCAATGCACGGAGGCTTTACGGTCCACGTGTGGCTCGTGTAGAGCCTTGTAAAACCTTCCGTGCAGCTCTTATCTTTCCATACGGTCTCACGATCAGAAATGCTTAGTACCGCCGGTGTCTGCCATGTCTCGAGGCCCAGATTGAGAAGGGTGAGTCCTTTGTCACGCGCTACAACCTCTCTATGCATACCCACGTCCGCCTTCGCCATAAAATAGGCTCGGAGGCTATATATCTCCCGATTGTGCAAGGTTTTGGCGCTAAGTAGGCCTCTTCCTCCACACTTTCGGGAGATATACAACCTCATTACTGACGATCGAGGATGATGCATTTTATGGAGGGTCATATTAGTGCGGACTTTCCGATCCAGGGCGTCTAGTTCAGTCTGAGTCCATCTGAGTACGCCAAAGGTGTACGAAAGAACGGGCATAACCCATCCGTTAAACGCTCGGACTTTGTTGAGACCCGACAGAGAACTAGTTAGTATCTTTGTCAGGCGCTCAAAAAAGACTTCGCGTACAGACTGTTTTACGCTCGCTTCTTCGACACCGATGTTCTGTGACATACCCAGATACCGGTATGTTTCATTTTCGGAGAGAGCTCTCAGGTTAACGGAAACTAGGTCAACCCTCTGAGACCGAGTAATCCTTCCCCTCTCAACATGAACAACCGCACACTTGTCCAATCCAAACTCCATTTTGATGGAGCTGCTAAAATCTGTCACGATTTTTAGCAGTTCCCCCAAGCGTGGAGCCGTTGGAGCTAACAGCTTAAGGTCATCCATGTAGAAAAGATGGGATAACTGCATATCCCCTCTACGAAACTGAAAGCCTGTCTCTGATCCCTCCAGCAATGTGCTAAGAGGATTTAGAGCCAGGCAAAACCAAAGTGGGCTCAGACAATCACCCTGGAATATTCCCCTACCAATCTGGATTCGGTCTTCCGCAGCCGTCATTCGCCTGCCTTGGAGACCGAGCATTGTACTCCATTGTATCATACATCGCTCGAGAAATATTCGAACTGTACCGTCAATTTTGTACAGTTCAAGAACTCTCAAGAGCCATGTATGAGGCACGGAGTCAAATGCTTTTTTATAGTTAATCCAGGCTGCGGAGAAATTGCGACGGTTGCGTTTGACCAATTTGCCAACGACAGCGTCCACGAGAAGGAGTTCCTTTGATCCGCGGCTACCGGCCCTACATCCGTTCTGAGCATCAGATATAACGCGATTAGCATCTAAATGCTGGCGAATCTTGGTGCTCAGAACGGAGGTAAGTGTCTTGTAGGTGGTAGAAAGACACGTTATGGGCCGGTATTTCGATGGATCCGCGGTATCGTTGGACTTAGGAACTAAATGAGTGACCCCAGTAGTGAGGAAGTTCGGGAGAGCTCCGGTGTCCAGGGCTTCCTGGAATTGATGGGCCAAAGTTGCAAAATATCAAGTTGAATTGAAATCAAATAAATCTTGCATAATCTTATCAAAGGGAAACAATTTGGCTTTAGACCAAACCTATGGATTTCTGATGCTATACATGTTTTAACAGATTATATTGTACAGGAACTAGATAAGGGAAACCAGACCACGGTAATATTATCTATATCAGTATTTCAACTGATGCGGCCTCTTTGAAATAAATGCCTACAGCACCGCGGTAGGTCACATGCGATAGGGCTGTCCGCCTCCAGCTTTTTAATTACATTTGCCTACTTTGTCTTTACTTCCATTTAGTTTTGTGATTGTAAATATACTTTTTTTATATAAAAAAATAAAATACTTTGTGAATTAAATAAGAAATGTTCAACAAAAATGGGTTTTGTGCCAAAATACCATGTTTACGTTTAAAAAACCCAATCGGTCCTATAAATAAGCGAACGAAAAATATTTTCGCCTCTACAGAGACGTACCAAATGATTTATTATTAAATTTTAAAGTATAAAAACTCCAAAATTTATGTGAAGCTCTTAGTAATGGGATCCATAAACTGATTTTCGTTTTTTAGAAAATTGGTTCAATTGCGGATTAAGACTTATCATACTATTAAACAGCGCTCTATGTCAATCTGTGATAACATATTGTGCTACGATTTGGGGCGGAGCTGCTAAAATCTTTCTACTTATTGTAGAAAAAGCTCAAAGAGCAATTCTTCAGGTAGCTCCTTTTAGCCCATATCTCTATCCTAATAACCTATTTCGGGTTCGATTCCCGCACGGAACAAGAAAAAAAAATGTTCCATGTCTGGGTGTTTATTTATTAATGTATTTATATTCTAGGTTCTCCCCTAGTTCGCTACATGGTATCCCAAAACACAAGCTATGCTTACTTTGGGGCCATGTAGTTGGTGTGATTGTCTGGGGATTTTATTTATTATTATTTATTATATAAATCATGCAATGTACTAACAGTCCGACAATTATTTATAACTAACAAAGTACTTAAACAGCACCAGCTCAACTAACAAAAGACGCAAGGACAAATCGCACGACAGTAAAATACACTCTGACAACACTTTAAATTCCTAGGGCCATTATTGTATAATAGAATGAACGCTAAAGTCTATACATATAGGGTGGAAATTTAGAATGCCACCTGGAGGGAAAGTACTCTAAATAATAGAGATAGTTTTTGCTTCAGAGAAACATTATTTTATTTTGTAAAAGAAAAAAAACTGCATTCAAAGATTTTCGAAAATTTGCTTGCTTCACCTTGAAATTTCATGAATTCAATATTACTCGCGCAGTTATTACGAATCTTTTGATACCTCATTTGTTTAAGTCCGGCAGTTCAGTAAACAGTAAAAATCAGGGAACAAGAAACAGACATACATACATACATCCATACAATATACTTACATATATACATACGCGCTGAAAACATAACCCTCCTTTGCGTGCCACAGTCGAGTACTAAATGGTCAACTATTTAATTAGTTGTTCGAACTGGGCTTTATTTTCTTGGATGCACAAAATTCTTTTAACAAATTAATTTTTAGTAACCCTTAATATCCTGTTGTACTTAATGAATATTATAATCGTATATGCTATGGGCTGGAGCACCATCTTGTTATGTAATTATTTGCTTGCACTTTTCGTCAGAAAAAACATTTAATTAAAACAACCATATAAGTACAGATTTCATGGTTTTCCTTTCATTTAATTAACCAACTATGTTTGAGAGAGTTCATCCTTCATTGATTGACCCTAACGATCGATGCAAGAAAATTACAGGTTGTATTTTTTACACATTTTAGTCAGTTCGATTTCCGGGTGAAGCAAACGAATTTTCAAAAATCTTTGAATATGGTTTAATTTCTTTTCCAACATAAAAGAATGTTTCTTGGGTGTAAAATTTGCTATCTCTTTTATTAAGAATACTTTCCCTTTAGGTGGCATTCAAAAATTCCTCCTTGTATAATATATCCCTTAAACATAAGAAACGGTAAAAAGGTTTTACAAACAGTTCTCCAGGAATTGTCGTAAGTTTAAAATTGTCACAAATTCCTGTTTTATTTTTATTTCATAAGAATACTTAAATGGATTCTACACTGTATAAATTTTTATACTATTTACACAAAGGAAAACCATGAAATCTGTTCTTGTATGGTTGTTTTAGTCCACGTGTAGGAAGGTAATTTACACACTGTCAAGTGTCTTGAAATACTGAAGGTTTTGAGCAATAGCTAAAAGGGTTTTTTCTCATGAAGAGCGCAAATAATTATACAACAAGATGGTGCTCCGTGCTGGACTGGGAGCGAAACTAAAACATACAATGTACCAGCTGCTTCTCTTCCCGGGCATACTGTAAAAGTCAGTTAAGGGACAGAGGTTTTATTGGCATTTTTGTGGGCAATAGACTGACCCCCTGTCACTGCAAAAGTCTGTTTCTATCATTATAATAAATACTTCCAAAGTCAAACGTGCGTGACATCAGATGGTCTTATAACCTCTGGTGTTCTGCCTACCCCATAATGGATACAGGCGTGAAGTTATGTTATGTATATATTTAAGATCCGTATTTAATTTAAGTAATTTTAAATTTGAATGATTTTTTAGTGTTATTTTAGCACATTTCAGCCTGAAAAACAGGATTATCCTAGTTCAGGCATCAATCTTTCCTTGTGTATATAAGTGAATTATGAACCGACTTCCAAAATAGGAGGAGGTTCTCAATTCGTCTGTATGTTTTTTTTTGTGTCTTTGTTACACGATATTTCAGACGATTATGAATCGATTTTAAAAATTCTGATTATACAGGATACTTCATAGTTGGTCCCATATAAATTTCATCGAAATCGGTTAGGTACTTCATTGAAAATTTCAAATTTTTGAAAAAATATGTATGATTTCAGAGAATGTTTACGTTGATGACATTCTCCACTCAGCCAAAGTTTTGACGTGAAGTCGGTTTTTTTCATGCTCTGCATTCTTTGATTATTTGAAAAATCAATTTACATTTTTATTTTATTTAGGCACTAGCTTTTGCCCGCGACTTCGTACGCGCAGTAGTATATAATTGGGGTATCTGGCTCAATGAAAGCCAGATACCCCAATTATAATTATTGATTTATTCAATTCCATCTATTCGAAAACTAAAAAATATGCTGTTTTACACAATCATAATAACTGATCTATTCAGTTTCATCTATTCGAAAACTAAAAAAATATGCTGTTTTACACAATCATAATAACTGATCTATTCAGTTTCATCTATTCGAAAACTAAAAAAATATGCTGTTTTACACAATCATAATAACTGATCTATTCAGTTTCATCTATTCGAAAACTAAAAAAATATGCTGTTTTACACAATCATAATAACTGATCTATTCAGTTTCATCTATTCGAAAACTAAAAAAATATGCTGTTTTACACAATCATAATAACTGATCTATTCAGTTTCATCTATTCGAAAACTAAAAAATATGCTGTTTTAAATAACTGATTTATTAATTTTCATCTATTCGAAAACTAAAAAATATGCTGTTTTAAATAACTGATTTATTCATTTTCATCTATTCGAAAATAAAACATATGCTATTTACCTATTCATGGATTCGGATTCTTGAAAATAAAACTACATCGCGATCTTATTGTTACAGATCTATCAAATTTCATCTTTTCACTGTAAAATAATAGGGACTCATTGGAAGATATCTTATCATTCATGATTTAATTTTTAAAGTAGGTATTCGGTTCAGTTTTATCTGTACAAATATGATTTAAGGATTGATTAGATGAACCTTTTATATTTATATTCTTTATATCTTCACTGAACTTAATCATAGTAAGATAAATGTCAGTTTTATAAATTATATCGATAAGGTTAGTGTATTTCACGATTGTTATTATTAGTTGTACTTACATCGTAGTCACAAAGTATAAAACATCTACTCGCATTACTTGCTGCGTAAGGAAGATCATCACATTCCTTCTGCATTTTATACTTTTATGTTTATTTGATTAATTTTTAATATACTTGCCATTCTTATGTGTAATGTACATTTCATAAATAATACTACTCATAAAACTTCCTCGTAAATCTATCTGATAGTGAAAAACACAAACAATTTTTTTCCAAATAGAAAGTCAAGGGACTTTTTTATACTTCTAGCCAAGTATCTCTATTTATATCTGGTCTTAAATAAACACAGATATTTTATTGTATTTTATAATACCATCATTTCAACAACCTAATAGCTTTGGTGGAGTCCTTGACGAAGTCCGGACTTGACGGAGTCCGAGTCGTGGAATATTTTTTTATAAGTACTTACGAATATAGCGAAATGAAGTCAAGTTCTATATTGTACTACAATGACGATTACTGTTTAGGAATATGGTGGCCTGTCGTCGCAAGTGTTTAACATTTGAATTATAGCCTATTTCAAATTTAGCAATCTCAATAAGTTATAGTATAGTATTTAACCTTTAATTCCTAGACAGTAGTCATTGCAATGTTAATAAAATACCGAAGAGGTCCACCGTTAACTTTATTGATAGCACACTGTTCAATTTATGTTCTTTTTCCAAAAAAAATAAAAAGTAAAATCGAAGTAAATAAATCTTAAAGAAGAATCTGGACACTACGCAGCCACCTTCATGATGCTGTGGCTACGATGTTAGCTTCTCGCCCCGAGGATCGCGGGTTCGATTCCCGCACGGAACAAGAAAAAAGCGCACGCTGCCGCATCCGTCGCAGCCGGCACGCTCGCCGAACCGTGCCCGCGGCGGTGGGTGCGCGGCATGCAGGCCGCGGGCACGCCGCGCGCCCTCACCGCCGCCGCCGCGCCTGCCTCCGCCGTCGCGCCTGCCGCGCGTATAACAGCCACGCACAGCATCCACCTGAGCAACGCTCGCGCCCGCCGCGCCGCTGCACATCTCCCGGCCGCTCTCCTGCGACACTTCCTCAGCTTGACACAGCTTCATAGCTTTATCTAGGTCAAGGTCGTCACATCTTAAAAGACGATCCCGAACAGTATTGTTTCTTACGCCGCACACAATTCGATCTTTTATTAGTTCCTCTTCGAGTTGGCTAAATTCACATTTTTTACTTAAAAGACGTAATGACGTAACGTATTGTTGAATTGATTCACCGTCTTCTTGATTACGTGTAAAGAATTTATAACGTAATAAAGTTATATTGGCTTTCGTTCCAAAATAATTATCAAATTTACTCAACAACACTTGCACGTCGTCAATGTTCTCATCTTTCGTGTATGTGAATGTTTGATAAACGTCAAAGCCGTCCGCTCCGATTAAGTTCACTAGTAGGCTAGCTTGAACAGCTTTAGACTCGGTGTGCACTCCAGACGCTTTCAAAAACAATAAGAATTGTTGTCTCCACCTCTTCCAAGCATCAGCCCTGCTGACGGGGCCGCCCTCCATATTGAGTTCGGCGGGAGGACGTGCGTGCTCCATTGTTCCAATTTTAATCCAATTAAATCTTCAATATTGAACTAAAATCAATTTATATACTTATTTGTATCGGACCAACCACAGCCAATAACCCTTTATTGATCACTATTTTGAGACTATAACTTAATTATTTTAATTTTCCGCTGCCACCATGTTGCGATACAATGAAACACACTCAGTACGAGACAAGAACTGTCCTTTATTTTAGATCTTAATCTACCCACCACTTACAATATTATCTATCAATACATATAATAAAAGAGTAAAAAAAACGTGTCTGTACATTTAATATTTTTACAAAAAAAATTATCTAGGGTTATAAAGAAATGAAAAAAGAGTAAGAATCTGAAAAAAAAAATTGTCTGTTTGTTTGTAAGTTTGTCTGTTTGCACACGCTAATCTCTGGAACCGCTGGACGGATTTGAATAAAACTT
The DNA here is from genome assembly GCA_944452665.1 of Stenoptilia bipunctidactyla. Classification (NCBI taxonomy): domain Eukaryota; kingdom Metazoa; phylum Arthropoda; class Insecta; order Lepidoptera; family Pterophoridae; genus Stenoptilia; species Stenoptilia bipunctidactyla. The sequence continues at coordinate 50,628,045 of OX101721.1, read as the reverse complement.
TTTTTGATGTATAGCAGTGAAGCCGGGGCAACATAAAGGGTATATTTTATTTCGGTTACTGGAATACCTGATGCAGAACCCTTAAGGGATCATCAAAACCGTAAGAAATATAGATATGATGTCTTAACAAAAGTTGTCCAGGATGATAAGCAGATTCTGCAGACATAAAAAAAAGGATCTATTTCTACAAAAATTGTAATAGATTTTTAAAAGCCTAAAATTTACTAGAGTATGGTGCAGATGTTCGGCATACAGAAGTACGCCTAGCTTAGTTGCGCGTAGACGGACCATGAGTCTAAGGTCGTGGGTTCGATCCTGCTCGCGTAATTTTTTTTATTTTGTATCAATCTTTACCATACCTACATCTATTTTTACATACATATGTAATGTTTAAAACAGTAACGTGTGAACATGAAATATTTTTACAAAAAAAATATTTAAGGTTATTAAGAAATTTAAAAAAAAGTAAGAATTTGAAAGAAAAAAATGTCTTTTCGTGTCTGTCTGTTTGTTGTTCTATTCTGCTGACATCTGTGGCTGACATATAATATTATAATAAATCCGAAAGATAGTTGATATGTAGTAGAAAAGTTTGCTACGTTGATAGGGCTAAATCAATACATATAATAAAACAGTAAAAAAAACGTGTCTGTACATTTATTATTTTTACAAAAAAAATTATCTAGGGTTATAAAGAAACGAAAAAAGAGTAAGAATCTGAAAAAAAAAAATTGTCTGTTTGTTTGTAAGTTTGTCTGTTTGCACACGCTAATCTCTGGAACCGCTGGACGGATTTGAATGAAACTTTTTTTGATGTATAGCTGTGAAGCCGGGGCAACATATAGGGTATATTTTATTTCGGTTACTGGAATACCTGATGCAGAACCCTTAAGGGATCATCAAAACCGTACGAAATATAGATATGAGGCCTTAACAAAAGTTGTCCAGGATGATGAGCAGATTCTGCAGACATAAAAAAAATCTAGGATCTAAAAAAATTGTAATAGATTTTTAAAAGTTATGCCTAAAACTTACTAGAATATGGTGGAGATGTTCGGCATACAGATCAGTAGTACTCATAGCTTAGTTGCGCGTAGACCGACCATGAGTCTAAGGTCGTGGGTTCGATCCTGCTCGCGTAATTTTTTTTTTATTATATTTTTTTTTATTTTGTATCAATCTTTACCATGCATCTATCTTTATAATATACATATGTATATATAAAACAGTTAAACAATAACGTGTTAACATGAAATATTTTTACAAAAAAAATATGTAAGGTTATTAAGAAATAAAAAAAAAGTAAGTTGTTCTATTCTGCTGACATCAGGCTGACATATAATATTATAATAAATCCGAAAGATAATTGGTATGTAGTAGAAAAGTTTACTATGTTGATAGGGCTAAACCATCAATACATATAATAAAAGAGTAAAAAAACGTGTCTGTACATTTAATATTTTTACAAAAAAAATTATCTAGGGTTATAAAGAAATGAAAAAAGAGTAAGAATCTGAAAAAAAAAATTGTCTGTTTGTTTGTTTGTAAGTTTGTCTGTTTGCACACGCTAATCTCTGGAACCGCTGGACGGATTTGAATGAAACTTTTTTTGATGTATAGCAGTGAAGCCGGGGCAACATAAAGGGTATATTTTATTTCGGTTACTGGAATATACCTGATGCAGAACCCTTAAGGGATCATCAAAACCGTAAGAAATATAGATATGATGTGTAGTAAAACCTTGTTTTGTAGTATTACCTCTACGGTTTTTATAATCAAATTTAAAAATATTATTCTGTCTTCTATCTATCATCTGTCGTACCATGACTTTTCAATAAACAAATATGTATATAAAAAGATAATTAAAAGCCTTTTCCTTTATACCACCACTATACGTTATCAGCACGAGTATATAAAATCAGTAACTAGAGGAGAAAAGGAAATGAAAATTCTGTGAATAAGTGTTAAGATTTTTTTTAAAGTTTTTTCGTTGTTATAAGCACTATGGCTAGTGGTGATAGTAGCAAATCATCTTCCTCGAGCCTTCCCTCGGGTATACGCCTGAGCGGGCGTGAAGGCTACTGTACGTGGAAATTCAAGATGCGAAACTACTTGGTACATGAGGACTTATGGGAGGCAATAGACGGTTATCCTGTGGGAGATACCACTCCACCTTTAAGTAAATCACGTAACGATCGTAAGGCGTTGGCGAAGATTTGCTTAACATTAGAAGGTCCTGCAATCACCTATGTCCGGAGCGCAACTTCAGCAAAAGAAGCATGGGATGAACTGAAAAATGCTTACGAAGACCGCGGAATGGGACGAAGATTAGCCCTAGAACGAAAACTATATAAAATGAATCTTGTAGACTACACTGATATGGAATCTTATATAAATGCTGTGTTGAGTACAGTGAAAGACCTGGATGATATTGGTAAGAAAATAGAAGATGCTTCTGTAGCTGCTATCCTGTTGGGCGGACTTACAGCTAAGTACGAGCCAATGATAATGAGTCTAGAGACGAGCAACATTACCATAACTGCTGATCAGGTGAAAACTAAACTGCTTAGTGAAGTATTTCGGAATGATCCAGAACAGGTTGCTTTTAGAGCTGGTGATAATGCAGTACCAATGAATAAAAAGAAGACTAAGAAAGTGGTGTGTTTCGAATGCAAGGAGCCAGGACATAAGAGACCAGACTGTCCACGACGTAAAAGAAACGAAAAGGCCAAGGCAGCGAGTGCTAATGTTACTGCTTTGACGGTACTATCGGACTCTGACAAAAAGGACGTATGGTTCATAGACTCCGGGGCTACGACTCACCTGACGTCTAGGTTGGACTGGATTACAGATCTAAAGACTGTTGATTGTGGTAAGGTTACTGTTGCTAATGGTCAGGAGATTCAATGTGTAGGTATTGGTGATGTAAATATTAGTACTAAAGCCAATGTTGTTAATAATATTAATGATGTAATGTATGTACCGAGAGCTGGTACACTCCGACCTGTGTGGACCGATGTCGGTTCCATCTTTTCAAGGTAATAAATATGTATTACTATTTATTGATGACTATTCGCGGATGATATTTCCATATTTTATCTCGTCTAAGACAGAAGTGAAGGAAAAGTTCTGCTCCTTTCAGTCACTAGTAGAGAGGCAGACCGGTGCGCAGATAAAAACACTAAGGACTGATAATGGTACCGAGTATGTAAATAAAAGTTTTCTTGATTACTTGAATGCAAAAGGCATAGTCCATCAGACGACTGTCCCCTACAGCCCTCAACAAAATGGAGTTGCAGAGCGTACTAATCGTTCCATAGTGGAAAAGGCGCGGTCGATGTTGGCCGAGAGCTCTCTACCTAGAGCTTATTGGGAAGATGCTTTTGCAGTGGCAGTCTACCTTAAAAATAGGAGTCCTCATAGAGCGTTGGGCTGTGGTACACCCCATGAGCGGTGGTTCCATAGAAAGCCTGATCTGAAACATCTGAAGGTGTTTGGATGTAGAGCACTTGTAAATATTCCTTCCTGTCATAGAAGTAAGTTAGATAGTAAGGCGAATGAACATATTTTTGTAGGGTACTCCGATGACCCTAACGCATATTTTCTTCGAGATGCTGTTAATCCAAGACGGAAAGTTAAGTCTAGAGACGTTGTGTTTTATGAAGATTGCTTCACAGGTTTGAAGATCAATAAATCTTCGGAAGCTGAATGTCCGGCAGCTCCTATAGTACTTATAGATGGTAATAGGCAGCAGCGGGAAATCAGTGAAGAGGCACAACAGCAGGAAGTTTCGGTAACTGTCCCTGAATGTCTAGATACAACTGTGGCTGAAGAGGTTGTCCAATCTGAAGTGATGACTGAAGAAGAAGCAGTCGACTGTGAAGATGCGGAAGTAGAGCTGCCGTTAGTCGATGAAGGGCGGAGATATCCCTCAAGAAGTAGGAAACCTCCAGATTATTTTTCGTATAGTACTCTCGTTAATGATGAGTTATGCAATGATCCGACAAGTTATCGTGAAGCTGTCACTGCTGAAGATAGAGATAACTGGATATTGGCGATGAATGATGAGTATAATTCTTTACTTAAAAAGAACACGTGGACTATAGTAAACAAACCAACTCATAAGTCCTGTATTCCTTGCAAATGGGTTTACAAACTAAAGCGAGATGCCGATGGTAACGTAGTAAAATACAAAGCTCGCTTAGTAGCAAAGGGCTTTCGTCAGAAAGAAGGTGTTGATTACTACGAGACGTTTTCACCGGTTGTACGCAACTCATCCTTACGAACTCTGTTAGCTATTGCAGTGCAGGGAAACTACAAAGTTCGCCATATGGACGTGGATACAGCTTTTCTAAATGGCGACTTAATGGAGGAAGTTTACATGCTACAACCTGAAGGTTTTGTTAAAAAGGGGGAAGAAAATAAAGTGTTTAAGCTAAATCGGTCGTTATATGGCCTAAAGCAGGCGCCAAGGGCTTGGAATATAAAATTAAAACAAACCTTGTCGAAAATTGGTTTTATACAAACTCCCTCAGAACCTTGTGTTTTTACAAAAGTATTGCCTAATAAAGACCTTTTGGTCTTGGCTGTCTATGTCGACGATCTCATCTTATTATACAAGGATGACGTGACATTTGTCAATTTCAAAAGACAACTTGAAAACTATTTTTCTTTGAAAGATTTAGGTATTGTTAGTTTCTTTACCGGAATAAACATACAATGTAGTGAAAGTGAAATAAAACTGACTCAGAAAACTTATATACAATCTTTATTGAATAAATTTAATATGCAAGATTGTAAGATGGCTCGTACACCTCTTGCTCAAATAAAGCTCGAATCTAGTACCAGTGAGTCTTCTTACCCTTATCAGGCTCTTATAGGTTGTCTTATGTTCTTAGCAGTGAACACAAGACCTGATATTGCCTACACGGTAAGCTACCTCAGTCAATTTAATACCAAGTTTGACCAAGCGCATTGGAATGTCGCTAAACGCTGTCTGCAATATCTGAGTGCAACTAAAGACGTTGGCATTACTTACAGGAAAGTGAATGATGGTCAGTTACAAGGATACTCGGATGCAGACTGGGCAAATTGTCCAGTGGATCGGCGGTCATATACAGGTTTTTATTTTGAATTTGGCGGTGGTCCTGTTTCATGGGAATCACGAAAGCAGCCGACTGTCGCATTATCTTCGGCGGAGGCCGAATATATGGCTTTAGCTTCGGCCACAAAAGAAGCATGTTTTCTGAAAAGATTTATCGCGGAAGTAACGAATAAGTCTCCGGATGTTATAATTTACTCCGATAGTCAGAGTGCACAGAAACTGGCAAGCAACCCAGTCCATCATAATAGGACAAAACATATTGATGTTAAGTTTCACTTTATAAGAGACAAAGTAAATGAAAAGGTCATAGAACTTAAGTATTTGCCCACAGATAAGTTACCGGCTGATGTCTTAACTAAAGCACTAGGTCCTGTTAAACATTCTAGATGCTTGAAGTATATGGGTGTAACTTAGTTTCCTATCGTTATTTACTTTGTAATAACTTTAATTTATATGTTCATGTTTAATATTTTTATTTTGATTAAGGGCGGATGTAGTAAAACCTTGTTTTGTAGTATTACCTCTACGGTTTTTATAATCAAATTTAAAAATATTATTCTGTCTTCTATCTATCATCTGTCGTACCATGACTTTTCAATAAACAAATATGTATATAAAAAGATAATTAAAAGCCTTTTCCTTTATACCACCACTATATGATGTCTTAACAAAAGTTGTCCAGGATGATAAGCAGATTCTGCAGACATAAAAAAAAGGATCTATTTCTACAAAAATTGTAATAGATTTTTAAAAGCCTAAAATTTACTAGAGTATGGTGCAGATGTTCGGCATACAGAAGTACGCCTAGCTTAGTTGCGCGTAGACGGACCATGAGTCTAAGGTCGTGGGTTCGATCCTGCTCGCGTAATTTTTTTTATTTTGTATCAATCTTTACCATACCTACATCTATTTTTACATACATATGTAATGTTTAAAACAGTAACGTGTGAACATGAAATATTTTTACAAAAAAAATATTTAAGGTTATTAAGAAATTTAAAAAAAAGTAAGAATTTGAAAGAAAAAAATGTCTTTTCGTGTCTGTCTGTTTGTTGTTCTATTCTGCTGACATCTGTGGCTGACATATAATATTATAATAAATCCGAAAGATAGTTGATATGTAGTAGAAAAGTTTGCTACGTTGATAGGGCTAAATCATTAATAAATAAAGCTTCTTGCTAGATTTAATGTAGGTAGTGTACATACAGAGATATATTGTAAAAAAGTTAAACGTAAAATAATGGAACTCAATATCGTTTAGGTTTTCTTTATTGATCGTTTCTGCCTCTTGGAAGTCAGAAACCGTAGAATTCTTCAGAATAAAAAGTGGTGTATGTGTCAAAACTCAACACAGGACTTTATGAACTACCATACCAAAATACATTAAAATTGGCTAAGCCGTTTGACCGTGAAAAACAGCCAAACATATAGGTTACTAAACATATTATACACTGATAATGGCTAGACGGATGGATTTTTGCTACTCTTTCACGCAAAAACTACCGAATGGATTTTTATGAAACTTTACAGTAATATAGCTTTACCTATAATGTGCCTTTGTAATGTAATAGATAGTTATTGGTTAAGAGTTATACCTACATATTATATGGGGGAAAATTCTTCATGTTTATTTTTTTTATATAGGACCTTGGAGAAGAAAATAACCTATTCGAAATACTAATTCAATGCAGACGAATTCGCGGGCACTATCTATGTAATAAACCTACCTACATATAAACCTACCCTTATACATACCCCCATAAGGCTGCAAACTGGACGGCAGCGACAGCGACAGCGAGAGCGGCAGCTGCGCGGGCAGCGACGCGAGCAGTGATTTCCGCGACACGATAGAAAGTATTGAGTTTGTATGAAACCGCGACAAATCGCTCGAGCGCCCGCTGGCGTCGAGAACGGCCTAGCAGGGCTAGCATGCAACCATCGATAAATAGTCGAATCGACAAGATAAATATTATTTTGTTATTTTATCCTAAGCTAATATGCGCACCATAATAGATAGAATTACTCAATTTGATAACATGATTAAGACTACAGAACCAAATAAGTATGTCATAGTCTTAATAAATTACTTACTCTAAATACCATATTCTAAGAAAATATTGATAAAAGGCTCGATTTATCATTGTCAACGGTAGCATGCTAGCCCCGCAGATTCCCCGCGTCGCGTCGCTGCACGCACCGCTGTCGCTCTCGCTGTCGCTGCCGTCCAGTTTGCAGCCTTACTTTTACCCAGTGTGCCTTTCGTAGGGTATTCCTGTTTGGTATATACTTTTTGTAGGTTACTTTTTCTATTTTATGTTTTGTAGGTCTTTTTCACAAAAACTAGGTGAAACTGCGAATGACAGCTTTGTTATAGAGTTTTTGAAATAACTCTTTCTGTTTATCTATCAGTAACGCTTTCACAGCTAAACAACTGAATCGATTTTGACTTTGAACTTCAAGGACGATATAATAATATTATTTATCCAACTCCCATAACCGGTATTCACGCAGACGAAGTCGCGGGAAACAGCTAGTCATTAATAAATAAAGCTTCTTGCTAGATTTAATGTAGGTAGTGTACATACAGAGATATATTGTAAAAAAGTTAAACGTAAAATAATGGAACTCAATATCGTTTAGGTTTTCTTTATTGATCGTTTCTGCCTCTTGGAAGTCAGAAACCGTAGAATTCTTCAGAATAAAAAGTGGTGTATGTGTCAAAACTCAACACAGGACTTTATGAACTACCATACCAAAATACATTAAAATTGGCTAAGCCGTTTGACCGTGAAAAACAGCCAAACATATAGGTTACTAAACATATTATACACTGATAATGGCTAGACGGATGGATTTTTGCTACTCTTTCACGCAAAAACTACCGAATGGATTTTTATGAAACTTTACAGTAATATAGCTTTACCTATAATGTGCCTTTGTAATGTAATAGATAGTTATTGGTTAAGAGTTATACCTACATATTATATGGGGGAAAATTCTTCATGTTTATTTTTTTTTATATAGGACCTTGGAGAAGAAAATAACCTATTCGAAATACTAATTCAATGCAGACGAATTCGCGGGCACTATCTATGTAATAAACCTACCTACATATAAACCTACCCTTATACATACCCCCATAAGGCTGCAAACTGGACGGCAGCGACAGCGACAGCGAGAGCGGCAGCTGCGCGGGCAGCGACGCGAGCAGTGATTTCCGCGACACGATAGAAAGTATTGAGTTTGTATGAAACCGCGACAAATCGCTCGAGCGCCCGCTGGCGTCGAGAACGGCCTAGCAGGGCTAGCATGCAACCATCGATAAATAGTCGAATCGACAAGATAAATATTATTTTGTTATTTTATCCTAAGCTAATATGCGCACCATAATAGATAGAATTACTCAATTTGATACCATGATTAAGACTACAGAACCAAATAAGTATGTCATAGTCTTAATAAATTACTTACTCTAAATACCATATTCTAAGAAAATATTGATAAAAGGCTCGATTTATCATTGTCAACGGTAGCATGCTAGCCCCGCAGATTCCCCGCGTCGCGTCGCTGCACGCACCGCTGTCGCTCTCGCTGTCGCTGCCGTCCAGTTTGCAGCCTTACTTTTACCCAGTGTGCCTTTCGTAGGGTATTCCTGTTTGGTATATACTTTTTGTAGGTTACTTTTTCTATTTTATGTTTTGTAGGTCTTTTTCACAAAAACTAGGTGAAACTGCGAATGACAGCTTTGTTATAAAGTTTTTGAAATAACTCTTTCTGTTTATCTATCAGTAACGCTTTCACAGCTAAACAACTGAATCGATTTTGACTTTGAACTTCAAGGACGATATAATAATATTATTTATCCAACTCCCATAACCGGTATTCACGCAGACGAAGTCGCGGGAAACAGCTAGTAATACTAATATGTGATAAATATATAGACTACCTACAACAGTCTGGGCGAGTATTAATATATGTATGTATATATTCTAGGAACCCACTACTCCGCTACATGGCAACAATAAGATAATAATATACATCACTAAATTTTAAGCCATGTGGTCGGTGTGATTGTCTGGGAATTTTATTTATTAAAGCTACTAAGCACCAAACACTTCAAATAATTAAATTATTCCACAAACGGAGATAATATAATTGTGTTTACCTATGGTTAATGTCTTACTAAAATACATTAAAAATGAGAAAAATTAATAAATATAAATATTTCTGACACTTACACAACATTATCTAGCTCAAATTAAGTTTCTTAAAGAACTTGTGTTATGGATACTAGATAACTGATATACTTAAGAAATATATAAACATAAGTACATACTGAATAAATACATATTTTTTATTAGAATAAACTTAAATAAACATACAAAGATCCATGACTTGACGACTAATACTTGTGTTCATCACAAAAATATCTGCCGCCGCCGGGATTCGAACCCAGGACCTCTGGCATAGAACGCAATGTATATTACCACTACACCAACCGGTCGTCGTAATAAATACATAAAGACACCTTTAAGTTGTTAGTACCACTCAATGTTTAATAATGCAGAATCCAAAAAAGGAAGATGGTATATCGGTTTCTCGTTACGGCATTCCGTACTCAAGTCTATCATAACATAAAATGTTTTGTTAGTTTGTTTATATCTCTGCTCAATCTAAAATCAATATTGAAGACCTATGCAAACCGATGAAGAGGAGAACCGCGTGCATTGACTATGTATAGGCCTTGCACCTTCATATTAGATCAAATTGCTGAGTTAGAATTTCCACACTGATATATCGTGTCCAGATATTGTCACACAGGTAAAACAAATTAATATAAAAAGGAACTAAATCATAGGATGCAACATTAGTTTGAATCCGGATTTCAATTAAGAAACAAAATTAAACCACCAGTGTGAGTGAGTGATCCTTTGTGCAACTGTAATCGGAGATATTAAAAAATGTAAGTATTTGTAACGATTATGTTTTAGCTACATTAGTTTTAATTTAATAATTATTCGAAATCTTGTTTGACTAGATTACCTACTTTTAAATTTCATTATGATTAAAATAAATAAATATTTCTGACTCTCACACTACATCAACTAGCCCAAATTAAGTTGAATAAATACATATTTTTTATTAGAATAAACTTAAATAAACATATAAACATCTATGACTTGACGACTAATACCTGTGTTCATCACACAAATATCCACCGTCGCCGGGATTCGAACCCATGACCTCTGGCATAGAAGGCAATGTATGTTACCACTACACCAACCGGTCGTCCGGTCGTACAAAATGATGAGTAGGTTTTAAAATAGAGTCGTTTTCATATTGGTTAGGTTTTGAAAAGAGGAGGATAGGTCTGAGTAATCGTGCTGCATCGGAGAACTGTTTACAACTCGTAGCATAATGACTCACCGGGTAACTCGTTTTGGAGGGTAGCGGGATCCGAAGCACGGTGCACCGCTGGCCGACCGCAGGTAGTAGGGGGCCCAAGTAGCATGCCAGCCACATGCAAAAGGCTGCCCCGCCACCTCGCGAAAAATCCCGGGAGGCTCCATCGTGCCGGTTGGCGACCGGTTTGAGAGGACCCGATGGCGAACTCGGGGGGGTTCGGGCGTCCCCGCAGTCTCCAAGCGAGTTTCCCAATGGTGCGTCACCCCTATCGAGTTGCTTGGTTCCATTTGCAGCGCTTCACTCAACTTCTGTTCTCCTCCCTATTCACTCCACTCCAAATCTAATGAAAGGTCCAAAGAAGAGTAAGGTAACACAGCGGTTGCACTTCCTCTCGTTTAAAGTGCACTTCTGTAACATCCGAGGAGTGCACTCCAATCTCAATGATGTCCACCACCACCTCGAGACGGAGAGACCCCACCTACTCTTCCTAACGGAGACGCAGATCTGTGATCCGTCAGACTCGGCATACCTTTGTTACCCAGGTTACATCCTGGAGTCCAAATTCCACCCGCACGCCGGGGTGTGCATGTATGCCAGTGACAAAATCTGTTGTCAGCGTCTCCGTTACTTAGAAGTGCCGGACCTTTCAGTTATGTGGGTTCACATAGATACCGGCCTAGACCAAATGGTATACGCTGGTATTTATCGGTCACACAGCGGAGATCGGGAGACAACGAGGCTTATGGACTATCTCAGCAGTACAGCGGACAAGGTTCAGCAACGTTTTCCCACAGCGCAGTTGGTGTTCCTGGGGGATTTTAACGCACACCACGGACAGTGGTTATACCCGTTTCAGGACACTGACCATGCTGGTAGAGAGGCTTTTAAGTTTTCGCTCACTCATGGCCTCTCTCAGCTTGTTGACGAGCCTACGCGCATACCAGACGTTGCTGGCCACACTGCTTACTGCCTGGACCTTCTGCTGACAACCGATCCGGACAGATATTCGGTGTCCGTCACTGCACCCTTAGGGACATCCGATCACTGTCTGGTGAAATCTGTATCGCAGTACTCGCCACCTGACACCCGACCAAGTGGTTCTAGGCGAGTATGGCGTTACAAGTCGGCAGATTGGGATGAAATGCGACATTTCTTCGCATCTTATCCGTGGCGGCAAGCTTGTTTTACATCAACCGATCCATCGTGCTGCGCTGATGCAGTCTCAAGTGTGATAGGTCAAGCAATGGAGTTCTTCATTCCCTACGCTGATCTATCCCTTGAAACCAAAGCTCGCCCATGGTTTAGTGCTGAATGCTTTTCCGCTGAAAAGCGTAAGCGAGAAGCGTACAAAGCCTGGGCAACCGCTCGCAGAAGCAAAGCCGTGGATTCGCATGAACACAAAAAGAGGTACAATGCTGCCGCCAAGTCCTGCAAAAAGGTGATCAAGAGAGCTCGTTTCGCCCACATAGGCTGTATCGGAGACAGAATAGCCTCATACCCCTCGGGAAGTAAAGCTTTCTGGTCCCTCGCCAAGTCGGTCGAAACGAACTTTTGTCGCCCTTCGCTGCCGCCTCTGCGGAAACCTGACGGTTCTCTGGCCCACACCGCTAAGGAAAAGGCGGATTTATTTGCCAGTATCTTTGCGGAAAATTCTCGTCTAGATAGCCAAGGTAAAATCCCACCCCAATTACCTCAGTTCGGTCCTACAATGGGTACCGTTCATATTCGCCAAAAGGAGGTTCTTAAGTGCTTGCTGCACCTAGACGAGAATAAGGCTAGCGGTCCAGACGGTATTCCTGCAGTGGTGTTGAAACGCTGCGCAGCTGAGTTGTCTCCCGTTTTGACGCGTCTCTATAGACTCTCTTTGGAATCTGGTAAAGTCCCCAAATCCTGGAAGCTGGCTAACGTACAACCAGTACCGAAGAAGGGAAGCCGTGCTGATCCTGTCAACTATCGACCAATTTCAATCACCTCCATACTTTGTAAAGTCATGGAACGTGTATTGAACAATCGACTCCTGGCATACCTTGAGACCAACGAGCTCCTAAGCGATAGCCAATATGGTTTCCGCAGTGGACGCTCGACCGGCGATCTTCTCGTGTATGCCACACACTTATGGAGTGAGGCCTTGGAGGGTCATGGTGAAGCAATAGCTGTATCCTTAGACATCTCCAAGGCCTTTGACAGGGTCTGGCATGATGGTCTCTTAAGCAAGCTTCCAGCATATGGCATACCGACCGGGCTCTGCGACTGGATATCTGATTTTCTGAGGGAACGGTCGATTCGAGTAGTCTTAGACGGCTACTCCTCTGACCTAATGGCAATTAATGCCGGGGTACCTCAGGGATCTGTTCTCTCTGCAACTTTATTCTTGCTGCACATTAATGACCTCCTAACACCAGGCATTATTGGATATGCTGATGACAGCACTGTTGTTGAGAGATATATATCCAATGCGCGAACGAGCGCCCATGAAATCCAGGTTTTGAGAGAGTCTATGATTGAGCGCGTTGATTCGACCTTGCGGAATGTGTCCGATTGGGGCGAATCTAACCTGGTCAAATTCAACGCCTCCAAAACACAAGCGTGTCTATTCTCCGCAAAAAAGAGCACCTTTACTCTTACGCCCACTTTCCAGAATGTATCTGTTCCCATCACCGATCAACTAGGGCTTTTGGGCGTCACTATAACGTCCAAATTAAACTTCGGACAACAAATTGAGTCTATGGCAAAAACGGCTTCCAAAAAATTGGGTATCATCTCGAAGGTCCGGCGGTACTTCAGCCCTGAACGGCTCCTCAACTTATACACAGCCCAAGTGAGGTCTTGCATGGAGTACTGTAGTCACCTTTGGGATGGTTCTGCCAAATACCAGCTCGAAGCGCTAGACTCTGTTGACCGAAGAGCCCGAAAACTCATAAATAACAACAACCTTACAAATAAAAAATTGCAGACGCTGGAGCATCGTCGTAAGGTTGCTTGTTTGACAGTCTTTTATCGGCTACATTTTGGTGAGTGTGCGAGTGCTCTTTTTGACCAAATTGAACCCACCCCTTTTTACCACCGGACTACCAGACGCAGACAGAACTTCCATCCGTATATAGTGGATATACCAAGAAGTCGAACAAAACGCTTCGATAGTTCCTTTTTGGTACGGATTGCCAAGGTGTGGAACAATCTGCCTGCGTCTGTTTTTCCTGACCACTACAGTCCTGGAACTTTTAAGTGTCGAGTGAATAGGTTTCTCGTGGATGGACGTGTAACACCATAGTCTTCATGCGCACTTTCCATCAGGTGGCATGGAAGACAAACGTCCTATCCTTACAATATAAAAAAAAAAAAAAAAGTATTAGAATACATTAACTTTTTTTTAACTTAGTCTTAAAAACATAACTATTTAACTGACTTGTACGAGGGTCATTTGAAAAGTTCCTAGCCTAACGTACTTAATGAAACCACATGATTTTGATTATATTTTTATTTTTCAACATACTCTCCCCCGAGCTCAATACACTTTTTCCATCGACCCGGTAAGGCTTCGATACCCATTTTAAAAAAATCTTCGTCTAACTCCTCAAAATAAGCGTCTACGGCGGCTATGACCTCTTCATTTGTAAAAAAATGTTTACCACCTAAAAATTTTTTCAGCTTTGGGAACAGGTAGAAGTCTGACGGTGCTAAATCCGGTGAATATGGGGGATGAGGTAACAATTCAAAGCCACACCGATGGATTTCTGCCATGGATTGCACAGAAGTGTGAACGCGTGCATTGTCCTGATGAAACAAGACCTTCTTCCTCAATAAACCTGGACGTTTTTCTTTGATTTTTTCTCTCAAAAGCCGCAGCAGGTTGCAGTAGTAATCAGAATTTATTGTTTCACCCTTTTTTAAATAATCCACCAGAATTATACCCTTTGCATCCCAAAAAACTGATGCCATGACTTTGCCAGCCGATAAAACCACTTTTGCCTTCTTTGGGGTGGGTGATCCTGCCCTTTTCCATTGTTTCGACTGTTCTTTTGTCTCAGGTGTATTGTGGTGAACCCAGGTTTCATCCATGGTTATAAATCTTTCAATAAATTCCTGTGGATCAGCTTCATATAACTCTAAACAGTCGCGGGAAGTTGTGAGTCGGTTGCGTTTTTGTTCCACTGAAAGCAGCCGCGGTACCCACCGCGCAGACACCTTAGAGAATCCAAGTTCAGAAGTAATTATATGATGTGTTCGCTCAGAAGAGATGCCTACAGTCTTAGCTATTTCCTCGACTGTCAATCTTCGGTCAGATAAAATTAAATCACAGATTTTTTCTTTGTTTTCATCAGTGGAAGCCGTCGAGGGCCGGCCACTACGGGGCTCATCTTGAATGGACTCACGACCACGTTTAAACTCTGCCACCCAATTTTCAACAGTCGCATACGAAGGAGCGGGCTCACCTAAAGTGGCAGACATGTCTTCATGTATAGCTTTTGGAGTTAAACCTTTCAAATACAAGTATTTTATCACTGCACGATGTTCAATTTTATCCATTTTCAAAAATTGCTCTGACTTGACTTACGGTATCACGTGTAAACGAACAATTAATTATTGCAAATAAACTAAACTGTGCATACTTGTTGCTAAATAATGTAGCTATAAAATGAGGGTAGTTATAAAATATACCGACGAGTCTAACAATGTTAGGCTAAGAACTTTTCAAATGACCCTCGTATTTATTTAGAATATCATAAAAGATCATTATTTTGTGTTTTAGAATTGGAAAAGTAGGTTTTATAAAATAACCGTTTTTATATTGATTAGTTTTGAAAACAGTATCAGAATACATCAACTTTCGTTTAAGTATGTTAGTTTTAAAATATTACCTACTATTTTAATTGACTTGGACTTTTTAGATTAGTTTAAAAGATAATTGTTTGAATATTTTAGAATTAACTTATTATAGCTTTTATACTTTGAATGTGACATTGAAATAGAAACCGATAAACAATAACTGATAAACATTTTTAAGAATATAAAAAGATGACTTATCTATTTGAATAGGTATAAAATTAGTATTTTTATTTTTATTTCAGGCCTAAAAATGCAGAACAATTGTTCCCATCCGAAGATGAGGTGTCGACAGTTGAAGATGCTGTAATACCATGCGCTCAACCTGAAAAGTCAAAGAAGAGAAACAAATTGATGTCAAATCATCAGGACTCTTCGGCAAAAAAGTCGAAGCCTAGCACTTCGTCGTCCGCGTCAACCCCTAAACGCAAACCTACGATGAAGGATTTGTTTGGAGAAGATGTTGACAGTGACGATGATGATGAATTCAAAGATCAGAATGGTAAACAAAATAATAACTTACCCTGTTACATAAGCCGTCGAGTGGCTAATGGATATGCTCGTCAATTTAAACAGGACAAGAAGGGACCATATTATGTAGAGCTGAAATTGTATGATTGTAGTGAAATTGAGAGGGTTGCCCCAATGAATAGATGGCGCCAAGCTATTATTTCCATAAAAAGTTGTACCGATAATAATACGAGGGCTTGGTCACATTTATCTAAATTTATAAAAGAAACACGATCTGAATACAAAGATTGTGCACCGACATTTGCTAGCTCTTTCATTTAATTTTTTAATGTATCCTCTTTGTTTTATTAATTATTTGATATCAAAAAATATAATCGTACTTATATTAAATAGTCAGATAAGTTATGAATAAAATTGGTATTATATCTTTATAACTTGAATAAATATAACTACTAGGTATTTATGTTGTTTTGTTTTTTTTCTGTTAACCCAACAGCACCAGCATATTTTAGTGAATCTGATTTTGAAATAATGAAAGTAAATTCTGACAAGAAAAGTATAAAGTTTAAATGTGACAGTTGTAATATTGAATTAAATGAATCGATGTATAAATTTCATACGAGAACTAATATTCATAAGTCGAATTGTTTAATAAAGTCTGAATTTGAGAACATTGATATTATTGCAACAGCTTTTAAAAATCGAATAATATCGTATAAAGTAAGTCCAAGTCATGGTGTTCACTATCATACGCCTGAGGCTTTCTTGTGTGCTTTTGAAAGTGACATAATCAAATTGATAAATTTGTCATTGAAAAAAAAACACATGCGTTAAAATGAATTTTGAATTATTTGCTAACTTTGTTCTACCCAAATCAGAGGAGTTATCAAAACAGTTAAAATCATTTATATGAAGTACAACAAATTTATCGTAGTACAGATTTAGCAAAATTTTATTCAGATGTGGTACAAAAATTTTGTAATAAACTTACGGAATTCGAGCATTGTGAATCTGGCTGGTCTTTTCAATCTATTAGTCATTTAGAAATGAACATAAATAAATATAATCCATTAAAAGGTGGCAGCTATATTGATTTACCTATGAGTATAAAAAATACGAAAAGTTGTGTAAACATAAAAAATGAAGATGATTATTGTTTTTTGTGGAGCATTGTCGCAGCTTTATATCCACCAACGCCTAATGATTAACAATCCCGATATAAGTATTAATATATATGGTTTAGATCATAAAAATTTTGTTACTGGACCTCTGTACATTGCCAATGTCAGAAAAATTAATCATATAAATCTATTATTTTTTGAAAAGGGAGATAAACAACACTATTGCTTGATAAAAGATCTATTAAGACTAGTAAAACGAAAGCTGACTCTTCATAAAGGTAAAATATATTTATGTAAAGCTTGCCTACAATTTTTTGCTAGCCAACAAAAATACGATTCACATAATTGTTCTAAAGTCTTAACAGAATTGCCACATAATAATATTTTACAATTCGAGCATTATGAAAGGCAACAAAGAATTAATTTTGTCATATATGCTGATTTTGATTTTGTTACTAAATCATAATGACTCAAGTTATAAAAACACGAATAATTACAAACTTCATGAACCGTCTTGTTTTGCTTATTACATATGTTGCTCTCATAATCCTTCATTAAATAAATATAGAACGTACAGAGGTCCTGAATGTATTAATTTTTTTATTCAGCATTTGATAAAAGATGTAGAGAAAATTTATGAAGTACTAGATGATAAAAAGCCAATGTGTCAATTGTCAGTTGATGAAGAGAATAGTTATCAGAATGCTATGGTTTGCCATATTTGTAAGCGCTTACTTTTAAGTGACAAAGTAAGAGATCATGATTTAATGACTTCAAATTTAGGGGTGCAGCACATTCTGAATGTAATATCAAATACCGATTGTGTTCATTTGTGCCTGTCATAATTCATAATTTGTCTGGTTATGACTCTCATCTTTTTATTAAAGAATTATCAAAACATCCAGGTGATTTAAAAATTATACCTAAAACTAAAGAAAAATATATCAGTATAACTAAATACATTCCAAGAAAATCTAAAAATGATTCGATGCAGATAAAGTTCATTGACTCATTTCAGTTTCTCAGTTCAAGCTTGGATAACTTATCTAAAAGTTTAGATGAAAACGAATTTATTCATTCCACTAAAGTTTTTAAATATAATAACCTTTTTCATTTAATTAAAGAAAAGGGTATTTATCCATATGATTATATGGACTCTTGGGACAGATATAACGAGAGTGAGCTCCCGCCTAAACAATGTTTTTATAATAGCTTAAAGCAACAGCATATAACTTTTGATGAATACAGAAGAGCTCAAACAATATGGAGAGAATTTGGTATTACTCCACTCGGAGAATTTACTGATTTATATTTAAAAACTGATGTGCTCCTACTATGTGACGTTATTGAAAATTTTAGAAATAATAGTTTAAAATATTATCATTTTGATCCTGCTTATTATGTAAGCTCTCCTGCTTTAAGCTGGGATGCAATGTTATTTTACACTGGAGTAAGATTAGAATTAATTCAAGATCTAGAAATGTATGAACTATTGGAGAAAGGTATTCGTGGAGGTTTAGCACAGTGTTCTCTACGACATGCTGTAGCTAATAACAAATATCTACCAAACTATGATGATTCTAAAGATTCAAAATATCTTGATTGTAATAATTTATATGGTTTTGCTATGATGAAAAAAATTTCCAATATCAGAATTCATGTTCTTAACTAAACAAGAAATAGATCATTTTGATATATCTAACTGTTATGACGACGATGAATACGGTTTTATACTTGAGGTTGATATAGCATATCCTGATCATACACATGATTCTCATAGTGACCTACCCTTTTTACCAGGAAAAATGTATTCCGCCAGGAGGCAAGACTGCGAAATTAATTGCAAACTTATATGATAAATACAATTACGTTATACATTATATACATTTGAAAGAATCCATAAAGCAAGGTCTTGAATTGAGAAAAATACATCGAGTCATTCGTTTTCGTCAAAAAGATTTTTTGAGGGACTATATTGAGCTGAACACTAAATTGCGTCAAAAAGCTACATCAGCTTTTCAAAAAGATTTTTTTAAGTTATTAAATAATGCTATATTTGGAAAAACTATTCAAAATAAACGCAAGCAACTTGATGTCAAATAAGTATCATGTTGGAGAGACAATTTAAATAGAACTAATAAATATGTGGGTGCTGAAAAACTGATTTCAAAACCTAATCTTAAAAGCGTGGCTATATTTTCAAATGATTTTGTAGCAATTCAGCTGAAACCGGAAAAAATCGTGTTAGATCGCCCTATTTATGTTGGGTTTACAGTTTTAGAATACGCAAAAACGCATCTGTATCAATTTCACTATAATTTTATCCGAAAAAAATATGAAGACAATGCTCAACTTTGTTACACAGATACAGATAATCTTATTTATTTGATTAAAACCGAAGATTTCTATAAGGATATGCGAAATTCTATTAATTATTTTGATACAAGTAACTATACTTTGAATAACGTTTTTGGTATGCCATTAGTCAATGCTAAAGTACCTGGTTTATTCAAAGATGAGCTTGGTGGTGATATAGTTTGTGAATTTGTCGGTCTCAGAGCGAAACTTTATTGTTTAAGAACTCATAATATTCAAATTAATAAAGCTAAAGGCTCGTCAAAGTCTGTGACACAAGGTTTAACAATCTCTGATTACAAAGAAACACTGTGTAACGATAAAGAATTTAAGTTTAAAATGAATATGATCAAGTCAATTCATCATGTTCTATATTCACAAGAAGTAACCAAACTCGTGCTGAATGGTAATGATGATAAACGCCAAATCATCAACCGCATTCAAACTGTACCATGGGGTCATAGTAATAACATATTGTAGTGATTTAAATTGTAAGCTAGTTTAAGTACCTAAATGTTAATCTATAAGTTAAAAATAAATATAATTTGTAAACAATAAATATAAATATAACTTGTAAATGTCAGTCTTTAATAAATGTAATTACTAATCACTAAATGTATTTTATTTACTGTCAAACCTACATATCTTAATGAATAAACTTGTAATGTTTTACATTATATATACATATATACAATATAACGTCAATATATAACTTGACTCGATTCTCGTTAAAACGAACTAAACCAGAAGTCTATCTCTATATCTACTGATACATGATAGTTATAATTGTTTTAATGATAGTTATGTCTAAAATTGCATGCATGTTGCGACATGAAACTTTCAGGGAGTTCATATAGTTCTGCCTGTTTCTGTTTTCATGCAAAAGTAAGAGATGGAATTAAAAAGGTTAAGTTAGATTATGTAATAATCGGATTCCACTTACATTAAAAGAAAATAGTATATTATATTTCGTTGCTTCATTGTTCAAATATATTCATTTACCAAGTAGTCCCTTTGACTCACACGGTAGCACGCACGAATTTAAGAGTTATGAAATGACTAAAAAAGTCAAAACATCGTTTTCGATCGTTTTAGTTTAAATTTTTCACACCAGGATCCATAGGATGCGCCTCTGTCTAGCTCATTCATTTTTCGTGCGCGGTAGCAAGTACACCTGTCGTAAAAATGCCGAAGAAGACGGCCGAAGAAAAGAAGAATATTATAAACGCAAGCTTAGGAGGTTGGAGCAGAAAAAATCATAGACGAGTGATTTAATACAGACAATATTCAAGAAAAGCATCTAATGTCTCCAGGATCTTAACCTAGCGTTAACGCGATGAATAAAACACCCGGATGTTGATTTTTTAAATCGACACGGAGGTACTAGCCAGGATGTTGATTTTATAAATCGACACGGAGGTATTCAAATACAACGATATTCAAGGAAACTGTTTAATATCTTCAGGAACTTTAACTAGCGTTAACACGAAGGATAAAATACCCAGGATGTTGATTTTTTAAATCGACACGGAGGTAGTACCCAGGATGTTGATTTTATAAATCGACACGGAGGTCAAATAAAAACTAATAATGCATGTTAATTGCCAATCACCACGGTGATTTACTACTAAACTAGATTTCGGAGATAGAACGTCAACTGTAACCGAAAGTTCCATCTGAAACAGCAATAATTCAAGCGGAAATACAAACGCTTCCAATTTAAATCTTAACGGTTCTGGTAGTTCCCGTTAACAAAGGCCCTAAACATGGCGAATGTATTCACCAAGATTTAGCTCAAAGCCGTTATTGCGCAAAGGGCTACCCAGAGAGGTTTAAGATCAACCAGATTATTGAAAACCCTTAGTCTGAAACCAAAAGTTTGAAGGTAAGCACTTGGGCTCGGAACAATAAGCCATAAGCCAAGCTATGGCTATTCTTTGGTTGGATATTAAAGTAAACACAATAAAATTCCTAGTGGAGAATTGCAGAGTTCTGTCTGATTTACATATTTTTTTTTGAAACTGAAACAAGAACGAATGAAGGTCTAGATTTGTTAACATATTGGAAAATGAAGAAAGGGATAAAAAGCATGTTGATATGCCTAAAATATCCACATGTCAAGCGAACCCACGCCCGCGGTTTCAAGGTAACTGGACCGAATATCGGCTCGCAACTACGCAACAGTATTATTGTCAGCGCTACGCCCCCGAACTCGGTGGACGATATCAACGAGACAATGATCCCTAGCCCATCGTTAACGCAGGTACATGGCTTTATAGCGATAAGGCCGCCTATTGTACCTTTCAAAACTGTTTTTGTTCTAATGTATTCTTTTCCTTTTATTATTTTGTAAGTGTGCAATGAAGTATAAATAAATAAATCAATAAAATGGCATATTTTATAATTCTGGTACAGCTATTACCAATGACTCTGTTGGTTTAAAGTGGATCTCCAAAGGCGTCTCATTACCAAAAATCTGTCAAGTTATACAGATCATAACTCCTATACACAATTTTGCTCCTAAATAAAATCAGGCTTTCGAGATAGGCTCTCTCCATAAATAAATTAATTAATCTAGGAGCAATAGTCTCCTGCTCTTCTCAGTCTGATCAGTTTGGTCCGAATATATTTTTTGCACCAAAATCAAATGGAGACAAAAGATTTATTTTAAATCTTATACAAATTTTATAAATTCCTTAATAACAAATCACATTTTAAAAGAACATTTTAGAACCTCCCTGAGCATAGTGACAAAAAAGTCCTTTTTAGCTTGCATTAATTTCAGAGAATCTTATCTTTTAGTTCCTATATTAAAGGAACATCGTAAATAATTACGATTTCAGTTTTTACCACAAACTTATGAATTTGAGGACTTCAACTCGGGTCTGTCAAATGAATACAGTGTTTACGAGGTCTCTTAAAGATTTTTGGAAAAGTTATAACAAAGTCGCATATATAACATATTAAAATTAACTCAAAGTAAATTGCAAATAGTAGTAAAGATAATTAATACTGCTCCGTGGAAATATAACCAGTGATTTTGCAAGAAAAAAGTGAAATACGAAGTAAACAATTTGTCATAAATAACAACATGTATAAAAACATATATTGTATCGAATCAACCAGTTTCAATCAGTGTTCACTATCTCAAATCTGTGTTGCCATCCTAAATTCAGTTTTAAAAAGTAAGGAACAAATTTTAAAAAGTAAGGTGTCGCACCATCAGAGAATTAGCACAATTCACAACTAACCATTAACTTCAGCCTCTCCAACGGTTAAATATTAGTGATTATACTACCACTCAAACTTTCGAAAGGATAGCTCTCAAAAATAGCAATAATAACGATACAAAAATACAAATACATAGTAAGATTTTAGAAGATTTACAGTGGTGGAAAAACATGTGAAAGACATCTTGTCATAGAAATATTTAGCGAATATTTGCGTCACAGCCTGATGGGGGGGGGGTAATTTGTAAAGATAATCATGCAAATGGAAACTGGAAAAATAGTGAGACATGTTTTCAGCTTTTAATGGGTTACAGTGTTTTGCAAAGGATAAACACGTTTGCGCTGTATGTAGGTACTATCTATATTAATTTAATGGGAGGAATTCGATTTCCTCATTTAAATGCATTAGCTAAAAGTATTTGGTAAAAGTTTGAGAAAATGAATATTTGACTATTTTCTCCGTATATCAACTCGGGAAAAAATACAGCACTACCCAATTATGCGTATCAAAGTTTTCAGTCAACCTCAAGTAAATCTGTTTGCTTCTCGCACCAATGTTAAATGCTCACAATAGGTTTCTTGGTAACGAGATCTTGAAGCTACGGTTATAGACGCGTTTACTCTCTCTCCAAATTGCTTTAAATTAAAACATTCAAGCCGTTTTGAAATTTTTGCATTTAATAATGCTCAATTATTCTTAAATAGGTAACGGGAAAAATAAATTGTACACGAACCTGGGACCTCTCGGTTGCCGAACGAGTGCTCTTTTACTGAGCTAACGATTTTGAAAAGAAATTATTTATCTTTCCAGAACGAACCAGCGAGGCTTCCCGGCTCGGTTTCATTAAGAGAAGACGTGTAGGCGGTCACCACAGTACCTAGTCGTGGTCTCTTCGCTTTCTAACAAAACTTAAGCTCAGTACAACGTAGCATGGTACAACGTATCGGTACTAGAATTATTGTCACAATAACAGTGGAGATATCTTTAATCGTTCGATTTCACTGAATTTTATCATTTTTTAAGGAACAATTAAAGTAAAACTAATAAAAACAGTTAATAGATATAGTAAATAGTCATAGGTTGGCCTTATTATTAGGAAACAATATAGGATCACATGAACTAATTAATCCATTACCTTGGGTTAAGGCCATTACCAACATAACACAATTACACTTGGTTTAAGATTCAGATCTTCAAGTCGTTTTAAGATTATATTTCAAAATGGTATCCCAATAGTTATTTAACTCTTGAGCAAAGTACACACACAGTAACTGGTATTTTTACTGGCTTTTAGGCCACTAGCACACCGTGTGCAATTTCTCTTATAATTTTTGCAAATGAAATCAAAATAGGGAATTTGGATTTGATTATAATTTCAGCTACTGCTAGTAACCAACTCTAGTTTTGCCATATTTCCATGAACATGCCATTCCTGTATATGCCCTGCATTAGCTTTAGAAAATTAGTTATTTGTAACGAGTTAACTTAGGCCAGAGCGTGTAGATTGCCTTATAGTCAAACCAAAGCGACCTTACAAAACAACGATCTCACCGTCTATCAGTCGCTGGATAAAGCATGTCATGGGGTCTAGCGGCGCGGGCGTGGCGGCGGCGCGCGGCGTTCAGCGCTCACAGCACGCGGCACGCGCAGCAACGTCCGCGGCCAGAGCGCGTGGCGGCCTATCGCTGCTAGCCATTCGCAGCACGGCCTGCAG
Source organism: Stenoptilia bipunctidactyla (assembly GCA_944452665.1). Classification (NCBI taxonomy): domain Eukaryota; kingdom Metazoa; phylum Arthropoda; class Insecta; order Lepidoptera; family Pterophoridae; genus Stenoptilia; species Stenoptilia bipunctidactyla. The sequence goes on along the minus strand of OX101721.1, from coordinate 50,603,819 downwards.
GACCGCTCAGTCTCAAACATTCGCTAAGTTTTATAACCGCCCCATGGTCGATCAATAAAAGTAATTTTGGAGGGGCAGTATTTCAATCAAATGTAGAAGTAAACTCCTTTGTTGATCCTTAATTATTAATTTACTTTAAGTAATTTTATTCAGTATGCATATAAACAAAATGTTTCAAAGTTATACATTTACATTGAGTTGATTAAATAACTGTTGAATATTAGTTAATGAATTTTTATGAAGCAAAACTTTACCTTATGCTCTGAACATCTACTTGGTAAATGAATATATCTTAAGAATGAAGCAACGAAATATAATAGAAGATCAAACGAACTTCTTAAGTGAAGTTCGATCGATATTATATGAGTTGCTTCATTCGAAGATATACATTAAGTTCCCACCCGCCCTGTCAATGTAGTAAACTATTGCCCTTAAAGTTTTGCCATAACTATAAAATTAAGAATTTTTTATAGTTATGTTCATGAAAATTTAAACTAAAACGATCGAAAACACGTGTTTTGACCTTTTTACTCATTTCATGTGTGAGTCAAAGGGACTACTTGGTAAATGAATATATCTTCGAATGAAGCAACTCATATAATATCGATCGAATTTCACTTAAGAAGTTCGTTTGATCTTCTATTATGTAACAAGTGAGCGAAGTTGCTAATTACATTCGAGGCTGTGATTTGAGCCCGAGCCGCAGGCGAGGGCTTAATAATGAGCCGAGACTGTAATTAGCAACGCTCACGAGTTACATACGACGTTTTTCAACACACTTGTGAGTAAAAGACAAACATACGTGGTCATAAAATAACAAACACACTTCATAACAAAGCTGTGAATTGTGATTGAAAAATGGCGCCAAACCTCGCGCATGCGCGTAGGTTTTTTTTCTGCCAAATGTGTCAAAGTCTGTATAGCATATACAGCCTGTTTTACGTGAAAATGTTTAATTTGGAGTGGTAAATGCAAATATTTTAATATTTTATAACAAATTATTGTAAATTGTGAACAATTTGTTTGATGTACATATTTGTTTTACTAATATAAGGCGCAAACATTTCAAAAATGTATATGGATTTTGTCAGCGACGCAACATAATTTAAGGTTCATAGAACATAGGTACCTAGCATATTTCCAATAAGATTACTATGTAAGTTTGATTGTGAATTTGAATCCTCTCTCGCCAGTAGGATTAGTTGCGCTCCACCGCCGCCGTGCGAGAGCGAGAGAGAAGGTTCTTCCCTTTCTTATTAGATTTTCCAGAAAGTTTGTATGTTTGTAGGTACTACTCGCGCTCTGACGCCGTGTGAGCGAGAGAGAACATATTTCTGTTTCGTTGAGTAGCATAAGAAACTGCGAGAACATTATGTTAGATAACATCTATAGCTTGTAGGTAAACTAGAATGTTCTTATAACACTAGAGAAGCTCGAGATAGTAGAAATTTCTGGAATGTAATGTTGTATGAGCGTACAGGTATAGGTATATTTTAAGTTATAATGTTTTGGCGGTAAATTACGTTCTTTTGAATATTGTTTTGTGGATCTAGAGCTTTCTAGCATGACAATAATAGAAGTAGGCATGGAATTAGTAGTTATCTTTTATGTTCTCGAAATAATTTACGACGTATGTAGGTATATTATGTGAATATATTGATTGTTTGTTTTTCGACTATTTTATGAAAATCTATGGTAAATTGATGTCTGTTTTGATATATTTGAATGATAGTAACGTATTTAGGTATAAAGCAATATAGTTAAAAGTCTTATTTAGGTATTAATGGACAAAGTTTGATAAAGTTGAATTATTACGTAATTACGATAGATCTTGTGTTTATTTCATGTTAATTATGTTCTTATAGTGTATTTCTAAAGAAATGTGATAGTTATTTGTAAGACAAGTTTGATATTAAGTTTATATTGAGAGAAATTACGGTCTTATTTTACGTTTGGTTTTAAATTGTTTGAATTGTATAATCTGATAAGAATTATGATTTGCCGGAATTGAATTCTGATTATTTATGTTGAAAATTATGAGAAATAGTTTAGTTTTCATTGGGAACCGTTTTGCCTTAGATATGATGTCTTATGTTCTTAACCACTTGTAAGCGCAAACGGTAATAATCAGAAGTTTTTGTTCTAGGAAGTTTTATGTATTAGGATATTTGTAACAATGGCTTTTATATTCAGTTAGAGTAGATTTAATCCTTTCATTAGATATATTATTCTTGAATAGGAGTTAAATGGTTTGTAATAGAATCTTAGGACAAAATCTTACTGATAGTGAAAATTAACGTGTAATTCGGTTCGAGCGTGCAAACCCGCCAGCCAATCAGAATGCACGAATTATTTTGGCCGGGTTTCGTATAAATAGCGGAAGGCTTGCTACGGAGCTCAGTTCGTGTCTACTCGGCGACTAATGAAGAGCAAACTAGAAGAAATCAGCAAGTCAGAAGAAGTCAGCAAGAAAGAAGACTGTACTCCATATTTTATTAAATCACAATCGTGTCTTTCTAGATCAGTGTAATTAGGCTTAATTCATAAGACTATACTACTAATTCATATGACTATACCCAGTATTGTATATGCCTAACACTGTATCTGGAAATAAAAGGTTTATTGGAGTACACGGCGGTTTCATTCAAGAAATCTACTTTGTTCTCCCTGTCTGCGGTACTTCGGGTTCGTGGGCAGTCTACTGGTGGGAAGCATCCATTCAGCTGGCGCAACCGTCTTTGGGGAAGCGGACGTCTGGAGCGTAGCACTACGTACTTCGGCACGGGCAGCGTGTTCGTCGCACAGCGGTCGCCCTAGTTTCACCCGCCCGACTCTGGTCATACCTACCGGAGTCTATCATCACCGACTTTACATTTGGTCCTTCGAGCCGGATTTGGAGAAGAAGATGCCAATCACCAGATCTGAAGACAGAAGACCTACGGCCACCGCGGATAGAAGAGCAGGAAGACTGACAGAAACGACGGTTGATATGGGACCGTCCACAACAAGGCTGACGCTGACTCCGAGGACACCAACTCACCCCGCAGGAGGAGCACCTTCAGCACGCCTTGCTGAGGGTCGCACCGTACCGCCAGCTATGGAAGGGGTTACGAGGGAGCGCAAGAACGGTGCAACGAATGAAGACAGGCCAGTCGAGTATGAAGCGTCACCAGCACCAAACCCCGCCGGAGGAGCATCACGCCTTGTTGAGGGCGGCACCGTACCGGTTTTTACGGATGGGGTATTAATGAAGCGCTCCAGTACAATGGTCGGTCACAAGAGGCCGGGTTCATTTTCAAGGTCGTCAAGAGCCTCGAAGCGAAAAGAGGCTGAGGCAAAGATGGAGCTTGCGAGGCGCGAATTGGAAGTCGCTAAAGCAAGGTCAAGGGTAGCTCAGGCAGAATTGGAACTGATTCAAGTGCAGTCCGAGAGCGAAGCTGAAGATGACTTCGAGGAAGAAGTACGGCAGCATGACATCGAAGCATGGTACGAGCAGGCGGAACCCACAGAAGTTCCTCTGCCGTCCACACCCTTGCAACTGGCACCGTCATCACAGCCGATGTTGCCGCCACCAGAACCACTGCCGCCACCTGGCAGGAAGTCTGAAATTGAAGAGTTGACTGAAGCGATCACGAGGTTATCGAGAAGCGCACCACTGGATGCAACGACCATCATCAAGTTGCCATACTTCGACGGCGCCTCTGAAGAATGGTTGGCCTTTCGAAGATCGTACGAAGACACTGCGCTCCACTTCAGTCACGTGCAGAACCTCGCCAGGCTACGAAGAGCACTCCAGGGTAAGGCGCGAGAGGCAGTGAAGAGCCTCTTGTTCACGGCGGAACATCCAGAGGAAGTCATGAAAGGGCTGCAGACGCGATTTGGAAGACCAGGAGCTCTGGCACTCGCAGAGCTAGAGAAGATGAAGAACCTTCCACGAGTCACCGAGAACCCCAATGATATATGCTCATTCTTCAGTCACATTCGAAATGGCGTCGCCACCATCAAGGCAATGGGGAAGAATCAGTACCTGAGCTCACCGGAAACTATGAAGAGCCTCATCGAGAAGATGCCACCTTCAATGAAATACAGGTGGTTCATCTATCATCGAAGTCGTCGTGATGAGGATATGCAAGAATTAGAACTCATCAGCGAATTTTTAGAAATGGAAGCTGACATGTGTGGGGACTTCGCTCCACCTGAAGTATCTTGGGAGATGAAGAAGACCCGTCAGCATCATGAAAATCCCACGAAGACATGGGAGCAGGGCGAGAGCCCACTGAAGAGGATGGTCCATACGATAAGACAATATGAAGAGACTCATCCGAAGACTATGAGAAAAGCGTGTCCAGTGTGTAACGAAGAGCACTGGATTTATGAATGTCGGCAGTACAGAGAAGCCGACACTAGCTCCAAATGGGAAATGGCAAAGAAGGCAAAGATATGTTTTAAATGCCTACGCTATCGGCACTCGAGATCATCTTGTGAAGCAATGGGCTGCAAGAAATGTACAAGATGGCACCACACTAGCCTTCACCACGAGAGCGGTCCACCAGCATCGGAAGAGAATCACGAAGAAAGAACACGTGTCGAAGACTATCACAGAGAAGTAGTCACGTCCATACACGGCTCTAACGACCGACAGGTGTTTTTGAAGATGATCCCAGTAGACCTGTATGGACCCAAGGGCTCTACGAGAGTCTTAGCCCTATTGGATGAGGGGTCTACGGTGACATTGTTGGACGCCGCCGCAGCCAAGCAGATTGGAGCTGAGGGCAAACCAGATGCGATCACCATCGAGACGGTTGGAGGAAATGACATCTGAAGGTGCGACTCGCAGAAGACCAGGGTGAAGATTAAGGGAGCTCATCGAAAAGACAAGCGCGCAATTGAAGTTAGAACAATTGATGGTCTGAAGCTCTCCAAACAAGCTGTCGATCGCGACGTCATACGAAGATGCGCGCACTTACGAAATATTGAAGAGCAGCTCATATATGAAGAAGAAGTACCACGACTTCTCATCGGGCAAGACAACTGGGGTCTCATTGTAACCAGAAAACTGAAGAAAGGCAAGACGACAGACCCAGTTGCTTCACTTACAAGTTTGGGATGGGTCCTTCACGGGTGCAATGCGGGGAAGAAACCTACAGTTGGTTTCGTGAACCACAGCAGACTCATCAAAGAAGAAACCGAAGCCTTGGTGCGGCACCATTTTGAAATTGCGGCCATAGAAGACAAGCCCCGCCGCCCTAGCAGTGACGCAGATAAACGAGCGTCAGATGATCTGCGAACTGTGAAGAAAAGACTGCCGACCGGGAAGTTTGAGTCCGGGCTACTACGGCAGAATAAAAAAGAAGAAAAGTCATGGAAACCCCTGAAGAGAAGGTTGAAAATGAAAACTCGTGTTCGAGTCAGTCCATTGAAAAGACTGGGGAACCACGAAGGCACACCCCGAGTCCCTCCACTTGGAAACTTGCCCTTCAGGCGCCTACGGCACCATCAGCCGCCGTTAAGCTGCGTTGCTGTAGACCACTACGGGCCCATGACAGTCACCGTTGGGAGAAAGATGGAAAAACGAGGGGACTCACCTGGCACCAGAACTCAGAGCGGCAACAGAAGATCCGCGCATTGGGGACCTAGCCATGGTAGTAGAATCCACGCTACCAAGAAACACTTGGCCACGAGGACAGGTCCACCAAGTCTACCCAGGACCAGATGGAAGAGTTCGAGTTTTGGACGTGCAGACACCATGGGGGGTACTAAGGAGACCAACACGACGGGTCATCATCCTGGTTCCTGCCACGGCGTCGCTACCGCAAGATGGAGTGCTACGCACTGCGGGGGAGACTGTCAGCGACGCAACATAATTTAAGGTTCATAGAACATAGGTACCTAGCATATTTCCAATAAGATTACTATGTAAGTTTGATTGTGAATTTGAATCCTCTCTCGCCAGTAGGATTAGTTGCGCTCCACCGCCGCCGTGCGAGAGCGAGAGAGAAGGTTCTTCCCTTTCTTATTAGATTTTCCAGAAAGTTTGTATGTTTGTAGGTACTACTCGCGCTCTGACGCCGTGTGAGCGAGAGAGAACATATTTCTGTTTCGTTGAGTAGCATAAGAAACTGCGAGAACATTATGTTAGATAACATCTATAGCTTGTAGGTAAACTAGAATGTTCTTATAACACTAGAGAAGCTCGAGATAGTAGAAATTTCTGGAATGTAATGTTGTATGAGCGTACAGGTATAGGTATATTTTAATTTATAATGTTTTGGCGGTAAATTACGTTCTTTTGAATATTGTTTTGTGGATCTAGAGCTTTCTAGCATGACAATAATAGAAGTAGGCATGGAATTAGTAGTTATCTTTTATGTTCTCGAAATAATTTACGACGTATGTAGGTATATTATGTGAATATATTGATTGTTTGTTTTTCGACTATTTTATGAAAATCTATGGTAAATTGATGTCTGTTTTGATATATTTGAATGATAGTAACGTATTTAGGTATAAAGCAATATAGTTAAAAGTCTTATTTAGGTATTAATGGACAAAGTTTGATAAAGTTGAATTATTACGTAATTACGATAGATCTTGTGTTTATTTCATGTTAATTATGTTCTTATAGTGTATTTCTAAAGAAATGTGATAGTTATTTGTAAGACAAGTTTGATATTAAGTTTATATTGAGAGAAATTACGGTCTTATTTTACGTTTGGTTTTAAATTGTTTGAATTGTATAATCTGATAAGAATTATGATTTGCCGTAATTGAATTCTGATTATTTATGTTGAAAATTATGAGAAATAGTTTAGTTTTCATTGGGAACCGTTTTGCCTTAGATATGATGTCTTATGTTCTTAACCACTTGTAAGCGCAAACGGTAATAATCAGAAGTTTTTGTTCTAGGAAGTTTTATGTATTAGGATATTTGTAACAATGGCTTTTATATTCAGTTAGAGTAGATTTAATCCTTTCATTAGATATATTATTCTTGAATAGGAGTTAAATGGTTTGTAATAGAATCTTAGGACAAAATCTTACTGATAGTGAAAATTAACGTGTAATTCGGTTCGAGCGTGCAAACCCGCCAGCCAATCAGAATGCACGAATTATTTTGGCCGGGTTTCGTATAAATAGCGGAAGGCTTGCTACGGAGCTCAGTTCGTGTCTACTCGGCGACTAATGAAGAGCAAACTAGAAGAAATCAGCAAGTCAGAAGAAGTCAGCAAGAAAGAAGACTGTACTCCATATTTTATTAAATCACAATCGTGTCTTTCTAGATCAGTGTAATTAGGCTTAATTCATAAGACTATACTACTAATTCATATGACTATACCCAGTATTGTATATGCCTAACACTGTATCTGGAAATAAAAGGTTTATTGGAGTACACGGCGGTTTCATTCAAGAAATCTACTTTGCTCTCCCTGTCTGCGGTACTTCGGGTTCGTGGGCAGTCTACTGGTGAGAAGCATCCATCCAGCTGGCGCAACTGTCTTCGGGGAAGCGGACGTCTGGAGCGTAGCACTACGTACTTCGGAACGGGCAGCGTGTTCGTCGCACAGCGGTCGCCCTAGTTCGCCCGCCCGACTCTGGTCATACCTACCGGAGTCTATCATCACCGACTTTACAGATTTGAAGTGGTATAAAACCTCTTTGTTGTTTCTGAAAAAATTTAATGTATAACCCGGATCAATAAAATATGCTCTGTTTACTCGCATTTAATTTGCACAAAGGTACAATTCAACTTTGTAGGATTCATTATATTATGCACTAGGGTATAATATATTATGCACGCGTGACTTATAGCCCAGTTTATAGTTCTAAATTCAATAGACTTAGGCTCATTTTACGAGCAAGTGTGTTGAAAATATATTTTGATTACAAAATTCTGCTTTGCTTAAGAGTGAACTGGGAAGAGCTATTATGTTTGACTTATGGGATTAACAGCTAAAATTTATTTTACAAAACTGATAGAACTCAAATAAGTAAATGAAAAAAAAGGTATATCAAACTTTTAACAAAATCACTAAGCATGCAAGATAAGATAATTTTATGCTATGATGCTATTTTTAACATGAAAAATGAGATACGATATTTTATATAATTACATTTTATTATTAATTGTGGCTACTAGTAGTAGTAATTATAGATAGGTACTATAAAACTAAATTAAATATAAAAGGATTAAAACTGAATGAAAGAGCCATTTGAATAATGTTGAGTAATTTATTGACAGTATCAGATTAACCCTTAGCACCAGTCGTGGGGGACCTAGGTCCCCCAGCGCTTTGTTTTTTTTCAAATCATATTAATATTTAGAGCCCGACGCGGTTGCGATTCTGTGTAATCCCAGTGACACCCGAGAGCTACAGAAGTGCATAATTGCTGAGACTGCTAATGTGTTCATAGAATTAAAAAAAAAAAAATACGTCCACTAAGCCCAACATTCCTTTTATGATTTCCAATATTTTTAAATTTATGAAAGAGTTTATGTCTGTTTTTAATAAAAGGTTTATTTGAAAAACATCTTTCTTTTTTGTTTTTAAATATTTTTTTTAAATTATATTGGGCCTGAAAAGTAACGTCTATAAATATACCTATTTTGTATTATGTTTCTTTGAGCTTAGATATGTTTTTAATTATTATAAAAAAAATGAATAAAACTGTTCATTTTCATTGTTCATGTTTTTTATTTATATTATGAAAAGATATCCCAAGATATTCTACATTTCATAACCTAAATTTTGAACACAAAATGTGGGGACTTAGGTTCCCCACGAGTGTAAATGTGTGGACTGAAAATACCGAGTGGTGCTAAGGGTTAAAATAATAAAATCATAAAATATTACCTATACAAAATTTCTAAATAAATAAATATATTCATGTTTCACATATTTTTTTAACTATTTTTTCTATTAAATGTTCTGTTGCATTGAAAACTTCGTCAAAATCGCGCTCAGCAATATATTGTATATTAGCTGTTTCCCGCGACTTCGTCTGCGTGAATACCGGTTATGGGAGTTGGATAAATAATATTATTATATCGTCCTTGAAGTTCAAAGTCAAAATCGATTCAGTTGTTTAGCTGTGAAAGCGTTACTGATAGATAAACAGAAAGAGTTATTTCAAAAACTTTATAACAAAGCTGTCATTCGCAGTTTCACCTAGTTTTTGTGAAAAAGACCTACAAAACATAAAATAGAAAAAGTAACCTACAAAAAGTATATACCAAACAGGAATACCCTACGAAAGGCACACTGGGTAAAAGTAAGGCTGCAAACTGGACGGCAGCGACAGCGAGAGCGACAGCGGTGCGTGCAGCGACGCGACGCGGGGAATCTGCGGGGCTAGCATGCTACCGTTGACAATGATAAATCGAGCCTTTTATCAATATTTTCTTAGAATATGGTATTTAGAGTAAGTAATTTATTAAGACTATGACATACTTATTTGGTTCTGTAGTCTTAATCATGGTATCAAATTGAGTAATTCTATCTATTATGGTGCGCATATTAGCTTAGGATAAAATAACAAAATAATATTTATCTTGTCGATTCGACTATTTATCGATGGTTGCATGCTAGCCCTGCTAGGCCGTTCTCGACGCCAAACTCAATACTTTCTATCGTGTCGCGGAAATCACTGCTCGCGTCGCTGCCCGCGCAGCTGCCGCTCTCGCTGTCGCTGTCGCTGCCGTCCAGTTTGCAGCCTTATGGGGGTATGTATAAGGGTAGGTTTATATGTAGGTAGGTTTATTACATAGATAGTGCCCGCGAATTCGTCTGCATTGAATTAGTATTTCGAATAGGTTATTTTCTTCTCCAAGGTCCTATATAAAAAAAATAAACATGAAGAATTTTCCCCCATATAATATGTAGGTATAACTCCTAACCAATAACTATCTATTACATTACAAAGGCACATTATAGGTAAAGCTATATTACTGTAAAGTTTCATAAAAATCCATTCGGTAGTTTTTGCGTGAAAGAGTAGCAAAAATCCATCCGTCTAGCCATTATCAGTGTATAATATGTTTAGTAACCTATATGTTTGGCTGTTTTTCACGGTCAAACGGCTTAGCCAATTTTAATGTAATTTGGTATGGTAGTTCATAAAGTCCTGTGTTGAGTTTTGACACATACACCACTTTTTATTCTGAAGAATTCTACGGTTTCTGACTTCCAAGAGGCAGAAACGATCAATAAAGAAAACCTAAACGATATTGAGTTCCATTATTTTACGTTTAACTTTTTTACAATATATCTCTGTATGTACACTACCTACATTAAATCTAGCAAGAAGCTTTATTTATTAATGATTTAGCCCTATCAACGTAGCAAACTTTTCTACTACATATCAACTATCTTTCGGATTTATTATAATATTATATGTCAGCCACAGATGTCAGCAGAATAGAACAACAAACAGACAGACACGAAAAGACATTTTTTTCTTTCAAATTCTTACTTTTTTTTAAATTTCTTAATAACCTTAAATATTTTTTTTGTAAAAATATTTCATGTTCACACGTTACTGTTTTAAACATTACATATGTATGTAAAAATAGATGTAGGTATGGTAAAGATTGATACAAAATAAAAAAATTACGCGAGCAGGATCGAACCCACGACCTTAGACTCATGGTCCGTCTACGCGCAACTAAGCTAGGCGTACTTCTGTATGCCGAACATCTGCACCATACTCTAGTAAATTTTAGGCTTTTAAAAATCTATTACAATTTTTGTAGAAATAGATCCTTTTTTTTATGTCTGCAGAATCTGCTTATCATCCTGGACAACTTTTGTTAAGACATCATATCTATATTTCTTACGGTTTTGATGATCCCTTAAGGGTTCTGCATCAGGTATTCCAGTAACCGAAATAAAATATACCCTTTATGTTGCCCCGGCTTCACTGCTATACATCAAAAAAAGTTTCATTCAAATCCGTCCAGCGGTTCCAGAGATTAGCGTGTGCAAACAGACAAACTTACAAACAAACAAACAGACAATTTTTTTTTTCAGATTCTTACTCTTTTTTCATTTCTTTATAACCCTAGATAATTTTTTTTGTAAAAATATTAAATGTACAGACACGTTTTTTTAACTCTTTTATTATATGTATTGATGGTTTAGCCCTATCAACATAGTAAGCTTTTCTACTACATACCAATTATCTTTCGGATTTATTATAATATTATATGTCAGCCTGATGTCAGCAGAATAGAACAACTTACTTTTTTTTAATTTCTTAATAACCTTACATATTTTTTTTGTAAAAATATTTCATGTTAACACGTTATTGTTTAACTGTTTTATATATACATATGTATATTATAAAGATAGATGCATGGTAAAGATTGATACAAAATAAAAAAAAAATTACGCGAGCAGGATCGAACCCACGACCTTAGACTCATGGTCGGTCTACGCGCAACTGAGCTATGAGTACTACTGATCTGTATGCCGAACATCTCCACCATATTCTAGTAAGTTTTAGGCATAACTTTTAAAAATCTATTACAATTTTTTTAGATCCTAGATTTTTTTATGTCTGCAGAATCTGCTCATCATCCTGGACAACTTTTGTTAAGGCCTCATATCTATATTTCTTACGGTTTTGATGATCCCTTAAGGGTTCTGCATCAGGTGTTCCAGTAACCGAAATAAAATATACCCTATATGTTGCCCCGGCTTCACAGCTATACATCAAAAAAAGTTTCATTCAAATCCGTCCAGCGGTTCCAGAGATTAGCGTGTGCAAACAGACAAACTTACAAACAAACAGACAATTTTTTTTTTCAGATTCTTACTCTTTTTTCGTTTCTTTATAACCCTAGATAATTTTTTTTGTAAAAATATTAAATGTACAGACACGTTTTTTTTACTGTTTTATTATATGTATTGATTAACATCTTCTTTCATTGTTAATACATCGATAATATTTATTCTTATTATCTTGCTCCCCCTTCTTACTCGCTTTACAACATATGGATCATTTAAAAACGCTGAACAATCCTTGTGAATTCTTCGCTGCCTTTTAACCGACGATGTATTTGTCTTTATTTGACTGCTTTCTTGCTCCGTTGGATTGATTGGAATTAGAGGATATTCTATGCAATCCCTCTCCAAAAATCCATCAACATCTTGCGCATAATAAAATGGATTTGTAATAGGATTAGAGTCTTCATGGTGTTGATTGGTTAGATTAAAACCCTCCGACATTATAATCTAAAACAATACAATGAGCATACATAAAACTACAAATTTAAACTAAAGACTTTTATTAATTATATGTAATGAAACTTACCCGCAGGAACTGTTGTATGAATTTCTAATTATTACAACGGATGCGACAACGTGTGCGCAGTTCACTAAATCTATTGCAAATGAATATCTTCTGCAGACAATTGTAATATACGAGCTTCATTAAATTGATATCAAATTTCCCGCACAAAGTATTTTATTGTTTCAATCTCTTGTTACTTTTTGCTTACTTTATACGTAAGCATAATTTATAAAGCGAGTGCACATGTGAAAAACTATCATTTGTTCACAATGAAACTGAAGAAACAGCCGCTAAGCTTAAACATCACCCCTTTTGATATAGAAGCGAAAAGCCAACTTGTAAAACATAGTGATTTGTTACCAAATAACATTCGTTGCTTAATCTGTGGACCGTCAAATTGTGGTAAAACGAATGTAATGTTTAATTTGTTATTACATAAAAATGGGCTAAAAATTAAAAATTTGTACTTATACACAAAAACCCCATTTCAAAATAAATATTTTTTTCTAAAAAATGTGTTATCTAATGTTCCTGAAATCAAGTATTATGTGTTGATCAACGATAATGAAGTTAGTTACACATCCTAATGACGCGTTTCCGAACTCGGTCATAATTTTTGATGATGTGGTTTGTGAAAACCAAAGTAATATTCGTAATTATTTCACGATGGGTAGGCAGGCACAAACAAATAGACTGCTTTTATTTATCACAAACGTATTCAAACGTGCCAAAACAATTGATTCGTGATAACGTCAATTTATTAATGCTCTTTAAACAAGATAATACAAATACAACGAGTATAATAGAGATAATCCGAATTAACGAGCACGTTAATTCGGATATGTCATGGAATAAATTTAAATCTATTTGTTCGCATGTTTGGAGAGAAAAGCATAGTTTTTTAACAATAAGTAAAGACTGTGAATAGGCCTTAAGTGGACGGTTCGATTACTCAATTAAATAATGGACTGTATTGTAAATAAATAGGTTTAATGTTCAGTATATAGTATCTACAGTAGGTATCTAAAGCAAGAGAAATGACCGTAGTCTCGAGCTACGCGAAGCGGTGTGTTGAGTGCGCGGGCGCTCGTGGATGCCGAACAGGTTTGTTCGGCTGAGTTCGGGTACCGCCGCCGTCACTGGCGCGTAGAGGCGCGAACATACTCCCCGGGTTGAAGGGATCTTCAATTATCAACTGGCAGTGGGCAGATGCAGTTGAACGCACGACGAATGGTACCCCTCTTTGTCTTGAGCTCAGCAACCCTCGTGACTCCGTCAACGCCGGGATAGGTCTTTATGACCCGACCCAGGGACCAAAGCAGCGGTGGCATGGTCTTGTCCTTGATAAGGACCATGGTTCCTGGTGTGATATCTCCTCTGGAATTAAACCATTTTGAATTTGCCTGCAGCAGAGAAGTATATTCGTTATGAAATCGACGCCAGAAATGATCTCTTATGTACTGGATTCTTTTCCAGCGATTCAGCCGCGTGATGTTGGCATCAATCACCTGAGGATGTGGTACAGATAAGATTGTGCGTCCAATTAGGAAGTGAGAAGGAGTAAGTGCCGAAAAATCGTCAGGGTCGGAAGAAAGCGGTGTAAGTGGTCGCGAATTTAAGACCGCTTCTATATGAGTGAGACAGGTGATCATCTCCTCAAAAGTGAAGTGGGTAAGAGTAAGTAATCGTTTTAAATGATGTTTACAGGATTTTACGGCAGCTTCAGCTAGTGAGTTAAAATGAGGACTATATGCAGGCGTAAAATTAAAATCTATACCATCTTGCGCTAATTTAGATGAAATATTAGATGTTTTTAATAGGTTTTTAATTTCGTTTGACGCGCCTACAAAATTCATGCCGTTATCGGACGTGATGCTTCGAGGCTTGCCTCGACGCGTCACGAAACGATTTAGCGCCGCCATGTATGCCTCAGAGGTGAAGTCAGTGACGAGCTCCAGATGTACAGCCTTCACTGCTGAATAAACAAAGATGCACATATAAGACTTTATCAATTTACTACCACGACCCTTGCGATCGGATATCAATACTGGTCCCGCATAATCAACATAAGTATTAAGAAAAGGGAACTCTAAATGAGTTCTTGAATTAGGTAGCTGACCCATAAGGGGCTGCACATTTTGAGCCTTATGTCGAAAACATTTAAGACATCTATTCACGACAAATCTAGATAAATTTCTACCTCCTAGAGCCCAATAGGTTTGCCGAATGTGCGACAATAGGAGTTGAGGGCCGGCATGTAGAAGCTTTATGTGTTCATTTTGAAATATATGCTTAGTGACTAAATGCTTACTACATAAAACAATAGGATGTTTTACATTAAACTCGTAGGGCGAGTTACCAAGCCTCCCGCCCACGCGAATGAGGTTATCACCATCCAAGAAAGGTGTCAAAGGTAGCAACCTACTTTTTAATGGCAATTGTTTTTTAGAGTTTAAAAGTTTAAATTCTTCCGGAAACATTTCAAGTTGAGAATGATGAGTAATTAAGTTCAAAGAATTATGTAACTCTATTAATGTTAAAGAACCATGTAATTTATTTTTATTTTTTAAATCTATACATATAATAAAATGGTAGGAAAGTCAAAACTGTACATTGAATATTTTTTTAAAAGAATACTTGGGGTATGATCTACAATCGAAACAGAAACAAAAAATATAGTTTTTAGAATTTTTGTCTGTTTGTCTGTTTGTCTGTTTGTCTGTTTGTCTTTCCGGGATAAACTCAAAAAGTACTGCATGGATTTACTTCAAATTTGGCATGAAGATAGTTAAGAAGTCGGGTCAACATATAGCCTACATATTATCACGCTAGCAGTGTTATAATCGCAGGTGCGTTTGGTGCTGCATAGCGTTCACGCAGACGACGTCGCGGGCAGCAGCTAGTTGTAAATAAATCTTTGTACGTATGTAAATATATTATGTATCTTTCTTAGACAAGAATATTTTTCTAGTAAGCATAGTAAGTAAGCGTAATAGATGAATGAATGGTTGCGTTTGAATGATGAATGTCAGATGAATTATTTTCACTATCACCAATAATGAAATGAGTGACTGCTTCAGGTAGATCATATGTCTCAGTGTTGGGTATTTTCGGCCATCGACTTTCATCATTTCGTAAAAAAGAAGGTCCGGACCACCAGAGGGGTGTGTCCTTAATGATGTCGCGCTAAGACCACGAGAAATATGATCCGCTGAGTTGTCTCCTGACGGTACGTAGTTCCAGGTGTGACCATACGTGCTCTCCTGTATCTCATTTACTCTGTTTTTTACGAAAGGTTTCAGTTGCTTACATGGTGTAGAGAGCCAACCTAAGACTATCGTAGAGTCACACCAGAATCTACACCTATTAATGGGTATGGTAAGCGATTTCTGAACTTTAGTACACAGCCTTGCACCTAACAAAGCTCCGCAAAGTTCGAGTCTTGGGATGGTCGTTGGTTTAATAGGTGCTATTCGGTTTCTAGAAACTAAAAGTTGTACACCTATAACATTCACGCTATCACACGAACGAACATAGACACATGCACCGTAGGCCTTTTGAGATGCATCTGTAAAGACGTGTAATTCGTGTATGATTGAATTTTCATATGAGAACCACCGAGGAATAGATAAAGTATTCAAAGAAATAATGGTTTGCTCAAATGACGTCCAAAGATTTTTAATTTCATAAGAAACTACATCGTCCCAGTCGTATTTTTCAAGCCATAAGCGTTGCATTATGATTTTTGCTTCAACAACGCACGGGCCTACGAGGCCTAGTGGGTCAAAGATCTGACTAATCACAGATAAAATATGGCGCTTAGTGACCTTTATTGCGGGTTTTATATTTAAGGTGTATGTTAGTGAATCAGTGTTGCAAACCCAATTAATACCTAACGTTTTAGATTGATTTGAACTTAAATCATTGTCTGAAAACTGTAAAACATTAGAACAATCGCTACTATTCGTAATTTGTTGTAAAATGTTTACATTGTTAGATCGCCATTTACGTAGGTTAAAGTTAGCCGAAGATAATACTGACTGAACCCCTTTAGAAATGTTTACGACGTCCGGTATCGTACTAGCGCCATTTAAATAATCGTCAATATAAAAACATCGTTGGATGGCAAATTTGACTTGACTATCTTCTACACTATCGCCCAGACTCGTTAAACACTTCGTAGCTAAATAAGGAGCTGAGGCAGTGCCGTAGGTAACTGTATTTAAAGTGTAGCTCTTAATAGGTTGTGACGAATCGTATCGGAATACAATTTTTTGTAGCGATCGCTGGCTCGGATTTAAAAATAAGGCACGGTACATCTTTTCGATGTCACCTGTAACTACATACCTATGCTGGCGAAAACGTATTAGAATGCTAAATAGATCGTCTTGTACTACGGGACCGACCATCTGAATATCATTGAGTGATATACCCGAACTGGAAGGGGCTGATGCGTCGAATACTACGCGTAGTTTAGTAGTGGTGCTAGCGCTACGAATAACTCCATGATGCGGTATATAATAATTAATGTTAGGGTTTTCAAGTAAGGGTGTACAGTCAGATTCTAAAGTCATATGACCGAGTCGTTCATATTTTTTCATAAATTCTATATATATTATTTACCTTTAAAACACGGATCATTTTTAAATCGCCGTTCTAATGATAAAAATCGTTTTTTCGCGTTGTAATAAGAATTACCTAAACTATGTGGTTCGCCTTTTAAGGGCATGGTAAACACAAAATGACCGTCGCTATTACGGATTCTATTCTGGAGAAAATTCTTTTCACACATTTTTTCTTCAAGAGAATGTAAATGTTTAGGTGAAATATTATCAAGCTCCCAAAATTGAGAAAGGTCGGGATTGACATTTGCATGATGACATACGTATGAGAAAGAATTATTAGGATTACTTGAAACTGAACCAGAGACTAACCAACCAAATTTGGTTTCGCAAAGTTTAGGCAGGTTCTTTCCTAGATCTATCGTATTATTACGTAAGACATTCCAAAACACTTCAGCCCCTACCAGGATGTCTACGACCGACGGAACGTTGAAGTTTGGGTCCGCTAACCTAAGGCCTGGAGGAATAGGGACGTGATTAATGTGAACGTATGAAGACGGCAAAACTTTTGTAATTTCAGGCAAAATATGACACTCGATATCTACAGCGTAAGCACAGCATAATGACTCTAATGTAAGGTGACAAGACTGTGTACTAGTGGATACGTTATTATTTATACCCGTTACCTTAGTGTTTGTACCGCGTGGAGACAAACCCAGTTTATCCGTGAAGCTCTGCGTAACAAAGTTCGCCGTACTACCGTTGTCCAGCAACAGGCGCGCGTTGTACTTCTTACCCGCCGCGCTGATCACGCTCACGATGGCTGTGGATAGCAAAACATAGGCAGAAGTAGCAAGCTGCATAGAATTGGCTGACAGGGCAACATTAGACGTAGAAGGCAAAGAAGTAGGTATAGCAGAAGGCAAAGGATTCGAAACTGGTGCAAAAGTCTCTAAGTGTAAAAGTGTATTGTGTTTTACTTTACAGTATTTGCAATGAGAAAGCTTGCATTGCTTAGCAGAATGTCCTAAGCGTAGGCAGTTTAGGCAAACATTAAATTGAGTTGCCTTTTGCAAGCGATTTTCAACTGTTAAGTTCCTAAATGATTCGCATTTATATAAGCTATGATCTTGGGAACAAAGAGGACATTTATTTAATTTATTAGATTTAATATTTGTGCGAATTAATTTTGAATTTGAAGTATTGTTATTTAAAGCTACAATGCTGCTCGACTGAAGATGATTCCTAAAATTATTATTTGATTCGACTGACTCCAACCAGTCCGCTTTTCTGCTTAAAAAAGAACAAAATTGTACCAACGTAGGTTCATCCTTTAATGAGTTGTTTCTGTGCTCTTCCCAATCACGGCTGGTGGTTAAATCTAGTTTTTTAGACATAAAATAAATTAATATTGTGTCCCAAAATTGGGTGGGTTGCTTGAGTATAGTTAATGCCCTAACATTTTTATTAATTGTGTCTATAAGATTTCTAATTAAGAAACTAAATTCACAGGTTAAAGGTTCAATATCAAACAATGCCTTTAAGTGATTGTTTATGAGTAGGCGGTTGTTATCGTATCGCTCACACAACAAATCCCAAGCAATCCCGTAGTGATCACCTTTAAAATCTATATTTTTTATTATTAAAGCGGCATTACCTTGGAGTGAAGCTCTCAGATAATGAAACTTATTAATCTCGTTTATGCTAGAATTGTCGTGAATCAATGAAGTAAAGGTATCTCGAAACTCGAGCCAGCATTGATAGTTCCCATCAAAATGAGGCAAGTCGATTTTAGGCAAGCGAACAAAATCAGTCCTATTAAAATTATGTGCACCTGAGTCTGATTTGGCGTCACCGAAACCCGCCACCGAGCCGTCACCGTCGCGGCTGGCGGTGCCCAGCAGGCTGCGCGTGAGGGCCACCAGCGCGAAGTACTGGCGGTCGAACTCCTCGCGCTCAGTCAACGCCGCCCCCGCCTCGTCAGCGAGCATCTCGATGTTCGTCTGCAATTCGTCAAACTCATTGTACAAACATAGAAATTTATTAAAACGTTCCTGCAAGTCTAAGCGCTGTATTTCGGAAAGTTCTTGATTGCTTTTTATTAAAGTTAAGTAGTTGTTATAAATAGTAAGTTTACATTTAATTGAACTACGTTTCTTAATCAAAGTTTTGAAATTATCTGCCATCGTAAAATAATGTAAACAAAATAAAAAATAAATCAATGAAACCTCAAAACAGCTGTGAATAGACAAATGATCTCGATATTCACTTCAAGGTTAAGTATCTATTCAAGCAAACAATGAAACAATGTGGCCGGCTATTACGTGAGCACGCGCCTTATAAGGACAATTTAGGTAAAGACAAACTTATCTGGGAATTTAATCTAAAGGGAAATACGAGTACAGGAAAGTTATGAAATAATTTACGAAATTAAATACGATTATTCGGAAACAAAGAAGTAGGAATTACTCAAAGGTAACTAACTAAATGGAACGACACAATCATTAAATGTACTTATCCCAAGGTATGACACAGGCTTCTTGAATGCTGATGTAGTAGGCTGCTGCTACAGCAACGAATTCTTTCTTCAATTTTACTTGCGATTGCGTACAAAGTCCACACGTCGACCAAATGGTTTTTTTTATTGATAATTACCGCGAAGTAAATATACCGATACTAAGGCTCGCTAAGGACCAATGAATAGGCCTTAAGTGGACGGTTCGATTACTCAATTAAATAATGGACTGTATTGTAAATAAATAGGTTTAATGTTCAGTATATAGTATCTACAGTAGGTATCTAAAGCAAGAGAAATGACCGTAGTCTCGAGCTACGCGAAGCGGTGTGTTGAGTGCGCGGGCGCTCCCGAGCAACTGCGAACTAAACAAAGGAAGGTATCGAAAAAATATTGATACATTTATATCTCTAGACTAATTCAATACTGTCATTTGCTTTCGGTTGGTGCGTGTGAAAACATCTAAGATGAGCGTTGATATAAAAAAAGAAATTATCTCACTATCAAATAATATAAAAACAAAATTTGACCAGTTGAGAGAAATAGAAAATGAAAACAATAATGAGTTATCTAAAATATTTAAACCAATTACTGAACCTTTGACGAAAATGTTAGAAGGGGACAAAAAAATGGATAATCGAAATAAATTGAAGTGTGATATAAAGGTGAGCACTGTTAAAGTGCCAGTGAAACTAAATGATCCTATAACTTCTACACCAACAATGTCAAAAAGTATTCCAGCAGATTCCGATTCAGAAATTTTTGGTTCTTTCGAGGACTATACTAGCGATACGGATGTTAAGGATGTATCTATAACGAAACAATACCTGAGTTCGCTTTATGATGTAAATGTTCCTTTTGGAGTAAGAAAAGTCGGAGAAAATTTAATGATGGGCAACTTACAAGTTAAAATAATTTCTTCACAAGATGGTGACCGGGAGCCATATCGAATAAAGATTGGTGATGATGAATATGAATTAACTGCAGGACTTTAAACAGTTTTATTGCATAAAAAACCGAATCTGACATTACTTACCAATGATGATAAAAACAACTATAGAAGTATATTGATCAAAACGAATGCTCATAAGCGTGATTATGATTCACACGGTTAGTTGAAGGGAGATAAAGGGGAAAAATATAGAACAATCATTAAACCTTTGTTTGGTGAATCAACTTTAGATAATAACCATAAAAAGTTGGCGGTAATTTAAACGTTTTAAAGAGGTCCCAATAGATAAAATACCGATTTTATCTATTGGGATGATCCTAATGAGCTTGTTGAGAGGTTGAAGCTGCTCGTTGCTTCTAAGCAAGCTGGAAATACAAATCAAGCCAACGAAATAATTTCTATCATAGAAGAATTGCAAGAAGCAGGGATAATAAAATCATAAGTATAAGAGAAGTTTGTTTAGTTTTCTAAAAGCAGTCAAGATTAATAGAACCAACAATGAGTAAAGAAGATGTGGTTAATGAAATTCATAAAAATGCAAGAGTCAATTTCCCTCGCAGATGTGTTTCACTTCGTGATATAAATGATCTTTGGCAAGCTGACCTTATTGACGTACAGAAAATATCTAAAATTAATTCCAATCATAATTATATAGTGATTGTTATCGACTGTTTTTTAAAGTTTGTTTGGGTCAGACCACTCAAAAATAAAGATAAATATTCTGTGGTCAAAGCATTTCAATCTATTTTATCTCATGGTAGAGTATCAATAAACTTGCAAACAGATTGGGGAAAGGAATTTTACAACGAAAATTTTAAAACTTTGATGCAGACCTATTTCATAAATCATTACTCTACATATTCAAGTAAAAAAGCTTCAATTGTTGAACGAGTAATACGCACTATAAAAGGTAAACTTTACAAAACGTTCAGTTTGAAAGGTAACTTCAAATGGTTAGATGGAACTTTGGAAAAAAATGTGAATGAATACAATGAAACGGAACACAGAAGTACCAGCATGAAACCAGTCAATGTTAATACCAATACCAAACACATTGTACTGCAAAACTTAAGTAAACGAAGTAAAAGAACAAGTAAAAAAAATATCTATCATTTTGTCGTCGGTGATGTTGTTAGAATAAGTAAATATAAAGCTAACTTTGACAAAGGATACACTCCAAACTGGTCAACTGAGTTATTTAAAGTAAAAAAAGTTCAACATACTCATCCACGAACTTATTTGATAGAAGACTCAAGAAGAAATATGATATTAGGTGTTAGATATCACTCATTCAGATCATACAATCGATTCACTCACTCGCTCATTCTTTCTCTTCTCCCATGATGGCTAACCGGTGTGCACGCATTATTGTAATGTTAGATTAGATAGAGGTAAAATAAGTAATAAATAAATACTTTCCACTACGCATTACTGTCTTATTTTAATAGGTTATGGGCCCAGAAGCCCAGTAAGCCAGATTGGCACAGTCTAGGAAAGTTATAGGAAAAGTGTGAAAGGAAAGTAAAAAATAAAAATGGCGGAGGCACGCTTACTGATGCCGGAGTTCAATGGCTCAAATTTTAGCACATGGCTTTTCAGAATAAAATGTATGATGGACGAGAAAGACTGCAATGTACTAGATTATGAAAGTAAAGACATAAAAGACTTTACCAAGAAAGATGCGAAAGCCAAAAATTTGATCGTGGCGTCACTTCCCGACAAATTTATTGAATATGTAAGAGATGCCAACAATGCCCTTGATATGATCAATAATTTAAGAAAGGTGTTTGAGAGAAAGAGCACACTAAATTCATTACTGATAAGAAAACAGTTATTGAAAATGAAATGTACAGAAGAGCAAGATCTAAATGATCATTTCAATAAATTTGATCAATTAGTGAGAAACCTAGAAGAAACAGGGACAACTGTCACTGATCAAGACAAAGTTAGCCACCTATTATTAACATTACCAGACTGTTATGAGAGCACCATAAAAGCTCTACAAACTACCAATATAACGCTTACAACAGAATTTGTGAAGAATAAGCTCCTCGATGCAGAATTGACAAAAAAGGAAGAAAAACCTGTAGAAACCGTTCCTGAATATAGTTTCCAGGCATTTAAATGCTTTACATGTGGTAAACCTGGACATATAGCAAGAAACTGTAGATTCAATAATAAAAAATACCAGAGAGGACGAGGTAGTAGAGGAAGACCAGATAGAGGAAGAGGAAGAAGCAATCAGACATCATTTGTAGCGACAGAAGAACAAGCGTATGCAATAGAAGTAAAAAATGAAGAAATAACTTTTGTATTAGACTCAGGAGCCTCACACAACATGATAAGCTACAAATATGAAAACATCATGCAAAATATAAAGAACATACAAAAAATAGATATCAAAATAGCAAATGGAGAGATATTGTCAACAGAAAAAAGAGGAATTTTGAAAGTAGAATGTCAAGGAAAGAACATAGATGTAGAATGTTTAATAGTGAAGAACCTGTCTCATAATTTACTATCAGTAAACAAGTTAATACAAAAAGGACATACAGTTATTTTTAAAAACACTTTTGCAAAAATAATCACAAATATTGGTATTATAAAAGGAAGAAATGATGGGAAATTGTATAGTATTAAATTTAAAATACAGAATAAGAATGAAGCTTTATTGTCAAATAATGAAACTGAAGAAACAGAAAAGAATAAGTGGCATAGAAGACTTGCACATCTGAATCGCGCTGGATTAAATATCTTAGGTTTGCCTTTATCACAAGAAAAATGTGGTATATGCTCTTGTGCAAAAGCAACTCGAAACTCATTTCAACCTAGCACAAAACCAAGATCAAAGAGAATTGGAGAGCTCATTCACTGTGATATAGGAGGTCCAATGTCACCAGAAACAATAGATGGAGAAAAGTACTATTTGACAATAATTGATGATTACTCACATTTTACAGAAATATATTTAATGAAAGCAAAATCTGAAGCTAAAGATTACATAGTAAAGTACTGTTTAAAAAAGAAAAACTATAACTACAATATATTGAGAATTCGGACAGATAATGGGAGTGAATTTAAAAGTTTGAAAAGTTTCTGTGAAGCAGAAGGAATAAAACAAGAGTTTACATGTACTTACACTCCTCAACAAAATGGTGTTGCAGAACGTATGAACCGAACCCTCCTAGATAGAGTCAGAGCACTTCTTCTGGAAACTAAGATGCCCAAGAATATGTGGGGAGAAGCACTAAGATACTCTGTGTATGCATTAAATAGATCACCAACAAAGGCATTGGATGGTGGAGTGCCAGCTTACATTTTAAATGGAAATGTTAAGTATGATCATTTAAAAATTTTTGGAAGTCAAGCATGGTCAGTTATCCTTCCATCTCAGAATAAATTAGAACCCAGAGCCAAAGAAGTAAGAATGATTGGTTATTGCGGTTCAGGATACCGATTATGGGATCCAGAAACAGGACAAATAACAATATCCAGAGATGTGAAATTTAATGAAGATAATTATGTATACACAGAAAAGAAAGTAACATCAACATCAACTTATGAAACAGATACTCAACCCGGATATGACAATTCAACAGAAGATCAAGAAAACGAAAATGAGATTATTTTACCTGATATAGAGACAAAAAGAAAGAGACGTGTTCCTAAACGATTTGATGAATATGAAATGTATGTAGCTTATGCACTAATGACTAATGATGACCCATTTACATATGAAGAAGCTTTGAGTATGGGAAAAGAATGGAAGGAAGCTATTGAGAAGGAAGTAAAATCACTAAATGATATGAAAACCTGGCAGGAAGTAACTTTGCCTGAGAATACAAAGGCTATTGATACTAGGTGGATCTTCAAAACAAAGCCAGATGGTACTAAAAAAGCAAGACTTGTGGCTAGAGGTTTCCAACAGGACTATACAGATCAAGACATTTATATCTATTCACCTGTAGCTAAAATGACTACCATAAGAATGTGTTTATCACAAGCTTTCTGTAATGATTGGCAAATGATTCAAATGGACATACCAACTGCCTTTTTAAATGGATACCTTGATACAGATGTTTACATAAAAATACCAGAAGGAATTAAAGCGAAAAAGGGATCAGTCCTAAAACTTAATAAAGCACTGTATGGATTAAAAGAGTCACCAATATCATGGTACAAGACTTTTGATGATTTTATAAAGAAAACTGGATTAAAACGATCAGAATATGATACTTGTTTGTACAAGAAAGAAAATGTTTGGTTATTACTATTTGTTGACGACATATTACTATTTGGAAAACAAGAAGAAGTTAATATAATAAAAGATAGCTTAAAAAAGAAATTTAAAGCAAAAGAATTTAAAAATGTTGAAAAAATATCTCGGACTGGAAATAACACAAAAAGAAAACAAAATGTATATTACACAGAAAATGTTTATTGAAAAAATATTTGACAAATTTGGTATGAATAACTGCAAATCAAAGAAGACTCCAATGGAAGCAAATTTTTCAGTACCTGAAAAAGAAGAAATAATTAGCAATGTACCATATAAAGAGTTAATTGGATGTTTGACTTACCTTACAATTAGTAGACCAGATATTACTTATGCAACCTCATACCTAAGCAGATTTATGAACAAACCAACGAGGACAGCATGGGAGGCTGCTAGAAGAATAATCAGATATTTACAAGGTTCACTTGACAAAAGACTTACATACACAAAGAACCAAGGAAATTACATTACAGGTTATTCAGATGCAGACTGGGGTAGTGATAAATCAGACCGAAAGAGTGTTAGTGGTATGGTAATATACCACAACAATAATCTCATAGCCTGGACGTCCAAGAAACAGCCAACAGTCTCTCTATCATCTGCCGAGGCTGAATACATTTCAGCTGCAATGAGTATTAGTGAAATGTTGTTTGTGAAAGGATTAGCAAGTGAATTTGGACATGTTACCTGTGTTAAAATATTTGTGGACAATCAAAGTGCAATTAAAATGCTAAACAATAGTGAAAATACCAAAAGAAGTAAACATATTGACATAAAATACAATTTTGTGAAAGACATTGTTAATAAGAAAATACTATCAGTGTACTATGTAAACAGTGAAGAGAACATTGCGGATATTATGACAAAGCCATTAAATACAGTGAAGTTTAATTATTTTAGAGATTTGCTATTGAATTACAGTGAATAATAATTTAGGTTATATTATTGTAATAGTGAGTTGATTGATAAGATGATTGACAGATTGAAATTGACATGTACGGGGTTACCGATTTAAGAATTTAAAATACTACCAATTTAAAGTGTATAAAATAAAAAAAATTAAAAATTTGATAAACTATAAATTGAAAGGGGGTGTTAGATATCACTCATTCAGATCATACAATCGATTCACTCACTCGCTCATTCTTTCTCTTCTCCCATGATGGCTAACCGGTGTGCACGCATTATTGTAATGTTAGATTAGATAGAGGTAAAATAAGTAATAAATAAATACTTTCCACTACGCATTACTGTCTTATTTTAATATTAGGATCATTTTATATACAAGAGCTCCAAAAAATTAAGAATCCTGACGTGTATTTAGTTGAAAAAGTTCTTAAGAAAAAAGGCAACAAAGTGTTTGTTAAATGGTTGGGAGTACCATCTAATGAAAATTCATGGATAAAACAAAGTAATATATTATGAAACCAAACAAAATTCTTGTCATTATTAATTTGTATATGGAAGCGAAAGGTCTTGTGAATACTTAATATATCATTACATAAATACAGCGGTTCAGAAACCAACTGAGTTAGAGGCTTATAAGAGGAGATAGAAGTGAGAATAAACTTGACGAATATTGCAAAGTATACGATACTGTAAACATGAAATCGAAAAACTTAGAAGCTAGACATAAAGTAGACAAAAAGATTCGTGCAGCAAATGTTTTTAACAAAACAGTAACAAAGAAGGTTTCCAAAGGATCTGGTTTAAAGAGTACCTTTAAAAAATTGGTATCCATTACAAAAAAACATATTCGTAAAGCAAAACCAAAATGCAAAAAGCTAGCGGTCGATTTAGCTTTCGCTGCTGTTAAAGAGCTTGCTTCAGATGCCAACGTCAAACTTCCGCGCGTTATACCGCTACCAAAAACCGGAGGTTTCTTACCATTAGTAGCATTAGTTAGTGGACTATCTGCAGCTGGTGCACTCGTGAACAAGTCATCTGCGATAGCGAAACTTGTGAGAACATTTCAAACAGCACAAAAAACTTGGGACGTCGCGAAAAGCATGAATCAAGATTTTGAGCCTGTATGTCTTGGAAAAGGACTACAACTCAAACAATATAAAAATGGCTTGGGTATTTACACTTCTACAAAAAACTAATAAAGCTACCTAATCGTCCTCTTACCAATATAGATATAATACAATATGCTAAATATATCCCATATTTTCGGGGAGTATTCATGAGAGATCAATTACCCAAGCGCCCGCGAAAAGTTGAATGCGGTGTAATTAATTTAAATAGCTCTGAAAATCAAGGGACGCATTGGGTAGCTTATGTTAAAAAGGGTAATGTTTGTGAATATTTTGACAGTTACGGTGATCTGAAACCACCGATTGAATTTATTAAATATGTCGGAGATAACATTCAGTATAACTATATCAATTATCAAGGCAGCCACCCATACAATTGCGGTCATTTGTGTCTTGGCTTTCTCCTTGAACGTTTGCTTTAGAAAACGTTTCAAATAAATTGTATGATAGGTATTATTTGATAAATAGTTGTAGTGTTTCTTTCGGATACATTAGTAGTTTTAGAAGCGACCGCTAAATAAATTATAAATATTATTGTAAAATATGATCGACTTTAATAGTAAAAGAATAAAGAAAAACTATATTAACACGGTGAAAAAGGCTAGTTCAACTTGTGACTTTGATAAACACGCACGTAAACTACCAAAAAATCTCAGTGAAATTAACAAACAATTTTTGAGAAATTTGGGATTTAAATTATGAGTATCCTACATATTAATGAAATACCTCAGTTCGATAATTCTATTGAAGGTTATGAAGTGCATTCCTATACACCATACACGAACAGTTTTCAAGAAAATGATGAAATACGTATACCTATTAATCAACAAGACATATATTTGCTACCTTCAGCGAGTTCTATTTACATTGAAGGACGTATAGAAGTGACCGAAAAAGATGTCACAGGAAAAGTTGTGAAAAAAGAATATCGCCTAAATAATAATCCAATACCGTTTCTTTTCCATGACATAAGATATGAGATCAACGGAGTTGAAATTGATCGTGTTCGACATGTTGGTATAACCTCAACTATGAAATCATATGTTTCAATGAATTTAGGAGAAAATAAACAAGCTGCTTTGTGGGGTTGGAACTTGGATGGGACAAAATCTAAAACCAATCATTTCAATGTAATATTACCCCTAAATAAATTGTTGGGTTTTGCAGAAGATTATAATAAAATCTTATTAAATTGTAAACATGAATTAATTTTAACTCGAAGTAAATCGAACATCGATGCCGTGATCCTTGACAAAGATGATTCTGTATCTTTACATATTGATAGAATTCAGTGGCGTGTACCTCATATTAAAGTTTGTGACCGTGAAAGGTTGGCACTCTACAAACAATTAGAAAAAGATAAACCAATACAAATTGCATTCAGAAACTGGGACACATATGAATATCCACTTTTGCCTAAAACAAAAAAGCATTCATGGTCTATTAAAACAGCATCTCAACTTGAAAAACCTAGATATGTAATATTTTTTTTTTTTATATACGACTAAACCCGCGTTTGACCTCAATCTCACCTGATGGTAAGTGACGATGAGGTCGAAGATGAAAGCACACGGGTTTAGGAAGGAACTGGCTCTTTATACAATATTGCCGGAACACATTACCGCCGGAGCGGTAACATTTGGCGGCAGACTTTATATAAAGGGTGGTCGCTAGCCAGGCGGACCCAGAAGGGATCCTACCACCAAGCAAACAACAGACAGAACAGATAAAAGAAACTTTAAAGGGAACTGTTCGTTGTTTGATCACTGTAGCTTGAGTAATGTAACATTGTACTTAAATTCACAAACATTTCCATACAATTCAATGAAGCTTAACTTTGATGACAATAAATATAATATATTATATGAAATGTACATCAGATTCCGTCAGTCTTATTACAACGCTCTAATAGACCCGTTGCTTAATATCAAAGAGTTTAAAGAAAAAGCACCTTTGTTTGTAATTGATTGCTCGAGGCAAAATGATACATTAAAAAGTGGACCGGTAGATGTCAAACTTCAAATAGAAAGTGATAAAGATTTTCCTGACAAAACGAGTGCATATTGTCTTATAATCAACGATCGAATTATAGAATATAAACCACTCAGCAATACAGTACGAAAGATATCATGAAAATAATTGTGGATGTTCAAGGTTTTAAAACTGAAACAAATCAGTTTTTACTTAAAGAAATAGCTATAATGGAAGAACATAAAACAATTCAAACCTTTTTGATACGACAACCGTTCCCGTTTTATGAATTGACTAAAAAAGAAATGAGGCAGGTTGGCTGGATTTATTGGAAAGAAGGATTCATTCCTTTTTCAGATCACAAACGTCTAATTGCGCCTTTACTTGAAAATAAATGTATTTATGTAAAAGGTGAAGAAAAAGCTAAATGGATTAGAGAAATGTTTAGCAATTGCAACGTTGTAAATTTAGAGAACTTTAAATGTCCTAATTTGTTAAGCTTGTATGATTATTATAGTGACTGTATTAATTTATACACATGTGTTTATCATAAGAATATTTGTGCTTTAAAAAATGTAATTTGTTTAAGTAAGTGGTGTAATGATAATAAAGTTTAATGCAATATAATTTTCATGTGTTTTATTCATGGTCATTCCAATTACAACTACAAGTATTTTTTCTGTTTATTATAGAACATTTGAATAACTTAATAGCATTTCAATAAACAGCTTTCAGCTTTCGAATAGATGCCTAACAAATTAACAAATTACAATATTAGCTATCTAAAATAAAGAATAATAATAATAGATGATTTGAATAGATAGAGTGGGAACTGTAGATGTCTGAACCTTTTGTTTTAAAATAGATAAAACGGATTTGAATAGACCGATTATTATAATTGGGGTATCTGGCTTTCATTGAGCCAGATACCCCAATTATATACTACTCGCGCATAAACATTATTTATGTTTAACACAGCCAGCCACTCATTGAAGAACTTTTATGCCAAGTATCACATCCGTGCACTCAAGGAAAAAGATTTTTCTTATAAATTAAAAAGTACATTACTTCCCGTTCCCGTGATTATTTCAGGAATTCCTTCCATAATACAAACAGACACCTATTGAAGAACCTTTATACCAAGTATCACATCCATGCACTCAAAAGACAATTTTTTTTCATACAAACAAACAAACATATATTTCCTGTTCCCGTGGGAATTTCGGGAATTCCTTTTATAAAACAGTCACTTTTTGAAGAACCTTAATGCCATGTATCATATCCGTGCACTCAAGGAATAAGATTTTCAAACAAAATAAAAAATACAATAATTCCCGTTCCCGTGGGAATTTCGGGAATTCCTTCTTTACTGCTCCCCCACAACCTCTAAGAATTGTATGTTCCAAATTTCAGCTCTCTACGGCCAGTAGTTTTGGCTGTGCGTTGTCTGTCAGTCACTCAGTCAGTAACGGAAGAGTTTTATATATTAAGATTAAAAGACAACGTAAAGGTATCTCCTAAATAAAAATAAACTTACCTCCATTGGCAATATGGAGCACGTTAAAAAAAATTCGGTCATGGCCAACTTAACTTTTATTGTCCAGAATCGGGATCCCTTATTTTTGTTTTTCACTATTATTATTGTATGTAGAATATTTATCACGCAAGAAATAATTAGGAACATTTTGAAAAAAAAAATTTAAGCTAGAACTGACTACGAGCGAGCTGCGGGGATATTTGCGCCCTTGAAATAAATCTGCGTGGGTATTCATTTCCCAGAAGTTCTAGTAGATATATTCTGCATTAAAATCTCTATAAATATACATATATTCGAATAAAGTTTATAGTAATATAACTTATTTATTCTGTTTCGTTAAATGTTTTTGAATTCTTAATTTAATGTTAATTCCTTTAATCTTCAATTGAAAGGTAAAAAATATAGAAAATATTTTTAGGCTGTTGGATAATAACTCAATGCATCTAAGTTAGAAAAAGAAGTACATAGATCACACTCATCTTTGCGTGGCTGAAAAAAGCTTATATTATATTGTGTACTAAATATTTTGTAAAAAGCCATTTTCTCTATTGTTTTTTTTTTCAGTTTCTCTATTGTTTTTTATTTTTTGTTCGTAAAATCGCCGTACAAATCCTAATTGTTTTATTACCATGCCTAGAAATTGTGGCCCTGACTTAATGAGATTCAAGCTTATATGCTTGTGGTTCCCATGCTTTCCCGACGATCTTTTTCTACTATTCCAGTACTATTTATTTTGTGCTGATAGTATCAATCACATCAAGACTGACACATCGAGACTACTTTTGAAAAATGTCTAGCAGACT
The DNA here is from genome assembly GCA_944452665.1 of Stenoptilia bipunctidactyla. Lineage (NCBI taxonomy): Eukaryota > Metazoa > Arthropoda > Insecta > Lepidoptera > Pterophoridae > Stenoptilia > Stenoptilia bipunctidactyla. The sequence continues at coordinate 50,572,876 of OX101721.1, read as the reverse complement.
CCTATTGCATGAATTGATAATTGCTTACTTAAATCAGCTAATTCCCACCGGAAAATAATGAATCGATCCTCAGTGTTAATTTTTTGTGAACATTGAAGTGACACTTGTCTTCACATGGTAACTTTAGATGACGATTCGGCGACTTTATTTCTTATGTCTTTGAAAGAGTTAGGTACTCAAATGTGAGATATGAGAGGTTTTAAAGGCGTTTTTGTGGGCGATAGGCTGACCCTCTGTCACTACAATAGTCTCTCTCCATCTTTATAATAATTATAATTTATAATACCTCCAAATTTGTCAAACGTGACATCAGATGGTCTTGTAACCTCCGGTATTCTGCCTACCCCATAAGAGATACAGGCGTGATGTATGGTGTTGCTGTAGGAGGTTTTTGTAAAATTTAATTCGATACAATCTAACTTATGGAATACTCTCTATTTTAAATTATGCCTTAAATACCTTAACATTACTTACATCAATGTAAGTTATTAAATCATAAGTAGGGGAGTTAACATCTTCTACATTAATGATAAAGGCGTATTTTTGAACTTGCGAATCCTATAACAAAAGTGATTAATTAGTATTTACGCATAACTTTGTTTGATAAAATATAAAGTTATAAATTAGGTATAAGATAATTTATCTAAATGAGTAAATTACCAATAACTCCGGATCGATATCAAACACGGATTCTGCATTTTCAGATTCATTTTGAGGCGCTGGTGTGTTAGGTACAGTTAGGTAGGCGTAAAATCTTTCATTCTCTTGAAAACATTTTCGTGCCTTTGCAGTGCTTAAATAATCAAAAATTACAATAAGTCTCAGAAATCAACTCAATATTCTTGGCTATTAATAATAAACTGAAATAAATACTAAAGATTTTTTGATCGGTTGTCACTTTTTGATAATAAAAAGTAGTAACATTGAATGTTTAAAAAATATCGATAGCTTCTTAATCATAAACCGCAATAACTCGAGATATTTCATTCAACAAATACAAGATTTAAGAAATAAACCGAAATAATTCCAAATGTTCCCAAAACATTTATACATTTTGAATATTAAAGAGACCGAAAACAAAACATTTCACTTTATTAATAAATTAAATGGCATAAAAATACTTAAGTTTTTATGATAAAAAGCAATATTTCACTTTAAGCGGCAAAATCGAACGTGTTTTCATCACAAAGGTTGAAACATTACAGAATGTTTTACTTTTTGACAGACAACACGGATGACCTGTTTGGAAAGAAAGAGGCGACCGACCTTCTGTCTTGCTCAAAATCCTCTAAATCTAGCGGCGGTCGAATTCTACCTATTCTTCTTGAGTTGTTATTGCGTTTTATTAGAAAATCTGGATTTACCTAATTTTTGACTTATTTCTCTTTATTATTAAGCGTGCGTTCTGTCTTGCTCAAAATCCTCTAAATCTAGCGGCGGTCGAATTCTACCTATTCTTCTTGAGTTGTTATTGCGTTTTATTAGAAAATCTGGATTTACCTAATTTTTGACTTATTTCTCTTTATTATTAAGCGCGCGAAATACCGTGACTTAACTATAAGGCGTGAACTTCTAATACCAGGGTGGCTTACATATAAAAAAAAAAAAATGTTCTGCTGCGATACGTCATACAGAGCTAAGACGTACTGACCGGGCGGCCGGCCTGCAGCAGCACCGAGCCCTGAGCCACGCTGCTGGCGTACACTGACACCAGCACCGGCTGCGACACGTCATACAAAGCTAGGACGTACTGACTGGGCGGCCGGCCTGCAGCAGCACCGCGCCCTGAGCCACGCTGCTGGCTCCACCGACACCAGCACTGGCTACGACACGTCATACAGAGCTAGGACGTACTGATCGGGCGGCCGGCTTGCAGCAGCACCGCGCCCTGAGCCACGCTGCTGGCGTACACTGACACCAGCACCGGCTGCGACACGTCATACAGAGCTAGGACGTACTGACCGGGCGGCCGGCCTGCAGCAGGCCCGCGATAGAAGCTATGCAATAGCTTAAAAAAAAAAAAAAAAACCGCAAACTGCTCAGAATAACAAAAATGGTTGCTCATGAAGAGTTGGTGAGCTTCTACAATAAATAATTATAAACCAGCGTGGTGAAATGTGGTCCGTGGTCCAGCAAGTGTCTGTAAACGAACCAACTGGCTCAGATTAAGCTCAATTTCTGGCAGACCTGCATCATAATATAAAAACTCTCTTAATAATAAAGCCGTCGTCGTCTCCAAGCTTTGTAGCCCGGAACGAACTGAACGGCTGAGAGGACATCCTCTTGTCAAGCGAATCCTATAATCTATTGCACTGGATGCGACAAAAATGCACCAAATCATCGATCGGGAATATTGATAATGTTATATTTTTATTTTTTGTCCTGCTAAAATCCTTATACAGAAAATCCTTTTGAAATATAAAAAAATAGATGCTTGGACCCAGTCTATTGGGTAAATAAGTTCATTTTAATTGGAAAAGACATAATAATCACAAGTAAGTGTGATAATATATTTATAAATATAAAAAAAATACGTGGGAAACCTATACTAGCTTCTCGCAACCTAGTCGGGTTATATTAGTATATATGTATTAAAAGAAAGAAAAAAAAAAAATGTTGCTGGTGTGGGTCACGTCGTGAGGACGCCACACTGGTATCAATGCCTCAGCCGACAGCTACTGTTCCGCTGTGGCGTCAAAAAGTTGGGTGGAAAATGGTCCGTTGGATGAAATCGTGACTAGAGATAACTGGCGTTCTGAAAATACATTTGAACGATTTTTTTTGTAAATAAGTAAGAATGTCAAAAAATCAAAATTCAGTTACAAGTCAATTTAATGCAGTGGATGAAATATTTTTTATATTTCTATTTAATTTAAACTACTTAATTGTAGTTTTTGTAAGCAACTGTTGCTGATTCCTGTGTATTTGAAAGGTAATTGATATTACGTTACTGAAAATGCTATAATAGGTTATTTTTATGTACATTGTAAAACAATAAAACATTGTAAAACAATACCACAAGTCAATTTATTTTAGGCTTATTAACTTTTATTCGTATTCACATTGACGTCACCACCACACCAGGCGATATCAAACACGTCTCTCAAGTATTATTAGGCTTCAAATTAACGGTCAAGTTATTTAATACCAACGTTTTACCTAAAATTAAAACGTAAATTAAATCACTTTCCTTAATTTGAAGCCTAATATTTTTTAATTCTGCCTGGTTACACAACGACTTCAATGAGTCAAAATCCTAACGCATTCAGCATAGCTGCTACCTGTGTGGTGGTGGGGTAAAGAAAGAGAAGGCAATAGAGTAGGTATATGAAGGAAAGAACGTGCGAAAAAAGGACAGAACGATGGTATCTCTCTCAAGTATTATTAGGCTTCAAATTAAGGTAAGTGATTTAATTTACGTTTTAATTTTAGGTAAAACGTTGGTATTTTGTTACTGCTGCATAATATTAATTAGTACGTAGGTAATTGTAAGTACAGTTTTTACTATTTGAAGACTATTTGCTAGGACTAATTTGTTATCTTATTAAATTTATGACAAAAATATGTGTTGAAATCTTACTTATATTATAAACTAGCTGTTGCCCGCGACTTCGTCCGCGTGAATACCGGTTATGGGAGTTGGATAAATAATATTATAATATCGTTGAGGTTCAAAGTCAAAATCGATTCAGTTGTTTAGCTGTGAAAGCGTTACTGATAGATAAACAGAAAGAGTTATTTAAAAAACTGTTACAACAAAGCTGAAGTAAGCTAGGCACTATAATCTAGAAAGATAGCAATCAATATTAATTATTTGTAAATTGTATAATTAATCCTTAACTTTAGGCAAGCTATCCAAAGTTATTTAATAGGTATGTAAGATTAATTGTAAATTGATTGTTTTTCACTTAATAACTATTTCTATATCTTTCTAAAAATAATTAATGTACCACAGGTACTAACTTATTATTACCCGTAGTTTTGTCTTATTTTAACTTCTCTTTTACATGTTTATTACCACGTTACCTTTTTGTATTGATAAGAATTTTTATATAATTATGTAGCACATAGGATTGCCTATATACTCTAGTAATAAAATCCTATGTATATAAGGCTAAATATAAAATAAATAACAAAATATGTAAACTTGATTAGGGGAAAATTGTAAACTTGACTATATTTTTGATCTTTAAATTTAAATTGTTAATATTCTTAATTTAGGCTTGCTTGCATTTTGTAGCAATTAAAATTGTCCATCTTTAATAAACATAACCCTTAATATAAGTTATAAACATAACAACGAATTGTAGAAATAACTCAGAATGTAAGAGAAAAACGAATTAAAATAAAATTTAAACTGCGGCTCTCTTTACGGTATTGCTCAGTTTTGGAGTCTAAACGGCAGTCTGAGAGATTGATATTGACTTCAATTAACAAACTCAAGATTTACTTTTTATCGTGCTCTTCATACTGCCTGCCTGAAAAATACCGCAACGAAGCCAAGTTATTATATCAAGTCACCACGAAGTTTAATTTCAAGATCCCATTGGTACTGCCCAACCTCCACATCTCCATACAGTCCACTGCTGGGTAGTATCAAGCAATGGTCCTTCGAGAGCCGGATCTCTGAAGATTGCGTCAAACCTAGTGAAGCCTTCGTGGAGTCTTCGTGGTGGCGTCGAAGAGTCTCCGTGGTGCCGTCGTGCGCAAGTCTTCGTGGTGGCGTCGAAGAATCTTCGTGGAGCCGTCGTGTGCAGTCTCCGTGGTGCCGTCGTGGTGTCGTCGTGAAGCCGTGAAGATCGAGAGGCAAGACGGACAGCGCTGGAAGAAGCCATCACGCGGCCACCTAGCGGTGTTAAACGGCCATCAAACAGCGTGCGTTAATGCCATTTATGGTAGTGTGGGTTACCAGACGCGCCCACGAGTCCACAGGGCTCAATAGTCTGACCTCGCTGGTAAGGTTCTATTGCTGAGGGTTTCTCAGAGCTGTTTTACGGCCTCGAGGAAGCTGACGAGTTGGGTTGTTCCTACCCTTCTCCGAGCAGCCCAAGGTGGTAGCGCTCTCTGCCAGGTGGTTCCCCTACCCGCCCTATCCTATTTCCACCCTCGGCTGACGTCATCACGCTAGGAAGTCAGTCGAACTGCTAGTGTTAGGAAATAGGTATTGTAAGTTAGGGTTTTTATTGTGTTTAGTGAATATTTAGATTAGGGAACCCCCTCGTAGCACCATGTCGGACGGAAAGAAGCTAAGGTCAGGCAAGAAAACCGGTACACCATTGGACAGTGAAACATCAGGAACCACAGAGACCAATACGTGGAGCCATGGGACCGGCACAGAAGAGCAGTCACGCAATAGCACGCAACAAAGTAGCGAACAGGTGACAGAATCGAGCGGAAATATAGAAGTAACGGAAGTGTTAGTGCAAACGTTAGCAAACAGTGCACCCGGGACGGTTGTAGGTATGCCTGTCGCGAGTGATAGGCCCGGAATCGATATATCTACTTCGCAGTCTAGTAAATTATCTCAGATTAAGGCGCAGTTAGAACTTAGGGCCTCCGAATTAGAACGGGCGCGGGCGGCAACCGCATATGCTGAGACTCGTTTGGAGTTAGCCAGATTCGAACTGGCAACTGTTGAAAACTCCAACGAGGCGGATGTCACCCCCGAACCTATTGACGGTAGGGTTCATAGTTGGATCAATGATCAAAATAACGCGCGAGTAATTTGCGAACGGGAATGTAGGGCACAACCGGCTAGCGTACCTCCGTGTGTAAACGTTCAGATGTCTCACCCAGTTAAGAGTCGCGAAAATATTAGTGATGAAAGCGGCATGTCGGCGCTAGCCGACGCGATAGTAAAGGCAGTCAATCTTAGTAAGTCAAACAGTCAATACCTAAATTTATGGAAGAGTTGCCCTATTTCGAGGGCAACATATCTGAGTGGATTCCATTTAAATCCGTGTTTATAGACACTCAGAACTCTTACACGGGAGTTCAAAACGTAGCTAGGCTTCGTAAGGCGCTCCGCGGCCATGCTAGAGAAACCGTGCGGTCTTTAATGTATACTAGCATCGAACCAAGTGCTATAATGGAAACATTAGAAAGACGTTACGGTAGGCCGGAAATGTTGATATTATCGGAGTTAGAGTCTTTAAAAAAGCTACCCCGCATGTCAGAAGACGGGAAAAATATTACGATGTATGCTAGCAAGGTAGCTAACACCGTCGCCTCGATTAAAACTTTAAATCAACCTCAATATTTATACTCACCAGAGTTAGTAAGTAGAGTTATAGATAAATTGAGCGTAATTTTAAAATATAAATGGTTCGAATTTAAATCAATGTATGCCGACATACCAGAATTAGTTTTATTGTCACAATTTTTAAATAAAATGGCAGATCAGTGCGGTGCTATGTTTTCATACAATTTAAATAGGGAAGAACGCGCCTTTAGTCGGCAACCGAGGCCGGTTAACGCCGTGAAAACATACAAACATCGCTCGCGTTCATACAGTAGCGACTCATCATGCCCGTCGGAAAATGAGCGCGAAACGAAAAAGGCAACCGTTGCTGCAGTGGCTCACCGAAAGAGTTTAAATAAAAAACGCAACTCGAAACCCCCACAAGCCACACCTTGCCACGATAAAGTCGATAAGGGCAAGTGCGCATTGTGCGGGGGTACTCACTTGATAAAAGAGTGTGCGGATTTTGCCAAATTAAACGTCGCAAAACGGTGGGAAACAGCAAAGAGCAACAGGCTGTGCTTTAGATGTTTAAATGAAGCACACAAACGCATAATGAGATGCAAATATAAACCGTGCGGCATAAATGGTTGTGAAGCGTCGCATCATCGCCTTCTACATCACGGGCAGGAATCGAACCCGGGAACTGCGGATGCGACGATAAACTCGGTTAACCACGTTAGCGCGTCAACCACGTACCTTAAGATTTTACCGGTTGAGCTGAGTGGGCCGTTAGGTACAGTCACCACACACGCCTTGTTAGACGAAGGGTCAACAATGACGTTGATAGAGCGGGATGTGGCTCACAAAGTAGTGTCGCCCGGTAGGCCGGAACAGCTCACCATCGAAGCTGTCTGCGGTAGTAAAACAAATGACTCGGAGTCAACAAGGGTTAAGCTGAACATCCGAGGCATATGTAGCCGCGAGCTAGAAACCATGACCGCGCACACGATAAGCGCTTTGAGCCTCGCTCCGCAAGAAATAAACCGCGAATTAATAATGCAGTGTGAACATCTCATAGAATTAGAGGACGAGTTGTGTTATAGTCAAGCCAGGCCAACCATAATTATAGGCCAAGATAACTGGCATTTAATAGTTTCGCGCCAATTACGCGTTGGAAACAAAACACAACCCGTAGCCTCGTTCACTAAATTAGGTTGGGTTCTACACGGACAGAACTCACAGCCGCGTAGGTACCTAGGTACGGTAAGCCACGTTAGGCATGTGACCAACGAGGATGCCGTATTAGAACTCGTTAAAGAGCATTTTAGTATAGAATCATTAGGAATCGAACCGCGCAAACAGGAAAAAGATCCCGAGGTACGGGCTCTAAAGTTGTTAGATTCTACATGCGCGAAGTTACCTAACGAGAATAGATACGAGGTAGGGTTGCTATGGCGATCGGACGATGAGGTAATGCCCGATAACCGCCAACAAGCCCTCAGCCGTCTGTATAACCTCGAAAAGAAATTAGATAAAGATACGTCTTTAAAAGCGGAGTATATTAAACAGATAAAAAACCTTATCGAAAAAGGTTACGCCGAAATAGTCGAGGCACCGTCGTCATCACCGCGTTTATGGTATTTACCACACTTTGCTGTGACGCACCCACAAAAGGGTAAAGTAAGGCTAGTTTTCGACGCCGCGTGTAGAACAGCCGGTAAATGCCTAAATGACGCACTCGTAGCGGGTCCCGACTTATTGCAGTCACTTTTCGGCGTATTAATTCGCTTCCGCGAAGGCCAAGTAGCAGTTGTGGCAGACATTAAAGACATGTTTTTACGAATAAAAATAATTAAGCGCGATCGTGACAGTCTACGATTTTTATGGAGGGGCGAGGACCGCAGTACACCGCCTAGGGAATATCGTATGACATCCTTAATATTCGGCGCCGCATCATCTCCATGTACTGCGATATACGTTAAAAATAAAAACGCAGACTGCCATAAGCAGGATTACCCGGAGGTCGCGCGCGCTACAGTCAGGAATTTTACATGGACGATTATCTCGGAGTATTCGATACAGTAGAGCAGGCAAAATCTACAGTAGTGAACATGTGCAAAGTACATGCTAACGCGTCGTTCGAGTTACGCGGGTGGGCATCGAACGAGCCCGACGCAATCAGTGGTGTAATCGACACGAAAAATAGCCAGTCGTCATGTCAGTATTCGATCCGTTAGGGCTAGCCGCACCGATCACGATAGCGGGCAAAATGCTCATTCAAGATGTCTGGCGCGCTGGGATAGGTTGGGATGAAACAGTGTCATTCGACCAGCATGTTAGGTGGAAAGCGTGGTTACAAAACCTAAACTTGTTAAAAGATTTAAGTATCCCGCGCTATATACCTAAACCCTCTAACGAGGGGGAGTTACACGTGTTCTGTGACGCGAGCGAGAAAGGCTACGCCGCCGCGGTCTATATAGTCACCGAAAGAAACGGTACGCGACAATCACACTTGCTCGCAGCTAAAGCACGAGTCACGCCACTTAAGCCGATATCAATACCGCGATTAGAGCTCCAAGCCGCGACGTTAGGTTGTAGGTTAGCTCACTCCATTAAGAAGGAGACCGACTACTATATAGGCAAATGTACTTATTGGACCGACTCTAGAACCGTTTTAGCATGGATAAAAGCAGACCCGCGAACTTTCAAATCCTTCGTAGCTCATAGGTTGGCGGAAATTTAAAGCCTAACGGCACCCGTAGATTGGCGTTGGGTACCTACGTCGGATAACGTAGCTGACGATGCTACGAGAGGTACACTAACCCAATTCAATTCGAGTCACAGGTGGTTTACGGGACCAGCATTTCTAACACGCGAACAAAAGGACTGGCCTGTTATACGAACGTCAACGAAAATCGAGTCAACTGGGGAGGAACGTAAACCTGTAAATACGGTAATAATTAGCAAAACATACGATCACTTACCCGATCCCTCGCGATTTTCATCGTATAATAGATTGTTGCGTGCTACAGCGAGGCTGCTACTCGCAGCTGAGGTATTTAAAACCCAAAGGCTACGAGAATCACAGTCAAGAACAAAAGATGTTTCAACGAAACACTTACTCATAGCCGAGAGAATATTGATCCATAGATGTCAAGAGGAATCTTTCCATGAAGAGAGAAGACGTCAAGTGAAAAACGAACCCGTGCCACGCAGCTCGAAGCTCAAACGCCTGGCAGTGAAATTGCAAGACGACGGCTTGATAAGCCTAGATGGCCGGTACAGGTTAAACGGCCCGTCGAACCAAGAGCAGCCGCTGATATTAGATGCAAAACACGCAATCACGCGCCTACTCATTCATCACTACCACGCTCAGTTCAATCACGGCAACCACTACACCGTGATAAATGAGATACAACAAAAGTTCCATATCATAGGACTACGAAACTACATAAAAAACATACGAAGCAAATGCCAGTGGTGCATAGTGCACAGAGCCAAGCCAACGAGCGTCCAAGAAGGTAACTTACCACCAGAACGTCTACGTCACCATCAACCACCGTTCACAGCAACAGGGGTAGATTATTTCGGTCCCATGACAGTCACAATAGGACGTCGAACCGAAAAGCGATGGGGCGCACTGTACACCTGCCTAACCACTAGGGCAGTACATATCGAATTGGCTAGCACTCTTTCGGCCTCTTCGATGATACTTACTCTACGAAGATTTATGTCACGCCGCGGCACCCCAACTGTCATATACAGCGACAACGGGACGAACTTCGTCGGCGCCGAGCGTGAAATAAGAGAAGCTTTAGATGAATCTACAGTAGAGAGCTTCGCCACCACAAAACGTATCGTGTGGAAACGAATACCACCAGGTGCCCCCAACATGGGCGGAGCATGGGAATCCTTAGTAAAGTCAATTAAACGTGCCTTAACCGCCACATTAAAAAGTAGAGTTCCACATGAGGAAGTACTTTACACGCTGCTTCTAGAAGCTGAGCACATAGTGAACTCGAGGCCACTGACACCAATCAGTTCAGACTTGTCAGAAGAAGCACTGACACCGAACCACTTTTTAATACAACGATCAAGTGGGATGACTCCTTTTGGCAGCTTCCATGACCAAAAGACACGTGCTAATTCATGGCAGGATACACAAGTACTAGCCGACCGGTTCTGGAAGAAATGGCTCGAAGAATTCAAACCTTTATTGTTACCAAGAAGAAACAATAATTCACACGGTATCGAGTTGATACACGGCGACGTCGTTCTCATAGTAGACAACACTATGCCAAGATGTACATGGCCAAGAGGCCAAATTAATAATACTTACCCTGGTCCAGATGGTAAAGTACGCACTGTAGAAGTCAGAACGTCCGCAGGATTAATCCGCCGCCCAGTATCGCGTATCATCCTTCTCGACCGACCTAGCCTACAAAAAACGGTGCTTGCGCACGAGGGGGAGACTGAAGTAAGCTAGGTACTATAATCTAGAAAGATAGCAATCAATATTAATTATTTGTAAATTGTATAATTAATCCTTAACTTTAGGCAAGCTATCCAAAGTTATTTAATAGGTATGTAAGATTAATTGTAAATTGATTGTTTTTCACTTAATAACTATTTCTATATCTTTCTAAAAATAATTAATGTACCACAGGTACTAACTTATTATTACCCGTAGTTTTGTCTTATTTTAACTTCTCTTTTACATGTTTATTACCACGTTACCTTTTTGTATTGATAAGAATTTTTATATAATTATGTAGCACATAGGATTGCCTATATACTCTAGTAATATAATCCTATGTATATAAGGCTAAATATAAAATAAATAACAAAATATGTAAACTTGATTAGGGGAAAATTGTAAACTTGACTATATTTTTGATCTTTAAATTTAAATTGTTAATATTCTTAATTTAGGCTTGCTTGCATTTTGTAGCAATTAAAATTGTCCATCTTTAATAAACATAACCCTTAATATAAGTTATAAACATAACAACGAATTGTAGAAATAACTCAGTATGTAAGAGAAAAACGAATTAAAATAAAATTTAAACTGCGGCTCTCTTTACGGTATTGCTCAGTTTTGGAGTCTAAACGGCAGTCTGAGAGATTGATATTGACTTCAATTAACAAACTCAAGATTTACTTATTATCGTGCTCTTCATACTGCCTGCCTGAAAAATACCGCAACGAAGCCAAGTTATTATATCAAGTCACCACGAAGTTTAATTTCAAGATCCCATTGGTACTGCCCAACCTCCACATCTCCATACAGTCCACTGCTGGGTAGTATCAACCAAAAGCTGTCATTCGCAGTTTCACCTAGGTTTTGTGAAAAAGACCTACAAAAAATAAAATAGAGAAAGTAACCTACAAAAAGTATATACCAAACAGGAATACCCTACGAAAGGCACACTGGGTAAAAGTAAGGCTGCAAACTGGACGGCAGCGACAGCGAGAGCGACAGCGGCGCGGGCAGCGACGCGACGCGACGCGGGGAATCTGCGGGGCTAGCACGCTACCGTCGACAATGATAAATCGGGCCTTTTATCGATATTTTCTTAGAATATGGTATTCAGTGTTAGTAATTTATTAAGACTATGACATATTTGGTTCTGTAGTCTTAATCATGGTATCAAATCGAGTAATTCTATCTATTATGGTGCGCATATTAGCTTATTCTAGCCACCGCGCGCGGTTTTACCCGCGTAACTTTTAATCCCGTGGGAATTTCGGGATAAAATATAGCCTATAACCTTCCTCAAGAGTTGGGCTATCAAATGCAAAAATAATTTTTCAAATCCCACTTGTTGTTTCTGAGATTAACGCGTTTAAACAAACAAACAAAAAAACAAACTCTTCAGCTTTATATATTAGTATAGATAATAGGATAAAATAACAAAATAATATTTATCTTGTCGATTCGACTATTTATCGATGGTTGCTAGCCCTGCTAGGCCGTTCTCGACGCCAGCGGGCGCCCGAGCGATTTGTCGCGGTTTCATACAAACTCAATACTTTCTATCGTGTCGCGGAAATCGCTGCTCGCGTCGCTGCCCGCGCCGCTGCCGCTCTCGCTGTCGCTGCCGTCCAGTTTGCAGCCTTATGGGGGTATGTATAAGAGTAGGTTTATATGTATTATATCGGGACGCGGAGACAAGTGAAACGCTTGTTGGTTGACAACGCACTGTTTTATTCAACTAAAACTAACTTACTTACTACCTACATACACAACACTCCTCACCCCTATTTAATGAGTAGGTATATTATCAATCGTTTTCTTCCTGAGCCTCATAGAATTCTTCTCTTCGTCTCGACGTGCCAGAGACCTGCAACGGAGTGCCGGGCGAGGGCGGCGCCGAGTCGGCCGGCGCGACATTCGCCAGTGGAGATGGCGGCGGCGACGGCTCCAGGCTCGCCGAGGACGTCGCGGCGGTAGTGGCGAGACTCTCATCCTGTTCCTCCCCCACACTAACGAAGTCACGGGGCCTGGACTCGACCTCGGAAACAGAACTGCTGGCACCGACGCGATGGGAATTCCAAGTTAAACTGGCTGTAGCCGATCCGTAATTATTTGAACACAGCTGATTTTTGTGTTTCTTAATAACTTGCGAAGTTTCACAGTCTTTTATCAAGTATACCACTTTACCTAGTCTTTTTATCACTGTACCATTCACCCATTTAAAGTTATTGTTACTTATATTCTTTTTATACAAAATCGATTGTCCTATTAGAAAGTATTGTTTATTTTTACCACCATACGACTTACAGCAAAGACTGTTTATTTTTTACATATTGACTACTGGCCGTGGACGATAGTAGCGACGGATTAATTAAATCCAAATGCGATCGGAGTTTTCTTCCAAAAACTAGTTCAGCTGGTGATGAACCTGTGGTAGAATGAACCGAGTTCCGGTAGTCGAAAAGATATTTATATAAATGCTTCTTCGAATGTTTTGAGCTACCCGATACTAATATACTGGTTTTAAGACCCTTTTTTAAAATTTTTACGTAGCTCTCTGCCTGGCCGTTACTTGCTGGATGGTAAGCAGGACTTGTCATGTGTTTTATACCATTGTTACTACAGAAGTCTTGAAATACCTGAGAAGTGAAAGATGTGCCATTGTCACTTACCAATATTTGTGGTAACCCGAAACGCGTGAAAAAATCACCTAGTTTGTTAACTAAACATGTACTTGTTATATTATTATTCATATCATACACTTCCAACCATTTACTGTATGCATCCACGACGACTAGGTACATGTGGTTATAAAATTGACCTAAAAAGTCTATATGTATTCGCTGAAATGGCTGCGACGGGTAGGGCCACGGCGCTAGCGGGGCGCGGGGCGGGGACGCTCGAACTGCCTTACATACTTCGCAGCTACCTATCAAAACTTCTAACTGTTTATCTAGGCTGGGAAACCAAAAACGTGATCGAGCTTCCGCTTTAGTTTTGACAATTCCCAAATGAGGCTTCTGTAATTCTGTTATCAAACGTTGCCTTAACGATGTGGGAATAATTATTTTATGCCCTCTCATTAAATATCCATTTTCAAAAGACAGTTGATATCTACAAAAGAAGTAGGGTTTCAACAACAGATCATCAATTTTTTTAGGCCAGCCATGTAGTACGAAGTGAATAACTTTCCTTAAAGTTACATCATTTCCAGTCTCCTGCAGGATTTGCTTAGCTGTGACCGGCGGCGGCGTATTGCCAGCGCACTCTGCGACGAACCGAACGTACGTAGCGGGATCGTAAAGCGCGGCGGCTGCATCCGCGCAGCTCGCCGACTCTGTGCCTAATGAGCATGTGCAAGACGGTTGACTTTCGATTGTGCCCGGTAAGCTCGCACGTGATAGAAAATCTGCCGTGTTATCACAACTTTTTATATATTCTATCTTATAGTTGTATGCACTTAGAAACAATGCATACCTTTGTAACAGGTTTGCCGATACTTCCGGGATGCCTTTATGTTGGCCAAATATAGCAAGAAGAGGTTTGTGATCAGTTTTAAGTATAAACGGAGTCGATCTGCCAAATAAATATTGATGGAATCTACGAACTCCGAATATTATTGCCGTTGCTTCCTTTTGGATTTGTGAATAACTTTTTTCTGCCGTGTTTAATGTTCTAGATGCGAAAGATATGGGTCTTTCGACCCCGTTTTTATCACTTTGTGATAAAATTGCACCCAGTCCAGTCGGAGAAGCATCAACGGTTAATACTAAATTAGAGTTAGGATTAAAATGCGTTAAAACGGAATCGGAAGCTAAATGTTTTTTTATAGAATTAAATGCTTTTATGTGTTCGCCCGTCCATTGCCGTTTATTATTTTACTTTAATAAATCGTATAATGGGCTTAAAATCATCGATGCATTAGGTACGAAATTTCTATAATAATTTACTAGCCCTAAGAAAGATTGAAGCTGACTAACATTTCTCGGTTCACTAGCTTCTAAAATAGCCTTAACCTTTTCTGGGGATTTTTTTAAACCTTTTTTTATTAATTATATACTCTAAATAACTAACTTCATCCATGAAAAATTGACACTTATCTTTTTGTAAGGTAAGCCCAGCATCCTGTAACCTATTCAACACAGCATTTAGCCTAGACAAATGTTCTTCCCTACTACTTCCGGTAATGAGTACGTCATCTAATAGGCATAGAACGCCGTCCAGTCCAGAGAGTACACAATCCATTGCTCGTTGGAATATAGCCGGCGCACTGGCCAGCCCGAACACCATACGAGTATATTTGAATAGCCTGCGGCAGGTATTGATGCAGGTTATCTTTTGTGAGTCATTATGTAATGAAAACTGATTGTAAGCCATAGATAAATCTAACTTTGAAAACTGGATGCCCCCGTGTAGCTTTGCAAATAATTCCTTTATTGTGGGCAGTGGATAATGTTCAATAACTAATTGTTTATTTATAGTAACAGAGTAATCTGCACAGATCCGAACAGTTCCGTCGCGTTTCAGTACCGGCACAATCGGTGACGCATACTCTGAGTGTTCCACCATTTTTTTTTCTTGAAGGTACGTGGGTAGACTCGACGCCAATATTATATCGGGACGCGGAGACAAGTGAAACGCTTGCTGGTTGACAACGCACTGTTTTATTCAACTAAAACTAACCAATACATTACAAAGGCACATTCTAGGTAAAGCTATATTACTGTAAAGTTTCATAAAAATCCATTCGGTAGGTTTTGCGTGAAAGAGTAGCAAAAATCCATCCGTCTAGCCATTAACAGTGTATAATATGTTTAGTAACCTATATGTTTGGCTGTTTTTCACGGTCAAACGGCTTAGCCAATTTTAATGTAATTTGTTATGGTAGCTCATAAAGTCCTGTGTTGAGTTATGACACATACATCACTTTTTATTCTGAAGAATTCTACGGGATCTGACTTCCAAGAGGCAGAAACGATCAATAAAGAAAACCTAAACGATACTGAGTTCCATTATTTTACGTTTAACTTTTTTACAATATATAGAATCTCTGTATGTACACTACCTACATTAAATTTAGCAAGAAGCTTTATTTATTAATGGTTTAGCCCTATCAACATAGTTAACTTTTCTACTACATACCAACTATCTTTCGGATTTATTATAATATTATATGTCAGCCTGATGTCAGCAGAATAGAACAACTTACTTTTTTTTCATTTCTTAATAACCTTACATATTTTTTTTGTAAAAATATTTCATGTTCACACGTTATTGTTTACTGTTTTATATATACATATGTATATTATAAAGATAGATGCATGGTAAAGATTGATACAAAATAAAAAAAATATAATAAAAAAAAAATTACGCGAGCAGGATCGAACCCACGACCTTAGACTCATGGTCGGTCTACGCGCAACTGAGCTATGAGTACTTCTGATCTGTATGCCGAACATCTCCACCATATTCTAGTAACTTTTAGGCATAACTTTTAAAAATCTATTACAATTTTTTTAGATCCTAGATTTTTTTTATGTCTGCAGAATCTGCTCATCATCCTGGACAACTTTTGTTAAGGCCTCATATCTATATTTCTTACGGTTTTGATGATCCCTTAAGGGTTCTGCATCAGGTGTTCCAGTAACCGAAATAAAATATACCCTATATGTTGCCCCGGCTTCACAGCTATACATCAAAAAAAGTTTCATTCAAATCCGTCCAGCGGTTCCAGAGATTAGCGTGTGCAAACAGACAAACTTACAAACAAACAGACAAAATTTTTTTTTTCAGATTCTTACTCTTTTTTCGTTTCTTTATAACCCTAGATAATTTTTTTTGTAAAAATATTAAATGTACAGACACTTTTTTTTTTACTGTTTTATTATATGTATATTGATATGAAAGTTTCAATGTACGGATGGCGGCAATCAATCACGGCAGAGCGACTCAACGGATTTGGATGAAATTTGACAAAGTGATATTTATTTATTCTTTATTGTACAAATTATATTTACATAGTTAACAAAAATACAATAGAGTACAGTTGGCGGCCTTATCAACAAAACATGAACTCTTCCAGGCAACCTTTTCGACAAGATAAGGACAATTTTCTTAGTAATAACAAGAAAGTAAATTTAAAGCTATACATATATAAAGCTATATATATATGTACCCATGTACCCATATATATGTACCCATTCGGCAAATGTTGATCAGACGGGTTGTAGCATCAGTTAATTGTTGATCACATAGCAATTGTTGATCAAAACAGTTTTTGTTGATCTAATCTATGATTAGATCCAATTTGATCAACAATTGCTGACCCTGTAGCGACACAAATAAGAACTACTCATTGCATTATTTATACAAATCCGCTCCATCAATAATTGTTGATCTGATTCAAATGGACCAACCAGAGGTCACCATTGCTATGATTGATTGGTTTTGTTATGCGCTGTTGCCACTTCGCTTCGCTATCTATACGCCATGATGAAAGCAAGACAGTCAGGCCTATTACGGTTCTTTCATGACATGACATAATAAAGAAGATTTCTATGATACAATGATCAACAATTGCGACATAAAGAATAAACGAAGTCCCTTTACATTTGCATGCAAGAGGCGTTGCATTACCTTTTAAAATTCAATCATCAATCAAGTTTCAATCATCGTCTATGACTTAATAACGTCAATTGAAAAAGGTGAGATCGCACCCACCTCTATGATATGTTGGTTTCTTGATTTCATTTGTGTTCTTCCATTTCGTTTGCTTTCATAAATAAATACTTTATTATTATATATGGGGGTTATTGTATTCAATTTACATGGTATACCAAATAATGATCGTATGATAAGTTTTAAGGCCACTCCACATTCTCGCGAGAATCTCGCGAGTCGTTAATATAATTATCTTCATACATAGAATATAAAGCCTTGAGATCAATATGTTTTTATCACAATTTATCTTTATTTGTTAGTAAATAAAACATATTAAATATTAATTTTTATCTTCCTGGACCATTTTCAATACTAACAATATAAAAAAAATTAACAAAAACTCTTAAAATCTATTACGAGTTACTTCAAAAATCTCTCTCTCTCTAAAGGGAGTTATGCGGGTGAAACAGCGGACACAAGCGGCCTGTCAATGCATTCAGTCATTCAACTAACCATTCGAATGCTTTCTTTCAGGCCATTCGGCCATATTGAGGTTAACCATCGTTAGTAATAACGAATATTAGAAGTATCATTCGACTCAGGACGTTTGTATATTACTATCGTTCAATTCGAATATTCAAGTCAGTATTAGTAGTTTATTCGACTGATATGATAATTCGCAGACGCGCATCGCTGAGATATACTCTGCGATGTAACCGTTTAAATCGGCGGCTCGCTTGTTACTGAGAAACATGCGATCGTGACTCCTACACAAAACTCCAAACTCCCCACAAACCCCAAAACCCACAAAAAGTAGAGAAAAATGAGAGAAATTGAGTAGAATACGAGTATTGATTTCTCGGGAGATTCTCGCGAGAATGTTGAGCGGCCTTAACGTCAAAACTATTTCATATCATCGCATGGTTTTGAGATCCATAATAGGCCTGAGTGTTATGTTACGGCATGTACAGTAGGAGCTAGGTTCTCCATAAGATTCGATAACTTTTTTTTTATTACAGCCTTCTTTTTTTCACCTGTCCCATTGTCTGTAATCAAATCTTGCAAGTTAAATTTGACACAATTCCCGGTTTCCGATTGAGTAAAAATTTTGCACGCATATGTATATCGCGCGACAATGTAATATTATGATGACATGGAGCTGATCTAATGATGGAGCTGGAACGTGGCCATAGGAACTCCGTTATAATACGACATAACCCTATCGAGTTTGGGCTCGTATGATTCGTCTCGATGAGTACTTTGTCTGTAGATAGTATCCAGGGTCTGATGATGAAGCTGGAAGGTGGCCATAGGAAGTCCGTAATAAAATGACACAATCCCATCGAGTTTGTGCTCGTTTGATTAGTCTTGATGAGTACTTTGGACCTAAATGGTATCCAGGGTCTGATGATGAAGCTGGAAGGTGGCCATAGGAAGTCCGTAATAAAACGACACAATCCCATCGAGTTTGGGCTCGTTTGATTCGTCTTGACGAGTACTTTCGTCCTAGATAATATCCATATGATATGCAACTCCATCAGATTAAATAAAATGAATTCGTTCCATTTGTTATGAATGTATATTCTATTTGATTAGATGGATGACCCAATGCCAAGGTGAGCATGTGCCGAAAGCTGAATGGTATGAGGGTGTATGAACATGTCATATCACTAATGTTGCGCCTCAGGGTACCAGGGCGAACCCTGTTGTACTGAAGCTCTCTTCCCCCTACAATGGACCTCTGGGGGAAACTACGCCGTAGTAAATCCCGAATCATAAATACTAAAAAGTAAATAAACAAAATGTTTTTTTAAATTAGCTTTTATTACTTGTATATAAAATGAACTAAAAGGTTAAAACTAATTTAATTCTGATAAGAAATACGAGTATACTATTTTATAGGTACCTACACTAAAACCAAATTTATTTTTTAATAGAAGATTGTTATATAGGTATTTGACGGCTAGAGAAATAATAAAGAGGGTGTAACGTGCTTTGATTTTTATTAACCTTTTAAGATTTATCCAAGATAAAATTAACAAAGAAACAAAAACAATAACAAAAATAAAACTTCTTCTTAATACTTTAATTTTAAGTACTATTTTCTTCAGATTTTTTTAAATCAAGTAATCCACAGTCTAAAAAAATAAAAACTAAACCTTGTACTAACTTAAGGAAGTAACTTAGCGAATTCTTCAGAAACATGTTGAGGATACTTAGGCTCTTCTAGACGTTGGGACTTATAGTATGTAGATATGGGTAACTCAAAAAAAAAATTTGAACTGCAGATCAGATCACAGATCAAATAGTTGAATCAGATCATTGAGCTGCCTCACAGATCAGATTAATTTGCGATTATAAGGTAAATTTTACAATGTGAGCTGGTGGTCGGTCGGTCGTTAGCTTTGAGCGTCAGCGCGACTATGCTTCGAATGATCTGACTGATACAATAATAATCTTACTAATATGTGCTTGTCTTAAAATTCCATTTTATAGTAGTCGTGAAACGTAATGTTCACAGGCGAATGGATTAGGTAGCAAAAGGAAATGGACTTTGACCTCAGATAGTGTTATTAATTAAATTATACAGTAAGTCCGTGGGGCACTGTGGTTAAAGAGCCCCGGCTTTAACATCGCGAGGTCGCGGGTTCGATCCCCGCATGTGTTTCGGATGTATAAATTTATTTAGATAATACCTAAGAGATATTACGTAAGTTAACTCTATTACGCTACATAGTAACTTGTCGTAACCCATAATAATGACATGACAAACAAAGAAGGCAGTTTAACTTTAAGGATAATCCTTTTGTAACGTTCAGTTCAAAAGTCAGTAACTTTCGTAATAAATAAATAAACTTTCTTATGTCAAAATATGTAACTGTCATGATTGTCAAGTGAATGGTTGAAGGATTTGGGATCTTTGGACTATGGTTTGGAGAGGAGGGATAATTGAGAATTTGGTCAGTCGGACTAGAGGCTTACGAGCGAGCGGTCATCATATTGAATTGTTTTAAAGTGTACGTATTGGAATAATTTGTATTCATTTTATATTGAATTGTAAGGCAAAAGTCAGCCAATAAACTGTTGAACAATGCTCACAACAAATCATTAAGGAATCTTCCTATTTGAGTAAGTTAGTAAGTAAGTACCAACTTTATTTGAAACAAATTTTCTGACATGCCAACTAAATAATTATAATTTCGGAGGCGTCACTATGGCTCCGGTACGGTGACTCACCGGTCAGAGCGCCTGCCCAAGCGGAGACTTGGGTTCGATTCCCGGTCGAGCGATTTTATTTTGTATTTTCCTATCTTTACGAGATTAGGTATTCAATAAACATTATAAAATGGAAAAACTTATCATTGTTTCTAAAATATACCTAAATAAATAATGGATAATATAGCTCTAAAGCAATAACGCAAGGCGCAACATGCAATATCGACGGCCTGTTTTGGTTTGTAGTGTAGATTAGCCTTGCTTTCCATGTCAGAGGGTCACGGGTTCAAAACCTGGCCGAGCGAGAGCGGATATTGATATTTTCTTTCTAGTCATGGATATATAGGTAGGTATGTATGTTTATTATTTAAATTATGAATCTGATATTTATGTGCCTTTATACTTAATTATTGTAAAAATAATACCTTTAAATTTGTCAAACGTGACATCAGATGGTTTTTATAGCCTCTGGTGTTCTGCCTACCCCCTTAGGGATACAGGCGTGAAGTTATGCATGTATGTAAAATTCAAGATATATATCTAATATATCTATCCTACATCTTTTTTACATTTCTCGAGTTTTTATCCGTTATCTAATCTAAGTACCCAGTATCCATTATACAAGTTTTTAAAGATGCTTCATTTTATCCTGATAATGTGGTGTGATGGTTAAGAATATTTATATTTGTAACTAGCTGCTGCCCGCGACGTCGTCTGCGTGAACGCTATGCAGCACCAAACGCACCTACGATTATAACACTGCTAGCGTGATAATATGTAGCCTATATGTTGACCCGACTTCTTAACTATCTTCATGCCAAATTTGAAGTAAATCCATGCAGTACTTTTTGAGTTTATCCCGGAAAGACAAACAGACAAACAGACAAAAATTCTAAAAACTATATTTTTTGTTTCTGTTTCGATTGTAGATCATACCCCAAGTATTCTTTTAAAAAAATATTCAATGTACAGTTTTGACTTTCCTACCATTTTATTATATGTAATATAGATAAGTACTTACCTACCTAAAATAAATAATTTGGAAGCCATCAGTCAAGGTGCGATGGCGCCAGGTTGGTTAATTTTATTTTATTTGGACCTATCTTTTGCCCGCAGCTTCGCTCTTGTAACTCAGATTATTAAAGTTAACTTCTTCTTGCATCTCTCTATGTGTAAAAAACGCATTAAAATTGTCAAGTACGTAGTTTAAAAGATCTAAGCATATACATAAATACAAACAAGACAGCGCTAAGCGACTTTATTTCAATTCAAAGTATCTATTTACCTACCTACCTACATAGGTACTTAAATTCAATTTATTTTATGTTAGTCCTTAGTTCTTAGATGTGAATTAAAGCTTTAGCAATTGAGACAATACAATAAGGAATTTACAAATACAAAACTTCTAACTAGGTAATTAAACATTACTTACACAAAATCACATCACATACTTACCTATCTACTTTATCTGTGATCTGTTCTGCATTCTGCAGCTCAAAAATTTTAGTTGAATCCTTGAGTCACTCCACTCATATCATAATTATATCTAAAAAATACGCAAAAATACATGTTGCCAAATTTGCACCCCAACCAAATGACTGTCTTCATCATATTGTACGGTCTACAACACTTTTATTGTTGCTATGTTGATTAGATTAGTGGAACGCGACGCGCCCCATAGTGCATGATGTGTTGTTGACTGTATCAATTTGTCATGCAACGTCGCATATTATCCTGATTTAACAATTACAAATTACAATCAACTTTGTTTGATTGAATTAAGAATATTAAGATTTCATTACATGAATGTTATGTGTATATTTATCGATCGATATTCTTATTTAGATAGGTACTTACATTAATGGATGCACTTATTAGCCTTTAAAAATTGTATCTATTTTGTGTTGGTAAATATTTACAAAAATACTATGTATGAATTGAAATTAATGTTTTTAGAAAGTTTTTTAAGTTTATTAGGTACCTACACAATAAAATTTTGGTTAGGCATACCGTCTTTTAATATGACAGTGAAGGAAGACTTCATAAGTAGGTACTTTTATAAATATTTTGCTAACGTATTTTATAGGTACAGGTAGTAAGTTATCTACTTACCTACCTAGTTGATAGTTTTGTGACAAAAAACCGTGATGTAGGCTATCTCGGTGCTAGGCTAGGTCATACAATCAACGATTATATTAAAAACAAACCAAATGTTCATCCAGCTCAAGAAGATGTTTGAAATACAAAACTTTTTTTAAAGCATAGGTACCTAAGTAAGAACCTATAAACATACCCACCTAAGTATATCTTGGTTTTAATAAGTTATTGCAAGATACGTATACATATTCCTACTATATACATATTCCACATAGATATGGTAGGTAAGTAGCCGCGAACGAGTCGAAATCTATTGAGTAAATTATACCTAGGTGTTTTTTTTTCATATACCTACCTACATACATACCTATAACATGTGAGCCTACAACTTTAGTAGGTAAGTATTAAGTTTTTTTTGTACTAACTTCAATCCGGCAGACGGGTACTGGATTCATCTGATGGTAAGTAGTATCTAGGCCTTTGGGTATCACTAATTGTAATCATTAAAAATATATATCTAATAAATTAATAAATAAAATCCCCAGATAATCACACCAACCACATCACCTCAATCAAAGTAAGCATAGTTTGTGTTATTATATACCATGTAGCGAACTAGGGGGAACCTAGAATTTGAAACACGCATAGGTACCTATAAATAAACGCCCAGACCCGGGACCTTTTTTTTCTTGTTCCGTCCAACTTTATGGCCATTTATGTTTCCTTTTTATTCATCGCTTCAATGGGGAGTTTTCTGACAACTCATAAAAATTAGTTCAAAAAACCTCTATAGATGGCACTTTTAAAAAGCCGAAGGCGTTAAGTCTGTAAACTATAATGTAGGTAAGTGGTATCTACCATCTATGGTTATTTATACGTTCAATTTCTGATACAGACATCAATTAATTTATTTTACTTTTAAAAACGCAGTGTGGAATAAATTCTTCGCCTTCGCCTTTTGTAAAGCGCCATCTATCGAAGCCTTTTGTACCAACTTTTTACAGTTTTGTTTTTTAATGAGCTGTCAGAAAACTCCCCATTATGAAGATCAATAGAAATTGTAAATAGCGCCATCGCAAATTAGTTACAGATCTTTTTAAAGGAAAATAAAATAAAATACAGATGTCAAAATTAGTTCCTGACAGCTGTCAAAATCTTAGCATTTCTTCCCGTACTATCTAATCAAAAATTAACTTTATTCAATGGACATAAGGTGCTGTCAGAGACATACTCTCTCTCACCGGCCACGCTTTAAATTTGTTTGAGCTGTGAGTCACCATTTTCGTTCGTGATCTGCTGATCAACAAATCAGTTTTATGTGGTCTGAATCATTGAGTCAGCTCAGATATGAGTTACACACCTCTAATAGTATGTAAACCTTCTAAGTACAACATAAACACGTTTCTGAAGAAATCGTTGAGTTACTCCTTAGCGCACTCTACAACTTTCTTATTAACATTATAAAAAAACATCAAAATTGTATTCTAAATAATTAATTAGCGGATAACAAATAATACTTAATCCATGGTTAAGGAAAAGAATATTATGGGGCCTGTTTCACAATCCTTAAGTAAGTGTCGAGATCGTAAGTTTGGTCATTTCTGACATAAGTCAAGTGCCTTACGATTGGGTTACTATACACTTACTTGTAAATTGTGAAACAGACTAACGCCCGAATACTGGAAAGTCACTCAAATGTATCAATCAGCTGAAGGGCATTTAAATTTAAGCGTCTCCCATATTTAACTGATATACACAAACGCCACTCAGACGATTTGTTATGATGCTCACGTAAGTGGCCCTGTGAGTAGCCGTCAAATATTTACATCATACAAACATTTACAGTGTTTCATTTTACGCCAGATCTAACTTGACTGTACAAATTAAAAGTTTACTAAAAACCTTTAAATGCCGTTTACTATTTGTCGCCATTAAATATATTTAAATAAATTTAAGACTTGACAATGTTCAATATAATTTTATGGTTAACTAGCTGCTGCCCGCGACGTCGTCTGCGTGAACGCTATGCAGCACCAAACGCACCTACGATAATAACACTGCTAGCGTGATAATATGTAGCCTATATGTTGACCCGACTTCTTAACTATCTTCATGCCAAATTTGAAGTAAATCCATGCAGTACTTTTTGAGTTTATCCCGGAAAGACAAACAGACAAACAGACAAACAGACAAACAGACAAAAATTCTAAAAACTATATTTTTTGTTTCTGTTTCGATTGTAGATCATACCCCAAGTATTCTTTTAAAAAAATATTCAATGTACAGTTTTGACTTTCCTACCATTTTATTATATGTATAGATTACAATAGAAAATCTGAGAAGGCGCGATTCCACATCAATTTTCAAAACATTTTGTTGAACTAAAAGAAACTGTATTCTAATTATAATAATATATTATGGAGACAATTAAAAAGAAATGTTTTTTTTTTTTATAAGTGACTAAACCCGCGTTTGACCTCAATCTCACCTGATGGTAAGTGACGATGAGGTCGAAGATGAAAGCACACGGGTTTAGGAAGGAACTGGCTCTTTATACAATATTGCCGGAACACATTACCGCCGGAGCGGTAACATTTGGCGGCAGACTTTATATAAAGGGTGGTCGCTAGCCAGGCGGACCCAGTGGTTGTAACTATACTAGCTCGGAAAAGAATATGCTGTTAGAATTAGTTAAAAAGTGAGCAAAAGTAACATTATTATCAATATACTATTTTCATAAAAATGTAGTTACATTGACTACTTGTTTACAAAAGTTAACCGCAAAGTTATAAGTATTTGGTGTATTGGCTGGAAAGCTCTACTTCTCCTAGTAGGCGGTTTTATCGACTCCCCAAACACGGACTCCAAGTAGTTTCGGTTTCTTTAGAAACACGAAAGCGCGCGAAACTCAGCATCGTTGTATGCATTGAGCATTTGATTATTTCGGCGGCGACTCACGTTCGGAGTTTCATGGTCTGAAAGACTAGATAGGGACGATAAAGACATTATTTTAATAATGTTTTTAAGTTTTTGCATTTATAATGCTCAATTATTCTTAAATAACCTCAATTTTCGGTTATTTAAACATTATTTTAACTTTATAGTACACACTTTTCACCGCAATTATAGATTTAGGAGACCTCTTGACCACTCTTAAACACAAGCGACGACGCTTAAATCAGTTTGACAGATCATTTAACAGCTAAAAAAAGTTGACTGACCGTCGAGTATACGAATTTTTCGTTAAGTGGTGCACATGTGGAGCCTGAGTACAACTTATTTGGAGGTCAACTTAAAACTAAGTGCATCTTAAAATTTGCGTTTGAGAATACGAATTTTTCGTATGAATGGTACTCAAAAATTTAAGCAGCATTTAAATATTTGAGAGACGTTCCAGTATTCGGGCATAAGGGTCTTTAGGTTATTTAGGATGTCTGGTAGAGATCGCTCTAGAGCGATAAGACCGCCTTTTGTACATTGTTATCCTTTTATGTTTATCTGTATTTTTTTTTAATAAACAATAAAGAGTAATTAATAAATAAATAAGGGCCTGCTAACTAAGGCCCATTCTTTTCTTTAACCATGAATTAAGTTTTATTTTGGTATCCGCTAAATGAGTACTATTCATTTTTAATTAGTCTCAAAATAAAGAATAAACATCTAACAAAATTTATGAATTTAAACATTTATCCAAGAAAAAGGTACTTAATAAAAAACATAATTTCCATAATTATGCACAATTTTTTTTCACTTTAAACTTTGATTTTTGTCTTCCGTGACATTTCCTTAATAAGATCAAAATACACTGGCTATCAAAACTAAGTACCTACCACACGCTAATCCTTACTATAGACATTAGTCTTGAAATAAAAAACATCTTGTGGTGAATTTCAACAATTTTCTATGAACTATAGTTAAATAATTAAATTGTGTTTCTGGCACTTATTATCTTGTGTACTTTAAAAGTTACTGCAATTTTCAAAGTTTGGTAGTTTTGACGGCCAGTGTACCTATATTCAACATGAAACATATCAAAAGTAATAATTTTAGAAGTCATATTTTACATGGTAATATATGTACATAGAGAAGTGAATTTAATTTAATGTAATGTAAGCTGCGAATATGGGTGTGAACTTGAAATAAATTATTTTTAATTTACTCTTTATTTAATTTTTTATTATAAATAATCAAATGGTATTTTTTTAAACACTCGTCCAGCAACAAAAATTAGCAACATTAATTAGCATTAGCAAAAGTTATAAAAGCAAAAGTTAATTAGTAATTTTAGCAGCACTTGGTTACATTTGTGATTTAGTTAAGGTGTAGAAAATTCAAATTCAAACTCAAGCGCTGACTGAACCGGTGATCTAGCGTCTATCTCATCTTGCGCTATCTTTTGTTTCGTTTGCGACGTTGCCACTCCGCAGCATCGGTGTACATTTCCGCTGCATTTGTTGATCTCCCAACGTTTATATTGATCAACAAAGTCACAAAAAGTGTAAAATAAATGGCGGTTACAAAACCAACAATTGCCGTGTAAGTTGGTGACAATCTAGAGTGTTTGCGACGTAGTTAGGCACTGGATCGCAATGAGGGGAATTCTTATATTCGAAGTATGGCACGATATTATCAAAATTATCTAAGCTACAAGCCTCTAAAGGTGGATCAACATTTAATGCATATTTCGGCCTGATCAACATTTGCCGTAAAGAGGACAATATATATATATATATATATATATATATATATATATATATATATATATATATATATATATATATATATATTACAATATACTGTCTACTTACTGTTTTATATTTTTTTGTTTGTTTACCTGTCAACTCTAAAATTCGTCATGTGGCTTATGTCGCTTTTCAGTACAGATAATTTATAAACTGTTATTAGGTTTCATATTTATTTCTCTTTCAATTATTTTTAAAATTATTACTATAATATATATGATTCTGAGACTTTTAGAAGAGACTTTTAGAAGCACATTTAGAAGCAAGAGTAGTATCTGCTCCACTTTTACAAAACCACAACAGCTGATCCAGAGACTAAAACCTCCTTAATACGAGAAGTGACAGACGCTGGCCGATGATAGAATGGATATCTCTCGAACATGAAAATTTACGTCTATCGAACGAATTTGGAGATTAAAAGGAGTGGTAATCCGCTCTCATGGCTTTTTCGAGATATAACACCTATCAGAGAAATAACGAGAGCCGACTGAAGATAAACAACAAAGTCTAATACAACAGTACACATATAAACGTTTAAACTCTTGGAGCTGTGGATTCCAGAAACTTTTGGACACCTACTCATTTTGGGAAGATCTTAAAAAAATCTATGGACTGTAAGTGAAATAGTGCCTTTTTGTATAACCTTGTAAGCTTTTATTTGTAAATATACTAATTTTAACTTTATTCTCTTTATTTCTTTTACCATCTTCTTTTAAATAGTAGGTTACTTAGGCTCTTACTCTAGGTAACTACAATATTATACAGGGTGTTATTTAATTAGAGCATAATCCTTTAAGGGTTATAGTACAGGTCATTTGCAAAATTTTTTTGGTATGGGCACTCATGTGCAAAAGTGAACCATTATTGAGATATTTTAATTTTAGTGTTTACTTGAAAAAATCATAGGTGGTGACTTAAAATGTTAAGATAAAAATAAAAACTCAAATGATATTTTAAGTAAATTATCATTCTCGTTATCTCAATTTTTTATATTTATGAGGGCCTAGTTACACATCCAGAGCAAAAAAATTTACAATAACAACGCTTTTTTAAACACATGCTCCCAAATTCAAGAACAGAAGAAAAAAAATATTAATATTTCATGCAAATTTGCCCCTTTAACACAAAAAGTCACTATGACATTTGTTTTGCATATTATAAAAAAAAATATCTACATTTCCTAAGCTTTCTAATGAGGTATACAACTTTTATACAAGTGTTCAAACACCAAAGATATCACACAAACAATGGAGCAGGGAGCAGGTAGAAAAAATAAAAGATTTGTACGAGGGGCGTTCAATGTATTCTCGGTATTGGGGTGATTTGATATTATTGTGGTTAGGTAATTTAAATATTTCATTAGCTAACTACAGTCCAGACCTGTGACTGTGACCAGTGACTTCTTTTTATTCCCAAAAAAGACCTCCGGGGAAAGTGATTTGTAAATCCGTTGTAAATGAGCATTTTTCGGGCCAAGAACAAATTTTTTTTTTAAGGGAATAGAAAAACTTATTTCGCGATCTAACAAATGTATTGATATCATGGGAGACTAAATTGAAAAATAAATTATTTTCAAGATTTTATCTTTTCGTCACCTGTTACAATGTGCCACACCAAATTTGAAGCCCCTTTGTTGTATCTGGCAAGCATAGCATGGCACCAAGTGATGCGGTCCGTTTTTTGAGCATCAGTCAAATTGTGTGGGATCCATCGAGAACACAGATTTCTAACGCCCAATGATTGTGTAGGATTAACAAAATTTGACTCATGCTTGTAATGTTAAGTTCAAAAGTCAGCAACTTTCGTAATAAATAAATAAACTTTCTCATGTCAAAATATGTAACTATCATGATTGTCAAGTGAATGGTTGAAGGGTTTGGGATCTTTTTGGACTATGGTTTGGAGAGGAGGGATAATTGAGAATTTGGGTATTCTGACTAGAGGCTTACGAGCACAGACTAATAAGGAGAACAAGTTCAGACGGACAACTCCCTTGTCATAGATGTCGGTCTATACGAGGCTCACACATATTGATTTTGACAGCTTGTTTTTTTTAAATGTTATTCTATTGTACACAATGAGCTGTAGCAGTTTTTTTTCTACGGACATGGCAAAGAACTTTCTTAGTATGTTATGCCTATAGGTAATTCCTTGCCAAATAATAAAATTTACAAATAAATAAATATGGGTCTGGATGTTTTTCTATATAAAAAATAAAAAATATCTATGTGTTTATATATTTCTTAAGTTTATTTATCCGTTATCTAGTATCCATAGCACAAGTTCTTAATGAGACTTAATTTAGGCTAGAAAATGTGGTGTGATTAAATATTTTTTTCTGACAATCCAATTACAAATCCAATATAGGTATATAATTTCAGTCCTCGCTGTCAGTATATTTCAGGTATTGTTGAGTTATAGTTACATAGGTACTTCCTTTGGTATATTTTCTTGGAAATTCACATAAGGGTAACACAATTTTCACAACTTATACAATATTTTTATAATTTATTTATAATTTAATTCATTTACACATCAATTCACAAAGATTGTTATTGTGTCAATCTCTACAAAGATTGTTCAATTCGAATTGAAACTTTCAATTCAATCAAACTATTCAACCAATTCAAGCAGTCAAGTGTCAATATCATTATTTGAGCCCATGGACAATATCCATAGACTGATGCTAATATACACTATGGAGATTACCAGCCGTGCTTACAAGCGAGCGGTCATCATATTGAATTGCTGTAAAGTGTATTGATATAAATTGTATTCATTTTGTATTGAATTGTAAGGCAAAAGTCAGCCAATAAACTGTTAAACAATGCTGAGGAGTTTTATTTACGACAAATCAGAAGTGTTAAGTAATCTACGTTTTATATTATGTATGTCTTATATTTCACGTGAAAAACAAGAGTGTATAAATTTTCGAAGGTTTTTGCAAAAATAATATCTATTAAGTGTTATGCACCACGTTCTTCCGCTTTGCTTTTATCAATAAACCAATTTTAATTGAACTTGGCTAAGATGGAAAAGGATTTAGTTCAACGTGGTCGTTTAAAATTTTGCTTAAGGAACGGTGGTGTATATTTTAATCGTGATTTAGCAAAAATAATGTTTTGAAATGACGTTCTATAATGTGTCTTCCAAGTATTTGCATTAGTTAGATGATATTTATTGGTCCTGGCAAATATGCGAACGGATTTAGTTTACCGTTTGATCATTTAAATTTTGTGAACGTGGTGCTAAGAAACTCTTTTATTTATGATTATATAAGTCATTGGAAAATTAAAAAAAAAACGAATGATATCTAATCCCTGTAGGGTTTAGATTTAAACACATAGTGATTATAGTTCTTTTTAAAATTTGACGAACAAATTTTTATTTATTTTACGCTTTATGTACACAAGTAAAAAAAAAATATATTATGATATTTACAATAGTGTACGTACAGCCTGCAACAGAATAATGTATACCACCATCTGACGTCGCACGCACACGCGCGTTCATCCATACTCACTCACACCACGAAAGTCAACCAATCCAAGCATAATAAGTGGACGTGCTTACGCACACACGCACACTGTGAAAATACTTTACTTCTGCTGATTCATTAATTTGTTAAACTCGTTCTTAGCTACTCTCAAGTCTCACATGACGAGCTATATGGATGAATAGCAGGCAGACAAGATAATATGATGCTAATTTCACAACTTCAAGTCATAGCGTCCATGGCCTAGCGGTTTAAGTGTCTAGGAATGAGATCTGGACAGGTCAGGTATCGAATCCCACAAAAAACTGTGATTTCATATTCATTTTTAGAGATTGAAAGAAGAAATATATTACAACTTTTTTGATGTTTTTTATTAAGTTTGAATTTGAAGTAGGTAGCTAGGTATTATTAGCGTAACTATTCGAAATAACAACGATGCCTCATTTCTTAAGACAAAATAAGTGGAAGACCCCAATTATCTTTTATTGTGTTGCTAGATTAATTTTTAGCTTGTCATATCTTTAGAAAAAAAAAAGTTAAATCTACCCTCTATTATTTAATATTGTGTAGTCGTGTTTCTAGATGGTTTGCATTCGTCGTTACTTGTTACTACTATCAGATTGTTGTGCCCAAATGAAATTAAAAATGAATTATCATTTAACATTGCTGCAGAGAGCTGAAATCATTGTTTCATTCAATCAATACTTTTCTATCAGGGGAATTGCACGTCGATTGATGATATTTGTAAGTTTTAAGTTAATTATTATTCTGACTTAATCCTTGTATTAAACGTGATCGTTATTTCTATGTTAATAATTTTTTTTTCAGAGAAAAACAGTGCAACTATCTGTTCGTCGTTAAGAGGAACCGGGGGATATATCCATTTTTACCCACTCGTTCGACGGCCACCACATATGATGTGAGTTTGCAAACTAAACCAAGGTCATGCGCCCATGCACATAGATTATTGAAGCATAACTGCATCTCTTCGATTGCATGTGTGATATTTCTGTGTGACGTAATAATGCAAGTATCATCGGCAAACTGGTATACTTGACCGTTTTTTAAAACGTTTGGCATATCGTTTACGTAAAGTAGGTATTCTGTCGGCGCTAAAATCGATCCTTGGGCTGTTCCTATGCTACTGGGGATTAGGTCGCTCAGTTGATTATCGATTTTTACCGCCGTAAATCTATTATTATGATAGTTTTTGAACCATTCTAATACTGGACCTTGTATTCCGTTTTCATAAAGTTTGGAGTATAGTGTTTGTAAATGTAAAGTTTCAAATGCTTTGCTAAAATCAATAAATACTGCAATTATATGTTTTTTTTCGTCAAGTAATTTATTTATGTCGTTCGTAAATTTTGATAATAATTGGTTGGTATTTTTATTTTTTTGAAATCCATATTGATCAGCGTTGATTATATTATTTGCATTTAAAAAACTTGTTATTTGATCTCCAAAAAACCTTTCGATTATTTTATCGATTATTGAAAGTATAGTTATCGGTCGATAATTATTAATTTCTTTATACGATCCTTTTTTATGAATGGGTCTTATGACGCCAATTTTAAGTTTATTCGGGTATACTTTTGAAGCTATTATTTTATTTATTAAGTGGGTTAAGACGGGGGCTAGTTTAGAATAGCACAATTTAATATCTTTTGCTCTAATACCATCGAATCCGGGGCTTTTTTTCTCATTAATTTTTTTTATTATTTCTACTATAATTTGTTCATTACATTGCTTTAGTCGTAACGACACGTCAGAATTTTTGATATACAAGTTTTTTTCTAACAAAGGTTTGTCACATGAAGTACATATTTTTTGAACATTATTTTGAAATTCATTAGCAAATTCATTACTGAGCTTTTTTGCATTTTTGGTCTTGAAAGCCTTTAATAACACTTCGTCTATGGATTTTATGATTTTACCCGTAAGTCTATTTATTATACTCCAAACTATTTTTGTATTTTTAAAGTTTTCACTAATTTCAGTTTTAATTTTGTTGTTGCGTAAAAGGTTTGTGTATGATATTGTTTTATTTCTGTATTTATTGTACAATTTCTTTTTCATCATATTATTTTCATCTTTTTTCCATATTTTAAATAATTTATCCCTTTTATTACACATATATATCAATCTTTTATTTACCCAGTTGCATTCGGATCTTTTTGAGACGTTCTGTATGTTTTTAATCTTTGTACATTTATCATAAGCACAGGAGAATTGTTTGAGTATAAATTCTAAAATTTCGTTCGGATCATTTAATTGTAATGCCTCCTCCCATTGTTTGTTTTCTAATTCACTAACTAACTTATTTCTGTCTATATAAGTTACTTGTCTACTTTGTTTACTCGCGCACTCGACCTTTGCCAAACTCATAATAAAACCGGTTATGTAGTGATCAGCTGGCGCGCATTGTACGACACCTGTTATTCGATCGTTGTTTTGAACGCTGCGCGTAAAAATGTGATCTATGCATGACTTCGATAAAAATCCGTCTTTTATTTCGACTCTAGTGTAATTGTTTATTCCGCATTGTAGACCTAACTCACTTAATGAGTTCAGATAGTTGATTTTTATGGGGTCATTTTTTTTAAGATCAAGGTTCATGTCACCCAATAATAAGTAGTCTTTTTTAATGGAATATGTTATTATATGTTTATATAGTTCGTGTATAAATGATGTTTTATTTTTTTCAGGTGGCCTATACACAATACATAAACCCATTTGAATATTTAATTCCTTAGAAGTGATTTCGCCAGTCAAGCATTCAAAGTACTTCGTTATTGTGAATTTCCTCTCAAAGTTTAAACTTTTATGTACGTAAAGAATAATTCCCCCGCCTTTTTGGTGTGTTCTTAGTTGTGTATACATCATGTAATTTTCTATTTCAAACAAACTAGTGCAATTCTTCAAGTTAACTTCTGTGACACATATGAGGTGAATTAATTTTGAGCTATTGTTAATTAAGAGATCCAATTCTGCAAAGTTTTTTATCATAGAACGAATATTTAATTGTAATACCACTAGAGGGTTATTTATGTACTTAGCGTCCCCGATATAATCGTTCCATTTATAATACACATTTTCGTATATATTATTGTCGTATGTATCCACTGTTGTATTTTAAATTTTTTAACCGTTATACTGTTGCAAAGAAAAACTATTGAAATTAAGCTGCAATTTCACTCACTCAATTTGATGACTTTCTCGAGATCTTTTTCGGTTCGAATTATGTGGTACTTATCGTTGTCATTTTTTCTGGCCATCACAACTCCATTACGACACCATACATATTTGAATTGGTTTGATTCCTTGAGTTCTGTCTTTGTTTTCCATAGTAGAAAAGCCGTGGCTGGCGAAAGGGCTTCACGTAAATAAATCCTGTTTGCATAGTCTTTCCCTAAATCTGCGGTAGATATACTAACAGATTTGGCAGTAATAAGCCATTCATCTCTGGAACCATCCTTGAGTAGGATTCTTAAAGGGCTGTAGGTATCTTCTGTTTTTTTTTCCTTTTTGTTCGATACATGCTTTTTCTTTCTAAATACTCTTATAATATCTTTTTCGTTCTTTTGTAGTTTATGGCATATTTTTTTTGTTATTTCTGTTAGGTTTTCACCTTCTTCTTCTTTAATACCACATAATTCTATATAGTTACTAAGTTGATTTTGTTCCATGTTATTAATTTTTTGTTCCAATGTCTCTGTAGTTATTTGCATATTTTTTATTGTATAACGAAATTCTTTTTGTTGGTTATCCATATTTTTAATTTTTTCTTCATACATCTTTATTTTCTCCTCATAATCATCAATTTTGTCCGAGTAATATTGAAGATGGGATTGTAGCTCTTCTTTAATTATTTCTCTGACTTCCTTTCGAATGAGGAGTAGTACTTGTGTTTTAGACATGTTGGCTGGCATGATGTCTGAGTCGTTGTCTTCCTCATCCGGGTCCGGTAGAATGCAGGAGAGTCTTTTTGTCTTGGCCATTCCCGTGCATGACTTGCATTTCCAGTCCACTGAGTCTGTAGCCGACATCGTGGCTAGTTGGTCCGTGGAGATCGCTACGCATGCACCGTGCCACCATTTTGAACACTTCCCACACTGCAGTCCTGGTGATTTTTTCGTAACGTTTTTAGCACATTTATGGCACTTTCCCATTTTGTTTAATATATATACGCGTGCGTGATTATTCGCGAACACTTGGTAGGCAGTATGCGTATTGCACTGACCGATCGTGTGACACGTCTAACTTGTTACGCTCCGCGCGTGCGACTGGACATTTACAGGCTAGCAAAAGAGATATTGATGAACGAAAGCAATATTTGGAATTTGATTCGTCTAGCAATGTTGTTATTTTTACGGATAAACGACATTCAAGTCGGACAAAGATGGCCGTAAAATATTATGGAGGAGAAAATGCCAACGTTATGATGCTCGAAACACCCTACCTGTTAGTTTAAGCGGCCGCATTAAACGCCATCGAGAATTTGTGGGGTCAAATGATTTTAAATTGGGATTCATCACAAGCGAGGTCCAGAGCCAAATTAGAAGGGCGGGTTATTTCAACTTGGGAGATGATGAGAGGATCTGCCTTGTGCTGGAATTTAGTTGACAGTATGAGATCTCGGTTGCAGCAGGTCATAGACTCCGACGGCGCTCAAATTAGCTATTAATAAAATAGTGAGGTAATAGTTGTCTTTTAAAAAGTAGATAATCCAGAGTGAATGATGTTATTGTTGATTAGCTTAGAAATAAGCTTAGCTTAGCTTATTTATAGTTTCTGGCTAATAACATGTTGATTCATATTTACAATGGAATTATTGCTTCAATTATATAATAAGTTCATACGCCAAGTGACAGAAAAATTAAAGTGAGAACTGTCATTCAAATCTTTCAAATAACAACTATTACCTAAACTATCATTGTTTTTAAAATTAATCGTTTAATAAATTTGTGAAATAAAAATTCCTAGTCAGACGCAACATATTGTGAAATGCAAAAAATAAATAATTATCTGGTTGTTTTAATTAGTAGTTTTTACCTGCACCTTATTTTTCGATTGCTTGCACTATATTTAATTTATTGATTAATTAGAATATAGAACATAAAAATTATATTTATATCATTTTAAATTATAATAAATTATTAAAATATTTCTTAATTTAAATGAATATATATTATGGTTTATTGATGAATATATCTTCATTAAATTTGAACAAAAAAAAAGATATTGAAGATATATCTTTAAACATTATTAATTTAACAATCAATCAATAATTTAACAATAAAAAAGACATATTAATATAGCAACGGAGAAAAAAAAATGCAGACATTTCAGAGTTCTATAACATAATACAATAATCTGCACATTATACGGCTGACATAGGCTCGTCGAAGTACTGAAACTAAAGATCTATACATCCGTGTAGTTATATTATTTCTTGTTGTGACACGATGTAGTTGGTTAGCTTAGTTAGAATTGATCTTTAGTTGTGTGCGTACGACTGGTGGTCAACGTTATTCTGAGTGTTCCGCACACATACAACGCGAATGCATATTGTATGTGTGCGTGCGTCTGGGGTGGTATACATTATTCTGTTGCAGAGTGTACAAAGGTACTGCTTATTTCGAAGGAAATTTCTTCCAAAAGACTTTTATTTGCGCTTTAACATTGAAGGATATAATAAGGTGCTGGCTAGTAGTAGTGTAAAATTGGGCTATCTGGATCAAAGGAGATCCAGCTAGCCCAATTTTACTTTTCGAAAACTGAATTTTGTGTTCTCAATAACTTGTTCTATTCATTTAAATCTTCTCGAAAACTGATTTCGCGTTTTATTTATAACTTGTTCTTTTCAATTTCAATTTCTCAAGAACTAAATTATGAGTTTTCAATATATTACTTTTGAAAACTAAATTTGATCTATTCAAAATTGAAATCTGAATATACTCAATTGAAAAAGTATTTTTTTACTTTTCGAACCTAAATTAATTTCTAAAAACCTTCTATGCATTTTTTTTTCTCTCAGTACGTACCTCTATAAACTTTAATTCGGTACTATCACTACTTAATAGAAACGCAGGAAAGTAGGTAAGAGATAGCTAAAAAATATTTTTCAAAATACGAAATTTGTCTTCGAAATAACTATTCATTTTGGTCTTCTCAAGAACTCAATGGCGCCGTGGGCGAACCGCCGCGCCGGCAGAGACGTGAGAGGTGCGGGTTCGTTCCCCGCTCCATGATAAATATGTATATGTTCTGAAGATATTTATCATGGGTATGGGTGTATTTCTATATGTAATAAAAAATATCTATGCGTATATTTCTTAAATTTATTTATCTGTTATCTAGTATCCGTAACACAAGTTCTTAATGAAACTTAATTTGAGATAGATAATGTGGTGTGATTTTCAGAAATATTTAATTTTTTATATAAATATTTAAATTTTCAATACTTTTATTTTACTTTAAATACATGTTACTACTCAGGCAAGGGTAAACTTCTGAATTAAGTTTTGAAAAACTTGTTTTAATAATTTTCTACTTCTCTAGAATTAATTTTATCTATACATATAATAAAATGGTAGGAAAGTCAAAACTGTACATTGAATATTTTTTTAAAAGAATACTTGGGGTATGATCTACAATCGAAACAGAAACAAAAAATATAGTTTTTAGAATTTTTGTCTGTTTGTCTGTTTGTCTTTCCGGGATAAACTCAAAAAGTACTGCATGGATTTACTTCAAATTTGGCATGAAGATAGTTAAGAAGTCGGGTCAACATATAGGCTACATATTATCACGCTAGCAGTGTTATTATCGTAGGTGCGTTTGGTGCTGCATAGCGTTCACGCAGACGACGTCGCGGGCAGCAGCTAGTATCTGAATAAATTGTTATATTGGTGAATAACTTACAGGATTAAAAATTTAGGATGATTTATACTATTTGAGAATTTAATTTTCTTTATTTAAGGTTAATTCGGATTTAGAGGACCGAAGCATTGA
Organism: Stenoptilia bipunctidactyla; assembly: GCA_944452665.1. Classification (NCBI taxonomy): domain Eukaryota; kingdom Metazoa; phylum Arthropoda; class Insecta; order Lepidoptera; family Pterophoridae; genus Stenoptilia; species Stenoptilia bipunctidactyla. Next base: position 50,534,987 of record OX101721.1, on the reverse strand, counting down.
AAATGTGTGTGTTTTAAAAATAAAAAACTCAATATGTTAGCATTTTTTATTTATTCTCGTTAATAATTTACAATGTCGCCTATGGCGAGTAATCAAAATCACTTTGGATTTTTTCTATTAAATCAATGGCTTTTTTATAAATATCGTCAAACATGACGAGTTTTACCACATGTTGCGCGCATATTTCTGCTTGGCATTTACATAGTGTATCTTCTCGATTTATGAAATTTTTCGAATCATGTATTTCAATTCTAATTATTTTAGACCCGGTCGAAGTTTTCTTTATAAATGTATAATTTGAAGTATTTTCGTCAGAATGTTGCCTCTTCCGAACACCACTAGTAGCACAATCATTAATATTATTCTTTGGTAAACGTGCTGCTGCGTCCATAGGGATAAAGTTAAACAGTTGTTCTTCAGAATCCTGGAAATAAAATTTGTGATTTAAGCTGATCGAACCTGGAACCCTCAAATTATCATGCTCTTATCACTATGCTATACGAGTCTTTGTCATTGTTTAATTTAAAATATTGCATTATTTTTGTGATTTTTGTAGGTACAGTAAAAATATATTGAAACTTTATCCAGAGTATAATGCAGACGTGACGATTGATTTTATTTAGTGTTTATCGTATTCTATGTTAATATATTTGGACATTAATGAGAAGAAAAAATTTTTTTTATAATAATATTATGCCGCTTTTTATGTTTTACAAAGTAAATAAAAAAATTAAATCATTTCTAAATCAATAATTACTTTAAAACGACTTACCGACATAATATAGGTAATTCTCCTATGCAACACAACCAAATGGAAGCAGATTTATTTCAAAACTAATTACCTGAATAATATTTAATTTGATAATTTCGTGTTTTAAGGTTCAAAATAGAACGTTTTTTTAGAACTTTTTGTTTATTTGTAACAGTATTACAGGTAGTTACATAAAAGGACAGGCTCGCAACAATGTGGCGTCGGATGCAACATGAATCCGTCTATGTTTTGAAGAAACATATACTAACAAATCAATACATTTTGTCCTCAAGTTTATTGATTGTAATGATACTAATAAACTATATGATTATTTACACAATTTTTATTTAATAAATTTTTAAGTAAAACCCGATGCGAATGATAGTATATTCAATAAAATGTTATTGCAATGTTTGCACTTTGCGCTATTAGTTTTAGGGTACCGTCCTCAAGAAAATCTTTCTTCAATTATTGTCTCATATTTGCGTAAAACAGGAAGTTTGCTAGTTAGGTACGTAATAAAAACGCCTAGTTTTACATGTCTAAACATAAAACAATGTATATCTTTTGCATAATATTAAATGTACGAAGTAAAGTTTGTTCAGTTTACGTATGTAGTCAAACTACTGAACTAATTTTGATGAAATTTTTACAGAATAAAAGCCCGATTTTCTTAAATAACCAACAAATTCTTTCAATATTTTGGTAAATATTTGTGGTGCCATTGATATACCATATAAACTCCATTGATATACCTATAAACTCATAGATATGCGCACCTATGAGAGTGCGTGTCTCCAAAATTAAATCAAAGGTTCCTATCACTAGAAGTAAACCAGTGTAAACAGTTTGTGTCACCGTTGATGTTAGTGTACAGGGTGACTGGTGACAAATTCGCAATATTAAAAGAGAGCACACTAAACTCGATTCTGATCATCAATATGTAATAAACGTGGGTACTTAATTTTTCACTAGAATTCTCCATACATAAATAAAGTATTTTCTCGCAGCGCCCACAACCAACAACACAAAGTTGTACGTAAGCCACCGCATCAAAAGTAGGTCGTATATACATTACCTTAACTGATTCTCTCGTACTCTCTAATTTTAACTATTGTGACACCGTGTATGGACCTAGGATAAACAGTAAAACCGCAAAGGGTACAGAACGCTTGCATGCGTTTTTGTTTTAACATTCCTAAGCGAGAACATATTACTCCATATATGCTGAAAAATAACATATTAAATATGGAAAATCGACGCAAACTACATCTGGGATGCTCGGTGTTTAGAGTATTATCTACGGAAAAACCTCAATACCTTTATAATAAATTACGTTGGCAGAAAAACGCACACACCAAATGCACTAGATCTAAATCGCAAAATAAACTTATTGTTCCGAAACATCTACTTCAGGTTTTAGAGGAAGTTTCAAATTTTCAGCTTCGAAAATTTGGAATGATTTGCCACCCCCTTTTAGAAAAATCAATGGGATACATTATTTTAGAACGTTATAAAGAAATATCAAACCTGCAATACAAATAATTTCGTATAATATAACTTTATTAGTTTATTTAATGAAAAAGTAATTATGTAGTAGTTATACAATATATCCTATATTTATTACTAGCTGTTGCCCGCGACTTCGTCCGCGTGAATATCGGTTATGGGAGTTGGATAAATAATATTATAATATCGTCCTTGAAGTTCAAAGTCAAAATCGATTCAGTTGTTTAGCTGTGAAAGCGTTACTGATAGATAAACAGAAAGAGTTATTTCAAAAACTGTTGCAACAAAGCTGTCATTCGCAGTTTCACCTAGGTTTTGTGAAAAAGACCTACAAAAAATAAAATAGAAAAAGTAACCTACAAAAAGTATATACCAAACAGGAATACCCTACGAAAGGCACACTGGGTAAAAGTAAGGCTGCAAACTGGACGGCAGCGACAGTGAGAGCGACAGCGGCGCGGGCAGCGACGCGACGCGGGGAATCTGCGGGGCTAGCACGCTACCGTCGACAATGATAAATCGGGCCTTTTATCGATATTTTCTTAGAATATGGTATTTAGAGTTAGTAATTTATTAAGACTATGACATATTTGGTTCTGTAGTCTTAATCATGGTATCAAATCGAGTAATTCTATCTATTATGGTGCGCATATTAGCTTACTCCAGCCACCGCGCGCGGTTTTACCCGCGTAACTTTTGATCCCGTGGGAATTTCGGGATAAAATATAACCTTTCCTCAAGAGTTGGGCTATCAAATGCAAAAATAGTTTTTCAAATCCCACTTGTAGTTTCTGAGATTAGCGCGTTCAAACAAACAATAAAACAAACTCTTCAGCTTTATATATTAGTATAGGTAATAGGATAAAATAACAAAATAATATTGATCTTGTCGATTCGACTATTTATCGATGGTTGCTAGCCCTGCTAGGCCGTTCTCGACGCCAGCGGGCGCTCGAGCAATTTGTCGCGGTTTCATACAAACTCAATACTTTCTATCGTGTCGCGGAAATCGCTGCTCGCGTCGCTGCCCGCGCCGTCCAGTTTGCAGCCTTTGTATATATGTATAAGATTATTATAGTATGTATAAGAGTAGGTTTATATGTAGGTAGGTTTATTACATAGATGGTGCCCGCGACTTCGTCTGCATTGAATTAGTATTTCGAATAGATTATTTTCTTCTCCAAGGTCCTATCAAAAAAAATAAACATGAAGAATCTTCCCCCATATAATATGTAGGTATAACTCCTAACCAATACATTACAAAGGCACATTCTAGGTAAAGCTATATTACTGTAAAGTTTCATAAAAATCCATTCGGTAGTTTTTGCGTGAAAGAGTAGCAAAAATCCATCCGTCTAGCCATTATCACTGTATAATATGTTTAGTAACCTATATGTTTGGCTGTTTTTCACGGTCAAACGGCTTAGCCAATTTTAATGTAATTTGGTATGGTAGTTCATAAAGTCCTGTGTTGAGTTTTGACACTTACACCACTTTTTATTCTGAAGAATTCTACGGGTTCTGACTTCCAAGAGGCAGAAACGATCAATAAAGAAAACCTAAACGATATTGAGTTCTATTATTTTACGTTTAACTTTTTACAATATATCTCTGTATGTACACTACCTACATTAAATCTAGCAAGAAGCTTTATTTATTAATGATTTAGCCCTATCAACATAGTAAACTTTTATACTACATACCAATATTTCGGATTTATTATAATATTATATGTCAGCCACAGATGTCAGCAGAATAGAACAACAAACAGACAGACACAAAAAGACATTTTTTTCTTTCAAATTCTTACTTTTTTTTACATTTCTTAATAACCTTACATATTTTTTTTGTGAAAATATTTCATGTTCACACGTTATTGTTTACTGTTTTATATATACATATGTATGTAAAGATAGATGCATGGTTAAGATTGATACAAAACAAAAAAAAATATAATAAAAAAAATTATGCGAGCAGGATCGAACCCACGACCTTAGATTCATGGTCGGTCTACGCGCAACTGAGCTATGAGTACTTCTGATCTGTATGCCGAACATCTCCACTATATTCTAGTAAGTTTTAGGCATAACTTTTAAAAATCTATTACAATTTTTTTAGATCCTAGATTTTTTTTATGTCTTCAGAATCTGCTCATCATCCTGGACAACTTTTGTTAAGGCATCATATCTATATTTCTTACGGTTTTGATGATCCCTTAAGGGTTCTGCATCAGGTGTTCCAGTAACCGAAATAAAATATACCCTATATGTTGCCCCGGCTTCACAGCTATACATCAAAAAAAGTTTCATTCAAATCCGTCCAGCGGTTCCAGAGATTAGCGTGTGCAAACAGACAAACTTACAAACAAACAAACAGACAAATTTTTTTTTTCAGATTCTTACTCTTTTTTCATTTCTTTATAACCCTAGATAAATTTTTTTGTAAAAATATTAAATGTACAGACACGTTTTTTTACTGTTTTATTATATGTATTGATGATTTATTTTAATTATTCTATACTCATTCAGTTGATACTTATTATTTTCATCCACATTTATTTATATTATGTATTTGAATGTATATAAACATACCTACACATTTATATTTATACATACATAAATAGGTACTGGTAGTTAAATCTAAATTGAAAACGTACACAATACAAAGATGGGATGATGAAGTGTTTTTTTTTTTTACTTTTTTTTTGTATACTTATTTTTAATGTTAATTTGACTATGACCCTATCAAAAAATTTATATTATTGTAATAATGCTGGATATGAAAGGTCAGGCCTGAAAATCAGCGCTGCCATAAATTTTATACATTTCTGGCAGCTATTGCTGAGGTCTGCCCCATTATCACAAAATGTTTTTTTTTATATAATATTTTTCATAATTTTGTAACTTTTATTTTTAAATGTAAATATATGATTTTTTTCTTATGTAACTGTATTAACTATTTTTTTTTGTGATAATAAAACTTTTTTCTTTCTTTTTCTTTCTTTCTATCTTTATAACGTCGCATATCTGGGTTGCGCCGCGCCAGTTCGGTTCTTTGACCTCGCCACCGCCGCGCACGTGTCTACCTATTGCCTAATTAATAAGTGCGAGCGCAAGCGCCGACAGGTCCGGGTGTCCTGAATTACCGCTGCTGCTTATTTTCCCGCCGCACCGTGCGCCTTCTGATTTCTCCCAGTGTAATTCGTTGTCTTGTGTGAATTAAATAATATGTCGACCCAGTAGCAAGTGAAAAATACCTACTTAGATCTGGCATGTGTTTGTAATGGTTTAGCAGGTGTCGTTAATGTGTGGGTACAGTGAATGAAAGTACCTACTCCCTACGTAAACCTTAACGCTCATCAAATGTTAAGAGACTTCGGACAGTTCAGGGCACTATTACATTGCTAAAGGACGAGGAGGAACGTGATACCTACCCTGTCACACTCCATGAAGATGAAGCCATTCTCAAGTATGATTCCCTTTTTTAAATAAGCCAAAAATAACAACCTAATTCAACAATTCACTTCCATTTTTCACTTTCCATTACTCATTCAGTAGTTTAATAACCTACCCAGGTATTATTGCTGGAAGAGATCATCTTTTTATGATAAGGCCGCCATTTGTGCTCTGTTAACTGTATCTTAAAGTAATAATCTCTTAATTATGTGTACAATAACTAATAATATGAAGGGATAAGGATCATGCTTCTTTAAAGGTTACTTAGTAACATGCCAAGGTTTTAGCATTAACAATGTACTGGCGGACTGCACGGCGTCTATCTATTACTTTTTACGTAAGCTTGACTAACTTGTTTCCTCCCGTATTAGTGATAGTAGGCCTGAGTTGGGTCCAACTCTCGCCCTACAATATTTCGGGTCTTTGTGAGTTTATGCTCAGTCACTAGGTACCTATTAGTCAAATAGAGAAATAAAAGGTCTATAGATCGAACCATTCGATTCGATTTATTAGGGTTATAAAAAGTGCAGGCAAATTTAACCTCTAAACACTCAATTCCCGTGACCTTCTTTGTGTATTTTGCTACCAACTTATTACCTAACTTAAGGCTTAGGTACCAAATCAATAGACTTGTGGCGGACTACCTTAGATGAGTAATTAAATAAAACCAGAGGAACCACGTTTCTTAAGCAAGCTTCCAGCATATGGCATACCGACCGGGCTCTGCTACTGGATATCTGATTTTCTGAGGGAACGGTCGATTCGAGTAGTCTTAGACGGCTACTCCTCTGACCTAATGGCGATTAATGCCGGGGTACCTCAGGGATCTGTTCTCTCTGCAACTTTATTCTTGCTGCACATTAATGACCTCCTAACACAGGGCATTATTGGATATGCTGACGACAGCACTGTTGTTGAGAGATATATATCCAATGCGCGAACGAGCGCCCATGAAATCCAGGTTTTGAGAAGGTCTATGATTGAGCGCGTTGATTCGACCTTGCGGAATGTGTCCGATTGGGGCGAATCTAACCTGGTCAAATTCAACGCCTCTAAAACACAAGCATGTCTATTCTCCGCAAAAAAGAGCACCTTTACTTTTACGCCCACTTTCCACAATGTGTCTGTTCCCATCACCGACCAACTAGGGCTTTTGGGCGTCACCATAACGTCCAAATTAAACTTCGGTCAACAAATTGAGTCTATGGCAAAAACGGCTTCCAAAAAATTGGGTATCATCTCGAAGGTCCGGCGGTGCTTCAGCCCTGAACGGCTTCTCAACTTATACACAGCCCAAGTGAGGTCGTGCATGGAGTACTGTAGTCACCTTTGGGATGGTTCTGCCAAATACCAGCTCGAAGCGCTAGACTCTGTTGACCGAAGAGCCCGTAAAATCATAAATAACAACAACCTTACAAATAAAAAATTGCAGACGCTGGAGCATCGTCGTAAGGTTGCTTGTTTGACAGTATTTTATCGGCTACATTTTGGTGAGTGTGCGAGTGCTCTTTTTGACCAAATTGAACCCACCCCTTTTTACCACCGGACTACCAGACGCAGACAGAACTTCCATCCCTATATAGTGGATTTACCAAGAAGTCGAACAAAACGCTTCGATAGTTCCTTTTTGGTACGGATTGCCAAGGAGTGGAACAATCTGCCTGCGTCTGTTTTTCCTGACCACTACAGTCCTGGAACTTTTAAGTGTCGAGTGAATAAGTTTCTCGTGGATGGACGTGTAACACCATAGTCTTCATGCGCACTTTCCATCAGGTGGCATGGAAGACAAACATTCTATCCTTACAATATAAAAAAAAAAGATAGTCAATTGATTTATTTAATACTGAATCACTTACATAGCGTGTCTTAGATCTAGATCACTTTCCTTATATGTATAGGTACACGTGGCATAGACTTAACCTATTCGAAAATCATATTGAAGCTTACCGATTCATAAGTATTTAAAAAGTGCAGGCAATTTGATCTCTAAGATTTAACATTCAATTAGACTTAATCGCGTGACCTCGCAATATCGCACGCAATGCGTTGTTAAATAAGTTCATTTTGGTTTGATTTTGTCAGTTTTAGATTCACGAACGGTTGCCGACCGTTTGTGAAGTCGTCTATACCTACCTACGTATTCTGTATTGATAGCGCCGTCCGGGCGTCCGTACGTCCGTGGTAAGTAGATACCAGTAGTGTAACCATGCGTTGCGTAATGAATTCTTTAACTTTCGGTTAAGTTTATTCAGTAAATAATTAATATTTATTTTTTATTGCATTTTTTCTCTTCATGTATGATCTTAAACAATCACGTCCTTGAATTTTGAAAGTCACCATTCACCCTGTATATTCACACCTTTTTTTATTCAATTAAGTATAACACATGTTTATTGGTAATTTTTTGCCAACAATTATAAAAATAGGTTCAACCTTGGTACGTGTATTAACGGTGCTGTGAGGCATGTTGTTTCTGCGAGTATGACCTTTTCCAGCTATCGTCTGGCTATGGGGTCCATTGGGTACCGTGATGCCATGCGCCCGACATACAAACAGGGGGTTGTTTGGAAACAAGGTTTTTTTGTTTTTTGTTTTGATTGACAAGCCTCGTTCGCTAAGAATTCGTGTCACATTCGATAAAATCCTGACAGCACTGACCTAATTTAGGCCTTGGTTAGCAGCAGTATCGTAGCCTTGTTTATTGCACTTATTGCTACATCTAATTAAGCTTGAAGATGGCGCCATACTAGTTTTTTTATAACATCTTTCGGGTGTATCACGTCACCGTATTTTGGAGATTCGTTGATCAAATCACCCAGACCTTTGAGAATCTCGATCACTAAGTTTGATAATTCCGGTTGTTAGGTCAATAATTTGGTAAATAATGGCTCCGTTGGATAATATGGCATGTAAAATGTTCAAAATGGTTCAGTAATTATGTCGTTATTAATTTCTGAGACTTTAGCAAGTATAGTGCACTTATTAGATGAGGTTAGATTGCAAAAAATAGTTTTTACATTATATTATGTAATATCCATGAGTTTGTCTCTCGGCCAACAAGGATAAATACTTGAGTTTGACTCTCGGCCAACATACAAGCATGTTTTAAAAAATATTATAATATAAATTAATTATTTGCTAGTATAAGTCTTAGTTCTTATCATTATAGTACGTGCATTTATTGGTGCATTATCAGCGTAAATTAAAATTACACTAGGTTTCAAAAACAAAAAAAAAATAAGTGAAAAAAATAGCACTTGTCACATAATAATAAATAGGCAATAAAATAAAAATGTCATCAAATTCATATAATAGTATATAGGTACTTACTTGATAATTCCATTTTCTAAAGTCTTTAACAAGTATAATGCACCTTATTAGATGATGGTAGATTGCAAAGCTCTTTTGTACATTATATCAGAATATCCATGAGTTTGACTCTCGGACAACATACAAGGATAACTTCTTGATAATTGACTCTCGGTCAAAATTAAGTAAACTTTGTCACAAGGTTACTCTCGGCCAGCCCTGGCATTGGTATTAAAAGTATCCAGCCTGAATGGTCTGACTCAGATTCGATAATCATACGGCGTCGCTTTACTGTGTTTTGCTACAATTTCTTAAACTTCTTTTACGCACGATTAAATTTTATTTTAATTTTACAATGTATACTTTTGAGGGAATTGCTAACGTTAAATGTAATGCTATGATGTAATGAAACGGTGCGTTCGTTACCTCGCAAGAAAGAAGAATGAATCTAGTTCCAGAGGCCGGTGACAACGACACCAATAGTCAACTGACTTACTTTTAAATTTGCTAAAAAATGCGAAGTTACCTTTTAGGCTGGAAGCACTACCTTTGTTTATTATATATGAAGGGTGAAATAACGAAATATAATGGTTAAGGTATGTTAAGTATTCACAACTAAAGCGCGGCTAGCTTCGATTTTGCTGCATTTTAGTAGGTAATTCGTGACAATAAATAGATTTTTCTGATTTTCAGTAAAAAAGGTAAATTTTACAGCAAATTGTTGGTTTTTTACTTTTTTTTTCCAAAAATCTAAAACTATCTAAAGTGCCGTAAAATTTGATTGCTTACTGCATTTTTGTTAGGAAACCTTAAAATTTCGCCTGCAGTATAGTTTTTACTGCATTAAGTTGAGAAATCATGTTGAATTGTTAATTTGATTGGTTTGCAGTAAGAGTAAACAACCTAATCGTCCTAAAAAAATTGTAAATTTAGCAGAAACCTAATGAAATCCGCTTTCAGGATCAGTAATAAAATGGAAAACCACAAAATGTCTATTGCTGCATTTAAGTGTCAGTAGGGCAGTGTTTTAGACGTGGATGCTATAACACCTCTGACAAATCATCGGCCGATAAGTTGAATAAAATGTCATAACCATAGTATTTTTTATCTATTTCATGTTACTAACAGTTAAGTTATCAATGATCAGTCATGAAGACTGGTAAAAAATACTAATTTGTATTATTTACTGCTTAATTTTCACCAGACATTATTATTATTATTACTAGCCCTGGGTGTCCCAAATTTGGGCAAAGGCCTCCCTTTTCTCTTTCATCTTAGGCGATCAGCTGTTTCCGCGGGCCAGTTTGGGCTAAATGCGTCCAGATCATCTTTCCACGGACGGCGTGGTCGTCCGCGACATAATAACTTAAAAATAACTCTGCTGTCAAAATACATAATTAACTTTTTTTGTTTAATTTGGCGTAATTCAACCTATCTCTCAATGATATAATCGAAGAAAAACAATGAAAAAAACACTTTTAAAAGTCAAAATTTGAGGGTACGTTTAAGTGAATTTGAACGGTGTTATAACACCTGGTCGGGTGATCTGGGTTGAAACAGCAGTGCTAGCACGGATCTTTTCACGATCGTGTATTTGACATAAATGACGGTTATTTATCGTGATAGCTGTTAACTGTAGCATAGACAACACGATTCCTCACGATTCGTAATGTATCTCGAATCTATCACGAAATTACCGAGTAAACCGAATTCAGTAGCATGGAACTCATAGAAGACGACTGGTGGCGACTGTCATAGCGTATAAACGAATTTTTCTCTACGTCAAAAAGTTTGTAGGGTAAAAATCGTGAAGCCGCCATTTGACTCGCGCTCATACTGTTTTAGTGAAATAATGGATTTTGGATTCGCATTAATTGCCGAGGAAGAGAGGAGGAGATACATTAGTTCACGAATGTTATCCAGGAGATTAATACGGGACGCTAACAATCCTTTTGAGCTTGCCGACCATGTCTTTTGTAAGGACTTTGGATTCGCATTAATTGCCGAGGAAGAGAGGCGGAGATATATTACTATGCAAATGATATCCAGAAGATTGATACGGGACGCCAATAATCCAAATAATAAGCTATTTCGCATTAATGAAGACATCGCCACTGTCCTTGTTTTAAATTTACAACAAGATTTGCAGCGGAGACGATCTAATAGATTGCCTGTTCATATAATGGTAAGTTCCTACGTGTATTTTACTAATATCATTTGAAGAGTTTTGCAGCACCAATACTAAGGTGTGGTTTATTAATTTGGGGAAAAACGACGGACATTGAACATTTTTTTGTTGCTTAAAAATCGTGTGTGAGAACTATTTTAGGCAAGGCTACCTTACGAACCCTGCAAACCACTATTTATCTCTGAGTTTATTGACACTGCCTTCAACTTACATATTGGAAGCTAAAGCTAGGAATGAACAAGATTTACTGGACATGCAGAAAGATTGATTTATAAAGATTTCCCATATCTGTAGCTATATCGCAGGCTATGTTAAACAATCTCTGTTAAACTCCACAATGCTATTCCTAAATCATATAAAATTTTATCATCTATAGGTTACCTACTATAAAAAAATTAAGGTTTAGTAATAAGTTAACAATTGACCAATACACTTTAATAAGTATATGACACATAATACAAAACCTAATCATTTTGTTATGTTTTGTTTCAGATATAAGGAGAAACTTTAAAACTTAAGAGAAATGCCTATTACAAATATAAATAAGAAAATAAAGAAACTAGCATAATGGAATAAACATAATATCTTACAAGGATAAGAATGAAGTTTAAAATGTGAGAGAAATAAGTGTGAACAGTGATTTTAGTGTACACAATAATTCTTTTAAAGCTAATACAAAGTGAATTAGGACTTGTGATGTTGCGATTTTGAAAAAAATAATAAATACTTTGATCATTGCATGTTTTCATTATGCCGCAATAAGCAAACTTTTAAATTTAAGTGAACCAAAGGGTTTGGTGGGTTTGGAAACATCATATAACATATATGCAAGCTTTAATTTGCAATCCCCGTACCAATCACATATTGAGTTGAGAGGGTTTGTTTCATATTGTGTGCCAGGACCGTACTTTGTCATAACTTGTTTACTAAAAGTTTGTGCCCAACTGTATATCACTCAGTCCAGTCTTACTTTTATTGTTCCAATTTGCATATTAAGGTTTCAAAAACCATTCAATGCTCCGTAAACTAGACTACTGCCATACAGAATCTATCATGTACTCCGGACAGTATGAAACTAAATAAATTAATGTATAAATAATAATACCGTTATATAAAGCAATCAGTTAAGACCTCTTAAGGCTATGTTTTGTCTTATGTATACTTGTGTATTTTATCATGTATTGTTTACTAAACTTATTGTATTACTATTAGGTAGCATATTTCAAATTACCTTAATAATTGAACAACTATGCAATGCTCTCGTATTAATAAAGATTATAGATTATTATCGAAAATGTTTTTTATTTGTACAATACACTCATGGAGACCAAGGTCTAAACTTATAGTAAACATGTTTTATGTTCAACCATACACCCAAACCTGCCTTATAAATGTTATTATTTGTTTGGAACCTACTTGCATCAGGAATTTCAAATACTAACCATTCAATTATAAAGTGACCAGGTTTATTTAAGTGTGAAGTAATCCTATAAATTGTTTACTAAGATTTTACCTCACTGAAATGTAACGGTCTGTATTGTCGAAGGTTTTGATTTTAGCATAGAGTTTTATAGCATTTTCAGACAGATTTAAAAGTAAATTAATATGTGAAGTAAGTTGAAATGTGAATGACAATGCCTTTTTATATGATTTCAAATTGTTTTTCGCAGTTCAGTCATTGAGAAGCTAAGTGTATTTTATTTTTTTGATAATTTGTAAAATATTAAAATAAAAAAACTATTAAAATTGAAAATCTTGCACCCATTTAATTTATCACTAAATTCCCCTCAAAGTGGCCAGACCTTACTTACAGAAAAGTGATACTGAACATGTATATCACTAAGTTCAGTATTATTTTATCGTTCCATTCAGAATAACAAACACAACATACCTCAATCCCCATACCAATCGCATATTGAGTTCAGAGGGTTTGTTTCATATTGTGTGCAAGGACCGTACTATGTCATAACTTGTTTACTAAAAGATTGTGCCCAACTGTATATCACTCAGTCCAGTCTTACTTTTATTGTTCCCATTGGCATAGCTCGAGTATTTTACAAATATTAAGGTTTCAAAAACCATTCAATGCTCCGTAAACTAGACTACTACCATACAGAATCTATCATGTACTCCGGACAGTATGAAACCAAATAAATTAATGTTTAAATAATAATACTGTTATATAAATCAATATCTCATTTTATTTTCAATCAGTTAAGACCTCTTAAGGCTATATTTTGTCTTATGTATACTTGTGTATTTTATCATGTATTGTTTACTAAACTTATTGTATGACTATTTATTTATTTATTTATTTATTAAGAAAACCAACAGCGTAATTTTATAATACATCTTAAACTAGTACTTATATCTATAAAAGGCAAATAACAGGTTTCCCTTAAAAATCATTAATAGTAGACATGTTCTCTCTGATACTTACATTCAATTTACACGGTACAGTATAATAATAAATATAATATAATAATACATATATTAGAATACATAAATAGACATTTACTAAAAGAAACACAAAATAATACATATACTTATATAATTATCTACACCAAAAATTTGTAATTTAAGTTTTAGACAATAATTGTACACTATTATTTTAACTAAATTTGCATGCTCAGAATTTCAATAGCTTTACTTTTGATTGTATTTTTTGAGTGAGTAAATAAATCTATTTCATGAAATAATGCATTAGGGGAAACTGAGGACACTTGATACTCCTGGGAGACTTGGTACATCGAAATATTTAAAGTACCGGATGTTATTGAACTATTTTGACTGGCAGCACTGACGCTAGTAGTCAAGCCCAAATCAAGGGGAAAAAAATACAGCTATCAAACCGCCATTTTTGACGTGACGAGCATTGTTTTGTTTTTGGCCGGTACAAGATCTTTTTTTGAATTGGAAATTGACTTGTTTTGCGTAAATTAAAGTGAAATTTATTTGTTTTTCTTAGTTAATAAGTTTAATTACTTAGTTGGCTGTATTGTTTGTTGATTATCGGCTCAAGATTGTAATGAGGTAAGATACTTTCACATACTTTTTTGATTTGTGTGGTAGTGAGGACACTTGGTACACAACAACTTGGTTACATTTGATCCCCGGATCAAGTCTCCCATATAATATAATTTGTTCAAGTTCTAAATAATATTTCTTTTTGCAGAATTTTTCAAAAATGCCTCGGGTTCACAAAACTACATGAAAACTACATGAGTATAAAATTCAATTAGATTGGCAGTTGATATAAATGTATAACTTTTTAAAACTTTGTATTTGTTACAATTTAATTTTATTTTACAATTTGTGATCCTTATATTTTTGTTCCTTAAAAGTTCTTTAGTGTTAAATATCAAAACTTTAAGACTTCGTATAATTTTGAGACTGATTAAATAAGTTAAGCTTATTACAAATATCTCATTTTTAATAAATGATTACTTAAGTGGATACTGTTTGAGTCTAATTTTCTTCGGAAGTTTTACCAAAACCTAAACTACCTGCATAGTTTTTCGCAGAAATATTGATTTTCCAGTTTAGATCATGTTGTCTGTCTGTAGGTATTTATGAACATGTAATTTTATTCTGGCGAATCAACTGTCCCATGGCATATGGGATACTTGATCCGCCCTGATCAAGTCTCCTTACAGGCCGAATCAAGTCTCCCATATAGTGGGGACACATGGTACTAACCCCTTTTTTTGAATAAAATTAAATATTGACTTATTTTATAACCTATATGTTTTGACTCCCACGTATATTATACCTAGATAAATTCTTCATACTTTAGTTAAAAAACATCTGAAATTCTCCAAAAATTTAAGATTTTAGGAGGCAAAATGAAAAGGGGGGATCAACTGTCCTCAGTTTCCCCTATAGGTTTGCGGTAAACGGGACGAGGGAGCATTGCGCGCATAGTTAGTATACGTTGCTGGGGCAACGAATACTGGCAAGAGCCGGCGGCGGGCACGACGACGGTCTTGTGCGTTGAACCTTACACCTTCCACCAGCTCATTGCAATCCACGTTACCCCTAACAATGTCGTAAAACAAACATAAATCCATTAACTTACGTCGATCTTCGAGTGTTAATAAATTAAACTTCTTACATCTTTCCCTGTAGGTACCTAACTCTGATCTAGCAAAACGGTAATTCAGGTGCCTCACGAATATCTTTTGAAGTCGCTCCAGTCGGTCCGTGTAGACAGCGTATTGAGGATTCCATATAGGACTAGCATATTCAACAATACTCCGAACATAGGTGCAATACACAGTTTTAACAGTATGGATATTATTGAATGGCTTGCAGGTTCTAATTACAAATCCAAGGTTCTTGTAACCCTTATCCGCTATTTTATCTATATGTTCCCTTAGAAGCATTTTGTCGTCGAAATGCACGCCAAGGTCACGTATAAGTGATGTTTTGCGAATTGGAACGCCATTGAAATTGTATGAGTAAGTTACAGGTCTGGTCCTGCGAGTGAAGGTGATATATTCGCATTTGTCAATATTAACCGTTATTTAATTATTTAAGTATTAATCAGATAATCTGTCTAAATCTGCTTGCAGCTTTATGCAGTCTTGATCGTTATTTATTCTCATAAATATTTTTTTGTCATCGGCGTTCATTAGATGTCGTGTTGATGTGAAGCAGGACGTTATGTCTGATACGTAAACATTATAAAATAACGGTCCCAGGTGGGATCCTTGAGGGATTCCCGTCGGAATATTGACAAAATCAGACCTGTAACCTCCCATAACAACAGCCTGAGAGCGATTACTCAGATAGGATTTGATCCATCTTAGCAGATCGCCGTGTATTCCTGCTTCATATAGTTTGGAAACCAGAATTTCGTGATCCACACGGTCGAACGCTTTTTCGAAATCCGTGTAGACCACGTCAACCTGGCCCCCTCTTTCCATGTTAGAAAGAACAAAATTTGTGAATGACGCCAGATTCGTGACTGTGGAGCGGCGCCTCAAAAATCCGTGCTGACTATCAGGCAGTGCCTTACTCAAAATAGGATATATTGCATCGAAAACTATTTTTTCCAATTCTTTAGCTATGGTATTTAGAATTGAAATTCCTCTATAATTGATAATGCTACATTTTGAACCCTTCTTATGTATAGGCACAATGTGTGCTCTTTTCCAAATGTCAGGAAACACTCCTTCTGTTAAAGATTTGTTAAATATCATGGAAATTGGCAGACTTAGTGTTTCAGCGCAGTTTCGCCAGAAAAAAGGTGGCACTCCGTCACAACCAGCCCCTTTAGCAGGGTCTAGAAGCTTTAGGTGTCTTTTAACCGTCGCTACCGGAACATAAATTTTACTAATATTATCAATGCTTACTTTCTTGGGATTAGTATTCCTAGTTTCAGTAGATGGTGTACCGAAAACACTTTTGAAGAAATCGTTGAAGGCACTGCATATTTTTTCACCCTCTGTAAGCGTCTTATCACCGTATTTGAATGTTTTTGGATAGCTTGAACCCCCTCGCATTGATTTAATGTAAGTCCAGATAGTTTTAGGTTGCTTTATTATCGATTCCTCTGCTAGCTTAGTATATTTTACAAAACATTGTTCATGTACACGCTTTTGCCTCTTACGTAAAAGTGAAAATTCATCATAGTCTAGTAAGTTACCAAATTTTTTCCACCTCTTGTGGGCCTTTGATTTTTCTTTTATTATTTTTATTAAAGCCTGACTATACCAAACTGGATATTTATGATGACCTTGAGCTTTTTTGAGAGGAATGTGTTTTTCGATCGTGCTGTTGACTACGTCATAAAAAGTGGTAATTGCCTGCTCAGTTGTACATGGATCCAAGATAGCTTGCCAGTTTGTATTATGGAATGCTTCATTTATAATGCTATAGTCACCTTTCCTGAAGTTTAGTTTTGGCGTTGATGATTCCACAAAAGGTGTGATTGTGAGGTCTAACACTTTTAATACGAGGGCAGGGTGAGCTCGGTCGAGGTTCACTAGGGGTAAAGAGCTGTTTTTAATTTCGAGGGGAAGGTTTGAAAAGGCTAGGTCTAATGTATTACCGGCGTAATTCTTTATGTTATTATATTGTTTTAACCCAAGGAAGCTTAACTCATCGGTCAGTTTCAAAGCGGCGTTTTGTACCTTTTTTTTTTTTTTTTGTTTTTTGTTTTTCCGCCACAGAAAATTTTGGGCACCCCCTAAAACAAGCTTTAACCAGTAAAGCAAGCTTTAGCGGGAGGAGGATGAATCCTATTACGGACGAATGGGCATTCTATAGGCTGTTAACCCCGTGGCTAACGGCAAATAGAATGCCCAGACAGTGTGGAGACTCACTCAGTGAAGCCGAGCATACCCACTAAACATCCCCCTTTACTGACTCACCTTGATTGAGGCCATTAGTCTTCATCGGAGCGACAGCCAATTGGAGAGAGAGGCTGCGCAGTGAGCGGCATCCAGACGGCTGCCACCAAAGGGAACTGAAAAGAGAGAAAACAAAGCTAAGATTAGCAGAAATGGCAAAGCTGAAACTAAGATATTATCTAGAGTGATCAGACTCACTCAGAGATAGGAATGCTGGAAAGAAGGACTACGTTTAGAAACGTTGAGCTTGCTGGAGTTTCCTGATAAGGGGAGCGAACTTGGTTAGGACCGGAAGAGCACCGTTGAAACCCTCTGGGCTGGCGTCGAGAGCGGCGCCGAAAGCCAGGATCTCGTCGATGGGAGCGAGCTGGATCCAGAACGCCATGCGGTCTTGAGAACCATTTGCATTCTGGCACTGGGAAGCCGATTTGGCGGCCGGTTGCGATTGAGTCGCGACCCGGCTGCGCTGACCTGGATCGATAGAAGTAAAGGCCTTAGGGGCCTTTGAACTGACTGGAGGGGCGTCCGAGCTAGGCTGCGGTCGCTCTCTCCAGTTCTCGATGGGCTTCACGGTAGCCCTGGCAGCACGCGGTGCCTTGGGGCAGCCGCGAAAGTTTGCTGTGTGGCCTGACTGGCCGCACAAGACGCAGGACGGAGCGGTGGGCGATTCGGGAGTGCGAGAGCACTCCTTAGTCCCATGCGGTTCTAGGCACTTGACGCACCTAGGGGAAGCATGACAGTTTGCCGCCGCATGACCATACAATTGGCAGCGGTGGCACTGACCTGGAAAACCACGCTTATGTGGTGCCTCGACGCGGATGTTGGAGAGACCGCACACGGTGAGCTTGCCTCTGAAAATGGACTGCCCTTGCGGGCTCCTCGCTAGGATTACTAGCGCTAGTGGGAACTGCTTGCCTCGGCGGCTGTGCATTTTGTGCACAGATTCGATGGGGAAGCCTTGAGATGACAAGTCCTCTTGGATTTGCTCGTTCGAGAGCTCAAACGGCACGTTCCTGAGGACAGCACGAATCTTACGCTCTTCAGGGAGAGCGTAAGTGTGATACTCGAGCTTTTGATCAGCAAGAAGCCGAGTAAGATTCCTGAAATCGGAAATGGAACAGACTAAGACCTTAATGGAGTCACCTACGTTGGATGCCTTCACGTACTGGATCTTGGGATTGTGTCTACCGCAGAGAGCTGAGACCTCGGTCCAGCGGCTCTTGTCCCGTAGAAAGACGGGGGGCGGAGACTTGACTTTCGGCGGAGCCGAATCTGATTGCGACGCAGGCTGTGACGCCGGGATCGTTGAAACAAAAGGCGCAGAAGCAGACGCCGGTGCGACATTTTGCGGAGCAGGAGCAGCGGCTGGAGCAGCTGAAACGGATGGGAATAAGACTGAAGAGGCGTCTTGCTTCTTCTTCTTTGACTTGGACTTTTTGCGAACCTCGGTGAACGGAGCAGGAGATTCTGGAACGATAGGAATGGTGTCGGAATCACTACCCGGCGGGGTAGTTTTCCGTTTGCATGCGGTGGAGTCTACCGACATAAAATCTGAAAGAGGGTCGACGTACTCAGAGGGATCTGGAGACGCCGGAGAATCGGTTTGAAACCCCTGTGAAAGAGAGGCGACCTGAGGACGAGCTGACGATTGCTTTCGCATGGACTCGATTTGAGCGAGAAGAGCTTCCTTCTCGGCTGCATATTGAGCTTCCAGTGATTGTTTATCGCTGGACATCTGGCTGAAATCAGAAGACAACTGACTGAATTCTGAGGACGAGGGACGAGCGGATAATTGCGTTTGCAAGGACTCGATGTGACCGCGAAGGGCGTCCTTCTTGGAGAGAAGGGCATTCCTCTCGGTGAGAAGATTATCCCTCTCGGAGAGAAGGGCTTTCTTCTCGGATACGTGTTGTGCTTCCAACTGTCTGATTTTAGACGAGTGGGAAGGAGGACGAGCTGCTGTTTGCTGCTGAAGGGACTCGACTTGCTTCTGTAAGGACTCAATGTCAGACTGAAGCCTAGAGTTTGTATTTAGCGTAGCTAAATGAATGGTTCGAAGGCCGGAAAAGGCTTCTGTCATTTGAGACAGGGGCGCGCATGTTTCCGGAGTACACGGAGTGTTTCGATGAGACATGATCCGGGCTGAAAGGAATTCTATCCAAAACACGAACCTATGTGCCGATGAACGGCGAGATGGCTGCACAAACTGCGCTGAAAAAGAAACGACCTAGTACGGACCTATTGCCGGTGAACGGCGGACGATCAGGCTTCGTTGGCACGGTTACGTATCCACCTGACCAGCGATGCTTCGGCCGGCAGCAGTCGGGTCCGCCCTGAAAAGGGCAGATGAATTAGCCCCGACACCACACAGCCTCCACAAGAGAAAACTTTCCGAAAGAGCTTAACTTGGCACCTGACCCGCACGAGTGCGGGGGAGGGAACAAGGGCAGCGCAATACGAACACTCGGGAGCGGCCGCAGACACGACCGTTCGGGAGCGAACGCAAACGGGAAGTGGGTTTTGTACCTCTGTAGTGCCTGTATTTATATGCATGGGCCCAGTGGCGCTCCATGATATACATGGTAAATTAAAATCCCCTATGAGCAAAAAATTATTCTGAGATGTATCCCTTAAATACCTAACAACATCCAGTACGCAGTCTATATGACAAGGAATGAGGTCGGGTTCAGGCGGAATGTAAACAACGGTAAGGCAGAGACCAGCCGTGGCCGCGAGCGCACGCGCCGATATGCTCACCGTCAACATTTCAATACTCGGCGGCTGCGCGGGAACAGCACACTGTGATGCTCCGAGGTCACTGCGTACCAAAACCATTACCCCACCCCCTGTCTTTTTACGGCTCAGAGTTAGATCTCGGTCGTATCGAAAGACATCATAACGCGAATCACAGAATTCCCTATCAAAAATTCGAGAGTGTAACCAGCTTTCGATAATCACTATAATATCATATTCGTTACATAATATTTGCTGTCTTAGCTGTAAACATTTAGTCCGAAGGCCGCGCACGTTTTGATAGTAAATATTCAAATCAGGGTCATGACTATAATCGAGCATTTTTAATACAAACTAATAACTTTTGTATTTCGTTAAAACGGACAAAGGACATGACCAAAAGCAGTCTCAAAATGTTGCACGTATGAAAACTAAATAATTATAGGAATTATTGGTTTATTTTTTACAAGCTTTTCACGTCAGGAATTTGGTATTCGCATCCGGAATTATGATTTTGAGATAAACAGTAAATTAACGATTGCTATATATACATTCCCGTATAATAAATTCATGATTGACGTTTCGTTCTTTTCGTTGTTTTTATTTGAACGAGTTACGTAAGTATGAACTTGTTGAACCTTTACACAAAAACAAGACAAAAATGATATTAGACTCATAAATAGCTAAATAATTAGTAATATTATAACGTAGGCTGTAAATGTATTTATTTTATAGTACCATTGTGAAATGATTTATTTTTGTGTTTTGTTTCACGCAGGTGCAACTGTCAAGATAGATGCCATCTTCCACTATCATCATCCATAAGCCGGCGCCTGCGGTAGCCGCCATTACTGTTTATTTGTCGATTGAGAATAGTCACCGCGATTAATCTCTCCACTTAAATAGTAATATTCCTTACGGAAATTCGTTAGTGTGTTTGTTTTAAAAAACTAAGCGTGTTTCATGTAAGTTACGACGGACGTTTTCAATTTAATTGTTTTGTTACGCCAGTACGTTTTGTGTTGTGTTTCTGAACTCTTGAGTCTACTGTACCTAATCAATCATGTCGATGCTTGATGCCGATCAACCAATGCCGGTGATAATGAGAAGCCGATGTGTCAATTGTTCACTTTTGATACCCATTTGATACCGGTATTCTTGTTCTAATATTATATACACCTAATGACCACCTACATGTAAAGTCTGTTCATAGTTATGAGTTTTATACCCTTGTATACATTAGGTAGGTAACTTATTTATTTGTCCTATAGATCTGGGATAAATCGAAGTTAATAAAATATGATCTCTATCTGCCTAAAGTTGTTTTATTTCCATATTGTCACATCAATTCTGTAAGGCCATAAAAATACGAAAATTATGTTTTATTTTTCAATAGGAAACTGTTCAATTAGAACTCTTGTTTTGTTTTTACCTAACTCTGTTTTTTTGTAACTACATGAGTGATTTATGGTCATTTTATAAGTTGTGAGTAGTTACGACATAATTTCTAGGTTATCTCAGAATTTTTTGGATTACTTCAAATCTCGGGTACTTGTGTGAAAATTAACACTTTTATTTAATAGTTTATAAAACGTAGTCTATAACAAATAAATATTTATTGTCATTCAACTTGAGACGGATTTCCATAGATCGTTGGTCATGATTCTTTACTCAATAAATTGTTCATTAATATGTCACCTTTGTATAAGGCAGTATTAAAGATAAAAAGTAGGTAACAAAATGTAAGATTTAGTAACTCACTTCGTTGTAAAACCAACAATTTAAGATTAAGTAACTCGCCATTACGTAGTAGAATGTAAAATATTATATTTCTCTGTGTATAAAGTATATAATAATTAAAATCTATCATATCAATATCATAAATGAGAAAGTTTTTAAGTATAAATGTATGGATGCTTGTTACTCCCTCAAGCAAAAACGGTTGAACGGGCCTGGATGAAATTTGGCACCTAGATAGATTGCAGTCTGGTCTTCCATATACACATAGGCTACCCTTTATCAAGTCATTCCCTCGAGATTTGGAATATCGTGGGTAAAATCGCGTTAAACAGCTAGTCATATATGAATTCATAAAAAATAAAAATCTAAAACCTACTAAATCCATTGTACAAAGAAATGCATTAACTAAATGCCATAATTGATCATAATACAACTTCTTATTACGTCGAGTGACAGAAAATAATATTTTATTTTGTGTAAACAACATACAATAATTTAAATTCCCCCAATGTTCATTTTTCATACGCACGCAATGTTTCAAACATAGTAGGTCTGTTGTGCACAAGAAAGTAGTACTATTGAATGAGAAAAAACAAATCAAATATAATAAACATAATCTCATAAATACAAACCTTTTAATCTTCCGTAAATACCACAATTTATTATCAGCTAACTCCATCCTACAACATAGAAAGATGCAAAAAATTTCATTCACTGGTGCTAATGGGCTAAAAGTGCTAAAACTAGCATGAGTAAAATATAACGCAAGACTTAACAATAGCGACAAAAGTGTTTCATTGGGAGGGTAATTTGAGAAAAAATCCCGATCGTCCTCGCCCGTGTCACCGCAACAAATACTTTTAGTTATAATGTGCTGATTGAAAGTAGATGCGATATTTAATTTTCTCAACTCAAAAAATACTAAGCCGTTTCCTATATAAAAATAAATACATACAAATACAAAATAAGATGCAATATATTTATTCATAATAAAAATATTTATACTGTAGTTTAGAAACAATGAGTACTGGCGGAATAAATTACATTTTTCCATTATTACTTTCCAAACATAATAGTTGACTTGATTTGATAAATATAACAAACTTATTTGCATATGAGAAACAATAAAAATAATAAAATAACTAATTTCAGTACATTGGATTAGAAAGGCGAGAGCGACAAATTGCCGCACAAACAAATAGCGTGTGACCATTACTTCATTCTGTGTCCCGTTGTTCGCCATAGAGCTTATAAGCACGTTAGAATAGACATTGAAGAATAATATTACGAAATTTAGGGCAATGGTACTCAACATATAATACATTTTATTTGTAGTGTAAATAACTTTAGTAAACGCTTTATGAAAATGTAAAAAATAAAAACAACTATATTTTAACCTAAATAAAATAATGTAAAAAATTAACCTGAATAAGGTCCACACACTGATTACTTCAAAGCACGAGCAGTTTTTATCTTTAGGTCCTCTTCGTCGAATATCTGGAGCGCTGGAGATGTGTCGTTTTGTCGCATAAATATCCTGCCGTTTTTTACCCAAACAAACTGGTATTCCTTCTTCTTCGCAAGTTCCTTGGATTTTTTTAAAAGATTCTTATTAAAGGATGTCAGGTGCTCGTTTATGTAAATTGGTTTTGGTTCCCCTGCAATGCCAATATCTTTAGTAGTTAGGCGTTTTTTCCGTCCAAGAGAAATTATATTATCCTTTAGAAGCCTGGTTTTCATTTTTGCGACAACTACTCTAGGGCGTCCTTGAAGTTTAATTTTGGGGGAGACACGGTTCACTTGAAGAATGTCACCTGCCAAGATGTCCACTCCGATATCCTTACAGATTATCGATATTAGTTCGCTTAAGTCCTCATTTTTCACTTCAGGCAAGCCTACAATTTCAATATTCAATAACCTTTCTCTTTGCTCGTTGGAGTTTATTAATGAGGAGAAAAGTTTGTTTTGTTTTTTCAAATTTTGAATTTCTGTTTGTAGGTCGCCTATGTTTTTAACATACTTAGAGAAAGATTCTACCTTATTATTAAGTGTATCATTTAGGTCGGTTGTATATTGCGAGGACTTCTGTAGTTCTATAATTTCTTTTTTCATTTCTGATTGCTCCTTATCCAATTTTTCAATGTGCATTTTAATATCTCTATTTTCCTTTCTCATGTTACTTATCTCTATTTTTAGCGCCGCCGACTCCTCTTTTAATTTAGCTAGGTCTTCCTTTATGACATCATTAAGAGTATTGTTAATCTGACTTAAACAATTATTCACCTCCATTTTCCAGGTATCCATTTTTGATAAAATGTTTTCTGAAAACGTCCTCATCGATTCGTTGATGTCATGATCATTTTTTCTTTTGCGTGCCGTAATGTTTGATAAATCCGGGTCTGAATCATGACGTCTATGTGATGAAGACGGTGAACTTTGCATTTCTGTCACTTCTGCACAGTAGTAGTTCTATGAACGTGGTAAACGAGACAACAAACCCTGTCGTCCGAGCGTTAGCGAACTGAGCCGACCGTTGAACATTCACAGTTCCAAACGTAATATGTTTACTGTCACAGTTAATGAAAAACAAACTCTCGCGTTGTGAACTTAAGATTGATTTTAGAATAGTAAGAAACAATTAAGAATTTATTATATTTTGTTAAAATATTAAGACACGTCCGTCTGCCAGCGATGGACTATAGGTATCATATTTCAAATTACCTTAATAATTGAACAACTATGCAATGCTCTCGTATTAATAAAGATTATAGATTATAATCAAAAATGTTTTTTATTTGTAGAATACACTCATGGAGACCCAGGTCTAAACTTATAGTAAACATGTTTTATGTTCAACCATACACCCAAACCTGCCTTATAAATGTTATTATTTGTTTACTAAGATTTTACCTCACTGAAATGTAACGGTCTGTATTGTCGAAGGTTTTGATTTTAGCATAGAGTTTTATAGCATTGTCAGACAGATTTAAAAGTAAATTAATATGTGAAGTACGTTGAAATGTGAATGACAATGCCTTTTTATATGATTTCAAATTGTTTTTCGCAGTTAAGTCATTGAGAAGCTTTTTTATAAGTGTATTTTATATTTCAGATATCTTGTAGAATATTAAAATAAAAAACTATTAAAATTGAAAACCTTGTTACCCATTTAATTTATCACAATAAATTCCCCTCAAAGTGGCCAGACCTTACTTACAGAAAAGTAATACTGTACATGTATATCACTAAGTTCAGTATTACTTTTATCGTTCCATTCAGAAAAACACAACATACCTAGTGTATTTCAGATACATTTAATTTTCATAAATATTCACTGCTCCTTATAAGGCTTTAACACTATAAGGTTACTAAACTTAACAATGCTGGTTTTGTTTATAATACTGTATGTATATCTGCGAAAACCTTGAAGTGGCTTTTGACCCATACAATACATCTTATTTAAGTTAAGTTTTTCAAAAACAAATAAATAGGATTTGCAGTAATGACAAAACTTCATAAAAGTGGGTATCAGATTTTATTAATATAAACAAAATACAGTTTAAATAAAATGTTCAAACTATAGACATAAAGCTGCTTTATTTATATTATTCATTGGTCCTTTTCAATCGGCTCGATCCAGTAATTATGCCCCGAAAGTATAGTATCTAGTTTAAAGCATAAGCATCTAGTCTTATTGATACCGAGTAGGATTTTTATTGAATGGTGTCTTCTTCAAAAACGAAACTTTCTATTACATTCGTATCGCAGAAGAAGTACTATAAATCACATATTTCTTGTGTTGGAAGAACCGTGTTATTCGCTTTAATGTTTTCTCTTGAACAAGTGGATCGAAGTCAATATTCTTTTCCTCATTTGGAAGAAAAGCAAGTTGCAGTATATTTATCGCTTCCTGTATAAATTGGATCTTCACATATATTACGCATATTATTTATTTGATATTATTCATTTTTAATAAATAATTCCCTTCTTCTTCTTTTGGTTAATTGGCAACCAACCAGCCGTTTACATATTTCTTCTTCTTCTTCTTTAAGTTTAATGGCAACCAGCCGTCGATACTAGGCGACGTGCTATTACTGTATCACGTGATGAAATAGACACGGTATTAGAGATGATGTTTAAAATCAATTTTCCCAAATTAACAAAAAACAACAATGGAGGCAACATGACATTTAACTTTTTAATTTAGTCCCTAATTCAGTTTTTTGTTGCTAGGATACTCGTGAATTAGATTGAAAACCATGATTGATAATTGAAAAACCGTATGGCAACATTGAAATTATGTTTTTATGAAACCGGACCTTTGTTTACTTTAAATACACGACAAAGAATCGTGAAGGAGAACCATGCTACCGATCATAGACAATATTCGCCTAAATTCGGAAGCGTAAACACGATCGTGAAAAAAGAACCGTGCTCGCACTGCAGCTTAGATCTATTTGTGGTTTTGAAAATAAGCTTAGCTGTATATGAAGCAAACAATGATATATAAATGTGCAAAGATATTATAATGTTATACTTAGTTACTTTTTAGCAGATTCGTTTTATATTTTTCCTTAAGTTGTATATTTAGCTTGTAGTTTCCCAAACTTTGTAAATATTTTATGTTTGATTGTTTATTTCATATCTCCGTCTGAGTTATTGTGAGGTATCTGTGGTATTGGATCTTTTTACTGAGATACTGGCCTATGTGTCATGTAAGGAATAAAATAATGACGTTCGAAGTATGTTTGTAAACATATAAAAGTCCGGAGAGTGGACATGTCAGGGTCTGATTAAGTGAGATCTGCGTGAGAGCGCTGAAGGTCAGCTGACCGCTGTGGAAAAAGCCGCCGGCGCGGCGACGTCCTGCCTCCACCTGAGGCGCCCCGCACTGCCCGGCGCTCTTCCCAGCTGCGGCCGTGTGCCGCGACCCTCGTGGTGGTCCCTGCCGCTGAGAGCGGCCTCCATGCTGCTATCTTAGCGGTTGCTGTGGTTGCCTCCGCCACTACCGACGTCATCTACTGCGGCCGAGGGTTGCTAACTCCGAACCCTAAAACTAAACTTTTTACTCATAGTGTCATAGTGAACTCTAAGTGTTTCTTACCATTATAAATAAATATAAAAGTTTTAAGTGATATTTAATAGTTTCTTTCTCTCCAGCACCCCTTACAACTGCGAGTGACGGACCCCCTTCAGGGAGCCGTCGCCCCGTGACACTATTTTACATAAATCGTTGAAATACATTAAAACGTTTATTTAAATTAAAATATAAAAATATTAGCAGTACTTACATATTATCCAATAGTCCTTAGCATTTATAAATCAAACACTGAATTAATTAATAATGGCGCAATCGAGAACTTTTAGAACCTCTTAATGCAAAAAAAGGGGTGGGAACGCCAAAATGGCTGGAACGCGTGTTTTAGTATCGGAAATGATAATAGGCAACAGCGCCCTTGTTTACATTTTTTTTTTATAAAGTTTATTAACGGCATGGATACAGGGCCTTAAGCCTATCTTATTTATAAAATAACATTAATTAAATTTTGTCAACACTGTTAACTATAAATTTATATTTTTGAAAAATATTGGTTTAGCTAAAAGTTCTTGTATTTGTAGCGGCACTTCATCACTTGAAACTTCTTGTAACTCAGACTCCAGTGTCAATCGCTGTATATTAAATTTTTGACATTTCATGATCATATGTTCGAGGTCAAAGATCTCACCACGTGTACAATGTTTGCAATTTCTCTCTGATTCAGGAATTATCTTAAGTCTTGCTAAATGAGTTCTACAATGGCCGAATCTAAGGCGATTAATGGTTGTGATGAAATTTCTGCAATTTGCATCTTTATTTTTATGATACCAAGGTATGTGCGGCGGGGTGTCTTGAATTTTACTGTACATACCATTTTCCTTTATTTTTACTTATAATTTTCCAATATTTGTGCCATAATGTTTTCATTATTTTTTCCAGTTGTTCGTGATAATCAGTGAAAGGAACTTTTAACAGCATGGTGTGATCTTCATCATAAATTCCTAGAGTGGCCTTATCCACAACTTCATTACCAGTGATATTGCTGTGCGAAGGGACCCATTTAAATCTAACATTTTTGCCTTTACTATGTAAATACAAGTATTGCTTTTCTTATGTTAAACAAAATTTAATTTGACTTATATGTAATGGAAATATTACTAAGAGATATTAAACAACTTTTGCTATCTGAAATCACTAAAAATTCAGAACTATTTACACTATTTACATATATCAATGCTCTATAAATTGCATAACATTCAGCTGTAAATATTGAACATTGTGGATCCAAGTTAAAGCATTAAGTCTGTTTTACTTGTGGGTCATAGTATGCTGCAGTGACTTTATTGGTGTATTTAGAACCATCTGTGTACAATTTACAGGTATTAGGTTGACTATTTACATATTGTGAGAACTCAAATTGATTGTTTATCCTCTCTGTATCAACAAACATTAAATTATCTGTATAACATTTAAAATCAACATTATATATGGGTAAAGTATGTGATATGTACATATTTTTAAATAAGGTTTTTAAATTTAGGGTTATGGTTAAAATTTCTGGGATATAATCAGATAACAGTTGTTCTGCTGTGATTTGTATATTATTTAACGGACTTTGAGGAAGGTCTTCATTAGGTGAAATTCTATTTAAAACAAAAATATTGTTAGTAGCCAACAATTTGGTACTGAAGTTGTTAGCAATTTGTAAACGTCTTAGTTTGAGTGGAATTATACAAGTTTCTGATTCCATAGCATTTATTGGAGTGGAGCACATAGCTCCTGTTATTATTCTTAAAGCTTTGTTCTGAATAACATCCAACTTTCTAAGTTGACAAACATTAGTGTTCATATATGCCAAACAGCTGTAATCAAAGTGACTTCTAACAATACTTTTATATAGCATCGATAGTACTTTTGGATCTGATCCCCAATGAACACCAGCCAAGGATCCTAAAATATTAAGTCCCTTAGATGCATTTTTAATAATATAATTGATGTGTTTTTCAAATTTTAATTTTGTATCTAAATATATCCCTAGAAATTTCTTTTCTAAAAACCAACTTAATGGATTACAGTTGTATTTAATTGGAGCAATCTCGTTTTGATAACAATCTTTTTTGCTAAAAAGTATAGTACCACTCTTATTAACATTAATATTTAGTTTAAGGTCACTATAAAATTTATGAATTTGAGTTAATCCATTGTTCAAAAGTCTAATAGCACTATTTACATTTTTATTTATAGTATACACAACAATATCATCAGCAAACAACAAACATTTTACAGAAGTATCTGTCAAATATTTATTAATTTGTGATGTATACAAGTTAAATAATAAAGGAGAAATTGTGGAACCTTGCATTGTTCCCTTGTATACTGTTCTTGGTCCATGCAAAATGGTATTAAATCTGACAAACATAGTTCTGTTGTATAAAAATGTGAATATCCATTTACAAACTTTGCCTGGTATGCCTAAATTGCTGAGAATTTCAATCAATAGTGAGGGATTAACATTATCAAATGCACCATCAACATCGAGAAATGCACAAGCTGTATATGAATGGTTATGGAAGGATTTTTTTATATCTGAAATGAGAGACATGAAGTTATCATGGGCACTTTTGCCTCTATGGAAACCAAACTGCTGTTCAGGTAAAATGTTATTTCTTTCACTATAATATTCTAATCTAAATTTTAACATGGATTCAAAAAGTTTACCAATACATGAAGAAAGTGATATTGGTCTGTAAGAGTTACAATCATTAACATCTTTGTCAGGTTTGAGTATTGGAATTACACATTGTGTTTTCCAACTTTCGGGTATGGTTTCTGATAACCATAACAGGTTATATATTTTTAACAAAATACTCTGAGCTCTAGGATGAAGGTTCTGAATTAATTTATAGGTTATGTCATCAAGACCTGGCTTAGTGTCTTTTCTAGGTTTAAGAGCTATTTTAAGTTCATTCATAGTAAATGGTTCAGAGAGAAAGCAACTATTTATGTTTCCAGTCAGTTGAAAAATTTCATTTAATTTAGCTGAATCTATTTCTTTTTCACGAGGAGAGATAGGTGCATATTTGTCAAGGAATGAGTTCCACTCATCATTTTTTGAAGCTTTTCTACATGTTATGCGTTTGAATCTGCGAATGTAGTTCCAAATCATGCTTACAGGTGTATATCTGTTAAATGAATCACACAATTTTGTCCAAGATTGTTTCTTTTTGTCAGAAATTAACCTCTTTTTAATTGCATCAGTCTTTTTGGACTCAATGTAGTTTTCTACTGTGGGGTACAATCTATAGTGTTTGAGAGCAGATTTACTATTGTTAACTGCTGTAGAGCATTCATTATCCCACCAAGGAACTGGCTTTTTCATTTTAAATGGAGTTTTATTAACTTTTTTTGGTATACATTTAAGCTTTAAATTATTAAGAATATCACAAAAGTTGTCATATATATTTTGGGAGTTTTCAGAATCAAAATTTAAATTTTTGAATATGTGCTTACTTTCAGAATGATACTGGGTCCAGTTTGCTCTGCTATATATGAAACGTTCAGAGGAAGGAGCTGTCACATATTTTTCAATAGACACCTGAATATTTATTATAGTGGGGAAATGATAACTTCCCATAGGATCATCATGTACTTTCCATTCACAAAGTGGAGCTACATTGGGACTGATGCATGATATGTCTATAGCTGAAGGATTATGATGAGCTGTTCCTACAGTTGTTAGGGATCCAGTATTAAGAATACACAAATCACATTCATCTAGCAAGTTATATACATCACTACCTCTGGAATTGGTTGATAGACAGCCGAATGCAACATGATGTGCATTTAGGTCACCTGATAGCATGATTGGTTTGGGTAATTTGTCAATGATTTGCTTCAGTTTCCTAGTTTTAAATCGGCCACCTCTAGGGGGACTATAAACACATAGTATAGATAAAGTTCCCATATTAGTTTGAACAGTGACTGCAGCTGTTTGCATAAAGTCATAGTACATAGTCTGAACTACTTTGAATTTAAATGTATTTTTGATCAAGATAGCTACACCTCCATGGCCTTTGGGACCATTTTGTTTTATAATGTCAAAACATGGAACATTAAAGTTGCTTGTCTCTTTGAAAAAAGTTTCATTTAATAAACAAATATCAATATCATTATTAAAAATATAATCTACTAATAGGGGTTTTTTGTTATTGACACTTTGGATGTTGAATTGTGCTATAGTTAAGTATGTCTTGGCGTCGGTATCTAAAGATTGTATGGGAATGTTATAATCCATGTTAAGTTAGATTAGAAAGAAAAACATCTTTAATCCTGTTAGTAGTTATAGGATCATTACCAGAGTTGGCTAAAAATAGTAAAGATTTGACTATTGCATTTATAATAATATCATTATTGGCAATGTCTTCCAAATTTAATTTTTTGTTAGTTATATTTACAGGTTTATTTACAGATTTATTTACAGAAGAAACTACAGGAGACTTTGTAGTTTGTTTGTTATATACATTATTATTTACATTTTGTGTATTTTTGTGAGGAAAATCATACTTATTTATCAGTTGGGGAAATTCATTCATAGTTGTTTTGCTGATATCAGCATAAGTAATTTTATTTTTCTTTTCTAGTATCTTTTTAACTTTAATTGGACATGTCTTCGAAATTGCAAGGTGTGGACCGCCACAATTTATACAATTCAATGAATTAGGTTTGTCACATTCTTTAAATAAATGCTCACCAGCACATATAGAACATCTTTGTTTATTATTACAAATTTTTGCCGAGTGATTAAATTTAAAACATTGTAGAAGTGGAGGTATATATTCAAATACTCTATATGAAAATAAGTCATATGGTACATTATCAGGCAAAGTGTTAGATAGAAATGTTATACTAACTGTCTGTAAGGCCACTCGTTCATTACCAATTCTTTTAGTAAATCTTCTTATGGCTATTATGTCGAATTTGGATGAAAGTTTATTGTAGAGATCCTTATTTGATATATTTGTGGGCACAAATCTAATTATTCCGGTTTTTTTAATTTCTTTAGCTGGGATGTACGCTTTCATATTATACTTTTCTAAAAAGTTGGTGTTAAGAGGAAAATTGTTTGCATAGTTGAGTTGGTTGAATATAACTGAAATTTTTGTAGCATTCACTCTATGTAGACTATGTATTCCTTTTATTTCATTTGAAAAAATATGATTTAAATAAATTGGACTTTTATTTCCTAACTTTTCTTTAACATTTTGGCTTTCCACAAATACTTGGAAGCTAGTATGCAGAGAGTTATCTGGGTATAGTCTTTTATAACCCTTTTTTAAATATGGTATATAAGGATCCTCCTCATTGGAGATAGTTTCAATTATTTTTCGCTTGGGCGGGGGCCCGGTGCCACTAGGGCCCGGGTCCTCGTCCCCGTCTATAATATAAGTAAAAACTCACTTAATTGCTTGAATTTTCTCGTATTCGGCGAAAATAAAAATTAACTTTCAAGAAAATTGAAAAAAAAACTTCTCGTTGTTTTAAGAGTTCCCGCCAGACTCCCATTGTTTACATTGTTTATCCGTGTTGCCATTTAAAATTATATTCTACCTAATTTGAAATGGCAACCATACTCAATAATAGTATGCAACTGACTTTATTTTTAACACGTCTTACATTGAATTACTTACTATAATGATCGTTCGAGCCAAACTCAAACGTGTAATAAGATACACTTATTACACGTGACTGAGTTTGGCTCAGTAGCGAATCTTCAGTGTAAACATTTCGCAACTTATTCGGTTGTGATAAGGTTCAAATTCAAATGAAAATGTTTATGTCTTATTGGAAATGACTGAACATGTAGATTTATGATTGCTTGCACATTTTATAGCTCGTGCTTATTTACACATCTTAACTAACGTTATTGATGCACATAATTCCGATAATACATTCAAAACTACTTTATCTGAACTGTCAAGCGTTGATTAATATATTATAGTTGTTATATTGATCATATATTCATATTATTAAGTTTTTATGGTTTTTTATAAAGGTACCTACTTTTGGTTCTTAAAACTTTGATCAGAAAATTGACAGATTAAATTATTTTGTTACTTCTTCATTATTTTCATTAGTATGAAGCTAATTATTGTAAGTACAGTTTTAATTATTTGAAGATTATTTGCTGAGACTAATTTGTAATTTTATTAAATGTATAACAAAAATAAGAGCTGAAATCTTACTTATATTCTCGGGTAAAACTGGCGCACTTTACTAGTTAAATAATAATTATGATAATATTGTAATGTTGATCTCGAAACTGTAGAACTTGTTTAATAAATACTTCTCACAAGTAAAAAGGCTATTTCTTATGGGTCGGAAATAGAAGCACATAAAGCGGTAAAATAATATCACCATATCCATAATAATAATAATAAAACTCTTGATTGTACACCAACATACAAAGGTAATGTATATACAAAGGTAATGTATATACATTACCTTTGTATATATATATATATATATACAGGGTCCACATATAATAGTCAATTATATTTTAATAGCAGATTAAGAATGATGAGTGGAAGTGAATTTCGAAAAAAATAAAAAAAAAATGTACCTACATTTTTCATAATTTTTTTTTTCTCAGTGTGTCAAATTTAAATTTATCTTAATTTCTTGACTACATACAATAAGATAGAAACCTTTTTTATTACTTGCTGTGTAGTCATAAGCTACAGATTAAACATAAATTTTGATCACTTAGAAAAATTTTGAAATTTTAATTTACGAAAAAGGTTCATAAAAAAATTTATTTTTTTTCGAAATTCAGACCCACTCATCATTCTTAATCTGCTATTAAAATATTATTGACTATTATGTGGCAACCCTATATATATCCATAGGTTGGTAATGGGATCAACTGCCTTTTTGGATTAAACTATTATTAAAAATTATTGTGTGATAGAATAATGAATTTAAGTAGTTACTGAACTTCATAGAATACTCCACTAAGATTAATTATAAATAACGAAGCCTTTGCTGACATAACATAACACCTTCTATCTATTTCTTCAAAGTGAATCCTAAGACTGCTTAAACTGTCGGTAATAGGTGCATTTACCTCAACTAATAAAAAAAACCATTTTAAATAGCTTAACCGTTATTATTATATTATATTTGAATAACGTAAGTATTTAATAAGCGTTTTATTTCAGGGTAAAACGCTGCTATTTTCAGCTACCTATATGAATTTCGTTTCAAAAGGAAAAATATAAAACAATGAAATACCAACTGTACAGGCTTCAACACCTTAAATGACTAGATACGTCAGATGTCAGATGACAGATGATAGAAGGCATCCTATTGGCCAATAAACGCATACTCATCACTACACGACCGCACTAGCCAATGAAAATATATAAAACTAAAAGGATCTCCGCTTTAGTGGCCTATTTCAGGAAGGCAGCACAAAGTTGCAAATATGTCAAAAAAATTGGTTGAATCTGAACTCTATGCCCTCGTCATAAAGTTCAGATTCAAGTAATTTTTTTGAATGCAGCAAAAGGTTTGTCGGAGGAAGAAATTGCAAATTATGTTAAAAAAATAACATATTCAAATGTAACTGTGAATAAAATAAACATGATTATCAACGAATGCAGAGCATTAAAAAAACCGACTTCACTTTGGCTGAGTTGAGAATGTCATCAACGTAAACATTCTCCAAAATCAGACATATTTTTTCATAAGCATAAGTGCCCAACTGATTTCGATTCTCTATCATAATATGAAACAACAATTTTCAAAGTCAATTCATAATTGTCCGAAATATCGTGTAACAAAGACATAAAAAAAACATACAGACGAATTGAGAACCTCCTTCTTTTTTGAAATTCGGTTGAAAATAGAGAAGGAGTATGATTCAGTTAACATCGGTAGTTCCACAGTTAACATCTATGTGCATATTTAATTCGATAAAATTCTTGTGAGTGATAAACAAGTGTCGTTTGTTATTTCGCGGCGACGCATTCTCCACGGCGCTTAAGCTCTTTTGGATGGCAATATCGACCTGCATTTTACAATTTACATACCCACTGGAATTATTAACATTAGCTGTAATTTGGATTTGATAATGAGCAATATGAATAGCAAAAAGTTTTCAGAAGATATTAAGGCCGAAGACTTAATAAAATGCACTGTATGTCATGGATCATTTCACTATTCATATGAGATCGATTTCTAGAGAATTCTGCCAATCTATAGAAATAAATGGTAGTGCCCGTCGTGCAAATCTTCAAAGAAAAACAACAGTAATAGTCTAATTGTCCCACCTTTGGAATGTAGTTCACATTCGATGATAAATATTGATCCTAATGCTATTATTGAACACTTCGATACTAAGTTTAATGCTTTGCAATTGGTCATAGATTCCTTTAAAACTGATATCAATGATCAGCTGATGAAATTGTTTGCCACCGTCAGTTCCTGGGAGACTAAAATAAGCACGGTCGAGACAACGATTTCTACGATGAATGGTCAGATTTTTGAACTCAAAGAGGAAAATGAAAAATTAAAACATGACCTTGACATTCTTCGTTCTAGTGTGAAGGACATTACAGATAACAATGACCGAAATGAACAATGGGTTCGTCTATCGAATATCCAAATAAATGGCGTTCCTGAGAAAAAAGGGGAAAATCTGATAAATATAGTCATTGCCAAAAAATGCAATTTCCCTATGAACGCCGACAGTGACATCGATTTTGTGACCCGAGTAGCAGTTAAAAACAACTTGGATAACAATATACCAAAATCAATTATTGTAAAAATGCACTCTCGTTACAGAAAGGACGATTTTCTACTGTTGTTCCGCAAGTTAAAGCATTGTTCTGCGAGTGACATTGGAATATCTGGACCGAAAGGTGGCGATAAAATTTTCTTCAATGATCATCTCTCTGCAAAAAACAAATACCTACTTAGACAGGCAAAACGATTAGCGAAAGATAAAGGTTATGCCTACTGTTGGGTGCGTAACTGTACTATCATGGTACGTCGCAGTGACCAGTCACTGATTATACACATTACTTCCGAACAGGCTTTAAACAAAATTATATAAGTTATAATAATATGTTACAGGCTAGGTTCATAAGTTTCATATTTTATTGTCTATTATTATTGCGAGTCCGAATACTACATTCTAATTATTTTTTATATTAAAAAACATTATTGTATTGCAGCTTTTAAATTATTCACGCTTATTATTTACTTATTATTCTATAGAAAAAGTATATAAACATTGTTCAAAAACTAATAAGAAGTCCATAAACATACCTACGGATATATTTACATTTTATAGGTATCAACACATATTGCATTACAATAACAGGGGCGTGAAATACATTGTAAATTATTTATTTATGCGAGTATGTATTAATTTTAAACGAACTAACTATGAGGCTGAAAAAAGGCTTTATTTGATCTACTATCATGTTGTCATTTTGTCTGCATAATTTTTCATGTGTTTTCTTAAGTATTTAAATTGTTTATTTTTTCATATCTGTCTACAAAGTTTTTGGTTATCATATTTTGGAGTTCTTTACACAGTTTTGATAGTTGTTACATAGGAGTCTATGCGTTTTATTATTTTAAACCTAAATTTAAATATGCAAATGGTATTTACAGCTCAGCTGTTTACATATTTTACTATACAACTACTTTTTTATTTAAAAATATTACATTAAAATGTTGGTTTTGATTTGCGTTTTATTTTAGCTCACTTAAAACTAGTTATTTATTTAAGAAAAAACTTGTTGTTACTTATTCTGAATGGCTTTATGGTTCAAAATAAAATCATATTTATGAAATATGAATATTCACTAAAATATGCAATATTATTAAATGAATTTATAGTTAATTACACTGTCATAAATGGCTCCTAATGTATTTTATCAAATGGTTAGAAGTCTAAGGACCAAAAACAAAATTTTCTATAAAAATATGCTTAACTCGGATTACGATATCATATGCATAACCGAATCATGGCTATTGTCAGGAATCTATGACGCAGAACTTTTTGACGCTCGATATAACGTGTACCGCACTGATCGCGACTATGAAAACTTAATGGTAGGCAGAGGTAGGGGTACAATGATTGCGGTTCATAGGTCTATAAAAGTTTCTATGCAGGGATAACGTAAACTGCCTTATATGTTTGGCGCTGACGTAACATGTATCAATATTTTGTTAAAACAAGCGCCGACAACGACCATGTTACGTCTATTTTTTTGCTATTTTCCCCAAAACGATGACCAGGCTGAGGCAGAGCTAACTTTTTATGAATACATATTAGATCTAAGAATCGATTTTCAAAATGTAAATTTTTTATTAGTAGGGGATTTTAATGTTAGACTGGCGAAATGGATTTTACAACCCAACTCGTTAGATAATAAGTTAGTTCTCGAAAATCCTTCCGAAAATCCTCTGACCTCTCAATTATTTGCATTTTTATGTTTCAATGACTGGTATCAATATAATAATCAATACATAGGTATAATAAAACAGTAAAAAAAACGTGTCTGTACATTTAATATTTTTACAAAAAAAATTATCTAGGGTTATAAAGAAACGAAAAAAGAGTAAGAATCTGAAAAAAAAAATTGTCTGTTTGTCTGTAAGTTTGTCTGTTTGCACACGCTAATCTCTGGAACCGCTGGACGGATTTGAATGAAACTTTTTTTGATGTATAGCTGTGAAGCCGGGGCAACATATAGGGTATATTTTATTTCGGTTACTGGAACACCTGAAGCAAAAGATATAAAAAAATGCAGTAACCAATTAGTACCAGTATTAACTCACTTAATAAACAGATCAATTGCGTCCCGAAAATTCCCAGATAAACTAAAAATAGGTGTAATAAGACCCATACATAAAAAAGGCTCACTTAAAGATATTAATAATTATCGACCTATCACAATACTGTCAATTATAGATAAAATAATCGAAAGGTATTTCGGCGACCAAATATCAAAATTTTTAAATAAAAATAATATAATAAATTTTAACCAATTCGGTTTTCAAAAAAATAAAAACACCACTCAATTATTAGCAAAATTTACAAATGACATTAATAATCTCCTGAATGAAAAAAAAACATATAGTAGCAGCATTTATAGATTTTAGTAAAGCTTTTGAAACTCTGGATTATGAAACTCTAATTTCGAAATTATATGAGAACGGTATACAGGGACCTCTATTAGAGTGGTTTAGAGATTATCACAGAAATAGATTTTGCACAGTGAAAATTGATAACCAGTACAGCAACTTAGTACCAAGTGATAGAGGCACCGCACAAGGATCAATTCTAGCTCTGACAGAATACCTACTCTACTGCAACGACATGCCAAATATCATCCAAAACGGGCAAATGTACCAATTCGCAGACGACACTTGTATTATCACAGCGCATAAAGACGCATCTATAGCCCAGACAAAAATGCAGTCATGTTTCAATAGTCTGTGTGAGTGGGCTCACGACCTCGGCTTAGTTATAAATTATCAAAAAACAAAAATGATGCACATCCACTCAGCACATAACATCACAACAATTGAACCAAAAATTATAGCACATGAACACTCTTGTCAACACAGTCAATATGTAAACTGTACATGCAAGTACCTAGACGTAGTAAAAACACACACCTATCTTGGATTAATAATCGACAACAGACTCAACTGGAAAGACCACATAATGCATGTATGTGACAAGTTGAGAGCAATCATTTGTAAAATGTCTATTCTTAAATATAAGCTACCATTCTCTATAAGGCGTACCTTATATACTGCACTCGCTGATTCAATAATAAATTATGGAATTAGCAGCTATGGTCTGACATACAAAACTTATTTTGAAAATATATACAAACTTCAAGTAAAACTGTTAAAAATAATAGTACCGAACAAAATTAAAAGTCAACATAAATGTAACGAATATAAAACACTCTTCACATATTGCAAAGTTATCAATGTATATAATAAAGTAAAGTTTAACATCCTCAAAGAAAACATAGATAATATAAAAAACTTAAATTACAAGATTAGAATGGAAAAATTGAGAAAATTATCAAATACAAGTAAGTTTTTAGTACCTAAATCCAATAATGCATATGGAAACAGAACACTAAAATGCTTCTTGCCATATATTTTAAATCAGTTGCCAAGTACCGTAGTAGAACATTACATAAATAGTAAAAAAGTCTCCAAGGAAATTAAAGAATACTTCTATGAAACAAAATAATATTATTATTTGTATCTTTTTACAAGGTTATTTATTTTCATAATGTTTTTTAGATAAAAATAAATAGAATTATCATCCACACAAAGATATACATAACACTCCTATGTTCCCTTATCATGCCTATCTAAGATACATATACTGCACAAAAATATAATAAAAAAAAAAATAGTTTCAATTTAAATAAAATACACAAACCAATTAAATTTCTAATAGTAAATGCAAATATACTAGGTATTGCTGGTTTTTCATTTCGTGTTCATAATCAAGTTACTTTAGTTGACAACAGGGGGTTAGTTTTTGTTTGATACTTCAAAATTAAAATAAAATAAAACTTGCTATAAATAACATTTTTAGCATTATATACCTGTAATCAATTAAATCTAAACACCATAACGTTGGAAGTATATACGAGTAAATTATAAGCTAATAAAAGTGATAAGTGCGACCCGCTGTAACACATAAGTGGTCTAACTTAAGTTACAGCTACATAGCCTAAGTAAATTGTAAATTCTTTTTTGTTTTGAATAAAAAAATAAAAAAATAAAAAAACCCTTAAGGGATCATCAAAACCGTAAGAAATATAGATATGAGGCCTTAACAAAAGTTGTCCAGGATGATGAGCAGATTCTGCAGACATAAAAGAAATCTAGGATCTAAAAAAATTGTAATAGATTTTTAAAAGTTATGCCTAAAACTTACTAGAATATGGTGGAGATGTTCGGCATACAGATCAGTAGTACTCATAGCTCAGTTGCGCGTAGACCGACCATGAGTCTAAGGTCGTGGGTTCGATCCTGCTCGCGTAATTTTTTTTTATTATATATTTTTTTATTTTGTATCAATCTTTACCATGCATCTATCTTTATAATATACATATGTATATATAAAACAGTTAAACAATAACGTGTTAACATGAAATATTTTTACAAAAAAAATATGTAAGGTTATTAAGAAATTAAAAAAAAGTAAGTTGTTCTATTCTGCTGACATCAGGCTGACATATAATATTATAATAAATCCGAAAGATAATTGGTATGTAGTAGAAAAGCTTACTATGCTGATGGGGCTAAACCATCAATATACATATAATAAAAGAGTAAAAAAAACGTGTCTGTACATTTAATATTTTTACAAAAAAAATTATCTAGGGTTATAAAGAAATGAAAAAAGAGTAAGAATCTGAAAAAAAAAATTGTCTGTTTGTTTGTTTGTAAGTTTGTCTGTTTGCACACGCTAATCTCTGGAACCGCTGGACGGATTTGAATGAAACTTTTTTTGATGTATAGCTGTGAAGCCGGGGCAACATAAAGGGTATATTTTATTTCGGTTACTGGAATACCTGATGCAGAACCCTTAAGGGATCAGCAAAACCGTAAGAAATATAGATATGATGTCTTAACAAAAGTTGTCCAGGATGATAAGCAGATTCTGCAGACATAAAAAAAAGGATCTATTTCTACAAAAATTGTAATAGATTTTTAAAAGCCTAAAATTTACTAGAGAATGGTGCAGATGTTCGGCATACAGAAGTACGCCTAGCTTAGTTGCGCGTAGACGGACCATGAATCTAAGGTCGTGGGTTCGATCCTGCTCGCGTAATTTTTTTTATTTTGTATCAATCTTTACCATACCTACATCTATTTTTACATACATATGTAATGTTTAAAACAGTAACGTGTGAACATGAAATATTTTTACAAAAAAAATATTTAAGGTTATTAAGAAATTTAAAAAAAAGTAAGAATTTGAAAGAAAAAAATGTCTTTTCGTGTCTGTCTGTTTGTTGTTCTATTCTGCTGACATCTGTGGCTGACATATAATATTATAATAAATCCGAAAGATAGTTGATATGTAGTAGAAAAGTTTGCTACGTTGATAGGGCTAAATCATTAATAAATAAAGCTTCTTGCTAGATTTAATGTAGGTAGTGTACATACAGAGATATATTGTAAAAAAGTTAAACGTAAAATTATGGAACTCAATATCGTTTAGGTTTTCTTTATTGATCGTTTCTGCCTCTTGGAAGTCAGAAACCGTAGAATTCTTCAGAATAAAAAGTGGTGTATGTGTCAAAACTCAACACAGGACTTTATGAACTACCATACCAAATTACATTAAAATTGGCTAAGCCGTTTGACCGTGAAAAACAGCCAAACATATAGGTTACTAAACATATTATACACTGATAATGGCTAGACGGATGGATTTTTGCTACTCTTTCACGCAAAAACTACCGAATGGATTTTTATGAAACTTTACAGTAATATAGCTTTACCTATAATGTGCCTTTGTAATGTAATAGATAGTTATTGGTTAGGAGTTATACCTACATATTATATGGGGGAAAATTCTTCATGTTTATTTTTTTTTTGTATAGGACCTTGGAGAAGAAACTAACCTATTCGAAATACTAATTCAATGCAGACGAATTCGCGGGCACTATCTATGTAATAAACCTACCTACATATAAACCTACCCTTATACATACCCCCATAAGGCTGCAAACTGGACGGCAGCGACAGCGACAGCGAGAGCGGCAGCTGCGCGGGCAGCGACGCGAGCAGTGATTTCCGCGACACGATAGAAAGTATTGAGTTTGTATGAAACCGCGACAAATCGCTCGAGCGCCCGCTGGCGTCGAGAACGGCCTAGCAGGGCTAGCATGCAACCATCGATAAATAGTCGAATCGACAAGATAAATATTATTTTGTTATTTTATCCTAAGCTAATATGCGCACCATAATAGATAGAATTACTCAATTTGATACCATGATTAAGACTACAGAACCAAATAAGTATGTCATAGTCTTAATAAATTACTTACTCTAAATACCATATTCTAAGAAAATATTGATAAAAGGCTCGATTTATCATTGTCAACGGTAGCATGCTAGCCCCGCAGATTCCCCGCGTCGCGTCGCTGCACGCACCGCTGTCGCTCTCGCTGTCGCTGCCGTCCAGTTTGCAGCCTTACTTTTACCCAGTGTGCCTTTCGTAGGGTATTCCTGTTTGGTATATACTTTTTGTAGGTTACTTTTTCTATTTTATGTTTTGTAGGTCTTTTTCACAAAAACTAGGTGAAACTGCGAATGACAGCT
The DNA here is from genome assembly GCA_944452665.1 of Stenoptilia bipunctidactyla. Classification (NCBI taxonomy): domain Eukaryota; kingdom Metazoa; phylum Arthropoda; class Insecta; order Lepidoptera; family Pterophoridae; genus Stenoptilia; species Stenoptilia bipunctidactyla. The sequence continues at coordinate 50,492,518 of OX101721.1, read as the reverse complement.
TTGTTATAAAGTTTTTGAAATAACTCTTTCTGTTTATCTATCAGTAACGCTTTCACAGCTAAACAACTGAATCGATTTTGACTTTGAACTTCAAGGACGATATAATAATATTATTTATCCAACTCCCATAACCGGTATTCACGCAGACGAAGTCGCGGGAAACAGCTAGTATTATAATAAATCCGAAAGATAGTTGGTATGTAGTAGAAAAGTTAACTATGTTGATAGGGCTAAACCATTAATAAATAAAGCTTCTTGCTAAATTTAATGTAGGTAGTGTACATACAGAGATTCTATATATTGTAAAAAAGTTAAACGTAAAATAATGGAACTCAATATCGTTTAGGTTTTCTGTATTGATCGTTTCTGCCTCTTGGAAGTCAGATCCCGTAGAATTCTTCAGAATAAAAAGTAATGTATGTGTCATAACTCAACACAGGACTTTATGAGCTACCATAACAAATTACATTAAAATTGGCTAAGCCGTTTGACCGTGAAAAACAGCCAAATATATAGGTTACTAAACATATTATACACTGTTAATGGCTAGACGGATGGATTTTTGCTACTCTTTCACGCAAAACCTACCGAATGGATTTTTATGAAACTTTACAGTAATATAGCTTTACCTAAAATGTGCCTTTGTAATGTATTGGTTAGAAGTTATACCTACAAACTATATGGGGACGAAGTCGCGGGCACCATCTATGTAATAAACCTACTACATATAAACCTACTCTTATACATACCCCCATAAGGCTGCAAACTGGACGGCAGCGACAGCGAGAGCGGCAGCGGCGCGGGCAGCGACGCGAGCAGCGATTTCCGCGACACGATAGAAAGTATTGAGTTTGTATGAAACCGCGACAAATCGCTCGGGCGCCCGCTGGCGTCGAGAACGGCCTAGCAGGGCTAGCAACCATCGATAAATAGTCGAATCAACAAGATAATATTTATCTATTATTAATAATATTATAATATAATAATATTTATTTTGTTATTTTATCCTATTATCTATACTAATATATAAAGCTGAAGAGTTTGTTTGTTTAAACGCGCTAATCTCAGAAACAACAAGTGGGATTTGAAAAAATATTTTTGCATTTGATAGCCCAACTCTTGAGGAAGGTTATAGGCTATATTTTATCCCGAAATTCCCACGGGATCAAAAGTTACGCGGGTAAAACCGCGCGCGGTGGCTAGAATAAGCTAATATGCGCACCATAATAGATAGAATTACTCGATTTGATACCATGATTAATGCTCGTATTACAGAACGAGACTTAATACTCGTTTCACGTAAGCGTTGTTCACCAGCTGATTCTTGACTTGAGCTTTAGTCTTATTACAAAACAATTATCAAAACCAGATTACCTGAAACTAGTTTCAAATATCTGACTCAGTTGATACTGGGTTTTCTTTGAAAAAAATTTGTTTCCCATTACATTTAAAAACAAAAACTAATGGTCTGTTACGTTACACGCAACGTTTAGATTATAATGTCTTATAAATTGCGTTAAATTCTATATGATATATGACAAAATTGCCAATGTTTTGAATTATTTATCTGTTTTTCGATAGAAGCAGTACCGTTAAATTATAACTGTCGCTTCTTTTTACTATGAAAATATACTTTTTACTCAAAAATAATACGAAACGTAAAAGCTAAATGTAATGTTGCCAACTACTAAGTAAAGTCACTTAAAATTATAAATTCCAATATTTATTTATTTATTTATTTATTTATTTATTTACCCTTTATTATACATAATAAAAAATACAGAACAAAGAACAAATAAAAAGAAAACAATGTATAAAGGGCGGCCTTATCGCCAGGAAGCGATTTCTACCAGGCAACCCCAATATAGTTTTTATTTACGAAAAGCAAGTTCAAACTTGTTTTAAAAAGTTCAAAGTTGTTATAAAAATATTATCGTAATGGTCAATATCACTGAAAGGATCTATTGTAGTTAATACAGATCACTATTAAAGAAGGCACGAATCGCGTACCTATCTAGTTTTTCTCTAAGCCACAGTTCACAACATCAAAAACTTATTTTGAAGTACGCTCAAGTATGGTAGACAGCACACTCAAGTGAATACAGTTGTGAAACTAGTTTCAATCATTGGCATATGCAAGTAAAGTTCTATAATAAGCGTGAACACAGTTCAAATCATTTAGTACTCAAGTGATATCTGATCATTGAATCTAGTATTAGGCAACGTTTTGTAATAAAGAAAGTCGTTGATACTAGTTTCAAAACTAGTATCAATACATGAGTACTGTTCTGTAATACGACCATAAGACTACAGAACCAAATATGTCATCTATACATATAATAAAATGGTAGGAAAGTCAAAACTGTACATTGAATATTTTTTTAAAAGAATACTTGGGGTATGATCTACAATCGAAACAGAAACAAAAAATATAGTTTTTAGAATTTTTGTCTGTTTGTCTGTTTGTCTGTTTGTCTTTCCGGGATAAACTCAAAAAGTACTGCATGGATTTACTTCAAATTTGGCATGAAGATAGTTAAGAAGTCGGGTCAACATATAGGCTACATATTATCACGCTAGCAGTGATATAATCGTAGGTGCGTTTGGTGCTGCATAGCGTTCACGCAGACGACGTCGCGGGCAGCAGCTAGTAGTCTTAATAAATTACTAACACTGAATACCATATTCTGAGAAAATATCGATAAAAGGCCCGATTTATCATTGTCGACGGTAGCGTGCTAGCCCCGCAGATTCCCCGCGTCGCGTCGCGTCGCTGCCCGCGCCGCTGTCGCTCTCGCTGTCGCTGCCGTCCAGTTTGCAGCCTTACTTTTACCCAGTGTGCCTTTCGTAGGGTATTCCTGTTTGGTATATACTTTTTGTAGGTTACTTTCTCTATTTTATTTTTTGTAGGTCTTTTTCACAAAACCTAGGTGAAACTGCGAATGACAGCTTTGTTGTAACAGTTTTTTAAATAACTCTTTCTGTTTATCTATCAGTAACGCTTTCACAGCTAAACAACTGAATCGATTTTGACTTTGAACTTCAACGATATTATAATATTATTTATCCAACTCCCATAACCGGTATTCACGCGGACGAAGTCGCGGGCAACAGCTAGTAAATAAATAAATAAATGATTCTTATAAAATATTTGTACCGAAACATAAAATTGATACGTTAAGAAATCTGAAAACCTAAAGAGTTATAAAGCGAGTAAACAACAAATATAGTAATGGATACAAATATAATTAGTTTCAATTGTCAAAGTGTAGTACGCTCGGTGGAGTGTATTCGAGGGCTATGCCGTTCTGCGGACATTGTCGCATTGCAAGAGACTTGGTTGCTGCCTCATGACGTAGGATACCTGGGAACCATAGAAGACAGTTTTGCCTTTACGGGCACTTCTGCGGTCGATACGTCGGCGAGAGTCTTACGCGGGAGACCCTACGGCGGAGTGGCAATACTCTGGAGAAAATCGGCTTTTGTGAACGTCAGTGTATATTTATATAATTAATATTTTTAATATTTTCCGTATACATGCCTACTGACTCGAAAAATAATTTAGCTGAATTTACAGAGTGTTTTAGTGAAACGTCGGCTATAATTGATAATCAGGGGGTTGAGTCAATAGTAATGGTAGGGGACTACAACGTGCACCCCGGTGAGTTATTTGCATCTGAACTTTTGCCTTTTTGTGCTGATCAATCGTGGAAGTTTATAGACTTAGGTATGATACCTTCTGACAGTTATACATTTGTGGGTGTGAGGAGAGCGTGACGCGGCTCAGATTGATAAGTATTATATATTGTGTAATGAAAAACTACGGGAAATTGATTTCCCTTCAGATTTTAGTATGTGTTGTGAAAGATTGTGTAGTGATAAGGGTCATATGTAATTGATAAATAAAATTTACGATAACATTATCTCAATCAAATCTAGGGCCGCAGAATGTACATTCGTTATTAGTAGTCATTTAAAAAAACTTGTAAACGAAAGCATGTTGCAGGATGGAATAAGCATGTAAGGGAAGCTCACAGTAAGGCGAGGCTTTCCTTTGAGAATTGGTTATTAAATGGTAAACCAAATACCGGGACTTTGTACAGAGAGATGTGTGATACGAGGTGTGTTTTTAAAAGTAAATTGAAATGGTGTCAAAATAATCAACAGCGGGAGTGTGTGAGCCTGTCGCTATTGCCAATGTTTTCAAATCATGTATGTATAGTGTGATGTATTGAGGCCTGGGTGTCTCATTCGTTCCCGTCACTCACGTCACAGTCAGTATTAAACCAGCATTGCTAAAGATACGTCATTCACTTATTCCACTGGCGCGAGGTGCGAATACCCACAAACGAAAACGAAAATAAATTAAAAATGGCGACTTTCGGAGTAATTGGTCATTTGAATGTTTAAGCTGAACAGTAACATAACCGACAAGTCTGCGTTACTGTTAACACACTTAGCAGATGATACCTACCGCCTGGTGAGGAATTTGGTACATCCAAGGAAGCTTGACGTCATCACATACCGTCATCACCAGAGCTGGTTCAAGTACTCAACAGCCACTTCAAGCCAAAAAAGTGCATTTTCGCGGAGAGAGTGAAATTCTACGAGGCAGCGAGAGCGGAAGGAGAAGGCGTCGAGGCGTGGGCGGCGCGCATTCGGGGACTCGCCGTCCACTGCGAGTTCGGCAGCACGCTGGAGGGCCTGCTCCGGGACAGGTTCGTGCTCGGGTTGGGCGCGGGCCCCGAGCGGGACCGGCTGTTTGAGGCCGATGCGACGACGCTCTCATTTGGGAAGGCCGTGGAAGTGGCACAGCAGGCGGCGAGCGCTCGCCTGGCACGAGCGGTGGCCGGCGCGACTGCCGCGCCGCCGCCCTTCGTCAAGCAGGAGCCGGTGTACCGCGTGAGCGGCCAGCGGGTCGCGCGGCAGGCCGGCGCCGGCGGCAGCGGAGCGAGACCAGCGCCGCGCTGCGCGGTGTGCGGCGGCACGGCGCATGGAGCTGACATTTGTCGGTTCAGGAAATACCGGTGCCGCGGTTGTGGAAGTGTCGGTCACTTAGTGAAAATGTGCGGAAAGAAAAGTGTGAGCAAAGTGTATAGTATAGAAACAAGTGACGCGACACCTTCGGAGGGTGACAGCAAGGGTACCAATTTTGAGAACTGCCAGGAGTGTAAACTTTTTAACCTGAGGTTTTTTTTTTTTTTCTGCGAAGTTAGTCAAGAAATACACAACAGTTTTGAATTGCTCTTATTGTTTTTTATTTAAATAAAGAGTAAAAGTATAAAATATTATATAAATATATGTAATATGTATTGCTAGACACACAAACCTTCCAGCAATATATTAAATCTCCTTTCCAACTGCAATTTTACATCATGTCACAAACAAAGAAATTCACTATGGAGTCTATGAAGCTAACTATTTGTAACATGCAAGAAATGTTTAATGCTAGGATGACATCATTTGAAAAGGAGTGTCAAAAGAATCCAGGAGTGCCGTCAGGTCTACCAGAGGAGTACACAGCATTCAAGTCTTTTGTCATTTCAACACTCAGCGTCTAGCAGAAACAAATTGACTTTTTAGTACGGGATTGCGACCGTCTCGAAATGCAGAGCCGTAGAAAGATTTTGATGATACACGGTATTCCAGAACATGAAAGTGAAGAACCCATTACAGCTGCAGTTAATATATTGTTTTAACACTAGAGTGCACGCGCTCAAAAACTTCCTTGAGCGCACGCGCGGGTTACAGGTGTAGCCCATTTATCATTCATAGTTTTACATACTTATCCATTATTTTTGTAATAAAACATAATGTAGATTAATTAAGTATCTTTATTACTATAATTTTAACTCAAAAAAGAAACAAAAAACATCCTTTTAAATATAATTTGAAAGCAAAACATAAAATCTTCTAAAAATCAACTTTTTTTGGAAGCAACATAAACACTCAGTCTTATATTCAATTAAGAACATTATAACTCTTATATTTTTAGTTTTTTATGATTTTATTGAACTAATAGTATATGTAAATCGCCTTTTTTTACTCTGATGGCATGCAGTCAGGGCAAAGGAGACACTGATGATCTGCACAGATACGTCGCATACATTTGCAGCAATGTCTACGCGTGCTGCGGTCACGGACCCTTGGGCATAAAGCACAGCGGCCAGGTCCGCTTCGAACTGGCATAGAGTGATGTGGGAGCTGATCTTCAAGTCCCAGCAGTAGCCTGCCTTTCAATTTTATATCTCTAGATACACTTTGTTGAGATATACGACGCTCAATACAAGGCTTTACTAGTTCGAATCCGACTTCTTCCAGGTATTCGCGGCGTATCACTTTCTTATCAGGGCTGTTCATCTGATAGAAAGAAAGAAAGAAAGAAAGGCCGATTCATAGCTTTGTAGCGCCTTTAAGCGCTTCACGCAAGCAAGTTGTAATTTATTAATTCTTCTTTTTTGTTTTTGACTCTGTTGATTAACAAAACATTATTTTGATTTACTTGTAAGTACGTTGCAATTTATTATTTCTTTTGTTTTTTTTTTGTTTGTTTGTTTTGGACTCTGTTAATTAACAAAACATTTATTTTAATTTACTTTAATTTGTTTCCTGGTCTCTTCCAACACTGCTGGTGGGATTTTAGTGGAATAAGTATACTTTTATTTGTATTTTATTTAAGTATTTTTTATTTAATTGACTTATATATTTGTATTTATAAATATTTATATATTTTTTATAGTTATATGTTTACGTGCATATTATAATGGATAATTCTGCAACTGCTAGTGACCTATTTGACTCATGTGACCCTCTAGCGAATTGAACAGCTCAGATGCACTAAAAAATTTCAACATTGTTCACATTAGTGCTCAGAGTATTCCCGCACACTACTCCGATATGCTGACGTCATTCGACTGCAAGAGTTTACAAGCGATTTTAGTATCTGAAACGTGGTTCAAACCCTGCTTACCTTCGACGTCATATGCCCTACCAGGCTTTATCCTACTTCGCAACGATCTGTTGTGAGGTCTTTGGTGTTTGGTTTTAAAAAAAAAACTTTTTACTGCCGAAACACTTTCTTTATTTAAGAAAACACTTTTACACTTTTCCACACGAAGGTGTCCCAAAATCAACCAATCTTAAGAGAAGTGGTTATCGCGAGCTCCAGAGTCTAACTAACTGGATTAAAGGTTTTAATTAAAAACGAAAGCTAAATATGCAACTTCGCAAAATAATATAATGGAAAATTTATAGTGAGTTAAAAATGCTTACTCAGGCTTAGGGCCATACTAGGCTAGGTTATAACAGCCCCCCCGTTACGACGAAGCTTTACCCTTTAAAAATAAAGCGAAGTTCAAAAGGAAAAATTAATACAAAATAATATGTGAGCTTGACTTTTGGGAAACCTTTAACAAAATTTGATTAAGAAATTAAAATGCTTTAACATTATAAAAAGACAAAGACATAAAAGTTTATAAAATTGAAAAAACAGTTAAAAATTAAACATTTTAAATAACATAAAATCAAAGTTAAAATAAAATGTAAAAATTATAAAAGATAAAACACATTAACATAAATTGAAATACAAAATTATGAAAAGTTTAAGTTCCTTGAAGAGGACATTGAAAAATCAATTTTAGAAAAAGACTTATAACTAGTTTCAGGAAGAGGCAGAGATTTTACTGATTTGTTTTCCTCTTCCGAAGTAGAAATCTATACATAATAATAAAATGGTAGGAAAGTCAAAACTGTACATTGAATATTTTTTTAAAAGAATACTTGGGGTATGATCTACAATCAAAACAGAAACAAAAAATATAGTTTTTAGAATTTTTGTCTGTTTGTCTGTTTGTCTTTCCGGGATAAACTCAAAAAGTACTGCATGGATTTACTTCAAATTTGGCATGAAGATAGTTAAGAAGTCGGGTCAACATATAGGCTACATATTATCACGCTAGCAGTGTTATAATCGTAGGTGCGTTTGGTGCTGCATAGCGTTCACGCAGACGACGTCGCGGGCAGCAGCTAGTATCTGATAATTCAATAGAATTTGATACCTTAGATTTACTCTTAACAGATTTTTTATTATTACATTGATTAAATATTTGAATACAATAACCAGAGTTAGATTTAAAATTACGATTTCTGAAACATTTATATAATTTGTAAAAAACATACAAAAATAATGAAACAATTAAAACATAAGTAAATGCAGAATAATAATTACTGTATCTAATAAAATGAGATTGACTTTGAAGATTATTTATTACGTTTTCTAAATGATCCATTTCATGTGTAGCAAATTTTAAGGATTCCAAATTTATTTTACTCAATGAAATAGGAGAAAGATATGGGAGTGTTTTATTAAATATATCCTTTTGACAACAGTCGTCTGCAGTGATATCAAAATTAATTTGTAAAGGAGATTTCATCATGAAAGAATAAGAGCTAGAAGGAATTAATCGAGTAGTTTTCGAATATCCAATACAATCTTCGGATAATTTTACAATACCTGTACCTACAATTGAATAGTCATGAATAATATTATCTTTACATTTGATACTTAATTTGTTAGATTGAGATTGTACATAAATCCATTTATTATTATTTAACTTCTGCCAAATATCTATATTGCCAAATATCATTTTCGAACTACACTCGGAAGGCAGAGACAAAATAACTTCAGTCAGTAATCTAGATTCACAAGTCGGATTACTTGAAGTAGGAATTACAGAGATTGAATTACATATAGAGTAGTTTTTATCAATTTGTTTACAGTCATTAAAGTTATCAAACATAGCATAATACATTCTATCGTCACTTAATGCGATAAAAGAACTAGACGGCTGAATTAAAGCGAATGTTTTAATTTGAGACTCATCACGTGGAGTAGGCAATGGCATGATTTTATAAACAATAAACTTGTCGGGAGTTATTAAAGGTATTTGTAAAATAAAAACAATCTTATTATTATAAAAATAAGAACTTAATTGGCTTACATCTATAATAGAGTGAATGTTATGAATAGTTAAAGGTAATGGGAAGTCTAATCTTTTATTAATTTGATTATTGTGCTTAGATAACTCTAAAAATAGATTTAATGGACTTATTACGCTAGGGTGTAAAATATTAAGTTTAGAAAATAAAATTGCATTTAAAGTAGAGTCTAGTAAATTAGAAATAGTAAAAAGAGAACCTTCGATAATATTTAATAAAATATTTATTTTAGACATGTATTGCATTTCACTGTCTATTTTACTTACTTGGGATAATATTTCATTTATACGATTTATTTGGGAATTTAACTTTAGTTCATTTTCGTTTAACTTATAAATAGAAGAGTTGAAATTATTAATAGTCGACTTAATGACATGTATGTTATCCTTCATTAAGTGAAAGATTTCTGTTTCACTTTTTTGACAAAATTCAATAGCGGCGTCGTATTTTCTGGCGTCCTCCGCGTCGAGAGTACCAAAGAAAAACTTCAAAATTTCGCCACCAAACTCCAAAGATCGCTTGACCTTGGTTGGGGAATTTTCAGAAATTATGTGAGAAAGAGAATTTAATATTATAAAATTAGACTGAATTAATACTTCAATTGGGTTTATTAAATCTTTACATTCAATAATTACATTTGATTTAATATTTTGACATATATTTTCCGTTCTACTTAACAAAGTTTCCAAATTATTGAGATATGGTTCAATTGGCATTAATTCAATATGCGTTATCACTTTCCAATAGTCGTTATAAAAGTTTATATGCGTCACAGGTTCAAAATATATACCAGCAGCATGAAAGATAGGAGTAATCTTCGATTCGGCGAAAGTTACCAAAACAAACGTTCTGGAATAACAATAAAATAGGTTAAAATAATATTTATATTTTCACTTTAACGTTTATATTATAATAAAACTAGTGAATAGTCTAAAACTAAGATATAAAAATTAATGATTAAAATAAGACATTAAAATTAGTTATAGAAATTTTAAGAGGCAGTAGCCGGTTTTATTTCATTTGTATGATACTTAACATGGCTTCTACCTATCTGTAAGGTGACGTTGTGCTTATTGTGTACTTTTATAATTTTGTATGGGCCTTTCCATATCGGAGATAAGGCTTTTCGGAGTCTATGATGATGTCTAACATAAACCATGTCTCCAGACATATAAGAAGTTTCACGAGATTTTGTATCATAATAGGTTTTTGATTTTTGTTTGCTTGATATAATATTTTCTATAGCCTTTTCGCGACTAAAGCGCATTCTATACTGGAGTGCTCGAATGTATTCATGATAAGTAAGGTTATTATTAGTTTCATATAATGAATTGGGAATAGACGGTTTATAACCGTATAAAAGTTCATGAGGAGTAAAACCTGTCGTAGAATGAGGATTAGTGTTGTAAGATAAGATTGCAGTGAATAAATAACAATGCCAGTCGTTTTGATGGTATTCTTTTAAAGTAGAGTGAGACCGTTCAAGAGCTCCGTTAGTTTGCGGATGATACGGAGTAGTAAATAAATTTTTAATTTTCATAATATCCATAAGTTGTTTAAATAAATCCGATGTAAAACAAGTACCTAAGTCGGTTAAAATATATTTTGGAAAACCGAAAAGAGACATAAAATGTACAAGATTACGAGCTATTTCTTCACTGGTAGCCGTGACCATAGGATAAGCACTAGAAAACTTCGTAAGATCGTCTTGAAGAGTTAATATGTATTTGAAATTTTGGAAACCCGCGTCGGGGAGAGGACCTACGATATCGAGAGCTAATCTCTCAAAAGGCTTTGTAGAAGTTGAGGTTATTTCCATAGGAGCTTTATTAGATTTTCTTAAAGGTTTATTTACCTGACATAATTTACAATTTTTTACATAACTCTCTATATCAGAGCGCATGCCTTTCCAATAATAGGCAGACTTAATGCGATTATACATACGGCTTGACCCTGGATGTCCTGCTATTGTGGAATCATGATTTTCTTTTAAAATAATAGGTACTTCTACAGGTGAAGGGTAAATTAACTTATTTTTATAGATATGAATATTAATATTAGTATTATGAAACAGAAAAGCTATCATATTATAAATCTTAGTGTAAGATAACTTTGAGAACGGTTCCGAAAAATCGGAGATAGCGAGATCGCTTTCATTAGGGTAATTTTCTAAAATATAATTACGTAAAGAAGAAAGAACGTTATAAATAGTTTTAAAATTAATTTCGTCAAAATGATGTATCTTAGTAAATAGGAAGTGATAAATTTTATTGTTCTGAGAATTTGTATAAGATTTAATAGAACATGGTTCACGTTCAGAGTTCATTATTTCTGACGTGTCAGCAAATTGAGATAAAGCCTCTGAGACATAAGGCATTGATTCATCAAAATCTAGAGAAGTTGGAATAGCGATTGATTTAAGCTTTGTTAAATTTAAGCTTTCAGTATGTTCTTGAATTTTAGTGTTAAGAGTTGGAATTGTTTTTGTAAATTGCATTTTAAAATAAGATTCATAAGTGTAATTATTTAAATTATCAAAATTGATTGTATGAATAGGTATTCGAGATAAAGCGTCGGCGTTAGAATTAAGCTTGCCTTGTTTATATACGATTTCATAATCGTATTCCTCTAACTTAAGACGCCAGCGAATTAATTTACTGCCTGGGTCTTTAACATTAAATAGCCAAACTAAGGGCCGATGACCTGTAACAATTTGGAATTTATTACCGTATAAATAAGGACGGAAGGTTTTGACGGCAAAAATAATAGCTAAGAGTTCCTTTTCCGTCGTAGAATAGTTGCCCTCGGCTTTATTAAGTGTCCGAGATGCATAAGCTATTGGTAGATCCTTGCCTACCGGACCTTGAGATAGGACTGCGCCAACTGCAAAGTTGCTCGCGTCGCATGTAACGACAAAAGGTTTCTTAAAATCTGGATATTGAAGTAAGGGTGCAGTGGTAAGCTTTTCTTTGAGGAGATTAAATGACTTGTCTTGCTCACTGGACCATAAGAAATTTGCATCTTTTTTTAAGAGAGAAGTTAACGGTTTAGTGATTTTAGAGAAGTTCTCGATGAAGCGGCGGTAGTAACCGACCAACCCTAAGAACGACTTTATTTCCTTAGGAGTTTTAGGAACTGGAAACTCCTGGACGACCTTGACCTTATCCGGATTTGGCGAGACACCTTTATCGGTGATAATATGACCTAAATAGGCGACTTCGCGACGAAGAAACTCGCACTTATCAGGTTGTAGTTTTAAATTAAACTCACGAAATTTTTGGAACACTAAGTTGAGTTTTTGAATATGAGATTGAAGGTCGTGGCTGTAAATAATTACGTCATCAAGATATACGTATGCGTGAAGACCTTGAAGACTTGAAAGGACTGTATTCATCAACCTTTGAAAGGTACTGGGAGCGTTTTTGAGCCCAAAAGGCATCCTATTAAATTCGTAGTGACCGGATGTTCCGTTTGTGTTCACTACGGTGAATCCTGTTTTTGCTGAGTCAGCAGGATTATTCAAAATTTGGTGGAACCCAGAAGCGAGATCGAGAGTAGTGAAGAATTTTGAGTGACCTTACTGGTCTAAAATATCTGTGATTAACGGAATTGGATATACTTCGCTAACTGTGACGTCATTTAAACGTCGGTAGTCTATGACTACACGCCATTTCCTTTTACCAGATGCGTCCATTTTTTTAGGGACCACCCAGACTGGAGCATTCCACGGGGAAGTTGAGGGTTTAATTATATTTTGATCCAACATTTTCTTTATCTGATTGTCAACTTCCTCCTTGTGGCATTCGGGAAAACGATATGACTTAACATTAATTGGGGGAGAGTTTCCCGTATTTATAGAGTGTTGAATGGCGTTTGTATATGTTAAGGGTTCACCTTCAAAATAAAAAATGACCGAATATTCAGAACAACAATTAAATAATGATTTCTTTTCTTCGGCGTTAAGATGGGAATGACGGATAAGATCTAGAACGCGTTTTTCACGTTCGGATGGTTGAAAAGAGAAAGAGTTAATTATTTCACTGTTATTAAATGGTTTTTGAAATTCATTGTAATCGATGAAAGATAAGAAGACCTTAAAATTATCAATCGTAACGTCATTTTCAGTTGTGTTCAAAACTGAGATATTGACCCGTTTGTTAGGTTTTATGGTAACTAAAGAATTTGCAATGTGAACGCCTTCGCAAATAATTTGGTCTAAGACCAAGGCTTCACTTAAATTTTGGAATTCGGATTCTTTGTTGGCAACTAAACATTCAATAATGGATTCAGATCGAGAAGGGATGGTATATTTTTGAGATTTAAAATTTATTGGAATGGTATTTCCGTCAATTAAAATAGAGTAAGAGTTGTAATCTATTATAGAATTAAAAAAGTTTAGAAAGTCGTGACCTATGATGCCATCATAATCTAAATTTAGTGAGTTCTCGATAACATGAAATTTGTAAGAAATTGAAGAATTAATTAAATAAATTTTCATCTGAAAAGAACCTAAGGTTTCCGAATAAGAATCTCCGTCATTTATTCCTTTAAGTTTTATTTTTTCACACGATAAAACAGGCATTTCACACAAGCTTGCTTTCTCTATAATGCTGACGCTTGCGCCTGTGTCGATAAGGAAACATAACTCCTTGGGAGAATACTGTGTGTGAATATAAATGTGAGGTAAAGATACCTTTTTGCTAAAAGTTTCAAATATCAAAGTATCATTTTTAGAATTAGAATCGTGAGAATTAGCATTAAAATTATTATAAGATTCATTTTTTAAAGATATAGAGTTAGAATTGTCCGAAGACGTATTTTCTAAGGATATAGAATTAGGAATACAATTATTTGAAGAACTAGATTGATTCAGTTGCTTATCACCTTGAGGTATAAAAGATTTTTAAGACTCAGATTATCCTGAGATAGAAAAGATTTCGTAGGACTCTGCTGCCCATCAGCTAGAGATATAAGAGATTTTGAAAGACTCAGGTTATCCTGAAATATAGATGATTTCGTAAGACTCTGCTGTCTATCAGCCAGAGGTATAAAAGATTTTGTAAGACTCTGCTGTCTATCAGACAGAGGTATAAAAGATTTCGTAAGACTCTGCTGTCTATCAGCTAGAGGTATAAAATATTTAGTATGACTCTGCTGTCTACCAGCTAGAGGTAAATAAAATTTCGTAAGACTCTGCTGTCTATCAACTAGAGATGGATAAGATTTAGTAGACGTATCCTTTAATATTGACTTCGGCGGATACGGACTCGAAGTCACATTTAGTTTAAATTTGAATTTGAATTTTCAGCACTTTCACAAAAATTTATGCTAGAACTACTGGGAGAGACGGTAGAGTTTTTATTAGTGCTACTAGTTTCAGGTTTCGAACCTGATAATGATAAAGAACGTCACTGATTAATATACTGACGCTTATAGCATGAATTTATCGTATGCCCTAGTTTTTTACAATAAGTGCAAAATAAATTATTTCGGGAGTTTGAATTATGAGACTGATTTTCGATGTTAGAGTTACTAGGACTAAAAGAATTTTGATTTCTGTTAAAATTAGTTTTAAGGTTATTTTAAGAGTTAGAAAAATTAGTATGAAAAGACTTATGATAATTAGATTGAAGCCTATTATAGTTAGAATGTTGGGAAATTTTATCTAATTTATGATTTTTTTCCTCCTTGTTGTATAGCCTCATTTAGATTTGAGGGGTTCCTACACCTAACATAATGAGCTAAATAAGGGTGGAGATGTCTAATAAAAACACTCAAAGCAAAAATTTCGTTGGCAGATATTCTTCCAGGAAGATCGACTGGATTGGTACAATTATGTTGAACATCAGATTGTAACCTTGTTAAAATAGCTTCTAATCTGAGAGAATATTGAGTAACATCTTCCGCATGATGCTGCCTGCAATTTTGGAGATCTACTAACAAGTGACTTGAATGTTTCTTTTCACCAAATGTGTTTTTTAAAAATGATTTAATTTCTTCCCAACTTTGGAAAGTTTTTAAGCTACATGCCAGCTGTGCTTTGCCTTCTAATTGAGAAATTATATATTTATGTAAGATATTTTGTTGTTCGGTACTAGCTAAGGCTAAGGCATTTTCACAATTTGTGAGAAATGCTGGTAACGTTTCCCTGTCACCATTATAAGTATTAATGAATTTAGTAAGAACTGAGAGAGTAATTTTATCAGCCATTTCGATTTTCGTCTTAGAACTTTCACTTTTAAGTGACATTAGAATAAAAACATTAGAAAAAAAAAACATTAGAATAATAATTAGATAATAATTAATGACGAATAAAAAGATATTGAGATTATAAAGAATAGTAAAAATATGCGATATAAAATTAGAGTTCTTAAAATTTTTAAGATGTCGCACAACACACACAAATAAAGATTTTTGAAAAAGAAATTGAAAGAGATATTGAAAAACACAACTCACAGAAACACTATGACACTCATGTCGATTCCTTGCTCGGCGATGTCCTCCACAAGAGGATATGGGACCCGAGATGGTAGAGTTGGAGATGAGCTAGACCTGGCTGATGCGGGCTCACGCACTGAGCGGAGGCTGACCGTCGACCAGACACGATGAGGGTGTGGAGCAGGCTCGCACTCAAGAGGCGAGGCTGACTGTCGTCCACGGGACGGCTGGAGAAGAGCGCGGAGCGGGCTCACGCAAAGAGCGGAGGCTGACCGTCGTCCTTGTGTGTTAGCGCAGGCTCAGACTCGGTTGAACTGAGGCTTACTGTCGACCAACGTGTCACGCAGCACCAAATTGACCTCGAGTTCTTGTTACCTAGCTTTAAACGTAAAACTGGTAACAAAAATCCCACTTCTGACACCAATTTTTGTTGTGAGGTCTTTGGTGTTTGGTTTTTAAAAAAAAAACTTTTTACTGCCGAAACACTTTCTTTATTTAAGAAAACACTTTTACACTTTTCTACACGAAGGTGTCCCAAAATCAACCAATCTTAAGAGAAGTGGTTATCGCGAGCTCCAGAGTCTAACTAACTGGATTAAAGGTTTTAATTAAAAACGAAAGCTAAATATGCAACTTCGCAAAATAATATAATGGAAAATTTATAGTGAGTTAAAAATGCTTACTCAGGCTTAGGGCCATACTAGGCTAGGTTATAACAGATCGAACTGATCGAACTGGTGGTGGGGTTGCCATCTATCTGCGTTCGCACATCCCCTATAGACTATTGAGCAAATCTATTCATCCTTCAGCTGACACTGCAGAACACCTTCTGATCGAAGTGACACTCTCCCGATCAAAAGTCCTACTTGGAGTTGTGTATAGTCCGAAATCTACTATCAATTATTTTTTATCATTAGAAACTTTGCTTGAAGAACAGGTTCCTTTGTTTGATCATACCATCATTATGGGTGATTTCAATACCTGTCTATTGAAAAACGATGTCCGTGCGAACAAACTTAATTCCCTTGTATCAGCTTGTAACCTCAATATTCTGACATCTAGTGCAACTCATTTTTTCCCAAATTCTGCACCCTCCCTTTTAGACCTAACAGTTGTCTCCTCCCTAGATCATGTCGTCCATTATGGACAGATTGAGGCTGCCGCTTTTTTTTCTTTTACACAATTAACAGAACGTGATGTTAAGTGGGCAATTAATTCCATTTCGTCAGATGCAATTGAATCCGATGGCGTAAGCCGAAAAATGGTAGTTATTTTATTAGATTTTCTCCTTCCTATTATAACTCAAATCCTTAACAAGTCTATCAGTACTAGCCACTTCCCGTCCCAATGGAAAGACGCTCACCTGATTCCCCTGCCTAAAAAATCTACTCATTTCACATTTCAAGACATCAGACCTATATCCGTACTTCCTTTTCTGTCCAAAGTCCTTGAACGACTAGTTCACAAACAGTTAAGTCTATTCCTATCCAAAAATAACCTACTCAATCCTTTTCAATCCGGATTCCAATCTGGCCATAGTACCAGCACAGCACTTGTCAAAGTCTCCGATGATATTCGTTTGGGCCTTCAAAACAAGGAACTAACGGTTCTTGCTTTGCTAGAATTCAGCAACGCCTTCAACACGGTTGATTTTGACATCTTGCTATAGATGCTCCGCTCTCTTAACATATCTCCGTCTGTGATTGATTGGTTTCAAACTTACTTGAGCGGACGTCAACAACGTATACGTATTGATGATGTTTACTCATCATGGACGACTGTAGGTGCTGGTGTCCCTCAAGGTGGCGTGTTCTCTCGTCTTCTTTTTTCTGTTTTTATTAATATCATTTCAAAAAATCTTACTTCTTCCTACCACATATATGCAGACGATATCCAAATCTATCTCAAATCCAGTTTGGACGACTTGCCGAAAACTATTAAGATCATAATGACCTGACTAAAATATCATCCTGGAGTTACCAACATGGCTTAACTGTTAATCCAAATAAAACACAGGCAATCATAATTGGTAGCACACATATGTATAATAAAATTGACTTCACACTTTGCCCAAGAATAAATTTTAATGGTATTAAAATTGACTGGAGTAAAAGTTTAAAAAACCTTGGGATATTGTTCGACAATAATTTATCCTGGAAGGCACAAATTGATGAAGTGAGCAGGAAGATGTTTGCAGCCACTGGTTCATTAAAACGTCTGCGCAATGTCCTACCAATACCTACCAAAATTTCAATTGCCCAGTCCTTATTCCTTCCTATTTTAGACTATGCTGACGTCTGCTACCTGGATATAACTGAAGCCCAATTGAACAAACTTGAGCGGCTACAAAATCTATGCATTAGATTTATATTTCGCTTACGCAAATATGATCACATATCAGAATACCGCAATAAACTCAAGTGGCTTCCAATTCGCTTTCACCGGAATACTCTTATCCTCTGTCTTCTTTATCGCGCGCTGTTCAATCCTGCTTCACCGAGGTATTTGTCTGAAAAGTTTGAATACATTCACTCCGCCCATAAGCGAAATTTGAGATCTCGTAATAATTTGAAACTATTGACGCCGATCCATTCAACAGATTTCTATGGCAAATCATTTACCATCCATGCAATACGTTTATGGAACGAATTACTACTCGTATTGAAAATTAAATCTGCACAAACGTTTACTACTTTTAAAAAAAATCGTGAAGATTCATTACTTGTCAAAAGTTGAAGAATTGCCTTAATAATTTTTTATTATTTTATGCATTATTATTATTTAATTTCTATTATATAAAAATATTATCTTTTTAATGTATTGTAAATATTATGTATATGTATGTGTACGTAAGTATATAGATATATATGTGTGTATGTATTTTTTGAATAAGAACTTAATTATACTTTAAATTTATTACATATATTGTACGAAATGACACCCTTTGACGCATATAATATCCTCTACCCTAAGGTTTGTCTGGAAGAGATCGCTTTTTTTTAGCGATAAGACCACCTCTTGTATCAACCCTAAATTTGTTCTCTGTAGATTATCTGTATATTTATAGTTGTACAATAATGAGTTATATTATTAATATTTAGCATACTTATAACTACTCGCCTTTCAGCGGAAAAGACCCGACAATCGGACCAGTCGGTCGGAGATCAGGGCAAGAGAGACACAAACCGGCGAACTATTCGGACAGTATCCAGCAAAACCGCTTTTTGCATGCGTGCTGGAAGCGAACCTCCGCCGAATCCCAGCCTTTCAAGGTTTCTGCCCAAAGTGGCTGGGGTCAAACCATTTGCGGATATTACAACCGGGATGATTTCGGTGGACGTAACTTCCCACATTTCGGTCACCTCGTGTGCAAGGTCCAAGTACTTGCGTTGCTTTTCGGTCTCGGCCTTCACGAGGTTTTCGTCATGTGGTATAGTTATGTCCACCAAAAACACCTTGGACGACGATCGGTCCATTAACACGATATCAGGTTTATTCGCTAGAATAGTCCTGTACGTGATAATGGGCCGATCCCAGTAGAGCTTAGCGCTGCCGTTTTCGAGAACTGGCTCCGGCGTGTACTGGTAATAAGGCAGTTTCTGATTAATGAGACCGTATTTCAGAGCGAGCTCTTGGTGGAGAATCTTAGCTGCTTGGTTGTGTCTTGTAACGCTTTTTTTTAGTACCTCTCAATCCCGTTCGATTGATAGTTTTGGAGAGTGTAGAGCGCGCTTAATACGGTTTTTGTAGTCCCTCGTTCAGAGTGAGTGAACTAGGATGTCGAAGCCTATAAATACTCTGTGCGCTCTGTCATCCATCTTTTTGGTTCGAGTCTTGAGTTCGCAAGGACAGGTGTCGGCGATATATATATCAAATTTTTTAACTATGCCTTGAGGCATTAGTTTGTATCTGTAGAAGATGTTTGGAGGTTAATTGGTCCACCACGGGATGTCTTAATCCCTTAATATCTTATGTGAAGTGAATTACTTCTTTGAGAAACCCAACGTTGTTGGGTTTTTTTTTTATGGTTACTCTTTTTTCTCACACACCATTCTATTTCTACGCTCCCGGAATGACATCAGCATTGAGACGAGAGACACGATGATTTAATCTCGTCCATGAATTCTTTTTAATAGGCCAAAGCTTTCTACAAACCTCAAGATCCAAGTTCCAAGGTATTATATCTTAATGTAAAATGTATTAGGTTAAACTTAGCTTACCGCATCTTGTACATCAATGTAAATCCGTGATTTCTAAATATAACTGTGCTCCACTCTTTTGTGTTTGATTTCGTAGTGTCTGTGTTCTCGTTTGTGAGTTGAGAGGAGCTGGCGCCCTTTATATATAAATTTTGTTCCCTCTCACACCTCTGAGCAGGCCATCCCACGTCCCGAGGAAGAGCTAGCCTCGCTACCATCTAGGAGCTTTCTATCTGCTCTGGGGTTAATCCGGCCTGGTGGCAAGTGACCGCTGGCTACCGTGCCCTCACCCACCAAGAAAGTAGGTTACAAGTGGCTCCCAACGTTTGGGCTCAGAGAGAACAGACATCCTGTGAAATCAACATTAGGCTCCTTTCTGTTAAAATTAAGTAGAATTCATTATTTGGTCATAATATTGAATTTTTTGTTGATATATTCAAAACTTGTTTACTTAAATAACTTGTTAATAATAATTCTTTGATAATAATTAATTTGGTTACTTTTTGCTAAATGCATCCAACATAGCCGTTAATTTTGTTGATAAGGAGCTATTAATCATTAAATTGTTCATTGTATGATAATAATAAGTCTACTTCTCTTGGAGACCTCAAGTTATATAATAAGTTCCTTTGGTTTTGATAATATAACATTTTAAATTTAAATTCATTGTTTGTTGTCATAGTAGTACAATGCAAACTTAATTTGTTTTGACAATAACTTCTAACTTGTTGTTGTTATAAATTTTCATTAGCAAAGTGAATATTTAATAATTGTTTGATTTGGTAAGTTTAAATACTTATATTTACTTGGTAATCTATATGTTTAGTGCTTAACACTGTCATTATTAGGGAGCTGTTTATAAATCTAAGTGTCAAGTTTAAATACTTTAAAAAATCTTGTGGAATTTATTTAAATTAACTGTCTTTTATAGTTTCTTGAAAACATAGAATGGTGAAATTCTTTAGTGTTAGTGGACCAATTACCCTTTAACAAACATTCTTTCTATATGTGTTTTTGTGTTGTTATTTCTTTAGTAAAAACATAGTCTAATAAAACTATGGATTGTTGATAACTTAATTTTTGAGTTTTGAAATAATAACCTTAATTCTTTAATGCTTTGCATACATATTTCTTATGTCCTTAGTTCATAATACTTTAGTTCTATGGTATTTAACTATAATATAACCTTTTATTTAGAGTTATAATATTATATCATTAATAGTGTAGTACATTAATTCAGTTGTGAAACATTTCTGTTTGTAATAACTTAGTATTACAGCCTCATAAAGCTGTAAGCAACTTAATGTAATGTTAATATTTGGTTAATTTCTTAAAGTAATCAGCATAGTAAAGCTGAGAGCAATGTACTTATTATATCTTGTAAAATCCTCAATATTGGTATAAGAATTTTGTTTAAAATTGTTTTTATATTTGTTCGGCATGAACATACACATGCTTAATGAACTTGGATCTTAGTTTGAATTTAATTTTGAATAATTTTTGAATACTTACAAGGAGAGTTAAGTCACAGAATAAGTAATAGTTGGTACAGAAGAATTACTCCGCAAGAAGATCTAAATAAATTCGAGTCTTGCTACGACGCGATACGGTGGAATTCAGCTCGCACAGCATTACGTACCTGCAAATTTATATACCTAGAAGATTTGTCTCTTTCTATCGCATGCCTCTTATCTTTTCTTACGCTGTTAGGGTTGCTGCCTAGTGAAGAATAATTAATCTCCTTATTTTTAATTAATTATCTACCGATGTAGGTATTACTGTTATTCTAACTTTGTAAAAAATATTGTTTAACTTACCTAAAGTACAAAATGAAAAAAAAGTTACGACGAATAATTAGTAATACTACCTATGTTTTGTTTGCTAAATTGAACATAATCAAATCTAAACATAATCTAATTGAATATTTGTTTCTTTTTATGTCCATATTTAAATACTATTTGCGACCTCGATCATAGAATTACTGTGAGTGCTATTAGGTAGGTAGGTATCTACAACGTCCCGACGGGCGCGCGCGTGATACACGACCCATTCGAGTTGCGCCGGCGGAGCGCTTCGCTGTAGGTAAATAACGGATGTACCGCGCGGAGTGAGCCAGGCCTGGTTAAGTCTCATCCTCATTATACAACTAGACGGAGGCATACTTGTCTTTTCTTTTTTTGGGATTTTGTTTGTTTGACCATCTGTTCCGTATCAATTTCAGAATGTCTATCGTCAATGTGAACTTTCTATTGAAAGATGAACTGGTTGCGACGTGAACTTTTGTCTGGCACGTTGGTGTAGTATCAGGCTTTCACTTGGTACTGTGTTGGTGGTCTTGCAAAGACCACCAACACAGTGGTACTTGAAGGTCTGGAACTTGAAGGTCTTGGAACTTGGAACTTGAAGGTCTGTCTCGGAAGGTTAGCAATTTGTTTTGTTTTTTTTCTTTTAACTTCAGTTGTTCGTGATAGCATTATGCATTCTTGTTGCAAAGGTCCTGTTAATTTCCTGGTAAAATATTCAGTGAGGATTGACTATCGTGCCAACTGTTTGTGTAGTGAAGAATAATTCGTGGCGACTTTCTAGTGAGCTGTTTGTCTTTATCATCTTTGTCAGTACATCGTTGACGTTTCATTATATTGTCTGGATACTCATTATTCTCAAATAGTTTAACTTTAAATTATATTTCACATTTTCTTTGAGTCAGGGTAAAGTCGTATCGATCATAGTGCCATCTGTTTTTATTTTGATAAACTAATACTAGTTAAATCGTTCATAACTGTTTTGTTGAATTAGTTCAAAAAGTTTCTCGATAGATGGCGTTTGGTGTTTAAAATTTTGCTAGATAGCTGAAGATCCGCTATTCTACTTTAGATGGCGTTAGTTGTTGGCAGACTAACGTCGAACAACTTTTAATTGCCTTACTTTAGTTTTCTTTTTTTTTGGTATTTGCAAACAACAATAAATATACTTTAAAATCCTGTTGAAAAATTCCTTGAGTAATTACAAAATATTTTTTAATTTTAATTTGTTTGCAAATGATCTGCGCGT
Organism: Stenoptilia bipunctidactyla; assembly: GCA_944452665.1. NCBI lineage: Eukaryota > Metazoa > Arthropoda > Insecta > Lepidoptera > Pterophoridae > Stenoptilia > Stenoptilia bipunctidactyla. The sequence goes on along the minus strand of OX101721.1, from coordinate 50,469,833 downwards.
AAAATTTTTTTTTTGTTTTTTTGAAAGTAATGTTTTTAAATAATGGTTTTAATTTCGCACATTATAACTTTTAGTTAAAGTTTCTTTGAAGGTGTTAGCAGGTCACCATGTAATTTTCTTTTAATTTAGTAGGCACTTTTAAATATGTTTTTGTGGTGTCCTACTATGCATACCTACTATATGTATGTATATGTGCATCTATCTCCACTGCGTATTAACATCTAAACCGTAGTCATGTCTTGAGAAGCTTGTTTTCCTAGGGCATGGAGTAGTTGCATAGGTACTGTGTCTTCATACACAGTGTTTTTTTTGTAGTCCCTTCTTTTTGGCTGGTTATAGATACCGGAGTTGAAACTCGTTAATCCTCCGGATCTAACTTTCTAAAATCCTTTTCTACTGGTGAGTTGTGCTCCCTAGCAAGGTGCCTTGGAGGGAAAACCTCTAGGTAATTTTAATAAACACTTGAGTTGTATGGCTATGGTCCTCCTCAATGTGTTAGTCCCTATGCGACTCTTGATGGATACTTGAGAGGTATGAACTCTTTCACCCTCAGTATCCTAGCCCTGTGTCTTGTCCACAGAGTGCTTCAGCCCATTTTGTTGGCTCCTTTTTAATACTAGTCCCTTAGTGACTTTTGAATATACTTGAGCTGTTTGACCTCGTTCAACCTCAGTACCTTATCCGGTGTTCTCATCCACCGGATATTTATGAAACAACCCTGTTTGACAGAGTTTTTTTTGTTGGTCTTATCCAAATATGTAAATATTTACAAGAACTTATTGTTTGTACCATGGAATTTGAAAGGTATCAAACTAAGTCTTGTCTCTAGTTTAGTTTTAGTTTATGCCGGCAACATTAGGTGTTAAGTCTGTGTTTAATTTTAAGATAGTTAGAACAGATAGTTATATAACCTGTATACAGGTTAGGGTATAAGTTTAGGGTTAGTTAGCATTAGCACGAATTTAATAGGACTAAGCCAAAATTAAAAATCGCATGCGCATGCACTCTCCTTTCGGCCGATTTCATTCGTTTCTTTAAGATAGGTTAGGGTTAGGTATATAGCTCAATAGCTGTGTACGGGTCGGCTTAAGAATAGCCCTACTGCTTCTGGATCAAGCGTGTCGTAAAAGTCTGACTAATCCGAGGTTTCCGCCGTGTAGGTCCGGCATACTTTGCAGAATAGCCCTACCGCTCCTGGATAAAGCGTGTCGTAAAAGTCCGACTAATCCGAGTAATCCCTGCTTGGTGGTAGGATCCCTTCTGGATCCACCTGGCCAGCAACCACCCTTCATATAAAGTCTACCTTGGGTAATATGTCCCGGTATTTATTTTATGAAGAGCCAGTTCGAACTTAAACCAAATGTGGTTATAATTTAGTTTTTTTTGTTCTTTAATTTTTTTACTTTTATAATGAGTAACCTAATAAAGTTACTATCCTTTAGCATTTTTGTCTTTTTTTAAATAGTTTTGTTTAACTATTCTTATAATTTTTGAAGTTTTTTTTTTGCTGCCATAAATATATAACCTTATAAAGTTATACTAACTATTTGCTTTTGTGCGTTTGAAGTCTAGTTATTATGTTTATCTTATAGCTTATAAGGAGCAGGTTCCGTTTTTGTTGGTAAATCCTGTCTCTTAGCTTCTTAAGGTGCAGGTTCCTTTTAGGTGGTAAATCCTGTCTCTTACTTTTACTGTTATGAGTAGATAACCTAATAAAGTTATTCTATCTCTTATATGCCTTTAGTGTTTTTATGAGTCAATGACCTGATAAAGTTGTTTGATCTCTTTGCCTTTAGTGCTTTTGAAACAGTTAGTTTTATTATGTTTATACACTTTTGAACGCACAGGTAATCATTTAGGAGTTTCCTTTGAAAGTTTTTTTTTTTCACAAGTTTATACAAGTAGAGGGTGATGAACCATCCTATCTTTTGTCATCTAAGTAAATTTTGGTGTTGGGTTGTTTTAATATAAAGTGCAGCAGGTGTTCGAGATAGAAGGTAAGTCCTATCTTTGGTGTTGGGTTATGTTTGGTTAGGTTGAGGACTAATCAGCCAGGTATTTTTTTTTGGAGCGTTTAGTTGAAATAAATAGTTATGGTATCTGGAAGAATTGTTTTGTTCCAGTACCTCATGTTGCGTTTTTTTTACTTCCTGGAGCTTGAGGCGTTGGTGGTTTGCTTGAGTTTTAGAGAAGAGGCAAGGGGACTTGCAACGAAAAATTTTCAATTTCAAACTCCGTTTTCAATTAAAAATTTTTCTTCAGGAGGAAGAGGGGTACTGTAACGCTTTTTTTTTAGTACCTCTCAATCCCGTTCGATTGATAGTTTTGGAGAGTGTAGAGCGCGCTTAATACGGTTTTTGTAGTCCCTCGGTCAGAGTGAGTGAACTAGGATGTCGAAGCCTATAAATACTCTGTGCGCTCTGTCATCCATCTTTTTGGTTCGAGTCTTGAGTTCGCAAGGACAGGTGTCGGCGATATATATATCAAATTTTTTAACTATGCCTTGAGGCATTAGTTTGTATCTGTAGAAGATGTTTGGAGGTTAATTGGTCCACCACGGGATGTCTTAATCCCTTAATATCTTATGTGAAGTGAATTACTTCTTTGAGAAACCCAACGTTGTTGGGTTTTTTTTATGGTTACTCTTTTTTCTCACACACCATTCTATTTCTACGCTCCCAGAATGACATCAACATTGAGACGAGAGACACGATGATTTAATCTCGTCCATGAAACCTTTTTAATAGGCCAAAGCCTTCTACAAACCTCAAGATCCAAGTTCCAAGGTATCATATCTTAATGTAAAATGTATTAGGTTAAACTTAGCTTACCGCATCTTGTACATCAATGTAAATCCGTGATTTCTAAATATAACTGTGCTCCACTCTTTTGTGTTTGATATCATAGTGTCTGTGTTCTCGTTTGTGTGTTGAGAGGAGCTGGCGCCCTTTATATATAAATTTTGTTCCCTCTCACACCTCTGAGCAGGCCATCCCACGTCCCGAGGAAGAGCTAGCCTCGCTACCATCTAGGAGCTTTCCATCTGCTCTGGGGTTAATCCGGCCTGGTGGCAAGTGACCGCTGGCTACCGTGCCCTCACCCACCAAGAAAGTAGGTTACAGTCTATGCAGATACTCAGTGTTAGCAAGAACCGAACAACCCGAAACCACATGTCTGAGGGACTCGCCAGGTTGGCAGCACGCCCGACATACGTCCACTGTGCCGTCCCTCATAATGTACTTCCGGTAGTTGTTCGTCTTGATAACCTGATCCTGTATCGCAAAGACAAACCCTTCGGTTACCCCAAAGAGGTCCCCGAAGCGCAGCCAATGCACGGAGGCTTTACGGTCCACGTGTGGCTCGTGTAGACCCTTGTAAAACCTTCCATGCAGCTCTTTCTCTTTTCATACGGTCTCACGATCAGAAATGCTTAGTACCGCCGGTGTCTGCCATGTCTCGAGGCCCAGATTGAGAGGGGTGAGTCCTATGTCACACGCTACAACCTCTTTATGCATACCCACGACCGCCTTCGCCATAAAATAGGCTCGGAGGCTATATATCTCCCGATTGTGCAAGGTTTTGGCGCTAAGTAGGCCTCTTCCTCCACACTTCCTGGAGATATACAGCCTCATTACTGACGACCGAGGATGATGCATTCTATGGAGGGTCATAGTAGTGCGGACCTTCCGATCCAGGGCTTCTTATTCGGTCTGAGTCCATCTAAGTACGCCAAAGGTGTACGAAAGAACGGGCATAACCCATCCGTTAAACGCTGGGACTTTGTTGAGACATGACAGAGAACTAGTTAGTACCTTTGTCAGGTGCTCAAAAAAGACTTCGCGTACAGATTGTTTTACGCTCGCTTCTTCGACACCGATGTTCTGTGACATACCCAGATACCGGTATGTTACATTTTTGGAGAGAGCTCTCAGGTTAACGGGACCTAGGACAACCCTCTGAGAACGAGTAATCCTTCCCCTCTCCACATGAACAACCGCACACTTGTCCACTATAAATTCCATTTTGATGGAGCTGCTAAAATCTTTCACAATTTTTAGCAGTTCCCCCAATCGTGGAGCTGTTGGAGCTAAAAGATCGAGGTCATCCATGTAGAAAAGATGGGATAACCGCATGCCCCCTCTACGAAACTGAAAGCCCGTCTCTGATCCCTCCAGCAATGTGCTAAGAGGATTCAGAGCCAGGCAAAACCAAAGTGGGCTCAGACAATCACCCTGGAATATTCCCCTACTAATCTGGATTCGGTCTTCCGCATCCGTCATTCGCCTGCCTTGGAGACTGAGCATTGTACTCCATTGTCTCATACATCGCTCGAGAAATATTCGAACTGTACCGTTGATTTTGTACAGTTCAAGAACTCTCAAGAGCCATGAATAAGGCACGGAGTCAAATGCTTTTTTATAGTCAATTCAAGCTGCGGAGAAATTGCGACGGTTGCGTTTGACCAATTTGCCAACGACAGCGTCCACGAGAAGGAGTTCCTTTGATCCGCGGCTACCGGCCCTACATCCGTTCTGAGCATCAGATATAACGCGATTAGCATCTAAATGCTGGCGAATCTTGTTGCTCAGAACGGAGGTAAGTGTCTTGTAGGTGGTTGATAGACACGTTATGGGCCGGTATTTCGATGGATCCGCGGTATCGTTGGACTTAGGAACTAAATGAATTACCCCAGTAGTGAGGAAGTTCGGGAGAGCTCCGGTGTCTAAGGCTTCCTGGAATTGACGGGCCAAAGTTGCATGGCACAGAGAAAATCCCTTGAGCCAATAGTTCTGCAATCCGTCAGGGCCCGGGCTTTTCCAGTTCGGGCTCCGGCGGATTGCAGCACTTACGTCCTCCTCTGATATGAGGACTTGGCTCATAGGGATCACCTCCGCTTCCTCAGCACTATCAATCCAGGGACCTTCTTCGTGCTCAACTGGGCGCTCCCACAGGCCTCGCCAGAAGTTAATGGCATCGGCCTTATCCGGTTTGTGGCCAGTCGAGCAGGGTTCGGAACTCTCCAGGAATTTATACAACTTCCTCTGGTCACTCGAGAAGAGGCGATTTAGTTGTATCTCTCAACCTTTTGGGAGTACCTCCGAATACGCTTCGCCCATGCAGCGATCTTTTGCTTCAGCTCGTCGATGCGCTCTGTCAGTTTTCGGGCGAAGTCCGGTTTGGTCAAGTTAGTGTCCATTCCGGAAAACTCCCTCCTGACAAAACGCACAATCCTTGGCCTGGTGTTGCCCGAGCTGAAGTAAGTTAGCTTGCCGATGAGGATCCTGGCTTGTTCGATACGACGCTCAATCCTCCTCTTCCAAGCTGGTACAGCGTTACTCCGAGGAGTAGCACGTCCAGCAGCTGGGCTTGGAGCAGCCATGGCACCAGTAAACCGACATACCGCCATAGCCGCTCCAAAAAGGATTGAGTTCGTCTCGACAAGATCAGAGCTGCTCTCCATATTTTGGGGCAGCTTCTGATTAACGGTCTCTAAACGACTTGCCTATTGCGAACACTGCATGGTAGTCTGGGAAGCTTCGGCCTTCCTTCGAGGGGAGTATTACGTACTTCCTCGATCTCCTCTTCTAGTAGTCTTCTCGTGTGCTCTAAATCCTGGGAAGCCATGTCCGTGGCGTTTTCCCCTTCCACCGGGTTATTTCGGTCTGCCTCATCTCCTGCACGCTGCTCTAAAGCAGGCTCTTGCACTGGAGAGGCGACACTTGCAGTGGCTGGGGGTGGCACCACCGAGAAGGCTTCGTGTCTCAGTTGCTCGAGCTCAGTGGGAGCGAAGATGTTGGAACGCATAATCCACCGAGCTCTATCCGCAAGGTTTTGTTCGGCGACGGTTAAATGAGGCTCCAGCAGCATGAAAGCGCGGTGCATGCGTGCTCGATACCCCGTTCTGCCCGTTTCTGTCTCTCTTGCCCCGTAGTACGCTCGCATGAGGTTGGCATTTTGTTCTCGTGTCCATCTCATGCGCCGTCCTTCAGGGGCGGACACCGATTGCGGAGGCTGTGATAACCCTGCCGGTGCCAAGCTCCCTGAAGGCGATGATGGTGGTGAGGACTGGGCTGTTGGTCGCCTCAGTCTCTGTGTGCTGGCGGCTCGCATGCTGCCGCGCCCAGCGCCAGCACCAGACGCGCCCCGGCGGCCCCCGGGTAGCGGCCCTAAACGTTTATTCCTATCTGTATCCATCATCATAAACATTCCAGAGCCACGTTAGACACGCCAGTAATTTCTAATTATAAAAATAATTATTATTTCTAATAATAAATTTTATTTTCCAGAAAGAGATATACAAAGATCATTTCGAAGACTCTGACTCCTAAACTAGAATACTCTGTGTCTTAGGATTCAGCGATCTCCCCCGTAGGGAACTAAAATTATATCTATATAATAAAATTAATAAGATAAACAAAGCATTTCATTTCATTTTTGAATTTGAGTTTAAATATATAATACAATATTTTAATTTAAAAAAGTAAAGAAATACGAGGGTGGATTGAAAAGTTCGCGGCCTAGTCAAGAAAACAGAATAAAGTACATACAAAAATATTTTTATTTTTCGACGTAATCTCCATTTAGCTCTATGCACTTCTTCCATCTGCTTTCCAGAGCTTCCATACCTGTTTTAAAAAAAGATTCCTCAAGGTCTTCAAAATACAGGTTAACAGCGGCTTCGACCTCTTCTTTCGTTAAAAATTTCTGTCCACCGAGGTGTTTTTTCAGGTTTGGAAACAGATGAAAGTCCGAAGGTGCCAAATCAGGAGAATAAGCTGGATGTGGCAACAATTCGAAACCACAATCACGAATTTGAGCCATAGACTCGACAGACGTGTGGACTCGGGCGTTGTCCTGGTGAAACAACACTTTCTTTCTCAGTAATCCTGGGCGTTTCTGTTGAATTTGTTCACGTAAACGGCGCAGAAGGGTGCTATAGTACGCAGAGTTTATTGTTTCGCCTTTTGGAAGGTAGTCCACCATAATGACACCCTTAGCATCCCAAAAAACCGATGCCATCACCTTGCCAGCCGACAGAATTGCCTTTGCTTTTTTCGGAGTTGGTTCACCTGATTTTTTCCATTGTTTGGATTGTTGTTTTGATTCTGGGGTATAGTGGTGAACCCAGGTTTCATCCATTGTCACAAATCTGTCAAGAAAACCTTGTGGATCAGCCTCGAACATCTCCAAACAGTCGCGAGCAATCGTGAGTCGAATTCGCTTTTGCTCTACTGAAAGCAATCTGGGGACCCACCTAGCCGAAACCTTAGAAAAGCCGAGTTCATGGACAATGATGTTTTGCGTTCGTTCATATGAGATGCCTATAGTGTCTGAAATTTCTCTGATAGTCAATCTACGGTCTTTCAATATGAGATCACACACTTTATTGATGTTTTGTTCGGTCGTTGACGTCATTGGCCTGCCGGAGCGAGGGTCATCTTCGATGTTCTCTCGTCCACGTTTAAATTCTGCAACCCATTTTTTCACAGTGGTGTAAGACGGGGCAGATTCTCCTAATGTTGTTTGCATGTCATCATGGATCTCCTTTGGTGTTAATCTTTTTTTAAACAAATATTTTATCACAGCACGTTGTTCAAATTTCTCCATTAGTGAAAATTTGTTCTACACACGTATTTATATTGTTCGTAAAATTTTATTTAAACAAGATATCAAATTGAAAATTCGCGGGCTGACAATTGAACAATGACAGTTCAAAATGACGGCAGAAAAAATAACAAAAGTTTTTTTTTTAATGGCCAGGCCGCGAACTTTTCAACCAATGTAGTATCTATATAATAAAATAAACAAAGCATTTCATTTCATTATTAACACAAGTTATTGATTTTTATATTCTTATGTGTGTGTTGTAAATGTGTATGTGAGTGTTTTGTATGTGTGTGTGTGTTCGTAATTGTGGTATGTCTGTAGTGAAGTTTTTATCTATTTCATCTTACTTAATTGTTTTCAGAATATTTTCCGTTTCGTCATAACTCAAAGGAATTAAATGACACTTGAGAGATGCTTTTAGTTGGGTTCTAATCAGTTTAATTATATTTATTTTGTCATTTATATATCTGTATAGGAATGGACTCATGTAAAATGATTGATTTCTAGTGAACATAGTTTTAAAGATGGGCAACTGAGTACGGCATCTCCGTTTACTTGAGTGAGCCTGATTGGGATTTATATGTTTGTGGTGGCGGAGAACCAAGTTGAATATAAAGAGTTGTCGGACGGTGAGCAACTGTGTTTCCTCATACAACTTTTTCGTCGGGTATCGTCTGGGCCTAAAGTTCATAACCTTGATCACAGCTCTCTGTGCTCTCTGTAATACCAAGAGGGAGGTCGCAGTGGCTCCACCCCAGACAGTAATGCAATAGGTCAAGACTGATTGACAGAGAGCAAGGTAAATCTTGGTTATGAGTTCGGGATCTGCAGCGTGTCTAAGGGTCCTGAATATAGGAAGGAGTTTTCGAATTGTTTTACCCAAAGCTTCTATTTGCGGTTGCCAATTTAGGTTTTTGTCCACTATTACTCCCAGATATTTGTGGCTGTCAACTTGCTCTAGAACTTTACAATCGCATTTATCTTGTGAACTACATTCCGATACATGAACTTTTACAGTGAAGTTATTAGGTGGATTTGATGCTGCAGAGATTTTAAAGCAGATATATTTTGTTTTTTGAACATTTATGGTGAGTAAATTATGATCTAGCCTTTCAACAACTTTTCTGAGCCCTTCATTTGCAGATTTTTCCACCAACGACCACGTTTTGTTTTTAAATATGAGAACGGTGTAGTCCACAAAAGACAGAACACTTCCGTTTTCAAGTTTCAAGCAACAAAGTTCATTGACATAAGCCGGAAAAAGAGAGGGGCCCAATGTACTTCCTTGGGGAATTCCATATGTTATTGTTGAACTTTTACTGAATGCATTATTCACTCTAACCACGTGATTACGTTCGGTTAAATAGTCTGTAAGCCATTCCAATGCGGGACCACGTATACCCATTTTTTCCAGCTTAGTCAACAGCAGCGGTGCGAAGACGGTATCAAACGCTTTTTTTAGATCTAAGAAAATTCCGACGCATCTTTCCCCTACATCAAGTGTTTTCGTTACCAGTTCTGACAATTGTGACACAGCATCTTCAGTGTTTTTATTTACTCGAAAACCGTATTGTGTATCAGATATAATATTCCTAGATTGCAAGAATTTTATTAGTCTCTTATTAAATGCCTTTTCAATGATTTTACTAATTGTTTTGAGTAACGGTATTGGTCTGTAGTTCGATACTGAATCCATACCGCCACCCTTGTAGATTGGTATGACAACCGCTTTTTTAAAAACAGTTGGAAAAGTCCCGTTAGTGAAGCTCAAATTGCAAAGGTGGGCAATTATTGTACACAAAACAGCGTGTGAGTTTTTTAAAACTTTTGTCGATATGGAGTCGATACCTGGGGCGCTTTTACTTTTTAGGTTAAGAATAATTTTGTCAATTTCAATATAATCAGTAGGTAGTAAGCACATGGAATCGTAACTATTTGAAGAAACTGGTTTTTGGATTAGGTTTGAGATATTCGACTTCGTTCTATTCAGTATATCTGTTGCTAAATTTTCTCCGATGGTTGTAAAAAAATGATTAACAGTGTCCAGAGACTCTTGTGGTGATGTTGTCAGATTTAGTAGGTGCGAGGCGTCTGCCTGTTGGTGTTTTATATTGCACAGCTCCTTAACCGTTTCCCATGTTGCTTTATTGTTTTTATAGTTTCTGTCAAATTTTTCCTTATAGTAGTTATATTTAAGATATTTTGTAGTTTCATTGCATATGTTTCGATATTTGATGTAATGGTTTTTTAGTTCAATATTTTGAGGATTCGCTTTACATTTTTTGTGTAGTTTATCTCGAGTTTTAAAGCATCTTATTATACTTACAGTTATCCAGGGTTTTAGAGGACGTTTTCTTTTACTGAGGGTTCTAATGGAAGTGTTTCGCAATATCAGCTCTTGCAGAGTTTCAGTTAACAAGATTGCCGCCTCATTCGTATCCTTTAGTGACAGAAACGGTTCCCAATCGTGAGATTTGATCGCTTCTTCCAAAGCTTCATAATCTATTCTAGTTCTAGTAAAAGATTCATTGAACGATGTTGTTGGTGCAAGGGAACTCGAAAGACTTAAGAATATAGGGTCATGGTCAGTTAAGTCAGTTTTTAGAACAAAACACTGGGCAGATGAGACTAATTTACACATAAAGTAGTCTAGGCATGTACGACCGTGAGTTGGAGAATCGATAACGTTAAGCAAACTATGAGATCCAATGATTTCTAAATACTCTCGTGTTATTGGGCATTTGTTTTCTAACGTGTCTATATTGACGTCCCCAGTAAGTATTATATTTCTCGTTCTAGTGGTTGTCAAAAGAGTATCCAGTGAATCTAGAAATGTGTGTGGATTTTTGAAGGCAGCAGGGCGATATAATCCTGTAACTGTCATGTTTTCTATTTTGGCTGCTAGGCAATTAGCTTCACTTAATTCTATCTCTAGGACAGAATGTTTGATGCTACTGTTGATATACATAATGACCCCATCATTTTGATTATAACTTCGTTTGGTAAAAAACATGTTATAGCCGTCTATCAAAGGTGGAGTTGAAGATTCGTCACACCAACATTCTGAAAGAACAATTATGTGTATGTTTGTATTCAAACTTGTAACATATATTAAGAAATTGTCAAAATTTTTATTAATACTTCTGATACTAGCCGAGATAATGTTAAAATTTTGGTTTTTTGATTTCATCGTTTCAAGTTCGGTTGTAACGGACCTTGGATCTGAAATAATTTTACACCGAACCGGACACGTCCCATCGATATCATCACTCAATTGTCGACTATTCATAATTGAAATTAAAATGAGCAGTATGGTTTATTAATTCGATGTTCTTATATGGGTCTCTAATACGTATGGTGAATGAATATAGTTTTAATATGTAGGAAGACTCTAGAGAAATGTTACTAGCTATTATAAAACACTGGTGAAGGTTAATTTTAGAATTTTTTGACATGATGGTTTTAATTTTTGATAAGATAAATTTTCTTTCGGTGTCAATGATAAATACGATTGTGTGTGGGGTGTAAATGAATGTGTAAAGTGTGTTTGAGTTTTGTTTTGTGTGATTAGTGTTATTATCTAAATTATATCTTATTTACATACATACATACATAACCTCACGCCTGTCTCCCTTTGGGGTAGGCAGAGACAAGGGAACACCAATTGCTTCGATATATTATATCTTATTTCTAGGTTTTTTTTGTGTTATAGTTCTAATGTACATAGGATTGACTATAATAGAAATTTTAACTAGTCACTTATTTTTCAGTTGTTGTAATTGGGCTTCACTTTTCACTAAAATGTATGGGTCACCTTGTTTTTTGCGCAAATATACTATTCCATTAGACGTCCAGCAGTAGGCATAATCCATTGTTTTACGAAAGTCTCGTGCTAGGTAGTACAATCTTGACGACTGGGCCGTGAGATGCTCTGATAAGTACATTTCTACTTTTGGACCCTCCAAGCCTAGGTGCGATGAGTTCAGTTGCTCAGTCTTATATTTAACTGAATTAAAATTGTATGTTTTGGCTGCAGACAGAAAATTTTCTTTTTGTAATGTTGATGTAAATTCAGCCACGATAACAGAATTTGCCTGATCTGGTTTTGAAGGCATTCAATATATGTCTCGTAAAGATGTTGCCTCAAAATCGGTTGCTACATAGGTGGAGAGCTTTTTAAGCATGGCAAATAATTTTCTTTTGTTTTCTTCCTTTTGTTTTGGAACATTTCTGATCTGAATACTTGCTTTCGAGCAAGTCTCTCCAACATGTCACATCTATCGCTAATGTTCGTAATCTGCGTTGATATGAGCTTGCGCTCGGATTCTAGATGTGTGATTGACGTTTGCAGTTCATCTAACTTTTCCGAAACAAATGTGATTGACTTTTCGATGTTGATATTTTTTGTGTGAGTAAGTTCATTTTGAGTTTTTATTTAACTTATGTGTTTTTCAATTGAGTCTAAACGCTCCTTTTGTTGTATTTGCATCTCTCCTGTAATGCCGCGAAGTTCCTCCCGGACAATAGCCCGAAGGTCAGAGCACTCGGTGTCCTGATGTTCCTCAGCAATTCTGCGGCGCTTATTGTCCCTTTGGGTGACGTGTTCAAGCACAGGCTCCTGCAACGTATTGTCGAGACGGCAGCCCCGATGACGGGCTCTGATGCACTTATGGATTTGTTCAAAGGTGGCGATCTTGCTAATTTTGGCATTTTTGATATATTTTAACAAGTTTATTTCTCGGGAGTAATTTTTTCCTTACAATTAAATGTCAATGTATCAATCGTTCATGGATTGTTCCGTCCGGTGTTTACTGTGTCTATGGCCTTATGCTTATACTCTGTGTCAGTTAACTAACTGTCAGGTTGTTGTTGTTATGTTTCCTGATTGGAGGTTATAATGTAAACATAGGTTGATAAGATAATGACGAAACAGCAGCGTTCCACTCCAATTGGCCAAGGATTTTTAAAACAGATGGACAAAAGACTGTGCACTAACCGTTCATGTGGTGTTCTTCGGAGTATTTTGCTGTTGATGCTCTTCTTTTAGCAGTAGATTTTTGGGAACACGGTTGCTGAGGTACCTTTTCGGCTTTTGTAGCGGTTAGTTGTCCTATTGAGCACTTATTTACTTGATTCATTAATTACTATACGGGAGCGACTGTAAGTAGATGTTTACCCTTTCGAGGGGAGAGGGGAGAATTATTATTATTATTATTACGTGAGTCGTGCGCCCATATTATTATGAGTTTTAATCAACAATATAGGGTTAGAAATGTAATTAGACTCGGGCTCCGGGTCAACCGTTATTTCGGAATTTTTGTTTAAGAAATATTTTTCTACCTGCAAGCTTCATAAAAGTGAAATTAGAATGTGCCTCTATAACGGACATAAAATAATGCCTTTAGGCTATTTCAATGGGAAAGTCACTTATTTCAATGAAACTAAGCTTTATATACTAAGCTAATATATTAGGAAGACGCGCTGGTATAGATATTTTATTTCACGAAGTCCGTTCGGCTTTGATTGTAGTAGTAACGTATCCCGACAAGCGCGCTTGTGTGTGTAAATGTAGGAAACGTTAGCAAAGAAATCATAATAATATAATATTTCAAGTCGAGATTTAGTAATCGAAATAAAATTTTGGTTTTAAAAGTATATACTTTTTGTAAATAAATTAGATTAGGTTGCAATAAATACAAAAATATTAAGAAGATGTAGGCATTTAATTAAGCATTGGTGTTACAGAATGGAAACGAAACAAGTAGTACTATTCAGTATTTTCAATCACTATCAGATAAATTTTCGATTTCCGATTCCGTTTTGCTGTCGTCAGAATCATCTTGTACATTGATTATTAATTCAAAATCGAGAGAAAATCGAGAAAATATTGAGATAAAACAAAATGTAATCAAAGTAATTAAGAAATATAAACATCTTAAACACAAAAAAATATTCATTTTATAAATACTTCTATTGCTATATTAAATATCTTTGCATAAAATTTTAATCGAAAACGTATAAATAAATATTGCCTCAAATCTTCTTCGTTTTGTTGCCATGCTAACCTTACTCCGTGAAACAATTTGGCGCGAACTAAACACACTACTGATCCGGACCGTGTCCCGATCGACACTGAGCGCTCTCGGGGTTACGCACACAGAAACAATGTGCATGTGCACGCTTGACAACATTCATAGCCAAACGGACTTCGTGACATAGAACATCTATATCAGAAGAAAAATTATTATAATATTTTATTGATAATACAGATTATATTATTGTATTAGGAGTAGGTTTCATAATAAAAAAATTCGTTTCGTTGGCTTTAATAATTACTTAGCTAGATGTAGGCCCTAGTCATATACGGGTATTACCGAAGCCCTACGAAAATTTTCTTATAAAGGTCATGTTTCGTTCAAGTGATTACATGAGGGGTCAAGGCCACGCCCATTGAATCTCCATCAGAGAGAGGGTGATAGCTGTTTCGGCTATACGGCGGAGATTCGCATGTAGTTACGAGTGCGGGATGAAGTTATCTATCAGAACATTAGGTTCTGTGCGATAACGAACTTCTTGTAGGTAAGTTCACCGCGAACTTAGTGTAGGCAGGTAAAATCTCATTAAGGTAGGTAAATATTTTGATTTATCTTGTTATTGTTGTAATGTCATATGTCTCACTTTGACATAGGTGGATTTGACAGACCTCCACGACATATGACATAACGGATACTAGCCAATGTCATTCCGCCCAGGAAGGTTGATCCATATTTTTAAGGGTATTCTTACAATCCCTGATAAAGTCTTTTGATTTGTATCCATAACTTGTATAGTGTTCTAGCGTTTGTCACTTTATTGTATTTTGGACTGTAGAGTCAATCTGAATTCACTATACAACTTCGATAATATTGTAACGCCGTTTTTTTTAAGCTAAGCTAGACGGGATCTTGTCTTTTTTTTTTTGGGTTTTTGAAGGCAAGGCTCTACTGACAGAGATTTGAGTTGACTGTATAATATTTTGATTATTAATTCGAAACAGTCGCACTTGAAACTCTAGCGGTAGGGCTCATGTATGAGTAATCCCGTACAATCTGTATATTCCCAAAATAGGTAGATTCCAACCGTAGAATTAAGGTGACTATGTAATTAAAATTTATTTAACCGACTTCATCGGATTAAATAAATTTAAACGTGAGGGGGCGGTCGTAACATACTGCTTGAGCGCGCCTTATATTGAGAAATAAGGACGGCTATGGCGCGAACTAACAGTATGTCATGGTTTTAATTTGATTTGAATATTTTCGTTCTGACAGAAACGCTTTAGTTTTGTTAGAATATTCTCGGCCCAAGGGCTGATCAATGTTTGTTTTCGGAGAAAAATCTCTGAATCTTATAATCCGCGAATCGTATCGCTCCACCATATTCTAATAATAATTTTATTTGTCTCTATTTATAAAAGTGAAGTTTTTCCCTTATGAAATAAATAAAATAATCTCAAACAGTTTTTCTTTAAATAATCTTACGATCCCACGTTATAGTACCTACCAAGACATGTTTATCGTGTGTCATATTTGGATAAAGCTTTAGATTATTCGAAAGTTTTAAGAAAAGAGTGAATTAGTCCTCAATATCCTCTGTTTCGGTACCGACTGTCAGCTGTTGCTTGTGCAGTGTCGCAACGACATGTGTCCTCCTGTCGCTATGAACAACGCGGAAGGACGCCTGGTATGAGGTATCTAAAGGACCGTTTAGCATTACCAAAAGCCTATTATTTGAGCGAAACGCGAGTGAAGTTTTGGAAAGTAGGTCCCCACCTTCGAGTAGCGTTACCGATGGTGAAAGTGAGATAAGCATGGAGGAAGTAATAAAAGCAATGGCAGGTTTAAAATTGGGTAAAGCGGCAGGGTATGATAGGATAGATGCCGAAATGCTCAAGGCAGGTGAATTTGTCACAGCAGACCTGCTGTACCAGCTATTTAATAAGTGTTGGCGGTCTGGCCGTGTTCCAGATGACTGGTGCAAAGCCGTTATTGTGCCACTTTATATAGGCAAGAGTTCACAGCTGGAATGCAAAAACTTCCGTGGCATTAGTCTTCTGAGTATTGTAGGCAAAATTTATGCAAAGATATTAATCGAGACAGTGATGAATGAAACAGAAAGCAAGATTTGGGATGTGCAAGCGGGATTCCGAAAGGGGATGGGATGTACGGATCAAGTTTTTTGCTTGAGATCAGTGACCGAGAAGTTTCTGGCCAAACACCGAAAGGTTTTCTGCTGCTTTATCGACTTGGAAAAGGCTTATAACAGTGGTGAGAAATGAGCCGTGGTCAACTCTATCCGAGTATGGGGTGGATAGTTACTTGATACGGGCACTCAAATCCTTATATAAGGACTCCAGTGCCTGTGTCAGGTTGAATGATGACTACACGGATTGGTTTAGTATCGAACGCAGTGTTAGACAGGGCTGTGTAGCATCTCCATGGTTGTTCAACCTATTCATGGATAGCTGTTTGAAAGATCTGAAAGAATCTGAATGGGGCTTAGAAATGAATGAGACAGTGATCAAAACTCTGCTTTACGCCGACGACCAGGTTCTACTTGCATCGTCAGCGTCGGAATTGCAACAAATGGTCAATGTTATGTATGAGTCATTTAAAAGGAAAGGTTTGAGAGTGAATGTTGAAAAGACGAAAGTCATGGTTATGGAGACGAATGAAGATATGACGGAATGCAATATTATGATAGGAGACGAAAAAGTGGAACAAGTAAAAGAGTTTGTATACTTGGGGTCCTTGTTTACACGAGATGGGAAATGTGAAGATGATATTAAAAGGAGAGTAAAAGCAGGAAATTGTGTAAATGGCGCCTTATACTCGGCTATGGCAAGCAATATTATACCGAATAATGCTCGTCTGGCCATACTTGAAGGACTTTTGGTGCCAACAATTATGTATGGTAGTGAATCTTGGGTGTGGCTGAAGAGAAATGAAAGCAGGATTTATGCTGTGGAGATGAGAGCGTTGAGAAGCATGTGTGGAATGAAATTGAGTGATAGGGTGCGCAACAGTGAAATAAGAAAGAGATGCAGATTGAAAGAGGGTGTAGTGACTAAGATTGAAAAGGGTATGCTACGGTGGTTTGGGCATTTGGAAAGGATGAGTGAAAGTAGACGGCCGTACATTCAAAATTCTAACCGACCATAAACCCCTAGTTTACTTATTTAATTTAAAGGATCCATCCTGTAGATTGTTTAAATTCAGACTAATTTTAGAGGAGTATAATTACGTCATAGAGTACGTGAGAGGGAAAGAAAATGCGGCTGCAGACGCATTGTCTAGGATTAAGATTACATCTAAGGATCTGAAAGAAATAAATGAATGTTTGTTTGTAATGACCCGTGCTTAAAGAAAAAACTCAGGTGCTGCCCTCCCAGATGATATGCGATCCACCAATTATTGGTATGATCAGCCAAAAGTTGTGGAAACTCAATATCAAGCCGAAAGATGCACTAGAGTTTAGATTTATAGATCATCATAAATAAACAAGATAAAGTGAGAATATTTTAACCTATAAAAGTAAAATATTATTTTTTATAGAAGAAAATAAAACTATATTTATTAAACCAGAATCACAATCACAAATTACGCGAGTCGAATTTGCGAGTGAACTGAGTGAATTTTTTGAAAAAATTAAAGTATAGAAAGTATACTTCATAAAAATACGAATAATAATATATTTGTAGAAAAGCTTATAAGCGGAATAAAAAGCGAATTAACTGGAAATAGCTCAGATTATGCATAATAAAATATGTAGAACGTATAGAAGATAAGGATGATGAGAGAGTGATACTCAACGACTTTCATCTCTTGCCCACAAGTGGCCACGCGGACATGAGAAGAATGTTGTCAAATATTAAACAAAGATATTTTGGCTAGGCTTAGAAGCTGATGTCAATAATTTTGTGAAAAAATGTCCTCAATGTCAAAAACACAAATATACAGTGCAATTAAAGAGCCAATGGTAATCACGACGTCGGCTCATGCAGCTTTTGGCAAAATTTTTTTAGATCTAGTAGGACCTGTGGATAGAGACTGTTATGATTTTACCTATATACTAACACTTTAATGTGAATTACGAGTATGTATGCGCTTACCTTCTTATCAGTAAAACGTCGACGGATGTAGCGCGAAGCTTCGTAAATAATTTTATTTTACAGCATGGAATACCAAGGGAGATAGCCACTGATAAAGGTACGGAGTTCATGTCTGAGACCTTCAAACAGGTTTGTGAATTTTTTCGTATTAAAAAATTGAATTCGACTGCGTATTATCATCAAAGCATCGGAGCGTTATAAAACTCTCATAAAAGCCTTAGTGCATATTTAAGAATCCAGGCGGAGCAAAGACCTGAACTGTGAAGTACTTGGCTGCCGTTTTGGTGCTTTGCCTTTAATACATCAGTTAATAGTTCTACTAATTTCAAACCTTTTGAGCTTGTTTATGGAGGGAAGTGTAATTTGCCGAATAACCTTACAACCATTGAACCATTTTACAACTACGACAGCTACCCCCTTAAACTGAAATATCGACTTCAGGTTTCTCAAACCGAAGCAAGGAAAACTTATTAGCTAGTAAAATAGAAAGGAAAAGTAGGTATGATAAGTATGTTAATCCAATACGATATAAGGTGAATGATAAAATTTTAGTTAAAAATGAAACTGGCAATAAAACAATTGTATAATGGACATTACATAGTAATAAGAGACTTGTCACCCAATGTAGAGGTACAACTGAATGGTAAAACTAGTGTAATTCATAAAAATCGGGCGAAGCTATACCATGTTTAATGATCATTATAGTAATTTTATTAGCATTATAACTTACTTACCTATTAAATTTATCTTAAACTATCTGTTTCATTGACATAATGGCTTAGTAAACGGAGACGACCTCCGTTTACAGTAGGTTCGTGTTCGGGCGACGCCACACTTTATCAATATATTATCTATCGAACACTGTTTATTGTAATAACTAACACACTTGCAACGCATTACTTATTTTATTATTGTCATCATATCTCTACTTGTGTTTTTGTTTCTATACTTATGTATCTTAAAGTTACAGTGCTAAGCAAAATAAATTGTTTTCTGTATAACTTAAGATAGTATACATAGGTATACATAAAACATAAAATAAAATGTAAACTTTTATTTTATTTTCATACTATCTGTTGCCCGCGGCTCCGCTCGCGGTTTTAAAATGTTAACGATCATTACAAAAACTTATGTAAGTATTTAATAATGGTATGCCCGAGTTCAAGTATTTTAATAATTCGTAACATTTACGCACACAGTCTTGATAATGATAGGTAGGTAAGAATATTGTGGTTTAGTTTCGACCGACGTTATTAACATTATTTTGTAAAAGGAGCTATCTGTTTTTGAGTATATAAAATTGAGTAGATTTTGGATATCTATAAGAGACTGAGGGATAAAAATATTTTAATAGTGCACTCAAAAGTTTAATTTATCATTTTGTAGCTTATTATAATAACCTACTTACTTTCCAAATTTCAACTAACTATACATACAATATAATTTGGGTAGGTAGGTAGTAAAGATGGTTTTTGAGTGTGACATACGAACGGACAATATATGGTGAAACTGTAAGGGTAAGTTTTTACATTCGGCTATGGAACCCTATTCATTAGAAAATTTTACCATAGATCCGAGGGCAGCATAAGAGGCGTAGTTAATCATAGGCGTATAGGTAAAAGCACTTTTTTCCTTATCTTCCCGAAAAAGGTCACCACGCCCTATGACAAAATCTAAAAATGTAAATTCATGAATTGTTGTTATTTTCATTAATAGGTAATTTAAAAATTTAATAAAAAGTTATTCGGAATAACAAGAAATATTTTTATTTACTCATACTATGTATTATGTATGTAGTTATTTCATTTACCAAATATTGAGGACTGTAATAAACTAATGCTCAAACATACATACATGCAAACTAAGTATTATCACCACGGTCAACACTGTTGAATAAATTATGAGGAACTTAAAATTCGATAAACTCTCAATATTTGCATAATTCTTTCCACGTGGGTTCCTACTCGAGCTATCTCGTAAGTTTGTTGGGTTTCATAATAATCACTTATTGAGAATTGGCATATTTTCCATATAAATTAAGGTAAGAATAGGTAAATTTGAATGAAATAGACTTTTTTAATGTTTTGCATTCGTAGAAAAAAAGCATAAAAGCAAATAACAGAAAAAAAGCAGCTCGTTAAAAGTCTATAAATATGTTTTTAATTTCTTAGTACGATTAATTAGCATGTTATAGACAAATAAAAGAATATCGACGTTAATCCCATTCGCTTCGCGCGCCATGTTGACTGGCACAGACGTCGTGTTGAAACATACTCGTATTGTTTTTTTAATCCTGTAGACTAATTTGCAAATGCAAAATGTCAAATACAAAATAATCTTTCCGAGATTCTTTTTCCGCTGGCTTTTTCTTGGCTTTTTTTTGGTTTAGCTTGGCTGGAGGTCGTATTCTGTGTGACGTTCATTACCTACCACGTACCTACAGTGAATTCTTTATGTTTTTGATTTTGATCACATCAGTAGGGTAAAATTGGGAGACTTGGATCAAGGAGATCCAATTTCACCATAGTTTGAATGTTGGAATAATTTGTAACACTTTTTAAGCTATTGCATAGATTCTATCGCGGGCCTTGAGCGTGGGGAGCGAATCCAGAAATTCCGTAACGAAAAAATCTGCGCTTTTATGCGGGCTTTAATAAACAATCAGCGCCATCTATCGAGAGGCATCCATTCTAGGCAACATGACAATTTTTAGAGTTGATAGATAAATAAACAATAGTTGGCTTTCATAACAAATCCTTTATTTCGCTAATCTTAGTAAATCAATGAGTGGTCGAGTGGTAACGTCTAAAGGTTCCCGATCAAGAGTTACGAGATCAAGCCCTGATAATCGCATTGGCATGAATTTTTTTTTATGTTTTCTTTTCTCCTTTTAAAATTATAAATACATTTTCTTTAAAGTTTTTTATATTGGAAGCTTACTTTGTTCGAAGAGGATTAAATAAAAGAAAAGGCAGTTACAAACAAATTGATTGATTGACTAAGTTAAACAGAAATGATGACACCAAAATACGACATTAAAAAATTTGACAAATGTAAAAAGAATATATTGAACTAGCCACCGCGCGCGGTTTTACTCGCATAACTTTTGATCCCGTGGGAATTTCGGGATAAAATATAGCCTATAACCTTCCTCAAGAGTTGGGCTATCAAATGCAAAAAGAATTTTTCAAATCCCACTTGTAGTTTCTGAGATTAGCGCGTTCAAACCAACAAACAAACAAAAAAACAAACTCTTCAGCTTTATATATTAGTATAGATAATGAAAATCTAACCTGAAATTGTAAATTAATTTTCAACACACTTGCTCGTAAAGTGAGCGTTATTCTATTGAATTTAGAACTATAAACTGGGCTATAAGTCGCGCGTGCATAATATATTATACCCTAGTGCATAATATAATGAATCCTACAAAGTTGAATTGTACCTTTGTGCAAATTACATGCGAGTAAACAGAGCATATTTTAGTGGTCCGGGTTATACATGAAATATTTTCAGAAACAACAAAAGAGGTTTTATACCACTTCAAATCCATATACATTTTTAAATGTTTGCGCCTTATATTAGTAAAACAAATTTGTATATCAAACAAATTATTCACAATTTACAATAATTTGTTATAAAATATTAAAATATTTGCATTTACCACTCCAAATTAAACATTTTCACTTAAAATAGGCTGTATAAGCTATACAGACATTGACACATTTGGCGGAAAAAAAAAACCTACGCGCATGCGCGAGGTTCGGCGCCATTTTTCAATCACAATTCACAGCTTTGTTATCAAATGTGTTTGTTATTTTATGACCACGTATGTCTGTCTTTTACTCACAAGTGTGTTGAAAAACGTCGTATGTAACTCATGAGCGTTGCTCACTTGTTACATAATATACTATTATCACATAGAATGCGAAAATATTTCGACTCAAAGGTTTTATAATACTTTAACAGCTGAGCACAAAAAAAAACTGATAATTTTTTCCCGATCAAGAGTTACGAGTACAAGCCCTGATAATCGCATTGACATGAATTCTTTTTTATGTTTTTCTTTTCTCCTTTTAAAATTATAAATAATTTTTTTAAAGTTTTTTATATTGGAAACTTACTTTGTTTTAAGAGGATTAAATAAAAGAAAAGGCAGTTACAAAAAAATGGATTGATTGACTAAGTTAAACAGAAATGTTGACACCAAAAAACGACATTAAAAAAATTAACAAATCTAAAAAGAATATATTGAATAATGAAAACCTGACATGTACAAATTGTAAATTAATTTATCACAAAGAATGCGAAAATATTTCGACTCAAAGGTTTTATAATACCTTAACAGCTGAGCGCAAAAAAAATGGCAGTGCATTAAATGTATACGGAAGTGCTCCAAGCCAAGAAAAAAAAAGACGTGTGGCACTCGGAGACTGCCGCGGTAAAGCTATTGCATAGTATTTTTTTTCAACTTATGAAATTATAAATATTTATTTATTTTATTAAAATGCAGTAATGTTTGATCTAATATGAAGTCCACAAGTTCCTAGTAGATGGCGCTGAGTTTTTATTAAAGCCCGCATGTAAAGTTATGAATGAATCAATCAATCATTTATTTGCATAAAATATGGTACAGATTTAGGACTTAAAATAAAAAAAATAGGTCATACATATTTTACCTTTTTAGGGCATGCAAATAGTATATTATGTAACAAGTGAGCGAAGTTGCTAATTACAGTCGAGGCTTGATTTGGCTTAATTATGAGCCGAGACTGTAATTAGCAACGCTCACGAGTTACATAGGACGTTTTTCAACACACTTGTGAGTTAAAGACAGACATACGTGATCATAAAATAACAAAAACACTTAATAACAAAGCTGTGAATTGTGATTGAAAAATGGCGCCGAACCTCGCGCATGCGCGTAGGTTTTTTTTTCCGTCAAATGTGTCAATGTCTGTATAGCATATACAGCCTATTTTAAGTGAAAATGTTTAATTTGGAGTGGCAAATGCAAATATTTTAATATTTTTAAGATAATTGATAGATAGAGATAATTGACTAACTTCTTTTTTTAAGCCAATGTTTTCAATTATAATATTCTCCATTTCCATGTACGTGCTTTCAAACTGCCTCTGTAAATTAATTATTTCAAGTTTCAAGTCTCCAGTTTGGTCTGCACTTATATCAGTCGATAAATTAAAACTTTTTGAAGCTGTGTCAAGATCAATAGTGTCTAGAGACAAATTGTGATCCAGGGATTCACATGAATGTGTGTGCGTGATGCTAGGCGACTTGGCTGCCGGAGGTTTTAAAGCCTTTTTCCTCCTAGTAGTGACGGTACTTATCTGGCTATTTGATGTACCCAGCTTATTTTTAGCTTTATGTTTTTTTTCTTGGCTTGGAGCACTTCCGTATACATTTAATGCACTGCCATTTTTTTACGCTCAGCTGTTAAGGTATTATAAAACCTTTGAGTCGAAATATTTTCGCATTCTTTGTGATAAATTAATTTACAATTTGTACATGTCAGGTTTTCATTATTCAATATATTCTTTTTAGATTTGTTAATTTTTTTAATGTCGTTTTTTGGTGTCAACATTTCCGTTTAACTTAGTCAATCAATCAATTTGTTTGTAACTGCCTTTTCTTTTATTTAATCCTCTTAAAACAAAGTAAGTTTCCAATATAAAAAACTTAAAAAAAAATTATTTATAATTTTAAAAGGAGAAAAGAAAACATAAAAAAAAATTCATGCCAATGCGATTATCAGGGCTTGATTGTGCTCAGCTGTTAAGGTATTATAAAACCTTTGAGTCGAAATATTTTTGCATTCTATGTGATAAATTAATTTACAATTTCAGGTTAGATTTTCATTATCTATACTAATATATAAAGCTGAAGAGTTTGTTTTTTTGTTTGTTTGTTTGTTTGAACGCGCTAATCTCAGAAACTACAAGTGGGATTTGAAAAATTATTTTTGCATTTGATAGCCCAACTCTTGAGGAAGGTTATAGGCTATATTTTATCCCGAAATTCCCACGGGATCAAAAGTAAAAACCGCGCGCGGTGGCTAGTTCAATATATTCTTTTTACATTTGTCAAATTTTTTAATGTCGTATTTTGGTGTCATCATTTCTGTTTAACTTATTCAATCAATCAATTTGTTTGTAACTGCCTTTTCTTTTATTTAATCCTCTTCGAACAAAGTAAGCTTCCAATATAAAAAACTTAAAAAAAAAAGTATTTATAATTTTAAAAGGAGAAAAGAAAACATAAAAAAAAATTCATGCCAATGCGATTATCAGGGCTTGATCTCGTAACTCTTGATCGGGAACCTTTAGACGTTACCACTCGACCACTCATTGATTTACTCTGGTTAGCGAAATAAAGGATTTGTTATGAAAGCCAACTATTGTTTATTTATCTGTCAACTCTAAAAATTGTCATGTTGCCTAGAATGGATGCCTCTCGATAGATGGCGCTGATTGTTTATTAAAGCCCGCATAAAAGCGCAGATTTTTTCGTTACGGAATTTCTGGATTCGCTCCCCACGCTCAAGGCCCGCGATAGAATCTATGCAATAGCTTAAAAACATAAAGCTAAAAATAAGCTGGGTACATCAAATAGCCAGATAAGTAACGTCACTACTAGGAGGAAAAAGGCTTTAAAACCTCCGGCAGCCAAGTCGCCTAGCATCACGCACACACATTCATGTGAATCCCTGGATCACAATTTGTCTCTAGACACTATTGATCTTGACACAGCTTCAAAAAGTTTTAATTTATCGACTGATATAAGTGCAGACCAAACTGGAGACTTGAAACTTGAAATAATTAATTTACAGAGGCAGTTTGAAAGCACGTACATGGAAATGGAGAATATTATAATTGAAAACATTGGCTTAAAAAAAGAAGTTAGTAGAAGTAGTAGTGCACCAAAACGCTTGAAACTAAAAACTCTACGAAACAAAACAAAAAAAGACAAAAAATTGTCGTCGGCAGACAATAGCTAATACACACAATGAAAACGTAGAGAAATTACAATCATTGCCACCATCACCATCGTACTCACTATCATCACCATTGAAGGAGAGTAACAAGGATTGTCTACGAGTGGAACCGGAGTCCTCACTACTAAAAACAAAAAAAAATCTCCAGGCAGTGGAAGAGGATAAGGTATTGGTGACATCTAAGAAAAATAGACATGAAGAACACAGAATCTTTGTAATTGGTGGACAGCAATGTAAAGGTCTTCGTAACAGATTAGTAAGATCAAGATTTAATAATCCTTACGAAAAATATGAAGTTATATCTTTTACTATACCTTACGCAAGCACTGAAGAAATATTGACGATGCTTAAGACCCAAAGAAAGAAAAGGACAAAATAATAATCTGCGTAGGTGAACACGACACAAACCCGACAAAAGTGTTGTTAGAAACATGTTTAATTTTAAATAAATATATTTTAATTGCAATATTATACTTCTGAGCGTAATTAAAAATAGATTTCTTAACGAAAATAAGTTGAATGACATGATACATAATTTAAGTAAACACTTTTTTAATAGTAAATTCGTACGATTACAAGACTGCGTTTTCTACACATGGTTTGCTATATGTAAGAAAATAAATTTAATAATTGATGAATGTGATTATAGAAAAAAAATCTTGTCATTTACTAAGTATCATATTAAGAATAAACATTCAAAGGTTAAAAATATACATTCAAGTGCAGATTATAAATATAATTCAACTACTACTCAGGGTGTAACTAAAAAGGGAACAATTCCGTAATACTTTTTAAAAATGACTGAAAATAAAATAGACATAATAATTGGACATTCAAATGCAAACTATAAATCTCATCCGAATACTACTCAGGATATAATTAAAAAGGGGACGATTTTGTTCTACTTTCTTAAAAAGACAAAAAATAACTTGGAAAATAATGAATTAAATTTTTTTCGTAAATAAAGTAAATTTAAATAATAATAATAATGATAGCAACTCAAATCAACTAAAAATATTTCATCAAAATATTGCGGGTCTTTTGTCTAAAACTAACTTGTTGGAAATTACCTTAAATGAATTACGGAAAAATCACAATATGCCGAATGTGCCTACTTTGAGACTTTTGTTAATTTAAACAATAGTAATTTATTTTTGCATGCCCTAAAAAGGTAAAATATGTATGACCTATTTTTTTTTATTTGAAGTCCTAAATCTGTACCATATTTTATGCAAATAAATGATTGATTGATTCATTCATAACTTTACATGCGGGCTTTAATAAAAAATCAGCGCCATCTACTAGGAACTTGTGGACTTCATATTAGATCAAACATTACTGCATTAATAAAATAAATAAATATTTATAATTTCATAAGTTGAAAAAAAATACTATGCAATAGCTTTACCGCGGCAGTCTCCGAGTGCCACACGTCTTTTTTTTTTTTGTGTTCCCCTCTTTCTGTCAGTGATTGATAGATTAGAGTATAATCTGTTTCCCACTGTAGACCGAGCTATGCCAAGAGTTTCTGAACGTATGTCTTGAAGTTGACAGACAACGCCAGTTCGGCCTTACATTTCTTATTCGTCTTCCGCTCGAGAGCGACGATTTAATAAAACGGAGAGGAGATCCGCTTCCTGATGGTCTGAAGAAAATTAAGATGATGTAACAGCCCATCAAAGGGTTATATATTTTGTTTTTGTAAGTACTAAACATAATTCAGTTGGTTGTTGAGTCCACAAAGCAGATACATAGTAGAGCTGCTGTAAGCAAAGTTGCACAGCTTCAATTTGGGTTGTCCTGACGTCACAGCCTTTAGTTCAAGCTATTCCTCGCTAGGGGCACTGGCGTCAGTTCGTCGCTGACTTCTGTGAAGTATGTACAATCGAAAAATGTTCCGGTGTTCCACCTTTAAGGCTAAATTCACTTGCACTTTAATAACTAGGCAGATCGGTTAGCCCCGCCTTGTAACTTGTCTTATTTGGTAAACAAGATTTCGAGATCAAGTCATGTATTTTTATTTCAATAAAAAAATATAAAATAAACCAATTTACATTACATTTAAATGGTTTCACTGTTTAGTTACAATTAATAATTATAGTTTATTGTTATAGTATCAAACTTATTTTTAAATGGAAAGTTATGTTAAAAGAAAAAAGATGATTCGATCTCAAAATCTTGTTTAACAAATAAGACAAGTTAAAAAAATATAGTATTACCCCCTTATTCATATAAAATGTTTTGTTGCTTTCACTCTTTTGCAAAATGAAAGAGAGCCAACACATTTAATCAGTGTTTTAATAATATTCGGAGAAAAAGGGATCACAAAAAAACTAACCAGCATCGAGAGGCGGTTACCTGCGACTAAGTAAATAACAAGGAGTAAACAAAGTGCAATCACACCGATGATGATTATAGATATGAGATCTATATTGCTTCATTGGCTGCAGAGAAAAGTAGGCGGAGCTTTCGATCCAAAAGCCGTTCAAGGGAAAATTTTCTTAACTGTAACACCGGGACGGGAGACGATTGTACACGCGTAGATATTAAAAAAAAATCAAATCCTCCATTGTTTCTCGATGTAAAATTTAGTTTTCTATACTTTTATGAAGGAATTACATTGACAATCCAAATAAAATTAACTTACCACGAAGATAATTTTATTCATAATTATTTTTTTACAAATTGTTTCTTTTCCAATTATTTGTGTCCAAAATTCCAGATTGTTATTTGTTGCCTAGGTGATTTTTACGCCGCGAAAAAAGGTTGCGCTATCTAGCGTCAAGTAGAAATACTTTTATCTCGCGGTTTTTTCTGACAGATTTGGATAGTATGAAATTTCGTTAAAAAACTAGAGCCACCTAGTAAAGCATAGCTGAACTTTTTTTATGATCATGTGAATATTTTAACCTTATATTTCAACCGGTTTTTACTACTCGCTACTAGGTGACTAATGCCATCGCTTGTTTGGCTATGATTGGCCATAACCCACCGCTTACCCCTCCCGCACCCCGCGCGTAAGCTTCACTTGAGTTCCTAGAGAAAACTGGATAGGGCAGCTCCTCTATATATTTCCTCCGTGGTTGAGTCATACGCAATGGCGTCTCATGTCTATGGTTTTTCTTTCCAGTTGGAGCTCAAATAATTTATAATGTAACTCCGTCTCCATCCGAATAATGGAGGAGAAAATCTACTAAAAAACCCATTTTATTGGTAAGCTCTGCAATGCCTGACCCCCTCGTGGGCATATTTGTCCAATCTGTAACATTTGTCCAAGCTGATTAGGTGTATTTTATTGCAGGGTTTTATTTTCCAGGATGAATCCCTAGTAGTTTTTTTTATTATATCCAAGGATAAGTTATATTTTATCTTCGAGGATGACACGTGGTTTGATGTACACGTGCCTTTGACTGCACCGCTTGTGAAGAGATGATGCTCACCGGATCCTACCTAATGTAACTGCGAGAAACAACGCCTTTATTAAAACCACTTACCAACAAAGTCCAGAAGTAGTCAAGGTATGACCTTTATATAAAATGTAAACTGAAAGAGGCCCTCAGCCCATTAACTTAATTGTAAAGTTTAAATTTAGAAATATACTCATATTTATTTGTGCTCCAACTTACTGGTTTGATTTCTCAAAATCTCCACCTTCTTGTTTGTGCGTTGAGAACTAGGGCTGGCGCTCAATATCAATAATTTCTGTCCTCTCTCACGCCTCTGAGCTAAAACTTTCTCACGCCCTGAGGGTTAGCTAGCCGTCTCTCCACTCCAGGTATATCCATCTGCTGTGGGTTTAATCTCATCTGGTGACAAGGGGCCTACCAACACCTTAGCGCCCAGACCCACAGAGAAACCCCTTACAATTTTACCATCGCTTCAATTTATTTTATCAATTCAATGCATTGTTCCTTCATTTAATGTTTTAAGTAACTAGCCGTCAATATTCATGTAAAGTTTGTTTTATATCTATTTGTTATCATAGTTCGTAAACAGCAACCGACAACGTACCGATGTGCGACATCAGCATTTTATTGTAACTACACACCTACACGTATTCCATGAGTTCGAATGACCCTTGCAATTTATATTACTGACATTTTCATATGTTTATGTTTATATGTTTGTTTATCACAGTTTTAATATTTAGAATAATTGAATGAGACGCTTCTCAATTATATTTTATTTTCAAACTCTTACACATGTATCCTTTTATTATATGGGTATCCCACATAATACCTAATACACTTAATAATACTTCGTTCCCGTCACGGAACATAAAACACAAGAGGAAGGGACGTGTGGGCGTGGCGCACGTGCCAAAGTTAAGACTAGTGAGACTTAACTCGAGTCAGTCGCTCTCGTGATTACAACGCTTTGTGACGTCTTTTGCCGGTGTGTTCCATTACAAAAAAACCCATAAAATGACTCGATGTTCTGTTCTAGAGTGTAAAAACTATAGTGGTACTAAAACGTTAATACAATCAGGTGTTTCCTATCATCAGTAAGTCGCTATTTTCGTTTAATTTCATTTTTATGTTTCGTTAATCGTTCTAGCCAATTAATTCGGAAAAAATATTAGTGTAAATGAAAAATGACATGTATTTCATTGAAATAAAATCTAAAATTGCATAATGCGTGGTCCATATGACATCTATCGTCGAAGAGCATAACTAAGTTGACAGAATCAACTAAAAGCATGCAGATAGAATTCTGACATAAATCACTAAGTGTTATTACTAACTTCTACTCTATTTCAAGTGTACTATAGTTGAAATTTTTTTATTCGTAATAGTTCTTATGTCTTCTTGATTTCACCAAATTATGACCGCTCTAATTGGATATATTTCAGTGAGCGTAAAATGTAAATGTGTTAGTTTGGCGACAGCTATTCCTAATGAATTATTAAGCGATGCCCTTTCCTCTTGTGTTTTATGGTCCGTGGTTCCCGTTTTACAATGACTGGTAAAAGGTATTGTCCAAATAATGTATCATATCCTTTATTCTTAAGTAAATACTGTCGGTATAAATGTTATTCACAATGTGCTGAATCAGCATTGCACCGACAAACAGAGTTTCAATATTTTCAAATTGATCTGCATCATATCGCAATCCGAATTAATTTAGAGTCGGTTCATACAGTTTTGTAAAACTTAACAACTTCTTATTATTTTGCGCTCTAGCCCGGTCAATTGAGACATTTGGGGTTACATTAATTCCCACCAAGCTGGTGTAGTGTATGTATGTACTAAGTAGGTCGTTAAGTTATAGCAAATAAGTTAGACTAAGCAATTATTTATTACTAGCTGTTTCCCGCGACTTCGTCTGCGTGAATACCGGTTATGGGAGTTGGATAAATAATATTATTATATCGTCCTTGAAGTTCAAAGTCAAAATCGATTCAGTTGTTTAGCTGTGAAAGCGTTACTGATAGATAAACAGAAAGAGTTATTTCAAAAACTTTATAACAAAGCTGTCATTCGCAGTTTCACCTAGTTTTTGTGAAAAAGACCTACAAAACATAAAATAGAAAAAGTAACCTACAAAAAGTATATACCAAACAGGAATACCCTACGAAAGGCACACTGGGTAAAAGTAAGGCTGCAAACTGGACGGCAGCGACAGCGAGAGCGACAGCGGTGCGTGCAGCGACGCGACGCGGGGAATCTGCGGGGCTAGCATGCTACCGTTGACAATGATAAATCGAGCCTTTTATCAATATTTTCTTAGAATATGGTATTTAGAGTAAGTAATTTATTAAGACTATGACATACTTATTTGGTTCTGTAGTCTTAATCATGGTATCAAATTGAGTAATTCTATCTATTATGGTGCGCATATTAGCTTAGGATAAAATTACAAAATAATATTTATCTTGTCGATTCGACTATTTATCGATGGTTGCATGCTAGCCCTGCTAGGCCGTTCTCGACGCCAGCGGGCGCTCGAGCGATTTGTCGCGGTTTCATACAAACTCAATACTTTCTATCGTGTCGCGGAAATCACTGCTCGCGTCGCTGCCCGCGCAGCTGCCGCTCTCGCTGTCGCTGTCGCTGCCGTCCAGTTTGCAGCCTTATGGGGGTATGTATAAGGGTAGGTTTATATGTAGGTAGGTTTATTACATAGATAGTGCCCGCGAATTCGTCTGCATTGAATTAGTATTTCGAATAGGTTATTTTCTTCTCCAAGGTCCTATATAAAAAAAAATAAACATGAAGAATTTTCCCCCATATAATATGTAGGTATAACTCTTAACCAATAACTATCTATTACATTACAAAGGCACATTATAGGTAAAGCTATATTACTGTAAAGTTTCATAAAAATCCATTCGGTAGTTTTTGCGTGAAAGAGTAGCAAAAATCCATCCGTCTAGCCATTATCAGTGTATAATATGTTTAGTAACCTATATGTTTGGCTGTTTTTCACGGTCAAACGGCTTAGCCAATTTTAATGTATTTTGGTATAGTAGTTCATAAAGTCCTGTGTTGAGTTTTGACACATACACCACTTTTTATTCTGAAGAATTCTACGGTTTCTGACTTCCAAGAGGCAGAAACGATCAATAAAGAAAACCTAAACGATATTGAGTTCCATTATTTTACGTTTAACTTTTTTACAATATATCTCTGTATGTACACTACCTACATTAAATCTAGCAAGAAGCTTTATTTATTAATGATTTAGCCCTATCAACGTAGCAAACTTTTCTACTACATATCAACTATCTTTCGGATATATTATAATATTATATGTCAGCCACAGATGTCAGCAGAATAGAACAACAAACAGACAGACACGAAAAGACATTTTTTTCTTTCAAATTCTTACTTTTTTTTAAATTTCTTAATAACCTTAAATATTTTTTTTGTAAAAATATTTCATGTTCACACGTTACTGTTTTAAACATTACATATGTATGTAAAAATAGATGTAGGTATGGTAAAGATTGATACAAAATAAAAAAAATTACGCGAGCAGGATCGAACCCACGACCTTAGACTCATGGTCCGTCTACGCGCAACTAAGCTAGGCGTACTTCTGTATGCCGAACATCTGCACCATACTCTAGTAAATTTTAGGCTTTTAAAAATCTATTACAATTTTTGTAGAAATAGATCCTTTTTTTTATGTCTGCAGAATCTGATTATCATCCTGGACAACTTTTGTTAAGACATCATATCTATATTTCTTACGGTTTTGATGATCCCTTAAGGGTTCTGCATCAGGTATTCCAGTAACCGAAATAAAATATACCCTTTATGTTGCCCCGGCTTCACTGCTATACATCAAAAAAAGTTTCATTCAAATCCGTCCAGCGGTTCCAGAGATTAGCGTGTGCAAACAGACAAACTTACAAACAAACAGACAATTTTTTTTTTCAGATTCTTACTCTTTTTTCATTTCTTTATAACCCTAGATAATTTTTTTTGTAAAAATATTAAATGTACAGACACGTTTTTTTTACTCTTTTATTATATGTATTGATGGTTTAGCCCTATCAACATAGTAAACTCTTCTACTACATACCAATTATCTTTCGGATTTATTATAATATTATATGTCAGCCTGATGTCAGCAGAATAGAACAACTTACTTTTTTTTTTATTTCTTAATAACCTTACATATTTTTTTTGTAAAAATATTTCATGTTAACACGTTATTGTTTAACTGTTTTATAATATATACATATGTATATTATAAAGATAGATGCATGGTAAAGATTGATACAAAATAAAAAAAAATATAATAAAAAAAAAATTACGCGAGCAGGATCGAACCCACGACCTTAGACTCATGGTCGGTCTACGCGCAACTGAGCTATGAGTACTACTGATCTGTATGCCGAACATCTCCACCATATTCTAGTAAGTTTTAGACATAACTTTTAAAAATCTATTACAATTTTTTTAGATCCTAGATTTTTTTTATGTCTGCAGAATCTGCTCATCATCCTGGACAACTTTTGTTAAGGCCTCATATCTATATTTCTTACGGTTTTGATGATCCCTTAAGGGTTCTGCATCAGGTGTTCCAGTAACCGAAATAAAATATACCCTATATGTTGCCCCGGCTTCACAGCTATACATCAAAAAAAGTTTCATTCAAATCCGTCCAGCGGTTCCAGAGATTAGCGTGTGCAAACAGACAAACTTACAAACAAACAGACAATTTTTTTTTTCAGATTCTTACTCTTTTTTCGTTTCTTTATAACCCTAGATAATTTTTTTTGTAAAAATATTAAATGTACAGACACGTTTTTTTTACTGTTTTATTATATGTGTTGATAATATCGATTGCGCATCGATACACGGGGCATTCATGTAAAGGTAGCATTAACGTAAACATGTATTTAAATAACGAAATAAAAGTTTATTAATATAAAGTGAGTGCTATATTTCCACCTCAACGTCTGCTCGTCACCAACATCCCCACATGGCGACCCTTTGCCAGTCCTGGTTTGAAGAAAACTTCTGGTAAGATGCACAGTTTTACCTAATTTAACAATGGGCGGCTCATCGTCTAAAGAGGAAGTAATCTTCGCCCAAACTGCATCTGGAGGCAATGACCAGGCACAGCTAGAGCAGCTGCAGCACCATGTCAACGCGAATAATATAGTGATGACCATCATAGCCGTACTTATGTTGATAGCTGTACTTATAGGAGGGCTATACCTATACCGAAGGTGTTGTGGTGACTCGGAATGAACGAGTGAATGGAATAAAGATTGAGGCATCGAGGCGCCCAAAAAGCATACAATCACTACGTTCTAAGAGACCCCACTGAACGAATGAATGAGCTAAGAACAGGAGGCTACCAATTCTACTGCCAATATTTTAATAAAAAAGTATGGCCAACTTTAGGAAAATACTAGGGATGTGGTGTTCATTATCGATAGTTAGTGATGTTCACGGTCGATAAAAGATTCGATAAATAGCAGGTACAGGGAAAAATAGATAAAAGAACTACACAAAAAAAAACAATAATTATAAACATTTTATTGAAGCACATGGTATTTTTACTTAAACCTATTTAAGAAACAATAAAAGTGATAAGAAAAGTGATGCGATGAAAGTGACATTCCTAAATTATTAATTACAGCAATAAGTTATTTTAAAAGCATTATTGTAATTAAATATGTTGTTATATTATCCACCTTGTTTAATTCATATTCATTATTCTTGCGGTAAAGTTTATAAAAAAATATAATAAAAAAATACTACAGTAACCTAGTTAGAGTTATTGTGTACTATACTTTAACAAAAAGTAAATGCATAATATTTATAACAACAATATACAATATTTAAAGAAAAAAGATATTGAAGATTCATAAAGACTAGTCAAACTGTTACGTATTGCTGTTATTTATATAGGGTTAAACAAAGTATATCATAAAATCTTTTGTTACAATTTTGCTACTTGAACAGCATTGTGTTTTAGAAAGGCTAACACCAGTCGAGTAATTAATTATAAATATTTTACCTTTATTAAGTCAACATACAATCTTTATATCTTTATGTTTAAATAAAATGTAGAAAAATAATTAATAAAGAATATAAGCTATATTATCAATTATACAATATCAAACAATAAAAAAAAGCTTTCCGAAACAGTACAATTTTACGTATTTTAAGTTCTCAGGAATAAAAATAATTATACCTATATATAAAATACTTCTGAGTAAAGAGGGTAAAATCTTATTACTAAGAGAATGCCTCTATACCTAGTCTCTTCTTAATGACTTGCTAGTGAACTTATCTTATGTAAGTTATTACTATTTTGAAAATGGTGAAATATTTGCAATCGCTCAATAATGAAATCTTTCATTATTTTTTTTATTGAGTCGATCTGTATTCAACCAATACTTTGGCAATGCGAAAATTAAAGATTTTTTTCGTATGTATTTCAACAGACACGTGCAATAAGTAATATTTTTTTCAAAGTGAAATGAATCTACCACCAATTATTGAAAATACGATCTGTTCAGAAGAAGTGGCTCGAAACAACAATCTTCTTTAAAATAAAAATAACAGCTTATAGCCACAAAATGGCCCAGACATTTCATAGAAACCATTTTTACATAACATTTGTTTTAGACTATCTTTTAACTAAGCTTAAATAATTAATATTTTTAGGCGCTTTATTATAAAAGCTTACAAATTGACCAACGAATGACATGACAATGCATTTGACGATTTTAATTTGGTGTAGGTATAAAAAAATCATTATTCTAAATGCTTTGGCTTGCCAGCTAACCTAAATCCTCGGTTTCTGGAGATTTGAAAATGACTACTAGCATTATACACGATTTGAAAATGACTACTAGCTTTTTTATTTTTAAACCTACAAAATAAATAATTTGTGGGCAGGATTTGTGGCTGATTGCTTTCCCAACGAAAATGTGGCTTATGTTGAAAGGCTGTGGGGCGTTGTTGTTTTTTCCGAAAAATAGTTTCCAAATGCAATCATTTTATGTAGTTGCTCCACTGTAATATGCTTCTTATAAACATAGATCTTCCTCACGAATTGCTTTTATTCACTAAGGCAACTGCAATCAGAAATAAATATTCTTATTGTTAAATCATTAAAAAAGTTCATTTGAGTGTTTTACTTCAAAAGAAAACATATACCCTTGAGAAGATTGAAATGAAAAAAATGAAAAATGTTTTTATTTACTTTTTACTAAAATCCATATAAAATAAGTGGAAAGTGAACCCCTTTAAATACTGAAGTTTTTGTTGAGAGACACCGCTCTTCCGTAACATAAAATAAAACATCAACAGATATAATAGATTACTTAACAGCTATCATCTAAGAATTAGATAAATACCTACATAAACTGAGTTTTAATAACTCCACACAACTCTTCCCACACATTTGATAATATAATTTGAGATGTTAATAGAATTTGTCTTGAAAGGGTGTCGTAAAAGGCGTTTCTGGCTAGCGACCACTCTTCTGCCGCTAAATATCATCGCTCCTTCGGTGATGTGTTCCGGAAATATTTTATGAAGTGCTAGGTCCTATCAAACCCGTGTGCTTTCATCTTTAAAATCATCTTCATTTTCCATCAGGTGAGATGAGGTCAAACGCGGTGTCAATCACCAATAAAGAGCTCATATTACTCATACCTAAATAGGAACAAAATTATGAATATAGCGTCTAGAAGAGAAGTTAATTTTGTATGTTTAATTTTGTCAGTGGTGGCCTTTGGCCAAAATATCTTTATGATAATGAAATGGCCTTATTTACATACCACTTAGCATCCGCTGGAAACGTGGGTTATAATACACCAGAGCCAGGCTTCTTTTGAACTTTACAGATTTCGCATCTCCAAAATCCATGAGATATCTCGGTCCTAGGAACACGATTCATGATATCAGTTATTTTCAATGTAGCTGTAAATTTTATTGTGTTGTATAACATATAATAATCAACTAATACAGAGCATCAAAAAACCAACTTCACGTCAAAGCTTTGGCAAGGTAAATGTTCTCCGTACCTATACCAACATATGTCTTTCAAAAAAATATTTTTTTCATGACGTACTCAATCGATTTCGATGAAATTTATATGGGACCACCGCTGAAGTATCCTGTAACAGAATATTTAATATCGATTCACAATTATTGTCCAAAAAATCATGTTACAAAGACACTAAAAAAACAAACACACGAATTAAGAACATTCTCCTTTTAGAAGTCGGTTGAAAATTAGTGAGAGAAATTACTAAGATTTATAATAAAATGAATACCTACTACCAAAATTTTAAACTTAAAGACTCTGTTCCGCAGTGTTCTTCTGTGGCCTGAGAGTTCCTGGGTTCGAGTCCCAGCCGGGACAGTTTAGGAAACGAACTTTTCTTAAATCTTAGTGGATACCCACCTTACTTCCGCTGTATAGTCTCCATAACAGAACCTTACTTTGATAATAATAAAGGTTCACTTTGATGCTACGGTTGATGTTTCAGTTTAACTTAAAAAAAATACTCACCATACATTAAATTAGTTAGTTTTTCCTATTCTAAAGACGTTTAACGTAGATTTGATGAACTAGCTGTGTAGGTTTGAATCAGTATAATTTCCACCTCTGAAGGACCAGTTCTGAGTTCACCTGGCTAGCCTCCCCTTCACATACAATTTGTCACGAAAAATGATCGCTTCGATGATGATCGATGTGTTCCAAGCAGAAATATATTGTCTACGACCTGCGGAAAGGTTCGCGATGGTACTTAGTACATAAAAATTACCTGTAACTAAAAACAATCTTCTTGCATGGGTTCTTACATCTTTATTGATGAATTGAAAAATTTTAGTTCTTCTTCTTTTGGTTTAATGGCAACCAGCTAAAATTTAGTTATTTTTAAAACAATTTATTTTTAAAATAATTTATTTATAATTAAATTCATTTAGAAATCAATTGACAATTTGTCATCGTCTCATTTTGACAATTTCAAATATCTAATAGACTAGACAAAACTGTTTTTTTAACTGTCAAACGTCTTAATAGGCCTTTCGATACACATTGCGATTCTAGCACGACTTCCGGGTGCCAACCTTATAGCAGAATCATCCGCTATACGTTTACAAAGTTTAAAGGCTTCATCCCGAATATCAGAATAACCTATTCAAAATAAAACCTTATTTCAATCAGTTAAGATATAGAATTGCAAATA
Organism: Stenoptilia bipunctidactyla; assembly: GCA_944452665.1. Lineage (NCBI taxonomy): Eukaryota > Metazoa > Arthropoda > Insecta > Lepidoptera > Pterophoridae > Stenoptilia > Stenoptilia bipunctidactyla. The sequence continues at coordinate 50,432,387 of OX101721.1, read as the reverse complement.
TGCGGTCACAGTTGGATCGCAGGCGGGCAAGGGTTGTGTCTGAACCCGGCGCCCTCTCGTATCTCTGTTATGGCATTGACCGGTTGACAGCGCGTGCGAGTGGACGTGTCGACTTCTCTGACTAAGTACTGATTGTATTTTATTTCACCCATTGCTAGTAGAAATCGGCGGAACGCCACAACTGGCGACGAGGATGGGATGTGTGAGTATACTATTATTCTGCAAAAGCAGAAAAAAATGTGTTACTGTGTTTAAACTGGTTCATAATGAGCAATTTTTTATATTTGATTTGAAATACAAGAAAAAAAAGAGAAAGTGTAGATTAAAATATTTATACTGACACTCTGTAAATTTATTTGAGAAAGTATATAAGTCCCTTGACGTATAAAATTATTTTTAAAATAAATTTAAAGTGAATCTTACTAAGTGCCTTACTTTTATAATATGCTTTGAGTAATAAGCTTACTATCATATCAATATCAAAATTCAATAATAGTTGTATCTAGAATCACAATTGTTCAATACTAATTAGGTACAAAAGTTCTCATTGCATAAATGCAAATTTGCTCATTTTGGATAGATTGTTAATAAGTACATCAATACTAATGAAATGTTTCGTGTAAAATTCTATGGTTATACAGTTTCATCATTAAAATGAGGTTAAAAAATTACTCAATGATAAACTAATGTAAAATAACATGAATTTCGAAAAAATGTTTTTCAACTCTGGTTACCTGAATTTGATCAAGTAATCAAAAGTACAAAAATCCTAAATTATCGGTTGAAATATTCATGAGTCATCGTGGTAATAACAACCTATTCGAATTGTTTTTGTCAAACAATGTTAAAGTTGAAAATTTCTTAGTAACAATGGATAATAAACCCATTAATAAGAAATAAATAGATTAGTCTTGTAGAAACAATAAATATAAGCGATTTGCATTTAAGTGAATTGATAATTGATAAATCAGGTTGCCTGTATCAATCAATTGATGCAAATAAAATGTTTCTATGAGATTGTACAATGATGTTTTTGTCAAACAATGTTAAAGTTGAAAATTTCTTAGTAACAATGGATAATCAACCCATTAATAAGAAATAAATAGATTAGTCTTGTAGAAACAATAAATATAAGCGATTTGCATTTAAGTGAATTGATAATTGATAAATCAGGTTGCCTGTATCAATCAATTAATGCAAATAAAATGTTTCTATGAAATTGTACAATGTACTTCTCATCTAATGCAACTAAAATGTTCCCATGAGGTTGTACAAGGTACTTCCCATCTAATGGTATAACGAGTAGTGTTTGTGTATCTGCTAAGTAGATACTGTACACTGTCTCATGTCCGCAAGTTGGAGTAACGTGAAACGGCCAGTCGGTCGAGCGACGGAGTCGGTGTCTGACGTTACCTAGGGCTCGGCGTGACAGTGAACCCGTAACCCAGGAGGGGCACTACATAACAACTTTTAAAACAACTGCACTAAAATAGTTATTGTGTCATCACAATGTTATGTTTATTTAAAAAAAAAATATATAATTAATTGGCTGTTGTAGGTTTTCATTACATAAATACAACAAACAGTAAAAATATGACCCGTTAGCTCTTTACTTTTACAAATGTAACATTACTTAATATGTCATGTAACAAATTAAGGAAATAAGATTCGTCGGTTAACATAAACAAAAGCAACTATGTTGCTTACAAAAGAAAACTATTATAACTAGTTAGAAAGGTGTATTCATTCTGCCATTAGTTATAACATTTTCGAAAAACAATTCATTTATCTGAAATGACACAAATGAGTGTAAAATGGAATAACTTACAATAATTTTTATAACGTATACTTATACTCAAAAAACTAAATATATTAAATTAAATATTTCCCTGACAAAATCGAGTCAACTGAAATTTCATAACGGAAATGAAATTTATTGGAACGATTTGAAATAAAATAATAATTAATTGGAATTAATGTCATTTTGGTTAAATAAAGGTCAACTGAAATAAAGTAGATATCATATTAGATACAATTAAAATAAGCGTTAGAGCTTCAAGCATGGTTTGAAAGTTTTCTTTGTAGCCACCGAAATTGATGCTACTTTATTGTATTCTGCAGGGCTGTCCCAACAAGAAATTTACTATAATATTCCTGGCGCACATGTCAAAGACAAGGAAATATAGATGTCTATAAGATAGCAGTAGGGGAGTAAACGAATATTTTGTCCTCAACAAAGTTACATGTATGAACGTCATGTCTTTCGATTAATGCGCCACGAAAATGTTAAAAAATTTGAAAAGTTTCTGGTTAGGCTTCGAAAGCAAATTTCGAAATAAAACTTCTCTAACGAAAATGATAATCTGATAAGACAGATTATAGAAAAGTGCAGTTGTTCAAAGTTAAGAAAGAAAGTTTTTACTAGGAGATAACTTTACCATAAATATGATAATTTCTGAATCAAAACGCCAAAACAGTCGAAAGACAGATGAGCGGTTTGCAGAATAAAGAAGTTGAAAGAAAAAAAAAATTAAAAAAGACGTGTGGCACTCGGAGACTGCCGCGGTAAAGCTATTGCATAGTATTTTTTTTCAACTTATGAAATTATAAATATTTATTTATTTTATTAATGCAGTAATGTTTGATCTAATATGAAGTCCACAAGTTCCTAGTAGATGGCGCTGATTTTTTATTAAAGCCCGCATGTAAAGTTATGAATGAATCAATCAATCATTTATTTGCATAAAATATGGTACAGATTTAGGACTTCAAATAAAAAAAAATAGGTCATACATATTTTACCTTTTTAGGGCATGCAAAAATAAATTACTATTGTTTAAATTAACAAAAGTCTCAAAGTAGGCACATTCGGCATATTGTGATTTTTCCGTTATTCATTTAAGGTAATTTCCAACAAGTTAGTTTTAGACAAAAGACCCGCAATATTTTGATGAAATATTTTTAGTTGATTTGAGTTGCTATCATTATTATTATTATTTAAATTTACTTTATTTACGAAAAAAATTTAATTCATTATTTTCCAAGTTATTTTTTGTCTTTTTAAGAAAGTAGAACAAAATCGTCCCCTTTTTAATTATATCCTGAGTAGTATTCGGATGAGATTTATAGTTTGCATTTGAATGTCCAATTATTATGTCTATTTTATTTTCAGTCATTTTTAAAAAGTATTACGGAATTGTTCCCTTTTTAGTTACACCCTGAGTAGTAGTTGAATTATATTTATAATCTGCACTTGAATGTATATTTTTAACCTTTGAATGTTTATTCTTAATATGATACTTAGTAAATGACAAGATTTTTTTTCTATAATCACATTCATCAATTATTAAATTTATTTTCTTACATATAGCAAACCATGTGTAGAAAACGCAGTCTTGTAATCGTACGAATTTACTATTAAAAAAGTGTTTACTTAAATTATGTATCATGTCATTCAACTTATTTTCGTTAAGAAATCTATTTTTAATTACGCTCAGAAGTATAATATTGCAATTAAAATATATTTATTTAAAATTAAACATGTTTCTAACAACACTTTTGTCGGGTTTGTGTCGTGTTCACCTACGCAGATTATTATTTTGTCCTTTTCTTTCTTTGGGTCTTAAGCATCGTCAATATTTCTTCAGTGCTTGCGTAAGGTATAGTAAAAGATATAACTTCATATTTTTCGTAAGGATTATTAAATCTTGATCTTACTAATCTGTTACGAAGACCTTTACATTGCTGTCCACCAATTACAAAGATTCTGTGTTCTTCATGTCTATTTTTCTTAGATGTCACCAATACCTTATCCTCTTCCACTGCCTGGAGATTTTTTTTTGTTTTTAGTAGTGAGGACTCCGGTTCCACTCGTAGACAATCCTTGTTACTCTCCTTCAATGGTGATGATAGTGAGTACGATGGTGATGGTGGCAATGATTGTAATTTCTCTACGTTTTCATTGTGTGTATTAGCTATTGTCTGCCGACGACAATTTTTTGTCTTTTTTTGTTTTGTTTCGTAGAGTTTTTAGTTTCAAGCGTTTTGGTGCACTACTACTTCTACTAACTTCTTTTTTTAAGCCAATGTTTTCAATTATAATATTCTCCATTTCCATGTACGTGCTTTCAAACTGCCTCTGTAAATTAATTATTTCAAGTTTCAAGTCTCCAGTTTGGTCTGCACTTATATCAGTCGATAAATTAAAACTTTTTGAAGCTGTGTCAAGATCAATAGTGTCTAGAGACAAATTGTGATCCAGGGATTCACATGAATGTGTGTGCGTGATGCTAGGCGACTTGGCTGCCGGAGGTTTTAAAGCCTTTTTCCTCCTAGTAGTGACGTTACTTATCTGGCTATTTGATGTACCCAGCTTATTTTTAGCTTTATGTTTTTTTTCTTGGCTTGGAGCACTTCCGTATACATTTAATGCACTGCCATTTTTTTTGCGCTCAGCTGTTAAGGTATTATAAAACCTTTGAGTCGAAATATTTTCGCATTCTTTGTGATAAATTAATTTACAATTTGTACATGTCAGGTTTTCATTATTCAATATATTCTTTTTAGATTTGTTAATTTTTTTAATGTCGTTTTTTGGTGTCAACATTTCTGTTTAACTTAGTCAATCAATCCATTTTTTTGTAACTGCCTTTTCTTTTATTTAATCCTCTTAAAACAAAGTAAGTTTCCAATATAAAAAACTTTAAAAAAATTATTTATAATTTTAAAAGGAGAAAAGAAAAACATAAAAAAGAATTCATGTCAATGCGATTATCAGGGCTTGTACTCGTAACTCTTGATCGGGAAAAAATTATCAGTTTTTTTTTGTGCTCAGCTGTTAAAGTATTATAAAACCTTTGAGTCGAAATATTTTCGCATTCTATGTGATAATAGTATATTATGTAACAAGTGAGCAACGCTCACGAGTTACATACGACGTTTTTCAACACACTTGTGAGTAAAAGACAGACATACGTGGTCATAAAATAACAAACACATTTGATAACAAAGCTGTGAATTGTGATTGAAAAATGGCGCCGAACCTCGCGCATGCGCGTAGGTTTTTTTTTTCCGCCAAATGTGTCAATGTCTGTATAGCTTATACAGCCTATTTTAAGTGAAAATGTTTAATTTGGAGTGGTAAATGCAAATATTTTAATATTTTATAACAAATTATTGTAAATTGTGAATAATTTGTTTGATATACAAATTTGTTTTACTAATATAAGGCGCAAACATTTAAAAATGTATATGGATTTGAAGTGGTATAAAACCTCTTTTGTTGTTTCTGAAAATATTTCATGTATAACCCGGACCACTAAAATATGCTCTGTTTACTCGCATGTAATTTGCACAAAGGTACAATTCAACTTTGTAGGATTCATTATATTATGCACTAGGGTATAATATATTATGCACGCGCGACTTATAGCCCAGTTTCTAGTTCTAAATTCAATAGAATAACGCTCACTTTACGAGCAAGTGTGTTGAAAATTAATTTACAATTTCAGGTTAGATTTTCATTATCTATACTAATATATAAAGCTGAAGAGTTTGTTTTTTTGTTTGTTTGTTGGTTTGAACGCGCTAATCTCAGAAACTACAAGTGGGATTTGAAAAATTCTTTTTGCATTTGATAGCCCAACTCTTGAGGAAGGTTATAGGCTATATTTTATCCCGAAATTCCCACGGGATCAAAAGTTATGCGAGTAAAACCGCGCGCGGTGGCTAGTTCAATATATTCTTTTTACATTTGTCAAATTTTTTAATGTCGTATTTTGGTGTCATCATTTCTGTTTAACTTAGTCAATCAATCAATTTGTTTGTAACTGCCTTTTCTTTTATTTAATCCTCTTCGAACAAAGTAAGCTTCCAATATAAAAAACTTTAAAGAAAATGTATTTATAATTTTAAAAGGAGAAAAGAAAACATAAAAAAAAATTCATGCCAATGCGATTATCAGGGCTTGATCTCGTAACTCTTGATCGGGAACCTTTAGACGTTACCACTCGACCACTCATTGATTTACTAAGATTAGCGAAATAAAGGATTTGTTATGAAAGCCAACTATTGTTTATTTATCTATCAACTCTAAAAATTGTCATGTTGCCTAGAATGGATGCCTCTCGATAGATGGCGCTGATTGTTTATTAAAGCCCGCATAAAAGCGCAGATTTTTTCGTTACGGAATTTCTGGATTCGCTCCCCACGCTCAAGGCCCGCGATAGAATCTATGCAATAGCTTAAAAAATGAAAAGAATATGAGATTTATTGAAAGTGTTAAGCAGGTCATTTCAAAAAACAATAGTGCACATGCACCATCAAACGAAAGCCTGCTCAAATGTCTCATGATAAAAACACATACTAACGACAATAAAGAGTCTCGGCGTAGGCAAACTACCAATGTCGATTACATATTTTACATCGACGATGATGCAAATGTCGTATTGGCGGTGTGGATGTCGATTTACTAATAGATTCTGGCATCAAATGTAATATTTTGTCACAAAATATTGAGGACATGCTAAAGAGATGTTCTGTGGTAGTATCAAAACAGGCAAAACATTCATAGCTTACCTAACCCTAACTATGCTGGGTTTATTTAATGCTCCCGTCCCATTTGGAAATGAGTAAACAAAAAAAAATGCAAATTTATAAGTGCTCAAGCTTGGTATAAATAATGATTTTATTAATAACATTGGCCCTACATTATCCTAACAATAATGGCGTAAAATTGAATATAATAAGACTAAGATTGGAGGAAGAAAAGTTACCTACTTCCGAAAAGATTGCGAAGCGCGTAGGCGCCACGATTCTTACAAAGCTTCAAGCTTCTCTTTTACGCTACTACCTAATTTTTATCCAGTTATATAATCGCGGGAACCTTTAATTGGCTCTCCATAGTTTATATTAAACAGTATATAAGTTTGTAACAAAGCTGTTGGTTCTCCAAAAACATACATAAGTAAATAAAACGCAAATAAAATTATTTTTATACCATGCATTTTCTTGGGTGAGTTAGGATATAGCTTATACTATATACCAAAGACCAAACTCTTACCCCATTTATTTTTGCCAACTTTTATTGGTCCATTAGAGCCACCGATATTAATTTAATAATGGTTTCGGTATATGATTTTCACTAATATTGCAGAAAGTTTTACACACTTTCAAAGTTAAGTGTCATTTCAATAAAACTTTACAAGAAATTCACTTTGTAGTAATATAATGCATTAATTCAACTTCCATACTGGACTGGGAGTGGAAGAGGAACGTGGAATGTGCCGGCTGCTTCTCTTCCCGGGCATGCCGTGGGAGTCAGTTGGGGGACAGAGGTTTTATTGACGGTTTTGCGGGCGATATGCTGGCCCCCTGTCGCTGCAATGGCCTCTCTCCATCATAATAGTACCTCTGAATTTGTCAAACAAGACCGCAGATGGTTTCATAGCCTCTGGTGTTCTGCCTACACCGTGGGGGATGCAGGCGTGAAGTTATGCACTATGCAATTCACTTGGTTTTAGTTATAGTTACTTGTTTCACTTAAACAGTTAGTGGCAATAATACTATTATATTCGATTTTGTTTGATACTATTTCATGATTTTAACCCAAAAATTTAACAAAGAAATAACAAGAAAAACCAAAAATACTGACTGAGTGAACTGTGGAGGGTCAAGTTCACATGATTTCAAATTGTGTTATTGTATAACTAAGTGTAGTCCAGTTATTGTACTTTGCATCTTATTTGTTGTGCACTGCTATTGGCCTAGCCGACATTTGCTTATATCTCTTGATTTAGTACCCTTATTGTTTTAGTTCAGACAAAATTGTCTGACTGAGATTACTGAAATTGTAATTAATTTGTAACCATAGTAGGTTAGAAAAGCTATAAATAAAGTCGATCATAACCTGGTTGTGTCCAGGTTGAAGGTTTACAGTCTTTCCCAGGCTGAGAATCAATATAAACTTTCATTATTTAAAGCAAGATGTGTTGATATTGATAAAATTTATCAAGGTTGTTAAAAAATTGCGTAATCAATTGTCCTTTGAAGCCACCGAAGATTTAGATCAAATCAATACGGACAAACGTAAAATTATAATTTATTGATATTATAACAAAAGCATGTTATTAAGAGCTTAGAATTTAAACCAGACTTTCCTATCACTTTATTAGGATGTACCTACTAAAGGCTTGAAAAAAAAAACAAAAGTGATTCAAGTTTTAGAAACGACCACTGACAACTCAAAGCCATGTAAAACATTCCAAAGAGCTCATGTTTCTCACAGTCAAGAGAGAAATAACAAAAAGCCAAAAATTAATTTCTTTAAATATTCGTAATAGAAAGAGGTTCATCATAAATAATAAATTGTGTCTTCGATATTTGCTTGTATGGAACTAGCTAAAATATTACACAATACTATCCAATATTGAGCGAGGTTAAAATAAGCCAAGCCCAAAAGTCAGACTGGAAAAATGTTAGACTATCTTACAATGCACAATAGTACTCCGCATTGGAAAAAGGCAAATTCCCTTCTTTATAATTCTTTTTAATAGGTTATACACAGGTTAGGTTATACACTCCTACTTACGCTATTCACTTGGAACATGACGTAGCTCATGAACAGGTCAAGGATAGAAAGAAAGAAATGAAAAAAAAAAAAAAGGAAAAGACAAGCTGGAGTGTCATCGAAATGTTGTTGTTTTAAAGAAGATCGAGGGTATTTGGTGTGTCATTCCCAGACTGTTTTAATAGGTTGGGGAAAAAGTCTTTTCGCATTATAGTACGCAATTCTGTATTGTATAAGAGAATAACTAAACTGATATTTTAGTACTAGTTTCCTATTAGTGTAGTCTTTTATAACAATATGTTAAAATTATATTAGTTAATTAAGGTTATAAAATATGTTAAAATGTCAATAACCCTTCAATAGATTTAAGGATAAGTGTTATGTGAAATTGTTATTGTGTATTCAAAAAGATGATTGCTGTTGAGTTTCTTGCCACTTCTTCTCAACAGATCGACTTTCCGAAGTGGTGGTAGATTCAGTTCAATTTGTAAATAATGTAACTTTTTAATAAAAAAAAAAAAATGTGTTGCCTCGGAATGAACGAGTGAATGGAATAAAGATTGAGGCATCGAGGCGCCCTCTCGTATCTCTGTTATGACATTGACCGGTTGACAGCGCGTGCGAGTGGACGTGTCGACTTCTCTGACTAAGTACTGATTGTATTTTATTTCACCCATTGCTAGTAGAAATCGGCGGAACGCCACAGGTGTCATAGGAGCTGGGTTCGCGAGGAGTTGCGTAAGCAAAATATCCACAGGATCTTGGGTTTTAAAAATCCAGCATATGTGGAAACCCAGCCTTAGTGAGCAATTAAGCAAAAGTGAGTGAGTTATTTGGTGCGTAAATAATAAAAAATATTACTAATATCTTTCAATATGAGTGCGCGGGTGATTTGCCGAATGAGCGTTACAATAAAAGACAATGAACTATCGGAAGTGTGTTAAGTAATTATTAGGTCATAATGATGTTTCTTTAAGTACTTATTTTAATAGTTATGAATTGTTTTTTTTTCCTTTATTTTCTATTTTCAATGGCAAGTGAATTACTAGTTATTTATAGTAAACTGGTAGTTATAAAAGAATATATTTGTAAATTAGGGGAAAAACGACGTATTGGACCAGCTTACAAAGTTCGTGTTAAGGAAGCAAAATAATTATACTCCAATTTTGAATGTCTCGTAAAATTGAGCTCATTGAGTAGTTCTAAAGATTTTTACGAACTTACTGAAAATATTAAAAAGGTTTTTTCCTCTATAATTAATTATTCCACACCGAACATGGCAAACAAGGAGCAATTTAGTTTGAAAACAGCAGTAAACCTTTTGCCTAAAATGAACGGTAGTGAATCTATAAGTTTAGAGTTGATTGATGCCATTGATCTTTATGATTCTATGCTTGATGGTGATAAGAAGCCATTAATTGATTTTGTTTTAAAAACACGTCTATCTCCCGGGGCTAATATGCGATTAAACTCGGTATACCATGACGTAACTTCGTTATTAATAGATATGCGTACTCATTTACTCACTAAGAAATCGGACACAGCTCTTCAGTCTGAATTACAGCATGTAAGGCAAGGGAATAGATCCATAAAAGACTTCGGCGCCGAAATTTAGAGGTTATTCGTTGATTTAACGATATCTCAGGCAGATGGTAAAGAGGAAGCTTACAAAATACTGTCTCCTATTAACGAGAGGAATGCTATAAAGCGTTTCGCAGATGGGCTACAGAGTCCAAAACTTAGTACTATCATTACAGCGAGAAATTTTCATAGTTTAAAAGATGCTATTAGAGCGGCCGAAGACGAAACAGGTAGTTTCGAACCGCAAACTATGTCTTATACTAGATCCTTTTATTATCCAAATAAAGGTCATTATAATAGGAACAACAATGGTAGTTCTAGTAGAGGTCAATATGGCCAAAATTCTAATCTTAAGTCAATTAATTATAATTACGCAAACCAGTATAGTCAGGTCAACACCGACCGATGAACCGCACACGAGCGTCGACTTTCCGTGGTCAGCAATTTCGTGGTCGACAAACATGTCATCGTACTTTTTTAAATCGTAATAAGAATTCGATGAATTACTTTACGTCAAATGAAGGTTCATCAGATAGCCCACGGAATGAGGTGTCTTGCTCTGAGGATGCTCGTAACGATAATATTTTTTTTTGTCCCTAATCAGATTTTGACATGCGACAGCATAAACTACGTTAAGTTTAAATTAGGTATTAATTCTTTAGAATGGTTAATTGATACGGGGGCATCCATATCAGTTATTAAATATGAATATGTCGGAGCTAACGATAAGTTGGCGATATTAAGATGTTAGTATGACTTCATGGTAACGGAAGTATGTTGGTAGCACTTAAAGAGGGCGCTAAATGCAATGACTGACTGACATTCGATTGCAGCGCCATAGGTTATATCTTGAAGTAGGATGATGGCAAGTGACGCAGATACGGTTAGGACGGCTAGGTGCGCTGACGTATCTCGGACGGTCGATAGTAGCTCGGTATTAATTGAGTTGGCATTGTAACTGACGGAACGGACTCGCGAATAAAGATTTTGTTGTGACTAAGCCAGGGTTATACCCAAGCCCACAGACTCGGTACTAAGTAACTGTCCAGTGATTAATTCTATTGGTTTTGTGAGTAACGCTTTTTTTTTACGTTTTGTTTGTTTTCCGACATCAGAAGTGGGATGAGCCCATGCATAATTAGTGTTTCGGTTCATTTTGCGAATAGACTTCCGGGATCTGACCAAGCTTAACTTTCTTTTGTGATTAGAGTAAATTCACGTGTCTTAGAGAGTTCACCATTTTGTGTGCCGTGTTTGTGTAAAAATATTTGCCATGTGTTGTTAATTAAATTCGTGATAACTTAGTGTGTGATTTAAAGGGATCCAATACGTTAATTTTGTTATTTTCATAACGTGTTTTTACTTGGTTCATTTCTATTGCGTGCGAGTTTTTGAAACATGGCAACTAAATTTCAATCGATTTATTTTGCGTTAATTTTGTATAGCTTGCGCTGCTGTGGCTTAATGCGTTTCTTTTTGAACCTTTAGTACCTACTTGGTAGATAGTAATGATATCACGGTTGAGCGGGTGAAATTTTGTGGTTAAGCGGCCTTCATAATGCCTTTTTAAATAGGTAGTCTGAATATTGAAGTTGTAGATTTTCTTTCTGATTATCGTGTATCCGTGACTCGGTAGTAATCGCTTTGTATCTTGCCAATCTTCGATTATTTTGCTACGATTCTTAGGAGACACGTTTTCTTATGTTTTGGTAACAGTAAACTTGTTATTATTTTGGCAATTGAAACGTAATATTACGATAGTGTGTGTTTAATGGATCACGGAGATAGGTTATAACGTCGAGATTGAAAATGCGTTTAAATAATACTTTGAATTCGTTACGATTGACAAAAGAGCTGGATTTTACTGTCGAACTGTTTGCGGTTGTCGAACAATTTTAATACTTTGTTGTTGTGAATTATGAAGTACAATGCAATGACTAGCCTGTGTGGCAATGACAGCCTGTGTGGCAATGACTGGCCTGTGTGGCAATGACTAGCCTGTGTGGCAATGACAGCCTGTGTGGCAATGACTAGCCTGTGTGGCAGCAAATGGCCTGTGTGTCATTGACTGACTTTTGTGACGGGACGGACGTCACTGCAGGGGAGCTTTGCATTGTTTGCTAATTGATTGGGTTGTTCTAGCAGCTTATGCTTGCTTTGTTTATTGTTCGTTCGCTGTCAAATTGTTTGATGTTACATTCAAAGTAAATTTCATTGTTTAATGTGCGGTTTTCTTATCGAAAGTATTGTAGTTCGTACAATGCGTTGACGTTAGCCGATTCCTACTGAGTTTCTTGCTGGTTCTTCTCAGTAGATGGATCTTCCGAACCAGTGGTAGCTTTACGTAAATTGTTAAATCGTGGATTTAGAATTTTGATGGAAATATTAAATTGAAGTAAAATTTTAAAAAATCTGTAGCGGTTAAAGTTTTGAATTTGCCAAAAGTACAAGTATCCATTGTAGTTGTAAAGAAAGATGTTATTTTTGGTGTTGGGAAGAGATTTAATGTGTTGTGGATACAGGTTCTCGTTCGCTGGTTTTGTGACTACGCCAGAAGGATTCTGGGTAGTTTGTTGAAGGAGTCATTAGTTGACTCAGGTTTCCCGTGGGGAAATGGTGTAATCGCTGTTAACCACGAACGATGTACCTTGTTGTTAATAATGAAAATAATGGATTTCAATGTTTGATTTGGAGATAATTGTTACTCATTGGTGCTTGGAACTTGGTTAACTGAAACGGTATTTTCAGTTATTAAAAATTCAAACTTGTGTGTTTTCTTTTCAGAATTTGCCTGACTTCATTGTCAGGAGTGGCCGAGCCGCCACTTTGGTATGATTGTTTCAGAATATCACACGAGGACGTGCTCCATCGCAGGATGGCCGTGTCGGAGCTAACGATAAGTTGGCGATATTAAGATGTTAGTATGACTTCATGGTAACGGAAGTATGTTGGTAGCACTGTTAAAGAGGGCGCTAAATGCAATGACTGACTGACATTCGATTGCAGCGCCATAGGTTATATCTTGAAGTAGGATGATGGCAAGTGACGCAGATACGGTTAGGACGGCTAGGTGCGCTGACGTATCTCGGACGGTCGATAGTAGCTCGGTATTAATTGAGTTGGCATTGTAACTGACGGAACGGACTCGCGAATAAAGATTTTGTTGTGACTAAGCCAGGGTTATACCCAAGCCCACAGACTCGGTACTAAGTAACTGTCCAGTGATTAATTCTATTGGTTTTGTAAGTAACGCTTCTTTTCGTTTTTTGTTTGTTTTCCGACAAATATATAATTAGTTTAGGTATTCCAATATTGTTCAAGCAACGATCCGTCAACGCCGGCGCAACCCACGTAACGGGATTTCAAACCGGTCGCCTTACCGAGCCGCCCGCCCGCGCCCCGCCGTCGCTGGCGCCCGCCGCCGCCGCTTAGGCAGCCGAGTTCCGCCGAGCAACGAACAAGCAGTCTCCGTATTCTAAAGCTACGCGAACGACGTACTACGCTCGCGCACAAATACCTACAATCTACAAACTACGTATTATCTTATCTTATATATACTGTACGCGTCATTGAACTAGTTGTTGCAACAATAAATTCCTGTACCTACTCAAGAATATACAGTCCACTTATTGAAGAGCACCCATTTCTACAATATATGAGTGTAATATTAAAGTAAATGGAATAGGTGGAAGCTTAAGTTCGGTAGGATACGTTTATTTAGAGTTAGAATATCAAAATGAATATTTTAAGAATAAGTTTTATGTGTTTAAGAGTTTACCATGCAAAGCCATAGGCATATTAGGTCAGGATTTTATAAAAAGCCACCGAGCTATAATTAATTATGAAAATAATTCGTTAACATTAAAACATAATACAGTCAGTGTTTCAATTCCATTGCAGTTTTATGACTACAACTTTTCAATAGCAATTGCACCAAGATGTGAAATAGTTCATTTCATACCAGTGAAAGTAAATTATGACTGTTTCATTGTGGCGAAGACTTTACAAGAAGGGGTGTTTTTAGCGAGTGTCGTCGCTACTCCCAAGGAGGGAAAAATCCCTATAAGGATATTAAACACCACTGACAATAACATTAGCTTAGATTTAACAGATTTAGAACTATATAATTTAAGTGAATATGACTTTTGCAAATTTGATAAACCTAGTATGACAGTAGAAAGGGTTAAGACCTTATTATCTCTTTTAAAGTTAGACTATTTGGCAGATGAGGAACGATTGTCAATTGAACAAATATGTGCTAAGTTTGCAGATGTTTTTCATTTGCCTGGAGATACGTTAACTTATACCAACGTGTATAAGACAAAGACAGTAAAAAAGTTTGGAAATACATAAAAAAAGTCACGTATACGTCCAAACACACTGAATCGTCCTCGAGTTTATTGCTATCCCATCCCTCCCCACTATCGGCGGCAAACAGTGCTAACGACTTTTTCAATAATATCGGAAAGACTTTAACAGAAAAGATTCGACAATTCTCCATCACACATGAAACTATTAATACCTACAATAACTCATCTTTGAATTCTTTTGTATTATTAAATACAGACGCAGCAGAGGTCGAAAAACTAATAATGGGGTTAAGGGATGACTGTGCTGTTGGCTGTGATAATATACCTAGCAAATTATTGAAAAAGTTCAAGCATTTTTTCATCCCTCCTTTAACTTTTATATTTCAAAAATGTCTCTCAGAAGGAATTTTTCCTTCTTGTCTTAAAAAAGCCCTCGTAGTTCCTGTCTTTAAATCTGGTAATAAAGACCTAATAACGAACTATAGACCTATTTCCATACTACCCTCAATATCTAAAATATTAGAGAAAATAATAAACAACCAGCTAGTACGATATTTGGAAAATAATTCTATCATCTCTAAGTCACAATTTGGCTTTAGACCAAACTTATCGACTTCTGATGCTATGCACGGCTTAGTAGATTATATTGCACAGGAACTAGATAAGGGAAACCAGACTATAGGGGTGTTCCTTGATCTAGCCAAGGCTTTTGACTCCGTCTCTATTCCCATCCTGTTAAATAAATTAGAAAATGTAGGTATAAGAGGAAATCAGCTAAATATTTTAACTAGTTACCTTAGTAATCGAAGTCAATGCGTTAAACTAGGCAATATAGTTAGTTCTGAACAAAAAACCACCCCCTTTGGTATCCCCCAGGGTAGTATTTTAGGCCCCACATTATTTTTAATATACGTAAATGACCTTTGTAATCTACAACTAGTACAAGGTAAAATAATTTCATACGCCGACGACACTGTTTTACTTTTTTCAGCTGACTCTGAACAAGACATTTTTAAACTTACTCAGAATGGCCTCAATATTGTGAATAACTGGCTTAAACTTCACCTACTGACATTAAATGCAGACAAAACAAAATATATTATGTTCACAATGCGGAAATCTCACGCAGCACGAACTAATAGACCCCTGTATGCACATTGCTGCAATAACGTTGCTGACACTGCATGTGAGTGTCCTAGAATCACAGTAATAGATAAAATAAAATATCTCGGTGTGATTATTGATGAAACTCTTTCCTTCAGATATCACATTGAAGCTCTTAGTAATAGAATCCGTAAACTGATTTTCGTTTTTAAGAAAATCAGGTCAATTGCGGATTCAAAACTTATCATGCTATTATACAGCGCCCTGTGTCAATCTGTGATAACATATTGTATTACGATCTGGGGCGGAGCTCCTAAAACCTTTCTACTTATTGTAGAAAGAGCTCAAAGAGCAATTCTTAAGGTAGCTACTTTTAGGCCATACCTCTACCCTACTAACCTTTTATATAAATCATGCAATGTACTAACAGTCCGGCAATTATTTATAACTAATACAGTACTTAAACAGCACACAGCACTTCAATACAGCACCAGTTCTACTAACAAAAGACGCAAGGATATTGTATGCTCCAATCGCACGCGGGTAAAATACACTCTGACTACACGATTTTATAAATTCCTAGGGCCATTATTGTATAACAAAATAAACGCCAAAGTGTATATATATCCCTTAAACGTAAGAAATTGTAAAAAGGCTTTAAAAACAGTTCTCCAAGAATTGTCGTACGATGAAACCGAGATGCTACTGACTGTTATAAGTTAATTTTTGATAATGTTTGCATAAATGTGTAATTAGGTTTAATAAATGAAATAATTATGTAGGTAAATCTCTTAAATTTAAAATTGTCACAATTTCCTATTTTATTTTTATTTCTTAAGAATAGTTAAATAGATTCTACTTTGTTTGTATAAGTATAAGATCCATATTTTATTTTATTTTATTGAAGTTATATTTAATTTGAATGATTTTTAAATGTTATTTTAGCACGCTCCAGCCTGAAAAACAGGATTATCCTAGTTCAGGCACCAATGTTCTATCCTTCCTTGTATATTTAAGCCAATATTTGTAATTCATGCTTTTCTGAAATTAATAAACATTTTTATTTTATTTTTATTATTATTTTATTGTATAAACAATCCATAACTTTGAAGGACAACTCATCTCCAGTTTATAGAAAACAATATCGAATACCTTTTGCTCAGAAACAGGAAATAAATAAACAGGTCAAGGATATGTTACGCGATAATATTATCGAAGAGGCGAGCAGTGAATGGTCTAGCCCATTGCTGCTAGTTCCTAAGAAAGCTGATAGATCTGGCGAACGCAAGTGGCGCGTTGTAATAGATTATCGGTTACTTAACGAGCAGATTCAAAATGATAAATTCCCGTTACCTAATATAAACGAAATATTGGATTGCTTATCAGGTAGTATGTACTAAAGTCACTGTGATCTTTCTAATAGTTATTATCAATGTAATTTAGAAAAGGACAGTAGGAAGTATACCGCCTTCACTACGGACACGGGACAGTATAAAATGTGTCGTTTACCTATGGGATTAAAGATTAGTCCCGCTGCTTTTAGTAGATTAATGACAGTAGCCATGTCAGGGCTCAATCACGATAAATGTCTAATTTATTTAGATGACCTTGTAATTTTTGGTAGAAACTTAAACTGTCACAATAAAAATTTGTTAGCAGTCCTAACTAGACTTAGGAAAGTTAATTTAAAACTTAACGCCTCTAAATGTGAATTTTTAAAGAGACAAATATTATATCTCGGCCATGTCATAAGTTCGGAAGGTATTTTACCGGATCCTGAAAAGATTATTGTGTTAGAAAAATATCCAAGACCGACATCTGTCGATGAGGTCAAAAGTTTTGTTGCTTTTGCAAACTATTATAGGAAGTTCATTCGTAATTTTGCTGAAATAGTAATACCCTTAAATGATTTATGCCGAAAGGGCATTACTTTTAAATGGACCGATAACTGTGAAAAATCTTTTTTGTCCTTGAAACAATATTTATCAAACCCGCCAGTATTGGATTATCCAAATTTTCAAGGAAATATTACCTTTATTTTACAAACAGATAGTTCTGGTTTTGCAATTGGTAGTGTATTGAGTAATCAAAACGGAAAACCGATTGCTTATGCTAGTCGTAGTTTAAATAAAAGTGAATTAAATTATCCTATCATAGAAAAGGAGTTGTTGGCAATAGTATGGTCGGTAAAATATTTCCGTCCATATTTATTTGGTAGAAAATTTATAATTAAGACCAACCACAAACCATTGCTTTATCTTTTTAATATGAATGACCCATCTAGTCGATTAACAAAGTTTAGATTATGTTTAGAACAATACGACTTTGAAGTAGAGTATATTAAAGGTAAAGAAAATGTAACAGCAGATGCTTTATCTCGAATACGTATTTCATCTGAGGAATTAGGTGAGATGTACGAAAAAATATCATGTGTCATGACAAGGGCACAGTGTAAACAATTAAAAGAGGTAGAAGTAGAGAAGGAATTAGACTCACGGGAGTCTACGAAGGTTAGGCCTGATCATCCTAAACTCGTAGAAATTCTCAAAAAACGCGATAATGACATTGAGCTGACCTTAATGTCAGAACAAAATCTACGTAGATTTTTATTAAAATATTCCGGAAATGACGAACAAAATAAAGTACTTTATTCTAATTGTAACAGAATGATATATTTTACTAAAAATAATTTATTAGTAATAAATCAAGACTCTTTATTGGGAATCTCGCGAGACGAATTCTTGAAAGACTTGATAAAATTGTGTAAAGAAAGTAATTTTAAAGAAATTGTTATTTTAAAAAATGAATGCAATAAATATTTTATTCAATGGCTAGCCAGTAAAATAAAAAACATGGATAATTATGATAATTATGAAACAACATAGAAAGACGGCAAGATCTATCTACCTAGAAGGACCGACGCCAGTCATATGGCTGCGCTCATACTATTACACGATTTTTGTTAAAAAGGTTTTACAAAATAAAAAGATTATATGAGATAGCATCATATTATTTATATTTTAGAGCATTTTTCACATGTAAGTATCTTATTAATATTATAAGATCCACATAATGGCTAATTACAACCATCACATACCATCGTATTTTATTTGTTTTATTTTTTCATTTACTTATGGGTGACTGGTTCACTTTCAGTTCAAAGTCAGGACGTGATAGTTTAAGATCATACATGAAGAGAAAAAATAAATATTTATTATTTACTGAGTAAACTTCTCCGAAAGTTAAAGAATTCATTAAGCAACGCATGGTTAAATTAGCGTCATACAATAAATAGGTACTCAGCGGGTGGTGGTGTGCGTGTGGCGGGAACACTGCTGTGTGCTTGTTGACTGAGGCAACGCGTCGGGAAAAGTGTAGTAAGGTCTCTTTATTTATTCATAGGGATTTCTGGTGAAAAATTAAGTACTTACTTTTATTATATAATTATGATCAGAATCGAGTGCAGATTGCTCTCCTTCAGTATTGAAAATTTATCACCAGTCACCCTGTATAAAAATTGCTCTCTTGAAACTTCTTGTTAACAATTCTCGATTAATCGAAGGAAAAGATTATTCCACGTAACGTTCAGTAAATGAAAGTTCTCCATGCGTTTCAGTTTTCTCGCTGAGCTGACTCGCTACCTAATTCCAAAATAAACTTCCTCCGTTCTATGGATAAATTATATCCGTTCTTATAATAACTAGAAGAACTGATGCCTGCTAAATCTTAAATGTTATAAAGCGCTTGTACTGGCCATTTTCTGGATGCTGCCTTGACCTTGTACTTCTTTGCCATCTGGTCAGCCGCATCTGCACCATACTTCATAGCATTTTAAAATGTGAATCTCTGGTCATCTATGTTATGATGACATGAGTGAATTTCAACATTATGTAATATGCTGCGTTCTCGCTCCTGTAAAGATGCTTGTAAACTTGTAACCTAGTTTCTTGGTGGGTGAGGGCACGGTAGCTAGTAGTCACTTGCCACCAGGCCGGATTAACCCCAGAGCAGATGGAAAGCTCCTAGATGGTAGCGAGGCTAGCTCTTCCTCGGGACGTGGGATGGCCAACTCAGAGGTGTGAGAGGTAACAAAATTTATATCTATAAGGGCGCCAGCTCCTCTCAACACACAAACGAGAACACAGACACACTATGAAATCAAACACAAAAGTATGGAGCACAGTTATATTGAAAAACCACTGATTTACATTAATAGTACAAGAAATGCGGTAAGCTAAGTTTAACCTAATTAAATTTTACATTAAAATATAGTACCTTGGAACTTGGATCTTGATGTTTGTAGAAGGCTTTGGCCTATTATAAAGGTTTCATGGACGAGATTAATTCATCATGTCTGTCGTCTCAATACTCATGTCATTCCGGGGCGTAGCAATAGAATGGTGTGAAAAAGGAGTAACCATAAAAAAAAAAGAAAGAAAGAAACCAGAAACCCTGTAACAAAACACATGTAATTAGCATATGACGCTACAGCACCACAATACGAAAAATACGGGTCGTGGAAGATGCCCAAGGTGATACATACCAACAACGTTGGGTTTCTCAAAGAAGTAATTCACTTTATATAAGATATCGAGGGATTACATCTCGTGGTGGACCTGAAAAGAACAGACAAAGGGATATATTTTGTCAAGATGGCTGATTTAACTCAGCACAAAAATCGATATGCCACAAAAGAACACTCACCAATTAACCTCCAAACATCTTCTACATATAAAAACTAATGCTTCAAGGCATAATATCTACTCGCTGACAAATGTCCTTGCGTATTCACGACTTGAACAAAAAAGATGGACGACAGAGCGCACAGAGTATTTATAGGCTTCGACATCCTAGTTCACTCACTCTGACCGAGGGACTACAAACACCGTATTAAGCGCGCTCTACACTCTTGCAAACTATCAATCGAACGGGATTGAGAGGTACTAAAAAAAAAGCGTTACAAACTGCACATTATTATACCTTAATAGAATCTACACATACTACAAAAGTTATTAAGATTATTGGCAGCACCATACTTTTTTTGTCACAGTAGCTGATCAAAAATTGAGACTATGAAAATAGATCAAGTAATAAACGAATGCAGAGCATTCAAAAAACCCGACTTCACTTCAAAACTTTGGCCGAGTAAAACATTTTTCGAAAACATATTGTTCCAATAATTTGAAATTTTCAATGAAACTATGAAGTATCCTCTATCATAGAAAACAAAAATTTTTAAAATCGGTTAATAACTGTCCGAAATATCGTGTAACAAAGACACAAAAAAAAACTTACAGACGAATTGAGAACCTTCTCCTTTTTTGGAGGTTGGTTGAAAATATATTGAAACGACAATTTAGACAATGTTTAACGTTAATAACACCTAAAATGATGTTAAAATTAATTGAAACAAATCTTCAGGAACATAATTGGATGTAGTTAAATAAAAAGGACTCAATCCACACAGTCACTTTTGAGATATGAGCATTTAAAGTTTCAGCTGTAATTGCTCTAAGAAAAAGAAATCTTTTTTTTCTATTTCAATTTTATTTAATGGATCGAGTCTATTTTTATTTCTACATTAAATTTAATGACATATTTTTAAACAGATTTCGAGAAATTAAGTAAAATGTGGGTTGAGTCCTTACAATTTAACTTATGTGTTTGAAGACACGTATTAATTTTTCGTTTCTCAGATAATGTTCTTAATTTTTTAATTTTTTCTAACCCTTGGAAAATACCTATGTTAGAAAAAATTAAAAAATTAACAACATTATGAAAAGGTTATACAGGGTGTCCCAGTAATGGTGGTCAAGCCAGTAGGTACCTGTGCGTTAGGAGTAGCAGTGTAGCTAGCATGCTCACATCGATAAATACTCGAATCGACAAGATAAACATTAACATTACCGAATTATCATATTAGCTAGCATGCTCATCATGATAGATAGCTTTATTCGATTCGGTAACGTGATAATACCCGTTGCCATACTCTATAATAGTACATTCTTTACTATTGCAACATAGACTACATCCGGTGTTGCCAAAGGTATTCCTGAATATTTCGTTTACTCTAAATAGTAGGGTATGTTCATTCCACGATGACTTTGACAGAACATTTGACATTTAAAACGTCAAGTCAAAGTCAAGTAACCGGCAAAAATGGCGACCTAAAAATGTTTTCATTTAAATATTTAGGACATTTTGTGATGTTTTGGTCCACTTTTAAGACCAAGAAACGTCTAGTAATAGTGTACAATATATAAGTACGGAATAGTTCAATCAATGCAACTCTTGACTAAGGACGAGTTACTTACCAAGCAAGAAAACATCTTACGAACGCCTTATTTTAAGAAATAAGGCAGAAATTGCATCTCTGTGCAATAGCATGGGCTAGCAGCACAGGAATTTTAAAACTGCACTTGGACTTGTGCATTAAAAGCAGTTGTAAACACCACTCCGAGCAACTTCAGTACTCATGCCTTATAGCTCCATTTAACAGTGGAAAGTAGTTAGTAATCAATTTATTTCTCAATATTAACTACATGCAATAGTTTTCTTACCCCGGAATTACCACAATATATTCTCTGATATTTTTTTACTCCATTTGCAGTGTTGCCTTTAATATTTTAAGAAAAGCTGTTTCTCATAGAAAACTTTGCTAGAATAGATATAAATTCATTGACTTTGCTTTCTTTTAGCTATCTGTATGTTATGTACCTTAAGACAGAACAGATGTCACTTAAAACAAAAATATTGTGATTTTTTAAAAATATCATATGTAAAATCAAAAATCAAATGTTCAGTGTTTAAATTTATTAACCAATATGTAAAAATAGTGTTTGTTAAATATGCGAAGCGGCGATTTTGTTAAATAGGTTATAAAAAATACAACTGCCACAGTGGGCCAGACAGACCACCATAGAAATACTTAGGATAGGTAAGGATAAAATAACTTACAAGAGATGACGCTGCAAGATCGCTTGATACGACCTGTAGGTACCTGGATACACGCACAGCCACACACAAGGTTCTTTCAGTTCTTGCTTGCTGGCCAGCGTATATAATATTTTTACCACAACACTAAGTATCAAATAGTAGGTCTGGGCGGCGCGATGTCAATTTAAGATTTTAAGCGATATTTTTTTTACGTGTAATACGTATGCGACGAGCATTGACCAGACCGTAGCTCGATCGATCAAGACTAACTTCTGTTAGTACCTCGCAGCGAAATAAAAAATATAATAACCGAACTACCCTACAAAATATGAGCACCTATATAGGCGCGAACAGTGTTGAAAAGGATATAATTGATAAGCACATACTCAGCACATAATAGAATTGACTTGAACAAATCATATATCATGTGCATGTTTGTTATTGTGTGTACTGTCAGAAGGGGTCTAAACTAAACACAAATCGTTAAGTATACCTTTGATTTCATCTGTGTCCCTGTTCAATACTTACTAATGTTTACAATTATTGTGATTTCAGGAATTGCTCAGAGAAGTGCTGACAGCAATGTTATATCAAAGGAACATAAATGTTATAAAGTGTTGGGGATAACTCCAGTGGACTGTATAGTCTATGAATTCGATTACGATTTAGTCAAATGATGCGCTATCCACCCACTCTATTAGCTGGAATCGATGCGAGGGGCAAAAGGAAAATGCGAATTCACCACTTAACACGGTCGTGAAAGTCCAGCCGCGCGGCACTGTAACACTCGCGAATACGCCACAAGCACACTCTTTTTCCCGCGCTCTTCTGTCACTGTATTCTGTCTTCAGTCTTCTGTATTCTGTCTTCTATATTGGCTTCAGGCTTCTATATGAGTCTTCGGGCTTGAGAGATTCACTGTACTGTTGCTTGAGGCTTCTTTCGGAGGCTTCTTTCTTCCGGAGATCTTCACTCTTCGGGATCTTTTCGGCGAATCCCTCGCGAATGTTTCGCTGGCGGAGTGTGGCGCATTCTTAAGTGATTTTGTGCGGGCGCGCAAGGAAACCGCACAAGAGAGAGTAATGCAAGCGTGTGAGCGGGACACACATATGTCTGTCTCGCTCGAATCTAATTCGAACTTTCTAGATTTTTCTTATAAGATTCTAACTAGATTCGACTATTCTTATTAGATCTTTACTATATTCTAATTTGAAAACTATTTACAAATTCTATTATCTATTTAGATCTCTCTCTGTGTGCGGGAAGTCCAAGACCTTCAAAACCATCTCTTTATTTCCAAATCAGCCCTAATACAAATCGACTGTTCAAATACAAGCTATTTTCAGGCTATAATCACATAAGTTTCATTATCGTAGCGGCTATTAATTAATCAAATTACAACGATTAAGCAAACACTGTTTTAAGCTATAAAACTGTTATAAACTTCTTACAAACTAACACTTGTATGTGACACTATTCACTATAAACACTATAAAAACACTATGAAACACTATTTTAAACGTTCTTAGCTCTTTAGGAGAGTCTTACAAAACACAATAATACACTGTCTATTTACACTTTAACTTTATATAACTGTCTTATTGTCACTGTCCTGCACATAAAGGAAGAATAAAAGAATTGCTTCTTGTGCAAGAAACTTAAGCTTTTCACCATTACAGTAACTAAATGCAGCACCATAATGATTTTTTTATGGACGCCTGATACTAACTTACTAGTACCTAGTACTAGTTAACGATAAGTTTGGGTATTTAGAAATTATTTCAGTATATATTTAAAAACTATAATATATTTTTCAACACACTTGCTCGTAAAGTGAGCGTTATTCTATTGAATTTAGAACTATAAACTGGGCTATAAGTCACACATGCATAATATATTATACCCTAGTGCATAATATAACGAATCCTACATAGTTGAATTGTACCTTTGTGCAAATTACATGCGAGTAAACAGAGCATATTTTATTGGTCCGGGTTATACATTAAATATTTTCAGAAACAACAAAGAGGTTTTATACCACTTCAAATCCATATACATTTTTAAATGTTTGCGCCTTATATTAGTAAAACAAATTTGTATATCAAACAAATTATTCACAATTTGCAATAATTTGTTATAAAATATCAAAATATTTGCATTTACCACTCCAAATTAAACATTTTCACTTAAAATAGGCTGTATATGCAAAACAGACATTGACACATTTGGCGTAAAAAAAAAACCTACGCGCATGCGCGAGGTTCGGCGCCATTTTTCAATCACAATTCACAGCTTTGTTATCAAATGTGTTTGTTATTTTATGACCACGTATGTCTGTCTTTTACTCACAAGTGTGTTGAAAAACGTCGTATGTAACTCGTGAGCGTTGCTAATTACAGTCTCGGCTCATTATTAAGCCCTCGCCTGCGGCTCGGGCTCAAATCACAGCCTCGACTGTAATTAGCAACTTCGCTCACTTGTTACATAATATACTATTATTGCACTGAAATTAAGTTTGAATATATAAATCCTTCTTTTTGAGATTTAAGGGGACACAAAGGAAATATTAATAAAAAATATCTATTTAAATAACTGAAAATTATAACTAAATCTTTATTATGAGTTTTGGCTTAGCAATCTGAATGAAGGTTCTTCAGGAAATGGTGCTTGAAATTCATCAGCATGGTCCTTCACTCAATGTTACTCTATGTAGAAAAACATATTTTACACACTTTGTCAAGTGATTGTACCTAAGGTTAATAGTAGTAGCTATTTATACAGGTTTTATTTACTTACGCTAAGTGCTTCATTTATCTGAAGCAGTAAAGTATCTTTAAATAGTTATGTCCTTTTTTCAGGGGATTGTATCGCAGACGGGTCCAGGGTGTTATAAAATTGTCTTTATAAAGAACATACTTTGTTGATTTTTATTACAACATATTTGGTTTTGAGCTTAGTATTGTTAAAGTGTTTACTATCATAATATTGGTTTATTCAATTAATTGTCTTACAATAATGCAATTTCAAGTTTAAGTAAGTATGTGAAATTTGAAATTATTTCCGAAACGGTCTTAGATTTGATGGGAATAGAGACGGAGTCAAAAGCCTTTTTGCGCCTTAGTAGGGGCTTGGCTAACATTGAATATTTCACGAGGAATGCGATCAAGCGAAATTTTTAAAGCAATAGTATCATCATTCGGGTACCACATAAGGCCAAGCGTGTACTTGTTTACTGTTGCTTGACCAACGCGCTTTATCGAAACCACCCTTACTGTGAAAATATCAAATTTCAATTTACTTAATATACCTATTTTTAGTTCAATAGTTTTATATGATAGGTACATTTACCTACTATTTCTCGAAGAAAATAAACTTATTATTTTTTAGCTATGGAGTACCGTTAATGAGATATTTGCATCTTTATCGTTACTTACAAGTTAAGTGCAATGAAACGATAACTTAAACATTTTAAAAATCCTATGTCTACAGTAAATAATTTAAAACCAAATTTATTAGGCAGAAGAAAAGAAGAATATTGTGTATTCTTTCTGGCAAATATATATACAAAAATATTAAATGAATTCATTCCATTGTATATGCTTTCAAATAAAATAGATAAAAAATCGGTTTGTTCACTTCTGCAATATTAATCTATGATGATGATACGTAGTTTCAATTCCATGACATTCTCGACATTTGACGTTTTGGCAGCTACAAAATTGTTAATTTAAAGCGATCTAGCGCTGTTTTTTAAATAGTTTGATTAGACGCCATCGCTAGACAGCGCTGCAGCCGCTGCAGGGCCGAATTCCCCCCGAATTCAGTCCATACCGCGCATGCTCCGTGCTCTCGTCATAAAAATGCAACACATTTTTTGTTCGAGATAACTTCTCTATTACTAATATCTCCATGTTCACTTACCTACTCTACGCCAAAAAAATACTACATAAAAAACAATATTATTTACTTAGTATTTCAAAGCTATAATATATGCTTTCGAGACTATATCATAAAATTACATTGAAAGATAATATCCTAGATGAAATTGACACACCAACTTGTGTTATGAAGGTCATACAGCGGAACAAGAGGAAACGTGATAATATACATCCGATCCAAAATAGTTAGTAAAAGTAAACAACCGAAACCGGCCCGTCTGGGAGTCGCGGCCGGGCCCTCGCGCAACAGGTGGACGCTCCGCCGAGCGGAGACCCTCTGCGCCGCCCTTGAAGTTGCATTTCTAAGAGTATCATCAAGCTACGAACAATCAATTCATAGCAGGTAATACTGCAGTTTATTTCCACCAGCCTAAAAATATTTTTTTTAGTTCTTGAAGGTCGAAGAAATTAACATTAAATTAGGAACAAATTTAATGTAACGAAACAGAATAAATAAATTACATATATTTTATTCGAATGAATATTTGCAGAGATTTTAATGCAGAATATGTCTACTAGAAAATCTCTAAAATGAACGGCTACGCGAGTTCATTTCAAGGGAGCTGGGCGGAGCAAAACTGAGCGGTGCATGAATAGACCAATCACTATGCTCCAAATCTCCACTCCGCTTGAATGGAAACACCCCCGTAGCTCACCTGTAGTCAGTTCGCGCTACATCGCCGCTACGCCGGGTGGTCGAATATCAAGTGCTCGGAAACTTTTCCAAAAGTAAAAGTGAAAGTCTATATCTTAGCTCCAAAGCTATGAACATTGTGTTCCTACTCGTGATTGGACTGTTACAAATCTTTATACGATATGGAGCAAACAAAAATGAGAAGTCACGCTACAGGAACCTCGCGAAGGTAAGTTTATTTTTATTTAAGATATACCTTAATGTTGACTTTTAATACCCAAATAAAATAAAAATGTTGATTGATTTCTCAAAATCATAAATAACACAGAATTCTTTTAAATACACAAGGAAAGAGTGATGCCTGAACTAGGATAATCCTGTTTTTCAGGCTGAAGTGTGCTAAAATAACATTTGAAAATCATTCAAATTAAAAATGTCTTAGATTAAAAACGGATCTTAAATATATACAGTGTAGAATCTATTCAACTTTTCCTAAAAAATCAAAAAGTAAATTATGGCAATTTTAAACATTACGCAAACATTATCTAAAAGTAATTTATAATAGTCGGTTAATACTCGGTTACATCATACGACAATTCCTGGAGAGCTGTTTGTAAAGCCTTTTCACAATTTTTTGTGTTTAAGGGATAAACAAGGTGAAATTTTTGAAAGCCACCTGAAGGAAAAGTACTCTGAATAATAGAGATAGTAAATTTTGCTCCAAAGAAACATTCCTATATTTTGGAAATGAAATAAATTAAATAAAAAAAACCTTTTTAAAAACAAACTTTTACTTGAATGCACTTAAAAGAAAAAAATAAACTTTTACACCAAAACTTTTACTGTACATTTATAACGTAATTTCACATTTGACACTATTTATATGATATGAAAGCTTGTTGCGAGATTTACTTGTGTTAATGTAAATTAAGTATCTTGATGTGAATGTTTTATCAAACTAAGTAAATACGAGTACTTGAATCTCACGACAATGGTTTTTTATCATATAAATTGTGTCAAATGTGAAATTACGTTATAAATGTACAGAAAAAGTTTTGTTGTAAAAATTTTTTTTTTCTTTTAAGTGCATTCAAATAAAAGCTTGTTTTTAAAAAGGGTTTTTTTATATTTATTTTTTACTTTTTAGTTATCTGGATATGTTTCTCAGTCTGTTCATCTCATCCAATGCATCATTATTGTATGGTCATTTAAACCGGGTAATTTTGAACAGTCTAGCTCTTCAATAAGTAGACCTTCTAATGGTTTCACCCTACACAAGGCCACGGATGCTTGACTACCAGCAAAGGCTTTGAACTTTAGTATAAAATGGCATGGTTGACGGTACTACCCTGAATTTTATGTACTGCACAAGCCCGACATAATATAATTGGCAGCATTCTGCATTCTGTAGTGCCGTTGCTATATTTTGCTGGAAATTGCACAGTGCGGATGGTATGTCAGTTTCATATATTTGTGATCTCCGAAAGCAGGGCCATATGATTTCTGTAATATGTCCAATGTCACCATTTACTAGAGCCTTAGACACATCAATATTGTAACGAAACATCACCTTGGCCCCAACAAATATTTCTAACTAGCTGACCCGGCAAACGTTGCTTTGCCATATAAATAAAAAAAAAATAGATGTTGGCCGATTCTCATAGATACCGGATAAGCACAAAAAATTTCATCAAAATCGGTCAAGCCGTTTCGGAGGAGTATGGCAACGAAAACTGTGACAAGAGAATTTTATATATTAGATTTCTTAGGTAGCCCCCCTGTCTTGTTAATGTCAGATGGTATAATATTATTTAAATCTTTGTTTTCATTCTTTAGAGTAGAATCTACTTGACTGTCCTGTGTAATTATTTTGCTAATAATTACACAATAAGCTCGGAAATATTCAAGAACAATTTTGTTGTAATTATTTAACTTCTTGATTAATGGGATCAATTAGCAGACCCTTTTCAATTGCACATTTCCCAGTTTGGTTTTTGTTTAGTCCACTCATCAAAAAAGCAAAATGTAGTTCACCGATTCTTAATGCATGCAAGAGGTCTTTAAAAGTTGTGCTACCTTGTTGCCTCATATTTTCAGTCAATCCAATTAACGAGAAAGAGCGCCATAGATGTGTTGCTGGAACAATTCTAGACGGTTGTTCAAACACTTGATTCCCTCGCACAGGAGGTAACTGCATTAAGTTTCCAAATATATATTTATATATTGTCCTCCTTACAGCAAATGTTGATCAGGCCGAAATATGCATTGAATGTTGATCCACCTTTAGAGGCTTGTAGCTTAGATAATTTTGATAATATCGTGCCATACTTCGAATATAAGAATTCCCCTCATTGCGATCCAGTGCCTAACTACGCCGCAAACACTCTAGCTCGTCACCAACTTACACGGCAATTGTTGGTTTTGTAACCGCCATTTATTTTACACTTTGTGTGACTTTGTTGATCAATATAAACGTTTGGAGATCAACAAATGTCGCGGAAATGTACACCGATGCTGCGGAGTGGCAACGTCGCAAACGAAACAAAAGATAGCGCAAGATGAGATAGACGCTAGATCACCGGTTCAGTCAGCGCTTGAGTTTGAATTTGAATTTTCTACACCTTAACTAAATCACAAATGTAACCAAATGCTGCTAAAGTTACTAATTAACTTTTGCTTTTATAACTTTTGCTAATGCTAATTAATGTTGCTCATTTTTGTTGCTGGACGAGTGTTTAAAAAAATATCATTTGATTATTTATAACTAGCTGATGCCCGCGACTTCGTCCGCGTAAATATCGGATATCGCAGCTGGATAAAAATGATTAGGTACTATATGCTCCTTGAAGTTCAAGCTTACTCTACGTCAAAATCGATTCAGTAGTTTAGCTGTGGATGCGTTACTGATAGATAGACAGAGTTACTTCAAAACAACGTTATAACATAGCGTAAATACGTAAATTTTTACACACGTAAATATAACACAGGAATACCTTCGAAAGGCATGGAGGTAAAGGCAACGTACTCCAGTACTTTTACGAAGTGCGATTCTTCAGAACTCCTATTTCCATGTTTTACTGTATTTCAGTGCTTTGTATGTCTTTTCTATGAAACCTAATCCGCAGTGCTCAGCTACGTTATAACAGCTAAACTAACTAGGTACTAATGCCGCATTTAAATATAAAACAAAAAACTATTCCTTATAACTATGAAATACTTATAAAAATAACTGCAGTAAAAATAAATACTAATACTAAAGTAGCAATACCTACGAAAAGCATAATATTGTAACAGTAGGTAAGTACCGGGGCACGGTACATTTGCGACTGTGGGCTTAGCTTATACATATGTGGGTATTTATAAATACCTACATAGAGTAGTATCGCTCCTGTTAAAAGTACTGGGGAACGGTACAGATATCTACAGTAATTCAACTTCATACAAACGGACGAAACGCGAGCTATACCTACGCGGCTCGATCTCGGCATGCGGCCAGCCGCGAGTGTCTGCATGCCGAAGCAATTGTTGATTGAGATTTACGTTAATTTGCGGATTGTTTATACTCCAAAATTTAATAATACATCTTTTCATAAATCGCTAATTTATAAGACCGATTTGTTATTCAAAACGTCTGATAATGCATACGTTTAATAAATATGGTTTTTTGACACAAAACGTATTTTTGTTGAAAACTTCCTATTCAATTCACAAAGTATTTTATTTTTTTATATCAAAAAAGTATATTTGCAGTCACAAAACTAAATGGAAGTAAACACATAGGGGGCAAATGTAATTTAAATGCTGAAGGCGGGCAGCCCTATCACATTTAAATGGACCGCGGCGCTGCTGTAGGCATTTATATCAAAGATGCGGCCGAGTTGAATTACTGTAGATATCTGTACCGTGACTGGTGGCTTATAAAATAAGTGGTATTTTTATACGCCCCCTGTAAGTACTTTTAACAGGAGCATTCCTTTAGAATTCTTATTCTCATGTTTTTTTTCCTCAGTTTAGTTTTCTGTAAGTATGTCTTTTCCATAAAACCCAGGTGAAACCGCGGTGCACAGCTATGTTATAATAGCTTTTGTAGTAACTCTGTCTGCCTGAGCATCTATGGTAATACTATATACGGTAATTCAACTTCATAAAAACAAACGAAACGCGAGATATACCTACGCGGCTCGATCTCGACATGCCGCTGGTGGCGAGTGCCTGCATGCCGAAACAATTGTTGATTGAGCGTTACGGTAATGGGTATGCTGGATTGCTTACATTTTTATAATACCTACATCATTCCGTACGTCTCAGGTTGAGGCGCAAGTATTTTTCCGACGCTAATTTATACGACCTAATCAAACGTGTTTTTGTTGAAAATTTCCTTTTCAATTCACAAAGTATTTTATTTGTTTATATAAAAAAAGGATATTTGCAATCATAAAAGTAAATGGAAGTAAACACAAAGTACTTAGGCAAATGTAATTTAATTGCTGAAGACGGGCAGCCCTATCACATGTGAACGGACCGCGGCGCTGTAGGCATTTATTTCAAAGATGCGGCCGAGTTGAATTAAGTACTGTAGATACCTGTACCGTGCTATC
Organism: Stenoptilia bipunctidactyla; assembly: GCA_944452665.1. NCBI lineage: Eukaryota > Metazoa > Arthropoda > Insecta > Lepidoptera > Pterophoridae > Stenoptilia > Stenoptilia bipunctidactyla. The sequence goes on along the minus strand of OX101721.1, from coordinate 50,400,720 downwards.
TGTAACACTTTCATTGGTACCTAAACACAATACCGCGTTTCAATAATTAACGTCTTTCTTATACCTACTATTCTTTGGTCGTAGCTTTGACTCATGATAGTCCGTTGAAATTAATCGATTTTGACAAAATTAAGTAAGTACCTAATATGAAGTTTTTGGTCGCGTGAATAACCCTACCTACCCAGGATAAGCGTGGTAGGACCTCTTGAGCGTCACCTGATTGAAATATCACCACTCCGTCGGTGATGTGTCCTGAAAACATTTTATGAAGAGCAAGTTCTATAATAAACCTGTTTGCTATTATCTTCGACCTGATCGACAGTTACCATCAGGTGACATTGAGGTCCAACTCGGGCTTGGTAAAAAGTAGTAAAACGTAGGTACAACCAGGTTTTTTTTGGAATCATTCGGATGCATGGATAGAAGCACTGATTAATCAATTATTGCTGGACCAGTCAAAATAATTGAAAAAATCATAATTATCGCGCCGAAATACTTATAGGGGTGGTCTAACTCTGAACACGTTAAACTAATTAGGTGGTTCAATCGAATATTTATAAGTGAAATAAGAATAAAACTTGAGGGAATATTTCTATAGGCAACACAGAGTTCAGTAGGTATCTCGGATAACGAAGTGCGAGTAGCCAGCGAACAACCCGCTCGCTAGTCCGTCGCCGCCGCGCCGGTACTATTACTTATTCTGTGGCCGCGCCTTATCCCGAACGTACCTAACTACTTTTTTGATTGAAATCAAGTGGTGTAAGAGACTAATCTATTGACAATGAAATACTTATGATCAAAAACGTAATAATTTCGATAAGAATAGATATTGATATAACTCCATATATTGATAACTCCATCGCAAATAAATACATTAATTTCGAAAGCATTGCATTATAACCACTTTTCTACTACATACCAACAATCTTTCAGCGCAACTGAGCTATGAGTACTTCTGATCTGTATGCCGAACATCTCCACAATATTCTAGTAAGTTTTAGGCATAACTTTTAAAAATCTATTACATTTTTTTTAGATCCTAGATTTTTTTTACGTCTGCAGAATCTGCTCATCATCCTGGACAATTTTTGTTAAGGCATCATATCTATATTTCTTTCGGTTTTGATGATCCCTTAAGGGTTCTGCATCAGGTGCTCCAGTAACCGAAATAAAATATACCCTATATGTTGCCCCGGCTTCACAGCTATACATCAAAAAAAGTTTCATTCAAATCCGTCCAGCGGTTCCAGAGATTACAAACAGACAATTTTTTTTTTCAGATTCTTACTCTTTTTTCATTTCTTTATAACCCTAGATAATTTTTTTTGTAAAAATATTAAATGTACATACACGTTTTTTTTACTGTTTTATTATATGTATATTATATAAAAAATTAAATAAAAAGTAAAATAAAAATAATTTATTTCAAGTTCACACCCATATTCGCAGCTTACATTACATTAAATTAAATTCACTTCTCTATGTATATTACCATGTAAAATATGACTTACTTCTAAAAATATTACTTTTGTGATGTTTCATGTTGAATATAGGTACACTGGCCGTCAAAACTACCACACTTTGAAAATCGCAGCAACTTTTAAAGTACCTACACAAGATAATAAGTTCGAAATAAAAAGTGCCAGAAAAAAACAATTTAATTAGGTATTTAACTATAGTTTCATATAAAATTGTTGAAATTCGCTACAAGATGTTTTTTATTTCAAGACTAATGTCTATAGTAAGGATTAACGTGTGGTAGATACTTAGTTTTAATAGCCAGTGTATTTTGATCTTATTAAGGAAATGTCACCGAAGACAAAAATCAAAGTTTAAAGTAAAAAAAAAATGTGCATAATTATGGCAATTATGTTTTTTATTACCTCTTTCTTGGATCGGCTACAAATGTTTCAGCATAATGTCATGTTATAATTACTTTTATTCGAATAAAGATCCAAAGCAATACTTAACTGTCCAATTATCTGAACCACAAAATGTTTGGTTTTTATTTAAGTAACAATTTAAGTTGCAAGATCTCGCAAAAAAATCAACTTCGATTTCATTTTAATAAATGCAAATTATCATGTTTCACACTAAATATAGGTAACAAATAAGGCATAATACTATTTTTTTACTTGATTTGACCTATATGTATAAGAATATATTTTGCCTAAGAGAATATAAGTGTTTTGAAAAACAGTTTAAAAGTGGGTTACCTACAAAACGAAAGAAATATATTTTTGGCGGTCTGCAGTCACACCAAACGTGAGGTTGCGGGAACGATTCCCGCACGAAACAAGAAAAACAATCTTAAGGATCAGGGTGATTATCCACAAATGTATTCTATATTCTAGGTTGCCCCCTAGTTCGCTGCATGATATCTCATAACACAAGCTTTGCTTAATTGGAGGCCAATGTACTTGGTATGATTGTCTGTGGTTTTTTTTTACATTTTTCATTTCCTATATTTTCAAAGTATGTTGTCCTAATGACTAGCGTGAAGATATATTGTGGTTTCTTGTCTTGACCAGACCAAATACCATATTATGGTTCACACAGGTGCACAACAGCCTACTGTTCTACAGCCAACCAAGCAATTACAATAATAGTGAAGAACCTCTTTGATTGTTAAATATAAAATATATATACTTAGTAAGTTTTTCATTTTATATGTCTACTTTTGATATTCCATTTTATTAACTGAATACTAAACTAACTAGTAGGTTGATGCCATCGCATATTTCTAAGTAGTAGGTTTAGTTCCCATTTAATCTCACAATTTCATCTAAATATAATTTGATGAAATTGTGAGGACTGTTTTATTTGATAGGTTCCACAGCAATTATTTTGCACAACATAGGCTCCCAAGTTTTAGGTTTGCATTTGCTGTTGAATTATTTTATGTTAAATTATATTGGCTACATAACTTATTTACTGATGCATCATTTACCGGGCATCTTACAGTCCTCCATGACATAATATTTCTGGTCTTTATTGAAAAAATCTGCTTAAATAATTGAAAAACATTGTGTCATTGTACGATTTATAACCCTCAACAACCCACCGAAAAAATTACAATTAAAAAAACTGGCAAAATCCAAGTCTAATGAGAATAATTACTATGTCGAATATGAGCTCTCGTAAGAAAGAAGTATAGTCCTTGATGAGAAGAAATAAATAAAACGAAAATTAAATTCCCTTGTTGCACAATAACCAAACAATAACAAAGCGAAAGTTTTTTTAATTGAGGGTTGCCGATTGAAGAAAATATTTCCGCAAATAATCCCGCCTAAATATTTCAAATTAAATAATTGTATTATTTTGGTTCAATAACATCGATATAGATATTATACAAAGTTGTTTTTGTTTCAATATTTTCGCTAAAAAATCGGTATACAAAAAAATTATAATAATATTATCTTAAAAACTCAGCAAGTTTCAACTCTTTCTTGGGGTGCCTTACTTTTGTCGCACCAGCAGGGATGTACCTACCTGGACCCTGGGATTGCGTATGGTGTGCGCGCGAATGAGTAACAACATTATTTATCTTTCTCTACAGATTATTGAAGTAAATATAACATGGTAAAAACTATTGCAATCGATACTGTGACCGATTCTGAACAAACTGTTTTCAGGTTTCGTATAAACAAAAAATAACGTATATTTTCTGTAGTACCTACTCGATATTTTATTTAAATATATTATTTATGAAATGTCTACTTTACGAGTTTGACACATCAGGGTATCCCGCAACTCGTTCATATGCACATTTTCCCATCAATTCAAGAACCCTGCTGGGTCGGTAAAGTAGCACGACTATTTAATATCTTTTAATTTTAATAAACTGAAATCTGCATTAGTTGGTTCAGACCTTTTCTCAGTATTTTTTATTACATGTAATACGAATTATGGAATATTTTTTATTTGCAAAAAGTACTGAAATCTAAAATAGCCTGACATGGAGTCTGGTATTTGGTTAGATGTTTATTTTTTATTTTGAGACTAATTAAAAATTAATAGTACTCATTTTGCGGATACCAAAATAATACTTAATTCATGATTAAAGAAAAGAATGGGCCTTAGTTAGCAGGCCCTTAGTCTGTTTCACAATTTACAAGTAAGTGTATAGTAACCCAATCGTAAGTCACTTGACTTATGTCAGAAATGACCAAACTTACGACCTCGACGCTTACTTAAGGATTGTGAAACAGGCCCCATAATATTCTTTTCCTTAACCATAGATTAAGTATTATTAAAATTTGTTATCCGCTAATTAATTATTTAGAATACAATTTTGATGTTTTTTTATAATGTTAATAAGAAAGTTGTAGAGTGCGCTAAGGAGTAACTCAACGATTTCTTCAGAAACAGGTTTGTGTTGTACTTAGAAGGTTAACGTACTATAAGTCCCAACGTCTAGGAGAGCCTAAGTGGAGACGCGATTCTCCTGAACCCTATAAACGGCCGCCGACCGTGTCCCCGAAAAGTGGACTGTATATGCGGCAGGTGGTAACAATAAAATAAGACTTCGACAGGGGCTAACTTAGGTATACTCTACGTACCTCAGGCTGGTCTTCCAACTGCGCGTTCAGCTGTGGGCTGCTGCTCCCGCGCTTCTTGCTTCGTACGGCCCACAGGACCGTGAGACGTGAACTTAACACTAACTCCCCAGGGAGGGACGCAGACGGTGCTAGTCTATAGAGTCTATCACCAAACAATAACTTCACAACAGCAATTTTACAAGGCACAACCAGGGTGGTCATGCAACTTGGAGCGCGCGCGGTCAATCAATCACACGTCCAGTTGTAGCGGGATGCGTGAACGCACTGCCTCTCAACCCTTCGGTAGAGGGCGCGGTGGTAACAACCTAGGTATTGCGGAGAAACAAAAGCAAGCCCCATCGACTAACTAAATCAATTTAACTTAGTTCTAACGAAAATCAATAGATGGCGCTAACATTTCCCCCGGCCTTAATGGGTTGCCATTAAAACCTACCTAGATGTCTCGATCTAGAACAAACTTTACCTAAATATTGCGGCGGTTACCTACATACTAATTACAATATAAAGAATCTAGATACTGCCGGCTAATACTAATGAAAATATAAAGTATCTAGATACTGCAGTTATCTAACTACGATAAACTTAATTCTACGCAGTAAACTACAAAAACTTATACCTAATATGTACTTTAACATCTACTTAATACAATTCTATTGGTTCGGCAACGGACACAACCGTACAACCGGACGCAAAAATTTTCCTTTCGCGGTGCGAACTGTAACGACGCGAACAGTACCGTCCTTGGAGGGATGGAGCTGCTCCACTACTCCTAGCGGCCAGGCGAGAGGTGGCGCGGTATCCACTATAATCAATACGACCGTGCCAAGAGCTACAGGCGCAGCGGTCGTGTTCCACTTCTCTCTGGTTTGAAGCGCGTGCAAATATTCAAGCCTCCATCGCTTCCAGAAAGACTGCACTATTTTATCTAACAATTTATAACGTTGAAGTATACTAACGGAGTCTACTTCAGCTGCGGGAAAAGAGCACAACGGCGCGGTGTGCAAAAAATGACTCGGAGTCAACGCGTGAGGTTCAGCCGGATCCGAACTTATAACTGTGAGAGGGCGCGAGTTAAGAAGACACTCAATTTGTGCGAGTACCGTAATGAGTTCTTCATATGACAATAGTTGCTGACCTATGACCTTAAACAAATGATTTTTAATAATTTTTACCATGCTTTCCCAACATCCCCCGAAATGTGGGGAAGCGGGTGGAATAAACTTCCACTCTATCCTACTTTCTGACAAGCTTTCTTCTAAGCGCGGCCGAAACTCATTATTTAAAAACTTATACAAATCCTTTAGGTACGAACTGGCACCTACGAAATTCGTACCATTGTCTGTGTATAGGACCTTAACCGGACCTCGGCGCGATAAGAACCTTTTCAGTGCAGCCAGGAAGCTCACTGTGCTGAGATCCGTCGCACACTCGATGTGCACAGCGCGAGTCGTCAAACAGGTGAAAACACAAATGTATGCTTTAAGAGCCTTAGCACCTCGGCGCCTGATCGGTGTATAAGAAATTGGACCTGCGTAATCGCAACCTGTATGCGTGAATGCCTTAACTACCTGGCGAACCCTAATGTCCGGCAGATCGGCCATCAGCGGAAAAGATGGACGCGGCTTCCTTCTAAAGCAAACGTTGCATTTATGAATGCGTTGTCTAATTATGCGCCTTGCGGACAAGATCCAATATCTCTGTCTCAACAAATTTATAACCAATTCAGGACCGGCATGTAAGTACTTCTTGTGGTAATAATCTACAAGTAATTCGATTACGTGACCTATACGAGGTAAAACAATGGGGTGTCTATTATTAAAATCTAAGCCTGCATTTGACAGTCGACCTCCAACGCGAATCAATCCGTTATCCAAAAACGGTCTAAGTTTTATTAACGTGGGTGAACAATTCTTAATTAAAACATTACTGAAATGTTTCATTTGAAAAGTCATAAGCAACTTCCTCTCAACAAACTCTAAATCTGACGCGGTTACACAAAAATTCTCTCGACGTGGTAAAATCTTTAAAACGCGGTATACAATAACTAAACTTCACAGCAACTTGCTCCACGATGAGCAGCGGTTAGCTAGCGCAAGTATCACACTCTCTTCGCGGTTCGCGGCTGACGTAACCGAGTGCGCGAGCACCTTGCCTTCGGGTACATCAGTTGGAATGGATTCGATATCCGTAAGCGGCCACTGTGAAGGATCCAACGAGGCCCATGGTGGCCCGTGATACCACAGTGGGTGCGAAATCAACTTAGCGGGGGTCAAGCCACGAGACAGACAATCAGCGGGATTGTCTGCTCCTGAAACGTGGAAGAAATCTTTCGCGGGTATGTTGTCGGTCAGCTTAACTACGCGGTTCGCTACGAACGTTTGCCAGCGGTGCGGAGAGCTCTTTATCCAGTACAATGTAACCTTTGAATCTGTAAAAGCGTAAATTTTCAAACCGGGAACATGGTCAACATATGTATCTGCGACAGTGCGAAGTAGTTGCGACAACAAGACTGCCGCACACAACTCCAAACGTGCGATAGATAAAGGCTTCATTGGCGCGACTTTCGATTTAGCGCATACCAAGCGTACAACGTTTTCAATATTATTCGAGACATGCAGGTACACTACACCACCATATGCATGCTCACTTGCGTCAGCGAACCCGAGAAGAGTGACAACACTACTAGAACCTACGCCTAAATGTCGCGGAATCCTTAGTTCATTTAGAGATGGTAATTCCGAACAGCATTGGTGCCATCGTCTTATGACATGAGGGGGAGGTTCGTCATCCCAATCGAGCTTCAACTGCCACAGTTGTTTTATTAACAATTTAGCAAATAGGATTGTGGGGGCTACGAATCCCATCAAATCCCAGAGGCGGGCTACGGTGGACAATATCGAACGTTTCGTGCACCTTTCTTGCGGGGAAGACACCTTAAGTCGGAAGGTGTCATCCTCGGTGGACCACTGCAAACCTAAAACCTTATGCTGATCCGACCTATCAAACTCAACTTCGCGGCGAAGTACGTGAGAAGCGGGTAAACTATTAAAAACGACCGTCGAATTGCTATTCCACTTGATCAAATCAAACTTTGCGCTCGCAAATAACTGTATTAGCTCAGCAGCAGTTGCGGTGGCCTCTCCTTCTGCAGGCAGTGAGAGCGCCACGTCATCCATGAACAGCGAGGGCGCGTGCAGCGCGGCGCGCGCGCGCGGCCAGCGCTGGCCAGCGTCGCTCACCAGCTGCGCAACTGTGCGCAGTGCGTGATATGGACTCGATTTCAAACCAAAACAAACTCTGCTGAACTCATACAGCATAAGTGGCTCGTCTGGACTAAACCGGTATAAGATTCGTTGATATTGACGGTCCTCTATCCTGACTACAATTTGGGAAAACATCTGCTTACAATCTGCAGTCAATGCTACAGCGTGTAACCTAAACTTCAAAATAATTCTAAAAAGATCACCCTGTAAGTTGGGTCCGCTATGAAGTATGTCGTTCAACGATACTCCCGAGCTAGACCTACAACTAGCATCTAAGACGATGCGCAACTTGGTGGTGACTTTATCCTCGCGGACGACTCCGTGGTGCGGGATGATGTACATCGGCGCGTCTACGTTGCCGTCAGTGGGCGCGGGCGATAGGTGACCTTGACGCAGGTGATCGCGTATCACCTGGTCGTAAGCTACCCGAAGTTTGGAATTAGCCTCTAGCTTCCTCTCTAAACAAAGGAAGCGCCTACGTGCGGTCTCTAGAGACCTACCTAACTTATTCACCGATTCGCGAAATGGCAACGACACAATATATCTACCACTCTCAGCGTCGCGGATAGTGGTAGCGCGGTAAAACTCCTCACACTCGACATCGTCAGGGTGCTGAGGACGCGGGGTCGGGAGCTCCTCTAGCTCCCAAAATTTGCTAACGAGCTGATCTATAGGCGGCACCTGCGTAACAGCACAACAGCAGGTGGCCGCGTTCGTACAAGTATCGCGGCAAGTGCACACGGAGGCAGATATTGTACGCGCGGGGTGCGTGGGCGCGTTGCCCAGCAACACGTAACCAAGCGCGGTGTCGACAGCCATGACGTCACTACCGGCGCCGGCGCCGGGCGGCGGGCGGCGCGCGCGCAGCAGCCGCGGCAGCAGCGCCGCGCCGAGCAGCGCGTCCACCGTGCCGGGCGCGCCCAGCGTGGCATCCGCCAGCGGCAAGCCCTCCGGTAGGCCCAGCGACGCCACGTCCACCGACACACTCGGCAAGCTGTCCGTAATGCGGTCTACTATCAAAGCGGTCAAATCAAAATTCACGTTCCGTTCAAACCGTGAATGAATTCTAAAATTCGCGGAACCCCTTATAACTTGCTCGGAGCCACCTATTCCTTTAACTACGATGCGCGGTATATCGTTCGGTCTCATACCTAAACGATCCAAACACTCAGACGTAACAAAATTGCTCTGAGAGGCACTATCAAGTAAACATCTAACCAAATGTTCACGACCTACACTATCGAAAACTATTACTTGCGCCGTCGCAAGTAAAACCGTCGAGTTCACGTTACATTGCTGGCTTTCAACGGGTGCGGTGCAATGCGTAGGCGCGGGATATGCGAGTCGGAAGCGGCAAGCGACGTCGTACACAACGATACATCAGCGCGCTGACCCGCGGTGGTCGCGCGTGATCGAGCATCGCTAGCTGTCACCTTCTCACTCGTGGATACCGAGCCCGATGACTCGGCGGAACGCGGCGTCGAAGTTACATGGCCGAGGTTCGATTCTCTTCGGGGTATTTTTTCAAAGTGAAGCGAGCTATGGTGTTTGCGTTTACAAATATTACAAAAACTATGCGAATTACAATTTACAGAATAATGTTTTAAACTTAAACAATTAAAACATGCACCTAACTGCTTCGCGGATTTAAAACGAGTATCGGGGGATAGTTTATTAAAAGCGGGACACTTATACAAATGAGAATGAATGGTCGAATTACACAAGCATTTCTTAGAATCTACAATATTAACAAATGTGTGTAACTTCGGAGACGGGTTATTAGCGCGCGGCTTAATACTTTCTATGTTCTTTGTAGGAACCGCAGACGAAGAGCGTTGTAAAATCTTAGATTGATTTACGATAAAATCAACAAAGCATTCAAACGTCGGTATCTCCGTCGAACTAACATTCATCTCAAACGAACGAACAGTCGAACTATCTATTTTCTTTAAAGCGATATGCAACAAAATATAATTAGACAAATCTTTTAATTTCAAGTTATTTAAAGCGCGGACGGAAGTTACGAATCTATCAAGAAACAAATCGAAATTGTTTGCGGAAGCACAAGTTGGCGGTTTAAAGTTGAACAATTGATTTAAATAAGTCGAAGCCAACATACGCTTATCTTCATACTTATCAATTAACGCCTGCAAAATAAGCGAATAATTATCTGCACTAGGTGTTATTCCAGCACAAACCGATTGAGCCTTACTACCGATTTTACCTAATAAATAGTACAATCTTTCTGAATCGGTAAGCGACGGATTGTCATGAATAGTCGACTTAAAACTTGCGTAAAACAACGGCCATGATCGAATATCACCGTCAAATGACATTAAATCTATGGGAGGCAACGAGGGCCGGCCCTTCAGCGGCGGCTGCTCGTGCTGCGGCGGTGCGGAGCTCGCGGACAGCTGCACCTTGCAGCTCTTCACACGGCTATACAACTGCTCGAACGCGATCATACATTTATAACTAGGTGTAGCTTCGGGTTTCACAGAAAGTAAACGTCGGTTATAACTATCTAATATTTCAATATAATCGGTTCTTAAGCGGTCAATATTAGATACCGAACTCAAAAATCTATTCTTTGCAATTTGATCACTACTTTCAATAGTATTTAGCGAATCATAAATTTCTTGCAAATGTTCAAAAATCGCATTACGTTTACTTTCTAGAATAGTTAACTCGGCGTCAACTACGTAACCTTTAGTTCGTTCAGTCATTTTAAACTTATTTTAACAAACTGATATAAACCTATCTCAGTAACAATATTCCCCAAATTCAATCTTAACAAAGCGTAAGTATACGATGCGCAAGTACAAAGTCCTACTTTGCAAACAAGCGCGCTGCGCCACGGCGGCGCACGAAACTACCCTCAACGAGAATGAAAAAAAAACAATCTAGAAAAATCGATTAATTTCACTATAAACTAATTAAAAATGCGGTTTCAACAAATAACACTCATACAACTATCGCGGATATACTTCAATTACGTATGTACGTACGTCCAAACGTGCGTATCTACGTATTTCAAACTTAAGGCAAAGCGGTTTTGTTAACTAAACCAAGTGCTTATAGGCAAACCCAATAAGAACGCGGGAAATCAATAGGAATAGTAACTATTTCTAAACAACACTGCAATGGTATAGGTATTACTAGGTACTACAATAACTAGGCGCGGAAGGTCAAAACTATAGATCCTGCGAGAAGGACCACAAACTACTAACCGCCGACCGTGTCCCCGAAAAGTGGACTGTATATGAGGCAGGTGGTAACAATAAAATAAGACTTCGACAGGGGCTAACTTAGGTATACTCCACGTACCTCAGGCTGGTCTTCCAACTGCGCGTTCAGCTGTGGGCTGCTGCTCCCGCGCTTCTTGCTTCGTACGGCCCACAGGACCGTGAGACGTGAACTTAACACTAACTCCCCAGGGAGGGACGCAGACGGTGCTAGTCTATAGAGTCTATCACCAAACAATAACTTCACAACAGCAATTTTACAAGGCACAACCAGGGTGGTCATGCAACTTGGAGCGCGCGCGGTCAATCAATCACACGTCCAGTTGTAGCGGGATGCGTGAACGCACTGCCTCTCAACCCTTCGGTAGAGGGCGCGGTGGTAACAACCTAGGTATTGCGGAGAAACAAAAGCAAGCCCCATCGACTAACTAAATCAATTTAACTTAGTTCTAACGAAAATCAATAGATGGCGCTAACACTAAGTATCCTCAACATGTTTCTGAAGAAATCGCTAAGTTACTTTCTTAAGTTAGTACAATGTTTAGTTTTAATTTTTTTAGACTGTGGATAACTCGATTTAAAAAAATCTGATACTAAATTTAATTGAAGAAAATAGTACTTAAAATTAAAGTATTAAGAAGAAATTTTATTTTTGTTATTGTTTATGTTTCTTTGTTAATTTTATCTTGGATAAATCTCAAAACGTTAATAAAAATCAAAGCACTTTACACCTTCTTTATTATTTCTCTTGCCGTCAAATACCTATATAAGACTCTCCTATTAAAAAATAAATTTGGTTTTAGTGTATTTATTTTATTTATCAGTCACAAAATCCACAGACCTTAAATTTAAAAAATAAAATACATCTTCTAAAGAGTAGCTTACGTCTAATAAAGGATTTACTTTTTATAATTTATTACATTTAGAGAGCTAAAATATATCAGTACCTTTAAATGAAAATAATTAATTTATTAAGTTAACAAAAATGCTAAAAAAAGACCATAATTCTTAGTTTCTATTTATAAATTATTATGGAATGAGAATCATATTAAAACAAAAAATGCAAAAATAGAAAGGATAAATAAAAATATAAAATATTCATAAAATTATATTTGTCTGTTTGTATGTAAAAAGGTTGTGCATGTGTTTGTGTTACTGTAGGTGTGTGAGTGTAAGTATGAATTAATTTCATGGGTTCCTATATTTTAAAGTAGTAGATATGTATTTGAAACGTGGATTATTTTTCTGACAAAATAGATTCTAAAATTTGCTTCCTAAATTGAGGTTTGCTGTGATAAAAAATATCAATCGAGCCTGAGTATTTATTGTAGGTTTTAAGTATTCTATAAATGACTGAGTTCTGATAGAAATTAGTACGTGCATGCGGAAGGTTGAATAAGGTTGTGTGTCTTGTACGGCGTGTAGGGACTCGAAACCTCAGACACTGTTCTGTTAAATCAGAGCAGTCAGTTTTACCGTTAACTACAGCGTGTAAAAACAACAAATCAGTCAGAACTCTCCTATCTTCAAGGGAAAACATATTATGAATTCTACGGACACTCCATAGTCTCTTATCTTATGCTGGCATCTATAATTTAATTGTTTAAAGAATTTTGATTGTATATTTTCAATACTTTGGGTATACTTTAGATACTGAGGGTTCCAAATAATGCTACAATAGTCAAGTACGCTTCTTACATAGGCATAGTATAATATTTTAAAACATTTTGTGTCATTAAAAGGTTTAGGTACTTACTCGAATTATAAAACCTAAGTTCTTATGAGCTTTATTTACTATATGTGTAATGTGTTCGTTAAATGATAACTTGTCATCTAGGATGATACTCAAGTCTTTGACCTGGTGTACTTTATTTATTTTTATGTCAGCAATTTTATACTCGTAGTTAATAGGTATTTTCTTTCTTGTAAAACTCATCACCATACACTTACCTATATTTATATCTATTTTGATATCTTTGTAATAATTATTTAAGCTCTCAAGATCGTTTTGTAGATTAAAACAATCTGCGATTGAGTTAATTTTGATATAAATTTTTGTGTCGTCAGCGTACATTAAAAATTTTGAAAAATTAAAACATTTAAGTATATCGTATAAGTACGCGGCGTATAAAAAGGGAGAGAGCGTGGATCCTTGGGGCACACCAGAAGGAACATTGATGTAGTTCGAACGGTGCCCACCCACTACAACAGCTTGGCAACGATTTCGGAGATAGGACTCTAGCCATCGCATATACCCAGTTCCTGAAGTTTGCGAATTAGAATAGCATGGTCCACACGGTCAAAGGCTTTTTCAAAGTCTGTGTAGATGACATCGATCTGTGAACCAGCATCCATGCTTTGTAGTACATCGTTGGTGAATACGGCAAGGTTTGTAGCAGTAGATCTTCCCTTTATAAAGCCATGTTGATTAGGTGGAATACTTCGATAAAGAAAAGCGTATAGGTGGTGATGAACTGTTATCTCCATAAATTTACCCAAAGTGTTTAACCTAGAGATGGGGCGGTAGTTCTCGATAGCGGATTTTAAGCCTTTTTTATGGATCGGTATTACAAGTGCTGTTTTCCAGATTTGTGGAACAAACCCCTCACGAAAACAACGATTAAATAATATAGTAATGGGTATAGTAAGAGATTCCGCACAGTTAATATAAAATATTGGTGGGATTCTATCGCTACCGGCACCCTTGTGTGGGTTAGCTGATTTAAGTAACTTGAAAATAAAATCCGCCTCTATAGTAATTGAGTTTAAGGTATCTGAATTGATCACTTCGACGGTTTGAGCTGTGATGTGCGGACTAGACGAGGAGGAGCTAAAATTCTTTTCAAAACAATCATTGAATGAAGAACAGATTTCCTTGGGGTCCGTAATGGATTCACCATTATAGGTCATTAAGTTAGGAAAGCCAGAATGGTTCTTTTTTCTTGATTTAACATAAGACCACAATAACTTTGGGTTAGATGAGATATTTTGCTGGGAATATCCTATAAAGGATTTAAAACAAGTATCCTGAAGTTTTTTAACCTGGGCACGTAAATAGGAAAATAAATGATAATCTTGTTTGTTTCCATACTTTTTCCAGTTGGAGTGGGCTTTGGATTTTTCTTTTATTAGTTTTATTAATCCCCGGCTGTACCAAACCGGCAAGGTATGATTGTTTGATTTAGTAGCTTGCGGAACGTATTTATTTATTGCATCATTTAATTTTGTATAAAAGTTATTCACAGCGGCCTCAACGTTACAAGAAAATAACAAATCTCTCCAAGGAAGGTTAATTAAATAATTATTAATTTCTAAGTAATTAGCTTTGTAAAAGAAAAGTTTAGTTTGAGGTGGCTGTTTTAAAGGGGGTAGCAAAATGTCTGTTGCATCCATAGTTATTGTAGGATGAGAGGTATCTTCTTTGACTAGGACTCAGTTTGACCTTTGCAAACCTAACGAAAAGTTTGCGAAGATTAAGTCTAAAGTATTTTGATGAGAGTTAACGACTGTGTTGTATTGTTTTAAACCGACGTAAATAGTTATGTTGATTAATTGAGAAGCACAATTTTGTATGTCGATTGACCCTTTCTTTAAGATTATAGGGTGACCTAATGTCCATTGAATGCAAGGCAGATTAAAATCACCGGTTAAAATAATTTTATCGTGCGGATTTTCGTCCGTAATAATCGTTAATAGTTCACTAAGTTGCTGTATGCGTTTAGGAATATTTCTATCGGGTGGCAGATAATCGACTCCCATATGTAAATCATAGTGAGATGAGCGGGGGGTGCGAGGAGCGGGCGAGGGGGCAGCGAGCGCCTGACGCGGCACAGTCACCCAGACACACTCGAGGTTGTCGCGTTGCCAGTCGGGACGCGCGCGCGCACAAAGTTGCGCTGCACTTAGTACCATGACACCACCGCCGCCGCGAACGTCGCCGCCGCCGCTGCCACCGCCCGGACCCACGCCACCCCGGTCTCGTCGGAAAACAACATACCGATTGCTGCTGAGCTCAGCATCCAAAATACCGTCATGAAGCCACGTCTCTGTACAGAGAATAATATCCGCATCACAAACCAGTGTGCTATTATGAAAGTCTATAGTTTTTGTACGCAGCCCGCGCACGTTCTGGTATATAAGTTTAAGTCCAGTTAACACTGTGGATGTATATAACAATAGCCCTTGTTAAAGTGTGTCATATACGAAGATAGTGAATATATTGAACTAAATAAAATTACAATGTCAAGGAAAGAAACTATAATAATGAAATGTTGCTGAACTAAATGTGAATATGAGTTATAATAATTAAATCTGTTCTTCAGTTTGCTGTTTATGATTATAAGACCTATGTTTAAAGTGTGTGTATTGTGTAGTGAATATAATGAGAGGTGTGAAGAGTAGTTAATTTGTGATTGTGATTTATGAGTAATTAGTTTATAATGAGAGAGTTTGTTTATGATGTGTGATGTTTGATGTAATAGACAAATATAATTTAATAGAATACTTACAGGTAAATAGCTAGTAACGAGATTAAAAATTATAAAAAAGTAGGTACCTATAAAATAGTATACTCGTATTTCTTATCAGAATTAAATTATTCTTAACCTTTTAGTTCATTTTATATACAAGTAATAAAAGCTAATTTAAAAAAAAAAACATTTTATTTATTTACTTTTTAGTATTTATGATTCGGGATTTACTACTTTGTTACGATCGCTACCTACAGGGATACCGCTGACGCAGTGCCGCCCCGAATTCGAGCCGAAATAAGGAAGTCACGTTTTTACAAACAACTATCTAGCAATTAAGCATATTTTAGTTTTCCTTGTTTTTATTAGAAATGTATTTCATTATTCTATAAACTTAATCGCTAAGTGATAGACCATTTCATTGTAGTTGTAATTTTAATTTTTATTAAATTTAATTGAAAAAAACAATTAAATCTCAATAATTTAATTGAGATTTAATTGTTTTTTTTGAGACCTCCGGCGGCCACTTCCATAACTGGCGCAGTCGGTAGGATACTCAAAGTTAGTTAGGAGTATCAAAAATTCGACATTCTAGAGGACTAACTAGTCTATCAAGACTTAATTGAGTACCTAAAAGAACATGAGGTTGCCGAAGGATATTTAAGGATATAAAAAGGAACACTGAGGAACATATATTGCAATCGAGGACTAAAGGATATTTTGAGGATCTGAAAATCGATAATTAAATAAGCCGAGACCGAGATGAAACTTATGTAAGTGCATTGAATTTTTCTTTTGTTAGTGCTATTCCTTGTGTGTGTTTTATCCTTAACCAAAATTTTCCATCCGAAACGATCTAGTTTTAAGGAGACTGCATCTCGGCAGTCTCGTAGGCAGAAAGAGTTAGATATAAATAGAGATATTAGTTCAGTTAATTTAGAAAATAATTATAGTAACAGTTTAAATATATCATACGACCCTGACACTATTTTTAAAGCCTTACGGCCGGTCCCAGAATTTGACGGGAACCCAAATGTTTTAATTCGATTCATAAAGTTGTGTGATCAAATAGTTTGAGCTTATTTAAATGAAACGCCAGGCAATGAATTGAGCAACCTTTGTTTGTTGAATGGAATATTGAATAAAATCACGGGGACAGCCGCATCTAAAATTAATTCCAATGGCATCCCTGATAATTGGATCGGTATAAGAACCACACTAATCAATAACTTTTCCGATCAAAGGGACGAAACTGCCCTTTACAACGATCTTTTGATAGCAACCCAGGGTTCAGGCACGCCGCAAGAATTTTATGACCGCTGCCAGTCCCTTTTCAGTACCATAATGACTTATATCATGTTACACGAATCTCTGCCTACCAAAGTAGAATCCAAACGTATTTTATATAAAAAACTCGCAATGCAGGCTTTCGTACGTGGACTTAAGGAACCTTTAGGGTCACGTATCAGATGCATGCGGCCTGAGTCCATTGAAAAGGCGTTAGAGTTCGTACAAAAGGAGTTGAATGTTCTCTATTTACAACAACGCAACGAACCTTCACCAGATAAGAAAATTAATTCATACACGCAGCATCAAAGGCCACCTCAGCAATTCAATCAATCGCCGTTACCTTTTAAGCCTCAGTTCATGCCGCCACCTCAAAATTTATACAGGCCAATGCCACCCTAACCAGGAAGTTGGAAACCAAACTTTCAACCTAACTTAAGTCAGCGCATGCCGAACATGCCTACACGTACGCAGCAAATGTTTCGCGCGCCCCCACCTAACTACAACCCCCAAAGTAATGTGTTTCGAATCCAACCTAGGAATCAAACCCAGAACCAAGGACCGAAACCCATGAGTGGTGTTAGCCACTATGTCAGTAGACCTGCACCTCTTCGAGGTCATGACTGGTCTAGGGCGGGAAACCCTCCACCGACCAATTATTTTAGGACTCGAGAGATGAATTTTAATTATTGCGATGATGATTATAATAATTTTTATAGCTATAATTATGCACCGGACTGTAGGTACTTATGCCTATGACAATTTTTATGCTCCTGACTGTACTGACTATCATAATAATTTTGAATACGCCGAACCGCAACCCGAGCCTGAATACGTAACTGTGACTGACATACCGACATGATAACAATGAACCAATTTGCGACTACTCTAGTCAGGATTTTCAAATCGTATCGAGATCAAACAAGCCAAAATAGAAGTTAACCTGCAAACTCAGCGTCAACTTCCTTATATAAAGATTAATAATCCACCCTTAAAGCTTCTTATCGACACAGGCGCGAATCAGTCTTTTATTAGTCCAACTATAGTTAAAACTTACTTTTCTGACTATCCACCTAACTACGACCCAAACTACTACGTAAAACCAACCACCGGGGTATAAACGAGTGCTACTTAACCCTTTCTCATAAGCATTAGCATAAGGCCTAAAATGAAAGAACACATAACTAAATTTATAATAGATTGCACCATATGTGGCCAAGCAAAGTATGATAGAGCCCCAATAAAGCAAAAAAATAATATTGTACCACCCCCTACTAAACCTTTTGAAGTAATCCATGCAGATTTATTCACCGTTCAAAATGAAAAGTTCATCACATTTATCGATAGCTTTTCTAAATATGCACAAGCGTACCTATTAAGGGATGCTACGGCCATAAGCATTATTCAAAGTTTATTGCAATACTGCACACACCATGGTTTTCCTTTAACTATCATAACCGACAACGGTACAGAATTTACAAACCAACTTTTTGCAGAATTCGTTCGTTTGCATAACATCAACCACCATAAAACCTTAGCACACTCCCCAAACGACAACGGTAATATAGAAAGATTTCACTTTACCTTATTGGAGCACTTTCGTATCCTAAAGCTAGAAAGAAAGGACGAACCTATTGTTAACTTAGTACCATATGCCCTACCCTAATAGCCTACAACAGCTCAGTGCATAGCTTTACTAAATGCCGACCGTATGACGTCATCACAGGACATTTTGACCCCAGGGACCCACTTGACATAGACTTGACCGCACACCTGTTACAACAATACGTCCAAACCCATAAGAATAACCTTAAAACTGTATACCAACTTATTCATGACTCTACCCTTCAGGAACGAATTAACCTTATAGAAAATAGGAACAAAAACCGTGAGCCTGAAACAAAAAGTAGCTCCGCGTTACACTAGTGATGTAGTGCTAGCCGACTTGCCAATCCACATTTATACTTCCAAAAAACGAGGACCCGTTGCCAAATGTAGACTAAAGTGGACCCCTAAGACAAGTTATTTGTTACAGAAACCTGCTTACGATAATTTTTCACCTGACTCGCGGACAGGAGATAAGACTAGAGAGCCTTGACGATGGACTTGGACTATTACCATTTAAACTTGGACAAACTCGACTTATAACCCATTACCATACATTTCTTCAATATGTAAAATTGGATGACATCACGGAAAGCATAAGTACTTTACATACACAACTTCAGGACTTTAAACTCAAATTGCCTAACGAGACTTATGGTCGTATTACAGAATAGTACTCATGTATTGATACTAGTTTTGAAACTAGTATCAACGACTTTCTTTATTACAAAACGTTGCCTAATACTAGATTCAATGATCAGATATCACTTGAGTACTAAATGATTTGAACTGTGTTTACGCTTATTATAGAACTTTACTTATGCATATGCCAATGATTGAAACTAGTTTCACATCTGTATTCACTTGAGTGTGCTTTCTACCATACTTGAGCGTACTTCAAATTAAGTTTGTGTTGTTGTGAACTGTGGCTTAGAGAAAAACTAGATAGGTACGCGATTCGTGCCATGTTTAATAGTGATCTGTATTAACTACAATGGATCCTTTCAGTGATATTGACCATTACGATAATATTTTTATACACGAAGTGCGTATTCCACGACAATTATTACGAGATGTACAGGATCCCTTCGCCATGGACGAGCTAAACTTTAAAAAAAGATATAGGTTTACACAATCTACAGTAAAAGATGTGATTTTACCCATGATTTATAATGAATTATCTAAATCTGATCAGCGAGGGTGCGCCATTGCGCCTGAACTTCAAATTCTCGTGTGCTTAAGATTTTATGCCACAGCATCATTTCAAGTAAGTGTAGGGCATTATTACATGCTGGTAAATTTTTGATAAGATAACAATTGTTGTATGATTTTAATAAAAAAACATGTTAGTATATAATTTTATTATTTCAGATTTTGTGTGGAGACTTACTGAATTTATCACAACCTGTTGTGTCAATAATAATTGCAAAAGTATCTAATTCATTGGCCCGATTATGTCAACGCTTTATAAAATTTCCTCAGAATATGCAAAATGTCTGGACTCAATTTAATAATTTAGGGCAAATTGGTACCTGGCCAGGATTGCCTAATATTGATGGGGCTGTAGATTGTTTTACGTTTCGTTTTATTTTTATATTATATATATTTTATTATATTAAATATATTTTCATAGTAAAAAGAAGCGACAGTTAGAATTTGACCGTACTGCTTCTATTGAAAAACAGATAAATAATTCAAAACATTGACAATTTTGTCATATATCATATAGAATTTAACGCATTTTATAAGACATTGTAATCTAAACGTTGCGTATAACGTAATAGACCATTAATTTTTGTTATTAAATGTAATGGTAAACAAATTTTTTTCAAAGGAAACCCAGTATCAACTGAGTCAGATATTTGAAACTAGTTTCAGGTAATCTGGTTTTGATAATTGTTTTGTAATAAGACTAAAGCTCAAGTCAAGAATCAGCTGGTGAACAACGCTTACGTGAAACGAGTATTAAATCTCGTTCTGTAATACGAGCATTATATCTTATATGAATTTCAGTTTCAGTACTTACTCTCTAAATTAGAAAAGGCTAATGACCAGTTGAAAAGTTTGATGCCTAGCCGATACAAACGAGGGTTAATCGATGGGTTAGGGTCCGTCATAAAGAGCGTGACGGGAAACCTAGATTACTCGGATGCCATTCGATTTAATAACGCAATCAGTAAATTAGAAAATAACCAAATTAAATCTTTGCATGAATTTCATGTCTGAAATCAGTGAAATCAGTAAGGAATGGATGTCATCCCATACTAAGATTATGTCTCAAGTAGTTGAAAACCAAATTAAAATTAACAACACTTTAGAGATATTACTCAATTCCGACTCAAATAAAAGTTATAGCCTAATGAAATTTACAAAGTTTGCTCAAATGCTAACAATCATTGGCGAAAACGTTGAAGATTTTTTATCAGAACTCTATAGGTTAGAAGATATGTTGGTAATTGCGCGTGCATCGAGTACTCACCACCGTATGATAGGATTAAACATTTTAAGAAAAATGCTAGATCAATTAAAATCTAGTTACAAAAAGGGTCAAATTTTAGATGTAGGACTTAGAGAATATTATGAACTAATTAAGTCAGGTTATTATTACGATGATAGAAGAATAGTTATTATTTTTAGATTTCCTATTAACTCAGTAGATACCTATAACTTATTTAAGTTATCAATTACCCCTAACTCAAGATTTAAATCCTGTTCACATCAATTTGAACTCGATCAACTTGGAAAAGTTGCATGAAATCCAAGGAAAAGTATCTTCTCAATTACCTATGAAACAAGAAAGTGTAAACGATACCTTATACCATACAACTATACCGTTTTACACTCTATTATTCAGTGCACTTGTACTTATCGTCATTGGAGTTACTCGCCACCTCTTGAGTAAATCTTTAACGACGGTAAAGGAAGACGTAGAAAAAGAAAACGTAGACCGGAAATCAGAGTATGCTGTTCCTGGACCATCCTGCAAGCTTCCGGCAATATTTTCACTTAACGTTGGAAAATAATTGCCTTTCTTCGGGGGGAGGTGTTACGATCGCTACCTACAGGGATACCGCTGACGCAGTGCCGCCCCGAATTCGAGCCGAAATAAGGAAGTCACGTTTTTACAAACAACTATCTAGCAATTAAGCATATTTTAGTTTTCCTTGTTTTTATTAGAAATGTATTTCATTATTCTATAAACTTAATCGCTAAGTGATAGACCATTTAATTGTAGTTGTAATTTTAATTTTTATTAAATTTAATTGAAAGTAAATTGGTTTTTTTTGAGACCTCCGGCGGCCACTTCCATAATTACTTCGTAGTTCCCCCCAGAGATCCATTGTAGGGGGAAGAGGGCTTCAGTACTACAGGGTTTGCCCTGGTACCCTGAGGCGCAACATTAGTGATATGACATGTTTATACACCCTCATACCATTCAGCTTTCGGCACGTGCTCACCTTGGCATTGGGTCATCCATCTAATCAAATAGAATTCACATTCATAACAAATGGAACGAACTTATTTTATTTAATCTGATAGAGTTGCATATCATATGGATATTATCTAGGACGAAAGTACTCGTCAAGACGAATCAAACGAGCCCAAACTCAATGGGATTGTGTAGTTTTATTACGGACTTCCTATGGCCACCTTTCAGCTTCACCATCAGACCCTGGATACCATTTAGGACCAAAGTACTCATCAAGACTAATCAAACGAGCCCAAACTCGATGGGATTGTGTCATTTTATTACGGACTTCCTATGGCCACCTTCCAGCTTCATCATCAGACCCTGGATACCATCTACAGACAAAGTATATCGAAACAAATCATATGAGCCCAAACTCGATAGGGTTATGTCGTATTATAACGGAGTTCCTATGGCCACGTTCCAGCTCCATCATTAGATCAGCTCCATGTCATCATAATATTACATTGTCACGCGATATACATATGCGTGCAAAATTTTTACTCAATCGAAAACCGGGAAGTGTGTCAAATTTAACTTGCAAGATTTGATTACAGACAATGGGACAGGTGAAAAAAAAGGTTGTAATAAAAAAAAGTTATCGAATCTTATAGAGAACCTAGCTCCTACTGTACATGCCGTAACATAACACTGTCTTGCTTTCATCATAGCGTATAGATTGCGAAGCGAAGTGGCAACAGCGCATAACAAAACCAACCAATCATGGCAAAGGTGACCTCTGGTTGGTCCATTTGAATCAGATCAACAATAATTGATGGAGCGGATTTGTATAAATAATGCAATGAGTAGTTCTTATTTGTGTCGCTACAGGGTCAGCAATTGTTGATCAAATTGGATCTAATCATAGATTAGATCAACAAAAACTGTTTTGATCAACAATTGCTATGTGATCAACAATTAACTGATGCTACATCCCGTCTGATCAACATTTGCCGTATGGGTATAACTCGACGGGCAGTTAAACGAACGTAGTGGTCGTTTTTGGTGGTTGTGGCCTGGTTTCTTACTAATCCGCGTCTTCTAACAACACTACCAGTCTCCTGGTAGCGAGCCTAAACGTTTCGGATAGCTCGCCGCGATACACCTAGGCGTAGAGCTACTGGTCGTAGTGATCCTCCCTCTTGCAGCAATACTAATGCTCTAGAAGCTGTTTCTATGCTCATGTGGTGCCGAAAATGTGGAATTCTAATGAGTTCTAATGATAAAACTCAAAAAAGTAGTGAAACAAATCGAGAAACGTTCGTAACAATAGTCTAAACACAAGTGAATAAGAAATTGTGATTAGGGTAATTTTCACTCGATTTATTTATGTCTTTCCACTTGAGGTTAAAGATTAAAAAACTTTGTTCAGAATAATGTTTGGAATACATTAACATATCAATTTTATGCAAAGACACTAAAACTAGCTTAAAATTACGTTTAAAGTGTCATAAAATCGTTTTTTTGTGAAAAAAACGAGGTGGCCCCTATTTTGTTTTGAGTAGTATATATTTACACCACCAAAGAGTAAATCTCACCCGTCAAATGTGAAGTGACGTTATAAGTTAACAGAGTTATAAATTCCACCTAAACTGTTAATGGGATAAACAGTTTAGGTGGAATCGGCCGCGATAAAGCTATTGCATAGCATTTCTTATCAACTTAATAAGTTGATACTGCAATACGATCTATGTCGAAAAAAATTTTTTTTTGTTTTTTTGTCTAACCTTTGATTTTGAATGCATCCGAACATTCTGGCAAACCGTTTTATGTCATTAACCAATCACAGAGCTGATGTCAAATAATTGCAATATGTCACTGTCAAGACTTGTCAATAACCACGGTACTGTAATAAGTTCTATGTCAAGGCACGTGTATGCGACAAGTTTTTGTGTGCGAATAAATTTCAATAAAAAGCATTGATTTCGAGTTAATTTGAAGGTATGTTTAATTACTATTATCATTTGATGAAAATCCATAATATTTCAACACAAAACTTTGCAAAATTTAATTGAAATTATAGGTTTCTTGCAATAACACTGACTTAATATTTAAGGTTATGAAAATTCACATTTTTTTGTAAGATTTAATCTAAATGTATGTGTTTAATTTTATTATTATTGTTCGCGCCATCGTAGCGAGCTACGGACGGAAGTCGCAGCTAACTTAACTCCATTACATACACTATCATCTGTCGGCGCGCGCACCAACTCATACTTAAAATCGAAATTCGAATAATGTATTTTTTTTTTGTTTGTCGAAATAAACGTAATTAAGTCTGCTTAAATATAATAATTCATTGAAGAACCCCCTTGGATCCATCTGGTAAATCAACCACCACAGGCAGGAAACGATAAGGCAAAAACCATCTGAGCTTCGAAACATGGTCCTTAGAACCGGGTTGCTGTGCTGAACAACCTGCTGAAGAAGGATTCAAGAAGTCGTAGACGAAGATCCAGTCCAGAAAAGAAACGGTCAGGTCATCTATTTCCTTTCCCAACCCATCTTAAACGATTTGTACTAATACCGTGTACTTTGTAAAATTTCAGTGTGCCCGCATTAACGGTCGTCCTGCAAAGTCGGGTCTTTGCGGCCTAAATCAACTTATCTCCTGTAGACGTCTTTATGTCAGCAACACGTACGATCCCATCAGCTCCCGGATGAACAGCCACGATTCTACCCAATTTCCATTTCAGTGGCGGTAGTTGGTCGTCCTTTACAACCACTAATGTATCCAACTTCAAATTGTCTGTACAGGTACGCCACTTTACTCGGTTTTGCAACTCCGATATATACTCCTTGCTCCATCTAGCCCAAAAATGCTGGCGAAACTGTTCGATACGTTGGAAACGGGACAAATGACTGGTGGCATGGTTTTGATAATCCCGACAAGGCAAAGAAGTGAGTGGTCTTCCAATGAGGAAATGTCCAGGAGTGAGTGGAGTCGAATCTGATGGATCTGAAGAAAGCGGCGTTAATAGTCGGGAGTTTAAAACTGCTTCAACTTGTGTGAGAAGTGTGTTAAGCTCTTCATAAGTTAAATTACAATTTCCCAGCACTCGTTGTAAATGAAACTTTGTTGATTCGAATATGCCGGAATAAAATGAAAAATAATACATTCTTGGGTGGCATTTTCACCAAGATAATCAGCATTTAGCTTAAGGAATTTCGAAATATTGTTGTATGCGCCGACAAATGAGGTACCGTTATCGGAATAAATGTTAACGGGTTTTCCTCTGCGCGATATAAAACGACGTAAGGCGCATAAATAATTATTGCTGGTTAAGTCACCCACCAATTCCAAGTGTATAGCTTTGGTCGTGAAACAAATAAAGACTGCAATGTATACTTTTACCAGCCTACATCCGCGACCCTGCCGACTAGCACACGCTATGGGTCCCGCATAATCGACACCTACACTTTCAAACGGATAGCCGCCTGGACTAGTACGCTGCTGTGGCAGATTTCCCATCAAAGGAGTTATAATCTTACCCTTCATGCGAGAACACCTGACACATTTGTGATAGCATAACCTGGCTAAGTTTCGACCGCCTATCGGCCAATAATATTGCCGTATGGATGCCAATAACAATTGAGGGCCACAATGCAATAATCTTTTATGCTCGAAATTAAATAATAATATAGTAAAAATATGATTGGACTGTAATAAAATAGGATGTTTTTTATCTTCAGAAAAACTTGAGTTATCGATACGGCCTCCAACTCGTATGGTATTATTTTTATCTAAGAAAACATTGAATTTTAAAAGTTGACTCTTATTTAAATTAACTTTAGAAACGGGATATTTACCATGTTTTTGATTTATTTTGAGTTCTCGATATTTCTAAAGTTAATTTAAATGTTAATGACCATGCCAGTCTAAAAACTTATATTGACTCTTATTGTTAATGAGTAATCTAAATTCTGGAAATGATTCTCTTTGACAGTCTGATATAATTATATTTAACGCACACTTCAGTTCGTCATCTTTAAGAAAATTTGATTCTATTGGTTGTTTCCTACAAAGTTTAATGAATCCTAAAGCATAAGCTACAGACCGTATAAGCCTTGAATAATTTGAAAAGCGAGAATAATTAATAATTTTATGATGATCGGTATCATTAACAATAGTAGACAAAGAAATATCTGGTTTAGTCTCGGGTAATTCATCAGTACGATATTGGGGCTGAGAAGGCCAAAGAGATGTATCCTGTTTCAGATATCCTGGCTTATTCCACCAAAGATCCAGGTTTTCCAGATAACTGATATCCACACCACGAGATATCAGGTCTGCAGGATTTTTATCGGTTGGGACATGACGCCATATGCAGCTATATGTATTCTCTAAGATTTCTGCCACTCGATTGCGAACGAATGGCTGAAGTCTAACAGGCAACATACGCAGCCATCCCAATACTATGGTGGAGTCAGACCAGAAATAAACTTGATTAATTACCAAACGAAGAGAAGTACTGACCTTTTTCTCTGACGACCGGCTGGTGTAGCGGTAACATAAATTGCCTTCTATGCCAGAGGTTCTGGGTTCAAATCCCGGCGGCGGCGGATATTTGTGTGATGAACACAGATATTAGTCGTCAAGTCATGGATGTTTATATATTTATTTAAGTTTATTCTAATAAAAAATATGTATTTATTCAATATGTATATTTATATATTTCTTAAGTATATCAGTTATCTAGTATCCATAACACAAGTTCTTTAAGAAACTTAATTTGGGCTAGATAATGTTGTGTGAGTGTCAGAAATATTTATTTATTTATTTTATAAAGCCGAGCTCCAGTTAAGGCTCCACACAATTCTAACCTAGGGATTGTGGTGGGCTTTATCGGTGCTACTCGACTCTTTGCAATCAGCAATCGAACTAAAACCTCACCAGCGTCATTAATACTGCGCACATAAACACACGCTCCATATGCACGCTCCGATGCATCTACGAATACATGTAACTCCACTAACGTGTACGAATCACACAAAACAATTCTTGGAATGCGAATGTCATTTAACAGATGTAGCGTGTCATAAATATCCTTCCAACGGTTTGCAATATTACTACTAAGAGGAGTATCCCATGATATTTTATCTAACCAAAGCTTTGAAGTAACATTTTCATTTTAATGACGCATGGACCTAAGAGTCCTAAAGGATCAAAAATTCGTGCGATTTCTGATAAAATATCGCGTTTAGAATTGCCGTTGTTCAGAGATGCTGGCCCAATTGGAAAGCAGAGAACGTCAGAATTTGCATGCCAACTGAGACCAAACAGTTTCGTGGGCTCTTCGAGGCCAATGTTTAAATCTAATGAAGTTGACTGATGATCTATTGGCACTAATAGTGGTTCATTCGAAATCCATTTTCTTAATGGCATACCAGCTGCCGCAAGAATATCAGTCACTCGAATCATTTGAACTTCCTGCAGGTCGTCTCCTCCTGACAGGAGGTCATCGACAAAAAAATCGTGCTTTATTATTTCAGCTACTTTAGGATTGTCACAATCCATACCTAATTGCTTTAGACACCGAGTCGCCAAAAATTGAGCACTAGCCATACCGTACGTGACGGTATTTAAAGTATATACCTTGATTGGCTCGCTCGTGCTGTCCCGCCACAGTATCTGCTGTAAATGACGATCTAAAGAGCTCAAAATTAACTGTCTATACATCTTCTCTACATCTGCTGCTATCACAAATCTATGGTGCCTAAAACGCAGCAGGATAGACAACAGATCGTCCTGAACCGTAGGACCTACCATCTGTATTTCATTCAAAGAAATACCTGAAGTAGTCGGAGCGCTATCATTAAACACCACTCTCAACTTGGTAGTAGTACTGCTCTCGCGTAGAATGCCATGATGAGGTATGATATACCCAACTGTACTGCGATCATGTTGGTCATATTCTGACATGTGATTTAATAACCGATATTCTTTCATAAAATCGTAATACAGTCTACTTAAATCGGGTTTACCTTTTAGTCTACGCTCAAGAGAATTTAAACAATGCTTCGCTCTTTGAAACGAGTCACCTAAAGAAGAACAATCAGATTTCAATGGTATATGAACACAGAAACGTCCATCGCTTTGACGAACCGTATTCTGAACAAAATGTTCTTCACACAATTTTTCTTCGGGTGTATAATTTGTTGATACACAGCTTACCTCCTCAAGCTGCCAAAAACGTGTTAATTCTGCACGAATTTCATCAATTTCCTGATCTTTACTTGTATTAATTTGAGTAAAGTTACATTTAATATCATTTGAAAACAACGTAATAAAGTTATTATCAATAGGACCTGATACTATCCATCCCAATTTAGTTTCACAAAGTATAGGCTTATTCCTACCTAAACGAATTTTTTGCGTCCCTACTAAATCCCAAAAGAGATCAGCTCCAATCAAAACGTCAACATCAGAAGGTTTAAAGAACGTAGGGTCTGCCCAACAAATATGTGATGGGATTTCAAGGTCAGATATATTTACTTCACGACTAGGTACAATATTTGTTATAGATGGCAAAACATAACAATTAAATTCTAAAGACAAACTATTGCTTAATGACTTCATGGCTACACGACATGTCTTGGCTATGCGTAATTCAGCGTTATTAATACCTAAAATCGACTTATCTACCTCATTAGGTGTTAACTGTAGTCTCTGAAACAGTCTCTCAGTCATGAGACTTGAGGTGCTACCAATGTCCAAAATAGCACGCACTACATGTTCATGATTGTTGTAATCATATAATTTTATAAGTGCTGTAGAAAGTAAAACATCACAATGATTTTTATTAATGTTTGATATGTTAGCTGATAAAGCGACATTTCTAACAGTTGCAGTAGTGGAAGGTGCAGATGAAACAGCAGGCGTTGTATAACTCGAGGCTGGGTTACAGTTTTGACCTTCTTGTTGAGTCGGTTGGTGAATGAGACTATGATGTCGTCGCATGGACCTAAGAGTCCTAAAGGATCAAAAATTCGTGCGATTGCTGATAAAATATCGCGTTTAGAATTGCCGTTGTTCAGAGATGCTGGCCCAATTGGAAAGCAGAGAACGTCAGAATTTGCATGCCAACTGAGACCCAACAGTTTCGTGGGCTCTTTGAGGCTAATGTTTAAATCTAATGAAGTTGACTAATGATCTATTGGTACTGATAGTGGTTCATTCGAAATCCATTTTCTTAATGGCATACCAGCTGCCGCAAGAACATCAGTCACTTTCTGGCGAATCATTTGAACTTCCTGCAGGTCGTCTCCTCCTGACAGGAGGTCATCGACCTTGCAACCAGGTTTCTTACACATGTTAGCGAAATGTCCTGTACGAAAACAATTAAAACATAACTTATAACTAGGTAGCAATTTTAAGCGATCCTGAACATTAAGTGCGAGAAACTGTGAACAAACACTTAGATGATGGTCATCCTTAGACTTAGGGCAGACCCAATTATTAGATTCTTTACTAATATTTTGATTAACAACACCTTGCGTCGAAATCATAGTTTTAAGCCGATGGTGTGTAGGCTTAGTACTAGAATTATATTGATTAGCACGTGATAACTCTAACGTTTCAATTAAATCGGCGCGATTACGAACAAACTGCATAAATGTGTCAAAGGAAATAGGACTATTTTTATCCATACTGCCTTTGTATTCTTCCCACTCTCTGTAGGTTTTCTGATCTAATTTGTTAGTAATTATATGAATTAACAAAGTGTCCCAATACTTTACAGGTTCACCTAATGATTCAAGTGCTCGCAAGTTTTTATTGACTTGATCGACTAAACGCTTTAAATTAGAGGATGATTCCTTGTTTATTACGTCAATATTAAATAAAGCTGACACATGATTTTGTGTTAATAAGCGCTTGTTGTCGAATCGGTCACATAAAAGTTGCCAAGCTATGGCGTAATTACTTGCAGAAAAATCTATCGATTGGATCACCACAGCAGTGGACCCTTCCAAGCACGCACGTAAATAATGAAATTTGTTTACCTCATCCATCTCATCGTTATTATGAATGAGACTGGTAAAAGTATCCCTGAACTCCAGGTAATCATCATATGACCCACTAAACTTCGGCAGCTGGATAGTAGGTAACTTAACCAGCTTGTGATTGCTTACGCGCGATTGCTTATCACTGCCAATACAATCCCCAGAGTCGAAGTTGTTACTTTGCAACCCTTGACCCTTAGCGATTGCTTTGTAGTATTGTGACTCAAATTCTTCACGCTCTTTAAACTGCTCATCAACGTTTTCAACCAAACATTCCAAACGTACCTGTACCTGATCATACTGATCATACAACGCTTCAAGTTTTCCAATGCGTAATTGTAATTCCCTTTTGTCTGACTCACTTAAAGGTTCATTATAACTACTTAGTGTATTAATGTAGTTTATGAAATATGTTAAACGACCCTTAAAACTTCCTCTCCTTTTAATCAATTCCTTCTCCTCGGCCATTCTGGGATGCGAGCGTAATCAACCTGGAATGTATATAATTAAAAACTTAAAATACAACAATATGACTAAAGTAAGCTATACAAATACCTACTAAATATCAACGACTTTATTAAATCTCAAGTTAACTAACAAAGTTAAACATATCAGCAAGGTATTTAGATACTATTATTTACTTTTACCAAACATTAAACAAAATAAAACAACCGTATTATTAAGTATTAAAATCGAATACTGTCCCATAAGGTTACAATAGCTTTAAATATTTATATTAAGTTCTCAACTAATTTCTTACAAATAGTTAAATATTGAGTGTATATGTATAGAAATTTTAAAAACAATCTTGCTTTAATTATGATTTTGCAAATACTAATGTAATTCAAATAATCTGTATGACTAAATACAAGCTAAATGTTAATCCCTCGAATGAAATGTAGTTTGAATATTCAAACAACCAATATAATTGGGTAAAAATGAAATTACAAACCAATTGTATGTTCTATTATTCTAACTAGTTCCTTAACAGTGATAATATTTTAAGAATGACCTATTTTATACAACTTAAATCTCCATACTAATGCACAACATATGATGTGAATAATTTATATACTAAATATAAACTATGAATACTTCAAAAATCCAAATAACGTAGCAGAATAGCTTACTATACATATATGTACGATTTGGACTACACATAAATTAAACTTCGAAGTATTAAACTGATTTATTCACAATGCAGTTTAAGGTCAAAGGTCAATTGCAATATGGTACAGGTAAAACGTAAAAATATGGTTTACTAACCTTTTATGATGTTATTATTATACATCTAATGTTACCTGTGAGTGCTGGGTTTAACTATATTTAAGTAAAATTAACTTAACACAACTTCAATTGCACTCCATCCATATGCGCTAGCCGGCTATGATAGTAGACTTCATAAAGTCACTAACTCATTTATGGGTCAATGCATACGTTTTTATAATAAGGTTCCCACAAATATTCAAGACTTACCACTTGATAAATTTAAAGAAACTATTAAACAAAAATTGTGTAGTAAAGGCTTTTATACAATTTCTGAATATATGGACGATAAAAGTCCTTGGTTGTAAATTGTTTTTCAAATATTCTCAATCTCCAACTCCATCTCCAACACCATCTCCATTTCCTTCTCATCCAACGCCATCTCCTTCTTATCCATACAACAGCATGAACGTCATGCTCCCTCAGGCGGCATGGCTAGCGGTAGCGTCGGGTGTCGGGTCACCCTCTTCCCTAAAATATGGTTGAGGAGAGTGATGGCTGGTGCTTGCGTTATACTCGTGAACGGGTGCTGCTAGCGGTGCCAGGGAGCCAATTCTCACCCATTCGACTCTGAAGACGTCCACGACAAAAAGTATCCGTCTACGTCTTTTTTCTATCAAAAAGTTATTTTATGTATTCTGGCAAAAGCGTATGCGCAAATTGTCTATTACTTTCTGATCGCCTTTACAGGCTCTCGAGACGAATGGTCTTGACCATTCGACTCTCAAAAGGCGTCCAAAAAGTGGACGTATTCGTTCGTTGTCGCTTGTCTTTGTGTGTGTCATTTTTGCTGTGGTAAATTGGTGCATGCATAAACGTGAACGTAAAACTGAATAATGGATGAGTTTGTAGCGGTTTTTGTACAAGACATGTTGGAAGATGGTGAAATCGCTGCAGCTATCCCACGACGCCGTGCTATGTGTCGGGTGGAGCCATTCGACTTGAGCGACGCCGACTTCGTGAAAAACTTCCGTCTCTCAAAAGATCTCGTGAGGAACCTCATCCAAATAGTGGAACCGATTATTCCTCAGAAGAAAATTGATTTAAAGACAAAAGTGAGTTTTTATAAGTTGTTTGTTTATATAAACATCCCATACGTTAGTTACAATCATCAATTACTAATTATAATTTGCTTGTTTTTCCGGTTTTGTGTACTTTGAACTTTGTGGGCACAGGGTCATATCAAACTCCGGTTGGAAATAATTATATTGTGAATCTTTCTCAACCCTCCATATCAAGGTGCATAGGGGAAGTGATTTATGCCCTAAACCATCAAAGTGTGTTTGGCCGATGGGTGCATTTCCCGGAGACATCCATAGAAATGAATGCAATAATGAGAGAGTATGTTTCATAAGAATTGGATGAAGACACATTGACGTTGACATTGACAGTTGACGAAACGGACGGAAAAAACCGTAGTATTCACAGAGTAAACTTTAATTCCGGTCGCATTGGGATTTCCATGCGGATTCAAAGTCTACGGAGGTCTAGAATACAGATTTTAGCCACCCATCGCCTTTTTCTATTAGAAAATTGTCTTACATGTTTTCAAAGCGTATAGGGAAATTGTCTATTGAAATGAGAATTGGGTCCCTGGTCGTTTTGCTGAAGACTTTATGACTATGTTACTTTTTTGAATTTGACTCTGACTTCCCCATCTCCATCCCATTCCCCCATGTTCACGTCCGTGTTAGTGTCCAGTCTCTGTCCACGACTATCCTCATCTCCATCCACATTATCTGTAATATCTCTCACCTCTATCGCTACATCTATCTACTTATATCTTTACCTCTATATCTATGTCTACGTTTCTGTCTAGTACTTGATTGCCTAATGTATAACTATAATAGTAGACTCCAGAAGATCACCAACTCGTTCATGGGTCAATGTGTACGCTTTTATAATAAAACTCCAAAATATTTAAGATTAACCCTTCGATAGATTTAAGGATAAGCATAAAGTTTTATTATAAGATATCCGGATGCAAGAAGATTGCAAAATTGTTGTTGTTGTTATTGTTATTGTGTATTTTTAAAAGATGATTGCTGTTGAGTTTCTTGCCACTTCTTCTCAACAGATCGACTTTCCGAAGTGGTGGTAGATTCAGTTCAATTTGTAAATTGTGACTTATTTCAAATGTATTTAAATACTTACGAAATAAAGATTCTTTTGACTTTGACTTTTGACTTTGACTTTGCGTCTTAGCCGCCTTTGTTCTCCAATCTTCTTTTCAAAGTTAAAGTGATAATTCCAACTTATTTCTTCTTGCAATCACTGATTCTCATAAATCTAGTATCCGGCTTGAACTAGGACCATGTATAAAGGTGATTATGTTTGGTTTCTTGATTTAAGAAATAAAATATCGGGAGAACTCTAATACGACTTTAATGTCGTGTAACAGCAGCGGAACAAAAAAAAATATACAAAATTATGAGGCTACCGCAGCGAGGCGGGAGATGCGACTTTGCTATTACAAAAACTAGTAGGGGCGCGAACAAAGGGTCTTTGTTGATCCTCCTTACGGCTAGTCTTAAAATTTTATTTCTTTTATGTGGTTATCCCACAGTCATAACCATTTAATAACTTGAGTCAGCCCACTTGTGATGGTGGTTTTCTTTTACATCCTATAAACTCAATATTCCTTATAATTGTTTTTGACTGGATGATAAATTCCTAATGTGGACTACCGGCTGTCCAATTAGTTTTAAATACTTGTCCATCTTCCTTGTGGAGGTGAGGTGGAGTTAAGTAAATCGAATAAATTATTGAAATATAGGAGGAATGTGGCCATTGCAATGGTTACCGCTGGCATTTCATCTGAAAAAGAAAATGTAACTATGAGCACTCTGTCAAAAATCTCTCTACATATGCTGATCTCTTAAACTATTGGTTTCTCATTTGATAAATTGTAAAGAAATGTAAATTGAATATGAAAACAATAAAATCATTATTGGAAATATTACAAACTTTTATAATAAATTACAGCTCAAAATATTTTAAAGTATTTTGTCATGATGTTAATATCTATTTTAATATTTATTTGTATTTTATTATTAATATGCACTTTACAAAGAGTAGAACTATAAGAGATAGTCATAATTTATTTGAGTTTATTTACTTTTTTTGTTCAAGCTACTGCTGTACAGGGAAGGTATCATGGATGGGGCTTATTTACTGGGTTGTAATAAATATATGTATTTACGTTTATGTGTACTGGTACTAAGATAAATATACATATATATTTGTCGATAGAATTATCAAAGTATAACTTACTTGATGATGCTTTTGTATATACTTATGCCCATTGTCAAAATATCTGGGTGGCCAATTTCACTCTCATTTTCTTTTTCATTGAGTTTGATATGACGCTTTGATAGGTATGGATATTTGATAGGTCGATTATATGTTAACTGTTCAATATGCTTCCAAGAATAACCCTCCATACAGGGTATAAACGGGTGCTATCACAGCGTAATACACAACACAACGTATGTAAAACTTCTGCTAAAATGAATACGTAAATATAATTGTATGAAAATAAAACCAAAAGCCGAAAAGGAAATACAATCAACACAAGCAACAAAATCTCACAATAAAAACGTAAATAAATATGGCCGGTCGGTCGGTAATGGCCGTCGTCATATGTTGCCATAAAAAATGTTCGAAAATCCGCCGATAAACAACCTAATATTTAATTTCATGTTAAAATTAATCTTAAGCTCCAATATTTTAATAAAATTAGGTATATTTTTTATAGCATTGTTAATCAAAGAAGTTTGATAATAATGTCACCGTTTTTAAAAACAAATCACGAACTTATGAAACTATAATGCAGCGATTTGTGCCAACAATAGCAACACTTAATCCAGATCAACTATCATAGGAGTCTGGCGGGAACTCTTAAAACGACGAGAAGTTTTATTTCAATTTTCTTGAAAGTTAATTTTTATTTTCGCCGAATACGAGCAAAAACCAAGCAATTAAGTGAGTTTTTACTTATATTATGGACGGGGACGAGGACCCGGGCCCTAGTGGCACCGGGCCCCCGCCCAAGCGAAAAATAATTGAAACCATCTCCAATGAGGAGGATCCTCATATACCATATTTAAAAAAGGGATATAAAAGACTATACCCAGATAACTCTCTGCATACTAGCTTCCAAGTATTTGTGGAAAGCCAAAATGTTAAAGAAAAGTTAGGAAATAAAAGTCCAATTTATTTAAATCATATATTTTCAAATGAAATAAAAGGAATACATAGTCTACATAGAGTGAATGCTACAAAAATTTCAGTTATATTCAACCAACTCAACTATGCAAACAATTTTCTTCTTAACACTAACTTTTTAGAAAAGTATAATATGAAAGCGTACATCCCAGCTAAAGAAATTGAAAAAACCGGAATAATTAGATTTGTGCCCACAAATATATCAAATAAGGATCTCTACAATAAACTTTCATCCAAATTCGACATCATAGCCATAAGAAGATTTACTAAAAGAATTGGTAATGAACGAGTGGCCTTACAGACAGTTAGTATAACATTTCTATCTAACACTTTGCCTGATAATGTACAATATGACTTATTTTCATATAGAGTATTTGAATATATACCTCTACTTCTACAATATTTTAAATGTTTTAAATTTAATCACTCGGCAAAAATTTGTAATAATAAACAAAGATGTTCTATATGTGCTGGTGAGCATTTATTTAAAGAATGTGACAAACCTAATTCATTGAATTGTATAAATTGTGGCGGTCCACACCTTGCAATTTCGAAGACATGTCCAATTAAAGTTAAAAAGATACTAGAAAAGAAAAATAAAATTACTTATGCTGATATCAGCAAAACAACTATGAATGAATTTCCCCAACTGATAAATAAGAATGATTTTCCTCACAAAAATACACAAAATGTAAATAATAATGTATATAACAAACAAACTACAAAGTCTCCTGTAGTTTCTTCTGTAAATAAATCTGTAAATAAACCTGTAAATATAACTAACAAAAAAGTAAATTTGGAAGACATTGCCAATAATGATACTATTATAAATGCAATAGTCAAATCTTTATTATTTTTAGCCAACTCTGGTAATGAACCTATAACTACTAACAGGATTAAAGATGTTTTTCTTTCTAATCTAACTTAACATGGATTATAACATTCCCATACAATCTTTAGATACCGACGCCAAGACATACTTAACTATAGCACAATTCAACATCCAAAGTGTCAATAACAAAAAACCCCTATTAGTAGATTTTATTTTTAATAATGATATTGATATTTGTTTATTAAATGAAACTTTTTTCAAAGAGACAAGCAACTTTAATGTTCCAGGTTTTGACATTATAAAACAAAATGGTCCCAAAGGCCATGGAGGTGTAGCTATCTTGATCAAAAATACATTTAAATTCAAAGTAGTTCAGACTATGTACTATGACTTTATGCAAACAGCTGCAGTCACTGTTCAAACTAATATGGGAACTTTATCTATACTATGTGTTTATAGTCCCCCTAGAGGTGGCCGATTTAAAACTAGGAAACTGAAGCAAATAATTTACAAATTACCCAAACCAATCATGCTATCAGGTGACCTAAATGCACATCATGTTGCATTCGGCTGTCTATCAACCAATTCCAGAGGTAGTGATATATATAACTTGCTAGATGAATGTGATTTGTGTATTCTTAATACTGGATCCCTAACAACTGTAGGAACAGCTCATCATAATCCTTCAGCTATAGACATATCATGCATCAGTCCCAATGTAGCTCCACTTTGTGAATGGAAAGTACATGATGATCCTATGGGAAGTTATCATTTCCCCACTATAATAAATATTCAGGTGTCTATTGAAAAATATGTGACAACTCCTTCCTCTGAACGTTTCATATATAGCAGAGCAAACTGGACCCAGTATCATTCTGAAAGTAAGCACATATTCAACAATTTAAATTTTGATTCTGAAAACTCCCAAAATATATATAACAACTTTTGTGATATTCTTAATAATTTAAAGCTTAAATGTATACCAAAAAAAGTTAATAAAACTCCATTTAAAATGAAAAAGCCAGTTCCTTGGTGGGATAATGAATGCTCTACAGCAGTTAACAATAGTAAATCTGCTCTCAAACACTATAGATTGTACCCCACAGTAGAAAACTACATTGAGTACAAAAAGACTAATGCAATTAAAAAGAGGTTAATTTCTGACAAAAAGAAACAATCTTGGACAAAATTGTGTGATTCATTTAACAGATACACACCTGTAAGCATGATTTGGAACTACATTCGCAGATTCAAACGCATAACATGTAGGAAAGCTTCAAAAAATGATGAGTGGATTCCCTCATTCCTTGACAAATATGCACCTATCTCTCCTCCTGAAAAAGAAATAGATACAGCTAAATTAAATGAAATTTTCAAACTGACTGGAAACACAAATAGTTGCTTTCTCTCTGAACCATTTACTATGAATGAATTTAAAATGGCTCTTAAACCTAGAAAAGACACTAAGCCAGGTCTTGATGACATAACCTATAAATTAATTCAGAACCTTCATCCTAGAGCTCAGAGTATTTTGTTAAAAATATATAACCTGTTATGGTTATCAGAAACCATACCCGAAAGTTGGAAAACACAATGTGTAATTCCAATACTCAAACCTGACAAAGATGTTAATGATTGTAATTCTTACAGGCCAATATCACTTTCTTCATGTATGGGTAAACTTTTTGAATCCATGTTAAAATTTAGATTAGAATATTATAGTGAAAGAAATAACATTTTACCTGAACAGCAGTTTGGTTTCCGTAGAGGCAAAAGTGCCCATGATAGCTTCATGTCTCTCATTTCAGATATTAAAAAATCCTTTCATAACCATTCATATACAGCTTGTGCATTTCTCGATGTTAATGGTGCATTTGATAATGTTAATCCCTCACTATTGATTGAAATTCTCAGTAATTTAGGCATACCAGGCAAAGTTTGCAAATGGATATTCACATTTTTATACAACAGAACTATGTTTGTCAGATTTAATAACATTTTGCATGGACCAAGAACAGTATGCAAGGGAACAATGCAAGGTTCCACAATTTCTCCTTTATTATTTAACTTGTATACATCACAAATTAATAAATATTTGACAGATACTTCTGTAAAATGTTTGTTGTTTGCTGATGATATTGTTGTGTATACCTACTATAAATAAAAATGTAAATAGTGCTGTTAGACTTTTGAACAATGGATTAACTCAAATTCATAAATTTTATAGTGACCTTAAACTAGATATTAATGTTAATAAGAGTGGTACTATACTTTTTAGCAAAAAAGATTGTTATCAAAACGAGATTGCTCCAATTAAATACAACTGTAATCCATTAAGTTGATTTTCAGAAAAGAAATTTCTAGGGATATATTTAGATACAAAATTAAAATTTGATAAACACATCAATTATATTATTAAAAATGCATCTAAGGGACTTAATATTTTACGATCTTTGGCTGGTGTTCATTGGGGATCAGATCCAAAAGTACTATCGATGCTATATAAAAGTATTGTTAGAAGTCACTTTGATTACAGCTGTTTGGCATATATGAACACTAATGTTTGTCAACTTAGAAAGTTGGATGTTATTCAGAACAAAGCTTTAAGAATAATAACAGGAGCTATGTGCTCCACTCCAATAAATGCTATGGAATCAGAAACTGGTATAATTCCACTCAAACTAAGACGTTTACAAATTGCTAACAACTTCAGTACCAAATTGTTGGCTACTAACAATATTTTTGTTTTAAATAGAATTTTACCTAATGAAGACCTTCCTCAAAGTCTGTTAAATAATATACAAATCACAGCAGAACAACTGTTATCTGAACATATCCCAGAAATTTTAACCATAACCCTAAATTTAAAAACCTTATTTAAAAATATGTACATATCACATACTTTACCCATATATAATGTTGATTTTAAATGTTATACAGATAATTTAATGTTTGTTGATACAGAGAGCATTAACAATCAATTTGAGTTCTCACAATATGTAAATAGTCAACCTAATACCTATAAATTGTACACAGATGATTCTAAAGACACCAATAAAGTCACTGCAGCATACTATGACCCACAAGTAAAACAAACTAAATGCTTTAACTTGGATCCACAATGTTCAATATTTACAGCTGAATGTTATGCAATTTATAGAGCATTGATATATGTAAATAGTGTAAATAGTTCTGAATTTTTAGTGATTTCGGATAGCAAAAGTTGTTTATTATCTCTAAGTAATATTTCCATTAAATATAAGTCAAATTATATTTTGTTTAACATAAGAAAAGCAATACTTGTATTACATAGTAAAGGCAAAAATGTTAGATTTAAATGGGTCCCTTCGCACAGCAATATCACTGGTAATGAAGTTGTGGATAAGGCCACTCGAGGAATTTATGATGAAGATCACACCATGCTGTTAAAAGTTCCTTTCACTGATTATCACGAACAACTGGAAAAAACAATGAAAACATTATGGCACAAAT
The DNA here is from genome assembly GCA_944452665.1 of Stenoptilia bipunctidactyla. Taxonomy (NCBI): domain Eukaryota; kingdom Metazoa; phylum Arthropoda; class Insecta; order Lepidoptera; family Pterophoridae; genus Stenoptilia; species Stenoptilia bipunctidactyla. The sequence continues at coordinate 50,360,999 of OX101721.1, read as the reverse complement.
ATTGGAAAATTATAAGTAAAAATAAAGGAAAATGGTACAGTAAAATTCAAGACACCCCGCCGCACATACCTTGGTATCATAAAAATAAAGATGCAAATTGCAGAAATTTCATCACAACCATTAATCGCCTTAGATTCGGCCATTGTAGAACTCCAGCTCATTTAGCAAGACTTAAGATAATTCCTGAATCAGAAAGAAATTGCAAACATTGTACAAGTGGTGAGATCTTTGACCTCGAACATATGATCATGAAATGTCAAAAATTTAATATACAGCGATTGACATTGGCGTCTGAGTTACAAGAAGTTTCAAGTGATGAAGTGCCGCTACAAATACAAGAACTTTTAGCTAAACCAATATTTTTCAAAAGTTTATATAAATTTATAGTTAACAGTGTTGAGAAAATTTAATTAATGTTATTTTATACATAAGATAGGGTTAAGGACCTGTATCCATGCCGTTAATAAATTTATTAAAAAAATCAACTATCATAGATTTGTGTCTGTGTGCGTGATGTGTGAACGTACACGAAAGTGATCATGCCCTGAGTCAGCCTCAGCGCGCGCGCGCACCTAGTGTTCATTCGGTGATCGCTGCATATTGCGTGGAGATTGCGTATGTGTGCGTGTGGCCAATAGTGAGTGATTCGCAGAGCGAGAAGGATGTTGTTGAAAAGGGAAACACTCACGGATTTCTAACACCCAGTTGCAGAAACGAGTTTTACCTTTTTAAAGTTACTTTAAAAACGAATGCTTCATTAAATTAATGCACAATAGTATTTTAAAGGTGGTTTTTAAAGCTCCATTAAATTTAACTAATGAAATGTCAAACGACGACTTTACTGCACTGTTTTGTTTTGGGTTGCACAAATCGTCATTAGCATGTAATGTCACTTTAGTTGACGTTTTGTAGGTTAGAAATGGCATCTCTCTCAGGCATTAGTTACTAGGCTTCAAATTGACGGTCAAGTTATTTAATAAGCAGCTGCACTATCATACGGGTTTGGTAATGGTTCCACCTGGTCTTATATGACTGCTAGAAATTTAGTTTCCGATTAATACAATAATAAATTATGGCGTATTTTTTTCAACTACGGGTCCCATCTGCACAATGATACTTGAAGATCAAAAGTGTTAATGCCGAATGGTATTCTACCATTTGTTTACCCAGGGTGCTAGAAAAAGTTCACCAAAGATGACTAAAAAGCCGCGTTCTCATAAATCATGACAACGCTTCTTAATTTTCAGATCATTCGCCTACAAAACAAATCCGAAAAAGTAGAACCCGTCGCCCATTCTGCGCATAGCCCCGACCTAGCACCCTGCGATTTCTGTATTTTCCCCAAAATCTAAGAAATGATGAGAGGTTTCACTTTTACCAAATCCGAAGAGGCAGTGATAGCGATCCATCAGCACGTAGAAAACATGCATTCAGATCTGTAGTCCTCCTGTTTTAAAAAATGGTAATAATAATACTTTTTTTACCTATAACATGTTGTTTTTTTTTAAGTTACGCAAAACTTTTAGTGTGATCCAGCCGGGTGCAACTAAAAGGGGGATTGATTGAAATTTTGCAATAGACAGTAGCGCTGTTAGCGTTCATTGCTATACAACTTTTGAGTTTATATTTACATATGACTTCAACAGATGGCGTAACTATCGGGATATATTGATCACCTTTTATAAATATTTTATAATTATCATTTATTATTACAAAATAAATATCATATAATCTGCCATAATAGTTACTATAAAAATGTGTTATCGATCAATAGCACTATTTATCTGTGACTATTGATAGTCTCAATCAGGTAGAAATGATTGATTGACTGACTTTATGCCATTTTGAATGAGTAGTTGTCGTTTGTTTGTTGTCGTTGTTGTAAGAGTGAGTTTTCGAGGCGTTTCTGTTTTTATTTTGCGATCTATCACGTTTTCCTTTTCTAAATTGAAAATGAAGAATGAAATGAAAATGAAATGAAATGAAAATGAAGAATACAAAACAAAACAAAAATTTTTTGTACTCTTCATTGTGATCTGTATTTCCCTACCCTTAATATAAGCTACGAGATTAGTGTACGTATAATTGTGTAGGTATAGGTATATATGTAGGTATTAATCGACAACGCCATCTAGCATCCATTGTCACATTACTTTTTAGCTTTGAACGTCGCGATGCGTATCTATACCCGTTATATATTTTTAGCATCGGAAGCAGGAATAAAATAAAAAAAAAGAACAACTTTTATAAACTTAAATTACGCATCTAACAGATACGTCTGCCAAGCCAGGAAGACTAGGTTGCTGGTCTTGAAGGGCATTGCCATTGGTTCTCGCAGTTCTCCATTGTTGAACAGCAAACCAAACGCCCGTCTCGCGCTCATACGCGCGCAAGAACCAAACGTTCCACTGAAACATAGATAACATTAAAAACTTTCGAGAGTAACTTACTTTCGAAAAATGCTGTGCAACTCTCGGGACACCACTCGCTCGTCCTACCTGACTTGTGCCCTAACGATTTACTACACATGTTAGGAACGCGTCTATGGGGCGAGGGCCCCGAGAGCTTTATCACGCTAAAAGCGTCCACGAGGCAGGGCCTCCACGCGTCAGAGACACGTCACGAGACAAGTCCAAGGCCTCACTCCATAAGTGAGTGGCATACACGAGAAGATCGCCGGTCGAGCGTCCGTTGCGGAAACCATATTGGCTATCGCTTAGGAGCTCGTTGGTCTCGAGGTATGCCAGGAGTCGATTATTCAATACACGTTCCATGACTTTGCAAAGTATGGAGGTGATTGAAATTGGTCGATAGTTGACAGGATCGGCACGGCTTCCCTTCTTCGGTATTGGCTGTACGTTAGTAAGCTTCCAGGACTTGGGGACCTTACCCGATTCCAATGAAAGTCGATAGAGGCGCGTCAAAACGGGAGACAACTCAGCTGCGCAGCGTTTTAGGACCACTGCAGGAATACCGTCTGGACCACTAGCTTTGTTCACGTCTAGGTGCAGCAAGCATTTAAGAACCTCCTTTTGGCGAATGTGAACGGTACCCATAGTAGGTCCGAACTGAGGTAATTGGGGTGGGATTTTTCCTTGGCAATCTAGACGAGAATTTTCCGCAAAGATACTAGCAAATAAATCTGCTTTCTCCTTAGCAGTGTGGGCCAGAGAACCATCGGGTTTCCTCAGTGGTGGCAGCGACGGGCGACAAAAGTTCGTTTCGACCGATTTGGCAAGGGACCAGAAAGCTTTACTTCCCGAAGGGTATGCTGCTATTCTGTTTCCGATACGGCCTATGTGGGCAAAACGAGCTCTTTTGATCACCTTTTTGCAGGACTTGGCGGCAGCGTTGTATCTTTTCTTAAGTTCATGCGAATCCAGGGCTTTGCTTCTGCGAGCATTTGCCCAGGCTTTGTATGCTTCCCGCTGTCGCTTTTCAGCGGCAAGGTGACGTAATAACACCTGTTATTACGTCACTGTTTTTAAGGTTCATAATTTCACGACAAAAATTAACACCTGTAGTATTCCTAGAATTCGAACGTTCTTTAGCAAAACAATCAGTTTCTAAATGACCTACTCTTTTTTTTTACAAAAGGCACAACTTTTTATTTGCGGTCCCGACGATAACAAGTTTTTATCGCTATATTGTGTCCGCGAACACTTCGGACAATCGACACTTTTATGCCCGAACTGACTACACTGATAGCATTTAACTTTTGAGCTACTTGAATCAAAATTTCGTTTGTTGTAAAGCTACGGATACACGACGACACCTGACACTTGACACTCAGTGTATACACCGAGTGTCCGTGTGTGTCATGTGCCGCGACACTCAGTTGCAGCTCTAGGGGCGCTCTAGCTTGGTGTCGCTCTAGCTGCCGTGTGGACGCGACGAGCGCAGTGTCTGAGACCAGTGTCGCGGTTTTCGGTCGTGCGCGAAACTTTTAGCTAGAGCAAAATTGCGGCGGCACGCGCGTGCATTTTAAATTTGTAATATCTTCGGAAATATTCACTTAAATTACATGCTGTAAAAAGCATATTGATCTATAATAAATGCACAATTTATTAAAGGTACTTAATTGGATAAGAATGAATGCTGTATTATTTAAAATCACTTCGTAAATAACCATTTTTTAGTAAAGGATAAAATGGTTATGGTGGGTTATCCTTAAGAGATAGACATATACCATCGCGAGCTTTTTTGTTCAACTTTTTAAGGTGGACAATACTGTAGTACATCATTTTCTCGTAGGGTTCAGCCAGCGTCTGCAATATAAGCGCAAAAGAACGTGCTTCTTTACGACATCACATTAGAAACATCTAATATCAGTGTTTCTCTACTATATTATGCATGTATTAAACATAATAACCTTCCTTAAGAATCAGTCTATCCATTAAAAAAAACCGCATCAAAATCCGTTACCTATTTTTAAAGATCTAAGCATACATAGGGACAGATATCTACGGGTCCAATTGATATCCTCCTTTTTAAAAGTCGGTTAATAAGAACTATGCAAACGATATATAAATGCAAACGATATTTTGACCAGGTTCGATTCCCGGTTATGTAAAATTAATAGTAGATATTCATTTCTTAATTTTAACTAAGTCCGTAAATATCGATTCATGGCGATGGAATGTCTGACACTGAATTGCGCATCGCTCCGTGTAGACGGCCAATACACTTCGACCGCGACACTCGATCTCAGAACTATATAGTGTCGACACTAAAAATTGCTCACCGTGTGGACGCGTCTGACAGTTGTGTCGACACAAGTGTCGGTGTCAGTGTCACCGTGTATCGGTACTACAACGGGGGATCGTGAGAAGTTAAAGATTTAGTTATCAATAAATTATGTTTATTGATCGAAATAGCACTTTTTTATACAGAAACAATAAAACGGTTAACACTTGGAATACTTTTATTTAAATATGGTGGAGCGGTACGATTAGCGGATTATAGAATTCAGAGATTTTTCTCCGAAATAAACATTGATCAGCCCTTTCTGAAGGTTGGGGCGAGACTCTCTAACAAAACTAAAGCGTTTTTCGTCAGAACGAAAATATTTCAAATTTAAATAAAAACATGACATACTGTCAGTTCGCGCCATAGCCGCCTTTATTTCTCAATATAAGGCGCGCTCAAGCCCTCACGTTTAAATTTATTTAATCCGATGAAGTCGGTTAAATAAATTTTAGTTACATAGTCACCTTAATTCTACGGTTGGAATCTACCTATTTTGGGAATATACAGTTTGTACGGGGGTACTCATAGATGAGCCCCCTACCGCTAGAGTTTCAAGTGCGACCGTTTCAACTTAATAATCAAACTATCATACAGTCAACTCAAATCTCTGTCAGTAGAGCCTTGCCTAAAAAAAACAAAAAAATAAGACAAGATCCCGTCTAGCTAAGCTTTAATCAAAAAACGTCGTTACAATATTATCGACGTTGTAAAGTGAATTCAGATTGACTCTACAGTCCAAAATACAATAAAGTGACAAACGCTAGAATATCATACAAGCTATAGATAGATACAAAACAAAAGACTTAATCGGGGTTGTAAGAATACAAAATGGATCAACCTGGGCGGAATGACATTGGCCAGTATCCATTATATCATATGTTGTGGAGGTCTGTCGAATCCACCTATATCAAAGTGAGACATATGAATTACAATAATCACAAGTTAGACCAAATATTTACCTACCAAAATGAGATTTTACCTGCCTACACTAACTTCGCGGTGGACTTACCTACAAGAAGTTCGTTATCGCATAGAACCTAATGTTCTGATAGATAACTTCATCCCGCACTCGTAACTACATGCGAATCTCCGCCGTATAGCCGAAACAGCTATCACCCTCTCTCTGATGGAGATTCAATGGGCGTGGCCTTGACCCCTCGTGTAATCACTTGAACGAGACATAGCCTTTATAAGAAAATTTTTTCGTAGGGCTTCGGTAATACTGATTAGTGTCAAAGACCAAAAATCAAAATACGTGATAGATAGTTGATAGATAGTTATACCGCCCCTTTAAGGAAATTTTCTTATAAAAAAAACTTTAAGGAAAAATAAAACACTTATAAACTAAAAGTTAAATGAATACAATATCCTACCCATCTTATTATAATAAAAAAAAATATTAAAATTATCGGCTTGGATCTTCATCGGCAGGTCTTGCACGATGAATCGGTCCAACCGCCAGAGGAGTCTCCTCATCAGGAGTCGCGACATCTTTGTTGGTGTCAGCGGTCTCGCATGATGAGGCGCTCCCAATTATTACATGAAAAAAAATCATTAGCATTATCCTCCAAATATTTCATTAATAGTCCAACGAAATTCTAATCGTTGCATACAATCTAAATAAATGGAATGAGATAATATTCTACTTACTATAATACACATAACATTTAAATTACTTTGACCTCAAAAGTAAAATCAACATTTGATCTCAAATTACATTTATCGGAACACCCTTTATCATACAAATGTTAAATTGAAATTTTTATAATATTTTTTTTTTTTAGATATAAACTATCATTAATCAATAGATAAAAATAATCAGAATCATATTAATTTAAAAAAAAAATCTTAAAAGATTTATATCTGCAAAATTACCTAAATTGAAACGGTTTCAATCTATTAACATGCACAATCATTTCTTGGTTATTTTGAATTCGTTTTACCAAATAACTGTCACGTCCTATATATCTACATACACGAAATAGACCTTTATACGGTCGACTAAGTTTATTACTTCTACCAGTCATCCGTTTTGGATTATGTAATAAAACAAATTGTCCTACTCGAAGTTTTACGATTGAAGCCTTCTTATCATAATTACGTTTTTGTATTAGACAAGCTTTCCTCAAATTTTCTCTAGCTTTATTAATCGCATTTACATATGCATTTCTTTTCCTGTGCGCGCTTACGTCACTATCAGGATTTAACCTCTCGTCTGACGGAATTTCGGGTTCTCTACCATAAATTAAATAATACGGAGAAAATTTGGTAGAAACTTGAATAGAACAATTATATGCATAAACCACAAAAGGTAAAATTCTACACCAATCCCTTTGGTTTGAATTTACATACTTCGATAATGAATATGAAATAGTTTGATTTAATTTCTCTACCAAACCTAAGGTTAGATGGTGCATAGTGGTAGCCAGGGACTGTGTTATACCGTACTGATGTGAATATAGAACCTCTATCAGTTAATATTTCGCGGACCATTCCGAATTTTGTAATAATTTCATTTATTACAAAATCATGCACTATTTGTGCAGTTACTCGTGGCACTGGTTTGCAAATGGCATACTTCGTAAAACACTCGATGCATACTATCACATATTTAGTACCTTCCGACGAACGATTAAACGGTCCTAGTATATCCATCTCGTTTCTATCAAATAAACGCCCTATTATCATTGGACGTAAAGGAACCACTTTCTTATACGTTTTCTTCCCTTGGCACGGTATACAACCCTTTCTATACTTTTCAACTTCTTTCGTCACATTAGGCATAAAGTAACGTGCTTTAAATTTTGCTAGCGTTTTCATTATTCCGAAATGACCACCTGTTCGTACGTTATCATGTAATTCACACGTCACTTCAATAAACAAACACTTAGGTAACACAATTAATTTTTTTCTTACGTTGTTATCTATTACACATTTATATAAAATTCCATTTTCGACAACGAAACCTTTATATCCATTATTTCTTCTCGCCGACACTAATCTATACCATTTTTGGCAAAATTCGTCTTCATTTTGGCGTTGCGCTATATTCATTACATCTAAGAAAAAAACCTGAAGACCGTCGTCTACTCCTTCCTTTGAATTCACTTCTTCTTCGCTCAAAGGATTCCTACTTAGGAAATCTGCTATTACATTCTGCCTTCCTGAGCAATGTACGATTTCGAAGTCATGCGCTTGGATCGCTAAGGCCCATCTTGCTAATCTGCCAGACATGTCTTTTCTTGTCTTTAACCAACATAGTGCTTTATGGTCAGTGACTATCTGAAATTTTAGTCCCCACAAATAATGCTTGAAATAGTTCAGTGCCCACACTAAACTCAGACATTCCTTCTCCGTAATTGAATATTTCTTTTCTGCGTCGGTTAACTTCCGTGATGCAAAACATATAGGTAACATTTCTTCTCGCTGCCCTTGCATTAGGCATGCTCCAGCTGCCAAATCACTTGCGTCCACGTACAATCTTGTACATGTTTCCTTATCGTTATTAAAATGCCGTAATAACGGAGGGTTAATCATTAAGGAAATTATTTCCTCGAATGATTTCTGTTGGGTTTCACCCCAAACAAACCTCGTATTCTTTTTTAACAAATTTGTTAGCAGAAGGGTCAATGAAGAGAAATCTTTTATAAACTTTCTGTAATAAGAAAATAATCCAAGAATCGATTTTAACTCTTTTACGTTCTTTGGTATTTTAACCTTCTTTACTTTTTCGATATTTTTGGGGTCAGGCAGTATACCTTTTCCAGAGATGGTATGTCCCAAAACGGTGATTTCTTTGAAACCAAAACTACATTTAGAGGGTTTAAGCGTAAGGTTCGCCGCAATTAAACGTTGAAAAACTCTTTTGAGAGCATCTAAAAAATCATTAAACGTCTTTCCGTAGACAATGATATTGTCTATAAAAACGATTACGTTATTATATTTAAGGCCAGCTAACACTTCGTCCATGGTTCTTTGGAAAAATGCTCCGCTAGTTTTCAATCCAAAAGTTAAGACATTAAATTCGTATAAACCTGACGGGGTAACGAATGCCGTCTTATGTTTATCCTTTTCCAAAATTTCCAATTGCCAATAAGCTGAATTTAAGTCTAAATCGGCATAATAATTAGCGCCGTTCAATTGTGAAATCACATCTTCAATTATAGGTAGTGGGTAAGAGTCACTAACCACCTTCTTATTTAATTTCCTATAATCTACGCAAAATCTCCAACTATTATCTGGTTTTTTTACTAAAACCACAGGTGACGCATATGGACTTCGTGACTTACGGATAACATTACATTCGAGCATCTCCGCAACTTGATCGCGAATGATGTTATGTTGCTCATTTGATATTAGATAAGGCGCTCTGTGTACCGGAACTTCATCAACTGTATCAATCGTCACTTTAGTTAGATTGCATTTACCTAGGCTTTTTTTATCTAACGCGAAGGCTTTCTGATATTTATTTATCATCTCTAATAAGTCATTATGTTCCGATTCTAATAAAGTTGGGGACAAATTAAAGTCATTTTTATTGTTATTGGCTACCACCATGTTCCATAACCTATCTTCATTCGAATCTACTAAATTCGAAAAATATAAATATTCCTCTTTACCTAGTCGTTGGGTAACCTGTATAATATCTAAAGTATTTTGAAAATTATTAATAACATTACACTCGTTAGAAACAGAGATAAAATTACATACAACTTTACTTAAATGGACACAGTTGTTTTGAAAGTCTATTATAGCACCAAACTTTTGAAGAAAGTCTTGCCCGAGGACTAAGTCTCTTTCTATATTGGGGACCACGAAACAATCTTGCATAAATATCATCTGTTCGATAAGTAGACAAGTTGTGACTTTCCCAGAGGCGTTCATTCTATTTCCATTAATTGCTCTGACTATAATCCCATCAGCGTTATGTGTTGTTAAATTGAGTTTTACACATAGTTGCTCAGAAATTACGGAAATTGATGCACCTGTGTCAATTAAAGCACAAATTTCTAAATAAGCTAATTTTAATTTAATTAATGGGCTAACCTTGTATGGAGTTTTTTTATTTTCGTCCGGCATCAGTGAAGACTCCATATTATTTACTGACGCCGGTTGGCGTTTGGGTGAGGTGCATCACCCGTATCATGTCGTCTGTTTCTGAAAGAATAAGGTTCGCGTTTATAAATGTTTGGGTTAACTCTTCCCCTGGCGTTCCCATTATTTCCTCCCATCGGTGTATAAAAACGGTCCCTTTTTTCCGCTGTCGATGCCGTTTGCATATTTTGCATTGGGGTACGTGGCGTAGGCTGGTCCACCGATGTCGAACCTGAATTAACGTGGATCGGTAGGTTGAGTTCCATCTCTGCTCCTCCCCCGAAGAGCTCCTGCATTTGCACTATCGTGTCTTTCAGATCTTTTTTATTTTCGTAGACTCTGGAGGCGAGTCTACATTTATTCGTATAGGATACATTTTTCAGGTAGTGTTTTACGAAAATACCGTCCGTGATGATCGGACCAGCTTTGTCTGCGCAGGCATCTAGGGCATAATAAAAGGTGACGAGGTCTTCCCCTGCTTGCTGTTTCCTCAAATAAAATTCTGCCACGTAGTCAACGTCTTTAGAAAATTCTGCAATAAATTTTTCTTTTAATTCCTCGAAGCTCTGGCACGAATCGATGACGGACCTGTAGAAATGTAGGGCCGGGCCCTCTAAATACGTTTGCATGACGATCTTCTTCGCCGCATCATCATATCGGTTCACGACGGCGATAAGATTATATTGATTAAAAAACTCGGAAACGCATTACAACCTTATGACCGCTAAATTTCTCCATGTTCAGTGCTTTCCTTTTTGGTCTCTTTTACCAATTATTGGGCGTTACTGCTTGGCTGCGAGAGATGTACGTTTCTTTACTCTTCTTGTTGCCCTTCCTTGGGCGAATTCTTCCTTCACTCGGTAGGGGTCTTTTGTCAAAACAAGAATAATATTATTCGGCCCTACCTAAAACTACCCGGCGCCTCCACCATACAACGGGGGATCGTGAGAAGTTAAAGATTTAGTTATCAATAAATTATGTTTATTGATCGAAATAGCACTTTTTTATACAGAAACAATAAAACGGTTAACACTTGGAATACTTTTATTTAAATATGGTGGAGCGGTACGATTCGCGGATTATAGAATTCAGAGATTTTTCTCCAAAATAAACATTGATCAGCCCTTTCTGAAGGTTGGGGCGAGACTCTCTAACAAAACTAAAGCGTTTTTCGTCAGAACGAAAATATTTCAAATTAAAATAAAAACATGACATACTGTCAGTTCGCGCCATAGCCGCCTTTATTTCTCAATATAAGGCGCGCTCAAGCAGTATGTTACGGTACCTTAAGGATAATAATTAAATTGACTATTAGCATAAGGAACTATTCTTTGTACGATTCAAATTCGGTTTAACAAAATTTGACAAAAACTCCACAACTTCCAGGCGTCACTCCGGAATTCATGGCAACAGCGCGACTTTGAGGATCAGCAATGCCTCCCACAATGATACCTGTAAGCAATTCGTTACTGAGCCCAGCCACTACTCTGAGCCCCAAAAGAGATTCACGCGCGTACTCCGCATAAGTGGAGTATTTGACAGATTCTGCACACATCACATCATATAGAATGTTCGCGACGTCTATATTACGTGGGCACAATGCCTTGAGTTCTAACTTGAACGCAGACCAAGTACGGAGGGTACTTGTTCATTGGCTCAGCCAGGTGCGAGCTTCGCCTTTTAGACAGTTTCCAACGCAAGCAAGACACTCCATATCGTCCCAACGGTTTACACTTCGCGCTTTATCCACTTCACTAAGCCACGTATCGACGTCATGAACACTGGGATCAAAATCAGACACAAAATATTGGTTTGATCTCACCGGGACACAATTTATGGCTGCCAGCAGGCGCTCTGCAGCGTTTGTAACCAAGGACTCCTCTTCTTTTTGCGGCGTACTTGGCGGTGCTGTGAGGGATGAGGTCGTGACGGTGAGTGTACGCCACTCCGACCACTATTGATACTACCCTCGATAGCGTTTAATCGCGTCACTATAGAGCCTTACGCGTTCATGACGGAACCTTCGCGAGACCGAGACCCTGATTTGTGGGTACGACGACGGTATCGCGAGCGAGTTGTATGATGGGATCGGCGCGATTTGCTTCTGTTACGAGATCGCCTAGCCTCTCGGTGGTGCGACTCCTTTGTTCTGCTACGCGAACGAGACGGTCGCGGCATGGTTTAAATTAACGGCTGTTTTTCGGCTTTTTATCACGTGTGGGCAATGAATTACGAATCCCACTTCTGATTTTAGCATCGGAAGTAGGAATAAAATAAAAAAAAGAACAACTTTTACAAACTTAAATTATTTACTTCAAAAATAATCAAATAACCTCTAAAATACAATAATTCACAAACAGCCATTAATTTAAATCACATATCATCAAACACATTATGAATCACTTTGAAATTACAAGTAAAGGACTTACTGCAAATCGCACCGACCACCAACAACCTTACAGCTCGAGAGACAACGAACAAAATACCCGTGGCGTGGTGCGCGCGCGCTATTTATGCAGGTTGTTGGGCGGTCGCTGCGACTCACAACATAACTAAGTTGTTTTCTGCTTATAATATGTATTATCTATGGTGTGATCTAAGTATGTAAGCATTATATTAGCAAAGAATCACAAAATATCAATTTTAGCACTTCATATTATGTTAGTTTGTGCCGCCTGCTGCTACTATTTTGTATTAAAAGTATTATTTTGTAAATGCTCTTATAGTCTGATGTGCTTAATTTGTGCTTTTAGTTGAAAATTACTATATTCTGCTGTCGGGTTTAAAGTTTACGTAATTACTTTTTTATTAGTATTTTTAAATTGAAAAATAAAACTGTTTTTTTTTGCTAGCTGTATCATCTGTCAACGTTAGTACAGGCCGCCATTTAAGATTCCTTTTTTTATTGAACCAAGTTATAGTAATGCCTGTTTATTTATTTCGAGAAATTCTGGTGAAAAATGAAGTACCTACTTTTATTACATAATTATGATCAGAATCGAGTTCAGAGTGCTCTCCTTCAGTATCCAAAATTTATCTCCAGTCACCCTGTACATTAATATAACTTCACGAATGTGTATAATTCACTGATGTTGCTTAGTTTACTTTTTTATGAAAAAAAATTAAACCTAATTTTGACTTAGTTTTCTGATTACAATAATGTTGTAAACAAAATAATTTGAGGACATGTGGAGACACTTTTATTTTTGAAATACATATCTTATGTTTACATTTCTTTGAAACTTTGTCAACGTATATTTATGCTCGCAACTCGGCTGTCCAATATCAAAACCTAGTAAGAGTAAAAAAGTTAAAAATGTTTTTTTGGCTTAAATGGTCTTCTAAGGTAAATCCCTACATAATTCAAAAACATATTTGTCGCTAAGACGTTTAGTTTTTAAGATATAAGACGACCAAAACCTAGTAAGAGTAAAAAAAAATCGAGATTGCAACTTCATAACCTAGCAAACAAAAAAACAATTTCAAAAACCAAGTAAGTCACGCTTCTTACTAGGTTTTTGAACTTGTGATTTGATTTGCTGGGTTTTGAAATGGTAAATCGATGATTTTATAGTAATTCAAATTTAGCAAGGCATTCATTTTAACGCCTTACTGGGTTACCTTATTAAAGCTTGACATGACAGAACTCGCGCAGACGCTTACGCGGCGTCACTTTGGTGTGTAATATACTCGTGTTCCGTAAGTTTATTTCGTTAAAACAAGATTTTTGCAAAATGAAGAGGTGTTTTAGTAATAGGACAGAATTAATAATGAGTGCCGTATCTGGAAAAAGGAAGCCAGTCAGAAGTAAGTATTACCTACTTAACCTATAAGGTTACCTACTTTATTTAATTCCCTGGGAATGTAAATTGATTTTTGTTTAATGTGTGTTCGTAAAGTTACTTTATGATTTAATAATGTAGTGTTTTGATATTGTAATATAGTTAATGGAATGTTTTGATATTGTAATGTTTTGATAATTTTCTCTCATTTTGGGAAACTTGATACTAGTTTATTTCTTGGTAATAGTAGATCAATTCAGCACGGTGGGGCGACGGTTTTTTAGTTGCTTTATATGTTGTGACACTGGCACTGCTACCGGGCTATATGGATCTTAATTCTGGATGTTTTTTAAATGCTGCTTAAAATATTTTATTTCAGTGAAAATAATGCATCTGCTTCTAACAATTGCCAGACTTCTTTGCTAACTGAACTTGCACCTATTTCTATTACAAGCACTCAAGTTCATTCTACTAACATTTCTGAATTTGACCAAAACACTGATTGCCTTATTGAACTACAGCCATCCACGTCAAAATCGAACGAAATTTTCTATGAAGAAGCCAATAATTCATTTGATTTAATTAACTTAAGTGATTTAGATGATTCTGTGGCTGATGAGGACTATTTTCCTTCTGATCCAGACGACAATAGCTCGAGCTCCGATGACAATCAACAAACATCACTTTCTTTGAGACATTATCAGCTCTTCTCACAAAGAACTCAATTCGAAACCCATGTGATTGATTACCATGATAATACCAATACAGGCCCAAAACCCACAGCCAACATTCCAGGTCCAAAACCCACAAGCAACAATCCAACACCAATACTTACCGACGAGTTAATTTCCGAAACAGCAAATTTACGACCAAATGATAAAAAGGACAGTCATTACAACATTTTTGTTGCCAATTACCCCGGGCCAGTTTTTATAAACGAAGACGAGGCACAAAAAAGTTTTTCAAAGCACAGTAAACGGTCATTAAAGCAAAGATCTAAGCACCCAATCATAATAAATAGTTGCAAAGGCAAATATGGCCGTAAATGCATGTCGTTTACCCTTGGTGAAAGAATCGAAATTTGGATGCGTTTTTGGGACCTTGATTTTCCATCACGACGAAGCTTGCTTAATAATTGCATTCAAATAACCGGTGTTAAGAAGCGCAAAACGGAGGTAAATACTGACCGAAAGGGTATCAAAAAAGAGTCAAGATTTTACTATTTTCCTGAAAATGGTCGCCATACCGATGCAAACGTTCCAGTATGTCGTAAGTTCTTTCTTGATACTTTAGGATATGCTACTGACGCTGTTATAACCGAACTTAGTAAAGCCCTGAAGAATGATCAGTTATTAGGAAAGGTTACGAGAGATTTTAGAGGAGGAAAAAGAAAACAGGCTCCTACATTGATAATGGAGCAGCATATTAACAGTTATCAACCGGTTGTGAGTCACTACCGAAGAAAAAATGCCCCAAATATTAAATATCTGCCACGAAC
This sequence comes from Stenoptilia bipunctidactyla, assembly GCA_944452665.1. Lineage (NCBI taxonomy): Eukaryota > Metazoa > Arthropoda > Insecta > Lepidoptera > Pterophoridae > Stenoptilia > Stenoptilia bipunctidactyla. The sequence goes on along the minus strand of OX101721.1, from coordinate 50,345,876 downwards.
GCTTACACTCAATGCAATGTATGCCGATTTTAAAAACAAACATCCAGATATTCGTTGTAGTGTAGAAGTTTACCGGCAAACAATAAAAAAAAATAACATTTCATTTCATATGCCAAAAGGCGATAAATGTGGAGATTGTGCTTATTACGAAGAAGAAGAAAAAAAATATTTAAATGAAAATATTGAAGTTCCTGAAGATTTTAAAATGAAGCGAAATGCGCACAAGGAAAAAGCTAATCAGGCTATTGAAAGATACAGGATTGATGCATTAAAAGGTAACGAAACACACATAAAATACTACGCTATGGACTTGCAAAAGGTTATATTACTTCCTGACATGCCTCAGCATAAAGACGCATTTTTTTTGAGCCATTTAATTGTATTTAATCTGACCTTTGCACCCCTTGAGAAAAAATCAAATGATCCTTCATTGTGTGTGCTGTGGCATGAAGCAATTGCTGGTCGTGATGCAAGCAATATAGTGAATGCTATTAAAGCTGTTTTTGATGATCAGAGAGATGTGCGTCACTTTCATCTATGGGCCGATAATTGCACAGCACAAAATAAGAACTGGACGTTATTTACGGCTCTGGTCATGATAGTCAACTCACGAGAAAACGAAATCGATTCAGTCACAATAAGCTATTTAACTAAAGGGCACACTCATATGGCTGCGGATGCCGTCCATGCTAACATTGAGCAAAAAATGAAGCGCCAAAGAGGCATATACGACTTCTCTGATTTCAAAGACTGTGTATTCAGATCAAGAAAACACATTAAAATCATTGATGTTGATGTAGGTAATTGTAAAAATTGGCCAAAAAAAAAAAAAAAGTTGGTCGTGCCGGCCAACCACTTAAATCTTTTCAGCTCAAGACAGTTGTTCAGGTCAAATTTGTAAAAGGATCAAGAATTTTTTTTTGCAAGAATAGGCACGTATATAAATTTATTACGAAATAATAAATTAGTAACTACATAAGTAATATTATTATAGTTAATAGCATAATTGTCAAGTTTACTAAACCATTTTTATTTTTTCAGATTTGATGATGATTGGGAAGAAGTCGATTTCTTACTAAATAAATTCGACATTTATTGTCCACCTTCTTCTATGGAGGGACCTAGAGGAGTTAAAGAAGTAAAGAAATATGATATTATCAGCAAATTAGTTCCCCTCATGCCCGAATCTCGAAGATCGTTTTGGAATAACTTGCCAACGAATGATGAATCTGTAGACCTTTCGTTTGTGCCTTCTCAAATAGAAGAACAATAATTGATTAAGTATTCGTTTTAATGTATCTAATTGAAATTAAAGTTTTGATCTCAATAAACAAAATTTTCATTTAAAACCACTTTTTTAAGGGTAATAAAATTAATGTTTGTAATAAATAATGTTCTTGCTAGGTTTGGGTCTTGAAATATGAAAATAATAATTTTCGTTAAAACCATATCAAACCTAGCAATAGCTCTTACTAGGTTTTGATTTTGAAAATTTGTTTTTTGTTAGGTATCCTATATCAAAACAATGTATGTCTTTTAAAACATGCACCGTAGCTTTGAGAGAAATGAAATAAAGATAAAATAATGCTTACAAATTAATAGATTTCCTAAGTATAAGTTTGTAGAGAAAATGTTTCAACTTTAAAAGGGCTGACATCAAACATGTTTTTTTGCCGTCCTGTAAAGTTAAGCCAAATCCTCTTACTAGGTTTTGATATTGGACAGCCGAACTGCACAAAGTTAAATACTTGACGATTTTTTTTTGCAGAAGTTAATTGGAATACAATAGAATAAGTTATATGAGAATGAGGTTATTATTTTTAATATTCTAAAAAGTACTTAATATTTTCTACATTTGTTAGTTAGTTGACTGAGAATACTGTGGAACCGTCGAATTGGCTCACGATTTACTTAAGTGAATAATAAATGATTTGGTTAAGGTGCACAGATATGTCGTGACAGCAATAGTCTCGTCGTTATTTGAAATCATATCACCTTTATTACTTCAATTAAACTCAAGATTCTCTTAAACTCAACATTCTTTAAGCCATTAACAATTTTTTTTGTCCGCAGCTGGGCAGGGAACCACCTACTTCCATATTGAATGTTATGATTGTCCGGGGGACTACATTCACCCTTTCTTCCAAGTTGTTGGCATGCAACGCCTTACAACGGTAAGTAAGAAGTTGAGTAAAATATTATGTTTCAGAGATCACATGGAATTTGTATAAGAGACGCTGAAATTTTCTATCTTCCGGTTGGACTAGTATACGTACATAGTACATTTGACGAATATCAGCACTAATCGCAGTTTCAAAAAGTCTGAAATCAAGTTTAATTCAAAATAAATAATTTTGAAGATAAGGCCAACAAGTAACAAATTATTAAGTGAAACCCCGGAAGTAGTTACCTTTAACTACAATACCTTTACCTAAACTGCTTACCTTTCAAGTACCACACGCAATATAGTAGTACTCTTATCCGACCTAATTACACCGTGGTGAGGTAATACATATTGAGAATTTAAACTATCTAACGGGGACTTAGTAGCCCTTATTCAAATATTCCCTAAACACATTACCGTATTTTAACTTAAGAGGGTGTCAGCTTGGAACAGCTTCTGATTGTACTTATCCTTTTTTCGTCTTTGCTATTATTTTAGGCGCTTACGAAAAATATACAAGAAACTTAAAAATATTGTCTAGGGGGTGATAGGTATAGTTACACGATGATTTACTTTCCATCATAAAATAACCTTGAGAAAAATGTACAAAAATAAAATTTTAAATGCCTGGTAACCAAAAAATATTACAAATGTTTACTGAATATAATTTTTCTTGAAGAGATTTGTCTTTGGATTCTTCAGGGTTGTCTTAATTTATATTTTTTCAAACTATAGTCCTGTAACGATTAAATAAACATTTTGCTGAAATCTAAAATTTTGGCCAGCCACTCGCGGACACGCCGCGCCGCCCTCGTATGCTCAGTCATTGTCAGGCTTTTGCCAACGACGGGTCTATGTCAAATTTTCCCCGCCCGTTTTCGTACACAAAACGCAAAAATTTGTGATTTAATAACTTAAAAAAAAGCAAGGAGCATATGTAAAATTATAACAAAATACATACATATTATTCCCTTTCCTTGTAAAACCATGTAAATTAGCACCTTAATTTAAATCCGTGAAAGTAAATAAACTGAAATGAAATGGAAGGATGATAGATGGCGTCAATGCCGCTGTAAATATCGAGCTCCGTATAAATAATTCATAAAAATAGTGTATGTAGCGATCTAATCGCTTATGACTTGAAAGCGGTGTTAAAACGCTTCCGCTTATAACACGGGCAACCGCAAATCATGCCACCAGACCACCCAGGGCGCAGGAATTCTATTGTCCGGGCGATCGAGGGGAACGACGCGCGGAGAGGACCGAGCCAACAACTCCGATCGCCGGCGCAAGCTCCACATACCGGCTCGGGAAGCAGACCAACCAATACGCGATCTATTACGTTTCTCCAAGTCATTCCTAGTATTCTTATTTATTCTCATAGTATTGTATATAACCTATAGTCTATTTACTTTAACTTCTTTAGCTTGCTTATATATTTTATTTCGTGCCGTAATTTAACTTCGTTTTGTGCTTCTTTCTTTATCGCTGCTTAACTCCGTTTGCTGTGCGGATAATAACTTATATAATAACTTCAGTGCTTTAGTGTTTTAGTGTATTTATCTAGAATTAGAAAATATTGTAATATATATCGTGTAATAAATAGTTAATTGTGTTTTGCGTAATCGTGTTTAATTTATTTATTCTATAGTGTTCCGTGTATTTAATTTTAGCAATAGAGTAGAAACTTAGGTTATTCTTTTAGTTACTAGTTAGTCGTATCTTAGGTTAGCATAGGTTAGGTATATTAGGGAACCTAAGTTTATAGTGTACATAGGGATTAGTATAGGATTAGCTCGTTCATATATATATATTCGCGGTTAGGTATTTAGATTAGTTTAGTTTAGTTAGTAATTGATTTAGGCATATTTGAAGGTTGGTATCCCGGGTTCGATTCCCGGAGCTCGACCGGTATCCCACAATAGTTAGTGTCACCTATTTTTGGTTTAAAAGTACGAACAACTGTTAATAAGTGAGTGTTGCATCTTAGCAAATGTTATCAACACTATGGGATTAGTGAAAGTGTCTAAAAATAGTGAAAAGAAGTCAAGCCGAGTATCCTAACCAATCGACCTAATTATTTCAAGAATACGTTAATGAGTGCATTAATCAGTGAGTGACGTTACTTAACACTCGGGATATCAGGTTTTATATACATAAAGTGAAATAGAATCTGTGAATTTCATCTAAATAACTCTATTCCGTTATTATTATTATTTTATTTTTCTTTTCTCATAAAAGCGGGTGTCCACCAAACTTGATTATACTGTCACTACTCGGCAATAGATGGCGCTGCACATCTTTACTCAATTATAATAAACATAAAAAAATTGTTTCTTATGGTACTTGTGCAGCTTGTTTAAGAAAAATAGATACACAGGAATATTTGAAAAGCTATCTCTGTTTGAAAGTTTATGATATTATATGTTGTAATGTAAGCAAAGAGCGTTTTTGTGATATGCTGGCTTCTGATAACAAGAAAACTTGGGAATGTGTAGAATGTTAAAATAAAATACCTAAACAAGATAACACAAACACACCCGTCAAGCAGGCAGATGTTTCCAACGTCACTATGAGAAGCCGATCCAAAAAGAGTTCACAGTTGTCTCCCCCACCCTCCCCGCCTGCAGCGATCAGCTCGACCGAACTGGTTATTGAACTTAGCTTGTTGCGGGCAGAAGAGAAAGCAGCTCGTGCCGAAACAAAACAGTTTCATGTTACTATACTCAACATCACTGAATCTGTCGAAACGTACAAAAGCCGGCTGGATGAACTTACCACTCGAGTGGATACCATGGATAACCGGAGACAGGTAGAAAGACCTAACTTATCAGAGTTAGAAGGAAAAATTTTGGAATTAAAAGCAGACATCAACGGTCGTGATCAAGTCTTATTATCAAATAAACTTGAAGTCACAGGAATTCCAGAGGAGAAGAATGAACGTAGCATCCACGTTCATTCTCGTACGTAGCTCTAACAACGGCTCAGAAACTTGGCGTTACTTTGGAGGAGCGTGACTTTGTGAGCGTGGAAAGCGCGGGCCCCGAGCGGCGACCGGCGGCGGCGGAAGCGAGACCCCCGCGCGCGTGGCCACTGCTGGTGCGGCTGGCGCGGCGTGACCTGCGATACCAGCTGCTGACGGCGGCGAGGGTGCGCCGCGGGGTTACCACGAAGGGTCTCGGCCTCGCCGTTCCCGCCGGTCGCTTCTATATTAATGAGCGTCTCATCAAAACAAACCGACTGCTATTCTACAATGCTCGAAGTGAAGCCCTAAGGGCACACTGGAAGTATGTTTGGACTCGACACGTTAAAATCTTTGCACGCAGGGAACACGGTTCGCCGCGCCACAACTTACGCTCAGAGACAGAAATTGCAAAAGTTTTTGACTGCTGACATTGTTAGATCATTTTTATTCAATCAATAGGTATCTATCATTACAATAAATTTTATATTCTGCTTAATATTGACCCAATTTATATGAGTGGTTTAATTAATTTGTTAAATGTGAGAAATCGTAACTTCTTGACTATTATTTCTTTATTTCCTGATGTTTTCGTTTACATTCCTTTCAGTATTTTAATCATCAAATTGACCACAGTATGTTTGGAAAAGTTAAATATTACAATTTTATATTTATGGTTTGACATACTATTACTTAGTTTAATTTTAATTATTTCTCTTATTTTAAATTATGTAGACGGTTTTTATTATAACATTTATTTTCGATTAGATATTTTTAAAATACTTACGGATATCAGAGTTTTAGAATTGTTGCATGTTGTGATATCACTGTTTTTGTATGTTATCATTTTTGTGTGTCTGTATTCTGAGTTTATTTTGTGTGGGTTTAATAATAATCTATTATCTTCAGTGTGATATACCTTTATGATTATTTAGTCCTAGTTGCTTTTCACATACCTTTCTTGCCTGTTTGAAAAATGCAATTTATTAATCAATGTGTATGTGCTTTTCTATGATATGGTTCTATTTTTATATTGTATTTTCTGGTTAGATATTTATTTTTTTGATTTATTTAATTTCTGTGTTGTTTTCATAGCAGTGACAGATCTGACTTTGACTAACAAGCGCAGCATAATTTGGAACTAATTATATTTTCAGATTGTATATAATATTATTTATTAGATTTTCTTGTCATATATATTTGTGACATTGTGAATTTATTTTATTATAATTACGTAAAATGTATGAATGATACGCCTAATTTTTATTATATTTTTTCCTTATATTATTTACTTAACTTAGTGCAATATTAATTACAAATTACAATTATCTTATATATACTTACTTATATTACCTGATAATCAAATAAATAAAAAAAAACTTCTATACCTATTTTGCTATTGTCTAAAATATTGTTCTCTGGATTGGCGCCATACTACTATATTACGATGCTTTTTGTTGAACAATAAATCTGCTGAGATTTCGTACTCGTTTGTGTTTCAATTCGTCAAAAAAGGGAAATTCTCCGTAGGTCTATTGAATCCCGGTTCTCTTGGTACGCGTCATGAGGAGTTTGTCGCTGCTGTGGCCCATCACGATGTAGATATACTAGCCATCAATGAGACATGGCTGCGTGTCGGGGAGGAAGCGCGGGCGCCCGCGGCGCCCGGCTACAGGCTGCGTCACGTCCCGCGGCCCGCCGGTGCGCGCCTGCGAGGTGGCGGTGTAGAGTTTTATTTAAAGCAAGGTATTAATGCTCGATTAATCGCTCACCCACCGGCGCCCTCTGTTGAGCAAATGTGGCTAAATCTAAGCATTGGTGGCGTAAGGTTGGCAATCGGCACTGCCTACCGCCCGCCCTGGTTTAATATTGATGTATTTTTGAACGGTCTTAGTGAGACAATTACCTCGATTGGAAAATATGATTACATCTTGTTGCTGGGAGATTATAATATAAATTTACTAAAATCCAAGCATGTAGGAACTAAAATACTTACCGATTTTTTTAATTCTATGAACTTAATTCAATATGTTAACCAGCCAGCTCATTTCACCGATCATAATAAAACATTATTAGACGTGGTCTGTAGAGATACAAACATTTATAATTTATTCGTAAACTATATACCGGGTCTCAGCAGACATGCATTCGTTACTTTTGAACTAAATATTAAAAAAAAACAAACCTCCCAGTAAATGTCTTCTTTATAGACCTTTAAAAGACATTGATAGAACTCTTTTTATCAATAAACTTAATAAAATCGATTGGGATCACTTAGACACCAATGATATTGTTCAAGCAACGATCCGTCGACGCCGGCGCAACCCACGTAACGGGATATAAAACCGGTCGCCTTACCGAGCCGCCCGCCCGCGCCCCGCCGTCGCTGGCGCCCGCCGCCGCCGCTTGGGCAGCCGAGTTCCGCCGAGCAACGAACAAGCAGTCTCGCTATTCTAAAGCTACGCGAACGACGTACTACGCTCGCGCACAAATACCTACTATCTACGAACTACACATTTATTATCGAATATATACTGTACGCGTCATTGAATAGGTTGTTGTACCAATAAATTCCTGTACCTAATCAAGAATATACAGTCCACTTATTGAAGAGCACCCAATTCTACAATATAAATGTAATGCTGGATCTGTTCAATGAACGTATATTGACTTTATTCGATAAATATGCCCCTTTTAAACGTGTAGTAATAAAAAATCATTCTAACCCTTGGATAACTTACAATATAAAAGAGGTGATTAAATCCACTCAACTGGAGGCACACAAAACCTATTACATAGAGTTAAAAAATATTGTAAAAACTGCAATAAAAAAGGAGAAGTTAGCCTATTTTAATCAGAATATTAATGCTCATATGAAAAATCCTCGATTATTATGGAAGAATATAAAAAAAAATGTAGTAGATTTCAAAAGTAAACAAAATGATTTGCCCCTTAATATCAATGATCCGGAGAAAATAAATAAACATTTTTTAGACCTACCAGGTGACAACACTGTCGACCCTTCATTGCTCGACAAATTTAAGTTTCAGAGGTATGGTTCAGCTGTTTTTTCTTTAACGCCTGTATCTGAAACTACTGTTGGTAATGTAATAAAGTCTCTTTCAACTAATGCATAAGGGATTGACGGAATTACTTTGGATATGATTTTGTTGACGTTACCTTATACTTTAAAATGAATTACTGATTTAGTCAACAGGTCGATACAAACCGGCATATTTCCTGACTCGTGGAAAACAGCGATTGTCAGACCTATACCTAAAGTACAACATCCTAATACTTTTAAAGAACTTCATCCAATTAGCATCCTTCCCTGCCTGTCAAAAATTGTTGAACGGGTTGTCTGTCTGCAGATGACCGAATATTTAGAAAAGAACAATCTCCTTCCTGAAAAGCAGTCTGGGTTCTGAAAAGGTCGTAGTACGGCTACAGCCTTAATAGATGTAGTAGATGATATTTTAGCCGCACAACATGCGGGCGAGGGAACGATTCTTGTAATGTTGGATTTTTCGCCGCCCTTTGACTTAATAAACACTTCTCTTCTTTTATCTAAGTTGGCCTACTACGGATTTGACGCACACTCACTAAAGTGGTTTGAGAGTTTTCTCTCCGGACGTAAACAGCTCGTTGAAATACGAAGGGATGACGGTATTTCATCTTTGACCTTGCCTGTTACTAGAGGGGTTCCTCAGGGATTAATATTAGGACCCATTCTTTATTTACTGTATGGTACAGATATAACTAACATAATACAAAACTGCAAATACCATATATACGCAGATGATATACAGTTATACCTTTCTTTCAAACCAAGCAATACATATATTGCAGTAAATAAATTAAACTCCGATTTAAATCGAATAGCTCTTTGGTGTAGTCAAAACAACATAATATTGAACTCTGAAAAATCTAAATATATGATATTGGGATCAAAGGCTGTTTATAAATGACATTGCTTTACAAGACCCTCTAGTTTGAATAGTAGGAAGTCGTCTGGTAAATGTCTCTAGTGCTCGTGGACAGTAGGTTGCAGTTCGAACAACATGTTTCAGAGACTAAACGTAATTGTTTTTATCGACTAAAAGTTCTGTATCAAATCCGAGATAGTTTAACAGTTGAAATGCGAGTCAAACTCTGTGAATCACTGATTTTATCAAAATTAAATTATGCTCGTACTAAAAATACCATACAACGTGTACAGAATGCTTGCGCTCGGTATTGTTTCAGAATTCCACGACGTTCCCATGTAACTCCGTTTCTGAACTGTAATAGACTGCTAAATATGAGCGCCAGGCGTACGTTAGATTTAGCTTCACTACTTTTTGGTGTAATAAATGAAAAACAGCCATCGTACTTGTTTGAAAAGCTAAAATTTGCAAACAGAAATTCAAGAGATGCCCTGCGCCTATTATATACACGATATAGAACGACCGCCTTCAGGGGCAGCTTCCGCTATGCTGCCAGTAAATGCTGGAATAACATACCACCTCCTATTAGAAACTCCAAAAATATTAATATCTTTAAACTTGATTTGAAAAAGTTTCGTTTTGAAAGTAAAATTTTCCAACCATAGTAGGTCGTTCTATTTCGTAGGTATCTATATAATAAAATTCATTTTCAAAGTGGTTTCATCCAAATGCCTCTAAACTATCTCGCATTGACTGAAACTTTCTTACCCCACATCCTTTGTATACTTATTATAGTTTTAAGATTAACATACCCAAAAGAAAATAGTGACCAATTCCTTAATCATATAGCCTCTTCAGTTCCCTTTTGACATTGCTATTATTAAATATAAACTGGTCATGGACTCTGCCCGGATACCTTGCATTGATGCTTAGTATCCTACAGTTTACATCTACAACCTGAAAAAAATTTGAAATTGTATATTGAATTGAATAGAACTGTGACTGATACATTCATATTGAAAGATAAGTGCCTAGAATAGATTTCCTATAATAAGGTTATGCCTACCAGTTGAACATTAATAGTAAAACGCCCTTTTCTATTTTTATACTGTATACCAGTGAGAAAGGGAGGAGGAAATATGTCAACATGGGTGCAGTCAATAGCCCCAAGTACATCTGGCAGACCATGATTTTGTAACACTTTGCCTCATGCTTTCAGTACCAGGAAAGTTGATCCACTGTGGCATAAGCCTGGAAATTATGTAGGTATCACTCTCAGTTTCATTGTCAATAACGAAAAATAAACTTTGTGTAAATAGATTATTTTTAACTCACACTGTAATTATAGCCTCAGTAACTTGTGCCAAGTATTTACTGGGAAAGAGACAGCCCATGTTCTTGTCCAGTTCCACGTTGGAAACTACCATCTCCCAAAATATGTATAAATGTAAGAACCTAAAAAAAATCAGGTTATCTTTTATAGAATATGACCAAAATTAATCTATACATATAATAAAATGGTAGGAAAGTCAAAACTGTACATTGAATATTTTTTTAAAAGAATACTTGGGGTATGATCTACAATCGAAACAGAAACAAAAAATATAGTTTTTAGAATTTTTGTCTGTTTGTCTGTTTGTCTGTTTGTCTTTCCGGGATAAACTCAAAAAGTACTGCATGGATTTACTTCAAATTTGGCATGAAGATAGTTAAGAAGTCGGGTCAACATATAGGCTACATATTATCACGCTAGCAGTGTTATAATCGTAGGTGCGTTTGGTGCTGCATAGCGTTCACGCAGACGACGTCGCGGGCAGCAGCTAGTATAAGATATTTATGTAGCTATAACTAACAATATAGGTACCTACTTTTTGTAATATTTACAAACCTTTATGTGAACTGGTAAACCATCTCTAGAATTAATTGGCTTAATGGTTTGTTTTAGGGCATCGCATAAATACAAAGCCATATCTTCAGATACCCTGAAAATTCTTTGAAATTCATTGTCTGGGAATCCAAATGGGTTAGAAGCATCTCTGATGCGTTTCCGATGCATTTTTCGCTCGGCAACCTCAATTTGGCAAGAAATAGTATAATTAAAATAAGCACGGAACATTCTTATCTTTAAAACAAATATAAACCCACCTAATATGATCGCAGATAACGTCTCTCAACCTAATGTCAAACGACAGGCAATTTATCTTCGAACGACGGAGTCCGTGCTCTAATGCGAAGACAATCGGGAGAGAAAAACCCTAGACAAATGTCAAAGTGACAAAATCTACCTTCTCTCCTGTCGCCGTGCTCTAGGCGGTGGAGAATATAGATTTCTCCCCAAAAAAGGGATCAAAACGGGAGATAAGAGAGGCCGTGCTAGCCCTGCAGATGGTGTATAAAACTCCACTCGCAACGCGGGAAGAGCTTCTGCAAAAAATAATGGCTGCAGCTTATGAAATAAGAGAAAAACGCAATGTTTTAAAAAATCTGTACGTAGTGTGGCAATGCGTGCCATTGTTTGCATGGATGAGAATGGTGGACACTTTGAAAACTTGATTTAAATAAATGATTTAGTTTAATTGTGTTTTTTATTGCACTATTGATGTAATCCAAGTACTTATTTAATTTTGTTAAAATTACCTAATTAATTTGGATAGTACCTATCGTAACAACGAAGAGAGATAGCACCATGTTATTTTACGCCCGAACCCAATACTTGATCCTAATCCATTTTTGCCTATCCGAGATTGAGGTTTCAATCCGAAATTGTGTTTTAGTGTGCCAATAATGTATCCACAGATTGCATTTGCTATCTGTGGATGCAAGCCATCCATGGGAGGTTAACCCACCTAATCCGCCGGCTAAGCACGGAAAGAGGCGTAAGACAAGGAGATCCATTATCGCCTAAACTATTTACAGCAGTTTTAGAAGAAGTATTTAAAAAATTAAATTCGGATCAGTATGGACTAAACATAAATGGAGAAAAATTTTTCCACTTACGATTTGCAGATGACATCGTATTGTTCGCCGAAACAAAAGAACATCTTCAAAACATGATCACCGACCTGGATAGAGAGAGCCGTGTAGCAGGCCTGATGATGAACATCTCAAAAACAAAAGCAATGACAAATACACCCGATGAAAATCCGATCGTCATTAACGGAAACTCAAATGAATATGTAAAAGAATATACTTATCTAGGAAAACAAATCTCAACTACCGACGTCATGTCAAAATAAATAGATACTAAAATTGGAAACGCATGGAAATGCTATTTGAACCTTTGTTCTTCTTGGAACTAGAAGAACAAAGACATTAAGATACCTATCAAATCAAAACTATACAACACATGCGTTTTACCAGTATTAACATATGGCTGTCAAACCTGGGCTCTCACGAAAGCGCAAAGTAAAAAACAAGAGACCTGTCAGACAGCAATGGAGAGGATCTTGTTGAACATTAGAAAATCTGACAGAATACGTAATATCACAATAAGAAAACGCACTAAAATAGATGATATTTCAACTTGAGTTAGAAAACTTAAGTGGCAATGGATAGGACATACAATAAGAGGTACTGAAAAGTGGAACAAAAGCATACTATTTTGGTATCCAAGAAATGGAAAAAGGAAACGAGGTAGACAATTCCGAAAGTGGGAAGATGAAATTAAAGTGGTAGCAGGAAAAACATGGACAAGAAAGGCGCAAAACAGAACTGAATGGAGAGAAATAGAGGAGGCCTTTGCCAAAGTTGGGCAAACAGATGAAATTGTCGGTGCCAACGACTCAACGTAACCGAAACTAGTGTGAAATGTAATTTTATATTACTTTGTCTGAATAATGGCTTTTATTATTATTATTATAAGGTTAAAATTACTATGTGTTATTCAGATACATCGAATAATGCTCAATATCAAAGTAAGTTCTGTTTAAATAGGTTATCTCAGCTCCTAACTGAATGATGTTAGTTGTATAGTAGTAGGAGACTTTAATATGCCATGTATATCATGGGATGATCACGGTGATCACCGACACATATTAGTTTGGGTGGACTTGAAGTTCAAAACGCAGCAAAAAAATTAACTGACGACCTTGGTTTTTTAGGTCTACAACAACATAATAATTTTAAAAATCATGCTGGTAATGTTCTGGATTTAGTTTTTTCTAATATTTCTCTCCGCACTGACAATTGTGACAAACCCTTATTAAAAATAGATCCGGCTCATCCTCCACTGACCATCACTGTCTTTGACCTGAGCTTAAAATCTTTAGTAGAAGCAAAACATCCAAGATATAATTTATAAAAGGTGACTACGATAAAATTAACAAAATGATTAGTGATCTTAACTGGAGTTCTCTTCTAGGATCTAGTACTGTTGAAAAAGCGTGCGATATTTTTTATGGTGTTTTAAATGATTTAATTCGGGAACATATACCTTTAATATATAAATATGGTGGAGAAAAATATCCAATGTCCTGCACTAATTAAAATAATTAAGGAAAAATCCAAGGCCCATAAAAAATGGAAAAAATACGGTAATCTTCTCGATTATGACGAGTTTAAACTGCTACGTAATCGACAAAAATGTATTCAGGAAGCGTGCTTTAATAGATTTACCAAAAACTCTGAAAAATCCATTAGGTACACACCTAAACTATTTTGGTCTTATATAAAATCCATTCGCAATGTTTCAAAATATTCAAAACAAGGTAGTTAGCGAAGGCAAAGATATCTGTAATGCCTTTAATGATTTTTTTAGTTTAGAGTGGCTTTGGTGTTCCATCGGTTGAATCTGAAAATTTTGAAAATATTACTGAATCTGAATCTAAAGACTCCCGTGTCCAAAATTGAAATATCGGGTTGCTTAGTATTGAATCATTTGAGACTATTAGATACTTCAAAGGGTGCTGGCTGCGATAATATTCCACCCATATTTTGGAAAAACTGCGCTAAGTCCATTTGTGTTCCAAAAGCTCTAATCTTCTATACTTATAATAAATCTGTAGAGAGGTCAATCCTGTACATGAAATATTTTTTCAAAATAACTATCAGGGGGTGATTAGTGATCGATACTGATGCCAAAAATGCAATCAGTAAAATTTTTGTCTGTCTGTCTGTCTGTCTGTATGTTCCTTATAGAAACAAAAACTACTGGACAGATTTTAACGAAAAAAAAAATTATTCGTCATACTCCTGGGCAGGTTATAGTATGCTTATTATCACGCTACAATCAATAGGTGAGGGGCAATCAGACCAGTGAAGGGAAATGTTGGAAAAACGGGAGAATTTACTTCATTTTTTAAGCTTCCGTCGCGTGTGCAGCCTTAATGGTTAAAGCTACATAGAAATCATGTATGACAGAAATATTCTTCATAAAATTATATAAAAAATATCCCACAACAGTATATGTCTATATTTTATGGTTGACTCACAATAACACGTGTAAATCCCGATAGCTTAGCAGTTCGGAGCTTTCTGATTATATTTGTTTACTCTTACGTTTATAATACTCTCATTCATCCCTAATTAAAAAAAATTACATTCAATAAAAAAAGAATCATAGAAATCGGTATAGAAACACCAAACTTATACATGAAATACGTTAATAACCCATCGCGCGTGAATACTGAATGATATAGGGATTATTTTTGCGTAACGGTTGCCGCGCTCGACGCGGCTCGCGGCGGTAGGGTATAAAAAGGCGTGAGGCGAGCGCAAGCTTTTGCGCGATTTAATATAGGTAGGTACAGAAGGAACAAGCGTTACATTACCTGTCAAATTTCCCCAACCAATTTTAACTTACTATCGAAGGCATAGAGTTCAAATTCAAGTAAATTTTGACAGATTTGTAACGCTTGATTGCGACTTTACGCTGCCTTCTGTACATACAGAGATAAAATGGAAATCAAGGTTTTGTTCATTTCATGATCGTTTCTGCCTCTTGGAAGTCAGAAACCGAAGATTTCTTCGGAGTAAAAAGTAACGTAATGTGTTAACTACTATACCAAATTACATTAATATTGGCTTAGCCGTTTGGCAGTGAAAAGCAGCCATACATAGGTATAGGTATATACAGGGTCTTCTTTATGAAGATCAATATATTTTAAGAGAAGGTTAAGAATGATGTATGGGTTCAATGTATGAAAAAAATAAAAATATACATATAACTATTTTTTTTTATTGAAATTTACAAATATTTTAAGTGACCGAATTTAAGTTTAATCTGTTATTTACGACAACCTTGCAAGGAATAAAAAAAACCTATCTATTTATTTTAAGAAAATAACTTCACTAAAACAATGATCTTACGTGGTTAGTACCTACCTATCCACGCGAGCAAAGGTCGATGCCTCGCGCGCCCGGGCGATGCGTGACCTACTTAGCTTGATGTATGACGTAACAATCAGCTGTTGTAATATCATACTTATTTCGTATAAAAGTTGATTCTAATTTCCCATCACACTTCAACTGTCAATTTAACGTTCAACTAATTGTAAATACCGTTTTAGTAATGTTGACTTCTTTGATAATGTTTAAATTAGAAATAAATTTAAAAAAAGCTTTCGTGCTTGAGCTGTTTGTCTTAACGAATAAATGTATTTTACAATCAATTGAATGTTTAAATGGAATCACCTTATTATCAACTATTATTATTTACAGTTTATGTACAAAAATAACTTACATATTGCTTCCTGTCAATGATGTTAGGTACACAGCACACGAATACACATACACAAGCACTTTATAGTAACTGCTGCACATGACTACCTATTTGCGATACACAAAGTCTTGTTCGTTTAATAACATTGGCAGCACACAACATTGGGGCACGTGGAGTAAATGTGCAATAATCTCGATGGCGCTGCACAGCTCCTAGAATTGTTCGGAGGGCGGGACGCCTTCCATGTCTCTGCTCGTACGTGTCACGAGCTCGTGACAGGTTCTCACTCGCAGCACTAGCACAAAGCCATTTGAAGATATTCTTGGTTCGAGTACGCGAAATTAGGCATTTTGATAATTATTAATTTACGCGCGCGTATCATTAGACAGACTTTTACAGACTGGCGAGCGCTCGCCGAGCGGTGAGCGGGTCGCGCGCGTTTGGCTCAAACAAAGTCGCCGCCGCCGCGCCGCGCCGACAAGCCAACAGAGTGTTGTCGGCGCGGGTGGCTCGCTTGACTTTCGGTGTCGATAGTGCCGTCAGAGAATACCTACATACCTATGCCTAGTGCGATTTTTCTTTGTGTGTGTGAGTGAGTTCTTAATATAAATAGTTAAATAGAAACACTTTTATTTCTTGCTTTAGTCGTAAATAACAGATTAAACTAAAATGTTGTTAACTTATGAGAATTATAAAATATTTATGAAAGAATTTTTTTTTTGTTAATTGTAACAAAAAAAAATTCTTTCATAAATTGAATCCATACATCATTCTTAACCTTCTATTAAAATATATTAATCTTCATAAAGAAGACCCTATATATAGGTAGTATTGTATGTACACTGATAATGGCTGGATGGATGGATTTTTGCTATTCTTTTACGCAAAAACTACTTAAAGCGGCTACACACGACCCTAAAATCACTGGCGATATCGGGACAGCGGTAGTGGGGATGAAATCGGCTACTACTCTACACACGTCTCTGCCAGTCAGTACGAACTACGAAACCGACCATGCAACAGACTACTCGTTGTTCCGAGATGCCGCCGACACTCACAAAACAGCAGAAAATAGGCATTGTTTTGGCACCTACTACGTTGCCACCTAAGCAGAGACGAAAAAGGAAGACCTGGGTTAAAAACTGGTTGATGAAACGTCATGAACTTAGCCACATGAACTAGATGAGACATTTAGAAGTAGATGATTTTAGAAACTTTTTAAGAATGGATTTTGAGTGTTTTGAAGAGCTCCTTTTTTCTTTTCTGTAGTAATGTGCTTTCTTCTTGAATTATTACGCCGCTCCATTATCAACAACTTCTTCAAATACATTAATTCCATGACATTAATTACTCCTCGAATAACATCTTCTCAAACTTCATAAACTCTCCAGTACTAGTACCCCATATCTCCTTCTCGAACTTCATATACTTCCAGTACTAATACTTCTTCCATTTTCTGCCGTTCGACCTTCCTCAATTTCTATGTTTTTTATCCCACAAATATGGTAAATCGTTGAATAGATCGATAGCTTTGGTCCACGCTTCTCGATCTTTCTCCTTCGCCATGTTTTCGCGCGAAATAAACAATTATAGCCGCAAGCACGTCGTATCGTCGCGGCACTCAAGCGCAGACTGCGTAGAAATCAATCCTGATTTCGCTACACACGTACTGACAACGCTCCCTAGACGATAATTGTCCCTAAATCGTGAGCTCGCTCGGAACGATTTAGGGACGATAAAAATCAGGTAGGATTTGCCTACACTCGAGACGATTTATGAGACGATCTAGGGTCCTCCCCACCACTGTCCCGATATTGCCAGTGATTTTAGGGTCGTGTGTAGCCGCTTTTAGCTTTACCTAGAATAACAATAAGCTAAGTATAAGCGTAGCGAAATCAGGATTGATTTCTACGCAGTCTGCGCTTGAGTGCCGCGACGATACGACGTGCTTGCGGCTATAATTGTTTATTTCGCGCGAAAACATGGCGAAGGAGAAAGATCGAGAAGCGTGGACCAAAGCTATCGATCTATTCAACGATTTACCATATTTGTGGGATAAAAAACATAGAAATTGAGGAAGGTCGAACGGCAGAAAATGGAAGAAGTATTAGTACTGGAAGTATATGAAGTTCGAGAAGGAGATATGGGGTACTAGTACTGGAGAGTTTATGAAGTTTGAGAAGATGTTATTCGAGGAGTAATTAATGTCATGGAATTAATGTATTTGAAGAAGTTGTTGATAATGGAGCGGCGTAATAATTCAAGAAGAAAGCACATTACTACAGAAAAGAAAAAAGGAGCTCTTCAAAACACTCAAAATCCATTCTTAAAAAGTTTCTAAAATCATCTACTTCTAAATGTCTCATCTAGTTCATGTGGCTAAGTTCATGACGTTTCATCAACCAGTTTTTAACCCAGGTCTTCCTTTTTCGTCTCTGCTTAGGTGGCAACGTAGTAGGTGCCAAAACAATGCCTATTTTCAGCTGTTTTGTGAGTGTCGGCGGCATCTCGGAACAACGAGTAGTCTGTTGCATGGTCGGTTTCGTACTGACTGGCAGAGACGTGTGTAGAGTAGTAGCCGATTTCATCCCCACTACCGCTGTCCCGATATCGCCAGTGATTTTAGGGTCGTGTGTAGCCGCTTTATAATTAATGAAGATATTGCATGAATTAAGTAAAATTGAAGGCATTAAATAAAACACTTTTTACCCGGATTTATGGCGTATAATTTATATTTTACATTTTAACTCGACGTTTCGGTGTCTTTGCAGACCCCGTGGTCACGAGCGACTGTTAAAATTTGAAATGTAAATATACGCGATAAATCCGGTTAAAAAGTGTTTTATTTAATAGTCATACATAATAGATATCGCGAAAACTTAAGACAATATTAAAATTTAAGGCACTTTGGCACCTGATTTGTTAATAACGCTATGTGCCTTTGTAATGTACCTAATATTATATGGGCAAAGATACTTCATTTTTATTTTTGTTATTAAAGATAGTTAGGACCTTGGAGAAGAAAATAACCTACTCGAAATACTAATTCAATACAGACGAAGTAAGATAAGAATATACCTACCTACCTATACTTTTTCACAAAACCTAGGTGAAACTGCGGATCACTGCTTTGTTGTAACAGTTTTTGAAATAATTCTGTCTGTTTATCTATCAGTGTTTAAATTTCCAGTAGGAAAGGAAAATAAGGTCATGGTAGGAAAAGGATGCAGTGAGTTGCCCATGGGCCGCAACACTTTGGGAGTTAGAGACAAACATGAGGTCGATCAAGGATGGAACACAATTCGGAAAGTGGTGGGTCGCAGAAAGAGGTAATATGTGGAGGTTATAGGAGTTCAGGAGAGAGTCTAGTTTACGGGAACGGGTGTTGATTTTGGTCATGCATGTATTAAGGTCACCCATCAATATGACATGACTATAGGATGGGCAAAGGTCATGGAGGAGGCCATCTAAGTCACTGAAATAATCTATATTCTGATTAGGACTATAATTACTCCGAGTAATAACTTTGTGTGCCGAGTCGATATTTCGATCATTAGATATTCAGTTTTTTCTGAGTGTTGAGAAGGGGAAGTGCTAACAACCTTGAAGGGTATATCTGCTCGTAAATATGTAGCAACTCCTCCACCACCCTTACCAATCCTGTCGTTGCGAATGAGGACGTAGCCGGGTAAGGCGTAATGCGTGGAAGGGAGAGAAGGTTTCAGGAAAGATTCGGAGATAAGCAATGCATCCACAGTAGAAACGCTAAAGGAAGCAAGAAGGTCTGAGTAGTGGGCTGTGATACTTTGAGCGTTAATATGAACAATATTTAAGTTTGATGGGTTATTGTCGGATATTACAGAGAGTTGATCATGCAGAGTCAGTGTGGGTGAGAAAGAATTATCCGCACTAGTAAAACTACATGAAGAGGATGAGCAAGAGAAATTAATGTCATTAAAATCATTATTAACGTTATCCATGTAAGATAAAAATTAAATATATATGCGTAAATAAATAAAAATAATAAAAATATATGTATTTTTGCTATTGCCTGTTACAGGACACAAACTCACCATTCACATGTGCACTGGCATAATAACAACAACACAAAAACAATACTAAAAAAGAAAAAGAATAAAGGAAAAGCAAACAATTAACGAAAAAAAATAAAATAGTAAATCAAGTATAAACAAAATAAAAAATAAAAATAACTACCGACAGAAATATTACATGCACGCATAGTCTGTATTTATTTGTCAAGACTGCCGCAACATAGATAGGCTAATTAATACAATGGAAACATTTTGGAAGTGACATTGACATTGTCATACTTTACACAAAAGTCAGTGAATACAGAAGTTAAATCTGTCAATAAAATAAGAGTAAGAGTAAACAAAACATTTAAAAAGTTACAAGTTTTACAACCACCGCCACTATGAAAGAAATAAAATAACAAATACCGCCTATAGTTACAGGATAAAGAAAATTACTAAATTATAAACCGAGCAAGTTGAGAAGTAGAAAGAACAAGAAAGTTTAGGATGTATACTTGCAGGTTTAATTAATGCCGACGATGGGTTTTCCTTGGAGACTTTGTAGCAGCTTTAGCATCCAGAGCTTGAACAGGCGTAGAATCTTCCTTGTTGGCAGGATACTGAGAGATGAGGTCGTTTAACTCACTCAGAGTTTCAATCTTCCTACGGGACTTGTCGGGAAGAATCACAATAATTTTTCCATCCGCTGACCAACAGTTGCGAATACCAAAATGAGAGCGGCATGAAGCAAAGAATTTTTGCCTTGTTTTGGTTAAGAACTCTGATATGGAAACTCCAGTTGCCTTTAAGGAGGTTTTATTTTCCCACACCTGTTGCCGTTGTTCTATACAACGAAATCTTACAAGAATAGGTCTAGTTTTGTCTTGTACAGATCCACCCAATCGGTGACAAAATTGTAAGTGATCCTGTTTAATGTTAGTTAGTTTCATTTTGTCCGATATCACTTGCAGTACAAGGTCACTAAGATTTTCTGCGCATGATGGATTCATGCCTGTCTAATTCTAGTGCAATGACTTCAATCTGTTGCTTCATAGTGGAGAAGATTTGCCATATTAGAGATTTGAAGTCGGAGAAATCACGGGACAGTGCACTACTTTTTGGTCGCCTCCGGCGACCAGCCTCGGCCGCTCCGGCTCGCACGCTGTGTGCGCTTTGTCACGGCGGGCGAGGGCTGCTCTCCCTCCGCGCCTCCGGCTTTACAAAAATACTCTAGGGTCGATCCAATAAGACTGCGTGGTTAAGGGGTCGACAAATAAGGTTTTGAACAAAGGGGATTGGCGGCCACGGTATCACTTAATTTTAGAGTTTTCAAGCGTATCAAAACCGGGCTATATGTAGTTAATAGGTCAATATGAGACACGTTTTTTCCAACATCTATTGTTGTGATAGTTGTTGGGAATATTTAGAAATACAATAAAATCAAATTAAACTTGCCGAAAGCACATTTTTTAATTTCCCGGCAATAAAAAATAATAGTTGTAAAGCCCTACTGTCAAACTTGAATTAAGCCGCCCGCGCCGCCACCCCGTTTCAAACCTCTGGATTGGTTAATACCTGCTTATGTAATGTAATGGTTTCAAAATACGACGCCATGTTAGAAAAGACGGACTATAAATTCCTGTAATTTTTAGGTTAGATTATTGTTTTGACTTTTTATTCCCAACTTCTGTATAAATCTAATAATTATATTCTGATTACTCGTTATCTAAGCAATAAAACGCACATATTAAGTTTGAGGTACGTGAATGCTATGTGAAATAAAAGCGGTACTGACAATGTATGGGACCTTGCCATTCTTCTTTGAAACTAAGTATGAGTTGTATGATAAAAATAGTTTAGTTACATATATCTACAGGTACACGCGTAATTTTTATAATTATGAATAAAAATAAATCTAAATAAAAAAATGTATGAATTTTAATAATAGTGATAAAGACGATTTATTATGTTGAGAAAATATACAAAACAAATAGATGTTTATCACTTCCAGTATTATGAATTTGAGTGATTCGGAACTAAATAGTATTTAGGAAAAAAGATAGTTAGAATGAAAAATGTTATGATTTTCAATAATATGGATAAAAACACTTATGATTAAGAAATTTATAAAAACAAATATTAGAATAAAACACATTTATGAATATTAAAGTTATTTATTCGAATGATTATGAGTTTCGATCATTAGTATAAGCAAATATATTAAAACAAATATTAGTAAAAACAAAGTGTATAATTACTGATATTATGAATTTCAATGAGTATATTTTTTTATATTTAGTTTTTAAAATTATTATTAAGAATGATCATTATGACTTTAAATGGTATGAGAAAAAATTTCGGACTTCCGATGATAGGAATAGAAAAGTTATGTGAGAAAATGCGCATCCGCTCGCAATGAATAAGTCAGTAATACTAAATCAAAATCTTGTCACAGCCAATATTTATTATTTAATTATTTCAGCTTCTTTTAATTCCTCAATTATAGATAAAATTTCATTATCATGATTTGTATTGCCAGCATCTCTTGAAGCTATTAATAACTTTAACCTCTCAACCAACTCATTGGGGTCATCCCAATATACTAAATTAGTATTGTTTTTATATTTTTTTAGTTTCGGTAAGTTACCTCCAAGTTTAATCTCACTTTTGTCATTTAAAGTTTCAGAAAATAATGGTTTAATTATCTCACGATATTTTACCCCTTTATCACCTCTTATTTGGCCATTAGGGTTAAAATCTCTTTTATGCGCATTTGTATAATGTAACATATCCTCATAGACAAGTTTATCTTTGCTCGATATTAACTTTAAATCAGGATTTTTTCGCAGTAAAAGTTCTTTCAGACCAGGAGTCAAATTATAAGTTTTATCATTGATTTTAATCAAGATTATATTATCATTATTTAAACTATCAATCGCAGAAAATGACACAACTGAATTACCCATAAGTAATTTTTCGTGTTCACTTCTTATTCCGAATGGTATATTAACACATCATATATACGGTAAATGTCATCACCATCTAATGAAATTTCTAAATTATCTGTCAATCCTTTCTTAGAATTATGTACCAACAATTTTGCAGAATTAAATTTTGGTTGATCATAATTACTGAACTTAGTAGATAAGGTAACGTTATTTTCATCTGATTCAATTTCTTCAGAAGTAGTCAGAGCTGTATTTTCTGTATTTTAATTTTTTTCTATAGAACTATTAGAAGCAACAAGAGCTTTAAGAGGATCTGTCACTGGTTTAAACATTTTATCAAGTGACAAGTTCGTATGACGTTGTATGTTCCTGAGTTTTCATTTGTTTTTTTTTATTTTTTATTGAGTCAACAGACTTCATTAATTCCATTTTAATGTTTTTCTCCATCTTACGTTATCACAACTGTGTTCAACTGAGAGAGGAATAACACTAGCAATATTTTTGTATATAATTCATTTATATGTACAAGTATCGGCATTCGTTCAAATTTAAAAAATGTGTCAAAATTCTGCCTGTATCTTCCATTATTTAATGATGACTCTTTGTTAATAAGAAGAAAGTTATAAGGGTTACTCCAAACAGTTTTACAAATATCTTTGAACTCATTCCACAGTAGATCAGAGTTTATAATTATGTTCTTCAAAGATGTGCTTTAAGTTTAAATCATCTTGTTTAAATATTATAAGAAAGTTAGCATTATCGCGTAACAAACTGTTTCGGGATTTTTGAGTAGGTTTGCGATAAGTAAAAGCAATCGATGTTCTTATGTCTACCCATGCAGAAATAATTGCGGATGTTTATTTGGTTTTCACAAATGACGTCATCAAATATAAATATAGAATTTGGTAAAGCTTCACTTGGAGATATGACATCTTTATCGTCATTGAACTCATTAAACTTTATCTGAGGCACTCTTCTCAATACTTCTCGCAATAACAATATTTTGGCTGAAAATTAGTCTTCGAGTAAAGATAAAGGTTTTGAAATTTGAGCCCATTTTCATGCAGTAACAATCTAATCACAACATTTGTTTTACCACAATTTGAGGGACCACAAATTATACAACGAATCGTGTTTGGAAACAAAGCGCTATGTCTAATATCTTGCGGAGAATCACCAAGATTTAAATTTTTAACGTTTAGAGATATGGTTTGTTTGATCAACTTCATCTTGTTAATTAACTAAACTATTACCTACATACTTTATTTTTGGCTCTAACTTATCACTACAGGGACTTGTCATTACAGGAATGATTCTATTCTCCTTTTTCCAGATGAAATATGAACTATCTATTGACTCATATTATACATCGTGTATTGATGATAGAATAAACCATCATTTCGCATGAGGTTTATGGATAAGCAGGTCGGATTTATAACTTTTTATTCTCAAGGTAAGTGTTATTTTAATTAATATAATAAATTATTTAAATTAATTAAAATATGTAAAACAGATTCATTAAATTGTACAATTTTAGAGGTTGCTTGATAAACTTCATCTTGTCATTCATTTTTATGTTGAATTATTTATAGATATATGTACTTAATTGTATTATTTCTGACAGAATCATGTCACAGTCACCTTCTTACAGTCCGGTTACAGACATGGCAGAGAATTTACATGGGGTGAGAAATAAGTCAGGGCCTTTTAAATGTTATGAATTAAAATATTTTGTATTATTTATTTCTAACTTGTTCTTGTTCCAGAATTTGATGGTAGACTCAGACCCAATAATGAATCCTTTATATTATGCTCAAGATAGAGAAAGCTGGTATAATGAAGTAGCGGCAAAATCATGTGAGGAGCATCAACAACGGAAAGCTGAAGAAAAATCGTTAAAAATGAAAAAAAGAAAACCTAATACTTTGAATAATAAATCCTTTGTCATACGTAAGGAGCCTGAACGTGTTAGTCATTTGATAAAAAATACTGTACTTGATGTGGATCGTAATATGGAGGATATTGAACTTGATAATGCTAGTGTGAATGTGCAGTATTTAGTAACTAGTGATTATGACGATATTATGACTGAAACTGATCATTTACTATGTAAAATTGTAAAAAAAATTAGGAAAATCCAACATGTAATAATATTAGTTCTTTTAAAATATTATTGTTTTTGATTATTCTTTAATATAGGATACGGTTTAAAAAATAAACGATTGTTATTTTTGATATTTGGATTTTATTTCATTGTATTATAATATCATTTTGTCAAATATTTATTGTATTTGAAAACAAACAAAACAAAACTTTGCTACAAGATTATATCCAGTAAAAGTAAAAAACAAAAAGCCTAAATTAACTTCTGAAATTGCCTTATCTTAACTATTGGATGCACCTTCTAAATCTTACGTTATTCGTAAGAAAGCAGGAAAAGCACACCAATAAATAAAAACTGATAATAATTTAATAAGTCCTGATGATAATGATTGTGCTTGCGTGAATGTTCAGTCAGGGATAATTACGATGAAATTATGGATGAAGCAGAATATCTCGTCGGTAAAATAGTTAAAAATTAAGTTCACCTACATAGAGAATAAATGCAATTTATAAGTTATTGTTTAATAAAAATGTAAGGCAATAAAATAAAAGTTGATTCTGCATACAGTGTTTTTATCACCCAATAAATTAGTAGATGATACCTCTTATTAATAAACACTGCATATAGTTATGACAAGCTTAGTCTAAACACAAAAGCATAGTTATACTAACGTTATTCATGACATAATGTATACACAGTGTTTATAAGAGAGAAAATCATTCGGAAAGGAAGAAAAAAAAACAAATAAATATAGATTATTCATTTATTGATTATAAGTAGTTATATTTATTTATTACATTTTTATTCGATTATACCCTTATTACACATTTAATTCAATTGTAATTAGCTTTTTATATCTTACAACATAAGTTTTAGCTCAGTGGAACAAATATAGAAGGTAATCTTACAAGTACTAAAGTATAGAACTATAATGTCCCCAAGGTAAAGTGTTGAAATAACCTTCAATTCTCTGCCTTTTATCGTCATCACTATTAAGTATGAGCTTATTTAATTTTTGTGTAAAAACTTGATGATTTTTAGATCTTATGACATACATATCATCTCGTAGGTTATCATTACACATTAATGCGCGTTTATATTTTTCAATATCCAATTTTTTCATTATTGGCTTTGTTACTCCCTTTGCTTTCTTTATAGTTTTATTTTCAGTGCATACACAATACAACTTAGCTCTTAAACCTACAAATTCTGAAATAATCTCTCCCCCCAATTCGTCTTTGAAATAGCCTGGCAATTTCATGTTGGCTTTAGGTAATCTATATATATTGTTATCCTCAAAATTGCTTGTGTCAAAATAATGAATATTGTTTTTCAAATCCTCATAAAAATCATCAGGTTTTATAAAATAAAGTAAACTGTCAGTATCAGTATAACATGATATAACACTTTTGCCATAATTTTTTTTATTACAGAATAATGAAAACTATACAGGGTGATTTTTTAGACGAGCTACATACTTCGACATCATATTATATGGGCATCCCTTAACCCAAAAAAAATATAAAAAAAATTATAACTCGTAAAAAAAAACCAAGATTTTTTTTTATTTTTTTTAAATATTTTATAATTTTTCCTGCTCGGACATGTGTAAATAAACGTATTATCAAAGAATTTTAATGAAATTCACAATTTTACTTTTTCAAAAAAAAACCGGCAATGTATTGCAAATTGTATTTAGATTAAAACTACGCGCGCTCCTCAATGAACAGTCCAGCTACAGGTGCCCTCCACGGCCGCGTAAGTATGGCGGCTAGTAGCAGCCCCTCCCGCCCGTTCGCACTCCGCCCGGCCGCGCTCGCCCCGCGGCCCTCCCGATACTCAATGAACGATAACAAGCTGTCTCATATTATTACTATCACCCATCGCATATTAAGTCAGGGTTTCACGGATGCTTCAGAATCACCTCGTGTGTCAAAGCAGTACTTTACGTTCATTTCATCAACGACTTAGGTACTATTCAACTCGTTCCTATTGAAAACCATGATTAGAAAACCACGGACAACAGCTGCGGATCAGTCACTACAAACTTAATTTCGTTATTAGGTAGATAGATTAGTTTTATCAGAAAATTTCATTCGATTGATCGAAAATCTCTTAGTGTAGTTACGTAATACCGATTTAGTGTAGACATCAAATTCAAGACAACTTTTTATCAAATTACTCTGCCACGCGCACGTACGATACACCTACCTACCCACCATCATCGGAAACAAGGTAAAAGGTTCTAAATAAGGATGATGATGATGTTGCGAAAAGATTCTAGTCATAATCTAAAACGTATCTTGAAAATTAAAATCTTATGCATATCTCAGTGTCCAATCATTACCAAAACGTATGTATTAAAACATAACTACATAGTAGGTACGTACCTACTATGTCCCTTACACGTAAGTTTATCCTATACGGGTCATGAACCCATGATCTCGCATTTGCCAAAGAGATGCTCTTCCATTTAAGTTGCCAAGTCACTTTTAAACTAAACCTAACGTAGTATGTCGGGGTCGGATTCTAGCATTTTACCCGCGTCTATTTCGATCCCCTAGGAATACCAGGATAAAACTACTTACATATCTAAGTAATTGTTGTTTACGCTTTGTCCTAGATTTATGTTAATTTTCTTCCTTGGTCATAAGAAATTAAAACTACATTTCATACCGGGTTTCATCCAGCCAGTTAAAATGAGAAAAAGTCGAATTCACTTGAAGCACTAGATTTTGCAAGTTCTACTTAGTTATAATATTAATAACATGTAAAAACCTTTCAAGTTTATTGAATTTGAAAAGAGTAGTCATACAATCCCACTTCTCGTCTTAGCGCCTAAGATGGTAGGTACCTACTAGCCTATCTTTAGAAAAAATTATCTACTCTATTTTAATAACTATGAAGTGAAGGTACTCGAATACTTCGGTAATAGGTTAGGTACCTATGCCGGGTTTGATGTGGATGATAATGTAAACATGTGGTGTAGGTAACGTTGGAAGGTATGATCAATGAACATAATAAACAATAACAATTCATTGTTACACTTACCTACACATTAAATCTTCAACTGTTCGAAATGTCCGCCATTCACATTTGTACACAAATTCTAGCGACGTATAAGTAATATTGTTATGTAATCGTGCAATAAAGTCACTGTTTGTTGTCAATCTTCTTAATTTATTAAATGTTAAAATAATCCGGTTCTTAAGTTCCTCTACGGTATTCACGTCTGTCGCGTACACTTCACTTTTCACAAACCCAGTGTATTCTGACGCCGTGTATGACATTGTGGATGTCTTACGTACTTAATAATTAAACACTACACACAAAACTAAACCTAAAATACTTAGTTACGTGTCCTGTCACTATAGTAAAACTAACACTAAATAAACTCCGTGTCCTGTCACAACATAAAAAAGCACTATCACTAATAAGAAGTTTGGTGTCCTATCACAATAAAAACTTAACAACTTTAGACAATATGAAAAAATAGGACGCGTGAGCAACAATAATCTGTGCTAAATTGCGTAACGTGCACCCCGGATGCAACCTGTTATCGCACTAAACAAAGTGAAAATTGTGTCCTTGACCTACTTAGCCGAGACGCCCCCCGCGCCGGTCGGCGCGAAAGAAAGCGGCAACGTCGCTCGCTTGTCACGTATGTACAGTAGTCAACGAAATGCGTTCATACAGCTTTGAAACTTTCTTTGCATGTGTTTTAGACTGTACTCGTCCAACAGCCATTTTTTTTAACAAGGTGAAGTAAGTAACGTTTTGCAAATAATAGAACGAGATCTTTCTTTAGTGGAGGTGGTCCAGTAGTTGGCTGCATTCGGCTGCTGATGATAACGTGAACCAAATCATAATCAAACCTTTTTGATAAAAAATCCATCGATAATTTAATAAATACCCTGACACTAAACGCACGAGTCGGCTTTATCAGTCAGGTCTGTCAGTCGGCCAGTGCGTTGTCGTTGCCGTGCTTGGAGCTGCGCTCGAGTTCCAGTCCAGTCGCTGGCTGCCACAGCGCGAGACGCCACGCTCGCGCTGTTACCGCGTGTGGTTGTTTTACACATCCAGTTAAAACAGTGTTTGTTAGTAACTAACTAATTAAACGAAACGAATTAAATGAAAGATTGCGCGCCGGGGCCTCCCCGCGCTACAACAAAAGTGAATTGTGTATTTAAGTGTCTCGTTAAAGTGCAAAGTGGTTGATATGTGATTGATAAGTTTTAAGATGTAAGAGTGCATGTCGCAATGGACCTTCAACGAAGGTAAGCGGTGTAAATACGTAAAGTATTCCATATACCTTCCCTATAACAATGATACTTTATTAACTCCTCTAATATTACAAATGTAAAAGCTTGTCATGTTGGATGGATGTACCTAATATGTATGTTTGTTACTGTTTCACGGTGAAATGTTGTCATTTAGTTAAAATTTCGCACGAAGTTAGAGCTAAGTCTGAAATAACTTATGAGACTTATGTCTGAAATACTCGTAATTCTGATTAACGCAGGTAAAGTCGTGGGGAATAGTAGTCAGTAGGCTATTATTATTGAAAAAAAGGTCGACCTTGACCTAGAACATGGATAGTGCTACAATGAGTAGGAAAAACTCAAAATGTTTGTTTTGCTTATTTCCGTCGTTTTTCCGTTCATCAAGTACTTAGGTAGGTTACTTATGTGATTTGTTAATGAGTAAAAAGAGAAAAATTTTTTTTTGTCGTTTATAAACCTACCTACTTGGGTGTTAAGTAGGTAGTACCTATCGTGCGTAATCCATGACATTTTTGCTATCTCATTTAATAGAGCAGGTAGGTACCTAGGAATGATAAAGAATATTTTGATTTTGAACAAGTAGATAAGTAATTTATTTTGATGATAATGATGGTACCTAGGTAGGTAAGTACGTACCATGATAGTTTTTATAATACTAGAACTACCTAATGTAACTCGGTTCGTTTAGCAATATTATTTAGAGAATTGGCTTAGTTTGTTCCACCCTTGTCTGAAGGTCTCTCAGTCTAACTCTGTTGGAAGAGCGCTCGTCCGTAAACGAGAATTCGCGGGTTCAAGTCACGCCTGGGGCAGAATCAAAATGTTTTATTTTAATATTTAATAAGTTTTGATTGTTTATTACACATGGCTTTTGAATAAGATGTCAAAAAGGTGCACATTAGAACTCTTAGGACGGAAGAGATTTTTTCAGTAAATGAGAATAACATTTTATTAAGTAACTAATATTTTTGTTTATAATGATATTTATTTTTTTTATTTCAATTATTTCACCTGCTGTCTTACTGATATTAAAAACTTGAAAGTTTGTTAGGCTATTCTTGAACAACTGTGATCAGAAGATTGCCATAAAGGCTTAGGTACTTGTATTGTATTGTATCTTCCTTGGGTTGAGTTACTAAAAATACATTTTTTTATGTTTTTGTGTCAAAGATTGTTCTAAATTCTATCTAGTCCTTTATACGAGGTGAATTTTAAGGTTTAACTTTACGTTCACCATCAGAAAACCAACAAAAAAGTTCAATACGAAAAAGAAGGTCTGCCTGCAATCAAACTTGAAATAACATATTAAATTATGTTTTTATTAATCTTAAAGGAGCCAATATCGATATTATTATGTATTAATATTATTTTGTAGGGAAATGGTTGATGAAGAGATTTTTGATAGAGATTTTTTATGAACTTAAAGTTTGGTTGGCTTGATAATGTGGTAATACCTATTATGTACTGGGAGACGGAGCGTGGGCAGGCCCCCCAAAAGGTGGACCGACGATCTGGTTAAGGTCACCGGTGGATGTTGGATGAGGGCAGCGCAAGACCGTGTGAAGTGGAAGACCTTGGGGGAGGCTTATGTCCAGCAGTGGACCTCGGCTAGTTGATAATGATGATGATGATGTTTGACTCCTTGTCTAAACTGTAGTTCAGTTGGAGGAGCACTCGTCGAGAAAGATAAAATGAATGTTTAAATTAATATCGTGTTACTGGATATTTTATTTAATTTGAATTGAAAAGTTTGTGTTGCATTGCATAGGTACCTATTGCCGAAGTATTCGCGTACACAAAAAACTTCATAGTTACTTAATAGAGTTGTTATTTTTTTGGTAAAGATAGGTAAGTAGGTAGCTACTTATCATCTTGGGCGTTAAGACTTGAAGTGGGATTGCATGACTACTTTTTTCAAACTCAATAAACTTGAAAGGTTTTTTACATGTTATTAACTTAGTAGAATATTCAAGTGAATTCGACTTTTTCTCATTTCGAACTGGCTGGATGCTAGATATGTAAGTAGTTTATCCTGGTATTCCTAGGGGATCGAAATAAACGCGGGTAAAATACTCGACTCCGGCCCATACATTGGGTAATGTTCTACGTTAGGTTTAGTATAAAAGTGTCTGGGTAACTTAAATGGAAGAGCGTCTGTTTGGCAAATGCGAGGTAATGGGTTCATGGCCAATAAACATTTTAATTATCTAAGTATGCTAAAAATTTAGAGTTTTTTTACGTATTTTCACCGAATTCCCGTCGCATAGTAGGTACGTCTACTTCTTAGTTATGTTTTAATATTTGGTTAAGATTGAACATTGAGATACTTATGCATACCATTTTTATCTTCAAGATGGTATGTAGGTAGGTGTATCGTGCGTGCGCGTGGCAGAGTAATTTGATAAAAAGTTGTCTTGAATTTGATGTCTACACTAATTCGGTATTACGTAACTACACTATGAGTATCATTTTCGATCAATCGAATGAAATTTTCTGATAAAACTAATCTATCTACCTAATAACGAAATTAAGTTTGTAGCGACTGATCCGCAGCTGTTGTCCGTGGTTTTCTAATCATGGTTTTCAATAGGAACGAGTTGAATAGTACCTAAGTCGTTGATGAAATGAACGTAAAGTACTGCTTTGACACACGAGGTGATTCTGAAGCATCCGTGAAACCCTGACTTATGCGATGGGTGATAGTAATAATTTGTTATCGTTCATTGAGTATCGGGAGGGCCGCGGGGAGAGCGCGGCCGGGCGGAGTGCGGGACGGGCGGGAGGGGCTGCTACTAGCCGCCATACTTATGCGGCCGTGGAGGGCACCCGTAGCTGGACTGTTCATTAGCCGGGTCCACACCGGACGATCCACCGCACTCCAATCGCGCGTGGTAAGACCGCGATCCAAAGGCGCGGGCGGTTTGAGGCTATTGAGGAGCGCGCGTAGTTTTAATACAATTTGCAATACATTGCCGGTTTTTTTTTTGAAAAAATAAAATTGCGAATTTCATTAAAATTCTTCGATAATACGTTTATTTACACATGTCCGAGCATGAAAAATTATAAAATATTTAAAAAAAATTAAATATTTCTGGTTATTTTTACGAGTTATAATTTTTTTTATATTTTTTTTGGGTTAAAGGATGCCCATATAATATGATGTCGAAGTATGTAGCTCGTCTAAAAAATCACCCTGTATAAATGTGTTTTAGAAATTTCAAGAATAGAAAATCCGATTTAAATAGGACGATCTAATATAACTTTTGTTTTATTTAATTGAATAGTAATTAAACTTTCAGATAAAATTGACAAATCTTTAAAATGCGGTGCGCTAATATACCTTTCAGCACCATACAATTTGTCGGTTGTAATAAACTTATCTTTCCATAATTTTAAGAGCCTAACATCAACTTGTTTCCGCTTGTTTTCAATTGTTTTGCCAAAAATAGAATTGTTTTGTTTCTTAAAAAAATCTTTTTCAAAATTTGATTTAGCTTTTTGCCTGAGAGAAGTATTTAATAAAATGTATGGTTTTAAAAAGTTATCTTGAAAGAATGATAATATATTTTAAACAATATTAAACCATTTTTTAAACACTCTTGTATATTGTTGTAAACACTAAATGTATATAATGTATAACAAAACGATGTTTGCTGTGCAAATTCGCAATTAATTTTTTACATTTGCTTTGCATAGGAGAGTATTTTTCGGCAGCAAATGGTAGATCCGAATGAGCATTATGAATGTTAGGGGGGTAATATAAATCTACCTCTAAAATGTATCCTTTATCACCGTTTTTGTTAACATCATTAATATTGAACTTATTTATTTCATTATCATTAAGAAATAGGAAGTTGCGCATTGGAAGTTTCTGCATCATTGCAAAGCCATATAAATTCACACAGTCCAGATAAATAAGGTATGTGCTTGCCTTGTCCTTATTATAAGATGACTGATATTTGTTATTAGCTTTGGCAAATCTTAATGAGCATTGGGCAAGACCTCCTCGAATTCCATTTTCTAACATTTGGTACATTTCTACGTCAGATATTAAATCAAGCTCTACTTTAGTAAACATTAGCATAGCATCCCAACTTAACGATGGTGATGAAACATAATAGCATGGGTCCAAATTATAATAAAGTAAACTCATTTCTCGAAACTTTTCAAAAATATCGCATAATAACAATACATCACTTTTTAAATAAAGGTCTGTATACTCTCCTAAATTTTTTATTTCAAAAGTTTGCCATACGTTCAAGGCGTGCTGATAATCTTCAGCTGAAATATTTTCTCCCGTAAGTTTACTGAAAAGTTTTGACTGTTCTGGCAATTGGGTTTCATCATATTTTTCCCATTTTTCTACGTAATCATAAAAATATACACCTTTTCTACACACTAAATTAAATAAACGATCCTCATTGAAAAACAAGCGCATGTGTTGAAAATCATCCACGTTTTTACCAATTTGTTTTTACCATCCAGTGTAACGTTTTTACCAATTTGTCTAAGCTAGTGCTTAAAAAGTTAAATGAATCAATAAATTTCAACTGAACTATATTTTTACTATCAAAAGGTATGAATTTTGTAAACGATATGTACTTTTCTTTCGATTTAGGAATTAAAGTTATTTTGCCGATTATATCTGACAGCTCTTTGATAAATAAATGAGAATCATATCCAGATAGATTGTGAAAAATTATGGGTATGAACTGGCATTGTTTCAAATTTAAATTACAAGCATTGTGTGCAGGACCCCTATATTTACCAGTAAAATGATCATGATCTTTAACTTTTTTTTCATTTTCTGCAAACTTGGTCTTACATATTATGTGGCATAATTGAGCTTTTTGGAATGATTTTAACTCATCAGAAGTAAGAGGTAATATTGGCTGTTTATTTTGTAAAACTTTATACAGCCTTCTTAGCTCATATGCAGTGATAGGAATAGGTAGTGCAATTTTGCGGGATTCCACGACGAAATCCTAATATGGACATACCATAGGTACTAGTATTGTTAAGGATTAGTCATGTTCAATAATTTACATTGGATTATTGTTATATAAACGTAAATTAAATTTTAACAGAACTTATTTCTCGTATTACATTCTTATACAAAAATCCTTGGTATAATTGGAGTTTATTTTGAACCTCAAAAGGGCATAGCATGTTGAATGATTTCATTAATTTTAGATTCTGTTAGAATTAAATAAGATTCAAATTAGGGTAGGATTTCTTACCTACATACGTATATTGTTTGTTCAAGGGATAAGTTAGGCAAAAAATCTAAAAAATGCATTGTTTCGCATAACTAGTGCAGCGTTGGCAGAATTCTAAGTTTCATAGAAAATTCATAATGTTTTTCTTTAATTTCCTGTTTATCATATTTTATAAGATGATTGAAGCAATCGTATAAAATTCGTAGCAAATATTAAAAACAAACCCGGTTTGTTTGACCAAGAATTGTTCTACAAAAATCACTAAATCCCGCAATGCCGCAGGCTTATCCATACTATTCTCATATTGGAGTTTATTGACCCTAAATTGCACTACCTATTCCTATCATTGCTCATTTGTAATGGTTTCAATAATTTTTTTTGTACCTCTATAACTAACAAAATCATTTAATTCAGGTTTAGATTTGCAACAAATATAATAAGCATACGATGATGCTTGATGTGACTGTACAGATTCAGTAAAAAGCGATTTATTTTTGTCTGAGTAATTGCAAAGCAAACTTTCAAAATCTCCGTATATTACAATTGGAATTCTTTGGGTTCTCTCAAAGTTTGAAAATTGTAATTTGCTATGTTCGTCAGGCAAAACTGTTTTTATTCTACTACAGTCGTGATTTAATAATTTATCTTCATTGTCATAATACAAAAAACACTCATCACATAAAAATACTTTAGATTTATGTTTGGTTAATTGTCTGTGCACAAGGCGACTAAAGTTTTTTATTAAACAAAAATGAGCTTTATCTTCTCTCGTTATGTACAACAAATTAACGTGTATAAGCTTTCGTTCACGTGTCAAATATAGAGGACCTGTTACATGATTATTAGCTTCAAGACCATAAACATTCACACTTAAAGAGGGATTATTTTTCTCAAATATTTTAATATCATCGAAACTTGGTGGAAAAGACATATCATTTATGTTTAAAAGCAACGTATAGTGTGGGTACGATTTCATTCTATTAGCATTCAGTCTTTTTGGAAACATATGGGCAATAATACACCACAAAAAACAATAATTGTCATTGTTGCGTATATTCAAACATGACTTTGTGTTTTTTATAACCGCAGGCAATAATCCAAGTATGATCCAGCTCTTAAGGGATTGTACTTGTTTATGTTTATTTCCAAATGGCTTATACAATCAATAGTCCAACCAGATTCGGCAAGTTCAAACTCTAAACATTTTGATATTAATTTTTCAGAGCATTTAAAATACATGTTATAAATATTTGTATTGGGAACTGCTATCATATATTTGGTATTGAAAGATTTAATAGAGCTTTCATTATTTTTTGGCAAAATATATGACACAAATAATTCAAAATTGACTTTAATTGCTTTATGTTTTTGAATCATAAGATTGATAATATCACATACAGATTTTGAAATTTGATTTAAAAACTTTTCTGGAGTTATTATTACTTCACTAGGTTTAAGTGGATTCACTTTGTAACTTATGATTCTATTTTTAAACGCAGTAGCAATAATTTAAATATTTTCGAATTCGGAGCAGAGCAATCGATTAGATTTATGAATGTTTGTTCTATTGTGTGCTAATAATTTTGACACAAAAGTATTACAGTCTTTACAAAAAAACATATTTATTAAAATATATCTCATAAAAAAACTGTTTGTATTTTTTATTAATTTTTATTAAACAGTTGGCAAATTTTAATTAAAGAAATTCTGTTTTAATTTTAGAATTTCTTATTTCAGGTTTTTACATTTTAATTTCGATTTTACATTGAGACTGAAAAATTACGTATAATATAACAGTTTAAAAATAAAACGATATCCTCACATTTCTTTGTAAGGACTGTATCTAAATATTATATTTTCTAAAAATATGCAGTGAGGTTAAATAGATTTATACTTATTAAAAAAAAAGATTAAGCAGTAAAAATATTAAATATTAGCAAATTACAAAAACTTGCACAAACGAGCACATAGAATGAAAACTGTATAAATTAAAATTTTATTAAATTTAAGAAGGTTTACCGTATAGAACAGGCTGAATTACTTTAAACTCAGCCTTTCCTGTATTAACAAGGTGTGTTAAAGAGTTCCACAAAACATTATCTACGTCGGTTGATATTTTTAAAGTTACAAGAGATTGTTTCCAACGCTCGTTTGCAGCAAGTTTTTCCACTTCGCTCGTATTATACACTTTTAACTCAAAATAATACTTTCCAACCCTGCCCGCATCTGATTGGAATGTATAACCATCAGCCACTCGTTGAGTGAAGCAGCTCTTCAGAGTGGCAGCACGGATCAGCGGTCGAGACGATTCATACTGAAATACATAAGATATCTAGTTAAAGGTAATTAACAATCTCACCACATTATCTAGCACAAATTGGTATCGTTAAAAACTTGTGCTATGGATAGCGGATAGATAGTGGATAAATAAACTTAAGAAATATATAAATACCAATAGATTTATTTTTAATAAATATAAATTCACATCCATGACTCGAAATCAAATATTCGAAACTTCCACATTTACCGAATCTATTACAAAACTCTATTTAAAAACTCTTATGTCAGCAAATAAGTATAATTCTTTTTTAATAATTTTTTTAAGTTTTTTGAATTTATTTAAGTACTAGCTGTTTCCCGCGACTTCGTCTGCGTGAATACCGGTTATGGGAGTTGGATAAATAATATTATTATATCGTCCTTGAAGTTCAAAGTCAAAATCGATTCAGTTGTTTAGCTGTGAAAGCGTTACTGATAGATAAACAGAAAGAGTTATTTCAAAAACTTTATAACAAAGCTGTCATTCGCAGTTTCACCTAGTTTTTGTGAAAAAGACCTACAAAACATAAAATAGAAAAAGTAACCTACAAAAAGTATATACCAAACAGGAATACCCTACGAAAGGCACACTGGGTAAAAGTAAGGCTGCAAACTGGACGGCAGCGACAGCGAGAGCGACAGCGGTGCGTGCAGCGACGCGACGACGCGGGGAATCTGCGGGGCTAGCATGCTACCGTTGACAATGATAAATCGAGCCTTTTATCAATATTTTCTTAGAATATGGTATTTAGAGTAAGTAATTTATTAAGACTATGACATACTTATTTGGTTCTGTAGTCTTAATCATGGTATCAAATTGAGTAATTCTATCTATTATGGTGCGCATATTAGCTTAGGATAAAATAACAAAATAATATTTATCTTGTCGATTCGACTATTTATCGATGGTTGCATGCTAGCCCTGCTAGGCCGTTCTCGACGTCAGCGGGCGCTCGAGCGATTTGTCGCGGTTTCATACAAACTCAATACTTTCTATCGTGTCGCGGAAATCACTGCTCGCGTCGCTGCCCGCGCAGCTGCCGCTCTCGCTGTCGCTGTCGCTGCCGTCCAGTTTGCAGCCTTATGGGGGTATGTATAAGGGTAGGTTTATATGTAGGTAGGTTTATTACATAGATAGTGCCCGCGAATTCGTCTGCATTGAATTAGTATTTCGAATAGGTTATTTTCTTCTCCAAGGTCCTATATAAAAAAAAATAAACATGAAGAATTTTCCCCCATATAATATGTAGGTATAACTCCTAACCAATAACTATCTATTACATTACAAAGGCACATTATAGGTAAAGCTATATTACTGTAAAGTTTCATAAAAATCCATTCGGTAGTTTTTGCGTGAAAGAGTAGCAAAAATCCATCCGTCTAGACATTATCAGTGTATAATATGTTTAGTAACCTATATGTTTGGCTGTTTTTCACGGTCAAACGGCTTAGCCAATTTTAATGTAATTTGGTATGGTAGTTCATAAAGTCCTGTGTTGAGTTTTGACACATACACCACTTTTTATTCTGAAGAATTCTACGGTTTCTGACTTCCAAGAGGCAGAAACGATCAATAAAGAAAACCTAAACGATATTGAGTTCCATAATTTTACGTTTAACTTTTTTACAATATATCTCTGTATGTACACTACCTACATTAAATCTAGCAAGAAGCTTTATTTATTAATGATTTAGCCCTATCAACGTAGCAAACTTTTCTACTACATATCAACTATCTTTCGGATTTATTATAATATTATATGTCAGCCACAGATGTCAGCAGAATAGAACAACAAACAGACAGACACGAAAAGACATTTTTTTCTTTCAAATTCTTACTTTTTTTTAAATTTCTTAATAACCTTAAATATTTTTTTTGTAAAAATATTTCATGTTCACACGTTACTGTTTTAAACATTACATATGTATGTAAAAATAGATGTAGGTATGGTAAAGATTGATACAAAATAAAAAAAATTACGCGAGCAGGATCGAACCCACGACCTTAGACTCATGGTCCGTCTACGCGCAACTAAGCTAGGCGTACTTCTGTATGCCGAACATCTGCACCATACTCTAGTAAATTTTAGGCTTTTAAAAATCTATTACAATTTTTGTAGAAATAGATCCTTTTTTTTATGTCTGCAGAATCTGCTTATCATCCTGGACAACTTTTGTTAAGACATCATATCTATATTTCTTACGGTTTTGATGATCCCTTAAGGGTTCTGCATCAGGTATTCCAGTAACCGAAATAAAATATACCCTTTATGTTGCCCCGGCTTCACTGCTATACATCAAAAAAAGTTTCATTCAAATCCGTCCAGCGGTTCCAGAGATTAGCGTGTGCAAACAGACAAACTTACAAACGAACAAACAGACAATTTTTTTTTTCAGATTCTTACTCTTTTTTCATTTCTTTATAACCCTAGATATTTTTTTTTGTAAAAATATTAAATGTACAGACACGTTTTTTTTACTCTTTTATTATATGTATTGATGGTTTAGCCCTATCAACATAGTAAACTTTTCTACTACATACCAATTATCTTTCGGATTTATTATAATATTATATGTCAGCCTGATGTCAGCAGAATAGAACAACTTACTTTTTTTTAATTTCTTAATAACCTTACATATTTTTTTTGTAAAAATATTTCATATTAACACGTTATTGTTTAACTGTTTTATATATACATATGTATATTATAAAGATAGATGCATGGTAAAGATTGATACAAAATAAAAAAAAATATAATAAAAAAAAAATTACGCGAGCAGGATCGAACCCACGACCTTAGACTCATGGTCGGTCTACGCGCAACTGAGCTATGAGTACTACTGATCTGTATGCCGAACATCTCCACCATATTCTAGTAAGTTTTAGGCATAACTTTTAAAAATCTATTACAATTTTTTTAGATCCTAGATTTTTTTTATGTCTGCAGAATCTGCTCATCATCCTGGACAACTTTTGTTAAGGCCTCATATCTATATTTCTTACGGTTTTGATGATCCCTTAAGGGTTCTGCATCAGATGTTCCAGTAACCGAAATAAAATATACCCTATATGTTGCCCCGGCTTCACAGCTATACATCAAAAAAAGTTTCATTCAAATCCGTCCAGCGGTTCCAGAGATTAGCGTGTGCAAACAGACAAACTTACAAACAAACAGACAATTTTTTTTTTCAGATTCTTACTCTTTTTTCGTTTCTTTATAACCCTAGATAATTTTTTTTGTAAAAATATTAAATGTACAGACACGTTTTTTTTACTGTTTTATTATATGTATTGATGATAATTTTTGATGGAGATGCACTGTGAAACACAATTACTTCTGAATGCTTTATATTACAAGTTTAATAATAGTGAAATGAATATTTAACATATTTAAAGAAATCTTACCTCAGAATCTGAAACGATGGTATTTTTTTTTCTTTTTGGAGCCGGTGTTGTTACAACTGATGGCCCATCGCTATCTGATGATTCTGAAGCGAAAGCAAAGCCTTCTTCTTCTGAGTCCCCTTTTTAACTCTCTTCACTGCTTTTTTTTTTGAGCTGGCTCCCACTTTTTCTTTAGTTGCTCGAGACGTAGAAGGCTCGGAGTCCTCTTCTTCAACCCAAAAAGGATTATTTAACGACTGAGCCCTGAAAACATTATTAAAATTCAATAACTATTTTTGTTACCAACAACAGCACCCATAATCTTCAAAGAACTAGGTAGAGGTGTAGGTACTGTTAGCCCTCCCCTACTTTTCACGGGAACGTTTTGTAATCACATCGAATAATGAATAAAAATTATATTTACAGTATAAGAAAAAAAAAACTTTAAATGACTTAGGACTCGAACCCAAGTCTTATGTTTATTGGATGATAGAGCAATGAAGCGCGAATTATTATACCTTTTGTAAAAAAAAAATATGAAACTATAAATACAGTATAAGTTTTTAAACTGACAAGGTCATTAACTTTAGAAACGGGATATTTACCATGTTTTTCACATGATCACGACGACGATACGAAATATCGAGAACTCAAAATAAATGAAAAACATGGTAAATATCCCGTTTCTAAACTTAATTTAAATATAAACACAGTATCTACAAGTACCAACCTAGAGAATTTAAAGTAATATATTATCTAATTAACTGAGTAATTTCAGTCGTAAAAAATAAAAACTATTAAAGCCATATTCATTGAAGAAAAATATAATACCTACTTACATACTTTGTTTCAACTGCAAACTTTGTGAACAATCACAAACACATATAAACTCACTGTTCAGTGAAATGCACTTCAGCACAAAAAATCACAAAATGAAAGGAATAATACATATCTCATTTTTTATAGACCTGAATCCTAAGGCCTTAGTCATATGTTAGTATCCAAAAATAATTATTTCGAAAATTCAATAAAAACAATATTTGTCATTAGAATTTCATCTCTGTCACCTGAGCACTTAAAGTTGATTTTTGTGTACTTTAATTTTACAGTATAAGCTTCAGCGTGTTCACTTCTTTAGAAACTGATTTTGGTCGATGTTTACGTCGTGTTTGCGCTGAATCTGCTCAACGGCTCCAATTGATACGAAAATCTAAAAAGGAAATGTTGTTTAGGTACTGATCTTTGAGAAAGAATCGCCAGTGGTTGCACTGGTTTAAATAAACCGCTTTTGATTTAAGGTTCAGGCTTTGATACCTGCTGAATACCAATGAGCCTACAATGTGTGATTAAGGTCGTATAAATTATAACGATAAATTAATGAATTAATCAAAGATAAATTAATGAAGTGAATGTGTTAAATACTAGGTACTTAGTTCTTCCTTTAAACCTTCTCATACACTTTCATAACAACCTATATCATGTTTCATCTTAATCAGATGCGCGGTTAAAGAACTCATAGAAGACGAGCACACTAAACTACATAGGTACCAATGACAAATTAACATTTTTTTGATAAAACAGGGAAAATATTTTATGTAGGTATACAAACAAACTAAAATACTTTTTGGTCCAGGAGGCAGAGGCCTTACTTAGTAATTAGTATAAATTTCAAGTACTGGATTCTGTACTTTGCAACCATAATATAAATAAATAAATAAAATAAAAAGTTCCATACAATAGGATCATTGCATCGACTTGTGAATTAATAACGTTTATGTAAGTAATGCAAATAATTAGATACTTACATGTAAGTATCTAATTATTGCATGCACTTTGTTGCTAGATGGTAGATAGCATTATATTTGACCAAAACAGTTCAAAAACTATTTTTTAGGTAAAAGATTGCGAGTATGCAAAAAGATTGCAAAGAAAGAAAAAATAATATTTTTAAATGAAGATATTATTATGTATATTTTTGACAGCCACCACAGCGCAGTGGTCGAACCACCGGCTGTGACGCGAGTGGTGTGGGTTCGATCCCCGCCCCAACAACGACTTTTTATATGTTCTATAGATATTTGTCATGGATCTGGATGTTTGTAACGATAATAAAAATATTTGTCTCTGTTGATATAGTTCTTAAGTTGATTTATCCGTTATCTAGTATCCACAGCACAAGTTTTCTTAATTATAATTAAATTTGGTTAGATAATGTTGTGTGATTGTAAAATAATTATTATTTATGTATATTAGGCTAATTGTCATCTTATTATCAAAGCTCTAATACTTATTTTAATTATTAAAATCAAATTTTTAAGAAAGTGCCATCTACATATTTTCTTGCATACTTACTATGTTTCATGCAATATGATCATTGCATTGCATCGACTTTTGAATCCATAAATGTACGTATGTAACGTTTTATTTCAATATTATTTAGTTCTTTTTTTAAAACAGAAATAAATTGAAGTATATGCATTCATATTATTAAAAAAAAATTATGTTTAAATTTATTACATTAAGGCCCGATTCGACCAAACTTAAATAAATACCGGGGTAACTAACCTGGAATAACTTTACCCTTGAATTTTATAACTGGCATAACCACTTGGTCATTTTACCAAGCTAATCCGAGAGTAAGCAACACTCTAGTTAACTACTCTCTTTTTTTTTTAAATATTTTCTGGCTCGACTACACGAGTGAATGACAAAAGAACGAACGTTATAATCCGACAAAATGGTGAGTGTGCTGCGTTCAAAGAAACATTAAGTACAAGCCTTCATCTTGATTTCGCTGCATAATCTGTCATTATATTTGTTTACTTGCTCAGCGAAATTCGTGCGTGTGTTCTGCGTGGTGAATATTAAACAAAAAAAAAAAGAAAGAATTAAATGATGATGAATAATTTACATAATTATAAAATATTGTTTTTTTTTTGGTAGAATGTCTCAGGGTCACTCCATTCAAACTACAATGTTATTAAATACAAACTACATTATGTGCGCTATTATGTCTAATTTTGAGGGTTTGTTAAAAAAATAATAAATAAATCAGTTTATATATGTATATACATATATAAATAGACATATCACCACTGCGAATCCCTTTTTTATTCTATGAAACATTCAAAAATACCCTGAAGCACTGGACACCCTATAGTCGAGTGGGCTTGGTAGCCTAGTGGTAGATTTTTTTTTTTTGAGATTTGTATTTCATATACAATACTAGGAGGATAAGGTAGAAAGTAAATTACTTTGTGAGTTTTATAGTTTTATTACAAAATCCCTAAACACACAATTACAGTAAGCTCTGAAAATAATTTCTTATCATATCATTTCTATTAACATGTCCTTGAGGTTCTATACTATTGCTTGGCATCTGACCTTGCTGCAAGAGGTCCTCCCAAGGAGCAGGCAGTGTAAGTTCAGGGTCATCTGGAGGAAGTCTCTCTCCACGGCAACGTAAAATGTTATGAAGTACTGCAGTAGCTATGATAATTGTCAGAGCTTTTTCTAATTTTACTCGAAGCCCAAGGGCCAATATAGGAAATCTTCTTTTCCATATCCCAAAGCATCTCTCTACTGGATTTCGGGTTCGAATTTGGGATTCATTATACAA
The DNA here is from genome assembly GCA_944452665.1 of Stenoptilia bipunctidactyla. Lineage (NCBI taxonomy): Eukaryota > Metazoa > Arthropoda > Insecta > Lepidoptera > Pterophoridae > Stenoptilia > Stenoptilia bipunctidactyla. The sequence continues at coordinate 50,302,255 of OX101721.1, read as the reverse complement.
TTGTTCAGCTGGAGTCCTTGGGTTTTCTAAAGGAGGCATCATATATTTAGTTAGTGCATAACCTTGATCAACTACTAATAATGCATCTCCATAGACATCTGTCTCAAACTTAGCTTTTCTGTAGCAGTTGTTGAATATGGTGCTGTCATGGGATGAACCAGGCCACCTTGCAACTATATCCTCTATTTCTAAATTTGCATTGCATATTACTTGGGTATTAACTGAAAAATACCCTTTTCTATTCCGGAATAGCTCTGCCTGTTCTCCACCTATATCACATCTCAAAGGTACAGATGACAAGCGAATATGGGTACAATCCATCGCACCAATTACCCGAGGAAATCTTGCGATTAAGAAAAAACTGTCCTGTTCTTTTCTTATTTGCTGAGGCGTTTCCGGGAACTTAATATATTCTTTATGTAGGGCTGCTATGACTGAACTCACTCGATAAACTATTTTGTTCGCAGTAGGGGCACTCCAACCGCTATAATCTGCTACACTTACGTAACTGTGTGCATCCAGTTGCATATAGCCTCAATGTACCTGGCTCATTGGTGAAATGGAGAAATTCCTAAAACAAAAAATAAACAGCTCGTTTAAAATTATAATAAGGTTAGGTAAGTAAACTAATTAATTAGGTAGGTACATTCTCAGATCAGCAGTTGCATGTGAATTACAATGTAGACTACTACAATTACAATGTAGATACTTACCGATCTGATATATATTCTAGCTGATGTTCAATTTTTGTCAGAACAGAAAGAGCTGCTTCTTTGGACAAACGAAACCTCATAGAAAAGTCACGATCGTCATAATCTTCAAAGAAGTTACGTCTTTCTTTAATCCATCTTGGGCGTCTTAGAATAAACTCATCATCACTATCACTTTCATCAATCAAACGCTGCAGTCGGCTCATTTTAATGTATTATTAAGGTTTTATTTACAAAATCACAGAAAATTAACTAACACGCTCCTATCAAATCAAGTCCTGTCAGTTCAACTACCGACGAGCTGCGCGCATGCTTTTTTTGCAGCCTTTTACACCAGCGTTAGTCATTACACCGCCAAATTCGGCCGTGTAAATTGTTACTCTGGTGTATTTAACTTATCCTGGGTTTAATGGTTGGTAAAATGAAAAGTAGATTTACTCTAGAGTATCTTGTTGTTTACTCTCGGATAAATACTTAAACCAGTTTGGTCGAATCGGGCCTAAATGAGATATTCATGAAATTCCTGAAACGCGCTATTACTGTTTTTATTTGTTGGTAGTATATAAGCAAAATAACATCGCATCTTAAGTGACGGTCAGATGTACGATACACTATACGGGCTCGCCCAATCCTATAGACTGCGTCTCTAAAATGACAAGAGACATCGAAATGAGATTTAAGATTTTTTTATCCTAATGCGACTTCGTTTCACAATAGTGATCCGTAAGTATAAATTGCGGAGTTCTGGATCACGCGCACAAGTGAAGCGAGAGAGCAAGTGATCCAGAACCCCCAATTTATACCTACTTATTTCGGATTTCATCATTTCTATTGAAACTTGTTACATATGGTTTATACGAATGATATTCGATAGCGTCGATGGAGTCATCATGTCCAGGCGGACTTGTCCAATATACTCATTTTAATAATCCAATTAATTTAAGAAACTTTTTATTTTCACTTGTTAATTTGTTGGTCCTTTTAGGACTTCCTTTTAGGACTTTGGTCCTTTAGATGTCCTTTCTGAGGGTAGCATTAAAACAAAGAACACTTACTTTTGTATAGCAGCACAATTTTATTTAATTTAAATAGTAAATAGAATTTAAAAGTTGTATAAATGCACTGTTAACACTTCCTGTACCCGCCAGCTTAATATTCCTTTAATATTTCTTCACCTAAACCAAACAAATCAAAATGGAAGACATGAAAAAATCCATTATGAACATGAATGACCTTTTTGCTTCTCGGATGGATAATTTTGAACAAGAATTGAATGAATCTTCTTCGTCTGGTTCAATTGCCCAAGATTTCCAGGATTTTAAGAGGTTTGTCCAAACTTATATGCTAAATTTACAAAGGCAGGTTGATTTTCTATCCAAGGAATGTGACAGGTTGGAAATGTACAGCCGTCGCAAAAATCTATTGTTCCATGGAGTTCCAGAAACTGAGGATCCCATTGCCTCTATAAAACATATTATACTAGATAAAGTTAAGTTAGCAAGCTTCTCTCAGGACAACATCATCTATGCTCATCGGTCAGGAATCAGCAAAGAAGGTAAACCCAGGCCTTTACTTGTAAAATTTGCTAGTGAAGAGGTCCGTAAAAAAGTATGGTTTGCTAAAACAGCCTTAAAGGGATCTGGTATCACCATATCAGAATTTCTCACAAAACTTCGGCATCAAACATTCATGGCAGCTCGACAACGCTTTGGCGTTTCAAAATGTTGGACGCACGATGGCAATATATTTGTGCTTGATACTGATGGTACACGCCAACGCATAGTCACGCCCAAGGACCTGAACTCCATTAAAGATTTTGAAATCACGAGTTCGTCGGCGGCAGTAGAAGCGATCCAGAAGCCAACAACTAAAGCTCCGGTGAAGAGTCGTCGTTTAATTAAAAAGTAGTAGTCTTTATGCATTATCTAGTCTTGCTGATAATTTTTCATTTTGTACTATTATATATAGAGAATTCAATTAATTGAGATCACCCTCAAATCGGTTTATATTTTCTATTATGCTATGCTGTATGTTCTTCTTCTTCTTATTATTATTTATGGCAATCAGCCGTTGTTACGAGTCAACAGACTATTTTTGCCAGTATCGCGTGAAGGGGCATAGACTATCTTTAATAGCCACCAGCCCTTACTGCTTCTAAAAATTGCTGTATAATATCAGTAGCCGGGGGATTTGAGCTAGCATTATAACCTTATATTGAATTGATGGATGTATTTCAAAAGGCATTTAAGGATAATAGGATCTGGGATTGAGAAAAGAGACCACATATTAATTGGTCTAGGGACCTGTCGGGGAAGAAAGGAATACAGGGAGGAGGGTGAGAGGGGGCAGTTAAAAAAGATGTGGTCAGCTGTCCCAGGTTCCAGTCCGCAATCGCACAATGGAGAATTACGAACGCCGATTTTGTTTAGGAAAACAGGGGAGCAGTAATGGCCAAGCCTCAGTCTACAGACAACTGAGGTGGACCGTTTATCTGCAGCTTTAATTTAAAAAAACCAGGGCTTAGTAGGTATGTTTGGTTGAATCTCACCATAATGTTTGGCTTTTAGTTTGCGAGATCGGTCCCATGAGGAGCTCCAGGCAACATGTAGCCGTTCACTGGCTATGAGGCGGAGATCCTGGGCAAAGCACTTACCGGCAATGCCCGAATGTCCAGGAATCCAAGCCAGGACAATATTTATCGAGTTACTACTGCAAGAGAAGATGGATTTCCTGATTTGGATAGGGAATTTTGAGCCTAGCTTGAACGGGTTGGCCTTCAAAGCAAGGAGACAACTAAGGCAGTCTGAAAGTATAAGGGCATTAGTGATATTATTGTCGACTACATATTTTAGCGCTTCAAGTATAGCAATTGATTCGCCAGTAAAGACCGAGGCTTGCGGGGGGATTTTATACGATAGGAGCACGGAATATTTTGGTATCCAGACGGCCGAGGAAGATGAAGGAAGTTATCCTAACTGGGATATTTAAACGGAGCATTTTCTGTCTGAGTATAGATAGTTGAACATTATCATAGGCGGAAGACACATCTAAGAACACCCCTACCACTGACTCATTTTCAGAAAAGGCTAGTCTCAAATCGGTGGCAAAGATTCCAATGCTGTCCATAGTGCCCAGACCTTTTCTGAAGCCGAATTGGGTAGGGCTGAGGAGGTTTTGACTTTCAACGAACCAGTCAAGGCGGTTTTTAACTAAGTGCTCAGTGATTTTAGAGAGCGTAGAGGACAAGGCCACTGGCCGGAAGGAGTTTGGGTCTGTCGGGTCTTTACCACTCTTGAGGATTGGAATAACGAGATGAAGTTTCCAGGAATCAGGGATATGGCCAGTTTCAAATATACAATTAATGACAGCCAAAAACCGCTCTTTGAAGGCAGCGCCAGCTTTAACAAGGAAGGAATAAGGGATGCCATCATGACCAGGGGAGGTATCCTTCAGGCCGTTAAGAACTAGGTTGAGTTCCTGTAGTGAAAAATGATTGTCTAGAGGGCTAGTTGAATTTAATTCAGCGTAGGGGGTAGGGATAAGATTTGAGGATGGAACAAATGGAGGAGCAATTTTGTCTAAGAACGGGTCTAACCAGAGGGATGGATTGTATGTCGTAGGTATAGGTGGAAAGCTGAAAGAGCCTCTGAAACGTTTCAGTGACTTCCAAACAAAAGAAGAGGGGGATCGAGGAGACAGGCCTTCACAAAACCTCCGCTAACCCGTCCGCTTCTTCTCCTTGAAAAGCCTGCGAGCTTGGGCTCTGACCTTTTTCAGTTCAGTATAGTTTGGGAGTGACATTTCAATCAAATATGCAGCTTCAGTGGCTTTGCGACGCTTAATCATATCAGAACACTCGGAATCCCACCAAGGGGGGAAAGATCTATGTTTTTTGTCAATTTTTTTTATCGGGATGTGGGAATTTGCTGCCGAGCGTATACACGTCACAAGAGATTTATAACACTCCAAGATATTGGCCAGAGTGGGAGGGGGAATATTAGCCGATAATACATTGGTGGCTTCAGCGTACATGAGCCAGTCTGTTTTGTCTAATTTGTATGTCAGTAGGGGAGGGAGTTGGTCTGGAACCGAGCAGTTAACAAGAAGGGAAATGACAATAGGGTAGTGGTCGCTACCGTATAACGAATTCAGTCTTTGCCATGACATGGCCGCGCTGAGAGACGGTGAACACAGCGATAAGTCCACCGAACTAGGGCTTTGATTAGGGCCAGTTAATCGGGTTGGACGGCCATCATTAAGGACGCAGAGGTTCTGGTCGTCAATCAGGCCTACCAGCCGTAACCCAGGGCGGTCAGGAGGTTGGGGGCATTGGCTGCCCCACAGATAGTGATGGCAGTTTAGATCCCCAAGTATGATGACAGGGGGAGGGAATGGAACAAGTAGGGAGTGGAGTTCGTCGATTAATGTGACTGTTGGGTTAGAGATGTAGATTGAAAGTAGAGTAAATTTAAAGAAACTAACTGCCACAATGTTAATATTGGCAGAATGGGAGGGCAAAGGTATAAGAGAGTAGGATAAGAAATGTTTTATGAGCAAGGCTGCCCCACCATAACCATCCGGCCTGTCATCCCTAAGACAAGCGTAGCCAGGTAGCCTGTAACGGCTACCCGGAACTAGCCATGTCTCGGAGCCTGCAACGGCCACAGGGTCATGGTGGTGGCAGAGGAGCGAGAGTTCATGCGTCTTGGAGCGTAGGCTCCGGCTATTCCATTGAAGTAGATTGGCCATAGTTAGTAATGAGTTCAGCAAGAGGGTTGAGTTTGTTGGCGACGTTGTACGGTAGCGGAGAATTACCAGATTTAGAGAGGATGTTAATGAGAAGAGAAATTAATGATTCTAGGAGGGACTCATTAGGGGAAGAGGGTAAGGGATGATTGAGAGCGCAACTAGGTTTGGATGAGGGTAGTCAAGAAGAAGAGACAATAGCCTAATGGGCAGCCACGTCATAACCTGGAGAAAGGGGAGCTCTAGGTTTAGGCATGGTGTGAAACGTTTTTTTATATGAATGAGTAGAAATAGTGGGTTTAGGAGGGGAGGGAGTTTTCCATGTGTCCGCATAAGATTTGCGGACTGTGGGGTGACGGGCTGAAGCTTCTCTATAGGATACATTGTCTTGTGACATAGTTATTTTTATCGCTTTTTGGCGAGATTGTTCTGGGCAGCTTTTGTCTGTCGCAAGGTGGGGTCCGGAGCATTGGAGGCAAGATATTGAGTCCTTAGGGATATCACAAGAATTACCAGGGTGAGATTAAGCGCAACGGAAGCATCTACGATTAGACCAGCATTGGGCCTTAACGTGTCCAAATCGGCAGCATTTCAAACATGGGATCGTTGGGAGGATGTACGGTTCAACAAGAATGGATGAGTGGAAGGCTAAGATACGATTAGGCAGAGATTGGCCTGCAAACGTGATTACCACGGAGCCTGTCGGTGTCCATGACACTCCTGAGTCATTTACAATTTTCCTATTTAGTCGTCTGGCCTTTAAGACAAACCCGTCGTTTAGCGAAGTAGAGATGGCGTCTACCATTTCCTCCATAGACCAGTCTACTGGGATTCCCTTGACAAGGCCCATACGAATTACGTTATAGCTGGGAATATTGGCAGTGTACGAACTTCACTTTATATTAGGCAAACTGATGAAGTTGTTTGCGGCAGCAGCTGAGGTGAACTCCACCGAGACACGGTTGCGTCCTACGCTCCTTACTCCGTCGCTCTTAATTTCCTTGACATTTTGTGCGTGCAGGAAGCGGCCAAAGTCCAGCCTGTTAAGGGTGGTTCCTGAGGAAGGTTGGGGCTCGGCTCTGGACACATGTACAATATAAAGTCCACTATCTTTGTCCGAGTACAGTTTGTCTTTCTGAAAATCGGGGTGTATATAGAGGTTATGCGAAGAGGGAGTTATTATAGGTTTTTTGGATGCAGAAGGGGCTGAGGCCGGGGCTTCATTGTGGCGTTTTCTAGTATGTGACGGACTGGGTGGTAGGGGAAATAAATCAACTGAGTTTGTTAGGGATATATCTAAATTCGGCGGGGTATACAAAGAAAACGGGTCTGGAGGCTTGGGAGGGATGCTTATGCTATCCATTTTGGAATAGCATAAAGAATAAAGCAACTAAATTAAGCTGTAAAATATAGGTTAGTAAAAGCTAGTAAAGGCAAAATGGCTGCCGTAGTCTTGTCCTTGCAATTTACAAATCCAATATGTATAGTTTCTCGAATCTTTTCTTCTTCTTGTTTTTCCACAACAATGTTTATTCTCCGCTTATTTACTTCTATATCCAGACAGAACTTAAGAATAAAAACATTTATTTGTCAATACGAACTTCAAAACGGCGAACTCTTTTTAAAAAATTCACAAAATCTCTCCACATAGAAATTAAAACACCCTTATAATGTTTTTTCCAGGTTATTTATAATCGTGTTTGTTTACATGTTCCGTAGTGTCATGCTGTATGTTGTAACTGTTAAATGTCAAATGCTAATGTCAAATGTGTCATGTCAAAATTGTCTCGTCTTTCTTTAAAGTAATGGTTTCGTCACATACAGCATGACTTTCAATATTTTTTTTTTATATGTGTCGTAGTTCGAATTACATAGTTATTTACTTAAGTTAAAATGCTGGCAGGCATTATGAATTTTGAAATGAGGAGAGTAAAAATGAAAGTTCTTCGTCTTTTAAATCCTGTTCTTCAGGCGGGTTGAATAGTATAGTACAGTAGTTTCCAAAGTTTATCGACGTCCCTAAATTCATTTCTAAACAATGAATTCTCTGGTTTGTCGTATAATTTTAATGTTGCACATATTAATGCACAGAGTATTCCTGCCCACCACATAGATATGCTAGATTCTTTTAAAATTGAAAATCTCCATGCCCTACTAGTGTCTGAAACTTGGTTCAAACCTTGTCTAGCGTCAACATCGTATGCTCTGCCGGGTTTTAACTTAAATCGTAACAATCGAATCCAAAAAACGGGAGGTGGTGTTGCAATTTACCTGCGCACGAACATACCGTATAAAGTCGTTCTGAAATCCACTAATGACACTGACTCAAATATGGAATACTTGTTTGTGGAAATTACTCTCAAGCACAAAAAGATACTCTTAGGTGTCATTTATGTTCCTTCGATGTATGAAAATTACTTTTCTATATTCGAGCAAATTCTGGAGGATTCCTTGCCAAACTACAGCGACACTATAATCATGGGAGATTTCAATACTTGTATGCTAAAAAACGATTCTAGGGCTAATAAATTAAAGTCCATTGTTGAATCCAGTAACTTGCACATACCTTCACTAAATGCAACGCATTTTTTCCCAAACTGTGCCCCTTCTCTTTTAGACCTCATGTTTGTCACGTTTCAAAATAATATTCATAAACATGGCCAGTGTGGTGCAGACGCGTTTTCATATCACGATCTTATATATCTGTCGTATAAGGTACGTCCTCCTAAATCAAAGCCTAAAGTTGTATTGCGACGTAATTTTGGAGGTATGAATGTGGAAAACTTGCTTATTGATGCTGCTAATATGGGTTGGTCTTTGATTGATAAAACTGTTGATGTTAATGAACAAGTAAGTCTTCTTAATAGCTTTTTAACAGAAATTTATAACCGACATGCACCTTTTCGTAAAATTAAGTTAAAACACCTTCCGGCGCCATGGCTAATTGACACCATCAAACTTCTTTTACATAAGAAAAATCTCGCAAAGGCTAAATTCAAAGCAGACCAATCCGAAGTAAATAGGGAGCGTTATAGATCGATCAGAAATTACTGCAACAAGGTGTGTAGGGATGCACAACGACGCCACATTCACGCATCCGTAGAAAAAGGTGATCCAGCAAAAGTATGGAAATTTCTTAAGACTTTGGGTATTGGCAAATAAAAAAATTCTATTACTTCAAATGTCGACCTTAAATTACTTAATAGACATTTCTCCTCAGTTTCCAAAATGGACGGATATGTAAAAAACCGTACATTACACCATCTTTCTCACTTGCCACGCCCGAACATAACTCCTTTCACATTTAAGCGTTTCACTGATAGTGATGTTAAGCAGAGTATTCTTAAAATTACCTCCAATGCCATGGGTTGTGACAGCATTAACCGTAATATGATAATTCCTATCCTTGATATCCTTCTCCCGACGTTAACTAAGATCCTCAATAACTCCTTATCTTCATCAACGTTCCCCGAATCCCGGAAAGTTGCAAACCTTATACCTTTACCAAAAACAAATAATCCTGTAGATCCATCTGACTATCGACCAATTTCAATATTACCTTTCCTTTCTAAAGTCCTCGAACGTCTAGTACACCATCAATTTATATACTTTCCTTAATCACAACAGTCTCCTTAACCCATTCCAATCTAGATTTCGTTCTGGACATAGTACGGCTACCGCGCTGGTGAAAATAACCGATGACATAAGGAGTGGTATGGAACATCAAAAACTGACACTACTTCCTTTGCTGGACTTCAGTTATGCTTTTAATGCAGTTGATTTTGATGTTCTACTTGGTACTCTTTGCTCTCTAAACATATCTCCTGAAGTGATCGACTGGTTTCGCAGTTATTTGCAAGGCCGCCGGCAACGTATTTTAGTCGATGACAAAGTGTCCTCATGGTGCAATACTGTCGCCGGTGTGCCCCAAGGTGGTGTGCTCTCTCCGTTATTATTTTCAGTTTTCATTAATACTATAACGACCCCCCTATCTTCTTCCTACCACTTGTATGCAGATGATCTACAAATCTATACGCAATTCAGTCCCGACAGCATCAATTTGTCCATTAACACTATTAATAAGGACCTTGGTTCAATACTTGAATGGGGTAAATATTATGGTTTAAATATTAATCCTTCAAAGACTCAAGTTATCCTTATTGGTAGCTCTAAACTCATAAACAAAGTTGATTATCAGCAACTTGCTCCAATATTTTTTGATAACGTCATCATACCTTACAGTAGAGTGGTTAAAAATCTAGGAGTTCTCCTGGATTCCACACTGTCATTGTTCAGCGAACATCACAAATTCACTGCTGACCTACCTGAGTCAGCGCGCGACCGCGAGCAAAGTACAGCTGAAATTAGTGCCATGCTGATGCTACTAAAACATCAGCATCTTAACTCTACGCACACGAATAAATATGTATCATTGTGTATTATAAATAAAAATTGTATATAAACCAAATATTTTGAATAATAAATCACTGTGCAACCAGCAGTCGTTTCATTTACATCCACCTGGAAGTCCCCTGCAACCATGGAAGAGAAGACCCTGAAGTTCCCAGTAACCACTGGAGGAGCAGATTAAGAAGTTCCTGGCAACCGCCAGATGAGCAGACGTTCCTCCTCCAGCATCCTCTCACTGTGGCCAAGACACCCCTAGCCATCAGTCCCTGATCAGTCTTGTGAGTCTGCTTGACTGGCAGTGAGAAAACCCTTTCCTGTGTACATTGCACGCCGTACACAACCCTTATACCTTCCCCCCATCCGTCTGTTGCCTTAGATCTCACGGCGCAGATATCCCGCCCTATTTATATATGTATATACACACTTACTTATTGTTAGGCTAGGGAAGTAGGATACACACCACTGTAGGGTTGTAGGGGTTCGTTTAGGGATACCTAGGGTTAGGTCTCTCTTACGACCGTGTCGGTTAATACTCCCGGGTATTAACCACCGTCGTAGCTATGTCCGTGCTGGGTACGGACAGTCATGGAAACCTCAAATAGAATCTGTCAGCAGAAAAGTTTTCTCTGCTGCACGATCTCTCCGAAAGCTTCGAAATTTTCTGCCAATACCTACCAAAATTGCTCTCGCACAATCACTTATTCTCCCAATACTGGATTACGCTGACACAAGCTATCTTAATTTGACCGAAGAGCAACTAAACAAGCTTGAGCGCCTTCAAAATATGTGTATTAGATTCATATTTGGTTTACGAAAATATGATCACGTTTCCGAATTCCGCGTAAGGCTCAAGTAGCTCCCAATTCGTCTTCGAAGGAATACTCATACACTAAATCTTTTATACAAAATATTATTCAACCCTTGTCTGCCAATCTATCTTAAAGAACGCTTTAGTTTTCGCCATCAACACCATGAACGTAACTTGCGGTCTGCCAGCAACTACTTGCTGGCAACTCCCCGTCACAGTTCCCACCTTTATCAGCAGTCGTTCACGGTGAAAGCAATATCTCTTTGGAACTCATTACCATCTTCTCTCCACCACGCTAAAACAATAGCTTCTTTTAAATATCATTTAAAAAACTTCTATCTCTCAAACTTATCTCATTTTATATAGAATCTATGTTAATACAAAGCATACTTTGTTCTTTCTACTTATATATCTATTTTTAAATTAATGTTTTTATTTTATACATATGTATTTCATATTATATTATTACACCTATTTAAAGACTTTAATTAGTACCATTTATCTATACATATAATAAAATGGTAGGAAAGTCAAAACTGTACATTGAATATTTTTTTAAAAGAATACTTGGGGTATGATCTACAATCGAAACAGAAACAAAAAATATAGTTTTTAGAATTTTTGTCTGTTTGTCTGTTTGTCTGTTTGTCTTTCCGGGATAAACTCAAAAAGTACTGCATGGATTTACTTCAAATTTGGCAAGAAGATAGTTAAGAAGTCGGGTCAACATATAGGCTACATATTATCACGCTAGCAGTGTTATAATCGTAGGTGCGTTTGGTGCTGCATAGCGTTCACGCAGACGACGTCGCGGGCAGCAGCTAGTAAAATAATAATGCCATGTTTACGTTTCTTTTTAATTTATTTTAAGATAAGGTTGCCTGGAAGAGATCACTTTGAAGTGATAAGGCCGCCCAAATTGTACATTTAATGTTTATACTGTATTTTTATAAGTTACTCATTCTATTCAAATGGCAATAAAGTGTTTGAATTTGAATTTGTGTGCTTTTGCTTACTCCAAGATGAGTACTAACTTTTGGGGTAGACGAAGTAATGTATTTATTGAAAACTAACATTTTTTTCGAAGGTGTAAATACATCATTTGCACTTCTTCACTGCGTAAGTTAACCAACTGATTGTTAATGTCTAAAATTTTCATATTTATACAACTTATGTTCTTGTTATTCACAGGAAAATAAATAACGTTTCTAGGTATTTCTATTATTCTGTATCCTGGCGGCACATTCGGTGCAAATTCATGTATAATATGGCTCGATTTCCCATTAATATATGATCCACTCACTAAGTCACATTCAATTCTTATTACAGTCGTTGATAAAATATTAACGGGTAGCAATGATTCATGAACTTTATTTGCTGCTAAGGTCTGCTTACCAAATCCTAATAAATTTCCTAGAGAATTGATTTTATCAAAATGAATATCTTTAGTGCACTTTATAGAAGTTTTTAAAGTATTATTATTTCAATTTAATAAAAGAGTTGCATTTTTTATTTTCATGTTTAAATAGTCATATATATCTTGCAGTTCATATGCACCTTCAGGTATGTCTATTACATCGTTATTGCCATAGTAAAATTTATTGTTTCAACTGTCAATATTGGGTATAGAATGGGGAGTTTTCTGACAGCTCATAAAAATTAGTTCAAAAAACCTCTATAGATGGCACTTTTAAAAAGCCGAAGGCGTTAAGTCTGTAAACTATAATGTAGGTAAGTGGTATCTACCATCTATGGTTATTTATACGTTCAATTTCTAATACAGACGTCAATTAATTTATTTTACTTTTAAAAACGCAGTGTGGAATAAATTCTTCGCCTTCGCCTTTTGTAAAGCGCCATCTATCGAAGCCTTTTGTCCCAATTTTGTACAGTTTTGTTTTTTTAATGAGCTGTCAGAAAACTCCCCATTAAATGTGGAAAGGTACAAAAGCGCGCACTTATATTCACCCTCTAGTTGTAAAGTAGGAGAATAAAACGTTGACAGAGAAGACGTGTTCCCAGTTATAGACAGTGTGAATGTCATTTTTATAATGATTGAAATAAAAGTGTTTGTGTTATTTTATATTTTTATTCCAAAAATTTCTTAAAAATTTTTTACATAATTGACCACAATTTACAGTATTAAAGTCTTGAAACATAGTATAATTGTAAAAAATATTACTATTATTTAAATACCTCACCATCTCAAACGGAGGTTTAAGATCACCATAACTATCAAAATTATTCACAGTAAGAGTTTAGTTTTACATAAATTAATTTAGATTACAGGAGTTATCTAAATTAACAATACCACACTCGATACGTTTTACTCTCTTAGGCATTTTGTCTTTCATGTATACACCACGAAAATATGGTATATCGTTGGTAAACTTAATAATATCATAATTAGTAAGAGCGTGACTGGGTAGCCTTTTATTCAGTTTTTTGATTTATTTATAAATATCCCAGTACCTTTTTATACGGCTTAACATATATACCGTAAAGGTAAATAGATTCCAGCGCAATAGATTCCATAGTTTTGTTATGTCTTTCAACCTCGTTTAAATTCTGTTTCGCATTTTTGTATTCATTAATCGTTTTTGCGATACCAGCCGCTCCGCCTGCTAATGCTCCTAGCGCTGACAGTCTTGCAAAAATTGGTATCAGAGGCAAGACACCGCCAGTTTTCGGAAGTGGTATGACACGTGGTAGGTGTATTGATTGTTTGTTTGTAAATACGCAACTTTTATTGCATTCTTCGTATCATTAGGTTTCAACTTTTTTAATTGGGATTTGATTTTTGATGTTAATGTTTTAAACTTTTTAACTACAGCACCAGTCTTAACTTTGGCCTTCATAATTTTACTTACAAGCCATGAAGCTATTTTTTCAATGTTTATAGCATCTTTAGAGCGAAGTCTTTGTTTAGCCATATCTATTAACTGTAAATCTGCTTTATTTCGATTATCAAACAATACAAGCTTATACTCATACAAGCTTCGTCTAACTTATTGACTCCTTTGTCACCTCTCAAAAGTCGCTTTTGCAATTTGGTTCCAGGTCCACAATAGTTATATCCAGGTAAATGTAGTTCAATCGGCAAATGATCGATTAACTTGTTTACAAGACCTTCTCCTTGCATTGCTTATATTGAAACGAATTCGAGGGCTTAGACTATTTTCTTTTTATCAATCCATGAATTTTCTTGTTCACTAAGCCCTAACCATTTAACAAAAAGATTACTTCCCTTCTTCTTTAAAACTTTTTCAATAAGATAGATACTAGGACAGATTGTTTTTTGTAATTCTTGTTCATAAAATGTGCCCAAAACTGGCTGCTTTCGTAAATCCTCTATGTAGTATGTCACAGGTGTAGTGGCATTTACTTTAATTACTTTAAATAGTTCAGTTGACCAATTAGGTGTGTAGCCCTTGTCAAAAGAACTTTTATATTTACTTATTCGAACAAAATCACCCACATTTATTTTTTGCTTTCTTGATTTTATTGCCTTTTTTGAGATTTTTCAATATAACTCAAGATTATCATTTCGTTTGCATGGTTTACATCCACAGGTTTATGTTGCGTAGTTCTATGTTTTTTTATTATTGTAAGAGTTTAATATACTTTCTATAGGATCACCAACCCGCTTATATCTGCCTTTTAAATTAAAATGTTTGTACAAGTTTGTTTTTTGTTTGTTTTAAGAGTTTTAATTAATGTTTTAATTATAGACTTACTTTTAAGTGATTTAGTCGCGTTCCGGCATGATGTTTAGTGTAGCCATTTAGGAGGGTAGGTCTGAGTAATCGTGCTGCATTGGAGAACTGTTTTCAACTCGTAGGATAGTGACTCACCGGGTAACTCGTTTTGGAGGGTAGCGGGATCCGAAGCACGGTGCACCGCTGGCCGACCGCAGGTAGTAGGGGGCCCAAGTAGCATGCCAGCCACATGCGAAAGGCTGCCCCGCCACCTCGCGAAAAATCCCGGGAGGCTCCATCGTGCCGGTTGGCGACCGGTTGGAGAGGACACGATGGCGACCTCGGGGGGGTTCGGGCGTCCCCGCAGTCTCCAGGCGAGTTCCCCAGGCTATATCCTCGAGTCTCTTTTCCGACCGCACGGCGGGGTGTGCAAGTATGCCAGTGACGCGATCTGTTATCAGCGTCTCCGTTACTTGGAAGTGCCGGACCTTTCAGTCATGTGGATTCACATAGATACTGGCCTAGACCAAGTGGTTTACGCCTATATCTATCGTTCACATAGCGGAGATCGGGAGATAACGAGGCTTATGGAATACCTTGGCAATACAGCAGATAAGATTCAGCAATGTTTTTCCACGGCGCAGTTGGTGTTTCTGGGGGATTTTAATGCTCACCACGGGCAGTGGTTATACCCGTATCAGGACACTGACCATGCTGGCAGAGAGGCCTTTAAGTTTTCGCTGACTTACGGTCTCTCACAGCTTTTTAACAATCCTACGCGCATCCCCAACGTTGCTGGCCACACTGCGTATTGCTTGGATCTTCTGTTGACAACCGATCCTGACAGATACTCGGTGTCCGTCACTGCACCTTTAGGGACATCCGATCACTGTATGGTGAAATCTGTATCGCTGTACTCGCCACCTGACACCCGCCCAAAAGGCTCCAGGTGAGTATGGCGTTACAAGTCAGCAGATTGGGATGAAATTCGACATTTCTTCGCATCTTATCCATTTCGGCAAACTTGTTTTACACCAACCGATCCATCGTGCTGCGCTGATGCTGTCTCAAGTGTGATAGTTCCCCACGCTGACCTCCCTTGAAACCAAAGCTTGCCCATAGTTTAATAGTGCTTGCCTTGCCGCTGAAAAGCGAAAGTGGGAAGCATACAAAGCCTGGGCAAATGCTCGCAGAAGTAAAGCCCTGGATTTGCATGAACTTAAGAAAAGATACAATGCTGCCGCCAAGTCCTGCAAAAAGGTGATCAAAAGAGCTCGTTTTATAATAATAATAATAATAAAATCAATTTATTTTCTCATCACAATAATGTTTACATATAGGCAATTAATCATCATCAATATATATAAAACTGTTCCGTTACTGACTGAGTGACTGAGTGACTGACAGACAACGTACAGCCGTAACTACTGGGCGTAGAGAGCTGAAATTTGGAACATACATTTTTTAGGGGATGTAGGGGTGCACTAAGGAAGGAATTCCCGAAATTCCCACGGGAACGGGAAATATAGGACTTTTTAGTTTGTATGAAAAATCTTATTCCTTGAGTGCACCGATGTGAAACTTGGTATAAAGGTTTTTCAATGTGTGTCTGGTTGTGTTATGAAAGGAATTCCCGAAATTCCCACGGGAACGGGAAATATATGATGGTTTAGTTTGTATGAAAAAATCTCATCCCTCGAGTGTACGGATGTGATACTTGATATAAAGGTTCCTCAATAAGTGTCTGTGTGTATTATGCAAGGAATTCCCGAAATTCCCATGGGAAGAGGTTGGACTTTTTAGTTTGTATGAAAAATCTTATTCCTTGAGTGTTGTGATGTGATACTTGGCATGAAGGTTCTTCAAAAAGTGACTGGTTGTGCTACAAAAAAAATTACCAAAATTCCCACGGGCACGGGAAATATATGATTTTTAGTTTGTATCAAAAAAACTTATTCCTTGAGTGCATAATAATAATTAATAATAATTGTTTATTTCAATAAAACAGAGACAATAAATACAGCAAAATTACAATTTCTTAAACTTATAGTATCTAGCTTATCACAAAATTTAGATTACTGTGTTCACTACTCCCTAATAAAGGGCAGAGCCCTGTAGTCTTAGGATGAGTAGTAATCATGCTCAACCCATATTAAATTCTACAAACCAGATTTAATAAATTAGTTTTTAAGTGCTTTGGATACAAACAATTGTTATTGAAAATTAACACATGTTATAAAAGACAGATAAAAAGAAAAACAAAACCAAGAGTTAAAAATGTGTGCGAGTGTGTGTTTGTATGTGTGTGTGTGTGTGAGAGAGAGAAAGTGTGTGTGTGTGTGAGTGAGTGTGTGTGTCAATTATTCTATAGGAGTAAGTATTGATTCTATTTGGTCATAATTTTGGGTGAAAAGCCAAGCTGTCAACTTACGATTGCATTCGAATTTCGCTTAGCTGTACAAATTTAAAAGTTTGTTTAAATGGTTATATAAGTATGGACCGAGAAAAGGATAAAATTTATTACTAAACTTAGTATTGTACTTTACTTTGATGCATACACGATCCACTCTCCGTTTTTGAACAGTATTAGTCACAAAAGGTGTATTTTTATGTTGGTGCAGGATGACTGTTCGAATATAAAGCTGCCTTACCGTAAGGACTTCGCAAGATTTGTACAACATGGTGGTAGGAAAACGAAATGGTTTGAAAGTACAAACTTTAAGGAGAATCCGCTGAGAGATTTCCAGATTTAAAACTGTAGTTTTATGCACCCCACCCCAGGATGTTATACAGTAAGTAATGAGGCACTGGCAGAGCGCAAGGTATACACGTTTTAGTAAATCAGGATTCATAACATGCCTCAATACCTTAAATGTATAAATAAGCTTCCTTATCCGAGAGCTCAGTTGTAGAATGTGGGGTTTAAAATTCAGATTTTGGTCAATCACTACACCCAGATATTTTAGACTAGAGACTCGTTCGAGAGGTTGACATAAACAATTTGATTTATAACATTGAGATATGTGGGAAATTAGGGAGAAATGTGAACATGGTTGGCTAGAGTTCTGAATAGAAAAGGTCAAATATTTGGTTTTGGAGGTGTTTAATGTTAGGATATTACGCTGCAGCCACGAGGTCACTTTATTAAGCCCTTCTTGTGCAGAATAATAAGTCTCTTCCCATGTATCCTCTGCAAATAATAAAGCGGTATCATCAGCGTACGCGAGCATCTCACCACCAGTATTCAAGGAGCACAGGTTGTTAATGTAAATTAGAAATAGAGTGGGACCAAGAATACTGCCCTGTGGCACGCCATTTGAGATAGGTAAGTCTTCGCTAACGAATTCCTCTATTTTAAGGCATTGATATCTGTCAGATAAATAACTCCTGAAGAGATCAAGCTGAGTTCCCCTAACGCCTATCTGTTCTAATCGATTTAAGAGGAGAGGGGTAGAGACAGTGTCAAAGGCCTTGGCTAGATCAAGGAAAATAGCTATGACTTTTTTATGCGCATCAATACGTTTGGAGATAAACGATGTTAGTTTTAGTACTGCATCAGCAGTAGATTTACATCTGCGAAAGCCAAACTGATTTTCTGCAAGTAAGTTATATTTATCGAGATAGTTTATGAGACGGATATTAATTATTTTTTCCAAGATTTTTGATAAAGCCGGTAATAATGAAATAGGCCTATAATTATTGACACTATCTCGACCCCCAGACTTGTATACAGGAATGACGATAGCTTTTTTGAGACTCTGTGGAAAAACCCCTTGATCCAAGCATAAATTAAAAATGTACACCAATATAGGAGACAGTGTATATTTACAGATTTTTTATAATTTATTAGGTATATTATCCCATCCCATAGAACAATCACTTTTTAATTCCGTGATAATCCTCATGACTTCGGCTGTATCAGTGTGGCCAAGTACAAAGGAGTTTTGGCAATAGGTATTACTTTCAAAATTATTTGGTAGATTGGAATCAGGAATCACAGTTTGTGCAATACTTTGCGCTAAGGATTTACCAACATTTGCAAAAAAGTTGTTTGCTTTACTTATGGATTCTTTTTCCATTCCATCCCTAAGAAGTTGTCGTGCCGAATTTTCTTTTTGACCTTTAAAAGTTATTGTTTTAATAGCTTTCCACAGGAGCTTTGAATTATTTCCGGCCTTGTCTATTTGTTTTCTATCATAATTTCTCTTTAGTTGCTTAATCAGGTTGAAATAAAAGTTTTTATATCTAAAGTAGGTAGTTTTCAAAACTTCGTTTGTGGGGTCAGCCTTACTTTTAGCATAAAGGTTATCCTTATTTTTTTGACACCGCAACAAACCTTCTGTCATCCATGGTTTTTTGATATATTTTTTTGGATTTATTTTAGTTATTGAAGAATGTTCTTTAATTGCATTTTGAAGAATAGAAATTAATGCGTCAATAGTAGAATTTGGATCATCAGTCATTATATTTTGAAAATCGAAGGATTCTAGATGTTTTTGAATTCCAACATAATCAATGTTATATCTTAACCTGCGTACTGGGTTCTTGCACTCTGCAAAGTTATACTTAAAAAGAACTGGCTTGTGATCCGTTATACTAGTTTGTATAACGATTGTTGAAGAAATAACATTTGATTTGAGGAAAACATGATCGAGGCAGGTGTTGCTTTGGTCTCGAGTGACATAAAAATGACAAGAGAGAAGTCCATGAAACGCTAATAGATTTAAATATTTCGTAGAGTTCGAGTCCATTTTTTCCCCACTTTGTAATATGTTTATGTTAATATCACCCATTAAAATGACGTTTTTAAATGAAGAGTATATCAAAAGAATATTATTTAGGAAATCTAGAAACTTATCAATCGAGCTTTGTTTGGTGATAGTGTCTTTATCATACGCATGTGGGCGGTATATTGAAATGATCACCAGAGTGTCGGACTTAAGCGCTACACAATTGCATCCAATACATGAATGATCTTCTGGTGTAAATTTAAGACCATCCTTTATGTAAATAACCAACCCATCATTTTGAAAATAATTCTGTTTATTCTTGATGTGTGAATACCCATCAAGGGGCGGGATAGTTGGACAACTCGAAAGCCAGCATTCAGTCAATATAATTATATCGCATGTAATTTTTAGTCTACTAAGTAAGGTCACAAAATCATCAAATCGTGTACAGTGACCAATGCTCCTTATATTTTGAGTTATAATTTTTAAGCTTGAAAGAGACATAATTTGCTTGTGGCAATATTCCACTTTTGATTCCGATGCCTTGGATACTGAGATGGAGTCAATTTCATCTATCATATTTAAATCACTGAATTTTGAAACATATTAAGGGATGAGCTAAAATGCGGTACTTGTAATTGAATTAAAATTAAATTTATTAGGGACGACCTTAATTCAAATAGAAATAAATGGTAAATAAAATGCGAGTACAAGGTATTAGCGAACAATCGGAAGATTATGATTTTGTGTATATAGTGTATGTGTTTATATTGTATGTGCAGTGTAAAGTGGTATGTCATTTGTAGTAAAAATGTTTGAAACTCTTGGATAAAAAAGTATGAAATGAAGTTTAAAAAATAACAAAATGAATTAAAAAATAATAAAAAGATGAAAAACCTTACATAATAGGAATATTCATGGACTAGTCAATCTTTGTTTTTCAGCTGTGACAAATCCTCCTCTGAATAGATTCTGACGAAGGGAGCCCCTTCCGCCTTTCTTAAGTAAATTATTCCTCGAGAGGTCCAACAGTAGGTATAATTATTTTCTTTAGCAAATTGTCTTGATGTAAAGAAGAGCCTCCTCAGTTTGTAAGTCAGGTGTTCCGACACATATATAGGCTTATCCGGGGCGTCAAGTTTTAGACTTTTGGTGCTAAGTTTATCTGAAGGATGAGACTTATTATACGTTTTAACAGCCGACAGGAACTCTTCCTTCTTTATTATAGAACAAAAATCAACTATAACCGGTTTTAAGGATTCTTTATGCGTGTGAACTCTATATATATCCCTTATTTCCTGTTGACTTATCGGGGTATTTAACGTGGTTGCTAAAGTCCTTATAATACCGGAAAGTTCATTCTTGCTTTCGGTTTTTTTACTGGGAATATTTCGTATTTCTATACTCGAAGAAGAGTTTTTACGTTCCATATAATCCAATTTATCCTCCAGCAGCTTTATAACTTTACGGTCTTCCGAGCGCTCCGACTCTAGAGACTCTATCTTTCTCAAGAAAGTATCGTGTGTGTCTGATAAAAAACACACGCTCTTCTGCAGCTCGTCATTCTGGCTCTCAATCCTTGTAATACTTTCCTGCAAAGTGTGTAGTCTTTGTTGCATTTCATCCCGGAGGCCTTCAATCATTTCTCTAATAAAACTTTTCATTTCCAAGTTCTTATTACGCACGGTGACACTTGCATCAATCTGGGTGGGAGTCGAAGTATTTAAATTTGGCGCGAGAGCAGGAATTTGGCGGCTGACGTCATGCTCTGACGTAGTAGGGGTCGTCGGTGGCGTGCGCTTGAGTGGCATGTTCAGATCGATGATTATACTACGAGTACCAGGGATAAATAAATTGTAAGCTGGTCACGCGTTCCTTGAAGAGCTTAGGGGTCTTGTTATAATAGTCGGTATCGAGAATTTCTTACTTGGGTGCTTTCCGTCCAGTGTAACTTGACCCTCGTGTTACGGTATAGTATGTGAAATAGATGTCCAAATAGTTTTCGGTTTCTTTCGCACACTGATATACTCGTCCTCGTTGCACTCGGATTACCGCACTCACTTATGTACTCCTATTATTTCAAGCAAATTAAATTTTGTAATTTTGATTTAAAATTATTTTAAAAATATTTAATCGTCTTAGAGACAACTAACTCGTATCGAGGTCCGGGGGGGAAGAGCATGGGCGTGATACTTGGTATAAAGGTTATTTCAGTGGGTGTCTGGTTGTATAGTTTCTGAAATAGTGGAGTCCATCCCAGGCTACTTTTTATTTCAGCCCTATAGGAAAAAAATAACTATACGCTAATTCATATATCAGTCTATAGCGATTATTTAAAACGAAGTCGGAACCACCAAATGTACCAAATAATATAAAAGACACTAAATCAAAGCATGAAATCTTTTTCCGCATGCATCTTTACCGACACGGACAAGGTTCTCGAACAAGGGGTTATTAATATATAAAATAAAATAAGTAATCACTTGTTCATTTTGTTAATTTATAACAGATATCCTTGTTAAATAAGTAATATTAGTTGATAGTATCAGTCTAAGGGATCAGTAGTGCTAAAAAGCATAGTTATATAAAGATACAAACTCTTAAGTTGCACTACTGCGGGCTAATTCAACTTATTTTTTTTTTAATAACTAATAAGTTTTTGGTTCATTTGATAATAAAATGTAGTATTTCGCTTACTCCTTATTCTAATAAAAATAATTGTTACTCTTTATTTTACTGAAACATCTGTAGCCGATCGTTCAAACCCTTTGGACTCAGCCCTTTCCACGAGAAGGGTAGTTAAGCGCATACGAAGTTGCGGGATAAAGCTAGTCTATTATAATATTTTTATTTACAAAATCATCAATATATATAAAACTGTTCCGTTACTGACTGAGTGACTGAGGTACTGAGGTACTGAGTGACTAAGTGACTGAGTGACTGACAGACAACGTACAGCCGTAACTACTGGGCGTAGAGAGCTGAAATTTGGAACATACATTTTTTAGGGGATGTAGGGGTGCACTAAGGAAGGAATTCCCGAAATTCCCACGGGAACGGGAAATATAGGACTTTTTAATTTGTATGAAAAATCTTATTCCTTGAGTGCACCAATGTGAAACTTGGTATAAAGGTTTTTCAATGTGTGTCTGGTTGTGTTATGAAAGGAATTCCCGAAATTCCCACGGGAACGGGAAATATATGATGTTTTAGTTTGTATGAAAAAATCCCATCCCTTGAGTGCACGGATGTGATACTTGATATAAAGGTTCCTCAATAAGTGTCTGTTTGTATTATGCAAGGAATTCCCGAAATTCCCACGGGAAGAGGTTGGGCTTTTTAGTTTGTATGAAAAATCTTATTCCTTGAGTGTTGTGATGTGATACTTGGCATGAAGGTTCTTCAAAAAGTGACTGGTTGTGCTACGAAAAAAAATCCCAAAATTCCCACGGGCACGGGAAATATATGATTTTTAGTTTGTATGAAAAAAACTTATTTCTTGAGTGCATGAGCGTGATACTTGGTATAAAGGTTATTTCAGTGGGTGTCTGGTTGTATAGTTTCTGAAATTTCCACGAGAAGGGTAGTTAAGCGCATACGAAGTTGCGGGATAAAGCTAGTCTATTATAATATTTTTATTTACAATATTGTTATTGTGTGAGACTGGTGCCTAAGCTAGGCTCGAAGCCTGTGTTGCTGGACACCAGGTCTCCATTAAGTAAGTACATTTCAAAATTTCGTTACATAGACGCTTATAATTTAAATTAGTTTTACGTTAAGAGTTACATATAGCTTTAGGGAATTTTATCAAAAAAGAAAATGAAAAGTTAGTGTTACAATCATTGACATCTGTATAGGTAGTTTTATTATATATATATATATAAACACCTCTTTGCGCACTTAGTTGATCCAGCCACGACCCCGTACCTTGCTGACTCCACCTTTTGCACCGAATAACTTGAATCCAATTGCGTATTTCTCGGGCGAAATGGCAACGTCGCATTCTATTATGCGATGTTGCCAAATGTATTCGTCGATAGAACCTATACTCGAAAATTTTTTTTTCAACAATTTCATGCGATTGTGGATCCGTAACGGCTAAATTTTTTAAATGTACGAAGACTACTTGGCTCCGAATATAATTCAAATATTAATTACTTGTGTTGATCCATTTATATACTCGTTACTCCATTAGTACTTGCTTTGATCCGAATAGGTATTCGCAATGCTCCATACATTGTTACATCCGCCTCGGTTGTAACATGAAGACAAAAATGAAGGTCAAGGTATGTGTTTTACATTTAGTACCTAGTTCAGCGATTTTTTCTATATGAAGTCCCGACACGAGAAGTTATAAGTTTTAAAGTAACGAACTTATACCAAGTTAGGTACCTACGTTAGTTAAGTTACGTAGTTACAATAATAATATATGCTCCCTTGGCAATTATTTGCATGTACGAAGACTACTTGGCTCCGAATATATTTCAAATATTAATTACTTGTGTTTATCCATTTATATACTCGTACTTCCATTAGTACTTGCTTTGATCCGAATAGGCATTCGCAATGCTCCATACATTGTTAGATCCGCCTCGGTTGTAACATGAAGACAAAAGTGAAGGTCAAGGTATGTGTTTTACATTTAGTACCTAGTTAAGCGATTTTTTCTATATGAAGTCCCGACACGAGAAGTTATAAGTTTTAAAGTAAAGAACTTATACCAAGTGACGTACCTACGTTAGTTAAGTTACGTAGTTACGATAATAAATAATATATGCTCTCGTAGCAATTATTTGCATGTATCAATTAACAAATCATAGTATAAAAAAGACGTGTGGCACCCGGAGACTGCCGCGGTAAAGCTGCTATTGCATAGCATTTTTTATCAACTTATGCAATTATAATCTGTGCCGGTCGGGGTGGGGGGTGTTAGATTTTTTTCGTTACGGAATTTCTGGATTCGGTCCCCACGCTCAAGGCCCGCGATAGAAGCTATGCAATAGCTTAATAAAATACAGTGCATCAACTGCCCAATTCAATTAAGTTTTAAGGGCTGTCACTTACATTTAACTGTCAATTAAATCTGCTGTCTGCTGGCACATTGCTGGTAATTTAAACTTCGTTAAAAAATGCATGAAGTTGGAAATTAAGTTAAATTAAACTTACCCTTTTTTTAAAAAGCCCACTTGACTGTTAACACATTGCTATATAATCCTGTAAGTATACCTACACGTCGTTCCAACTATCTATTCTAAAATATTTTTTTTTAGTTGAACTAGGTATCCAGACGAGGATAGAGGAGGGTGCGGCCCTAGTGGTGGGCCGTATAAGGAGGTTGGGCCTCAGGGTCACGCTGGAGAAGACCGAGGCCCTTTTGTTTCACGGGCCTCGGCAGGGTCCCTCTCCAGGTGTGACGCTGATGGTGGATGGGACCCGGATACCCCTGAAGAGGGAAATGCGGTATCTGGGTCTCATCCTTGATGGGCGCTGGGCTTTCGGTCAGCATTTTAAGGTGCTGGCCGAACGGCTCAGCAAGGTGGTGGCTGCACTGGGGCGGCTGCTGCCGAACGTGGGGGGGCCTGAATCCCCATGCCGTAGGCTCTTCCTCGGTATTGTGGGAAGTATGGCCCTCTACGGAGCACTCATCTGGGGGGATGCCCTAAACCGCCAAAATAGAGCCCTGCTGCGGAAGCCGTAGACGGTCAAGGCGGTGAGAGCATCGCGAGGGTACCACTCGATTTCCCATGGGACTGCCTGCGTCTTCGCAAGCCCCGTGGGAACTCGAGGCGGTAGTGCTCGGTGCCGTTTACCGGTGCCGATTACCGGTACCGTTTGGCGTTACCGGGTGAGGGGAACTACTGCGGCTATTATGGCTATATGTGGGGAAATGGTCTCGTGTGCTGGACCATTTCCTACGTGGGGGGCGCTCGGCTAAGGCTGAGCGCAATCTGCCGGGGCTTGCGGGTAATGCCAATGGCGGTACTGAGCTCCATCTGTGGCGGATGAGGCACACCTTGAGGTTTTTAGTGGGTAGGTCTGGCCTTCTGCCGGATCATCCCCACATACCCTGTCGTTCCCCCTTGGACGGTCGGGGACGTGTTAGCACGTTTTCCTCGACTAAAAAAAGGTATCTTGTCGAAATTCTGTCAATGTATTGTTTGTAATACCTATAAAGGCAAGTTTGGGTTTGGATTATGAGAAATTTTCGTGTGTGACTAATACCTACATAAAAATTGTGAATGTTGCGTGCTTGCTAGGTATACTAAAAGCATGTTAGTATTTATAAGGCTTCAGCGGTGCGAGCACAGATTTTTTCTTAATCGTGAATTTGACATAAGCAATTATCATTTTTGAAATTAATTGTAAATGGTAGCTACTTGTAGTTACTTGTTACGATTTTGCTCATATCCTATTTTCCAAGTGAAAACTGTAAACATAATGGATTTTGGACCCAGACAAGAGACAGACAGACATTGTTACGGCGCAATGTGGTGTATATTATTTATACAGCCGGCCCTCAGACAGGAGTGGTCCTGGATGTTTCTCCACGGACCGCAATGTGCGTTCGAAATGTCGATGTTCAAATGTGTCCTGCAGTTCACACTACGACGCGTAGTCAAGTGATCCACCGTCCAGGGTGATTGTTTAAAAATCCGTTAGGATTTTTACGTGTGAATGTCGAATGAATATAAATAAAGAATAAGAGGTTGTATAAAGTTGACGTTACATTCTCAACTCGCGTCAGTGACGGTGAAAGAAATACAAAAATATGATATACATACACGTATTTTACTGTATACATGCAGTAAATAACGCCAAACACGCAACCGAGGACGACACGCACAGACACAGCTCGCACTGCGAAGCTATGTGCACGATATTGGGCTCGGAACCCGTGATGTCTTTATTTACACATATAGGTATACATACACGTACATATAAACATATTACCGCTCGGACCCGGGGCAGCTAAGCGATAGGGCAGCCAAGACGTAAGGAGCGTCCACCGCCGCCTACGCCAGCAAATACCGCTTGCCGCCGCCGCTTCGCGTCCGGTACCCACCCACCTTATACTACTACAGCGTGTAGAAAAACACTCCGGTTAGTATCGGGCGTGCAAGTTGGTATGGTGGTGTGTACGTTTGTTATTTTTTTTTAACGCGAGAAGGCAAAGCGCTTCCTCTCGATGATACGAGAGTGTTTATTGTGTCTTGCATAACGGATTCTCACAGTCCCGAGATGGGATAGTTCGAATAGCATGTTAATGATCCTTCCGCAGGTTCCCGTACGGAAACCTTGTTACGACTTTTACTTCCTCTAAATGATCAAGTTTGGTCAACTTCCCAGCAACGCCGACGGCCGTGAAGCCACCGTGTGTCGGTCCGAAGACCTCACTAAATCATTCAATCGGTAGTAGCGGCGGGCGGTGTGTACAAAGGGCAGGGACGTAATCAACGCGAGCTTATGACTCGCGCTTACTAGGAATTCCTCGTTTATGAGGGATTCAGAA
Organism: Stenoptilia bipunctidactyla; assembly: GCA_944452665.1. Taxonomy (NCBI): domain Eukaryota; kingdom Metazoa; phylum Arthropoda; class Insecta; order Lepidoptera; family Pterophoridae; genus Stenoptilia; species Stenoptilia bipunctidactyla. The sequence goes on along the minus strand of OX101721.1, from coordinate 50,275,643 downwards.
CATGCTGATTCCTTCAGTGTAGCGCGCGTGCGGCCCAGGACATCTAAGGGTATCACAGACTTGTTATTGCTCAATCTGGTGCGGCTCGAAGCCGCCGGTCCCTCTAAGAAGAATTTTAATACGTCGTCAGTGAGATGCGTGACGGAGCCACGCACACCGAAATAACGACGCCTATTTAGCAGGCTAGAGTCTCGTTCGTTACCGGAATAAACCAGAAAAATCACTTCACCAACTAAGAACGGCCATGCAACATCACCCACCGAATCAAGAAAGAGCTGTTAATCTGTCAAACCTTCCGGTGTCTGGGCCTGGTGAGATTTCCCGTTTTGAGTCAAATTAAGTTAAGTTACGTCAATTCCTTTAAGTTTCAGCTTTATGAGATGATTATGAATGACTCTTTGCGAATTACCATTGTCTTTTTTCTATTGTTAACATAATTACTTTATTATTTTTCGAAAACGAAAATATAATCTCTTTCGATCAACATAAAGTTTTTTATTCAGAATCAACAAAATAAACACAAGCAATTTCATGCCTAAAGATGAGTCGCTCCACTACTTTCATGTGAGTTATCCTTTTTTAAAGACAAGATTCTCTACTACTTTGAGAAGAATTTGAAATACTAGCTAGTTATTATTATATTACTATAGCCAGTAATATAATAGCCCAAACGTGCCAATGAGGTAGCCCTTGGCAAATGATGCGCCCTGATTGGCCCATTTGAATTGGATCAACAACTGCTTATACGCCAAAAAGGTAGATTTGTATAAAAATCCCATAATTATTATTATTACTCATCGTGACTCTTGTGGCTCCGAACGGAGCTACATATTTATGGTCAGCTGGCAATGGATCAACAAAGGACACCCGGATCAACAAGTGAAAATGGATCAACAAATTACTACCTATACGGCACGTTGGAGCCACAAAGTGCCCAAAGGGATATCTATATATATATATATATATATATATATATATATATATATATATATATCAATGTTTACAGTATTAGGTATATTTATAGCTACTACTTTGGGTGTGTGCTTTGTGTACATGAGTGTAAGTTCGTGTAAGTGTGTTTGTGTGTGAGAGTGTGTGTGTGTCTATAGAAAGTTATACATATATTTTAAAACCTTTATTGGAAAAAGTTCCTTTATTTTGTGTTTTCATTTTAAACAAGACGGCCGAAGATAGCTTCAGTGCTATCATAATTCAGTGTCTGTAACCATTCCGTTAGGTTCAGCTTGACCGTAGCTTTTGACATGGGGAATATGTTTAACTTTTTATTAATTCTGTTGTAGAGGAAGCCGCCCAACTGGCAAAAGAATCGGTTAGAGAATTTCGTTTTGAGCGTAGTGCATTGGAGATTTACGGGATTATATCTTCTTTTCCCACTAGTTAGGGATGGGTCATATTTAAGTTGTTTGTATTGTTTGAGAACAGTCTCCAAAACAAACAGCTGACGCACGGTTAAAACTTTACTTTCTTCATATAACTGTGCCGTGGGATAACGATAGGGTCGAAATGAAGATACCTTGAGAATGGCTCTTTGCGTTCTCTCCATTTCTAGTAACAAGGTTTTTGGTGCACCGCCCCAAGACGTTATGCAATAAGAAATTATAGACTGGGCAAGCGCAAAGTAGACTAATTTAATTTTTTTGGATCAAGTACGTGCCTAAGAGTTTTGAAAACGTACATTAGTTTTCTCAGCCGACTGTTGAGGGAGTTTATGTGCTCGGCAAATCGTAAGGTGCTGTCAATGATTATACCTAAGTATCTGACGCTCGGTTTTTTACACAGACTTAGGCAGTTACACGAAGAAGTATTTAGTTCGGAACATGAATGGGCTACTATTTTATGCTGAGTGTCTTCCTTTAAATGATTATTTTGTAATGAAAATGTAATATAATTAGTTTTTTCCGTGTTTAAAGTTAGCAGATTACTTTTCAGCCAGCTTGACACCAGATTTAAGCCTGATTGAGCGTTTGCGTATACCGTTGTCCAATCATCGGCACTAAATAAAAGGACAGTGTCGTCCGCAAAGGAAATCACTTTGCCACCTTGTAAAGTGAGCATACCCAGGTCATTTATGTATATAAGGAATAATGTCGGTCCTAGCACACTACCCTGGGGGGTACCGTAAGTAATGTTGCGATCAGTACTTATGTCGTTACCTATCTTGACTCTCTGGGTACGCTCACTTAGATAATCTTGGAAAAGGCTTAGAGTGGTTCCTCTTATTCCTATTTTTTCCATTTTTTGGACAAGGATCGGGACAGAAACTGTGTCGAATGCCTTAGCCAGATCTAGAAACACTCCCAGCACCTTTTTTCGCTTGTTCATATTAGTAACTACGTAATTTACCGGATCATGAACAGCGTCAGAGGTCGATTTGCCAGTTCGAAAACCGTATTGCGTCGGTGAAAGTATGTTTTTTTTCTCTAAGTATTGAGTAAGTCTGCTATTCATGATGCGTTCTAGTATTTTTGAAAGTGCTGGGAGTATAGCTATCGGCCTGTAGTTTCCGACACAGCTCCTGTCACCATTCTTGTAGATAGGATAGATAATAGCCTTTTTGAATGCGTTGGGAAATTTACCTGTAGAGAGAGAAAGGTTGCAGATGTATGTTATGGGAGGAACTATTGAGGCTTCATGTCTTTTTAATAGGTTGCAAGAGATTCTATCCCATCCCACAGCACAGTCACTACGGAGTGACCGAATTAATGTTGCAACTTCAGTCTCGTCACTTGGTAGCATAACCATGGACTGTGATAAACTGTATGGGAAGGTTTTCTGAGGCAATTGTTCTTTACCACATACGACTTGTTGCGCCAATTTTTCACCAATTTCGGCAAAATAATCGTTTACCTTATTTATATTATTATCATTCGCAGCTATTAAATGAAACGATGTATTTTCCTTCTGTTTACTTCTGTATGAAATACTATTTATAGCTGACCATAATCGTTTAGGGTTATTACCGGCATTTAGAATTTCTTTTTTATCATAGTCATTTTTAATTTTCTTTAATAATTTATTACAGAAGTTCCTGTATCTGCTGAATGTATCTGAAGAATATTATTATTAGGATCTTTTTTCACTTTTTTGTGCAGTCTGTCTCTGTGTCGTATACATCGTAATAGTCCAGGCGTAATCCAAGGCTTCAATATTAGTTTGCGGTTTGGAACTTTAACAGTTTTAGAATTGATATCAATAGCACGTTGAATTAAATTAATCAGGGTGTCTGCTGCTATATTAGGGTCCTGCGTATTATATTCTTTACTATAATTTAACTTTCTCAGGTCACTTTCTAAGTTTTCTTGGTCAACGCGAACGGTAACTTTTTTAGGGATTATTTTGGCGGATGTTTTTTTTTTTTAAATATCAAAACTGTTTCGTGGTCTGTTAAAGCCGAGTGTGCAACACAGGTGTAAACAGACAATTGACTCTTTAAAATGACATGATCAAGACATGCATTCAATCGAGTTGGTAGTGTGTGTGCAGGTAACAAACCATGTAAAGCCAATAGGTTTAAATAATTAATAATTGTGAAACATTAGTCAAGATGATGTCAAGAGATTTTAAAAAGTTATTAATATCTTTGTAACCTGGTGGACGATATATGCTAAGTAAAACAGTATCTGGATTAATAATTACTTGAAGACAGTTAGCATCTGGGAACGCAGGCTCTTCCACGGTTACTGTTAGAGCTTTATGGACATATACAACTACACCCTCATTTTGGGTGATGTTGTCGGTGGTTGCGAATTGGTTATAGCCCGCTAGGTCAGGTATATTTGGAGAGTTAGGCAACCATCACTCCGTTAGTGTAATAATGTCCCATTCGAGTTTAGTCCTAGCGAGTGTTGTAAGAAAGCCAGCCATATTTTTGTTGATGCTTCTTATGTTTTGGTTCAATATTTTGAGTGAGCTATTTGGTGAGAAGTTTGGCGGTATACGATTATCTAAATTACATGTTGCTGAATTCGACACTGAGACAGAATCAATGTTATTGATGTTATTTAGTATGTTATCAAATGTTATAAAATTTAATATTACTTATTGCATTGCTGTATGATATTTTAATAATATAATATAACAATGTCATTCTTAAGGTAATAGATACATAGATTAGTGATTTCTGAGTTGAATATGTAGCCGAGATGTCAATTAGTCTCCTAGCGTTTGTATTTATGTCAAAATTTTTGTATGTTATTTTTAAAAGTGTTAATGTATTGAATGTATGTATGTATGTTTGTGACGTTGCATGTGATGTTGTTGTTTGTTTTGTACATATATGTATGTGTGAGTAGCTATAGTTTTTTGAAATTATGTAAGCTATTAAAATAAGAGTATTAATTAAAAAATACAATGAATCCGTTAGAACTTGCAATAAGAATGAAAATAAGATAATATAATAAAAAAAATGCAATTGAAATAGGAAAACTAGTCACTTTCTTTTACGCAGCTTAGTAAAGTCCTCTTCGGATTTGATAAGACGGCTCGGCAATCCTTCTTTTTCACATACTTATACCTTGCCGTTTGCAGTCCAGCATTGTTCATAGTCGCTACTTTTTATAAATTCTCTAGTCAAATAGTGCAGGCGCTTTGTCATAGTAGTTAAAACCTCAGACACGTAGAGCGGACGACTAGGGCCGGTTTTCAGAAGATGGTTTGAATTTAATTTGTGCTCCTTATTACTGGTATTAAATTTTTTTATTGATTTTAAAAAGTTTTCTTTAAGGGTCAAAGACGTGAGTTCTACAATAACCGTTCCAACAGACTCAGATCTACTTTTTAGCCGGAAAATGTTATTTATATCTCTCTTATTTAAAGGGTGATGGATAATATTTCCCAATTTTATGATTGAATCACTTAGTGTCTCTCTAGTTTCAGGAGATTCCGACAGTAGGTTTTTAATTTCAAGCGACGCGGCTTTCATATTCCTCTCCAAATAGTCCACCTTATCCTCAAAAACTTTAATCGTTTTCTTACTGCTGCTGCATTCTTCATTCAACTTATTTATTTCTAGAAAAACCTGATCATATTGTTGAGATAAAAATGACATGCTTTTTTGTATTTCATTATTTTGCGCTTGAATTTCCGTACGAATACCAGCATTACGAATACCAGCATTTTGGGCCCTGATGTCTTCTAAAGCTGTCTGGAGGGTATCAATTTTGTCGTTTTGTTTGGTTTGTTGAGTAACGAGTTGAGAAACCATGCATTTCATCTCACTCATCATCTTTTCCATTCTCTCCCAATCGTCCCCACTGCGTTTCTTTTTTCTTTGAGTAATATTAAGATTAATCTTATCGTTAATATCGCTATCAGTATTTGCTGATAACTTAGGTTCAGAAGCACAGGGTGTTGGGGTATTAGGTGGCGTTCGCTTAAGCATAGTTATTCGGAAGCAAAGTTATATAAATCAAATATATAATAGCTATCAAACTATGCTAATTCTTCAGAAGCGGTCGGTTTGAGTAAGAAATAGGTATAATCTATTAGGTATTTATATTCTCTTGAACACAGTTATAGCAAATAATATTTTTACCTTATTATTAAATTTAGATATAGGAATAAATCAAGTCACTTTACTCACTAACGTTCTCGTAATTTTCATGCGCAGGAACACTTCGTAAGTTTATGTTCTTAATCCGCTTCCAATACCCCTAAACAGCCAACGATCGGAGCCCGAGAGCCGCCGAGTGCGCCCGAGCACGCCTTTGTTCCGCAGCAGGGTCGGTCGTTCACCTCGCTGAGTCGTCGCTACGGACCTCCGTACTGTATCGATGAGCGATGAGTCATGCGCGTTGATTGTATAGCCAAATATTTTTAACGGAATTATGTTAAAACAGTGATAGTTTCTTCGTGTCCGGATGTATTACAAAACTTTTAAGTGCACTGTCAAGCTGGTACAATAGGCTACGAGCCAGTGTATATTTTATACTTTAAAAAAAACTTTTGCAACAAGTAATGAATTTTAATTTGTAAGCGTAGCAAAAAGTACGTGCTTGCGCCTTAAGAGCCGTAGCGAAGATCGTTTTGCCCACATAGGCCGTATCGGAGAAAGAATAGCAGCATACCCTTCGGGAAGTAAAGCTTTCTGGTCCCTTGCCAAGTCAGTCGAAACGAACTTTTGTCGCCCGTCGCTGCCACCACTGAGGAAAAACGATGGTTCTCTGGCCCACACTGCGAAGGAGAAAGCAGATTTATTTGCTTGTATCTTCGCAGAAAATTCTTGTCTAGATTGCCAAGGAAAAATCCCACCCCAATTACCTCAGTTCGGACCTACAATGGGTACCGTTCACATTCGCCAAAAGGAGGTTCTTAAATGCTTGCTGCACCTAGACGAGAACAAAGCTAGTGGTCCAGACGGTATTCCTGCAGTGGTCCTAAAACGCTGCGCAGCTAAGTTGTCTCCCGTTTTGACGCGCCTCTATCGACTTTCATTGGAATCGGGTAAGGTCCCCAAGTCCTGGAAGCTTTCTAACGTACAGTCAATACCGAAGAAGGGAAGCCGTGCCGATCCTGTCAACTATCGACCAATTTCAATCACCTCCATACTTTGCAAAGTCATGGAACGTGTATTGAATAATCGACTCCTGGCATACCTCGAGACCAACGAGGTCCTAAATGATAGCCAATATGGTTTCCGCAACGGACGCTCGACCGGCGATCTTCTCGTGTATGATACTCACTTATGGGGTGAGGCCTTGGAGGGTCATGGTGAAGCAATAGCTGTATCCTTAGACATTTCCAAGGCCTTTGACAGGGTCTGGCATGATGGTCTCTTAAGTAAGCTTCCAGCATATGGCATACCGATTAGGCTCTGCGACTGGATATCTGATTTTCTGAGGGAACGGTCAATTCGAGTAGTCTTAGATGGCTACTCCTCCGACCTAATGGCAATTAATGCTGGGGTACCTCAGGGATCTGTTCTCTCTGCAACATTATTCTTGCTGCACATTAATGACCTTTTAACACCAGGCATTATTGGTTATGCTGATGACAGCACTGTTGTAGAGAGAAACGTATCCAATGCGCGAGCGAGCCCCCGTGAAATGCAGAATTTATGAAAGTCAATGATTGAGCGCGTTGATTTGACCTTACGAAAAGTATCCGATTGGGGTGAGTCGAATTTGGTCAAATTCAACGCGTCCAAAACTCAGGCGTGTCTATTCTCCGCAAAAAAGAGCACCTTCACATTTACGCCCACTTTCCTTCCACTTTCATTTAAGCCCTGACCATCTAGGGCTTTTAGGCGTAACTGTAACATCCAGTTTAAACTTCGGTCAATAAATTGTGTCCGTGGCTCAAGTAGCTTCGAAAAAGTTGGGAATCATCTCGAAGGTACGGCCGTACTTCGGCCCTGTACAGCTTCTTAACTTATACACAGCTCAAGTGCGATCATGCATGGAGTACTGCAGTCATCTTTGGGATGGTTCAGCCAAATATCAACTAGAAGCGCTGGACTCCGTTGACCGAAGAGCCAGTAAACTAATTAATGACGTCGACCTTACAACCAAAAAACTGCAGACCTTAGAGCATCGTCGTAAGGTTGCGTGTCTAACCGTGTACTACAGGATACATTGTGGTGAGTGCGCCAGTGCTCTGTTTGAACAAATTGAACCCTCACCCTTTTACCATCGGACTACTAGACGCAGACAGAACTTCCATCCGTATGTGGTAGATATTCCAAAAAGTCGAACTAAGCGCTTTGACAGTTCCTTTTTGATACGGGTCGCCAAGGTTTGGAATGAACTGCTGTTAATTTCATTTATTATCTTGTGCGCGCCTATAATTAATAATTATCCTCATCCCGGGAAGAAAGACAATTACCTACGTGTGTTTTTATGTTTTTTATTGAAGTGCAAGTGTAAGACGTGACCGCGGACATTCAGGTGGGTGCCTAGGATATACGTATTTTATTATTTATTGAGTATATACTGTACAGGTCCTACTCTTCATACGCTTAATTTCGATGATAGCGGAAATTAGGTATTTTCCCCTACTGCAATTACTTTATTTTCGGGGGCCGGCGCAGCGCGTGAGCAGCTATCGAAGGAACCAACATCTCCATTACCGCTGTGCTGGCTTTCCTCTGCTCTTTTCGCGATATTCCAGTGAATATTGCACATCGCCCTCTTCGATTCAGGAATCTATGAACCGCATCATATCCGAGCTAGCTATCTGCGATGAAAACCTTTCCTCCACTGATTACCTGACGCGCGTCGTGTCCACACTACTAGGCGTCCCGGCCGCGGGCGGGCGGGCGCCCGCGCGCGCGGTCTCTGACCTCGCCGCCGCCCTCACGGATCTGAAGTTGGCGGTCGAAGACCAGAGGCGAGACAAGGAGCGGCAGTTGGAACACTTTATAAGCTCAGTGGCCCCCCTGCACGCGCTGGTGTTCGACGGCTGCAGCAAGCTGCCGAACGTGCGCAACAGCGCCGCCGGCCTGTTCCACAGCACGCGCGCTGCGGCCGCCGCCGCGGAGGCGCGGGTCAACGAGGCCAGTGCGAGCTTTACCGCGGTTAAGAGCGGAGACAAGCAAAACCTGAGGAAGCTATGGCAGTGGTTCCTGTGCGAGCCGCATCGTCTACAAGCACCCGCCTCGCGCGTGCTATAGTGCCCGCTGTGGCACGCCACGTTTATACTTGATAGTTATGAATATAATCTTATTCTACGTGAAAAAAAAAAAAAAAACTAACTTTTGTAAATTTAAATAACACAATATATAAGACCACTCAGATACAGGTAGTTCAAGTTTTTCAAGTGCCTTTGTATTTTCTAATAATGAATTTAAAAATGGTTTTAAAGAATTTAATGTTTTATGTATCTGACCAAAGTTAAATAAGTTATGCATCAATCTATCCACTAATACTCTTTTATTTCGATACCGCGAATTCAAAAGATCAATTGCAACTGAATAATTTCTTTCGGTAATACTTAAATGTTGTATTAACGACTTAGCCTCGCCGGTAACTGACCCTAACAAATAATATAATTTCTCAGTAGCGCTCAAGCTACGGTCGCGACCCACAATCGACTCAAACAACTCAATAAATGAAATAAACTCTTCAATCTTTCCCGAAAACGTAGGTAAATGTAACCGTGGTATTTATAAGACTATTTTATTTTATTTTTATTTTTACTTGTGTCATTTACTAACCTTATTAATAAGTTTTTTATTGTTACTAACCCAATATGGAAATTGTTTATTTAATTTAATGTGTTTTAATTTAAATTTATTAAGTGAATTTGTATAAAACTAATAATAGGTTAAGAAGTGCTTTACTAACAAAATATGGACTCTGGTCTGAAATAAAGATTTATTATTATTAAAGCAACATTGGGTTTAGAACCCCCGCAAGGTGACACGGATTGTTTAGTATCAGTATGATTATCCGCAAAACACTCCGAATAACGACTTTTAATCTCATAGTACATCTTATCATACGATAAATATTTTTCCTTATGTGCTGAAGTGTCTAAATCATCACCCTGGTCTAATTGTATCTCAAAATGCAAAGAGATTAATTCCTTATATACATTCTCGAGATCTGCGAACCGTGCCTTAAACTCCGCCATGCTAGCTCCTAAAACTGCATAATCCTTTCTACTGAGATCGTAAATAATTTCAAACCTTTGTACGACCGCATCATACGTTAAATCACGTAACTTTTGCTTACGCGTCGCCGCCATTGCAAATATCAAGTAAAAAAACTCTTGTATATACAGGGTGTAAAAAGACCACGACCTTTAACTTTAGGGTATGATTATACTACGTATACTGATTACGGAAAAGTAGTTTTTTTTCAAATCTGAGACCTTTTTTTTGGACATTTTTTTACATTTTTCATGCTTGGACACGTATAAATAAACGTATTTTCGAAGAATTTTAATGAAATTCGCAATTTTATTTTTTCAAAACTACCAGCAATGTATCGCGTATTGTATTTTTGTCGAACCACGCGCGCTCCGCAAACGATTGAATCCTGCGGGCTGAGCGCCCCTCCACAACCGTAGTATGCATGGCACCCCGCGCCCTTCCCGCGCCCCAGCTGGCCAGCGCGCGAAAATAGTTCAAACAACGTACGAAGCGAACATCATCACGGTCGTTCATTGCACTAGTCAGGGTTTCTCGTATGTTACAAAATAATCATTTGGTCATGCCTCATCATGTGTCAAAGCCGTGGTTTACATTAATTTCATCAACGTATGAGTATTGAACTCGTTCCCATTGAAAACCGTGATTAGAAAACTACGGACAACAGCAGCTGGTCAAAGTAGCTACAAACGAAATCATTTTAGATAGGTAGGTAGATAGATTATTGTTATAATAAGATCTCATTCGAATTATCGAAATGTTACTCATAGTGTAGTAACGTAAATACCGAATCCAGTGTGGAGATCAAATTCACACCTTTTTATCAAAAAAATTGGCCACGCGCACGTTATACCTATCTTCACACCATCATCGGAAACAAGGTATAAAAGGTTCCAAAATAAGGTACTTACCTTCTTATGTTGCGAAAAAAGTCAAGTTAGGTAGGTAGGTATAATTTAAAAAGTATCTTGAAAAAAAAATGTTATCCATATCTCAATGTCCAATCTTTACCAAAAACTTATCTGTTCAAACATAACAACAAAGTAGGTACGTAGGTAGTTTGTGTACAGGAATTCGGTGAAAATACGTAAAAAGAACTCTTTAATTTTTTAAGCACAATTAATAAAAAATGTTTTTGCTATACGGGCCATGGACCCATTTGTCAAACAGACGCTCTTCCATTTAAGTTGCCAAGTCACCTAACGTAGTAGCAGTAAGTACTTATCCATTGTCTGGGTCGGAGTCAAGCATTTTACCCGCGTTTATTTCGATCCCGTAGGAATACCAGGATAAAACTACACATCTAATTGTTGTTCACGCTTTATCCTAGATTTGTGTTAAATTTCTTCCTTCTTCAAAAGAAGTTACAACTACATTTAATCCCGGGTATTATCGAGCCGGTTAAAATGAGAAAAAGTCGAAGCACTTGATTTTGCATATTCTACCTAGGTAGTTAATAACGTGTAAAACCAAGTTTATTGAGTTTGAAAATAGTCGTCATGCAACCCCACTTCTCGGCTTAACGCCCAAGATGGTGGGTATCTTCTACCTACCTAATTACCTATCTTTACCAAAAAAACGTATCTACTCTATTCAAGTAACTATGAAGTTCTTTGTGTGCGCGAATATTTCGGTAATAGGTAGGTACCTACCTATGCAACACAAACTTTTTCAATTCATATTAAATAAAATATCCAGTAAGACGATATTAATTTAAACATTCATTTTATCAAAATATGACGATCATTCCTATTGAAAACCTTGAATAGAAGACTAGCATAAATAACGACTATTAAATTAGTTTTAAAAGTACCTACTTAATAGAAGATGTCATTTAAATGATTCGTTGTGTTATACGCACAAACCAAATGAGTAGGTATTGAAAGTCATCCAACTCAACAACAACGTTTTATTACACACTTCACGATATACTTACATACCTACCTTTTTTTAGAAATAAGTTTTAAATTACTTTGTAAAAGACCCATTTTCTCTAAATCCGTCTAAGCAAAGGTTCTAAAGGTACCTAAGTTGTAAAATAATTTTAACGCATTCAAAACTACGATTTAATGACGTAAAAAAAAAATGTCATGTACCTCTTGCCTTTTTGCCCAATTATGTAACCTAACCAAAAAGCCATAAGTACCTTCTCTGTCCACGTAACTACAAAGTGCCTACTTGATGTACGGGAATGCGACGCAAATTTGCAACATAAACACTTACAACTTCATAACAAAAGTAATAAAAAACAAGTGCCCATTTGCTACGTATTTATAAACCTGTGTGGCAGGTCCCATGCAGGGATCTCCTGTCTAGCAGCCAACCTTCATAATGAATATGCCACCAAATGTCACCGCACCAGTGGTCATGTGTTCTGGCATGATTATTAAGGAGCCCTCATTGCTAAGCCCGTGTAGCAAAACCGTGTCATCTTCACAAGGTCAGCATGAGGTCAAACGTGGGTTTAGTTTATCTAAATCCTGTAGGAGTATCGGGATATAAAAAATGCTTCATTGGTGCTAAATAAAGCACCCTTCGGGTTATTCTAGTCTTTTTCCTACCTTAGATCAAAATTTCAACTGAATCCGTTTAGTCACTTCAGCATGGAAGAGTAACAAAAAAACCACCATCCAAACAAACTTTTACGTTTATAATTTTAACTTCCTACCTTAGATCAAATTTTACATGTATTAATCAAGTAGAATATGTAATAGCTATTATGGCCTTGAAATAGTCAGGTAGGCAGGTACGTAAATAAAATGAAATATCTCACGTTTCAAACTAACACAAATCGCAAAACATGCAAATACAACTAAATATGTGTAAGCTTATAATTAGCTTTTAAGATACAAATATTGCTAAATAAGTTTTGTAAGAACAGCTGTTAGCTTTCCAAATAAATACCTAGGTACATCATTTTGTTAATCATACAACTTAGTTTTAATACATGAGAATGAATTTACGCACCTAGGTAGGTAAGCATGATGTTGTGATTTTTTTCTGAAAACCATAGTAAAGATCCAGCGAAACAAAGGTAGGTACTTTCTAATTTCTTTTCAGGACTCAGTCACTTAGCGCCGTTTTAATAAGCGATTGCGTTAAGATAAAAGTTTAATTTACTTCAAGCACTTTACTTTGGAACATCTACTACCTAATTATTTGAAAAAAATTATACAGTGGCTATGGTGGTAAGGTATCTCGTAAACCCCTTATGTAACGAAAAACCTTAACCTTACCGTTAATAAAGCGTTTAACAATTAAAAATGTGTTGTGTCTAGTCTACCTTTAAAGTTTTACAGCAATTATTTCGGGAAAGACTAACAAACATCCCGAGTTCCATCCAAATTAATTTTAATCATTTAATCAAATAATAAAATCGAAATCAATAAATACATTTTATTCACTGTGGCATACTTATACTAAATGAACGTCAGAAATTACCACATTCACAACCTCAGTAGGCCACTAAAATGAATATTCTGAAATAAGAGCTAGGTTAGCCTCGGATGTGCCACAGTCTTATTATGACTAAGATGTGCTTTGAACTTGCGAACTCTCGTTCACTCGGCTAGTGCTCCTCCAACTCCAACGAATGTTATGCTACTTGGGCTACAACGATACTTCAACTTCGAACCAACCTAAACTGTTAAAAAATACTTTTTATTTTTAATTCTTTAATAAATAAAAAATATTTTTATTTATCATTTAATCCTATCCTTACAATATAAAAAAAAAAAAATCTTTAAATGTACTTGTTAACCTACCTTATTTTCGTAGTCAATTCATCGCACAAAACATTCTCTCACACTAGTAGAACACAACACACACTAAAACAATTTATCACTACACGATAACAGTCACTTTGAACGCACGCACTACCCCGCCGCGCCACCACCTCCATTAAAAATCAGCAGTAAACTAAAATCTATTTTCAATATTTAAAACAATAATAGGTAACTTAACAACGTACCTACCTATCATTTCGTTCGCTCGCCGTCGTCGTCGTCGACGCGAAAGTCCAAAATTCGGCGCGGCGGATGCCTTGTCGGCTTTGTCTGATGTTTAGCGGAGTTGTTTGATGTTAACGTACTAATGCTACTTTGCTCGACTTTCGGCTCTTTAACCCTTAATTTGACGTTGTACGGTGGAGCGGACACAATCTTCAAAAAACCTGTGTGTGCTATAAATGTTTTTATTTTTTATTTTTCACGATTACTTTTTATGAAAGTCTCTCAAAATATGGGTAGGAAATAAAATTTTATGTTGACAACACTTACCCTCTTACTCATAATCGCACGATAAACCTATTTTAGTTAAAACATTGTTTAAATATGCTAGCTCTAAACAAAACACTTTATGTTTTTAACCTTTAACTTTACATTTCATTATGCATAAGGGGATATATCTAAAAATAATTATCTGCAATTGTTTCGATTCCATCTTCACCCACCCATCTTACTGCTAGTTCTAACTAGATCCATACCAAATAATTTTTTATGTTACTTTTTGGTAAATATTAATATTATACTAACTTTATTTTTTTACCAAAAGAAAACAATTTGTCGGCCAATTTGTTCTGAATTTTGTGATTTTTAATATTAAAATAAATCTCAAATTAAGTTTGATGTACCTATTATCAGGACACGACTTTTCCCAACTATGGAAAAAGATTAAATTTTTTAGGAGTTTTTAGCATACCCTTGATGATTAAAATGTATTAAAATAATGCTTGCTTGAAAAAATGTCGTTGTCAAATTAAGGGTTAAAGTAATTTTTTAAAAATCTGCAAAATGTAGGCCTCGGTCAGTCAGTCAGCTCCTTGTTTGCCGCGCTGTCATACAAGTGACGCTAACGCCGTGTAATTCGTGTTAATTCTTTTGTTTCTTGTTTAATTTCTATTATTTAAGTGTTTGTAAATTAGTGTTAATTTTTGTTAATAATCTAGTGTAAGTTTTTACTTTTATAATTGTTTACACCTGTTTTGTGTTTAATCAAAAATGCCTTCTTCATATGTGTACAGCCCACGGGAATATGGCATGATGTTGATGTGCTTAGGAGAAGCATGTGGGAATGCCGCTAATGCTTTAAGGTATCTACCTATTCTAATAATTTAATGTGAAAACATAAATGTCATGTATTACACACCTCTCGTCTCAATGCCCAAGTAGGTAGGTATAAGTAGCAAAAAAGATATTTCTTCTATTTACTCAACAACAAACTACATACCTACTTAATAAACGGAAAACGATAGAAAAACGCAGTACATAGGTACACTTTACTTTAATCACAGCGGCCAACAAGGGACTGGCTGACTGACTGATCAAGCAGATTCGCGCGCGGTTTTGGATGCATAGTTCACACAGACAGAACCTTCGAATAAGTATGAAGTTATCGATGATTTGATTATGCTTTGATTCACGTCATCATCATCAGCTGAAAGCAGCCCACTCTAGACAACCACTTCCACTAAAGAAAATCTTCACGTTGTCACTCGTTCTAGCATTTGTAAATATCTAAAACGCATGTAAAGATAATAGTTTAAAGTTCTAAGTTGTATGAACGCATTTCGTTGACTATTGCACGAAAACAAACCTCGGCAAGACGTCCGCCGAGCGGCTGAGCGGCTCCGGACTTTTGAGTCGACGATTCTTGTTGAGAATTGATAGGTACCTACTAGATAATCGATAGAATAGTTGTTTTGTTATATTGCAATTATTTTTGAAAATAGATTTTAGCTTTCCGCTGTTTTAAAAGGAGGTGGCGAAGCGGCTAAGTGTTTTGCGTTCAGATTGAGAGTGTTATCGTTAGAATGAAAATGTAGGTCCTTTTGGATTATTGTGTGGTTTTGTGACTATGTTTTGTGTTCAACTAGTGTGAGTGAGCGCCATTGAGTTACTATGTACTAACGTAAGTTTTTTGCGATGCACTCGCTACCAAAATAAGATTAACAAGTAAATTTAATATTCTGAGAAAGGATTAAGTTCTCCGTTTCCTATTCTTTTTAAAGACGGTTAGAGCTATTTTAACAGTATTTTATTTTGTGGAGCAGTGATGATCACGGTGATTGGAGGTTAATGTGTGATTAATAGAATGTTATACCTGTATGAGTGCATTATTGCGATAAACAAACTACGATAGCCAGGTAGGTATCTAATACGAGACACATGTTATGTTATGTACAACTAATTGATACTAGTTTGGTGTAGGTAGCTAGTTTACCCTTTGAACTATGTTGCAATTAAGTTTTATGTATTCAACCGCCGCCGACCATTCGCGAGGTGATAGGTAGGTACCTAAGTAGGTATGTCATGGGTCATGGAACGTACTTTTTAAGGACGTAAAGACAGTCATGCTGGATCTTTAGTTAGATAACTGATTCAGTTCTTTCACAACATAGGTAAGTTCCTTACTTCATACGTAATTCTTTAAAAAATAATGCAAAGCGTTAAAAAACCGACTTTGTATTAAATTATTTTATAACTTACACACTATGATTTGAGCCTTGTGATTAAGAAACACTTTAATCTCAATTTAAAAACTGCTGTACATAATAAGATGAATTTAATACAAAACTAATCAACTAAAAATATGTTAGGTATACACTCAAACTTATAATTTTCGAGATATGCATGGACAAACATACCTACATAGGTACCTACACTTATGTTTGGCATAAGTATCTATGTGTTTGGAAGCTGTTCGAGGCTAAGAAATTTTAATACAAAAACTGATAAAACAACTCACATACGGGATAGATTTCTTTTTTGAAGTCGGTTAATAAAGATGCGTTTTCATTGGCTCATTCATTTGTCGTTTTAGTGTCAAGTGAGTGTTTTTTTTAAATAATGTACAAACTCGGATATTAGTTATCAGGTTATACTTACGGGGTTTTTGAACTATACATGTACTATAATACCTAACTAATACCGTTTTGTACTTTAAAATACTATCTTATTCCAAAAACGATAAACGTTGTGACGATGGATTTTTATTATTCTTTTACGTTGAAGTGGCTAAAAGGATGCAGCTTAAATTTTAAGGATTACACATATGAATATGATATGTACCTAGGTAGATACTTTTAATCTGATCTTATCTCGGCATTGGGATCGGCTTTAGAACCCGTACGGGGGAAACGGCTATAGTTAAATGTTTGTGTTTTTGAAAGTGGTTGCGCTTATGGGTTTTTTATTGTAGTGGACTGTATTATAAAAAGAGAGATGGTTCGGTGCTAAACCCTAGCCAACCTACAATGCTTTGATCGGCAATACGGATTTGATTTTAACAATAAATGTAAGTTTGCTTGTTGTATGAGGATAAAGAAAGGTATAACTTTCTTGGATATGGTGGGTGGTGGGTAGCGCTGCTGCTTATGGCTTATGCTGCCACGTGAGGAGAGGAACCACGATTTTCCGTAAATACTTTTTGACGCGCACTAGCACAACGTCGTAATATCACTTGATGACACCAAATTGTTAAATTAACAGATTTATTCTTAGATTTAGCAGGATTATAAGTTTTAGGTACACTGCACACGAGAGACGCGTTAACCACGAAGTTCGTCCATCTTGGTTTTTTTTTTTTAGCTTGACAGCGCAATAGGAAGTAGGGAGGGAAGGAACTACCCTCATACAAGCAAAAATTTTACTAAATTAAAAATGAATGAGCGGTAATTTAAAACTAAACCCAACATCCCCCCCGCCTTGAAGGATCTCCTTCGAAAAAAAAAATACAAAAAATATACTAAACAAGTCAAACTAAACGTCAACAGACTCTATATTTCAATAACTAACTAAACTACTTAGATACTAATTCGCGACTAACTTAACTATGCTGGCTATGACTGTTATTGTGTTGGCAATGGGCATAATTTAACTATGGGGCGTTTAAAGACGCCACTTTTAGTTTTAACCTCGGCAACACGTACGACGCCGTCTCTACCGGGCATCAGCTTCGTTACAATGCCGAGCGGCCATTGCAACGGTGGCGCGTTCTGAGTGATTATAACCACAACTGATCCTAATACTACAGGGTTTGTTGGCGTATTCCATTTTTCCCGCAACTGAAGGTTGTGGAGATACTCCGACTTAAACCGGGACCAAAATGACTGGACCATTGAGTCCAACAACGAAAAACGGGACAGCAAATCTGTCCTTTCATTAGTAAGATTAGCTGCGGGAATAAATTGCAGCGGTTCTAGACAAAGAAAGTGCGATGGAGTTAGCACACTAGGATCGGAAGGATCACTGCTAAGCAAATATAAAGGGCGACTATTTAATATTGCTTCTATTTGAGCCAATAATGTAATGAATTCTTCATAAGTAAGCAACTGGGTACCTATGACTCTTGCTAAATGTGTTTTAACACATTTAATATTGGCTTCCCATATGCCCCCAAAATGAGGTGCACTAGGCGGGTTCAGCTTCCACTGAATACGGAGCTTACTAAGTTCTAAATGAAAAGATTTAAAATAATCGTCCGATTTTAAAAATGTATAAAGTTCGCTAAGATATGATTTTGAAGCTATAAAATTAGTGCCGTTATCACTGTATAAGAATTTGCACGTACCACGACGTGATATAAATAATTTAAACGCATCTAAAAAGGAAGCGGAACTTAGATCGGACGCGAGTTCAAGATGAACGGCTTTAGTAATTAAGCAAACAAATAGGCACAAGTACGCCTTTTGGCTCTTAACTCCGCGTTTACGTTGCAAGGTAATATAAAAAGGACCCGCGTAGTCTACGCCTGTATGTGTGAAAGCCTTACTTTTCTCCACACGACACTCAGGCAGGTCCGCCATATTAGGAAATGTAGGTTTTGGATTAAGCCTAAAGCAAACGTTACAACGATAAATACGCATACGAATAATTCGACGAGCCGATAAAATCCAATATTTCTGGCGCAAAATTGACAGTAGGAGCTGAGGACCCACGTGACAATTACGAATGTGATAACTATCTATAATTAATTCTTTAATATGCCCACTCCTTGGTAATAAAGCAGGGTGCTTATGTGAAAACTCTAACGATGAGTTGGAGAGACGACCTCCTACTCTTAAAACGCCGTCGCATAAAAATGGTGAAAGCTTGCGTAAAGCTGATGAACAAAGCTTATTATGTTCAATATTATACAAATCCTCACGAAAGGATACACGTTGGACAGCCCGTATGACTGCCAACTCAGCTATGTTCATGTCAGACGCGCTAATTAAAGTATTACGCGGTAATTTACCTATAAATCTTAAAAAATATACTACACTACGAAGATATTTTTCCCAATTGGAAAATTTCAAACTTAATCTAAGGAGGTCGGGCTGTGTCGGTTCGAGGTCGCCAGTAGCGACGTGCGATACCGTTTTCTCTTCATGCAGCTGCGACGGAGAGGCTACAAAATTAGTGACCGGCCATTCACTCGCAGGTGAGGACAACCATGGCGGCCCTGTAAACCACAGCTTATGTTCGAGAAGTTGAGCAGGCAAAAGTCCTCGTGACACACAGTCCGCGGGATTTTCAATACCCGAAACGAAATAAAAATGTTTTTGAGAAAAGTTATTTTGTATTTGTGCAATGCGATTTGCTACAAATGTATTAAATCTATGTGGGGACGAGTGAACCCAACATAGAGCTACTTCCGAGTCAGAGAATGCATATACATCAGCTATACTAAAACGAACAGAGAGAGTGTCATATACAACACGTAAAAGTTTCGACATCAAGAGTATCGCGCAAAGCTCTAGACGAGCAAGAGTTACGGTTTTTATGTGCGCGACCTTTGATTTCGAACACAACAAACGTACAGTATGTTGATCATCATTGACTACATACGCGTATATAACGCAACCGTACGCCTTTTCGGATGCATCGGAGAAAGCAACTAAATAAAGTGTTGAACTATTACTAACACCTAGGTGGCGTGGGAAAGAAATGTTGGAAATTAAAGGAAGTTCCTTTATGAATTGATGCCACAAGGTTAAAATATGTTGCGGTGGCTGGTCATCTCAGTCTAGTTTAAGGAGCCAAAGCTCTTTAATCAATAATTTAGAATAAAGTATGACCGGCCCCACCAGTCCCAGCACGTCATATAAACGAGCGGTGGCCGACAAGATGGCACGTTTCGTACCTTCGGTGCTCGGCGGCGATACTGTGAATTTAAAACAATCTGAAGCTGGTAGCCACTGCAAACCAAGAATTTTTAAAGTAGTGTTGTCATCGAAAGAGACCGATTCTTGTTGGCGATGAGACGTGGGAATGGCACACAGCAGCTCTGGAGAGTTACTGGTCCATTTAACCAGCTCAAACCCACCAGATCTAAACAGCTGTATCAACTGTTGTGCTGTATCTACTGCTCCATCTATAGTAGGAGCAGAGGAAGCTAGATCATCCATGAATACGTCCCTTTCTAACACTTCAGCGGCCAGCGGGAATTTAGCTCGCTCATCATTGGCAAGCTGCCTTACAGTGCGTATGGCAAGAAATGGTGAAGAGCGAAGACCGAACGTAACTCTATTAAACTGATAAGTTTCGATAGGAGAGTCAACCGAAAAGCGATATAGAAATCGCTGATATTTACGGTGTTCGGGATTCATTTCTATACATAAAAACATCTGTCTAACGTCGGCAAAAAAAGCTATTTCAAATAAACGAACATTCAAAAGAATGTGAAAAATGTCGTTTTGTAAATTGCACCCGGTGTGCAAAACGTCATTAAGCGAAAGTCCGGAGTCGGTCTTAGCACTGGCGTCCAGAACTATACGAAGTTTAGTAGTATCCTTGTCGTTACGTATGACAGGATGATGTGGAAGGTAAAACCCTTTTGACGAAGTATCGTCCGGCGACACTAATGAAACCATATTTTTTTGTAAATAATCGGTAACGACTTCGTTATATTTTTCACGAAGAGAAGGAGATTTCAAAAACTTATTTTCTAATGACAAATATCGCCTCTTTGCAGTAAGAAACGAATTACCCAGCTCACGTACATTTTCCTTAAAAGGCAAACTAACCATGTAGCTACCATCATTATTGCGAATAGTAGTAGCCTTGTAAATATCCTCACAAGCCTGTTCATCGGGTGATAAAAAAGTTTTTGTTGGTACCTCCTCCAATTGCCAAAATCTTTCTAATGTACGATCCACGGGTTTACGCAAAATGAATGTGTAGGTGTATGGGTATAAGTAGGTACGTCACCCAAAAGAATATATCCTAAACTAGTTTCTAAGGCAGTAGGTAAATTATCTTCTGGTGTTATTTTATTAAACAATAAAATTTTACAATATATATTAACACCTAATAAAATTTCTATTGGTCCAGGAACGCTGAAACTATCATCCGCAATAGGTAGGTTTCGTAGATAAGTAAGCGCAGACGTGACGACGCACGAGTCGGGCAACTGTGACGTAATCGAGTTAACAACCAGCGGCCGAGATGTATAAATCCCGCCATTATCAAAACGCGATGTGAAATTAATCTCAGTTACACCTAGTATACGTTGAGAAGTACCACCTATTCCTTGCACTTTACTAAACCTACTTTGCGTAGAAACTGGAATCGCAAGACGTTTACAACAAGAAGAAGTTATGTAATCACTTTGCGAACCCGGGTCAATCAAACACCTAACAAAATGAACGCGCCAATCACTATCTATAATTTTAATTTTCGCGGTTCCTAACAATGTAGTTGACGAGCGAGTATCACCCCTATCACAAGACATATTGCAAACCGATGCATTTGATTGGTTAAGACTACTACCAGATTGATTACTGATTTCAATCTTATTACTATTCGATAAGCGTTCATTGTCGCCCGTGCGACAATGAGACGGAGTGAAGTTGTTACGATGTTCAGTCGGCTGTTGGCTGGCCGAAGTTAGCTGCGAAGAGCTATGTTCACGCTGCATACCAGTATTAGGTTTCGAATGCGATTTTGTGAAATGTAACATGGAATGATGATATTTAGAAAAACAAAAACGGCAAGTGCCCTTAGATGTACATGAAGCCACCTTATGTTTAAAGCTTAAACAATTATTACAAAGCGAGTTATTTTTAACTATATTGAAGCGTTCTGCTGGAGTCTTTTCTATGAAACGCGGGCAAAAATAAAGTTGGTTTGTATGACTATTCGATTTACACAGAACACAGTGATTATTATTTTGTGACTCTGTATTAACAAATGACTTAGTAAGCCCCGACTTCGGAGTAGGTATATTTTTATGTTGAGATGTTTTTTGAACGATAATTTTACTATTATTGGTTGAACGCGATAAAACCTTACTTTGTTCCTTTACAAACTCAATAAGATTCTCGTAAGAAGGGTCAATTTCCTTGCGGTATGTCATTTCAAATAATTTAATAGTTTCTGAATCTAGTTTCTGTAAACCTAAATGAAGAAATATAAAGTCTAATAAATTATCTAAGTTAAGTTGCTTCAGCGCTCTGACTGAAGGATCAAAGTTGTTGACGAAACTATCTAAGCCAGCAACCGAGTTACAAGGAAAGGATTTAAATTCTAGTAATTGGTTTAGATAAGAAGCCGCAAGTGACCTAGGGTCATCATATTTCTGCACCAGAGCCTCCCATATGATGTTATAGTTTTCACCCGTAGGCGGCAAGCCGGCACACACCGTCGCGGCCTTATCAGTAAGTTTACCTACCAAATAAAATATACGCTCCGAATCTGATAGCTGCGGATTATCATGCACTACGTGTTTAAACTGATGATAAAAGGTCGACCAATTACGTACGTCACCGTTAAACGATCTTAGTTCAATCGGCGGCAACGAAGGTAAGCTATGCCTAAACCTTGGAACAGAAGAATCCATTTTACACGGTTCATCCAATTGCTTGTCTTTTATAACACGTTTGACATGACAGTAAAGATCTTCAAATGTTATCCAAGCTTGGTAATTGACAGAAGACTTAGGATGCAGTTTTAAGTTTAAAATATTAAAGGCGTCTAGTACCTTTTGATAGTCATTACGCAACTGCTCCAATGTAATTATACTATCTAAAAAACTATTTCTATTATTTTCATCTTGTAAGCTATTATTACTTAAATCATAAATAGTTTGCATACGGGAAAAGTACGCGTTCCGCTTAGACTCCAATAACAACAATTGCGATTTATCATCATTCTCCGTCATCTCGATTTATATTTTCACACAATAAACTCTAACAAAGTAGTACTAGAAATATATGTTAAACAGCTAAATATATTAGGTATATAAAAGGTGTAGAACTTGCGATTTGAAACAAAGTGGGTGTCTTGTTTTATACGTATTGATTTGATACTAATAATGCCAAGGCTTTAATTGGTAACTGCGTTCCTATTCACTATAGATAAGTAAACTACAACCAACAACAAATACCTTATTAACTTATAATATGTAAGTAAGTTAATTAGGTCTCCTAACCTAAAGCTACAGTAAGCTTGTTAGGGGCAAAGTTTTAAAATTATAAACTATTTATTTGGTATATGTACGAGTATAGCTTTATGTAACTATACCTACACGATGAGATGTATTTCTATGTAAATCAATACGAAACAAGACAATCTATAACAACTAAAAGAGAATGCTAAGTACTCTCGTGCGCAACTTCAACTACTAGAAAGATGGAATACGGTGTCATAACCCAATTCAGTTAAATATGTAAGTTTATGACTAAAGTCGACCAATACTATAACAGCAAAACAATCATATCCACCACAATCAAGCCAGCACAAACAATTTAGGTTATTAAATTTAAGTAGATACAAAATCTAATTATCAAACCCAAACGATACTGATCAAATTAAATAAATCCGGTTCGTTAGGACCACAAATATGGTTGCGCTTATGGGTTTTTTACTGTAGTGGACTGTATTATAAAAAGAGAGATGGTTCGGTGCTAAACCCTAGCCAACCTACAATGCTTTGATCGGCAATACGGATTTGATTTTAACAATAAATGTAAGTTTGCTTGTTGTATGAGGATAAAGAAAGGTATAACTTACTTGGATATGGTGGGTGGTGGGATGCGCTGCTGCTTATGGCTTATGCTGCCACGTGAGGAGAGGAACCACGATTTTCCGTAAATACTTTTTGACGCGCACTAGCACAACGTCGTAATATCACTTGATGACACCAAATTGTTAAATTAACAGATTTATTCTTAGATTTAGCAGGATTATAAGTTTTAGGTACACTGCACACGAGAGACGCGTTAACCACGAAGTTCGTCCATCTTGGTTTTTTTTTTTAGCTTGACAGCGCAATAGGAAGTAGTGAGGGAAGGAACTACCCTCATACAAGCAAACATTTTACTAAATTAAAAATGAATGAGCGGTAATTTAAAACTAAACCCAACAGAAAGTTTAAGTGTTTGGGTTGCGTACAGAAAGTAGGAAGGTACTTTGAGGTTACGTGGATAGAATACGCATGGCTTTTTGGCTAAGTTACCTTACTGGGCGAAAAAGCAAGAGGTTAATGTCATTATTTTCTCAGATAGGTAGGTACCTACTTCACAGTCGTCGTTTTGAATGAGTTAAAATTCTTTTACAACATTACCTATGTTTACCTAACTTTGGGACGACAATTTCGAGATAAAAAGTAGCCTATGTCCATCCTTAGGGTCAGGTCTATCTCTGTATTAAATTTTATTCAAATCGGATCAGTACTTTAAGCGTGTCAGTACTTAAGGTAGATAATAAATAATAATAAATAAATAAATCCCCAGACAATCACACCGACTGCACGGTCCCAAAGTAAGCTAAAAATAATCTATCTAAAAATAACTTCGTTTTAAGCTGCTTTGATCAGCTGCTGTTGTCCGTAGCTTTTCCGTAGTCATACGTTGATGAAATTAATGTAAACTACGGCTTTGACACATGATGAGGCATAACAAAATGCTAATTTTGAAAACATACGAGCTACCCTGCTGAGTGCCATGGATGATCGTGGTTGATGCTCAGTGTTCACCACTACGTTTCGTTCGTTGAACTTTGAGACGGCGCGGCGGCACAGGGCGGGCGCGCGCGCTGGCCGGGCGGGGCGCGGGAAGGGCGCGGGGTGCCATGCATACTACGGTTGTGGAGGGGCGCTCAGCCCGCAGGATTCAATGGTTTGCGGAGCACCCTAAAGTTAAAGGTCGTGGTCTTTTTACACCCTGTATAAAACCGCAAAGTAAAACAAAATAGTATAAAAAACCAAACCCGCAAACAATAGATAAGCTAACACAAGTTAAAATGCCGAGCGAAAATACTACAGTAAATAAAAAACAATAAATGAGCTTCACGTCACCAACCACTAGGTGGCGCAAGTGTGCTCCCGCCAACCGATATTCACTATAGCCCCCAGACAAACAAGGCAATAACTCGAGTTATCAATTCAATATAAATTAATGAAAGCAACTTCACAATATCGATAGGTACCTATAGTCGATATACCTATATACCGATCCGACAAAACAAGTTCCGCAAATAAGTAAGAATAACCAATTACTTAGTAAAAGTAAACCTAATAGTGCGCGCCCGCACCCATACCGAAAGTATAACAACAGATAAATTCCTTTACTTCTCAATGCACCCCGCAAACAAAAGATAATAATATTCTACGAGATATTAAACCGCAATAAATCCAGAATAATTATTCCAGTACCAAAATAGTGCAAAATGAAATAAAGTCTGCAATTCAAAAATAAAGTTACATCCCAGGAATCGAACTCGGGACCTCTGCGTGTGAACACGAACACCGACCAGAAAGTTCCAACCGAGCAAGTAAATAATTCTAATAAACCCAAACGAAATTAAATCGCGCCTAACTTCACCATGTGCAGCTTGAGCTGACTATAATGGCGCCAAGTCTACTTGCATATTACACACAACAACCAAACATGAAATTGAATTAAATCGACAATAATCCGCCAATAAACACACGAAATGCCTTAATAAGTATGTAAATAAAGTAAGCTTATAGTTACTTCCTCGCTAATATTTACTGTGATTTCTATTGAAATACAATACAGCCCGAATTACGTAGGAATGTATGAGTACCTATTATGGTGGTGTGATAATAAATTACAATAAAAGACTTGGGAGGGCAATTATATAGATAGATATAATACTTGTGAGTGTAAAAAGTGCAGTGTTAATGTAATTAATCAATACTTAACCAAGATTCTAGAATAATTTATGCTTTAATACAGATTTAAGACTACCTCCAATGAAAAAAAAAAAAAGTGTAAAATTAATTTCGATGATTTTGGAAATTTCCAATACTGCAATTTTAATCCAAAACGATTATTAATCCGGCTCGAAGAGGGCGATGTGCAATATTCACAGGAATATCGCGAAAAAAGAGCAGCGGAAAGCCAGCACAGCGGTAGTGGAGATGTTGGTTCCTTCGATACGCTCACGCGCTGGGCCGGCCCCCAAAATAAAGTAATTGCAATATGGAAAAAAACCTAATTTCCGCTATCATCGAAATTAAGCGTATGAAGAGTAGGACCTGTACAGTATATACTCAATAAATAATAAAATACGTATATCCTAGGCACCCACCTGAATGTCCGCGTCACCTCACGTCTTACACTTGCACTTCAATAAAAAACATAAAAACACACGTAGGTAATTGTCTTTCTTCCCGGGATGAGGATAATTATTAATTATAGGCGCGCACAAGATAAGAAATTAATTAACAACAGGTCGACACGACCGCCACGAGTTTCGTCTCACTTGACAAGCGAAAAGTTAGTGTTGCCAACTTGCAACTATAAAAATCCCATAACTAAAAAAGGCAAGGGAGGAAAATAAATACATACAGCCTATATATAATGCAAGTCTTATGTGATTGTGTGTATTTTACCTAACACATAAATCAGGATGTACTGAACCACAAAATATTTTATATAAAAACTAAACAACTGCCTGCGTCTATTTTCCCTGACCAGTATAGTCCTAGTACTTTTAAGCGTCGAGTGAATAGGTTTCTCATAGATGGACGTGTACCACCTTAGTCTTCATGTTCACTTAACATCAGGTGGCATTGAAGACAAACG
This sequence comes from Stenoptilia bipunctidactyla, assembly GCA_944452665.1. NCBI lineage: Eukaryota > Metazoa > Arthropoda > Insecta > Lepidoptera > Pterophoridae > Stenoptilia > Stenoptilia bipunctidactyla. The sequence continues at coordinate 50,249,001 of OX101721.1, read as the reverse complement.
TTCCATCCATAATTTATAAAAAAAGATGCTTTTTTTGTAGGGTATGTAGAGTAGTGATTTATTTTAAATTTATTCATAAATTTTTTGAATTCTTCGTTATAGAACTCTGTTCCCATGTCCGTTTGTAAATTAATAGGGCGTCTTTTAGAGGTAATAATCATTTTATGGGATGCTTTTGCAATTTCAGACTTGGTTTTCGTTTTGACTGGAACGGCCCAAGCGAATTTTGAAAAACAATCCACTATGATTAGTACAAAGGAGGATGGGCATTTTGGTATACGATCCAATAAGAATGAGTAGTATGTTATTAGATTGGGATTTAATCAATATATATAAAACTGTTCCGTTACTGACTGAGTGACTGAGGTACTGAGGTACTGAGGTACTGAGTGACTGAGTGACTGACAGACAACGTACAGCCGTAACTACTGGGCGTAGAGAGCTGAAATTTGGAACATACATTCTTTAGGGGATGTAGGGGTGCACTAAGGAACGAATTCCCGAAATTCCCACGGGAACGGGAAATATTGGACTTTTTAGTTTGTATGAAAAATCTTATTCCTTGAGTGCACCGATGTGAAACTTGGTGTAAAGGTTTTTCAATGTGCGTCTGGTTGTGTTATGAAAGGAATTCCCGAAATTCCCACGGGAACGGGAAATATATGATGTTTTAATTTGTATGAAAAAATCCCATTCCTTGAGTGCACGGATGTGATACTTGATATAAAGATTCCTCAATAAGTGTCTGTTTGTATTATGGAAGGAATTCCCGAAATTCCCACGGGAAGGGGTTGGACTTTTTAGTTTGTATGAAAAATCTTATTCTTTGAGTGTACGGATGTGATACTTGGCATGAAGGTTCTTCAAAGAGTGACTGGTTGTGTTACGAAAAAAAATCCTAAAAATTCCCACGGGCACGGGAAATATATAATTTTTAGTTTGTAGGAAAAGAACTTATTCCTTGAGTGCATGGGTGTGATATTTGGTATAAAGGTTCTTTCAGTAGGTGTCTGGTTGTATAGTTTCTGAAATTTCCACGAGAATGGTAGTTAAGCGCATACGAAGTTGCGGGATACAGCTAGTAGTACATAAATACTTTGGGAGCTTTCCCAAAATCGTTGTATGTTCGGAGATACAGCGCTTCAAAGATGAGTAATGTTGATATTTTATTTTTATTTTAATCAATGTAATAAATTATTGTTTTAAATTATGGTTTGGCTACGACTATGATCTTAGACAGGTGAGGAGTAGGATAAGGGCAGGTAGAAGAAGGGGTAGCGTACGCGCCCTGCGTGATCAACTAGGCTAATTACAATGGCTTTAAAACAGGGTCCCTTGTCATTGTATGAAGTGTATTTGCCATTGCACACATGCACAGACTTTGAATGTGTGCGTGATAGATAAATGTTGCCTGTATTGCAAACCAGCACAAAAAATAAACAACAACATTATGCTGGAAATAAATACAGTTTAACACAAGTATCTTTAGTTTTATTTTCTTTTTATTTTAAGTTTTGTTAAATTATTTTCAATTAATTTGATATTTCTTGAATTTTCATACAAAATTGGTTACACTGGCTGTATAGTCAGTGACCATACACAATAGTTCGAAGTTCAGTGGACTGTAGAAGTTGTTGAGATGATGTTGAGATGAATACGCCAGAGATTATTTATAAGGTTTATTTAAAGTTTACAATGTAGTTTTAATGATTTTCAAGTTGTTTAACGTGTGGTTAGAACGGCGTATATTGCACGACAAAATATATTAAATGATAATGAACACTGCGCTGCGTAATGTAGGTTACCGCGGTCAGCAAAATTAATAAGACCGAAAAGTCAATGTACGAGATCGTACATATTCCCGAGCCCATAAAAAGGAATAAACGTAACAAAACGAAAATCATTATTCCAAAGTTAAAATAAAAGTAAGATTAGTTACAATAAAAAATATGTATCCATTGTGAAATTAATATTATGTTTAAAGTAAAAGTTAAAATTACTCATTTAAAGTGAAACTTAAAAAAAGTGTACAAGTAATAAAAGTATTAAGAAATAGTAAATGTTTGTAAAATATTTATATAAAAAATAATTGGTAAAAATGTAAATGAAAATTAATTATTTAATCAAAATTAAATCGAACTCCATTCGAAACTGCCGTGCGCGACGTTTCCACCGTCGCCGCTGCCGCCACCGCCGACGCTGCCGGCGCCGGTACCCAGGACCTTTCCTTGGCCCCACGTTTCACCGCCGAATAACTGCTAGTTCCAGGTTTTGATGTAAAGGTTTGAAGTTCTATGTCTTCATACTGTCTTGAAGGCTCAGATCGGTTTACTTCGATTGCCTTTCTGTTACATCCACGTTTTTTGATAATCCAGATAAGGATTGCAAAAACAACTAAAGCCAAAAGTAGATAGCATATGGCAAACTGGTGAAGATCATTAGAAGTTATTGAAGTTGGAATTATTTCCATATTTTTTGGGGTTTCCAGTTGTACCTTAACCTTTTCAATTTCTTCATCATTCTTGATATCTAATTGAAGAGGTTTGTGTGAGCTTATTATCGAATTTATTGACGATTCGAATGAAGGGACGCTGATATCAAAATCTATGCTTGCTCTGCTGTTATAGTTCTTGTGAGAGTGTATTGTGTACTATTTTGTTTGAATTAAACATCCTTGTTGCAGTGACACAATAGATGACGTATCGATGACGTAAGTCGTGACGTCGTCGTCGCAGATAGTGCGTAATGAGCATGAGTCACAGCACACGGCTATCCATGTATTCGTTTTGTGTAATTCTATAAAGCGTTCTTCACAGGTTGCTTTCTTCATATTACAGGGTAAGGTATTATGCTGACTTAATAGTTTAGTTTCACAGGGTGCGTTTAGGTTCTCAATATGCTGTACCAATAAGTTTAGGTAACAAATTATAAAAGTCACCGTATGTTCAATGCATTGTTTTAACTCATCTTGAGATATAGCGACGTAAGTTTTTTTTTGAAGTTGAATGCCATGTAATAGGGTTTGAACAGCTGTGGTTTTGTTTTCATTTATTATCAACTAGCTGTGACCCGCGACTTCGTCCGCGTGGATACCGTTTATTAGAGTTGGATAAATACTATTATAATATCCTCCTTGAAGTTAAAACTTACCTTATTCTAAATTTCGTCAAAATCGACTCAGTAGTTTAGCTATGAAAGCGTTACTGATAGATAAACAGACAGAATTACTTCAAAAACTGTTACAACAAAGCAGTGATCCGCAGTTTCACCTAGGTTTTGTGAAAAAGTATAGGTAGGTAGGTATATTACATAGATGATGCCCGCGACTTCGTCTGTATTGAATTAGTATTTCGAGTAGGTTATTTTCTTCTCCAAGGTCCTAACTATCTTTAATAACAAAAATAAAAATGAAGTATCTTTGCCCATATAATATTAGGTACATTACAAAGGCACATAGCGTTATAAACAAATCGGGTGCCAAAGTGCCTTAAATTTTAATATTGTCTTAAGTTTTCGCGATATCTATTATGTATGACTATTAAATAAAACACTTTTTAACCGGATTTATCGCGTATATTTACATTTCAAATTTTAACAGTCGCTCGTGACCACGGGGTCTGCAAAGACACCGAAACGTCGAGTTAAAATGTAAAATATAAATTATACGCCATAAATCCGGGTAAAAAGTGTTTTATTTAATGCCTTCAATTTTACTTAATTCATGCAATATCTTCATTAATTATACTTAGCTTATTGTTATTCTAGGTAAAGCTAAGTAGTTTTTGCGTAAAAGAATAGCAAAAATCCATCCATCCAGCCATTATCAGTGTACATACAATACTACCTATACAGGGTTCATTTTTCGTCACCAGCCAAATTTAAATGTTAGTTTCTTTGATACGATATAAACGTACCTGCATATTTATTTTAGCGTCGCTTAGTACAAAAAAGTAGGAATATGGAACCACAAACTTTTAGAAAAATAGTCACTGTTGATGAACATAGCTACTACGACGCGGCATTTCGTTGATAATACTACGACGTAGTACTACAAAATGTGTGTAGTAGCGCGTAGACATCTTTATTTTAATTTTAATTTAGAGTGACCATGCCTTGGTTAATATGATAGCGGATAAATTAATTTCTTTGTAAAAAAATAAATACTTTTGTTTTGCATAAATCGTTTCTATAAATGATACTTATTGTTTAAAAAAAATTTGGCCAGTGACCACAAATCAACCCTGTATATAGGGTCTTCTTTATGAAGATCAATATATTTTAATAGAAGGTTAAGAATGATGTATGGATTCAATTTATGAAAGAATTTTTTTTTTGTTACAATTAACAAAAAAAAATTCTTTCATAAATATTTTATAATTCTCATAAGTTTACAACATTTTAGTTTAATCTGTTATTTACGACTAAAGCAAGAAATAAAAGTGTTTCTATTGAACTATTTATATTAAGAACTCACTCACAGACACAAAGAAAAATCGCACTAGGCATAGGTATGTAGGTATTCTCTGACGGCACTATCGACACCGAAAGTCAAGCGAGCCGCCCGCGCCGACAACACTCTGTTGGCTTGTCGGCGCGGCGCGGCGGCGGCGACTTTGTTTGAGCCAAACGCGCGCGACCCGCTCACCGCTCGGCGTCAAGGTAGTCATGTGCAGCAGTTACTATAAAGTGCTTGTGTATGTGTATTCGTGTGCTGTGTACCTAACATCATTGATAGGAAGCAATATGTAAGTTATTTTTGTACATAAACTGTAAATAATAATAGTTGATAATAAGGTGATTCCATTTAAACATTCAATTGATTGTAAAATACATTTATTCGTTAAGACAAACAGCTCAAGCACGAAAGCTTTTTTTAAATTTATTAGAAAAAAATTTAAACATTATCAAAGAAGTCAACATTACTAAAACGGTATTTACAATTAGTTGAACGTTAAATTGACAGTTGAAGTGTGATGGGAAATTAGAATCAACTTTTATACGAAATAAGTATGATATTACAACAGCTGATTGTTACGTCATACATCAAGCTAAGTAGGTCACGCATCGACCGGGCGCGCGAGGCATCGACCTTTGCTCGCGTGGATAGGTAGGTACTAACCGCGTAAGATCATTGTTTTAGTGAAGTTATTTTCTTAAAATAAATAGATAGGTTTTTTTTATTCCTTGCAAGGTTGTCGTAAATAACAGATTAAACTTAAATTTGGTCACTTAAAAGATTTGAAAATTTCAATAAAAAAAAAATCGTTAATGTATATTTTTATTTTTTTCATAAATTGAACCCATACATCATTCTTAACCTTCTCTTAAATTATATTGATCTTCATAAAGAAGACCCTGTATATACCTATACCTATGTATGGCTGCTTTTCACTGCCAAACGGCTAAGCCAATGTTAATGTAATTTGGTATAGTAGTTAACACATTACGTTACTTTTTACTCCGAAGAAATCTTCGGTTTCTGACTTCCAAGAGGCAGAAACGATCATGAAATAAACAAAACCTTGATTTCCATTTTATCTCTGTATGTACAGAAGGCAGCGTAAAGTCGCAATCAAGCGTTACAAATCTGTCAAATTCGATAATAAGTTAAAATTGGTTGAGGAAATTTGACAGGTAATGTAACGCTTGTTCCTTTTGTACCTACCTATATTAAATCGCGCAAAAGCTTGCGCTCGCCTCACGCCTTTTTATACCCTACCGCCGCGAGCCGCGTCGAGCGCGGCAACCGTTACGCAAAAATAATCCCTATATCATTCAGTATTCACGCGCGATGGGTTATTAACGTATTTCATGTATAAGTTTGGTGTTTCTATACCGATTTCTATGATTCTTTTTTTATTGAATGTAATTTTTTTTAATTACGGATGAATGAGAGTATTATAAACGTAAGAGTAAACAAATATAATCAGAAAGCTCCGAACTGCTAAGCTATCGGGATTTACACGTGTTATTGTGAGTCAACCATAAAATAGATATATACTGTTGTGGGATATTTTTTATATAATTTTATGAAGAATATTTCTGTCATACATGATTTCTATGTAGCTTTAACGATTAAGGCTGCACACGCGACGGAAGCTTAAAAAATGAAGTAAATTCTCCCGTTTTTCCAACATTTCCCTTCACTGGTCTGCTCCTATTGATTGTAGCGTGATAATAAGCATACTATAACCTACCCAGGAGTATGACAAATAATTTTACCAAGTTTCGTTAAAATCCGTCCAGTAGTTTTTGTTTCTATAAGGAACATACAGACAGACAGACAGACCGACAAAAATTTTACTGATTGCATTTTTGGCATCAGTATCGATCACTAATCACCCCCTGATAGTTATTTTGAAAAAATATTTCATGTACAGAATTGACCTCTCTACAGATTTATTATAAGTATAGATAAGTATAGATAGAAGATATAGATAGATGGTAATGGTATTATTTTAAATAATGAATAATCTTCGTTACTTGTTAATGGAATGTGCAAAAAATATTCTTTGGTTATTCTGGCTTTTGCTTAAAGTAGTTTATAAATAGTTTTGATATTGAGGTGTAAATCTTGAACCGGAAGAGATAATGTCTTGGGTAATCTTCCAGAGATTAAAGTTATTTGATTTATTAAATTCACCGGCGTGATGAGATGTACGTCTATGTGTCCTTGATATATATCAGTTAGAGCGTTAAATAAAGTTTCTAGCTCGTGAAAAAGTTGTTGCATAGTGACGTCACAATATCTTGGATCCAGTTTCTTGCATAATCTGTCTACATTTTTTAAATAAAGTTCCATTTTCTTCATTCCTTCCCGGTAGGTAGATAAGTTTAATTACATTAGGAGTTTCCATTTGTCGTGTACTAGTTGTATCTGATCCATATTATCATAGTAAATAGGGCAAGATTTTCCAAGGTTAGTAATGGATGCCGTCACCGTCTTTAATGGGTAATAGTGATAATTTTGTAATCGGACGGTTCATGATTCCAGATTGAGTTTTCAGCTTGGTAACCCTAACTTTACCGTCGCTCCCGGGATGTACGTCCAAAACTCGACCCATGGCCCACTTGCCAAGTGGTAGGTTATTGTCCTATATTAAAACGACATCGTCCCTGTCTAGGTTAGGGGTTGGTTTTTGCCATTTGCTTCTTACTTGTAGCTGCTGGAGATATTCACTGGACCAGCTTTTCCAAAATTGTTGGTTCATGTGTTCTGTTAGTCGCCATCGGTCTCGTAAAGTTAGTTTTCGATCTTCTTGGCTGGGTAGTGGTAACGTTATTGTGGAAGTGCCTGTGATAAAGTGACTAGGAGTCAAATAGTTATAGAACTCATCTGGATCTTCAGTTAGCGAACAAAGTGGTCGTGAGTTCATGCAGGCTTCAATCTTAGTTAGCAACGTAGAAAATTCTTCATAAGTAAGATTTTGATCTCCGAGAACTCTGCGAAGATGGTGCTTCATAGATCGGGCCGCAGCTTCCCATAGCCCTCCGGCAGTTGGCCAGGCAGGGGCGTTGAAGTGCCACTCTACTTGCAGTTTGTGAATTTCGTCAAAAACTCTGTAGGTAGTGGTATTTTGAATAGTTCGTATTCTTTTTTCAGGATTTTAGAAGCTCCGATAAAATTGGTTCCGCAGTCAGAATAAACGTGTTTAGGTACTCCACGTCTTGCACACATCCTCTGAAAGGCAGCAAGGAAGGTATCTGAACTTAAGTCGGATACAAGTTCAATGTGCACGGCTTTAGTGGCCATGCACACAAAAATGGAAATGTATCCTTTAGACGTCTTCACACCTCGGCCTTTATTTAATTTTACGTCAACGTGACCCGTGAAGTCCACTCCCATGTGAGTAAAGGGGCGGCACGGAGTAACCCATTGAGGTGGTAATTCAGCCATTAATTGATAAGTTTCTCGAGTTTGATAAAGATGGCAACGCACGCAGCGACGTAGTTGAGTTTTCACAGCTCGGTTACCAACCACAATCCAATACTGTTGTCGGATGCAGGCAAGTGTGAGACGGGCCCCACCGTGCAGGGTTGTTTTGTGGGCTTGTTCAATCACCAACTTGGTAAAGCTTCCTTTGCTTGACAGGATTATGGGATTTTTCATGTTTGATGTTAGGTTAGTTTGGTTGAGATGTCCGCCGACACGCATAATGCCTTCTTCGTCTAAGTAAGGATGCAGTTTGCATAAAATACTCTTATTTGTTAAGTATTTATTTTGACATAGAAAAGATATTTCATTTTCAAAATCGCTACGCTGCGCAGATTTAATTATAACTTTAGTTGCAGACTTGAGTTCATACACCGTCAAATAATGCAGACGCGTGTTGTAATCATTCGACGTCGTGTTTGCATTATTTTTGTTTTGCACAATAGAAATAAAGCGCATTATCCAAGCTAAAATTCGAATAACTCGTGTCAACAAACTGTATTTATGTAGTAGGTCATGTAATAAGTTGTTTTCATTGTTTTTCATAATTATAGGCATATCTTGTTTTTCCTCAATTTTTGTTGTGAAAAAACAGCTCTTAATAATCTTTTGATCTCGATTAAAGGTTTTTAAAATCGGGGGGCCCTCCCACCATAGTTCATGGTTAATAAGTTGGCTTGGGTAGAGGCCTCGGGTAGCGCAATCCGCAGGATTCAGCTTGGTTTCAATGTAGGCCCACTGCGAGGCTGGTATAGATATTTTTATTTTTGTTACTCTGTTATCTACGTATCTTTCCCACTTAGTTCCTTGTAACCATGCTAAGACGACCTTGGAGTCGGACCATGCCCATACTGATATCCTGTGATCCTTTAAACTTTCTCTAACTTTGAGTATAAGTTGAGCGAGTAATAGAGCGCCGCATAGTTCTAGTCTTGGTAAAGTTATCTTTTGTGAAATTGGTGCCACTCTCGTTTTTGAAGTTAGTAGAGTTAAGACTTGCTCTCCGGCTTCGTTTGTCGCGCGTAAGTATATAACGCAAGAGTAGGCTTTTTCGCTTGCGCCGCAAAATCCAAACAGTTCGAAGTTATTGTTTGTGCTTCCGATCCATCTGTTTATTTTTATATTTTTCAATGTAGGTAATTCTGTTTTTAATTTAATCCAGCTATTTTTAATTTCATCCGGTTAGCTGTCATCCCACAGTAGTTTTTAATTCCATATTTTTTTAAATAAAAGTTTAGATGTTATGGTTACTGGTGAGAACCATCCCAGGGGATCATAGAGTTGTGAGATTTCAGATAGTAAAGTTCTTTTAGTTGACGGTGTTTTTGTATTTTTCAGATTCCAGTTAAAAGTAATTGTATTAGGGTTTGGATTCCAACCAAGACCGAGTGTTTTCATAGTCTCATCACTTTTGAAGTCGTGTGTAGATTTAGAAATCTGATCTTTATTTAATTGTTGTAACAACTCGGGACAGTTACTCGCCCATTTACGTAGATTCATACCGCCGCCCTTGTGTAATTTGATCAGGGAAGCTTGTAATTGCTTGGCGCTTTCGATATTATTATGACCACTTATCAGGTCATCAACAAAAAATGAAGATTGTAGTATTTTTGCAGCTTCCGGACACTTATGCTCGTCTTTTATTGCTAGCTGTTTTAAAGTTCGCAGAGCTAGCCACGGGGCACATTTTGTACCATATGTTACTGTACATAATTTTTATTCTTGTAAAGGCTCAAATTCGCTATTAATCTAAATTATTTTTTGTAGATTTTGTTGTTTTTTATCAAGCAATAAATTACGGTACGTTTTTTCGATATCTGCAGTAAATGCATATTTATATGTTCGCCACTTTAAGATAGCCGATAGTATATCTTTCTGTAAGTTAGGACCTTTATACATAAATGAGTTAAGGCTATATCCGGATGTAGTTTTTTGTGAGCCATTGAATACTACTCTTAGTTTGGTTGTAGAAGAGTCTTCCCGCAGGACTCCATGGTGAGGTAAGTAGCAAGAAGTTTCATGACTTAGTCCGGAGGATGAGTTCGTAGGCACCAGTTTCATATGTTGTAGTTCGCTGTACTCATTAATAAAATCTTTATACATAGTTGATAACTTTTCATTTTTTTTTTGTAAGCGTTTTTCTAGTTGTAGAAATTGTGAAGTGGCGATGGGTCGTGATTTTCCAAGCTTTTTTTCGTAATTTTCGAACAAAGGCATCGTGACAGTAAACTTTCCGTCTAGGGCTCTTTTTGTAGTTTGTTGATAGAGAGCCTCACATCGATCATTATGGCTGACGTCATCTGGACCCTGGGCTATGTCCTCGCTTTCCCAATATTTTGAAAATTCAGCTATGTCCACGAGTGTTATGTGACAGTTGAAAGTTTGTAGTTTTCCACACAGTATCCACCCTAACTTTGTCTGCTGGGCAATCGGGGTGTGGTTGGCGCCTTTGAGAACACCCTCTAGTATGATATTTGCGTATACATCGGCACCTAGCAATAGGTCAATCGGACTTGACACATTGTAATCAGGATCAGCTAGTATTAAATTCAACAAAACGCTTTTGATACTTGTAAAAATATTCTCACTACAACTCTTATATTGCAATACCCTAATTTCAGTAAAGAATTCATATTCACAACTGATGCCTCTATCCACGCCATTGCTGCGATTCTATCCCAAGATGAAATTGGTAAAGACTTACCAATAGCATACGCTTTTCGTACATTAAATAAAGCTGAATCTAATTACTCCACAATCGAAAGTGAACTGTTAGCAATCGTTTGGGCAGTAAAACATTTTCGACCCTACCTATTTGGAAGGAAATTCAAGATAGTCATAGATCATAAACCACTTACGTGGCTCTTCTCTATTAAAGATCCAGGTAGTCGTAGTCGATAACAAAGGCATAGTATACCATAAATAAATTTTAATGACCATTGGAGCACTATGATCGCTGTCCAGATTTACAGTGTTGGCTTATTCGCTAATTAATTGATAATAATGTAATTTGTTCTAACCATTTCAAAACGTAACGCATACTGAAATTGTTTCCCATTTTGCAAATTGTGTGTTAAGTGCGAAAGTGTGTTGTCTGGAAAACCAAAAAAAAACCCTCTAAGTCTAGGGGTTAAAAAATACTCCGCCAGGACAACGTTGTCCCAGCGAAAACTGTTTGTTGTGAATAACTTCGCATTGGATGGACACACAAAAGTTTACTTTTCACACACGATTACACGAGGTGACACACTGAAAACCTGTAAACCTCAATATAAGAAATTCGACCTTTTTCCGCCAGGTCAACACACGCTTAGTGCGACGACGAGCGTAGCGAGGAGGAGCAGTTGGGTTACATGTAAGACACTCTCGCGTAAGCCATGTTTTGCCGCGGTAACTGCTGGCGAAATGCCATAAACACGTCCTTGGCGTGAAATTGCGAACCTATCAGCAATACATATTATACTGTGTATTCTCTTTGGCATCTAAGTATACCTTAAAGTAATTACCTATGTATATTTTCAATCATATCTTTGAGGTTTGGTTGATACGAGGGTGGATTGAAAAGTTCGCGGCCTAGTCAATAAAACAGAATAAAGTACATACAAAAATATTTTTATTTTTCGACGTAATCTCCATTTAGCTCTATGCACTTCTTCCATCTGCTTTCCAGAGCTTCCATACCTGTTTTAAAAAAAGATTCCTCTAGGTCTTCAAAATACAGGTTAACAACGGCTTCGACCTCTTCATTCGTTAAAAATTTCTGCCCACCGAGGCGTTTTTTCAGGTTTGGAAACAGATGAAAGTCCGAAGGTGCTAAATCAGGAGAATAAGTACATGGGCAGCGCTACGCACATGAGACAAAGAAATATATAATTTATAAATTTTATAATTTTATATTAGTTTTATAAGCAAAAAAAAAAACTTAAAAACGCAATGGATCCCTCGAAAATTTTTGGAGAATGCACACCACAATGTTCGATTATTTGAAGATTTGATGAAAGCAAACAACTAATGAAAATAATGATTGAGAAGGTCGGCGCAATGGAGTAATGGATCAACTTTGGTAAACGTTGGGTGCTTGGAGTTGGACCAGTCAGAAAGGCTGATTGAGTCTGGATGGCACGGATGGATGGAATACCGGATTGGACAGTGCAGGAGTACCTACTGGATGGGTACCGAGCAATTGAAGATGTTTAAAGAGTGTGAAAAGTGGTGTGAAAAGTTTAAGTGCTAAAAATCTCTAGGTGTGTAAAATCAGGTTTAAGTGACGGGATTAATGAGTATTTCTTTATATTTACTTAGTATGTAATCATTTTACTTTTTAATTTGAATTCATTTAAACATTTTTTTTCATGAAATAATAAGAATTTATCTTTAGTAAAATAATTTAGTATAGCGCATTGACAAAACAGGTAAAAGTATGTAGTAACAACTATAGTAAGTAGGTACACATCATAAACCTTTTTTTTTATCAAACAATATCAATTTAAAATTCGCTCTTGAATTTAAATACTTTAGAATTTGTTGTACTTAAAGATTTTCATTGCATAATCATTTATTTTATTCAGTAAATCAGTATTTTTTTTCTGCGATGAAAGTAGTGTTTTTTAGTTACTTATTAGTTTTTTTTTTGTTCACATCAAACGTTATTTAATTTGTGTTTTTAATCTCTACGTAATAATGAATTTCAAACATAAATAGGTAGATCAAAGTCTTCATATTTCTTATCGAATGTTCTGGGAACATTCTGTTTTGGTTTATTAAGTTTACTTTTATAAATGAATCTTCAAATCTAAATGAATGTTTTTATAGAAGTAGGTCTAGTAGTATTTTTTTGAATAGGTACTTAGCCAAAAATTTCTTGAAACATTCATGTCAAAAAGCTCAGTAGGCGTTTTGTTCTTGATTGTCTGTCCTTAATATAATTTTGTCGAATTTGAACTAATAGTATAAAAATATAAACGATAAATTCCCGAATCGATTTTTGTATGCTGAAAAAAAACATACAATCTAATTGATAACCTCTTCCTTTTTGCAAGTCGGTTAAACAAAATAATCTTTGCATTAAAATATAAAATAAAACTTGCCATGAGTTATAAATTTTTAAAGTATGAGTTCACCACCGTCATCATTTTACTACCTACTTAGTAACTAGTGAGTGTTATTGTTAGTTGCAAAAAGATACCGAGAGTTTTGAGAATCAAGCAAGACAACGTGACTGTAACCGAGTCTTTTTTTTTAGGTCAGCAATTTGATGTTGTCGTCAAAAAAGGTTGCAACATGTGTAACATCAATTAGTAATATTACATTTCGAAGATTGTAGAAATTTTATTATAAAATAATTATACTTACTCGAATTGATACATTTGAATCATCATATAGATTAACATGTAGTCCATTTGTTGATTGTTAAATATTAAATAGCTTCGGTTAAAAATCGTAAGAATAATGGAAAAGTTAAAATTAGAAATTTACAGAATAGAGTCGAAATAATTTGTTTGCGTATAGGGAATAAGAAGGTGTTAGAGTAGAAGTTTGTGCAAGTATTAAAATACTTTTCGTCATCATACGTATGCGATTAGTTACTTGTTACATAGATTTGAATGTTAGGATTTATGAATAGGTTGATACTGGTATAGGAAGGTAATAGAATGTGCTAATTAGATGCTCGGATTTGTTAGACTTAGGATTAAGTAAGTTATTTAAAAGTTGTCGGAAATCTTCCATAATATTGAAAATTAAAAATCATTGGCCTGATCACCCAAGAAGTTTTTTCTAATTTCATATTATTGGAACGATTTATCTTGGTAGAGTCTTAAATAATTGGTTTTTGAATGGTTGATAATTATATATAGTGAATAGTATTATGGAAGATAAATAAGTATTTGGCACACAATTAGGGTACAAGGGCAAAAAGCGATCCTTCAGTTTGATCATGGTGCAAACGAGATTTCTCTGTGAAAACTATTGGAGACAAAATGTCTTAAAACGGTGACCCTAATGGAATGAATAATATAAAGTAAAAGTTGTGAGTCGACTCAATAAAATGAAGTACCCTAAATATGATACGATATAAATGTATAAATAAAAAATACGGTGGCCACCGATAAAAATAAAATATCCCAGAGTAGGATAAAAAGTGTAGCCAATACTGTAAGACGGATTAATGATTGTAGAACTTACAGAGAAATATGACAAAGTAAATGATTGAATAAAATGAAGTGTAAGAAAAAATAATGCTACGAAGCAAAAGGTTGAATAAAATATAAAAAGTAGAAAGATTTTTTTTAAATAGGAATATAATTTTTCTTACTTTTAATAATTGTATGCCTTCATTTTTGGTATTTTATTGCAGAAAAAGACGCATAAATATTTTCAGTTTTTGTTTTTGTAGGTATACGTATTTTAGTTAAATCAGACCTTAAATCAGATTTTAGTAAAGTAAGTATATTTAAAAATAATAGAAAATTTTCGTTTCTCTACCTATGTTTTGTCAATGTCGCTGGTAAGTTTTAGTGTTATAGTAGCAATAATTTGTATTTTAACATTTTATATCTCGAAAGAAATACTACACCTCTTATGTTATTGCAGGTTATTGTGAAAAATATCAATAGATATAAAATTACCTACCTATATATGCATAACATTTAATGTATTTTTTATATAGTTATATAAAGTTTAGTGAAAAGTTTTAACAATTTTGTCTTTAGTCATAAAAAAAAAATATTTGTATATTATTTTTTTTATTAAAATTGCCGGGGAGGTGTAGTGTGTGACGCACCTCCTCGTTACGTATCAATATTACTTCAATATAGTATCATCTTTAAACTAAACTACACGTCTTTTATTTGGCTCCCGGTCGTCCAACATCACAATTGTGAAATATAGTTTTCCGCATTGATTCGGGAACGTAGGGGCGAGCTTTGCCGGTTGAAACGTCGCAATAAACATATTGTTGACAGTTGGAAGGCTGTACGTATGTGATTTTCAAGCTCTTACTTTGTTTGAGCTTTTCCAATTCTGGATCATTTTGTTGTTTCATTGAAAGAATTTTGTAATCCACTAGCGAAGGTAATGATATTTCTTCGACTACTCGAGATAATGCGTCAGCTACAATATTGTCGTACCCGCTGACGTGTTGTATCTCGGTACTATATTGTGATAATGTAATCCAGCTGCCTTATTCTTCGAGGGGTGTCGTTTACGGATGGTTTTTTTGAAAATGCGTAGGTGAGTGGTTTATGATCAGTATAGATGGTGAATTCTCTGCCCTCGATTAATCGTTGAAAATGTTTTATCGACATGTAAATTCCAAGCAGTTCTCGGTCGTAGGTCGAGTATTTTGTTTGTGCTGTGCTTAGCACTTTTGAAAAATATCCCAAAGGCTGCCAATTGTTACGTATTTTCTGTTGTAAAACTGCGCCTACGCATTTTTCGCTAGCGTCGGTAAATAATGCTATGTGAGCATTTGCTGCGGGATAGGACAGCGTCACGGCCTCTCGCATACTTTCTTTACACGATTTGAAAGCTTGTTCGGCTTCTTGAGTCCACAGAATTGGAGTTTTATCGTTTTTCTTCGAATTTTGTAAATATTTGTTTAGCACTGATTGTTTAATAGCTGCGTGTGGTAGACTGCTCCGGTAAAAATTTACCATTCCGAGAAACCGTCTCAATTCTTTAACAGTTGCAGGTTTTGGGAAATCTAAAATAGATTTTGCTTTCTCATCAGTTGGAGTGATTCCTTGGCTCGTTATATGATAACCTAGGAAATCGAGTTCTGTTTTGAGAAAATCACATTTTTCTAAGTTAATAGTTATCCCATGCTCATGCAGACGTTTTAAAATTATGTCAAGGTGTTGCATGTGTTCTTCTTTTGACCTCGAAGCGCAGAGCAGATCGTCGACGAAAATATAAACGAAGTTAAGGTCTCTGAATATTGAATCCATTAATCTTTGAAATGTTTGTCCAGCGTTGCGTAGCCCAAATGTCATATTTATAAATTCGAATAGTCCGAAGGGTGTTATTATTGCTGTCTTAGGTATATCCTTTTTTGAAATGGATAGGCAGTTATAGGCTTTCCGGATATCGAGTTTACTGAAGATACGTTTTCCTTCCAGGATGTAGGTAAAATCTAACAATCTGGGCAGTGGGTATTTATCTGGAACTGTGACTTTATTTAACATTCTGTAGTCACCACATGGTCTCCATTCTCCGTTCTTTTTCTTTACCAGGTGAAGTGGACTGGCCCAGGGGCTGTCTGATGGACGACAAATACCCCTTTTTATCATTTCATTAAATTCTTGCTTTGCGATCTTATATTTGTCTGGTGGTAATGGCCTCGCACGTGCTGAAACGGGCGCTGCTTTTGTTTCAATATGATGTTCCACTTGAGACTTGGAGTTAGATTTGTTTGCAGCTGGCTTGGTTATATCTTCATATTTTCCCAGTAATTTTCTTATGCTCTTTTCTTGTGAAACAATTTCGACGATAGGATGATTTGCTCTGATACTTGTTGCAGGCATTGTCAGCTCAGTAACTTTCTCAATGAGCTTTTTTCCGTCGAAATCGACGAGTAATTTATGGTACTGTAAAAAATCGGCACCAAGGATAGATGTGTTAACGTCAGCAATAACGAAATTCCATTTGAATTGGCGACTTAGACCTATGTTAAGGTTCAATGTTTTTTCACCGTATGTATTTATAACGCTACCGTTCGCAGCGCGTACTTTATGGTTTGTAGCATGCTTGTGCTTGAATGAGTTTCTTCTTAAAACTGATATATTTGCCCCGGTATCGACTAAAAACCTCTCGCCACTTTGTAGGTCGGCTAGGATAAGGCGGTCGTAGGGGTGAATAGCACAAAGTTCCATCCTAGTTCGAGCTATTTGTAGTTTCCGTTGTTTGATCTGGTTTTTCCTGGCACATGGTGTTTGATAATTATATGTCTTTTTCATGAATCGGTTATGATGTTGACCTAGGTTACGATTCCTCGATGCACTTTTTGACCTTGATCTTGAACGGAATTCACTGTGTCGATACTTTTCGTTTTCGTCGCGTAGTGCAGCGATTTCATTTTTCATCTGTGTCAGCTGATTTGCAAGTCTAGTGACCTCGTTAACTTCATAACTTAAGTTTTCAAATATCCGGTCTGCCATCTCACTCATTTTATCGAGTGTTGCGTTTTCTAAAACTGTAAGGATGGATGTAACAGTATTCGGGAGTTGATGTAGCCATAACGACCGGATTGTCTCGTCGTTAGTAATGCCTTCTCCTAGTTCCTTCATTTGACGCAGCAACTGAGATGGTTTTTTGTGACCGAGATCCATTTTGTAGAATAAACGTTGAAACCTCTTTTGCTTCGAGTCTTCGTAACAATAAATGAGGCGGTCCTTAATAGTTTTATATTTGTTTTCTTCCGGAGGGTTAACGATGATGTCACTGACTTTGCGTAGTTCATCCTTCGATAAATGTGCGATTACCAGATTGTACTTGTTGACATCTCCTTGTTTCTGTGCGGCGACTATAGCTTCGAAATGGGTAAACCATAATTTGGGTTGGTCTTGCCAGAAGCGTGGGATACGTTCCGATATGTTTCTGGCGGCAACTTCAGGTTCCAATGTAACAGGATTGACTGGAGCACGTAGTGCCATTTTCCTTTTTATTTCTGGTCGGGTCCTCAAAACTTCTTGCTTATTTGGCTGCGTGACTAACTTCGGGGTCACCACTTATTACGACCAGGGAAAGGGTTGATAGAGCAAGACACGATTACATCTTGAGTGACAATTTATTAACAAATAGAAATAGTTTATATAGTAAGATATACGTGCATAATTAAGTTAACAATATTTAATCTTATCTTGGTATTGATTTTATCGAGCACGTTTGATTAATAGGAAATAATATATTGATTCTCTGTGGGTCACGTAGGAGGACGCCACAGTTAACAAGTACATTTAAAGAATTAAAAATAAAAAGTATTTTTTAACAGTTTAGGTTGGTTCGAAGTTGAAGTATCGTTGTAGCCCAAGTAGCATAACATTCGTTGGAGTTGGAGGAGCACTAGTCGAGTGAACGAGAGTTCGCAAGTTCAAAGCACATCTTAGTCATAATAAGACTGTGGCACATCCGAGGCTAACCTAGCTCTTATTTCAGAATATTCATTTTTAGTGGCCTACTGAGGTTGTGAATGTGGTAATTTCTGACGTTCATTTAGTATAAGTATGCCACAGTGAAGAATAATTATTTGATTAAATGATTAAAATTAATTTGGATGGAACTTGGGAAGTTTGTTAGTCTTTCCCGAAATAATTGCTGTAAAACTTTAAAGGTAGACTAGACACAACACATTTTTAATTTTTAAACGCTTTATTAACGGTAAGGTTAAGGTTTTTCGTTACATTAGGGGTTTACGAGATACCTTACCACCATAGCCACTGTATAAAATTTTTTTCAAATAATTAGGTAGAAGATGTTCCAAAGTAAAGTGCTTGAAGTAAATTAAACTTTTATCTTAACGCAATCGCTTATTAAAACGGCGCTAAGTGACTGAGTCCTGAAAAGAAATTAGAAAGTACCTACCTTTGTTTGAAGCTAGCTGAGTACGACTATACAATAGTGTACAAAAAGGGCCGACAAAACACCAACGCAGATTTTTCACGTGCAAGAATTTTTCACAATAGTACAGAGTCACTTGCTGTTAACGTTGACAATGAACATCAAATACTTGACGATATACTTGACATGATTGACGAGCGCGCCCAAAATGAAAATCAACCAATTGAAAATCCTGTTTCTAATAACCCACCTAGCATAAATAGTGACCTTAGTCACCCACCTCCTTCAGTAGACAACGAATCAGACTCCATGAGTGTTGTAACTGACACAAATGAATTAGTATCTACCAACCACACACAACCTGACAACGACAATAGAGGTATTCCAATAGTAACTGACGCCATTGACCGACAACTCAAACAATTTCATATTCGTTCAACACCAGGTTCTGAATACAGAGTAGAGAATAGGTCAACCAATTCCCGAACTGTAATTAAAGACGTTTTCATACCTATTAATAATACTGAGGAACAAATAATAAAATTTTTAAAGGAGCACACTATAGCAGGTCGAGTTTTTCATTGTTATTTTTATGACGAACAACTTTACTATGTATTTTCCCGAGTATATACTACCATATTTAATGACAGAGGTCCTAAATTAATCAAATGTTCAACTCGTGTCACTCTTGTCGAAAATAAGTCTGAACAAGAGGCCCTTATAAAGAAGTACCACGAGGGCAAAACAACACACCGTGGTATTCAAGAGACGTACAAACATCTTCATCGCAATTATCACTGGCCTAATATGCTCCTTTCTATCCAAAGATACGTCAATCAATGTGACACTTGCTTAAAGGCTAAATATGAACGCAACTCTTTAAGACCTCTCTTAGCCATAACTGAAACCCCAACTAAACCGTGGCAGCATCTTTTTAAGGATCTTTATTCCACAGGCGGAGCTACTTTCCTAACTATAATTGATTGCTTTTCCAAATATGCTCAGGCCATTGCACTAACAGTTTGCAGTAGTGTCCATATCGCGGAAGCTCTGATTCAAATATTTTCTGTATTTGGCCTACCACTTAAAATTACTACAGATTCAGATACCAAATTTGAGAACGATGTTATTAAAGAATTGTGTGCACTCCATAACATAGAAATACACTTCACAACACCATATAATCCTAATTCTAACTCCCCCATAGAAAGGTTTCATTCCACAATTGGCGAAATAATTAGAATCAAAAGAATGACTTACAAAGAAGACCCCATTCAAAATATAATGAAATATTCAGTAATAGCCTACAATAACTCCATCCACTCTGCTACAAATTACACTCCACACAAATTACTTTTCGGTCATACTTCATCCAGAAATCCACTTGAACTATATTACCCAAAAGAATTCTACCAAGACTACATTATTAAGCATAAGATGAACGCGGAAGCCGTACAGGAATGCATTTCAGCGCATTTATCTAAAAATAAAGATCAGGTCATTTCTAAGAGAAACCAGCATGCAGAAGAAATTACCTTCAAGGTAGGTGAAACTGTTTATAAGCAGGTTGCCAAAACGGCACGAAATGATAAAATTAAGCCGGTTTTAAAGGTCCGTATAAAATTATACATTTACACCCCAACAGCGTCGCTGAAATAATAGGTACTCATCCTAATTCTAAATCGATTCGAGTACACTTCAAATTGCTACGGAGACCTCACCTTGTTCCAGATTTATCATCTCAGGAGCCATCCTGCTCTGCGCCAAGGCAGCCCTAATCCTAGACCCTATCGACAACACCAACGGTATAGTACTACTTAAACAAGGCGAAATACGTAGACATGTGGACTCCTTTAGCCTAGCATGTGTCTATAATGTAACTTATCTCCGAGATACAACTTTTAGTATCACTAATTTATATGCAAGCACTAAACGAGCAGAGGCAAATACACCAACCGATGATATACACAAAACTTATAAAGACCAAATTGAACATAACATAACTTAACTTATTTCAATAGAGAAGATGGTTGGAAACTATCACCGACATGGGACCCTATCCTGAAAAACATTAAATCTAACATCCAGCAAGCTGCACGACCTGTAACTCAAGATACTGTCAGCTCGTTTTGTGTCAATCCCGAACGCTACGCTCGAAGACTGAGAAACAGATGGAGATGATGATGTATAACTTTTTTCAATCTATCAATCCGACGCTTGACACCTCAGTCGCTCGTGACCACGGGGTCTGAAAAGACACCGAAACGTCGAGTCAAAATTTAAAATGTAAATATACGCGATAAATCCGGTTAAAAAGTGTTTTATTTAATAGTATGAATCGCGAAAACTTAAGACATAACTTAAGTTTAATAAATAAAAAGTTATCTTTCCTTGCGCCGCCAACCAGACGTAAACGTGGTTTAATTAACGGTTTAGGTTCAATAGTAAAATCAATAACAGGAAATTTAGATAACGAGGACGCCCTAAAAATAGAAAGTGAAATTAATACTTTAAAATCTAGCTTACAAAACCTACAAACGCCATTAAAGAAAACTATTTCTTTAGCACATAATGCAATCAAGGAGTTTAGTTCTCAATTAGAGAGAATTAACAATTAAAATTAAATTAAAAAACTTTTATTTAACCTTTTAGAGCTACAAATTCTACAAATTTAGTTAGTAATCATTTACAGTTTTTAGATATTTACGTACAAATAGATTTTAGTTTACAAATTATTTTAGATAAGCTCTCACTATTACAAGATGCTATTAGTTTTTCTAGATTAGGGACTATGCATCCAAGTATAATAAGTCCACAAAATTTAATTTTAGAAATGTTAAATATTAGTAGTAAGTTACAATATAAACCAGTAGCGGAAATAGAAATTAGAAATATACATAAGATTGAACGGTCAATAGAGGTAAAAGCGTATAGTACTGAGCACTCACTTACCTTTATTTTAGAGATCCCTGTAGTCACCCCTAATATTTATGATTTTATTCACCTCTACTCCATCCCTAATAAGCAAAACAAATCTATAATTCCCAAATCCAAATACCTTGCACTCGGAAGCGAAGAGTTCGCTTACCTGGAAGAGGACTGTCGCAGCATCTCCGATGATACACGTCTCTGTAAACTACCAAATCTAAGAAGAAGCCATCTCACCGAAGATTGCATCATCTCGCTCATCCAACACAGGCCCACCAACTGTACCCACGCGAAAGTAGACTAACAAAACGGAAAAATACAGAAAATCAAAGAAAACACCTGGATAATAATTACTAAAGAAGACGAAATTTTAAGAAAACAGTGTGAACAAAAAGTAGAATACAAGCGGTTATCAGGTGCTTACCTACTGAAACTCACAGATGATTGCCAAATAACCATCATGAACAGAACCTTACAGACACACACCAAAACATTATGTATAAATGATATCATACCTCTCCCGAAAACTAACTATATCAACAATGAACTAACGAAGTACGAGATCAAAATTGAAGACATTCGACTCGACAGCATCCATGAGCTGATAAATCAAGCCAAAGAAATACAGGTGGAAGAACAGGACTTCAGTTTCCCCATAGCAGTTGCAATACCAAGTCTATCGAGTGTGACCATATACATTGCTGCTGCGGTCGCCTTCATCGCCTGGAAGCTGCGGTCAAAGAAGAAGATACCATCCCAACCTGATGTCAACGAGGACGTTGAAAGAAGCTGCGGGTCGCGCTTCTCTCTTAAGGACGGAGGAGTTACGCGGACATAACGCGCGTAGTCAGCAGGTTCCCACACTCGCAGCAGACAGAAGCATTCTATTACTGCTGCATTATCATTTTTAGTCGATATCATGTTTTATATTTGTATTCTTTTAGTTCAGTCTTGTTCATGTCTTTGAATTGTAACTATATTAAAGTTTTATTAAGTAAATTGTTTTTTAAAAGCCTTACTCCGACGGCCTGAATATAACTACTGTTGTGGGATATTTTTTATATAATTTTATGAAGAATATTTCTGTCATACATGATTTCTATGTAGCTTTAACCATTAAGGCTGCACACGCGACGGAAGCTTAAAAAATGAAATAATTTCTCCCGTTTTCCCAACATTTCCCTTTACTACTCTGCTCCTATTGATTGTAGCGTGATAATAAGTATACTTTAACCTGCCCAGGAGTATGAAGAATAATTTTACCAAGTTTCGTTAAAATCCGTCGAGTAGTTTTTGTTTCTATAAGGAACATACAGACAGACAGACAGACAAAAAATTTACTGATTGCATTTTTGGCATCAGTATCGATCACTCATCACCCCCTGATAGTTATTCTGAAAATATATTTCATGTACAGAATTGACCTCTCTACAGATTTATTATAAGTATGGAAGATTGAACTTCAACACTCAAAGTCAAAGTCAAAAGAATCTTTATTTCGTAAGTATTTAAATACATTTGAAATAAGTCACAATTTACAAATTGAACTGAATCTACCACCACTTCGGAAAGTCGATCTGTTGAGAAGAAGTGGCAAGAATCTCAACAGCAAAAACTTTGCTGCCTATCAGAAACTTTGTTGCCTATCAGACAAGTATGTCTTAAACCAATTGAGCACTACACCCCTAATACCATAATTTTCTAATTTTTAAGCATCAATTTTTTTTTATTGCATAAGTTGATAAAAAATGCTAATAGCTTTACCGCGACAGTCTCCGAGTGCCACACGTATTTTTAATTGTTTGATGTAATACGCATGTTTTCTTTAATAGGTATATTTTTTTGTTTCAGAATGTTCGCTGTCAGGTTTCAAATGAAGTCTTTTGGCAGGATCTCGACTGGTGTTGAAAATTACCTCGAAAGTTTCCTATTAGAAGGTAAGTTTCGCGAAAGTTACCTGAAATTTTCCAATTCTGGAAGGTTTCAAAAACATTTTTTTACTTTATCTAACTAAATAAATTCGTATTCCCTGCACTTAAAACTTATGAACCGACTGCGTCACGCCAAGAACCGACTACGTTACGTGTTTAACGCGTATGTATATATGTAGGTACGTATGTATTTCTACTGAACGGCCAAAAGGATTTAGACAAATGAGATATCAACTGCGCGAGTAACAAAGCTTATTTCAGATTCGTATTTAAATAAAAAAATTGGGCGCATAATTCCGCAGTCGGGTTTTTTAGTTTTTTTAAAACGACTTTTCTTTTTGTTTCTATGTAAGTAATTTGTTTTAGAATATTAATATAACAATAATAAAATTTTCTAGAACAAACTAAATTAATTGGAATTAAATCGGACTAAATTGGATTACCAAATTAAAACTCAGGAAAATGATCAGGTAACCGATGTTATACCAATAAAACGCGTTATATTCCAAGGAGACGCCCTCAGCCCTCTTTGGTTCTGCCTTGCTATGCACCCACTGTCCAATCTTTTAATCTCAGCAGAGTAGGATACCATCAAGAATGGATTGACCCTGTCACACACCTTCCATAAATAAATAAGATTAATCATCTTTTATATATGGACGATATTAAGCTTTATTCTACCAATCAGCAAGACCTTGATAAACTAGCAAATATGGTTTTCACAGGATATCAATATGGAACTTAGTATTATTATATAAGATTATAATCAAGCTAGACAAATAAACTTCAAAGACAGCAAAACTTAAAATTACCTAATCTTTTTAAAATACGACTAAATACTATTATGAAAACACAATTGAACTCAAGAAATCTTATAAAGGCCACCAATAGTTACGCTATCCCATACATATACAGGGTGGATTTTGACGAGGGACCTTTGCGGAACTGGCAGATATTTCAACCTTAGCACTATATTTCCCCCATAGAAACTATGGAAATATGTGTTATCGTTTTCAAGTTATAGCCTTTTAAACATTCATACCAAAAACTACTTTGTGACAACCCTATACAGGTGGTTTGGTTGAACTTACTTGTAAACAATCTTTAGACGTCAGTCAGGATATTTCGTTAATATGTTGCCATTTATCCATTCTTATGTCTGCGTGCATCGCTAAAAAAATCGTTGCAGGATTTGCAGAGGTGATTGTTTATTAAATTTTCTGGTGGAGTATTTATGTAATTCCTTAGTTGGAGAAGA
Source organism: Stenoptilia bipunctidactyla (assembly GCA_944452665.1). Lineage (NCBI taxonomy): Eukaryota > Metazoa > Arthropoda > Insecta > Lepidoptera > Pterophoridae > Stenoptilia > Stenoptilia bipunctidactyla. Next base: position 50,224,397 of record OX101721.1, on the reverse strand, counting down.
AAATAACCTACTCGAAATACTAATTCAATACAGACGAAGTCGCGGGCATCATCTATGTAATATACCTACCTACCTATACTTTTTCACAAAACCTAGGTGAAACTGCGGATCACTGCTTTGTTGTAACAGTTTTTGAAGTAATTCTGTCTGTTTATCTATCAGTAACGCTTTCACAGCTAAACTACTGAGTCGATTTTGACGAAATTTAGAATAAGGTAAGTTTTAACTGCAAGGAGGATATAATAATAGTATTTATCCAACTCTAATAAACGGTATCCACGCGGACGAAGTCGCGGGTCACAGCTAGTTGTGTAATAAATACAGATATTTGTGTCGTTCCAATTCTTTACTGTACATCCAGGAATAATCTATAGCTGGGCAAGCTGATATCAAAAGCCCTATAAGTCTCCCAAAGTCACGTAATTTGGTATACTTAGAATTTAAAAAATGTGAAATCATATTTTTTATTTTTGATCTCTTTGAGTCGGATAGTTTTAAAAACATATTTTTTGAATCAAAAATGAAGCCAAGAAATTGGCATTCATTGCTTGGAGATAAAGAACTTTTTTCAGTGTTAATGATAAACCCTAATGATTGTAATAATGCAATAGTTTCTTTAACGTTATTTTGACATTCTTTATAGGTTCTACCTATGCAAAAAATATCATCAAGAAATATTGTTGATAAATGACCCTGAGAGCGCAAATATTCCATGACGGGCTTGAGTATTTTCGTAAATACTAACGGCGCAGTACAGAGACCAAAAGGCAAACAATTGAATTCATACAGTTTATCGCTATAATTAAAACGTAAATACTTTCTATGAGATTTTTCAATTTTAATAAAAAAATATGCATCTTTTAAGTCGACAGAAGACATGTAGCAGTCTTTAGTTGTTAATTTAGCGGCAGTTCGGTAGTCCTCCATCTCAAAATGTGAACAGTCAATAAACTGATTTAAATTTTTCAAATTTAAAATAAAACGATTTTCACCGTTAGGTTTCGGCACTAAAAAGACACTTGAGAGAAATTCTCCGGAAACATGGGTACATTCAGATATAGCATTAATTTTAAGCAATTTTTTCAAAGCCACTTGAAAATTTAACGACTCTTGTTGTGATGTAGGGTAGACGACTGGGGCAACATTTTGTCGCGGAACCGTGTCAAATGGAATAGTATACCCCTGTAACCATGATAATATTACTGTATCACTAGTAATTTTATACCAATGAGATAGAAATAAATTTAAGCGACCTGCGTACTGTACCTCAGAATTTTTATCTAACGGTGGCGGTAGTACTGGCTGGCGTCTCGCTGGTGCTTGTGCCGGCGGCGGCAGGCCTCGCGGGTGATGCCGAGGTACGGCATGGCCGGACGGAAATCTTGGTGGAGGAACCTGCCCCGCATCAAATCGGCTGACTTGTCTCGGATACGGGGCCCTGTAGTTTAACTTCCGGTTTCTGTTATAAGTGATATTGACGCTCCTTCTTATTTGCGTGGGTTTTGCGGGTTGACTTTTTAACGCTTCACCAGATTTCTGTATTGATTGAGCGAATTTCAATTTTTCCGTTACATTCTCTCTAAATAGGTATTTATCTCTTGAAGTATTGATCAGAGTTTCTTTTAGGCTACTATTCATAGCATTTATGATAAAACTTCGCCTGGTTCTGGTTTCGAAAAAATGGCTGTCACACAATAGGCGGGCAGCATCACTGATTGGTTTTAACAATTTTTGGACTGACGTTTCATTACAAAGTATTAATTCTGTTGCTTGTGCTAATGCCGCTAAGGCAATGCCTATTTGGTTTTGTTTAACAAACAAGGAACAATCCCGACTAGTTAAATGGTTGGCAATAGCAGCCTTTGCTTCAGGGTTCCAAATAGGAGCAACTAAAAGATCACAGTTTTCTGGGATAGGGTAATCTAATTGTATTTTTTCTTTTATTTCTTTAGGCAAACCCTGTAGTAGAACGCAAATGTAAATGTCAACATCAAATGTCAATGAGTGACACACTGTCAATGTCACTCAGTATATCGATCTTGATCATCCGGACGTCGTAGCGAACACACGACCTAATTAATATTAAGAAGAATCATTGTAAAGTTTAAAGAAATAAAAACATATTAAGTTCCTCCGAAACACTGTGGTTTCATTAAAAGCTTCATTAAAAGCTTACATTACTTAGTATTTCCGTCCACCTCGCCGTGATATCTTTATGGATGCCCTTTCCGAACTTCGTATCGGGCTTAGGTGCTTCACCAAGAATTTGAAGTATATCTTCATCCAGGACATCATGAGAAGGGCCAGGCATTGGTGATGTAGTACCCTGTATTATATCATCCTCCAGGATATCGTTAGACGGGTATGGGTGACGTTATAGCTTCCGGAAATGGTAGCGGTTCTTTGGCGGCGGGTTGGACATGGGCGTGGCCTGTATCGGTTACGTCATCCTCGGCAGCATCCATCGGATCTGCGATAAACAAATAAAACTTTATTAGACAGAAAAAACCCAGTGTGGTAAGTTTGCATCTGTTTTATTTGAAAGTATTAAATTTATTAGACAGAAAATACCCAGTACGGTAAGTTCGCATAATAAAAATAATTTTAATAAATTAATTTAAATTATTAATTTTATTAATAATTTCTTTTATTAATAAAAATGTAAAAGCCCAGTGTGGCAGTTACGTATTTTTTTTTTTACAGAGAATACCCGGTAAAGTTGGTCGTATAAAAATTATTTTTTGCTTTCAGAGCAAAAATACAAATTACTTACATATCATTTCTTCATCCGAAGAGTCTACGTCTGATCTCGCTAACTTTTTTTGTAGCTTTCTAATTTTCCGTAATATTCTTTCTTCTTTATTTTCACTTTTCCGTTTTCTCCCCATGTTAATAGTGCTAATAAGATACTTGTAAACTCTAATAAAAAATCTGTACGTATGTAACTGTTGAAGTAACCTTTAAACGCGTGCGAAGGCTTGAGCACGGAACGCACAATGAGTCTAGTAACCACAAAGTGTGGCCGATCTGCTGATTGAGAAAGTAGGTATAGTTATTAAAAAAAAAAAAAAAGTGTTGCCTACTTCTCTAAATAACCGTGCAAGGCTGATGCGTGGTACCGCATACTACAATATGTTAACTTAAATCGCTAAGAATGAAGCTGGAAGAATAATGACTTCTAGAACCAGATATTAATTTTAAACAATCCGTAGGGTCACCAATCCTATTGCACTTAATATCACCTGCCTGCTCAATAACACTAATGACCGTTTTATTTATAGGATTGAATTGATTTTTTTAATGATTCTCTGATGATTATAAGAATAGGAATATGTAGCTGCAAATAAGTTATTATATTTTATATATTTTGTTATAATAATAAAGTCACTGAAGTAAATATTCAAGCTTAGGTCCGAGTATGTAGGTAGAGTATGAATATCTAGATGCAATAAATTGAATACATTTTATATATTTTGTCACAACAATAGAGTTATGTATATAAATACTCAAGATTAGATCAAAATAATATGAATATCTAGATACAAATAAGTGAATAATAAGTAAATAATAATAAAATAATTATTTTCAAAAATAAAATAATAAAATATTTATTTCCAAAAACCATATTACATGCGCAATACTTATCTATAAACCTCGCACTAGGCACAGCCTGTATCGCGAGGTTTATACCTATTTTTACTTTACTGAGGAATGTTTCCAATTATAGCAATTAATATATAAAAGAATTTTAACTAAACTAATTATTTAATTACAGAATAACTAAACTAATGAGGATATTCTTAATAATGTGTGTGTGTGTGAGAGAGTATAAGTGTATGTGTGGATGAGTGAGTGTGTGTATTATGCTTTATCATATTTTCATGACAGAACCCTTAATAATTTTTCCGTTTCTTTATAATTTAGTGTCAATAGAAATCTTTGTGATAAAAGCTTAGCTTCTCTGGCATTTAAGTGTATTAAAGTAGGGTATTTCATTAAAAATTTATTATAAACCAAGGGTGTCAAAATTTTTTTAAAACGACACACAAATGCCGTTTTTACTGTTGGTGTTGGAACTGTGGGTCTTCGTTTTTTGATAATATTAGTATAAGAAGGCGAGTTGAATACAGTTCTATGCATAAACATTACTAAGCGTAAGATGTATAGTCTGCGTACACTTAAAACCAGTGATTCCTCATAGAGAGTTGTGATGGGATAGCGCCGAGGCTTTTTAAAATAAATCTTAAGCACAGCCCTTTGAGCTCTTTCTAGAGATAAGACAGAGGAAGTGGTTGCCCCGACCCATACTAGTATGCAGTAATTTATGACAGATTGGCAGAGACTTATGTAAATGGTTTTTAAGAGATTCTTGTCAGCAACATCACGCAGCAGCTTCATTGTGTAAATAAATTGCCTAGTTCGAGCTGTTATGACTGTTGTGTTCTTGGAAACTTAAATTATCATCCAACGCCACTCCCAGATATTAAATTTTAGTAGCTCTATCTATTATATGGTAGTCACAGCAGTCAGTCTCCGACGTGCCATTTGACAATGAGCAGTTATATTTATGTAATTTAATTTCGTGCATATCTTGAGGAGGTGCAGATGCTTTTGTTTTATGAAAACATAAAAACTTTGTCTTCTGAGTGTTGAGGGTAAGAAGATTCTCGCTAAGCCACACCGAAACTGACGTTAAACCCGTCTCCATTCTGTGATATGCCTCATGTAGGTAAGAAATGATGAAGGACCAAGAATGCTACCCTGCGGGACGCCAAAGTGTACAATTTCGGATTTGCTAACGCAGGAACCTATTTTAAGACATTGTCTTTTTTCAGAAAGGTAGCGGGTACACCAATCAAGAGATGTGAAAGTTAATAGCGTGATTTGTTTGAGTTCTTTAGCTTTGCGAATGTCTTCTGATATTCTAACTAGGGCTGTAACAGTACTATGACCAAGTCGAAAACCAGATTGGAGGGGATTAAGAATATCATTTTTATTTAAAAATAATGATAACTGTTGATGGATAAGACGCTCAAGCACTTTGGACAGAAATGGTAATATAGAAATAGGTCGGAAATCACTATAGGTCTGAGGAGAGGCTTTTTTAGGGAGAGGAATTACATGAGCGTCTTTCCATAATTTTGGGAAAGTGTTGGTGGTGACAGATTTGTTGAAAATTGCAGTAATAAAGGGAAGCAGGAAATCAAGAAGGAGGACAATCATTTTCGACTTATACCGTCACAGCCTACTGCATTTGAGTTAATGGAGTTTATTGCTTTCCTAACATCACATTCAGAGAATTGTAATAAAGAAAAAGGAATATAACTGGGTGTAGGCGAAGATGAAATGTGATTAAATGTGGAGAGATATTTCGATCTTTATCGTGATCAGACGTGCTTAATAAATGAGTTTATTAAATTAAAATTATTGCTTATGTAACTGTGACCTACTCAGTAAGTAGAACAACTGAAATAGTGCCACCCGAATATTTAGTGTTCATTAAAGAAGATTTCTACTATATTATGTTTAAAAATGGATGGCAGCCCCTTTAATCGCAGTATGATTACTCGGCGTAGCCCACCGACTTCGCCGGCGCCCGCACCCCCGCTTCCGTCCCGTCACCTGAAAGAGGACTCACCAACTGTTATCTCTACTCCAGAGATACAGAATTGGTTATCATCTATAGAGCAGTGCCTTAATGAAGTATGCAATATCGCTTCAGAAGGAAAACTCAATACTGAGCAAAAGATGAAAATTAGCGCAGTTTGCCGCAAAGTTGCTCATGGCACTTCACAAATGGCTGTCCAATATCAGTCGACCAAGTCACATGCCCTTCAATACCGAGCGACAATTCAAGCCTATGAAGAAAAACAAGACCTCTCAGGACGCCTCTCTAATCTACAAAAAGCTGTTGAAACGACCTCTAAAGCTACAGCACAAACCGTTTCATTCGCCAAAATGGTGAAAAAGGGTGCTAATACCTTTATTCAGCCGCAGAAGTCCAACTTAGTCGCAATTTACCCAACTGACAAGTTAAAGACCAGCGAAGAAACGAAGTCCCTTATCCAAGAAATAATCAAACCAGGACAAATGAAATTACAAGTTAGAGGTCTTCGTAAAACTAGGAATGGCGGTGTTATAATTAGTACTGACTCTAAAGACGACCTTAACAAGTTGAAGCAGTCGGCCCAATTATCTTCCTCTGGCCTAACAGTGGACGAACCCCAAAGACGCAGACCTAGAATTGTTTTCATCGGTGTTCCAACATCAATGAAGGAATCAGACGTACTCAGCTGCAAATATGAACAAAACCTCGCCGATAAACTAAAGGATATGACATACGAGTCCTTTTTGACCTCAATCAAGTTGAGCCATAAGTCAGGCAGAAAAGACACTGAGTCCTGCAACTACATCCTGGAAGTATCTGCACAAATACGCTTAGCTCTAATAAAAAATGACAGGGTGTTTGTGAACTGGTCATCGTGTCCTGTTAGAGATTTTACCCTAGTAACAAGATGCTACAAATGCCAGTTATACGGCCACGCTGCCAAGACCTGTCGGATGGAGATTGACACGTGGGGACATTGTGGTGAAGTAGGTCACTCTAATAAGGACTGCAAAAAGAAATCAGAGCCTCCAAAATGTGCCACATGCATGCACTTTAAGAAGCCATGCGATCACACTGCTGGCGACTCTGAGTGTCCTGCCAAACAAATAGCTGAAAAGCGCTACGTCAACTCAATTGATTATGTGGGCGCCTAAGAGCGCCGTTTTGAGGTATTAACTTAGTTCTAACTTTATTTTTATTTTATTTTATTTTACTATATCCCATAATCTTATGACCGATCGGGATAATTTATCTATATCAGATTCAAAAATTTGCGAAGTTGAAAAGTGCAAGCTATATCTTTCCCATATCAAAAACCCGCTTACAATAATAACACAAAATATCCGCAGCATTAACAAAAACCTAGATAATTTTAGCACTTTGCTCCAAAGACATCAATATAACTGTGACGTAATTATACTTACAGAATGTCGTATTGACAAACACTCTATTATACCTATAATTGACGGCTATAATATGCATAGAAGTCAAATTACCTTTAATCAAAATGATGGATTAATTATTTATGTCAAAAATTATCTAAATATCTCGATTGAAGAGCCAAATATGCTAGACTGTAATAGAATGCTTTTAAAAATTGGGCATGATATTGCTATCCTGGCTATGTACAGACCCCCAGCTTTTAAAAATATCAGTCACTTTATTTCATCTTTAAATGACCAATTGCAAAAACTATCGTCTTTAAATAACGTTATTTTAATAGGAGACATAAATATAAACATTCTCCCCGGGTATTTAGACCACAACGCCCAAGAGTACCTCAACTTATGTTCATTCCATGGCCTTCTCCCTGCACATTCATTCTCTACGCACCAAAGCGGCTCATGCTTAGATCATGTCATGCTAAAATCAAAATTATCGTCAATAACTCTTGTCAATAATTCCTCAGTAACCGATCACAGAGCCGTCCTACTAACCTTTGATAAAAAAATGCCTAAACAAACACGCATGCACTTTTGCAATAAATTAAACATAAATAATCTTGAGGAACATTTATGCAATATTGATTTTAGCCCAGTTTACAATTTTGCTGACGCTAACAAGTCCATGACTTACTTTGTTGAATGTGTTCAACATGCAATATTATATAACACTACACAATACCGGATAAATAAAAAGTTCCATAATATTAAACCGTGGATTACTCCTGGGCTAATTCGTTGTATGAAACACAGGGATAAATTATATAGCAAGGCAAAAGCGAACCCGTCAAATTTGGCTTTGCAAACGACCTATAAGAGGTATCGAAACTTCTGCAATGACCTACTTAAACGTATTAAATGTGATTACGAGAAAAATGAGTTGGAAAAATCCAAATCTAGCTGTGAACGGCTCTGGAAGTGTATAAAAACCGTAACATCCATGGGAAAAAACCAAGAATCCTCCTCAAGTTTATTTCAAGGGCAGGATTCACAAGTTTCCATTGCAAACCAAGTCAATGATTACTTCATAAATATAGGAAAAAATTAAACGAATTCGACTCAAAATCATGCCTCTCTACCTTTATCAACCTCTAAATCCACCTTAAATTCTTTCGTTATTTTAGAAACTGATGAATCTGAGGTAGAAAGAATTATCTCAGGGCTGAAGAATGATTCTGCTGTTGGGTGGGACGGTATATCAAACAAGATCCTTAAGCACTTCAAAGATATTTTTATAGCTCCGCTTACCCACATTTTTCAAAGATGCCTCGAGAAAGGTACTTTTCCCACTTGCTTAAAGAAAGCAATTGTAGTCCCAGTGCACAAATCTGGCAGTAAAAAGGAAATATCTAATTATAGACCTATTTCTATTCTTCCCTCCATATCCAAAATCTTTGAAAAGATTATCAATATTCGTCTCACTCAATATTTAGATCAAAATTACGTATTAGCAGAAACACAATTTGGTTTCAGATCTAAACTTTCTACTGCCAACGCTGTGCACCAATTAACGAACTACATTGTTCAACAGCTTGATAAGAATAACCGGACCTTAGGTATATTTATAGACCTCGCCAAAGCTTTCGATACTGTGTCCCAATCTATCCTACTACACAAATTAGAGACAGTAGGTATAAGAGGCACACAGCTTAAATTATTCGCAGATTACCTACAAGGGCGTACCCAACGCGTCAAAATAGACAATGTTCTCAGCGATGAAATAAATACCTCACCCTATGGCTTGCCCCAGGGAAGTATATTATCTTCTACCCTATTTCTAGTTTACATAAACGACCTATGTAAGCTAACACTGACCTGTGGAAAAATAATCTCATACGCTGACGACACTGTGCTATTATTTTCCGCATCAAACGAAGAGGAGGTTTATAAGTATGCTCAACATGGCCTCAATGTTGTAATTAACTGGCTACAGCATCATCGCTTATCACTAAACACTGGGAAAACTAACAGCATGCACTTCTCTATACGTAGACGTACCTTTGCTTCACCCATGCCTAAACTCTATGCCCATCAATGTAAAGAGACCTTTAGTAACAGATGCGACTGCCCCGCCATACGCCACACTGATAAAATAAAATACTTAGGGGTCACAATTGATGAGACTCTTACATTTAAGCACCATATTGACACGCTAAGCAGCAGACTACGTAAATTGATATTTGTCTTTAAAAAGCTACGCACTGTAGCTGATTCCATTCTCATTAAACAAATATACTTTGCACTTTGTCAGTCAATACTAACCTACTGTATTACGTCATGGGGTGGCGCGGCTAAAACTACAATAATATCCTTGGAGAGAGCTCAACGAGCGGTATTAAAAGTCTCAACCTTCCGTCCTTTTCTATTTCCAACGCACCTCCTTTACAAAGCTGGTGGTGTACTAACAGTTAGACAATTATTTATAATGCACACAGTCCTAAAGCAGCACACCGCAGTTCCTTTCAACCCCGAAATTAATAACAAAAGAAGGAAAGATATAGCTTACCGGACTGATATAGATATCAAACATGCTTTATGTACCAGATTTTTCTTATTTCTTGGCCCTCTTCTTTACAATAGGGTTAATGCAAAACTAAATTTGTAGTCTCTGTGTTTGAATGAAATGAAAAAAATTGTTCAAGAGGCGTTACAAAACATCTGTTAGCAGTAATAAGTTAGTGTAAAATTCATAAATTGCATTATTCAATTACAAAATATCTTTGCCTAACGTTAGTTTTATAACCACCGTTTTAGGACTCCTTTTTTTTGGCTTTTCTTTTTTACTCATCCTTATTATTTAAAAGATATAGTTACATAAGTATTTATTTTAAGTTTTATTTTTATTTTGTAAACACTCAGACCCTCTTTCGCCTGAAAAACAGGGTAAACCTAGTTCAGGCACTTAGACAATTGTATTCCTTAATATTATATTTTTTAGGTTAAGATTGTAAAAATGTGCAGAATATGAAAATTAAATAAATGTTTAAATATTGTTAAAAAAAAAAAATTTAGAAGACTAAATCTGGGCGTTCATAAGACCAGCAGAAGAGAAATCACCATTTAAAAGGTTTATATCAATATGTTTTGGGACCTCGTTATTTTTAGCCTTTCCTACACCCAAAGTCTTTAAGAATCTCCAGACTTTAGCTGGGTTTTCATTTGTGACTGATTCGTGAATATGGCGTCGTTGTGCATCCCTACACATAGTATTGCAGCGATTTCGCAGTTCTCGATATTTGTCACAGTTAGTTTGACTGGGTTCCTTTTTATACCGCAAACGTGCTCGATTTCGTTTCTTCATGAGCAATTTGATTTCATCCGAAAGCCAGGGAGCAGGAAGATGTTTGATTTTCACAGGTCTTATGGGGGCATGGCGGTCATAAAGTTGAGTCAGTAAAGATTTAAAAACATCCAACATTGTATCTACAGTCTCAGCATTTACAACTTCGTGCCAGTCCATTTTGTAAGCATCCTCTAACAAATTATTTACATCAATACCACCAAAATTTCGTTGCAGAAGGATTCTCGGCTTAGCTTTAGGGGGGCGAATCTTGTAAGATAGGAAAAGTTAATCATGATAAGAAAAGGCGTCAGCATCTAGTTGTCCATATTTATGAACATGGTCCTTGGAAGAGACTACGATAAGGTCTAGAAGAGATGGGATAGAGTTAGGAAAATGGTGTGTTGCATTCAAAGGCAAAATATTTAGATTACAGGAGTTTATGACTGAATGTAGTTTATCTGCCCGGTTATTGTTTTTTAATAAGCAGGTATTAAAGTCTCCCATGATAATTGTGTGCGCAAATTGGGGTACCAGCTGTTCAAATAAATTTTCTAGACTAGAAAAGTAGTTACGTGTGGATGGAGGGGAGTAAACGACACCTAGTAGTACCTTTGTAAGACCGAGCGAAATTTCAATAAGGAGATATTCGGCTTCCTCAGAGTTAACTGACTTGTGTGACGATGCCTTGACCACCTTGTACGGGATATTAGAACGTAGATAAATTGCAGTCCCTCCTCCAGTTCGACCAAGGCGATCGTTGCGTATCAGTTGGAAACCGGGCAGGGAAAAAGATGCTGACGGGAGACAGGGTTTCAGCCATGACTCAGAAATTAGTATGGCATGAACTCCATTACAGTCGAAAGATGCCAGCAAGTCGGGATAGTGTGCTGGGATACTTTGCGCATTTAAGTGAATGACGTTAAAATTTTTCAGTAAGCCTGAGAAATGAGATTCAATTTGGGAGGAAAGAGGAATTGATGAACTGTAATAACTTCCGGAGCTGTCTAAATCTGTAGATGAGCACGAGACAAAATCAGGAAAAGTATCTACACCAAAAGAAGTATTCATGATAAATAAGTATATAAAAAATTAAATACGGGGTAGAAAGATTAGTTCATCTAAATTGTTAGTGTGTGTGTATATAGAGCCGCAAGGTATAGTCTCGCGACCATAAACGAGAAAACTGGCGAGAATCCAGTGACCGAGTTAGTAGTGTTGTTCATAGCATATTGAATTTTTGTTAAAAACGTATCCCAGGATCTATGATCGTTTCCTACCAGAGAGGCTAGTGCATTTATAATAGTTTTATTATATCTCTCTGTGGGATTAACTTGAGGACAGTAATAAGGAGAATAATTTACAAAAGGAATTTTGTATCTATTAAATTAGTGCTGTAATTCGTGGGATTGAAACTGAGGGCCATTGTCCATAATAATAGATTGTGGAACGTGGACTAAGAAGATGTGGTTTTCTAAATTAGTCACTACGTTAGCAGCCGTAGCTCGCTTTAGGTAAGTAACCACGAGAATGTACTGATTTCTTCTTCTCGTTATGGGAAGAGGACCTATTAGATCAATGGAGATACTCTGGAAGGGGCGAGAGCAAATTTTAGGTTTACCCATGGGACCGTATGGTGCATGATTAGAATGTTTGTAGGCAAGACAGGTTTCACAGTTAGCAATGTACTTAGCTACGTCTTTAAACATACCTGGCCAGTAGTATCTTAACGAGAGACTCTTATGGGTTTTGAAAATGCCTTGGTGGGGTTCCTCTGGTGGTGAATGATTATTTTTTATAAGCGTTTCTCTTTGTTGCGGATGAGGGACTTCTTTCCAGACAAAATCTTCAGTTAAAGTATTAGGTGAGTGAGTATAGCGAAATAATATATTATTATTTATCATATAATTTGGATAATTATCGGGATTATTTTGACAGCCAAGATAGAGTTTATTATATTGATCTAAAGGGGAGTTTGATGTTGAATTTTCGACGTTGACCGGGCATGTAGGGTGGGTAATTGTGGTAGGATTTTTAGAACGAGAAAGTAAATCTGGTACTACGTTCTCTTTACCTTTTTTGTGTTTCAGAACAAAGTTAAAGCAAGACAGACGAACCGACCATCGGGCTAATCTACCTGAAGGGTTAGATAGACTAAGGAACCATTTGAGTGCCGAGTGATCTGTGAAAACTGTAAATTGTTGACCATTATTTAGATAACAGCGCCAGTGTTCAAGTGCTGTAATAACGGCCAAGGTTTCTCTTTCAGTTGTAGAATAGTTTTGTTCATGTTTATTTAAAGCTTTACTCATGTACGCGATTACAACTTCTTTATCGTTTTGTAGTTGTGTTAACATAGCACCAACACCGAAATTAGAAGCGTCACAATGAACTAAGAATGGAAGACTGAAGTCAGGACATGCTAGTATAGGAGTACTTACAAGAGCTTCTTTAAGTTTTTGGAAGGCAGAGGCAGCCTCTGGTTTCCAAACAAATTTAGGGGGATTTTTACCCGAAGCAGTGAGTTTATTCAAAGGAGAAGCTATAGTACTGAAGTGAGGTATAAATCTTCGGAACCAACTACATGTACCTATAAATTTTCTGACTTCTTTACGTGAAGTTGGAGTTGGATATTCGAGAATAGCTGAAATTTTGTTGGGATCGGCACGTAAACCATATTCGTCCACGATGAAACCGAAATACTTTAGTTCTTTACGGAAAAATTGACTTTTTTCAAAATTGATAGTAAGTTTAGCTAAGGTTAGTTTCTCAAGTACCTTTAAAAGTAAGGAAATGTGTTCCTCGAAGGTTTCGCTTACTATTATTACGTCATCGATGTAACAGAAGACTTTATTATCGAATTCGGGAGTAAAGAGCTTGTCCATAAGTCGTTGTTGTGTAGCGGGCGCATTGGTCAAGCCAAAAGGCATAACAAAAAATTTGTACATGCCACGACCAGGAACATAGAAAGCAGTCTTCTCTTGATCTGGTTTGTGCAGCGGGATTTCCCAAAAAGCTTTAGCGATGTCAATGCTGGAGAGGAATTTAGCTTTTTTAAGATGGTCAAGTATTTCGTTTACGAGAGGAAGGCTGTAAGCATCGCGACGGGTAATGGAATTAAGTTTTCTACTGTCTACGCAAAAACGCCATTCCCCATTCTTTTTAGGTGTGATAATGACAGGAGAAAGCCATGGGCTTTCGCAGGGTTCAATGACTTTCCATTCAAGCATCTTATCTACTTCTGCAATAAGAGCTTTTTGTTTCTCAGGAGAGAGACGGTAGCAGCGTTGTTTAAATGGGAGGGAGTCACCAGTATCAATTTTGTGACAGATTAGGTCAGTTCTACCTAAAACACCTTTACTCTCGAAAGATATGGTCTTGAGGCGCTCTATAATGTCATCAGCTATAAGTTTTTGTGAAGGGGATAGATTATTATAGTGCAGGACTTTTTGATTATCAACATCAATAGTATGACAAGGAAGGTTAAAGTATAATGCTTGAGAAAGGATTTTCGGTAAAAGTTTAAAAGATTTCCAGAAGTCAATACCTAATATTAACGAAGGATAAATTTCAGGTATAGCATAAGCTTTAATGAGAGAAGTTTGATTATTAAAGGTAAATGGTATATCAAAATAACCTAGAGACTTAATCTTTTGTTGATTAGCTGTAGCAACGGTAATAGAATCGGATTTAATTAAGGTGTAACCTAATTTCATAATTTATAAATGAGAATTATTTCCAAAAATAGTAATTGAACTGCCACTATGTAGCAAGCCAGAAAAAGGAATGTTATTTATAGTTATGTTAATAAACGGTCGGTCAAACTCTTTTTCCTTTGAACATAAAGTTGCGTTTGTTTTATATACTCTAAGAAAATTACTAAAAGTATTTAGCCAAGATTGCCAGTCAGCAGGATCAAATTTAGGTTTAATAAGGTTCAGGTCGCTTTCTAGTTTTTTGAATTGGGTTTATTGCAATTCGGACAATCAGTACATTTAGTGCCCTTATAGCCGCACTTAAAACAAACCAGAAATCTAGGTTGGTTACAAGTTTTTAAAGTATGACCTAAGATTCTACATCTCAGACAGAAGTTAGAGTTAGGGGAGGGTGATGATGGGTTAGCTAAAGAGTGAATTTGTTTTGTAGGAGGGGAGGGAGTGAAGTTTCTTTTATGAGAATTAGAGTTGTAATTTGGAGTGCTATTAGACGATGAAGGGTTAGAATTTTTTTGATTGTAAAAAGGGTTAAAGGTTTTAGAGGGTTTATAATTAAACTCAGAAGCAAAGGAAGAATTAGTGGGCTCGTGAAATTTTTTATCTTTATCTAAAATTATTTCGTAATTTTGACAAACAGAGAGAAGGGTGTCGATAGAGTCGATTTTTTGAACCGCTAATACAACTGAATAACAAGGCCTGATGTTACGTATAAGTATTTCAAGTTGTTCATTTTCAGGCAGTTTTCGAGTTAGTCGTTCAAACATACCAAACATTATAGAGATATAAATAGAGATAGGTTTATCACGGCCTTGTGTACGATTTCTAATAGAAGTAAGTAATTTGTAATCAAAATCTGGAGTGCTAAAATCTTTAATAAGTTTGCTCGATAATTCATCCCACGTAATAGTAGGGCAACGAGCTTTTTGGAATCTGAACCAATGTAAAGCATTCCCTGTAAAAATTTCGAAAGCTTGGTCTACTAAACAATTTTTTGGAATGTATCTTGCGATACGGAAGTCTTCCACCCTTTGTAAAAAGGAATGAGGACATCCTGTACCATCAAAAGTAATTTTTTTTATATCTTTTATATAAGAAGTGATAGGTAATGAAGGTTGATCAGAAGAACTAATAATATCATTATTTCTTCTAGGAATATCAGGAGGGTTAGTAAGGATACAAATGTTATGACTTGGAGGTTCTACCATTGGAGTAAAGAAAGTGGAATTTTCGTATCGCTTTTCGAGGATTTCAAATCGAGATTTAAGAGAATCGTAACGTTCTTTAAGTTTAAGAGCTGTGAGTATGTCGATGCGTTCTAATCTCAGGAAAAGATGGTTAAGAAAAGATTCAATTTTAGGCGCGTATTTATAATTGGTAGAGTCTAAGTTATTAATCTTTGATTCCAAGTAAAATAAAGTTGCTTCAGATTCCACTAAATCATCTTCTACGGGTAGGGGAGAGTCTAAAATATCACAGGATAGTATGACAGAGAGACGTTTAATTTGGTGTTTTAATTCTATTACGGTTGAGAGAGGTTATTCAAGTCTGATCTTAACTTCATATTCCAGTTCTGGTTTATTCAAAAACTCAAATTTAAAAAGCCTCATCATTTTAATAAAAATTTTAAAAAGAATAACATTTTATAAGTAATTAGTAAGTGAAAAAAAAATAGAGTATAATTAGGTAAGTGGTGAGTAAAAATGAGGTTATTTAAAATGAGCTATCTGCATGAGGTACATAGTCGGATACTCTCCTTTGATACCCTCCGTAAGTCAGTAATCAGCAACCAACCGTGTGACTCAGAAGAGTTTTCAACACGCGGAATGGTCACTGATTTTGTGAGATATTCACGTGGGAATATCGTAAGTGTCTAATGTCTGTTAATATGTGATGAGTAGCGAATATGTTAAAGAGTACTGTAAGAGTACCTAACGGAGTAGTGTTGAATAGGTAGGTAAAAGAGAAAACGAGTAAAACAACGAAAAATAAATTAGGGGAGTGTAATATGAGAGGTGTAACGTGGGGTTGCTTATGTGATGAGGTACGTCGAAGGATACTCTCCTTTGATACCCTCCGTAAGTCAGTAATCAGCAACCAACCGTGTGACTCAGATGAGTTTTCAACACGCGGAATGGTCACTGATTTTGTGAGATATTCACGTGGGAATACCGTAAGTGTCTATTTTCTGATTATATGGGATGAGTGGTGAATATGTAAAGAGTACTGTAAGAGTACCTAACGGAGTAGTGTTAATAAAGTGGACTAGATAAGTAAAAGTAGAAAACAAGTAGAATGACAAAAAAAAGTTTATAGCCAAATAAAGCCGAAAAAAAAGGTACCTATCTAAAGTGGTATTTTGGAATTTAGGCGAGAGCACGACTAAGGGAATTTACGTTGGGCGCCATACTGTAGTGTTACCTAAAGTAAAAGCCTAAGTAACCTACTATTTAAAGGAAGAGATAAGAAAAATTAAATACGATAAATTTAAGTTTATAGATTATAGATAATCCAGTATATGGTACTATTTATTTGACTCTTAGTATTAGTATTTTTAGTGATTTTTCTTCAATGCCAAGTACTCTGATCGGTGTTTTATTTTCCAAAAGCCTCGAGATCAGCTCGCCACTCCTTTTATATCCTCGATTTCATTCGACAGCCGTAAATTAATTTATGTTTCGAGAGACATCCATTTTTCATCGTCCAGCGGCTGTCATTTCTATTATCAAGGAGGTTTTAGTCTCTGGAGCAGCGGTGGTGGTATGGTAAAAGTGGAGCTGATACTTCTCTTGATTCTGAATGTGCAAGTCTCAGAATAATTTGTAATATAGAAATACAATTTTAAAATTAATTGAGGAAGAAATGAATATAAAACATAATAACAGTTTATAAATTATCTGTATTGAAAAATGACATAAGCAACATGACAATTTTTAGAGTTGACAAGTAAACAATAAATGTTCATAATAGTTTACAATAGAACATTTTCAGGTATAAAATAAAAAGGAAAATAAACAGTAATACTTTAAAACAATATAAGAAATGGGCTAAAATTACACATGCATACAACGTGACTTATGGTGTATGTGTGGACTGAGAGCCCATTTTTATTTTTGGGGATTTTTGCAGCTTAACTAATATCAGTGTTTAGTAAAAGTTGTGGTAATATTTTTAAAATAAAGCATAGAGTTTGTAAAAGAATAATACAAAAGATATATCGTTTTAAGTGGGTCCCTCAGTTCACACACATAAGTTCCCAAATCTCGATATATAATGAGTTCACCCACAAATTTTTGTAACAGACCTTTAGTAAAACATGAATAAACATCTACACAATATTAAAAAACCTAATATGAATAGATAATAAACTATTACAAACGTCTTTGTGTGGTCCCTGAGGGCCCGCATAAATTTTGCTCATAATTAATAGATTATAACATGAACATTATCTATTCATAAGCCAGGCTTTAGTAAAAATAACAAGGAAGATTATAAAACTCAAGAAAGATCATAAATAGCGGTAAATATTGTGCACTTTACGTTTTTATTGGTGGTCCCTCAGTTCACACACTATGCAAATGCTAATTGTTTAAAATATTATTAAATACAACAATAACTAAAATTTGGAGCATTTCAGTGCTTAGTAATTTTTTTATATCATCGATCTGTATTTATCTCTTCACTCGTTTTATTGTTCTTTTACCAAAAAAATACAAATTAGAATTTTCATACTAAGTATGGTATATGGTGTCCACACTTTTAAAGAAAACACAGTTAATTTATTTTTAAGATCCATTATTTATTGGGATATTGTACAAGTACATAATAAGTTTTATATTATTTTTAAGCTTCAATCGTAATACATATTGAAAATTAAACTAAAATAATTATTACTTATTGTTTACAAAAAAATATCTAAGTTAAAAAATCTTTATCTCATAGTACCTTCCCTCTCGAATTCTGCTAAGTTCAGACGTGTTTATGCGAATCATTTAATATTTTTTACTTAAAATAATAATTACTCCAATCAGTTAAAGTGAACCCAGTGTCAAAGTGTGAAAGCTTAGATTGCTTACAGGGAGCTAAGTTTACAGTGTAGAGGGTGGGAGGACAGTTGGAGTGTCTCCGTGGATCTATTCCGAACAACCCTCATACAACAACAACTGTTCTACGCTTATAAAAGTAACAACCATACGAAAAAGGTGGAGGTCCCTGGTTTGATTCCCGGTACGGGTTAATTTAGGAAATTATCTTTTCTAAATTAATTCGGGTCTGGGTGTGTTTTTTATATGTAAATTATGTATGTTGTAACTTAAGAAAAATATGTGTGTAGCATGTTAACCATATATTATCTGTACCACAGATTTTGATGGTGCTGTGTGATAGTTTCAAAATATATCTTTATCTTATTTATTTATTATCTCACACTTCATGACTATGCAGGAACTTGCAAACTTAATGTGTGGTTCTTGAAACAATATTCTATTTCAAAATTATGGACATCCTACTAGTATGAAAAACCTAATTTGTAATTTTTTGGTAAAATAACATTAAAACCAGTGAAGAGATAAATACAGATCGATAATATACAAATATTACTAAGCACTGAAATGCTCCAAATTTTAGTTATTGTTGTATTTAATAATATTTTAAACAATTAGCATTTGCATAGTGTGTGAACTGAGGGACCACCAATAAAAACGTAAAGTGCACAATAATTACCATTATTTATGACCTTTCTTGAGTTTTATAATCTTCCTTGTCATTTTTACTAAAGCCTGGCTTATGAATAGATAATGTTCATGTTATAATCTATTAATTATGAGCAAAATTTATGCGGGCCCTCAGGGACCACACAAAGACATTTGTAATAGTTTATTATCTATTCATATTATGTTTTTTAATGTTGTGTAGATGTTTATTCATGTTTTACTAAAGGTCTGTTACTAAAATTTGTGGGTGAACTCATTATATATCGAGATTTGGGAACTTATGTGTGTGAACTGAGGGACCCACTTAAAACGATATATCTTTTGTATTATTCTTTTACAAACTCTATGCTTTATTTTACAAATATTACCACAACTTTTACTAAACACTGATATTAGTTAGGCTGCAAAAATCCCCAAAAATAAAAATGGGCCCTCAGTCCACACATACACGACTTATGATGTAAGACAACTATTAACAAAACCAATGGAATATAAAACAGTAAGTACAAAAGTTATATAACACTTTTTACTAGATTTTCCGAATTAAATAACACGGAGCCAAGTGAAACGGTACTTCCTCAAGCGAGTCCCAACGGTGAATACATTTAATATTTATTGTTATAATATTAAAAGTGAATTTATATATATGAGATTTGTTATTTATGATCCATACATACCATTTACAGGAAAATACTGGACACAGAAAACTATGTATATAAATATTTAAGATTAGATTAAAATAATTTGAATATCTAGATACAAATAAGTAAAAACATATAATTTTTTTTGTTATAATGATAAAAGTAAATTTATAAATATGTGATTTGTTATTTATGAGCCCTACATACCATTTACAGGAAAATACTGGACAAATAAAACAATACAGAACACAAGAAAATAACAAGACTATGGGGGAAGTTACGAAATGATTTGAACTAAACCATACATTATCAGTGTTTTTGGGATTCCAAAACCTCTCCGAACGCCCGTGGAAAGTCTGCCTGCGATCGAAGCTGGTAGACCGGCTTGCCTTCGCCTTGGCGGACAAGGACGCGGCCGCGCCTCGTCCAGGCGAAACGCCACTGCAGTTGGCTGCAGATTTCACGCACCCTATGAAAAAGTTGACGATTTGTCCGCGTCAGGCGCTCGTTGATATAGACGCGGCCACCCCCCTCCATGTGGCCGCGCGCAGTAGGTCGTCTCGCAGGCTGCGGCGCGCCAGGCGCACCACCACGCGGCGCGGACGCCCGCCCTCCGCCGGCGGCGCGCCCACGCGCTCTGCGAACACAACGTCGCGCTGCTCCAGCACCACGCCCAGCCGCGTCGCCAGCACGGTCACCGCATGCGTCGCGCTCTCGCCCTTCTCCTCGGGCAGGTGCCCGATGTCCAGGTCAGCAAGTAGCGCATCCTGGTCCCTATCATTGAGCTCCAGGCGGAGGTCGCTGACGGCGCGCTCCAGTACGGCGATCTACTCGGATTCTCCCTCATCGGCGCGCTCGCGCTCCAGCACCGACAGCCTACCCTCGACAGCACTCATGCGGGAAGAGAATGTCGCAACGTTCTCATTCAGCAGCTTCATCTCCCGGCGCAACTCTTTCATCTCCTCCAGACACAGCTCAAGTAGCTTGGTGGGCACTTGGTCATCAGATGCTTCATTGGCCATAGTGGGGTTCTGGGAGACACCAGACTCCTCCTCTGTCATACACTTGACTGGCGTTTGAGAGTTGTCTCCCTTGCGTAAACCGCGCTTACAGTCAGGGCAAACCCAGTCCTTGCTTATTAGCACTTTATCTGGTAATGCTAAGCAGGCCCTGTGGTACTTCAGCGGGCAGCTCGAACATGTAACCGAGCCTGCTGGAGAAAAAAACTTGCCACAGCCTCCACAATTCTTCATTTTAATAGTTCGGCTATTCCCCGTTAGATGGTATCCACAGTTATTATAGCTACTCTCCGATAGATGGCACTGCTCAAGAAGTTCTTCCGCTCACCAACGGCTGTCGCTACCAGTTGTGATTTATAGCAGTAAGGATTATGAAGTACCCTCAGTTTTGTATAATATTATACAGATTGTTTGTTCAGCTTCGTACTTTTATCGTAATTAAATCCTTTAAAATATCCGCTATTCCCACCATAGATGAATATAAGTACTGAAGTATAGATGACCGTCTCGCGGTTTTTGCACTTTAGCGCCACACAGTATCCACTCTAGGAACCTTTTTGACCAAAACAACCCTAGAATGCAGCCCGGCCGTACCGCCACTTTCAAATTTTCAGAAATTCATAGTACCAGTTATTACTATTGTGCAAACTGCGCAACACTAATAAGTTGAAATAAACTGCACAAAGCATGATGATATGCGAGTTGGGAGTAATAAAAAAATATGCATCTCAGATAATTATGATTTTTTCTTAATTATTTGTGTTTGATATACTTAATAATTATAGGCCATAGATTTGTTCGGGTCGTTTTCGTCAAACTCAATGCTTTTGCCATACAAATTGTTCACCTCCTTGCACCAGTCAATCAAAATCAATGCAATTCCTTTTCTTAACTCACTATCTCACTAGAAAGTCAGCATCCTATGTAAAAATATCACTTCACAAAAGTAAAATCTATGATTTGAGATCGTAAAAACGCGAGGAGTGAACGCTCTACTCAACTTACTATGTAGAAAACACTAACAAAAGAATTCAGCGACAAAAAAACACACAGAAAAATAAGCAAATGCAACGAGTGCAAAAATTTGATTGGTTGAATACTATACTATAAATACGCTGCCTGGTACTATAGATATATCGATATCGAACGCAGAAAAAAATACAAAAAGTTCCAGTAGTGCCCAGCGCGTAGCGCTAGTAGTAATAGAATTTTGGTATTTGTATCGAAGACAAACTAGCATGATTCCCACGCAAACGCACACAGTCACAGCACCAATTACACACAGTGCATACAATAATATAAATTTTAGAACGATATAAAGGCTTTAGATACTTTATTCACTTATGGCGGGTTTCAATATTCAACTGACTGCTATGCGTAACCGGTACAGCTACAAAACTGGTAGGACAGAAGTAGCGTTTCACAATATCTATTAGCTACGGGCTGTAAGTTCTCAAATTTGGGATGGGCCCTCCTTGCGTGACGTTCTTCCAAGAAAATAGGTGATATGTGATTTATAGAATATCACGCATTAGCAAATTATTTGTATGATATTTGAACTAAAGAAATATATAAACTTATTCAATTTATGTTTGCTATGTTTTAGTATTCGATAAATATATTATAGTATGTTTCTAGAGCTTTTTATTAATAATTGCGTTTAATTGCTTACGTAAAACGAAACGCCAATCCTTCGACTAATTTTGCCATTGGTTGAATCACATTTTTATGATAATACATTTTTAAGTAAATATTTAAAAGAAAAATTCCGATCTAGGTCGAATAAGCGACTGGGCAAAGTCTTTTGGTTTTCTAGTTAACCCCAAAAAGTCGCAAGCAATGATCATTGGTAGCCGGTATATGCGTAATTGTCTTGACTTTGCTGTTGTTTCTCCCATCACCTTGGACAATGTTGTGATTGCTTTCACTGACACTGCTAAAAACTTGGGAGTCATTCTTGATTCAAACCTTTCATGGAAAGCGAATGTCAGTGAAATCAGTCGCAAGGTCCACTACACATAGCACTCACTTAAGAGCTTGCAAAGCTTTTTGCCTTTTCAGACAAAAGTTTCTCTTGCCCAGTCGCTGGTTCTTCCTATCCTGGACTATGCCGATTCCTGTTATCTGGATGCCACGGAAGAGCTATTAAACAAATTGGAGCTTTTGCAAAATCTATGTGTTCGTTTCATATTTGGACTCAAAAAATTCGATCACATCACCGAATTTCGTAAGCAACTCCGTTGGCTTCCGATACGGTTCCGACGAAACCTTAGAATCCTGTGTCTTCTTTTCAATATCCTATTTAACCCGCTTACCCTTCCCTATTTGCGTAAAAGATTATCTTTCACTCACTCTCAGGATACGCCATGTAGAGCACATGTGCGCACTCTTCTACACATGCCCATTCATAAAACTGACTATTTTTCCTACTCTTTCTCGGTTCATGCAGTCAGATTGTGGAATTCATTACCTCACATTATACGGGAGTCTCAATCTATATCTATTTTCAAGAAAAAAGTAAGAGATCACTACCTTTCTCTATGCTAAAAGTATGTATTTGTGTGTATTTTTATGTATGATATAATATGTAGGTATATATTTTATATCTTATGTATGTATTTGTATTTAAAGTTTGTTATGTAGGTTTTCAATATATATTTTAATAGTATAAGTAATTTATTCGATTTATATTTATACGTACACACTATTATTGCATTTTAACCAAACTCTCCAGTCTCAGGTCTGCTGGAAGAAATTTCTTTAGAAATAAGCTGACCCTTGTAACTTTATTCTATGTTTATTTTCAATTGTCCTGTGTACAAAATTTGTTAAATAAATAAAAATTTATGTCATTCAATAATATTCGTCCTTTTTTTCAAAAACAGTTATAGATAAGTAAGAAAGAGAAAACTGGATTATTGATATGATGACAGATATTTGATAGGATATTTCGTTAAATGAATAAATTTTTACGTCGTTGGCTAGATAAAATGACCTTTTCTTTAATTGGTCATACGTAATGAAAACATAACTCTTATTGGCCGCAGCAGACTGCCATGCTACCTTTACCTCATTGGTTTAAATTAATAACTTGTTACGTCGTCGTTGGCTAAATATAATGACTTATTTTGTAAATGGTCAAATGTAACCTAGTAACCCATTACGGTCAAACAGTTCGTAAGCAGTGGTTTAGATGTCAAAATTTTGAATATAGAAAGGCATTTTGGTAGTGATTTCTATTGTTCGTAGGCAAAACGAACAGTTTTCATAATATTGAAACCCGCCACTAATTAATTGCACAGACAACCGCTAGATTTGACGTACGAATACCGACCGGAATTTGAACGTCAAAGCGGTACGTAAAAAAATATACACGGAAGTGCTCCAAGCCAAGAAAAGAAAGATAAAGCTAAAAATAAGCAGGGTACATCAAATAGCCAGATAAGTACTACTAGGAGGAAAAAGGCTTTAAAACCTTCGGCAGCCAAGTCGCCTAGCATCACGCACACACATTCATGTGAATCCCTGAATCACAATTTGTCTCTAGACACTATTGATCTTGACACAGCTTCAAAGTTTTAATTTATCGACTGATATAAGTGCGGAACAAACTGGAGACTTGAAACATGAAATAATTAATTAAGAGGCAGTTAGAAAGCACTTACATGGAAATGAAGAATATAATAATTGAAAACATTGGCTTAAAAAAATAAGTTAGTCAATTATCTCGACAAGTGCACTTACTCAAAAATATGTGCACCAAAACGCTTGAAACTAAAAACTCTACGAAACAAAACAATGAGACAAAAAATTGTCGTCGGCAGACAAAACCTATACACACAATGAAAACGTAGAGAAATTACAATCATTGCCACCATCACCATCGTACTCACTATCATCACCATTGAAGGAGAGTAACAAGGATTGTCTACGAGTGGAACCGGAGTCCTCACTACTAAAAACAAAAAAATCTCCAGGCAGTGGAAGAGGATAAGGTATTGGTGACGTCTAAGAAAAATAGACATGAAAATCACAGAATCTTTGTAATTGGTGGACAGCAATGTAAAGGTCTTCGTAACAGATTAGTAAGATCAAGATTTAATAATCCTTACGAAAAATATGAAGTTATATCTTTTACTAAACCTTACGCAAGCACTGAAGAAATATTGACGATGTTTAAGTGGTTTGACCCAAAAGAAGAGGACAAAATAATAATCTGCGTAAGTGAACACGACACAAACCCGACAAAAGTGTTGTTAGAAACATGTTTAAATTTAAATAAATATATTAATTGCAATATTATACTTCTGAGCGTAATAAAATAAAAATAGATTTCTTAACGAAAATAAGTTGAATGACATGATACATAATTTAAGTAAAAACTTTTTAATAGTAAATTCGTACGATTACAAGACTGCGTTTGCTACACATGGTTTGCTATATGTAAGAAAGTAAATTTAATAATTGATGAATGTGATTATAGAAAAAAATTCTTGTCATTTACTAATATAATTCAACTACTACTCAGGGTGTAACTAAAAAGGGAACAATTCCGTACTACTTTTTAAAAATGACTGAAAATAAAATAGACATAAAAATTGGACATTCAAATGCAAACTATAAATCTCATCCGAATACTACTCAGGATATAATTAAAAAGGGGACGATTCCGTTGTACTTTCTTAAAAAGACATAAAATGACTTGGAAAATAATAAATTAAATTTTTTTCGTAAATAAAGTAAATTGAAATAATAATAATGATAGCAACTCAAATCAACTAAAAATATTAATTCATCAAAATATTGCGGGTCTTTTGTCTAAAACTAAATTGTTGGAAATTACCTTAAATGAATTACGTAAAAATCACAATATGCCGAATGTGCCTACTTTGCTTCTCCGAGACTTTTGTTAATTTGAACAATAGTAATTTATTTTTGCATGCCCTAAAAAGGGAAAATATATATGACCTATTTTTTTTAATTTTAAGTCCTAAATCTGTACCATATTTTATGCAAATAAATGATTGATTGATTCAAACTTTAACAATAGCTTTACCGCGGCAGTCTCCGAGTGCCACACGTCTTTTTTTTTTGTTTTTTTCTTGGCTTGGAGCACTTCCGTATACATTTAATGCACTGCCATTTTTTTGTGCTCAGCTGTTAAGGTATTATAAAACCTTTGAGTCGAAATATTTTTGCATTCTATGTCATACATTAATTTTCAATTCGTACATGTCAGGTTTTCATTATTCAATATATTCTTTTTACATTTGTCAAATTTTCAGCGAAATAAAGGATTTGTTGGTGCAGCAAAATCAGCTTTTTTTCGTTACGGAATTTCTGGATTCGGTCTCCACGCTCAAGGCCCGCGATAAAAGCTATGCAATAGCTTAAAAAACAAACACAAGACAGCTAATTGTGAGAGCCAATGTCATGCCAAAACCAAATTGCTTACATAGCAGGTGCATTGAGCTATGGATGCACAACACGAACATGACAAACTGGGACCAGAGTATTTAAACAAGAATGGAATAAAATAGTCAAGTAATTAGAGATTTTTAGAAATATCCTGTTGTACACTTAATCCCATGCCTTTTCATCATCTAAGTAATCTTTAGTTTTCTAATAAGCTTTTCGAAATAGAGTGTTTTATATTGATTGATTTAAATTTATTGAATGGCAGGGATTGAATTGACTTCGGAATTTTGTTATATATACGTTTTGACATTCCAATAAATGATTTCCTGCTTTTAGCCAGCCTTAGTTTGGGAAACGCTAACTTATGGTCGTTCCTAGTCTTTACAGAGTAATTTTTATCATGATTATCTTTCCTAGTTTTAAAGAAGAAGTTGCAAAATCGCCCCAAGTCCAACAGCATAGCGACGTATCTCAAAAAAGCTAAAAATTAGGGTAACAAAATAACATAAATATAATTTTAATCCTTACTGGCTAACATAAATTAAAATTGCTCAAAATATTCATTCAGGCGATTTCTCATGAATGGAACTCTTTGCTGATTGATATTATTTTCAATTATGTAATCTGCTACTATTCTTATTCTTATAAATATACATAATGTTTTCATAAATATATTGTGATGCAAGGGTCAAGATACCAATCTCTTTAAACTTTTCTCGAAGATATTCTCTATTTCTAAGTTTATACATTCCACGAATAGCCCTTTTCTGCAGTGTAAATATCGTGTAAATATCTACGGCATTGCCCCAAAGTAGGATGCCGTAGGACATTATACTATGAAAATAACTAAAATAAACCAGCTTCACCGTATTTATATCAGTCAATGAACGAATTTCCTTTACCGCGAATGCTGCAGAACTAAGTCTACTCGCTAGCTGTGAGATATGGGCGCCCCATTGCAATTTAGAATCTAAGGTAATTCCAAGAAAAACAGTGTTATCTACTAGATTCAACCTGTTCACATTAAGACGCAGATCAGACTCAACTTGTCTTACATTTGGTGCAGAGAATTTTATACATTTAGTTTTTTTATCATTGAAAGCTAGATTATTTATATTGAACCACTGCACAACATTTGAGAGAGCCTCTCCCAGATGACCTCTCCCAGGCACCAGTGATTACTTCAAATAGTTCAACACCAGCATCAGTTGTTGAACGGCTCTTTGTAAATCCAAATTGTTTATTATGAAGTAAATTGTTATAGGTGAAATGGGCCAAGCGTTGATTAAGAATATTTTTTTCAAAAATTTAACTACATGTAGGTAGAATTGAAATTGGTCTAAAATTAGTAGGGTCTGTAGTGCTACACGACTGAAATAAGGGAATAACCTTACTATGCTTCATTAAATCAGGGAACTCCCCACTAATAATACAGTTATTAAATATTTCAAAAAGGCAAGGAGCTATTACATCTATTATAGAATTTAATATTTCAACAGATATGCCCCACAGATCTGTTGTCTTTTTAATATCAATTGTCTTAAATGTTTTAATAATATCCCCGGTGTCTATGGGTTGGAACTTGAAAGACACCTTGCACTCACTCACATGATTTTTGAGCAATGATTCAGCCGCCACAGGTGATGAGTTTAGTGATTTAGTAGTTGAAACTGGAATTTCAGCAAAACAGTTCTCGAATGTTGTCGCAACATTTTCATCTACTTTAATGATTTTATTGTCAGTTACAAGTTTAAACTCCATATTGTGATCCTTAACTTTTCCAATTTCCTTATTAATTATGTTCCATGTTGTTTTAGTCTTATTAGAAATATTTTTAATCATATTTCTTGGATTTGGCTGTGGCACAAACTCTTCTGAATAATTTTGAGTAAATTCTAACATAGTTGCAAAAACTTTCACTTTTGTTATATGATTTCTCATGATAGAGATCATATAGGTGCTTTCTACTAATATGTATACCTATGGTAGCCCAATCACTGAAGGATTTACAATTACAATTTTAGCCTTTGTAACAGAGTTTGGTCGCTAAAATTCTCTAGGAGTTAAATAACAAAAAGGCAAAAGCGTTTAAATAAGCAACCACAGCATATTTGTAAGTATAAATCATCATTTTTGAAAATTACATTTTGAAAAGTTAAGTTAGGAAACTTACCGGTAAGTTACCTTAAAACTTTCATTTCTTACGGAAACTTTTGGTAATTTTCAACTCTTATCTCGATGAAAATCTGGTTTTCGTATACACTGGCTTAAGCGAATGGCATACAACAGGTTAGTACAATACATAATAATTTATAATGTATACTAAAAGGTTCAGGTAAACATAAAAACGTCTTAAAGTAAAAGTTAAAAGTAATCTTACAGTTCAGTTGCAGATGCATAAACCTGTATTATAAGTTTTTAGTCAATTAATGTCGTCATCATAGTATTTAAAATCTAATCTTTAACGCCTTAACCTACTTTGTCGTCTAGGTGCATCACATAGACATTAATGGTTCCACTAATTTTCATACAGCTGAAAATAGGTATCATAATACTAAAATAACTGAACTAAAACATCATGTTTCGTCGTATGTAAAATCTTAATTTGGTACTGCATCTAAAAGCTTTTGCATAAGATTGTGTAATAAAAGCCACACAGCTAGGTACAGAGGCTCATCCAAACCAAGAAAACAAGTTTGGAAATTTATTTTCCGCACTTGCGGCCAGGGACCTGAAAACCCCTTTATTTGATTAAGCCTATTGATAGGGTAACCCTATCAAAATCTTACCATATGGAAGTGTAACCCTATTGATATGGTAAGCCTATCGACGTGGTAACACTTTGAATAAAGTTAACTACTTTCGGATGCGCTTACCCTGTGATAGGGTTGCCTATTTCTATCTCTTTTCCGCGCATGCTGTTGAATTCGGAAGTATAATTCGAAGTGCGAGATTGAATAGATGGTAATATTTTTGATAACTTGATATTCTTAGAGATTAAATTTGCCTGCAGGTTTTAAAACCCTATTGAATCGGTAACCTTCAATAGGGTTTTCGATAGGCTTACTGCTTACATGAAGCTAACTCTATTGGTATGGTAATCCTTAAATTAGGGTAAGTCTTCGATACGGTTACCAAATTGATAGGGTTTTTTAAAACAAGTCTATGAAAAACCCAATCAAAAACCTCTTTAAGGGTAAGCGGTTCCGGTCCCTGCTTGCGGCTGGGACTCGAACTTAGTCCTGTATTCCGCATACTCAACCGATGCAGCTTCCTGAACCTATGGACCTGAACCAATGGACGTTAGATGAATATTGGCCCACTAGGTACATTAAATCTATACATTAAAATGTTCAGAAATTTTCTATTAAATTTATTTTCATGTTGGATATATGACTAGTCAGCTCAGTCAGCTCCTAATCTTGACCCTAAGCAGACTTTTAACGATTTTTAGCAGTAATTTCGATTTCAACCCAAGCAATTGTGACCCTTAGCCTTAGCTTTTCGTAAAACGCGCAAGTTCTAGTGTCGCGTGAACTAAGTGCCACAGTGTCGTTTGCATAAGCCACCCCCTTGCCCCCGCGAATCGCGTGAGTGAGCGTGAGGTACTATCTCCGAACTCGTCACCTAGGCGAAAGTGCCGTTACTGCAGCCGTTACGAAGCGAACGAACCGTGACTCATATCTCACGATGTCAACTTGTGCCGGCTGTGAGCTAACTCTGAGCCCCAAAGAGAAAACAACATGCAGCAGATCTTCGTGCACCAAACACTACCACTACCTTTGTGTTAACCTTTCAGCGAGTACCTTTAAGAAACAAGCTAAATGGGTATGTCCGTCTTACACTTGCGGTTTTAGTTGTCATAAATCAATAAACCATATTTCATTATACTTGCTGAAAGTAATCCTCCCTAGCCGCACCACATACTTTCGAGGTTAATTAATAAAAATGAATAGGTAGTTTCTAGAGAAAAAAAAGTTTCAACGAAGAGTTGAGAAAAGGTAGTATTATTTGAATGGATTTACGGATTTTTAATATTCAATATTGCGAAATTGAGTTGCTGCAGAGTACACGTTCTAGCTGGACCACACACTACGACCAATAACTCCATAACTAAAGGAGTTTATTGGACCATAGTTGTCGTTCAAAATTCAAAAAATTCAAAAAGTTTTATTCATCTTAGGAATTTCACAAAACACTTGATGAAGTCAGTCATCACATACTTCGGCTTTAACTAGTTGTTGATATTTCGCACGCTTAATAATAAAGAGAAATAACTCAAAAATGACGAATGTTGGGAAAACGCGTTTAAAGTTTTTGGAAAGTTGAACCCGGTTTTTAAAATGGCGCAGATAACAGAAGTATAGTTTTTCCTGAAATATTATTACTGAATATTGAAGAACAGAATCGAGGCTTTAATTTGGTGTATAAATATTTTTTTTAGGATAATGTAAACTATGCTAAAAATTAAAGGGATTGAAAAACCCCCGACTTATTACGGTTTATCAAAAAACAAAAGATGTCAAATATAAATTTGTTGCGGCGCAAAACAAAATAGATCTGTTTCGCTTAAACTATTTATAAATTAAAAAGGTATAAATAGTACTTATTTCTTTTTAGTTTTGATAATTTAAGATTTTTGAAATTGTATATCTAAAGGTTACAGAATTGCTCCTACTTTTAAAATAAGTTTTAAAGGATGATAAGGAAAAACTTTTTAAGTAATACAAAGAAGCAAAAAAACATTGTTTATTTTTTATGTAGAATAACAATAAACGCTTTGCAATAATGAACTCTTATAAGATAGCACATAAAAAATATAAAAATTGGAATCTTTTCAGGCATAAAATCAAACAGACTTGTTTACTTAATACTCATCAAGTAACATGGAGATCAGCATTTTTATGTTAGCTACTAACTAGAGTTTAATTATCAAGCAATAAAGGTCTCCAAGAAATCTGTAAATTAATAACTCATATTATTTTCTATGACTATATTCAGCCTTCAGTTTGTAAAACTTAGAGAATAATGATAAAAACCAACTTCGAATAATACCTATAATAAAAAACTATTAAACTTAAGTATCATCAGCAGTAAGAATTGTGATAGGTTCGGTTATCCTATCCTAAGCACTTTATATAGAATAGTAGACATCCTTATAAAAAGGTTGACTCGGACCTTTATTTTTATAAAGGATGGATGGGACATTTGTCTTCCATGAAACCTGAGGTTAAGTGAACATGAAGACTAAGGTGGTACACGTCCATCCACGAGAAACCTATTCACTCGATGCTTAAACAGGGAAAATGGTTCAGGGAAAATGGACGCAGGCAGTTCATTGCAAACCTTGGCGACCCGTATCAAAAAGGAACTGTCAAAGCGCTTAGTCCGACTTTTCGGAATATCAACCACATACTAATGGCAGTTCTGTCTGCGTCTAGTAGTCCGATGGTAAAAAGGTGAGGGTTCAATTTGTTTAAACAGAGCACTCGCGCACTCACCAAAACGGTTAAACAAGCAACCTTACGACTAGGGTCTGCAGTTTTTTTTGCTAAGGTCGACGTTGTTTATTAGTTTACGGGCTCTTCGGTCAACGGAGTCCAGCGCTTTGAGTTGATATTTAGCTGAACCATCCCAACGATTACTGCAGTACTCCATGCATGATCGCACTTGAGCTGTGTATAAGTTAAGAAGCTGTGCAGGGCCGAAATACCGCCGTACTTTCGAGATGATTCCCAACTTTTTAACCTTTATAGTTCCTGTAAGTCTATTTTCATAAATCTCTTTTATATCTTTTCTTTTATCACCATCTAAGCATCTAAGATGCATTGAGTTACTATGTGTAATAATAACTCAATGCATCTTAGTTAGAATAAGAAGTACATAGATCACACTCATCTTTGCGAGGCTGAAAAAAGCTTATATTGTGTAGTAAATATTTTGTAAAAAGCCATTTAACTTTCAGTTTCTCTATTGTTTTTTGTTGTTCTTAAAATGGCCGTACAAATCCTTAATTGTTTTATTACCATGCCTAAAAATTGTGGCTCTGACTTAATGAGATTCAAGCTTTTATGCTTGTGGTTCCTATGCTTTCCCAACGATCTTTTTCTACCATTCCAGTACTATTTATTTTGTGCTGATAGTATGAATCATGCAGTTAGACACATCGAGACTGCTTTTGAAAAATGTCTAGCAGACTCTTATTGCATGAATTGATAATTGCTTACTTAAATCAGCTAATTCCCACCGGAAAATAATGAATCGATCCTCAGTGTTAATTTTTTGTGAACATTGAAGTGACCCTTGTCTCCACATGGTAACTTTATTTCTTATGTCTTTGAAAGAGTTACGTACTAAAATGTGAGATATGAGAGGTTTTAAAGGCGTTTTTGTGGGTGATAGGCTGACCCCCTGTCACTACAATAGTCTCTCTCCATCTTTATAATACCTCCAAATTTGTCAAACGTGACATCAGATGGTCTTGTAACCTCTGGTATTCTGCCTACCCCATAAGGGAGACAGGCGTGATGTATGTATGTATGGTGTTGGTGTAGAAGGTTTTTGAAAAATTTAATTCGATACAATCTAACTTATGGAATACTCTCTATTTTAAATTATGCCTTTAATAAAGCTTAAATACCTTAACATTACTTACATCAATGTAAGTTATTAAATGGGAATGGGAAATGGGAGTTAACATCTTCTACATTAATGATAAAGGCGTATTTTTGATCTTGTGAATCCTATAACAAAAGTGATTAATTAGTATTTACGCATAACTTTGTTTGATAAAATATAAAGTTATAAATTAGGTATTAGATAATTTATCTAAATGAGTAAATTACCAATAACCCCGGATCGATATCAAACACGGATTCTGCACTTTCAGATTAATTTTGAGGCGCTGGTGTGTTAGGTGGGCGTAAAATCTTTCGTTCTCTTGAAAACATTTTCGTGCCTTTGCAGTGCTTAAATAATCAAACATAGCAATAAGTCTTAAAAAAATTAACGAAATATTCTTGGCTATTAATAATAAACTGAAATAAATACTAAAGATTTTTCGATCGGTTGTCACTTTTTGATAATAAAAAGTAGTAACATTGAATGTTTAAAAAATATCGAAAGCTTCTTAATCATAAACCGCAATAACTCGAGATATTGCATTCAACAAATATAAGATTTAAGAAATAAACCGAAATAATTCCAGATGTTCCCAAAACATTGATACATTTTGAATATTAAAGAGACCGAAAACAAAACATTTCACTTTATTAATAAATTAAATGACATAAAAATACTTAAGTTTTTATGATAAAAAGCAATATTTCACTTTAAGCGGCAAAATTGAACGTGCTTTCATCACAAAGGTTGAAACATTACTGAATGCTTTACTTTTTGACAGACAACACGGATGACCTGTTTGGAAATAAAGAGGCGACCGACCTTCTGTCTTGCTCAAAAGCCTCTAAATCGAGCGGCTGTCGAATTCTACCTATTCTTCTTGAGTTGTTATTGCGTTTTATTAGAAAATCTGAATTTACCTAATTTTTGACTTATTTCTCTTTATTATTAAGCGTGCGATTTGTTAAATAAGATATTACAGTAGACCAAGAGACAAAAAAAGCCAGCGGAAAAAAACTCTCGGCACTCTTTTTCAGTCAGAATTATCAAATTAATACAAATAGGTACAGTACAAATTGACCGTGACATGAAAAAAAACAAGCACAAGACAGCTGATTGTGAGAGCCAATGTCATGCCACAACCAAATTGCTTACATAGCAGATGCAATGAGCTATGGATGCACAATACGAACATGACAAACTGGGACCAGAGTATTTGAACAAGAATGGAATAAAATAGTCATAGTATCATTAGCAAAACGACCTGGCACCGCTAGTAGCACCCGTTCACGAGTTCACGCAAGCACCAGCCATCACCTTCCTCAACCATATTTTAGGGAAGAGGGTGACCCGATACCCGACGCTACCACTAGCCATGCCGCCTGAGGGAGCATGACGTTCTTACCGTTGTCTTGACAAGAAAATAAGTGAGTGGGACAGTCACCAGTATGTCATATATATACTGCACAGCCAAGCCGTAAACAAAATTATTAAGTAATTAGAAACTTTTAGAAATATCCTGTTGTGCTTAATCCCATGCCCTTTTATCATCTAAGTAATCTTTAGTTTTATAATAAGCTTTTCGAGATAGAGTGTTTTAACGATTGATTTAAATTTATTGAATGGCAGGGATTGAATTGACTTCGGAATTTTGTTATATATACGTATTGACATTCCAATAAATCATTTGCTGCTTTTAGCCAGCCTTAATTTAGAAAACGCTAACTTATGGTCGTTCCTAGTCTTTACAGAGTAATTTGTATCATGATTATCTTTCCTAGTTTTAAATTTATTACTATTCTTTTAATATACATAATGTTTTCATAAATATATTGTGATGCAAGGGTCAAGATAACAATCTCTTTAAACTTTTCTCGAAGAGATTCTCTATTTCCAAGTTTATACATTCCACGAATAGCCCTTTTCTGCAGTGTAAATATCGTGTCAATATCTGCGGCATTGCCCCAAAGTAGGATGCCATAGGACATTATACTATGCAATTAGAATCTAAGGTTATTCCAAGAAAAACAGAGTTATCTACTAGATTCAATCTGTTCCCATTAAGCTGCAGATCAGACTCGACTTGTTTTACATTTGGTGCAGAGAATTTTATACATTTAGTTTTTTTATCATTGAACGCTAGATTATTTATATTGAACCACTGAACAACATTTGCGAGAGCATTGTTTACATCGTCGTAGTTTATTTTCTGTCTTATCATTTTAAAAATTAATGATGTGTCGTCAGCAAACAATACAATCTCATGATTATTGCCTACCATAATATAGGGTAGATCATTTATATAGACTAGAATTAAAAATGGGCCCAGAATTGATCCTTGAGGCACTCCCATTCTCACAACCGACCCAGCCGACCTTTTCCGGTTAACCTCAACCTTCTGAATTCTATCACTTACATATGAACTCAAAAGTTTGAGGTCAGTGCCTTTGATGCCGTAGTGGTGGAGTTTCCTGATGAGAGTGTCATGCTGAACACAGTCAAATGCCACAGTCAAAATTAGATATATGCGTAATATATGTGTATCGTACAAAGCAGAAGATCCAATTTATACAGGAAGCGATAAATACACTGCAACTTGCTTTTCTTCCAAATGGGGAGAGTAAAAGAATATTGACTTCGATCCACTTGTTTCAAGGGAAAACATTAAAGCGCATAACACGGTTCTTCCAACACAAGAAATATGTCATTTATAGTACTTCTACTGCGATACGAATGTAATAGAAAGTTTCATTTTTGAAGAAGACCCTATTCAATAAAAATCCTACTCGGTATCAATAAGACTAGCTGCTTATGCTTTAAACTAGATACTATACTTTCGGGGCATAATTACTGGATCGAGCAGATTGAAAAGGACCAATGAATAATATAAATAAAGCAGCTTTATGTCCATAGTTTGAACATTTTATTTAAAATATATTTTGTTAATATTAATAATTACACTTTTATGAAGTTTTGTCATTACTGCAAATCCTTTTTATTTGTTTTTGAAAAACTTAACTAAAATAAGTTGTATTGTGTAGGTCAAAAGCCACTTCAAGGTTTTCACAGATATACAAACAGTATTATAAACAAAACAAGCATTGTTAAGTTTAGTAACCTTATAGTGTTATAGCCTTATAAGGAACAGTGAATATTTATAAAAATTAAATGTATCTGAAATACACTAGGTATGTTGTGTTTGTTATTCTGAATGGAACGATAAAAGTAATTCTGAACTTAGTGATATACATGTTCAGTATTACATTTCTGTAAGTAGGCCAGCCACTTTGAGGGGATTTTATTGTGATAAATTAAACGGGTTTCAATTTTAATAGTTTTTTATTTTAATATTCTTCAAGATATCTAAAAAATAAAATATAAAATACACTTATAAAAAAGCTTCTCAATGACTTAACTGCGAAAAACAATTTGAAATCATATAAAAAGGCATTGTCATTCACATTTCAACTTACTTCACATATTAATTTACTTTTAAATCTGTCTGACAATGCTATAAAACTCTATGCTAAAATTAAAACCTTCAACAATACAGACCGTTACATTTCAGTTAGGTAAAATCTTAGTAAACAATTTATAGGATTACTTCACACTTAAATTAACTTGGTCACTTTATAATTGAATGGTTAGTATTTGAAATTCCTGATGCAAGTAGGTTCCAAACAAATAATAACATTTATAAGGCAGGTTTGGGTGTATGGTTGAACATAAAACATGTTTACTATAAGTTTAGACCTGGGTCTCCATGAGTGTATTGTACAAATAAAAAACACTTTTTCGATAATAATCTATAATCTTTATTAATACGAGAGCATTGCATAGTTGTTCAATTATTAAGGTAATTTGAAATATGTTACCCATAGTCATACAATAAGTTTAGTAAACAATACATGATAAAATACACAAGTATACATAAGACAAAACATAGCCTTAAAAGGTCTGAACTGATTGAAAATAAAATGAGATATTGATTTATAAAAAGTATTATTATTTATACATTAATTTATTTAGTTTCATACTGTCCGGAGTACATGATAGATTCTGTATGGTAGTAGTCTAGTTTATGGAGCATTGAATGGTTTTTGAAACTTTAATATTTGTAAAATACTCTAGCTATGCAAATTGGAACAATAAAAGTAAGACTGGACTGAATGATATACAGTTGGGCACAAACTTTTAGTAAACAAGTTATGACATAGTACGGTCCTTGCACACAATATAAAACAAACCCTCTCAACTCAATATGTGATTGGTATGGGGATTGCAAATTAAAGCTTGCATATATGTTATATGATGTTTCCAAACCCAGCAAACTCTTTGGTTCACTTAAATTTGAAAGTTTGCTCATTGCGGCATAGTGAAAACATGAAATGATCAAAGTATTTATTATTTTTTTCAAAATAGCAACATCACAAGTCCTAATTCACTTTGTATTAGCTTTAAAAGAGTTATTGTGTACACTAATATCACTGTTCACAGTTATTTCTCTCACATTTTAAACTTCATTCTTATACTTGTAAGATATTATGTTTATTCCATTATGCTAGTTTCTTTATTTTCTTATTTATATTTGTAATAGGCATTTCTCTTAAGTTTTAAAGTTTCTCCTTATATCTGAAACAAAACATAACAAAATGATTAGGATTTGTATTATGTGTCATATACTTATTAAAGTGTATGGTCAATTGTCAACTTATTACTAAACCTTAATTTTTTTATAGTAGGTAACCTATAGATGATAAAATTTTATATGATTTAGGACTAGCATTGTGGAGTTTAACAGAGATTGTTTAACATAGCCTGTGATATAGCTACAGATATGGGAAATCTTTATAAATCAATATTTCTGCATGTCCAGTAACTCTTGTTCATTTCTAGCCTTAGCTTCCAATATGTAAATCGAAGGCAGTGTCAATAAACTCAGAGATAAATAGTGGTTTGCAGGGTTCGTAAGGTAGCCTTGCCTAAAATAGTTCTTACACAGGATTTCTAAGCAACAAAACAATTTTCAATGTCCGTCGTATTTCCCCAAATTAATAAACCACACCTTAGTATTGATGCTGCAAAACTCTTCAAATCATAGTAGTTCCCGTCTAACGACGTACTGTCAGCGAACGTGTTAAAATACACGTAGGAACTTACCATTATAGTAGGAACTTTAATTGGTGGTAGGATCCCTTCTGGGTCCGCCTGGCTAGCGACCACCCTTTATATAAAGTCTGCCGCCAAATGTTACCGCTCCGGCGGTAATGTGTTCCGGCAATATTGTATAAAAAGCCAGTTCCTTCCTAAACCCCTGTGCTTTAATCTCGGCCTCATCGTCACTTACCATCAGGTGAGATTGAGGTCAAACGCGGGTTTAGTCACTTATAAAAAAAAAAGGAAAAAAAAAATGAACAGGTAATCCATTAGATCGTCTCCGCTGCAAATGTTGTTGTAAATTTAAAACAAGGACAGGGGCGATGTCTTTATTGATGCGAAATAGCTTATTATTTGGATTATTGGCGTCCCGTATCAATATTCTGGATATCATTTGCATAGTAATATATCTCCGCCTTTCTTCCTCGGCAATTAATACAAATCCAAAATCCATTATGTTTCACTGAAACAGTATGAGCGCAAGTAAAATGGCGGCCTTACGATTTTTACTCGAAGAACTTTTTGATGTAGAGAAAAAATCGTCTTTAAGCGATGACAGTCACCACTAGTCGACCTTTAAAATTTCCATGCTAGCACATTCGTGTTTACTCGACAATAATCGTGATAGATTCGTCTAAACACGAATCGAGTTGTCTATGCTACAGTTTACAGTTAATTTAAACTATCACGATAAATAACCGTCGTTTATGACAAATTGACGATCGAGAAAAGATCCGTGCTCACACTGCAGTATTTGCAACGGCTCACATTAAACTCACCAGCACTACTCTCAATCTCAAGACACCTCACAAAAGAACTAGACACACAAACTTATTTCACACGGAACACACAAAAACTACATATGCTCGAAACTCTGTCATAAACCGAATTTAAAGAACGTACAATACAATGTTTGCCCCCGGAACAGACCTATTTCATGACCCTAAAAGCGCTTTGAAAAAGAAAGTAAGTGCAGCCCTAAACAACTAAGCTCTTTCCACAAAACACACTCACACTCACTATACTCACTACACACCATACACTCAACACTTAGTTTTTTACATTGCTGTGGATTTGAACTTAAATTAATTTGCTTAATTTTTTTTAATTGCGATAAATATCGGTTTTTTGTAAATTTTGACAAGTAAGGTTTTTTTGTATAATGCCATTTTTTTATATTAATAATTACCTCTTTGAAAATTTTACAGTTTCATTTTTCTTTTTTATATAATTGACATTCACCAAACATTGGTATCTTTTCTTTTTTCTTTTTTATTAATGTAACTGTCAATATTTATAATTTTTATTAATCAATTTTTTTATTAATTATTTTTCAAATCCATGTACACATTTTTTTTCTCCTTACATAAATTTTTTTATCAGTATTTTATAATTTCAATGTTTTGAATATAATAAATTGTTACTCCTCAAGAAGAAACACAAAAATAATATAAATCCGTAATTGGCTATAAGAATTATTCTCTATATTTTATGTATTAATTAATATTAAGAGCTGTGGATTTTGTGAATGAATAAATAAAATAAATAAATAAATAGACTATTATATAAGTTCACAAAGCTGTGTTCTCCAACAAGCACCCTGCCTCGACCTTATTTTGAAATTCTTAAGTTGCTTATAATAATTTCTCACACTTGACTTTCAAAAAGGTACAACATGTTGAGATTTTTGACATAATTTACAATTATATAAATATCATAAAAAATTTAAATGAAGATTCCAGTATGCAAGTTTTCCGGGTAAATAAATTTGCGTGAAGTGGTCTAGCTGAACAGTGGCCATTAGTATGAAGATTTGGCTTTTAGCGTAAGTTTAGAGATACAATTTCTAAGATTTGGAAAGTTACCGATTATAGAGAGACAAACAATACGAGTCATCATAATATCTATAAAATTTTAAAGGTAGTCCAGTGCTACGAGTTGGTCTTTGGTTCAAGTTGGGTTGGATTTGAAAATTTCAGCATAAACCAGGTTCAAATAATATTTTAACAAACCAGTTTTTTCTACACGTCTCAAATTTATCTTGGAATATCGTAGTATGTATGTGGGTATATCTTAAATTAAATTATAATTGAAAATCTATTCCTATTTGGACGTAGTCAAGCACAAAGGACTCAATCAACACATTGGTCAATTTTGAGATAAGTACACCATCAAATTCAAAAATTCAAATTCAAAATTCCTTTATTGCATAAAATATGGTACATTTAGGTTGTTGGGTTTTTGCTTTTGATCGCATATTTAACTGTCAGACAGCATGCATATAGTATTAGGGTTGTACAAATGTCGCACTTATAGGATTACATTTATTTCATTTTATATTAATGTCAAGAGAAAAAAATTATATATCTAAGTGTCATTTACAATAACTTATAAGTAAATTTTATTTAACATTAAAAAAACATTTACATTATAAAAACATTGGTCTATTAGCCAGTTACGCAGAATAAATTTAAATTTATTAATTGGTAAACATGTCATTTCGCTTGGTAATTTGTTATACATTTTAATTGACATATCAAGGCTATTTCTGCTGCATATTTCCGTTCTTACGTTCGGTAATAACAATTTATCATAGAATCTTGTATGTTTTAACGTATCCTTTTTCTTAGTATAACAATCTGGATTCTGCTTAACGAATATACAAGACTCATATATATAAAGGCTTGGTACCGTTAAAAGCCTCATTTCTTTAAATAAAGGCATGCAAGTGGTCCAAGGTGTAATATCCGCTATAGCTCTAACGCACTGTTTCTGTACAATAAAAACTTTGTTTATATTTGCCCCATAGGAGGACACCATATCTCAAAATTGAAGCCACGTAACCGTGGTAATCTTTAAGTGCTGTTTCTTTATTTGACATCTTCACCAATCGCCAGAGCGCATAAGTAAATCTTTGAATTTGTGAACAAACTTTTTCAATGTGGTCGTGCCATGTACAGTTCCTATCAAATATAATACCTAAGAAGGTGTATCTATCAGTTTCAGTTATTGATAGCTGGTTGTATGATAAATTTAAATTATATTTTTTAGCACCTTTATTTGAAAATAGCATAAACTTAGTTTTATTTATATTTACGGTTAAATTATTTGCACTTAGCCATTTAATTATGTCAGATATGGTGTTGTTAATTATTGTATCAAATTTATTATTAGTATGATTAGTAATGTCAGGAATTATAATAGAAATGTCATCAGCATACAATGACATTTGAAAATTAAAAATTTGTGGCAATTCATTAATGTACAATAGAAAGAGAAGGGGTCCTAGTAGACTTCCTTGCGGCACAACTACGTTACTGTTAGTGATCGAAGACCTATATATATTTTCTTGGGAAGATGAATCCGTAGACTTAATTTCAACATACTGTTTTCTCCCTTTCAAGTAACTCTGTATCCAGTCTAGCGAAGGTCCTCATATACCATACCCTTCACATCTTTTAAGAAGCATTGAGTGTGAGACAAAATCGAATGCTTTACTCATATCAAAGAATACTACGACTGTTTGAATCTTACTATTTGTATATTTTATTATCGTACTTCTGAGGCTCGAAACTATAGTCTAGTGAAAATCCTATTTTTTTAAATATACACGAAAACTAGTTTTTCTCACTACCTCGACTCAATCCACAGTATAAGGAGCACACAAAATCGATTCGCGAAATGAATTCAATCTACTTGAATAGTTTTTGAGTTATGTTATTTCTATGAGGATGTTGTTAAGGTCGATAAACCAAAATAAACTCAAACAGCTTGGATTCTTTCTAAGAATTACTTTTGATCGGAAATAAGATTTTATCAAATAACTGAAACGACTCAAAACAGGTAAGGTCATTTCTGTGTTATAGGTTTATTGGAACATAACATTTAATTTTTTTAATCAGAAACAACTCAAACCACTTGAGATATTTCAGAGGAAAAAGTTTAGATAACAGCACATGTAAGTATCAAATAACTAAATCGACTCAGGCAAGTTGCACGCGCCAAATTAACCCGACATTATACTGAAGATATTCCGGAAGTCAGCCTGTGCGAAATTAGTCTTGGGCCCTTAAACAGCTTAAGCGCTAAGGCGCCGAGAGATGATGGAATTACAGCGGAGCTTCTAAAGTTGGTAGCAGACCTGTGCTTAAGACCCTTCAGAAGCTGTTCAATTCCATCTTCCTCGAGAACAAACTGTTGCACAAAAAAGCTAACAAAACGATGCTGCAGAACTTCAGACCTTTTACTTGGTTGAGCCATGTGTATAAGCCGCTTTCAAGAGTTATTACGAACCATCTCCCGCGCAGGTTTGACGACTTCCACCCTCACAAACATGCCTGCCTGTACCCAAAAAGACTTAAGCGTCATAGACTACATCCATACGCTGACGCGGGTGTCTTTCAAGCTGTAATCCTCACTTTTGAAATCAAATGGAAAGGAATTTTGACTATGCCAAAAATAGTGATGAAATAGTCATGAATACAATACGACACAATACAAAAATGCTTTATTTCCATTAACATAGAATCACACATTACAATAAAAGGTAACAAAAAAGGTAATGGAATTTGGGCGGCCTTATCACTTCAGAGCGATCTCTTCTAGGCAACCCTCGGTTAGACAATTAATAAAAAGGTATGACAGTTACACACTGGTGGGTAGTGTAGTTAAGGACATACAGTAACAAAATCACATTAACATACAGCAACAAAATACAAATCAATAATAATTTATTATTTATTTAATTATACTTAACTACTTAGGTTTCAAATATATACATATACATATTTACATCCTGCAACTTATAGGGCGTCCTATAAGTTGCATCTAACGTGGCGTCCACCTGCTTTCGACGTCCGATATACGGACGTCAGATCGGCGGAGGTCTCCAACAGACGCGCAATGATGACATGCGCATGACAGAAAGACAGAAATGATAAAATAAAAAAAATGAGTTGGACGTCAATTCTCTCTCAATCTTACTATTGCTGAATATTGCTTTAGTTCTGCTTGATTTCGTCACAAAAATTTGTAGCGCTTTCGTCATTATTCTATACTTTCATTGCTTGCTGCATGTGACGTCCGACAAAAACCAAATGCGAAGTTGCCATTTCGTGCACATAAACTTCTCAACTTTACATTCTTTATTATACTTCTTGCTTCTTCCTTCAGATAAGTAACTTAATTGTTATATTACACATGTAGTCTCACCTCTAGGACTAACCACTCGCACTGTGGTTGATAGATAAAAAAAATAAGGTTCAACCATTTGCATCTGTGACACTCTTTAGTCTATGTAGCCCTATCGGGCCTCGTCATCATAGAACACATATACTCAAGAGAAGAAGTACAACTTCATACATTAAAAGTTAAGACTAGACGCCATCTGAAAACGGTCCACATAGCTAATATGGCGGGAATTTCAAACAGTTCAAACGACTTCGAGATTTCAACTTGCTTTGGTTGGAATAAAAGTAAGCAAATACTTACAAACCTGTTAAGTGAAATACCATATGTATCAGTTCTGTAAGGTTTGCTTATCTTTATTGCGACTGGCTAAATATAAGGTTAACTTGATGAACAATAAGTAAAACAATAAATAAGTTTTTGATACTTTTATTTTGTTTAAAGTAATACAACAAAAGGTGTGGATAAATTGACACTCTTTCTTAAAAATACAAATTCACACTGACGCGAGTTTCTTCAAGCAATCAGGGGGAGAAAAGTTGATTAAATCACAAGAAAACTTAAAACACAAACACAATTTCAAAATATCGCAAAACCGCAATCGCGAAAAAATGTTTTCATATTGTGAAGTAGACGTTAATTTTTGACATTTCTTTTTATGTCTGAGTTGCTATATTCAAATAACATCGATTCGCTAATTCATTCGATTATGTAATACGGTCCCTTTAAATATTTGTTTAATTATTTACAAATTATGAAGAAGTCAGGAAAAAGTTTTCGTTTAATGTTATTTCTAATAAAAGCGAAGATTTCTTGAAGAAAAATATGAATAAGTTGAACTCAAAAAAATACTGCGATGTATTTGAACAATCGATTAAATATTTTTTTCATAGGCTACACTAGTGTCATTCTTGCTCTTTTCCTCTTATTGTGTTCTGTCTTCTTCACTCTATCTCCAGTATGTAGTCTGCATCATCTCCATACATTGTCGACGCCCCCTGACTCGTCATTCACAATTTAGTGCTTCACGGCTCAGCACGTAAATTATTTTATTTTATTTTCATATTACCTAAGTATTATTTAATAGTGTAATTATATTCGTCGTTCCAAAGAGAACACGTCAAGACAATAATAAGGAAACTGGAACGTAAATATAGGCAAACCACCAAAGGATTCGCAACAACTGACTGGTATCTCACCCTTTTTTTACTCGTGGGTAGTTAGCGTGGCAACAGCGCCTGCATTACGCAATGAGTTCGTTTCTTTCAATGGAATTAAACATAATACTGTTCAGCGATGAGGCCGCCTATTCGTACATTGTGTTTATTTTTCTTTTTCTGTTTTGGGTATATGAACAATGAAGGCATACTATACATAACCTTAAATTCAAATTCAAACACTTTATTGCCATTTGCATAGAATGGGATACTTATGAAAATACAGTTTTAACATTAAATGTACAATTTGGGTGGCCTTATCACTTCAAAGTGATCTCTTCCAGGCAACCTTTTTTTTTTTTTTTTTTTTTATAGGTGACTAAACCCGCGTTTGACCTTAATCTCACCTGATGGTAAGTGACGATGAGGTCGAAGATGAAAGCACACAGGTTTAGGAAGGAACTGGCTCTTTATACAATATTGCCGGAACACATTACCGCCGGAGCGGTAACATTTGGCGGCAGACTTTATATAAAGGGTGGTCGCTAGCCAGGCGGACCCAGAAGGGATCCTACCACCAAGCAAAAAAACCTTATCTTAAAATAAATTAAAAAGAAACGTAAAAATGGCATTATTATTTTATAAATGGTACTAATTAAAGTATATAAATAGGTGTAATAATATAATATGAAATACATATGTATAATATAAAAACATTAATTTAAAAATAGATATATAAGTAGAAAGAACAAAGTACGCTTTGTATTAACATAGATTCTATATAAAATGAGA
This sequence comes from Stenoptilia bipunctidactyla, assembly GCA_944452665.1. Taxonomy (NCBI): domain Eukaryota; kingdom Metazoa; phylum Arthropoda; class Insecta; order Lepidoptera; family Pterophoridae; genus Stenoptilia; species Stenoptilia bipunctidactyla. The sequence goes on along the minus strand of OX101721.1, from coordinate 50,179,650 downwards.
TAAGTTTGAGAGATATAAGTTTTTTAAATGATATTTAAAAGAAGCTATTGTTTTAGCGTGGTGGAGAGAAGATGGTAATGAGTTCCAAAGAGATATTGCTTTCACCGTGAACGACTGCTGATAAAGGTGGGAACTGTGACGGGGAGTTGCCAGCAAGTAGTTGCTGGCAGACCGCAAGTTACGTTCATGGTGTTGATGGCGAAAACTTTTTTTTTTTTTTTTTATAAGTGGCTAAGCCCGCGTTTGACCTCAATCTCACCTGATGGTAAGTGTCGATGAGGTCGAAGATGAAAGCACACGGGTTTAGGAAGGAACTGGCTCTTTATACAATATTGCCGGAACACATTACCGCCGGGGCGGTAACATTTGGCGGCAGACTTTATATAAAGGGTGGTCGCTAGCCAGGCGGACCCAGAAGGGATCCTACCACCAAGCAAATAAAGCGTTCTTTAAGATAGATTGGCAGACAAGGGTTGAATAATATTTTGTATAAAAGATTTAGTGTATGAGTATTCCTTCGAAGACGAATTGGGAGCTACTTGAGCCTTACGCGGAATTCGGAAACGTGATCATATTTTCGTAAATCAAATATGAATCTAATACACATATTTTGAAGGCGCTCAAGCTTGCTTAGTTGCTCTTCGGTCAAATTAAGATAGCTAGTGTCAGCGTAATCCAGTATTGGGAGAATAAGTGATTGTGCGAGAGCAATTTTGGTAGGTATTGGCAGAAAATTTCGAAGCTTTCGGAGAGATCGTGCAGCAGAGAAAACTTTTCTGCTGACAGATTCTATTTGAGGTTTCCATGACAGTGTGGAATCCAGGAGAACTCCTAGATTTTTAACCACTGTACTGTAAGATATGATGACGTTATCAAAAATCATTGGAGCAAGTTGCTGATAATCAACTTTGTTTATGAGTTTAGAGCTACCAATAAGGATAACTTGAGTCTTTGAAGGATTAATATTTAAACCATAATATTTACCCCATTCAAGTATTGAACCAAGGTCCTTAAATGGACAAATTGATGCTGTCGGGACTGAATTGCCTATAGATTTGTAGATCATCTGCATACAAGTGGTAGGAAGAAGATAGGGGGTCGTTATAGTATTAATGAAAACTGAAAATAATAACGTAGAGAGCACACCACCTTGGGGCACACTGGCGACAGTATTGCACCATGAGGACACTTTGTCATCGACTTAAATACGTTTCCGGTGGCCTTGCAAATAACTGTGAAACCAGTCGATCACTTCAGGAGATATGTTTAGAGAGCAAAGAGTACCAAGTAGAACATCAAAATCAACTGCATTAAAAGCATTACTGAAGTCCAGCAAAGTAAGTAGTGTCAGTTTTTGATGATCCATACCACTTCTTATGTCATCGGTTATTTTCACCAGCGCGGTAACCGTACTATGTCCGGAACGAAATCCAGATTGGAATGGGTTATGGAGACTGTTGTGATTAAGAAAAGTATATAATTGATGGTGTACTAGACGTACGAGGACTTTAGAAAGGAAAGGTAATATTGAAATTGGTCGATAGTCAGATGGATCTACAGGATTATTTATTTTTGGTAAAGGTATAAGGTTTGCGACTTTCCAGGAATCGGGGAACGTTGATGAAGATAAGGAGTTATTGAGGATCTTAGTTAATGTCGGGATAAGAATATCAAGGATAGGAATTTGTACGAGGCAAATCGTACATTGATGCTGCGTCGACGGTTTACGTGAGCCTCGCGGATTCAATATTTAATTATTTGAGTTAATCAGTACGTACGACGGTATCAAGGCGATCGCGCGTGCTCACAGCCTACTTCATTTACCATTAAACTTAAATCAAGTTAATATATCTTTTAAAGTTAAATACTCGAGTATCAATTATCAAATCAAGTTTATCATATCAATAAGACTGTAGTGTTAATCAAGGACACTACATCTTTGTGGTCCTTCGAGCGTTACACCTTCGAAACTTTGTGGTTTTTCGAAAAAACTTTGCAAGTGCATAATATCAGGAATAAGTGTTTGTAAAGGGTGTAGACTAGCACAGACTTTGGACTTTCTACTGTGAGTTATCAGGGTTGCAGTGTATTAGATAGCCAAAAATTCGTTTCGAGCATATCAGGTTGGTTGTTTCTAACTATCAAGCACGAGAAAGCAAGCCAGGGACTCCGTTACTTAGGCCTGCTACCCAGTTTGGGACCCCGGCGTCAGCGCCGCTCCAGCCCGCGCGTAGGGAGCTGCCGGAACCCAGGCCCGGCACCTCGCACCAAGGTATGTCGACCGATCAGGAACAGGTCACCTTCAGGGCACAAGGCGTCAATAGCAGGACTGATGAGTTGCTGAGGAAGCAAGCCAGCAACTTCAGAGCTTTACAGAGAAAGGTAACTAGCGTAAACTTAGATACGGTAACAGAAAAATGGGAGTTTGATGATCTATTAAGAACATTTCAATCTCGTTGGTCGGCAATAGATTCATTACATTTAGAGATAGATAGTGAACTAGAGGGTAAAAATCAAGAGTATGATTCAGCATGTTATCATTATGAGCAAGTCTACGAAGATATAAAAAAGGCTGTTAATAAAAAGATATGGTCGGTGTGTCATAGGGAGAAATCTACCCCCCAAATGGAGCTACCTAGTTTTAGTGGTAACTTCCAACAATGGACGTCGTTCAAAGATCTCTTCACTGAAACGATACATAAAAACCCCTCGCTGTCAAATGCACAAAAAATGCAGTTTCTGAAAGGCAAGCTACGGGGTGAAGCTGAGAAATTAGTACAACACCTGCAAATCAGTTCAGAAAACTACGTCACAAGCTGGGAGATACTTAACAATAGTGTTCGGTTTGCAATCGAACACCCATAATCAGCAATATTTCAACTTATACCTAATTAATCAATTACAGCAATTTACTTTATAATTTATTTCAGTGTTAACCTAGCATTCGGCAAATACACTCGTTTAAATCGGTTTATATCGTTTTATTCTATAGCACTCATTAAAGTTCGGTACAGCCCGAACATATTGGTCCTTCGAGCTACCGTACTAGGGGGATCTTTTATCGTACGCGTGTGATACTTGGTGGTGAAAGTGTTTCGCAGTGCGAGTAATCAGCAATTTTAACAGTACTTTTGTGAAGTTTAATCGGCTTCCATTATTAGCAATCTTTGGGGGTGTAATTCCTTCAAAGTGCACTCAAGTTTCTCGGAAGAAACTTGGTCAAGTAGCATACCCTTGGAGGCTTCACGGCTTTTATCCAGCAGACCTTGGAGGCGCCTTGCTTTCAAATAGCAAGAAGACTACATCCAGCAAACCCTTGGAGGCTTCTCTGCCTTCAACCAGCATACTTTGGAGAAACGTAGGAGGCTCGTGGCATTCTGCAGCAGAGTAGCAGTTAATCCAGCGTCCTCCCAGCATCAGCAGCATTCAAGTAAGAGCTTTCCATATTATTAAGCGTGATGGAGTTAGATAACCTTATTGAAAACCAAAAAACAACTTATGATGCCATTAATCGGCTTCTAATTAATTTGAAAAAAGATAGTTCTGAGAGAAAGTCGTCTCCAGATTATTTTAAGAGGAGGTTATCTACGCTCGATAATTTGTGGTCGGAATTTCAGAATAATCATATTCAGTTATGCCAATATGACGAAATAAAAGAACATCCCTATATAATCAATTCGGAATATGAAACGGCTAATAGATTATATGATTCCGCCATCAAATATATAAAAGAGGGTCAAAAAGCACTAGAAATATCGAACCCGGTAGCAGGGACCAGCAAACATAATTTGCCAACGGTAATAGGAAGCAGTTCGCCGTTAGGTTCCGTAGACAAAAGCAAGGGGGTCGAAACCACGTTTTTGACACCTACTCAGCATATACAGCAAAGAGACCCTGAGGTTCATTCTCGACCATCATTATTGCAACACGAAAAATCAGCCGCCATTAAAATTAAGGTCAGAGAATTACTCAAAAAACAAGGCATTAACTTCAAAGCCTTTTCGAGGACAATAGGTAACATTAACATAGATAGCATTAACGAAAAATGGGAATATGAGTACTCTCTAAAAACTCTGCATTCACGGTGGTCAACAATTGATGCACTTCACTGGGACATAGAAGGTACCATGGAAGAGCTAGATGAGGTTTATCAAGAACTCTTTTCTAAACATGAAACCACATTCAATAACTTGGTTAAATCCCTTAATAGCAAACTGTGGTCAGCGGCACACAGACAGCAAACTACACCTCAAATGGATATTCCAATATTCACGGGTAGTTATCAGCATTGGGTCTCGTTTAAGGATCTCTTAACGGAGACTATCCATACGAATCCGTCACTGTCAGGAGGCCAAAAAATGCAATATCTAAAAAGCAAAGTTAAGGGTGAGCCAGAAACCTTGGTTCGTCACTTGCCTATTAGCACAGATAATTACGGTATATGTTGGGATATTTTAAATAATAGATATAACAACAAAAAGGCTATATTCTCCACATACATGAATCTCCTGATGGGTTTGCCTACTATACAGCAACAATCTTTTAATTTTGGGGACTGAAAACTGCTCGCGTCCGCAAGGTTTAGCCCTCGATGCCTTGTACGTGGTCCCTGGGTGGTGCTAAATGAACAGTAAAATCTGGTGGTAGGCTTCGGCCGTGGCTTGTCACCACCCACTAGACAAAACCATGCCGCCAAGTAACCTAGTTGCGTTCCGGCATGATGTCTAGTGTAGCCATTGAGGAGGATAGGTCTGAGTAATCGTGCTGCATCGGAGAACAGTTTTCAACTCGTAGGATAATGACTCACCGGGTAACTCGTTTTGGAGGGTAGCGGGATCCGAAGCACGGTGTACCGCTGGCCGACGGCAGGTAGTAGGGGGCCCAAGTAGCATGCCAGCCACATGCGAAAGGCTGCCCCGCCACCTCGCGAAAAATCCCGGGAGGCTCCATCGTGCCGGTTGGCGACCGGTTAGAGAGGACCCGATGGCGACCTCGGGGGGGTTCGGGCGTCCCCGCAGTCTCCAGGCGAGTTCCCCAATGGTGCGTTGTTCCCTACGAGTTGCTTGGTTCCATTTGCAGCGCTTCACTCAACTTCTATTCTCCTCCCTATTCACTCCACTACCAATTCACAATGAAAGGTCCTAAAAAGAGTACGGTTCAACAGCGGTTGCACTTCCTCTCCCTTAAAGTGCACTTCTGTAACATCCGAGGAGTGCACTCCAATCTGAATGATGTCCACCACCATCTTGAGACGGAGAGACCACACCTACTCTTTCTAACGGAGACGCAGATCTGCGATCCGTCAGACTCGGCATACCTTGGTTACCCAGGCTATATCCTGGAGTCTCTTTTCCGCCCACACGCCGGGGTGTGCATGTATGCCAGTGACGCAATCTGTTGTCAGCGTCTCCGTTACTTGGAAGTGCCGGACCTTTCAGTCATGTGGGTTCACATAGATACTGGCCTAGACCAAGTGGTTTACGCCTGTATCTATCGTTCACATAGCGGAGATCGGGAGACAACGAGGCTTATGGTATACCTTGGCAATACAGCAGATAAGATTCACTAACGTTTTCCCACGGCGCAGTTGGTGTTTCTGGGGGATTTTAATGCTCACCACGGGCAGTGGTTATACCCGTATCAGGACACTGACCATGCTGGCAGAGAGGCCTTTAAGTTATCGCTGACTTATGGTCTCTCGCAGCTTGTTAACGAGCCTACGCGCATCCCCGACGTTGCTGGCCACACTGCGTATTGCTTGGACCTTCTGCTGACAACCGATCCTGACAGATACTCGGTGTCCGTCACTGCACCTTTAGGGACATCCGATCACTGTATGGTGAAATCTGTATCGCTGTACTCGCCACCTGACACCCGCCCAAAAGGCTCCAAGCGAGTATGGCGTTACAAGTCAGCAGATTGGGATGAAATGCGACATTTCTTCGCATCTTATCCATGGCGGCAAACTTGTTTTACATCAACCGATCCATCGTGCTGCGCTGATGCTGTCTCAAGTGTGATAGTTCAAGCAATGGAGTATTTCATTCCCCACGCTGATCTATCCCTTGAAACCAAAGCTCGCCCATGGTTTAATACTGCTTGCCTTGCCGCTGAAAAGCGAAAGCGGGAAGCATACAAAGCCTGGGCAAATGCTCGCAGAAGCAAAGCCGTGGATTCGCATGAACACAAGAAGAGGTACAATGCTGCCGCCAAGTCCTGCAAAAAGGTAATCAAAAGAGCTCGTTTTGCTCACATAGGCCGTATCGGAGACAGAATAGCAGCATACCCTTCGGGAAGTAAAGCTTTCTGGTCCCTTGCTAAGTCGGTCGAAACGAACTTTTGTCGCCCGTCGCTGCCACCACTGAGGAAACCCGATGGTTCTCTGGCCCACACTGCTAAGGAGAAAGCAGATTTATTTGCTAGTATCTTCGCGGAAAATTCTCGCCTAGATTGCCAAGGAAAAATCCCACCCCAATTACCTCAGTTCGGACCTACAATGGGTACCGTTCACATTCGCCAAAAGGAGGTTCTTAAATGCTTGCTGCACCTAGACGAGAACAAAGCTAGTGGTCCAGACGGTATTCCTGCAGTGGTTTTAAAACGCTGCGCAGCTGAGTTGTCTCCCGTTTTGACGCGTCTTTATCGACTTTCGTTGGAATTCGGTAAGGTTCCCAAGTCCTGGAAGCTTGTTAACGTACAGCCAGTACCAAAGAAGGGAAGCCGTGCCGATCCTGTCAACTATCGACCAATTTCAATCACCTCCATACTTTGCAAAGTCATGGAACGTGTATTGAAAAATCGACTCCTGGCATACCTCGAGACCAACGAGCTCCTAAGCGATAGCCAATATGGTTTCCGCAACGGGCGCTCGACCGGCGATCTTCTCGTGTATGCCACTCACTTATGGAGCGAGGCCTTGGAGGGTCATGGTGAAGCAATAGCTGTATCCTTAGACATTTCCAAGGCCTTTGACAGGGTCTGGCATGATGGTCTCTTAAGTAAGCTTCCAGCTTATGGCATACCGATTGGGCTCTGCGACTGGATATCTGATTTTCTGAGGGAACGGTCAATTCGAGTAGTCTTAGATAGCTTCTCCTCCGACCAAATGGCAATTAATGCCGGGGTACCTCAGGGATCTGTTCTCTCTGCAACATTATTCTTGCTGCACATTAATGACCTTTTAACACCGGGCATTATTAGTTATGCTGATGACAGCACTGTTGTAGACAGATACGTATCCAATGCGCGAGCGAGCCCCCGTGAAATCCAGAGTTTAAGAAAGTCAATGATTGAGCGCGTTGATTTGACCTTACGGAAAGTATCCGATTGGGGTGAGTCGAATTTGGTCAAATTCAACGCGTCCAAAACTCAGGCGTGTCTATTCTCCGCAAAAAAGAGCACCTTCACATTAACGCCCACTTTCCAAAATGTATCTGTCCCCATCACTGACCATCTAGGGCTTTTAGGCGTAACTGTAACATCCAGTTTAAACTTCGGTCAACAAATTGTGTCCATGGCTCAAGTAGCTTCGAAAAAGTTGGGAATCATCTCGAAGGTACGGCGGTACTTCGGCCCTGCACAGGTTCTTAACTTATACACAGCTCAAGTGCGATCATGCATGGAGTACTGCAGTCATCTTTGGGATGGTTCAGCCAAATATCAACTAGAAGCGCTGGACTCCGTTGACCGAAGAGCCCGTAATCTAATTAACAACGTCGACCTTACGACCAAAAAACTACAAACCCTAGAGCATCGTCGTAAGGTTGCTTGTTTAACCGTATACTACAGGATACATTTTGGTGAGTGCGCGAGTGCTCTGTTTGAGCAAATTGAACCCTCACCCTTTTACCATCGGACTACTAGACGCAGACAGAACTTCCATCCGTATGTGGTTGATATTCCGAAAAGTCGAACTAAGTGCTTTGACAGTTCCTTTTTGATACGGGTCGCCAAGGTTTGGAATGAACTGCCTGCGTCTATTTTCCCTGACCAGTATAGTCCTAGTACTTTTAAGCGTCGAGTGAATAGGTTTCTCGTGGATGGACGTGTACCACCTTAGTCTTCATGTTCACTTAACATCAGGTGTCATGGAAGACAAACGTCCCATCCATATTTTATAAAAAAAAAATAAAAAAATGCACGACACCGTAACAGAAGCGCTTAATGGGATTAAGAACCTTGATATTGACATAAGTACATGGGATCTCATCATCGTTCATATTTTACAACAAAAATTAGACCCAGAAACTTTATCAGGTTATGTAGAATCCATCAGCAACCCTAAAGATCTACCTACATTAGCTGAGTTCATGAACTTTCTAGAACAGAAATTCACAAATTTAGAATCGGCTCGCCGGAAACAGGAAACGCATTTACCTAAAACTAACTTTTTGAATTCAGGTCAACACAATAATCAAGCAAGAAGGCATAATTTTGAAAAACCTAACTTTAATTCCAATTATTTAAAACCGAAATCAATGCATATTTCAACTAATATTAAATGTCCACTTTGTTTCAAAGATCACCGCCTTTGTTATTGCGATATGTTTTTACAAATGGCACCGGATATGAGGTTGCAAGCTGTTTCAAAATTGAATTTATGCAAAAATTGTCTTTTTAAGCATAAAAGTAAATGTTTTTCACTAAAACGTTGCCGTAGCTGTTCAGAATTTCACAATAGTTTATTGCACGATGCATTTTCCAAACATAATTATAGCTTGCCTAGCACATCCGCTGCCCCACTAAGCAACCAAGACAACGTGATTGGGACTAGCCACGTGTCAATCGATGAAGCTTCAGAGGTTTTATTAGCGACAGCAAACATTAAGATGACTGCGGCCGATGGTTCTCAGCATGTCATGCGAGCACTTATAGATCAGGGTTCACAGATTTCAATCGTAACAGAACACGCTGCACAATTTCTTAAGTTAAAAAGGCGCTCTTATTATGAATAATCTTATTAAGCAATTACCTAATCAATCTTTAAGCAAACCATCCTGGTAGTATTTAGAACGTTTACAGCTGGCGGATCCTAAGTTTTATATTAGCAGGCCTGTCGACTTGTTATTAGGAGCAGACGTTTATGCAAATATAATGCTGAGTGGAATTATACGAGGCCAAGAGCAGTCCCACCCAATAGCGCAACAAACACACTTAGGTTGGATTTTGTGTGGACCTATCCTCAAGTCCTTTCAATGCAATGTTGTCATTAATAATTTAGAAGACATAAAATCATTTTGGGAAATCGAAAGCATTACAGAAAGCTCAGATATGACGGCTGATGACTTACATTGCGTTGATTTTTACAATAACACAACTAAACGTCGCGCAGACGGCAGCTATGAAGTTAAGATGCCAATGCAAACAAACTTTCAGGAGAAGCTAGGTCAATCCGAGCATTTAGCATTAGCACAATTCAAAAGCCTTGAAAAAAGGCTCTGCAGGCAGACTCAGCTTTCTCAGCAGTATGTAGCATTTATGAGAGATTATAAAGGTCTGGGTCACATGAAACCCTGTAAGCAATTTAACTCACAACTCAACTATTTACTACCTCACCATGGTGTCGAGCGTAAAGAAGCAACAACTACAAAGCTAAGGGTGGTTTTTAACGCCTCGGCTAAAACCACAACTGGTTATTCCTTAAACGATTTAATGTTTAAAGGTCCAAACCTTCAAAAAGACCTTCAAGAATTAATTATTAACTGGCGGAGGTATCAATACGCATTTACAGCAGATATAGAACGCATGTTTCGTTGCGTATGGCTGGCTGAGGAAGATCAAACATTTCAAAATATAATTTGGAGAGATTCACACAAAAGGAATTTCAAATTTATCAATTAACCACAGTCACATACGGCACCAAAGCCGCACCGTTCTTAGCTACGATGACCCTAAAGAGGCTAGCATTAGATGAACGTCATCGGTTTCCTAGGGCATCGAAAATGCTAGAAAATCAATTTTACATGGATGATTTGTGCGGGGGATGCTTTTCCGAGCAAGAAAGAGTAGAACTAGTGGCTGAGCTTTGTGAACTATTAAAATTAGGAGGTTTCATCTTACGTAAATGGTCATCAAACAGCAAAAATATCTTACAAAATTTAAAATACGATCAAACCGCAGAATTATTCAACTTCAAATCTGATTTTACTACGAAAACTTTAGGAATTGGTTGGAACCCCGTGGAAGACAAATTTAAATTTCGCTATGAGATATTAAATTCAACAAACAAACTTACTAAACGCAAACTATTATCTGAGATGCGTAGTTTATGCCCGAAATACATCCAATCACAACAAAGTCATGATAGCCGCCAAAACAAAACTAGTACCGGTATCAAAAATTAACAAAATATCATTGCCTCGATTAGAACTGAGCGCAGCAGGATTACTATCACAATTGTTAACAAAAATTGTAAACAGCCTTGAAGATATAGATGTAAACCTATTTGGATGGAGTGACTCCATGGTTGTACTTGGCTGGCTACAAGGTGATCCCGGAAGGTGGAAGACTTACGTGTGTAATCGAGTTTCAAAAATTATTAAAATCATCCCGTCCCGTTGTTGGCAGTACGTAAATACAAGCGAAAACCCAGCAGATTCCGCGAGCAGAGGCTTGTATGCATCACAACTTATGAAGCTACTCTTGTGGTGGAAAGGGCCCGAGTGGTTAGCTGATCATACAAGTTTTACTCATAAAAGTTCAGAAAAAGTTTTTACAACCTGTGAAGAGTTACGTAACATAAAGTCAACCTCGTACAATCTATTAATAACCATGAATTATGTTTCACGGCTTAATTCTTTGCGATTTAAAGTTAACATGTTGTAGTAGTACTTCCAAGCATCAGCCTTGCACGGTTTTCAGAGACACGTTTTTTTTTTTTTTTTTATTATTTGGCAACCCTGATCCCCGCTCTTGAGCTCCTCTCCACTTACTTCCTCTCATCATCCCTCCTCAATAATCATTCTGTATTTCCGTGCTCAAGCCTTCGCACGTGCGTCTATAATTTATTACTTAAATTAAACGTTAAATAGTTTGTGTTATAGTTTAAAAATTTAAATCTCAACTTATTATTTGTCGTTCGTAAAAATGGTGAAAAGGAAATATGAAGACATCGAGACCATACGCAAGAAGATCAGAAAACTGGAAAAAAAGCTTCAAAAGAAGCAAATGCCAAGTGAAATTTGTACCTTATCACTATCCATGGCTCTTTACATCGCATAATTGCGTTACGAATCCTTATTCGAAAACAAAGTTCAATGATCTTTATCACTGAATTTGAATGAGCCGAGTTTAAAACTCACAAATTTACCTAGTAAGAATCTTTATTCGAGACGATGGTAAATGTCATTGTTTAGTGATCATTATCGCTAAAATGACTTTTCGAATCCTTATTCGAAAACAAAGTTCAATGATCTTTATCACTGAATTTGAATGAGCCGAGTTTAAAACTCACAAATTTACCTAGTAAGAATCTTTATTCGAGACGATGGTAAATGTCATTGTTTAGTGATCATTATCGCTAAAATGACTTTTCGAATCCTTATTCGAAAACACAGTTCAATGATCTTTATCACTGAATTTCAATGAGCCGAGTTTAAAACTCAAAAAGAAGAATGGCAAGGTCCCATACATTGTAAGTACCGCTTTTATTTCACATAGCATTCACGTACTTCAAACTTAATATGTGCGTTTTATTGCTTAGATAACGAGTACTCAGAATATAATTATTAGATTTATACAGAAGTTGGGAATAAAAAGTCAAAACAATAATCTAACCTAAAAATTACAGGAATTTATAGTCCGTCTTTTCTAACATGGCGTCGTATTTTGAAACCATTACATTACATAAGCAGGTATTAACCAATCCAGAGGTTTGAAACGGGGTGGCGGCGCGGGCGGCTTAATTCAAGTTTGACAGTAGGACTTTACAACTATTATTTTTTATTGCCGGGAAATTAAAAAATGTGCTTTCGGCAAGTTTAATTTGATTTTATTGTATTTCTAAATATTCCCAACAACTATCACAACAATAGATGTTGGAAAAAACGTGTCTCATATTGACCTATTAACTACATATAGCCCGGTTTTGATACGCTTGAAAACTCTAAAATTAAGTGATACCGTGGCCGCCAATCCTCTTTACCTAATTCGAATCTTTATTCGAGACTATGGAAAATTTCTTTGTTTAGTGATCATTATCGCTAAAATGACTACCCTACTTTTTGCATTTTATGCTCGTAGGTGCTAAAAACACTTCTTTCGAATTATTATTCGAGACGCTGACTACTTTCGTCTTTTCAGTGCCATCTACCTCAAAACATCCACCAGTAGATGGATGTTGAGGATATAGAATTGGATAGCGATATCTTAGAGATGTTGGGAGATGCTCCTAAGATTAATAATAAATAATAATAAAATTTCTTTATTCATGCCACAAATCTTGAATGTTTTTTACAGAGTAATCTTACAGTCTAAGTACAAAATAATTACTATTTACTATTTAAACATCATACAATAAGGCTAATATTATTGCTGAAGAACTAGGAAAACCTTTACATAAGGAAATTTCAACCCGGTGCGGTGGTCTGAAATCCTTTTAAAGGGACTACCCAAAGAGACAAGAGATAAAATCCTAGAGGATTATCTTATTCCTAGTAATTGTCAACTACTCCTTGCCCCTGCTCTGAATCCGGAAGCAAAAGTGGCAGTTATCGAAGCGGTCTCTAAACGGAATTCCTCCCTCATGTTTAGGCAAAGACAAACTGGTGTGGCTATAGCAGCTCTGGGAAGAGCTACCGAAACACTCGTAGGATCATCTTCATTAATACCACAGAAGCAACAAATAAGCAATGGTGCCATCTCGAAATGTACTTATATTGAAGGACAATTTTTATCCAGTATATTTCTTGTACCTAAGCTTAATGGTGATAAAAGGTTTATATTGAATTTAAAAAAGTTAAATAAATTTGTACTTACTAGTCATTTTAAAATGGAAGATTACAGAACAGCGTCAAAATTATTGACTGAAAACTGCTGTAGACAATAGACTTAAAACATGCATACTTCTTTGTTGCGACAAATGAAGCTCACAAAAAATATCTTCGATTCAAATACAACAATATATTATATGAATTCAATTGTTTACCGTTCGGCCTTTGTACCGCACCTCTCGTGTTTACTAAATTAATGAAACCAGTTATAGAATACCTGCGTAGTCGGGGTATGATTTCAGTTATTTATTTAGATAACATTTTTTTATCGGAAAGACTTACTCGGAGTGTGTCACTAATGTATCTACAACTATAGATCTATTACAGAGCTTGGGTTTTTTGATTAACTTTTCAAAAAGTTGTTTAATACCTAAACGTGAATGTAAGTTCTTGGGCTTCACTTTCGACTCAAAGCAGATGATTTTAAAACTACCCGAGGAAAAGAAAATGAAATTGAAAGATTTTATAAATAGATTTCTTTGTATAAAACGATGCAAGTTACGCGAATTCGCTAAACTCATTAGGTATTTAATTTCCGCATGTCCAACAATAACTTATTCGTGGTTATATACAAAAAAGCTTGAACAATATAAATATAATTGTTTATTAAAAAAAAAAATCCAAACTACGATCAGACAATTGATATCTTAATTACCCTACATGAAGAATTATATTGGTGGTTAGGAAACATAGATATAAGCCATTCATCACTCAAACCGAACAACTTTGTTTTAGAATTTTTTTTCTGATGCCTCCTCTACGGGATGGGGAGCGTATTGTGATACAGTTAGATGCTGTGGATATAGGAAAGACAACGAAACTTCTTGTCATATAAACGAGTTGGAACTAAAAGCAGCCTTTCTAGCTCTGAAACGTTTCACCAAAGAATTATCTAATTGTGACATCTTATTAACAGAATGGGCAGTATTCAATATGATCACCTAGATTATATATCTAGAAGTATGTGGAAATGGTTCGAAGAACGTAGAATAATCTTATTCACTTCTTACATCAATACTAAAGATAATTGTGAGGCAGATTCATTATCTCGAAAACAGTTCGAGGATACAGAGTGGGAATTAAATCAAATTGCATTTAATGAAATAGTTCGCAACTTTGGTATGCCAGTATTGATTTGTTTGCAAACAGATCCAATACTAAGTGTAAACAATATGTTTCGTGGAGAAATGATCCTGAAGCATGTGCTGTTGATGCCTTTACACTGCCATGGACCAATATGTTATTTTGCGCCTTTCCACCATTCTCGCTTACAGTAAAATTAATGCAGAAAATCATTTGTCATAAGGCAGAGGGTATTGTTATGGTGCCATATTGGCCAAGTCAACCTTGGTTTCCTATGTTTAAAAAGTTGTCTGTTTCAATCTTTTGTATTTTGGACCAGATATTGACCTTCTAACATCTCCTTTCAGTAGATTGTAGATTGTGTACACAAGAATCTACGCCTTGTTGCCGCGAAATTATCAGGCAAGCATTACTAAGGAAATATTTATCGAATAGGTCAGTAGATATTATGCTAGCTTTGCTTGCAAATAATACTTACAAACAGTACGATGTTTGCATAAAATCTTGGATAATTTACTGTAGCTTACATAATTATGATTATTTTAATGCTTCTATTCCAATTGTAATACATTTTTTAACCGATATTTTTGATAAAGGCGCTAAATACGGGACCATCAATTCTTACCGCTCTGCCTTATCTCTTTTGTTAGGTAATAGCTTAAATGATGATCGAGTCAAACGTTTCATGAAGGGTGTTTACAAGTTGAGGCCCACCAATCCAAAATATAATACTTCTTGGGACCCAAACATAGTGTTAAATTATTTGGCCACTCAATGGCCAAATGAAAGCCTTAGTTTAGAAGATTTCTCTAAGAAACGCTGGTGTGCTAGGTTTGGTGACAGCGCAAAGAGTACAAACATTTTCTCTCATTAAAATAAATAATATAACTCAAAACAGAACAGAAATCTTCGTTAAAATACCTGACTTAGTAAAAACTTCAAAACCAAACTCCTTTCAACCCCTTCTAAGGCTACCATTTTTTCATACAAATCCTGCAATATGCCCTGCCAGATGCATTTTAGATTATATAAATAAAACGAGTGGTTTACGTAATTGTGACACTTTATTTATTAGCCACAAAAGACCTCACTTAAAAGTTTGTCTCAAACTTTGAGTCACTGTATCAAATATACTTTACAACGCAGTGGCGTGGACACATCAGTGTTTAGCGCGCACAGCACGCGCCATGCGGCCACTTCCACTGCTAGCAGAGTCGGTGTCAATATTGATGTCATACGGAAAACCGCAGGATGGAGTAATACATCCTCAGTATTTGCCAAATTCTACAACAAAGAAATTGTATCGGATGCCAATCAATTTGCAACTAGTATTTTATGTAACTCCTTAGAATAAATAGATGTATATTTGTGATTTATTACTGTTGGTTATACTCTAACAATTTTACTTATACCTATACTGCAAAAATAATTCACATTAAAATACTCTGAACATCCTACAACATGTTAACTTTAAATCGCAAAGAATTAAGCCGTGAAACATAATTAAGGATCAAACGAACTTACCAAGTGAAGTTCGATCACAATTATGTGAACGGCTTAATTCGAAGCGATTGATATAAACCCGCCCAAACAGTATTCCTTTAAAGTAATATCACCCACCCATAATTAATGTGAATTATTTTTATGGGTACTACCTAGGAACTTTAGCTCTAAACAAAATGATTATTGAGGAGGGATGATGAGAGGAAGTAAGTGGAGAGGAGTTCAAGAGCGGGGATCAGGGTTGCCAAATAAAAAAAAAAAAAAACGTGTCTCTGAAAACCGTGCAAGGCTGATGCTTGGAAGTACTACTACAACATGTTAACTTTAAATCGCTTCGAATTAAGCCGTTCACATAATTGTGATCGAACTTCACTTGGTAAGTTCGTTTGATCCTTAAAACATCATAGCAAATATTTTAACAAAAAGCAACTCTATTACAAAAGCAAAAAGAATATTAGCATGGATATTAAGAGCAACACGGTTATTGTTTACAATGAATAACATAAGTCAAAGACCCGGTTACCTGACACCTCAGGAATTAGATACGGCGCTTAATTTAGTAATTATAAATGAACAACGGCACGCACTTAAAGACGATGTTGCATATTATAAAAAACATAATCATTTTCACTGTAAAAGCAAAGTTTTGAATTTAAATCCTATTATTGATAAATCAGGCATCCTTCGCGTGGGTGGTAGGCTAAGAAGGGCAAATTTAGATACTAACATGAAGCATCCTGCCATCATCCCGCACGACGGACGGCTTGCTTACCTTTTAATACAAGAAGCCCATTTAAAGAGCATGCATAGTGGCGCTAGGCTTACCTTATCTTACTTGAGAAAAAGCTATTGGATTATAAAAGGTCAAAAAAAAAATCAAATAAGAAAGTGCGTTATATGCAAAAAACACGACCCGATTAAACATGCCCAAATGATGGGAGACTTACCTGAATACAGAATAGTCGAGGCTCCGCCCTTCTACCATACAGGGGTTGACTATACCGGCTTCGTAGAGGTAAAGTCGAGCAAGGGTCGAGGAATCAGGACGACAAAAGGATATGTTGTTGTTTTTGTATGTATGGTCACTAAAGCAGTACATCTCGAGCTCGCCTCCGACTTAAGCAGTTCAGCATTTTTAGCAGCCCTTAGAAGGATGTCAACGCGTCGTGGGGCACCTATCCATTTGTATAGTGATAATGGAACAAATTTTATTAAAGCAAATAGATTAATACATGAGGAGATACAACAACTAAACGAAATCTTCAATGATAGTTACCTACTGTCTGAAATAGCTGAGATGAAGACCCAATGGCACTTCAATGCACCTACCTGGGCGAGCGCTGGCGGTCTTTGGGAAAGAGCCGTTCGAAGCATGAAGCATCATCTCAAAAGAGTCCTAGGGTCACAAAAATTAACATTCGAAGAGTTCTCCACCCTTCTTGCTCAAATTGAAGCGTGTTTGAACTCAAGGCCATTATGTGCATTAACGGAGAACATTGAGGACTTAGACGTACTAACTCCAGCTCACTTTCTAACTGGACGCGCAGGATTATCTGTTATAGCCACCGACGAAGACGCAAGAACAAGATGGGAGTTAATAAGAAAGTTAAACGAAGATTTGTGGAAACGATGGAAATTAGAATATTTGACTCAATTAACAACAAGAGTCAAATGGTTAAAAGCAGAAAGTAACATTCAAATCGGTGATATAGCAATTATTCATGACGTCAGCATACCAGGAAAGTGGCCTATGGGGAAAGTACTGGACGTGCACCCCGGCAGCGACGGCTTAGTTCGCGTCGTAAGCCTTAAAACAAAGAACGGTGTTATCAAGCGGCCTATAACAAAAATATCCGTTTTGCCTATTTCAAACACTCAGCAATCCTCATGTACCTCCTCGCCAAGTGATAACAGTCATCAGCAACCAGCAGAATCATCGTCAAAACCTACTCAGGGTCATGAAAAACAATCGACAAAACGACAAACAAACAACCTTTCAGTTTCCACTTTCATATTCACATTATTAACCTTATTTTGCACTTTTACGCCTTGTCGAGCCTTTTATAACATAACATCAATGCCTAACAACCAATCAATCTACTTTGACCCAATATCGAAAATGCAGTTGATTAGAGATAAATGGACCCTTGTAGTGTATCATGACATGTCACCATATTGGCAGGGAGACGCAGCATTTAACAGAATATTTAAACATCTCGAAAAAACATGTGATATCAAGAACAATGATTGCAATATGATATTACTACAACTTAAGTACGAGTACGGTGAACTACAATATTACAACCAGCTTTTACTAACTCAGCAATACACGGGGGAAGCCCGGCGGCGCCTCAAACGCGGGCTTATCAACGGTGTGGGTTATATTGCAAACAGCTTGTTCGGCGTACTAGACGAACGATTCGCTGAACAATACGCTCGTGACATTGAACTGATTCGAACCGACCAGCATCACTTAGCAAACTTATGGCGTAATCAAACTAACATCGTAGAATCTGAATTTAATTTATTAAAACGCACAGAGCAGATTTTCGAAAAGCAGCATAAAATTATTAACAGCCGTTTGAACTCGATAGAAAGAGCCACGAACGCTATTAACAAAAATGTGCAGATTACTTCAGAATCCACAGAGTTTCTGTTGTCATCTTTTATGGCCTCTAATTTATTAAGAACTCTGAAGCAAATTCAGGATGTGCTGTTAGAAACCCTAACTGATGTATATCATGGACATTTTAATGTGCACTAGTTGACCCCAAATCAATTAACTTTTGAATTGACTAATATTATGAGTCACTTGTCAAAGGATCTAGCATTACCTATTGAAAATATTAAAAGCGATTTGTATAACATCTACAAACTATTAAAGGTTAAGAGCAGAATATCGCAAGACTATTTAATATTTGAAATTACAATCCCATTGATAAGCAGAGATTACTTCGAACTTTATAAAATAATAAGTGTTCCACAGCAAGTGAATGAGTTCGAAATTGGAGCTATACCGCTATCAGATTACATCGCTATTAGCTTAAGAAAGGATTCATACATTTTAATTACAAGTTATGAATTACTTCAATGCCATGAACAATATAAAAAATACTTGTGTAAGTTTCAAACTCCGACTCATCATTTAAAAACGAATGAGCACTTTTGCATATTAGATCATAGCAGCGGGAAATGCAAGATTAAAAAGGCAGTCTGTTAGGATAAATGGGTAGCTCTGAACAATCCTTCATCCTACATGTTCAGCTATTGCAAAGAATATCCTCTTCGCATAATTTGTGAGCAAGAAGTTAGCACCCAAATGATAAAAGGAGCTGGCATTATTTATTTGGGACCTGCCTGCGAAGTGAAGGGTCAAGATATTACATTGTACTCACATGACCACAAATTCCACAAAATAAATGTAGAAACTAAGTTTATCATACCGACTCTCTCAGAACTTAACCACATTATCAACGTAACCTTACCCTTACATAAGGACGATAATGAGCTCATAAGTTACTCGCTAAATAACTCCATCATTAGCTTAGCAAATGACATCAAAGAGATGAAAGCAGCAGACACAGGAGAGCAGGGGCTGTCGCAGCATGACATCCATCAGTACGCGGTCAGCTACGCGCTGGTGGCGTGCGCGGCTGCGGGTGGCGCGGCGCTGGTGTGGCTGCGACTCTGCCACCGCCGCCCGCGCCGCCTCGTCGTGGCGCCGGAGATCAGGGCGATGGCTGATCTCAATAGTGTAGTGAACAGTGTAGCTCAAAACACAAGCAGTGATTGTGCGCGAAACGTTACCGCGGCTAACGCCAAACGTAAAATATTCAGTATCGTAGAGAACTCAGTTTAACTTAGGGGACTCTAAGGCTTAAATTTCTTAAAAATTTTACTATATGTTTTTTTTATTAATTTAGTACCTTTATTTACAAACTCATTCATAAGCTTTTAACATGTTTTTTACGTTTTATATATATGGTTTACTTTTAATTTTACATATTTTATACAATGTTAGAATTTTAAACTTTCTTTTTCTCGTGGTCGGGAGTATGTTCGGTTTGCAATCGAACACCCATAATCAGCAATATTTCAACTTATACCTAATTAATCAATTACAGCAATTTACTTTATAATTTATTTCAGTGTTAACCTAGCATTCGGCAAATACATTCGTTTAAATCGGTTTATATCGTTTTATTCTATAGCACTCATTAAAGTTCGGTACAGCCCGAACAAATAGGTTTAATAATAAAAAGCTCATCTTCACAACACACATTAATTTAATAATTAACGCTCCAGTGTCACAACAATTATCATTCGGACATATCAAGAGGCTACACGATACGTCACTGGAGTCACTTAACGGTATCAAGAACCTAGGTATCAACATAAGTACCTGGGACCCGTTGTTAGTACATATTCTAAGTCAAAAGTTGGATTCGGATACCTACAACGAATATATTTCATCCCTTAAGCAACCAAGAGAACTACCATCGCTGAAAGAGTTCTTAGATTTCCTGGAAAGTAAGTTTACTGCTATGGAAACATCAAGAAAAAAGCAGGAAAACTTGACGGCGAAACCTAGTCAAAATAATTATCAAGTACAAAATAATTATAACAAGTCGAGTTATAGAAAACCTACTTATTTTAAACAATCATTCGCAAGTAACAAGTTTGCGCAATCGACATCAATTAAAAATAAGTTCACGATATATTGTTCATTGTGCAATAATAATGATCATGGATTATATTATTGCAAAAGCTTTTCAGAAATGTCATCAAATTCAAAACGAAATTTTATTTTAAAAAGAAATTTATGCCAAAATTGCCTTTATGATCATCATGGAAAAAATTGCATCTTTGAAAAACGATGTCGCGAATGCAACGGACGTCATAATTCGCTGTTACACGATGCGTTTTGCAACAAGGCAAGTTTATCGACATCGAAGTATAACTCGGCCACTAAACCGGAACAAATACAGGGCAGCACGCTCGTGTCATTACAGGGTCATGAACCGGAAATTCTACTAGCAACGGCTATTATAAAGGTTCAAGCTTATGATGGTTCATACCACAGCATCCGTGCTCTTCTCGATCAAGGGTCCCAAACATCATTGATGACAGATACTGTAGCATTAAGGTTAGGGTTACCGAGAAGACGTTGTCGCGGTGTGATATCAGGCATCGGAGATAAGGAAAGTAATTGCAGGGGCGTTATCACTTTAAAATGCCAGTCTTATCATGAACATTTTAATTTTGAAACTGACGCCTTTATCATGAAAACATTAATTAGAAACCTACCAAGCAATACTTTACCAAAACCCACTTGGCCGCTCTTAGATAACATTCCTTTAGCGGATCCAAATTTCAACATTAGTAGTCCTATCGATCTTCTTCTTGGAGCTGACGTATACAGCATCATATTATTAGAGGGAATATTTAGAGCGGGGCCAAGTTTACCAATCGCACAGAAAACACGCTTAGGTTGGATTTTAAGTGGCAATGTAGAGCGCACGTTTTATTGCAACAATTTTAAATACAAAGATTTTGGCAAATTGAAGATATTTCTGAGGAGTCAGCAATTTCATCAGGAGATCAACGTGCAATTGAATTCTACGAAAAAACAACAGTCCGGCGCCCAGATGGTAGGTACGTAGTTCGATTACCTCTCAAGGAAAAGGTGAACGAAAATTTAGGATTATCAAGGACTAAAGCAATTGCACAGTTTAAACTGTTAGAATGTAAATTTAATAAACAAATAAGCGTTGCCATAGAATATAAACAATTTATGGATGAATACTTATCATTACATTATATGAAAATAGCTAATAGTAATACGATATGAGGTTATTATTTACTACATCATTGTGTATTACGTGAGGACTCGACTACTACAAAGCTGCGAGTAGTTTTTAACGCGTCAGCAAAAACAACATCTGGGCTAAGTTTGAATGATTTAATGGAAAGGGGCCCAAATTTGCAACAGGATCTGCAAAGCCTTATTATCAAGTGGAGGCAATACAGGTACGGTTTTACAGCTGATATCGAGAAAATGTTTCGAAATGTTTGGCTACATCAGGATGACAGAAAATATCAAAAAATTATATGGCGAGAGTCACCACTTAATATTTTACAAGAATTCGAGTTAGCAACAGTAACATACGGCACCAAAGCCGCGCCATTCCTCGCAATGATGACACTTCGACAGTTGGCTAAGGACGAACAACATAATTATCAAGACAGTCAAGCGCCCAAGGTCATAGCATCATCATTTTTCATGGATGACCTGGTGCATGGGTGCCATTCTTTCGAGTCAGCAAAGCAACTTATGCGAGATTTAATTAATATGTTAAAATCAGGTGGATTTAATTTAAAAAAATGGAGATGTAACAATCAATAATTACTCAAGCACGTAAATGGTAATCAAGACCAAATCGAGTACGATTTCAAGCATGCAGAGTCATCAAAAACTTTAGGTCTTAGCTGGAACCCGCAGAAAGACAGTTTCACTTTTAGTTCTGAGATAGTTTTTTCAAAAAAGCTGCTTACTAAGAGAACACTTTTATCGGACATTTCTAAGTTATATGACCCCCTCGGTTGGCTATCTCCAGTTTCAACCAAAATAAAAATTCTATTTCAACAGGTATGGCAATTGAAAATTAAATGGGATGATCCTCTACCTCAGGAAATAATAACATCATGGAACATTATTAAAATCGATTTCGTAAATATCAAAGAAATTAATATACCTAGATGGTTAGGTATAACTGAGTATGACGTCATCGAATTACATAGGTTCTCCGATGCGTCAAACAAGGCCTATGCTTGTGTTGTTTATTGTAAAATAACTTCTCAAGGTCAATCATTAGTAACAATGATAGCGGGAAAATCAAGACTCGTGCCGGTTAGTAAAGAAGTCAGCCTACCTAAGCTAGAATTGTGCGGAGCTCTCTTACTTATCAAGCTCCTGGCAAAGATCAAAAACTGCCTAGAGAGTTACCATATTAACACATATTGCTGGGTTGATTCAATGGTAGTATTGGGATGGATAAATGGTGCACCAGATCGTTGGAAGCCATTTGTGGCAAATAGGATCAAGCAAATCATTGAAATTGCGCCGCCCAAGTGCTGGAATTATGTAAGGTCTGAAGATAATCCAGCAGACTGTGCCAGCCGTGGTTTATCGGAGACAAAGTTACGTAATCACGAGTTATGGTGGAATGGACCTAAATGGTTAAACTCATTTAAGTCTACTAATTTAGAAAATAATCAGGAATGTTACATCACGAATCAAGAAGTGAAAAAAGCTGAGCATGTAACTTTTGCGATAACACTTAATCAATAAACACTTAATTAATTATCAAGAAAGTGCTTTGTAAATATAGCTCGTTAAGTAAAGCAACGAGAGTTTTAGCGTGGGTGTATAGATTTATTTTAAACAAGCAAGAAAAAAGATCGTACTTATCCTTAAGCGAAATAAATAATAACGCTAAAATCAAGATTATTAAGCAAACTCAGCAAGAATTTTTTATCAAGAAATAGCCGACTTAAAAAAGGATAGTAAGATCGCTACAAAAAGCCAGATTTGTATGCTGAACCCTTACTTAGATCAAGAGCAAGTGTTAAGGGTCGGCGGTCGCCTTAAAAATGCAAACATTAGTATAGATATGAAGCACCCAATTATTATACCGAAAAATAGTCGTTTGTCCGAATTAATTATTGATCAATGTCATGAGCTTACATATCACGGGGGTGCAAAGCTAACATCAGCATTTATGCGACAAAAATATTGGCTCGTTGGGGGCCTTAAAACGACAAAAGGTCGTATTCATAAGTGTGTTAAATGTCGAAAACAGAGTCCAATTACACATAGTCAGATTATGGGAGATCTACCTCCAGCTAGAGTAAACCCATCACGCCCTTTCTATCATACAGGAGTAGATTACACTGGCCATGTTTTCGTTAAGGCCAACAAGGGCCGAGGTATCGTGACTTCGAAGGGTTATATAGCAGTTTTTGTCTGTATGGTCACCAAGGCCATACATTTAGAGCTAGTGTCTGACTTGACATCGTCAGCATTTTTAGCGGCTCTGCGTAGAATGACGTCTAGGCGAGGTGTCCCTAGGCACATGTACAGCGATCAAGGTACAACATTCATCGGAGTAAATAAGATGCTGCAACAAGAGTACGAGCAGATTATCAATACTTTTACTAAAGATTTTATAGGTGAAGTCACCGGGATGGGTATCAAGTGGCACTTTAATGCTCCATCCTGGCCATCAGCAGGAGGTCTGTGGGAAGCTTCTGTCAAAAGTTTGAAGTACCACATGAAAAGAGTGATCGGTGAACAGAGACTCACATTCGAAGAGTATTCAACCCTACTCGCTCAGCTAGAAGCTTGCTTAAATCAAAGACCCTTATGCGCTTTAACTGAGGACCCTGAGGATTTGGATTGCCTGACCCCGGCGCATTTCCTCACGAGTGGCCCATCTTTGGCATTTTTCAGTACAGAAACCGATTTACGTACTCGCTAGCACCTTACAAGAAAACTTTTCGAAGATATTTGGATTCGATGGCGATCTGAGTATCTTACGCAACTATCAGCTAGAAGCAAGTGGAGACAAGCTCAACCTAACATTAAAATCAATGACATAGTGCTCATACGAGATGATAATCTGCCCGCGGGGAGGTGGCCACTTGGCCGTGTGATAGAAGTACATCCCGGCAGCGACGGCTTTGTAAGGGTTGTAACCTTAAAAACAAAAAACGGCACTATGAAGCGATCCTTAGTTAAGTTATGAATATTACCTGTACATCAAGATAAAAATATACATTCAAGCAAAGCTGAAGACGCAAAGTAAGTGTGTCATATTTCTCATAGAAAGAAAAATAGTAATTATAGTTTTTCAAAAACAGTCGTTGCAATGATTATGTTTTTTATGACCCTTATATCAAGCACAGAAGGTTCATAAAAGAAAACCCCACTACAGCAAAATCAAAGTTTATACTTCGACAAAGTAATCAACATGGGTCTTATCAGAGACGAGTGGCGCCTAGTAGTCTATTACGACATGAGTCCTTACTGGGAAGGCTCACGTGCGTTAAACAAGTACATCGACTATTTACAAAACATTTGTAATACTATAAAGGACAACTCACATTGTGATGCGATCATGTTACAATTACAATACGGTAATGATCAATTACATCATTACAATGACGTTTTGATGAATAAACAAAAGCCGCGCACGCGCCGAGGACTAATAAACGGAGTCGGCTCAATTGCAAATAGTTTGTTCGGCATTTTAGATAACAATTTTGCCGAAAGATATGAACAGGATATCAATCTTATAAATAAAAATCAAGAACATTTAGCATTACTATGGAAGAATCAGACCTCAGTAGTTGAAGCAGAATTTAATCTTTTAAAACGAACAGAAAATATAATGAATAAACAACATAAACTTATTAATCAGCGATTACTTATTCAGGACTACAAAATAAGTGCCTTAACTTCCAACAACTTCAGAAACTCAATGTTTAACGACTTCGTTTTATCAGCGATGATAGCCAACAACATCTTGGTACATCTCAAGGACATGCAGGATACCTTGTTAGATACTTTGACTAACATTTACAATGGTCAATTAAGTCTGCATCTTCTTACACCCGACCAACTTCAACGAGAATTAAACTTCATAGCCGGTAAAATTTCGAAGGATTTATCAGTGCCCTTCAATAGTATTAACTTACCAAAAATGTACCATTTATTAAAGGTAAAAGCGAGAATGTCTGTTAATTACCTGTTATTTGACACTAAAATACCCTTAGTTAATCGAGATTCATACGAAATTCATAAAATCTTTGCCGTACCTAACACTTATAACAATTTGATGATTCATATAAAACCCGTATCTAGTTACCTAGCTATCAATTTAAGGAAAGACGCTCTGTTGCCAATGACAGAAACAGACCTTAAATCGTGTCTACATCAAGACGCAGACACTATTTTATGTTCGACAAGATCTGCGATCTATCATATCAAGGATGACGAAAGCTTGTGTGAAAGGGATCAAAGTACCGGAAGGTGTAAAACTTTCCAAGAACCTTGTAAATCACAATGGTATGAATTAAATCAATTAAATACTTACTTTTACTTTTGTTGCGATGCATGCCAAGCAAAACTAATGTGTGAGGATCAAATAACATCACTCCAGTTATCAAGCGCTGGCCTACTTACAACAAGTGAAGGTTGTATTATCAAGTTCAAAGACTTTGAAGTGTTTACTCACAAGCAGGAAATAAATAGTTTGCATATCAAGGCAGACTATGAAGTCCCTAAATTATCGCCTATCAATCATCTTATAAATATATCGATTCCGTTGCCTAACCTCAATAGTACAGAAGATGATACTAGTCAGCATACCAGGCAACTAAATCAGGTGCAGGAGCAGATCGAGCAGATGCAGCAGACAATACCATTGTATGACAGTGTAAGCAGCCACGATATTCATCACTATTCGGTATCGTACGTGATGGTGATGTAACAAAACAGACTTCGTTTAAGCTGATTGTTGCATCACAAATATATGTAATATCATAAGAAATTTATTAAAGACTGTGAACCATTACTCCTTTATTAGTAGCTTAATATGTCTAGTTAAAACTTAGTTTATCTTCGGGATAGGTTATAAAACGGCATTAATATAGTTAATAATTTGACCAAGAAATGGTAGGGTATACGCTATAAAAGGTGTGTTTTTTCTATATAGGACGGAGATGGTTTGATACATTAGACCACAGGAGGAGCCATCAATGCTTGATAGTATCGTATTTAAATTTATAGTATTTAAATGTTTGCAAGTATACTTAGTTGCGGAAATTAGCTAGTATTTGGTATTAAGAAAATTCTTTGAAAGAGAACGCGGAGAACGTGATGAGCATGATGTCCGAGGTGCACGTGGCAGCCGCGGTGAACACGACGTCCGAGGCGCCCATAGCGACTGCGGCGAACGGAACGAATGAGACGTCCACGGCGTCCGAGGCGAACGGAAGGATAGGTTTAGTATAAATAAGGGTGGATTTAGGATTTGGGGTCAGTGGATTTTCAGCAGCGTTGAGGGGAGTTTGATTTTCAGCACCGTTGATGAGAGTTGGATTTTCAGCTTTGGTAAGTGAGTAACGTCTCATATTTTAATATGTTTTCTAATATTTATTTGTTTGTTTCAGATGGATTAGTAAAGGTTTAGCATTCAGTTCAAATTGAACATGCAAACCACAGTAAATGTAAATGTCGTAACAGAATGAATTTAGCATTTTGTTGTTGCTTTGAATTAGGGATTGGCATAGTCCGGGGCCTTAGGAACGGAAACTAACTGTGACAACGAAGTTCCTATTAAAACTCATCCGTTTGAGTTCCCCAAGATGTGGCTCTTTTGGGGCATGGGTACTATGATTAGTGACCCTTGGGTTATTATAAGTGGCTACTTGTGAGATCTACCACACGCAGTGAAGTAATGAACATTGGCGCGGTCTAGACAGTGATTCTCTCCAATGTAATTTGCTTCCTGTGGACCCTTTTTATCTATATATGTATTTATTCACACAACATAAGTAGGGAATCCTGTGGCCCCTCTTATCTCCCAACCCTCTCGGTTGCTGTGAGGGCCTAACGCCAAATCAACGGCACAACACCGGGTGATAGTGTTAGGTTTCTTTAAGAGGTAACCCGAACCTCGCATCGTATAGTTTAAATTCAGCTTAGTTTAGGAACTTAACATTGTACTTAGTTAAGTTACATCACACATAACACGTTTAATAATAAATGTGAGACAAGATCTCTAGTTTTGCAAACATTGAGTTTATACTTAGGGATTTAGGGAAATATGTGTAGGGTAGGGTGTAGGTCCGTCATTGTTTACTTAAATACGACATTTAAATAATCTATAAATCTAATAAAGGTAGTTTACTTCATGTTAGATCTCATCTAGTGAAAAGGATTCTAGCTGAGTCTTGATAATATTAAACTATAATCAAAGTTTTGATTTATTGTTATTTGGTTCGTACGTAAAATGAGTACAAGAATTATCAAGTATAGTTTTAGCAATTGAATGGGTCATACTGGGACGAATGCTCCTTCTCAACCCCTGTCTTGGTCGCTTGAAATCAGACATGTTGATCGACAGAGTCACTGATTGTTCATTTTGTTATCCTATATTGATAACCTGAGTCATAATTTATCAAAACTTATTGGAAAATATATCCATAAAGAATGACAAGTGTCTAATTGATTAAGCTAGAAAACTTAAAGCTACGGATATGAATGAATATATCTGTTGATCTAATTTGATCTTAAACTATCATTATTGGCTAATAATTACTTAGTCCAAAGCTATGTAAATAAATCAAAGTAATTTACTTTGTAGAATGTGTTTCTACTTGAATAGAGAAATATTCTATTTATAATTTATACCTACTTGAAATAATAAGTAGAGTTTAACCTATCAGAAGTCTATTAAGACTGATTATTTATATGAGCTCAAAATGGCTCAAGGAATTAGCTGGTCAGACCCCATCCAAGCAAGGATTGATTTGGAGATGCTTTTATAAAGTCGTAAGACAAGAAAGCCTTAAAACTCTTAGTAATCTATTTACAAATTATGATATCATTATCCAAATGAATCGGTGTTGTATCAGACCTCCCGGTAGGGGTATAGGTAGGAAAACTGTCAATTAAGTAGGAAAACTAATATTTAGGTAGGAAAACGGTTAACTAGATAAGATAATTATTACTTACTTAAATTCTATATTAATTTTAATCAATTGACCTTTATATAACGTTTTAGTAAAACTAAGTAGGAAAACTATTACTTATCTTATAAAATTATATATTTTCAATCAATAAACGGTTTAACTAATATCTCAGTGAAATTAGGTAGATGTTTAAGAATAAAGTAATATTCATATTTTAGTGAAATATATAACTTGTTAATAGGAAATACTTATACCATTTCAATTCACGTTAAAAGTTCTTGAGTTATTTTCGGTTCATAACAGAGGATCCTTGAAGCTACTAGAAGATTACGATCACGATCACAAATCAATGGCCAAAGATATTAGGATTAAGTTTTAAAGTTTAATTAGTTAGTTTAGTAAAGACCAAGATCCGTTTGTGGAGATATATGCAAAATTAGGGAAGATGTAGAAATAGAGAGAGAAGTTATAAGAGATAGAGACGGAAATTAGTTATAATAAATATTAAGAAGAGAGGGGGGTTGTTACAGTGAGCATTATTATCATAGCAGCAGCAATTTGGGTGGCGCGCAGACTTCGAGGGAGGAAAGCGAGAGCAGCAGCCGCGGTGGCGGAGGCTGCGGCAGGTTTGCCCACCCCCACCCCGCAACCAGGTGTTCAGTGTAATACAAGTGATAAGTGTGAAATTAGGGTTCCGCGTTATATAAGTAACCAAAACGTTCATTTTATCAGTGATGACCAGTGTAGTGGCGTGAATGTAAACAAGGGTCATAGTAAAAGTGTTCAGTGTATCTCGCAAAATAAGGGCACTTCGCCAGCCTTTCGGGCAGTTTACGTAGCTAGCGATGAATCTGTCAAATTTAATTCCTTGTAAAAAATACTTTAATTGTTTTTCACCTGCTAACAAGTCTAGGTTAAGGAACTAATGGTATCACCTTATAGCACCCCATTATGACTAACTTTTCATATTTTCTGGCGTGGGAGCATGTACGAGGCAAATCGTACATTGATGCTGCGTCGACGGTTTACGTGAGCCTCGCGGATTCAATATTTAATTATTTGAGTTAATCAGTACGTACGACGGTATCAAGGCGATCGCGCGTGCTCACAGCCTACTTCATTTACCATTAAACTTAAATCAAGTTAATATATCTTTTAAAGATAAATACTCGAGTATCAATTATCAAATCAAGTTTATCATATCAATAAGACTGTAGTGTTAATCAAGGACACTACAGAATTATCATATTACGGTTAATGCTGTCACAACCCATGGCATTGGAGGTAATTTTAAGAATACTCTGCTTAACATCACTATCAGTGAAACGCTTAAATGTGAAAGGAGTTATGTCCGGGCGTGGCAAGTGAGAAAGATGGTGTAATGTACGGTTTTTTACATATCCGTCCATTTTGGAAACTGAGGAGAAATGTCTATTAAGTAAGTTAAGGTCGACATTTGAAGTAATAGAATTTTTTTGTTTGCCAATACCCAAAGTCTTAAGAAATTTCCATACTTTTGCTGGATCACCGTTTTCTACGGATGCTTATACGGATGCCTTACGTTCTGTTTATAGGATAAGTTACACTTAAGTGAAGAAATTTTTTCGTTTTTTTCAATGGAATTAAACATATGCCTTCTAAAATTCGCTACGTTCTGTTTATAGTAACAGTTTCAATAAAAGCTATGAAATTTGTTCGTTTCTTTCAATGAAATTAAACATGCCTTATAAAGTCTGCTACGTTCTGTTCATAGGAACAGTTACACTTAGAGCGATGAAAGGGTTCATCTCAGTGTCCATACATTGCCTGGCTTTTATGCCCACCATATAAAGTTGATTCTTTATTATTTTTGGAAAGTATAATAAGCTGAAAAAGCAATGCCACTACTGATTTCGTGTTAAGAAACACAAATTGGAATTATCCACCATGTAACAACAGAGCACCATGTAATCACAAAGCAGTGACAAAGGAATGAAAACCTTTCAGCCGGCCGCTGCTATTAATCAGTTGATTTGTCAGTTTGACAGTTGGCATTGACTTGTGTCATTATGGGAAGAACGCAGTCTGTTATGTTAAAAAATGATATAAAATATACTTCTACTTTAAAATATTTGGATTTACTAGTTTTTTATACTTATGGTTTATATTTGCACTATTTTTACTTGTTCAGAACGTTTTTGTTTATTTTTAATTTCATATCAACATGATAATGATGGTTCCGAACGCAACTATTTATTTTGCTCTTTTTTGGTTACAGTAAATACCTACATAATCAATACAATATTTTACTTATTTCGATTTACTGATTACACAATAAAACTTACGCAATATTCATTAAATGACATTTATGTATTTAATCTTTTGATTATTTTTATAGTTTGGGCTTAAAAGCCAAGACTGAAATTATGCCTTTATTTGTATTTTTCAATATAATTAAACATATGCCTTAAAAAGTCCGCTACGTTCTGTTCATAGGAACAGTTACACTCAAAGAGATGAAATTTATTCGTTTCTTTCAATGGAATTAAACATATTTATTTATTTACTTATTTATTATAGGAAGACCAACAGCAAATATTACAAGTATGGTTATAAAAATATACAATCGGAAGCCAATTAAAGGACCTCACAGATAGAAACACAATTAGTTGTATATAAGCGCAAGAGAAGTGTACAGATTATAACTAAGAAATTCAAACATTATTAACAATTTGCACCAAACAACATTTTATAAATTTTACGTTTAGCTGACGCATCACTAGTGAAAAATAGATCTAAACCTAAATTTGAGTCAGTTTTGTTAAAGTTTTTACTCGCTCGAAAGAGACGACAGTGTCTATGATATAAATCCCTAGTATAATTGGCCCTAGTTCTGAAACATGTATGTTTAATAAATTTCTTTTGTATTCGCTAAATTCGATCAATATATGTTGCGTATCTGGGATTCCATACCAGTGAGGCGTACTCCAAGTGACTCCGCCCATAGCAACAGTAAAGAACTTTGAAGGTTTCACTTGCTTGAAGTCCCTTGCAGTACGCAACACAAGCCCGAGTGCTTTGGATGCTTTAGCAATGAAATTGTTGATATTTTGATCAAATAATAATTAAGAGTCATGCAGCACTCCCAAATCTTTGAATAAATTTTATCTATTAAGTTTTTCACCTTTTAAAAAATATTCATATATAATAGAGTTTGCTTTTCCGGTAATAAGTTACAATTTTACATTTGGATGGATTTAGATCAAGGTTGTGCTCAAAACAGTATGTCTCCAGATGCCAGAGGTCTTTGTGTAGTAAAAAAGCATCATTAAGTGTAGCAATAGTGGAAAAAATCTTCATTTCATCAGCGAAACACAGAAGGCGTGACGAACGAAGACAGAGGTAAATGTCATTTACGTAAATTATGAAGAGCAGGGGTCCTAAAATTGACCCCTGGGGCATCACATTTCGGATAGTGACCCATCCAGAAATATGATTATTCATAACTACAGCCTGTGTTCTTTTCTCAATGTATGAGGTTAACCACCTCAAGAGATCGCCATTGATACCAATATTTTTAAGTTTCAACAAAAGTATTTTATGTTGAATTCGTTTGAATGCCTTGCTGTAATCAGTGTAAATAACATCCACCTGCTGTCCACTGTCCATAGCACATGTTAAAACGTCGTTAACCAACACAAGGTTGGTAACGGTGGAGCGACCCTTAAGAAATCCATGTTGGAAAGAACTAAAAGATTGTTTAAGAGCAGGATACAGTTGGTTGTAAATCATTCTTTCGAATACTTTAGAGACAATATACAACTTGGAGATTGGATGGTAATTAGAAACTTCAGTTTTCAAACCATTTTTATGTACAGGAGTAATGAAGGCTTGTCTCCAAAATCTTGGTACTACCCCTTCTTCAAGCGATTTTTAAAATAAAATAGAGATTGGAACGAAAATTGTGTCAGCGCAGTCAATAAGAAAACGGGTGGGTAGATGGTCAGGACCAGCAGCCTTTCAAGGATCAAGAGTATGGAGCAGTTTTTTGACCTCCTCAGGCTCAACTGATATGGACGAAATATTTGAGACAGCAGTCGAATAGTCACATTCTAGTGAAGAACTTGAACAAGAAGAGGCACTGAGAAAGCTGGAGCTAAAGTATTCGAAGAAACTACCACAAATAGAATTGGCCGTATTAATAATAATAAACTCTGTATTGTACACCAACATGGTTACAGAGGAAAAATTACATTAAATGATGACAATAAAATACATTTGTACAAAGGCAACCTTATCGCTCAAGAGCGATTTCTGCCAGGTAACCTAGGAATTAGAGGAAATTGAGATACACGGCTTGTTAGAAAAATAAATAAACTAAATACTAATAATTACATAAATACATAATGTACATAAATACCATATATATTCAATATTATAATACATATATAAATA
Organism: Stenoptilia bipunctidactyla; assembly: GCA_944452665.1. Classification (NCBI taxonomy): domain Eukaryota; kingdom Metazoa; phylum Arthropoda; class Insecta; order Lepidoptera; family Pterophoridae; genus Stenoptilia; species Stenoptilia bipunctidactyla. Next base: position 50,146,882 of record OX101721.1, on the reverse strand, counting down.
GTTAAGATTAACAGTGTTTCACCTGGTAGTGTCGTTTAAGCATTCGTTTAAAAATCTGTGGTGTGCGAGCTAAACGGATTTCAATCGGCAACTCATTCCATAGTGACACCTCACGAATAAAAAAATTCTTATCTAAAAACCTCCACATGCAATGGCGTCGCAAGAATTAATTTGGTTAAAGAACGCAAGCTACGGTCGTGGTTGGTAAACTGATAGGTAAAGCGATCTTTTAGATACACTGGTATCGCTTTGTCGTACATAATACGGTATACTAGTAAAAGTATGTGAGTATTCCGGCGAAGGCGAATGAGAAGCCACTTGAGATTAGTGCGGAATTCATAAATGCGACCACATTAATCGTAACCATGTAATACAAATACAAACCATGTAATCCAAATACAAAAATGTGTTTCAGTTTATTTTTTTTGCAAAAAGTGTCAAAGAATGTAACTTACCACCGATCCCCCTTGTTCTTATTTACACTCTATAGAAAAGTAAACTTTATGAATTTTTAAACTGGAGTATAGTTTAACTGTTTAACATTTGTTGTAGTTTTCACATACACAGTTTTTAACTGTTGCCGAAGATTCACAACTCGGTTATTTTAATTTTAATCTCTCACTATCCTGTCTATCATATTTATATAACCACGCACGACACAGTATATTCCTTGCGTAGGATCCACAGTTTATACATCCTGTTATATCATCATAACTAAATTAAACTTATATTCTCACAATAACTTGCTGATAATATTAAATAGCATGATAATTTAAAATATTGTTTAGTTTCTCCTGTTTTTATATACTTTTAACAACTTATTTTTTTGAACAAATTAAATAATTTAAATTAAAAAACATCATTTATAAAATTCCAGAAAAATTTCATGGTCACGAAAAACGAGATTTTAAGTCTGTTTATACGACAGATACAGATTGTCAACAGTGCAATAATCCCAAAGACCTTTTACTAATAACAAGATGGCGCACTGGGCTAGAATTAACGGTCCGAGTGAGAAGTTCTTTCACTGACTATAGTTCTTTCTGTAGCCGTTCCATATAATGAGAATGAGATGAAACGACAATGTGTAGCTCATATTGTTCTCAAGGTCTCTCGTGTTTCTCCACTTTTTGCCGGTTTTTTGTAAGAGACAAAGGAGCGCGAGAACAGGCGAGAACGTGTATTTATACTCGCATGTTTCTCAGTACCGATCAGGGGGAGTTTACTAATTTATTAGCCAATGCTGTCGATGGCAGCCGGAGCCAAAGTGGGACAAATCTATACGTATGAATGAGAAAGCTTTAAAGTACTTTGCTTTGACGTAAGTCTATATGTCAATCTTCTCAAAAGTGACAATCAAAGACAAACAATCATCCATCGCCATCGACTGACTGACGCCATTTGTAAAAACGGTTCATTGCGTTAACTGCATAATTTCAGCAACCCATTTTTAATTTGAAAACCTGTAAAATTTTTGATTTGAAAATCTATACGCTGTGTGTTTTTACGGAAGTGCTATTTGTTCAGTGCCCAATTGACACTTTATATTGTGATAGTGACACTAAATACTTTGTAATTGTTTGTTTGTTTATTTGCGAACTTGACGCTTTTGTGCAGTAGTTTTAAGATAATGGTTGGAAAATAAATTTATAAACACCTATGAATTTTTATTAAATATACACAACTTTAATGTCAAAAAAAATTATACGTTAAGTTCCTATCTTAGAGTAATAGACTGCATAGATTACTACTGTGTAAAGTGGATCTATTAATACACTGAAAAGTTGCAGATGGCATTAACCGAAGCGCTAGTGAGCTGTATGTATGCATTTACGAAGTATGAAGTAATCGTTCTTCTCTCGTAAGAGAGTATATTTTTCCATGGTACCGATCGAGCCGCCGATGTGAGCGGACGGTTGTATCACAGAGTAAACCTCAGTGATGCGTGACTGCGAATGTTCATTTCAGTCGAAAAAACTACTAATACTCGAATTGAGTGTTAGTAATATACTGACATCCTGAGTCAATGATACTACTAATATTAGTAACTAGCTGTGCCCGCGGCTTCGCTCGCGATAATTTCGGGATAAAAAGTATCCTATGTTACTTCTAGTACCTCTCATGATTCATCGAGTAGTTTTTGCGTGAAAGCTGAACAAATATCCACGCTTTCATATTTATAATATTAGTAAGGATAAGGATTGACATTTTATAATATTTGACAATTAATTGTTTAGATCACTTTCACATGAGGCTTAAGTATCTATGGAACGAAAATACTTCAGCGCAAAGCTTCCGAGTACATTATATTGAAAGTTGACCCGTCCGGCACATGAACATGAAGATTTCTAGAACTGCTAACCCGGGAAAGAGCGACGTATAACTGACCATGCGAGAAACAACTGACACCGAGATCTACTCCAGCAACACGAAAAGTCTGCCCTTGAGCCTTATTAATTGTCATTGCAAAACACACCGATATTGGGAATTGCGTTCTTTTAAATTGGAATGTAAAATTATTTGGTATTATGGGAATTCTGGGAATTAAGACGGTTTCTCCTGCACCGCAACCTGTTAAAATTTGAGATATCCAAATAGAATTATACCCAGAAATATGTGCAACTTACAACAGAAAAAGAAATGAAAATAAAGCTAAAACGCCTGTGCAATGCTATCTACCTATACCTACTTAAAAATAAATACCTATAACTACAATAATTAATAAAAGTACCTACGCTTTTACCTAAAAAATACAAAAAAAACTGAACATGAATTAGCCAAAATTTGGAATTTGACCGAATATTTAAACACTACCAAAACAACTAATACCTATTTTATAAAATAACAACGAAATAAATTCAAATAAACTATTTAAAGACTAAAAGTCGCGCTGATAAGCACGGTTTATAATATCAATTATTGTCTGTCAATAAAGTCGAACGCTCTGAACGCATCAACAGCCAAATATTGAATGAATTATAAAGCTTGCGCTCGCCTCCTGCCTTTTTATACCCTACCGCCGTTACGCAAAAATAATACTTATATCATTCAGTATTCACGCGCGATGGGTTATTAGCGTATTTCATGTATAAGTTTGGTGTTTCTTTACCGATTTCTATGATTCTTTTTTTATTGAATAGGTAATAATGTTAGTTGTTTTTAATTAGGGATGAGTGAGAGTATTATAAACGTAAAGTAAACAAATATAATCAGAAAGCTTCGAACTGCTAAGCTATCGGGATTCACACGTGTTATTGTGAGTCAACCATAAAATATAGACATATACTCTGTTGTGGGATATTTTTTATATAATTTTATGAAGAATATTTCTGTCATACATGATTTCTATGTAGCTTTAACCATTAAGGCTGCACACGCAACGGAAGCTTAGAAAATGAAGTAATTTCTCCCGTTTTCCCAACATTTCCCTTCACTGCTCTGCTCCTTTTGATTGTAGCGTGATAATAAGTATACTATAACCTGCCCAGGAGTATGAAAAATAATTTTACCAAGTTTCGTAAAAATCCGTCTAGTAGTTTTTGTTTCTATAAGGAACATACAGACAGACAAAAATTTTACTGATTGCATTTTTGGCATCAGTATCGATCACTAATCACCCCCTGATAGTTATTTTGAAAATATATTTCATGTACAGAATTGACCTCTCTACAGATTTATTATAAGTATAGATAAGTATACTATAACCTGCCCAGGAGTATGAAGAATAATTTAACCAAGTTTCGTTAAAATCCGTCGAGTAGTTTTTGTTTCTATAAGGAACATACAGACAGACAGACAGACAGACAGACAGACAGACAGACAAAAATTTTACTGATTGCATTTTTGGCATCAGTATCGATCACTAATCACCCCCTGATAGTTATTTTGAAAATATATTTCATGTACAGAATTGACCTCTCTACAGATTTATTACTAGCTGCTGCCCGCGACGTCGTCTGCGTGAACGCTATGCAGCACCAATCGCACCTACGATTATAACACTGCTAGCGTGATAATATGTAGCCTATATGTTGACCCGACTTCTGAACTATCTTCATGCCAAATTTGAAGTAAATCCATGCGGTACTTTTTGAGTTTATCCCGGAAAGACAAACAGTTAAACAGACAAACAGACAAACAGACAAAAATTCAAAAAACTATATTTTTTGTTTCTGTTTCGATTGTAGATCATACCCCAAGTATTCTTTTAAAAAAATATTCAATGTACAGTTTTGACTTTCCTACCATTTTATTATATGTATAGATAAGTATATAGATAGATTACTAACGCTGGTTGACTTCAATATTGACAAATTGACAAACTGACCTTGAAAGAAAGCATTCTAATGAATTAATTGAATGCCTTAACAGAGTGCTTTTGCCCGCGGTTTCACCTTTGGAACTCCCTCACAGGGAGAAAGTTTTGAAGTAACTCGTATTAGATTTTAAGACCTTTTGTTTAGTTTTTATATTGAAAATGGTCAAGAAGGAAAAAAAAATTCTCATATGTTTAATTTGCATATTTACTAACAAAAGAAGATAAATTGAGATAAAAAAAATTAATCTCATGGCTTTGTACTTTATGTATTTCACAGTAGGTACTGAAATTTTGATTTGATGTCGACCTCAAATATTATAATTAAATATAATATTTGATTATATTCTGTTTTGGTAAAAATACTTAAGTCATTAATTTATTTACGGTTAATCAAACGAAAATAAATATTAATAATTAAAAAGTAGATCTTTTATAATAATTATTCATTATATTAAATTATTAATTATTAACGCTGTTAACAACGGATGTTGGTTAAGAAACAACCGACGATGACCATATCCAATAAAATAATTTTTAGTAAAATATACATCAATATAATATTACAATTTATTTAACTGAAATATTGTTTACTGACCGTACGCGCGAGAGTAAGTATATACGGCACTAGTGTGGGAGCGAGAGAATATGATAAGCGCCCCTTTTTTTTTAATTCCTTTCTTTAATGAACCATGTTATAATAATATTAACCGAACTTTTTTACAAACCCTAATTTAGTATCCTTTGATTTATTTTTTTAAATTATTTCAGAAAGAACTTCTGTTCTGTATTTTTTATGTAAATTACCTACATCAATAGTTGCTATCATTCTCATTCTCATAAATATATTTCTTCTATTCGGTACAATTAATGCATGTTAATTTTTCGAAAAACGGAAACAACAATTTTTTACCCACGACGGAACGGAGACGGTATATGCGTTTGGGGTGAGAGGGTGTTTGTGCAAACCAATGTTACCATTTATCTCCAGAACCACTGGTCCGATTTTAATGCGGTTTTCAGTAATCGCTTTGGATTTAATTGGTGCATGTTCTTAGATATGAACTTTATAAAAAGAGCAAGAAAATCCGTTGAGGGCTGCCATCAATATTTTAAATTTCAATATAAAACTACAAAACGAATTTATTCAATGGCAGCTCCAGACGGATTTTCATGTTCTTCTTATAAAGTTCATAGGGAGTTGAATACCTATGTTATTGCGACATCTACATCTTCGAGAACCGAATAGGTAAGCGTAGGGAAGTGCTATGAAAACGAATACTATGTTGTTCATAATATGGCCGACTCTGTGTGAGATCAAGTGAACTTTTCAAAAAGCTTTTCACGTTAATTATCTCTCGTCACATAAATCATTTCAGTCGGGGGATTTTAAATTATTTTATTTTTTTTCAATTACTATTTAAAGGTACGCGACCTTTAAATAGTATGTGGGTTTTTCAAAATTTTTATTTTGTTTTTTTTTTTTATATCTATATACCTACGCTCCTAAGCTGCGATAGTTAATTTAATAATTTACTCTTACTGTAACACTATCTATGTAGCACCAAAGTAAGTTCAATGAGCTTGTTTTATGGAGACCACACATCGGGAATATGGGAAAAAGAAAAATATTCAGCATATTTTACAGAAATTAACAATATCGAGAGGCCTTATTAACAAAAACAAATGTTCTAATTATCATTGCTTTCTTTATTATTTAAAAATGGTACTGCTCTTTCTTCATTTTTCATACAGTCTTTACAGAAGTAACAAATCCCCTGGAAATCGTTGTTTCGTTGAATATAATTGAAAAGGTAAAATTAATAATATGTTGTATGGAGCCAATCATACTTGCAATGGTAAATAGAACTTACAATGTATCGAACCAGTTGCAGAACTGACTTGATTGTTTATCCTAATAAACGAATTTATAGGGCCGTTAGATTGTTTAATTTTTAAAATCTCTTCCTCACTAAGGCCCTTTTGCACGAAACACAGTGTTAAAATGATAAATTTGACGTCTAATAACACAGGCTAAATGCTTTTTTTTTTAACTCAAGAAACGTTTTGCACCAACCGAATATAGCTCTGGGCTATCTAACCCTCTCATTATTGTTTTTGATGCTGGAAACATTTTAGTGATTTTGACAAATGATATAACCGGGCCAAATAAAAATGAGCGAATGATGAATGAAACGTGTATGTTTATGACTTTCCGATACGTTACGGGATGTACACAACTATCTCATGTCTATTTTTGACATCTTATATCAATTGAAATACAATTGAGGCGTATAATTGAAGAGCAAACGAATCAAAATTATGAGGCAGCTTCATTCGATGCGATTTAAGTTAACATATTGTAGTATGCGGTGCTACACATCAGCCTTGCACGGTTATTTAAAGAGGTAGGCAACATTTTTTTGTTTACGAATAACTATCCCTACTCTCTCAATCAGCAAATCGGCCACATTTCGTAGTTACTAGACTCATTTGTTTAAGGGCATGAAAATAAAAAGAAGTAACAGGGAGATCCCTAACAGATAAATATTAACTTTTGTAGGGCTGAGAAGAAAAATAATTAAACTTTGTTTAGATATCTTTAAGGGCGGGTTTATATAAATCGCATCGAATGATGCTGTCGCATAATTTTGGTCGAACTTCACTAGTTCAGTTCGTTTGATCTTCAATTATGCTTCCAGCTTCATTCTTAGCGATTTAAGTTAACATATTGTAGGATGTTTAAAGACGATGTCAAAAGTTAATATTTTTTTGCAAGTAGGTAAAAATTATATAATTAAATTAAATAATATTAAATTTAATTTGTATTACACACTTTATTCAATCAACTTATAATTTTACAATAATTTATGATTTTCGTTATTAAATCAATTATTAAATTAAATTTGACAAAATAGATCAAGCAAACATATCGTGTCCCTCGTTTCTCGCAATTATTTGGTTACTAGCTGCTGCCCGCGACGTCGTCTGCGTGAACGCTATGCAGCACCAAACGCACCTACGATTATAACACTGCTAGCGTGATAATATGTAGCCTATATGTTGACCCGACTTCTTAACTATCTTCATGCCAAATTTGAAGTAAATCCATTCAGTACTTTTTGAGTTTATCCCGGAAAGACAAACAGACAAACAGACAAACAGACAAAAATTCTAAAAACTATATTTTTTGTTTCTGTTTCGATTGTAGATCATACCCCAAGTATTCTTTTAAAAAAATATTCAATGTACAGTTTTGACTTTCCTACCATTTTATTATATGTATAGATTGTAATATTTTGCGAATGTAAGTGATGAATCCGACCAACCAGCAGTTTTACGAATTACATCCACACTTATACCTAGTCTGCAAGCCGCCGAGGTGCTAGCGTGTCGGGTACTACGCGAAGTAAATAAAGTTGTGTCAATTCCACTATGAGTTAATAATAATAAATTATAATTATAATTTATTTATTTTTAAACAATCTTTTATCCAATGTCCCATTCTTTGACTTGATAATGCTTTGTAAGGTTTTCTATAACTAATAAACAGAAATTTTACATCAGGTTTACGTAAATCTTTAGTACGTTTTAAATAAAAAAAAACATATAATAAAACAGTAAAAAAAACGTGTCTGTACCTTAATATTTTTACAAAAAAAATTACCTAGGGTTATAAAGAAATGAAAAAAGAGTACGAATCTGAAAATAAAAATTGTCTGTTTGTTTGTTTGTAATTTGTCTGTTTGCACACGCTTATTTCTGGAACCGCTGGACGGATTTGAATAAAACTTTTTTTGATGTATAGCTGTGAACCCGGGGATCATATAGGGTGTATTTTATTTTGGTTACTGGAACACCTAATGCAAAACCCTAAAGGGATCATCAAAACCGTTTGAAATAAAGATATGATGCCTTAACAAAAGTTGTCCAGGATAATGAGCAGATTCTGCAGACAAAAAAAAATCTAGGATCTAAAAAAATTGTAATAGACTATTAAAAGTTATGCCTAAAACTTACTAGAATATGGTGGAGATGTTCAGCATACAGATCAGAAGTACTCATAGCTCAGTTGCGCGTAGACCGACCATGAGTCTAAGGTCGTGGGTTCGATCCCGCTCGCGTAATTTTTTTATTATATTTTTTTTTTATTTTGTATCAATCTTTACCATACGTCTACCTTTACATACATATGTATATTAAAACAGTAAACAATAACGTGTGAAAATGAAATATTTTTACAAAAAAAAATGTGATGTTATTAAGAAATTTAAAAAAAAGTAAGAATTTTAAAGAAAAAAATGTCTTTTTGTGTCTTTCTGTTTGTTGTTCTATTCTTTTGACATCTGTGGCTGATATATAAAAATCGAGATTTTGGAAAATTAGTGATTAATAATTAATTTGTTGAAGTCAACATAGTGATTTAGTGTTTCTTCTCACCGATAGATGGCGATATTCCTCATTAAAACTCGATATGGTTTCGTTATGGTGAAAGTATTTGATACCTCATTGAGTTGTTGAAACAGAAAGCAATCGAATAAATTTATTAGTATTAATCCTAACGATATATGGCAAGGCAAATGCCAATGGCACTATCCCTTATTCCATCTTTACATACGAACGTACTGTAGTGTTACCTAAAGTAATAGCCTAAGTCACCTACTATTTAAAAGAAAAGGTTAAGAGAAAATAAAAAAATAAAGTTAAAGTTTATACTTATCATTAAGAAGTTCTAGTGACTGAATATCGTTCAAATAGACTAAGAAAAGAGTGGGGGCGAGAATGCTGCCTTGCGGCAAGCCGTAGTAAGTTTCATTGTCTGCGCTTGTCATTTCATTGATCTTAGTACGATGTTTACGATTCGTGAGGTATGATTTAAACCAATCGGGGGCTATGCCCCGGATTCCAGTGTGTTCGAGTTTGCGTAATAAGATTGCTGTAGACACCGTGTTGAAAGCCTTTGCTAGGACAAGGAATACCCCCAAGCATCGGTTTCCACTGTCAAGTTGATTAGAGACTTCAGTTGTGATGGCACTAACTGCATCCAAAGTGGATTTATTATGTCGAAATCCAAACTGCCGCTTATACAGCATTTTATGAGTTTTAAGGTACTTGGTGAGACGCAAATTCACGAGTTTCTCAAGAAGTTTCGATACAGAAGGTAGTAGCGATATGGGCCGGTAGTTGGAGGGATCAGACTTAGACCCATTCTTGTGTATTGGGATGATGGCCGCCGTTTTCCATATATCTGGAAATTCTCCAATAGAAAAACTCAGATTGAAGATGTGTGCTAGAGGAGTAAGGATGAAATCTTTTAGTTTTTTTTAGTGAGCGATTATTATTTCCATCTAACCCCAGAGCACTTGAATTCTTTAGGTGAGTAATAAGAGCTGCGATTTCTTTTTCGTCAGTTGGTGCCATAAAGAAACTTACATTCGAACAATTGCGCAGATTTAATTTAGAAGTTAATGATGTTTTGGTCTCATTAAGTTGCTCCAGAATCCTTTTAGCAAGACAGAAACCCACGGACGAAAAGTATTTGTTACACTCGTCGATCGATTCTTGTTTGCTTGAACGTGAAAGTAAAAGTTCTTCGTTTTTGTTCTTAGTTTGGGTAATATGGCAGATATCTTTTATTGTATTCCACAAATTTTTGGGTTGTTTTTGTACTCCTCAATTAGAATCCTTTGATATTCTTTTTTTAAGTTGTGCAAAAGATTTGAGAGGAAATTCCTGTAACGTTTATAAATAGTAAGGCTAATAGGATCTGTTGGAGTTTTTTTTGCTTTTGCGTGAAGCGCGTCCGGATGTCTCATACATTTGATAAGGCCGGGTGTGATCCAGGGTTGCAAATTAAATTTGGAACGGCTTATAATTATATCTCTTTTATTTTTCTCATAAATAGCCTCAATAGTATCTGAAAATATTTTGGCAGATTCCGAAACGGTGGTTACAGTGAGGACCGGGGTCCAGTCTGTTCTTTGAAGATCTGCAAGAACACAATCTTCGTTTATTTTATAAGCCTTTCTCGACGGCTTTGACGTTTTCCGGGATTCACTGTTTAGACCCGCTATAACAATGTCGTGGTCTGTGGATGAATTTTTGCAAACGAGGCTAACATGGTTACAAAAAGGTTTGATGAACACGTGATCGAGACAACTGTCCTTGGGCTTATCAATCAATTGAAGAAGACCATGGGTGGCCAACAAACTCAAGTATTTCTCTTTTTCTGGAGAATCTTTGATGTTGATGTCACCAGCAAGGATTAATGATTTATTAGTTTTTAAATCTTCCAAAACTGTATCAAGATCTTCCAGGAAGATATTGATGTCTCTAAAGAAGGGGGACCGATATATGCCTATTAATTAAAGTTTATCAGGAATATCTACAACTAAACAGTTTCCACCATGGAGTACTCGTTCGATTGAATGAGCACACCAGCCAGATTTAACGTAAATAACAACACCACTTGCCTTGCTAATAATTCTTGTCGATATGAAGGTAGTATAGCCATCGATTACGGGGATTATTGTATTGTCATTAAGCCAGCACTCGGTGAGAACTATAATATCGAACACTGTTTTTGTTCGCTTAAGGGTGACAGTAAATTGATCGAAGTTACAATCAATACTTCTTATGTTATAAGTTAGTATTTTCAAGTTATACTTATCACGGATATAGCTCACACTTTGCTCAACTGTATTTAAAATCGTGCAGTTTACTAAGAAAGTTCTATCTAAATCTTCTTGTACTTGTATGTTATCCATAATCAAAAATAAGACGGAGCGCATTTAAATGATTACTAAGACAGCAACTTTTAGAGCCATGAAAAAAATTATGAGCAAAATGTGAAATAGGATAAAATATAAATGTTGCCGTCATTTGTCCAGCAAAAGCGAAATCCATTTTTGTGACAGCGGGTTCTAGCTTCTCGAAATAACATCCGATTTTTCCTAGTCAGTCGTTCATTAATGTAAATATTGTTGCTGGGGCCAAGAACAATTTGGTTTTCTTGTTTTTATTTCTTTCAAGAAAAGGTCCCGCATACGATGGCGAAGAAATCGGACTACTATGGGTCGTTACTGCAGAGGTTTCGCAGGATCGGATGGTCGACGTGAAGCTCCGGCACGATAAACGTCGTCTATATCTTCTTCTTTTAGATCAATCCCAGCTTTTTTGGCTGTTAAGGAAGCGATGTGAAATAGATTTTCATTGACGGTTTCTTTTATACCAATAATCTCAACTTCGTTGCGGATATAAGTTTGAGCCTGTTTATCTGCATCGATTTCCAACTGCGCTACTTATGCTTTAAGATTCAATATCTCTTTATCTTTTTCTGTTAAATTGTGTTTCAGAGTTTTAATTCGGGTAAGGGCTTCGGTCACTGATGAAAATTTGGTATTTAAGTCTTCCCTCAAAGCTCTGATTTCCTCTAAAAGTTTGGAATTATTAATAAATTCAGCCTCCGGTGCTGATTTGTTGCAGCCTTTCCTGCAGTTTGTGTTGATGTTGCTAAGTATAGGAGTAAAAGTTTGATCAAGATTGTTATTACCTCGAATTGGAGTATTGGCATTATTCGTCTTTGGTAGTGCAGATTTGCATTTTGGGCACTTCCATGTGTCTTTATAGGAGTCTGGGTAATTTGCATAGTCTATTTTTCAATGTTGACACAGATCAGATTGAATGTTTGATTACAATCGCAGCATTCCATATATTCGAGGGTCTTAATTTCCCCGTTGCAACCGCTGCACTTCGATGACATTTTATTAGGCGGCGTACCTTAGTGCGATACAATGATCACAAATTGAGAGTAGCGGAGCTACTTATATATTATCGCTTACAGTGGACAGCGAGCCTTGGTGCGATACGAATACAACGCACAAAACAAGTGAATACGGTTTGAGTCGTTTCGTTTGCACAAAAAGGTGCTCTATTTCACTGTACACTAGGTTGAATTTCTATTAACTGAGTCAAGGGTAAAACTTAATAAGTTTGTGACACGACTGACCGCCACGACGCCAACGACGCGAATGAGTCCCCGTGAACCATCAGGATGTGCTCCTGCCTTGTGAGTATTCCTCCTCCACATTATTCCAGTTTAGGAGTTATTTCTTCTGTCCCTATTTTGAAGTTACTAGGTTAAGATAACCTCTGCTTTGGTAATCTCGAGATACAAACATTCTATACATGCAAACGTGGAACATTTCGGTCTTAAGCGGCAACATATGGTATAATTAACGAATGCAGAGCATTAAAAAGTCCGACTCCATATCAAAACTTTGGCTGAATTATAATGTCGTCAAGGTAAGCATTCTCCGAATTCATTCAAATTTTTCAAAACTTTGAAATTTTCCATGAAGTCCTCAATTGATTTCGATGATATTTATATGGGACAACTATGATGTATTTTCTATAAGATGAAACAAGAATTTCCAAAATCGATTCAAAGTTGTCCGAAATATCGTGTAACAAATTTGAAATCATAATTGTTGCTTATTTTTTATTGTGAGTTTGTACTTTTATCTATTTTACCTACCTATTGTCTGATGTCTATGAAAACATGACACAGCATTTCGTAAGAGATAAATCCTCTATCTCTAGGCGAGTTTAGTGATCAGCGCTTATTTATTAAATCTAACAAATATATTCGGTGATTTCTTGATTATCATTAGAACACTGATTGTATTCAAAATTACCATAAATCAAAAAATCTTAAAAATATTTTTAATGCAAAAAAACAATCTTAATGTACCATGTTTTCGATTTTCAAAAAGACACCCGTTGATTTTGCATTTCTTGGTAACAAAATAACACGACCGCTACTTTTGAATTTTCATTTTGATCGCACGAAATAAAATCTAAACCACCATATTGTGAGCTGCGTGTTGACATCCGAACTAAAACCACGTCTCTTTTATTAAAAAGTGCCAGATCACAAAAATTATCTGTGTTTCTTAAAAATTATATACAGAAAACAACCATATCTCCAAATAAGTCAATTTTTAATAGAAGATTCAAGTAAGTATGACATTAAATTTTAATTCAAAAGTACCATATTTCAAAACGGGTTGTTTTTCAAAGAAAGTGTATCCGTATTAACATTATTTATTTTGATAAATATAAACTTAATAATGTTTTTAAGTTTTTTGCATTTAAAATGCTCAATTATTCTTAAATAAATGAAAAATGTGATAAATAAAAAGTTTTTATTTATCACATTTTTCATTTATTAAATATAAACTTATACAAAAATATGTTTGTTATGCATTTAAGAAATCAAATATGAAGTATTGTATTTAAAAACTAAAGATCATATTTTTAGTATGAAAAGTATTTTTTTTTGTCATATTTCAAATAAAAAGGACCATATTACGGAATATGCCCATTTAGATTTTATATTTTCTATCGAGTTGTATAAATTATTTATATTAATGATTTAAAAACACATATTTAAAGATTTTTCAAAGCTTTGTAATTATTTTTGTTACAAAATCGTAGAATCTTCTATACTTATACTTATAATAAATCTGTAGAGAGGTCAATTCTGTACATGAAATATATTTTCAAAATAACTATCAGGGGGTGATTAGTGATCGATACTGATGCCAAAAATGCAATCAGTAAAATTTTTGTCTGTCTGTCTGTCTGTCTGTATGTTCCTTATAGAAACAAAAACTACTCGACGGATTTTAACGAAACTTGGTAAAATTATTCTTCATACTCCTGGGCAGGTTATAGTATACTTATTAACACGCTACAATCAATAACAGCAGAGCAGTGAAGGGAAATGTTAGAAAAACGGGAGAAGTTACTTCATTTTTTAAGCTTCCGTCGCGTGTGCAGCCTTTATAGTTAAAGCTACATAGAAATCATGTATGACAGAAATATTTTTCATAAAATTATATAAAAAATATCCCACAACAGTATATGTCTATATTTTATGGTTGACTCACAATAACACGTGTAAATCCCGATAGCTTAGCAGTTTGGAGTTTTCTGATTATATTTGTTTACTCTTACGTTTATAATACTCTCACTCATCCCTAATTAAAAAAAAAAACATTATTACCTATTCAATAAAAAAAGAATCATAGAAATCGGTATAGAAACACCAAACTTATACATGAAATACGCTAATAACCCATCGCGCGTGAATACTGAATGATATAGGGATTATTTTCGCGTAACGGTTGCCGCGCTCGACGAATATAAAAAGGCGGGAGGCGAGCGCAAGCTTTTGCGCGACTTAATATAGGTAGGTACAGAAAGAACAAGCGTTACATTACCTGTCAAATTTCCCCAACCAATTTTAACTTATTATCGAGGGCATAGAGTTCAAATTCAAGTAAAAAATTTTGACAGATTTGTAACGCTTGCTGTACTGCCTTCTGTACATACAGAGATAAAATGGAAATCAAGGTTTTGTTTATTTCATGATCGTTTCTGCCTCTTGGAAGTCAGAAACTGTAGATTTCTTCGGAATAAAAAGTAACGTATGTGTTAACTACTATACCAAATTACATTAATATTGGCTTAGACGTTTGGCAGTGAAAAGCAGCCATACATAACTATAGGTAGTATTGTATGTACACTGATAATGGCTGGATGGATGGATTTTTGCTATTCTTTCACGCAAAAACTACTTAGCTTTACCTAGAATAACAATAAGCTAAATATAATTATTAATGAAGATACTGCATGAATTAAGTAAAATTGAAGGCATTAAATAAAACACTTTTTAACCGGATTAATGGCGTATAATTTATATTTTACATTTTAACTCGACGTTTCGGTGTCTTTGCAGACCCCGTGGTCACGAGCGACTGTTAAAATTTAAAATATAAATATACGCGATAAATCTGGTTAAAAAGTGTTTTATTTAATAGTCATACATAATAGTTATCGCGAAAACTTTTGACAATATTAAAATTTAAGGCACTTTGGCACCCGATTTGTTTATAACGCTATGTGCCTTTGTAATGTACTTAATAGATAGTTACCTACCTATGTTTGTGGTTAGGAGTTATACATATTATATGGGCGAAGATTCTTCATTTTTATTTTTGTTATTAATAGTATATTATGTAACAAGTGAGCGAAGTTGCTAATTACAGTCGAGGCTGTGATTGTGACTTAATAATGAGCCGAGACTGTAATTGGCAACGCTCACGAGTTACATACGACGTTTTTCAACACACTTGTGAGTAAAAGACAGACATACGTGGTCATAAAATAACAAACACATTTGATAACAAAGCTGTGAATTGTGATTGAAAAATGGCGCCGAACCTCGCGCATGCGCGTAGGTTTTTTTTTCCGCCAAATGTGTCAATGTCTATAGCATATACAGCCTATTTTAAGTGAAAATGTTTAATTTGGAGTGGTAAATGCAAATATTTTAATATTTTATAACAAATTATTGTAAATTGTGAATAATTTGTTTGATATACAAATTTGTTTTACTAATATAAGGCGCAAACATTTAAAAATGTATATGGATTTGAAGTGGTATAAAACCTCTTTGTTGTTTCTGAAAATATTTAATGTATAACCCGGACCAATAAAATATGCTCTGTTTGCTCGCATGTAATTTGCACAAAGGTATAATTCAACTTTGTAGGATTCATTATATTATGCACTAGGGTATAATATATTATGCACGCGTGACTTATAGCCCAGTTTATAGTTCTAAATTCAATAGAATAACGCTCACTTTACGAGCAAGTGTGTTGAAAAGATAGTTAGGATAGTTAGGACTTGGAGGAGAAAATAACCTACTCGAAATACTAATTCAATACAGACGAAGTCGCGGGCATCATCTATGTAATATACCTACCTACCTATACTTTTTCACAAAACCTAGGTGAAACTGCGGATCACTGCTTTGTTGTAACAGTTTTTGAAGTAATTCTGTCTGTTTATCTATCAGTAACGCTTTCACAGCTAAACTACTGAGTAGATTTTGACGAAATTTAGAATAAGGTAAGTTTTAACTTCAAGGAGGATATAATAATAGTATTTATCCAACTCTAATACACAGTATCCACGCGGACGAAATCGCGGGTCACAGCTAGTTTATAATATTAATTCATTTATTTCAGGTTGCATAGACCCATAAAAATAATTTAAAAATTAACAAAATCATGAATCGGATACAATAAATTAACTAACAATAACTAAATTACATTAAATAAGAAATTAAATTGAAACAAAAATAATAATAATATTTAAAATAAAGTGCAATTCATTCATTAAAATTTAAAATATGGAAATTTATATTACATTATTTTTTTATTTTTTTTTATTACTACTACGTTTCTTTAAATTGATAAGTATATCTACAGAAGTAAGAATACCGGGTGGCTCATTTAGATAGGACTAATCATTATTATTTTAATGCTTTCCTATTTTTTATTGAAGTTTCTTGACTTTAAGATTAGACAATGAGATTTATGAAATAAAATGTACAGACTCCTGTACGTTTGTCGTCAATAGGTATGTCTTTGCTTGAACTTACAACGCGAGTATATCTGTAGGTAATTTGTTTGTGTTTAAATCATGTTACTATAAATAAAATGTCTTTATGCCAGTATTCCAATAGTATTTAATAATTATTGATCTCTTCTGGTAAGTCATTTTTGTAGAATACTGAAACTTGCATTTGTCTAAAGTAATTCAGTCAGAGAGTCATTTGAAAGAAATTCAATTCCTGCCAGTCAGCACAGTCTGAGTAGGTATACTATCTTTAGTCGAAGATAATTATTTCTAAAATAAACCAAACGTAGTTGTTCCAGAAAGTGATTATGATAGCAACACCTCTGAGTCTTCAAGTCCTCCGAGTCTTCAAGTTCGTCCAAGTCTTCAATTCCTCCAGCCCTAGTGCAGATTATTCTGCAGTCGAGAGTGTCAAGGATCCTCATTTACAAATTAGTAAAGATTGGAGTGATTCAGATTCTGCCAGTGATTCAGATAAAGACTGTTTAAACAATGTTAGACTGCCAGACTCCTGAACCTGGACCCTCTAGTTCGTACAAAGAAATACCAAGTGTTGGAACTGAATCTCCTTGTGTTGAAAATGTTGCAAGAAAAGGTCACAAACTGAAGCTTATCCACAGTTTTGGGAGAAAAATGTATCGAAAAAGTGGCAAAGCTTATATGTCTATGTCAAAAACGAAAAAAATAGACAAGAGAAGAAAATGGGTTCGGTTTGTTCAGAAAAATGCAAATTTTAGCGTTCTTTAAAAATCACTGACCAGGAAAATCCAAATAATTTTAAGGTTTATTGGAATACTAGTGATTTTAAAGCACACAGATACTTTATTTTTAATAATATAACTGAAATTAGAACCAAAGTACAGAATAGTCGCGTCGGAAATTCATGCATAAACCAAAATAATGAATACTAGGTATTTACCTATAGACGGCAAACGGTACCAGATTTTGTAAATTTAATTTCATGAATACTCTTTCCATTTCAGTTAGCAGAACTTTCAAGCATTAATATCATCGCCCATTTCTGTACCGGATCATTACATCGCTCTTATCAAAACAGCAAAAGTTAAAGGATCACCTTATACAGTGTGGAAAAAAAATAGTGGCCCTGGAGGGAAACTGCCTTAAATCCTATAGTTAGCTTATTTTACTTTAAGAAAACATTCCTTTATGTTTAAAAAGAAACAAAACTGCATTCAAAAATTTTCTTAAATTTGCTTGTAACACCCGGGACTCGAACCAGTAAAAATTAAAAAAAATAAAGATTCGTTATTTTACTATACTAATCGATAGGATAATTGTTCAGGATAAAATTTATCTAACAAACATTTGGTCTTACACTCGTCTGTCGTACAAGATATCCATGAAAAATAACTACACAAGTTTACATACATTACCTAGTACGGTTCACTTTCAACAAGTAAAAGACACGTTATAATTCTCTTATCTCTCTAACATTCAAAGAATGAAGTCATTCATGTGCCTATCTCTTGAGTAGCTTCTCTACTAGAAGTTTTCGGGTAACACTCAAAATATTTCAAAATATTGAAATCAAAATCGGAAAAGTCTGGATTTTGTTGCGTCCTATCGATTAGTATAGTAAAATAACGAATCTTTATTTTTTTTAATTTTTACTAGTTCGAGTCCCGGGTGTTACAAGCAAATTTAAGAAAATCTTTGAATGCAGTTTTGTTTCTTTTTAAAAATAAAGGAATGTTTCCTTAATGTATAGGATTTAAGGTAGTTTCCCTCCAGGGCCACTATTTTTTTTCCACACTGTATAGTTAAAGAACTAACCCATGATAGTTTTGTGTATTTAAAGCCATTGGCTTCCGGTCGCTATGGCTATAATGAAGATAGATATAAGGTTAAATGGTAGGATATAAAAATATTAAAAGTAGATAAAAACTTAAAAATAAGTTCTTTTATAAAAATTCATAATATGAAGACAAAGAATTCCACGTTAACTATGGGTAGGCATGAAAAAATGAATCGATCTTAACTGTTATAAAACCAATGAAATTGTATACTCCAAAATTTAATGTAACACAAGCAAAGAAACAGGGCATTTTAAATTTAATAAATAAAAATATTATTCTAAAATACTATGAATCCATCTTTGTAAATCTTTAAGGCTGATTTAGTTAAATTCAGAGACACGGAGTGAGTGAGCTGTCAGTACTCACATAGGTTAAGAAAACTTTAAGTGCTTATCTACTTATAGTTATAAAAAAATTATATGTATTTACAATAAATGATTAGGCTTTTGTGTTCTCATTAGCATTCCTGATTGCATTTAACACAAATATAAAAGTTTTAAAATTACTTATTTTGATTTAAAGTTATATTTTGCCTATTTCTTCAAAGAATTCGATATGTTTATAATATCATAAATTCTTTGTACGGTGATAACTAAAATATGTTTTAAAGAAGGCAAATTATTATTATGCATAAGTTTGGCTTTTCATTGTGTAATCCCATTTTGTTTTTTAGCCTTAGATTATACTTCGACATTACATCCTCAAGACTTATGAATACTATGTAGTTTCACTTCTTTATCCACTAGGCATCGCATGAATTTAGAGCTGTAAAAAAAAAAATAACTCCTACCTGGCAACCCAGCCCCACCCCGGACGACACGCTTCACCATATGTCATTCATT
Organism: Stenoptilia bipunctidactyla; assembly: GCA_944452665.1. Taxonomy (NCBI): domain Eukaryota; kingdom Metazoa; phylum Arthropoda; class Insecta; order Lepidoptera; family Pterophoridae; genus Stenoptilia; species Stenoptilia bipunctidactyla. The sequence continues at coordinate 50,127,413 of OX101721.1, read as the reverse complement.
TCTTGTGCGCGGGCATCGCAACATACTTTTAAAAGTCTTTTAAATTTGTCTAATTTCGACATTACAAATTCATTTTGTGGTAATATGGGTAAAAGGAAACGGAGTAATTCTCATATTCGGCGAAAAATAAGACGCCTTGAAAAGAAATTAAGAGATTCGACGTCATCGAGCTCGGACCAAGAAGGTTAGTGATTTCAAGTTATTCCATGTACCTATTTGTGCTTTCAAATATCCATCACATATTTTATAGTATTCTAACACGAGTTAAGTTTGAGGCATTCCTAAGTTTTACCAAATTAATAATAAAGCATAAACCTCGTCGACTAATTTTAAAAATACCCTACATTTTTGATTTTTTTTTTCTTACGTGTTAGTTTTATCTCTTATCAATCTTATCGATTTTGTCGATTCTTTTCGATTTTGTCGAAACCGTGTGATATAAATATGCCTAAGTGATATAAATGTATTTAAAACCGTGAGACGTAACAGGAGTACGTACAAAAGGTATTTCATTTATTCGAAAGCAAGAATAAATGGTTATTTGACACTTTTATGTACTTTGATTTGGGACAAAAACCTAATAAATAAAGTGGTTATCTAGTAAAGGCCTAGAGACGTAACATGAGTACGTACAAACGGCACTTATACTTAAACATCTAGTAAAAGCCTAGAGACGTAACAGGAGTACGTACAAACGGCACTTATACTAAAACATCTAGTAAAAGCCTAGAGACGTAACAGGAGTACGTACAGACGGCATTTTTACTAAAACATCTAGTAAAAGCCTAGAGACGTACAGGAGTACGTACAAATGGCATTTATACTGGAACATATATAGTTCGGAGACACGTGAATACGTAGCAATTACGATATCATTAGATATTTATTAATTAAAATAGTCTCGAGACGTAACAGGTGTACGTACTATGACTTTAATGGCGCCAATTTTTTATTAAAGGTTACTTATGATGAGGTTCCTAAAAACTTATGAGAAAGTAAATATTTTTAGAGTTTAACTAGTGAATATACTTAATAACTCTAGCGGTTGTATGCTATATAGGCTTTGTTTTGGGAATACAAACTACATAGTCTGGAGACGTAACATGAGTACGTACAAAGACTAATTATAAATTATATATATTTCAGAGTACGATATGAACTACAGAAAATCATATACACCGGAACCTGATATATTATCATCTCTGTCTGAATCGAATGATGAAAATCAAATCAGATCACAGATAGTATCTGTATCAAATACAGTGGCCCCTGACATCCAAAATCAGCCTTCGCAGGAGGCATGCGTGGCCATTGACTCTGACCTTATGACCCAAGTACAAACCATAAACGAGCATGAAACCTTGCCACCTGAAATACTCGAAGCCTTGGGAGACCCAGGCGAAAGAGACGAGGCCCCAGGTCCGGCTGTAAATGAAGAGCTAGCTAAACGTTGGGGTATAGTATTGGTCGAAGGGCTTACAAAGGACGTTAAAGAAGCTCTGCTTAAAAGCACACTGATCCCGGAAAATTTTCCACTAGTTAAAGCCCCTAAATTAAATCTAGAATTGGCCTCCGTCCTTAGTGACATCTCTAAAATTAGAGACAATCATTTGGAAAATACCCAAAACCATCTGGGCCGGGGCATAGCAAGCTTGTCTTATTTAGCCACGATACTCATTAAAGAAGAAAATATTAATAAAATAGAAATCCTAAAGAAGATTTCAGACATAAGTCAGATATTGATGGATTTACATTATGAAAACACCAAACATAGAAGAAAGCTGTTAGCTAGTTCCCTGGACAAAAAATTCAGAGGCGCAATTTCAGAAACTAAAAGAGATTCATATATTTTTGGTACCGACCTAAGTGAGAAAATAAAAGCCACTAAAGTTGCAGAAAAGTCTGGCATGCAAATTAGGCGCAATGCTGACATGCCCTCTACATCCAGATCGGGAAACTGGAGAGCCCCCCCCAGGAATCATCAAACCAGGGCGTACAAACGGGGTGGGCAGAAGCAGAGGAACGCCACCAATTCAGGATATCCTGCACAACGAGGCAGGCGACCCCCAATGGTGAATCGAGCTCAGCCGCAAACAACAAAAATGGATCCGAGGAATCGTCGCAACTTTTAAAGGTAATCCCACATGCTGGCAGATTACGTTACTATTTACACAACTGGCAATCTATAACTAACGATCCCTATGTTTTAAACTGTGTTAAAGGCTATAAAATTCCCTTTGCTTCTAAGCCCGTCCAACCTTTTGAACCAAATGAACCATTGTATAGTGAGACTGAGCTAAATTATTTAAAGTCGTCAATATCAGACTTGTTAAAATCTAAGGCCATAATAAAATGCAACGATGTCCCTGGACAGTTTATTTCAAAAGTTTTCTTAACTCCCAAGAGTGATGGTAGTCTTAGGTTGATTCTTAATTAAAAATCACTTAACAAATTTATAAATTCAGAACATTTTAAAATGGAGGACGTTCGTACTGCGGTTAAGCTAATGACTAAAGGATGTTACATGTCTACCATCGATCTACAGGAAGCATACTTTTTAGTTTCCATTCATAGCTCGAGTAAAAAATATTTAAGATTTAAATTTTTACATTGTACGTATGAATTTCAGTGTTTACCGTTTGGCCTATCATTAGCACCATTTGTTTTCACTAAACTTTTAAAACCAGTCGTCTCTTACCTCAGAAGTAACGGTATATTTCTTGTCATATATTTAGATGACATTTTGTGCTTACATAAATCTCCCATAGGATGCCATGACAACACGGTAATTACAATTAATTTATTGAAAAAATTAGGGTTTGTTATCAATACAAATAAAAGTAAACTAATTCCACGTCAGTGTCAAACCTTTTTAGGATTCGAATTAGATTCATGTAGCATGTCCTTAAAATTACCTTACAAAAAACGTCTAAGAATCTTAGAACAGGTAAATAAAATGACCAAAAAGCGTTCGCTTACTATAAGAGATTTTGCAAAGTTTCTAGGACTGCTTTGTTCAGCCTGCCCAGCGGTTTCGTATGGCTGGCTGTATACAAAGCAGTTAGAGAGAGAAAAATTTCTTGCTTTACAACATTCTCAAGGTGATTACGATAGTTTAATGTCATTACCTGTATCCATACAACCCGATCTATTATGGTGGAAAAATAATATTTTAACCACTGAAAACGCTTTCGTCACACAAAAGTACGCTTTAGAAATTTTTTCAGACGCCTCCCTAAATGGATGGGGTATCTATTGCAACGGCGAACGTGCTAACGGTGTTTGGAACAACGTAGAATCTATGGAACATATTAACGTGCTTGAACTAAAAGCAGCTTTTATAGGTCTGCAGTGCTTCGCCAAAAATACATACAATGAAGAAATTCTATTGCGTATAGACAACACCACTGCTATTGCTTATATAAATAAATTCGGTAGCGTTCAACACCCTCATCTTAATAAAATAGCTAAAGAAATTTGGCAGTGGTGTGAAAAGAAAAAACTGCTTATTTTTGCTTCCTATATAAAATCGAAACATAATACAGAGGCTGATCGTGAATCGAGAACATTTAATATCGACACAGAATGGTGCCTATCTCAGTCTGCCTTTGATAGTATTAGCGCTACGTTTGGTCGGCCACATATTGATCTATTTGCAACCAGAATAAATGCTAAGTGTAGTAAATATGTGTCTTGGAATCGAGATCCATCTGCTTATAATATTGATGCTTTCACAATAAGTTGGACTGAAGGTCTTTTGTATGCATTCCCCCCCTTTTCGCTAATATTAAAGTGTTTGCGTAAAATTATACTTGACGAAGCCACAGTCATAATGGTTGTCCCTTTTTGGCCAAGCCAGCCTTGGTATCCCTTATTTGTCAACCTGTCTTTAAGAAAGCCTATTTACTTTAAACCGAGCCCTACATTACTTTTATCGCCTTTCAGAACGCCTCATCCCCTTTGGACGCGGCTTACCCTGGTTTCGTCGCTGTTATCAGGCAAACCTACCTAAAACGGTCAATTTCTACCGATATAATAAACGTTATGATTTCATCCCTATCAAACAATTCACTGAAACAATATAATACAGTGTATAAAAAATGGTGGCAATTTTGTAAAACCAATAACAAAGACATTCTAGAGGTAGACGTTAAATTTATACTTGAATTTCTTTTTTCTGAATATCAATCCGGTGCTACATATTCCACACTAAATACTTGCCGTTCTGCGCTTTCGTTAATCTTAGGAAAATCCATCAATCAAGACGATATATTACCTAGATTTATGAAGGGAGTTTATAGAACTAAACCTTGTTATTCACGTTATACAACAACATGGGATCCAAATATCGTACTTGACTATCTCTCCCAATTTTATCCCAATGAAAATTTACCTCTAGATGTTTTGACTGAAACTGAAACTGGTAGCTCTCTTCGCATTGTCAACTGCACAACGGGTGCAGACGCTATCTCTATTAAGAATCTCGAACACAAAAATAAGTAATGCCAGAATTGAGATTGTAGTTACTGACCTTATTAAAACGTCTATGCCAAATAGATTGCCACCTAAATTAATTATTCCATTTTTTCCTACTAGAGAGCAGATTTGTCCGGCAAAAGCACTTACCTCATACGTGAAAGCTACTTCGTCGTTTAGAAACCTTCCGAATACAGAAAAAAATATTCTTACTATTAAAAAGCCTATTCACAACGCTAGCTCGGCGACCATAAGTCGCTGGATAAAAAATATATTGACTGAAAGTGGTATCGATACTCAAATGTTCTCAGCGCATAGCACACGGCACGCAGCAACGTCTGCAGCGAATAGAAAGGGCGTACCAATCGATATTGTTAAGAAAACAGCCGGCTGGTCCGGGAATTCTCTTACATTCGCAAAATTTTATAATAGGCCATTACATGTTGATGAGGACAGTGATTTTGCTGAGGCAGTATTTTTGGATGGCTTATAATATATTTCCATCTAATTAAATTATTTGTTAATTATGGTAACCTCATTAATACAATTTGAATTGATTTGTTTGTTTAAATTGAAAATTGTTGTATCAACATACTTTTAGTACAAATTATAGTCTAAAATAAAACTAATTTGATTGAAAACAGAATTTCATTTAATATTCAATCAATATATCTATCTCGTTTTGATGAGCGCTAAACATCTACATAGTATTCATAAGTCTTGAGGATGTAATGTCGAAGTATAATTAATGGTTAAACAAACTTACCTTAAGTGACGTTTGACCATAATTATGCGAGACATTACATCACAAGTAACGTTGCTTAACCTGTGATATCGTTTGATACACACAGTAACCACGGCACCACGACGACTTCATTGTCCTCATCTTCTCAAAAATGTAGCCTGGAAAAGATCATCTTTTGGTGATACGGCCACATGTACTATGTTGTATAGTTATAAACTAACTCTGTAAATATAATAGGTACAATATAGAATAAATATAATATACAGGGTTAATTTAAATTAGCGCATCACCTCTTGCAGGCAGCCTCACCACATCAGTCCCAACAGCATTTGTTCTACGACTTTTTATAAATCTTGATAACACAAAAATAAAAACAAAAGAAATTGTTTGCTCCTTTGCAATTGTTGTTTTTCAATTGTTTATTTAATATATGAATAATATTTATAAAACAAATCGACTTCGTTATTTAAACCCGCACATCATTCTTCACCCAATTTTAAAATATATTAGATTATTTTTGAAAGTCCTTGTATTTGAAACAGATTTTTTCTAATTTCTACTTATATAACAATACTTTGAATGGCAAGATTCTAGACAAGGATACAAAACCGTAGCTAACCTTTCACTGATACCGTTTATTCTTTATGTGGTGATTCAAGATCTAAAGCTGATTCATTAAAAAAGACAGTGCTCCGTGTTGTTACTAGTATAATATCTTTAATCAAATAATTCGAATAATCAAAATAACTGACAGGGGAAATATTTTCAAACCTAAACAAAATAGTCGACAACTGCCTAATATGTTACATATTTAAGGCCGGCTTGCACCAAGCAGGATTCGCGTTGAAAACGCAAGGGTTATGAGATAACCCGAGTTAAACTGTTAAATATTTAACCCTTCAAGATGACAGGGTTGAATCGCTAACCCGGGCATTGTCAAAAAATTTAATTTGCTTTGAAGCAATCACGATATAGATTGTCCAGTTTATAGTTTGATTCGAAACTTTTGATGTTGAATTAATTATTAATTCCTGATGATAATCAAGAAATCACCGAACATATTTATTAGATTTTAATAAATAAGCGCTGATCACTTAACTCGCCTAGAGATAGAACAATTCATAGAGGATTTATCTCTTAAGAAATGCTGTGTAATGTTTTCATAAACCTTTAAAATAGATAAAACAAACTCACAATAAAAATTAAGCAACTATTATGATTTCTATACTATAACCAAGCTTATAAGTTTTCCTACATGATTTTTTTGTTACGTATCATAATCTAGTTCTCGTTTCGTTTTCAGTGAGGTTATCATCATCAGTCTGATGCTATTCATATTGTGGTTATACGCCACCAGAAAACACAACTGATATCTGCGAACCTATGTAGGCGTGCCGAGTAGACAGCATATTGCAACAAAATTTGTGATAATATGTCCAAAATGCGAGCTCCTTAAGACGAGCTGAAGCAACCATCGGCTTTTATCGAAGTTCGCAATTGATATAATAATGAAGCTTTGAATTATACACAAGCATGTATGAATTAAGACGCCGCGTAACAGTATATATGTCATTGAAAGATAAACATTCCACCGGGAATACAAGATAAAACCATAAAATTGTACCCGGAAACGATTGCCACATTTCAACCGACTTCCAAAAGGAGGAGGTTCTCAATTCGTCTGTACGTTTTTTTTTGTGTCTTTGTTACACGATATTTCGGACAACTATGAATCGATTTTGGAAATTCTTGTTTCATGTGATAGAGAATAGTTGAGAATTCATAGTTGGTCCCATATAAATTTATCGAAATCAATGGAGTGCTTCATGGAAAATTTCAAAGTTTTGAAAAATTTTAATGAATTCGGAGAATGCTTACCTTGACGATATTATAATTCAGCCAAAGGTTTGATATGAAGTCGGATTTTTTAATGCTCTGCATTCGTTAATTATACCATAGTTAAATTGTATTTCAGTGCTTTGGAGGGCAAGTTAAGCAGTCGGTCCCGGGTGCTGTATACTATTATACAGTATAAGTTAGGGTTTATATGAAGCCATTTAGGCGCCCTGAAAATTCTGTCATCCACCACGCAGCACTGGGCCAGCTTGGTGGATAATGACCTATATCTCCTCGTCACCCAGGGGAGAGACTCATGCCATGCAGTGGGATCATTACTGCCAATCATTGGTCGCAAAACGGTGGTGATCCTCCACCTGATAAATAAATAATATACTGTAACCCTTTAATTTTCGTTCCTACAATTTTTTTAACACTTGCACTAGGCTGTATGGAAATTATCCCTCTGCTTGCGTCGAGGTGTCTTAAAAGAGTTGAAAGCAACATGGCTGCTTTTTTCTTCTCGCTACCGGCAAGCGCATCCACATTTATTTTGTTTTTTTTTATCTTTAATAAATACGGATATTCCGAGATTTACATTCATTTTTTTTATAATTTAGTAGCTCATTTCCTTTCTTAAGGAAGTAAAGGTTACAATACGTATAAATACATACCTGAATTACTTGAATTTAAATTGAAATCTTTTGAAAACTACACCCAATATCTTTGTATTTATAGGGGCTTTTTTATTTTCCACAAAAAACAAAAGAGTAAACTTTTATACTAATTGTTAATTTCGGAGCATGTAAACAGGGTTTTTGTCATCGTCTCGGCGTCTCCCGCCAGGCTGTTTTTGTCATTTTCATATTTGTAAAATTATATTTTGCAAAATAAATAACATCAACAAGAACAAATGATGCAAATATTATGCTTCCAGCTTCATTCTTAGCGATTCAAGTTAACATATTGTAGTATGCGGTGCCACGCATCAGCTTTGCACGGTTATTTAGAGAGGTAGGCAACACTTTTTTTTACGAATAACTATCCCCACTCTCCTCAATCAGCAGATCGTCCACACTTCGTAGTTACTAGAGTCATTGTGCGTTTCCATGCTGAAGCACGGTCACTTCAACAGTTACTTACGTACAACTTAAAAAGTTTTTTATTAGTGCTCTCGACATGGGGAGAAAACGGAAAAGTGAGAATAAAGAAGAAAGAATACTACGGAAAATAAGGAAGCTACAGAAAAAGTTGGCGAGATCAGACGTAGACTCTTCGGATAAAGAAGTGATATGTAAGTAATTTGTTTTTGGCTACGAAAGCAAAAAGTAACTTTTATGCGAGCAACTTCACCGGGTTGTCTCGGTTAAAAAAAATATACGTAACTGCCGCACTAGGCTATTACTTTTTATTCATAAAAGATGCGAACTTACCGTACTGTGTATTTTCTTTCTAATAAAAGTTTTATTTGTTTATCGCAGATCCGATGAAAATTGCCGAGGATGACGTAATCGACACGGGCCACGCCCATGTCCAACCCGCTGCCGAAGAGCCGCCGCCATTTCCGGAAGCTATAACGTCACCCATACCCGGGCCGTCTAACTATATCCCGGAGGATGATATAATACAGGGTACTACATCACCAGTGCCTGGCCCTTCACATGATGTCCTGGATGAAGATATACTTCAAATTCTTGGTGAAGCACCTAAGCCCGATACGAAGTTTGGAAAGGGCATCCATAAAGATATCGCGGCGAGGTGGACGGAAATACTAAGTAACCCTTACTTGCCTAAAGAAATAAAAGACAAAATACAATTAAATAACCCTATCCCAGAAAACTTTGATCTTTTAGCTGCCCCTGTTTTAAACCCTGAAGCAAAGGCTGCTATTGCTAAACTAAGCTGAATTATTTCTTGTTTGTTAAAAAAACGAAATAGGCATTGCCTTAGCGGCATTAGCATAAGCAACAGAATTAATACTTTGTAATGAAACGTCAGTTCAAAAATTATTAAAACCAGTCAGCTGCCCGCCTATTGTGTGACAGCCGTTTTTACGAAACCAGAACCAGGCGAAGTTTTGTCACAAATGCTATGAATAATAATAATAATAATAGTTTATTGTCGAAAAGAAAATTACAAACAACAATGAAAACAGTGGCTGCTACACTAGGCTCGCAGGCCTGACACGTAGCAACCGATATGGATCATTAACATTTTAATATTAATATATTTTGAACCTTCTTCGGCTCAAGACTACAATTAACTATGTTTGAGAATGATAAATATAATACAAAAATTATTACTTTCTCAAAAAGAAGTATTATTACTACATAAGTATTAAGTATTGAATTTTTTACATAATTATTTGGCATAAAAAGTAATATATATAAAAAAAGGAAAAAGTAGGAAGATGTATCGTGGGTGTGTTTGAAAAAGTGGGTGAGTAGATACATGTGTGTGAAGTCTTATTTATTTGTTTATTTAAGTTTTTTTGTTGAGGGTGAGGGTATAGGGTGGAATGTTAAATCAGCAAGTCAGCATGCGGAGGGAATAATTTGTTCCGTTTCCTCGTAATTTAGGTTCATTAACCAATCTTTGATTAAAAGTTTTGCTTTGTAAATTGATAATTTTTTTATTTGACATTTTTTGATAACCTTATTGTATATAAAAGTATGAGAAAAAATTGGTAGCTAAATTATTAAAAAAATTGGTAATAAAAGTTCTCTTCACATACCTATTTGAAGAGAATGTAACGGAATTGTTGAAATCCGCTCAATCAAAACAGAAGTCTGGTGAAGTGATGTTTCAAAACAACGATTGTAAATATTTTCCGATGCTTTCACCACTGGCTGGGGTGCATTATATAACGGAAACGGTGCGTTTGGGTTACAGAATGAAGAAAATATTATATTAATGAATTGGAAATTAGGGCAGCTTTTCTCTCTCTAAAAGTTTTTGCTAAATATTTTATATAATTGCGAAATTTTATTGAGGATTGATAATGTGACTGCTATCTCCTGTTTGAACCGAATGAGAAGTGTGCAGTACCCACATTTAAATAATATTACTAGGAAAGTTTGGAAATGGTGTGAAAAACATAAAATAATAAATTTGCCTCGCGTATTAACACTAAAGAAAATAAAGATGCAGATAGTTTATCGAGAAAAAGTTTCATAGACACAGAATGGGAATTATGTAATAATGCTTTAAAAAAAAATACAATTAAAACTAGGATATCCGGACATTGATTTGTTTGCTAGTCACAGGAATGCTAAGTGCAGTATTTATGTTACTTGGAAACCAGATCCCGATGCATGGGCAGTCGATGCATTCACAATTTCGTGACAAAAATTAAAATTTTATGCTTTCCCTCCATTTCCATTAATCCTTAAAGTATTTCAAAAGATTCTTCATGACAAAGCACAAGAAATTATTGTGGTGCCGTATTGGCCACCCCAGCCTTGGTATCCTTTATTTCATAAACTAATTATATCTGAGATTGATGTATTCAAGCCTAGTAGTGAATTAATTTCTTCTTTCAGAGAATGGCACAACTTTTACCGCTATTTCCAACTAGTTGCCGCGAAGTTGTCAGGAATCTGTTATTGAGAAGATCATTTTCACCTAGTTCAGTTGACATCATGCTTTCTTGTCTATCTGATAACACATACAAACAATACGACTGTGCCATCAAAGCGTGGGTAAAGTTTTGTACCACAAATAATTATGATTATAGTTCAATAACGGTAAATTCAGTAATTGATTTTGTAACTTTTTACTTTTACTCTGGAGCTAAATATGGAACTATCAACTCTTACAAGTCTGCTTTGTCTTTTTTGAATAGTGAAGCTTTTGTTGATCCTTGTTTAAGTCGTTTTATGAAAGGTGTTTTCAAACTGAGGCCAATAAATCCAAAAACTCTCTTTGACATGGGATCCTACTTTGGTGCTCAACTTTTTATCAAAACAATGGCCAAATGAGAACCTCAGTTTGGAAATACTTTCAAAAAAGACTCTTACTTTATTGGCTCTTATCACTGCACATAGGGTGCAGACATTTTCCCTTATTAGAATCGAAAATATAGAAATAAGAGAATTTGAGGTAATTATAAAAATATTAGACTTGATTAAAACTTCGAAGGTTGACTCCAACCAACTAGTTTTAATTTTACCTTTCTATATACAAAATTCTAGAATTTGTCCTGCAAAATGTATTGTAGAATATTTAAAACGTACTAAAGATTTACGTGAACCTAATGTAAAATTTCTGTTAATTAGTTATAGAAAACCTTACAAGGCATTACCAAGTCAAAGAATGGGACATTGGATAAAATATTGTTTAACCCACAGTGGAATTGACGCTACTTTGTTTACTAGCACCTCGGTGGCTTGCAGAATAGGTCTAAGTGTTGATTTAATTCGTAAAACTGCTGGTTGGTGGGATTCACCACTTACATTAGCTAAATATTACAATAAACAAATAATTGCCAGAAACGAGGGACATGATATGTTTGGTAGATATTTTTTGCCAAATTCAATTTAATAATTGATTTAGTAACGATTATCTTAATTATTGAAAATTATAGGTGGATTGAATAAAAGTGTGTAGTACGAATTAAATTTAATTTTATTTATCCCATACCTACTTGCAAGAAAATATTAACTTTTGACATCGTCTTTAAACATCCTACAATATGTTAACTTAACTCACAAAGAATGAAACTGGAAGCATAAATGAAGATCAAACGAACTTAACAAGTGAAGTTCGACCAAAATTATGCGACAGCTTCATTCGCTGCGATTTATATAAACCCGCCCTTAAAGATATCTATACAAAGTTTAATTATTTTTCTTCCCAGCCCTACAAAAGTTAATATTTATCTATTAGGGAGACGAGTAACTACGAAATGTGGCCGATTTGCTGATTAAGAGAGTGGGGATAGTTATTCGTAAATAACCGTGCAAGGCTAATGCGTGGCACCGCATACTACAATATGTTAACTTAAATCGCATCGAATGAAGCTGCCTCATAATTTTGATCGAACTTCACTTGTTAAATTCGTTTGATCTTCAATTATACGCCTCAATTGTATTTTAATTGATACTAGCCACCGCGCGCGGTTTTACCCGCGTAACTTTTGATTCCGTAAGAATTTCGGGATAAAATATAGCCTATAACCTTCCTCAAGAGTTGGGCTATCAAATGCAAAAAGAATTTTTCAAACCCCACTTGTAGTTTCTGAGATTAGCGCGTTCAAACAAACAAACAAACAAACAAAAAAACAAACTCTTCAGCTTTACATATTATTAGTATAGATAATATGTCAAACATAGACATGAGATAGTTGTATACATCCCGTAACGTATCGGAAAGTCATAGACATACACGTTTCATTCATCATTCGCTCATTTTTATTTAGCCCGGTTATATCATTTATCAAAATCACTAAAATGTTTCCAGCATCAAAAATAATAATGAGAGCGTTAGCTGGCCCTGAGCTATATTTGGTTGGTACAAGATGTTTCTTGAGTTAAAAAAATAAGCATTTATCCCGGGTTAGTAGACGTCAGAGTTATCATTTTAACCTGTGTTTCATGCATTTATACTGATTTCAATAAGTACGATTTACTTATAATGCTCAACCACAAAAACAGGGATTGAACCTGTGCGGTGTACTTGTTGTTTACGTAGTGAAAAAATGAGCCCAATACGTGTTGTACTATTGATAGGCTATATGTTAATTATTCGAGTAATAAAATCAAATTTACCTCTTCAATACTTTTGACCTGTAAATAGGCCATGTACTAATTGTACAAATTATTTATTTTTTATAAATATGTGTAGATAATTAATTCGTGACAAGTATTAACATCGATATCTTTTTATCCATAACAAGTATTAAATATAGATAGCATAATACTATTCGGGATGTAAACATAGGAAGGTTTAAAACATTTGATGTAGGTAATCCCACGTTGTTTTTTTTAAGTAACTACACTATCTGACCTATATTCTCGTCGCCAATGTTGTGTTCGCCGTCGTCACAATTACCACTTGTTCACGGGCTCGGCAACACACGATATTAATTGGTCGCAGGCGCACGTCCGCTCTAACCCGCGGTTCTCACTGTACTCCTCGTACTGACGTGCGCCCCACCATACCCTGTGCACGAGGCTGTGTTTATGACTATTAGACTAGTCATTACACTAATAACAAACACTACATTTGTGTTTTTTTTTTCATGTCACGGTCAATTTGTTCTGTAACTTTTTGTATTAATTTGATAATTCTTACTGAAAAAGAGTGCCAAGAGTTTTTTCCACTGGCTTTTTTGTCTCTTGGTCTACTGTAATATCTTATTCAACAACTAGTTAAAGCCAAATTCTATGATGACGTCATGAAGTGGTTTGTTAAATTCGTAAGATGAATAAAACTTTTTGAATTTGAATTTTAAATTTGTTTTCATATCACGTAATAACGGTTTTTTTTGCTCTCGTTGGATTAACAGAAGAATGGCACGACGCTAATCCTGATCACGCGCCGATCTTGCGCCGCTCCGGACAGGACAAGCTGTGGCGCTCACGACAACGCCCGCTGTGCATGATCTTCGTCCACATGGGCTCCTACATTGTCTGCAAAATACCTTATGCAGCTATGGTTACGTGGTAAGTAATTAAATAAAATTCAAAATATAATATACTCACGGTTTTAACTCAAACTTCACCTTAAATTTATGATTTCAATGTTGTAAGTAGCTGCGAGAACGTAACATCCATACAAATGTTATAAATGTGAAAGTCTGGCTGTTACTTTTTCACATCTAAAACATAGCAGCGTATTGTAGTTAAAATTGTTGAACACCCAAAGTCAAACAAAGGTTACTTTTTTAAAAATCGAGCCCTGAAGCTTTTATAGACTATTGCTAGTAATTTCTAGAGCATTTTTACAAAGGATGATGCAACATTTGCAACTCCAATAGGCAGGCATGTAGAAGTTTTTTTTTACTAAAGACTAAGCCCGCTTTTGACCTCATTCTTACATGATGTCAAGTGAAGATGAGGTCAAAGATGAAAGCACACGGGCCTTGAAAAGAACTGACCCTTCATAAAATATTGCCTGAACACATCGCCGCCGAAGCGGCGATATTTGGCGGCAAATTTTATATGAAGGGTGGTCGCTAGCCGGTCGGACCCTGACGGGATCCTAACACTAAGGGGGGGTCTCTCGGATTAGTCGCCTTTTACGACACGCTTATCCAGGATCGGTAGGGCTATTCTGAGCTGACCCTACACGGATAAAACACGCCGCCGCCTTTAGAATTATGATTTAGTAACCTGAAACAAAGTTACTATTGCGCCAAGTTCCGCTCGTTAGTCTGTTCAGAGCTATAAGGTCGTAAATGTCAGACTAAAGAGGGTGTTTGGTCTATCGCCGGCCAAATTGATATGGCTTGTAGAATGTCCTAGTGGCCATTTAAAATTCAAAAGCCATGTGGTTTAATTTAATAACATTTTTAAACTTTTTTTATTTATCACCCCAAAATCATCGTAAAAATGTAAAAATAAAATAAAAATTTGAATTTAGGCAGCTAATTATGGACTCGTTTAAATGTGTACTGTTATAGGCTTTCTTTGACATCCAAAACAATATCTAGTACACATACATACATACATACATAGATAACCTCACGCCTGTCTCCCTTTGGGGTAGGCAGAGACAAGGGAACACCAATTGCTTCGATCCATCCATATCTCTTTCGCTTCCTCCACGTTCATTAATCTTTTCATACATGATCGCCGGTTACGGGTACATTTAACTAGGCCCTTTTTAAGAACGTTGCCAATTTGATCGGCGTACGTTCGCCTAGGGCGGCCCCTTCCGACAGCACCATCCATTCTTGCTCTGTACACCTCTTTCGTAAATCTACTTTCACTCATCCTTTCCAAATGTCCAAACCACCGTAGCATACCCTTTTCAAACTTAGTCACTACATCTTCTTTCAATCCGCATCTCTTTCTTATTTCACTATTGCGCACCCTATCACTCAATTTCACTCCACACATGCTTCTCAACGCTCTCATCTCCACAGCATTAATCTTGCTTTCATGTCTCTTCTGCCACACCAAAGATTCACTACCATACATAAGCGTTGGCGCCAAAACTCCCTCAAGTACGGCAAGACGAGCCTTATTTGGTATAGTTTTGCTTGCCATTATCGAGTATATGGCGCCATTAATACAATTTCCTGCTTTTACTCTCCTTTCAATATCACCTTCACACTTCCCATCTCTTGTAAACAAGGACCCCAAATATACAAACTCTTTCACTTGTTCAACTTTTTCGTCCCCTATCATAATATTGCATTCCGTCATATCTTCATTCCTCTCCATAACCATAACTTTCGTCTTTCCAACATTCACTTTCACACCTTTTCTTTTAAACGACTCATGCATCACAGTGACCATTTGTTGCAATTCCGACGCTGACGATGATGCAAGTAGAATCTGATCGTCGGCGTAAAGCAGAGTTTTGAATGAATGAGACAGTGATCATTTTGGTTTCATTTTGGTTAAAATTTATAATTCATTTTTAAATCCACACTCTTTCAGATCTTTCAAACAGCTATCTATGAATAGGTTGAACAGCCATGGAGACGCTACACAGCCCTGTCTAACACCGCGATCGATGCTAAACCATTCTGTGTAGTACTCATTCAACCTGACACAAGCACTCGAGTCCTTATATAAGGATTTGAGTGCTCGTATCAAGTCACTGTCCACCCCAAACTCGGATAGAGTTGACCAAAGTTCATTCCTCATCACACTGTCATACGCCTTTTCCAAGTCAATGAAGCAGCAGAAAACCTTTCGCTGTTTAGCCAGAACCTTCTCGGTTACTGATCTTAAGGCAAAGACTTGATCCGTGCATCCCATCCCCTTTCGGAATCCCGCTTGCACATCCCAGATCTTGCTTTCTGTTTCATCCATCACTCTTTCGATTAATATCTTTGCATACATTTTGCCTACAACACTCAAAAGGCTAATGTCACGGAAGTTTTTGCATTCCTGCTGTGACCCCTTTCCTTTATAAAGTGGCACAATAACGGCCTTGCACCAGTCGCCCGGAACACGGCCGGACCGCCAACACTTATTAAAAAGCTGGTACAACAGGTTTGCAGTGACACTTTCACCCGCCTTGAGCATTTCGGCATCTATTCGATCATACCCTGCCGCTTTACCCAATTTCAAACCTGCCATTGCTTTCATAACTTCTTCCATACTTATCTCACTTTCACGGTTGGCCACACCACTCGAAGGTGAGGGCCTACTTTCCAAAACATCACTCGCACTTCGTTCAAATAAGTTCTCGAAATATTCTTTCCACTGATTCATAATATCTTCATGCTCACTAACAATATTCCCATCCTGATCTATTAACACGCCTACTTTCGAGTCTCCAACCTGCCCTCGGGCTCTTCTGACTAAGTGCCAGAACAGTTTGGGATTGTCTCGAAAGTTTTCCGAGAATTCCCTATCAAGCTTGTTCTTACATTCTTCTTTCTTTTTGCTCACAATATCTTTCACAGTCTTTCTTAATCTATCATATTTTTCTTTTGCTACTCTTTCATCATCATTCAAGTCATCTCGTATTCTATTTCTGCCTCTCACAGCTAGTAGATCTAGCCACGCTTTCTTCTTTTCTAGAACAAAACCTTTCACTTCATCATCCCACCACTCGTTCTTGTCTCTTCTTTTTTTTTTTTTATAAGTGACTTAACCCGCGTTTGACCTCAATCTCACCTGATGGTAAGTGACGATGAGGTCGAAGATGAAAGCACACGGGTTTAGGAAGGAACTGCCTCTTTATACAATATTGCCGGAACACATTACCGCCGGAGCGGTAACATTTGGCGGCAGACTTTATATAAAGGGTGGTCGCTAGCCAGGCGGACCCAGAAGGGATCCTACCACCAAGCAGTAATTCTTACATTTTTCTTCACACTTACCCCACATATTTGGGTGGCCGTTTCTACCATACCATTCTTAAATCTACTCCAATATTCCTCTATCTCGCAGTCTTCATCATTCAATAGCTGTCCCAACCTTTCTTTCAATTCTAACTGATATTTCTCACGGACAGTCTCTTCTTGAAAATTTTCGACTTTCACTCTTTTCCTTCCGGACATACGTATCCGTGGGTGATGTCGCCGTTTTTCAAGCAGACCTGCTATTCGTGACACCACAAGGAAATGGTCGCTTCCGACATTTACTCCACGGTTCACTCTCGTATCCTTGACTTTTGTTCTCAACCGTTCATCCACAATTACAAAGTCAATCATACTTCTCTCAGAAACAGTATCTTACTAGTTAACTAATGTTGTAAATATCTAGTTTAGTATAGTAGTATTTAGTATCTAGTTTAGTAGTAACTAGTTTTTGTTTTATTTTCCCAAGAAGTTACGGAATCAAAAAAAATTGCGGGCTTTGGCTTTCATCATCACGACTCTTTGTAAAGAGCCCACTGCAGGGCTATGAGTCTCTCTCCTGGGTGACAAGGAGGTATAGGCCATAATCCACCAAGCTGGTCCAGTGCTGGGTGGTGGATTTCAGAATTTTCAGGGCGCCGAAAATGACTTCTGACAAACCCTAACGACTACTGTATACAAGTATACAGCACCCGGGACCGACTGCTTAACGTGCCCTCCGAAGCACGAAAGTCGCCTTGAGAAATGAATGTTCGGCACTCACCCATCCAAGTACCAGCCGCGACAAAAGTTGCTTGACCTGTGATATCGTTTGATACACACAGTAACCACGGCTCCACGACGTCTTCTACATGACGGCTTTGGCTTTACATGCGTATCATTTTTTTTTTAAATGACCGGGGTCTCCCAATTTTTTCTAGCTTTTCCACTTTTGACGAAATTTGTTAAATTAGTGAAATAGGTCACGATTAACTAAGTTCCCAATTGTGGTACAAAAACCTTTTTTGCATAAGTTTACACATGGGAATTACGAAGAAGCTATTAAATCAGTCTTGCCAAGTAAAGTCTATCTCTTTGAATTTATTTTAGTTGAGTCTAAACTGCTTCGGCTACCGAACTTTTTAGTGCCTTCTTTGACCAGAGGAAAGAATTCAGCCCCACCGGCGGAGAAGTACCAGAAGGCATGGAGACCTTTCATGGTATGAAGAAAAACTTCTCAGCCACTCATCCTTCAGCTGGCGACCGCCTTAGCAATCGGGTTAATTTTTAGAGAGGTTTTCTGCCTCGTAACCAGCAGGCCCCTACCCTTTTTCTGCCCAGGATTACAAGTTAGCCGAAGTCTTGGAAGCCATAGCAATCCAAGTCTGCCGCCCGTTCATAGCAACTGGTAGGCTCGATACCAGCGCTCCCCACCCCTGTGCCCTCATCATCGATAATTAATTCTGATAATTAAAGCAATACCGAAAGGGTTTTGGTAGTTGCTTGGATTAGAATTAGATTCTGGTGATCTAACTCGATGCGATTTCACTGATCCTTGATTCCTTCCGATCATAGTGACCTTGACCGGTTAATTAGGCATTCCCCTGGATAAAAAAGGCACAGACGTTAGATAGCAGAGGCGGTAAAGTCTCCATTAAAATAAATCCTAAGAGGAGAGTCCCGGGGCGCTCTACCTATACGCAACTTATCCAAACAGGTTTATTCTATGCAAATACAAAAGAGAAATAAAACAGAGATAACAGCTTCTACCAAAATTTCTTTTGCCACAATTTGGATTTTTTGTTAAACGCCACCCCTTTCACTTGTTTAGCAAATTTCGTATATTTTCTTTATAGTTTTTATAGCATGTGGCATATCATTCAAAAGAATAAAGTCTAGAAAAAAATTTGAGACATTGGAATACTCCGGTCATTTAAAAAAAAATTATACGCATTTAAAGCCAAAGACCGTATTTTTTTTTCGATTCCGAAACTTCGTGGGAAAATAAAACAAAAACTAGTAACTAATGATATTGTTTTGGATGTCAAAGAAAGCCTAAAACAGTACACATTTAAACGACATCAAAATTAGCTACCTGAATTCAATACTCTTTTTTATTTTTACATTTTATGATGATTTCGAGGTGATAAACAAAAAAAGTTTAAAAATTTTATCAAAACAAAACCACATAGCTTTTTAATTTTCAATGGCCACTAGGGCAAAGCAGATAACTTATTCTATAGGCCATACTAATTTGGCCGGCGATCGATCAAACACCCTGTATAATAACGTGCATTGGTATAAATGTAATGTTTAAATTATTTTTATCTTTCGTTTGCATTCCTCATAATAATAATAATATAATATAATATAAATATAATAGTTGAAATCTTTAACTTATGAGGAATGCGAACAGATATTGAAACATATGCTATGACATACATACATTCAAGACATTACACACAACTCTCACACACACGCTCACAATCTTGTGGGTTGTTAATGTTTATCAAATAATAATTACTGTCATTAGTCAAATTTTTATGTTTTCATTGTATTAGTAAATTCACCTTTTTAAAATATTGTCTCAAAACTTTCACTCTTACAAAGTTTAAAATAATTGATAAAAAGAAACATATAATTTTAATATTATTATTTCTTTTTTTAATTTGTAAATAATCATTAATAAGATTCAAATAATAAAATCATTTAGAACAATAATAAGTTATATCATATATTTCCTGAATAAAGCAAAATAAAATAAAAATAAATCATATTGATTTCCTTGTTAAAATTAGCCATTCATGTATTCTTATCATTTCATTATCATTATTTATAGTAGATTTTACGTCACTGTATATTTTAAATAATGCGTGGAAGAGCAAGACCCTCTAATACAGTCATTCTGAACTAAACAGGGTTGTTTTTCTTAGGCGGAAGGACCCGACAATTTGGTCAGTCAGTCGGGGATCAGGGTAAGAAGAACAGATTATTATTACCTTTGTTATCAATTTGGACTTAGAATCATAATAGGCACCATACCAATTCTTTTCAACAACATATTAAAAATGACTATTTAAGCGGGTTCCAGAAGTCATACAAACTTTTACATCGTCCTTTTCCAGATGTAACATAACCGTCCCTTTCAGGTACAGCGTGACCTCTGAAACTGCCGGCAAGGTGCCGAGACTCCTGCAAGAAATCACTTCAGCACTGGCTTTACAAAAATCAAGCCTGCGTAATATGGGGAAATTACGCAACACAGTCAATATAAAAACAATTTCTAAAATATTAAAGGGCTTACGGCACCTTTACTTCTTGAAATCTGAAGAAATTGAACTAAAAGGTAACCTAATATAATTATTATTTTATATTATTTTATTTTGATAATGGGTATGTGCTTTCGAATATACATATAACCAAATTGCATTCTATGCCAGAGGTTCTGGTTTCAAATCCCGTTTTAGGGGCAATCTGGAAATCTGATACTTAGGTTATTATACTACATTGGTTGAAAAGTTCGCGGCCTGGCCATTAAAAAAAAAACTTTTGTTATTTTTTCTGCCGTCATTTTGAACTGTCATTATTCAATTGTCAGCCCGCGAATTTTCAATTTGATATCTTGTTTAAATAAAATTTTACAAACAATATAAATACGTGTGTAGAACAAATTTTCACTAATGGAGAAATTTGAACAACGTGCTGTGATTAAATATTTGTTTAAAAAAAGATTAACACCAAAGGAGATCCATGATGACATGCAAACAACATTAGGGGAATCTGCCCCGTCTTATACCACTGTGAAAAAATGGGTTGCAGAATTTAAACGTGGACGAGAGAACATCGAAGATGACCCTCGCTCTGGCAGGCCAATGACGTCTACGACCGAAGAAAACATCAATAAAGTATGTGATCTCATATTAAAAGACCGTAGATTGACTATCAGAGAAATTGCAGACACTATAGGCATCTCATATGAACGAACGCAAAACATCATTGTCCATGAACTCGGCTTTTCTAAGGTTTCGGCTAGGTGGGTCCCCAGATTGCTTTCAGTAGAGCAAAAGCGAATTCGACTCACGATTTCTCGCGACTGTTTGGAGATGTTCGAGGCTGATCCACAAGGTTTTCTTGACAGATTTGTGACAATGGATGAAACTTGGGTTCACCACTATACCCCAGAATCAAAACAACAATCCAAACAATGGAAAAAATCAGGTGAACCAACCCCGAAAAAAGCAAAGGCAATTCTGTCGGCTGGCAAGGTGATGGCATCGGTTTTTTGGGATGCTAAGGGTGTCATTATGGTGGACTACCTTCCAAAAGGCGAAACAATAAACTCTGCGTACTATAGCACTCTTCTGCGCCGTTTACGTGAAGAAATTAAACAGAAACGCCCAGGATTACTGAGAAAGAAAGTGTTGTTTCACCAAGACAACGCCCGAGTCCACACGTCTGTCGAGTCTATGGCTCAAATTCGTGATTGTGGTTTCGAATTATTGCCACATCCAGCTTATTCTCCTGATTTGGCAACTTCGGACTTTCATCTGTTTCCAAACCTGAAAAAACACCTCGGTGGGCAGAAATTTTTAACGAATGAAGAGGTCGAAGCCGCTATTAACCTGTATTTTGAAGACCTTGAGGAATCTTTTTTTAAAACAGGTATGGAAGCTCTGGAAAGCAGATGGAAGAAGTGCATAGAGCTAAATGGAGATTACGTCGAAAAATAAAAATATTTTTGTATGTACTTTATTCTGTTTTCTTGACTAGGCCGCGAACTTTTCAATCCACCCTCCTACATTTTAAGTTAATTTATCACAGTTAATTGTTATAAAAGTAATCATGTCAAATCGTGATATGATAGTGCTCAAGTGTCCAATGATTTGCGGAGTTAACTCACGGTTAGAAAAGTGAGCAATAATTGAAAAGCGTAAGTTATGGTGTTGTCATGAAACTCATTATTGAAAGTAAATTGCTGAGCGTGTTTTTGTGACGAAAATGTAAAACGATTGAATATTATTCATTTCTTTATGGACTGTAACACGTTTTGTACGATATGTAGATGTCATATTTGGTTGTCCAAATCAAAAGGGACCTTATGGCGGTAACTAGTTTCCGAGATATTAGATATAAATATTCAAAAATACCTGAAAAAATAGTTTTTTGTTTAATGTATTTTTAAAAAGATTATTGTATTACTACATGTGTACAACTTTTCGAAACTTCAATTTAAAAAAGTTTTGTATCCATCTAAAGTTTAGCAAAACACGGAGTTTTTCGCGGTTTGACCTCACTTCGCTTTTTTGTAATTCACACCATATTTTTCGACATTTTAATATTGCAGAGTACAAAACAAACTAATCATCATCTAATATACAGAATTAACGCATCACCTCTTGCGGGCAGTCTCTCTACATCAATTCCAACAACATTTGTTCTACGACTTTTTTCTAATCTTGATAAATAACACAAAAAATAAAAAAAAATCCTCCTTACTCTACATTCTGTAAGTACCTATTATAATTATGAAGCGATATTTTACTTCGCAAGGGTCGTGGCATACCTACGCTCATAGTAAATAGAATCACGCCTCTAAACAGAGGCTATAAATATTTTTTGTATGAAAAAACAAAAATTTTAAAAACTATTAATTTTAAAAAGTTGTAGAACAAATGTTGTTTGGATTGAAGTGGAGAGGATGCCTGCAAGAGGTGATGCGCTAATTTAGATCTAATTTACCATTGTGGGATTCAATAAACTATTGAATTGAATTGAATTGTAAAATAACCCTGTATTGTACTTTGTATCCCGATATACGCATTTATCCACTGTTATTGCCAGATGCTATTTATACGATAGATAAAGGGCCAAAGGGCAACATCTACAGCTTTATTTGCAAAATGTCGTTTATTATGTCGGTGGGCAGCAAGACTTTATAAAAATAACTGTATTTAGGAAATATAAGATTTATTTAATTATAACTTAAAACTATGAATTTGTCAGGAAGAATGTTGAATATGGAATGACTCTATTTTTGAGACACAAGCTCTTTTATTCTAAAACTAGCTGCTGCCCGCGACGTCGTCTGCGTGAACGCTATGCAGCACCAAACGCACCTACGATTATAACACTGCTAGCGTGATAATATGTAGCCTATATGTTGACCCGACTTCTTAACTATCTTCATGCCAAATTTGAAGTAAATCCATGCAGTACTTTTTGAGTTTATCCCGGAAAGACAAACAGACAAACGACAAAAATTATAAAAACTATATTTTTTGTTTCTGTTTCGATTGTAGATCATACCCCAAGTATTCTTTTAAAAAAATATTCAATGTACAGTTTTGACTTTCCTACCATTTTATTATATGTATAGATACTTAGAGTTATTAAAACAAATCGTAAACTATGATATTTATGTCAGTAGGGCAAAAATATATCTTACATTAACATTAGAAATGTGTTACAAGAAATGCACATAAATTACGTTGCACGTTGACAGCGGTTCGGGGATACATCACAATAGCTTAGAATATCGTGTGACTGTTTTAATGGTAAAAATGTGTTACAAGAAATGTGCATAAATATGTCACATGTTGGAGTATCGTATGACTGTTTTAATAAAAAGTGTGTTACAAGAAATGATGTGTGCGTAAATTATGTCGCAAGTTGACAGCGGTTCAGGAAGCGAGTACCATACAAAAGTCTTCCATCAAATATCATCATTAAGATGTAAACGTGATTTTAATTTTGAATGATTTGGCACATTATTGTGAATAACATGTGATGAACAACAATGATAATTATGTTAAACAGGAAAACAGAAAACAAATATAGAATTATAAAGAAAGTGAGAAAGAAAAATACAAAAGGTAGGTAGGTGAGTTGGTTATTACATAACACCATGGCCCATTGGAATAAAGATTGGGCGTTAGCACCTGATCTTTGGCTTGCATCTGGGGCGTCGTCTTCATCCTCGGAGATGCACGAAGTTGTAGCGTTCGCGTACGTTGTCATCGGGATGGCGGCATGCACTTGCGTTGTTCGGCGTCGCGATGACTTTCCGAAGCAGTTGTTATAGATTTGTAGTAGCGACGACACTCGCTAAAAACACCCCTTCTTGTAAAGTCTTCGCCGCAATGAAACAGTCATAATTTACTTTCACTGGTATGAAATGAACTATTTGACATCTTGGTGCAATTGCTATTGAAAAGTTGTAGTCATAAAACTGCAATGGAATTGAAACACTTACTGTATTATGTTTTAATGTTAACGAATTATTTTCATAATTAATTATAGCTCGGTGGCTTTTTATAAAATCCTGACCTAATATGCCTATGGCTTTGCGTGGTAATTTCTTAAACACATAAAACTTATTCTTAAAATATTCATTTTGATATTCTAACTCTAAATAAACGTATCCTACCGAACTTAAGCTTCCACCTATCCCATTTACTTTAACATTACACTCATATATTGGAATACCTAAACTAATTATATACTCTTCGCTCGTGACCACGGGGTCTGCAAAGACACCGAAACGTCGAGTCAAAATTTAAAATGTAAATATACGCGATAAATCCGGTTAAAAAGTGTTTTATTTAATAGTATGAATCGCGAAAACTTAAGACAATATTAATTATATACTCATATTTAATAACTGATATTGTAATATGCAATTAAATGGTTCTACATCGGGGAGTGGTGGCAACGCCGGGAGGGGCGCGCGGTGTCTTGTATTCCGCACGGTGTTTCCACTAAATTTCGTTAGTATCAGTAAGATATGGATGGCGCTGTTTATAATTTATAAAATTAGAAAAATGCCATAGACAATGTATCTTTCATCCTACTTTAAATTTTTCGGTTCATTCAATCAATCACCTAACCAAATCATTAAATCTTTCTTTCATTCGTTACCTGTGTTCGTTACTGCGCACCCGTTTTCGAATGTTGGTTTTATCGCTTTTTTCTTGGATTCCTTTTACCCACAGCGCGGCCACCATTTGGACTCTGACGCTCCCTTTTTTAATTCTGACCCGGCAATTCTACTGGATTTCGGAAACAACGTTGCAATTCGACCTTTGCATGTTTATTGGAATTTTGATCGTGATAAAGATTTTCTGATATATACATATTTCATATAATCATGATAATATATATATTTGAGGAGTCTTAAATATTCTTAAAGAAAATTTCAGGGAAAGTTCCCGACTAGTTCTAGTAAAAGTTTCAGTCACTAAGTTCTAGATGGCGCTAGAGCTCCGTTTTAGCTGATATCTCTATCTCAACCTATAAAAGTTACTTTATGGTATTCCGCTCGTCACTCCATACGGGACTGCTAACGCTACCGGTCGTGGACATACAAGTCAAAATAATATTGTTTTATTTGTGTGCACAATACCTAAAATAGTGGACTTTACAAGTGGCGACGAGGATTAAGGTATGTGCGTGCATAAAACCTATAAGCTTGCTAAAACTACACCTGTAAATAAAAAATGCCAAATCATCAAATGTATTCACGACAATGTAATTTACAAAAAACACAACTAGACTTATTATATCGTTCTCGGTCTTTTCCTTTGTTATAAACAACAATCTCGTACGGCAAAACGGCGTGCCCAGTAACAGCTACCTGTCTATCACGGCGCCGGCCTGTCCGAGTTGTGTACATATTTTTTTAAGTGCAAAATCATTCAGGTAGTACCTAATTGCAAGTGTATTGCAATTTCTTGATTAGCGCCTACAAAACTGCAATACAGGTTTAAAACTAATAAGCAATAACCAAAACATACAATATATTTCACTTTAACTATAAAATACCTCATTACAAAGAGTTGTGATGATGATGATGATAAAATATCTTACTTGATGAGTTAATGAATAACTTGATGATTAAAAAAGGAAAACTTAGAATTTTAACATCGTTGACTTTATTTTAAATAAGTAATTTCATATTAATTTCCTATGTTCGTTACCAAACAGAATCTTTAGCATGTATTACATATTTGACAATAATGTGTAATTATGAGTAGAATAACCAAAATAAAGTTAACAAAAGAGAAATAACATGTAATGACACTCAATTATTATTAAATTGTGTTACGTAATTCATTCCGATTTAAAAATATTCCTTAAATGTTACTATAATAATGAAATCTTATGACAAGTCATATTGTAATCACTAAAATCAATAAAAAAAGTCGGGTAAAAAGAATAACTTTAGATCCGCTACTTTAGGCCTTCGTGGAAGTTATTTCTAAAAATCAAACTGAACACCTGCAATTAAAAAAAAAAGTTTAAAAAAAGAATCGATACAGAAATCAAACATCATAAAAAAAGCAAAAAACCTGCTTATTTAATTAAAAATAAAAGCAGAATTAGTATTTTTCCAAAGTCACAATACAGTGATTACTCATGTATGAGATTATAAATAAATTAAATTAGTCAAGTGAAATATAACTAGCATAATGGTAATTCAGCAAGTCTGAATAGTACCTACTAAAAAGGAGAACTGGTAATCAAGCAAATGCTGAAATGTACCTACATTTAAAATTACTCCTTGTAACTTGGTGATTCAGCAAGTCTGAATAGTACCTACTAAAAAGTAGAATTGGTAATTAAGCAAATGCTGAAATGTACCTACGTTTAAAATTACTCCTTGTAACTTGGTAATTCAGCAAGTCTGAATAGTACCTACTAAAAAGTAGAATTGGTAATTAAGCAAATGCTGAAATGAACCTACATTTAAAATTACTCCTTGTAACTTGGTAATTCAGCAAGTCTGAATAGTACCTACTAAAAAGTAGAATTGGTAATTAAGCAAATGCTGAAATGAACCTACATTTAAAATTACTCCTTGTAACTTGGTAATTCAGCAACTCTGAATAGTACCTACGAAAACGGAGAACTGGTAATTTAGCGAATGCTGAATGGTACCTAAATTTAAAATTACTCCTTATAAGTTGGCCCACAAAATCCTCCGCTCGAAGCTTTTGATTGTGAAGGTGACCCCACTGTGAAGGTCGAACCTACTGCCGGAGATAATAAAAAAAACTGGGGATTTAATTCATTATTATTAATGTAACTTTTCAAATTTATATGAAAATATGATAGATCAAATTACTGGAAAATGTCAATGTTTATAATTACGAAAGAAAATACTTACCTTAGGGGATGATATAACTTTGGACAAATGCCATTGAATCTGTACAAATATAATAACATAATAATTGATCATTTATTTCCTTATTCTTATTCTAGTACAAAAGTTTTCATCTGTGGTCTTCAGTTAGACAAAAAAAATGCCTGTGTTTGAAGACTCCGCTTTTCCACAAACTATAGGTAAAATTTAAAATAAATTAAGTAAAATAGTAAAATTTGATTGAATAAAATAAAAAAATAGTTTAATTAAACAATTTGTTTAAAAATACTATAAACAACAGTCAAAATTATATAAAGCGAAAGCAAATACATTAAAGATTAATGAAAAAAAAACTAAAGGAAAAGAAAAATTATAATAAAGACAATTGAATAACTTTAAAACAAAAATCCATACAAACCAACCAATTAATAGCATAGTAACCAAACTACCCTACAAAACACTAAAATTCGCTGTCGTTGTGGCAGTGAAAATCAAAAGTGCCAGAATGTGGGTACTTGGGGAAATTCCGCAATCTATGCAAAACCGGAACAAAAAGCGTAAGTCAAATGACTCGGTAAATAATCCTTCCAAGCAGTTAGATGGTACAGGAATAGATAATAATTTCCTTGTGTGAACATAAATTATTAAATAAATAAAAAATGTACACTAAGTACAAAACCCAAAGTTTTAGCCTATTATAATAGACCATAATCATTATGTGCTGTACCACAGAGGTAAACTATTTTAAGTCACATGATGTAAACTTTACAGGAGAGCAAATTTTTTTTTTTTGTTTGAATAAATTTAGTTCTTTTTTTTTAATTCTTATTTATTAAATTGACACTAACTGTTTTGTAGTATGTGCTAGGGTGTGTATATATTTAGTAATAGCAGATTCAATAGAAACAACTACACAAGGCTGGAGTGGACTTAACTTATTTTTGCTCTAAATTTTATAGCATACCTAACTCATTTTGTGGACTTAAACTAATAAATGTATGGCTCTAAACTGATTTTTATAATCTCAAAAAATAAAACAGGCATGTAGGAATATAATATTTATTAAAAACAGTTTAAAAAGTAGCAATATGAATCAATAAGTATCATCTTCAGGATATTCTTCAATGTCAACACCATGGGGTATATTTTTATAAAATGAATGGAAACATGTTGGTACCCACTTTAAAGTGACTTGCAAATCTTTATATTTAGCTAAGGAAATTCTCTTTGGAGTGCTGCTACATAATGGAATAGCTTGTGGCCAGTTAACACTGCGTCTGGTGTGTCTAATGAAATTGGCTCTTTCATAATCAGTTTGACTAAAATCATTTTTATAAAACAGAGTCCCTAGGTCTGTAGCCCTTACCTGTATATGAACCATTTCAGATATAAGTATGTTGGTTGTCATTATTATTATTTTTTTTTCTTATTACAGGGGAGAAGTAATACCTGTGTACAGTGATTTGAAATTTAAAAAGTCTTCTAACTCCATATTGTACACTTCTATGGGATTGTTGGGTTGTATTGACTGACGTTTGATACAGAAAAAAGCGCTAAACAACAATGGAGTTGCCAACTTTAGGAAAAAAAATAGGGGGACATTGTATTATGTGGGACTTAACACATACGTTGTTTTGCGCAAATAAAAAACGTAGTGGCATATTATTTTAAGTAGGACTTGATTGAATATGCCTCGAAATAAACCGGGACTTAATACAATAGAACTTTGGAAAATTT
This sequence comes from Stenoptilia bipunctidactyla, assembly GCA_944452665.1. Taxonomy (NCBI): domain Eukaryota; kingdom Metazoa; phylum Arthropoda; class Insecta; order Lepidoptera; family Pterophoridae; genus Stenoptilia; species Stenoptilia bipunctidactyla. Next base: position 50,098,514 of record OX101721.1, on the reverse strand, counting down.
AAAAACTATGATACTCAGGACCTAACACACTATGCCACTAGGTATATAAGGTGATTCTGAACACATACTGTAAAAAAACACAATATTGAAAAAAATGGACTTAACATAGTTTACCTCTGTGGTACCAATGATTGGTCTTATGGTCTTTTGAATCCAAAATTAATGTTGGGTCTCAAATACAAAATGCAAAGTTTTTGTAGTAAAAGTTTCCTGAAATTTATAGGTGTTTAATAAGAAATTCCTATTGATAAAACTGTTAAGCCAGTTATAGTTAAGCCTTACCATAGAGTGCCTATTCCTTTATAATTAAAAAAATAAATGCAAAATTAGATGAGTTAGTTAAAGCGGATATAATTGAACCAGTTAATGAACCTTCAAACTGGATATCTCCAATGGTACCGATCCTTAAGAATGACGGAGATATTGGAATTGGTATTGATATGAGACGTGCTAACAAAGTGTGTTCAAATTGTTAACAAAGTGAGATCCGAAATTGCAATAGCAACAACTTAGCTGTGTAAAACAGCGTGCCAAAAATTCTTTGGGTACAGCTGCGGCAAGGTTTAGAATCAATCAACAATACCAAGGCACAACAAATTGAAGGAGGGAATAAGTGCACGTGAACAATTGTTGTTGTTAACAAAGTCGTTGTAAAAATCTCCGTTATTAATGACCATGCATTATGTCAGATAAAAAACAAACTAAGGACACGTAAATGTAAAAAAAATCATCAATATTTTATAAAAAATTTATGCACGTATGAGGCTATGTTTATTCAAAGCCTATATTAGGCAGTGTGTTCATTTAATTGCTGTAAACTGGCAAGCGGAAATAATAAATTGTTTTCATACAAAAAAATTGCACTTAATTTCATCTTAACTTATATTTTCAAACTATATAATTGATTTAACTTATTCACAGTTCAGTAATGTCTTTTCACATTTAATTTTTACATCATTGTTGTGGGTAGTGCTAAATTAATATAATATAATTGTACTGTAGAGGGTTGAATAAAGCAGTTGTCATCGAGACGTTCGTGTTTCATTACATAACATGGTGGCAGCGGTGATTTATTGAAATATTAAGTGTAGTAACGTTTTTAAAGTTCTAAGAAATCAGTGCAACAGTTATTTATCGATATGGAACACGCGCGACCTCCATCGGAACTTAGCTTAGATGGCAGCTCCGTCAGCCGGGCTGACGCGTGGAAGCGATGGAAAACTCAATTTAACCTATTTCTAAAAGCATCTGGGGTGCATAAGGAAGACGGTGGAGTACAGGCTAGTCTCTTGATTAATTTGATTGGACCTGAAGGATTTTATGTGTACGAAACTTTTACTTTTACAAAAGAAACCGAAAGAGATGACGTCGCCATCTTGTTAAAAAAGTTCGACGAATATTTCGGAGTCAAGCCGAACATCACTTTAGCGAGATATAACTTTTTTACAAGAAATCAAGAAACGGGTGAATCTACAAACCAGTACGTCACAGCTTTGAAATTGCTAAGTAAGAATTGTGACTTTAAAAATTTGGAAGAAGAATTAATTCGAGACCGAATAGTTTGCGGAATTAGAAGCGTCGTAATACGTGATCGCCTTTTGCGAAGTGACGCTCTAACTTTAGAAATAGCCATAAAGATCTGTCAAGTAGAGGAGATATCTAGCGACAGTAATCGGCTGCTAGAGAAGCGGAGCGGAATTGATCCGGTGCAGATCGACGCTGTGAGGATGCGGGGCGGTGCAGCGGGGCACGCGCGCGGCCGCGGGCGCTTTGGTGGCGGCCGAGGCAGCGCCGGGCACGGCCGCGGAGCCGGCGGCAGCCGCGGCCCACGTGCCTCGAATGAACCGCAACGTGGGTATGGAGACTCGGATTTGTTGGAGCATTGCAAAAGATGCGGTGGCAGGTGTTACGATCCTGGCTCATGTCCAGCAATTTATGTGCAATGTTATGTGTGTGAAAATCACGGGCACTTTGCTCGTATGTGTAAAGTGAAAAAGAATGTAAAAAAAATGTATGATATCGGTGTATGTGAAAAATATTCTGACGATGACGGAGAGGACTCGTTTCACATATCCATGGTGCAGGTAAACGTCGATGCAGTTGACTTATCAGAGGACTGGTTTGAAGTGCTGCGCGGTGAGTACGGTGATGAACAATTTAAGCTAGATTCTGGAGCGGACATTAATGTTGTAACCTACTTTCTTGGTGGGTGAGGGCACAGTAGCTAGTAGTCACTTGCCACCAGGCCGGATTAACCCCAGAGCAGATGGAAAGCTCCTAGATGGTAGCGAGGCTAGCTCTTCCTCGGGACGTGGGATGGCCAACTCAGAGGTGTGAGAGGTAACAAAATTTATATCTATAAGGGCGCCAGCTCCTCTCAACACACAAACGAGAACACAAACACACTATGAAATCAAACACAAAAGTATGGAGCACAGTTATATTGAGAAATCACGGATTTACATTGATGTACAAGATGCGGTAAGCTAAGTTTACCCTAATACATTTTACATTAAAATATAATACCTTGGAACTTGGATCTTGAGGTTTGTAGAAGGCTTTGGCCTATTAAAAAGCTGTGAGGACGAGCTTAAATCATCGTGTCCCTCGCCTCAATATTGATGTCATTCCGGGAGCGTAGAAATAGAATGGTGTGTGAGAAAAAAGAGTAACCATAAAAAAAAAGAAAAAGAAAAAAACCCTGTAACAAAACACATGTAATTAGCATATGACGCTACAGCACCACAATACGGAAAATACGGGTCGTGGAAGATGCCCAAGGTGATACATACCAACAACGTTGGGTTTCTCAAAGAAGTAATTCACTTTATATAAGATATTGAGGGATTACATCCCGTGGTGGACCTGAAAAGAACAGACAAAGGGATATATTTTGTCAAGATGGCTGATTTAACTCAGCACAAAATCGATATGCCACAAAAGAAAACTCACCAATTAACCTCCAAACATCTCCTACAGATACAAACTAATGCCTCATGGCATATTAATTAATGAAATATCTAATCGCCGACAACTGTAATTGCGAATTCACGATTCGAACAAAAAAGATGGATGACAGAGCGCACAGAGTATTTATAGGCTTCGACATCCTAGTTCACTCACTCTGACCGAGGGACTACAAAAACCGTATTAAGCGCGCTCTACACTCTTGCAAACTATCAATCGAACGGGAGTGAGAGGTACTAAAAAAAAGTGTTACAGTACCCCTCTTCCTCCTGAAGAAACATTTTTAATTGAAAAACGGAGTTTGAAATTGAAAATTTTTCGTTGCAAGTCCCCTTGCCTCTTCTCTAAAACTCAAATAAACCACCAACGCTTCAAGCTCCAGGAAGTAAAAAAACGCAACATGAGGTACTGGAACAAAACAATTCTTCCAGATCCCATAACTATTTATTTCAACTAAACGCTCCAAAAAAAAAAATACCTGGCTGATTAGTCATCAACCTAACCAAACATAACCCAACACCAAAGATAGGACTTACCTTCTATCTCGAACACCTGCTGCACTTTATATTAAAACAACCCAACACCAAAATTTACTTAGATGACAAAAGATAGGATGGTTCATCATCCTCTCTCCAACTCATATAAACTTGTGAAAAAAAAAACTTTCAAAGGAAACTCCTAAATGATTACCTGTGCGTTCAAGTGTATAAACATAATAAAACTAACTGTTTCAAAAGCACTAAAGGCAAAGAGATCAAACAACTTTATCAGGTCATTGACTCATAAAAACACTAAAGGTATATAAGAGATAGAATAACTTTATCAGGTTATCTACTCATAACAGTAAAAGAAAGAGACAGGATTTACCACCTAAAAGGAACCTGCTCCTTAAGAAGCTAAGAGACAGGATTTACCAACAAAAACGGAACCTGCTCCTTATAAGCTATAAGATAAACATAATAACTAGACTTCAAACGCACAAAAGCAAATAGTTAGTATAACCTTATAAGGTTATATATTTATGGCAGCAAAAAAAACTAAATTCAAAGATTATAAGAATAGTTAAACAAAACTATTTAAAAAAGACAAAAATGCAAAAAGATAGTAACTTTATTAGGTTACTCATTATAAAAGTAAACAAAAATTAAAGAACAAAAAAAAACTAAACTATAACCACATTTGGTTTAAGTTCGAACTGGCTCTTCATAAAATAAATACCGGGACATATTACCCAAAAGTCTGAATATTTGGTGATGTAGTTTATAAGTAACAGTAACATAAATTTGCTATCCTTCCGGTTCGGCCGAAAAACCGGTTCAAAGTTTAGATCAAAATATCTAAGTATTAACCCTAAAAACAGCTGTTAGCTTTTGATGAAATCTATTCGACAGATGGCGTAAAAATAAAGTGATGGGTAACTACAGATACTACAAAGTTCACCTGGTGCGGGAAAGGTCATAAGGTCACTGACTTCGGCACAAGTCTTGTTTTAGCTTATAAGGTTGACTAGGGTTGTCAAAATATTTTGTTGTAAAATAATTAAATAAATTTGTATGAAAGTCTATACCAGCACTAATCATGCTAATTCTTTTACTGTATATTCTACGTATGGTATAGAAACTAACCCTTAAGTTTTATCTCTCCATTTTGTCACACATTGTATAAGAATTACGCTGTAGGTATTTGGTGTATAGCGTAGCAGCACATTTCAGGTACAGATCGCGACAAACATCTATTCCCCTCTGAAGTTGTTACGAGACGCTTCACGCAGGTTTTTTATGAGTAAAACACCTGCGCAAAACGCCTTGCAACAAATTCAGAGAGTTCTCGATATTTGGTGCGATCTATATTCACTAATATGGCATAATCCAAACAAAAGACTATTATAAGAGTTACGGGCACGGCCTGCGGCTGCACGTAATTCAGTTTAATGTAATATGTAGGTATGTTACAATTTATGAATTCTTGATTTAAGTCAATCTTTTATTTTCAGAGAGGTTGTCCGCTAAAAAAGCAGCTAAGATATTCGCAAGACAGCACGTGAGTATACTTTTTAAATGTTTCTTTTTTTTTGTAAGCAAAAGTTAGGGGGAATTGGGTGCAGCCCTTGTTTTTTAAATTCTATATAGGATGAAGAAAAAAATGATCAATGTTAAACTTAAGGGTATTGTTATGGCATGACTAGTAAATGATATAGAACCTTTCTCAGAAACACGACATAGGTTACACGGAGCCGCCGCCGCTTTGCGTGGTGAAAATATCTATTGGTTAGCTTATAAATTAATTCAGAAATATTGTAGAACTAGCTGCAACCCGCGACCTCGTTGCGTAAATATCGGCTATAGAAGCTGGTCAAATAAGATTACTATATGATCCTTGAAGTTCAAGCTTACTCTATTATGTAAATTACGTCAAAATCGATTCAGTAGTTTAGCTGTGGAAACGTTACTGGTAGATAGACAGAGTTACTTCAAAACAATGATATAACATAGCTGCACTGCACTAAAATAACTGCAGTATAATATAAAACAGGAATACCTTCAATGCATGGGGGCAAAGGCAAAGTACCCCAGTACTTTGTACTGTACCTAGGTATTTATACTTACATAGTTTATGTATTATTACGTTCCCACATTTTATAAGCCGCCAGTAATTTACGTAGTGCGTTTCTTTAGAATTCCTATTCCCATGTTTTTACTGTAATTCAGTGGTTTGTATGTCTTTTCCACAAAAACCAGGTGAAACCGCGGTGCACAGCTATGTTATAACAGATAAACTTACCACCACTGCCGCATTTCAATATAAAAAAAACTGTTCGTTGACCCTATGAAATGTTAAATTAGCTATCAAGTGTAGCTATAAAGCATTACAATATTCAGCGTCTTGTCATTTATTTATATCATTTTACTGATTTCTAAATCATAAACAGTTACATAATTACGATTATTCACTTACAACATGGACGCCAATAATAAGAAACTTATTTTGTAATATAGTACAGAACTCCTTCATAAAAGTACTGTGCCAGTTTTTGTCCACGTTGTGCGCCACTTTTGACAGTTTTCTCTGTGGTGTGGTGATGGCGTTGAAAATGGAAGTCACTTGCCACCAGGCCGGATTATCCCTAGTGCAGATGGAAGTATCTACGTACTTCCTAGGGACGTGGGATCGCCTGCTCAGAGGTGTGAGAGCGAACAAGAAGAGTGCCCGTTGTTCAAACAAGCAATCACCTATCAGCCTGTTTTTACTGAGCTAATGTGTTATGATGTAAACATCATTAAAACAAATAAGTTATATTCATAAAACTAACGTAAAAATATGACACAATTTTACAATATGGGAAGGAAGTTATATTTTGACCATATTTTATTGTTATATGCCACAGACATACATTAACATAGACAACGCATGTGTCACGATTTGTATTGAAACCAAGCTTGCCGAATTTTTAATAATAATAATAATAAGCCCCCTATAAATCTAACAGCTCGTCCGAAACGAACATCTGTTGCCAATCAGGGGGCGGACATTGGCAGCATTTGCAAAATATGCGATGTGACTCAGAAACAGAGAAATTCTTCAGGCGGGTCCTCGGGAGAGGGAATCCCGCCCCAGACCAATAGTTTCAGGCAGCCCCATAGTATCTGAGGGGGGCAACGTATTGCCAAAATCTGTCCAGACTAAATCTGCTGCAGATAACAAAAACTCTCGAAAATATCAACTTACTTCACTAACATCATCACCCACGTCTTTCGCAAGCCTCTTTTCATCCTTCTCAGCTTCCCCGTCTTATTTAACTGAGTACCTTCTTCATTGTCATTCACCTAACCATGCCACTTCTCGCCAAAAAACTTGCACCCGCCACTGGTGCTCGTACGCGAAACAGATGGTCAAAAGAAATGAACATCTTCATTTTACGTACATACTATATTTTGACAAGACTTGAAAGGGATACTTCTAATTACCTTACGCAACTACACATAAAAATCTCTGAACACTTCCCCGACAGACAGGTAACCAAACAGCAGCTATGAGATCAACGTAGAGCGATTGTAAATAAGAAACTTTCACACCCTGATGCTATAAAAGAAATATGGCATGACGCTGATCAATACTTAAAAGATAATACAAAAGTGCCTACAGCCAATGTCAGTCAATTGCCAAGCCAAAGAATGAGATGGAGCATAGAACATAACGAAGCCATAATATTAAATTACTACAGAATTACCAAATTAGAATCTAATCTGACAACCTATAGGCCCCTCCTCCACCAAGCTTTTATTACTCAATTCCCACACTTAAGCTATGTCACAGAGCAAAAAGTTGCAGACCAAAGGAGGCTTATAGTACTTAACAAATATTTCACAGAAGAAATAATAATAATAATAACAAGGCTTTATTTCCAGTAATCTTAAAACTAATAATTAACAGAGACTTCCCAGTGAGTAGTCGAATGACACTCGTAGTGGGAATGACTCGCTACTTCCTTTGAGGACATGATTACAACTTACAGATAATGTACTTATTTACTTATTAGGTCAGTAGGGTTAATTTTTATATTTATGATGTTACAGTTTGCCTCAGTGTGTGTGTTTGTGTGTGTGTGTGTGTGTTCGAGTGTGTTTGTGTGTGAGTGGGTGTGTGTGTTTGTGAACAGTTATCCTAGCAGCCTCTCAACCTCATCATATGTGAGTGAGCCCAACCATTTAACTAAAGTCAATTTACAGGACTGAATAGTCATTGGATATAGTTTTAGAATTTTATTTAATTTATTATGTATCAAGGCTGACTGACAAAAGTTCTGTCTTCTAGCAAATGATGTGCGTACTGAAGGTGTGGGGGCCACTAAATCGTTTCTCCTCTTATTTTGTAGGAGTGCGTTAAATGGTAAAGTTTTGTGGCAAAGAAGGGTAAGATTTAAAATATAAAGTTTTCTAACTGATAGTAGTTTACTAGTTTGGTAGAGTAAATATGTATGAAATCTGAATGGTTTGAAGTACATAACCTTGATGAGAGATCTCTGTGCTCTTTCCAGATCAAGAAAGTTAGTCTTTGTGGCCCCTCCCCATATTGGAATGCAGTATGATATAGTTGATTGAGCCAGAGCAATGTAGATTTTGTTCATTATAGAGCTATTCATGACAGACCTTAATTTCTTGAAAACCCAGATCAGTTTCCGAGTTCGATTTATAGTCGCCTCCAAATGCGAGTGCCAGCTTAGTCTTTGGTCTATAACAACACCAAGATATTTTAGTTGGTGTACTTTGTTAATGACTGGACAATTGCAAGAGTTGACAAGATTCTGACAGCTATGGACCCTGATACAAGAGTGGCTCCCAGGCTGCCCAGAGTTGTAAGGAGCAAAACAGACAAAGTTAGTTTTATCAATGTTAAGCGTTAAAAAGTTTTCCTTTAGCCATTTCGAGACTAGTGCTAAACCCCTAGAAGCCACTTCATACACTGAGGTCCAAGTCTTGCCTGTGAAAACCAGAGCCGTGTCATCCGCGTAAGAGAATATTGTTCCGTCGGTGACCTGTAGACTACATAGTTCATTTACATAGATCAAAAAGAGCGTCGGGCCGAGCACACTGCCCTGCGGGACGCCAAATACAGTCGTCTCCTCGTCACTGATGAATCTATCGATTTTTACAGATTGTTTTCTATTTGTGAGGTAACTATCTATCAGAGCAAGTGCAACGCCTCTTATACCTATGTTCTCTAACCTATTAACTAGTATGGGGACTGAAATTGTGTCGAAGGCTTTTTTTAGGTCCAAAAAAACCGTAAGACATTTTTGACGCTTGTCAACCGCACCTGATATTAGTGATGTCAAATCAAGAACTGCATCTTGTGCTGAAATTTCTTTTCGAAAACCATACTGGGATTTGGATAATAAACAATATTTATTTAAGTAATTAGTTATTCTTTTATTCAATAATTTTTCAATAATTTTGGAGATTGAGGATAAAATAGAAATAGGTCTATAATTGTTAATTTCTGCCTAATCTCCATTTTTATAAACAGGAATAACCACAGTTTTTTTCAAGACACTTGGAAAGACACCCGTACTAAAACAAAGATTTGCTAGTTTAGTGATGTATGGCACAACAAAGTCTCTAGCCCGTTTTAGAAATGCTGTGCTCAGCCCATCCCAACCTGGTGCACTTCTAGAATCCAGGTTCATGAGAATACTGTCGACCTCCATAGGATCGGTTTCTAGGAGAACAAACGAGGTTGAATGTAAGTGATTAGCTGGAGGAACGTTTGAAGAAGAACTAGATGGTTTGGACTGACCAGTGATATCAGAGGCTAAGCTGGAACCAATGTTGACAAAGTGTTTATTTATAAAATTTACTGAGTCTTGAGCTTGGTCTTTTATGTGAAGGAGGTCGTTATTTTAAGTTTTAGGTGGCTTATATTGAGTAATTTCATTAATTGTGGACCACAATTTTTTTAGGATTTTTAGTTGAGTTATTGATTTGTTGACAATTATATGCTTTTTTTAGTTTAGTAATTAAATTTGAACAAAAGTTACGATACCGTTTATAAGTTAGTTTTAAAATGTTGTTGTGAGGTTCATTTTTTAGTTTATTTTGTAATTTATTTCTAACATGAATACATTTTAGGGCTCCTGGGGTAATCCAAGGCTTTAAGATCCTTTTGTCACTTGAGACAGAAATGTTTTTAGTGTTTTCATCAATGGCGGTTTTAATTAATTTTATGAGAGAGTTTGTAAAGATTTCAGGGTCGTTGCAGGTATCCAAAAAGGTGGTGTCAGATTCTATTAACGTTTTATAAGCACTTTCAAAATCGGTTTTTGTTTTTGAATGACAAGAGATTGACCTAGGATACGGAGTTTCAAATTTTACTAAAACTAGATTGTGATCAGTAACTGTGGTATTTAAAACGGCAACAACAGCAGAACTTGAATTGGTGTCTATTTTAAGAAGAGCATGATCTAAACAAGACTCTCCCCTAGTGGTAAAAGTATGGCCGGGTAAAAGACCATGTAATGATAAGACGTTTAGGTAATTAAGACGATTACGGCGTTCGTGCGATTTTTCTTTATCAGAGGTTATTAAATCTATATTAAGGTCACCTATTATGAGAATATTATTTGCGTTTGAAATGGTCTTGAGATAGATATAAGTCGAGTGAAGTTATAAAAGCCCCTGCATGTAAATAAGACGGAGAGCGATAAATAGCGACAAAAACATGGCTGGCAATCGCAATTTGAAGCCCTGTTGCATTTACGAGACTGAGTTCTTTGACCTTGGGCTTATGTTGTTTTTTTATATAAACTACAACGCCATCGTTTTGGTTTAATAAATTGATAGTATGATAAGATATGTAGTTAGTTAATATAGGGATAGGTTTCCTTAGGTCCAATCTACACTCAGTGAGTATTAATACGTCCACTTCGTAAGGGAGCTGAGAGAAAGTTAATTGTAAATCGTCAAAATTTTTGTAAATACTTCTTATATTTTGGGTTACTACGATTAAATTATTGGTTGAATTGCCTAAGTTGTAGTTGTGTAAGTCCTGAATATTACATTTAAATGATTCACTTAATTGCAAAGTATCTAATTCTTGTTGTGTGAAATAGGTTATCCATATAACAAAATATTTATAAAATTATGAGAGTAGCTCAAGTCGAGATTACAAAAGTTATTTATTATATTTGTTTGCTTAAATGTGCATATGCTGATTTTACTCTGAGTGATTGGTTGAGAATTTGATGTAATTATGTTAAAGCTAATCGATTTTATTAGGAAAAAGTTGATGTATGTAGGTAGGTTAAGGGTGAGTTGTGAGTGTATGAATGCGTGAGTTTGAGTGAGAGATGAGGAAATACAATTTGATATAGTGATATAAAAAATATGTGAGTGGGTAATAAGTAGTTGCGTTAAATTTAAAATAATTTTTGTAAGAGTTAGTAGTGTAACACGTTTTAAGTTTACTATAATTTTTAAGGATATATTAAGAGTAAGAAAAATGCTTTTAAAATTAATGCAGTAAGAAACAAATTTAAATAGTCACGTTTTTTGTATAAGTTGATGTACCTGAGCTTCATTCTGGATACAGAAAATTTTTGATGCGTCATCTTTTCGCACAAATACTCTCCCGTACGAAGTCCAGCAGTATTTATATTGTTTTGATCGGACGAGATCCCGTGCTAAGAAGAACAGGCGCGCACCTTTCGCAGTCAGCTGCTCCGAAACATAGATAGGAGTATCTTCATTTGTCGAAAAACCAAGATGTTTCGCTTGAAGTTTAGTTTTATTTTTTATGTTGAATTCCTTAGTCTTTTTCAGTAAATCTGTTCTTAAAATGGTTGAAGAAAGTTCTATGATAATGGGGGGACTTTTCTCCTTCTCATTTCTGCTCTTGACCCTGAAAATATCTTTAATGTCGCGTGGGCAAATATCCATATTTATGGTCTTTGTTAGACATAAAACCGAGTTTAGTAAGTCTTCTCTGTTCTCCGAATGCTTTCGTGGGACATTTTTTATTTCTAGGCTAGATTTTCGGGCATTTCTTTGAAGGTCTTCAATATTATTTTCGAGGATAAATATGTATTCCCGATCTTTTTTTGACTGTTGCTCTAAAGAATCGATCTTCATTTTAAATTCTTCGTTCTGCAAAGTCAAAACTGAAATTTTTTCGTCCATTGTGGTATTTGTTATCTGGATTTTTTGAATATTTTCATTAATTTTGACAAGTTCTAGTTTTTGATCTGATAGTAATTTATTTATAAATTCCTTCATTTCCTCTTTCAGCTTTTCGAATTCCGAGGGCGAATTAAAATCTTCCCGCGGTCTCTTATTACGTAAAAACACTCGATTAGGCGATGAAAAATCACTGTCTTGGATATCCGACGGTATTACATCGGTAAGATTTGGGACCGAGGATGTTTTCACAGGCGATCTTTTAACCGACATTTTCTGTTTCTATTTTACAGAGTGTTATTTTAAATGCAATAGTTCCGACGGCAACTTATCGTAGGCCTAAATAGCAAATTTTTGAGTTGACAAGTCTCACGGGTGAACCAATTGGGTGGCGCACGGAGGTTACCTGTTAGTGTTAGGTTTTTTTCGATTGGATGAGGGGCGGGGCTTGATTTGCGTCCTGCGCGGGAGCAGGTCGTTAATATACGGTCGTCGCACTACTGTTGTCTTGCTCACTCACAGATCACAACTTCAGCCTTCTATGTTCACCTGGTACACTTCCAGAAAGAATCCAATAACTAAAACAATTTATTGAAAATGAACAGCTTGAAGAAATAATTGATCCACAAAATATTTTGGAGGATACAGTCACAACTAGCCAAACTCTTTCAATACAAAACTCTGTAAATGTAACAAACACTTTGCAAATTGACACCTCTTAACCTCACAACCCACAGACTTTAATGCCGGCACAATATGAAAGAATTCACGAACGCCAGTGAAAAGATATCCAAATATATAGATTTGTCAATTGAACTAAAAACACAATGGAAGGTTCTCACAGTCAGAACAATCCCGATTATCATTTCTTCTACAGGCGTCATACCAAACACACTGCACACCAATCTCAACATCCTTAATATCCACACTTGCAAAGTTCACCTTTTACAAAAAGCCGTTATTTTTAACACATGTAGAATAGTACGAAAGTTTCTATCTCTAGCAAATTAATTATTAGTACTTGGCTTCGGCCCGTACACTTATTAACCTCCTCAGAGAGCATATATTTGAAAAAAGAATAATAATAATATAATTCTTTATTGTACACCAACAGAAAAAGTATAATTACAATATTGTTATAAATCAAAAGCAAGAAGACTTTTTAAAAAAGAATTTAATTAATAAACAACTTAATTTAAACAAATATGATTTTACAAACTCAATTTAGCAGAGTAGAATTATAAATTTAAATTAATAGTTTTGATAGTAACGATGTTGCACACGTATGACAGCGTTGGACAAAATGGCCGAGGCCAAGTCGCGTCAATCCTTTTATAAGGACCAGCCGGGGTGTAGACTGGTAACACTTTCTTCTTCTAACATGACCCTCCTGACGGGGTGGCGTCATCGACAACCCAGGGGCCCGCATTGAGGTGTCTGAGGTCTGTCTATGCTGCCCTGATGACGTTTCATCCGTTGTATCACACACGTCACTCAGTGCAGCACTCGTTTCAGCGTTCTCTTCAGACACTGCAATGTAAAAATAAGCACGTTATCACCATATTTACAAATGTATAGATAAAACATCGTGCCGTCGAAAATATAAGTCATGTGCCGAACAACACCATACAATCAGAGTTACTGTTTTGGCGTAACAAGACAAATAGGTTTTACATAAGTCTTTTCTCACTCATCCGATTGCCTTAGTACGTTTACACGCACAGGACTTACGTCAGCCTGTTGTAAGTCAACTCAATACCTCTTATACGTACTGGATTTACACAGGTCTGTTGTCAGCATGGGCCCCACTGACGCAACCCAGATACCGTTAACACAGGATTTATACAGGTCTCTTGTCACATTGGACACAACCCCGATACCTTTAAATACATAGGAATTATACAGGTCTCTTGTCGCATAAGACGCAACCCCGATACCTTTAAATACACAACTATCCTGACATCAAAAGTGTGTTAGGCACATAACTCACAAAGCGAAAATACAAAGTTTGAGTTAAATGTGAAGTAATCAAACAAACAAAACTTTTTATGTATCTGCAAAGAATCCAGCACAAGTTTCGGGTGTCCATTCACCCTTTCACAACACCATATACATAGCAGTTGCCTGACTGGTCTTTCCGTCAGAACCAGCCAACAATTCCAGCTCGTACCGATCATAAGGTAAGACCTTTATTACTTTGTACGGACCCCTCATACCACAATCAAGTTTACCAGTACTTTGAGAGCGTTTTATAATGTAAACAAGATCATTAACGCGAAACTGTCTTGGTGGGCTGCTATTCTTATTTACGTTATGGTGCGTACAAATTGCTAGTAATGCAACTAGGAATGTATGTATCTGCAAAAAAAAGTTTCCATGGACGCCTCTCGACCGCGAACTGAGCCGCAGTAGAGCGCGCTCGTGGCCTGCTCAAAGCTATCCGTACATTTTCTGTTTTTTGAATAACATCAAAAAATGCTCGATGCTCAATGTGGACGGGCGTTCGTGCACCCCGCCTAATTGCGCGAGCACCGCTCGCGAGCACGAATTGCGCCTGTGTGTGATATTTTGATTGTTTGTTAAGATACCGTAACGATTTTAATGTCAAATGAAAGCTCTGGGTTTGAATCATGTAAATCAGTTTACTCGTTTAGGAGATAATTTAAGAAATAATTTGTATCGTGAAAATGTAAACAATCAGAACATTTAAAGTTTTTGTTTACTCAATAACTGTAAGCCTTCTCTCCTTTTATAATTTCTATGCGCTACCAACGTCGCGGTCTTCGGAGTTTTTTTATGAGTACAACGATAAGCTTTTGCTCATGACTCCGTACGCGAATAAACATTGTCTATCTAGTATCTAAAGCATAAGTTCTTAAGCAAAACTTATTTGACCCGGATAATGTGGTGTGAATGTTGGAAATATTTATTTATTTTTAGTTTACCTAACCAGACACTCATTTACGAACCTTTTTAGCAATTTAAATAAATCTTACTAATGTTATAAATGTGAAAGTTTGGATGTATGGATGTTTGTTCCTCCATCACGGCAAAACGGCTCAAAGGATTTGGATGAAATTTGGCATGGTGATAGTTTACAGTCTGGAATAGCACATAGGGTACTTCTTGTCCCGATATTTCCACGGGATTCCAAATTGCGCGGGTAAAACCGCGCGACACAGCTAGTAAATAAATAAATATTTCTGACACTCACACAACATTATCTAGCCCAAATTAAGTTTCTTAAGGTGGATTCTCGCCATCAGCTAAGCACTTCGCGGTCATAGATGGCGTTGATGCGAAAATTTAACGTTTTTTAATTGTTTAATGAATGATAATGTTTACATTCTTTAAAAATTATACGTTTTGCTGTAAGAACGTAACATTTGTAATGTCTCAAGCAAGGTTTAGCTGAGTTTTAAGTCACGAAATTCGTATATTTGATATAAATAACAACTTCTTAGTGGCAGCAAAGTTCTCACGCCCACATTGACACACAAAGCGCGCGGGGGGCAGGTTGCCGACTATGCTTACCCGTACAAAATATTGTACGTTTATGATTTGATACTTTTTCGATGGATAAAATTAATTTCAGTTACTTACATCGAAATTATTCTTTTAAACTTCCTTACTTATAGTACTTACTATAAAACGAAGAAACAAAGAATAATCTTATAAAAGATTATCTTTATAATAATAAGGCAGTATACTGTACTGGTAGTAAATGTACAGGTAATAAGGCAGTTTCTGATCGTGAGACCGTATGGAAGGAGAAAGAGCTGCACGGAAGGTTTTACAAGGCTCTACACGAGCCACACGTGGACTGTAAAGCCTCCGTGTATTGGCTGCGCTTCGGGGACGTCTTTGGGGAAACCGAAGGGTTTGTCTTTGCGATACAGGATCAGGTTATCAAATAGAAAAACTACCGGAAATACATTATGAGGGACGGATCAGTGGACGTATGTCGGGCTAGCCGCCAACCTTGCGAGTTCCTCAGACATGTAGTTTCGGGTTTTTTGGTTCTTGCTAACACTGAGTATCTGCATAGACAACACCAAGCAGCCAAACTTCTCCACCAAGGACTCGCTCTGAAATACGGTCTCATCAATCAGAAACTGCCCTATTACCTGTACACGCCGGAGCCCATTCTGTAAAACGACAGCGCCAAGCTCTACTGGGATCGGCCCATTATCACGGACAGGACTATTCTAGCGAATAAATCTGATATCATGTTAATGGACCGATCGTCGTCCAAGGTGTTTTTGGTGCAGAGAAAAAAAAATTATACAGGGTCCGCATATAATAGTCAATTATATTTTAATAGCAGATTAGGTATGATGAGTGGGTCTGAATTCCAAAAAAAAAAATGTTTTTTTCAATATTTTTCATAAATTAAAATTTCAAAATTGTTCTCTGTGAGTAAAATTTAAGGTTAATCTAGATTTTATGACTATACACAATTAGATGGACACGTTTTTATTACTTGTTGTGTAGTCATAAACTACAGATCAAACTTAAATTTTGATCACTAAGAAGAATTTTGAAACTTTAATTTATGAAAAATATTTTATTTTTCGTAATTACGACCCACTCATCAGTCTTAATCTGCTATTAAAATATTATTGACTATTATATGGCGACCCTATATAATAAGAAATTAAATTAAATGTCATCTTCTTATTTTTTTAATTATGTCACACAATAATAAATTTCACTATACTATAATTCAATTCAAATGCTAGCCAAGTTCAGTGTGGACCCTTTCCCAGTGTTTATCTATACATATAAAACATATACCAAAATAACATTTGCTTGGGAAAATTATTACATATTTCTTGCGGTTTGTAGTGGACTGTATTTTTTTAATTATCCTTGGAAAAAGACCATAGGAGTTGGCGAACACTTAAAATAAGAACTCAATGTGATAGATAACACACCTGCAATAAAAAGACAAGAAGGTGGATAGGAATTCAAGCACTCACCGAAACCACGGCTCACGCGCACAAAATTTTGAATCCTCTCCGTTTTCTATGATGTCGTATTCACAAAGTTTCTTAGTGTCCTTTTCTAGATCACAGCACTGCACTATTTATATTAGTTTTTAATAAAGACGATTAAATTTTAAGCACACGCTGTTAATATGTGGCCATATTCTTTTCAATAACTTCGGGGTTCGCACGCAGTAAGAGCGAGCGAGACGCTTGAATAAAGGTGGGAAAGGGACAGATAGGTAATGTTGCTATCATCACATCATTGAGTTCTACAAATAATTAATTTAAAACCAAACATGCCCCCCGCCTTAAAGGTACCCCTTTAAAAGTAAAGAGTAACATATATACATACATACATGTATGAAAAATAAACATTTAAAATTAAATAAACAGTAAAACGTATAAAATATATGCCTACTTAAGCTACATATAACTGGGGCACATAACTAAATAATAAAATATGTGCCCAATCTAACGTTAAACAGAAACAAATTAATCTCCCCTAATGCAAAGGCAGAGGAGAGAGCTTAACGACAGGTCGTCTGTACGTGTTACTCGAAGTTTTAACTTCGACTACTCGAGTAACACCATCTTTACCGGGAAATAATTTGGTTATGATACCCAAAGACCACTGTAGGGGCGGTGAGTTTTCCATGTTTACTAAAACAATTGTACCTACACTAGGAGGATTGGTAGCCGTATTCCACTTTTCACGAGTTTGCAATCTGTGAAGATACTCTAACTTAAAACGCTTCCAGAACGACTGAACAAGAGAGTCCATCAACGAAAAGCGAGTCAAGAGACTTGCTTGGTCGCCAGTAACATTAGGCGCAGGTATAAACGCTAGCGGTACAGTATGTAAAAAATGTGCAGGAGTTAGCGCTGAAGGCTCTGACGGATCACTGCTCAATATACTAAGAGGACGGCTATTCAGAACTGCCTCAATTTGATTTAAAACTGTAAGCATTTCCTCGTAGGTTAAAATTTGTTTCCCGATGACTCGAAACAAAAGTGATTTCACACTTTTTATGTTCGCCTCCCAAATGCCGCCGAAACGGCTAGCAGTTGGCGGATTCATATGCCAAGTAATACGATGCTTAGCGAGTTCGTCTTTAAAACATTTATTATACTCGCTTTCGCTTAAGAATAAATGAAGTTCATTAAAATATGCCTTCGAGGCTACAAAATTCTTACCATTATCGCTGTATAAAAAGTTACACGGACCGCGACGGGATAAAAACCGTTTAAAAGCGTCGAGAAATGTCGCAGAGCTTAAATCGGAAGCAAGTTCCAAATGAATAGCCTTAGTGACTAAACAAATAAAAATACATAAATACGCCTTTTGACTATGAACGCCACGTTTCCGAGTTAAAGTAATATATAAAGGACCAGCGTAGTCAACTCCAGTGTGAAAAAATGCCTTAATAGCTTCGTCAACACGACATTGAGGCAAATCAGCCATAACGGGAAAAAATTGTTTAGGTTTAACCCTAAAACATTTGATACAGTTATGAATGCGTTTTTTAATGGTACGCAAACCCGAAACAATCCAGTACCGTTGCCTTATAAGGGAAAGTAATAATTGTGGTCCAGCGTGGCAATGCTCACGATGGTAATAATCTATAATAAGTTCAACAATATGTCCCTTTTTTGGGAGCAAAATTGGATGTTTCTGAGAAAAATCTAATGAAGAATTTTCAAGACGGCCACCAACGCGTAAAACGCCATCCACTAAGAAAGGGGAAAGTTTTCGAAGTGCAGGTGAACACCTGCCCTTTTCTAGATTGTGAATGTCATTCGAAAATATATTGTTTTGTAGAGCTATTACTATAGTTTTTTCAGCTACTTCGATATCGTTAGCTGATATGACATCACTCCGGGGCAACTTTCTCAAAAATCTAAGAACATAAATAATTGCTCGCAAAAGTTTTCTCCAGGACGAAAATTTTGTCGCCAATTGAAGAAGCAAATTATCGTCACTAACAGATGTTATTACATGAGATACTATTTTAGTCTCAGGAAAATCGTTAGCGTATGGAGAGAACGCTTTTACAGGCCAGTCAGAAATAGGCAAAGAAGCCCATGGCGGGCCTGATTTCCAAAATTGGTTGTTAATTATTTGTGAGGGAAGGAGCCCTCTTGAAATTAGATCAGCAGGATTTTCATTACCTGCGATATGAAACAACTTGCCAATAGACATTAGGGTTTGAAATTGAGAAATCCGATTAGCAACGAAAGTATTAAATCTGTGTGGGGAAGCACTTACCCAACACAGTGCAACAACTGAGTCGGAAAATATAAATACATTATCAATCTGATGACGTTTTACGATGGAATTATAAACATTATGAGTTAATTTCGCTAATAGGACTAGTGCGTTAAGCTCAAGGCGCGCAAAAGTTACCATCTTCGAAGGTGATGATACACGTGATTTAGAACATATTAAGGAAACAACGGGAGGGTGGTTTCCGTTTTGAACGTGTGAATATACAACACATCCATAAGCTTTTTCACTAGCATCAGCAAACGCGAGCAAGGAAACCTTAGAGGATTTTTTAATACCAATATGGCGGGAAAATCTCATTTGAGAAATTAGAGGTAATTCTGAAATATAACACTGCCACATTTTTATGATGTGTGCAGGCGGTTGTTCATCCCAGTCAATTTTAAGGAGCCAAAGTTCTTTAATTAACAACTTGGCAAATAAAATAACAGGGCCGACTAGACCTAGCACGTCATACAATCTAGCAGTTGCCGATAAAATAGCGCGTTTTGTACAAATAAGCTGCGGTTGAGAAATTAAAAAATAAAATTCGTCAGTCGATGGCATCCAACGTAGTCCCAGTATTTTAAAAACATTGTCATCATCGAAAGATATTGATTCTGGTTGCCTGTGAGAAACCGGTATTTGTTGTAAAAGTTCGGGAGAATTACTAGTCCACTTGACTAAGTCAAAACCTCCGGATTTGAACATTTGAATAGACTGCTGGGCTGTCTCTACAGCTTCCTTTAAGGAAGAAGCAGAGGAAGCCAGGTCATCCATGTAAATATCTCTCTCCAGGGTGGCAGCTGCCAATGGAAACCTATCCCTTTCACGAGCTGCAAGCTCGCGAAGAGTGCGCATTGCCAAAAATGGAGATGAGCGTAGTCCAAACGTGACCCGTGTGAACTCATACGTATCTAGGGTATCGCCTGGGGAAAAACGGTATAAAATCCGTTGAAACTTGCGGTGTTCGGGATTAAGTTCAATACACAAATACATTTGCCTAATATCGGCAAAAAATACAATAGAAAAATATCGTACATTTAATAAAATATAAAAGATTTCAGTCTGTAAGTTACAGCCTGAGTGAAGGATATCGTTCAAGGATACATTGGAATCAGTAGCAGCGCTACCGTCGAGAACAATACGAAGTCGAGTAGTTGACTTATCGTCTCGTATAACTGGGTGATGGGGAAGGTAAAAACCTGGCAACGAAAGAGACTCATCGTCCTGTGATAATTTACGAAGTATTCCTTGTGAAATATAATCTTGAATAACTTCGTTATATTTTAAACGAAGATCTGGGTATTTGTTGAACCTTCTTTCTAAAAGGTTAAATCGGCGTTTGGCAACATAATATGAATTACCTAGTTTTTCCGGACTGTCCTTAAAAGGAAGAGATACAGTAAATGAACCATCTTCGTTACGAATAGTAGTATTGGAATAATAGGTTTCACATTCCTGCTCATCCTTACTTAAAAACTTCGTTTCAGGACATTCCTCTACGGCCCAAAACCTTTGTAAAGTACGGTCTAAGGGTTCGCAATGGAAACTACACAAGGCGAGAGAAGTCACAATTGATTGATAAGCAAGCGGCGCTTCACCCATTAGTATATATCCTAACGTGGTATGCAAGGCGGAGGGATTATTATCGTCAACAACTACCGTGTCCGATAATAATATTTTACAAAATAAATTTACGCCTAATAGTAGATCAATAGGACCGGGACGCGAAAACTCATCATCAGCTAGCTGTAGGTTTGTAATAAAATCAGATAACGCAGCCTTGTTGACTGGAGTATCAGGTAGTTGAGATGTAATTTTTCCAATTACCAACGGCCTTATGTTATATTTTGGGTCATCATCAAAACGAGAAGAAAATCTCACGGACGTAACACCGTGAATTTTTTGCGGGTAACCTCCTAAACCTTGCACTTCCTTGAAACGGTTTTCTTTAGACACCGGCAATGACAAGCGTTGACAACATTCTAAAGATATATAATCACTCTGAGAGCCGGGGTCTACTAAGCATCTCAATAAGTGTTGGCGGTTGTGGTTGTCAAACACCTTTATCTTAGCAGTACCTAACAACGTCACAGTAGCGAGGCCGAGTGGATCCTCCGACATGGCACAAAAGGATGCGTGGTTAGCATTACTATGCGGGATAGGAAATGCAATACTCGGGGCGCCAGAACACTCCGGGTGGGCGGTAGCGGTTGACTCTATTTGTGAGTCACAAACAATTAAATTCGCGGGTGCTGGCTGAACACTATGGTCAGCAGCAGAAGGGTTAACGTTAGCGGTCGTAGCAATATTGCATTGTTGTTTATTTAGCGGGCCAAAATGCAAAAATGAATGATGTCTAAGAGAACAGTGAGTACAGTTGCGATTAGAAGTGCATACCGGAGTTTTGTGTTTTACGCTTAAACAATTATGACAATATGACTGCCCCTTCATAAAATTATATCTCTCCTTGGGGGTCATTTTCATAAAAACCGTACAATTAAATAAGTGTTCATGAAAGGGATGCTTACACAAAGTACAATTAGAACCAGAAATCAATTTATTTTCAGTATTAACAAATGTTTTTGTTGACGGTACTGGATTTTTATTCCGATTTTTAAACTGTACATGGTCGGAACCCTTTACCTCAGTACGAGACAAAACTTTTGTTTGTTCTCTCAAAAACTCGAGTAAGTGACTGTACTTGGGTATTATTTCTTTCCTGTAAGTTATTTCAAAAAGTTTAACTGTGTCGCGATCTAATCTCTGTAGTGCGAGATGTAAAAACACAAAATCTAACAGGTCATCGATTTTTAATTGCTTAAGAGCTTCGACCGATGAATTAAAATTATTTATAAAAGAATCTAAGCCGGTAGCACTATTTAAAGACAGAGGCTTGAACTCTAACAGCTGATTTAGGTAAGCACAAGCCAATGATCTCGGGTCATCGAATTTTGTTATAAGAGAATCCCAAATTAGAGCATAATTCTCAGCCGTAGGTGGGAGCCCTGCGCAAACATTCGACGCCTTGCCCGACAATTTGCCTACCAAATAAAATATTTTTTCACTATCATTTAGCGAAGGGTTCTCATGGACCATGCTCTTGAACTGAGCATAAAACAATGGCCACTTCTTGACATCACCATCAAAAGAGATAAGATCTATCGGAGGAAGCCTATGATTGGGTTTTATGTTTAAAACGTTTGAGGAAACCTGTTGTGAATCTTGCGAGTTACATTTTAAGTCAGATATTACCCCCTTAACGTAGCTATATAAATCTTCAAAAGCCAACCATGAATTATAATTAATTTTGTACTTAGGAATTACTTTCAAAGCCAGTGTATTATAATCATCAATTATTTTCTCAAATTTAGAATGAATTTCATCAACGGTAGCAACCCGAACCAGGAATAAGTCGCGATTGCTATCAGCTGACTTTGCTAAATCGTAAAGTTGCTGCATACGTTGAAAGTAAATATCTCGTTTTGACCTCAAAACTGATAATTCTGTTTGCTCCTCACATTCCTCAAATGTTTCTTCCTCTTTAGATTTAGGCATTTTAAAAAACAAAAATATATGTAAAACAACAATAAGTTTACTTAAACTCGTAAACGGTTTATGCTACTGAAACAAAAAGTAAGGAAACTCCGTTCAAAATAGAGTGCCTATAATATGTAAGTTTTAAAAATATACCTAACAGTTATCAAAATTAATCAGTAGGCACCTATACCTACAAAAAAGCACAACTACCTAGGTAATTAATGAAAAAAATGTTCCTTCGCGGGTTTGGTTAAGTGAAAGTAAAAATATCCACCTAACTTAAACAACACCAGGTGTTGTTTAAGGTGTTGTTGTGTGTCCTGGACTCTTCGTTCGCGGATATCGATAGGTAAAATACCTACGACAAAATATAAGAAATGGAATTAATTCGTTCGCGGTAAGAATAACTTTGTTCGCGGGGGTCGCTAAGTAGATAAATTAATGCTACTTAACTTAGAAACTCCTTGACTATGCGTTCGCGGATATCGATAGGTAAAAAATACCTACGACAAAATATAAGAAATGGAAATAATTCGTTCGCGGGAAAAATAACTACGTTCCTCACACCTAACTCAAATAACACCTCCTCACGTTCGCGGGTTTAGAAAACTATATAATAGCGGTTTAAAAGTAATAAATATTAGCGGTGTTTAGCCTTTATAACAAACTAAAGCAAAAAATGATTGGTTGAAAAGAATATTCGACAAAATATCTTGCCTTATAGGCCGAGTCGGGCCGAGTCGAGCCGAGGAGACCCGAAGTTAAATGAATTCTAGAAGCTACGATCTCGGCGGCTGAGCGTGTGCAAATTTCAAACTACCTACTATTTGTTTTTACAAATAAAAACCAAGTATTTTATTTGCAAATGAGTGGAATAAACCAAGAAATATTTAGTAGGTATATACCTAAACTGATTATGACGAATATATAGCAATATGGAATAGCTCACGACACCGTAGTATCTTTGCGGGTTAGAAGAAGAAGAAAAGGTTGCCTATTATAAAGGACAAACAATTTCTTGATATACGGCTTTATGAAACCTATAACCTAAACTGCATAATATTCTAGTCTACTCAGTAAAACCAAATTAATTTTAAGAATGAATGATACTTATAATTGATATGTACCTATATGAATACAAATATTGTATAGACCTATGTATATGATATTTTAATGACGGCAAGTTTAACCTAACAAATTGCATACAGTATCAATATAAAATATAGTAAATGTATAGGTTTACTAATAGGTATATAAATACATAAGGTACCTTTAAGGAATACGTGGGTATAAAAAGTACAGTGCCACTTATTTGACGGTTAAGAGATTTACAAAATAAATCGATTTTGATCATTAAATATGTATTTTGAAACTCTGATTAAAAATGTGAAACGTATTTAAACAATTATTGCGAATTAATAAGAAAACAAAAAACTATTATTATTCGAATCGTAGAAATAAAAATTATGATCCGAATCGAAGGGCCAAAAAATATGCTTGGGAAAATTATTACATATTTCTTGCGGTTTGTAGTGGACTGTATTTTTTTAATTATCCTTGGAAAAAGACCATAGGAGTTGGCGAACACTTAAAATAAGAACTCAATGTGATAGATAACGCACCTGCAATAAAAAGACAAGAAGGTGGATAGGAATTCAAGCACTCACCGAAACCACGGCTCACGCGCACAAAATTTTGAATCCTCTCCGTTTTCTATGATGTCGTATTCACAAAGTTTCTTAGTGTCCTTTTCTAGATCACAGCACTGCACTATTTATATTAGTTTTTAATAAAGACGATTAAATTTTAAGCACACGCTGTTAATATGTGGCCATATTCTTTTCAATAACTTCGGGGTTCGCACGCAGTAAGAGCGAGCGAGACGCTTGAATAAAGGTGGGAAAGGGACAGATAGGTAATGTTGCTATCATCACATCATTGAGTTCTACAAATAATTAATTTAAAACCAAACAACATTTTTTTTAATTTTTGTCTGTTTGTCGGTCTGTCCTATGTAGACATATACTTTACAGTGAACCACAGCACCCGAGCACCAGCATTGACATTGAGACACCACCACGATATCTCAATTTGTAAGTAGGGGCTTATCAAGAACAATTATGTAGCTATTTTCATTTACTCAAATCAAATATTCAAAATAATTAAATAAATAAAACACATAAAAACGGATTTTATCAGGTATAATAACTGAATCTACCGCCACTGCGGAAAGTCGATCTGTTGAGAAGATCACTACTGATCTGAGTGCTTCACTATAGTGAAGGACGAACTGTGTCACCGACTGTTAAAAAAAATAGAAAATGATTAACTCATCCAGACCACCTACTAGATGCTGCTCTGTCATCAGTACTTATACAGGGTGATTTATAAAATTAGTCGTGCGCCACGGAGGAGGTCGATAATGGACAAATAGAAATATATGAATATACTTATTACATATGACATACAGACCTGAATGATATGGTGCGTACAGATTGCTTGTAATGCAACTAGTAATGTAACATTCTGCGCACGTTGCGTGTTTGTACGTGTAGTGCGCAGAATGTTAGATTACAAGTTCCATTTCAGCAATCTGTACGCACCATATCATTCAGGTCTGTATGTCATAGCTCGGGCAATATGCAATTTTTGTAAAATGTTACTAATTTTGGCAACATGTTCTGGATGAATCGTTTATCCCGTTCTACTTCCAACACTAAGATGTCGAAACTTAGAGAAATGTAGCCAACAAAGTAACATTTCATAATTTTACAAACTCGCATTTGACCCTGCATCTGTAGGTAATCAGAATATTTTTTATTGAAAAATGTATTTTATGAACAATGCAATAAAAATTAATAGGTACTTATATATGTATTTTGCTCTCTTTGCCTCTGTTTGTACAAAAATTAATAAATAAATAAATTATGTTGTGTGAACCTGATAGTAATAGTTGTGTTTTTTATTTATTTGTAAGCTTCCATTATTGTCCAACATGAGGGGAAAGTTTAGCCGCAGATAGAAAATCTTTAGTATTGCGAGTTGACGGGAAACATTTTATTTCTATAATAGAATTTTCTTCTTCTATAACTCCTGAAATAGTCTCTTTGAGACGTTGGTGGAGACATTTTTACAATTTTCTAATTAAAACAACTACAAGATAGTAACAAAACAAATCTTCCGACTGAATGAAATCGGCTCGGAGCGGGGCGCGGCGCGGGCGCGGAGATCTCGTGCGATAAAATCCGAAGTTCCGAACGACAAATAAATAGGTTGCCTGGCCTAAGCGGCAACGTCGCATTTTTGGCAAACGCAGAACTCGCAACGTAGCTTCAATGAACGCACACACACTAAAACATTCAGTTAACGTACTACACTGTCACCGTCCACTCATACATTGACACATTTGAACAAAATTTTATACTTCAGTTAAGCTATTTCTTGTCAGTTTTTTTATTTCATAAGTAACTTTGCTATAAATAAATATAGAAATAATTGCTAATGCAAGCATTCCAGAGTAAAATAACGCTCTGTTCGTCCATATTTGATAAAAGAAATTAGTATGGGCGAGAATTCTCCTTAAAGAATTTGGGTTATGGATACTAGATAACTGATATACTCAAGAAATATATAAACATACATATTGAATAAATACAGTCATATTTTTTAATAGAATAACCTTAAATAAACATATAAACATCCATGACTTGACGACTAATATCTGTGTTCATCACACAAAATCCGCCGCCGCCGGGATTCGAACCCAGGACCTCTGGCATAGAAGGCAATGTATGTTACCACTACACCAGCCGGTCGTCAAAGTTTCACATCGGTGTACTCAGTGAATAAGTTTTTCATACAAATTAAAAGTCATATGTTTTCCGTTCCCGTAGGAATTTCGGGTTACTTGCCTTTGTGCACCCCAACATCTCCCTAGGAATGTATGTTTAAGCTTCAGCTCTCTGCGCCTAGTACGAGGGTGGATTGAAAAGTTCGCGGCCTAGTCAAGAAAACAGAATAAAGTACATACAAAAATATTTTTATTTTTCGACTTAATCTCCATTTAGCTCTATGCACTTCTTCCATCTGCTTTCCAGAGCTTCCACACCTGTTTTAAAAAAAGATTCCTCAAGGTCTTCAAAATACAGGTTAACAGCGGCTTCGACCTCTTCATTCGTTAAAAATTTCTGCCCACCGAGTTGTTTTTTCAGGTTTGGAAACAGATGAAAGTCCGAAGGTGCCAAATCAGGAGAATAAGCTGGATGTGGCAACAATTCGAAACCACAATCACGAATTTGAGCCATAGACTCGACAGACGTGTGGACTTGGGCGTTATCCTGGTGAAACAACACTTTCTTTCTCAGTAATCCTGGGCGTTTCTGTTTAATTTCTTCACGTAAACGGCGCAGAAGGGTGCTATAGTACGCAGAGTTTATTGTTTCGCCTTTTGGAAGGTAGTCCACCATAATGACACCCTTAGCATCCCAAAAAACCGATGCCATCACCTTGCCAGCCGACAGAATTGCCTTTGCTTTTTTCGGAGTTGGTTCACCTGATTTTTTCCATTGTTTGGATTGTTGTTTTGATTCTGGGGTATAGTGGTGAACCCAGGTTTCATCCATTGTCACAAATCTGTCAAAAAAACCTTGTGAATCAGCCTAGAACATCTCCAAACAGTCGCGAGAAATCGTGAGTCGAATTCGCTTTTGCTCTACTGAAAGCAATCTGGGGACCCACCTAGCCGAAACCTTAGAAAAGCCGAGTTCATGGACAATGATGTTTTGCGTTCGTTCATATGAGATGCCTATAGTGTCTGCAATTTCTCTGATAGTCAATCTACGGTCTTTCAATATGAGATCACACACTTTATTGATGTTTTCTTCGGTCGTAGACGTCATTGGCCTGCCGGAGCGAGGGTCATCTTCGATGTTCTCTCGTCCACGTTTAAATTCTGCAACCCATTTTTTCACAATGGTATAAGACGGGGCAGATTCCCCTAATGTTGTTTGCATGTCATCATGGATCTCTTTTGGTGTTAATCTTTTTTTAAACAAATATTTAATCACAGCACGTTGTTCAAATTTCTCCATTAGTGAAAATTTGTTCTACACACGTGTTTATATTGTTCGTAAAATTTTATTTAAACAAGATATCAAATTGAAAATTCGCGGGCTGACAATTGAATAATGACAGTTCAAAATGACGGCAGAAAAAATAACAAAAGTTTTTTTTTAATGGCCAGGCCGCGAACTTTTCAACCAATGTAGTAGTTATAGCTGTACTTCGTCTATCAGTCACTCAGGCGAGTTTTAATATAGGTATGTATGATACTGATAAAGTTCTGATAAAAATTAGAGCACGAATGAGGTCTTCGGACTCTATATCCCGTGCGATCCATTAATTTTGTTAAGTGTCACGGAGAGAGGTATTATGAAATGCAGAGCATTAAAAAACCAACTTCACTAACATTTTTAAATCCTTGTCAAAACTTTGCTGAAGTGAAATGTCACCTACGTAGGAATATATCCTCCGCTTTCGTACATATTTTTTTAAAGTAGGTATTGAATCGATTTCCAGTAAATTACAATGGGCCACCTCTGACTTATTGCGATCTATCAAATGAAACAAGAATCATCCAAATCGATTCATAATTGACCAATTAATCAAGTAACAAACATACACACGATTTGATAACCTCTTCCTTCTGGAAGTCGGTTGAAAAGAACGTGTGCGGCGACGGACCGTGCACGCGACAAAATACGTAAAAAATCTTACTCAGGATGCCCGTATTGAATGCTCACAGAAATTTGTACGCATCCTTAGATACAACCCTATCTGTCATTATATTCATCTGCCTACGCCGCGCCACGCATTAGGCAAAAATGCAATACGCACACTCTATACCTATATTATTACTCTAAGCTTTTAGCACATTGTGACAATAGTTCAGTGACAACACTGTCACTGAACTATTGTCACTTTTGGAACGTAATTGATTGAAATTTCATACCTTTTCACCATAAAAAATAATTAAAACTATATTATTTAGCTGAGCTCGATGTTGTTGTGGTAAGGTGGCTCTACCTATCCTATGTTGTAAGAAATACGATAAGTGTTTAGCTGTGAAGGGTTGATAACCGTACCACCCTGTAGTACAAAACGGTTATTTCAATATTACAAACAGACACTCCAAAATTTTTATTTATACTTTGTATAGATATACATAGATAGAAAACGTGATTTGGATAAGGATTATTGGATTGGATAGCACTATATTGGCAATTCAAAAAGCTGGTCAAATCTCATTTCCATGCAAAATCTATCTTATAATTTGTTTTTATATAGTATATTTTTTATCTTATGTATGTATTATGAGGGATTTATATATCGACGGTTCGGGTATAAAGGGCATAAGCGCCAAAAACAAAAATGTTCAGGAGAGCCTTTTAAAGTTTAAAATTTTACTAAAATGATCATAACTTTTTTGTTTATAAAACGATTTAAAAAAAATCAAAATTGCTAAAATAAGAGAAAGTTTATCTTCTCAGCGGTGTTCTAGAACATTGCTAAGATTGTTGTTTTATGTTGCTTAAGCAATTGGGGACTGTATCCTGTTAAGGTAGTATGGTATAATCGACATTCGTATAGATAAAGTCTCCAAGGTAAAAATGGATAACCGACATATGAGAACATTTACACCCCGAGGAAAAAAAGCTTATACAACATGACTTTTACACTATTAACTTGGGAAAAACAGCATTAGCTACAGTGTAGAGTCTACAAATTTTGGTTATAAAGGTATATTCAACATAACATATTTTCTCAAGATAAAGCAATATGGGAAATGAGACCTGGTATTGATTACTCAGACAATGGTTATATGGATCAAACTACATGATGGCTCACCACTTCAATGACGTAAAGAATAATAACTGATACTTAACTGTCCCTTTGAAATGAGGAAGAATGAAATAAACAACTTGAATTTGTGACATTTTTATTATGTAATGTAATTTTTATAAGATTACATGCCATTTATTAAAATACTAACATACGATGTGTACTTTTTGTCTTTAATATTGAGTAGTGATTTTTCTTACCACACCTAATAACTTTCTTAAAATTTCCTAAAAAAAGCCTGTGAAAAATTATAGCATTTTAAACCTTGATTTATTCGTGAAACTTGTTGGTGGCAAGCATAATTATTTATTCAATTTATGGCACAATTATTTTGAAACCTCACACGTCGAATATACGATTTAAACAAACACCGGAGCATAGCCAATCAATTATGAGAATAGTTATCAGTCGGTATTATTAATTTAATAAACGATAAATTATCTTTCGTAATAACGAAACATACAATGTAACTTGTGTACTGAGAATATCTTACATAAAAGTACTTTTTTACCAAACCTATAGAGATCACAATTCACAGCAACTGGTTTTCTACAACTAGGTAACATTATCTAATTTAAATAACTATTATATAATATTAATATTTCCTTTGGTATACTATGTATGACACCTGACAGGTTTCAGTAATATTTCTGAATCCTGATGCACACATAAAAGGGGTGAGTATAATGGATATAATGCCCCTATATTTGGAACATAACTTACTTATAGAAACGTTTTCTGTATTCTGTAACTCACAGTTAAGAGATATTAATAATCAGTAAAAAAATACAAATTGTTGAGCTTACTAAACTAATCAGTGAATATTTTATGTAACTCAAAGTTAAGAAGTGTTCTGCCTTTTAATAAAAATAAAAAAAAACTGTAAAAATGTAACTTAAGTGTATCAATGAGAGTGATAAATCAACTGTCTGCACCATCACAAGTAAATTCAACAATCATCTTTTGTTTTTGATATGCAATCGACTAATCTGTATCATCTTCAATGTCAGATTCAGCTAAAATATCTTGCATGTGCTTATTGTACGTTAATGATTGATATTCCGACTGAAAATGTGCAGGAATGATCTTGTCTGAACAAAGCTTCATGAGATCATTATATTTTTTTTCCGGAATTGGGAGTGCATTTTCGTAGCAATTTGGTAGTTCAACAAGCTTTGTTTTAAGGGTCACGTGAACAGAAAACACGGAGGATTCAGGAGCCATAGAGTACTTTAACGTAGCTTCTGTGCGATTTTTTTTAAAAGTCACGACACGGACCTTACTTATCTTGCCGACAAGATTTCCGACGAAGTATTTTTCGGCAATGATATCCCATCTTTTGAAGTCCTCATAGCTCAGTCTCTGAACATTAAATCCCATGGGATGCTTTCTAGCAGTCTGGAAAATGGTGAACCACTGAGAAGGAGCCCAGATAATAATATTTTTAACACTATTTTCTATTGTCGCATGAGCAGAATCCACTGTCATATACGTATGGCCTGTAAGCAGAAAATTAACTTGTATCGATTGCACTATTTTGCATCTCTGTAAACAATCGTGAATAGCTGCTAGGACGATTTTGTTTCGGTTTTGTCTGGGGCAGCAATCACAATATAAAAGAAGCCTTTTTATATTGCCACGTTGATCTACCATTTCAATGTATTTACTTAATATTGTTGCCATCTCATTTGCACCTCGTTTTCCTTGACTTTCATCCCAATAGAAGCAATATACGTTACGTGTTCCGTTTTCATATACTACCACGTTATAAACAGCCAGTTTGCGAGAGTAAAACAGTAACATGCTTTCTCCGTATGGAGTGTTTAGCACTTTCTGTAAATCGAAGCTAGCGCATAATGTTTCCGGATCAGTTAAATGTATATTTTTGTGCATTTTGTAACGTTCATATGTGTGATCTTTTTCTATTAGATGCTCTTCAAAAACTTTTTTCTCTTCCTGGCTCGGCTCAGGTTTGTTCTCATATTGACAGCATTTGCGACATTTATCTTTCTTGGGGATGTGAAATGCGATGTTGAACTTCTCAGTAAATATTTTTCTGAATATCGTTTCCGAAACATGCTGCGTACCTTGAGATATAGACTGTTCCTTGTACACTCTGTATAAATTAGCCAAGTTTTTTAACTCTGATGGTAGGTAAACACGGGTACTATCTTTGCGGCAGTAGTGCGAGGGAACAGCTGGTAAGGATTTTATGAAATTTTCAACCACTATTATTTTATCTTCTGATGTTTTGTTTGGAGGAATATTTTTTCCTCTCATTGAGACCTTAGCACTTCCAAATTCATCAGCATTAGAAACTGTGTAGTATATGTATTTATGTGACACATCAATTGTCTTGCAAAAAATTGTAAGCACACAGCTCGATGACTCTCACCCTCAGTGATATGATAAACGAATGTTAATTGGCGTTTTTCAGAATCCTTGCTGCGCTTTCGTTTTACAGGAATTTTCTTTGTTAACCCAACCAACCAATCTTTCTTTCGCTGTTCTGTAAGACTCCAAAAGTAATCGAAAATGCTGTGTCTTCTTTCTTCAGTAATAACCTCACAATTATTACCACATTTTTTGCCTATGCATGGATTCGGCTTTACCTTTTTTTCTGCACTTACATTTCCATTGGCCTTCACATAACTTTTTCCGCTAGAACGTGCCACAGCAGTCGATTTCCTTTTATTTATTCTAGTTTTCTTTTTTGCTGTTTCACCAACGACCTCCTCTTCTGTATTCATACTAGAAAGCTTCTTTTTCTTCTTGCCACCTTTTGCTGGTTCCCATTCGTCAGAGCTATCTGCTTCACCAAAAGCATTCAGTAAAGTTATTTCATCGTCCGACATATAATCTAAGTAATTAACGTTCTTGCTTGCACGGGGTATTTTAGACTGGTCTTTTACAGAAGTAGAGTCACTGTTGTTGTTATAAGTAGTGACAAATGACGTGCTTGCAACTTCTTGAGGTTTGGATAGTACAGATGTAGAGATGTCAGTGGGTTCAGAGTTAATTTCATCACCTAGCGTATTATGAGGAGATCCAGTGGCAAGTGGAACATCACTCGTGTTGTCGATGTCATAAACAGTAGGTGACGTGCTAGTGACGGCTGGTTTTGCTTGTGGCTGTGAAGATTTTTTTGAAGATTCTTGTATAATTGAAGGTGATTCTGAAGTCATAACTATGCTTGGCTCAAAATCAGGAATTGCATTTGCCACCTGAGAGCCATAATTAATATTCCTCGATATCTGCAAACATGATACATGATAGTTATGTTACAGATGGGGAAGATTCATAGGTATTCAAAATACACAAAGGTTTAATATATATGAAATGAAACAGCCAGATGATAGAAATAGGTGCTGCTGACAAACAACCAACGTGGCGTGAAACGTCGTCTGAGTTATATTTCATATATTTTTCGGGGTTCGTTCGTATACCTTCCATATGAGGAGAGAAGGCAGGCCCTCTCAAGATGGACCGATGAAATTGTCAAGGTTGCAGGACATCCGAAGACCTCCATAGCGCAGTGGCTTAAGCGCTAGCTGTTTATCCGTGAGGTCGCGGGTTCGACCCCCGCACGGGACAAGAAAAAAATTTCCGGGTCTTGGCTGTGTATCTATTTATGTATATATTCTAGGCTGCCCCCTAGTTCGCTGCACGGTAACCCATAACACAAGCATTTGCTTACTTTGGCGCCGAGCAGTCGGTGTGAATGTCTGGGGATTTTTTTTTATTTACACCAATGACTGAGAGAAAGGCAGGACCGTACGTTGGAAATCATTCTTTAACTGGAGTAAGTATAATAGGTTTTTTTTTAATTCGTACTCACTTGTTTATTTTCAACGTTCCTAGTAAATATGACATTTTCATCTTCTGAAGTTTTCCCTTTTACTGTAACCTCATTTTGGAGTATAACTATTTCCGGGTTCCTTCTGTCTTTTTTTTCTGAAGTGCACTAAAATATCGGTACCGTGAAAAATTACTAAAAGTTCAGAGTACATTCCAATAAACTTTTACGTTGAGTTATAAGTTTTTAGAATAAATAAATTTAATAGGTAGGTAGTTGTCGAATTACAAACCTTTTCAAAATGTGGCATAAGACTTTTACGGCATTTAATTTTTTTTATTCCGGCGGTTTTCAACGCCATTTCTAAGATATTACTATTTCGCCCCTTTCTTTCCATTGTAATCTGAAAATCCAAAAAAAATTAAATACTTAAGTTAACTTTCGAAACCAAAAAGTTCTAACATTAACATGCTTGTATATTTTTGAAATAATTAAATTCCTTAGAAACCACCCTAATTACTATACTAAACGTTCGAACATAGCTTTTAAATATACTCTTAGACCATCTAGAAAAAATAAAATAGTTCTTCTACTGACATGTAATCTTAATATGCATTCATGTAGTCCTCATGGTATGTCTATAAAAAATTGTAATCACTTCCCTGATAATGTACTTAAAAAACATTAAAAAATCAAATTTGTTTAGAAAAAACTAAAAGAATTGTTATTGAAAAAAAGTTATTATACATTAAAAGAATTCATGAACGACTTTGTCCCTTAATTATGCTCTTATTCAAGAAATGATGTATGGATTATGTATTTGTATATTTTATGTATTAATTTTCTACCAAGTTTTATATTTTGTTTACTAGCAGTGCCTACTTTAGGCCTATAGTGTTACATGTTTTATGTATTCATACATACGATCCTCAATTGTAAAAAATAGATTTAAGAACTTTGTAACATTATGGAAGCAATAAATGATTAAGTATTAAGTATAAGTAATAGGTAATCATATTAAATTGATACAAAGCACAAGTTATACGATATTCTATTACTTATTTAGCTAAGAACAAATATTATATTATAATAATACGAGAAACACAATAGAATCAGATACTTGTATGCAGTCGTAATTCGTAACACATATTCGTACATACCTGTGTCAACAACGTGCGCCTGCACACTCCGTCGCGGCCCGCGGCGTACTAAACACGTCACAAGCGACTCGGAACTTCACAACTGTAGGTTTTTAAAACCCGTTTGCGCGGAATAAGCTCCAACATATAAATATGATATCTTCGTAAATACGGTTTAAATGACAGGGCTAATACTAAAAAAAATGGTTTATAGGGAATAAGCCACATCACTCTTTAAATATATGCAAGGTGATTGGGGATAAGCGACACAGTAGCTTTGAGTTGTTTGAAAGTAATAGGTTATAAAGGACGTCCATATACCATACCGCTTAGCAGTAAAGAGGTGTAACCGACAAAGCTTATTTTTAACCTAATAAGAAAAGAAGCATAAGGTTCAAAGCTCAAAAAAAATTACGAGGAAATATAACTTAAGCCACAATTATCTTTTTGTCAGAGTAAAGTAAAAAGTCATTAGCTACCACGATCTACAAATAACGTCTATTTTACATGGTTTTAAGCGCCAGCTTACAGAAAAAGGTGCAAAATTTGGTCGCTTAAGTCTAATGAAAAAAAAAGAGGGATACTCTGAATTTGGATCTAAGCGACAACAAAATTCACGCTAGAGACACGGGAGTGAGCGGAATCGATAGATCGAGCAAAGTTTAGTAAAGTGGCATTCATATTTCATTTTCACCTGGAATGTCGCTTATGCCCTTTATACCCCGAACCGTCGATATGTATGTATTTAAATAGTATATGTATTTATATATATTTCCGTGTAAGGTCGGGTGAGAATAGCCCTACCGCCCCTGGATAAGCATCTCGTAAAAGTCCTATATATCTATACATTATATATATAGGTAGTTATATCTATGTAGTTATAATTTAACTTTTTTTGTCATCACTAAAATAATTGTCCTTATCTTGTGAAAAGCTTGTGAAAAGGTTGCCTGTAAGAGATCATCTTTTGATGATAAGGCCGCCAATTGTACTCTATCGTATTTTTACAAACTTATTCTGTAAATATTTACGTACAATAAAGAATAAATAAATAAAATATATTGGTAAAACTCCAACGCGAATAAATATATTACTTTCGAATGCATTTTATAAGCTAAAAACGGTAAATGGAATTTCTCGAAATTGAATTATTTTCCCCGTTTTTGCATCAGTTTCCATTGCAATTTCGCTCCTTTTAGTCACTGCGTGATATTATACAGGGTGTAATCTAATTCCCTTATAGAGCCAAAACACGTATGTCCTAACACATGCATGTAAATACTATGGTGAAGTCAGAATTTGAATATCACGATTTTTATTTCTTTATTTTCTATGTTTTTTTTTGGAATAATAGGCTTTTGGTAATGCTAAACGGTCCTCCAGACACCTCATACCAGGCGTCCTTCCGCGTTTGCGTTTTTCGTTGCGCAGGAGGTCACATGTCGTCAACAGCTGACTAGTCGGTACCGAAACAGAGGATATTGTTTTGTTTTTCGAATATTGTTACCTTTTTTCTTAATACCTAGGCCACATTACATAATTTATTTAACCATTTTTAGTAGATTAGTAACGTTAATTCGCATTTGAAGTAAAATCTACTTCTCTCACTTATTTCAACATAATATATACTTACCTAAATCTTATTTTTGGTCATAAGTAACAATTTTAAGTTATCAAACTGAATTAAACTAGACAAAAATGTTTTGTTTTTATCTTCATCAAATTGTAAAAATGTTCAAATTTATCATTTTATTTGCAGGAGATATTTTTACTATCATATTGTTTGAATCTTTGTTTTCACTTCATAAAAAGACAGTACACTTAGTTTAAAGTTTTTAGTTTTGTTAATTGGAGAATTGCTAGAATCAGGACCTACACAATATCGATATCTAGCTTATTATCTACAAAGCGGGACGACAAACGCCTCCATCACACCTGATGGAAGTAATAATAAGCTAAGGGTTATCACAAACTTTTCCATGGGGTACTAATTCGCTCTTTTCTTAAGACTTTCGGATAATCTAAAGCTTTGTCCAAACATGACACACGATAAACATGTCTTGGTAGGTACCTACGTTCACAAAAATACTTCCTCAAAATAAAACAGTTTTCCTTAAAGTTAAGATAAAGCACCTCCGACGTGCTCGATTTTCACTCAAACTCAAATCCAAACACTTCACTAAACACTAACAAACCAACCGTATCTAAATAATAAAGAAAGAACTGCACAATATTTAATCTAAACTTCACATAACGCAGTCGCGTCTCAAGACTCGATCCAAACACCTAATAAAACAAGTTAATCGTCGTGTCGTCACCGCGAGACTAAACACACGAAAACTCAGTGTCTATCACATATTAAAAGTAGGTAATAAAATCTTCTATCCTACTCACTCACCTCGCGGCTAAACCTCTTCCTTTTCGCTGTTGTCCCGGTAACAATAAAAGGTAAAATTCTTCTATCCTACTATTCAAACCAAAAACCGCGAGGTCCGCGCCGCGCTCTCACTCACCTCGCGGCTAAACCTCTTCCTTGTCTATGTTGCCCCGGTAACATTAAAAAGGCATTTTTTTTGACTATTTTTATTCCAATCTTCTAATATATAAAATTCTCGTGTCATAGTTTTCGTTGCCATACTCCTTCGAAACGGCTTGACCGATTTTGATGAAATTTTTTGTGCTTATCCGGTATCTATGAGAATCAGCCAACATCTATTTTTTTTTATTTATATGGCAAAACAACGTTTGCCGGGTCAGCTAGTAATTTAATATTTTTATGTCCTATTATTATTTATTTATACTAAGTTCACTACTTACGTTTCAGGAAATTATAACTGACCAGGGGGTCGTATTTGAAAATGCGAGCGCTCGAAAACGGTAACAAGTGGCCGATGATAGTATTCGTAAAGGCAATTTTATCACAATTTGTTTTCGGAAAGTTTAAGTTATTATACTTTAATTAGATGTAATTCATGTTTCATATAAATGCTATTTCATTGTTTTCGAAGGGGATTAAATGCAGCTTTTGCCCGCAACTTCGTACGCGCATAAACATTGTTTATATTTAATACAACCAGTCATTAAAGAACCTTTATGCCAAGTATTACATACGAGTACATGCACTGAAGAAATAATTTTTCATACAAACTAAAAAGTCCAATATTTCGCGTTCCCGTGGAAATGGCGGGAACTTCTTTCACAACACGAACAGTTACACACTAGGGAACCTTTATACTAAGTATCACATCTGTGCACTCATGGAATTTTTCTTTTATTATAAACTATAAATCGTATATTTCCCGTTCCGGTGGGAATTTCAGGAATTCCTTTCATAGCACAACCAGTCACTTTTTGAAGAACCTTCATGCCAAGTATCACAACCATGCACTCAAGGAATAAGATTTGTCATACAAACTAAAAAGTCCAACCCCTTCCCTTGGCAATTTCGGGAATTCCTTACATATTACAAACAGACACTTATTAAGATACCTTACCGTTATGGGTTACCGTGCAGCGACCTAGGGGGAACCATCCTATACACATATACATCCACGACCCGTAACGTTTCTTTTTCTTGCCCCGGACGGGGATCGAACCCGCAACCTCAGGCGCTCTAAGCCAACACTTAATTAAACCACTGCGCCACGGCGGTCGTCGTATTATTTAAAATTAGTATAAAATATGAGTAAAATTTTGTTTAAAGTACCAGGGGAATATAAAATAAAAGACGTTTCTAACTTAAAACATAGTTATCTCTGCGAGACATATTTTTTTACTTAAACTCTGTGACCTAGGCGATAAGATTCATAATATTATCTATTTCTATTAATATGCGGTCAATATGTGGATGGTTGACCTCACATTCTAAAAGTAGTTATGGCAATATACCTAATTTTGCATTTAACCAAATCAAAAAAAGCGCCGCTAGGTTTCCCGTAAAGTTCCGGGTACCAGGGAAGTATAGAATAAAACAGTTCTTATTGACAATTTCAAACCATTTTGTTTCGTTGTGTTATGCTGTATGTTGTATGTAATAAGGTTCATATTATCTTAATACAGTTACCAAAAATCATTGCTCACTGTGCGGTGTTGGCTGCGTGGCTAGACGGCTTGCTTGTTGTGTTCTTTGTAATGAAGCGACAAACAAAATACCGCCAAGTCAATGATGCCGCCTGCATGCATGTCACTGAACTTTGTTTTCTAGTAAGTAGGTGTGATCATAGACGATACAGTTAATATGAGATAGATGGGCAACTTGATTTTATTGGCGAAATAAAATAATACCTCAAATCATAGATGGCGCTAGTAACTAAATTTAATTTAAAAAATGCACAGCCTTAGTAGATAAGTCTCCATTATAAAAAAAAATTAAGGTGAAAATATCTTATCCTGCTTATCACATTTAATGTAACATTTTAGAGAATTTTACAGAATAAGGTATTTATAGTAACTAAGTGGTCAAAAAAAAAACGAAAATCTTTATTTTTTAAGGTTATTTATTGTTTTTGTTTTCTTTTCGTGGAATATTCAAAAACCTCTTTCTTCGCTCCATCTTCCTCATCAAATTTTGTCAATTGTCCATTTATTATTCGGTTCACCCCATCACAGCAACTGTGAATCAACATTTTCATTGACATTTTTTTATGAAATCGACCAAATTAACCTTACGACTTACAGCAAATCATACTTAAATCACATGCACAATCACTGTATATTTACACAATTTTTACACTGTTTTCGCTTTCCCGCACTTTTGTTGCTGAAGTCTTTTAAGTTGTTAGTAAGTCACACAAGTAACTTCACGGCCAAATTCACAGTGAATTTGTTAAAATAATCTAAGTCTTAAATAAAATGGCGGAGAAAACACAAAACGCAACAGACGCACACGCACACGATCATTCATAGACTATTATAATAGTCTGTCAAAGTCAACATCTTTTCCCGTTCCTGACGAGATATTAATAAATCGGCTATCCCAGCGCTACCTAGTTAATAACAGGAGAAATAACTTGCCAAAAAGTTGTAGTCCGTCATATCCTAGATGGTGCAGAATTCAATTTCATTGACACTAGAGTTGCATAGGCCTGGGTGTGATTTTAGAAAAATGAAGTAAATTTATTAAAGTGCATAGGTACATACCTATTATGGAATCTGAAGTCAGTTGCTTGTTCGGTCTTGATCAAGTCGCTGTTGATAACTGATTACTTGGTCCGCGGTTTTGTTTGAGAATTTTAGTGTTTCGTTACGTTTTTGTTTTTAATTTTGTAATTGTTTAGTTTTCGTTTTGCTAGTGAAACTGTTAATTTATTTGGTTAAGTTTATTTTAATCAGTGTTAGTATTTAATTAGTGTTATTACTTATTAGTTAGTAATTATGTCTTATTCTAACGCAGAGTATTTATGACATGTTACTCTGTGTAGGTAGATGTGACGGAAAATCTATCGAGAGCACGTGCCCGATACGATAGACTGTACGTATCAGGTAGACCTGATAACCCACGTACCCTGCCATCCTTGCAAGCGTTTTATGGTCTGACAGTACGGGCCCATACCACTGGGTCATTTCATAGAAATTCGTTTGCTGCGGGGACGCCTCGATTACACTCCGACGTTGAGGACAGGATTTTGGAGTATGTTGAAGCCAACCCAACGACAGTGCAGCGATAGGTGTCAGCCATTTATTTACGGGCATCATTGGAAGGGTCTGCTGCCGTGGCTATCTCATCCATTGAGTTTTCGTCAACTAATTATAATTTAGCTTGGAATCTCATGTGCGACCGATTCAATAACAAGCGATTGTTGATTTAACATCATATTGCGTATCATCATATGACTATTAATGGTATAATTTGATTTTCCAAACGGTTTGAGCGAGTCATAAACAATTAAAAATTGTTTTTTTTTACATAATCTAAACGAGACTTGGTCAGATAAATTAAAAAATCTACTTTCCTAGACAGTATTTATATGTTCTTCGTCGGCGTCGTCACTGATGGACTTACTGACGGGCAACTTCGTTCTTGCGAACGGGTTGCGTAATTTTTTTTATGGCAGAGTAAGAGGATCAGCGGCGACTACCAAAGGCGGATGACATTTAGTTTAAGCCTCCTTCAGAGACTCCTTAAAGATGGCACTTTTAAATTTGTGGAGAAGCCGAAGTAAATGTTTCTTACTTTGGAAGTTAATTTATAATCCTAATATAATGTTGTGATAATTATATTGTCAGAGATGTAAAAATGGAAAATCTACTTTCCTTGACAGTATTTTTATGTTCTTCGTCGGCGTCGTTACTGATGGACTTACTGACGGGCTTGCGAACGGGTTGCGTGAGTTTGTAAATGTAATTTGTTGTAAGTTGCTTCAGACCGCCATCCGAGATGTAAAAAGTGACGTGTAATATATACTGGCCATGGACTGAGTCACATATTGTGTTGTATTATATGAGCGGTGTAGGCAAAACTCCACTGCTCCTAAATATCAATTTATTTCTTACGCGTCAACTAGGAAGCAATTGGAAGTTATGGACAATTTGTTAGTCAGATTATTTTGGTTGTCCATAAGCTTTTAGTGCTTCCTTGTTGAAACGAAAGAAATAATTGATA
This sequence comes from Stenoptilia bipunctidactyla, assembly GCA_944452665.1. NCBI lineage: Eukaryota > Metazoa > Arthropoda > Insecta > Lepidoptera > Pterophoridae > Stenoptilia > Stenoptilia bipunctidactyla. Next base: position 50,057,645 of record OX101721.1, on the reverse strand, counting down.
TTTGGGCCCAGTGAAGCTTTGCCTTTACCGCTATACAATGTGTTAATTTTATACTTGATCAAACGAAATGTGCGGATATAACATTAAAAATTATCGACAAAACGCGAAAAAAAAAATTTTTTTTGTACACCATTTTGAAATTAAAGCCAATGAAAAATTTTTTTTTTTTCAATTCCCATTTTTCGTTGTAAATTGTTTTCCTAACTAAGTAGACCATGGATTTTTTTTAATTAGTCTTATTTTGAAGGTAAAGCCATGAACTAGTAGTAAAAATTTAAAAAGATCACAATATCAAGCCAAAAAGTTGTAAAAACATTAATTTATTTTTATTTTTTCATAAAAAAAATGTTTTTTTTTAAATGTTTTACCTTTTACTCCGAAACTAGCACGTCAAGGTAACTTTTTTAGCATGTTTTATTAAATTTCATAACATACCCTACAAGTTCACCAAAATAACATAGGTGCTATCTCTCTTCGTTGTTAAGATAGGTACTATCCGAATTAAGTAGGTAATTTTAACAAAATTAAATAAGTACTTCGATTACATCAATAGTGCAATAAAAAACACAATTAAACTAAATCATTTATTTAAATCAAATTTTCAAAGTGTCCACCATTGTCATCCATGCAAACAATGGCACGCATTGCTACACTACGTACAGTTTTTTTTAAAACATTGCGTTTTTCTCTTATTTCATAAGCTGCAGGCATTATTTTTTGCAAAAGCTCTTCTCGCGTTGCAACTGGAGTACTGTACACCATCTGCTTCATATGACCCCACAGATAAAAATCAAGTGGTGTCAAATCTGGGCTGCGCGGCGGCGCGGCCATGCCAATGGTCCGCCTCGTCCAATCCATCTAGTTCCATAACGTTCATTTACGTACTCACGTACGATTGTGCTGAAGTGAGCTGGAGCGCCGTCATGTTGGAACCACATCCTTCTCCGTGTTGAAGATCCACATCTCCTGGAACGATGCTGGTCGAACTGCTAAAGGGTTTTCTAAGAGAAAACCTTAATAAGAGAAAAACGCAATGTTTAATGTTAAACATGTTATACATGTGTCATCGTCCGTAGCCAGTATACTAAAGTAAGGCCAACGAGACGAGATAAAAAACGTTAACAAGCGGACCGTTACTGAGTTACATTGCGATAGCGAGGGATTATTATCTCTGTCCTTATCAGCGTCGACCAACTGACGCCTAAACTGCGCGTACGAGTGATATGATAATTATTCAAAATTATTGATTCAATTGTGATTCAAAATATTAATTCTAGTAATGTGCCGTATGAAACTTGCACAAAAGTTTCACACGTAATGTCTACAAAGTACCTATAGTTACTTAGCAGAACCTTTCAAAATGTTCCTTCTAGCAATGTGCCGTATGAAACTTGCACAAAAGTTACACACGTAATGTCTACAAAGTACCAATAGTTACTTAGCAGAACCTTTCAAAATGTTCCTTCTAGCAATGTGCCGTATGAAACTTGCACAAAAGTTACACACGTAATGTCTACAAAGTACCAATAGTTACTTAGCAGAACCTTTCAAAATGTTCCTTCTAGCAATGTACCGTATGAAACTTGCACAAAAGTTTCACATCTCATGTTTCTACAAAGTACCAATAGTAACGTGACAGAACCTTTCAAAATGTTCCTTCTAACAATGTGCCGTATGAAACTTACACAAAACTTTTACACGTAATGTCTCTATAAAGTACCTGTGGTAACTTAACAAAAAATACAATTCTACAATTCTGCTAATGTTGCGTTTGAAACTTGTGGATAACTTGTATTGGTAATTTTTAACAACTTACGTATGAGCTAAAGGAGCAAGTTTCAATTGAAACTAAACGTTTGGCCGTTAAAGCTTTGCCAGCAACTCTCCCGTAGCTTGCCATGATATTGCAACCTTTCATTTGTAAGTTACAGCCTCCCAAATGTTACTTACGGAAATGTTGTAGCAAGTTTCGCTTGCTCAGTGGGACCTAATACTGGTATGCAGCGTGAAGATAGCTCTTCGCAGCTAACTTCGGCCAGCCAACAGCCGACTGAACATCGTAACAACTTCACTCCGTCTCATTGTCGCACGGGCGACAATGAACGCTTATCGAATAGTAATAAGATTGAAATCAGTAATCAATCTGGTAGTAGTCTTAACCAATCAAATGCATCGGTTTGCAATATGTCTTGTGATAGGGGTGATACTCGCTCGTCAACTACATTGTTAGGAACCGCGAAAATTAAAATTATAGATAGTGATTAGCGCGTTCATTTTGTTAGGTGTTTGATTGACCCGGGTTCGCAAAGTGATTACATAACTTCTTCTTGTTGTAAACGTCTTGCGATTCCAGTTTCTACGCAAAGTAGGTTTAGTAAAGTGCAAGGAATAGGTGGTACTTCTCAACGTATACTAGGTGTAACTGAGATTAATTTCACATCGCGTTTTGATAATGGCGGGATTTATACATCTCGGCCGCTGGTTGTTAACTCGATTACGTCACAGTTGCCCGACTCGTGCGTCGTCACGTCTGCGCTTACTTATCTACGAAACCTACCTATTGCGGATGATAGTTTCAGCGTTCCTGGACCAATAGAAATTTTATTAGGTGTTAATATATATTGTAAAATTTTATTGTTTAATAAAATAACACCAGAAGATAATTTACCTACTGCCTTAGAAACTAGTTTAGGATATATTCTTTTGGGTGACGTACCTACTTATACCCATACACCTACACATTCATTTTGCGTAAACCCGTGGATCGTACATTAGAAAGATTTTGGCAATTGGATGAGGTACCTACAAAAACTTTTTTATCACCCGATGAACAGGCTTGTGAGGATATTTACAAGGCTACTACTATTCGCAATAATGATGGTAGCTACATGGTTAGTTTACCTTTTAAGGATAATATACATTAGCTGGGTAATTCGTTTCTTACTGCAAAGAGGCGATATTTGTCATTAGAAAATAAGTTTTTAAAATCTCCTTCTCTTCGTGAAAAATATAACGAAGTCGTTACCGACTATTTACAAAAAAAAGACGTGTGGCACTTGGAGACTGCCGCGGTAAAGCTATTGCATAGCATTTTTTATCAACTTATGCAATCATAATTATTTATTTATTTTATTAATGCAGTAATGTTTGATCTTATATGAAGTTCCACAAGTTCCTAGTAGATGGCGCTAATTGTTAATTAAATCCCGCATGTAAAGTTATGAAATCAAAGTATCACCGCTGTGCCGGTCGGAGTGGGGGGTGTTAGGTTTTTTTCGTTACGGAATTTCTGGATTCGGTCCCGACGCTCAAGGCCCGTGATAAAAGCTATGCAATAGCTTAAAAATATGGTTTCAAATTCAAATTCAAACACTTTATTGCCATTTGCATAGAATGGGATACTTATGAAAATACAGTTTTAACATTAAATGTACAATTTGGGCGGCCTTATCACTTCAAAGTGATCTCTTCCAGGCAACCTTATCTTAAAATAAATGAAAAAGAAACGTAAACATGGCATTATTATTTTATAAATGGTACTAATTAAAGTCTATAAATAGGTGTAATAATATAATATGAAATACATATGTATAAAATAAAAACATTAATTTAAAAATAGATATATAAGTAGAAAGAACAAAGTATGCTTTGTATTAACATAGATTCTATATAAAATGAGATAAGTTTGAGAGATAGAAGTTTTTTAAATGATATTTAAAAGAAGCTATTGTTTTAGCGTGGTGGAGAGAAGATGGTAATGAGTTCCAAAGAGATGTTGCTTTCACCGTGAACGACTGCTGATAAAGGTGGGAACTGTGACGGGGAGTAGCCAGCAAGTAGTTGCTGGCAGACCGCAAGTTACGTTCATGGTGTTGATGGCGAAAACTAAAGCGTTCTTTAAGATAGATTGGCAGACAAGGGTTAAATAATATTTTGTATAAAAGATTTAGGGTATGAATATTCCTTCGAAGACTGGAGCCACTTGAGCCTAGCACGGAATTCGGAAACGTGATCATATTTTCGTAAACCAAATATGAATCTAATACACATATTTTGAAGGCGCTCAAGCTTGTTTAGTTGCTCTTCGGTCAAATTAAGATAGCTAGTGTCAGCGTAATCCAGTATTGGGAGTATAAGTGATTGTGCGAGAGCAATTTTGGTAGGTATTGGCAGAAAATTCCGAAGCTTTCGTAGAGATCGTGCAGCAGAGAAAACTTTTCTGCTGATTGATTCTATTTGAGGTTTCCATGACAGTGTGGAATCTAGTAGAACTCCTAGATTTTTAACCACTCTACTGTGGGGTATGATGACGTTATCAAAAATTATTGGAGCAAGTTGCTGATAATCAACTTTGTTTATGAGTTTAGAGCTACCAATAAGGATAACTTGAGTCTTTGAAGGATTAATATTTAAACGTGTAGTACGGTTTCATTAGTTTCGCCGGACGATACTTCGTCAAAAGGGTTTTACCTTCCACATCATCCTGTCATAATGACAAAGATACTACTAAACTTCGTATAGTTCTGGACGCCAGTGCTAAAACCGACTCCAGACTTTCGCTTATTGAAGTTTTGCACACCGGGTGCAATTTACAAAACGACATTTTTCACACTCTTTTAAATGTTCGTTTATTTGAAATAGATTTTTTTGCCGACGTTACACAGATGTTTTTATGTATAGAAATTAATCCCGAACACCGTAAATATCAGCGATTTCTATATCGCTTTTCGGTTGACTCTCCTATCGAAACTTATCAGTTTAATAGAGTTACCTTCGGCCTTCGCTCTTCACCATTTCTTGCCATACGCACTGTAAGGCAGTTGCCAATGATGAGCTAGCTAAATTCCCGCTGGCCGCTAAAGTGTTAGAAAGGGACGTATTCATGGATGATCTAGCTTTTGCTCCTACAATAGATGGAGCAGTAGATACAGCACAACAGTTCATACAGCTGTTTAGATCTGGTGGGTTTGAGCTGGTTAAATGGACCAGTAACTCTCCAGAGCTGCTGTGTGCCATTCCTACGTCTCATCGCCAGCAAGAATCGGTCTCTTTCGATGACAGCACTACTTTAAAAATTCTTGGTTTGCAGTGGCTACCAGCTTCAGATTGTTTTACATTCACAGTATCGCCGCCGAGCACCGAAGGTACGAATAGTGCCATCTTGTCGGCCACCGCTCATTTATATGACGTGCTGGGACTGGTGGGGCCGGTCATACTTTATTCTAAATTATTGATTAAAGAGCTATGGCTCTTAAACTAGACTGGGATGACCAGTCACCGCAACATATTTTGACCTTTTGGCATCAATTCATAAAGGAACTTCCTTTAATTTCCAACATTTCTTTCCCACGCCACCTAGGTGTTAGTAATAGTTCAACACTTTATTTAATTGCTTTCTCCGACGCATCCGAAAAGGCGTACGGTTGCGTTATATACGCGTATGTAGTCAATGACGATCAACATACTGTACGTTTGTTGTGTTCGAAATCAAAGGTCGCGCCCATCAAAACCGTAACTCTTGCTCGTCTAGAGCTTTGCGCGATACTCTTGATGTCGAAACTTTTACGTGTTGTATATGACACTCTCTCTGTTCGTTTTAGTATAGCTGATGTATATGCATTCTCTGACTCGGAAGTAGCTCTATGTTGGGTTCACTCGTCCCCACATAGATTTAATACATTTGTAGCAAATCGCATTGCACAAATACAGAATAACTTTTCTCAAAAACATGTTTATTTCGTTTTGGGTATTGAAAATCCCGCGGACTGTGTGTATAAGCTGTGGTTTACAGGGCCGCCATGGTTGTCCTCACCTGCGAGTGAATGGCCAGTCACTATTTTTGTAGCCTCTCCGTCGCAGCTGCATGAAGAGAAAACGGTATCGCACGTCGCTACTGGCGACCTCGAACCGACACAGCCTGACCTACTTATATAAAGTTTGAAATTTTCCAATCGGGAAAAATACCTTCGTAGTGTAGTATATTTTTTAAGATTTATACGTAAATTACCGCGTAATTCTTTAATTAGCGCGTCTGACATGAACATAGCTGAGTTGGCAGTCATACGGGCTGTCCAACGTGTATCCTTTCGTGAGGATTTGTATAATATTGAACACAATAAGCTTTGTTCATCAGCTTTACGCAAGCTTTCACCATTTTTATGCGACGGCGTTTTAAGAGTAGGAGGTCGTCTCTCCAACTAATCGCTAGAGTTTTCACATAAGCACACTGCTTTATTACCAAGGAGTAGGCTCATTATAGAATTAATTATAGATAGTTATCACATTCGTAATTGTCACGTGGATCCTTAGCTCCTACTTTCAATTTTGCGCCAGAAATATTGGATTTTATCGGCTCGTCGAATTATTCGTATGCGTATTCATCGTTGTAACGTTTGCTTTAGGCTTAATCCAAAACCTACATTTCCTAATATGGCGGACCTGCCTGAATGTCGTGTGGAAATAATTAAGCATTCAAAAAAGGCTTTTTAAGGGGTCCTTTTCATATTACCTACCTTGCAACGTAAACGCGGAGTTAAGAGCCAAAAGGCGAATCTTGAAGTCGCGTCCGATCTAAGTTCCGCTTCCTTTTTAGATGCGTTTAAACGATTTATATCACGTCGTGGTACGTGCAAATTCCTATACAGTTATAACGGCACTAATTTTATAGCTTCAAAATCATATCTTAGCGAACTTTATACATTTTTAAAATCGGACGATTATTTTAAATCTTTTCATTTAGAACTTAGTAAGCTCCGTATTCAGTTGAAGCTGAACCCGCCTAGTGCACCTCATTTTGGGGGCATATGGGAAGCCAATGTTAAATGTGTTAAAACACATTTAGCAAGAGTCATAGGTACCCAGTTGCTTACTTATGAAGAATTCATTATATTATTGGCTCAAATAGAAGCAATATTAAATAGTCGCCCTTTATATTTGCTTAGCAGTGATCCTTCCGATCCTAGTGTGCTAATTCCATCGCACTTTCTTTGTCTAGAACCGCTGCAATTTATTCCCGCAGCTAATCTTACTAATGAAAGGACAGATTTGCTGTCCCGTTTTTCGTTGTTGGACTCAATGGTCCACTCATTTTGGTCCCGGTTTAAGTCGGAGTATCTCCACAACCTTCAGTTGCGGGAAAAATGGAATACGCCAACAAACCCTGTAGTATTAGGATCAGTTGTGCTTATAATCACTGAGAACGCGCCACCGTTACAATGGCCGCTCGGCATTGTAACGAGGCTGATGCCCGGTAGAGACGGCGTTGTACGTGTTGCCGAGGTTAAAACTAAAAGTGGCGTCTTTAAACGCCCCATAGTTAAATTATGCCCATTGCCAACACAATAACAGTTATAGCCAGCATAGTTAAGTTAGTCACGAATTAGTATCTAATTAGTTTAGTTAGTTATTGAAATATAGAGTCTGTTGACGTTTAGTATGACTTGTTTAGTATATTTTTTGTATTTTTTTTTCGAAGGAGATCCTTCAAGGCGGGGGGGATGTTGGGTTTAGTTTTAAATTACCGCTCATTCATTTTTAATTTAGTAAAATGTTTGCTTGTGTGAGGGTAGTTCCTTCCCTTCCTACTTCCTATTGCGCTGTCAAGCTGAAGAAAAAACCAAGATGGTCGAACTTCGTGGTTAATACGTCTCTCGTGTGCAGTGTAAAACTTATAATCCTGCTAAATCTAAGAATAAACCTGTTAATTTAACAATTTGGTGTCATCAAGTGATATTACGACGTTGTGCTAGTGCGCGTCAAAAGTATTTATAGGAAAAAAAAACGTGGATCTTCACGTGGCAGCATAAGCTATAAGCAGCAGCGCATCCCACCACCATATCCAAGTAAGTTACACCTTTCTTTATCCTCATATAACAAGCAAACTTACATTTATTGTTAAATCAAATCCGTATTGCCGATCAAAGCATTCTGGGTTGGCTAGGGTTTAGCACCGAACCATCTCTCTTTTTATAATACAGTCCACTACAATAAAAAACCCATAAGCGCAACCAGTAGGTTTTTATACAAACTAATAATAAGCCCCCAGTACTTTTACCCCGTTTGCCTTTCGTAGGTACTCCTTTTTATTTTTACTACAGTTTTGTAGTTCTTTCTAAGCTCGGGTAACCCGGCAAAGCACAGTTATGTAGTAACAGTTTTTGAAATAACCGTCTGTTAATAAATTTTACTTAACGCTTTTACTGATAAACTACTTACGTAATCAATTTTGACGAAATTTAGAATACAGTAAGTTTGAACTTCAAGGAGGATATAGTACTAAATCTTATATGGACGTAGTTATGCAGAAATGTTCCAACCCACAAGTCGGCCGATATTGAGTTACATAAACCAACATACTGATAATAATACACACAGTGGCGTTACTTATGTTACTACCAGCGCTATCTATTGTTTGTATGTGTGAATCTCGATAATAAAGTCAGTCTATCGAAACGCCACTGTGTGTGTTATTATCAGGTTATGGGCGTGTTTAGTTAAAAATAGTTTTAATAGATTCTAACCTATAGTACTGTTTGGTTTCGGTAATAAAAATGACGGGTGCGAGAACTTTAAGGATTGGTGTTTTGCAGTGCAAAATGTGTTGGCGTTGGAAAACATGGCGTCCGGTACCCCTGAGAGGTTACCGGTGTCACCATCGACGAGCCAAATAAATTTTTTTTTTTTTTTTTTATATACGACTAAACCCGCGTTTGACCTCAATCTCACCTGATGGTAAGTGACGATGAGGTCGAAGATGAAAGCACACGGGTTTAGGAAGGAACTGGCTCTTTATACAATATTGCCGGAACACATTACCGCCGGAGCGGTAACATTTGGCGGCAGACTTTATATAAAGGGTGGTCGCTAGCCAGATAAATGAAGATGCTAAAGTCAAAGCAAAATTTTTGATGACGATAGACCCGACACTCTATGTGCATATCAAGCATGCAGCAATTATTAAATATACTAGCTAAATTTTAACAGAAATGCCATCAAAATCACCAGTGCTTTTAACTGTAATACTTTTAAAAGCTTTCAATACCTCACTTTCATAATCTTAACTTTAACTTCAAACTTTTTTCGCTTTTCTGTTTTAATTAACTCATATAAGAGTAGGCAAAGGAACAAAACCACATTATAGCAATATAGTACATTTCGTCTAGAATAAAAAACATCAATGTAGTACATTTTATCTCGATGATGCATCATTAAGAATTCGGAGTTATCGGAGTACTTTCCTGAAGATTTGTAATAATTTGTAGCATATCATTAAAAAGGGGGTAAACCGAAAAATTTAAGAAATGAGTTTACAAAAGTTAAAAAAGTTAAAATCTTAAAAATGTTCTGTGGAGATTATTTCGTTAAAATATAACATGGGGTAAAAACTTTTACAATTAATTCTATTAAAGATTTTTAACAAACTATTTTCAGGTTTCGTATACCTTAACAAAAAATAACGTTATATTATTTCTTTCTCAGGATTATAAAAGTCGTCGCTACGCCGAATCGATATTTACAGTCGAAGATGGAACTGCCCGCGTTGCTATTATCGCGATAGTTAGTTTGCTTGAAGTAACTGTCCCGGGAAGGCTGGCTGATGCCGTCCCTGTGCTGGAGGAACCCGCCGCGGCCCCCGTGGAGCTCGACCCGGGCGGCCCACTCCACCCCAATTGGCCCCCAGCCATTGAAAATATTTTAAATCGAGAAAGAATTCGCCGCGCTAACGTCCGTCAACGCCGCCTTCCGACCATCAACGAATAACCGGCAGGCAAAAACTAAATTACAGCTTGCACGCTGGAAATAGGTTTATATTATTCATATTATAGGTTTATTTTTTACCTATCTTGCCCATTGCGTAAATCATTGTTCAAAGATTTTTTAGCTGTGGGTAGGCTGTACAAAAAAAAATATTAATTGTTTTCCTTTATTTTATTTACTTTATTTGGGAAACAAACAGCAAAATTAACAATATAAATTAATGACAATATAAAAATAACTGAAGCCAACAAAGTTTTCACTGACTGAGATGTAAGTGCTATGCGTAACTTATAACTAACTTATAATTAAATGATCCCTGTTGTTAATGCCATGTTTCGCTTAAAATTACTTTATCAGTTTTAAATCCTGAAACAATTTTAAAGTAAGATTCATTCTCAACAGGTAGCATGTTGTAATTCAGGTAAAATAAAATAAATTAAAACATTTCGGTAAACAGGGTTTTCACAAAATCTAACTTTACCTTCGGATTACAATTTCTCGTATTTTTATACTTAACTAAATCAATATTGTACCAATATAGTTATAACACCCTTATATTATACAGGGCCGGGCATCCTAAGGCTATGCGACATGAAGGGGAAGTACTTTAAAAGTCGTAGATATGGTATTTTGCTGAAAGAAGCCTTTATTTTATTTTTAAATATTAGTAATTCTGCAATAAAAGATTTTCTAAAACATACTTTTCTTGTCTGGAAAAAAAAGCGCACGCAAACAAAAGCTTTATGATGCCAATCGAAAGAATAAACAAAAAGTTATGATACTTACTTCTTGAGTAACATAGTATTTTAAATAACGTAAAATTAATCAATTTAATAAAATTAAAAACAAACTTGAAACTGCTGAAGTCAATACAGTGTTTTTTGTAAATAAAATTATTTCAAAATCTATCTAATCAAAATCTAATCAAAATCTAATCCCTCTTGGCCAATTGCCAATCTCCTAATAAGTTCGCTGCCTGTTGATTTTTTTATCATATTATGGTGAATACTAGATAATAGGTATATGATAGGTCAACTCTGTTTTTAACTCGCCCACGTTGTCGTATTTTTTATTTATTTTAATGAACAAAACAGATTACATTCAAAGGTAATTAAAGATAAAATAACATATTCAACAGTGTTGGTCTGGAATGAAATCCTTCATATGTCCATACAGTATAAACAAACAATTCTTAAAAAATACGATTTGAAAATAGATATAAAAATAGAAAATAGATAATAGTTGAGCTAAATAGGCTGAAAAGTGGATAAAGTTTAGTTCAAAATTCAATTAAAAGTGATAAAGCTGGAGTTACATCAAATTAAAACATTAAAATAAAACAGATCTGTGACAAAAATCAAAATCAATATTAGAAACAGAAATAAAATTAAAAGAATATAAGGGTAAATGTGCAGATTTCTAACATTATTTCAGAATAAGATATACAATTTGAGTTGATACAAATTTAAATTGATGCAAAATTTATTCCAAGTCAGTAACATGCAAATAATAATATAATTATTGTTGTTTTCTCTTTCTCAAATAAAACACGTTCTCCGTAATAAACGTTCTTTTACTCATTTATAACATATCAGGTTATGGGCCCAGGCCACCTGACTCTTCTAAAATTAAAGTTTAAAGTCAAAATCAATATTAGTAAAAGTATCTACAGTTAACTTATTGTATTTTATTGTTTTATTTTTAAGCCTGATTACTACTTACTAGTTGCCTATCATTTTAATTACACAGGGTGACTGGTGACAAATTTGCAATATTACTCTGTACTCGATTCTGATCATCAATATGTAATAAACGTGGGTACTTAATTTTACACTAGAATTCTCCATACATAAATAAAGTATTTTCTCGCAGCCCCCACAACCCACAAAACAAAGTTGTACGTAAGCCACCGCATCAAAAGTAGGTAGTACCATGCACTAAGAGCTTAGTACAAATTTGACTGAACTTTGTTGCTACAAAATTAAATAGTCAATATTTCTATATCAATCACAAGGAAACCAGTCTTTTTTAAATTGGTCGGGTTATAAGAAAAATGTTTTCATCGCAGACATAGAGATGGCGTGCAGGTGCATCAAATATTTTAGTAACAGATTTACCTAAAAAAAGCTACCAATTAATTAAGAAATGTTTGTAAAAACAATAAGAGTGTTTTATTCAATTGATAAATACAATAAAATAATGAAATGTAAGTATCCCATAATTTTGAACTTTATGAACGAAAAGGCGAATGATTAAGTGTCAAAAAAAAAAACAACGTTGACAATATTGAAGGTTAACTAAATTAAAAATACCGTAGTACAAGATGATTTATTATTTCTATAACTTAAGTTAAACTTGGAGCACCACCCTCAACGCTCTAAATGGCTTAATGGAGGTGGAGGCTTGTGGTGTGGGGTACCTTTAAGTCTTGTGTGTAGTTTTCGTTGCACTGCTTGCTTCTTTGCGGGAGAGATTTGCATCAACGTACCAAAGTCGAGCTTCACTCAAATTTTGTAGTTGCAAAATTATAAGATAACTTAATTGTGATGCATTTCTTGAAACTTCTAAATCACATATATTTTATTATTGAATGTTATACAACTAAAACAGTTTTTATATTGTGCCGCATATTATGTTTAAGCTGTTTTCAATATTTTTACATATAGGTACGGCACAAAGCAAAAATAAACGAGATTTGAAAGAGAAAGATACCAAAGAAGTACAATTAGTTGCTAAATCTATTGAAAAATATCGGTAACAGCTTGTTCATTCAATTCAAGATTTATTATGTTATACCTACACAATTTAATGTATTAAGGGAAAGAAATACAACATTTCAAATCAAATCTGTTTATTATTTTGTTTTTGCCCTTAGGTATAAATAAACCCGTGGTATCGAGTAGAATTTAAAATGCTGCCATCTATTTGCTGGCAGAAGCAGCTACTATCCGCCGTTGATATCTTACACCTATAGATGTCGCTACTTTCTTAGAAGCCGAGTGGCTACTCTATCTCAGATATAAAAAGTTACTTTATGGGTAGTACCTATGTCGCAGTCATCTGGTTGAATTAGCCACTCAATTGGACGCCTAGGCCGTTTCAACCGGCTTAAGGACAATTAGTCAAGTCGTTGATCGCAACGTTTAACCAGTTGCCTAAACGTTGTTTAGCCATTTAGTTAAATTGGATATTGTTAAATTTATGTTCGGTTTGCAATCGAACACCCATAATCAGCAATATTTCAACTTATACCTAATTAATCAATTACAGCAATTTACTTTATAATTTATTTCAGTGTTAACCTAGCATTCGGCAAATACACTCGTTTAAATCGGTTTATATCGTTTTATTCTATAGCATTCATTAAAGTTCGGTACAGCCCGAACATATTGGTCCTTCGAGCTACCGTACTAGCGGGATCTTTCATCGTACGCGTGTGATACTTGGTGGTGAAAGTGTTTCGCAGTGCGAGTAATCAGCAATTTTAACAGTACTTTTGTGAAGTTTAATCGGCTTCCATTATTAGCAATCTTTGGGGGTGTAATTCCTTCAAAGTGCACTCAGGTTTCCCGGAAGAAACTTGGTCAAGTAGCATACCCTTGGAGGCTTCACGGCTTTCATCCAGCAGACCTTGGAGGCGCCTTGCCTTCAAATAGCAAGAAGACTACATCCAGCAAACCCTTGGAGGCTTCTCTGCCTTCAACCAGCATACTTTGGAGGCTCGTGGCATTCTGCAGCAGAGTAGCAGTTAAGAGGATATCCAGCGTCCTCCCAGCATCAGCAGCATTCAAGTAAGAGCTTTCCATATTATTAAGCGTGATGGAGTTAGATAACCTTATTGAAAACCAAAAAACAACTTATGATGCCATTAATCGGCTTCTAATTAATTTGAAAAAAGATAGTTCTGAGAGAAAGTCGTCTCCAGATTATTTTAAGAGGAGGTTATCTACGCTCGATAATTTGTGGTCGGAATTTCAGAATAATCATATTCAGTTATGCCAATATGATGAAATAAAAGAACATCCCTATATAATCAATTCGGAATATGAAACGGCTAATAGATTATATGATTCCGCCATCAAATATATAAAAGAGGGTCAAAAAGCACTAGAAATACCGAACCCGGTAGCAGGGACCAGCAAACATAATTTGCCAACGATAATAGGAAGCAGTTCGCCGTTAGGTTCCATAGATAAAAGCAAGGGGGTCGAAACCACGTTTTTGACACCTACTCAGCATATACAGCAAAGAGACCCTGAGGTTCATTCTCGACCATCATCATTGCAACAAGAAAAATCTGCCGCCATTAAAATTAAGGTCAGAGAACTCCTCAAAAAACAAGGCATTAACTTCAAAGCCTTTTCGAGGACAATAGGTAACATTAACATAGAAAGCATTAACGAAAAATGGGAATATGAGTACTCTCTAAAAACTCTGCATTCACGGTGGTCAACAATTGATGCACTTCACTGGGACATAGAAGGTACCATGGAAGAGCCAGATGAGGTTTATCAAGAACTTTTTTCTAAACATGAAACCACATTTAATAACTTGGTTAAATCCCTTAATAGCAAACTGTGGTCAGCGGCACACAGACAGCAAACTACACCTCAAATGGATATTCCAATATTCACGGGTAGTTATCAGCATTGGGTCTCGTTTAAGGATCTCTTTACGGAGACTATCCATACGAATCCGTCACTGTCAGGAGCCCAAAAAATGCAATATCTAAAAAGCAAAGTTAAGGGTGAGCCAGAAACCTTGATTCGTCACTTGCCTATTAGCACAGATAATTACGGCATATGTTGGGATATTTTAAATAATAGATATAACAACAAAAAGGCTATATTCTCCACATACATGAATCTCCTGATGGGTTTGCCTACTATACAGCAACAATCTTTTAATTTAATTAAGAAAATGCACGACACCGTAACAGAAGCGCTTAATGGGATTAAGAACCTTGATATTGACATAAGTACATGGGATCCCATCATCGTTCATATTTTGCAACAAAAATTAGACCCAGAAACTTTATCAGGTTATGTAGAATCCATCAGCAACCCTAAAGATCTACCTACATTAGCTGAGTTCATGAATTTTCTAGAACAGAAATTCACAAATTTAGAATCGGCTCGCCGGAAACAGGAAACGCATTTACCTAAAACTAACTTTTTGAATTCAGGTCAACACAATAATCAAGCAAGAAGGCATAATTTTGAAAAACCTAACTTTAATTCCAATTATTTAAAACCGAAATCAATGCATATTTCAACTAATATTAAATGTCCACTTTGTTTCAAAGATCACCGCCTTTGTTATTGCGATATGTTTTTACAAATGGCACCGGATATGAGGTTGCAAGCTGTTTCAAAATTGAATTTATGCAAAAATTGTCTTTTTAAGCATAAAAGTAAATGTTTTTCACTAAAACGTTGCCGTAGCTGTTCAGAATTTCACAATAGTTTATTGCACGATGCATTTTCCAAACATAATTATAGCTTGCCTAGCACATCCGCTGCCCCACTAAGCAACCAAGACAACGTGATTGGGACTAGCCACGTGTCAATCGATGAAGCTTCAGAGGTTTTATTAGCGACAGCAAACATTAAGATGACTGCAGCCGATGGTTCTCAGCATGTCATGCGAGCACTTATAGATCAGGGTTCACAGATTTCAATCGTAACAGAACACGCTGCACAATTACTTAAGTTAAAAAGGCGCAAATGTAAAGGCTCTATTTTCGGCGTAGGCGAAAAGCAAAATCAGTGTAAGGGTGTAATAACAATAACAGGGCAATCTATGTATAACGATTTTACATTTGAAACGGATGCTCTTATTATGAATAATCTTATTAAGCAATTACCTAATCAATCTTTAAGCAAACCTTCCTGGCAGTACTTAGAACTTTTACAGCTGGCGGATCCTAAGTTTTATATTAGCAGGCCTGTAGACTTATTATTAGGAGCAGACGTTTATGCAAATATAATGCTGAGTGGAATTGTACGAGGCCAAGAGCAGTCCCAGCCAATAGCGCAACAAACACACTTAGGTTGGATTTTGTGTGGACCTATCCTCAAGTCCTTTCAATGCAATGTTGTCATTAATAATTTAGAAGACATAAAATCATTTTGGGAAATCGAAAGCATTACAGAAAACTCAGATATGACGGCTGATGACTTACATTGCGTTGATTTTTACAATAACACAACTAAACGTCGCGCAGACGGCAGCTATGAAGTTAAGATTCCAATGCAAACAAACTTTCAGGAGAAGCTAGGTCAATCCGAGCATTTAGCATTAGCACAATTCAAAAGCCTTGAAAAAAGGCTCTGCAGGCAGACTCAGCTTTCTCAGCAGTATGTAGCATTTATGAGAGATTATGAAGATCTGGGTCACATGAAACCCTGTAACCAATTTAACTCACAACTCAACTATTTTCTACCTCACCATGGTGTCGAGCGTAAAGAAGCAACAACTACAAAGCTGAGGGTGGTTTTTAACGCCTCGGCTAAAACCACAACTGGTTATTCCTTAAACGATTTAATGTTTAAAGGTCCAAACCTTCAAAAAGACCTTCAAGCATTAATTATTAACTGGCGGAGGTATCAATACGCATTTACAGCAGATATAGAACGCATGTTTCGTTGCGTATGGCTGGCTGAGGAAGATCAAACATTTCAAAATATAATTTGGAGAGATTCACAGCAAAAGGAATTTCAAATTTACCAATTAACAACAGTCACATACGGCACCAAAGCCGCACCGTTCTTAGCTATGATGACCCTAAAGAGGCTAGCATTAGATGAACGTCATCGGTTTCCTAGGGCATCGAAAATGCTAGAAAATCAATTTTACATGGACGATTTATGCGGGGGATGCTTTTCCGAGCAAGAAGGGGTAGAACTAGTGGCTGAGCTTTGTGAACTATTAAAATTAGGAGGTTTCATCTTACGTAAATGGTCATCAAACAGCAAAAATATCTTACAAAATTTAAAATACGATCAAACCGCAGAATTATTCAACTTCAAATCTGATTTTACAACGAAAACTTTAGGAATTGGTTGGAACCCCGTGGAAGACAAATTTAAATTTCGCTATGAGACATTAAATTCAACAAATAAACTTACTAAACGCAAACTATTATCTGAGATCTCAAAAATATTTGACCCACTAGGCTGGCTGGCGCCAGTAGTGGTCAAACTCAAACTTTTATTTCAGCGAGTTTGGGCACAAGAAAATATATCATGGGATGACGTAGTACCCGAATCATTAATAGCTGAGTGGAGCAAAATGAAGGATGATTTAAAGCATATAAGCAATTTTGAAGTTCCTAGGTGGATTGGAAGCACGAAAACTGATACCATCCAGCTTCACGGATTCTGTGATGCGTCAACCAAAGCAATAGCCTGCGTAGTTTATGCCCGAAATACATCCAATCACAGCATAGTCATGATAGCCGCCAAAACAAAACTAGTACCGGTATCAAAAGTTAACAAAATATCATTGCCTCGATTAGAACTGAGCGCAGCAGAATTACTATCACAATTGTTAACAAAAATTGTAAACAGCCTTGAAGATATAGATGTAAACGTATTTGGATGGAGTGACTCCATGGTTGTACTTGGCTGGCTACAAGGTGATCCCGGAAGGTGGAAGACTTACGTGTCTAATCGAGTTTCAAAAATTATTAAAATCATCCCGTCCCGTTGTTGGCAGTACGTAAATACAAGCGAAAATCCAGCAGATTCCGCGAGCAGAGGCTTGTATGCATCACAACTTATGAAGCTACCCTTGTGGTGGAAAGGGCCCGAGTGGTTAGCTGATCATACAAGTTTTACTCATAAAAGTTCAGAATTTACAACCTGTGAAGAGTTACGTAACATAAAGGTCAACCTCGTACAATCTATTAATAACCATGAAAACATCATAGCAAATATTTTAACAAAAAGCAACTTTATTACTAAAGCAAAAAGAATATTAGCATGGATATTAAGAGCAACACGGTTATTGTTTACAATGAATAACATAAGTCAAAGACCCGGTTACCTGACACCTCAGGAATTAGATACGGCGCTTAATTTAGTAATTATAAATGAACAACGGCACGCATTTAAAGACGATGTTGCATATTATAAAAAACAAAATCATTTTCACTGTAAAAGCAAAGTTTTGAATTTAAATCCTATTATTGATAAATCAGGCATCCTTCGCGTGGGTGGTAGGCTAAGAAGGGCAAATTTAGATACTAACATGAAGCATCCTGCCATCATACCGCACGACGGACGGCTTGCTTACCTTTTAATACAAGAAGCCCATTTAAAGAGCCTTCACAGTGGCGCTAGGCTTACCTTATCTTACTTGAGAAAAAGCTATTGGATTATAAAAGGTATAAGTGTCACTAAAAATCAAATAAGAAAGTGCGTTATATGCAAAAAACACGACCCGATTAAACATGCCCAAATGATGGGAGACTTACCTGAATACAGAATAGTCGAGGCTCCGCCCTTCTACCACACAGGGGTTGACTATACCGGCTTCGTAGAGGTAAAGTCGAGCAAGGGTCGAGGAATCAGGACGACAAAGGGATATGTTGTTGTTTTTGTATGTATGGTCACTAAAGCAGTACATCTCGAGCTCGCCTCCGACTTAAGCAGTTCAGCATTTTTAGCAGCCCTTAGAAGGATGTCAGCGCGTCGTGGGGCACCTATCCATTTGTATAGTGATAATGGAACAAATTTTATTAAAGCAAATAGATTAATACACGAGGAGATACAACAACTAAACGAAATCTTCAATGATAGTTACCTACTGTCTGAAATAGCTGAGATGAAGATCCAATGGCACTTCAATGCACCTACCTGGGCGAGCGCTGGCGGTCTTTGGGAAAGAGCCGTTCGAAGCATGAAGCATCATCTCAAAAGAGTCCTAGGGTCACAAAAATTAACATTCGAAGAGTTCTCCACCCTTCTTGCTCAAATTGAAGCGTGTTTGAACTCAAGGCCATTATGTGCGTTAACGGAGAACATTGAGGACTTAGACGTACTAACTCCAGCTCACTTTCTAACTGGACGCGCAGGATTATCTGTTATAGCCACCGACGAAGACGCAAGAACAAGATGGGAGTTAATAAGAAAGTTAAACGAAGATTTGTGGAAACGATGGAAATTAGAATATTTGACTCAATTAACAACAAGAAACAAATGGTTAAAAGCAGAAAGTAACATTCAAATCGGTGATATAGCAATTATTCATGACGTCAGCATACCAGGAAAGTGGCCTATGGGGAAAGTAATGGACGTGCACCCCGGCAGCGACGGCTTAGTTCGCGTCGTAAGCCTTAAAACAAAGAACGGTGTTATCAAGCGGCCTATAACAAAAATATCCGTTTTGCCTATTTCAAACACTCAGCAATCCTCAAGTACCTCCTCACCAAGTGATAACAGTCATCAGCAACCAGCAGAATCATCGTCGAAACCTACTCAGGGTCATGAAAAACAATCGACAAAACGACAAACAAACAAACTTTCAGTTTCCACTTTTATATTCACATTATTAACCTTATTTTGCACTTTTACGCCTTGTCGAGCCTTTTATAACATAACATCAATGCCTAACAACCAATCAATCTACTTTGACCCAATATCGAAAATGCAGTTGATTAGAGATAAATGGACCCTTGTAGTGTATCATGACATGTCACCATATTGGCAGGGAGACGCAGCATTTAACAGAATATTTAAACATCTCGAAAAAACATGTGATATCAATAACAATGATTGTAATATGATATTACTACAACTTAAGTACGAGTACGGTGAACTACAATATTACAACCAGCTTTTACTAACTCAGCAATACACGGGGGAAGCCCGGCGGCGCCTCAAACGCGGTCTTATCAACGGTGTGGGTTATATTGCAAACAGCTTGTTCGGCGTACTAGACGAACGATTCGCTGAACAATACGCTCGTGACATTGAACTGATTCGAACCGACCAGCATCACTTAGCAAACTTATGGCGTAATCAAACTAACATCGTAGAATCTGAATTTAATTTATTAAAACGCACAGAGCAGATTTTTGAAAAGCAGCATAAAATTATTAACAGCCGTTTGAACTCGTTAGAAAGAGCCACGAACGCTATTAACAAAAATGTGCAGATAACTTCAGAATCCACAGAGTTTCTCATGTCATCTTTTATGGCCTCTAATTTATTAAGAACTCTGAAGCAAATTCAGGATGTGCTGTTAGAGACCCTAACTGATGTATATCATGGACAGTTTAATGTGCACTTGTTGACCCCAAATCAATTAACTTTTGAATTGACTAATATTATGAGTCACTTGTCAAAAGATCTAGCATTACCTATTGAAAATATTAAAAGCGATTTGTATAACATCTACAAACTATTAAAGGTTAAGAGCAGAATATCGCAAGACTATTTAATATTTGAAATTACAATCCCATTGATAAGCAGAGATTACTTCGAACTTTATAAAATAATAAGTGTTCCACAGCAAGTGAATGAGTTCGAAATTGGAGCTATACCGCTATCAGATTACATCGCTATTAGCTTAAGAAAGGATTCATACATTTTAATTACAAGTTATGAATTACTTCAATGCCATGAACAATATAAACAATACTTGTGTCAGTTTCAAACTCCGACTCATCATTTAAAAACGAATGAGCACTTTTGCATATTAGATCATAGCAGCGGGAAATGCAAGATTAAAAAGGCAGTCTGTCAGGATAAATGGGTAGCTCTGAACAATCCTTCATCCTACATGTTCAGCTATTGCAAAGAATATCCTCTTCGCATAATTTGTGAGCAAGAAGTTAGCACCCAAATGATAAAAGGAGCTGGCATTATTTACTTGGGACCTGCCTGCGAAGTGAAGGGTCAAGATATTACATTGTACTCACATGACCACAAATTCCACAAAATAAACGTAGAAACTAAGTTTATCATACCGACTCTCTCAGAACTTAACCACATTATCAACGTAACCTTACCCTTACATAAGGACGATAATGAGCTCATAAGTCACTCGCTAAATAACTTCATCATTAGCTTAGCAAATGACATCAAAGAGATGAAAGCAGCAGACACAGGAGAGCAGGGGCTGTCGCAGCATGACATCCATCAGTACGCGGTCAGCTACGCGCTGATGGCGTGCGCGGCTGCGGGCGGCGCGGCGCTGGCGTGGCTGCGACTGTGCCGCCGCCGCCCGCGCCGCCTCGTCGTGGCGCCGGAGATCAGGGCGATGGCTGATCTCAATAGTGTAGTGAACAGTGTAGCTCAAAACACAAGCAGTGATAGTGCGCGAAACGTTACCGCGGCTAACGCCAAACGTAAAATATTCAGTATCGTAGAGAACTCTGTTTAACTTAGGGGACTCTAAGGCTTAAATTTCTTAAAAATTTTACTTTATGTTTTTTTATTAATTTAGTACCTTTATTTACAAACATTCATAAGCTTTTAACATGTTTTTTACGTTTTATATACGGTTTACTTTTAATTTTACATATTTTATACAATGTTAGAATTTTAAACTTTCTTTTTCTCGTGGTCGGGAGTATGTTCGGTTTGCAATCGAACACCCATAATCAGCAATATTTCAACTTATACCTAATTAATCAATTACAGCAATTTACTTTATAATTTATTTCAGTGTTAACCTAGCATTCGGCAAATACACTCGTTTAAATCGGTTTATATCGTTTTATTCTATAGCATTCATTAAAGTTCGGTACAGCCCGAACATTTGGTTTAAATATAAAAACATTAAAACGGAACTTATTTTATTATATTTACGCGCGAGCCGAGCGAGCGCAGCGAGCGTGATGCGGCAGCACCCGGCGATGCGCCACAATGGATTTTATTTCCTTGTAATTGAAATAAATAAAAAAAAATCTTATAAAAAAAAATTTTGCTTGACTGGTTTTTCCGTCAGACGGATAATTTTACCATGACCTACTTGTTTTATTACTTAAGCCAAAACTGTGCCAAATTTAAATTACTTGGCTGAATTTTGGTCAGCCATCTTCAAGGGGCTAACTTTCAACACGCCAAGTTGTTAAACGTTGAGGTTTTCGTGTTCCATCAACTATCGGCCTAGGCCGTTGATTCGGTCTAGGCGTCCAATGGAGTGGCTAATTCATCCAGATGACTGTGACACCTACATTACGTCGCATCTCTAGGTTGCGCCGTGCCGCTTCGGTTCTTTGACCTCCCTATTGCCTAATTAGTGCGAGCGCAAGCGCCGACATTCGGGTGTCCTGAATTACTGCTGCTGCTTACTTTCCCGCTGCGCCGTGCGCCTTCTGACTTTCCCCAGTGTAATCCGTTGTCGTGTGTGAATTAAATAGGTATGTCAACTCAATACCAAGTGAAAAATATTTACTTAAATCTGGTTTGTGCGTATGTGTTTGTGATAGTTTAGCAGGTGCCGTTATGCCTTGATGGAAGAGATCATCTTTTTATGATAAGGCGGCCATTTGTGCTCTGTTAACTGTATCTTAAAGTAATAATCTCTTAATTATGTGTACAATAACTAGTAATATGAAGGGATAAGGATCATGCTTCTTTAAAGGTTACTTTAGTAACATGCGAAGGTTTAGCGTTGTTCAATGTACTGGCGGACTGCACGGCGTCTATCTATTACTTGTTTACATAGGCTTGACAAACTTGTTTGCTCCCGTATTAGTGATAGTGGGCCTGAGTTGGGTTCAACTCTCGCCCTACAATATTTCGGGTCAATGTGAGTTTATGCTCAGTCACTAGGTACCTATTAGTCAAATAGAGAAAGAAAAGGTCGATAGATCGAACCATGCGATTCGATTCATTAGGATTTTAAGAAGTGCAGGCAAAAACCTCTAAACACTCAATTCCCGTGACCTTATTTTTGTATTTCGCTACCAAATTATTACCTAACTTAAGGCTTAAGTATCAAATCAATAGACTAAACCTATTTAAAAATCATATTGAAGCTTACCGATTCATAAGGGTTTTAAAAAGTGCAGGCATAATTGACGAAACACTGTCCTTTAAACAACACATAGATTCGGTGAGTTGCAGAGTACGCAAGCTAATATTTGTTGTTAAAAAAAGCGCACCATAGGTGACTCTAAACTTATTAGGCAGGTATACTTTGCATTGTGTCAGTCGATACTAAATTACTGTATAACGTCATGGGGTGGGGCAGCTAAAACGTTTAACATGAATGAACATTGAAAGAGCACAAAGAGCAATTTCAAAAGTTTCTCATTTTCGACCTTTCCTTTACCCCACTAAGCTGCTCTATAAAGACTGCAAAGTACTGATAGTCAGACAGTTATTTATACAGTTATTGTATAATAGTTATTAACACAATTTTAAAATACCATTGCACCCTTAACTACAGATCACAAGTAGCTAACAAAAGAAGGCTTGACATTGCACGACCACAAAACACAAAAACTGCATTTTCTTCTAAATTTTACATTTTTCTAGGACCACTGCTTTATAAACGATTAAACTCCAAACTAAGCATATATCCCCTGACCTATAACAACACTCAACAGATAATACGATCATCACTTTTAAATATGTCTTATGAAGATACAGAGAAACTGTTAATAGTCTTAAAATAACATTGACTTTAAATACATGCAGATAAGAACCTAGTTATAATTTACACCTTCGTTTTAATAAAGGTTTAGTATGTTCTTAGTAGTACATATAGATTATTGACTATTATCTGTTGTAATTGTATATCCAGTTATGTGTTTAGTATAGTATATCTTTAATTGAGAAAAAAAGTTATATTCCTTACTTAGGTATTGTTATTGTATCCATTTGTTATAGAATTAATAGTGACTTAGCAATTCATTATGTTGAACATTTTATACCTAAAAAACAAGTACCTTATCATAATTACTTAGTTTAGGTATTATGCCTGTGATAAACTAATGAAATCACATATTATTGTATAGCAACCATTTTTAAATTTAGTTATCTTAGTACATACATACGAATTATGTTGTTTAACCTAGTATATTTCTCAATCAATGTTATTCTTAGATATAAGTTTTTATCAGAAATAAATGTATGATCTTAAACTGTCACGTCCTCGAATTTTGAAAGTGACCCGCCAGTCACCCTGTATACCTACTTCTCATCAAAAAGTAAGACAGTACCAATATTGTTATTTTTTACGATAATTTCATTAAAAAAACTAATCAAGTATCATGTTTGTTTAATCCATATGTGTCGTTACCATAGTACGTAGTATATAGTACATAGTATAGGGGTTACCATGATGGGATTTTTTTTAAATTCGCCAAATTTTTTCATTCTCCACTTTCATTAGCTAGACTATACTGACGATTTCTATAAAGATATGAGCAAAATTTTATCTGTACATGATAGTAGTAATTGAGAAATAGATAATTTATATGGTTTGCCTTTAGTCAATGACAAAATTCCCGGTTTGTTTAAAAGTGAGTTAGGTGGAGATATAATGTATGAATTTGTGGGTTTAAGAGCAAAACTTTATTTTATCAAATCGTCAAAAACACAAAAAAAAAAAACAAAGCAAAAGGTATATCAAAACCTGTGACAAAATCGCTAAGTATTTTTGATTATAAGAAAGTTTTATCTGAAGACGTTATTGTAAAACATAAAATTAATATGATGAAATAAATTAAACACTTGCTGTATTCACAAGAAATTAACAAGTTGTACTTAATAAAATAGACGATAAGAGACAATTTTTCCAAACCAAATAGGAACATTACCTTAGGGACATTGTGATTACATCTTTTACTAAATACTTATAAGATTTTTGATAAAACATGAATTATTCTTTAAGATATGTTTTTTTTATTTTTTTGAATAAGTTATAAATGTGTATGTTATAAACTAATAATAAATTTGTACTAGACATTATGATACTTAAATAAAAGTCCTTATTATTTGCTCAACTATTTTTTTTTATTTCAAACCTTAAATTAGACATAAATGTTACCGGAAAGTAATAAGAACCGTAAGTTTATAAACTTCCTCATAAATTTATAAACTTTTGTAAGATTATAAACGAGAGTTAAATTGTATTATTTTACCCTCGCATTTTCGCAAATTTATCAATTTACGACGTCTCGTGGTAAAGGAGAAACCCAACTTCCCATACAGGCCTGGGCCCAGGCCTTTTGTTGAGTTAACATTATGATATTTAATGCTACAGACATAATATACTATCTGTCTGAGATTGGATACGCGGCAACCGTGTTCATTAGGACGGTTGATGCGACAGGCGTTGTCGATGTCCAGCTAGTTACGGCCAAGAGTAAGGTTGCCCCACTTCGGACTCGTTTGACCATTCCGAAGTTGGAGTTGACTGGGGCTACTCTTGTGGTTCGATTGCTTAACCACGTTGTCGAGACCCTAGGAACAAGTGTCCACTTTGATTCGATTTTTGCTTGGTGTGACAGTCAGGTGGTCCTTTGTTGGCTGAAAGGTTCAGTCCATACCCTTGAGGTATTTGTGGCCAACCGGGTGTCTCAAATTCAGGCATCGAAGGCCCAGTTGATTTAGCGTCATGTGCCTGCGCAGACTGCGCCTCTCGTGGCTGCGAGGCGCCAGCGCTTGTGGACCACCACCTATGGTGGGGCCCACCGTGGGTATTACGGTCTGAGGATTCTTGGCCTCACACACCTGCAATGGTTAAAGCACCTACCCTCGGGATGCAGGTTAACGTCGTTGAAACTTCGGCGGCTCCAGACTGGGAGTCCCTTCTCGAACGTTACAGTTCATTGGATAAATTGCTAGGTGTCACGGCCTGGATACGACGATTCATCTTTAATTGTCGTAATCCCCGGAATAAAATTGAGACTCCGATATTATCTCCGCAGGAGCGTAATGACGCTCTAGTTTTTTGGGTGCGGATAGTCCAGGAGCGTGCATTTGTTGCTGAGTTAAAGGCTCTCCGCCAACGTACGTCTAAGTTGAAGGGACCTCTAGGGCGCTTGAGTCCCTTCTTAGACGACAAGGGCTTGTTACGTGTCGGAGGTCGCCTTAGGAATGCTCAGCTCCCTTTTGGGGCCCGTCATCCTCTTTTGCTCCCGCAAAGACGGCCCCCTGGTGAAATTGTTGATAACGGACCGCCATGTGAAAAACGCACATGCCGGATGTAATGCTTTAACTGCGATCCTCCAGCGGGAGTTTTGGATTTTGTCGGCACGGAGAGCGATACGATATGTCATCTTTCGCTGCCTCCCCTGTTATCGCCTTAAGGCTAACATTACGCAGCCCCAAATGGGAGATTTGCCTGCGGATCGCGTCACTGAATTGCTGCCCTTTGCCGGGGTTGGTACGGATTTTGCGGGACCTTTTACGATTAAAGCTTCACGTCTCCGTAACGCTAAGACCGAGAAGGCTTATTTGTGCGTTTTTGTTTGTTTAGCCACCAAAGCTGTCCACCTCGAGGTGGTTAGTGCTCTCTCGACAGAAGCCTTTGTCGGTGCGCTCGGCAGATTTGTTTCGCGTCGCGGACTGCCTTCTTTGATTCGATCCGACTGTGGGACCAATTTCAAGGGTACCGATAGGTATTTAAGGGAGGTTTACGAATTTTTGGATAGGAGTAAAGTTGAAATCGGCTCCACACTTTCTCGTGGAGGGGTGCGATATTTGAGACAACTGTGAAGTCCGCCAAAACTCACCTTCGTCGTGTTGTTGGGGAAACAATCCTAACTTTTGAGGAACTCGCGACCGTGTTTTGTAAGGTTGAGGCTGTTCTCAACTCGCGTCCGTTGTGTATCTTCTGATGCGAATGAATTACGCCGGGCCATTTTTTGATCGGCAGACCCCTTAACGCCCTGCCTGAATATCCGTATTTAGATATAAATTCCGGACGGCTCTCGCGATTTGAATTGCTCCAGCAGCTTACGCAGAGTTTTTGGCGCCGTTGGCATTTGGAGTATTTGCATATCTTACAGCAGCGGGTCAAGTGGTCTGACAAGACGAACCCACCGAAGGTCGGAGACCTCGTGTTGATCAAGGACCCAAACCTGCCGCCGCTCCGCTGGCGTCTTGGACGCATTGTTGAACTTCATCCGGGGTCGGATGGCGTCCCCAGGCTTGCCGATGTTCTTGTGGGGGACTCTGTTTTGAAGCGCGCAGTCGCTACCCTCTCTCGCCTCCCACTAGACTGAGTTGTCGGACCGTTTGTTACTGTCCGGGGCGGGGGGATGTTCGCGCCAGTTACCATAGGTGGCGCTAGTGTGTGGTTTGCTTCAATGAACGAAGACGAATTGTTTTTTGACAGAGGTCAAAACGTCAAAGTGATATTGTGGTTTGATTTTCTGGTGACTTGGCGCCTCGACTGTGATAGATTTGGTTACGGTTTCTGTGAAGTATTTGTTTGAATCAGCTTAAAAATAAAAAATATTGTTGGTAAAATAGTGAATATTATATCTATGTACTATAAACATATCCCCATTCCTATCTTTTTAATATTCCCCTCCTTACAATCTATTATATATACTTGCCGCCACGCCGCCTTGAACGGCGTTATTTGTGCGTGATTGCTGGATTTTGGTGAGTAATTTATTTAATCAAATTTTATTTAAAGCAGTGACGAATCGCTGCGTACGGGCATAAGATTAATTATTGCCCGTCCACAATGATTTGTTATTTATTGGCCCTAATCTTCAAAATGATTTATTTCGAATTATACTCAGTTTTAGACTTTTTGAAACTGCTATTAGCGCCGATATTCGTCAAATGTATATGCGTATTTTAGTCCGACCGGAAGATAGAAAATTTCAGCGGCTCTTATACCGTTTTGACCCCGAGCAACCGCTTCAATTATATGAGATGACACGGTTACCGTTCGGCCTGTGCTGTAGTCCGTACCTGGCGCTGCGCACGGTGCGGCAGCTGGTGGGCGACGTGGCGGGCGCGGCGGCGCGCGCAGGCTGCGGCCGGCGCTCGGCGCGGGCGGCGGCGGCGGCGGCCGTGGTGTGGCGCGATCTGTATATGGACGATTTAGCTTCTTCCTGCGCCGACGCACGCGAAGCTGTTTTATTGACGCGGCAGTTAATCGATATGTTTGATGCTGGGGGGTTCGAGCTAGTAAAATTCTCTAGTAACTCACCCGAAGTTATGTCAAATATACCGTCAACGCATCGAGTGACTGACGACGTAGAGTTCGACACCGATAATTTAAATTTAAAAATCTTAGGGCTCCGATGGCTACCGTGTGAAGATAAATTTACGTTTACAGTAAATGTACGTAATTGTGAATGTACTAAACGTAATATTCTGTCAACTATTGCTCGATTATGGGATTTGATGGGATTTGTTGCTCCCGTTACTTTGTTAGCAAAAATAATAATTAAATAATTGTGGGCGAATAATATAGATTGGGACGAGACGCCTCCACAATCGATTGTGACACTTTGGCGCCAAATTGAGTCAGAGTTGCCTTCGCTGGAGTCGGTCCAAATTCCGCGGCATGTAGGAGTCGTGGCGGAGTGCGTGCTGACTGTGTTAGGGTTCGCGGATGCGTCCGAGCGGGCTTACGGCGGAGTTGTATACTTACACGTTTATAACCCCCGAGATAATACATTTCGAATAAACCTAGTTTGTGCTAAGTCGAGGGTAGCGCCGATGCGTAACGTTTCTCCTGCCAGGTTAGAACTTTGCGGTAACTTAATTCTTGCAAAATTAATGCGATTAGTTATCGATACCTATTCACAGCGAGTTACCATTAACAACGTTTTCGCGTTTTCGGATAGTACCGTGGCGTTAACATGGATTCATGCTCCACCTGCTTGCTGGCAACCGTTTGTCGCTAATAGGGTTACTAAAATACAGGACTATTTACAGCCTAGTAATTTCTATTTTATTCCCGGCAAGGACAACCCGGCCGATTGTCTGTCTCGCGGTCTTACCCCCGCCCAGCTCACCGAACACAAATTATGGTTTGGGGGCCCTGAATTCGCTAAATTACCTATTTCAAACTGGCCTATAAATAAGTTTGACCCTAGTTTAGTTAAAGACGTTCCTGAGGTTAAATCTAATAAGGTTTTGGTGTCTACTAACCACCAAGAACCTCCAATATTATACTCCCTTGCCCTACGAATTTCTTCGTGGCCTAAATTATTAAGAACAGTTATTTACATATTAAAATTCATTTAAAAATTACCTATGAATTTTAGTATTTCGCATCTAGAGTATGCCGAATTAATGATAATTAAAATTTTACAAGATATTTATTTTGAGGATGAGTTTAAAAACGTAAAATTTGGTAAAAAATTATGCCCTGCCTTTCTCAAACTTAAAGCCTTTATACATAACGGTATCTGTCGTGTCGGAGGTAGATTGGTTAGTGCCGATTTAAATTATGACAGTCAGCACCCTATTTTATTACCACCTCGTGACCATGTAGTTAACCTAATTATTGATTATTATCATAAAAAATATTTACATACTGGACCTCAACTACTTATGGCTCTATTGCGCCAAAAATACTGGATTCTCTCAGCGAGAAATATAGTTAGACAGAGAGTCCAGCAATGTAATATCTGTTTTAAAACGAGACCTCGGAATGAGTTTCCCGTAATGGCTGTGTTAGGTTATAAATGTCTGTATTAGTAAACTGCTTGAATGTGTGTGTGAATCCTTAAACTATATCAACCAAATGTAATTCTATTAAATCCAGTCGCAAATAAATCATCTACAAGCAAACACGTATTTTTCTAACCAAGAGCGCTGCATACGAAAGTGAACCTTATTACCAAACATTTTGGTCCATATCGAACCGGATTGCTATACGACGTTACGTTTTTACATCGAGAGCATTAACAAAAGGAAGGGTCGAGCGTCGAGTTTAGAACAAAAGAATCAATTGGCGTCAACAAGTTTTTATGATCTTATCGAATTATATTGAAATCTTAGTGAAATTTGAAGATTACGAAAATAATATCATACGAATATAAAATCAAGTTTGAAATAGGATTAATGATTTTTGAAGATGACGAGTACAATAGAACAGTTACTTAATGTTTCAGAAGATACGGCATTATTATTGAGAAAAACTCAAGCAAATCTTAAGAAATGTCCTAAACAGCGCCTAACTAAAGGTTACGTTGAAACACGTATTAAAGCCATTGAGGAATATTGGGCTACGTATAAAGGTGCATATCAAGACCTGGTAAAGTGCACGCCCAAGGAGAAGCGCCATGAAAAATAATACCGTACTTTGCAAATGAAGATTATTTTATAGAGGAAGATTTGTATATTTGTTTACTAGCCGATCTTAATGATTTATTGTTTACGTTAAACAAATCGACAACATCAATACCTATGCAAACAGATAATAGTAACATTAGTACGAGTTGTGCAAGAGAAGTGCTCGTTAAGCTACCAAGGATCCAACTCCCAACTTTCTCAGGTATTTACGATGAGTGGCCCGCTTATCAAGATCTCTTTACATCCTTAGTGCATGACAATACAACACTAAGTAACGTACAACGGCTACATTATTTAAAGAGCAGTCTAACAGGAGAAGCACTCTTACTTTTAAAACATGTACAAGTCATTGAAGCTAATTATGAAGAATCATGGAAAATGCTTAAGGCACGTTTCGGTAACAAGAGGATTATAATTAATTCAATATTAAAGAGACTATTTACACAAAGAAAAATAAACATTCAAACACCAAATAATATCAAATCTTTATTAGATACTACGACTGAATGTCTCAATGCACTTAAGAACCTTGGATTAGCCACCACATCCTGGGATCCATTGATTATATTTCTCGTTGTGCAAAAAATAGATCCTGAAACGCACCGTGATTGGGAAGAAGTTGCTTATAAAGATAGCCCTGAAGAATTACCTACCTGGGATGCGCTTAACAAATTTCTACAACAGAAATTCCGTACTCTCGAGCTTGTCACGCCACCTACCAGAGACAAACCAATACCTAGAAGAAACGAATACGCGGTTCACTTATCTACAAGTACTTACGATGCCACTGCTACGAAACAAAGAATTTGTGCTATATGTAAAGAAAACCACACATTGTGCCACTGTGAAGAATTCATTAAACTAAGCCCAGCAGAAAGGTGTGATTACATCAAACAAAACAACCTGTGTTTTAACTGTCTGGCCCCAGGTCACGCCGCTCGAAGATGCCGACTGAAGATGTCATGTAGAATATGTCACAAACGTCACCATACGCTCACGCATTCAGATCAAACAATTCAAGCAACATATCCTAAACAACAAGACGTCACGACAAATCAAGCTAAGAATAACGAAACTGAAGCCTTAGCCCAACCAATCCAATCAAATATAACAATTTCATCGCACGTCGCTTCAAATGTTTCCACAGCATTACTGGCTACCGCTCTAGTACCAGTACTAGATTACGAAACGGGACAGTTGACAGTTCTGCGTGCGTTAATTGATCACGGCTCTCAGGCGACATTTTTAAGTGAGAGAGCAGCTCAGATACTGAGAGTGAAGAGGACGCCTGTTAATGGCACCATAACTGGAGTTGGCTCAACCAAAACTATTGTCAAATATGCCACGGAAATAGAGCTCCTATCAAGACACGACTCAAGTTTTAACATAAAAATCAAACCATACATAATGTCAACGCGACTAACAAGCCAATTGCCGTCGCACTCTATCTCTACTTCGACATAGCCTCATCTACAAGGACTGGCTTTGGCGGACCCAAGCTTTAATAGACCAGGACGAGTAGACCTTCTGCTAGGGGTCGACGTATGTGCTCAAATTATGAAAAGCGAAGTAATTAAGGGACCACCTGGAACACCTTGTGCTCAAAACACTACCCTAGATTGGATTTTGTTTGGGAACGTAGACGACAGACCTGTGGAAGAATTAATCGTAATGCATATTAATCTTGACCTCAATGATCTTCTAAAGCAAATGTGGGAACAAGATGCATATGATAAATTAGTGCCTACAGCGGAAGAGCGTTAGTGCGAAGAAATATATAAGAATACGACTACCAGAAACATAGACGGAAGATACATTGTTGCGTTACCTAAGAAAACTGATATACTTCTATCAACCCAAGGAAACACAAAAGCAATAGCACTGAAAAGATTACATCAATTAGAACAAAGATTTAGGAAAAATGCAAAACTTAAAGATGATTACACTACAGTTATGAATGATTACAAAACCAATTACATGGAAGAAGTACCCGAAGAAGAAATGTCCCATCCATCTGTATACCTACCGCATCATGCTGTTGTTAAAGAAGAAAAAGAGACAACTAAGCTTAGAACTGTTTTTAATGCATCACAAAGGGGAACCAATAACATATCTCTAAATGACGAACTATTAGTTGGGCCCCAGCTTCAAAGAGATATGAGAAGCCTTATTATGAGATGGAGAATGAAGAAGGTATGCTTTGTAGCAGACATTCAGCAAATGTATCTCAGAATTATGGTGACTAAAGAAGACAAAGATCTGCAGCGCATACTCTGGCGAAGTAATGAAGAAGAGCCTGTTAAAGATTTTCGTCTTACGAGGGTCACGTTCGGAACTGCTTCTGCACCTTACTTGGCAGTAAGGACCTTGCACCAAGTAGCTGACGACGAAGGCCAAACCCATCCTGAAGCGGCTGAAATAATTAAGAGAGATTTTTTCATGGACGATCTCATGTGCGGCAAGGACAGCTCTGCAGAGGCTATAACAATAGCAAAAGAGATAGACGTGATACTCCAGAAGGGAGGCTTTCAACTCAAAAAATGGTGTTCCAATGATGCAGATTTTCTAAATGAATTTGAAAAGACTGATAGAAGCAATCACGTAAAACTCGATATCACCTTAGATGGAACCACGCGCGCCTTGGGACTACACTGGGATATGGGTAGAGACAAATTTCAATACAGCCTGAATATCCCTGAAACGAGTAACCTAATTACGAAGAGAACAATTCTGGCCGATCTGCAAAGACTGTTTGACCCACTAGGCTGGTTATCACCTGCTGTTTTACCTGCAAAACTACTGATTCAAAGATTATGGTTACAAGGCGTGGCCTGGGATGAAGAAGTAGATGCGACAATTGCTACAGAATGGTACGATATTAGAAATTCCTTTCATCTGCACTTACCGAATATTGAAGTTGACCGATGGCTACATACACTAGAAACGACAATGAGTAATGTGACTATCCACGGATTCTGTGATGCTTTGTCCCGAGCTTACGCTGCCGTTGCTTACCTTAGAGTGAGAACAGAGCAAGGCGAAGTGAAAACATCTATAATTGCTGCGAAAACTAAGGTTGCACCCACGAAACCTCAATCCTTACCTCGTCTGGAACTCAGTGGTGCTGTACTGCTTGCAGGTCTTCTGAAAAAGATCAAGGAGTCAATAAACATACCTACGTGTCAGATATTTGCCTGGACTGACTCCACGATAGTCCTCTCATGGCTGTTTGGTGATCCTCTAAGATGGAATACGTATGTTAGAAACAGAGTTGTTGAAATACTGGACACAATAGGCAATCATAATTGGTACCATGTTAATACACTAGAAAACCCTGCTGATACTGCTTCCAGAGGACAATCATTAATAGATCTATAGAACGATGAACTTTGGTGGAAAGGTCCAGCTTGGTTAAAGGGAGAAATTAAATACAGCCGACCTAACGCAATTATGACAGACCTAGAAAGAAATATTCTATGCAAGTAAATTTAAAAATGAATAAAGAGATAGGTTTCTTTTCAAAATTGGAAGACTGCGATACGTTACAGGAGTTGCTAAATGTTATTTTATACTGCAAAAGATTTTTAAAGGGAAAGAAATTGGAAAACAAAGAATTACCTGCATCCACGACGGAATTAAACGATGCTCTGAAAACTTGCATAAAAATTACCCAGAGAAATAGCTTTGAAGAAGACATACAGGACCTGAAAACAAAGAATCAAGTTAAAACAAATAGTAAATTAAAAAACTTAAAACCTTACCTTGACGGTGATGATATCCTCAGGGTGGGCGGCCGATTGCGTCATTCTCATCTAGACGAAGACAGTAAGAATCCAATAATACTTGATCACGACTCTCATCTTACTTTTCTAATCGTCGCTAACGCCCATTTGAAAACGCTGCACGGTGGAGTTCAAGTCATGCTCAGCTTTCTCAGAACAAGATACTGGATATTGAGAGCTAGGAGCCTAGTCAAGAGCAGATTAAGAAAATGCCTCATTTGTGCGAAACTTAACGCTTCAACAAGGGCACAACAAATGGGAGATTTGCCTCGAGTTCGTGTCACACCAGCTAAACCTTTTTTAAATACAGGTGTGGACTATGCTGGCCCTTACCAGATTTTAATGTCAAGAGGCAGAGGAGCGAAAACGAACAAGGCATACTTCGCTCTTTTTATATGCATGTCGACAAAGGCGATACATTTGGAGTTAGTGGGAGATTTAACCTCAGATGCATTTATCGGTGCCTTT
Organism: Stenoptilia bipunctidactyla; assembly: GCA_944452665.1. Lineage (NCBI taxonomy): Eukaryota > Metazoa > Arthropoda > Insecta > Lepidoptera > Pterophoridae > Stenoptilia > Stenoptilia bipunctidactyla. The sequence goes on along the minus strand of OX101721.1, from coordinate 50,023,402 downwards.
AGAAGGTTTGTGGCTAGGCGCGGAAGATGCGCTCATATCTGGAGCGACCAAGGTCGTAATTTTCTCGGAGCAAACAAAATACTTACCGCTGAGTGGGCTGATGCTAAACTTCAATTTGACGGTTTAATCGCTGAAACGCTAGCTAAAGATGGAACTGAATGGCACTTTATCCCTGCCTATAGCCCACACATGGGAGGATTATGGGAGGCAGGAATTAAATCCATGAAAACCCATTTGAAACGTATAATGACCTCCAATGTTACGAATGAAGAGATGAACACCTTATTATGCCAAATCGAGGCATGCCTTAATTCACGACCTCTTACTGTATTAGAAGACACAGATACCGACCTTATAGAACCACTTACACCTGGTCATTTCCTCGTCGGTGAAACGGTTATTACTGTACCTACATCCGACCTTCAAGACATTCCAATAAGTCACCTTTCACGATGGCAGCAAAAAATTCTTGCAGACTTCTGGCGCAGATGGCAGAACGAGTATCTTTTAAGATTGCAACAGCGTTCGAAGTGGCAAAGAAGAGTCCAAGAATTTGATAAAGGAAATATTGTTCTAATAAAATCTGATAACTTGCCCCCTGGAAAATGGTTGATGGGAAGAATTATTGAAAAACACCCGGGCTCTGACGGAGTCACGCGTGTGTATAGTGTTAAAAGTGGTGACAGTGTTGTGCAAAGACCCTTTAATAAACTTTGTTACTTACCCATAGACATTGAGACATAATATTTTTTTTTGGACTTAATCTATTTAAAAAGTTAAAGTAAATCTAGTGTAGTGTTAAATTGATTTGATACAAAATTGTTAAGGGTTCATAGACCCTTGGTGGGCGGTATGTTAGGTTATAAATGTCTGTATTATTAAACTGCTTGAATGTGTGTGTGAATCCTTAAACTATATCAACCAAATGTAATTCTATTAAATCCAGTCGCAAATAAATCATCTACAAGCAAACACGTATTTTTCTAACCAAGAGCGCTGCATACGAAAGTGAACCTTATTACCAAACAGGCTGACTTGCCGGCGTGCAGGGTTCAGGAAGCTAAGGCCTTCTTCCACACGGGCGTCGACTACGCGGGTCCGTTAGTGATTTGAGTACCGAGGTTTTCTTAAACGCGTTGAAACGGTTTTTGTCCCGTCGCGGTCCAGTCAAAGTTATTTATAGTGACTGCGGTACAAACTTTATTGGTGCTAAGTCGTACCTCGACGAGATGTATCAATTAATTTTATTTGAGCAATATAAAGATAAGTTTGCTAATGAAATGCGAGAAAATAATATTGATTGGAAGTTCAATCCTCCCGCGTCTCCCCACTTCGGAGGTATTTGGGAAGGTAATATTAGATGTGTAAAAATGCATCTTGTTAAGGTTATTGGAACCCATCTCTTCACCTTTGAAGAGATGATGACGATTCTAACCCAAATTGAAGCCTTACTGAACTCACGACCCCTCTCGGTTCTGAGTTCAGACCCATCTGAGCCATTAGCGCTAACGCCCGCTCATTTCCTTACACTGACTCCTCTCAAGTCGTTTCCATCAGAAACAGTAACTGAGAATATCAGTCTTATTAACCGAAAGCGTATTGTCGATAGTTTAGTTCAGTCATTTTGGAAAAGATGGAAAATAGAATATTTAAATACTTTACAAGTTTGTCAGAAGTGGCTAAACGAAAATACAATTATCGAAAGAGGCACCGTTGTCCTATTGCGATCGGATAATAGTTCTCCGCTGAATTGGCCAATAGGTGTAATCGAAGATTTATTTCCCGGAAGTGACGGAGTTGTAAGAGTCGTGAATGTCCGAACTAAGACGGGCACTTACCGTAGACCAGTGGTAAAAAAATACCCGCTGCCTACACAATAATTAAATTTAAATACAGTCCACTATCGTAAGTTAAGCTAAACCATAGAAATATAATAATATGAAAATAAAATAATAAATTAATATAAACAAGTAACTTAAAACCATAAATAAATTATGTTATTTTATAAAATAAAATATATTTAAAAATAAATGTTTGAATAAATGGGAATAAATTAGGGAGTTATCTGGTATGTGTCAGGCTATTTAAAGTACTTATGTATATGCCTACTTAGCTTAATTAAATTTAATTTAATTGACAGAACTACGTCCTCTCAAGCTGGGGGGCATGTTTGGGCCATATAGGTGTTATTATTATATTTATATTTTACAAATTGCTTGAACAATGCTACGTATATTCCCATCCCTTTTACTCCTTCATCTGCCTTCCTTACCTATCTCTTTCGCTCATGGGGAGGGCAGTTGCGCTTTACCACCGGTCACGTCAACATCAAAATCCATTTTTGCGATACCATAGTTATAAACCTTATAAAAATAACTTTATTCTAAACTGTGCGTGCTTAAATAAATAGTGAAAGGTGTCTGAAAAATCTGAACTCTGAAAATACTTGTTTAACCGAGATCCAATAAGGGAAGCTTAGGTGAGTGAATACCCATCCCTATTTCTTTTCCGCCGAACATTGTTCAAGCAGTTTATTTATTTCTAAACTACATTTTAACCGAATCGAGAACCATCGGCCTCGTCACACCCTTTAACTTACGTCCTTCTGTCAGACCCTTCAAAACTATCTCAAAATGAGTGACCTGAACCTGCCGTACCCAAAACAGTAGCGATTCTTCTCTTTCCTTGGGAGACAACACAAGAGAAGACAATCTATTAAACTTATTCCTTAAATTCCGGCACCGCGGCCGGCGGCAGCAGCAGCGGCCGTGCCATCGTGGCGCGCCTCCGGCAGCGGGCAACAACAAAGCCTGAACCCGGTCCGTCCTAACAATGAGGGCCACTGCACCAGCAAGCCAACGCAATACACCACGGACCCCTGCCCTTGCGGTGGTAAGTGGATTGGGACTTATAGTAATTAACCAACAATTATTACTTTAACAATAATTAGTTGAACTAAATTCAAAACAAAATCAAAAGGAAAACAAAGTTTAGAAACAAATTAAAAAGAAACTAAACTTAAAACAATAACCTTCCTTTGTGCGCTGTTGGTTAAAAAGCAACTCTCCAAAGCAAATCTCAATTATTAAAAGATAACAAAACACAAATAGAATGAAATTATAATGTTGTAAACAAAACCCGGTAACTGTGAGATCAACTTCAAACAAGTACTATAATATAATCGAATTCCCCTTTTTAACAAAAAAAAACCAAAATACACAAAAAACCACTAAAATAACACAGTATTTCAACACTTCAAATTGAAATCTAAGTTTTAAATTAGGCAATCCAATGAATTTATATGACAACCAAAGAATGTATTTATGTAAAGTTTTATGTTGAAATACAATACTAATTGCAATTGTATGAATTGTTACCAAAATCCAAACAACGAACACTGGATATTATACCAGGAATGGAACAAAATTAACCAATTTGGTGAAACAATACAAGGTTAAGTTTGAAGGTTAGGGAATAAAGATTTCCAATGAACCATGCTCTGCTACCAATTTGAACGGGCAAGAAATTATGTTATGCCCGTACGCAGCGAATTGTCACTACTTTAATAATTTAAGAATTGACTAAAATAAAGACTTACCAACCTGGCTTCTCCACGCACAAACAACGCCATTCACGGCGGCGTGGCGGCAAGTATATACAATATATAATAATTAGGAGGGGAATCGATTATATAAAGTGGGAATAGGAAGGGAAGTATATTAGTAAATAAATAAATATAATAAATAAATAAGGGAGGGTAGGCCTTAGAAACAGTAACAGCACTCATCTTAATTTAAATCATTTAATTGGATATTTACAATAAATTAGTAATTAATGTTCATATTTTGGTAGTAATAAGCAAGCTTTACCTCCAAGGCAAAAAATCTCCATTCTACACATCTCTATTTTCAACAATTCACATCACTGTTATATCACCCAGTTAACCCACTATGGAATCCATCCAAAAAACTGTTGTGGCGATGGCAGATTTATTCAATAATGAGATGTCCCAGTTTAGGAAAGAACTGAACAAGAATTGTTCATCAGCTAACCCTGAATCATCCGCACTTGCCCAGGACTTCAACAGGTTCCAGCAATTTATAACTCAAGCAATGGATAATCTTCAGAAGCAGGTGCAGTTTCTGGCAGTTGAGCTTGACAAAATACAGATGCACAGCCGGAGAAAATTTGTCCTTCTACATGGCATAGCAGAGCACAAGAATGAAGATGTGGTCTCGGCTGCAGTTAAAGTAATTAGTGAAAACATGAAGGTTGCAGCATTTACTAAAGCCGACATAAAAAACTGTTATAGATTGGGTCATTCAGTTCTTCCTGACAGGCCACGTCCAGTTCTGGTCAAGTTTGCAGATTTAGAAATAAAAAGCAAAGTGTGGAAAGCCAAGACGTCTCTCAAAGGTTCAGGCATTACAGTATCGGAGTTTTTGACTAAACTTCGCCATGAAACTTTCATTGCTGCTCGTCAAAAATTCGGGGTGACAAGGTGTTGGACCCAGGATGGTTCGTTGTACGTGCTTGGACCTGATGATGTGCGGCATCGAATCGTGACCATGGTGGACCTCAGTGCAATCCCGAACCCGGAGTCCAGCAAAGCCGATACTGGATCCCCGGCGCAGACGAAGCCTTCTAAATCTGTAAGGAGTAAGCGCCCAACGCGTAAATAATCTTTGTTCATTTCCTTTTAGTTCCATTATGTATATGTGTAGATATATGTCTTTCTTTATATATTTCTCTACCTCCGATATTTATTTATTATTTGTTTACTTTCATTTCATACATTGATTGATTGACTGACATTTGACATGTATTTCAACTGTCAATCCACTCTTGGCCTGGTTTTCATTGTAATGGGAGTGAGTGACTGTACAACTTCAATCAATATTGACAATAATCTAGTTCCAATATTATTGACAATCTTTTATTCTACATATTAAATTATGTTATTTCTTGTTTAAGTTTAGTAATTTAGCCGGAGGTAGAGCTTGTTCTATTACTATTTAGTATAATTTTAGTTTTATATCTTAAGTAATTATTTTATCTTATAAGTATTTTAAAATTTTATCGAAGCACTATTTATTTATTTAGCATTTATGTATATTTCTGATAGCGAAGATGACATACCTTTGTCTTATATTTCATGTTCCTCACCTTCATCACAGAGTACAGGTAGCTACCACAGTATAACTCCTTCTCTAAATATTGCGCTCGACAACCACTTTGCAGATTTTCCTAAAAACTTCAATGTTGTCCATATCAACGCGCAGAGTATTCCAGCTCACTTCCCTGATATGCTGGCAGCTTTTGATAGCAAAGCTATTCACGCTATCCTAGTTTCAGAAACTTGGCTTAAGCCATGCCTCTCCTCTACTTCCTATGCACTGCCGGGTTTCTGCCTGATACGCAGTGACCGTCCTAATCGTACTGGTGGTGGTGTGGCCATATATCTTAGAGCACACATTCCTTTTACCGTAGTCAACACATCAACAGCGTCACCGACTAGTGCAGTCGAGCACCTATTTGTGGAAATTACGTTGTGCCAAACTAAAGTGCTTCTAGGAGTTATGTACAGCCCACCAAAAACTGATTACTTCTCTACTTTGGAGCATGTGTTGGAGGACTTGGTACCTTTATATAGTCACACCATCTTAATGGGCGACTTTAACACGTGTCTTCTGAAAACTGATTCCCGATCCACAAGACTTCGCTCTTTAATTAAGGCAACCAACCTTAACATTGTCCCGTCTAATGCCACACATTACTATCCTCATAGTTCTCCCTCTCTTATTGACTTAGCTATTGTCTCCTCCATAGATCACTTATCCCATTTTGGTCAATTAGACGCGGACGCTTTTTCTTATCACGATTTATTGTTACTTTCGTACAAAGTTCGCCCTCCCAAAGCAAAGCCGAGAACCCTTCTGCGGCGTAATTTTGATGGCATTAACTTAGAAAAACTTCTTGACGATGCTAATCATACCGATTGGTCAGCTGCTGTCAATAAGTTATCGGTCAACGACCAAATTGTGACCTTCAATTCACTCCTCACTGACCTGTATGACAGACACGCACCACTACGCCCTGTCAAGATCAAGCATCTTCCTGCTCCTTGGTTGACGGATGACATCAAGAAACTGATGAAAAGAAGAAACCGAGCAAAAGTCAAAATGAAAAAAAATCCAACCGATGAAAACGCATTGGTGTATAAAAATTTGAGGAATCGCTGCAACACGATGTGTAGGGATGCACAACGACGCCATATTCACAAATCAGTCTCAAACGGCGATTCAGCTAAAGTTTGGAAATTTCTCAGAACCCTGGGTATCGGTAAATCTAAGAGTGATAGTTCTTTTAAAAACGTCGATCTCAACTCATTAAATGCTCATTTCACTTCTTCTAGCTCTTTAGATGCTGATACAAAATTTCACACTCTGAATCACATAACTAGTTTACCGATTCCAAATATTCCATCCTTTTCTATAAGTCAATTTTCGGAATGTGGTGTCAAAAGAACTATGCTCTCTATTGCCTCAAATGCCATTGGCTCAGACTGCATTAGTCGTAAGATGCTCATACCTATCCTCGACATTATCCTTCCTGTTATTACTTGTATCCTGAACAACTGTGTTGTTAGTGGTGTCTTTCCTGATGCATGGAAAGACGCAAACATCACCCCTCTTCCTAAAAAAACCAATCCTTCTTCCTTTTCTGATTATCGCCCTATTGCCATCCTACCTTTCCTTTCCAAAGTACTCGAGGGGCTCGTTCATCAACAGCTGATCACTTTCTTACAAGAACATACATTATTGAACCCCCTCCAATCTGGCTTCCGTCCTGGGCATAGTACGACCACTGCACTGCTCAATATCACCGAAGATATTCGTATGGGCATGGAGGAGAAAAAGCTTACTGTTCTAACATTGTTAGATTTCAGTAATGCCTTTAACACAGTAGATTTTGACATCCTCTTGCAATTGCTACGGTCTTTTAACATATCTCCATCGACTATTGACTGGTTTCATTCTTACTTGCATGGCCGCCGGCAACGTATATCCACCGAGACGGAGTTCTCTGATTGGCGTGATATTAAAGCCGGTGTGCCACAAGGTGGCGTGTTGTCCCCTCTCCTGTTTTCACTATTCATCAATTCGATTACTCTCCATATATCTTCTTCCTACCATCTGTATGCGGACGATCTCCAAATTTACACACAAAATAGTCTCGAGAATCTGCCAGCAACTATTCTGCAACACAACGCTGACTTAAAACGAATATCGGATTGGAGTAATAAACATGGTCTTACAGTCAACCCTCTTAAGACTCAGTCAATTATAATTGGTAGTAACAACATGATTTCACGTATTAACTGGAACACAGTTCCTCCTGTAGTATTTAACGGTATCTCGATACCATACAGTGAGACTGTGAAAAACTTAGGAGTTATCTTTGACCGCACATTGTCTTGGAAACCACAAGTCACTGAGCTGAGCAGGAAGATGTTTGCCGCGGTGAATTCGCTCAAGCGTCTTCGTAATTTCCTCCCTACTGCCACTAAAATTACGCTTGCACAATCTCTCTTTCTTCCTATTCTCGACTATGCTGATGCCAGCTATCTAGACCTAACTGAAGAACTTCTTAATAAACTTGAGCGGCTACAAAATCTCTGCATAAGGTTTGTATTTGGATTACGCAAATACGACCATATATCTGATTTCCGCAATAATATCAAGTGGCTCCCCATTCGCCTTCGCCGGAATACTCACATTCTTTCTCTAGTCTACCGTATTCTGTACGACAAAGCGATACCTGCCTATCTTAAAGACCGTTTAAAATATCGGTACACCAATAACGACCGTAACTTGCGTTCCTCATCAAATTTACTCCTGACGACACCATCGCACACATCCACATTTTTAGGTAAGTCCTTTTTTGTTCGATCAGTGTCGTTATGGAACGAGCTCCCGACTGAGATCCGCTTTGCTCGCACACCGCGCATCTTTAAACGAATGCTTAAACGTCATTATCAGGTGAAACACTGTCCATCTTAGCTATCGACATAATATAGATATTTATATATGTATTAATATTTTATTTATTTATATAGTATATAGTTATGTATGTAAACGTTTATGTAAATGTATTTAATTATTCGTATGTAGTTTATTTTACTAGGCGTACACCTCGCCCACGTAAATTTCCTCCAATGCCTGGGTTGCCTGGCAGAAATCGCGCTTCGGCGATAAGGCCGCCCTTTGTATGTTAATTGTAATTGTTGTTTCATTTATACTATGTAACCATGTTGGTGTACAATAAAGAGTTTTTTATTTTTATTTATTTATTTATAAGATAACACCTTTCTTCTAACGAATCGTCGCACAGAACTTTCACAATCACCGTACAATATATCTTTACTTCCGAGGCGCCAAGTCACAAGAGTATCAAAAAACAATATAACTTTGATGTTTTGACTTCTGTCAAAAAACAATTCATCTTCGTTCATTGAAGCAAAACCACAGACAAGCGCCACCTATGTTAACTGGCGCGAACAACGACCATATATCTGATTTTCGCAATAATCTCAAGTGGCTTCCCATTCGCCTTCGCCGGAATACTCACATTCTTTCTCTAGTCTACCGTATTCTGTATGACAAAGCGATACCTGCCTATCTTAAAGACCGTTTAAAATATCGGTACACCAATAACGACCATAACTTGCGTTCCTCATCAAATTTACTCCTGACGACACCATCGCACACATCCACATTTTTAGGTAAGTCCTTTTTTGTTCGATCAGTGTCGTTATTTATTTATTTTTTATTTAATAATTTATGTACACACATAGAAACTTAATTAAAGAAACATATAAATTAAAAAAAAAAAGTACAAAGGCAAAGCTTATTTCTATAAGAAATTTCTACCAGCAAGCCTGAGGCTGGAAAATGAGATTAAAAAGAACAAATTAAGTGCGTACAACTTACTTACAAGCAAATAAATATACATTACATACACTACATACTAAATACATAAATATATAAATACATAAAATATATATCTATGAACTAGTGTTGAAATAATATCAATGAACGATCTATAATATAAAAATATATAATTATACGATTTAAAAACCTAAGTTAGAGAAAGATAATGTTCTCTAACTCTTTTTTTGAAAATATATAGTGATTTCGACTCACGAATTTTGTATGGTAAGGAGTTCCACAATCTGACAGCATGGACAGTGAATGAGTATGCAAAGAAATCGGTTCTATGGGACTTCATTTGTAGGAGTGTACGCTTATGTGCTCTACAAAGCGCATCTACAGGATTAGTAAAGGCAAACCGCTCACATAAATAAAGAGGAGAGGAAGGGTTAAACAGAACATTAAAAAGGAGACAGAGGATACGGGTATTTCTACGTAGACGGATCGGGAGCCATTGTAGTTTTTTGCGATATTCTGTAACATGGTCGAACTTTTTCAAACCGAAAATGAAGCGAATACACAAATTCTGTAGTCGTTCCAATTTATTTAACACTTCTTCTGTGGCATCTAAGTAACAAACATCTGCGTAGTCGATAATGGGTTGGATAAGTGTTTGTGCCAAAGAGATTTTCGTCTTTAAAGGTAAAAAGTTTTGGAGACACTTTAGCATATGAAAAGAGTGATGTACTTTTCGACTGATATTGTTCACGTTATCACTCCAAGTAAGATTAGCATTTATTATTATGCCCAAGTTCTTTGCCGTATCAGTAAGTATGATGGGTGTGGTGTCGAACATAATTGGAGGCAAATTTTTAAAATCAAGACTGCTGCGCATGTGTCGACTGCCTATAATCATAGCCTGAGACTTAGAAGGATTTACACATAATCCATACGATTTAGCCCAGTCGCTTATGCGGGAAAGATCATCGTTGATCCTAGCAATAGCAGTATTAGCATTGGAAACTGTGAAGTGGTGATAAATTTGCAAGTCATCGGCATATAGATGAAATTTACTGGATAAAACTGTGGTAATGGTATTAATAAATACAGAGAAAAGTAATGGAGAGAGCACGCCACCTTGGGGTACGCCCGCAGTTAGGTCACACCACTCAGAGTAAGACTCATCAAGGCGAACCCGCTGAGACCGACCCCGAAGATAGGAATTAAACCAAGCGAGTGCAGAAGAGGATACATTGATGGACTTTAATATAGCAAGAAGGATATCAAAATCGACGGAATTAAAGGCATTACTGAAGTCAAGCAAAACAAGTAATGTAAGGGACCTATTCTCCATAGCCCAGCGAATATCATCAGTCACATTTACCAGTGCAGACACTGTGCTGTGACCGGGACGAAACCCGGATTGATATTGACTGAGGACTTTATTCGTAGTCAGGAAAGTAGAGAGTTGATGATGAACAACATGCTCAAGGACTTTAGACAGGAAGGAAAGTATGGATATTGGACGAAAATGGGACAGTGAAGTAGGATTAGAAACTTTAGGCAGTGGGATTACGTGGGCTCGTTTCCAGGAGGTTGGGAACGTACAGGTTGTAAGCGAGTAATTAAAAATGTGGGTAAGAATGGGCAATAGTATGGGTAGAATCATAATGATCATCCTTGAGCACAGCTGATCATCACCAATGGCCACTGACGAGATAGAGAGAATAGCCTTTTTTACTTCGTCTTCAGTAATGCATGAGAAAGAAAAGGATGGATGCGAATTAGATATGTTCGATAAATTACGTAATGTTTCAGCTCTTAGATGTGAACTTATAGCTACTGGAGGTTTACTAAAGTGATTATTAATAGAATCTAAATTAAAATTATTATATGACGTTGGATTATATTTATTAATACCTACGGATTTTAAGAATTTCCAAACTTCTGCAGTGCTACGGTTGACGAGGGAATCGTGGAAGTAGCGTCTCTTAGCATCACGACACAAGCGGGAGCAACGATTTCGAAGATTTTTATAAAAGAGCAAATTACGTTCCGAAGGGCAGTGTTTGTACCGTCTTTTCGCCTTATCTCTGAATGACATAGCTTCTATAATTGAATCGTCGTTATGGAACGAGCTCCCGACTGACATCCGCTTTGCTCGCACACCGCGCATCTTTAAACAAATGCTTAAACGTCATTATCAGGTGAAACACTGTCCATCTTAGCTATCGACATAATATAGATATTTATATGTCGGAGCTAACGATAAGTTGGCGATATTAAGATGTTAGTATGACTTCATAGTAACGGAAGTATGTTGGTAGCACTGTTAAAGAGGGCGCTAAATGCAATGACTGACTGACATTCGATTGCAGCGCCATAGGTTATATCTTGAAGTAGGATGATGGCAAGTGACGCAGATACGGTTAGGACGGCTAGGTGCGCGGACGTATCTCGGACTGACGGTCGATAGTAGCTCGGTATTAATTGAGTTGGTATTGTAACTGTAAAGTAACTGACGGAACGGACTCGCGAATTAAGATTTTGTTGTGATTAAGCCAGGCTTATACCCAAGCCCACAGACTCGGTACTAAGTAACTGTCCAGCGATTAATTCTATCGTGTTTTATGAGTAACGCTTCTTTTTCGTTTTGTTTGTTTTCCGACATCAGAAGTGGGATGAGCCCATGCATAATTAGTGTTTTGGTTCATTTTGCGAATAGACTTCCGGGATCTGACCAAGCTTAACTTTCGTTTGTGATTAGAGTAAATTCACGTGTCTTAGAGAGTTCACCATTTTGTGTGCCGTGTTTGTGTAAAAATATTTGCCATGTGTTGTTAATTAAATTCGTGATAACTTAGTGTGTGATTTAAAGGGATCCAATACGTTAATTTTGTTATTTTCATAACGTGTTTTTACTTGGTTCATTTCTATTGCGTGCGAGTTTTTGAAACATGGCAACTAAATTTCAATCGATTTATTTTGCGTTAATTTTGTATAGCTTGCGCTGCTGTGGCTTAATGCGTTTCTTTTTGAACCTTTAGTACCTACTTGGTAGATAGTAATGATATCACGGTTGAGCGGGTGAAATTTTGTGGTTAAGCGGCCTTCATAATGCCTTTTTAAATAGGTAGTCTGAATATTGAAGTTGTAGATTTTCTTTCTGATTATCGTGTATCCGTGACTCGGTAGAAATCGCTTTGTATCTTGCCAATCTTCGATTATTTTGCTGCGATTCTTAGGAGACACGTTTTCTTATGTTTTGGTAACAGTAAACTTGTTATTATTTTGGCAATTGAAACGTAATATTACGATAGTGTGTGTTTAATGGATCACGGAGATAGGTTATAACGTCGAGATTGAAAATGCGTTTAAATAATACTTTGAATTCGTTGCGATTGACAAAAGAGCTGGATTTTACTGTCGAACTGTTTGCGGTTGTCGAACAATTTTAATACTTTGTTGTTGTGAATTATGAAGTACAATGCAATGACTAGCCTGTGTGGCAATGACAGCCTGTGTGGCAATGACTGGCCTGTGTGGCAATGACTAGCCTGTGTGGCAATGACAGCCTGTGTGGCAATGACTAGCCTGTGTGGCATTGAGAAGCCTGTGTGTAGCCTTTGCATTGTTTGCTAATTGATTGGGTTGTTCTAGCAGCTTATGCTTGCTTTGTTTATTGTTCGTTCGCTGTCAAATTGTTTGATGTTACATTCAAAGTAAATTTCATTATTTAATGTGCGGTTTTCTTATCGAAAGTATTGTAGTTCGTACAATGCGTTGACGTTAGCCGATTCCTACTGAGTTTCTTGCTGGTTCTTCTCAGTAGATGGATCTTCCGAACCAGTGGTAGCTTTACGTAAATTGTTAAATCGTGGATTTAGAATTTTGATGGAAATATTAAATTGAAGTAAAATTTTAAAAAATCTGTAGCGGTTAAAGTTTTGTATTTGCCAAAAGTACAAGTATCCATTGTAGTTGTAAAGAAAGATGTTATTTTTGGTGTTTGGAAGAGATTTAATGTGTTGTGGATACAGGTTCTCGTTCGCTGGTTTTGTGACTACGCCAGAAGGATTCTGGGTAGTGTGTTGAAGGAGTCATTGGTTGACTCAGGTTTCCCGTGGGGAAATGGTGTAATCGCTGTTAACCACGAACGATGTACCTTGTTGTTAATAATGAAAATAATGGATTTCAATGTTTGATTTGGAGATAATTGTTACTCATTGGTGCTTGGAACTTGGTTAACTGAAACGGTATTTTCAGTTATTAAAAATTCAAACTTGTGTGTTTTCTTTTCAGAATTTGCCTGACTTCATTGTCAGGAGTGGCCGAGCCGCCACTTTGGTATGATTGTTTCAGAATATCACACGAGGACGTGCTCCATCGCAGGATGGCCGTGTCGGAGCTAACGATAAGTTGGCGATATTAAGATGTAAGTATTACTTCATAGTAACGGAAGTATGTTGGTAGCACTGTTAAAGAGGGCGCTAAATGCAATGACTGACTGACATTCGATTGCAGCGCCATAGGTTATATCTTGAAGTAGGATGATGGCAAGTGACGCAGATACGGTTAGGACGGCTAGGTGCGCGGACGTATCTCGGACTGACGGTCGATAGTAGCTCGGTATTAATTGAGTTGGTATTGTAACTGTAAAGTAACTGACGGAACGGACTCGCGAATTAAGATTTTGTTGTGATTAAGCCAGGGTTATACCCAAGCCCACAGACTCGGTACTAAGTAACTGTCCAGCGATTAATTCTATCGTGTTTTATGAGTAACGCTTTCTTTTTCGTTTTGTTTGTTTTCCGACATATATATATGTATTAATATTTTATTTATTTATATAGTATAAAATTATAAAAATTATATAGTAGTTATGTATGTAAACGTTTATGTAAATGTATGTAATTATTCGTATGTAGTTTATTTTACTAGGCGTACACCTCGCCCACGTAAATTTCCTCCAATGCCTGGGTTGCCTGGCAGAAATCGCGCTTCGGCGATAAGGCCGCCCTTTGTATGTTAATTGTAATTGTTGTTTCATTTAAACTATGTAACCATGTTGGTGTTCAATAAAGAGTTTTATTATTATTATTATTACGCATACTTATAAATACTCGCCTTTCGGCGGAAAAGACCCGACAATCGGACCAGTCGGTCGGGGATCAGGGCAAGAGAGACAGAAACCGGCGAACGATTCGGGCAGTCTCGAGCAAAACCGCTTTTTGCATACGTGCTGGAAGCGAACCGCCGCCGAATCCCAGCCTTTCAAGGTTTCTGACCAAAGTTGCTGGGGTCAAACCGTTTGCGGATATTACAACCGGGATTATTTCGGTGGACATAACTTCAAATTCAAATTCAAATTCACTTATTGCTCAATGTATGGTATAAATAGATGTTTACAACTAATACTTAATGTCCTACATACAAAACTGGTCACCAGCATGCTATATTACAATATTATTTTAATCCGAAAAAAAGGTAAGTACATAGTTACACTGTCATTAAATATATGTCATTTTAATTATGTCGGTACATGTCATATAATTTAAATTAAGAAGAATCATATTTTTTTGATTTCAATAGGTTAAATTTCATTTTATTCTATACAAATTCATATTTTACATTTAAAGTATTCATTAAGTGAATAGAAACATTTTTCTTTTAACCACCGTGATAATTCGATTTTAAATTTATTTGTCGACAATGATTTAAAATGGTTTGGTAAGGCGTTGAAAATTTTTATACACATTGAGGAAGATTGATTTAAATAAAGTTGTAGGCGTGGTAAGTCATTGATCACCAATCTATCCCCATGGCGTCCAGCCCTGCTAATATGTCTGGCTCGAGTAAAATAATGAATGTTACGTTTAACAAACATTGCAATTTCCAAGATATACATACATGGCAGAGTTAATATATCCAAAGCCTTAAATAGGGGTTTGCAAGGTTCGTCCGGCTCCTTGCCTAACATAGCCCGTAAGCATTTTTTTTGTGCTATAAAACTTTTTATAGAATTAGTGGAGTTACCCCAAATCGATAGCCCGTATCGTAGTGCTGCAGCAACGTAACCGTGGTATGCTGTTAGCACAGTCGACATAGAACATGTTTTCCTGAGTCTTCTGAGTACATAGACATAGCTGTTTAGCTTACTACTTACTGTAACTATATGTTGTTTCCAATTTAAATTTTTATCAATATTTATGCCAAGAAATTTTACCCACTCTGCTTCTTCTATTTTGGTATTTTCATATTTAATATCAATTTGAGGTAATATTTTGTTTGTGTTAAACCTTACATATTTAGTTTTCGTCTAATTTACAATTAGATTATTATTTGCTAGCCATTTAATGATCGATGTTATAGTATTATTTATGTCATTAATATAGTTATTAGTATCATTACTTTTATTTGTAAAAAATATTGCAATGTCGTCAGCAAAGAGGACGTGTTTATGGTTAGTCAATTTAGGCAGGTCATTAATGTATAAAAGGAATAATTTTTTTTTTTTTTTTTTATTTATTTATCCAAAATAACAATTTTACATTAATATAAAAAACTATGTAGCTGTCACGTAAGCTTGTCGCTTATGTGTGACAGCGGGCCGCACATTTATACATTTTAATACTTAATATTAAAAATAATTAAATTAAACAAGATTATTCTTATTGTAGGCACACCGCTTACATTTTTGATTGGTAGAAGTATTCTTTAAATTTTTGCACCACTTTTGTGTTTGAAGTATATACTTTGAATACCTGACTTGGCAATTTATTTAGAAGGTTTGGAAGCATGAACTCTAACATTCTTTGACCGTATATATTATTGGTTTTCGGTAAAGTATATTTTATGTCCTCAGACAAGATTCTTAATTTTTTGGGTCTTATTTTTATATGTAAATTGTTTATCATATTTTTGTTTTCTTTTAGAATTTGGAATTTTACTTTATTGTATATATCTATAACTTTACAGTGCTCAAATAATGTTGTGTACTCATTATGTCTATGTTCATTTTTAATTTTTTTAGGTACTATTATTTTCAATAATTTAAGTTGTAATTTATAAATATTTTCTAGATATGTTTTATATGACCTGCCATAACTACTTATACCGTAACTAATAACGGAGTCTGCTAATGCTGTATATAAAGTTCTTCTTACAGCGTAGGGAAGCTTAAATTTTATAATTGACATTTTGCATATTATAGCTCTTAGTTTGTCACAAATGTGTAAAATATGCTCTTTCCAGGAGAACCTACTGTCTATTATAAGACCGAGATAAGTATGTGTATGTACCTTCTCTAAGCACTTACAGCTGCAGTCTAGAAACTTGTTATGATGGCATCTATGTTCGTGGGCTAAAATTACCGGTTCTATAGGCGCTATGTTATGTGCCGAATGAATATGCATCATTTTAGTCTTTTCATAGTTAATTACTAAACCAAGGTCATGCGCCCATGCACATAGATTATTGAAGCATAACTGCATCTCTTCGATTGCATGTGTGATATTTCTGTGTGACGTAATAATGCAAGTATCATCGGCAAACTGGTATACTTGACCGTTTTTTAAAACGTTTGGCATATCGTTTACGTAAAGTAGGTATTCTGTCGGCGCTAAAATCGATCCTTGGGCTGTTCCTATGCTACTGGGGATTAGGTCGCTCAGTTGATTATCGATTTTTACCGCCGTAAATCTATTATTATGATAGTTTTTGAACCATTCTAATACTGGACCTTGTATTCCGTTTTCATAAAGTTTGGAGTATAGTGTTTGTAAATGTAAAGTTTCAAATGCTTTGCTAAAATCAATAAATACTGCAATTATATGTTTTTTTTCGTCAAGTAATTTATTTATGTCGTTCGTAAATTTTGATAATAATTGGTTGGTATTTTTATTTTTTTGAAATCCATATTGATCAGCGTTGATTATATTATTTGCATTTAAAAAACTTGTTATTTGATCTCCAAAAAACCTTTCGATTATTTTATCGATTATTGAAAGTATAGTTATCGGTCGATAATTATTAATTTCTTTATACGATCCTTTTTTATGAATGGGTCTTATGACGCCAATTTTAAGTTTATTCGGGTATACTTTTGAAGCTATTATTTTATTTATTAAGTGGGTTAAGACGGGGGCTAGTTTAGAATAGCACAATTTAATATCTTTTGCTCTAATACCATCGAATCCGGGGCTTTTTTTCTCATTAATTTTTTTTATTATTTCTACTATAATTTGTTCATTACATTGCTTTAGTCGTAACGACACGTCAGAATTTTTGATATACAAGTTTTTTTCTAACAAAGGTTTGTCACATGAAGTACATATTTTTTGAACATTATTTTGAAATTCATTAGCAAATTCATTACTGAGCTTTTTTGCATTTTTGGTCTTGAAAGCCTTTAATAACACTTCGTCTATGGATTTTATGATTTTACCCGTAAGTCTATTTATTATACTCCAAACTATTTTTGTATTTTTAAAGTTTTCACTAATTTCAGTTTTAATTTTGTTGTTGCGTAAAAGGTTTGTGTATGATATTGTTTTATTTCTGTATTTATTGTACAATTTCTTTTTCATCATATTATTTTCATCTTTTTTCCATATTTTAAATAATTTATCCCTTTTATTACACATATATATCAATCTTTTATTTACCCAGTTGCATTCGGATCTTTTTGAGACGTTCTGTATGTTTTTAATCTTTGTACATTTATCATAAGCACAGGAGAATTGTTTGAGTATAAATTCTAAAATTTCGTTCGGATCATTTAATTGTAATGCCTCCTCCCATTGTTTGTTTTCTAATTCACTAACTAACTTATTTCTGTCTATATAAGTTACTTGTCTACTTTGTTTACTCGCGCACTCGACCTTTGCCAAACTCATAATAAAACCGGTTATGTAGTGATCAGCTGGCGCGCATTGTACGACACCTGTTATTCGATCGTTGTTTTGA
Organism: Stenoptilia bipunctidactyla; assembly: GCA_944452665.1. Classification (NCBI taxonomy): domain Eukaryota; kingdom Metazoa; phylum Arthropoda; class Insecta; order Lepidoptera; family Pterophoridae; genus Stenoptilia; species Stenoptilia bipunctidactyla. Next base: position 50,005,502 of record OX101721.1, on the reverse strand, counting down.
ACGCTGCGCGTAAAAATGTGATCTATGCATGACTTCGATAAAAATCCGTCTTTTATTTCGACTCTAGTGTAATTGTTTATTCCGCATTGTAGACCTAACCTACTTAATGAGTTCAGATAGTTGATTTTTATGGGGTCATTTTTTTTAAGATCAAGGTTCATGTCACCCAATAATAAGTAGTCTTTTTTAATGGAATATGTTATTATATGTTTATATAGTTCGTGTATAAATGATGTTTTATTTTTTTCAGGTGGCCTATACACAATACATAAACCCATTTGAATATTTAATTCCTTAGAAGTGATTTCGCCAGTCAAGCATTCAAAGTACTTCGTTATTGTGAATTTCCTCTCAAAGTTTAAACTTTTATGTACGTAAAGAATAATTCCCCCGCCTTTTTGGTGTGTTCTTAGTTGTGTATACATCATGTAATTTTCTATTTCAAACAAACTAGTGCAATTCTTCAAGTTAACTTCTGTGACACATATGAGGTGAATTAATTTTGAGCTATTGTTAATTAAGAGATCCAATTCTGCAAAGTTTTTTATCATAGAACGAATATTTAATTGTAATACCACTAGAGGGTTATTTATGTACTTAGCGTCCCCGATATAATCGTTCCATTTATAATACACATTTTCGTATATATTATTGTCGTATGTATCCACTGTTGTATTTTAAATTTTTTTAACCGTTATACTGTTGCAAAGAAAAACTATTGAAATTAAGCTGCAATTTCACTCACTCAATTTGATGACTTTCTCGAGATCTTTTAATATAGGCCCGAGTATACTTCCTTGTTGTACACCAGTGGAAATTTCTTTGAATGCAGAACGATGAAAGACGATTTCTGAGTGTGCGTTGACAGATTCAGTTTCAACACATTGCTGCCTCTGAGAAAGGTACGAGGAAAACCATTTTAAGACCGTGCCTCGGACACCGTGATTCGGACACTAATTTTTTAAGTAACAATTTGTGTGATACGTATTCAAAAGCGCGACTCATATCGAAAAATACCACTGTGGTCTCTTTTTTCGAATTCAGGTTTCTTGTTACCTCGTTAACAAGTTCAAAGACGGCAGTAGTTGTGGATTTATTTTTTTGGAAGCCCGATTATTCCTTGCATATTACGTAAAATTTTGAAATAAAATTAGCTAGTCTCGTTTTCATTGCTTTTTCAAAAATCTTGGAAAATACAGAAATCAATGATATTGGTCTATATTTTTTTCATTTTTATTAATTTGTTCTATATGATTATCGGTTATGTTAACATTTCTATCATTAATTAATTTCCAAGCTGTTTTTCATTTATTTTTTGATTGAGTCATTAATTGGTAATTTTGATTTTTTTGGGAAACTGTGATACACTTCCGCAATATTTTCGAGTATGATTCGTATTTATTTTTATTTATTGTGGATTTAGTTTTGTAGAATTTGTATCTCAAATGCCGTCTAGTTCTGCAACACTGTTTTAATCCTTTCGTTATCCACGTAGGCTTCTTATAATCATTTACAAATTTTACACGTTTTAAAGGAAAGCAAATTTTATACAAAGTTATAAATATGTCATAAAAAGATGTCATGGCTAAATTGATGTCAATTTGATTATAAATGTCAGAAAATGATAAGGTAGAAATACATTCCTTAAATTTAATTAAATTGTCATAAGAATAATCCCTTAAATATTTATATAATGTGTTTGATTGAGTTTCTTTCTTATCCACTGGCACATACAACATTTGAGCTGTATTGTGGTCAGAAAGCTCTAAGTTTAATACTTCTTCTTTAGCATCAGTAAAGTTACTCAAAACATGATCTATACAAGTATTCCTTCTTGTGGGCACCTTAATGTGCAGAGTTAAATTATAGTTCGCAACTATTTCTTTTAAGCTTGTGCTAGATTTTGAGGGCTGCAATGTATTGATGTTAAGATCCCCCGCAAAAATTATTTTGTATTTAGTTTGAGATGTTAGTTTAAACAAAAGTTTATCTAGACTTGTGAGGAATTCGTTAACATCCGAGTCAGGAGTACGATAGATGCACAAAATTACCGTATCTATGTTTATGATATTGATCCCACAACAATTCCACATTTCGGTCACCTCGTGTGCAAGGTCCAAGTACTTGCGTTGCTTTTCGGTCTCGGCTTCACGAGGTTCTCGTCATGTGGTATAGTTATGTCCACCAAAAACACCTTAGACGACGATCGGTCCATTAATACGATATCAGGTTTATTCGCTAGAATAGTCCTGTCCGTGATAATGGGCCGATCCCAGTAGTGCTTGGCGCTGCCGTTTTCGAGAACTGGCTCCGGCGTGTACTTTTTTTTTTTTTTATATAAGTGACTAAACCCGCGTTTGACCTCAATCTCACCTGATGGTAAGTGACGATGAGGTCGAAGATGAAAGCACACGGGTTTAGGAAGGAACTGGCTCTTTATACAATACTAGCTTTATCCCGCAACTTTATATGCGCTTAACTACACTTCTCGTAGAAATTTCAGAAACTATACAACCAGACACCCACTAAAAGAACCTTTATACCAAGTATCACACCCATGCACTCAAGGAATAAGTTTTTTTCATACAAACTAAAAATCATATATTTCCCGTGCCCGTGGGAATTTTGGGATTTTTTTTCGTAGCACAACCAGTCACTCTTTGAAGAACCTTCATGCCAAGTATCACATACATCCGTACACTCAAGATTTTTCATACATTCTAAAAAGTCCAACCCCTTCCCGTGAGAATTTCGGGAATTCCTTCCATAATACAAACAGATACTTATTGAGGAACCTTTCTATCAAGTATCACATCCGTGCACTCAAGGGATGGGATTTTTTCATACAAACTAAAACATCATATATTTTCCGTTCCCGTGGGAATTTCGGGAATTACTTTCAAAACACAACCAGACACACGTTGAAAAACCTTTACACCAAGTTTCACATCGGTGTACTCAAGGAATAAGATTTTTCATACAAACTAAAAAATCCTATATTTCCCGTTCCCGTAGGAATTTCGGGAATTCCTTCCTTAGTGCACCCCTACATCCCCTAAAGAATGTTTGTTCCAAATTTCAGCTCTCTACGCCCAGTATTTGCGGCTGTACGTTGTCTGTCAGTCACTCAGTACCTCAGTCACTCAGTCAGTAACGGAACAGTTTTATATATATTGATTACCGGAACACATTACCACCGGAGCGGTAACATTTGGCGGCAGACTTTATATAAAGGGTGGTCGCTAGCCAGGCGGACCCAGAAGGGATCCTACCACCAAGCAACAAAAAAAGTACTGGTAATAAGGCAGTTTCTGATTGATGAGACCGTATTTCAGAGTGAGCTCTTGGTGGAGAATCTTAGCTGCTTGGTTGTGTCTATGCAGATACTCAGTGTTAGCAAGAACCGAACAACCCGAGACTACATGTCTGAGGGACTCGCCAGGTTGGCGGCATGCCCGACATACGTCCACTGTGCCGTCCCTCATAATGTATTTCCGGTAGTTGTTCATCTTGATGACTTGATCCTGTATCGCAAAGACAAACCCTTCGGTTTCCCCAAAGAGGTCCCCGAAGCGCAGCCAATGCACAGAGGCTTTACGGTCCACGTGTGGCTCGTGTAGAGCCTTGTAAAACCTTCCGTGCAGCTCTTTCTCTTTCCATACGGTCTCACGATCAGAAGTGCTTAGTACCGCCGGTGTCTGCCATGTCTCGAGGCCCAGATTGAGAGGGGTGAGTCCTTTGTCACACGCTACAACCTCTCTATGCATACCCATGTCCGCCTTTGCCATAAAATAGGCTCGGAGGCTACATATCTCTCGGTTGTGCAAGGTTTTGGCGCTAAGTAGGCCTCTTCCTCCACACTTCCGGGAGATATACAGCCTCATTACTGACGACCGAGGGTGATGCATTCTATGGAGGGTCACAGTAGTGCGGACCTTCCGATCCAGGGCGTCTAATTCGGTCTGAGTCCATCTGAGTACGCCAAAGGTGTACGAAAGAACGGGCATAACCCATCCGTTAAACGCTCGGACTCTGTTGAGACCCGACAAAGAACTAGTTAGTACCTTTGTCAGGCACTCAAAAAAGACTTCGCGTACAGACTGTTTTACGCCCGCTTCTTCGACGCCGATGTTCTGTGACATACCCAGATACCGGTATGTTTCATTTTCGGAAAGAGCTCTCAGGTTGACGGGACCTAAGTCTACCCTCTGAGAACGGGTAATCCTTCCCCTTTCCACATGAACAACCGCACACTTTTCCACTCCAAACTTCATTTTGATGGAGCTGCTAAAATCTGTCACGATTTTTAGCAGTTCCCTCAATCGTGGAGCCGTTGGAGCTAACCGCTTGAGGTCGTCCATGTAAAAAAGGTGGGATAACCGCATGCCCCCTCTACGGAACTAAAAGCCCGTCTGTGATCCCTCCAGCAATGTGCTTAGAGGATTCAGAGCCAGACAAAACCAAAGTGGGCTCAGACAATCACCCTGGAATATTCCCCTACCAATCTGGATTCGGTCTTCCGCAGCCGTCATTCGCTTGCCTTGGAGACTGAGCATTGTACTCCATTATCTCATACATCGCTCGAGAAATATTCGAACTGTACCGTCGATTTTGTACAGTTCAAGAACTCTCAAGAGCCATGTATGAGGCACGGAATCAAATGCTTTTTTATAGCCTATCCAGGCTGCGGAGAAATTGCGACGGTTGCGTTTGACCAGTTTGCCCACGACAGCGTCCACGAGAAGGAGTTCCTTTGATCCGCGGCTACCGGCCCTACATCCGTTCTGAGCATCAGATATAACGCGATTAGCATCTAAATGCTGGCGAATCTTGGTGCTCAGAACGGAGGTTAGTGTCTTGTAGGTGGTAGACAGACACGTTATGGGCCGGTATTTCGATGGATCCACGGTATCGTTGGACTTAGGAACCAGATGGGTGACCCCAGTAGTGAGGAAGTTCGGGAGAGCTCCGGTGTCTAAGGCTTCCTGGAATTGACGGGCCAAGGTCGCATGGCACAGAGAAAATCCCTTTAGCCAATAGTTCTGCAATCCGTCAGGGCCCGGACTTTTCCAGTTCGGGCTCCGACGGATTGCAGAACTTACGTCCTCCTCTGATATGAGGACTTGACTCATAGGGATCAAAATTCAAAATTCAAAATTCAAAAAGTTTTATTCATCTTAGGAATTTCACAAAACACTTGATGAAGTCAGTCATCACATACTTCGGCTTTAACTAGTTGTTGATAGTTGTTAAATAAGATATTACAGTAGACCAAGAGACAAAAAAAGCCGGCGGAAAAAAACTTTTGGCACTCTTTTTCAGTCAGAATTATCAAATTAATACAAATAGGTACAGTACAAATTGACCGTGACATGAAAAAAAAAAAAACAAACACAAGACAGCTGATTGTGAGAGCCAATGTCATGCCACAACCAAATTGCTTACATAGCAGATGCAATGAGCTATGGATGCACAATACGAACATGACAAACTGGGACCAGAGTATTTGAACAAAAATGGAATAAAATAGTCATAGTATCATTAGCAAAACGACCTGGCACCGCTAGTAGCACCCGATCACCTCCGCACACGCTATCCCGATTCTATCAATCCAGGGACCCTCTTCGTGCTCTACTGGGCGCTCCTACAGGCCTCGCCAGAAGTTAATGGCGTCGGCCTTATCCGGTATGCGGCCAGTCGAGCAGGGTTCGGAACTCTCCAGGGATGTATAGAACTTCCTCTGGTCACTCGAGAAGAGGCGATTTTGGTTGTATCTCTCAACCCTTTGGGAGTACCTCCGAATACGCTTCGCCCATGCAGCGATCTTTTGCTTCAGCTCGTCGATGCGCTCTGTCAGTTTTCGGGTGAAGTCCGGTCTGGTCAAGTTGGTGTCCATTCCGGAAAACTCCCTCCTGACAAAAAGCACAATCCTTGGCCTGGTGTTGCCCGAGCTGAAGCAAGTTAGCTTGCCGATGAGGATCCTGGCTTGTTCAATACGATGCTGAATCCTCCTCTTCCAAGCTGGTACAGCGTTACTCCGAGGAGTAACACGTCCAGCAGTTGGGCTTGGAGCAGCCATGGTGCCAGTAAACCGACATACCGCCATTATATTAGACCAGTAAACGTAATTCCGAGCTACGTTTTTCATTTTATTCATGCCCAAGTGGCCACTATGAATTTCTTTTAAAACGTCCGATCTTAACTTAACCGGAATTACTACCCTGTATTTATAAATTATACATCCGCGGTCGGTAAATAAATCTTCTTTACCAGCGAAAAATACTTTTTCTTCATCGCCTGTGGGAGATGCCGGCCAACCAAACATAATATAGCCAAATACTTTACATAAAAACGGGTCTCTATGGGTCTCTTTTGCCACGTCCTTAAAATTAATAGGTAAAGTTTCTTCTACATAGTGCAAGTAATCTATGTGAGCAGTGACAGGGAGTCCGCTGGCCCGTTATCGGCCGATCTAACAAATTCAATAGTAAAGTCATAGCTGGCCAACCGCGCTGCCCACCGCTGCAGCCTACTAGCCGCCGTCTGAAGGATACCCTTTTTGTCACTTAAAATGTACGTGAGGGGCTTATGGTCGGTCCGCAACACGAATCGCCTACCAAATAGGTACTGGTGATGTTTAAGAACGCCATAGTAAATAGCTAAGGCTTCTTTGTCCAGCTGACTATAATTACGCTCCGCTTGGTTGAGCGTGCGTGAAGCGCAGCTGACTGGGCGCTCGCTGCCGTCGTCGTAGCGGTGCGAAAGGATCGCGCCTACGCCGTAAGCACTACTGTCCAATGACAGCACGAGGGGCCGCCCCTCTTCATAGTGGGCCAATACTTTATCACTTAGTAAGGTCTTTTTCGCACTTTCAAACGCCTTAGCACAATGCGAATCCCAATTCCATTGGATGTCTTTTCTTAAAAGGTTGTGTAGTGGATGTAATAACGAACTTAAGTTAGGAATGAATTTACCATAGTAGTTAAATAAACCGAGAAAACTTTTTAACTGTGTGACATCCGTAGGTATACGTATTTTGGCAATCGCATCGAGTTTAGCCGGATCTGGATGTAAACCGTTCTTATCAATGATAAAACCGAAATAATTAACAGTTTTTTGTAAAAAGGTACATTTCTCTAATTTTACGGTTAGACCCATGAGACGTAATCTTTCAAGTACAGCCCGCAAATTGCGCATGTGTGTGTATTTATCTTTACCCGTGACACAGATATCGTCAAGAAATACTACCGTGCCGGGGACGCCGCGTAACGTTTCTTCCATCAATTTTTGAAATTGTTCTGGAACACAAGATAACCCATACGGCATCCGACGATATGCGAATGTACCTACATGGGTAGTGATCGTCGTGAGCTTTTGGGAATCCGGTTCCAGTAAAACCTGTTCGTATGCGTGTCTAAGGTCGATTTTAGTGAATAATTCTGCCTTGCTTAAACATGCAAACAGCTTTTCGATACGTGGAAGGGGATAATAGTCACGTTTCAACTTGGGGTTAATTGTAATTTTATAGTCCCCGCATATTCTTAGTTCCCCATTACTTTTGACTACGGGTACAATCGGTGTCCCAAAATCTGAGTGGTCCACTCTGTATATAGAACCACCTCGCTGCAACCGCTCGAGTTCCCGCTCGACGCGCGCGCGTAACGCGAGCGGCACGGGCCGCGCGCGGTAGTACACGCCGTCGCAATCTGCGAGCTGCAGTCGAAGGGTCTTTTTACAAGTACCTAACTTGTCCGTAAATACCTCCGAAAATTCCTTACGTAGCTGGCTAACTAATTTATCCTCTACGATCAATTTGTTAATATTTATTTAGATTATTTTTAACGCATCTAACCAGTCACGGCCTAGTAAAGGTCTGCCTCCATCTTTAATTACGTATAAGAATACATTACTAGCCAAAATATTCTTAAATTTAATGTTAACTAAAATGTGTCCAAGAGGTTCGATTTTCGAGCCCGAATAGCTACGTAAAATCAAATTGTCTGTATGTACTATCCGATCTTTAAACAATAACTTATAACAATCGTGATTTATAGCCGATATCCGGCTCCCAGTATCAATTTCAAATTCTAAGATTTCGGACTCCACTTGAATGTTAATAAAGTAAGGTCTGTTACCTTGACTCGCCGATTCCACAATGTTAAAAAAGTCATTCTGTTCCGTGCACTCTTCCACAACATTTTGACGCGACTCACCGTAATATTTAGCTACGCGATTGCGCACTTTATCACACATCACTCGCAAGTGACCGCGTTGATTACACTTATCACAATTGTAATTAATATAGCGATATCTATTCGCCTGGTGGCCTTTGCCACACCGCCAATACGCAGCCGTCGTTCCCTCCCGGGCACCGCCGCCGCCTGCGCCTCGGGCAGCCTCGGGCGGGCGGGGCGCGCGCTGCCGAGCGCCGTCGCCCGCGCCGCCGCTGCCCACATCGCTGCCCGCGCCGCTGCTCCCCGCTGCAGCCGGTCCCACTCCGCCGCTCGTCTCGGCGTGCCGGTCTGCCGCCTCCAGAGCCAGAGCTAGCTCCACCGCTTTCTTGAAGTCGATTGACTTCTCAGCAAATATCCGAGATCTCATCACCTCGCTGGTAAGACCCGACACGAACTGATCTCTTCTCGTCTTCCTCGAGCCGGTGGCCGAAGTTGCAGGTGACCGCTAGATGCTTGAGAGCCTGAAGGTACTCCGTCAGTGGCTCCCCTGGTCGCTGCCTGCGCTGGCGGAAGATATGTCTTTCCGCGATCTCTGAACGTTGAGGCTCGAGATGGTCCGCTACCAGTTTCACTAGTTCAGGGGTTCCCAAACCTTATTATATCATGACTCCCTACTGCCGAAAATGAACGCCCACGCCCCGGTACATTAAGTGATAGCAAGTATGCTCGCCGGTAATAGGTAAGGTAATAAAATTCAAAAATATTTGTTTAAGTTTTTATTGCCTATAAAATTATAAAAATATTGTTTTCACACACGTTTTAAAAAAAAAGAATCATTGTGACGGATGAGCTTGCATATTTTTTATTAGATTTCCAATTCTGGGTTCAACAGAAGAAAGTGCGCAACGTAGATCACTAGCAACATTGAGTTTGCTTCTGTACTTAGTTTTCATTGCTACTACCGTCGAAAACGCTTTTTCGCACAAATAAGTGCTTGAAAAGGGTAAAAATAATTTTAGTGCTTGCTCTGCTATGCTGGGATAAACTTTGAGATATTTTACCCAAAATAGTGCCTTGTCCACCTTATCAAAATCATATTTAGCAGCAGAGTCGTTTTTTATTTCCAAAGCTTGCTCTTGTAATGTAATGAATCGTAACGTTCTTTAAGTTCAGGAGCTGTGAGTATGTGGATGCGTTCTAGTCTCAGGAAAAGATGGTTAAGAAAGGATTCAATTTTAGGCGCGTATTTAAAATTGGTAGAGTCTAAGTTATTAATCTTTGATTCCAAGTAAAATAAAGTTGCTTCAGATTCCGCTAAGTCATCTTCTACGGGTAGGGGAGAGTCTAAAATATCACAAGATAGTATAACAGAGAGACGTTTAATTTGATGTTTTAATTCTATTACGGTTGAGAGAGGCTCTTCAAGTCTGATCCTAACTTCGTATTCTAGTTCAGGTTTATTTAACAACTCAAATTTAATAAGCCTCGCCATTTTAATTAAAAATTTAAAAAGAATAAAATTTTATAAGTAATTGGTAAGTGAAAAAAAGGTTGAGTATAATTAGTTAAGTGGTGAGTAAAATGAGGTTACGTTAATAGCCTACCGAGGTAGAGCTATCTGCATGAGGTACGTCGTCGGATACTCTCCTTCGATACCCTCTGTAAGTCAGTAATCAGCAACTAACCGTGTAACTCAGAAGAGTTTTCAACATGCGGAATGGTCACTGATTTTGTGAGATATTCACGTGGGAATACCGTAAGTGTCTTTTGTCTGATTAAAATGTGATGAGTAGCGAATATGTTAAAGAGTACTGTAAGAGTACCTAACGGAGTAGTGTTTAAAGTAAAGAGGAATAGGTAGGTAAAAGAGAAAACGAGTAAAACAACGAAAAATAAATTAGGGGAGTGTAATATGAGAGGTTTAACGTGGGGTTGCTTATGTGCTAAGGTACGTCGTCGGATACTCTCCTTCGATACCCTCCGTAAGTCAGTAATCAGCAACTAACCGTGTGACTCAGAAGAGTTTTCAACACGCGGAATGGTCACTGATTTTGTGAGATATTCACGAGGGAATACCGAAGGTGTCTAACGTCTGTTAATATGTGATGAGCAGTGAATATGTTAAAAGTACTGTAAGAGTACCTAACGGAGTAGTATTTAAAGTAAAGTGGAGTAGGTAAGCAAAAGAGGACAAGTAGAACGACAAAAAACACAAAAAGTTTATAGCCAAATGAAGCCGAAAAAAAAGTACCAATCTAAAGTGGTATTTTAGAATTTAGGGGAGAGCACGACTAAGGGAATTTACGTTGGGCGCCAAACTGTAGTGTTACCTAAAGTAATAGCTTAAGTAACCTACTATTTAAAAGAAAAAGGTTAAAGAAATAAAAGATAAAGTTAAAGTTTATATATTTACAAAAAAAAGGTTACAAGTATGTATAAAAAGCACTATTTTCACTTACAGTCCACTAGGATTTTTTTAAATATAACACTGAGATTTTTCCAATAAGTATATGTCCAGAAGTTTCCAGGTTATCCACAGCTCCAAAAGAATATGGTACTATTTCATTTTACTTTAGTTATTAGTATTTTTAGTGATTTTTCTTCATTGCCAAGTACTCTAATCGGTGTTTTATTTGTCAAAAGCCAGGAGATCAGCTCGCCACTCCTTTTATAGCCTCGATTTCGTTCGACAGCCGTAAATTAAATTATGTTTCGAGAGGCATCCATTCTATAATCGGCCAGCGGCTGTCACTTCTCGTATTAAGGAGATTATAGTCTCTGGAGCAGCGGTTGTGGTATGGTAAAAGTGGAGCCGGGCTTCTCTTGCTTCTAAATTTGCAAGTCTCAGAATAATTTGTATTATAGTAATACAATTTTAAAATTAATTGAGAAAGAAATGAATATAAAACCTAATAACAGTTTATAAATTATCTGTATTGAAAAGAGACATAAGCAACATGAAAGAAAGAAAGAAAGAAATAGTAAAATAGTATAGTAATAGTAAATAGTACTTAAAGATGGTACAAAATATAAAAATAAGCTAAAATTACCAAAAATATACAACGTGACAACATGTAAGTAAAATATTAACAAACTTAAATCACAAACAGTATATTACAAAACCTGATGTTGTTCCCTATCAGCATCGAGGCACACACGGGGTGGTGCACGGCTACCCCCGTCCGTGAAGGGTCGCGGTTGACCATTGGAGTTACGAACAGATACTCTCTTCTTACTACTACGAGAACCAGAACTACCAATTTGAGGTCCAACCTGCATGGCATCAGCCCACTGACTGTCAGCTTCATCCTGACTCTTCTGCGTGACGTCCTGCTGGTTTGGATCAGCCAGCGCAGTTGCACCGTTACGGTTACCACAAAGCAGAAGATGATGATTACCACCGCACTGCCTGCAAGGTCGAGCAGAATTGCATTGAGATGCACGATGGTCGCCGAGGCAACTATAGCACCCCCTACGCTGGCGAGCTATATTGCGACGCGACTGCCACCGTAGTTCCTTAAACTTAAAACATGAATTTACCCCGTGGCCTAAATCCCTACAGTATGAGCACCGCCCGCGCGGCTGCTGCCGTGCGGCGACGTGGTACACGCGCGGCTCGCGGCGGCGCTCCGCGCGCGGCGGCGCGGCCCCCTGCTGTGCTCTAGAACCGACGACGTCGCATGCTCCAGGCGGTGGAATATTATCTGCACGACGACACTCATCCTCTAAAAATGACACTAAATTTTCAAATGACGGAAGATGAGAGGCAGAGTCTCCACCGTACTCCTGCTCGAACCTATTGCGCAGTTCGTGAGGCAGTTTAGCTAAAACAATATGCAATAATATAAAAGACCAACTATCGACGGGTAAATTTAATCCCTTTAATCCATTAACTGCAACCAAAACCGGGTTAAGAAGCCTAGTCCGCAGCGCCTGAGGTGCGGGGTTTCGAGGGAGACCTAAAATTACCAACACATGATTATCCGCTAATCTTCTAATATTCTGGTACCGACGCATTAGTAAGTCCCTTGCAATCTCATAATTGCTATCAACAAGATCCAGATGCTGCACCAGTCCCTTCGCTTCACCTGTAAGGGATGCCATCAAATAAGCCAGCTTCTGAGCCGGAGCTAAATCTCTCCGTGAGTGAACCAAACTATCATATAAATTATTATATGCAACCCACTGACCTAAGTCACCACTAAAATGAGGTAAATCTAACTTAGGCAGTCTACCGATTAATTCAGGTGAAGTAGCTAAGTCCGACTTTAACTGATTCTGCCCTAAGGAACTCATCTTCAGAATACCTACAGCCTGTCGGATCTGGTCAGCTAAATCCTCGGCCTGGTCAATGTCCAACTAATCTTTTCCATAACCTCCGGTTCAAGACTCAATTCAAGTAAGGCCTGATACGCATCATATAAATCCAATAATTAATTTTCCAAGGAATCATAACGCGATAGTAAAGCTTGATCCCGATCCTTCCGAGAAATATTTAAAACGGCCGAACCAAGCCAACGCAATACAGCGGCTATACGAGCTGTATATTTACTAGCCATATTCAAATTCTTTAAATAAAATTATTTCAACGCACTAAATAACCCCTAAATAAAACTTGGCACTTAAATAAAAGCCAAAACCGTATTAATATACACGTATGTAAATTAAGTCAAACGAAAATAAACCAATTCGTTCACTTAACAAAAATGTTAATTTCGAAAATTATATTTTAAACCAAAAAATTGCTAATCTGAAAACAGCCTTAACGTTATAACAAAGAAACCTAAAAATATCGGATCAGCCGAATAAAACCTTACCGTAGGTTTATTTATATTATAATACGCGCTAATTAAACTAATCTTAAAACGTATTGAGTACGTACTTAAGAACAAAGGAATAGGTACGTAAATATCGAAAAAACACAAGTTCAATTTCGAATATGAAAGACACAAGCTAATTTACGTATAGAAATTTATCAAAACTATTTTCATACAATTAAGGCAAACTAACAATGTGCACCAGTAGAATTATCTAGAATGAAGCTATAGGACGATAACCATTATTAACCTCTAATTGATATTCTATCGAGGAAATAACCACGCTTTTCTACCAAATTTTGTATCGAACAGATCGGAATCGGTAAACCGACGATACAAACCCAATTATTTTAATAGTAGTTAAACATGAAATCCTACAGCTTAATTCTATGAGTAATTACGAACTACTTACCAATCTGGAGTGGTGCACATTGCGGGCAACGTGGTAGGTGTGTCTGTCTGTATGCATAGGGATAAGGGGTCCCCTTGGGAGGAAGTTAAAGGCAACCTAAGCTAGATAATTACAGGCTCATTAAATTTGAAAAGGGAAAGAGAAACATTTGTAAAGGTATCACCTGGACTCCACGTGTCACAACCGGATATCAATTATACAATATAATGCACTCGGCGTTACTTAATTACGCCACGAAATAGTTCCTTCGGTTATTATAAACAATGCGCGCAACCAAATCTTCGCGTTTATAGCACTACATAAGCTAAACCGCGGGCGCGATAATAACCTTTAAACTGGGCAAGGGACAGGGGGAGTTTACTAATTTATTAGCCAATGCTGTCGATGGCAGCCGGAGCCAAAGTGGGACAAATCTATACGTATGAATGAGAAAGCTTTAAAGTACTTTGCTTTGACGTAAGTCTATATGTCAATCTTCTCAAAAGTGACAATCAAAGACAAACAATCATCCATCGCCAACGACTGACTGACGCCATTTGTAAAAACGGTTCATTGCGTTAACTGCGTAATTTCAGCAACCCATTTTTAATTTGAAAACCTGTAAAATTTTTGATTTGAAAATCTGTAAGCTGTGTGTTGTTACGGAAGTGCTATTTGTTTAGTGCGAAATTGACACTTTATATTGTGATAGTGACACTAAATACTTTGTAATTGTTTGTTTGTTTATTTGCGAAATTGACGCTTTTGTGCAGTAGTTTTAAGATAATGATTGGAAAATAAATTTATAAACACCTATGAATTTTTATTAAATATACACAACTTTAATGTCAAAAAAAAAATTATACATTAAGTTCCTATCTTAGAGTAATAGACTGCATAGATTACTACTGTGTAAAGTGGATCTATTTATACACTGAAAAGTTGCGGATGGCATTAACTGAAGCGCTAGTGAGCTGTATGTATGCATTTACGAAGTATGAAGTAATCGTTCTTCTCTCGTAAGAGAGTATATTGTTCCATGGCAAGGGACTAACACATGCGTACCACTCAAACTCTCAAAGCAACTTTTTTTCCACTGACGAGCGATGACGGCTCGGCCGCTCTCAATATTTTAAGGTTGCGGTAGAATTATCACAAAATAATTTTAATATATTTTTCTACCCGCAGATTTCAACTTAGGCTTGCGATCTATTCCGAACAGAGCAAGTTGTATATACTGAAATATAAAATGCCATATGAAGTTCTAAGATTATTATATCTAGCTATGGCTGATAGTGTTATCGATTACGGTCTCAGTAGCTACGGCAAAACTTACAATATCTACTTAAATAAAATATATAATTTACAAATCAGATTATTAAAAACAATTGTACCTAAGCACATCAAAAATAAGTTATCATTAGATTACTCTGAATTGTTTAAATATTGTAAAGTATTATCCATTTATAACAAAATAAAAATTGCTACTCTAAAGGAAGAATACAATAAGCTTCATTCAGTAACAAAATATAAAAGAAGTAGTTACCTTAGACTACTAAAAAATGTCATGAGTTATTTATTACCGAAATATAATAACGTCTATGGTAAAAGATCGGGGCATTATTTTCTTCCTTTCATCGAATCTGTTGCAATCTTACCAAGTTACATAGCTTGAAGTCTTCTCTAGTATCATAAAGCACTTATAGTAATAGAAAATAATCCTCAGTTTACCTTTTAAACTTTAATCTTAAGTTTTTAAATAATATATGTTTAGTATAATAATAGTATGTGTAGAATATTATAACACGAAAGTGTCTAATAGCTAATACTAATTGTATCTATAAAATAAACAAATTTAAAATAAGTATTATACATATAAACCTTGCGGGTTTTCGTCGATATGACAATATAACTATTACGACCAGGGTTGATGAAAGGGTTGATAGAGCAAGACACAGTTACGAGTTGATAGATAAATTTATTAGCAAGAGAAATGATTTATATACTTAAATCTACGTGTATAATTAACTTTGTTAGCAATATTTTATGTTATCTAAAATGTAATAAGTATCTAATAAATGTGCACTGGTCAACATGTTTTTATCAAGCACGTTATATATTGATAGTATTGATAGTGACGTCAAGGGACGTCACAGATACTCCCCCCTTAAAAATAATAAACATACGAACATTTTGAATATAAATTTTCAAGGTTATACATATAATGATTTCAAGGAGAACTTATTGTTTTTTTTTTTGTTTGCGTCAACATTGATGCTATTTGCAAACCTTGCATTTTACATACCTCTGTTTATACTGCAATTATTGAGTTAGGTTCATTCATGCAAGGACTTTTGTTTATATACAATAAGGTGATATGAATAGTACTTATAAAATTTATATTATAGATTAGCAAAAAATTTAATACCTATAAGATTATGTAAGTAATCGGAAAAATATTAAGAAATAACTTATTACCCATTTTTATAGTTTTTTTTTTTTTGGTTATTTGTGTGCGATGTTATTTCCCGGATAAGGAGGGCGGGCGTTTTGTTTGCCCTGGTTTGGCAGCTCGGCAACTCAGCGACTCGGCTATACTGGTGTTGCCTTGTTGATCGCTATTGACGCAGCGCAGTTTTAGTGCTACCTTTGACGTTAGTGCGATGGCGATAATGACAATTATGATGATGATAACCGTGTGGACATTTTGGACCTCCTTCAATATTTCTGAATTTATTCCGTGGATGTCCTCCATATTTACGTTGTTGTTGAACGTGGTTTTTTCTTCCCTTGTTGCCTGATTGCCCATCTCGTTTTTGTTTCTTGACTGTGACTAACGCCAGTAAATACGCCTTTTAAGGCCATATTATGCTGGCGCAGGCGAATCTAACCGGTGGTCTATGTAGTCTACGTGATCGTGATAAATCACATCTTCTCTCGATGCGTGCTTGACCGTTATCTGAGCTATTGTTAATATCTGCAAAAAATGCTGGTTTGACACGGTCGAGATATACGACTGACGATTGTTCAATTGTATCTTGAAGTATTTATCGTTTCTCTCTAGAACTTGATAAGGGCCTTCGTATGGTGGTATTAAACTACGCTTCATGCGGTCGCATCTTACGAACACGTGTGAACATTTAGAAAGTTCGGGGTGTACGAAAGTAGAATTTCTACAGGATATTATTTTATGATAATTATGTATGTTTGTAACTTTCGAAATGTTTTCTCGCAAGTTTTCTATGAATGTTTCGTACGTTGTTTGACTGGTATTTTTTTCGGAAAACTCCCCCGGTAATCTGATGGGGGTGCCGTAAATCATTTCCGCAGCACTGATTGTTTAATAGCTGCGTGTGGTAGACTGCTCCGGTAAAAATTTACCATTCCGAGAAACAGTCTCTGTTGTGACTTCGGAACAGTCCTTCTATATTTCCTTATCCTAACATCATAATGTTCAAATCTTCCCGCTCCCTTACGCACTGCGGCCGTATGCGCCACCTAACGGATTTTGACTGTCATATTGCGTCTTGCAAGAACCGCGTACGCAACGACATTACATCGAGTGTGAAAATTAAGTAAAACTGAGAAAAATCTAAATATTAGTGTATTTATTGGCCAGATTGTTAGACTTCTAGTAAAATCCTAAGTGTTTGTGTAAATATCAACTGTGTGAACCACGACGGTGTGCTCCTGCCTTGTGAGTATTCCTCCTCCACATTATTCCAGTTTAGGAGTTATCTCTTCTGTCCCTATTTTGAAGTTACTAGGTTAAGATAACCCCTGCTTTGGTAATCTCGGGATGCAAACCTTTTATACACGCAAGCGTGGAACATTTCAATCTTAAGCGGCAACATAAATTCTGGTCTATCGAGCCGGATTCTTCAATCAATTAGTTCCCTTGACTCATGGATTCTTATTAAAATACAGTCCACTTGCTAGATTTACTAATATCAAGTTCAATTTCCTACGAAGACTTTGATATTCATACTTATTTCCTATAAATAATTGAAAGTTACTCATTTACTTCAATTATAACATAGCTGGATTGTGAATGTTTCATGTTTCGTGTATATTGCTCAGACAGTGCTTCCTATCATATTTAGTCGTATTATATTTCCGCCATCTATTTCGTATGTGCATTGAACATTATTTTAGTCAGACCAATATTTCAACGTAACTTGAGGGTAATTTGAAAACTTCTTTGTTGAAGTATTAAATATAGCGTAGGAATTTTTTACTCTTTTGATAATAGATAGTGATAAGATCTGAGTTTTGGATATGAGTACAATTTAACTAAATTGAATAAGTAATCATAATGTTATAAAACTGATTGTTTTGCCCAATTATCGTTCTAACTTGAGTCGAATTATTATTTTAATTTTTATTGTTTAATACCTAAGGCACCTAACCTACTTATATAAAATCTCATATTACTTAGTTATTGTAGTTCAATCATGTCGAAAGAGGAAAGTTTGTTTAAAGTTTATACGTCACAACGCGAATATGTTTTTCGTGCCATGCAAATTATGTTGGATTTAGTTGTTAAAATACGGGAGAACTCAAACCCGTCTTTAATAAGTCAATTTAAGTCTAGATTTTCAAAGTTAGAAAGTATTCGCGAGGAATATGTAACCTTGACTGAAAAAATCCTTAGTTTAAACTTAACATTAAATCCTAAGGATAACATTGATATGAATGCGATGTCAGCGTTCGATGATATGTACTATGAGGTGTTAAGTTTCGCGGCCGAGCTCCCCCCGGTGCTACCGGCGGCGGTGCGCGAGGGCTCGGCGGCCGGCGCGGTCGACGCGGCCGGAGTCACGGAGAAGCTTGTACACGCCAGATTGCCACAAATAGAACTTCCGAAATTTGATAGTAAAATTGAAAATTGGCAAACCTTTTACGATACATTTTTAACTTTGATTCATAACAATACATCGATAGCGCCGATTACAAAATTTCATTACCTGTTGTCTTGTTTATCGGGATCCGCACTTGGGATCGCAAAACAGGTCAAGGTCACTTCGGATAATTACGAACTTGTTTTTAATGAACTTGTTAGGCGTTATGAAAATAAACGCATATTAGCCGTGACGTATTTAGATCAAATAAATAAATATCCTTGTTTAAAAAATCCTAATTTTAATGATTTACAGACTTACACTAATATACTTTGCGAATCGGTCAATGCGCT
Source organism: Stenoptilia bipunctidactyla (assembly GCA_944452665.1). NCBI lineage: Eukaryota > Metazoa > Arthropoda > Insecta > Lepidoptera > Pterophoridae > Stenoptilia > Stenoptilia bipunctidactyla. The sequence continues at coordinate 49,986,926 of OX101721.1, read as the reverse complement.
TAAGGCTTTAAAGTTGGACGATTTAAGTGATTTTATTTTGTTTAACTCAGCGTTTCGCGCGCTCGATAATAATACGCGTCATCGCTTCGAGTGTCAAAATAAATCGGATATTCCAACTTTTCAAAATCTAATGCAGTTTCTTCAGGACTACGTAAAAGTTTTAGAAACAACATATCACTCGTCAAATGTAAATGAACCTACTAGTGTTAGTACGCGGTTTCCTCAATCGTATGGCGGGAAACAGATAAAAAATGTTTCAACACGTCAGCAGAACTATATGCGTTCTGCGCTTACTTCTCAAAGTAATAATCCAAAAACATTAGAATGTTATCACTGTGGCGCAGCGCACAGTATTTACAAGTGCCCCACATTTCAATCTTTAGGTTCGCAAGCTAGGTTGAACCTTGTTAAACAAAATAAGTTATGTACTAATTGTTTACGTAAACATATTATTGATAAATGCGTTTCAAAAATGAAATGTTTTATTTGCGGATGTAATCATCACACGTTAATTCACATTGATAACAAGCCTCCGCCGACTGCGGCCGCGGCGGCCACCGGTCCGAGCACCAGCCACGCCAGCACTAGTGCGTTTCTGGGGCAGGCTCGAGACTCGTGCGTGGTACTGCTGGGGACCTGCGTAGTGCGCGTGCAGGATGCTTATGGCACATTGCAACCAGTCCGGGCGCTCATCGATAGCGGTGCTCAGGATTGTTTTATGACAATGAAATGTGCAAGGAAGCTTGGGTTTCAGTTGAGTCGATGCCACACTACGGTGGCTGGACTTGGACAAAGTACTGTGTGTCAAGTCAGGGGAGAGATTAAATGTTCTATACGCCCGTGTGATTCAAATGACCCACAGCTCCATATTAAGCCGATAGTTATCGACACTATTACTTCTAAAATGCCAACTTCGGAATTACCGCGAGTAGTTCGGGACTACTATAAGCACTTAGTTTTAGCTGATCGCGACTTTGACAAACCTGCTGATGTTGAGTTGTTGCTCGGCGCTGAAGTGTTTCATAATGTCTATGATGGTCAAGTGTTGAAGCCGGAGCCCGGTTATCCCGCCGCCCTGCATAGTATTTTTGGGTGGATCCTATCTGGTCCAACACATGTTGCTAGTTCACTGCACACTGCTAGTAGCACTTCTTTGGTTGCTTCTACCTGTAATCTTGACGAGCTAGTAAAACGGTTCTGGGAGGTGGAGGAACCACCACATAAGTCACCATCTTCTCCAGAAGATGATGAAGTAGAACGATTGTATTCTAGTCTCACGTATAGAAAATCAGACGGTCGCTATGTTATACCTATTTTATTAAAACAACCCGATACTACTTTGGGAGATTCTTATCTTAGTTCTTTGTCACAATTCGTTAATCTCGAAAAACGTCTTTGTCAACAAGAAAAGGTCATGTCAGACTATCGCGAGTTTATGCATGAATATGAAAATCTTGGTCATATGATAGCAACGGGGAATAACATTCCAGGTGGTCGATATTTCATCCCACACCATTGCGTGATTCGTCCAGAGAGTGCGACAACGAAACTTCGTGTCGTGTTTAATGCGAGTCACAAAACAACTAGCGGTTTATCTCTGAATGACATTCTTTACACTGGACCAAAGTTGCAATCTGATATTATAGATATTATTACAGGTTTTAGAGTTCATAATGTCGTATTTACATGTGATATATCTAAGATGTACAGAGGTTTTTTGCTCAGGCCGGAAGATCGGAAGTTGCAGCACGTGCTTTGGCGTGAGACACCGTCGTCTCCTGTTCAAGAATTTGAACTTAAGACCGTTACTTACGGCGTAAAGAGTTCACCTTACTTAGCGATTCGTACTTTACATCAATTAGCCATCGATCACGGCGAGCAATATCCTCATGCTGCTGAAGCTCTTCGGTATCAGACCTTCATGGATGATGTCACTTCAGGTACTTCCTCTGTTTGTGCAGCTCTGAAGGTCAAGGAGGAGCTGATAAGTCTTCTTAGCTGTGCTCAACTCGAGTTACGTAAATGGACCAGTAATAGTCCGGAATTCTTAGAAGGACTCCCAGTTGAGCATTGTCAAACTCCTAAGTCATTTTCTGATGATGGTTCACCAACACTTAAAGTTCTAGGAGTTCAATGGGACCCAATGGGTGATTATTTCACATACTCCGTCGCATCTGTGGACGTGGTGTATACAAAACGTTCGATCTTATCAAACGTGGCTAGAATTTACGACCCATTGGGCTGGTTATCACCATTTATTCTTTTAGCGAAACTGCTTCTTCAGAGCCTATGGCGTATCGAGCTGTCTTGGGATGAACGCATTCCTGAGAATCTTTGTGCCGTTTGGGCAAGATTTATTTCTGATTTATCAAACTTGAAAGATATTAGAATACAACGCAAAATTGTAGCGCAGTTAGAGGCTGACAATCAGCTTATAGTTTTTTGCGATGGGTCCACTAAGGGCTACGGCTGTTGTATATACCTACGATCAAGTATTGCTAATCAGGTTCAAGTTCGTTTAGTAATTGCAAAGTCTAAAGTTGCCCCTATTAAGCCTCTGACAGTAAATCGGCTAGAGTTGTGCGGTGCCGTCTTGTTGTCGCGTACTTTAAATCATATTCAAATGTTACTCCATTCTAAACTTAAATTTTCTAACGTATTAGCGTTCACAGACAGTTCAACTGTTTTGGCTTGGATCAATACTGAGCCTTACAAATTAAAAACTTTTGTTGCGAACCGCGTGGTTCGAATTACAGAGACTTTTGACCCTTCTATTTGGCGACATGTTGCTACTGAAGATAACCCCGCAGACTACTCAAGCCGAGGCCTGTCTTGTGCAGAATTAGTAAGTTGTGAAAAATGGTGGTCGGGGCCGTCATGGTTATCAAAAGATTTAAGTTTCTGGCCCGCTCCGTTCCAATCTAAACCTCAAGAAGGGGTATCTGAAATGAAAACCTGTACTCACTTGGTTCAATCTCATGAATCAAACGAAAATACTTTTAGTGTGTTATTAGAACGATGTTCCTCGTTTTCTCATTTACAGCGCACTTTGGCGTGGATTTTCCGTTTTTCATCCAATGCTCGACAACAGCTTAGCAACCGCTACCGTGGCGCTCTTACCACGGATGAGTTGGAACACGCCTTGCTTGCTCTCATTAAGTACGTCCAACTCACTAGCTTTAGTGAAGAAATTTCTAAAATAAATGGTCAAAGGTGTCTTCCAAAACACTTACAAAAATTATCTCCTTTTATTGATTGCAACGGTATTGTCCGAGTGGGGGGACGTCTTAAAAATTTCAATTTGCCAGACCATACTAAACATCCGTATTTACTGCCGAAAAAATCGAGATTGTCTGCACTAATTATAAATTTTTATCATAAATATTATTTGCATTGTGGACCTCGCACTTTGCAATCCTTAATTCAACGAAAATTCTGGATTCTAGGAATCAGAAATCTTATACGTTCTCACTTATCTAAATGTGTGACATGTTTCAAGGTTAAACCTGTTCCTTTTCAACCTATGATGGGAAACTTGCCCCCCTGTAGATCGCAACCTGGTTTTTGTTTCCAAAATGTAGGGATTAACTTTGGTGGCCCATTCCTAGTGAAGGAAAGCAGACGACGTAATGCGCGAATCAATAAGGCTTATGTTTGCTTGTTTGTCTGTCTCTCAGTGAAGGCCGTTCATTTAGAACTCGTATCTGAACTATCAACTGAAGCCTTTCTAGCTAGTTTAGATAGATTTGTTTCTAGACGTGGCGTCTGTCGACAAATCGTGACAGATTGTGGCACAAATTTCGTCGGTGTTAAACGTTACCTCAATGAAATGTTTCAAGAAATGCTAGATAAACAGGAAGAAATTTCCCCTCAATTAACTTCTAGAGGAATTTCCTGGAAATTGAATCCTCCTTCTAGTCCTCACTTTGGTGATATATTTGAAAGTGGAATTAAATCAACCAAATACCATTTGAAAAGAATTGTTGGTTCTCAAGTCCTTACATTTGAAGAGCTAACGACAATTTTAACTAAAGTTGAGGCTATGCTCAATTCAAGGCCCCTGTGCTCACTATCTTCAGATCCTGAAGAAGTAGATGTTCTGATCCCAGGACATTTTATTATAGGTCGGCCAATGGTTTCTCTTCCAGAAGTAACTATTGAAGAAATGAATCTTCGTACGCGTTGGCATATGCTTCAAAAATTATCTCAAAGCTTTTGGCGAGTGTGGCAGAATGATTATCTGCATACACTCCAGCAGAAAGGAAAGTGGTTCAAAGATGATCAGCATCAGCCTGAGATTGGCCAACTAGTTACAATCCAGGAACCTAACTTGCCACCTAATGCGTGGCGGTTAGGTCGTATAATTCATGTTCATCCAGGAACTGATAACATTATTCGTGTTGTGACGGTAAAAACCAAAAAGGGTTTGCTCAAAAGACCGGTAGTTAAAATTTGTCCTCTACCTCTTAATTAAAAATATATTTTTTAAAGTATTTTAGATTTAGAATTTGTTGATTAAATTTATATATAGGATTAGTTATATCAATGCACTATACGAAACTTGGCGTATCAAATTACTTACTTATTGATTGATTTAATTTATTCATTGTCTGAGCAAAAGGATCCTAGATGTTGCCGGACAGTGGTTTTCTTGTGAAATCCCTAGGTGATTTCAAGTGGGGGGAGATGTTGTGACTTCGGAACAGTCCTTCTATATTTCCTTATCCTAACATCATAATGTTCAAATCTTCCCGCTCCCTTACGCACTGCGGCCGTATGCGCCACCTAACGGATTTTGACTGTCATATTGCGTCTTGCAAGAACCGCGTACGCAACGACATTACATCGAGTGTGAAAATTAAGTAAAACTGAGAAAAATCTAAATATTAGTGTATTTATTGGCCAGATTGTTAGACTTCTAGTAAAATCCTAAGTGTTGGTGTAAATATCAACTGTGTGAACCACGACGGTGTGCTCCTGCCTTGTGAGTATTCCTCCTCCACATTATTCCAGTTTAGGAGTTATCTCTTCTGTCCCTATTTTGAAGTTACTAGGTTAAGATAACCCCTGCTTTGGTAATATCGGGATGCAAACCTTTTATACACGCAAGCGTGGAACATTTCAATCTTAAGCGGCAACAGTCTCAATTCTTTAACAGTTGCAGGTTTTGGGAAATCTAAAATAGATTTTGCTTTCTCATCAGTTGGAGTGATTCCTTGGCTCGTTATATGATAACCTAGGAAATCGAGTTGTGTTTTGAGAAAATCACATTTTTCTAAGTGAATAGTTATCCCATGCTCATGCAGACGTTTTAAAATTATGTCAAGGTGCTCCATGTGTTCTTCTTTTGAGCTCAAAGCGCAGAGCAGATCGTCGACGAAAATATAAACGAAGTTAAGGTCTCTGAATATTTAATCCATGAATCTTTGAAATGTTTGTCTATAGTTAATGGTGGATGGTAGGATTCGATTACCTATTGGGCCATACCTACAGAATACCTATCTCGGGTGGATAGTGTCTGTTCCAATTTTAAATAATAAATATACGTGTGATAGAGTAAAGTGTAATTTAACTACTTCTTTAGACCTTAAATTGCGGCAATTTTGGGAAATTGAAGAAGTTTCCACTACGACAAAAACCTACTTACTGCTGATGAAATTAAATGCAAAACTTTATTCATGGATACTACTATACGGGCACCAAGTGGTAGGTTTATAGTGCAAGTACCCCTGAAGCGACCAGCTGACGAGCTTGGTGATACGTAAAAGATCGCAAAAAATCGATTTTTGTCGTTAGAACGAAGATTACAGCGTTCTACAGAATATAAAAAATTGTATATTGAGTTTATGCAAGAATACCTACGACTGGGGCATATGAGTCCGATCGTAACCTATACTAAGCCGTATTATTTTTTACCGCATCACGGTGTTTTACGTGAACATAGCACTACAACTAAACTACGAGTAGTTTTCAATGCGAGTACTCGTTCAAGTTCTGGAATTTCGTTAAATGACATACAGTATACGGGGCCTTCTTTATGAACAGATATTTTTAACTTATTATTGTGTTTTAGAAGATTTAAATTTGTAGCTTTTGCTGATATAGGTAGCGAAGATGTTTCTCAAATTTACGATCCGCTCGGTCTGTTATGTCCAGTAATAATTATTGCAAAAATATTTCTACAGAAATTATGGCTATACAACATAGGGTGGGATGACCCCGTACCTACCGAAATAGCTAAGCTTTTTACTAGCTTTACATCCTCACTTCATTGTTTAGGTAATATACGTATTCCACGCCACGCGTTCGACTCTAAGTCCGTTCAATTGCATATATTTACAGATGCGTCTCAGGATACATACGGAGCTTGTGCTTATGTGCGCAGCTACCAGGATTCAGTTAACAAGGTCTCAGTTAAGCTTTTATGTGCCAAATCGAAAGTTGCACCCTTGAAATCAATTACCATCCCTACCCTAAGTTAGAGTTATGTGCGGCTTTGATAGGTGTAACAGTATCGAAATACCTAAAGTCGAAAATCGTGATAATAATCCCGAAAATTCAATAAATTATAGAGAAAATTACCGTGATTATTTAGAAGAGTTATTTTTGTCTATTAAGAATACCAAGTACGGAAAAGATCGGAGAAAAACACCTTCAAAGGTCATATCTGACAACAGCTGTTTAGTATGATCATTTAGCTGACGATATAATTTCTTAATCCATCATCGATGTTTTCGTTTATGACGTTGTGTCCTTCTGTAGTGCCCAATTATTACCAATGCTGCGTGCGTGCAAACGTGCGTCAGCCATGGTGGCAAAGAGAAACTGAGAAAATTGTGGCTCAGATCGAGGCTTGCCCCTCGATACGGTATTTTGTGGGCTCAAGTGGAGACGCATTAACTATCCTCATGGCGCGGCACGCTCAGGACGTGGCTGCTCGGCGCGAGTCTGCTCAAGTGGAGACCCAGCTTTAGAACTTTTCACTATATTCTCAATACAACATATTTAGAAAAATCATACTAAAATAAAATATCATCAACTACTAGCAAAGTAACGCCAGATTCAACAATATTATCAACTTAAGGTTATCCTACATATTTCCTCCGTGGTTATCCCCCATACATAGTACTGAATCTTATAACAACAGTATCAATTTATACTTCTAATGACGCAGAAAGCGACGTGTCTATAAAAAGGTCGATAAGAGAAAGCCATCGTCTAATGTCTTGGCGATGGCGCTATGAGATTTGCTTGCTAAGTTAGTAGGTACTTTTTTTCTATGAGATATTCCAATGTGTGCCCCTTTCTTAGGTGCTTTCATGATGAAAAGCGAATTGGTTTATAATAATGATGACTACTCGCAATTGTAAACAAAGATGTTATAGAACGTAATATTCATCCATCGAACCTTAAAACGTTCCAATTAGTTCCAATAAAGCGCAAATAATTGAACAAAGCAGACGAGTATTGCCCAACTGTAATATTATTAAACAGGAAAAAAGCAGACTTAGAGAATAATTGTACTTTAAATATTTTCTTGTGACTGTGTTTAAGTCCCTGGTTTTAAACAGTACATTGCCATCCCTGTATTTACTTTAGAATTTCAGATTTTGTTGTTAAAGACATCGTTTAAATTTTTTTGTTTTTTTTTTACCGGATACTTATATAAAAAATATCCGAATTGCATGTTTTGTGGAGTCATACTAATATAGTCATAAAAATAAAAGTCATTAAAATAGGTATAAGGAAAGTTCGTAAGGAAAGTTAGATGTTTAGTAAATTTTCCATCAAAATAAATGTCTTGATGTATATTGGTAATGGAGTATACCCTCGAGCTATAATTAGCTTGTCGGCGCGTTCATAGAGACAGCCATAGATAAGATAAATCATAGAGATAAAATAGAGTGAATGATGGTTTTGATTGGTCAGTCGCTCTGGCGGAACGTCGTGTCTATGGGAGCGGGGAGCTATCTTGTTGTTGACGAGAGTGACCAGCGCACCGTAGTTTTCGACGGATCGCTTAAATTAGAAATAATCTTAGTTGTTTCATTATATTTCTGCTTAAATTGATATTGTGACAAGATCAAGGCCCTCCTGGCGTTACATCAGAAGTGGGATTACCTGGAGCACAAAACCAGAACCAAACCATAGAAACAGACGCCCAAAAATTATTCAGCAATATGGAGAAGCTATTGTCTCGAATCCTTGCGGCACAGCCCACACCAACAGGGAGTATTAGTCATACTACGCAATCGCTACCGTTTGATCCTGAAGATCCAGACGCTGATATAGAGCGTTGGTGCAAAATAACCGAAGCTATCGTAGAGAAGAAATATTTGGATGGAATAGACCTACTCATGGCTCTTACCAGTACTTTAAAAAGTCGAGCTGCTGCGTGTATCACTAAATTAAACTTAAATGAATTCGAGCGTTGTTAAGCAAGCACTTCTAGCAAAGTTTTCGAAACCAAAATTATTCCAAGATTGTTTTGATGAAATTTTACGATTTCAACTTGGCAAAGAATCTGCATCGGATGCTGCGGTTAGATTACGGAATTTAATCAAAAAAAATACCTAAAGATTTTATGCCTGAGGAAGCAGTCGCGAACTCAGTGCTCATAACATCACGACTCGTATCCAATTATTTCAAATACTGGGACGTGTTTCTCTAAAACGCCGGTCAGACAGTGCTGAGAGCAATAAACCTGAATCCAAGCGATTCCGGAATGATGAAAGATTTGGTGGCAGATGTAACTTCTATGGTATCACGGGACGTCGTTTCGCCGAATGCCGGAAGCGTCGAGACGAATCGGGATTTAAAATGCAAGACACTTGGCCGAGTTAATCACGTGCGACGGAGAGTGGATCGTCTGTATCCTGTTGTTCGTGCGGATAAAGGGGGCATGTCGCAATTAGCTGCCCACAGAGAGGGGATGCAGTAGACGGGGCTACGGTCAGGGAGGTTCATCATTGCGAGCACCGCCCTTCCAGGGGCGCTATGGAAACGTCTTCCGGTGAGTCTGTTCCATTTTGTTTGATAGCTGATCGTCTTGCTCGTTGATAAAAGAGAGCTTTTCTAGTAAGTTCCCAGGTACTGTGCACAATGATATTGTGTATCTTACGGGCATTGGCGGTGATGAAATAAAATCTACGTCACAGATTTCGAGTGAGGTTAATCTTGGAAATTTTATAAAACTCTTGACATTTCATGTAGTACCAGGCTCTTGCCTTGCGGACCCTGTTATTATAGGTAGGTGTTATCTGTAAGCATTGTTTGCATGAAGTCTATTTAACTATGTTGTCACATTGAGTGAGAAGAGTCATCGGGTAATGTCGTGTGTGGAAGGTGGTCGAAGGGATAATGTCGTCCGGGCCATGCAGCTGATAGCGGCTGGTTGAAGGGACACATTCATCCGGTCCAACCTTAATTGTTCATTTGGTCGAAAGGACAGTGTCGTCCGGGCCATGCACGTGTGGCTGGTCGAAAGGACTCACCCGTCCGATCCAAATTGATGATGTGTGATCCTAAAGATAGGACATGCCGATAAAGACTGTATTGTTTGTTAAGTGATTAAAAAAGGTGTCGTCCGGTTCATGAGTGGTCGAAAGGACACACGCTTTTTGATTCTGAGACAGTTATAGTTGTACGACAGTAACATTACGTCTACAAGTGATAGCTTGTCAATGATGGTAAGACGAATGATGTCGTTCGAGTCAGAGTCCTTTAAGTTGACTGACTTGTTCTGGATGTTTTGCAGATGATGGTAAGACGAATGACGTCGTCCGAGTCAGAGTCCTGTAAGTTGACTGACTTGTTCTAGATGTTTTGCAGATGATGGTAAGGCGAATTTTGTCGTCCGAGTCGAACTGAGTTGGCTTGTCAATGTGGTTTAGACGTAAGTTGTCGTCCGAGTTAGACCCTTCCGTAGGGCTTGCTTGTCTATGAGGCATCAGACGTAATGTCGTCCAAGTCAAGGAGTGGCTTGTCTTTGATGTCGATGTCGGTAGGACGAAAATGCGTCGTCCGGGTCACATCCTACTGAGGATTGGCTTGTCTAATAGTCACGTCCCCAAAGCATCTAAATCAAGAAAAGACCTAAGCCCTCGTGTGCATAGGTGGTGGGGACCACCCTGAACGGGTTGGTAGACTTCAAGGTACGTTAAAGCTTAATGTTACTTTTAAATTGCGTTTGATATAGCAAGTTTATCCTAGTGGAGGAGATGACATCCATAGTGTCGGATTCATCAGGCCACACTAGATGGTTTTATGTGGTTTATCCTAGTGGAGGAGATGACATCCATATGTGCAGATTTATCAGGCCTCACTAGATGGTTTTATGTGGTTTATCTTAGTGGAGATGACATCCATATGTGCGGATTCATCGGCCCTCACTAGATGGTTTGAGAAGTCGATCCTAGTTCGGAATGTGACATCCATTTGGTTTGGCTTCACAAGTTCTGACTAGATGCTATCGATATGTCAGGATGAACGAGCGTATAGAGGATTCTGAACTGTTTTTTGCAGATTACCAACTTTTAGCGCCCGAGGACGGTCGCATGTCAGTCTGGCCGTGTCAGCGCGTTCATAGAGAAAGCCATAGATAAGATAAATCATAGAGATAAAATAGAGTGACTGATGGTTTTGATTGGTCAGTCGCTCTGGCGGAACGTCGTGTCTATGGGAGCGGGGAGCTATCTTGTTGTTGACGAGAGTGACCAGCGCACCGTAGTTTTCGACGGATCGCTTAAATTAGAAATAATCTTAGTTGTTTCATTATATTTCTGCTTAAATTGATATTGTGAGAGGATCAAGGCCCTCCTGGCGTTACAAGCTTATTTACGTTTTTGACATTTAAAACTTAGAAAAAAACAAGATCATTGACAATGTTTATTCCTCAAAGCAGTTTCCTCCGGGGTTAATTCTGATGTTTATTTGTTAATTAAGGTACCTTCTTGAAAATGAAAACAAAAAGAATGTTTTTTTCTAGTTTTTATATTGTTCTAATGAGTATTTTGTTTACAAAAGCCGTTGTTTCTATTACCATGTTGTACAACCTAAAAATCTATTGACATAGAATGTAAGACGGTGCCTTGGCGTGTTACGCGAAGACTCTCCACGGAATCTGCGGAGTAGGCATCGCCCTAGATGCCATTGTGTGACGGCCATTGTGTGACGTCAATCGCGCTTACGAGGCGCTAATTTAGCATTAAGTAATTTTATGTATTTGAATATAATTCCATGTCACTTTAGTTTATAACTTTGAGCTATTGACATCTCGTGGAAATAATTGTACTTTTAATTTAAGTTAGTTTTAAATAATTTTGTTTTTTTTTTTAAATCCTACCGACTGCGCCAATTAAATCAGATTCCCTTTGGGAGCGTAGGATCTCGTGAGTTGGTCCGCGAGCAGTAAAGTAAAGTAAAATCATCTACATCTCTTCAACGCATACGCGGCCAGCTCGGGAGGTTTCAACCCCTAACGTCGAGATCCAGAACCTACAAGTGCTGCAGCCAGGAGTATCCGGAAATCGATACCTGAAGAAGACCAAGTTATGTTGTAAGTACACTAAGATTTTTGCTCTTGTGTCGCTTCCCAATTTTATCCTAGATTCCCTTTATTTTATTTTATTTTATATTTTATTGAGTGATTTTTAAATTTGCCAAGATTTTTCATCCAAGAAAATCTAGTAATTCCAAGATAGATTTAAGATTAGGTAGGCATTTTTTATTAGATAAGCATAGAGATATAGATAGTGAAGTGAAATTTAATATGTTGGACCAAATTGATAATATTCTTAAATCGCTGAGGCTAGTGCCGGATTTCGATGGGAATCCCCATGTTTTAACACGATTTATTAAATTATGTGACCAACTTGTGCTTACTTATAATAGCCCGCTACCCGAGCAAGAATTAGCGAATTTGGCTTTACTTAATGGTATCCTTAATAAAGTCACGGGCCCCGCGGCTCGATAATTTACACCAATGGCATTCCAGAGGATTGGAATGGTATTAGAAGTGCATTAATTAATCATTTCGCCGATCACCGGGACGAAACGGCATTATATAATGACCTGTCTCTTTTGACCCAAGGCAGTGACTCTCCTCAAGAGTTTTCAAATGTTTAGGATTATTTAGCACTATAATGACATATATAAGTTTGCACGAATCGGTTCAAACCACTATCGAATCAAAACGAGTGCTTTATCTGAAATTGACTCTTCAATCATTCCTACGTGGATTGAAAGATCCACTCGGGTTCCATATAAGATGTATGAGACCTGCAAACATCGAACAGGCTCTACAATTTGTTCAGGAAGAAATGAACACGATCTATCTTAAAACTAGAAATGAGTCAACTTCTAATAAAGGATCGCATACGCAACCACAACCTAAATTATTAAATCAACCGCCTATTTTTATGTCGAATTCGCAAATGCATAAAGGACCAGGTTTTAGCATGCCAATGCAAATGAACCCTGCCCCCCCCCGCTCTCCAAAGAATAACACACTGGAAATCGAACCCAGTACCCAACTTACATGTCCAAGGCCCATCGCGGACACAGCAAATGTTTAGGGCACCGCCGCCGAATTATAACCATCAAAATGCTTTTCGCATGCCACCGAGACCTACGGGTTCGAATCCCGGGTCGAGCCAACCGCAACCAATGAGTGGAGTGAGCCACTATGTTACGAAACCACCTCCACTAAGAGGCATTTATTTATTTATTCAGAAGACAAACAGTCAGAAATTTATACAAGTTATTAACAACAATAAATATTTACAGAGACCAGTGAAGTCTTCATCAATTGAACAATATATATCAATATATATAAAACTGTTCCGTTACTGACTGAGTGACTGAGGTACTGATTCGAGTGACTGAGTGACTGACAGACAACGTACAGCCGTAACTACTGGGCGTAGAGAGCTGAAATTTGGAACATATATTCTTTAGGGTATGTAGAGGTGCACTAAGGAAGGAATTCTTGAAATTCTTACGGGAACGGGAAATAGAGGACTTTTTAGTTTGTATGAAAAATCTTATTCCTTGAGTGCACCGATGTTAAACTAGGTGTAAAGATTTTTCAATGTGTGTCTGGTTGTGTTATGACAGGAATTCCCGAAATTCCCACGGGAACAGGAAATATATGATGTTTTAGTTAGTATGAAAAAATCCCATCCCTTGAGTGCACGGATGTGATACTTGATATATAGGTTCCTCAATAAGTGTCCGTTTGTATTATGGAAGGAATTCCCGAAATTCCCACGGGAAGGGGTTGGATTTTTTAGTTTGTATGAAAATCTTTATTCCTTGAGTGTACGGATGTGATACTTGGAGGTTTTTCAAAGAGTGACTGGTTGGGCTACGAAAAAAATTCCCGAAATTCCCACGGGACGGGAAATATATGATTTTTGGTTTGTATGAAAAAAACTTATTCCTTGAGTGCATGGGTGTGATACTTGGTATAAAGGTTCGTTCAGTGGGTGTCTGGTTGTATAGTTTCTGAAATTTCCACGAGAAGGGTAGTTAAGGGCATACGAAGTTGCGGGATAAAGCTAGTAATATATATATATATATATATATATATATATATATATTGTTAGATATACCCATTCGGCAACTGTTGATCACATAGCAATTGTTGATCAAAACAGTTTTTGTTGATCTAATGTATGATTCGGCATACCAATGTGGCTCCAATTTGATCAACAATTGTTGACCCTGTAGCGAAACAAATAAGAACTACTCATTGCATTATTTATACAAATCCGCTCCATCAATTGTTGATCTGATTCAAATGGACCAACCAGAGGTCACCATTGCCATGATTGGTTGGTTTTGTTATGCGCTGTTGCCACTTCGCTTCGCAATCTATACGCTATGATGAAAGCAAGACAGTGTTATGTTACGGCATGTACAGTAGGAGCTAGGTTCTCCATAAGATTCGATATTTTTTTTTTATTACAACCTTCGTTTTTTCACCTGTCCCATTGTCTGTAATCAAATCTTGCAAGTTAAATTTGACACACTTCCCGATTTCCGATTGAGTAAAAATTTTGCACGCATATGTATATCGCGTGACGATGTAATATTATGATGACATGGAGCTGATCTAATGATGGAGCTGGAACGTGGCCATAGGAACCCCGTTATAATACGACATAACCCTATCGAGTTTGGGTTCGTATGATTCGTCTCGATGAGTACTTTGTCTGTAGATGGTATCCAGGGTCTGATGATGAAGCTGGAAGGTGACCATAGGAAGTCCGTAATAAAATGACACAATCCCATCGAGTTTGGGCTCGTTTGATTAGTCTTGATGAGTACTTTGGTCCTAAATGGTATCCAGGGTCTGATGGTGAAGCTGGAAGATGGCCATAGGAAGTCCGTAATAAAACGACACAATCCCATCGAGTTTGGGCTCGTTTGATTCGTCTTGACGAGTACTTTCGTCCTAGATAATATCCATATGATATTATGCAACTCCATCAGATTAAATAAAATAAATTCGTTCCATTTGTTATGAATGTAAATTCTATTTGATTAGATGGATGACCCAATGCCAAGGTGAGCACGTGCCGAAAGCTGAATGGTATGAGGGTGTATAAACATGTCATATCACTAATGTTGCGCCTGAGGGTATCAGGGCGAACCCTGTTGTAGTGAAGCTCTCTTCCCCCTACAATGGACCTCTGGGGGAAACTACGCCGTAGTAAATCCCGAATCATAAATACTAAAAAGTAAATAAACAAAATGTTTTTTTTAAATTAGCTTTTATTACTTGTATACAAAATGAACTAAAAGGTTAAAAATAATTTAATTCTGATAAGAAATTTTATATGTACCTACACTAAAACCAAATTTATTTTTAATAGAAGAGTGTTATACCTATAGGTATTTGACGGCTAGAGAAATAATAAAGAAAGTGTAACGTGCTTTGATTTTTATTAACCTTTTAAGATTTATCCAAGATAAAATTAACAAAGAAACAAAAACAATAACAAAAATAAAACTTCTTCTTAATACTTTAATTTTAAGTACTATTTTCTTCAGATTTTTTTAAATCAAGTAATCCAAAGTCTAAAAAAATAAAAACTAAACCTTGTACTAACTTAAGGAAGTAACTTAGCGATTTCTTCAGAAACATGTTGAGGATACTTAGGCTCTTCTAGACGTTGGGACTTATAGTATGTAGATATGGGTAACTCAAAAAAAAAATTTGAACTGCAGATCAGATCACAGATCAAATAGTTGAATCAGATCATTGAGCTGCCTCACAGATCAGATTAATTTGCGATTATAAGGTAAATTTTACAATGTGAGCTGGTGGTCGGTCGGTCGTTAGCTTTGAGCGTCAGCGCGACTATGCTTCGAATGATCTGACTGATACAATAATAATCTTACTAATATGTGCTTGTCTTAAAATTCCATTTTATAGTAGTCGTGAAACGTAATGTTCACAGGCGAATGGATTAGGTAGCAAAAGGAAATGGACTTTGACCTCAGATAGTGTTATTAATTAAATTATACAGTAAGTCCGTGGGGCACTGTGGTTAAAGAGCCCCGGCTTTAACATCGCGAGGTCGCGGGTTCGATCCCCGCATGTGTTTCGGATGTATAAATTTATTTAGATAATACCTAAGAGATATTACGTAAGTTAACTCTATTACGCTACATAGTAACTTGTCGTAACCCATAATAATGACATAACACAAGCCTTTAGCTTACTTACTTTCCATGGAATCTGTGTGATGGTCAAGGGATTTCATTTATTTTTTAAATCTCTTCATTTTTTATTTGATCCCATAGGGATACTCCGAGCAGAGCCTTTTCAATTTCCCACTGCCCGGCTTTAAGCCTGTTTATAAGGGCCATATCATATTATAAGTAAATGAACCTATTTTCTCACCAACAAAAACTCAAAACCACGACCTCGGTTAGTAAAAAAAATGCTAAGCTAAACATCAAAAATCCTGAGAGCAATATTACGGACATCAGCTATATTAAAGTAAAGATTAAAATCAAAGCCTTCGCACCACTTTTCCAAGAAATAAAACAGAATCCCTTCCAAACAACTTTATCCTCTTAGCTTTCCTTATTTTAAACAACATCGTTTAACTTTAAGGATAATCCTTTTGTAACGTTCAGTTCAAAAGTCAGTGACTTTCGTAATAAATAAATAAACTTTCTTATGTCAAAATATGTAACTGTCATGATTGTAAAGTGAATGGTTGAAGGATTTGGGATCTTTGGACTATGGTTTGGAGAGGAGGGATAATTGAGATTTTGGTCAGTCGGACTAGAGGCTTACGAGCGAGCGGTCATCATATTGAATTGTTTTAAAGTGTACGTATTGGAATAATTTGTATTCATTTTATATTGAATTGTAAGGCAAAAGTCAGCCAATAAACTGTTGAACAATGCTGAGGAGTTTTATTCACAACAAATCATTAAGGAATCTTCCTATTTGAGTAAGTTAGTAAGTAAGTACCAACTTTATTTGAAACAAATTTTCTGACATACCAACTAAATAATTATAATTTCGGAGGCGTCACTATGGCTCCGGTACGGTGACTCACCGGTCAGAGCGCCTGCCCAAGCGGAGACTTGGGTTCGATTCCCGGTCGAGCGATTTTATTTTGTATTTTCCTATCTTTACGAGATTAGGTATTCAATAAACATTATAAAATGCAAAAACTTATCATTGTTTCTAAAATATACCTAAATAAATAATGGGTAATATAGCTCTAAAGCAATAACGCAAGGCGCAACATGCAATATCGACGGCCTGTTTTGGTTTGTAGTGTAGATTAGCCTTGCTTTCCATGTCAGAGGGTCACGGGTTCAAAACCTGGCCGAGCGAGAGCGGATATTGATATTTTCTTTCTAGTCATGGATATAAAGGTAGGTATGTATGTTTATTATTTAAATTATGAATCTGATATTTATGTGCCTTTATACTTAATTATTGTAAAATTAATACCTCTAAATTTGTCAAACGTGACATCAGATGGTTTTTATAGCTTCTGGTGTTCTGCCTACCCCCTTAGGGATACAGGCATGAAGTTATGTATGTATGTAAAATTCAAGATATATCTAATATATCTATCCTACATCTTTTTTACATTTCTCGAGTTTTTATGCGTTATCTAATCTAAGTACCCAGTATCCATTATACAAGTTTTTAAAGATGCTTAATTTTAGCCTGATAATGTGGTGTGATGGTTAAGAATATTTATATTTGTAACTAGCTGTGACCCGCGACTTCGTCCGCGTGGATACCGTTTATTAGAGTTGGATAAATACTATTATTATATCCTCCTTGAAGTTAAAACTTACCTTATTCTAAATTTCGTCAAAATCGACTCAGTAGTTTAGGTGTGAAAGCGTTACTGATAGATAAACAGACAGAATAACTTCAAAAACTGTTACAACAAAGCAGTGATCCGCAGTTTCACCTAGGTTTTGTGAAAAAGTATAGGTAGGTAGGTATATTACATAGATGATGCCCGCGACTTCGTCTGTATTGAATTAGTATTTCGAGTAGGTTATTTTCTTCTCCAAGGTCCTAACTATCTTTAATAACAAAAATAAAAATGAAGAATCTTCGCCCATATAATATGTATAATTCCTAACCACAAACATAGGTAGGTAACTATCTATTAGGTACATTACAAAGGCACATAGCGTTATAAACAAATCGGGTGCCAAAGTGCCTTAAATTTTAATATTTTCTTAAGTTTTCGCGATAACTATTATGTATGACTATTAAATAAAACACTTTTTAACCGATTTTATCGCGTTTTTTTTACATTTTAAATTTTAACAGTCGCTCGTGACCACGGGGTCTGCAAAGACATCGAAACGTCGAGTTAAAATGTAAAACATAAATTATACGCCATTAATCCGGTTAAAAAGTGTATTATTTAATACACAGATATTGTTATGCAATATCTTCTTTTAATTCATGCAATATCTTATTATATTTAATAATAAGATATTGCATGAATTAAATTTTACTTAATTCATGCAATATTTTCATTAATTATACTTAGCTGATTGTTATTCTAGGTAAAGCTAAGTAGTTTTTGCGTGAAAGAATAGCAAAAATCCATCCATCCAGCCATTATCAGTGTACATACAATACTACCTATAGTTATGTATGGCTGCTTTTCACTGCCAAACGGCTAAGCCAATATTAATGTAATTTGGTATAGTAGGTAGTTAACACATACGTTACTTTTTATTCCGAAGAAATCTACGGTTTCTGACTTCCAAGAGGCAGAAACGATCATGAAATAAACAAAACCTTGATTTCCATTTTATTGCTGTATGTACAGAAGGCAGTACATCAAGCGTTACAATTCTGTCAAAAATTTTTACTTGAATTTGAACTATATGCCCTCGATAATAAGTTAAAATTGGTTGGGGAAATTTGACAGGTAATGTAACTTCTGTACCTACCTATATTAAATCGCGCAAAAGCTTGCGCTCGCCTCCCGCCTTTTTATACCCTACCGCCGCGAGCCGCGTCGAGCGCGGCAACCGTTACGCAAAAATAATCCCTATATCATTCAGTATTCACGCGCGATGGGTTATTAGCGTATTTCATGTATAAGTTTGGTGTTTCTATACCGATTTCTATGATTCTTTTTTTATTGAATAGGTAATAATGTTAATTTTTTTTAAACGTAAGAGGAAACAAATATAATCAGAAAGCTCCGAACTGCTAAGCTATCGGGATTTACACGTGTTATTGTGAGTCAACCATAAAATATAGACATATACTGTTGTGGGATATTTTTTATATAATTTTATAAAGAATATTTCTGTCATACATGATTTCTACGTAGCTTTAACCATTAAGGCTGCACACGCGACGGAAGCTTAAAAAATGACGTAACTTCTCCCGTTTTTCCAACATTTCCCTTCACTGCTCTGCTCTTATTAATTGTAGCGTGATAATAGGTATACTATAACCTGCCCAGGAGTATGAAGAATAATTTTACCAAGTTTCGTTAAAATCCGTCGAGTAGTTTTTGTTTCTATTAGGAACATACAGACAGACAGACAGACAGACAAAAATTTTACTGATTGCATTTTTGTCATCAGTATCGATCACTAGTCACCCCCTGATAGTTATTTTGAAAAAATATTTCATGTACAGAATTGACCTCTCTACAGATTTATTATAAGTATAGATAGAAGATAGATAGATAGATATAGATATATATAGATAAGTACCTACCTACCTAAAATAAATAATTTGGAAGCCATCAGTCAAGGTGCGATGGCGCCAGGTTGGTTAATTGACGACCACTTTGGCGATGGGGTAAACCTATCTGCCTCAGACGCCAGTGGTTGCGGGTACGATCCCCGCACGGAACAAGAAAAAAAAAATGTTCCGTGTCTGGGTGTTTATCTATTTATTTATTTATACTCTAGGTTCCCCCCTAGTTCGCTATATGGTGTCCCATAACACAAGCTATGCTTACTTTGGGGCCATGTAGTTGGTGTGATTGTCTGGGGATTTTATTTTATTATTACTTATTTATAATTTTATTTTATTTGGACCTATCTTTTGCCCGCAGCTTCGCTCTTGTAACTCAGATTATTAAAGTTAACTTCTTCTTGCATCTCTCTATGTGTAAAAAACGCATTAAAATTGTCAAGTACGTAGCTTAAAACATCTAAGCATATACATTAATACAAACAAGACAGCGCGAAGCGACTTTATTTCAATTCAAAGTATCTATTTACCTACCTACCTACATAGGTACTTAAATTCAATTTATTTTATGTTAGTCCTTAGTTCTTAGATGTGAATTAAAGCTTTAGCAATTGAGACAATACAATAAGGAATTTACAAATACAAAACTTCTAACTAGGTAATTAAACATTACTTAGGTACACAAAATCACATCACATACTTACCTATCTACTTTATCTGTGATCTGTTCTGCATTCTGCAGCTCAAAAATTTTAGTTGAGTCATTGAGTCACTCCACTCATATCATAATCTATACATATAATAAAATGGTAGGAAAGTCAAAACTGTACATTGAATATTTTTTTAAAAGAATACTTGGGGTATGATCTACAATCGAAACAGAAACAAAAAATATAGTTTTTAGGATTTTTGTCTGTTTGTCTGTTTGTCTTTCCGGGATAAACTCAAAAAGTACTGCATGGATTTACTTCAAATTTGGCATGAAGATAGTTAAGAAGTCGGGTCAACATATAGGCTACATATTATCACGCTAGCAGTGTTATAATCGTAGGTGCGTTTGGTGCTGCATAGCGTTCACGCAGACGACGTCGCGGGCAGCAGCTAGTTATATCTAAAAAATACGCAAAAATACATGTTGCCAAATTTGCACCCCAACCAAATGACTGTCTTCATCATATTGTACGGTCTACAACACTTTTATTGTTGCTATGTTGATTAGATTAGTGGAACGCGACGCGCCCCACGGTGCATGATGTGTTGTTGACTGTATCAATTTTTCATGCAACGTCGCATAATATCCTGATTTAACAATTACAAATTACAATCAACTTTGTTTGATTGAATTAAGAATATTAAGATTTCATCACATGAATGTTTTGTGTATATTTATCGATCGATATTCTTATTTAGATACATTAATGGAAGCACTTATTAGCCTTTAAAAATAGTATCTATTTTGTGTTGGTAAATGTTTACAAAAATATTATGTATGAATTGAAATGTTTTTAGAAAGTTTTTTAAGTTTATTAGGTACCTACACAATAAAATTTGGTTAGGCATACCGTCTTTTAATATGACAGTGAAGGAAGACTTCATAAGTAGGTACTTTTATAAATATTTTGCTAACGTATTTTATAGGTACAGGTAGTAAGTTATCTACTTACCTACCTAGTTGATAGTTTTGTGACAAAAAACCGTGATGTAGGCTATCTAGGTACTAGGTTAGGTCATACAATCAACGATTATATTAAAAACAAACCATATGTTCATCCAGCTCAAGAAGATGTTTGAAATACAAAACTTTTTTTAAATATAGGTACCTAAGTAAGAACCTATAAACATACCCACCTAAGTATATCTTGGTTTTAATAAGTTATAGCAAGATACGTATACATATTCCTACTATATACATATTCCACATAGATATGGTAAGTAGCCGCGAACGAGTCGAAATCTATTGAGTAAATTATACCTAGGTGTTTTTTTTTCATATACCTACCTACATACCTATATAACACGTGAGCTTACAACTTTAGTAGGTAAGTATTAAGTTTTTTTTGTACCAACTTCAATCCGGCAGATGGGTACTGGATTCATCTGATGGTAAGTACCTAGTATCTAGGCCTTTGGGTATCATTAATTGTAATCATTAAAAATAGATACTTACCTAATAAATTAATAAATAAAATCCCCAGATAATCACACCAACCACATCACCTCAATCAAAGTAAGCATAGTTTGTGTTATTATATACCATGTAGCGAACTAGGGGGAACCTAGAATTTGAAACACGCATAGGTATAAATAAACGCCCAGACCCGGGACCTTTTTTTTCTTGTTCCGTCCAACTTTATGTTTCCTTTTTATTCATCGCTTCAATTATGAAGATCAATAGAAATTGTAAATAGCGCCATCGCAAATTAGTTTCAGAACTTTTTAAAGGAAAATAAAATAAAATACAGATGTCAAAATTAGTTCCTGACAGCTGTCATAATCTTAGCATTTCTTCCCGTACTATCTAATCAAAAATTAACTTTATTCAATGGACATAAGATGCTGTCAGACACATACTCTCTCTCACCGGCCACGCTTTAAATTTGTTTGAGCTGTGAGTCACCATTTTCGTTCGTGATCTGCAGATCAACAGATCAGTTCTATGTGGTCTGAATCATTGAGTCAGCTCAGATATGAGTTACACACCTCTAATAGTATGTAAACCTTCTAAGTACAACACAAACATGTTTCTGAAGAAATCGTTGAGTCCTTAGCGCACTCTACAACTTTCTTATTAACATTATAAAAAAACATCAAAATTGTATTCTAAATAATTAATTAGCGGATAACAATAAATTTTTTTTTGCTTGCGGGTAGTTGCAACAATCGAATCTTTCTCTGTGTTTTTAATGTAATTTAATACCGAAAACTCCATAAAAGTTTCGAAAATACAAGTTAATAGCCTGTACTAGATGTGATTAGTGCCAAAAATTGTTATCTATGTGATCTATAAACTATTTAAAGTGCAAAGACTTCATACAATAGTGACTCTTTACTCGTTGATTTACTAAGTTTTATTGACAGTTTGCAGTGTTGGATTGTACAAAGAATACCGCGTGAGTACCTATAACGGGCTTAATTAGTAATATCATTGACAATTTACTGGTGAAAAGTGCATAATATCTATTAAAAACTTAAATTCCGAATCAATACAATTGGCGAAAAATCATAGAAATCAATCAATCTATCGCAGAGTAGCGAAACTTAAACTTTTGAACTAAAGTGTTGTAATCGGACGCCTAGTCGTTTACATTGATTATTTATCATTTCAAAATTAAAACAAAATGGTTGATTGTGGTGCTTGTGGACAATTCGCGTCATCAAAGGATGTGGCTACTTGTGGATGCCGGGCGAAATTTCACAAACAATGTGTTAGACTTAATGCAAACGCTGCGGTACCGAAAGGATGGATGTGTCCTACGTGTCTTAATATTCTACCGAGAAAAGATAACTCTAACACGCCGGTAAAAGGTTTGGGATCTCCAACTCTGAACTCCGTTGACAGTGTGGAGTCTAACAAACTTGAAAGGGAGTGGTCCACAGCAGATCTGATGGTTGAGATGAAAATCATGAGGACGGAATTAAATCAGAGATTCGATAAGTTCGAGGTTGAAATGCGGAGTCTGCGTGAGGAAATAGAACTGTGCAAACGCAACACTGCACAGTCCTCGATTCAAATAAATAAACTCGAAACTCGCATATAAACTTTAGAGGGAATTAATGATGAGGTTGAAAAGCTCAAGTCCACAATAACACAGCTCAAGGAGGATATAAACAATAAGGAACAAGATGCCCTAGTGAATGATATTGAAATTATCATAATACCGGAAGAGAATAATGAAAATCTTTTACACATTGTCAGTGTGATCGCTACAAAGCTCGGCACTAGCCTGGAGGAGTCCGACGTGGCGGAGGTGTACCGCGCCGCGTCGCCGCGCTGTCGGCGCCGGGCCGGCGCGCCGCCCGCGCCCTGTGCTGCTGCGCCTCATCCGCCGACCTGTCAAGCTGCGTCTCCTTAAGGCTGCCCGTGAACGGAAGTCACTTACCTCCACTGACCTTTCTAGTTCCAAACAAGTCAATTCGGTATTTCTTAATGAAAGACTAACTAAAACGAACAGAAAGTTGTTACAGTTAGCGCGGGCTCAAGGAAAGATCTTTAATTGGAAATACATATATGTCAGAAACGGAGCCATTTTAACACGAAAAGCAGACGGAGAAAAGGAGCACCGACTGAGAAACGAAGATGACATACACTCGGTTTTCTCAAATGGGATACAACGCAACATTACACCATAACTTATTCTGAAATTATTTCAAAAAAAGAGCACAATACATATTGTTATGTTTTTCCATTAATTTCTACATCATCTATTTTGTTTATAATAATCAATATTAAGTATTTAGTAAATATTTTAAACCTAAAATTAAACCTGTTTTGTAATTCTGTGAATGATTATCTAATTTATTTATTGTTGTGCATATTATTATTGTTGTATACTTATTTCTTGAAGCTAAATGTAATGCTAGACCCAGAAAGAAAAATAAATGAAAAATTTAGTTTGTCCTTTTATTGTCCTTTTAATTTATATTATTCAATTATTTACCCTAATTTTATGATGTCAGTTAACTTATATGTCAAGTTTTTTAACTCTTTATATGTCAAGCTTAGTGCATATTCTTGTTCCAAAACTATTAATTATATGCAAGCGGATTTTGATATTCATATTTTCATTGTAATTTTTTTAATTTTTAAAGTGAAACGTTATTACAACTCAAAATTCGACCTAGCTTATTTTATTTATATGATTCAAAAGACAATCAATGTGAAGGGTTTACTTAATATTTTAAATTACAACTTGACCTTGTTTTACAATCATGATATAGGTTACTATCGAAATTATTTCCTAAATGTATTCCAATATTCACAATTCCACTTTATTTATTTCCTAAAGCTGCACGAAATACTAGTCCCAGTAAGTAAAAAATGTGAAAGATTTACTTTGTGTTTTTATTGTTTTTTTAATTTATATTCTCCTAACAGTTATACTAATTTTATGTTCTCAGATTACTTTTTATGTGTATCTTTTACGGCGTACTTTTATTCCGATACTATTAATATGCGAGTGGATTTTGATTTTCATAATTTTGTAGTCAAATTCGTAGTTTTTAATTTAAAACATCGTTACAACTCAACGTGTGCATACTTAATTTATCCTATTTATATAGTTAATAAAATAATTAATTTTGAATATTGCGACTTTAATACTTTTTCTTTATATTATAACATTAATGGATAAAATTTAAAAAAAATGCTTAAATTTGGGACTTATAAATGTCAGATCTCTGAATACTGGACAAGATGAGCTAGCAGCTACTGTCACGAAACTATCACCAGATATAATAGCTATTAACGAATCCTTCCTAAGAGACGGCGAAGAAAAATATGCTTTCAAACTGCCTTGTTATAACTTCAAACATATACCGAGAAAGTCGAAGAACAGAGGAGGCGGTGTTGGCTTCTACACCCGCCGCGGGCTGCGGCTGCGGCCCCGCGCGCACCCTGCGTCCGGCCTCGAGCAGATGTGGCTGCAGCTCACCCTGCCCGGCAAGGTACGAATAGCGATAGGGACGGCCTACCGACCAGAGTCTGGGCTCTCAGTGAGGGATGCACTAGAGGCGTTAGGTGTATCAGTTAGTAGTTGTGGGGACTGTTCGCATATATTTTTGTTTACAGATATTAATGTAGATTTGCTTAGTAAACAAACCAGTACGGCCTTGCAGCTTATTAATTTTTTTAAACAACACAGCCTGCATCAGTTAGTTACAGAGCCGACACGAATCAGCAAAGACTCGTCTACGCTTTTAGATTTAGTTATAACGGACTCACCACAACTATGTCGTAAGATCATTGTACAGCATAACTCGAGCCTCAGTGACCACGACTTTGTACTTGCAGAACTAAAAATACCTAAGCCGAAACCCTATATACGATTTATCTCGGGCCGAGCGATCGATAAAATAAATGATGACGTTTTTACACAGGACCTGCGTTCAATTCCGTGGGAAATAATATATGATTGCTCAGACGTAAATGATATGATACAAATATTTAACAATTTTATAATTACTCTATATGATTTCCATGCTCCATTAAAAAGATCTCGAATACACGACAAAAGTGCACCTTGGCTTACGGATAATATAAAGTTTATGATCGAATTGCGAAATAAGGCTCAAGCAGATTTTATAAAGAATTCGTCACTTCCGGATAGCGATCATCGAAAAGCATATTATAAAAGCTTACGAAATTATACTACACGGGCTATTCGAAATGAGAAGACTGCTTTCTATTCTCACTATGTGAATGAAAACGTCAGGAACCCTAATAAAATGTGGTCATACTTAAAAAAAACATCACTTTTCAGTCACCATACTAACAGTGAAATCCCACAAGTATTATGTGACCCTGACAAAATAAACGATTTTTTTTAGATACCCCGGGACAAAACTTACCACCTACTCAGACTATAGATATGTATCTAAACAGTTCCCACGGTACATCCTCCTTTAACATTAAGGAAATTAGCGAAGCAGAAGTATTAAAATTTATGTCAAAAATAAAATCGAACTCGGCTGGTCATGATGAAATAAGCATTTTAATGATTAAAAGAACTTTGACGGTTACTCTGCCTATTATAACATTTATAGTAAATAAGTCCCTAAAGGATGGGGTCTTCCCAGACCAGTGGAAAGTGGCTAGGATAAAACCTCTACCTAAATCTTCTTCAGTGGTAGAGCTTAAGGATTTACGGGGCATTAGTATTCTTCCAGTTTTATCTAAAGTGGTAGAAAGAGCAGTCTGCTCTCAACTCACTGCTTACCTGGAACGGGAAAACATATTTCCGAACGTCCAGTCCGGGTTCCGTAGCGGCCACGGCACTGACACTGCCCTCGCGCATGTCACTGACGACATACTTAACGCTTTGGATAAAGGCATGGGTAGCATTCTAGTTCTGTTAGATTATTCTAGGGCCTTTGACTGCATAAATATAAAGTTATTACTTGCTAAGCTTAAATTTTATGGTGTCGCTGAGGATTCCCTGAAGTGGTTCATCTCTTTTTTAACTAACAGAAAGCAGTTTGTAGAAATAGAAAATGAAAGTGGAGACAAATTATTCAGTAGTACAAAAAATATAACTAGAGGTTGTCCGCACGGATCAATCCTATCTCCAGTCCTGTTTATTGTTTTCACCGCAGATCTAGTACAGACCATCGAACGCAGAAACTCAAGTTCGATTCATTTGTATGCAGACGACACGCAACTATATACATCTTTTAAAGCTCAACATACGAATGAAGCGGTGAACAGAATGAACGAGGACCTACAGATAGTTTTAAACTGGTCGCAGAATAACTACTTGGTACTAAATCCAGTCAAAACAAAATTTATGATTTTCGGAACAAAACATCAGATCACCCAAATTACACAACAGGATCTATCATTATTTTTAGGAAATGTAAGAATAGATAGAGTGCAGTTATCTAAGAATCTAGGTTTAGTAATGGACGCAGAGCTTAGGTTTGAAGAGCATATTAATGCAAAAATAAAATCGGCCTTTTACAGATTACGGGTACTCTATGGTATAAGGAGTTTTTTGTCAGAACAAGTACGAATAACGCTGACAGAAAGTCTAGTTCTTTCTATTTTTAATTACGTTGATACTGTATACGGGCCTAGGCTTTATAAAAAAACATCCCAAGCTATCCAGAGAGTGCAAAACGCCTGCGCACGCTTTTGCTTTCAGGTCCCTTTTTTTTTTTTTTTTTTTTATATTGTAAGGATAGGACGTTTGTCTTCCATGCCACCTGATGGAAAGTGCGCATGAAGACTATGGTGTTACACGTCCATCCACGAGAAACCTATTCACTCGACACTTAAAAGTTCCAGGACTGTAGTGGTCAGGAAAAACAGACGCAGGCAGATTGTTCCACACCTTGGCAATCCGTACCAAAAAGGAACTATCGAAGCGTTTTGTTCGACTTCTTGGTATATCCACTATATACGGATGGAAGTTCTGTCTGCGTCTGGTAGTCCGGTGGTAAAAAGGGGTGGGTTCAATTTGGTCAAAAAGAGAACTCGCACACTCACCAAAATGTAGCCGATAAAATACTGTCAAACAAGCAACCTTACGACGATGCTCCAGCGTCTGCAATTTTTTATTTGTAAGGTTGTTGTTATTTATGAGTTTTCGGGCTCTTCGGTCAACAGAGTCTAGCGCTTCGAGCTGGTATTTGGCAGAACCCTAGATGTGCACATATAACCCCATACCTAAATAAATGCCGCATGCTGAAAATGTTTAAACGCCGTGAGCTGCACCTTGCCTGCTTAACCCATAAAGTAGTGACTAAACAATTACCTATATACTTATTTAATAAAATGCATTGGAGACATGAATCCCGGGTAAATAAAGCCAGAGTATGTACCGTAAAATGGGGTGAATAGGGACAAAATCGAACTTGTCACTGAAATTAATCGATGTTGTAGGACGAATGCAATATTGATAACTCTTTCCAAGGGCTTCCGGCAGTTAATACTTTTCGTAAATGTTAAAAATATCCCCAGAATTAGTTAAAATTAAGATATTTTAACAAAAATATAGGCTGTCCCTATTCATGCTTGAAGTGGGGTGACCTGGAACGAGACATGGGTAACTTGGGAAAAACTAGTAGGGTTGTCTCTTTCCTATTTAAAAATAATTACCTTCTGCTGAAAGATTAATTTTCTTCATGAAATTTAAAATTTTTGGAAATAAAAATAATACAATAAATCCAAAATCTTTTATTAAAATAGTTCAACACACTACGTATTCTTATTATTTGTTTGTAGGCTTGTTTTTTAAATCATACAAGTTCGTACCTATGTATCTCTTATTACTTCTCATTAGTTCGCCTTGTACGCATGCTTGTATATTTGTTGATAGTTGTTAAATAAGATATTACAGTAGACCAAGAGACAAAAAAAGCCGGCGGAAAAAAACTCTTGGCACTCTTTTTCAGTCAGAATTATCAAATTAATACAAATAGGTACATTACAAATTGACCGTGACATGAAAAAAAAAAACAAACACAAGACAGCTGATTGTGAGAGCCAATGTCATGCCACAACCAAATTGCTTACATAGCAAATGCAATGAGCTATGGATGCACAATACGAACATGACAAACTGAGACCAGAGTATTTGAACAAAAATGGAATAAAATAGTCATAGTATCATTAGCAAAACGACCTGGCACCGCTAGTAGCACCCGTTCACGAGTTAACGCAAGCACCAGCCATCACCCTCCTCAACCATATTTTAGGGAAAAGGGTGACCCGATACCCGACGCTACCACTAGCCATGCCGCCTGAGGGAGCATGACGTTTTTGCTGTTGTCTCGACAAGAAAATAAGTGAGTGGGACAGTCACCAGTATGTCATATATATACTGCACAGCCAAGCCGTAAACAAAATTATTAAGTAATTAGAAACTTTTAGAAATATCCTGTTGTGCTTAATCCCATGCCCTTTTATCATCTAAGTAATCTTTAGTTTTATAATAAGCTTTTCGAGATAGAGTGTTTTTAACGATTGATTTAAATTTATTGAATGGCAGGGATTGAATTGACTTCGGAATTTTGTTATATATACGTATTGACATTCAAATAAATGATTTGCTGCTTTTAGCCAGCCTTAATTTAGGAAATGCTAATTTATGGTCGTTCCTAGTCCTTACAGAGTAATTTGTATCATGATTATCTTTCCTAGTTTTAAATTTATTACTATTCTTATAAATATACATAATGTTTTCATAAATATATTGTGATGCAAGGGTCAAGATACCAATCTCTTTAAACTTTTCTCGAAGAGAAAAGAGAAATTCCAAGTTTATACATTCCACGAATAGCCCTTTTCTGCAGTGTAAATATCGTGTCAATATCTGCGGCATTGCCCCAAAGTAGGATGCCATAGGACATTATACTATGAAAATAACTAAAATATACCAGCTTCGCTGTATTAACATCAGTCAATGAGCGAATTTTCTTTACCGCGAACGCTGCAGAACTAAGTCTACTCGCTAGTTGTGAGATATGGGCGCCCCATTGCAATTTAGAATCTAAGGTAATTCCAAGAAAAACAGTGTTATCTACTAGATTCAATCTGTTCCCATTAAGCCGCAGATCAGACTCAACTTGTTTTACATTTGGTGCAGAGAATTTTATACATTTAGTTTTATTATCATTGAACGCTAGATTATTTATATTGAACCACTGAACAACATTTGCGAGAGCATTGTTTACATCGTCGTAGTTTATTTTCTGTCTTATCATTTTAAAAATTAATGATGTGTCAGCAAACAATACAATCTCATGATTATTGCCTACCATATAGGGTAGATCATTTATATAGACTTGAAACAAAAATGGGCCCAGAATTGATCCTTGAGGCACTCCCATTCTCACAACCGACCCAGCCGACCTTTTCCGGTTAACCTCAACCTTCTGAATTCTATCACTTAGATATGAATTCAAAAGTTTGAGGTCAGTGCCTTTGATGCCGTAGTGGTGGAGTTTCCTGATGAGAGTGTCATGCTGAACACAGTCAAATGCCTTAGATAGATACATCCTCCCAGGCACCAGTGATTATTTCAAATAGTTCAACACCAGCATCAGTTGTTGAACGGCCCTTTGTAAATCCAAATTGTTTATTATGAAGTAAATTGTTATAGGTGAAATGGGCCAAGAGTTGATTAAGAATAATTTTTTCAAAAAATTTACTACAAGTAG
Organism: Stenoptilia bipunctidactyla; assembly: GCA_944452665.1. Classification (NCBI taxonomy): domain Eukaryota; kingdom Metazoa; phylum Arthropoda; class Insecta; order Lepidoptera; family Pterophoridae; genus Stenoptilia; species Stenoptilia bipunctidactyla. Next base: position 49,956,814 of record OX101721.1, on the reverse strand, counting down.
GTAGAATTGAAATTGGTCTAAAATTAGTAGGGTCTGTAGTGCTACCCGACTTAAATAAAGGTATAACCTTACTATGCTTCATTAAATCAGGAAACTCCCCACTAATAATACAGTTGTTAAATATTTCAACAAGGCAAGGAGCTATTACATCTATAATACAATTTAATATTTCAACAGATATGCCCCAGAGATCAGTTGTCTTTTTAATATCAATTGTCTTAAATGTTTTAATAATATCCCCGGTGTCTATGGGTTGGAACTTGAAAGGCACCTTGCACTCACTTAGGTACATGATTTTTGAGCAATGATTCAGCCGCCACAGGTGATGAGTTTAATGATTTAGTAGTTGAAACTGGAATGTCAGCAAAACAGCTCTCAAATGCTGTAATGAGTATAATGAGTAACTTAAAATTTCATAAAAATACTGATTGAGTGAACTGTGAGGGTCAAGTTCACATGATTTCAAATACTAGTTTGTGTAATTTATTTATTTATTTCAAGGTATTTCTACAGCGTTTATGTACAAAGTTAAATTCAACTTATATTAATTTAAAAAATAAGGCCAAAAGAGAAATACACTAATAGAAAGCAGAAGCATAAAAAAAAATAGTATTACAATTAGATTTCAAACAATTTAGATCTGTGTAAATTGAAAGAACCATACATAAAATGAATGAAAAATAGAACAAAAAAAATAATTAAATGTAGACACAATTACATAATTAAGCAATGTAATTAAATTAATTAATTTACAATTTCAAATTTTATATAAAAAAGAGCACATAATAATATTGAAGTTAACATTTAGACAATCGAAATAGGAAACAAGTAATAGGTATTATATAAATTACAAACAAAATATAAACAACAATAACAAGAACACATTATACATAGGAGTAGTAGGTAATAAAAACATGAAAAAATAAAACTAAGAAATAGTTAGAAAAAAAAAATTATAGCAACAATATTTGAAAAAATCATTAAATTGTATATAAAATATTACTATAAATCATAATTAGTGAAAAAGAAGAAAAAAATTAAATAAACTTAACAATTAATTAAATGAAATTTAGTTTTATCCATTTGCATGTGTGTTTGTGTGTGTGTTTATGTATGGTTGGGTGTGTATTGGAGTGCGTGTTTGTGTGTATGTGTGTATCTGAGAGTGAGTTAATATTTTAGGACTTTGTTATGAACAGTGCTGCTTAATAATATGGTTTTTGAAGGTAGTTCTTTTGTCAAGAAATATGTCGATTGAGGTGCTTGTTATATAGCCGGAAAATACGACAGATGACAGCGTTTTTGTAATAGTTCGTGGAAGCTTGCGGCACGTGTAGGAGAGCAGTATGGCGAGTTCGGCACGAGGGCACGCGGAGCTGTATGGCATGCAGAAGAGACGGACAGTCGCGCGCGCCGTGCAGGATGTCGTGTAGCAACACCATGTCCGCTTGCCTTCGCCGTGCTTCCAATGAGACAATGTGATATCGACTCATAAGTTCCGGATACGCTGTGCTATCAATGTGTTCTTTAAAACTTAGGAATCGAAGAAATTTGCGCTAGATTTGCTCAATTCGGTGAATATAAACAGTGTATTGGGGACACCAAATTGGGCTGCCATGTTCAAGGATACTTCTAACATAAGAGGCGTATAACGTTTTAAGGCAGTTTATATCGCGGAAGGGCTTACATATTCGCTTAAGAAACCCAAGGAGTTTGAATGCCTTGTTGCATATTATTTCTACATGTTGGTCGAACATCATTTTAGAGTCTAGAGTTATTCCAAGATCACAAACTGTGTACTATTAATTGTATTCTGTCGAAACTTATAGCTGTAGTCTATTGATTTCCTTTTTCTCGAGAAAGTTATAGACATACACTTATTAATATTTATACTTATTCTATTTCTTGTATAATAATCCAATAAAGACGTCAGATCGTCTTGCAGGGAGTGACAGTCGTTTAAGCTTGATATGTAACGGTAGACTTTTTTTATCATCAGCGTATAATAAAAATTTTGAAGATTTAAAACAACTAGAAATATCGAAAAGGTACGCATTATACAACAACGGTCCTAGATGTGAGCCCTGCGGCACGCCAGAGTCAATACTTATAAAGTTAGACTGACAGCCACCTAGAACAACTGCTTGCGATCTCCTTGCAAGATATGAGGTAAGCCATCGATGAAGATCCCCCCGGATGCCTAAAGCATATAATTTATGCATTAAAATGACGTGATCTACACGATCGAAAGCTTTTTCGAAATCCTTGTAGATCACGTCTACCTGGTGGTCCTGGTCCATTCCATAAAGAACGTCGTTTGTAAAGATAGACAGATTTGTAACAACTGAGCGTTTAGGCAAAAAACCATGTTGCTCTTCAGGAATGGCAGCTATAATAACCGGGTTAAGCTGTAGAAGTACCAACTTTTCGAAAGTCTTACTAAAAACGTTTAGCTTTGATATTGGGCGGTAATGTACAATTCTAAGTTTAGATCCTTTCTTATGTATTGGAATAATATGAGCTTCTTTCCATTTATTTGGAAAAGTTCCAGAATTGAGAGATAAGGTGAATATAGTTATCAATGGTTCCAACAAGTTTTCAGCGCAGTTTCGAATAAAAACGGGAGGAACTCCGTCGCAACCAGCGCCTTTATTGATGTCCAATGATTTTAACAATCTTAATACGTCTTTTTCATATATTATAATTTTACTAATATGCTGGCCATTTTCAGGGTAGTTTAAAAGATAATCTTGATACGATGACGCAGGTTCATTAAACATACTTTGAAAGTAATTATTTTTTAAGGATTTCTCGGCTGTGTTGTGACACTCGTTATTATAATAAAATTTACCTGGATAACCAGATTTTTTATCTTTTATATTCTTAACATAAGACCATAACTTTTTTGGGTCTTGTTTTATTGATAACTGAACATTCTTAACATATGCGTCAAAACATTTTTTTTTAATATTCTTTTGTCTCGTGCGCAATATTTGGAATTCGTCATAATCTCGAGGATTGTTGTGACGTTTCCAACGACTATGTAGTTTCTTTTTTTCTTTGATTATTTTTTTTAATGCTGGGCTAAACCATATTGGATAACTATTACGTGTTGAATGAACAATATGAAATGAAATGAAATGAAATGAAATGAAATGAAATGAAAACTTTTTTATTCGTAGTAGGTAATTTTATACACTTTACGAACGTCAAATGCTGGATGAGGGCGGCGCGGGTCCGGACGACATGAAGAATCCAGGGGAAGGCCTCCGTCGAGAAGTGTGCGTCTCTCAGCTTATAAAGATAATGATCGCCCATTATCCACCAATGTCTTGGTGATGTCTACTACTACTTCTTCTTCGGCTTTAAAAAACGAAATGAAAGTAGAACCCTAGGTAGACCGAGAGGAAAAAAGCCGGCGGAAAAAAAACTCTCGGCACTCTTTTGTAAAAAGTGCTTATTATAGGTACAATTTGGCAGAAATACAGCTCTGCTATGACATGAACAAACAAACAGAAGACAGCTATTCGTGCTTGCCAATATCATGTCGCAGCCAAGCTGCTTACATAGTGATTAATGTTTAATATTTGGAAATAACCTGTGGAGACATCAATCCCACGCTCTTTTGTCATCTAAATAATCTTGGACTTTATAGTAGCCTTTTTTGCATAATGTTTCTTTGATAGTTCTTTTAAATTTATTAAACGTTAGAGATTGAATTGACTGTGGTATTTTATTATAAATACGTATTGACATTCCCATAAATGATTTGGTGCTTTTAGCCAGCCTTAATTTGGGAAACGCTAATTTATGGTCGTTCCTTGTCATTACAGAATAATTTTTATCATGCTTATCTTTCATGGTTTTAAATTTACTACTATTCTTATAAATATACATAATGTTTTCATATATATATTGTGATGCAAAGGTCAAGATACCAATCTCTTTAAACTTTTCTCTTAGAGATTCTCTACTTCCAAGTTTATACATTCCACGAATAGCCCTTTTCTGCAGTGTAAATATCGTGTCAATGTCTGCGGCATTGCCCCAAAGTAGGATGCCGTAGGACATTATACTATGAAAATAACTAAAATAAACCAGCTTCGCCGTATTAACATCAGTCAATGAGCGAATTTTCTTTACCGCGAACGCTGCAGAACTAAGTCTACTCGCTAGCTGTGAGATATGGGCGCCCCATTGCAATTTAGAATCTAACGTAATTCCAAGAAAAACAGTGTTATCTACTAGATTCAACCTGTTCCCATTAAGCCGCAGATCAGATTCAACTTGTTTTACATTTGGTGCGGAGAATTTTATACATTTAGTTTTTTTATCATTGAAAGCTAGATTATTTACATTAAACCACTGTACTACATTAGAGAGAGCATTGTTTACATCGTCGTAGTTGGTTTTCTGCCTTAGTAATAGTGACGGGTACAAACTTTTTGATACATTCGTTGAGTTTATCGTAAAATATGTCTAGCATTTCGTTTACATTATTGCATGTTAAAATAGATTGCCATTCAATACTGCTCAAGAATTCGTTAATGCCCGAATAATCTGCCTTATGAAAATTTTTGATTATTGATTTGTGCATATCGAGAGCGGGGATAATAAGATCTGAGGCATCAATACTAAGCGGAGGGTGGTATTTATCCGGGGAAGCAAGTGGATCTGAGTTCAGATATAAGTCCAACGGAAAGTCTGTGAAAATTAAATCCAGTGTATTTCCAGCAGAATTTTTGTAGGTATTGTGTTGGGTGGTGTTGAGTGAGGCCCATCATGCTACAAGTATCCACTAACATTGTTGACAACTCTTGCAGTTCAATAGAGCCAAGTTTGACATAAGTTGCCCCCGATGAGGACCAGTTTATATTAGGAAGATTAAAGTCTCCTGCCAATAGAAAAAGGTCCTCGGAATGAAGGCTGTATATGTTATTCAACATTGATATAATGGACTTTAACTGCGTCATTTGGGATGTATTTGGGGGAATATACACTAAACCTTTGTGTAATGAACGCAACGAATGGGGCCCTAGGGCTCGTGCCGGTATAGTCACCCAGACACACTCAATATCCGTACGCTTCCATTCGGGCCGCTCAACGCCATGTAGATGCTTTGATAAACCGATCATTACACCACCTCCATCGCTCTTATTAGAGCTGTTTGCATTACGGTCACATCGAAATAGGTCGTATCGAGTGTCGCACAGCTCACCGTTACATATGTTACTATTCAGCCAAGATTCGGTAATTAGTACAACATCGTATTCGTGACTCAGTAAATTTTGGTAGAACTGATTAGTTTTTGTACGAAGGCCTCGAACGTTCTGATAATATATCGTAAAATTTGAATCAGTCATAGGTAAAAAAGATAATTATTAAATAAAAAATAAAGTCTATATTATTTATAAGATAAAAAAAGATTTTGATATAATGTCGTCGCCTTAAAATTATTAGAATATTGAAAATTAACCTGAAAATTTTGGGGAAATTTAATAAACCGTTTGAATTATTTGAAGAATGTATTTTAAGCAGCAAAATGTGTATTTTTTTATGAAAGGTCTTCGAAATTTTGTGTGGAAGTGTTATGCAATTAAATTCATGATGTGTGTGTATAACTGTGAAGTTTTTATGAGTTGTGTAAGGGTGTAGTTTGAAGATACGTATGTTGGTAAGTGTAGATCTTAAATGTTTTTTGGTGTGATAGTGATTGGATATGCATTTTAAATTTTCGAAAGTTAACATTGCTAGCAAAATTATATACAAAACCTTAGAGACATAATATATTAGAGTATTTTTTCGAGATCTCTTTCTTGATTGACTGATACAACCGGAGACTCCTCGTTTTTCCGTAAAAAATGATACAATTCCGCACCCAGCAAAATTTATAGGATTTCTCTGTAGCGACTGCTTTTGCCTTTTTAAGGAGTAATTTATTCTGAGGCGTCAAGTGTTCGTTTACGTAAAATCTTTGCTGTTTACCGGCCAATCCCACGTCGGATGTGGTTATACCGCGGGTTCGCTTTAGACCAGAGATGATAATAAAAATAATAATAATTGCCCTGATACCCGACCGACTGGTCTTATTGTCGGGTCTTTTCCGCCGAAAGGCGAGTTGCTTTTGATATGCATAATAATAATAATAATAATAATAATAAGGCTTAGGCCCGTAACGACATATTAAACCAGCGCAAGCTGTGAAAAAAAAAGTAGGAAAATAATAATAATAATAAGTAAGTGCGGTTAATACCAGCCGTCGTTGGCTGAGAATTTCGACCATTCGAAATAATAATAATAACCCTTTCATCCACTACATTTACTTGGTGTAACCCGTAAATGTAGTAATAACCAGCCTAGAGCTGAGAAGACAAAACGTCCCCAAAAATAATAATAATACTCTTTATTGTACACAAACATGGTTACATAGATTAAACGAAACAATAATTATAATTTACATACAAAGGGCGGCCTTATCGCCGAAACGCGATTTCTGCCAGGCAACCCAGGCATTGATGGAGAAGAATGTGGGCGAGGTGTACGGCTCGTAAAATAAACTACATACGAATAATTACATACACATACATAATGATAGCATACATATTTACATATATACCTAAGTACATATAAATAAAATACATAATAATATACATCACATGAATATATAAAGATAGTTAAGATGGACAGTGTTTTGCCAGGTAATACCGTTTCAGCATTCGTTTAAAAATGCGCGGTGTGCGCGCCAAGCGGATCTCAATCGGGAGATCGTTCCATAACGACACCGATCGAATGAAAAAGGATTTACCTAAAAATGTAGATGTGTGCGGTGGTGTCGCCAGGAGCAAATTTGATGAAGAACGCAAGTGTCGGTCGTTATTGGTATACAGATAATTTAAACGGTCTTTTAGGTACGAAGGTATCGCTTTATCGTACAGAATACGGTAGACAAGAGAAAGAATGTGAGTATTCCGGCGAAGGCGAATGGGAAGCCACTTGAGGTTATTGCGGAAATCAGATATGTGGTCGTATTTGCGTAATCCAAATACAAACCTTATGCAGAGATTTTGTAGCCGCTCAAGTTTGTTAAGAAGTTCTTCAGTTAAATCTAGATAGCTGGCATCAGCATAGTCGAGAATAGGAAGTAAGAGAGATTGTGCAAGCATAATTTTAGTGGCAGTAGGGAGGAAATTACGAAGACGCTTGAGCGAATTCGCCGCGGCAAACATTTTCCTGCTCAGCTCGGTGACTTGTGGTTTCCATGATAACGTGCGGTCAAAGATAATTCCTAAGTTTTTTACAGTCTCGCTGTATGGTATGGAGATACCGTTAAACACTACTAGAGGAATTGAGCTCCAGTTGACCCGAGAAATCATTTTGTTACTTCCAATAATAATAGATTGCGTCTTAAGAGGGTTCACTGTGAGACCATGGTTATTGCTCCAGTCTGATATCCGCTTTAAGTCTGCATTGTGTTGTCGAATAGAGTTTGGTAGGTTCTCAAGACTGTTTTGTGTGTAGATTTGAAGATCGTCTGCATATAGATGGTAAGAAGAAGATATATTGAGAGTTATCGAATTGATGAAAAGAGCAAACAGGAGAGGAGACAACACGCCACCTTGCGGCACACCGGTTTTAATATCACACCAATCAGAGAATTCCGTCTCAGTAGATATACGTTGCCGGCGCCCATGCAAGTAAGAATGAAACCAATCAATAGTCGATGGAGATATGTTAAAAGAACGAAGCATTTGCAAAAGTATGTCAAAATCTACTGTATTGAAGGCATTACTGAAATCCAACAGTGTTAGTACAGTAAGCTTCTTCTCCTCCATGCCCCTACGAATATCTTCTGTGATATTAAGCAGTGCAGTAGTCGTACTATGCCCAGGTCGGAAGCCAGATTGCAGGGGGTTCAGTAGCTTGTGTTCTTGCAAGAAAGTATTGAGCTGCTGATGAACGAGGCCTTCGAGTACTTTGGAAAGGAAAGGTAGGATGGAAATAGGGCGATAATCAGAAAAGGAAGAAGGATTAGTTTTTTTAGGGAGAAGATGATACTGTATTTTAGTAATCGATTTTTAAGCTTAGCAACTAATGGCTTATGTCTGCCTGGTATATTGTTTAAGGGCTGCACCCTGTTTGCAAATTCGACATCGCTTGGACTTAGATCAACCCCCGCGTGCTTTGCTATCTTAAGAACAGTATCTATCGGGTTTTCTCTTGAGACTACCGGTAACCCAATGATGATACCCAGGCACCGACTTCAAAAACTATGTAAATACCTACCCAGGTAAATAAGTAATGTTCTTATTACATTATTAATTCATTTTTGGCAGAAATTTGCTATCCGGGATAGTAATAGGGAAGGAATTGGAACAGGACTAGAATGGCGTATATAAAAATTATTTAAACATTTTTAGTGGGTTGTTTTTTGAAGGCGGTTCACTTTTTCTTAAAAAGAAGTTATTAGTTTGCTTTTATTTTGGTTTAAATTTTATGAGTTTTTTTATTTATTTTTATTTCATACTTTTAAGTGTTAGGTTTTTATTTTGGGCTAATAACTTGTTTTTTTCATAGTCAGTTAGGTTCTACATTTATAGATATTATAATGTTTAACAGACAATATAAGTGATAGTTTTTTAGAGATAAGTTTTGGGCTAGTACTGGTATCAGTAACTACCTAATACTACTACTGGAACTAAAATGTTTTGGTTCTGTAACGCCATGACTTTGACCTACTTACTATTATACGTTGTGTCTATGGGCCTTGTTAGAAACACGAATTTTGTTTAAAAGTTATGTTTTAAGATAGAGTCGTGCAAGGGAGAATGTAACTCCCAACGAAAATAAAACGATGACTTGATTGATACAGCAAGAGATCGTCTCGTCTAGGTATCGTCAACATCTAGCTCGTTCTGCGGAAACTGAAAAAGTGAGATATACTTATAAAAACTTCGTGCGACCAGTCAGCTAAGAACAAGCCCAAAACTTATCACTAAAAAATCCATCACGAATATCTATAAATATAGAAACTAATTATTATACATGTGAAAGTTTGGCATAGTGATATATAATTTTTAGTTGCGCGGGTAAAACTACGCAAAACAGCTAGTATTCGGCAAATCAATCAAACATTCGGCTGAATACAAATGTTGTACGAAATACGAATGTTCGGCCGAACATTCGGCTCGTCTCTGATACAAAATATACAGAGAAATTGAGAACCTTCTTTTCTACAAAGTCGGTTAATATATTAAAAGCTTCTCCTAAACGTGACACTTCTTTTTCTGAAAATCGCATCCAAATCGGTTCAGCCAAACGCGAGATAATCGCGGACAAACATACATACATACAGGTCAAACTGATAACCTCCTTTTTTTGAATTCGGTTAAAAATTTATCAAGGTTGTTTAAAATTAGCGTGTTCAATTGGCCTTTGAAGCCACTGAAGATTTAAAATCAATACTAAAAAACGTAAAATTATATGTAATTGGTAATATAGCAAAAGCATTTTATTAAGAGTTTTGTCAGTCTACTGAAACTTCTTGTCTTAAGGTTGTCCTTACCATCAGACCAAATCACTTTATTTTCTCTTGTCTCAACATATATCCTTACCGGATACAATTATTCTGTTTTATTAGACATTTTAAAGCCCAGATTTAATTACCTAACAAAATAATGCAAGCTGATAAATGACTCAATAGTTTGTTGTCAATTTCACACGTCAATAAGAGTTTAGAAGTTAAACCAGACTTTCCTATTACTTTATTAGATTGTACCAACTAAAGGCTTGAAAAAGTTAGGCTTTCCTGTTTATAAGCGGTCATATCTACATATTGTTTTTAACTTAACTTTATAACTCCTTGAAAAGACAGTCTGAAGATAAATATTTTAGTTCAGGTTCTTCAGACTTACTTAGTTCTGACAATTTCATTTCCTTTTAACAAAAGTGATTCAAATTTTAGAAACGACCACTGACAACTCAAAGAGAACATTCCAAAGAGCTCATGATTCTCACAGTCAAGGTAGAAATAACAAAAAGCCAAAAATTTATTTCTTCAAATGTTCGTAATAGAAAGAGGTTCATTATAAATAACAAATTGTGTCTTCGATATTTGCTTGTATGGAACTAGCTAAAAAATTACACAATACCATTCAATATTGAGCGAGGTTAAAATGAGCCAAGCCCAAGTGTCAGACTGGAAAAACGACATGTTAGACTATCTTACAATGCACAAATAGTACTCCGCATAGAAAAAAAGGCAAATTGCCTTCTTTAAAATTATTTTTAATAGGTTATTTCATGAACAGGTCAAGGATAGAGAGAAAGAGATGAAAAAAAGAAAAGGACAGCTGGAGTGTCGTCGAAATGTTTTTGTTGGCGGGTTTCAATATTTAACTGACTGGTATGAGTAAACGATATAGGTACAAAACCGGTAGAAAAAAAATAGCGATTCACAATATCTATTAGCTACGAGCTGTAAGTTCTCAAATTTGGCACTGACCCTCTTTACATGACGTTCTTCCAAGAAACTAGGCGATACGTGATTTTTAGAATATCACGCATTCGCAAATTATTTGTATGATATTTGAACTACATAAACGTATAAACTAATTCAATATATTCTTGATATGTTTTGGTATTCGATAAATACATTATAGTATATTTTTAGAGATTTTGTTAATTATTGCGTTTAATTCCTTACGTAAAATGAAACGCCAATCCTTTGACTTGTGTTACCATTGGTTAAATCACATTTTTATGACGTCAAAGTAGATATTTAAAAGATAAATTATGTCATTCAATAATACTTGTCCTTTTTTTCAAAAACTATTATAGATAAGTTAGAAAGAGAAAACTGGATTATTGAGATGTTGACAGATATTTGAAAGGATATTAGGTTAAATTAAAAAATTGTTACGTCGTTGGCTAGATAAAATTACTTTTCCTGTAATTGGTCACATGTAATGAAAACATAACTCGCTATTGGCCGCAGCGGACCGTAATGCCACCTTCACCTCATTGGTTTAAATTACTAACTTGTTACGTCGTCGTTGGCTACATAAAATGACATATTTTGTAAATGGTCAAATGCAACCTAGAAACCCATTACAGCCAAACAGTTCGTAAGCAGTCAAGATTTTGAATATAGAAAGGAATTTTGGTAGTGAATTCTATTGTTCGTAGGCAAAACGAACAGTTTTCATGATATTGAAACCCGCCAAAGAAGATCGTGGGTATTTGGTAGTAGTTTAGAAAGATTATCGTATTATAGAATTGGAAATGGGGGAAGATAAAGATAGAGAAAAAAGGAAATTAATTAGAATTTATAATTTCATATAGCTAAGCAATGTTTTGACCAAGTTGTTTTGGGGATATTAATCAACTTTAGTATAAAAGATATCCGGATGCGAGAAGAAGAGATTCCCTGGCTGCAAATTGTTATTGTGTATTTTTAAAAGATGATTGCTGTTGAGTTTCTTGCCACTTCTTCTCAACAGATAGACTTTCCAAAGTGGTGGTAGATTCAATTCAATTTGTAAATAATTCAACGTATAATTGTAACTTTTTAATTGAAAAAAAAAATAAAGAAAGGAGAGATATGGTGACTGGGAATGAACGAGTGGAATAAAGATTGAGCCATCAAGGCGCCCTCTCGTATATCAGGTATGGCATTGACCGGTTGATAGCGCGTGCGAGTGGACTTGTCGACTCCTCTGATTAAGTACTGATTGTGTTATATTTCACAAAGTGCTTGTAGAGATCGGCTGAACACCACAAGGTATAATGCATCCGAGCATAATTAGTGCTCAAAACTTAATTATAGAAATGATTGATTTAAATAATAGGTTAACTTACAAACCAGTTGCAGAATTAAATACTATAAATATCCATAAAATTTAGCGTTCTATTGAAATAAGAGCATATAGCACTGAACACACATTAACCTTTATATTAGTGGGGACTGAAAACTGCTCGCGTCCGCAAGGTTTAGCCCTCGATGCCTTGTACGTGGTCCCTGGGTGGTGCTAAACGAGCAGTAAAATCTGGTGGTAGGCTTCGGCCGTGGCTTGTCACCACCCACTAGACAAAACCATGCTGCCAAGTGACTTAGTCGCGTTCCGGCATGATGTCTAGTGTAGCCATTGAGGAGGATAGGTCTGAGTAATCGTGCTGCATCGGAGAACAGTTTTCAACTCGTAGGATAATGACTCACCGGGTAACTCGTTTTGGAGGGTAGCGGGATCCGAAGCACGGTGCACCGCTGGCCGACCGCAGGTAGTAGGGGGCCCAAGTAGCATGCCAGCCACATGCGAAAGGCTGCCCCGCCACCCCGCGAAAAATCCCGGGAGGCTCCATCGTGCTGGTTGGCGACCGGTTAGAGAGGACCCGATGGCAACCTCGGGGGGGTTCGGGCGTCCCCGCAGTCTCCAGGCGAGTTCCCCAATGGTGCGTTGTTTCCTACGAGTTGCTTGGTTCCATTTGCAGCGCTTCACTCAACTTCTATTCTCCTCCCTATTCACTCCACTACCAATTCACAATGAAAGGTCCTAAAAAGAGTACGGTTCAACAGCGGTTGCACTTCCTCTCCCTTAAAGTGCACTTCTGTAACATCCGAGGAGTGCACTCCAATCTGAATGATGTCCACCACCATCTTGAGACGGAGAGACCACACCTACTCTTTCTAACGGAGACGCAGATCTGCGATCCGTCAGACTCGGCATACCTTGGTTACCCAGGCTATATCCTGGAGTCTCTTTTCCGCCCGCACGCCGGGGTGTGCATGTATGCCAGTGACGCGATCTGTTATCAGCGTCTCCGTTACTTGGAAGTGCCGGACCTTTCAGTCATGTGGGTTCACATAGATACTGGCCTAGACCAAGTGGTTTACGCCTGTATCTATCGTTCACATAGCGGAGATCGGGAGACAACGAGGCTTATGGAATACCTTGGCAATACAGCAGATAAGATTCAGCAACGTTTTCCCACGACGCAGTTGGTGTTTCTGAGGGATTTTAATGCTCACCACGGGCAGTGGTTATACCCGTATCAGGACACTGACCATGCTGGCAGAGAGGCCTTTAAGTTTTCGCTGACTTATGGTCTCTCACAGCTTGTTAACGAGCCTACGCGCATCCCTGACGTTGCTGGCCACACTGCGTATTGCTTGGACCTTCTGCTGACAACCGATCCTGACAGATACTCGGTGTCCGTCACTGCACCTTTAGGGACATCCGATCACTGTATGGTGAAATCTGTATCGCTGTACTCGCCACCTGACACCCGCCCAAAAGGCTCCAGGCGAGTATGGCGTTACAAGTCAGCAGATTGGGATGAAATGCGCACGCATCGTAGCGAAAAACAAACAACTGTCACAAAAATAAGTACTACCCGACCGACCGTACAAAATGAATTGTACTAAGTGTAACAAAACTGTATCCGAAGGAGTGAAGTGTGGTCAATGTCAAGGACATCTTCACTACAGCTGTGCAGGAGTAGCTGAAGCAACCTATCGGAAGATGGGTGCTGAGAAAAAATCTGCATGGAACTCCGTAAAATGCCGTACCCCGCAGACGCCGACCGTTACTACCGGCAGCACTTATCAAAAAACATGCTGTAACAATAACTCTGCCATGATCGAAGAAATAAATCAATTAAGAGAAGATTTCACTTTGGGAATACAAAATCTCACATTAAAATTAACCGAAATAGAATCCAACTTGAGTCGTTTTGATGAACGTCTTACCGTAGTTGAGAACAAAGCGAACTTAATAATGAAGCTACAATCCGACCTAGCAACCTCCAAAGACAAAATTACTCAACTGGAACACATAAATAATGAACGTGAACAATTTGGAAGAATAAACAATGTCGAGATATCTGGCATACCTATAACAAAAGGAGAAAATCTAAACCATATATTACACTGCATATGTAATAAGATCGGATTAAACATAAGTGATACGGATGTGAACAGTATTAATCGCGTGCGTCGTTATACACAAATTGAACCTGCGAATAATAGTGGTGATGGTGTTAAAACAAAGCCGAGACCGCCAGCAATTATCGTGAATTTCACGCGACGCCGGAGCAAGGATCAGCTGTCAGCGGCGGCGCGGGCGCGCCGTGGCCTTACTACCTGCGACCTGGACCTTTCGGGCCCCTCCACACCTATCTACTTTGGAGACCACCTCATGCCGCGTAACAAGCTGCTGCTGAAACGTGCTCGAGAACTCAAGGCCCAATTAAATTATTCATATCTATGGATTCGAGATTGCAAAATAATGATGCGTAAATCTGATAAATCCCATATTACATATATATCTAGTGAGAGTGATTTTAAAAAATTAAAGTGACAATTTCAATTTTGTTATATAGTTCCTACACTTATTACAGTAAACTATAATCCAACGGTAAAGTTAACTTGCTTTTTTCATAAACCAAATAATTATTGTAATGATGTTACATGTCAGTCATTTTTCCTATCAATAATATATACCTACCACTGCCAAATAATAAAACCTTTTCATAAAGTAATATTTCGTGCTCATTTCGTGTGCTTGTTCTTGTTTATAATAACATATTATTTCTTGTTGGTTCCCGTAAAAATCATAGTTAAACAGATAATACAAACTTATTACTTATTCGTTTACAAACATTACTTGGTTTACTATAATTGCATACCTTTATTAAGTGTTAACTACTTCCATATGTTTTATATTTCCAATCTATTGGTACCTACATCGCTCATATCTACGACGCAATATAAAGTTGTTAATTTGTTTAAATTCATACTTAGATATGCCTTCTAAACAATTTAATGGTTATTATCAAAATGTGCGGGGACTTCGAACTAAATCACTTAATTTCTTTGCAGAGGTTTCGCAGTCTGAATATGATTTTATATGTATCACAGAAAGCTGGCTTACAGCTGACTTCTATGATCGTGAGTATTTTGACAGTAGGTATGTAGTTTATCGATGTGACCGGTGCGCTAGCGCGAGCGGCGAACAGCGCGGCGGCGGGGTCATCGTCGCTGTCCGCGTCGAGTATGTATCACTGCGGCGAGACTGGCCGACGTCCGCGGCTTCGGGTTCTGAGTGCGTATGGGTTTCTATTTTATTGGAACAAAATAAATACCTAAATATTGCATGTTTGTATACTGTGCAAGGGGCGGGTCACAGTGACGCAATTCGTGCATTTTTGGATATTACTAGTGATTTAATGACGGAAAGACCCAATGATATATTTTTGATTACCGGTGATTTTAATATTTCTAAAGCAAATTGGGTTGACACTGAGTCAAATCATTCCAACTTAATAACTAATGGAGATTTCTGTAGTCAATTGTTAAGTGATTTTTTATCTTTTTCAGACACAAAACAATTTAATAATGTTCGTAATGTGAACAATCGTATACTGGATTTAATAATAAGCAATACGGATTGTCGAGTTGAAGGTTGTCAATCACCTTTATTAGCGGAGGATTCACATCATAGGTCCCTTATTTTGGAAATATCAGTTGTAAACATACAATATATAAAAACAAAGTTTTCGAGTACTTATAATTTTTGTGGAGCTAATTATGAGGATTTGAACGAAGAATTACTAAAAATTAACTGGCGTGATACGCTGGGTTCCTTATCGTTGGATACTGGTATAGATGTTTTTTATAATATCTTAAATAACTTAATATCACTTTATGTACCCTTTCGTACTGTTAAATCTTCTTGTTCTTCTCCTATATGGTACACAAAGGCTTTAAAAAAGGTTTTGGCTGAAAAAAGAAAGTACCATAGGCTATGGAAAAGTTATAATAATCCATTAGATTATGAAAGTTTTAAGATACTTAGAAAACGGGCAAAATTATTGGAAAACGAATGCTATAAAAATTACATTGAATTCTCTGAACATAACATTAAGATGAATTCTAGGTATTTTTGGACTTTTGTTAAAATAATAATAATAATAATAAATCAGTTTATTTGTTACTCGATGCAACACATGGAGATAATAAAACAAAAACATAAAAAAGGAAAAAAAAAAACACATAAAAAATAAATTAAATTAAATTAAATTAAAATTAAAATTAAAAGCCTATTGTTTTTTACAGGATGAAAAACGAAACAGCTATTGGATATAACTAAACAGAAAAAAAAAGTAACAATAATAAAAACACAAAAGACGAAAATACTTAAAAAAAAAAATATAATAATAATAATTAATACATATATTTTCTTTTATACAATTAATAAGAAATAAAAATAAAAATGCGAATAGGCCTTTATTAGAATATATAAAATTATTAAAATTATTAAAACAATGTGTTGCAGTAGCACAAAAAGGCTACAACTCAGTGCGTTGTTTTGCTCTTGCGAGCAATACACTGATTATTCTGCCGTAGCCTGAAGAACAGAGGCAGTGGTCAGTTAGAAATTGTCAGCCAGACAATGGAACACCGTGTTCATTGTAAAGTGCAATGTATATAAGTGCGTGTAACTGGTAGTCTAAATGCATGTAAAGTGTATGTGATGCTAAGTGTTAAGTGTGTCAAAGTTCTGCTAAAGACATTGTGTAGGTGATGTAAATATGTAATTAATCTATGTATAGGTAGTGTAGGGTCTTCTCTTAAAAACTCACACTGCGAAATCCGCCACTGAATAGCCACTTGGAATACCAATTTTTTGCTTCTGTAGAAGGAATTTTCTAAAGTGTTTTTTAAATGTGAATTTTGATGAAATATAAAATCGACAAACAAATTACCTCAATTTATGTACTATAAAGGTTGTGCTGCAACTGAAGGGGAAGAAATTTGTAATTTATTTAATGAACATTTTCGCTTAGTTTTTGACCCGGCTGATTCAAACTTATTACCTGAACACTTAGACCCCCCTCAGAATGCTCCAATTGACATAAGCACTATAGAAATAACCCAAAGCTTTGTTCTGAAATATTTAAAGTCTGTCAATGTAAATAAAGGGGCTGGCCCTGATGGAGTACATCCGTTGCTTATAAGTAAGTGTTCTTCCGCGTTGGCTTTACCTCTAACAATTTTATATAATAAATCATTAAAGGAAGGAATAGTCCCAACTATTTGGAAAACAGCATGGATTACCCCTGTTCCTAAAGGTTCAGCTAGCCCAGACATTGAGAAGTACCGTGGCATATCCAAATTATGCCAAATCGGTAAAATTATGGAAAAAATTGTTACAGATCAAATTTTTCAATGTGTTAGAACTGTAATAAATCCTAACCAACATGGTTTCTATCCAGGTCGCAGTGTGGAGAGTAATCTCCTTATCTTCACTGAACTAATATTAAATGCAATGAACAATAATAACCAATTAGACGCAATTTACACTGATTTTGCCAAATGTTTTGATAAAATTTGTCACTATACCTTAATGACTAAGCTTTGGAACCTTGGAATACACGGTGATTTGTTCCGATGGATTAAATCCTACATAGAGAATAGAAGCCAGGCAGTGGTTGTTAGCGGTTATTTATCACAATATGAAACCATAAGTTCTGGAGTTCCCCAAGGTTCACACTTGGGACCCTTATTGTTCAACTTATACATTAACGACATTAATAATT
The DNA here is from genome assembly GCA_944452665.1 of Stenoptilia bipunctidactyla. NCBI lineage: Eukaryota > Metazoa > Arthropoda > Insecta > Lepidoptera > Pterophoridae > Stenoptilia > Stenoptilia bipunctidactyla. The sequence continues at coordinate 49,939,219 of OX101721.1, read as the reverse complement.
TTGTTCAGGGATCAAATCTCTTACTTTATGCTGACGACACAAAAATTTTTAGAATAATAAAAACTGTAGAGGACTGCGAAGCTTTACAACGTGATTTATTTAAGTTTGAAAGGTATTGCCAAGACAATAAATGTACTTAAATTTGGATAAATGTCATGTTATTAGTTATAGTCGAAAACTAAATACAATCACGCATGATTATAATCTTTGTGGTAAAAAAATTTCTAGAGTAACACAGATTCGTGACCTGGGTGTCATCATGGACTCCAAACTTACATTTATACCTCACATAGACTTTAGTACTAATAAGGCTTATAAACAACTAGGATTTATTTTGAGGATAGGCAAGCCTTTTAAACACTCCTTGACTTACAAAGTCTTATACAATAGTTTAGTTCGTCCTAATTTAGAATTTGCTTGTACTGTCTGGCATCCCTTCTTTAGGTCTCATATTGATAGAATTGAAATCATCCAAAAAAAGTTTATTAAATCTCTTGCCTATAGAACAGGTTATTCTTACATTGACTATGAAACCTCTTCTAAGCGATACAACTTAATGTCATTGGAAACCAGACGAAATTATTTTAATGCCATTATGATGTTTAAGATCTTGAATAACATTGTTGATTCTCCCGCATTATTGCAAAATATCTTATTTCGAGTGCCTCGTAGATGTGAGCGACTAAGTGTTAAGAGAGACTTATTTTTTGTAGAAAAAAGCAGAACTTGTTATGCACAAAACAGCTTTGTTAAAAGAACATGTACCTTTTATAACTGTTATTTGAAGGATATTGATTTGTTTTTAGGCCACTCGCTGGCCTCATTTAAAGCTTCTCTAGTAAGAACATTGAACTTGTGAAATTTTGTAATCTTTTTTGTATGGGTTTTTTGATATGTTATTTTTTTTTTTCTTTTTGTTTTTGTATGCATGGTGATGGGTAATTTATTTGTAATATTTAGGAAACTAAAGGTCTAAATTTGTAATTTTTTTGTAATATTTAGTATTTTGTGTGACTGTTTGTTTCTTATGATTAAATAAATAAAATAAATAAAAATAAAAATTCCTTCGCATCTTATCCATGGCGGCAAACTTGTTTTACATCAACCGATCCATCGTGCTGCGCTGATGCTGTCTCAAGTGTGATAGTTCAAGCAATGGAGTACTTCATTCCCCACGCTGATCTATCCCTTGAAACCAAAGCTCGCCCATGGTTTAATACTGCTTGCCTTGCCGCTGAAAAGCGAAAGCGGGAAGCATACAAAGCCTGGGCAAATGCTCGCAGAAGCAAAGCCCTGGATTCGCATGAACTTAAGAAAAGATACAACGCTGCCGCCAAGTCCTGCAAAAAGGTAATCAAAAGAGCTCGTTTTGCCCACATAGGCCGTATCGGAGACAGAATAGCAGCATACCCTTCGGGAAGTAAAGCTTTCTGGTCCCTTGCCAAGTCGGTCGAAACGAACTTTTGTCGCCCGTCGCTGCCACCACTGAGGAAACCCGGTGGTTCTCTGGCCCACACTGCTAAGGAGAAAGCAGATTTATTTGCTAGTATCTTCGCAGAAAATTCTCGTCTAGATTGCCAAGGTAAAATCCCACCCCAACTACCTCAGTTCGGACCTACAATGGGTACCGTTCACATTCGCCAAAAGGAGGTTTTTAAATGCTTGCTGCACCTAGACGAGAACAAAGCTAGTGGTCCAGACGGTATTCCTGCAGTGGTCTTAAAACGCTGCGCAGCTGAGTTGTCTCCCGTTTTGACGCGTCTTTATCGACTTTCATTGGAATCCGGTAAGGTTCCCAAGTCCTGGAAGCTTGCTAACGTACAACCAGTACCAAAGAAGGGAAGCCGTGCCGATCCTGTCAACTATCGACCAATTTCAATCACTTCCATACTTTGCAAAGTCATGGAACGTGTATTGAACAATCGACTCCTGGCATACCTCGAGACCAACGAGCTCCTAAGCGATAGCCAATATGGTTTCCGCAACGGGCGCTAGACCGGCGATCTTCTCGTGTATGCCACTCACTTATGGAGCGAGGCCTTGGAGAGTCATGGTGAAGCAATAGCTGTATCTTTAGACATTTCCAAGGCCTTTGACAGGGTCTGGCATGATGGTCTCTTAAGTAAGCTTCCAGCTTATGGCATACCGATTGGGCTCTGCGACTGGATATCTGATTTTCTGAGGGAACGGTCAATTCGAGTAGTCTTAGATGGCTTCTCCTCCGACCAAATGGCAATTAATGCCGGGGTACCTCAGGGATCTGTTCTCTCTGCAACATTATTCTTGCTGCACATTAATGACCTTTTAACACCGGGCATTATTAGTTATGCTGATGACAGCACTGTTGTAGAGAGATACGTATCCAATGCGCGAGCGAGCTTCCGTGAAATCCAGAGTTTAAGAAAGTCAATGATTGAGCGCGTTGATTTGACCTTACGGAAAGTATCCGATTGGGGTGAGTCGAATTTGGTCAAATTCAACGCGTCCAAAACTCAGGCGTGTCTATTCTCCGCAAAAAAGAGCACCACGCCCACTTTCCAAAATGTATCTGTCCCCATCACTGACCATCTAGGGCTTTTAGGCGTAACTATAACATCCAGTTTAAACTTTGGTCAACAAATTGTGTCCATGGCTCAAGTAGCTTCGAAAAAGTTGGGAATCATCTCGAAGGTACGGCGGTACTTCAGCCCTGCACAGCTTCTTAACTTATATACAGCTCAAGTGCGATCATGCATGGAGTACTGCAGTCATCTTTGGGATGGTTCAGCCAAATATCAACTAGAAGCGCTGGACTCCGTTGACCGAAGAGCCCGTAAATTAATTAACAACGTCGACCTTACGACCAAAAAACTACAGACCCTAGAGCATTGTCGTAAGGTTGCTTGTTTAACTGTGTACTACAGGATACATTTTGGTGAGTGCGCGAGTGCTCTGTTTGAGCAAATTGAACCCTCACCCTTTTACCATCGGAATACTAGACGCAGACAGAACTTCCATCCGTATGTGGTTGATATTCCGAAAAGTCGAACTAAGCGCTTTGACGGTTCCTTTTTGATACGGGTCGCCAAGGTTTGGAATGAACTGCCTGCGTCTATTTTCCCTGACCAGTATAGTCCTAGTACTTTTAAGCGTCGAGTGAATAGGTTTCTCGTGGATGGACGTGTACCACCTTAGTCTTCATGTTCACTTAACATCAGGTGTCATGGAAGACAAACGTCCCATCCATATTTTATAAAAAAAAAAAGTATTACCTCTTATACTCCCCCATATACATATGATCTTATACATTTCTATTCTATTCCTAACAAAAATAATATAACTATAATTCCTAAATCCAAATACCTCGTACTCGGGAGCGAACAGTTTGCCTGCCTAGATGAGGAATGCCGAGACATCGACGACAATACTCGCCTTTGCAAGCTGCCTGACCTGAAGCCCAACGAACTTAGCAACGATTGCGTCATCGCGCTCTTGCAACATCGAAGATCAAACTGTACCCGCGCTAAACTGGAGCTGAGATACGGACGGATACAAAAAATCAAGGACAACCAGTGGCTGATCATATCCCAAGCAGATGAAATTCTACACAATCAATGTGGGGAGAAAGTCGACTACGTATAAGTCCGGAGTCTATGTGATGAAGATGACTGATGATTGCCAGGTCTCTATATTGAACAGGACTCTGCAAACACATGTCAACACAGTGTTTGTCAATGACGTCATACCTCTTCCGTCCGAGCACAAACATAATACAGGACGAAAAGAACAAGTACGAGTTGAACCTAGAAGATACACCTTTAGACCGCACCTATGAATTACTCAATCAAGCAAAAGAAATAGAAAACGAAGAAGAAGAGGAATTCTTTAACTGGCAGCCAGCTCTCATCATTCCAAGCTGGCAATCCTTATAATTATATGTCACTGCCGTCACTGCCTTGGTCCTGTGGATCCTGCTGAAGATAACCTAAGATGGACACCAGCGAGGACGCTGCTGGAAGCTGCGAGGCGCGCTTCCGTCTTAAGGAGGGACTAGTTACGTGCGCGTAATCCCATAGAGTCAGCACTTCCCACGATCGCCGGCAAGCAGATTTATTTTAGTGTTTAGTTTGTAATTTTGATGTAAGTGATAATTTTGTATTTTGAATATTGTTTTTTAGTCTCGTCTGAGTTTTGATCGATTAAAGTTTACTTTTAATAAAATTGATTTTTTTTAAAGGCAACCGGCCATCTATACATAACTCTGCACTTAAATTATTATTATTAAACGTTTTATTTTCAAAATCAAAATATTTTTAAAAATAAACAACATGGGTTAGTGGGAAAAATGTTTTATTGTAACTTTGTAAAGTAGGTAGAAGTAAAGCTCAGACTTTACTTCGCCCTCACCCTAAATAATACGACCCGTTCGCGCGCTTACAGCGTTATGACGTCATCCATTGAGGGTAGATGAACGAAGGGTGAGAATTGTGAACGACTAACGGCTTGGACAAACTATACTATTAAATAGCCACTAGGTTCACGGCAGGGTTTTATTCGCTTCTATACAGTTCAGTTTTTGTACAGGATTTTCGTCAGGAATTTTCGTCAGGATTTTCGCCAGGAATTTTCGCCAGGAATTACTGCAGGGATTTGTTCAGGAATCTTGATTAAAAACACTTTCTTCTATTTTCAGGACACTTGTTGCTTCGGGAGGTCGGAGTGCCATACTGCGGTTTCGCAGACTATATATTTAATTTAGGCGGCCCGCAACTAGTGTATGCTTGCGGGCGAGCAACTATGCGTGTTTCTACCTATCACGCTTAAAGTATGGTACTCTTTACTCCGTCTGCGTACTGTCTCTTTCTTTATTAAAATTCAAAATAAACTTATCCTATACAAATTAAGTGGACTGTATTTTTAATTAAATTCCTATACGATATGAATCATAAACTATTATAAAACAACTATACATTTCTTATAAGCTATAAAATCAATTCAAAGTTATCTTTATTTACATAATATTAAGAATTATACGAATTTCAAATTAAAACTATCTTCAGTCGTGTACATAATCTCCCGCCGCAGTCTTGACTGGAACCATCAGGAGGTACACGTTCAGGAGACATCATCCTCGGAGTGGCTGCTGCAGGGCAGGATCACCAGCTTCTTTGTAGGTCTTCGCAGGGTCCCTTTGTTTGTCTGTACGTCGACGACTCGAATTTCACCGTCTGGTCCGGGGTAGATATTTATGACGATGCCTCGGGGCCAGGCGTTTCGAGGGAGAGTTCCATCAGCTATGAGTACCAGGTCGTTGAGTTTGATGGTACCCTTGGACGTAGGTTCGCGTCTTCTTTGGAGTTCTGGAAGGTACTCGCGCACCCAACGTGCCCAGAACATGTCAGCCAGGCGCTGACTCTTCCTCCAATCCCGACGTCCGCAGCTGTCTTCCTCGGTGAAGGTGCCAGGTACGGGTACTCGCGAGGCACCACCCAGTAGGAAGTGGTTTGGAGTGATCGCCTCTGGGTCTTCAGCTTCCGTCGAGACGTGTGTGAGAGGTCTGCTGTTGACTGTGTTCTCTATTTCAACCAACAGCGTCTGCAGGATCTCTTCTTTGGGGGCTCGTTCATGTAGAGTGACATTTAAAGCAGTTTTCACACTTTTAACCAGCCGTTCCCACGCGCCGCCCATAAACGGCGCGCTAGGAGGGATGAAACGCCACTGTATCGATTGCGTCGAGGCTTCGTCTCTTAAGGCTTCGTGCGCTGCTTTCTTCAATTCTATGTCGGCGCCGCGGAAGTTAGTTCCGTGGTCTGACCAGAGTTCTGTAGGGCATCCTCTTCTATTTATAAAGCGGCGCAGGGCCATGATAGCCGAGTCCGTGCTGAGGCTGCCGGCTAGCTCCAAGTGTATCGCTCTCGTAGTTAGGCATGTGAAGAGCGCTCCGTAGCGTTTTTGATGTGTACGACCGACTGTGACTGTTAGCGGGCCGAAGTAATCCAGACCGGTGAAGGTGAACGGTCGCTTGTGATGGGCGAGACGACTTCGAGGATGGTCTCCCGTAGCTGGCCACGCTGGTTTCGCTTTTCTTATGCGGCACGCTTGACAGGTTTTTATTACGTTTCTAACTGCGTAGCGTAGGCGTAGCACCCAGTAGCGTTGACGTACTTCATTCGCCGTTGTTTCGAATCCACCATGATGAAGCTGTTCATGGACTCGTTTTATGTATAATCGAGTCGCGCGATGACTTCCGTCGATTATGATGGGCGTCTTCTGGCAGTCTGTGATGTCGGCGGCGGCAGCTACTCTTGAACGAAGGCGGATGATCCCTTCAGCGTCTAGGTAAGTCGACAGTTGAAGTAATCTGCTATTTGTGTTTACGTCGTTTCCTTTACGTAAGGCTTCCAGCTCGTCCGCGAAGGTTTCTTGCTGCTGGGCTTTCACCCACAACATCTCAGCTTGTAACAATAAGCGAGCTTCTAAGGGCTTGAAGTTGAGAGTTTTTTCTATTTTAGTCTTGAAAGCTTGCGTTTTCTTATCGGAATTTTGTATTATTTTCCAATCTGGATCTATATTTTCTATTTTCTTAGTTCGTTTTCGTGTATTTGAACACTTTTCTTTACTACGAATGATTTCTATGAACTGTAGGGCCCGTGCGGTCGCCCTCTGAAGTCTGATCCAGCTCGAAAATCTTGAAATATCCGGTAAGGCTTGTGTGAGTGTGTGTTTGTTTGTGTTAACACACACTCTTTCTTCACTATTATCGATTGGCGATTCTGACGGCTCTTCGGTCGGCCATTCGTCCTCGGGTGAGAGTAAGAACGAAGGCCCTTGATACCAGCGATGTTGTGAGTTGAAATCTGTCGGCGTTGTTCGTGTCGCGTCGTCTGCCACGTTGAGTTTCGTCGGTACCCAGCGCCATTCATTAACTTTCGTGGTTTCTGCGATTTCGGCGAGTCTATGTGCGACGAAAGGTTTGAAGGCTCTTGGTCCCGTTCGAATCCAGGTTAGTACCGTTTTCGAATCAGACCAGTATACTCGACGTGTAGGTTTGAAGTCGTATTCTGTCGATGCAGTTTCGGCGAGGCGGGAACCCAGCGTGGCGGCTTGAAGTTCTAAGCGCGGTATCGAAATTACTTTCAATGGCGCGACTTTCCCTTTGCTGCAGGCTATAGATACGTGGATTCTTCCGTTTTCATCGACCGTTCTCCAGTATACGACCGTAGCGTATGCAGACGAGCTGGCGTCTACGAAGGTATGTAGCTCTCGAATCGTAGCGCGGGCCAACTCGGCGTGACATCTTTGTATTTGCAACTGTGGTAGTATTTGTACGTGAGTCATCCAACTATTCCACATTTCAGTTTCATTATTGTGAAGTTCAGCGTCCCATTCTATGCCGGACCTCCAAGTTTCTTGGAGTATCTTCTTAGCTTGTACGGTGATCGGCGTAGCGAGCCCGAGGGGGTCATATATTGACATGACTGTGCTCAGGGCTTCTCTCTTCGTAGGCTTCTTTTTTCCACTGAATATTTCATTTGTTAATTTGTTCTTGTTTATGTTGAATGATAAGGTGTCGAGCTTCGGGTTCCATATCATCCCCAGGATCTTCTCGGGCGCGAGTTGTACGATGTCTTCTTTACTACCCGGCGCTAGCGATTTTAAGACTTTGGTGGAGTTTGAGGACCACCTTTGAAGCGTATAGTTAGCGCGGCTGTGTATGAGGGCCACTTGTGACGCTATTTCGATTGTTTCGTCTTCATCGCAGTAGCTCGCCAGATAGTCATCGACATAATGGTTTTTAACGATGGCTGTCGCTGCTCGGGGATACTGGTTTCTGTGGTCTTCCGCGTTCTTATCCTTTACGTAGATTGCAGTGCACGGGGAAGATGTCGCTCCGAAAATCACGCTTTTCATTCTGTATTCAGTGGGCGCCCCTGTACGTCGATCTCCTCGCCAGAGGAAGCGCTGCATGTCTCTATCTTCTTTTCTGATTTCAACTCTCAAAAACATATCTTTTATGTCGGCTGTCACTGCTATGGGTTGTTGTCGGAACCTCATGAGGACTCCCGGCAATGATTGGAGCATGTCGGGGCCCGAGAGTAACATGTCATTGAGGCAGACTCCTTGTGACTTGGCTGCAGCATCATGTACGATTCTCAGCTTCTCTGGTTTCTGAGGGTTGATCACCGCGAAGTGGGGAAGGTACCAGATTCGATTGTTTACTGGTTCAGGAGCTATCTCGGCGTACCCGTTCGCGAAGATTGTTTCCATTTGAAGGTTGTATCTATTTTTCATCTCTTCATTTTTATCGAGCTTCTTTTCTATGTGTTCTAATCTCTTCAACGCCATGTCGTAATTATTGTGAGGTACGTAGTTGTCGATTTTCCAGAGAAGTCCCGTCTCGAAACCTCCCGCCGGTATGCGCTTAGTTTCATTTTGAAGTATGTCAAGCGCGCGTTGCTCTTCTCTGTTGTATGAGCGTCTCTTTTCAACACCTATTGACTCGAGCGCGAAGTGTTCATTCATCATACGTTCCATAGACTCTTGTTCTTCGAAGTTGTGAATGTGCGTAGTTCTATGGATAGCTTCTTTCTTCGCCCCGTTTGAGCCGTGTAGGACCCAGCCGAGCTCTGTGTAGGACGCGACTGGTTCATGCTGCCTTCCTCTTCTCATTTCATGTGTGACTAACAAGCTCCAATTATCTTGACCTATGAGCACTGTAGGCTTCTATGTTTCATTTACAATGAACTTTTCTATGTCTTGTAAGTGTGAGCTGGTTTCTATTTTCTGCCATGAGATGGATTGAGGCGATAGTTGCAGGTCATCCATCGTGCGTGCTGATATTCGATGGCGTTCAGTGTCGCGGCCTTGGATTTCGAAGAAGACGCGCCTGGATTTCTTGGCGTCTACGCGAGCACCAGCCACCCCCTCAATGTAGAAAGGGGATGGTGGCCCTGATACTCCAATCTTCGCCGCTACATCTGCTTCTATGAGGGTGCAGGTCGAGCCGTCGTCCAGCAGGGCGTAGGTATCTATAGTGCCCTTAGGTCCCGAAACTTGAACTGGAAGTATCTTCAATAATGCTGTTGAATGTACTCGTTCTTTGGCCGACGTTACTATGGCGCAGTCTTCGCTTTTCTCGTTTTCTTTTGTGATGTGATGAAGGAGTGGATGATGAGAGTAGTCGCACCCGTCAATATCACATTTCTTCGTCTTGCAAAGGTGGCGGTAAAGTCGGCGTCGTAAACATCGAAAACATAGCCTGTGTTGTTTAGCTAGTTCCCATCTGTTTGAAACTTCAGCTTTCTTCATCATGGAGCAGTCTGATGGATGATGGTTTTCTTTCTTGCAGACGACGCAGGTGTTTGTTGAAGGTGTTTTCGACTGTTGTGTGCTTTCTATGTGATAGTTTCGAGCTTGACGCTTCTCCCGCCGGTCTTCAGTCGGTGTCCCTTCAGCTGGCGCGAACTTCCCGCATCTGTCTGCTAGTCTATCGAAGAACTTTGCCATGATGATGAGATCTGGTTGATCTTCACGCTGCTCTGCTACGAAGTTGAAGTAAGAGAGTCGTAGCGCAGCTGAAAGCTTCTCTATAATGACGCGTACTATTTCTGCGTTATGTAAGTAGTGCGGCTCCTGTAACGCTCGTACTGTCGCTGTGACGTTGTTTATTCTCGAAGCGAAGTTGCAAATATCTCTCGGATTCTCTTGAAGTCGCGGCAGGCTTCTCAATTTCTCGAGTTCGGCGGCGACGAGTGCGTCTGGGCGGCCGAACCGTGCTGCTAGTAACTTCATGACTTCTTTCGTAGTTGTAGCGCCGATGAATAAACATTGAACGGCGTCTTTTGCTATTCCGCGAAGGCATCTTCTTAACCTCGATAAGTTCTCTTGTTCTGTTAAGTAGCTTGCGGATTCTTCATATGCGGCTTTGAAAGGAAGCCACTCTCCCGATGAGCCGTTGAAACTTGGTAGCTCCATAACTCGCTGCGTGTGAAGTATGGTAGGTTGATTCACACGTGCCGCTGTATTTATGACAGCGGCTAACTTGTTGTAGTCGAAACACGAATCCCTCGCGTCGGTAGGTTCGATACCCGGCGCGGTCGATTGGCAAGGTAGTGTTTCTTTTAACTCGTCGACGCATGGAGGATGTTGACTATTTTCTATGGGTTGAGCTTTCCTCGTGGTTTTCTTGTTCGATTTGGTGTTCTGGATCACCCATTCCGACGTCCGTTCCTCCCGAAGCGTTTCTTGAGAATCATGATCTGATATTTCCTCTTCTAATTCCAGCATGGTTATTCTGTGTTTCGAAAGTTGAATTTCTTTTTGTAGTAGCTCCTCTCGCGCCTTCGCTATTTCAACGCGGCGTGAACGTGTTTTGGCAGTGCTTGCGACGCTGGGTGGTCGGCTTCTATTCTTCTTTTTCTTTACTATTGAAGATTCTTCAGACTGCGTGGTAGTTTCAGTAGACGCGGTTGCGGATGACGAGGTGGAGGTGGTAGTGTCGGCGGCGCTGGTGGAAGTAGCGGTCGTGGTGGCGGCGATTTCGACTGGATTTTCGACTGCGTGTTCGACTGCGTGTTCGACTGCGTGTTCGACTCCGTGTTCGACTGCGTGTTCGACTCCGTGTTCGACTCCGTGTTCGACTGCATTTTCCGACTGCTGTGATCTTGTTACAGGCATTTTCTTTCTTCAATAAACTGAACTGTTTGTGTGGAACAATATCCGCGCCTCGACAGGACCATAAATGTACCAGATGAATAAATCCTGCCTCGAAGGAACATAAATGTGAACGACTAACGGCTTGGACAAACTATACTATTAAATAGCCACTAGGTTCACGACAGGGTTTTATTCGCTTCTATACAGTTCAGTTTTTGTACAGGATTTTCGTCAGGAATCTTCGTCAGGATATTCGCCAGGAATTTTCGCCAGGAATTACTGCAGGGATTTGTTCAGGAATCTTGATTAAAAACCCTTTCTTCTATTTTCAGGACACTTGTTGCTTCGGGAGGTCGGAATGCCATACTGCGGTTTCGCAGACTATATATTTAATTTGGGCGGCCCGCAACTAGTGTAAGCTTGCGGGCGAGCAACTATGCATGTTTCTACCTATCACGCTTAAAGTATGGTACTCTTTACTCCGTCTGCGTACTGTCTCTTTCTTTATTAAAATTCAAAATAAACTTATCCTATACAAATTAAGTGGACTGTATTTTTAATTAAATTCCTATACGATATGAATCATAAACTATTATAAAACAACTATACATTTCTTATAAGCTATAAAATCAATTCAAAGTTATCTTTATTTACATAATATTAAGAATTATACGAATTTCAAATTAAAACTATCTTCAGTCGTGTACAAGAATAGATTTGCGCCGACTTGCAAGCCGCAAGCTAGTGATGTGCGGGTTCGATATTTTGTTTAAAAGAATAACGATTGTTTAATCCACTTAGTAATCGATTTTTCTTGTAAAATGAAATTTAATGATTCTTAAGTTAAAATGTTATGACTGCCTAAAGGCTCTGGATTTACATATGTTATTATTTGGGTTTTAAGTGGTATGATTAATGCGTATAGTAATTGATGATTTGATGAGAATAGTAATATGCGTATAATTAGCACATTTTCTTGCTTTATTTTTAATATTTTTGACTTGTACTTTATAATCTTTCCAGCGTTAATTATATATTCGCTTTTGGTTGTCACTAGAGAACAGTGATAATAAACTCTTAGTAACGCAGCGTTGTCACTTAGATAGGGCCAAAGTCAGAATTATATTTACCTTTAATGATATCACTACAGTCCGTTCTTTGGTTAATATGGATATTTAATCTGCTGCTATGTTACGTACGTAATATTTACTTATATTAAAATAAAGTTGATTTCATTTTCAAAAATAAAAAAGAATGTAGGTGTCACTAAAATTACCTCTCTAACATAGAACTTCAAAAGCAGAACAAAATTTTGTTATGTAAGCTTAACATAAAATGCATTGGCAGAATCACACATTTACTTACCATTATTTCTGATAACGCGATAATCTTTGCCACGAGATATGAAATATGAAAGGTTGATTGCTAGTCAATTAGATTCAAAGGCATTCTACAACTAGCAGATACATCTGATCACTCGGTTCGCCATAAATGTTTTGAACTCTTGCGTTGGCCTTGTTTATGTTTCGTTAGTTTTTAAACGGCATCAAAAAAAATGGTTTTTACAACGCGTCCTAGTTTATAAATACTAAACAAGGACGTTTTTAACAGGACTATACTTTTCAAATTCTTGAAATCAGTAGAAACAGTTACAATAATCAAATTTCTATCATTTGATTTAGTCATCGAGAAAAGTTGGTATTCAAACATGTTGAGAAACAAAAGGTGATTGGTGAGTTGAATGTTTTGAAATAAAAAGTTGAAGCAAAATACTTTTAACCGGATTTATCGCGTATAATTCAACATTTTAAATTTTAACTCAACGTTTCGGTGTCTTTGCAGACCCCGTGGTCACGGGAGTAAAAAGTGTTTTATTTAATAGTATGAATCGCGAAAACTTAACCCTACGATGGTAACATAATTTAAATGAACACGCATAGTAACAGGGGTGCCTCGTCACCCCATGACAATTAAATGAATAAAAATCTTTTGTTAAATGAAAAATAAAACTTTTTATTCTTGAAACAAACTAAAAAAACACTCTTCTTGAGATCAATCAGTAACTAAACGAAATAAGATTTAAAAAAAAAACTGGCAACTTAAACACAATTGAGACAAATTTCTACACGATGTCCAGGACACGCAGGTTTTTTGCATTTTGAACAAAAAATCTTCACTTTTTTGTCTCTCTTTCGAGGGCACAATGCACATCGAGCTTGTTTTTGCAATTTAGCGGGAGGTTCACTAGCTGGAACTTCTTCGGGGACATTTAGAATAACCCTTTTATTTCCCGATAGTTGTCGAGGTAAATTTGACTCCAGGCGTCGTCTCATGTGCGGCTCGGCTAGCTGCAATGCTAGTGTTTTTAGAAAATAACTTCTAAATTTATTAGCTGGCGTGTTCGGATGCTTAGCTTCTAGATAAAGAATCATAGAGTTGATCCCTGCTTGATCTAACATACCAAAGAAAAACCTAAGAGGCCAGCGTCGAGTACCCTTGGCAGTCGTGTAATTGTGCATCATTTTGTCAAAGGTATCGACACCATCATCTATTAAATAAATAATAATAAATTCTATTATAACTGCCTTATGCGATACGGGATTGATCTCTTTCATATTATGCATAGTAGATAGCAATATCACCGATTTGTTTACCTTTGGAGTAAAGGAGACTAACGTTTTCTCTTGATCAAATGCAAACTGAGAGGACAAAGCAGACTTTGATTTATTCGGTAAGAAAGCTAGTGGTATCTCACGTTTATTTTTACGTAAAGTTCCAATACAAGTCAGTCGATATTCCTTCAGTAACTGGTCTGCTAGAGGCACCGAGGTGAACCAATTATCAAAGGTTATGTTTCGTCCAGAACTGCATCATCATCATCTTCGTCTGAACCGGAAACAATGTCGTCTTGTTCGGAATGCATGGAGACGTTATCTTCATTTTCAGAAGCCTCCTCCGCCTCTAATGGCTCTGTTTTACTCTCATCATCCTCAGCAATATTATTTAAGTACCGCTCAAGCTCTTCATCATTACAAAACGCCATAATGAACTGAAAATAGCATATAAAAAATACAGTAACAAAAGAAAACACCTACGTAAATAGTAACAGGGGTGAGTCAACACCCCACACATACCTGCAGACCGTAATTGACATGTTGCCGCTCCCACCGCGCAACGGCTACTAATGAATCGCGCTAAGAGAAAAGAATACACAAAATGTTAGAGCGATACAGCTAATAGTTTTCAACTAATCGGCGCGTGATTGCTCGCGTGGTTTGTTGGGGCACCCCTGTTACCATCCTAGGGTTAAGACAATATTAGAAGTTGAAGAACTGTCAATACAGACTGACAGTTACGGACTTAACGCATTCCCAACACTAAGCTGTTCTTTGGCGCTGCTGTTCACGCGCCCTTGCCGTCCCAAAATTTACATTCGGGCATAATATTATTAATGCAATATTGTGTGATTAGAATATTGTGTGACAGTGCCTTAAAACAAAATGAAAATAAAAAAAGTGCCAACAGGGTTTTTTTTGCAAAAACTACATTGGATTAGACCGCGGAGGTAAGTAACCTTTAACTTTACTTAGTATCCGTCAATCGATAGAAAACGTATATAGTCAGTAGACTATACGAAATTAATGGCAACGCCTTATATTTGTTATTTTTTTTCTTAAGAATCTTACCAAGAACTATGAAAAGACCACTTTGAAAACTATATTAATTATGATAAATTGCTACGTAACCTAACCTATCTAATTAAGTATGTCAAAATTATCGCTTAATTCTAACGGTGATGACAGATTAAACTAGATTTTGTTCAATTAATGAGTTTTGATTTCAATTAGGTACGTTACAACAGTGTCGAAAGGTCATTGCTCGCTCACGCTGCGTAGTACCAGCCTTCTGTCCTCGTAAGAAATCAATATTTTGGGCCATGTGAAAATATCGCGGAAGAAAATTGTCGCAGGACCTAAGAAATTTGATAATTATAATTTGAATACTTGGTCAGTCATAAAAATCATTAGAATGATTTACAGGCCGAGTAGTAACTTCAGTGTAGCGACATTCATAATCAAGCATACGAGGGTGGATTGAAAAGTTCGCGGCCTAGTCAAGAAAACAGAATAAAGTACATACAAAAATATTTTTATTTTTCGACGTAATCTCCATTTAGCTCTATGCACTTCTTCCATCTGCTTTCCAGAGCTTCCATACCTGTTTTAAAAAAAGATTCCTCAAGGTCTTCAAAATACAGGTTAACAGCGGCTTCGACCTCTTCATTCGTTAAAAATTTCTGCCCACCGAGGTGTTTTTTCAGGTTTGGAAACAGATGAAAGTCCGAAGGTACCAAATCAGGAGAATAAGCTGGATGTGTCAACAATTCGAAACCACAATCACGAATTTGAGCCATAGACTCGACAGACGTGTGGACTCGGGCGTTGTCCTCGTGAAACAACACTTTCTTTCTCAGTAATCCTGGGCGTTTCTGTTTAATTTCTTCACGTAAACGGCGCAGAAGGGTGCTATAGTACGCAGAGTTTATTGTTTCGCCTTTTGGAAGGTAGTCCACCATAATGACACCCTTAGCATCCCAAAAAACCGATACCATCACCTTGCCAGCCGACAGAATTGCCTTTGCTTTTTTCGGAGTTGGTTCACCTCATTTTTTCCATTGTTTGGATTGTTGTTTTGATTCTGGGGTATAGTGGTGAACTCAGGTTTCATCCATTGTCACAAATCTGTCAAGAAAACCTTGTGGATCAGCCTCGAACATCTCCAAACAGTCGCGAGAAATCGTGAGTCGAATTCGCTTTTGCTCTACTGAAAGCAATCTGGGCACCCACCTAGCCGAAACCTTAGAAAAGCCGAGTTCATGGACAATGATGTTTTGCGTTCGTTTATATGAGATGCCTATAGTGTCTGCAATTTCTCTGATAGTCAATCTACGGTCTTTCAATATGAGATCACAGACTTTATTGATGTTTTCTTCGGTCGTAGACGTCATTGGCCTGCCGGAGCGAGGGTCATCTTCGATGTTCTCTCGTCCACGTTTAAATTCTACAACCCATTTTTTCACAATGGTATAAGACGGGGCAGATTCCCCTAATGTTGTTTGCATGTCATCATGGATCTCTTTTGGTGTTAATCTTTTTTTAAACAAATATTTAATCACAGCACGTTGTTCAAATTTCTCCATTAGTGAAAATTTGTTCTACACACGTATTTATATTGTTCGTAAAATTTTATTTAAACAAGATATCAAATTGAAAATTCGCGGGCTGACAATTGAATAATGACAGTTCAAATTGACGGCAAAAAATAACAAAAGTTTTTTTTTTAATGGCCAGGCCACGAACTTTTCAACCAATGTAGTATAATATATAAGTCAGTTAAAGAATGTAATGATCGAGACTTTGAATTTCTACAAAAATAAGCTTTAAAGATATGTATTTGATATATATTTATTTACCAATAAAATAAAAAATGTACAAAATACTTATATCTAGTTAAAGGTAACATACCAAATTAAATTAAAAATCAAATAAAGAATAAACAAAATGAAAACCTTAAACTAAGTACATAAATGACCTTTCTTAGTGCCTAAATATATACAAAAATTAATCTAAGTATTATTCTAATTGAAGAGGCCTCCCCGGGTCATACCGGGCGCAAAGGTACCCATCACACTAGCCGCATTGCCTCTCTGTACGGCAATGGACAACCTCTGCGCCAAGTAAGACCCAGAGCGGGCATCTAAGCCTCTCTCCCTCAGTCGGCAACCAATCTGCTTTATGAAGGCTAATGCCTCCGACCCCCAACACCCTGAGGTCTCAAAAGCGAGGGGCACAAAGTAGTAATTAGGCTCTAAGTTACGATACTTTTCCCGCTTTTTAATGGCGGCCGCTTCAGCGGCGGCTGCACCTGACCGCATTGTGCGCTGGAGGTGTGATGCAGCAAACGTGCTGACACAAGTGGCGTCCCACAGCAAACACTTTCCGCGCTCCCATGGCACTAAAGTAAGGCCATCTGGCCTTTTTCCGTCCGAGCGACTAAGTCCCGGTGGCTCCAAGACACACGGAATACACGCCGAAATCAACGCTCTCCGGACGATGTCATTTAGAGCGTGGTGACGGGGGAATCTACCTGCACAACGACAGCAACTCAATGCGTGATGACCATTCGCCTCCACCCTGGACCCGCAGATGCATTGATGAGGTTCACAGACATCACAGCCCAGGCGAAGTGCTACTGCCACACGCATTGAGTCGCTGTCAAGCAGAGTTCCCATGTAGGGCGAAGGCAACGCCTGCAGCCACGCTCCAGATTCAGTTCTTGAAACTGCCCTGAGTCTGGCTAAATCAACGTTTGCAGCCGCATCCATAAGTCGTGAGAGCATCATCCTTGTGCCGACGTCATCCCAAGCTCGCTGTATTGTGGGACTCGTGGGAACCGCAGCATTTGGAAAACGGGCCACCCACTCCTCCAGAGCTACACGAACGAATGGTAAGCTGACCCCGACTCCATCAGGCACACAAATTTCAGAGACGAGGTCAGTCACCCCGTGGGCTGATGCAAGAAAAGCCGGCAAACTCAAATCCCGGGCACGCCGCACGCCAAGACCCCCAAGTCGTATTGGAAGAGAGGCTTGATCCCACTGATTACTGGAAAGTGACACATTGAGAACCAGCTCGACCGTGTGTTTTAACGTTTCGTCAAAAGAAGCCAACTCAGACGGGTACAACCAAGTTGGAGCTGTCCTTAATAGGTGGGTAATCTTAGGAGCTGCAAGGCATGATCGCAGCAGCACCAGGGCAACGTGAGCAGAGATTTCTTTCAGACGCTCCTGTGCCAGGAGTAGGAGCCGTTTTTTAGTATCTATGGCGTCCGGAATGCCATCTGGGAAAATGGGTGAGCCTAAGAGGATAAATTTATCTTGGGACATTACTTTGAGTCCTGGAAGCAAGGTGAGGAAAGAGGAAAAAAAGGAATTGGTGGTGGGTGCACAAGAGAACAGCTCACACTTTGACGAATTCACTTCCAGTCCAATTTCTTTAAAACTAGAAAGAAGCTTGGTGATATCCTCTTTCACGATTTCTGGCTTACCTCCTATGGTCCCGTCATCCAAGTACCAAATATTGAGGGGGGATTTCAGTGAAGATATGATTTTGTGTATTGCAAGGCTGAAAACTAACGGCCCAAGTGGATCTCCTTGCTGGGCGCCCACCTGGGAAAGGATAAGGGAATCACCGTAGTAAAGGTTAGAGGGAGACTGATAAACTTGGAAAAGAAAAGGATATAAAGAGGGAACATGTTCGCTTACCTCACTTAGAATTACTTCCCTTTCCACTGTATTAAATGCGTTTTTGACATCTAATTTGATGACAACACAGTCTTCGTTCTCTGGTTCTGCTAAGAATTTGCGCACGGCATGAATAGCCGCTTCACATCCCCTTGGTATGCCAAATCCTAACTGATGTGGCTGAAGACGCCCAGCCATCGCGTTTCTGACCGCACGGCAACCTAACTTTGCCACTAAACGACGAAATGTACTCCCCACAGCAATAGGTCTAAAACCACCCTCTTTCTTGTTCAAAGCAAACAGAGATGCTCCATATAAATATGGACAAATGCCTGGGTTTACCTGCCCGCTTAATAAAAAATTACACAGGTTCACAAGGGACTCAAGCAAACGTTGACCATTGTCACCAGCTGCAATCGAAGTGAGCTCCTTTAGGTGAGCAGGTCTGATTCCATCCAAACCAGCTGATGACCCGTTATTAAATGTGCTCAGAGCGTAAACCACCTCTTCAACATTTACCAATAAAGCGGGAGTGGACCTACTTGGCGGGTCGGGTTCCGACAGTGAACGGGAGGGAGCTGGGTGCTTTGCTTGAAAAGAAGTGAGCGTTTCTGAACTTGGGACTGCCATAACGTCATCAGACATCAATAAGCGGACAGCACCGCTCAGATCACCCTCGAAGACCTTTGATTGTATGGTCTTAATTATTGAATGTAACGGGTGAGACGCTTTAATGGGGTCAATATTGTTAAAATCACAAGGCACGGCAAGTTGTATGTTAGATTTAACTTTAGTAGTCAGATTACCCGGGCTCTGTGGGTCTGGTGCCCTTAACGCCGTATAAGCAAATGTAAGCAGCCTACACCAGTCAATCAATTCGTTGGATTTAATGCACTTGCAAATAATTTCGCAAAGTTTCCCGGCGGCCAAACACCGAGCCCCCTTCGGGATGTGTTGTAACACCCTCACTGATCTCCTGAGAGTGGCGAGACCTTTGAGATCACTCTCTGCTGGCTGAGTCTGACCAGTAGTAGAAGAGATATTTGCGGGACCAGAATGCGAAGGCAAGCGAGCCACATCTTTGTGAATGCGTCCAATGTGGACTCTGAGACCATGACGAGAGAAGGCCCGCGAGGAATTTGGGCAGTGTGGGCAAGTCGACTCGAGGGAGGGAGAGATCATGACAAAATATAATTTTAACAAACAAGTAAATAAATTAATTTCATATTACAATCGTAATTCAAGACCAAAACCTAAATTAATAGGTATATCAATGCTATGAAACAGTAATTATACTTAACTAATTATAAAATAAGAAATAAGACACTAAACTATCATCGTACTTACAATATTTTACATAGATAGCTACTAAATAAAACTGTTTATATTTATTTCCGAAAATAAAATGTCATATAGTCCAATTTAACCAATAAAATAATAAAAAAAAAGAAAACCCTGCAATTGAGACCTGTAAATACAACTATTTAGGTTTCGGTACAACCCCTTCATTGACGATTTTATACAGTTTTTAATTGTAGGGGTCAAAGTGGTAAAAAAAATTTTAACATGACCATGTAATTAAAAAAAAAAACAGAACAAAAGTTAAACAAATCCATGTAAGTATTACAAATCTAAGAAAAAAAAAATTGTTGAGGAAACATTAATATGTATTAATAAAGCAAAAAATCACCCTTGAATATTAATATACCTACTTACTAAGTGACTCGATGATTATAATAATCATCAACAATATCGGACCATGTTGCGTATGCCCATATAAAATAAATAAAAATCTAAAAGTAAATAAGTCTAATTGAAATTCTTCAGCAAAATGACACAATAATAAAAAAAAAAAAACACAAATTAAAAAATCACATATTATCTAGAATTTAAAGAAAACTTGCATAAAAAAAAAACAGAGAACATAATTATATTATAAAAAAAACAAAAGAAAAAAAAATAAAAATCTAAAGCGACAATGGGGTTTGATTCCACGTTTGTAAAATTTGATTCTCCAGACACTGCAACCATTAGACCAAAGCAACCACACAATTTAGTGTGAAATAAGCTTTTAGATCATGCACTTTACAAAGCGGGTAGAAACTCGGGGGCCCAAGCAGGGTGAAGCGTCGCGGACTGCTGCAAGTGCAATCGACCGCTCTGTTGCATGCATTATCAAAGCGCGTATTTGGTATTTAATATTTGAATATGCTTTCGATAAATATTCAGGAACTATTGTGACTTTTAAAAAACTGCTTTTATCACTGCAATCCTTGTTACTAGCACTTCACTATGGTATAATTGACTTTGTAAAATTTTTTAAGTTTATCACTATTATAATTTAAAATTTTAAGAAATCTTTAGTGCTAAAATAACAAAAAAAGCTTTCAGTGATTACTCACGAACTGTACGGTTTATTAAAAAACTGCTTATATCACTGCAATCCTTGTTAGAAGTACATCACTTTGGTATATATGTATTTGTGAAACTGTTGAATTGGCACTCTTTTATAATTTAAAATGTGCAGAGCGAATGCAAAAGCTGTTGCCTGATATCCGCCATTTTTGCTAAAAATGGTTGAAAATCATAAAGTTGTATGGCTTAAGGTCTGTAAGGTCTAGCGATGTTTGATGTGTATGTTTTTGTAACGCCGCTCTTTGTTCTTCTGATTGATCTCTGTACTAGCTTTGGCCCGCGACTTTGCCCGCGTGAATATCGGTAATAGTGATTGGGTAAACAATTTTACTATGTCCTTTCTTGAAGTTCAAGCTTACGACATCCCGCCATTTACGGCTACCATTCTTACCATTCTATAGAATTACATGCTTTTTTGTCCAGAATAGGAGGGTCCAAAAACATGAACTAATAGTATATTATGTAACAAGTGAGCGAAGTTGCTCATTATTAAGCCCTCGCCTGCGGCTCGGGCTCAAATCACAGCCTCGACTGTAATTAGCAACGCTCACGAGTTACATACGACGTTTTTCAACACACTTGTGAGTAAAAGACAGACATACGTGGTCATAAAATAACAAACACATTTGATAACAAAGCTGTGAATTGTGATTGACAAATGGCGCCGAACCTCGCGCATGCGCGTAGGTTTTTTTTTCCGCCAAATGTGTCAATGTCTGTATAGCATATACAGCCTATTTTAAGTGAAAATTTTTAATTTGGAGTGGTAAATGCAAATATTTTAATATTTTATAACAAATTATTGTAAATTGTGAATAATTTGTTTGATATACAAATTTGTTTTACTAATATAAGGCGCAAACATTTAAAAAATTATATGGATTTGAAGTGGTATAAAACCTCTTTTGTTGTTTCTGAAAATATTTAATGTATAACCCGGACCAATAAAATATGCTCTGTTTACTCGCATGTAATTTGCACAAAGGTACAATTCAACTTTGTAGGTTTCATTATATTATGCACTAGGGTATAATATATTATTCACGCGTGACTTATAGCCCATTTTATAATTCTAAATTCAATAGAATAACGCTCACTTTACGAGCAAGTATGTTGAATTTATTATTCATTTTATCAGAACCATTCAGTAAATAAGTTTGTACAAATCTTAGCATTGAATAAAAAATATATTTAAGTGAATTTATTCTATTTGTTTCGAAATGTCCGACAAGGCTTTTTTGGCGCTTGACGTTGTCCATAAAGGTTATCGTTCTATAAAATCACTCGATTCTCAAGGAAAAATATAAATGCATGAACATGTTTGAAAACAGAAATTATTTACTTTGAAGAAAAATCACGGCATTTGAGATATAAGTGAAGATCAAACATTAAAAATATTTTTCAAAATCAAAAGCATCAAAAAAGTATCAAAATATATTAATAGATGACGACATAAAAATATCAATTTTAATGTCGTCATCTTCGTCATCACTACTCTCTTCATCTTTGAAAATGATGATGATGAGGTCCTCCCAGACGTATCCGTCGACGGCGATACCATGTTAGTTGCACGGATTCTGTCTTCGCTCATGCGCCGAAAGAACGAAATTTGGTTCTGTAAATATCATATTAATAGACGACGACATAAAAATATCAATTTTAATGTCGTCATCTTCGTCATCACTACTTTCTTCGATCTTTGAAAATAATTAAATGATGAAAGGCATTTCTAAATATTCATGTAATTTCTTTACATGTGAACAACGACTGCGCCTTCAATAGCTCCGATGGCATTTAATGCATTTTCAAACATTTTTGGGATTTCACAGTGTTGCTTTCCAACTTTGACTTCTGCTACTTTTCATAGGTATGACATTAACGCAATATTTGTAAAGCTAGCTGCATTAAACTAAAATTCAAAACAAAGAAACCGTAAGAAACAATAGACATAGTTTTTCCTAGTTTTTCAATAAATAAATAAATAATAAATTGTATATTGGAAACCGGCAGAATATTTTACAATAATATACTACCGTATCAAAAAAAAAAGTTCTATTATTCTTAATCTAATACTATTTCTTTCTTCAGAATAAAATAATACATCTATGGTGAAAGGTCCATATCGTCAGTGGAAAGGATAAAATGCTAAAGCGCCAATTTGGCCATATTGAGTGTTTGGGCCGTTTTGTTTTCCTTTTCATAGCTCTGAAGGATACTCTGATCCTTTGTGGAGGCACACGCTGCGTTCAACGAAACGTATATTTTGTATTGACGCAAATCGAGACAGCGCAGTGACACTGACACTTCGTGCATTGAAAAAAAAGTTCGAGCGCGCGTGCTGCTATAAGAAGTGATTTAGTTTATTAGTAATCTCTTAAAAATATAAAGTTCCGCAATTCTACAGTCCACACACGCGACGTAATTGTGTGATTAGCCAGGCTGGAGTACGTCACCGGGGCCCCGGAAACGAGGAGAAGCAGATCTATAATCAAGTAAGTGCTTCCACGTGTATGGTGAAGGGTTGATTTCGGGGTTGTGCTGGGGATGACGAAACGGCCTATTACAGGATAAATTATTACCATCTCTTATTCACTCAAATACGGACTTCCTCCTCTCGTATTACCCGCCCGCTTAAAAGCCTGGAGAAGCCAGGCTTAGTATGCCCATCTACGTGGCGCGTACACCCTTGTGATGGTCCTTCGACCCTAGGATAGGATTAGCCTATGAGATATCTAGATCACCTATATTTATTTGTTAATTTACGCTAGGACTTGCCATCGTGGTCGAGTACCTATATTTCGCTGTGAAAGTAAGATATAACCTACTTCACATTATAATTTCGTATTATCCATCTAGTATTTACGCTTATAAAAACATATAAAATTTCGCATTACAATTGTCTAAAACTAGTACGGTTATATTTGTAAAGGTCTACCAAGGTGACTTTACCACGTAACTTATACAATTATAAAACTAAATCACTTTTTTCGATCGTTTTCTCGTTTGTTTTGCGTATATTAACGCTATTAGATTCATTATCAATCTAATAATAGTGATAAAATCTCATCTTTACACTATATTAATACGTAAAATCGCATGGTAGTTCCGTGTTCCATATTTCATAGAACGAACATAACCATTTAATTTTGTCGAATTGTACCTATTGTTTCAATAACGCACGCTCGCAGCACAGATATTTTTGGTTTCGCTTGCCGCGCTCATCTTATTTAATTCCACCCACATTTGCTTAATATTATTTGATATATTGTTCAAAGTACTTTAAGTAAATAAGTTATATTATTTACGTCTTAAATATGTCGAAATCAATTCAAACTAGAAGTAAAGGTGAAACTTGCGAAATTGTTTCCCCTCAAATAAAATTATTAGAAGCTCGCATTCAAATATTTTTCGCTAGGTTGCAGAGTATTTATGATTCATCGCAAGAAATTTCGACAGTCGCATTACGTAAACTTTTTATAGATTCATCTACATGCATTGAACAATTACGCACGGATTTTATGAAGTCCATAGATGATTTAAACTTGGCAAAATTGGAGTTAGATCCAAATTATGTGCCGGACTATAATTCTTTTATTTCTTTTGACGAAATGTATTGTTCTATATCAAACACATTAAAAGATTTAAAAATTAACGTTCCCGAACGATCAACTTCGCAAAAACCTAAATTAAAACTTCCTCCTATCAATTTACAAACTTTCGATGGTGAATTTAAGTCATGGCCTTCGTTCTTCGAGTGTTTTAATAACGCAGTTCACAATAACACAGGGTTAAATAATTCTGAAAAGGTATTTTATTTGTGTGGTATTCTTTCGAAAAACGCTTTATCTACAATTGCTGGTATTCCGCCGACCGGAGATAATTATGATCTTATTTATAAGACATTAGTAAACAAGTACCAAGATCGCAGAACCTTAGGTATTTCCTATTTACAGCAAATCCTGAATATTAAACCTTTAACGGTACAGTCAGCTGATGGCTTAAATAATTTTCTCGATAAATTTACAACTTCGGTATCCGCTTTTGAACAATTAAAAATTGAACATGAAAAGGATTTTATTTTTTTGTTTTTAGCATTACAAAAGATAGATCGCGAGACCGCTCGTATGTTTGAGAATTCTGTTCGCTCCGAACAAATACCGACATACGATAGTTTTGTTAAATTTTTACGTGAACAAACTAAGATTCTTGAACGCACTAATACTCACATTTTGAACAACGCCCCCACAAATAAAGTTACCTATTCAACTCAAATTAATAAATCGTTTAAACCTCCAATACCTAAGAATACAAAATCGTTCGTAACTGCGCAAACTAATAACCTATGTATTTTGTGTAACAAACCCGGACACGAACAATTTTACCGTTGTCCTAAGTTTTTAAAATTAACACCTAAGGATCGTTATTCAGTTATAAAAACTAAAGGTGGCTGTTTTACTTGTTTAAGCTTTTATCATCGGACATTCAATTGCAATTCAAATAAAATTTGTAATATTTGTGGTACCAAGACTCATCATACGCTACTTCATTTCCCGCGCCCGTCAGATAATGCTTCGCGATCGGGATTCGAACCTCAGACTCGCGCGCCTGCCCCGCGTTGCATACCGGCCGCCGCGCACGCTGCGTCGTCATCGAGTGACGTCACGCCACCGCCGCCGCACACTAGTGTTGTGCCGTCTAGTGATGTGCACCATAACTCGACACTTTGCTCGCATACTTCGCTTACGGTTACTATACCGAATGCTACCACGGTGTTATTAGCAACCGCGCGTGTTATTATTAAGAACGCTCAAGGCAAGGAATTTTTAGTTCGCGCTTTGATTGATAACGGGTCCATGAATGACTTTGTTACTTCTCAGCTGTGTAAACGTTTGTCTTTAAAAATAAATTCACTACCCGAGCAAGTAACTGTCAATGGTTTTGGTGGTTCGTCCAAGACTGTGAAGGGTATCACAGACTTAAAATTTTATTCTCGTTTTAATAATAACGCTTCGTTTGACTCGCACCCACTCGTGGTGGATACCATTACGGATCGCTTACCGACATCGCCAATTGATCGGTCGATGTTAGGTTATCTCGCTCGCACGCCTCTTGCCGATGATACGTTTTCTGAACCTGGAGAGGTGGAGATGCTTATCGGCGCGCAACTGTTTCCTCGTTTACTTTTGAGGAGTCACATTCAGGGTCCACCGGGTATGCCTGAAGCGATTCAAACTAAAATCGGATTTATTTTAATGGGAACCGCGCCCATACTACACGCTCCGATTATTTGTAACGCTCGTGCGTCTTCACGTGCGATTTCGCATACTTTATGCGCCATTACGGCTCAACCGCTAGATTCTCTGCTGAGAAACTTTTGGGAGGTAGAAGAAGTTTCTACTCCACGCAACGCTTTGCTTTCAGAGGATGAGAAAAATTGTGAGCTTATTTATAAGTCGACAACTACTCGTGATCTTGATGGCTCTTTTATTCTCGCACTACCATTTAAAACTGATCCATCAGTTTTGGGTGATTCGCTCAAGGGAGCTCATAAGAGATTCCTTGCTTTAGAGAAACGTTTTACAAACGCTCCTAAATTTCGTTGCGCATATGATGCCGTCGTAGTGGACTATTGTGAGAAGGATTATTTGTCTCCAGTTATATCTGGTGACCGCACATCCGGTTACATCATACCTCACCATGGTGTTATCCGGGAAGAAAAGGTGACTACTAAGGTTAGACTCGTTCTAGACGCAAGTGCACGCACGGATACTGGTATTTCTCTTAATGAGGCGTTATATTCAGGACCGAACCTGCAATCAGATTTATTTATCGTTCTTTTAAATTTTCGGCTCTTTCCCATCGCCTTCTGCAGTGATGTAGAACAGATGTATTTAAGAATTAAGCTACTGCCTGAATTTCATAAATTTCAGCGAATTTTATATCGCTTCGATAATTCTGATCCTTTACAAATTTTTGAGTTTAAACGAGTCTGTTTTGGCTTATCTTGTAGTCCATACTTAGCCCTACGCACACTACGACATCTCGCAGAGCTTGAGCGCAGCAACTACCCGCTTGCCGCCGATGTCATTGAAAATGGTTGGTTTTTCATGGATGATGTTGTCTACTCGGTAAATTCTTTGTCCTCTGCTAAGGAAATAGCGTCACAGCTAATTTCTATGTTCGCCGCTGGAGCTTTCAAACTCCATAAATGGTCTAGTAATTCACAGGAGTTACTTGAATCATTGCCACAAGATCATTTACATCCTCAAATTGTAAATTTCGATTCAAACTCAACGCAAAAGGTATTAGGTATTACTTGGGATCCCACCAATGATAATTTTAAATTTTCTATATCACTAAACGAAGTTTCTTGCACGAAGCGCAATATGCTTTCGGTAATTGCTAGATTGTGGGACGTTATGGGATTTGCCGCTCCACTTATTTTGTTCGCCAAGCTTCTGATTAAGGAACTTTGGTTGCTTAAGATTGATTGGGATGACCAGCCTCCTTTACACATTGTTAATCTGTGGACGAAGTTTCAAGGTGAACTTCATCTTTTATCCTCACTCACAGTACCTCGTCATATCGGTGTGGTTCAATCTCGCAGTGCTAGTCTCATGGCCTTTTCGGACGCGTCGGAAAAAGGCTATGGCGCCGTTATCTATGTACGCGTACAGCTAGAAGATGCAGTTACTGTGAGATTATTATGTGCAAAATCGAAGGTAGCTCCCGTACAAACTATAAGTCTCGCTCGCTTGGAACTCATGGCAGTTCATCTTATGTCAAAATTAATGAAAATCGTCATTTCGACTTATGCTAACCGTTTCGCATTTGACAATATTTTTGCCTTTTGTGATTCAACAATCGCTTTGAGCTGGGTT
Source organism: Stenoptilia bipunctidactyla (assembly GCA_944452665.1). Lineage (NCBI taxonomy): Eukaryota > Metazoa > Arthropoda > Insecta > Lepidoptera > Pterophoridae > Stenoptilia > Stenoptilia bipunctidactyla. The sequence goes on along the minus strand of OX101721.1, from coordinate 49,911,985 downwards.
CGTTCCAGCCCACATCGGCTTAAGACTTTCGTTGCAAACAGAGTCGCAAAAATTCAAGAGAATATTGACCCCCAATATTTTTACCATATTTCTGGAGAAGATAATCCAAGTGATTGTTTGTCGCGAGGTCTTACACCGGCTCAACTGATCGCTCATCCCACGTGGATGAATGGCCCTCCATGGTCATCTCTAGAGTTTGATACTTGGCCTATCAAGAATTTTAATATTCTTAATTCGGAAGAGTTGCCAGAACTCAAAACCGTTACTTTGTCTACGACATCTCAGAATAAAGGTGAATCTTTTATCTCTAGATTGTCATCTCGCGTTTCCCGCTGGACAAAGTTACTTCGCATTCTCGTTTATGTTTTACGCTTTACCAGACGCCTCATTTCTCGTGGTGATATAAACGCTACTGACTTGAATGAAGCCGAGTCAGTAATTGTTCGCGCTATTCAGCAAGAACATTTTGATACATTTTTTAAATTTATTGAAACTGGTAAGAAATTGCCCACTTCTATTCAAAAGTTGCGGCCCTTTATATTTAAAGACCTTATTCGTGTTGGTGGGCGCTTGGAAAATAGTGATCTATCGTACGATCACAAACATCCTGTGCTACTGCCTGGTAAAAATAGAGTTGTCGATCTTATTATTGATCATGTTCATCGCACCGCTTGCCACGCAGGACCCCAACTAGTTCTCGCACTGTTAAGACATAAATATTGGATTTTAGCAGCCCGCCGCTTAGTTCGCGCAAGAATACATGCTTGTTTTCAGTGCTTTAAGGTGCGCCCTAAGGCAAATCAACCTCCGGTAATGTCCGACCTGCCTTCGTGTAGGTTACAAATTTCGAAGCCGTTCGCACACACTGGAGTAGATTACGCGGGACCTTTGTCTATTACATTTTCTCGTCAACGTGGAATTAGAACTCATAAGGCTTATTTATGTGTTTTCGTGTGTTTGACCACTAGGGCAGTGCACATAGAAATCGCGCCTGATTTAAGCACTGACTCATTTTTAAACGCATTTAAACGTTTAATTTCCCGACGAGGTCCAGTTGAGAAGCTTTATTCGGACAACGGAACGAATTTTATAGGCGCTGAAGCGTATCTAGACGAACTTCACCAATTTTTAATTTCGGAAGCTTTCATTAATTGTTTTAAATTTGAATTATTCTCTAAACGCATCGATTGGGTTATGATACCACCCAACGCGCCCCACTTTGGTGGAGGATGGGAAGCGGCTGTTAAGTGCTTCAAAACACATTTATCACGCGTCATAGGTACACAGATTTTGACCTAAGAAGATGGCGAGATGAGTATTTAAATACATTGCAGACTCGTGAAAAATGGAACACTGACTCACATCCGGTTCGAGTAGGTGAGATAGTTTTAATAATGAAGGATAATTCACCGCCGCTTCATTGGCCCTTAGGCATAATTAAAGAGATTTATCAAGGAACTGATGGTCGTGTTAGAGTTGCCTTGGTAAGAACTAAAAATGGTACGTTAAAACGTCCCATTATTCGACTTTGTCCGTTACCTAAATTAGAGTAGTTCTAACTACACATTTAATTTTAGTTTTTAGTTAAATAATTATTTTTTGGATACAGTGCTTAAATAATTACTATTTGCATTAGAAAATAAGTTGTTAATTTCGTTATTTATTATTACGCTCTTAAGTAAGTGACTTAAGAATTTGTCTCTCGTTATTTCAAGTTTTGAAATCGCAATGCTTTAAGGATAAGCTCTAATTGGTTCTCGTTATTTTCGCATCGCTTTAGCTAGAGCTATCTTTTATTTCATGTGCTTCTACAGCTAGGTTTGAAAGGGAGCCTTTCAAGGCGGGGAGGATGTTTGGGCCGTTTTGTTTTCCTTTTCATAGCTCTGAAGGATACTCTGATCCTTTGTGGAGGCACACGCTGCGTTCAACGAAACGTATATTTTGTATTGACGCAAATCGAGACAGCGCAGTGACACTGACACTTCGTGCATTGAAAAAAAAGTTCGAGCGCGCGTGCTGCTATAAGAAGTGATTTAGTTTATTAGTAATCTCTTAAAAATATAAAGTTCCGCAATTCTACAGTCCACACACGCGACGTAATTGTGTGATTAGCCAGGCTGGAGTACGTCACCGGGGCCCCGGAAACGAGGAGAAGCAGATCTATAATCAAGTAAGTGCTTCCACGTGTATGGTGAAGGGTTGATTTCGGGGTTGTGCTGGGGATGACGAAACGGCCTATTACAGGATAAATTATTACCATCTCTTATTCACTCAAATACGGACTTCCTCCTCTCGTATTACCCGCCCGCTTAAAAGCCTGGAGAAGCCAGGCTTAGTATGCCCATCTACGTGGCGCGTACATTGAGTTATATATACAGTTCGACAGCATTTTTTTTCTGCGTCGATCTGGCTAGGTTTTGTAGCGTTCTGAGCACTTTTTTGGCGCTTTAGCAGTCCAAAATTTTCGACAGATTGCCTTAAAACATCGCCAGCAAAATGACTAAAGCGACGTTTTTTCGGGCTTTTTTTTAACAAAAGTCGCTTAAGAACTTTTTCTGTTACGCGTTTCTTTGGTTTTTTCGTTGATTTTAATTTTGATAGTTGAGACACGTTTTGCGATAATGCCTTTCATGTTTCTATATTACTTTGGCGCTTTAGCTAAAGTTTGCTGAATCTTACTAATATTATAAATGTGAAAGTTTTGATGTATGTATGTTTGTTCCTCCATCACGGAAGAACGGCTCAACGGATTTGGATGAAATTTGACAAAGTAATAGTAAACAGTCTGGTAAAGCACATAGGCTATTTTTTATCCCAAAATTCCCGCAGGATCCGAAAACCACACGCAACAGCTAGTAACATTATAAGTATGGATGTCGCTTTAGCAAAATTTCACTAGCTATTCCTCCTATCATTTCTCAATGCTATATAGGGGTTAAGCGGGATAGTATGTTTAGTGAAAATACATTATAATGGAAGCTACTTAAGTACGAGGATATGACAATGATTTGCAATTTTTCTATGAATTACATTACCAGTACAAGTATTAGATTAGCAAAAATTTCGTCATTATAATTTGACAACTTCAAGTAGATTAGTATTTTAGTTGAATTGATAAGATGCTGTAGCCGTATATTTATTGATGAATTGGTCTTTCAAAGTTAATAGAGTTGAGCATTTTTTTCCTGAACATTTTTTTCTTACTTTTCAGCGTTTTTTTGCTAAAGTGACAGTTATTTTAGTAAAAAAAAGAGGTAGATACTCACAGTTCTGCTGAATATTAAGACAAAAAATCGAATTATATTTATAACATCTTTCTAACTCTAACAATATCAGAGGTACTTATAGTTTTTTTCCTAAAAAAAAATTTATACTTGATTTTCCACAAATCATTAATTTCACCTTTACGTTTTTGTTTTTGTATTTTCTTATGTTATAAACCCAAAGCGTAAGAAATATTAAAATCGTTGGACAAACTAAATAGTTGTTTCCCGAAACGTTCAGCACTAAACTGGTTTGACTGATTTAATTGTAAACCCAATTGTAGGGTAGGTTGTAAAAAGATACGTCATTGTATGAAAACTTAAAATGCCTTACGAACTTAGATCGTATGTTGTTGGTTGGTGAATTTGCTCTGTGCGTTTGTGCTCTTTTTTTAATTTACGCTAGGACTTGCCATCGTGGTCGAGTACCTATATTTCGCTGTGAAAGTAAGATATAACCTACTTCACATTATAATTTCGTATTATCCATCTAGTATTTACGCTTATAAAAACATATAAAATTTCGCATTACAATTGTCTAAAACTAGTACGGTTATATTTGTAAAGGTCTACCAAGGTGACTTTACCACGTAACTTATACAATTATAAAACTAAATCACTTTTTTCGATCGTTTTCTCGTTTGTTTTGCGTATATTAACGCTATTAGATTCATTATCAATCTAATAATAGTGATAAAATCTCATCTTTACACTATATTAATACGTAAAATCGCATGGTAGTTCCGTGTTCCATATTTCATAGAACGAACATAACCATTTAATTTTGTCGAATTGTACCTATTGTTTCAATAACGCACGCTCGCAGCACAGATATTTTTGGTTTCGCTTGCCGCGCTCATCTTATTTAATTCCACCCACATTTGCTTAATATTATTTGATATATTGTTCAAAGTACTTTAAGTAAATAAGTTATATTATTTACGTCTTAAATATGTCGAAATCAATTCAAACTAGAAGTAAAGGTGAAACTTGCGAAATTGTTTCCCCTCAAATAAAATTATTAGAAGCTCGCATTCAAATATTTTTCGCTAGGTTGCAGAGTATTTATGATTCATCGCAAGAAATTTCGACAGTCGCATTACGTAAACTTTTTATAGATTCATCTACATGCATTGAACAATTACGCACGGATTTTATGAAGTCCATAGATGATTTAAACTTGGCAAAATTGGAGTTAGATCCAAATTATGTGCCGGACTATAATTCTTTTATTTCTTTTGACGAAATGTATTGTTCTATATCAAACACATTAAAAGATTTAAAAATTAACGTTCCCGAACGATCAACTTCGCAAAAACCTAAATTAAAACTTCCTCCTATCAATTTACAAACTTTCGATGGTGAATTTAAGTCATGGCCTTCGTTCTTCGAGTGTTTTAATAACGCAGTTCACAATAACACAGGGTTAAATAATTCTGAAAAGGTATTTTATTTGTGTGGTATTCTTTCGAAAAACGCTTTATCTACAATTGCTGGTATTCCGCCGACCGGAGATAATTATGATCTTATTTATAAGACATTAGTAAACAAGTACCAAGATCGCAGAACCTTAGGTATTTCCTATTTACAGCAAATCCTGAATATTAAACCTTTAACGGTACAGTCAGCTGATGGCTTAAATAATTTTCTCGATAAATTTACAACTTCGGTATCCGCTTTTGAACAATTAAAAATTGAACATGAAAAGGATTTTATTTTTTTGTTTTTAGCATTACAAAAGATAGATCGCGAGACCGCTCGTATGTTTGAGAATTCTGTTCGCTCCGAACAAATACCGACATACGATAGTTTTGTTAAATTTTTACGTGAACAAACTAAGATTCTTGAACGCACTAATACTCACATTTTGAACAACGCCCCCACAAATAAAGTTACCTATTCAACTCAAATTAATAAATCGTTTAAACCTCCAATACCTAAGAATACAAAATCGTTCGTAACTGCGCAAACTAATAACCTATGTATTTTGTGTAACAAACCCGGACACGAACAATTTTACCGTTGTCCTAAGTTTTTAAAATTAACACCTAAGGATCGTTATTCAGTTATAAAAACTAAAGGTGGCTGTTTTACTTGTTTAAGCTTTTATCATCGGACATTCAATTGCAATTCAAATAAAATTTGTAATATTTGTGGTACCAAGACTCATCATACGCTACTTCATTTCCCGCGCCCGTCAGATAATGCTTCGCGATCGGGATTCGAACCTCAGACTCGCGCGCCTGCCCCGCGTTGCATACCGGCCGCCGCGCACGCTGCGTCGTCATCGAGTGACGTCACGCCACCGCCGCCGCACACTAGTGTTGTGCCGTCTAGTGATGTGCACCATAACTCGACACTTTGCTCGCATACTTCGCTTACGGTTACTATACCGAATGCTACCACGGTGTTATTAGCAACCGCGCGTGTTATTATTAAGAACGCTCAAGGCAAGGAATTTTTAGTTCGCGCTTTGATTGATAACGGGTCCATGAATGACTTTGTTACTTCTCAGCTGTGTAAACGTTTGTCTTTAAAAATAAATTCACTACCCGAGCAAGTAACTGTCAATGGTTTTGGTGGTTCGTCCAAGACTGTGAAGGGTATCACAGACTTAAAATTTTATTCTCGTTTTAATAATAACGCTTCGTTTGACTCGCACCCACTCGTGGTGGATACCATTACGGATCGCTTACCGACATCGCCAATTGATCGGTCGATGTTAGGTTATCTCGCTCGCACGCCTCTTGCCGATGATACGTTTTCTGAACCTGGAGAGGTGGAGATGCTTATCGGCGCGCAACTGTTTCCTCGTTTACTTTTGAGGAGTCACATTCAGGGTCCACCGGGTATGCCTGAAGCGATTCAAACTAAAATCGGATTTATTTTAATGGGAACCGCGCCCATACTACACGCTCCGATTATTTGTAACGCTCGTGCGTCTTCACGTGCGATTTCGCATACTTTATGCGCCATTACGGCTCAACCGCTAGATTCTCTGCTGAGAAACTTTTGGGAGGTAGAAGAAGTTTCTACTCCACGCAACGCTTTGCTTTCAGAGGATGAGAAAAATTGTGAGCTTATTTATAAGTCGACAACTACTCGTGATCTTGATGGCTCTTTTATTCTCGCACTACCATTTAAAACTGATCCATCAGTTTTGGGTGATTCGCTCAAGGGAGCTCATAAGAGATTCCTTGCTTTAGAGAAACGTTTTACAAACGCTCCTAAATTTCGTTGCGCATATGATGCCGTCGTAGTGGACTATTGTGAGAAGGATTATTTGTCTCCAGTTATATCTGGTGACCGCACATCCGGTTACATCATACCTCACCATGGTGTTATCCGGGAAGAAAAGGTGACTACTAAGGTTAGACTCGTTCTAGACGCAAGTGCACGCACGGATACTGGTATTTCTCTTAATGAGGCGTTATATTCAGGACCGAACCTGCAATCAGATTTATTTATCGTTCTTTTAAATTTTCGGCTCTTTCCCATCGCCTTCTGCAGTGATGTAGAACAGATGTATTTAAGAATTAAGCTACTGCCTGAATTTCATAAATTTCAGCGAATTTTATATCGCTTCGATAATTCTGATCCTTTACAAATTTTTGAGTTTAAACGAGTCTGTTTTGGCTTATCTTGTAGTCCATACTTAGCCCTACGCACACTACGACATCTCGCAGAGCTTGAGCGCAGCAACTACCCGCTTGCCGCCGATGTCATTGAAAATGGTTGGTTTTTCATGGATGATGTTGTCTACTCGGTAAATTCTTTGTCCTCTGCTAAGGAAATAGCGTCACAGCTAATTTCTATGTTCGCCGCTGGAGCTTTCAAACTCCATAAATGGTCTAGTAATTCACAGGAGTTACTTGAATCATTGCCACAAGATCATTTACATCCTCAAATTGTAAATTTCGATTCAAACTCAACGCAAAAGGTATTAGGTATTACTTGGGATCCCACCAATGATAATTTTAAATTTTCTATATCACTAAACGAAGTTTCTTGCACGAAGCGCAATATGCTTTCGGTAATTGCTAGATTGTGGGACGTTATGGGATTTGCCGCTCCACTTATTTTGTTCGCCAAGCTTCTGATTAAGGAACTTTGGTTGCTTAAGATTGATTGGGATGACCAGCCTCCTTTACACATTGTTAATCTGTGGACGAAGTTTCAAGGTGAACTTCATCTTTTATCCTCACTCACAGTACCTCGTCATATCGGTGTGGTTCAATCTCGCAGTGCTAGTCTCATGGCCTTTTCGGACGCGTCGGAAAAAGGCTATGGCGCCGTTATCTATGTACGCGTACAGCTAGAAGATGCAGTTACTGTGAGATTATTATGTGCAAAATCGAAGGTAGCTCCCGTACAAACTATAAGTCTCGCTCGCTTGGAACTCATGGCAGTTCATCTTATGTCAAAATTAATGAAAATCGTCATTTCGACTTATGCTAACCGTTTCGCATTTGACAATATTTTTGCCTTTTGTGATTCAACAATCGCTTTGAGCTGGGTTCGTTCCAGCCCACATCGGCTTAAGACTTTCGTTGCAAACAGAGTCGCAAAAATTCAAGAGAATATTGACCCCCAATATTTTTACCATATTTCTGGAGAAGATAATCCAAGTGATTGTTTGTCGCGAGGTCTTACACCGGCTCAACTGATCGCTCATCCCACGTGGATGAATGGCCCTCCATGGTCATCTCTAGAGTTTGATACTTGGCCTATCAAGAATTTTAATATTCTTAATTCGGAAGAGTTGCCAGAACTCAAAACCGTTACTTTGTCTACGACATCTCAGAATAAAGGTGAATCTTTTATCTCTAGATTGTCATCTCGCGTTTCCCGCTGGACAAAGTTACTTCGCATTCTCGTTTATGTTTTACGCTTTACCAGACGCCTCATTTCTCGTGGTGATATAAACGCTACTGACTTGAATGAAGCCGAGTCAGTAATTGTTCGCGCTATTCAGCAAGAACATTTTGATACATTTTTTAAATTTATTGAAACTGGTAAGAAATTGCCCACTTCTATTCAAAAGTTGCGGCCCTTTATATTTAAAGACCTTATTCGTGTTGGTGGGCGCTTGGAAAATAGTGATCTATCGTACGATCACAAACATCCTGTGCTACTGCCTGGTAAAAATAGAGTTGTCGATCTTATTATTGATCATGTTCATCGCACCGCTTGCCACGCAGGACCCCAACTAGTTCTCGCACTGTTAAGACATAAATATTGGATTTTAGCAGCCCGCCGCTTAGTTCGCGCAAGAATACATGCTTGTTTTCAGTGCTTTAAGGTGCGCCCTAAGGCAAATCAACCTCCGGTAATGTCCGACCTGCCTTCGTGTAGGTTACAAATTTCGAAGCCGTTCGCACACACTGGAGTAGATTACGCGGGACCTTTGTCTATTACATTTTCTCGTCAACGTGGAATTAGAACTCATAAGGCTTATTTATGTGTTTTCGTGTGTTTGACCACTAGGGCAGTGCACATAGAAATCGCGCCTGATTTAAGCACTGACTCATTTTTAAACGCATTTAAACGTTTAATTTCCCGACGAGGTCCAGTTGAGAAGCTTTATTCGGACAACGGAACGAATTTTATAGGCGCTGAAGCGTATCTAGACGAACTTCACCAATTTTTAATTTCGGAAGCTTTCATTAATTGTTTTAAATTTGAATTATTCTCTAAACGCATCGATTGGGTTATGATACCACCCAACGCGCCCCACTTTGGTGGAGGATGGGAAGCGGCTGTTAAGTGCTTCAAAACACATTTATCACGCGTCATAGGTACACAGATTTTGACCTATGAAGAGTTGCTGACCGTACTCTGCCAAATTGAAGCCATTTTAAATTCAAGGCCTTTAGGTATTTTAAGCGAAGATCCATCTGAGCCGCTACCACTTACTCCGTCTCACTTTTTACATACAACACCTCTAGCCTCGCTACCTTCTGTAGACGTGCCAGAGACGAGCCAGCATTTACTTTCGCGCTATATGCTGCTGGATAGACTCGTTCACTCTTACTGGAGAAGATGGCGAGATGAGTATTTAAATACATTGCAGACTCGTGAAAAATGGAACACTGACTCACATCCGGTTCGAGTAGGTGAGATAGTTTTAATAATGAAGGATAATTCACCGCCGCTTCATTGGCCCTTAGGCATAATTAAAGAGATTTATCAAGGAACTGATGGTCGTGTTAGAGTTGCCTTGGTAAGAACTAAAAATGGTACGTTAAAACGTCCCATTATTCGACTTTGTCCGTTACCTAAATTAGAGTAGTTCTAACTACACATTTAATTTTAGTTTTTAGTTAAATAATTATTTTTTGGATACAGTGCTTAAATAATTACTATTTGCATTAGAAAATAAGTTGTTAATTTCGTTATTTATTATTACGCTCTTAAGTAAGTGACTTAAGAATTTGTCTCTCGTTATTTCAAGTTTTGAAATCGCAATGCTTTAAGGATAAGCTCTAATTGGTTCTCGTTATTTTCGCATCGCTTTAGCTAGAGCTATCTTTTATTTCATGTGCTTCTACAGCTAGGTTTGAAAGGGAGCCTTTCAAGGCGGGGAGGATGTTTGGGCCGTTTTGTTTTCCTTTTCATAGCTCTGAAGGATACTCTGATCCTTTGTGGAGGCACACGCTGCGTTCAACGAAACGTATATTTTGTATTGACGCAAATCGAGACAGCGCAGTGACACTGACACTTCGTGCATTGAAAAAAAAGTTCGAGCGCGCGTGCTGCTATAAGAAGTGATTTAGTTTATTAGTAATCTCTTAAAAATATAAAGTTCCGCAATTCTACAGTCCACACACGCGACGTAATTGTGTGATTAGCCAGGCTGGAGTACGTCACCGGGGCCCCGGAAACGAGGAGAAGCAGATCTATAATCAAGTAAGTGCTTCCACGTGTATGGTGAAGGGTTGATTTCGGGGTTGTGCTGGGGATGACGAAACGGCCTATTACAGGATAAATTATTACCATCTCTTATTCACTCAAATACGGACTTCCTCCTCTCGTATTACCCGCCCGCTTAAAAGCCTGGAGAAGCCAGGCTTAGTATGCCCATCTACGTGGCGCGTACATTGAGTTATATATACAGTTCGACAGCATTTTTTTTCTGCGTCGATCTGGCTAGGTTTTGTAGCGTTCTGAGCACTTTTTTGGCGCTTTAGCAGTCCAAAATTTTCGACAGATTGCCTTAAAACATCGCCAGCAAAATGACTAAAGCGACGTTTTTTCGGGCTTTTTTTTAACAAAAGTCGCTTAAGAACTTTTTCTGTTACGCGTTTCTTTGGTTTTTTCGTTGATTTTAATTTTGATAGTTGAGACACGTTTTGCGATAATGCCTTTCATGTTTCTATATTACTTTGGCGCTTTAGCTAAAGTTTGCTGAATCTTACTAATATTATAAATGTGAAAGTTTTGATGTATGTATGTTTGTTCCTCCATCACGGAAGAACGGCTCAACGGATTTGGATGAAATTTGACAAAGTAATAGTAAACAGTCTGGTAAAGCACATAGGCTATTTTTTATCCCAAAATTCCCGCAGGATCCGAAAACCACACGCAACAGCTAGTAACATTATAAGTATGGATGTCGCTTTAGCAAAATTTCACTAGCTATTCCTCCTATCATTTCTCAATGCTATATAGGGGTTAAGCGGGATAGTATGTTTAGTGAAAATACATTATAATGGAAGCTACTTAAGTACGAGGATATGACAATGATTTGCAATTTTTCTATGAATTACATTACCAGTACAAGTATTAGATTAGCAAAAATTTCGTCATTATAATTTGACAACTTCAAGTAGATTAGTATTTTAGTTGAATTGATAAGATGCTGTAGCCGTATATTTATTGATGAATTGGTCTTTCAAAGTTAATAGAGTTGAGCATTTTTTTCCTGAACATTTTTTTCTTACTTTTCAGCGTTTTTTTGCTAAAGTGACAGTTATTTTAGTAAAAAAAAGAGGTAGATACTCACAGTTCTGCTGAATATTAAGACAAAAAATCGAATTATATTTATAACATCTTTCTAACTCTAACAATATCAGAGGTACTTATAGTTTTTTTCCTAAAAAAAAATTTATACTTGATTTTCCACAAATCATTAATTTCACCTTTACGTTTTTGTTTTTGTATTTTCTTATGTTATAAACCCAAAGCGTAAGAAATATTAAAATCGTTGGACAAACTAAATAGTTGTTTCCCGAAACGTTCAGCACTAAACTGGTTTGACTGATTTAATTGTAAACCCAATTGTAGGGTAGGTTGTAAAAAGATACGTCATTGTATGAAAACTTAAAATGCCTTACGAACTTAGATCGTATGTTGTTGGTTGGTGAATTTGCTCTGTGCGTTTGTGCTCTTTTTTTCGTTGTTACTAATTACTAGAAAGAATGCAGGCCAATATAAATATTGAAGCCAAGTCTAATATTATTGCGTTGCATGGAAATGGACGTAATATATCACAAATAGCTGATGAAACCGGACTCTTAGACTTCTCGCGACTACTTAGACTTTAATTGGGAGACTACTATATTTTCTGACGACGACGGTTTGAACAAAATATTGTTCCTAACACCGAGTCTGGTCGAATCTGTGTCAATATGTGGGGATGGATCAGTGGGGCGGGACCGGGAGACTTAGCATTCATTCCTAAAAGTGCCAACAGTGCAAATTACGTCGCAGTGTTGAGTGATATTATGTTGCTGACTGTGCGTAACGCGAGCGATAGTTTATCTGGGTAGGTATTTACATGGTTTTTGAAGTCGGTGTCAAACCAATAAAAGTAAGACTGCTCAGCTGCCAAACAGAGAAAATTATAAGGCGAACGTATCAACGAAGTTACATGCACTCACGACGACGCGACGACGACGACGTGTGGCCCTCAAGTGTGTGCCTTTCGGTATTTTTTCCGCCAAAGAAAGCGTAGCACCCAAATGAAATGTCTGGCCCCTAAATTAGACAGTCTGTATTTTAGCAGTTTTATTACAATACAAATTACAATATAAACAGTTTTATTTAATTTATAATTATACAAAACATGTCACTATGTTAGTACTTCTGATGCAGTGTGCTTTGTTGTCCTAAAAGTTTGGTTTGGCACCTACTTCAAAAACTATGTAAATACCTACCCAGATAAATTGTTAATGTTCTTATTACATTCATTAATATTAATTAATTTTTGGCAGAAATATACTATACGGGGTAGTAATATGGATGGAATAGAAACAGGAATAGGATGGCGTTTATAAAAATTATTTAAACATTTTTAGTGGGTTGGTTTTTTGAACGCGGTTCACTTTTTCTTAAAAATAAATAATTAGTTTGCTTTCATTTTGGTTTTAGTTTTATGACTTTTTTTATTTATTTTTTATTTCATACTTTTTAGTGTTAGGTTTTTGTTTTGGGCTAGTTATTAGTTTTTTCATAGTTAGTTAGGTTCTACAGTTATAGATAGGTATTAGTGATAGTTTTTTAGTGATAAGTTTTGGGCTAGTTCTGGTATTAGTTACTGCCTACTTCTTCTGGTAATGTGATGTTTTGGTACTGTATCATCATTACTTTGACCTACCTACTATTGTTATATACGTTTTACCTGTAGGCCTAGGTAAAAAACTATGTAGAAGGACGCTTTAAGAAAGAAGAGGAATTAAATCCCAACGAAAAATAACGACGACTTGATGCAGCACGAGTTGGTCTTGTCTAGGTATCACCAGCATGCTCGTGCTGACAAATATCCTTTTAAAAACCGCATCAACATCGGTTCAGCCAACCGCAAGATAATCGATGACAAACATAATTAACATACAGGTTAAACTCCTCTTTGTAAGTTGGCTACTTTTAATCAGAAGTTGCGCATGTAAATCTGCGAGAAACTGCTAGAACTCGGTAATTATTCGGCAAATCAATCAAATATTCGGCTGAATACAAATGTTGTACGAAATACGAATGTTCGGCCGAACATTCTGCTTATCTCTGATACAAAATAAACAGATACATTGAGAACTTTCTTTTTTATGAAGTCGGTTAATATACTAAAACTTTCTCCTAAACGCGACAAATCTTTATGTACATCCGGATGGCTGGACCATTTGGCGTATAAAGCTGGCTCTTACATAGATCGATAAACAATCGTAGGTGACTGCAATCTGCCTACATTTTATCGTTTGTGACTGGTTAGTTTATTCAAAAAATCAAAAAAATGGTGTCCAGCCAGCCAGAATTTCGTAATTATGAGCATCTCGGATCTCAGCCCCAAGACGGTTTTGAGAACCCAGTTCTTATTAAAAGTATAGTGACTGGATATGTGACTGCAACCAAAGTTGTTTCATTCGATTTGATACGATACTTTTCGAGAAATCACAAAAACAAACTGTCCAGCCAGCCATAATCCGGTCGGCTGGACCATTTTGTTTTTGTCGATATATCAATAATTATAACACTGAAAGCAGCTAATTTAGAAAAAATCCTTAGTGACTGGATATGTGACTAACATCATATAGCTATAAATATGAATGATTCGTGCATTTATGAGTTATTGGCAAAAAGATTTTGTTGACACCTGTCAAACTTCCGGCTGGCTGGACCACCCATTCCAGCACTTCTGAAAGGCCTTCGCAGTCGGAATCTTATAAAACGGTTAGTGACTGGGGCGAAGAACACAAATCTTCGTTTGTGACTACTCTAAATGCAGTCAATCAAAATATATAAGCAATTATTTTTATGCCATACTATGTAACTGAGGGTGACCATAATTTTTGGTTGAAACAGGGATTAAACGTGTTTAATAATGATATTCGAGTACTTAAAAGTTGTAAAATGTATGTAATGCAACAAAATAAAATAAATATTATACAGGGTTTTGAAATAATAGTGTAAAATATTTTAAGAAGGTATTAAGAACAGGGTATAGATTCAATATAAGTAAAAAGAAAAAAAATCATTTCAAATTCTGCTAAGTAGGTAGGTACTTACCTTAACAAAATTTAAATTGTAATATACGACTACTAGCAAAAAATAAAGCCTAAATAACCCTCTTACGTCTTAACGGTAACTACGCGCCTATGACGTATAACAGCTGTTTCGCCCGCTCGGGCGTGACCGGGAGTGACCTCGCGTCGAGGTACTTAACAGAATTTTGAATTAAAAACAAAATCTTTTTACATACATCGAATCTATACACTGTTCTTAATGCCCCCTTAAAATATTTTACACTATTATTTCTGGACCCTATATACTATTATAGGTACTTAAAAACACTGTAAGTAAGTACATTTTAGTATTAACAGTTGTAAAAACGTATTTATAATGCAACAAAATAAAATAAATATTATTTACGAATGTACTTAAAAACACTGTATGTACTTTTTTGATAATAGAGTCGATATTAGTTTGTTTTATTTAGAATTTTAGGAAATTATTCATTGACCCACCCGACGCTACCGCTAGCCATTTTTATAACAATTTTAATCAGAATAGACCGAATTCACTGTGGACTTCGCGAAATAAGATAAGGTGTCACTATTTATCTACAAAACGTTGGGTGACTAACACAATAAAAATACAAGTGCTATATTGACTCTCATTTTCAGGAATAAAATAAGTTTTATACTTGCTTATTAGGTAAACAACTTTTGGAGATCAAATCATGTCTTTTCATTTAAATTGTGATGTATAAAATGAAAAATTGGAAATTTGTTTTCTGGTTTTGGTTTTTATTATTTATCGATTTATGTAAAAAAAAACATTTAAACATTTTACTAAGTAGGTAGTAGGGACCTACCTTAACAAAGTTTAAGTTTAATTTGTAATATACGACTACTAGCAAATAATAAAAACGTAAAACAATATTAAATAACAAAGTACCTACCATTTTACGTGGCACGGTAACTACACGCCTATGACGTAAAACAGCTGTTTTGCCCGCTCGGTCGTGACCGGGAGTGACCTCGCGTCAAGGTACTTAGCAGAATTTTGAAATGAAAAAAAAAAATTTTTTTTGTACGTAAATCGTCTCTATACACATTTCTTAATGACCCCTTAAAATATTTTACACTATTATTTCTGAACCCTATACATACTCACTTATATATACTAACCAAGCTGTGTTAAGAATAATTTCCCAAACTTCAAACAATTAACATTAAATTAATAAAGGAATTCTAAAAAAAGTATTCTAAAATTTGGTCACCCTAATTCAACAAAACATGTCAAAAAAACAATTGCTTATATATTTTGATTGACTGCATTTAGAGTAGTCACAAACGAAGATTTGTGTTCTTCGTCCCAGTCACTAACCGTTTTATAAGATTCCGACTGCGAAGGCCTTTCAGAAGTGCTGGAATGGGTGGTCCAGCCAGCCGGAAGTTTGACAGGTGTCAACAAAATCTTTTTGCCAATAACTCATAAATGCACGAATCATTCATATTTATAGCTATATAATGTTAGTCACATATCCAGTCACTAAGGATTTTTTCTAAATTAGCTGCTTTCAGTGTTATAATTATTGATATATCGACAAAAACAAAATGGTCCAGCCGACCGGATTATGGCTGGCTGGACAGTTTGTTTTTGTGATTTCTCGAAAAGTATCGTATCAAATCGAATGAAACAACTTTGGTTGCAGTCACATATCCAGTCACTATACTTTTAATAAGAACTGGGTTCTCAAAACCGTCTTGGGGCTGAGATCCGAGATGCTCATAATTACGAAATTCTGGCTGGCTGGACACCATTTTTTTGATTTTTTGAATAAACTAACCAGTCACAAACGATAAAATGTAGGCAGATTGCAGTCACCTACGATTGTTTATCGATCTATGTAAGAGCCAGCTTTATACGCCAAATGGTCCAGCCATCCGGATGTACATAAATCTTTTTCTGAAAACCGCATTCAAATCGGTTCAGCCAAACGCGAGATATTCGCGGACAAACAAACATACATACATACTTACAGGTCAAACTGAGAACCACCTTTTTTTGAATTCGGTTAAAAATGATACCTAATATTGTTTTTTAATGTTATATAGTTTTGTTTTTAAAGGTCGCTCACATTGTCAATGAGTATTCGTGTTTTTTTTAATTTTGGACTACTATATCTTGGATATGAAGTTTTATGTTTTGTATACTTAGTAATAGTAATCTTTATTGAGAAAAAAATCTTTGAATTTTTTTTAAATTAAAAAAGAAATGTTCAATTAGTGGGGTCTGGCCACTAGTTGAGGTTTAAGTAACTTCAATACCCTATTCGTCATGAAAACGATCATTGAGCTGCGCCTGTACCTACTAATAGCATCATAAAATAGGGCAATTATTGATTTTTGCTTTGAAAAATAAACACTTTTATCGAAATATCATTATTTTTTATTTACTCATTCTTTTGATTTTACTTATTAACCGGACGGATTAATGGCGTATAATTTATATTTTACATTTTAACTCGACGGGGTCTGCAAAGACACCGAAACGTCGATTCAAATTGTAAAATATAAATTATACACGTGTTTCGTCCGAAGAGACAATCTGAAAAAAAAATTATTTAATATGAACTTGTATTTGTGTACCTAGCGACTACCACATCACACTATCGTTGAGATATCTTCACTCTAATGAAGAATGAACGAATGAAACGTCATTGTTGTTCTTAGCAAAAAGCATACAATCACTACGTTCTAAGCAACGAGCATACAACCAGTGGAGAGTGCGTGCGGGGCTACCGCGGTCGCTCAATTTGACCTATATGTAGGGCATGCGACAGAATTTTGAGTCAGTCACAGCAACTGTAGGCTAACGTGCGGACGTCCCGCGCTCCTGATTATAAGCAAATTAAAACTCGAAATAATGCCTAGTTGTGCAAATAAATGGTATAGAAAGTCAGCTACGACTTCAAGCTCCACAAAAGATGGGGTATCATTTCATATTTAAGTGGATTTCTACTCTATTTATTCAATTTGATAAACAAAATAAAATATTTTCATTTCTGAAATGCTCGCGTTAATGTCTTTCTTGCTATCTCTTTCTGATACACTGTTTTGCATATTAGCAGTTGTCTCTTTTTATTTCGATAGTGCTGTTCGCAGGATTGCTACGTTTCATAAAGATATTTTTAAATATAGATACTTACCTTATGTTTTTTACATTTTTATTGCTTTATGTATTTGCTCTTGGGTTTGAATGCAAATATACAGAAAAAGGATTAAGTTGAATACAAAATACTGGTATGAAATATAGATAAAAAATATATATTTCAAGCCTACAGTCCGAATAGCTTGATGGATTTTGACAAAGGTGGATTTTAATAATTATTGTAGTTGTTATCTTTTGGGATGGTTGAAAAATGGTTTTATACAGGGTGTCCCAATAAATAGTGTCAACTGGAAGTTGAAATATAGATGGATCCTTAGAGTACCTTTCAAAATTTTTTAATTGTTTTTCTATTTTTATTTTTATTTCAGAGAATTTCAACCGAAATGACATTACACCTTCATGAATTGCCATTTAATGTTCAAAATAATCAAATCCATCATTTTAACGTTTAATATTAAAGTTTTGATGATAAATGAATAAATAATGTTCGTTTACAGATTTGGGTTATAGTAACCCCTCAGGGCTATAGTAACATACGCTAAAAAATCATTATACCTACTAATAATAAATCAAACCATAATTTATGTGACAAATGTGATTTGTTTTTAATTCTAATAAAGGCATACGTGCGTACCTAAAAATAGTGAATCTATAAATGGCCGTTATAATAATTATTCCAGCTTTTATCGATATCGATATTTTTTTTGGAATCCCTAGTGAATCTGATGTATTTTGGCTGTCGAGTCGTTGCCCAATGACAGCGGGGAAAGGATACCTCTGCCCCCGCCGCTTTTTGGTGACTTGGATATAGAACAAAGACGTGCCGATGCGCTCTCCACTGGTTTTATTCTCGTTGGTTCTAAGAGACCCCACTGAACGAATGAATGAGCTAAGAACAGGAGGCTACCAATTCTACTGCCAATATTTTAATAAAAAAGTATGGCCAACTTTAGGAAAATACTAGGGATGTGGTGTTCATTATCGATAGTTAGTGATGTTCACGGTCGATAAAATATTCGATAAATAGCAGGTACAGGGAAAAATAGATAAAAGAACTACACAAAAAAAAACAATAATTATAAACATTTTATTGAAGCACATGGTATTTTTACTTAAAACTATTTAAGAAACAATAAAAGTGATGCGATGAAAAAATTGTGACATTCCTAAATTATTAATTACAGCAATAAGTTATTTTAAAAGCATTATTGTAATTAAATATGTTGTTATATTATCCACCTTGTTTAATTCATATTCATTATTCTTGCGGTAAAGTTTATAAAAAAATATAATAAAAAAATATTACAGTAACCTAGTTAGAGTTATTGTGTACTATACTTTAACAAAAAGTAAATGCATAATATTTATAACAACAATATACAATATTTAAAGAAAAAAGATATTGAAGATTCATAAAGACTAGTCAAACTGTTACGTATTGCTGTTATTTATATAGGGTTAAACAAAGTATATCATAAAATCTTTTGTTACAATTTTGCTACTTGAACAGCATTGTGTTTTAGAAAGGCTAACACCAGTCGAGTAATTAATTATAAATATTTTACCTTTATTAAGTCAACATACAATCTTTATGTTTAAATAAAATGTAGAAAAATAATTAATAAAGAATATAAGCTATATTATCAATTATACAATATCAAACAATAAAAAAAAGCTTTCCGAAACAGTACAATTTTACGTATTTTAAGTTCTCAGGAATAATAATAATTATACCTATATAAAATACTTCTGAGTAAAGAGGGTAAAATCTTATTACTAAGAGAATGCCTCTATACCTAGTCTCTTCTTAATGACTTGCTAGTGAAGCTTATCTTATGTAAGTTATTACTATTTTGAAAATGGTGAAATATTTGCAATCGCTCAATAATGAAATCTTTCATTATTTTTTTTATTGAGTCGATCTGTATTCAACCAAT
This sequence comes from Stenoptilia bipunctidactyla, assembly GCA_944452665.1. NCBI lineage: Eukaryota > Metazoa > Arthropoda > Insecta > Lepidoptera > Pterophoridae > Stenoptilia > Stenoptilia bipunctidactyla. The sequence continues at coordinate 49,892,673 of OX101721.1, read as the reverse complement.
ACTTTGGCAATGCGAAAATTAAAGATTTTTTTCGTATGTATTTCAACAGACACGTGCAATAAGTAATATCAAAGTGAAATGAATCTACCACCAATTATTGAAAATACGATCTGTTCAGAAGAAGTGGCTCGAAACAACAATCTTCTTTAAAATAAAAATCACAGCTTATAGCCACAAAATGGCCCAGACATTTCATAGAAACCATTTTTACATAACGTTTGTTTTAGACTATCTTATAACTAAGCTTAAATAATTAATATTTTTAGGCGCTTTATTATAAAAGCTTACAAATTGACCAACGAATGACATGACAATGCATTTGACGATTTTAATTGGGTGTAGGTATAAAAAAATAATTATTCAAAATGCTTTGTCTTGCCAGCTAACCTAAATCCTCGGTTTCTGGAGATTTGAAAATGACTATTAGCTTTATACACGATTTGAAAATGACTACTAGCTTTTTTATTTTTAAACCTACAAAATAAATAATTTGTGGGCAGGATTTGTGGCCGATTGCTTTCCCGACGAAAATGTGGCTTATGTTGAAAGGCTGTGGGGCTTTGTTGATTTTTCCGAAAAATAGTTTCCAAATGCAATCATTTTATGTAGTTGCTCCACTGTAATATGCTTCTTATAAACATAGATCTTCCTCACGAATTGCTTTTATTCATTAAGGCAACTGCAATCAGAAATAAATATTCTTATTGTTAAATCATTAAAAAAGTTCATTTGAGTGTTTTACTTCAAAAGAAAACATATACCCTTGAGAAGATTGAAATGAAAAAAATGAAAAATGATTTTATTTACTTTTTACTAAAATCCATATAAAATAAGTGGCAAGTGAACCCCTTTAAATACTGAATGTTTTTGTTGGGAGACACCGCTCTTCCGTAACATAAAATAAAACATGAACAGATATAATAGATTACTTAACAGCTATCATCTAAGAATTAGATAAATACCTACATAAACTGTGTTTTAATAACTCCACACAACTCTTCCCACACATTTGATAATATAATTTGAGATGTTAATAGAATTTGTCTTGAAAGGGTGTCGTAAAAGGCGTTTCTGGCTAGCGACCACTCTTCTGCCGCTAAATATCATCGCTCCTTCGGTGATGTGTTCCGGAAATATTTTATGAAGTGCTAGGTCCTATCAAACCCGTATCATCTTCATTTTCCATCAGGTGAGATGAGGTCAAACGCGGTGTCAATCACCAATAAAGAGCTCATATTACTCATACCTAAATAGGAACAAAATTATGAATATAGCGTGTAGAAAAGAAGTTAATTTTGTATGTTTAATTTTGTCAGTGGTGGCCTTTGGCCAAAATATCTTTATGATAATGAAATGGCCTTATTTACATACCACTTAGCATCCGCTGGAAACGTGGGTTATAATACACCAGAGCCAGGCTTCTTTTGAACTTTACAGATTTCGCATCTCCAAAATCCATGAGATATCTTGGTCCTAGGAACACGATTCATGATATTAGTTATTTTCAATGTAGCTGTAAATTTTATTGTGTTGTATAACATATAATAATCAACGAATGCAGAGCATCAAAAAACCAACTTCACGTCAAAGCTTTGGCAAGATAAATGTTCTCCGTACCTATACCAACATATGTCTTTCAAAAAAATATTTTTTTCATGACGTACTCAATCGATTTCGATGAAATTTATATGGGACCACCGCTGAAGTATCCTGTAACAGAATATTTAATATCGATTCACAATTATTGTCCAAAAAATCATGTTACAAAGACACTAAAAAAACAAACACACGAATTAAGAACATTCTCCTTTTAGAAGTCGGTTGAAAATTAGTAAGAGAAATTACTAAGATTTATAATAAAATGAATACCTACTACCAAAATTTTAAACTTAAAGACTCTGTTCCGCAGTGTTCTTCTGTGGCCTGAGAGTTCCTGGGTTCGAGTCCCAGCCGGGACAGTTTAGGAAACGAACTTTTCTTAAATCTTAGTGGATACCCACCTTACTTCCGCTGTATAGTCTCCATAACAGAAGTTTACTTTGATAATAATAAAGGTTCACTTTGATGCTACGGTTGATGTTTCAGTTTAACTTAAAAAAATACTCACCATTAAATTAAGTTAGTTTTTCCTATTCTAAAGACGTTTAACGTAGATTTGATGAACTAGCTGTGTAGGTTTGGATCAGTATAATTTCCACCTCTGAAGGACCAGTTCTGAGTTCACCTGGCTAGCCTCCCTTCGATGATCGCTTCGATGATGATCGATGTGTTCCAGGCAGAAATATATCGTCTACGACCTGCGGAAAGGTTCGCGATGGTACTAGTACATAAAAATTACCTGTAACTAAAAACAATCTTCTTGCATGGGTTCTTACATCTTTATTGATGAATTGAAAAATTTTAGTTCTTCTTCTTTTGGTTTAATGGCAACCAGCTAAAATTTAGTTATTTTTAAAACAATTTATTTTTAAAACAATTTATTTTTAAAATAATTTATTTATAATTAAATTCATTTAGACATCAATTGACAAATTGTTATCGTCTCATTTTGACAATTTCAAATATCTAATAGACTAGACAAAACTGTTTTTTTTACTGTCAAACGTCTTTATAGGCCTTTCGATACACATTGCGATTCTAGCACGACTTCCGGGTGCCAACCTTATAGCAGAATCATCCGCTATACGTTTACAAAGTTTAAAGGCTTCATCCCGAATATCAGAATAACCTATTCAAAATAAAACCTTATTTCAATCAGTTAAGATATAGAATTGCAAATATGAGGTCACAGTTGGATCGCAGGCGGGCAAGGGTTGTGTCTGAACCCTGGTTCTTAGTGCCTAAGCACTCACACGCTTAGCTTCTTACTTCAAATTATTTTTTAAGTAATTACTTCTTAGTCTTAAAAATGCCTAAGAGGTCAAGTGAAAATTAGTTAGTCAAATATTTCAAGAAAGTTACGTTTGAAACAAAATGACCATCCGCGTCGTTCTTGAAAAAGAATATTACGAATATCATCGTCGTCATTTGAAGATTCCGGGAATTCCCAGATACACAGAACAGTAAGTACTTTCAAGAAAATGTAGAATTTTATTTAATAATTTGCTATCTAGATAATAATTTTAAACAACGTATGTATAATATGATTCTCAATCTACCCTCATTTTCTAGGTAATTTAATTTGGTAAAACCAAATATTAAATAAAACCATTGTGCATCAGGACAGTTACAAGAGCTGATCCGACGCATATTGAACATTGCTAATTGCACCAGGACTGCCACAAGGGCTGCTCCGACGCTTACCGCACATATATACTACTTTTTTTTTTTTTATAAGTGACTAAACCCGCGTTTGAACTCAATCTCACCTGATGGTAAGTGACGATGAGGTCGAAGATGAAAGCACACGGGTTTAGGAAGGAACTGGCTCTTTATACAATATTGCCGGAACACATTACCGCCGGAGCGGTAACATTTGGCGACAGACTTTATATAAAGGGTGGTCGCTAGCCAGGCGGACCCAGAAGGGATCCTACCACCAAGCGAAAAACGCTGTATTCAGGATATAATGAAACTGGACAGCTACAAGGGCTGCTCCACCGCATATTTAATAATAAATTGATGATGTTGCGAACGATAGCAAACTACCTACTAACAATTAAAAGTGTTTTTTCTATTGTCCGGTAATTTCCAGCTGGGAAATCATCTGCTTTTCCGAATGAAGCGAATGTGGATTCAATTTTATTGAAAATAGATAGCGAAAAGAAAAACAGCGTTTTGCAAGGATCATCACGTCACTAATAAAGAAAGTTGCTATATCAGAATGTAAATCCTGTGAAAACTAATTTCTTTCAAGCATATTTTTACGCCCTAAACAAACGATAAAATGAGATTAATTTAAATAATCTAAACTTTAGTAGCCATTTTAAAATTGAAGATTTTCGAACTGCTCAGAATTGCTATATATATGGCCATGATTGATATTAAAGATGCTATTCGACTGCAAATGTAAAGGTATCAAAAATGTTGATAAAATTAAATACTTAGGGCTCATGATTGACAGTAAACTAAGCTGGAACTTACACATAGATCTTGTATGTGATAAACTGAGAGTTATACTAGGAAAGTTTTATCATTTAAAGCATGTAGTAAATAAAAGGACATTATGTATGATCTATCATGCACTTGCTGACTCAGTTTTAAGCTTTAGATTAAGTAGTTATGGAAGAACCTGTAAAACAAATCTTCACAAGGTTATATTCTTGCAAATCAGATTGCTTAAACAACTAGTTGATAAAAAAAAAAACCAGTAAGTACATACAATAAACTGTTTTAATTTTGCAATGTACTTCCAATCCATGATAAACTTAAATTCTTAATAGCGCTTGAACATATCATTGTTTGGATACCCTCCAAGTATATAAGCCATATGCCTGTCTAAGACAAAGCATAAGAAAATCAATCATCATTGTGCCAAAAACCTCTAACTATTATGGTTTTAGAAACAGAAGTATATAACGCCATAAATATATAATGAAATGGGAAAAAAACACTTAACTGTAATAGATTATAGTAAGCTTAATTGAGAATTAAGACAAATAAGTAAGTAGAAGAAGACAGTTCAAATGTATAAGTAATATCTCGATTACAAAGAAATTGTAAGAATCTTTAGGGTTCGTAATTAACGAAAGTAAAAGTTGTCTTACACCATCTACATCATTCTTAGGATATTATGTAATAAATTCAAATAAATTAGAGATTTCTTGGCCTCCAGAAAAAAGAAATCTTACTAAATCTGAATGAATCATATTTCTCTCAATACAACGTTGCACCATTACAAAAATTGCCTACCTTTTTTTTTTTTTTTTTTATAAAATATGGATGGGACGTTTGTCTGGTTGGTTTGTTAGTCATTTGAAAGTAATCTGCTGGACCTGCCATCGAATATTGGTGGCTTTACATAAAACGTTTCGAGACGGGCAAATTTCTAAATTTAAATAGAACCTTGACTATGACAGTAACATGGATATTTCAAAACATTACTGCCTGATTTTCAATGGTGGTACAAAACCATTGATCATTCTGTACATAGAATCTTGGAAGAGCAATACAATTTAGAAATTTACTCTGAACCTGAACTTCGGGGTGGGGGGCAGCATGCAATGGTGAGGTGGCTAGTGGATAAATAATAAATATTTCTGACACTCGCACAACATTATATAGGCCAAATTAAGTTTCTTAAAGAACTTGTGTTATGGATACTAGATACCTGATATACTTAAGATATATTATAAACATACATATTGAATAAATACATATTTTTTATTAGAGTAAACTTAAATAAACATATAAACTAATATATGTGTTCATTACACAAAAATCCGCCGCCGCCGGGATTCGAACCCCTCCCGTCTGGCATAGAAGGCAAGGTATGTTACCACTACACCAGCTGGTCGTCGTTTTGAGGTGCGTAAAGCGTAAAATGCACATTAATAATTTATAACTGCTTTCTGCGTTTAAAGCTCTTAAAAGATTTGCAAAAAACTATGATAAGAGTCAAATATTACTTAAAATAGACAATTCCAATGCCGTTTTATACACACACACAACTTTACGCCTGTATCCCGTATGGGGTGGGCAGAACACCAGAGGTAATAAAACCATCTGATGTCACGTTTGACAAATTAGGAGGCATTATAAGAATTATTATCTTAACGTCGAGTGGGTCGTAACGTCGAGTCCCTTTACGGTGAGTTTCGTAACGTCGATCGACGGTTGTACAGTCACGAAAACAACAACACTACCTAATTCTATCTATTATGGCGCGCATATTAGCTTACATAATAGAATAAAATAACAAAATAATATATATCTTGTCGATTCGACTATTTATCGATGGCTGCATGCTAGCCCGCCTGGGCTCGCCCCACCTATCTACGCCATAATATACCTTAGTTAGACAGGGCTGCGCGTGAACGCGCGTCCTCGTCCTGACTGTCGCGCAATCTGCGCACGATACACCATGCAAAACGGCCGTATATGTATAATGCTATACGCGGTTAAATTAAAATTTCCATAGGGAAAACGCTATGCTTTCTCACACCATACGCTTGTGACGTGGGTTCGTCAACCAACCACCATCAACGCCATAGGCGTACAACGTTTATAGTAACTTTTTTGTTTATAGTACGTTTTTTGCAAATCTAATTATAACGCCTGAATGTGTTTTTTAAAGATATTCGTTTAAATTTAAAATTCGTTTAAACGAACCACGAAAAGCAGAAGACCGGTGAGCTGGCAGTATTAAAGAGTATTGTGATGCTTACAAGTAACGTTTTTGATGTCACTCGTCCACACAATTTTATCCGCCAGTTAAGGGGGCTTCCGTACGACAAATGTTATTTTTTTGCTCGACATTGATGACGGTAATAGAAAGACACTTGAAATATTCACAGAATATTTAGTTATATATTCATTTTAAAAATAAGTAATTAAATATTTAAGGAGGGCTCCCATTCAAAAATCCTGCGACTGTACATCAAGACATCGCCACTCGACATAAAGAACTTTAGGCGCTACTCACTGTAAAGCCCCTCACCGTAACGCCACTCGACGTAGCGACACACTCGACGTTAAGATAATAATTCCATTATAATAGTGAAGAGAGACTATTGCAGTGACAGGGGGTCAGCCTATCGCCCACAAAAAAGCCTCCCATAACACCTCGGTCCCTTAACTGACTTTTACAGTATGCCCGGGAAGAGAAGCAGCTGGCACATTCTATGTTTTTCTTTCGCTCCCAGTCCAGCATAGAAGCCGTTTTATATATAAATCACATTGGAGGGGTCCAATTACCTCACCTCACTAGAATAACAAGAGAAATTTGGCAGTGGTGCGAATCGCGAGAATTTTTTTTTTTACTCTTCATATCCGGTCAACTGTCCGTGGTAGCTATAGCTACCAAAAAAAAAATAGCCTGATACGTCCGTGGTAGCTATAGCTACCAATAAAATTTTCCCGCCCGTCCGTTACTATATGCTTATTTTTTAACTAGCTGCTGCCCGCGACGTCGTCTGCGTGAACGCTATGCAGCACCAAACGCACCTACGATTATAACACTGCTAGCGTGATAATATGTAGCCTATATGTTGACCCGACTTCTTAACTATCTTCATGCCAAATTTGAAGTAAATCCATGCAGTACTTTTTGAGTTTATCCCGGAAAGACAAACAGACAAACAGACAAACAGACAAAAATTCTAAAAACTATATTTTTTGTTTCTGTTTCGATTGTAGATCATACCCCAAGTATTCTTTTAAAAAAATATTCAATGTACAGTTTTGACTTTCCTACCATTTTAGTGTCCGTATCGACCGCGCGGCCACGGCGTTTTTTCTTACATCTAACCATGCCAAGATTATGTAAAAATTTGTAAAAGTCGATTCCTAAAAACATAAATTTGTAGAAGGTATAGTTAAAAAGTTATGAGGGTTTGAACGTGGCCGCGCCATTGAAACAATGCGAACCGCGCGGCCACGTAGATCTTTAAAACTAAACATTGCACAGACCTGAAGTTTAGGTAAAACACGGATTGAATATGTAAAAAATTTGTAAAAATATAGAAAAAAATCCTGGATTTACATTTTAGAAGCTGTAAGCTTATAACACCATGGCCGCGCCATTGACCGGTATAAAATTACGTTATCGTCGATATCTCGCTGGAAAAGCATAGCAGAGGTCTGAACTTTTTTGTAAAACCTGGATTCGAATTTGTAGAAACTAGTAAAAATATAATAAATAATGATAGGTATACATAATAGGAGCTGTAAGACCAAAAACCCATGGCCGCGCCATCGAAACGTTAGAAAAGTACTTTACCGTCGATATCTTGCTGAAAAAGCATCGCAGAAGTCTGAAGTATTTTGTAAAACCAAGATTTAAATTTGTAGAAACGATTAAAGATGCACAAAAAACTCCTAGGGTCATATTTAAGGAACTTTAGCACTGAATCTTAAGAACGGCTTGAATACGTCGATAGGGTGACCATGGTTTGTTGATGACAGAAATGTCCTATATAATATAAATGATATAAAACTACTTTTTAACCGGATAATCGCGTATAATTTATACTTTACATTTTAACTCGACGTTTCGGTGTCTTTGCAGACCCCTTGGTCACGAGATCAAATAAATTATACGCGATTAATCCGGTTAAAAAATTACTTTTATTTAAATTATAAATCGTGAAAACTTAAGACAATAATATAAATTATATCTAAAGGATTGTAAATTGATAAAATGAATCAATAAAGTAAAAAATATATGTTTATTTCTTTAAGAACACAGATAATCTTAGTCTTCGTCTATTAGACCATATGTCAAATTATGGGTTGTCATAGGTTGTAATGAACTTGCATGTGTTCCGAATTTATTATCGTCGTAACAAATCATTTCAGAGGTATTTAATAAGCAATGACACGTGTAATGCCCAATGAGTCCTACAACCGGGGGAACATATTCTACAGCACCTATCAGTCTATATTTTTTTTGTTTTATTTTGATAAAATGGGGTATTTCTTCGAGTTTGATTTTATCTATGCCATTAAGATCAAATAAAATAATATTATTTAATTCGTATATATACCTCTTGGTTTCGTTGTTACAAATCAAACATTTATTTAAATTTGAATCGTCATCGATGATGACGGCATCTTCCAGTCCTCCGATTCCGAATAAATTTATAATTTCTAAATTAATTGATAAAAATACAATGGTTCTTTTTGACCGGTTTGCGCACGTTTCGGTTAAACATTCATTTACTACACCGGCACTATATAGGTCATCTAATAATATATGTTCGAAAATAAAAGCCATGTTACTGTCGCATCTATAACTATTGTTTTCGCTTTTATAATATTTAGCTACTATTTCCTCCCGTAGTTTGTAAGCACTATTTACATTTGAAGACTGTGTTAATGTTCTTATAAAGTCACATATTAATTTGCTTGCGCGTGTATCAATCATTTGTTCAATGTGAAAGTTTTGTTTGTATGCAAATGCTAACAAAAAAAAAACTGAGTCAAAAGCACATGTGTTACTAATTATCGTACTTTTATTGATAGAATTTACTAAATTACTAACTAGTTTACTTGTTCCAAAAGTTTTATGACATCGACCAAAACACGCACCATAGTATATTATTATTTTAAAATTACATCAAAGTGTCGCTGAGATAAAGTGGTAACCTATAGCAAACTTATTGTTAAGAAAAGTTTTAAAATGAACTGTTTCCTAATTATTTTTACCCGACTACTGCACGCAAAGGAGGGTTATGTTTTCAGCGCAAATGTAACTATGTCTGTTTCTTGTTCATGGTAACAGGTCATATGAGCTCTAAAATTAAATTTAATTTACTATACGAAATAAATATGGATTTGTGATATAATTTCTATTAAATGGGTGGAAAGTTTTCTATTATCAATAAGCCATGGTCACCCTATCGACGTATTCAAGCCGTACTAATGATTCAGTGCTAAAGTTCCTTAAATATTACCCTAGGAGTTTTTTGTGCATCTTTAATCGTTTCTACAAATTTAAATCTTGGTTTTACAAAATACTTCAGACTTCTGCGATGCTTTTTCAGCAAGATATCGACGGTAAAGTACTTTTCTAACGTTTCGATGGCGCGGCCATGGGTTTTTGGTCTTACAGCTCCTATTATGTATACCTATGATTTTTTATTATACTTTTACTAGTTTCTACAAATTCAAATCCAGGTTTTACAAAAAACTTCAGACCTCTGCTATGCATTTCCAGCGAGATATCGACGATAACGTAATTTTATACCGGTCAATGGCGCGGCCATGGTGTTATAAGCTTACAGCTTCTAAAATGTAAATCCAGGATTTTTTTCTATATTTTTACAAATTTTTTACATATTCAATCCATGTTTTACCTAAACTTCAGGTCTCTGCAATGTTTAGTTTTAAAGATCTACGTGGCCGCGCGGTTCGCATTGTTTCAATGGCGCGGCCACGTTCAAACCCTTATAACTTTTTAACTATACCTTTTACAAATTTATGTTTTTAGGAATCGACTTTTACAAATTTTTACATAATCTTGGCATGGTTAGATGTAAGAAAAAACGCCGTGGCCGCGCGGTCGATACGGACACACCATTTTATTATATGTAGGTATAGATTAACGAACGAACGTGCCGGTACGAAATTAATCTGAGCTCTAGTTTAGAACGTAAGTGACGTTCTGGTATTGTCAAATTTATTGAGAAGCGTCAAAAAACTTCAAAATTAATTTCAGAAATACGTAATTGAGTGTATTAGAATGGACTATAAGTACAGATCACAATAATAAGTATTTTGTCAGGAATCCAAGATAGTCCAGGAGTAGATTAGCTTATTTATCAGAATAAATGAGAGATATAAGGAGTTAAGTAGGAAAACACAGATTGTATAATTTCATATAGCATATTTATTTCTTTTAAGATTTACCACCAGTTCGGAAAAACCTTAGTGAAGAAGAACTGGCAAGAAACTTCACTGGTATTATTTTCTTTCACAAACAAACTTAGGTACAATTAAACTTCATAAGTTAACAATTTATAAAAGAATATCCAAATTAGTAAAATGCTTATTTCCAAATAAGTAAGGGCTTTATTTGAATGTGGTTGTTAAATTAGTTTTATCAGGTAGGTACGTAGGTACCTACCGGATAACCTCAATCTAATGCAAAGGAATTTACTTTATAACAAATCTCAATAATATCAAATTAAGATAAGTTGTTTGTAGAAAAATAAGATAGTTTAATACATTTATCTTAGGAAAATTACCACAGCAATTACTAAGTAACAATTCTGAATTAAAGAGAAATAACTTACATTGTATTTGCTTAACACACAGTAGCCACTTTGTTCACTAACAACTTACTATATATAACGGATTGCTTCAACGTTTGCAGCAGGGCGTCCAAAGGAAGAGTGCCCTCTCAAAATCATTTACTTCTTACAATGCCTCGGAGCAATAAAAAATATGAAATCCCAAAACTTTCCATTCGCTTAAGAACAAAACAACAACATGAAGTGTGCCACTCTAAAATCCTTCTGACACTTCTCTTACAACTGAGTGACTTTATATTACAATGTAACTAGTAAATATCACAAACTATGTCTAGTACATTCATCATTAATATTAAATATTTATTAAATGATTTATAATTATACATTTTTAGTAATTATAATAACAAGTAGAAATAAAACAAATTAAGGGTAACTTAAATAAGTTTTTTGTTGTGTTGGCAGCCAAACTTTGTAAAAGCGACATCTACTTTGATAAAATATTTAAAGGTTAATTGGTATGAAACTAGTAATATTATTGAACCTAGGGCTATTACATAGTTGATACATTATATCATTTTAATAGTATCACAGTATTTCAATGTAAAATACATATTGAAAGCAATGTTTCCATTCTTCAGGTTGGTATTATTGTAATTAACCTAACTTCACTGTTACACAAATGAAGAATTCATAGACAAGTTAGCTTAAATACAATGAATTTTTAATCATGGCAATAAGAAATTAACAGTAATATGTACAATATATATATCTATATAACACGGCCATGCTGATAAGTACTTCGTTCTCGAAGTACCTTTTATTTACAATATTGGGTTTTAAGAAATTTAAATAATGTTATATGTAATCAAGTTTCAATGACTTTAACTCCTAAGATATGTGTCGTCTAATTACAAACACCGCCAGATCCATTTTTAGCGTAAAAAAATATTTTTACTCTATGGTTTTGTCAATCTTGACCTATATGTGCCTACTATTTCTTTTACAAGCAAACTACGTCATATCCCATCTAAAATAACAAATTAAAATGCAATTTATTTCAAATGCCGCCACATCCATGAAAAGATTATTTCAAATACCGTTATATCCGTTCCGACCAATCAGAGCAGCGCATTATTTCAAAACTGTCACAGCAATTAATGGCGTCTTCGTTAGCTGTGAGGTGATTTCGTGTTGTTAATTTTTATTGTTTTCTTTTATAAATAATGACTGATTTATCTCGGAATATCGAACAAGTTCCTCCGGATAAGGCAAGGAAACGGTGTGTTGATAAAAATAACTGGAAAAGAGAAGTTCAGCGACGAAAATTGTGAGTATTCATTGAAGTTTTATCGTACGCGATTTATATACAGGCTGTTTGTGCACAAGAGACTTAGTGAATTGGCATCTGTTGTATAATTTAATATCTTGCTATTTTTTATCAATAGTACCTACAGTCTAATCTACTGACTTAGTGATTCCACTACCTCAAAATGAAAAACTGAATTTTCTACAATTAATTTTACACTACAACAACTTAGTGCTGAAAATGCTTAATTTTATCACCTATATAAAAAAATATATTATTTATTAACGTTGATAAACTATCTCATCCTTATAGTAAAAGTCGTACGTTAAGTTTTAAAGTTTTGTTATTGAATACGTTTCGAGTGTGAGTAATTTTTGTATTATTTTGATTTTTTTAGGTATGCACCAAAACAGCTGCCAAGGCAGCCGAGTTGTCGCCATGGAAGTAATAAAACTTTTAAATGTTCGACACTACGAATACAAGACGTTTCGAGGATGTATAGAAATTTTTACAAAATGTCTAAAAAAATTGATCAGGACAATTTTATTTTAAATTATTGTCGTTTGAAACAATGCGAGCGAACGAGGCTTAAAACTGGAGCAAGAGGGCCTAAAAATATGAGTGCCGACTATTATATCGCCATTAAGAATCCACAAAAGCTCGTTAGAATATGCAAAAAAGCATTTACTGAAATTCTAAAAGTTGGTCAAGACAGAGTTACTGGTGTATTACAACGCTCTTTTAAAGAAGAAAGCTGTCTAGCGAAAGAGAATAGAGGAGGTGATCGCAAAAATATGCGATTTTTGGAAAGACATAATAAAGTACAGGCTTTCATGTTGAAGAAAGTAATGATAGTTTCATGCCTAATGACGATATGCCATGTGTCACCTTAGAAGAATCAGAAAATTTTGTCTAGGTTATAAGATATAATTTTTATCAATTCATAATTTTTTTAATAAATTTCTATTTCAAATATGATTTTTTTCAACAATTTCATTTATCTACCACCTAACATATGAAACTCATGGCTAAAAATAATACATAAACTTTTCCACCAGGCATTTTAGAACATCCTGTATAGATAATTCCTATGTTTTAAGTTAGTTACAAAACCAGCTAGATCCAACACTTCATTATCAGAAACCGCCAGATTTTGTAATGAATATCAAAATCCGTTATATCCTAGTTTTTCAAACAAAATTACACTTATTTCGTTATTTTAAACATATAAATATGAAATATATTATATCGTTATTTAATTTTTAAACGTCATGTTATTTTATGCTATTATTTTTATGAAGTTAGCCCTTATGACAGAAAATTTCATTCTGCTGTAAAATTGACCTATATGGATATGGCGGCATTTGAAACTAGACGACACATATGACACACCCTTTTTTTTTTATTTATTTTCAACATCCCTTTCTTTGATGTCTTTTGACTCTTTTGACAGCTTATTCTACATATTAATTCATTGAGACTGTTGAAGGAAGCAAATGTAATTAAATGTTAAGTTATTCAATCGTTAATACTTAATTTAATAATTATTATATTGCTTGTTTCTGTTTTGTCTCCATAAATAAATAGATAATTAATAAATAAATAAATATGATGTCCTCTTTTGACATCTAATTTCATACATGATGGTCGAACTCTTTTGCCATCTAATTTTACACATGATGGTCGAACTCTTTTGCCATCTAATTTTACACATGATGGTCGAACTCTTTTGCCATCTAATTTTACACATGATGTACGTTGACATCTAATTTCATACATGATGTACGTTGACATCTATTTTCTCACATGATGTACGTTGACATCTAATTTCACACATGATGTACGTTGACATCTATTTTCTCACATGATGTACGTTGACATCTAATTTCACACATGATGTACGTTGACATCTATTTTCTCACATGATGTACGTTGACATCTAATTTCACACATGATGTACGTTGACATCTAATTTCAAACATGATGTACGTTGACATCTAATTTCACACATGATGTACGTTGACATCTATTTTCTCACATGATGTACGTTGACATCTAATTTCACACATGATGTACGTTGACATCTAATTTCAAACATGATGTACTTTGACATCTAATTTCCCGAAGCTTAACTCTTTTAGCTTCCAAATCTCAAAGCTTACAATTCATTTAGCTTCTAACTCTCAAACTCAACAAATTTTTCCAATGCCGTAACAAAAATATTGTTCATTTGAATGTGTATTAAAAATTATCTTTATTTCATTGGTTATATATGATTATGAAATACTATATTTATAAAGCTTTTAAAAGCATACTTGATTTATAAAGCTGTAAAATCATTCATCATCATCATAAATTTTTATTGTAAATCAAAATGGAAACTATTCACCTCCATATTCAATATCTTTTAATAACTTTTTTTTTTTTAATAATGATAAGAGATATCCTTTTTATAAGGAGTCTCCTTTTATTTATTATTTTTTTTAATTAAAGAAAATATAAAATATGGTTCTACAGAATAAATGAAATATTATCAACACTGGAAACTATGAAATATGCAGGTAGGTACACATATTTCCTTACACAAAAGATTCCATTACAAATTGTTAAAACAGAATATTTACAGCAATTAATACACATAACAATATTTCCGTAACATAGTAAAATTGTCATATCTTTTATTTGTACAACTAGTTCACCCGGCCAATATCTTAAAGTATCTTAAGCTGTTACTAGCATTATCCTTTCAGACCATATTAATTAGGAATTAAGAAGTAAGAATTAAATATCATTACTATGTCTGTGATTTGATCGACACAAGCTAGATTGACAATATTAAGTCATTGTGTTCCATAAAAAAGAGTTAAAATAATTATTGAATTTTCTGAATCTCTGTCAAATCTCTGTTGACCCATTTGCCTATCAGGCTGAATACCTACATTTTCATAAGTGGTCTCTTATTCGCGATAATCCGGTAGAATTCAACTTTGTGGTGTTTTTGAGTAGTTGAACTTTCCATAAACCGTTCGGCCAGTCTGACAAATCAGATCAAGCAGAACTAGGTTGATAACTAATCACAATAAATGACTTATATATCATTCTTGAAATAAGGTCTGTATTTGGTTTGAACTAAAATTACTGCCACTATGTAATTACCAGCGAAGGGGTGCCTTTCATTATAGTAATAATGTTACTTATAATAGATATAAGTTTATAGTACTTAGTGTTTTTAGAAGCCTGAGTACCTCTTAGTTTAGTAAAACTTGTTCTATATTAAGTAAGATGAACTTATAACCTTCATCCAGCATTTGACGTTCGTAAAGTGTATAAAATTACCTACTATGAATAAAAAAAAATCATTTTCATTTTCAATAGGTAGAGCAAATGGACTAATACAGCCTTATGAAGGGTGTGACAAGAGATAGGAACTTATGTTGTTTTGTTATAATTGGGTTTAAGAAAACCTATGCCCTTTATTTATACGCATATTCAAAGTTGTAATAAGAACCAAAATTTTAGACAGGGTCTGATCAAAAGCAACAAGACAGTAATTATCATGATATTCCCTCATGGGACACTACTCGACTCATGTATTCTATGCTTTGTACAAATAAATTATGCTTACTGGAATTGATGTTAAACCGGCTACATGTAATGCTTTTACAGTTTGATCCAAATCATTTAGACCACATTTGTGACCGTTCATGTGAACTGTTTTTATTATTGCTCATTGAAAATCAGACAGTAATAACATGAAGATAAGATCAAAGTCTTTATTTTTACTGTCCATCCCTAACTATTATACCATTCATACCTAGAGCGCCAGGATATTTTTGTAAACTATGTAAGATTTGTTGCTATAATTTAACATCTAAACAACACAATTTTAACCTTAATTCATTCACTTGGTCAGCGGAGCACGAATAATATCTTTGAGAAAATATCAAATAATATCAAGGTAAGTATGAGAAGTACCATCAACGTTAGAAATGATTTTAGTGCCTGGATACCCAATATTTCAGCCTAATCAAATCATATGTGATTAGTATTTTTCTTGTTCATGTATAAGTACACTATTATAATGAACAATAACAAAATTAAGCAAATCAATTTCAATACAAATATCACTAAACCTGGCTAGGACGCTTATCTTGCTCAATAATATTTAACCCATCTCTTTCATGAGATGAGGTCAAATCTGCAAAGTATAGTTAAATTGTAATCGAGACATCTGGTTAATGATCTTTAATATGACTAAAGCTTGCTCCTATATCTACAAGTGATTGAGAAGTAAAATCATTTATTAAAACTGGAGTAAGCTTTAACAGTTACCAAAAAAAAATATATAGAGTACTGATACTAGTAAATGGGTTAATCCGAGAATCATTTGATTAGGTTTCTTTGAAAAGCGATTTGAAATCTGATTCAATATGATTTATCTTTTTTTTTCAAAAGGTAAGCGAGGCTAGAGCCTTCTGGAAACATGTTCTTTCATCATGCCCAACTATTTTACAACAAGAGTTACGTTTATTAAGGGTTACAGTACTTTGTTATGATTAAAACCATCTAACTTTGAGCACAGATTTGAGATATCCTTTTTTTTTTTACTCAATAATATATAGAGGCATGAACATTGAAGTACCTACATCAGTACTAACTTTAAAATTTAAACTACATTGTTTCAACCGGTAACAGATCCCTCAATATTGTTATGGTCTAAGGTTTTAGCAATGTATTAGTAGTAAACAATAATATTATAACTTAAGTAAACTTAGCAATATTGTAAAGAGAAGCTATTTAACATTGACATTTTAATCCTCCAGTAAATAAACTTTTATAAGCTGTACTTAAAAAAACAACATATTCAGTTTTCCTCTCACAAATTCACAACATGAATCTGCTTGAACCAACAAATATTAAACTGCTCTAGTTATTTAAGATGGCTAATGTTATTGAGGATAAAGATCTATGAACTGGATACAAAAATATGGCAAAATTCTACCTCTGGGTGGGGCCCTCATTTACAAACATAGTAGAGCAGAGCCCTTAAGTGTGTTACCTTTGCAAAGGCCATGACCTTACTCCAATTACATTCCTTGATACCTCTTCAATTTCAATTGCACCAAGTTTCAGCACTGCTGTTATTTTATTTCCATCGGTATCAAAATTCAGTATTGCAACATTTTAGCGATGGCTCCTTTGGTTATCACCGCATCTCTTAATTAACTGTCTACAGGCTTTTCATCAAGACAGCATCCACTCTGAAACTTTCAAACATCATGTATTAATAAGGGTGTTACAATTGATCCCACTTCTGATATTAGAATGGACTATAAGTACAGATCACAATAATAAGTATTTTGTCAGGAATCCAAGATAGTCCAGGAGTAGATTAGCTTATTTATCAGAATAAATGAGAGATATAAGGAGTTAAGTAGGAAAACACAGATTGTATAATTTCATATAGCATATTTATTTCTTTTAAGATTTACCACCAGTTCGGAAAAACCTTAGTGAAGAAGAACTGGCAAGAAACTTCACTGGTATTATTTTCTTTCACAAACAAACTTAGGTACAATTAAACTTCATAAGTTAACAATTTATAAAAGAATATCCAAATTAGTAAAATGCTTATTTCCAAATAAGTAAGGGCTTTATTTGAATGTGGTTGTTAAATTAGTTTTATCAGGTAGGTACGTAGGTACCTACCGGATAACCTCAATCTAATGCAAAGGAATTTACTTTATAACAAATCTCAATAATATCAAATTAAGATAAGTTGTTTGTAGAAAAATAAGATAGTTTAATACATTTATCTTAGGAAAATTACCACAGCAATTACTAAGTAACAATTCTGAATTAAAGAGAAATAACTTACATTGTATTTGCTTAACACACAGTAGCCACTTTGTTCACTAACAACTTACTATATATAACGGATTGCTTCAACGTTTGCAGCAGGGCGTCCAAAGGAAGAGTGCCCTCTCAAAATCATTTACTTCTTACAATGCCTCGGAGCAATAAAAAATATGAAATCCCAAAACTTTCCATTCGCTTAAGAACAAAACAACAACATGAAGTGTGCCACTCTAAAATCCTTCTGACACTTCTCTTACAACTGAGTGACTTTATATTACAATGTAACTAGTAAATATCACAAACTATGTCTAGTACATTCATCATTAATATTAAATATTTATTAAATGATTTATAATTATACATTTTTAGTAATTATAATAACAAGTAGAAATAAAACAAATTAAGGGTAACTTAAATAAGTTTTTTGTTGTGTTGGCAGCCAAACTTTGTAAAAGCGACATCTACTTTGATAAAATATTTAAAGGTTAATTGGTATGAAACTAGTAATATTATTGAACCTAGGGCTATTACATAGTTGATACATTATATCATTTTAATAGTATCACAGTATTTCAATGTAAAATACATATTGAAAGCAATGTTTCCATTCTTCAGGTTGGTATTATTGTAATTAACCTAACTTCACTGTTACACAAATGAAGAATTCATAGACAAGTTAGCTTAAATACAATGAATTTTTAATCATGGCAATAAGAAATTAACAGTAATATGTACAATATATATATCTATATAACAAGTGCGACCCATGAAAAGTGTGTGCGTTTTGAGAAGTGCTTCAGTTTTTGTTGAATTTAAATATGTCGTAAGTATTTAATTTCTGTGTTTTATACATCAAAATGATCTATAACATAAATGTTTTCATATTTCAGTAATTTATTGTTAGATTAATCAATTTGTTTTAACAAAAAAGTCTTCCGAAAATTGATCGAAGCTAACCCAAAATAGTATTTAAAAAACCGTTGATACTTATCTCGATAAAAGGATATTTTTAGTGTAATGTTGGTTTTTTAGATCATATATTTAATAAATAAGCCAGTCTTTACATTTTTTGGAGGAAATACATTTAGATTTTTTAAATATATTAAAATGTTTCACACAATTCAACCAACTATGTTCGGCCATTTTATAATATGAGACAAATAAATGTGGCTTCTCGTGAACCAAGTAGTTAAATTAATAAATTTTTTCGTTGAACTATGTGTTGGTTATTTTTTTAAATAAATTATACTATTAGTGACATAAATTATTTAATGCCCCTTTAAAAAATAAAAAAATATATAAATTTATTTATTTCACTCAGATCTGGAGCTGATGAAATGGGAAAAGTCAAGAGTAAGTTTATTATGTGACATGACAGATAGACCTCACTCTAACGCCACGCTTTTTGACTCGTGGCGTGACTGAGATGACAACGACCAAGAAAATGACGCTACGAAATCAGACACAACCTTTCATCGAGTGTCGCCGAAGAGATAAGCAGGAGAACCAAAGTCACCAAGAATGCCCAATGCAAAGCTGAAGAGTACATAGCTCGCAAGACGGATGTGATCTGTTCTGTTCATTGAAATAAATAAATAAAAGACATCTTTTGGCCAAGACATCTTTTTTCTAATGTCATGTTGATTATTAATGTAATATAATGTGTATGTTAATATTTATTTAAATTAATTTGTAAGTAATTCAATTTTTTTTTTAACAAAATAACAATATTTTTATTCTCACATTGTAAATATTTAATTTAAATTTAATTTCATTTAAGAAAATTGTAAATAATGCAATAAAGTCGTTATAAAAAAATAACAATATTTTTATTTTTTAACAATGTAAATATTTAATTTTAATTAAGTATTTCAATTTAAGAAAATTGAAAATAATGCATTTTACTTAATCATATCAGTTAGTTAATAAAAAATAAACAAAATAATAGATTTTTTTTTATTTCAAATTCCGTGAGTAGCCAGGTTTTAGTAGGCCAAATCGGCGGTATTTGAGTCTCGACAAAATTTCGAAACGACGGGGTATTCAATTAGCTGATTATTTGCAGTACATGACGTTCTTTAATATCAATTTTGGTATCAATGGAAAGCTAATTAAATTATCTACACTAACGTATGCAAAACTTTTAACATTATTTAAAAATATTCAAAGTTGTAGGCGTTAAAATCTGAAATTTAACAAATTTTTTGGAGTATTTCTAGTTTTACTGATAAATATTTATTTATTTTAAATACTAATTCTTAGCTTAGTTATTTTGTTTCTATATAATTAGATTCCCTATTAAATTGGCTTTTCTATAGTATTTTTCTTTTTAGATTTGCTAAATTGGTTAAGAAGATACAAGCTTTTTAATAAAGGTCCCAGCTTTGTTTGTTATATTTTGCAATCGCCGCGCGACCTCGGACGACAAGCTAGCGCGACCGCGGAGGGGCCGGACAGTTGACCGGATATAACATATAACAGGCTTTTAAATTGATTACACTCAGTTTGATTAATCCCCTAATATAGACTTAATTGCTAGCCGCGTAAATATGAAGTGCTCACTATAATGATCATTGCATATGGACCCTGATGCATATGCTATAAATGCATTTACTATTAAATGGTCCACATTCTATTTTTATGCCTTCTCACCTTTTGGCAATTAAACTAAAATGTTTAAAGAAAATAGTTGCTGATTAAGCTACGGGTATAATTATAGTCCTTCATTGGGAGAACCAGCCATGGTAATCACTATTTCAACGATTACTCGCACCGAAATGAATTAGGTATAGGCATACACATGATAACGGCTTGGACATGTATACAGCAAGTGTGCCTACGGTTCTCTCGTTCCTTTCAAAAATATTCCGTAAAGGATCTCAATATGGGTCACCCAATAGCTATAGAGCTGCTTTATCCTTGATTTTAGGTAACGAAGTCACAAATGATGGTAATTTTCAAAATTGTTTTTCAAAGTTGTATTCAGACTAAGGCCTCCTCGTCCTAAGTACGATTTTATCTGGGACACCATAGTTGTTTTAGACACCTTATCAACTGGTATCCTAACGACACGTTAAGTTTAGAAAAGTTACCTTAAAAAGTTACGTTAATAGCAATAACAACTGCCCACTGAGTACTAACTATATCGAAAATTAATGTATTAAGTTTAGAGCCATCAGAATTACATATTAAAATAAAAATTCCGGATTTAATTAATTAAAACATCAAATAACATAAAAATCATTATACCTATATTCTTACTTAAAGAAAACTAAAGAATTGCGCCGTTCTCATAAAAACCTTATAATAAATAAGCTTCAGAAAACCACTTAGTATACATAGGTAGTGGACAAACAATAGCTCGATGGATTAAGGCAACTCTTGCAGATTGCGGCGTAGATGTCTCTATTTTCACCGCACATAGCACACGCCACGCTAGCATCCCCCGAGCTAAACAGCTAGGCCTAGATCTTGACGCTATTCGTAAAACTGCGCGCTGAAGTGAAATAAGCACTGCATTCGCCAGGTTTTACGACCGACCAATTCAAAATAACGATAGATCAAGCTTGGCAAGCTTGGTTCTGGCGGATCAATAAGAGGATTAGATTTAATAACAATTAATTAATAATTGTGACTGATTTAATTTTAATTAAAGTGATAAGGCACACTGTATATTAGGGCTGGTGAATAAAAAGGTCCGGAGATGTTTTAACTGCGTGTATTTTCTGTTAGTTCACAAGCGGAAGAGGAAGCAGATAAAATGTGCACAGATAACATAAAAACCTTGTCATAGACAATAAATTCACTGACATGTTGGAGTTTCCAACAGTGACTGTGTAATAATAAAAATAAATGTTTTTTTAATAGTTTATCAACAGTAATGTGATTATGTTAATACATATTACTTTAGAAATTGTTTAATAGATATTTCCTCGACAAAAAAACTCTTCTCTCAAAGTCTACAAGTACAAATGAAATAATCGTTTTTTTCAGATTGTCTCTTCGGACGAAACACTTCGTATAATTATGATAGAACTTCACGTACAGGTAAGTTCCTTTAATCATAAATTATACATCATAATAGTTGTTTTATTTAAAGTATTTATACTGCATTTTTCTTACTTATTCGTAAGCAATATTTTGAGGTCTATAATTTTTTTATATAAAATTAAACCATTATAAGGATAAAAAGGTTTCTCTTTAAAAATACTTAAACAATCTAAGACGCAATGACGTCAAATATATAGACAAGAAGTTCCATATTAAAATATTAGGCACTAAGTTATGGACGATAAGCCGTAACTCGATAAGTAAGTAGTTCTCTGCTGATTGGTCGACAATCTGATAAATACAGACTCCGACCAATCAGCAGAGATATCAAACAACCAGACGATGAATAGTCTAGTAGTAGTGTTACAAGTATTCTGTGATACGTTATTGTGTGTGTTGAGACTCACTCACACAATCAAGATAAGAACACTGTGCAGGCGAATACAAACAGTAAGGTGCTACTGCATTTATGAACTCTTACTGTACACGTTTAAAAAAACCCGCCCACCTACTCGTATAAATGCGATAGTATATTTTTCGATTGCACTTTTTAAATAAGCCGTGGATTACACCGCGCGCCCTTTTAAAAGCGGAATTATAAACTATTCTCGGGTATAGGACGTGCCCAAGCATCAAATGATGGATTTTTGTGTTCAAAATCTGTGTAGGCTCACCTGAAAAATCTTTAAAAGGTTAATACAAGCGTGAATTAGACTGTGATTGGAAATCCATGAATTCATTTCTATTTTAGGAGTTTCTATTGACTGTCGACCTCCAAAGGATCAGTCTCTAGGAGAACAAACGAGGTGGAGTGAGAGAAGTTAACTAAAGTACCTACAAGTTAGTTCGTACTGACCAGTTAGCTGGAACCAATATTGACAAAATGTTTATTTATAAAACTTACTGACAATTTGTTGAAAATTATATTCTTTCTTTAGTTTAGTAATTAAATTTAAACAAAATTTACCATATCGTTTATACGTTAGTTTTAAAATTTCGGAGTGTGGTTATTGAAGTGAAAACTTCTTTAGCGGCGTTGTGAACTTTTTTTGGAATGGGTAAAAATGTTAAACTCGCGTCAGGTCACGTGTCCTGATCGAAAATTCGTAAGACGGATGGAGAGTAGACAGCTGGCGCGGCGTAGGAGAGGGAGTAACCCCCTCTCTTTCTACGGCGCGGTGAATATGTTATACTTAATTAATTTTCAATTTTATTAATTAATATAATTCTATTTTATTATTATTCAGGTTAGTTCAGGTTTAATTAATTTTCATTTATTACCTAATTAATATAATTTTATTATTAAGATTAGGTTTCGATCGAGTCTACCGTACTGCTTGACGAAATTTTTAAATTAGATACATATGTACTTCAAAAAAAAATTGGAAAAGCTTTTATGAATTGCCAATTATTACGACCAGGAAAAGGGTTTTGAAGCAAGACACGATTACATCTTGAGTGACAATGTATTAACAAATAGAAATAGTTTATATAGTAAGATATACGTTCATAATTAAGTTAACAATATTTAATCTTATCTTGGTATTGATTTTATCGAGCACGTTTGATTAATAGAAAATAATATATTGATTCTCTGTGGGTCACGTTGGAGGACGCCACAGAAATACTCCCCCCTTAAAAAAAAGGTAAACACAAAATAACAATTCAATATTACTTACTCTAAAATTAAATACCACATAACAATATCAAGCAAAACACTATTTTTTTGTTGACATAATACATATTAGAAATATTTGAAAACCTAGCAATTTATATAGTACTATGATTACGTAAGACCACAAAAACAATTGAGGCGAATAGCTTTAAGTTTGATGCTGCATGTGGTAGACTGCTCTGGTAAAAATTTACCATTCCGAGAAACCGTCTCAAATCTTTAACTGTTGCTGGTTTCGGGAAATCGAAAATAACCTTTGCTTTCTCATCCTTTGGAGTGATTCCTTGGCTCGTTATATGATAACCTAAGAAATCGAGTTCGGTCTTGAGAAATTCGCATTTTTCTAGGTTAATAGTTATCCCATGTTCATGGAGGCGTTTTAAAATTATGTCCAGGTGTTGCAGGTGTTCTTCCTTTTGTTTGGATATGGTGTTCCACTTGGCACTTGGAGTTAGATATGTTGGCAGCTGGCTTGGTTATATCTTCATATTTTTCCAGTAATTTTCTTATGCTACTTTTCTTGTGAAACAGTTTCAACGCTCGGTTGATTTGCTCTGATGCTTGTTGCAGGCGTTGTCAGCTCAGTAACTTTCTCAATAAGCTTTTTTCCGTCTAAATCGATTTATGGTACTGTAAAAATTGGCACCAAGGATAGATGTGTTGACGTCAGCAATAACGAAATTCCATTTGGATTGGCGACTTAGACCTATGTTAAGGTTCAATGTTTTTTCACCGTATGTATTTATAACGCTACCGTTCGCAGCGCGTACTTTATGGTTTGTAGCATGCTTGTGCTTGAATGAGTTTCTTCTTAAAACTGATATATTTGCCCCGGTATCGACTAAAAACCTCTCGCCACTTTGTAGGTCGGCTAGGATAAGGCGGTCGTAGGGGTGAATAGCACAAAGTTCCGCCCTGGTTCGAGTTAATTGTAGAGTCCATTGTTTGATCTGGTTTTTCCTGGCACATGGTAGTTGACATTTATTTGTTCTTTATTATTCTTCTTTTTCTTGAATCGCTTACGATATTGATCTTGGTTACGATACCTCGATGCACTACTTGACCTTGATCTTAAACGGAATTCGCTGCGTCGATACTTTTCGTTTTCGTGCAGCGATTTCAGTTTTCATACGTGTCAGCTGATTTGCAAGTCTAGTGACCTCGTTAACTTCATTACTTAAGTTTTCAAATATCCGGTCTGCCATCTCACTTCGAGTGTTGTGTTTTCTAAAACTGTAAGGATGGATGTTACAGTATTCGGGAGTTGACGTAGCCATAACGAACGGATCGTGTCGTCGTTAGTAATGTCTTCTCCTAGTTCCTTCATTTGACGTAACAACTGAGATGTTTTTTTGTGACCGAGATCCATTTTGAATAAACGTTGAAACCTCTTTTGCTTCGAGTCTTCGTAACAATAAATGAGGGGGTCCTTAATAGTTTTATATTTGTTTTCTTCCGGAGGGTTAACGATGATGTCACTGACTTCGCGTAGTTCATCCTTCGATAAATGTGCGATTACCAGATTGTACTTGTAGTCATCTCCTTGTTTCTGTGCTGCGACTATAGCTTCGAAATGGGTAAACCATAATTTGGGTTAGTCTTGCCAAAATCGTGGGATACGTTCTGATATGTTTCGGGCGGCAACTTCAGGTTCCAATGTAACAGGATTAACTGGAGCACGTAGAGCCATTTTCCTTTTTATTTCTGGTCGGGTCCTCAAAACTTCTTGCTTCGGCTGCGTGACTAACTTCGGGGTCACCACATATTACGACCAGGAAAAGGGTTTTAAAGCAAGAGACGATTACATCTTGAGTGACAATTTATTAACAAATAGAAATAGTTTATATAATAAGATATACGTGCATAATGAAGTTAACAATATTTAATCCTATCTTGGTATTGATTTTATCGAGCACGTTTGATTAATAGAAAATAATATATTGATTCTCTGTTGGTCACGTCGGAGGAGGCCACACCAATGATTTTGAGTGGAGATTTCAACGTAGTAAACTTTGCAGACGATAAAAATCAACTATTAATTGAATTTTTAAATAATGAATTTGGTTTAACTATGTCAAATGATCGCAATGTTAGCACAACGAAATACAAAACTGCTATTGATGCGGTCTTTATTAGACATTTAAATAGGTTCGAATCAAAACTGTTCGTTTCTTACTTCAGCTATCATAAACCGATTGTATCAGTTTTAGAGATTGGCGATGATGGTTCTGGTAGTAATGATGGGAAAAAAAGTCGTCGAAATTATGGATGGAAGTTGATTTTTCTAAGAGATAAACTTTTTAATGTAATAAAATTGTCATGTTGTCACGTAGCGACGGCTCGGGAACCGTCGCTTGCAGTTCGAAGAGGGTGCTGAAGAGAAAGAAACTATTTAATAACACTTAAACCTTTTATATTTATTTACAATAGAAAAGAAGCACTTAGAGTTCATTATAACACTGTGAATAAAAGATTAGTTTTAGAGGTTCGGAGTTAGTGGCCCTCGGCCGCAGTAGACGCCGTCGGAGACCGCGGCTCACAGCCGCGGTAGTGTTGGAGGCAGCCACTAGCAACCGCAAAGATAGCGGCAGGGAAGCCGCTCTCAGCGGCAGGGACCACCGCGAGGGTTACAGCACACGGCCGCAGCTGTGGAGAGCGCCGGGCAGAGAGGGGCGTCTCAGGTGGAGGCAGGACGTCGCCGGGGAGGGCCGGCGGCTTTTTCCAGACCGGTCAGCCGACCTCCAGCGTTCTCACGCAGATTTCACTTTATCAGAACCCTCACATGTCCACTCTCCGGACTTTTTTATGTTTACCAACATACTTCGAACGTCATTATTTTCCTTACATGACACATAGGCCAGTGTTTGAGTAAAAACTTCCGGGTTTAGATATATTACCTACATACGAAAATTAATAATAAATTATTTACAAAATTTGGAAACTGCACACTAAATATAACATATGTCATTTTGGCGCTTTAGCATTTTATCCTTTCCACTGACGATATGAATATCTGCTGAGTTTAATTCACTTTTCATAAAGTACTTACAGCAGTGAATAATCTCCTGGAATAGTAGTTTCATTAAATGGAAGTATAAGATAAAAAAATACATTTCAAAAATGTTACTTTCAAAGTATGGCTATATGTAAACATTGCAAAAGCAACTTTCTTGTTTACTCTTTTTATGGATTTATAGGGACTTTAAATTGTTTTTCTTTCTTAAAATTACTTCTTTACTTGTGTGTTCTTCTCTGGCCGGACCACAGTTTAGTACTCAGATGATATAGTTCGAAATAATAGCTACCTACAGTCTACTTTCATAGGAATATATTTATTTTTTAGTACCTCAACAGATAACTTTTTAATTGCCAATTTATGTGGTCCGGCCGAGAAGCAGTGCTCTCTGGCCACGCCTCCTCAAAGTTAATAAAGTATAATAAACTATTACGAAATCAATATCCCGAAATAAACTACCTAAAGCGTACCTTGCATACGATAACTCTGGTGCAATAAACTCCTTTAGTTTAGGAGTTATTGGTCATAGTGTGTGGTCCGGCTGGAAGGTATACTCTGCAGCTACTCAATTTCGCAATATTTAATATTAACTATCCGTAAATACATTTAAATAATAATACTTTTTCTTTACTCTTCGTTAATACTTTTTTTTCTCGAGAAAATATTCATTTTTAACCGAATTCAAAAAAAGGAGGTTATCAGTTTGACCTGTATGTATGTATGTATGTTAGTCCGCGATTTTCTCACGTTTGGCTGAACCGATTTGGATGCGGTTTTCAGAAAAAGATTTGTCATGTTTAGAAGAAGGTTTTAGTATATTAACCAACTTTAAAAAAATAAGGTTCTCAATTTATCTGTTTATTTTGTATGAGAGATGAGCCGAATGTTCGGCCGAACATTCGTATTTCGTACAACATTTGTATTCAGCCGAATGTTTGATTGATTTGCCGAATAATTACCGAATACTAGCAGTTTCCCGCAGATTTACCTGCACAACTTCTGATTAAAAGTAGCCAACTTACAAAGAGGAGTTAATCCTGTATGTTAATTATGTTTGTCATCAATTATCTTGCGTTTGGCTAAACCGATGTTGATGCGGTTTTTAAAAGGGTATTTTTCCCATTTAGGAGAACCTTTTACCTTTTACTTACTTTTAATTTAGGGCTAGCTTTTAGTTTTTTCATAGTAAGTTAGTTTCCATATTTGTAGATAAACGTGATAGACTTAGGATAAGTTCTTAGCTGACTGTTTGCACGAAGATTGTTTTAAGCGAATCTCTTTTCGTTTGTCAGTTTCTGCAGCACGAGCATGCTGGCGATACCTAAACAAGACCATCTCGTGCTGCATCAAGTCGTCGTTAGTTTTCGTTGGGATTTAATTCCTCTTCTTTCTTAAAGCGTCCTTCTCTATATTTTTCTACCTAGGCCTACAGGTAAAACGTATATAATAATGGTAGGTAGGTCAAAGTCATGATTTTAAAGTACCAAAACATCACATTACAAGAAGAAGTAGGTAGTTACTAATACCAAAACTAGCCCAAAACTTATCACTAAAAAACTATCACTAATATCTATAACTGTAGAACCTAACTAACTATGAAAAAACTAATAACTAGTCCAAAACAAAAACCTAACACTAAAAAGTATGAAATAAAAAATAAATAAAAAAAGTCATAAAACCAAAACCAAAATGAAAGCAAACTAATTATTTCTTTTTAAGAAAAGTGAACCGCATTCAAAAAACCAACCCACTAAAAATGTTTAAATAATTTTTATAAACGCCATCCTATTCCTGTTTCTATTCCATCCATATTACTACCCCGTATAGTAAATTTCTGCCAAAAATTAATTAATATTAATGAATGTAATAAGAACATTAACAATTTATCTGGGTAGGTATTTACATAGTTTTTGAATTCGGTGCCAAACCAATACAAGTAAGACTGCTGTCAAACATAGAAAATTATAAGGCGAACGTATCAACGAAGATGGCGCTGTTCTTAATTGGGATGGCGCTGTTCTCTAAAATACAGACTGTCTAATTTAGGGGCCAGACAATTCACTGTGCTACACTTTCTTTGACGGAAAAAATACCGAAAAGCACACACTTGAGGGCCAGACGTCGTCGTCGTCGCGTCGTCGTGAGTGGATGTAACTTCATTGACACGTTCGCCTTATAACTTTCTCTGTTTGGCAGCAGTCTTACTTGTATTGGTTTGGCACCGACTTCAAAAACTATGTAAATACCTTTTTTTTTTTTTTTATAAGTGACTAAACCCGCGTTTGACCTCAATCTCACTTGATGGTAAGTGAGGATGAGGTCGAAGATGAAAGCACACGGGTTTAGGAAGGAACTGGCTCTTTATACAATATTGCCGGAACACATTACCGCCGCGCCGGAGCGGTAACATTTGGCGGCAGACTTTATATAAAGGGTGGTCGCTAGCCAGGCGGACCCAGAAGGGATCCTACCACCAAGCAAATTTGATACCTACCCAGATAAATTGTTAATGTTCTTATTACATTCATTAATATTAATTAATTTTTGGCAGAAATTTACTATACGGGGTAGTTATATGGATGGAATAGAACAGAAATAGGATGGCGTTTATATAAATTATTTAAACATTTTTAGTGGGTTGGTTTTTTGAATGCGGTTCACTTTTCTTAAAAAGAAATAATTAGTTTGCTTTCATTTTGGTTTTGGTTTTATGACTTTTTTATTAATTAACCTTAAAAGTATGTGGTGCGGCTAGGAAGTATTACTTATAGCAAATATAACGAAATATGGTTCTTTTCTTTACGACAGGCAAAAGTGCATAAAAAGTACTTTAATAAAAGACCGGGGCTTCATTTATAAACTTGACTTTTATGACTAAGTAAGTATGGGAAAAACAAATACATTTTGTGTTGGCGATAACGATGAGTTTGCGATATTAAGATGTTTGTATGACTTCATGGTAGCGGAAGTATGATGGTAGTACTGTTAAAGAGGGCGCTAAATGCAATGAATGACTGACATTCGATTGCAGCGCCATAGGTTATATCTTGAAGTAGGATGATGGCAAGGGACACAGATACATAGAACACATATACTCAATAGAAGAAGTACAACTTCATACATAAAACGTTAAGACTAGACGCCATCTGAAAACGGTCCACAAGCTAATATGGCGGGAATTTCAAACAGTTCAATCGACTTCGAGATTTCAATTTGCTCTGGTCTGAATAAAAATAAGCAAATACTTGCAAACTTGTTAGGTGAAATACCTTATGTATCAGTTCTGTTAGGTTTGCTTATTTTTATTCCGACTGGCTAAATATAAGGTTAACTTGATGAACAATAAGTAAAACAATAAATAAGTTTTTGATATTTTTATTTTGTTAAAGGTAATACAACAAAAATTGTGGATAAATTGACACTCTTTCTTAATAGTATATTATGTAACAAGTGAGCGAAGTTGCTAATTACAGTCGCCTGCCTGCGGCTCGGGCTCAAATCACAGCCTCGACTGTAATTAGCAACGCTCACGAGTTACATACGACGTTTTTCAACACACTCGTGAGTAAAAGACAGACATACGTGGTCATAAAATAACAATCACAATTGATAACAAAGCTGTGAATTGTGATTGAAAAATGGCGCCGAACCTCGCGCATGCGCGTAGGTTTTTTTTTTCCGTCAAATGTGTCAATGTCTGTATAGCATATACAGCCTATTTTAAGTGAAAATGTTTAATTTGGAGTGGTAAATGCAAATATTTTAATATTTTATAACAAATTATTGTAAATTGTGAATAATTTGTTTGATATACAAATTTGTTTTACTAATATAAGGCGCAAACATTTAAAAATGTATATGGATTTGAAGTGGTATAAAACCTCTTTGTTGTTTCTGAAAATATTTAGTGTATAACCCGGACCAATAAAATATTCTATGTTTTCTCGCATGTTATTTGCACAAAGGTACAATTCAACTTTGTAGGATTCATTATATTATGCACTAGGGTATAATATATTATGCACGCGTGACTTATAGCCCAGTTTATAGTTCTAAATTCAATAGAATAAAGCTCACTTTACGAGCAAGTGTGTTGAAAAAATACATATTCACACTGACGCGAGTTTCTTCAAGCAAACAGGGGGAGAAAAGTCGATTAAATCACAAGAAAACTTAAAACACAAACACAATTTAAAAATATCGCAAAACCGCAATCGCGAAAAAATATTTTCATATTGTGAAGTAGACGTTAATTTTTGACATTTCTTTTTATGTCTGTGTTGCTATATTCAAATAACATCGATTCGCTAAATCATTCGATTATGTAATACGGTCCCATTAAATAATTGTTAAATTATTTAAAAATGATGAAGAAGTCATGAAAAAGTTTTCGTTTAATGTTATTTCTAATAAAAGCGAAGATTTCTTGAAGAAAATATGAATAAGTGTAAACTCAAAAAAATACTGCGATGTATTCGAACAATCGATTGAATATTTTTTTTCATGGGCTACACTGGTATCATTCTTGCTCTTTTCCTCTTATTGTGTTCTGTCTTCTTCACTCTGACTCCAGTATGTAGTCTGCACCATCTCCATACATTGTCGGACGGCTAGGTGCGCGGACGTATCTCGGACTGACGGTCGATAGTAGCTCGGTATTAATTGAGTTGGTATTGTAACTGTAAAGTAACTGACGGAACGGACTCGCGAATTAAGATTTTGTTGTGATTAAGCCAGGGTTATACCCAAGCACACAGACTCGATACTAAGTAACTGTCCAGTGATTAATTCTATCGTGTTTTGTGAGTAACGCTTCTTTTCGTTTTGTTTGTTTTCCCGGCATCAGAAGTGGGATAAGCCTAAATCCTAATATTAATTAGTGTTTCGATTTATTTTTGCGAATAGTCTTCTCGGATCTGCCCAAGCTTAACTTTCGTTTGTGATTAGAGTGAGTTGTGGTAACCTCCGACATACAATCATAGATCTGTTGAAATAAGGCAGTATATTTCCTAAGAATAAAGGTGTATAACTGAAACTTATCGGATGCTGCCTAAGTCTAAAGGAGCTATCTGACGGAGGGATCTGTGGTTGTGTGATTATGGAGAGAACTATAATTAATCCCGGTCTAAGTCTAAAGAAGTGATTAATTATGGAAACAGTTTTAGAGTGAGAGAGTCAGTGATTAGAGTAAATTCACGTGCCTAAGATAGTTCATCATTTTGTTAGTTTTGTATAGCTTGCACAGATGTGACAAGGTAAAATTGTTTTGAAATAACGTACGGTTTGTCAAGACGTATCAAATGGTTTTTCATAACTTTAGTTGATATAGATGAAGTTCAATTTAAGGCGAAAGATAATATTCAAAGGTTTTGATATTGCGTTTTAAGTACTTAATAATGATGAAAGTAAATTTAACGTGCTATCGATTTAATGCTTTGGTCAAAAAAAAAGGAATTAAAATCTTGTTTTGCGTTACGTTGATTAGGATTGACAAAACTAAAGGTTTTTGCTGTAATTGGTTTGTGTGGATTGGTAGTATACAAGTCGCTCAGATTGTTACATCCTCGGTGCATTCGTAGACGTAGGTGTAAAATCGGGCTTCATTTCCCGTCTCAGTGCGGCCACGACTGTGAGTGGCGTGCGTTTAGCACTTTGAGGATGTAAGTAATCGTGGTGTGCTTGCCGGAAAGGGGCAATGTGATGTGTGATGGTGCCTGCCGGATGGAGATGCCCTGTTGGTGTCTACCGAATGGAGGTTACCCGTGTTTGTGTTCTAGAGTATTGTATACTGCGCGATGTTGAAACCTTTATTGTGGCTTAATGCGTTTTTTTGAACCTTTAGTACCTACTTGGTAGATAGTAATGATATTACGGTTGAGCGGGTGAAATTTTGTGGTTAAGCGGCATTCATAATGCCTTTTTAAATAGGTAGTCTGAATATTGACGTTGTAGATTTTCATTCTGATTATCGTGTATCGGTGACTCGGTAGAAATCGCTTTGTATCTTGCCGATCTTCGATTATTTTGCTGCGATTCTTAGGAGACACGTATTCTTATGTTTTGGTAACAGTAAACTTGTTATTATTTTGGCAATTGAAACGTAATACTACGATAGTGTGTGTTTAATGGATCACGGAGATAGGTTATAACGTCGAGATTGAAAATGCGTTTAAATAATACTTTGAATTCGTTGCGATTGACAAAAGAGCTGGATTTTACTGTCAAACTGTTTGTGGTTGTCGAACAATTTTAATACTTTGTTGTTGTGAATTATGAAGTACAATGCAATGCTCTTATTGGCTTGATATACGCCATAACCGGATGGAGGTTATGAGTGTGAGTTGATATAACCGGATAGAGGTTATGAGTGTGCGGTGATGTAACCGGATAGAGGTTATGTTACGTTTTGTGACGGGATGGACGTCACTGCAGAAGAGCTTTGCATTGTTTGCTAATTAATTGGGTTATTCTAGCAGTTTATGCTTGCTTTGTTTATTGTTCGACCGCTGTCAAATTGTTTGATGTTACATTCAAAGTAAATTTCATTGTTTAATGTGCGGTTTTCTTATCGAAAGTATTGTGGTTCGTACAATGCGTTGACGTTAGCCGATTCCTACTGAGTTTCTTGCTGGTTCTTCTCAGTAGATGGATCTTCCGAACCAGTGGTAGCTTTACGTAAATTGTTAAATCGTGGATTTAGAATTTTTATGGAAAAATTAAATTTAAGTAAAATTAAAAAAAAAACTGTAGCGGTTAAAGTTTTGAAGTTGCCAAAAGTACAAGTATCCATTGCAGTTGTAAAGAAAGATGTAATTTTTGGTTTTGGAAGAGATTTAATGTGTTGTGGATACAGGTTCTCGTTCGTTGGTTTTGTGACTACGCCAGAATGATTCTGGGTAGTGTGTTGAAGGAGTCATTGGTTGACTCAGGTTTTCCGTGGGAAAATGATGTAATTGCTGTTAACAACGAACGATATACCTTGTTGTTAATAATGAAATTAATGGATTTCAATGTTTGATTTAGAGATAATTGTTACTCAATGGTGCTTGAAACTTGGTTAACTAAAACGGTATATTTATTGTTGAGTATTCTAAAACATTCATAATGTAAAGAATTCAAACTTGTGTTTTTTCTTTTGAGAATTAGCTTGACTTCATTGTCAGGAGTGGCCAAGCCGCCACTTTGGTATGATTGTTTCAGATTAACACACGAGGACGTGTGTCATCGCAGGATGGCCGTGTTGGCGATAACGATGAGTTTGCGATATTAAGATGTTTGTATGACTTCATGGTAGCGGAGGTATGTTGGTAAAGTAACCGTCACGAGAAGCTATAAATTATGTAAACAAACATCTTTTAGTAAGTAAACATTTTATACTGCGAGATAATAATAACTTGAACATATTCAATCGACATGAAATATAGACGGGTTATATGAAAGTAACAACCTATTTAATTTAGTTGAATTATATTTTAACGACGCAAAGCGCTATCGTTTGTGTTTCTTGGTACCGGAACGCGTCCGTCGCAGGGATTGTAAACTATCGGGACGCCATTTTGAAATAAACAGTCATTCGAGTTTCGAATGCGTACGAGTTTGTTTGTTTCATTGCTTTGCATATATCGCGGATCTGGTTGTTATTGTTAATTTTGTTATTGTTTCGTTATCACTTTTTAATTGTTGTAACTTTAATTGTTGCGTTAATTTTATTTGTTATTACGTATAATGGAGCCAGTAGCCAGTACATCTAAGGAAATAAATTCGCCACGAAAAAAACGTCAAAAGGTACGTAATACAATTTATCTAAAATATATATAAAGTAAAAAGAAAGAGTTGTTTGTTCAAACGCGATAATCTTTGGAAACTTATATTAGAAGTAGGTTTTAAATTGTGAAGTAATTGGTTAGGTTAATTGGTATACCTGGAGATATAGCTTGAGCTTCGTGTGAAAGAGACTGAACAGGTGATTTTTACAGGTGACGAGCTTTACTTCTAATGAGAAAAATATGGTGATCAACGTATATAAGTACGTGAAAGAAAATTGAAAAAAAATATAAAACTACCTAATATGCAGTAAAATCAACCTCCATACAAGCTATTTTTACTACAATTAGAAAAATACAATTTATTGTCACGAACTCCCAACTAAAACGCAGCAAAATACAGCATTACTGCAAATTAGTGTGTATAACAAAGTGACACACATTATGATTATTCCCAGATAAAGTGCAGTAATGTTTTATATACTGCGTTTTAATGGGATCAAGTTTGTCAAATTATAGTAGGTCAAACCAACTATAACGCAGTATCAAGCGTTGATACTGCATTTTAGTCGGTTTTGAATAGATAAATCTTTATTCGTAAACTAGCTTCATGCAGTAACAGTACCAATTACTGCAATTTAGTTGGTTTTTCCATAACTTTTATGAAGCGTGAGACAGAGCTTGCGAAAGGATACTGCTCGATTGCGTGCGATTATTCAGTCGCTCACGTGAACCGTGCCAAGGTGGACGTGCGCTCCGATCACGTCGCGCTGCTTACGTTTTTTTGGCGAAAGGATTTGGCGGGTAAGAGATCTTATCTATATCCAGAACATTCTATATCCAGAGAGATACTTTAGCATTTGTTATTCTCCATACATATAGTAAGTAGGTACTTTCCTACTGCAACTTATGAATTTACTATTGTTGTACTTAGCACTATATAATTATTAAGTATTCACATTTATTTACAAATCTCGTTCGAGGCATGGGTAAGTACACAGACCACTTATTCTCAAATTATTTGTTCTCATTCTATATGTACGTTAAAAGTAGGTAAATGTAATATTTGAGAATAGGTAGGCGCTACCAATTTACGATGTTCAAACATACTAGATTAAGTAGTACACCAACGTCTAACTGTAAGTTTTATACATCCGGGATTTTTCTTGTGGCCGGTAATCCATTTTTATGTACAAATTACATATTAACATAAAAGTTCGTAACTCACCTCCCCGAGCTCCACGACCTCTCGATTTCCGGTCGAGTGCTCTTACCACTGAGCTATCGAGTTACCTAAATAAAGTTAATATTTAAGGCTACTCCCATAATGTTCACTAAGACCAGTGCAGTCGTCTCTTTACAAAAAGTTAGCTTAAAATGTGATTATATTAAAATCAGTAGAATTCAAATAAGAAATTAAAACTACTTTTAAATTAAAACTTTGTACTAATTTGTGATATTATTATTAATGTAAATTGAAAGTAGTTTTAATATCTACTATTCGGTGAGTACTTACCAATTTCGTTTATATTGCAGGTTTATCAATATGCATGGAAGATCAAAAAAAATTTTTTCACTGCTAAGCAAAGAATCTGAAAATGACGTCTTACCACCGGATAGAAAGATATCACCTCTACCTCCTCACAATAACAATAATTCATCTCCAAAAGCAATTCTAAGGGACCCATCTGAAATTCTAAAATATCGGTTTGATGATGCATACTACGTGTCACTAGAGAAAATTTCCAAAATAGAAGACAGTGTATTCACCCATAAAAACCTTTACAACGATCCTATTGTCCAAAATATTGATTTGAGAAAATTCTTTGAATCATTTCCAACAGAACAACACTTGAATCCATCAATAGCTCAACATTACAACCTGATTCATGATGATCTCGTGGAAACAGCGGCCATCGATCTTTTATGTAACGAAACAATAGTGTCTTCAACATCATTCCATGATTCTTTCATCGAAGATTCGGATGATTCTGTAAAGGATAAAAACTACGTCCCTGTTCCATCCTCAACATCGTCGAGTTTAAGTGATTTAGATTTCACAAACGACCCAGCAGAAATTCAGGACAATAATATCAACACCCAGCCAGCACAATTACCTTATGTGAAAACACGGAATAAGACATGTAAGAAGCGAAAAAGTGAACTTCAATATAGCAAAAACATACAGAAATATCCGATGCGAAAATCCTGTCCAAACTTATGTACAAAACTATGTTCTGTACATTTTAGTGAAGAAGATAGAAGTAATATACACAAATATTATTGGTCTTTAAATTGGGAACATCAAGGTATATTTATCAAAAATCTTGTGACGGAGGAAGTTTGCAAGAAAAGTAAAAAGAATTTGAAACGACCACGAAATGTAACATACAAGTACCATTTAAGAAAAAATAATACAGAACAACATTCCTATGAAGTATGCAAAGTATTTTTCTTAGGCACTCTGGGATATGACAAAAAAAATGACAGACGTGTACATTCTGTACTGAAAAAGTCTATTTTAGAGCAAAAGGATAATAGAGACGGCCGTAATTTGAGAAATTCTCATGCTATAGATCGTACTTTGATTACAGCTCATATCGAATCATTCAATCCATCTGTACATCATTATAGACGAGCGCATGCACCCAACAAGAGATACTTGCCTAGTGACCTTACAATAACAGATATGTATGAAAATTTCAAAGAGAAGTACCCCGAATTCAAATGCAGTCTTGAAACCTATAGAGATCACTTGACAAATACTATGAACATTTCTTTTGCTAAACTTGGCCACGAAGAATGCGAGACATGTGAAATCTTCAACCTCCATGACCTTGACCATGTAAAAGAACCGTGTACTGATTGCGAAATATGCAAGACCTATGCTCAGCACAAAATTAAGTATACACTGGCCCGAGAGATGTACGATGCAGACACAAAGGCGAATAGTCAGCCTAATACTGTAATTGTTTCCGTGGACCTACAAAAAGTAATTATGTTACCTCGCATTGATACTTTTAAGTCAGCTTTATTTTGCCCCAGACTTGTGGTGTACAATGAAACCTTTGTACCCCTAGGAAACTTCAAGAAAGGTCATGTGTTTGCAGCAGTTTGGCATGAAGGAGTGTCAGGTAGGAAGCAAGAGGATATCACCAGTACATTTAGAGCATTTTTACTAAATAATCGTGATGCAGAGCACATCATTTTGTGGCTTGACAATTGCTCGGCACAAAATAAAAACTGGTGTTTTTTTACATTCTTGGTAAGTATAGTTAACAACGTAGAGATTTCTGCCACAACAATTGAACTCAAGTTTTTCGAACCAGGCCATACTTTTATGTCCGCCGATTCTTTCCATCATTTTGTAGAACAATCGATGGATAAGAAGGGCAAGCTTTATGATTATCAAGACTTTTTAGAAGCGGTTGAAAATTCACTGAAATCGGGGAAAGTTGAAGTCAAGAGTATGGAAATAAAAGATTTTGTTAATTATAAATCTCATATTGCACAGAAAAAAAACAAGGATAGGGATGGAAACCGGGTATACATCAAAGATATTGTACATCTTATGGTAAAGAGGGGAAGCTACAGTTTCTTTTACAAAAAGAGCTTTGATGAGATAGAATTCAAAGGACTATATTGTCTCAAATCAAAGACCTTGCCTAACTTTACTGCAAAAATTGTTCCTAAAGGCGTTGATGGTGAAAGGAAACGAAACATCTTAAACGTACTAGGGTCACTTATTCCATCAAGTAGATTGATCTTCTGGAAAAACCTTTCTGTTCGTTGTACACCACAAGAACCAGATGAATCCTTTTTTGACATTGATGAATAATTAAATAAAACACATTTTAACCGGCGTATATTACTTAATTGTTTTTTTCTCAAAATATTATTCTCAAAATGTTTGATTGTAAAGTGCCAATCATTTAGTTTTTGTTGCTAGCAATACACCTCAGTTGCAGGTGCCGAACGAAACGTCGGGTTGATTTAAATTTAAAATAAATGCGAGTAGAATCCGGTTAAAATGTATTTTTTTGACATTGATGAATAATGTTGAATTTTTAATGGTATATTTTTATAGTATGAGTCTGTTTTTTTCTTT
Source organism: Stenoptilia bipunctidactyla (assembly GCA_944452665.1). NCBI lineage: Eukaryota > Metazoa > Arthropoda > Insecta > Lepidoptera > Pterophoridae > Stenoptilia > Stenoptilia bipunctidactyla. Next base: position 49,854,043 of record OX101721.1, on the reverse strand, counting down.
GTGATTTGCCAGATTTATTTTAAGAAATAATGTGCCTTAAAGTTAACTTAAGACTGATTTTTAAGTACAACAATTTTTTTTTTTTGATAATTGTATTTATGTAGGTAAGTTTAATTAGATTGTACTTCAATTATAGTAACATACACCTTGTGAACAAAAAACTATTTTTTTTTTCGATTGAGTTCCTATTTTACAATTTTATATTTATAAGATTGTTTATAATGTTACATAAATATTGATACTGGCTGTGCATTTACTTTTGATACATAAATTTTTACTATTTTAAGAATACTAAGAGGCTTTAAAAGCTTAACTCAACCAATGTTATTTTTAAGTATGTTAAACTGTTAAAAATAACAAATTACTTCTAGAAACTAATTATGTAAGACTTACCAAAGAGTGTGTTTAATTTTTATTTTAACTTTTTAGTTTTACTTTAATGTTGATCTCAAGATAATGTCCACCTTTTAATAATAAGCACATTTAATATCATCATGGTATTATTATAAGAAAATTGACACAAATTGTTAGATTAGAAGATGTTTTTTTTAACTTTGATATGTGAATTTTACTATACTGTTATTAATTATGCAAAAATAAACGTTTATAAAATATTAACTAGCTTTTTTTTCTTACTGCACTAGTAAAACGAACACTTTTTTCAATCAAAACCAAATAACGTGCAGTATTTTTTTTACCTTACTGCTTGTTAGTTGGGTTTCTTGACAAAACAACTAATCCAAACGCAGTAATAGGACTTTTTACTGCGTTTTACTCAGTTTTATATAATGTTTTTTATAAAAAAGGCGGTGCAGTAATTGGCGCCAAAAATAATAAATGGTTATAATAAATTCATTTATTATGATATAATTTTTTTTATTGTTAAGACGTGTGCACCTACGCCTTCACCACCTTTCTGCATTCAAATTTTTTTGTTTATGCATCTGGTTAATTTTTATTTCACATTTTTTACCTTAAATGCCGTTTTTCTCGCAATCGTTATTTTGCTGTTACTGCACTTTAGTGTCTGGTGGGCAGAATGCACCATACCACTCAAGGCGTCTTGAAAGAATTCCTACTACTGCCTGGAAAAAAAATGATATACAAAATTGGCTTGTAAGTAAGAATATTTCTTACGACGACAATGAAATTAAGACTGAATTACTGCTAAAAGTAAAAAATGTTAAAGACCATTTTAAAACTTATGTAGTGGACGAGCTCGCAAAAAAATATAAGGTGGAAGTATTGAGACTCCCGACATATCATTGTGAGCTTAATCCAATTGAGCTAATTTGGGCCAACGTAAAAGGATATGTTGCTCGCAAAAATACAAATTTTAAATTTGACGAGGTAAAACAATTATTACAAGAGGGACTGCAGCAGATTACTTCGGAAAATTGGAAGCGTTGTGTGGAGCATGTTATCAAGGAAGAAGATAACTTTTATTCCAAAATCGATGAGATGATTGATAAAACTGTAGACAGCTTCGTGATACATGTCACTGATTCTTACACAGAAATGGAAACATCTGAATCTGACGAATAATTATTCTGAAATAATATATGTTAATTAATAAATTATTAAATCTTAAACAAATTCTTTTTTTTTATTGGTCCAAATGTTGTGAACTCCTGAACACTTGTTTACAAAATTTATAGCTTCTCGTGACGGGGACTTTAGTACTGTTAAAGAGGGCGCTAAATGCAATGAATGACTGACATTCGATTGCAGCGCCATAGGTTATATCTTGAAGTAGGATGATGGCAAGTGACACAGATACGGTTAGGACGGCTAGGTGCGCGGACGTATCTCGGACTGACGGTCGATAGCACGCCTGAAAATCCTCATAGAATGAAACGTTACAGATAGACGCCATTTGTTCTAATGTAGACTCGAATTATGATTGGTCGATTCCTGACAAGATGGCTGACTGACGTAGATTGACGGGTGCTTGCGTCAATCAGATAACCTCATTCAGAAACTTCAGAAAGTTATTGAAATATGTAATAATTACTTAAACTAATTTCAGATGGAATGGAACTGTTACAATAGACGGAGTTTATATGAATATTATATATGACCCATGCCATTTGATAAAAGGCATAACAAATAATTTCTTGAATAAAAATATAATCTGAAGAAAAAATCTCGAAGTGGAATGACATAGTAGATGTTTATAGAACTGATTTCGACAACACAGAAGTACGGGTATTGCATTAATTAAATTACACTCACGTTATTCCAGAGAATATAAAAAAGATGAAAGTAAGCATTAGAATTTTTAATTGTAACTTGTACTTAAATTGTGAGGATTTAAATTATTCGATTATTGGTTTTCTTTCAGGTGCAAAATTGTGTCAGAGTGTTTAGCAATACGGTTGCTGCAGCCTTGAAGTATACTGCAAAATATCGTAAGTTTTTGTTATATTTTTTTATGTATTACAAAAAGGCGGACAAGCCATGGTAAGTCACAACCACCGCCCAAAGACATCAATTGAACACAATTTATGTAAATGTTGGTTCAATTGATGCGCTACCAATTCAAGGATAAAAGGCGAAGGGAAAGGAAATAGGACAGGGAAAGGGGGGAAGGGTAGCGAACTTCTGGGACAGTTTGCTTTAACGAAATACAAGTAAAGAAATACATATAAGTTAGTACAATATAGTATCACTTAGGAGTGATTTCTTCCAAAATCAAAAGAACTTTATGATTTGATTTGAGATAATATCATACATAAGCTTCAGAGTTAGCAACAAATCTTTTTTACAATAAACATATATTAATGTATGTATATACTTCTTGCAAAAACGATGTTACGCCATTGTATATTATAAAACTACTGCCACAAAATAGGATACGGAGCTATGGAAATTATTGTCTAATATTAAGTAAACCTAATTATTTGCCATCAAATTAGTATGTAGAACCTACCTAACATTTTTTTTATATTTTCAGCTTATTATCCAGATGGAAGACCAGTTAGTCCAACAATGAAAAAAACTTCAGAAATGGTAATGTTTTTTGACAAACTATTTGACAGCCTTAATGGCTACTCCGTATTTTCAAAAAAATCGAAAGGAAAAATTTTGCGGACAGCAGTGACTCAAAATTCAAGACACATCGAATTTTGGAAAGAAGCTATTAAAACATTAGAAAAAAATTAATTCATAGATTTGAACGGAGACAAAAATCAGTGCCTTCATTAAAAAACTTTATTGTAACTATAAAAAGTTTTAAGAGGCTGTGGCAGTTTTTCAAGAGTCAAAATGTTAAAATAATGAGGCCCAGGTTTTTTAATTCCGACCCAATTGAAAATTTTTTTGGACAAATAAGGGCCTATAATTACAGAAATAATAACCCAAACTGCCACAGTTTCAACTGCACCTTTAAGTCATTGCTGGTAACTAGAATAATTAAATTCCACAATGACTCTTTTAATTGCGAGGAGGACCCGGCAGATCAAGTAATAAATTTAACATTATTAACAAATTTAAGTGTTGATAATGTCAGGCCAGGTCCATCCAACAGTTTAGAAATTATTTTAGAAAAGGCCCGAAGAGAACGCATTCATGTTGATTCTCGGGCCTACACGGCTGGATGGGTAGTAAGGAAAATTTTTGAAAAATTCAAGGTTGATCTTCTAGTAAAAATAATTTAACTGGTAGCCAAAGCAGTATTCATGAGTAGTAGGGAATATAATACTGTGAAAAACCGTCTCAACTACCCATCCGAAGGAGCCGTCAGATGTTTCGGTACAGTCACCAAAGAAACAAATGAATACTTGGAACAAAAGCCTCATAACAACTTAATAGCTCAAAAAGTGAAAGCAATAATCTTTTCCAAGTATTCATTTAATTTTATAGACTGTACCGAACTTAGAACCTTTGTTCTAAATTCCTTCATAGAATTCACTATAAGATTCGCAATTATAAATTGGTGCAGTATAATAAATAAAATTTTAAACGTCACTGATGTCTTTCGTTTGAAGCAACGCGAACTACCAAGTAGGCAAAAAAAAGCTTATGTAAAATAATGTAAAAAATTAAAAAATAAACACCATAACAAATATTTATTGCATTTTATTTATATCAAAACAAAGACCCTTAAAATAAATAGTATTATAACTAAGATATTGCTGAAGGCAAGAAAATTTAATGGCTGTATAAATGAATTCTTTGCAACACCCTAAAGTTTAAAACGAAACAAAGCAGCTGTCAAACACATTAGTTCCATAACTGTTACAATTTTAGTTCGTTAGATGGCAGTCTGATACGTAGTATCCCTACTTAGTCTGTGGTCGATAGTAGCTCGGTATTAATTGAGTTGGTATTGTAACTGTAAAGTAACTGACGGAACGGACTCGCGAATTAAGATTTTGTTGTGATTAAGCCAGGGTTATACCCAAGCACACAGACTCGGTACTAAGTAACTGTCCAGTGATTAATTCTATCGTGTTTTGTGAGTAACGCTTCTTTTCGTTTTGTTTGTTTTCCGACATTTGACATTCAAATATTAATAATTGTTAATACTAGGTATTATAAATGAACGTTTTGTATAAGAAAGTAATTCAATTGATTAACTTTTTAATTATTGACTTTAAGCATTTAAACTTTAAACAACAAAACTGTAGCAAAACCGACTATTATATGAGAATATTGTCAATGAGTATCTATACATATAATAAAATGGTAGGAAAGTCAAAACTGTACATTGAATATTTTTTTAAAAGAATACTTGGGGTATGATCTACAATCGAAACAGAAACAAAAAATATAGTTTTTAGAATTTTTGTCTGTTTGTCTGTTTGTCTTTCCGGGATAAACTCAAAAAGCACTGCATGGATTTACTTCAAATTTGGCATGAAGATAGTTAAGAAGTCGGGTCAACATATAGTAACATATAGTTTGGTGCTGCATAGCGTTCACGCAGACGACGTCGCGGGCAGCAGCTAGTTACAAATAAATGAATTTTTAAGTAATTTTCGTATTTCGAAATGTAAGGCCTAAATTAAAATTAAACGTTTTAATAAATATAAATTATGATGTATATTTTATTATTATATTGCAAATTGTTAATACTATGTATTAGCTTTGATAATAAAATAATAAAAAACTACCCCCTTTTGTAAACTATACGAATAACACCTGCACTTTCTGCTGACAAGATGTTACTTACGCTAATATCTACTATTTGTGCTTACAAAAAAATTGCTAACAATATATTGGAAGGTGTTTAAATTTTTGCTAAGTTCCACAATTTATGAAACCTATAGTATTTAAAATGTATTAAATAATCAAATTTGTATAGTAAAACAAATTTGATTATGAAAATATTTTAACTCAATGGTTATTTTAACTCAAAATCAGCAAAACTCAGCAAAAATTTTCAATAATTATATTGTTGATAAAAATAAAAGCTTATAGATGAAGTCCAGGTCTTTTTATTAAGTACTTTTTATGAACTTTAGATTGTCTTTAAAGAAATGAACAATATTTAATGTGGGGTATAGACCTTTTTTTTTTTTTTTCCGCCAAGGAAAGTCGTTTGGCACCCACTAAAACCAGCTTTAACCAGTAAAGCTAGCTTTAGCGGGAGGAGGATGAATCCTATTACGGACGAATGGGCATTCTATAAGCTGTTAACCATAAGTGGCTTATGGCAAATAGAATGCCCAGACAGTGTGGAGACTCTCTCAGATAGGCTGAGCATACCCACTAAACATCCCCCTTTTGACTCACCTTGATTAAGGTCCTTAGTCATCGTCGGAACGACAGCCAATTGGAGCGAGAGGCTGCGTAGGGTATAGACCTAAATGATTAAAGGTTTATATACCTAGCACACAGCTACGAGAATTTTCCTTCGATTGAGCGGACCACTGCGTTTAAGGTGTTTGACGCAGACAATTACATATCATCATCATCATCATCACAACTCTTTGTAATGAGCCCACTGCAGGGCATGAGTCTCTCCCCTGGGTGAAGAGGAGGTATAGGCCATAATCCACCAAGCTGGCCCAGTGCTGGGTGGTGGATGCCAGAATTTTTAGGGCGCCTAGATGGCTTCTGACAAACCCTAACGACTACTGTATACAAGTATACAGCACCCGGGACCGACTGCTTAACGTGCCCTCCGAAGCACGGAAGTCGTCGTGAGATATGAATGGTCGGCGGTCACCCAATTACAATACATATACAATTACATATACTGTGATTTTATTAGATGTCGATGGGAACTTGCAGAGAATCACGAGGACAGCAAAGAATAAGCATCCACTCACCTCCATACACAGCAACGCCTCAGGATGGTCAGTCAGCAAGCGGGCACCGCAGATTCTCAGCAAGGACGATTTGGGAGATAGAAGAACGTCTTCTACACTCCTACACAATTGGCTGGAAACGTTCCAGACTACACAGCACAATATTAGAGTGATTGCAAGCACTAGGCGTAACTTGTCTTAAATGACTGCAGAGCATAGGTTGCATCTGTCTTTCGCGTCGAGGCCTCAGGCAATACTGCTGAGCACAGCTAAGAGCGCGACCAGCGTAGTCAATGAGCGGACGGCAATATTCAAAACTACCCTCATGATTCTCAATATCAAGCAAGTATTGAACATACCCCCCACCGAAATCATTATTATGATTTCCAGAAAATTAAAAGATTGTAAACAAAGTGATTTAAATACTCAAAGTTATGAAGTACCTACTGTGTAATGGTACCTTTAATGCAATAAATATAAAACCTAAAGACTATCTAATATACAGCACTTGCTGTGAACTGTATCTAAATTGCCTAATTTTAGACCTAATTACTTAAAAATAAATTAAATACAAAACTTGGTTGAACTGTTAATTTAGTAACCATTTAATTACCATAAGGTAAAGGACAAAGTTTATTTACTGGGCGTTTGTAGACACCGTTTTGAGTTCTTACTGTGACAACACGAACTACATTGTCGCTGCCAGGGTGAACGATCTCAATCCTCCCTAATGGCCACTGAAGAGGGCGCGATTGGTCAGATTTTATCAAAACCAACTCTCCAACTTTAGTATTGTAAGGCGAAGATAACCATTTCGCTCGTTGCTGAAGAGTGTGCAGATAGTCATTAGACCACCGCTTCCAGAACAACTGGGAGGCCCTTTGAACGAATTGCCAACGTGACAATCTGTTCAGAGGAGTATCAATTAAATTAACCTCTGGAACGCCAAGTAAACTTTGACCAATCAGGAAATGACCCGCGGTAAGAATTACAAATTCGTTTGGATCGTCGGATAACGAGCATAAAGGCCGCGAGTTTAATATTGCCTCTACCTTGCAAAATATAGTAGTGAGCTCTTCGAAGGTAAGGGCTTTATCACCGACCAAACGATATAAGTGATATTTTGCGGATTTTATACCGGCTTCCCACAAACCACCCATGGCCGGGGCACTAGGGGGGTTAAATCTCCAGTTCACGGAACGCGAAGACAACCCATCTGCTATTTTGTCACGACAATCTTTACGAAAGAGAGCTGCCACATCCTTAAGATGCTTAGCAGCTGCTATAAAGTTAGTTCCACAGTCTAAGTACAAACATGTGCAAAGTCCACGACGAGCAATAAATCTATCAAAGGTGGCTAAAAACAACTAGAACTAAGTTCGGTTAATACCTCCAAGTGCACAGCCTTTGTAGAGAAACAAATAAATAAACACAAATATGCTTTGTAAACTTTAGAATTTCGTCTTAGACTTTCTTTAACATAGAATGGGCCCCCCAAGTCGCATCCTACATGATTGAATACCTTGTCCGGTTGTAATCTTGAAGCGGGTAACGTACCCATTGCTGGTTGTAAGACAGTCGGTTTAAATTTAAAACAATTCATACATTTGGATAGAACTGATCTAATTATGCTACGAGCATTAATTATCCAGTATATTTTACATAAGATACCCTGCAACGTGCGAGGTCCTACATGCAAGTAAGTTTTATGAAAATATTCTATGATTAAAATGGTTAAGTGCGACTTCTTAGGTAAAAGCAAAGGGTGCTTTGTACTGAAAGGTAGCTCAGCTTGATTGATCCTACCCCCCACCCTGAGAAACCCAAGGGCATCAATAAAGGGTGAGAGCTTACGGAGTGATTTGACGAGTTCATTTTTATGTAAAGACTCAATTTCATGATAAAAATGATTATTTTGAACTACTGAAATTATAGAATTATGACTTGAATTAAGTTCGAAAGTAGATAAGGGACCTGAAGCACGGCTTGAAGAGTCGTTTAGTTTTAAATTATTTACGAACCTATGACACCAACCCATCACGCGTTGCAATCGTTTAAAATTAGAAAATTTATTAAAGGTATTTTCTAAATCATTTTGTGAAGTAAAAACAAAGGTATCATAATTCGATTTTAACTCGGGAATAACATCAGTCTTATTTGGCAAAATAATTTTAGTTGGCCACTCGTTCGGGTGGCCGGTGAGCCAAGCCGGGCCGTGCAGCCAGCGCAGGGCCGCGCGCGCGTCTGCGAGCGCCGCCGGCAGCGCGCCGCGCGAGCACACGTCTGCCGCGTTGTCCTCGCTGCGTACGTGCGGCCAGCAGGTTGAAGGCACTACGTCTATTATTTCGCTAACACGGTTAGCAATAAATGTTTTTAATTTATATGGTGGAGTTTGTAACCACGAAAGAACTACAGTTGAATCGCTCAAGGCGAATAATTTGAAGTTTAAGCCTTGCATGTTTCGTACGACAAATTCAACTAACTTTGAAACAGCACGGCTGCGAGCAATTCTAATCTAGGAATTGACATTGATTTTATTGGGGCTACCTTTGATTTACTAGTTAGAAGTCTGACCTTGACTTGACCTTTGTGGTCAACACTGCGTAAATAAATACAAACTGCATAACCCCTGGATGAAGCATCACAAAAGGCTACAAGCTGCACACTACAAAAGTCAGATATTAAAACATGACGCTCGATACGTAACTTCGACAATTCTGAAAGTTCACTTAAGAAAGTATTCCACTGTTGACACAAGTCAGGTGGTAATGGGTCATCCCAGCCGAGGCTGAGTTTCCACAAATCCTGCATTATACATTTTGCAACAAAAGTACATGGTGATATAAAACCAACAGGGTCGAAAATGCTCGCGAGAACCTTCAGAACTGAGCGTTTTGTTGATACTTGATCTGTAAAATTATAATTAAAAGAAAATGAATCACATGACGGTAGCCAAGTCAAACCTAATATTTTAAGGGACGATGATAAAGTATCGTCGTGAAAATCAATTTTAATTACTTGATCTGTTTCCATACGGGACAACAGATCATTTTTATTACTGGCCCATTTACGGAGCTCGAAACCGCCACTTCTTAGGAGTGAGGTTAGTTCATCTTGAACTTGCATGGCTTCTGAAACGGTAGAAAATGAATACAAAAAATCGTCGACGAAGAATGCGTGCTCAATTAGGCATGCTGCACGCGGGCAGCGAGCGCCCTCGTCCTGCGCGAGCTGATGCAGCGCTCGCACCGCTACGTACGGAGCGGATCGCAGTCCGTATGTGTTAGTGGACAGCTCGAAAACACGCACGCGATCTTGCGGCGACTCCCGCCATAGTATGTGCTGGAACCTGCGCTCAGGTGCCCGGATAAGCACAGAGCGGTACATCTTGGAAATATCTGCAGTAAGACAGACTTCTAACTTACGAAAGTTCATAATAATTTTTAATATGTCGTTATGTAATTTTCTACCGGTCAAAAGTACGTCGTTGAGTGACACACCATTCGTGGTGTTGGCCGAGCCATCAAAAACTACCTGAAGAGGTGTTGTAGTGCTCTCCGGGCGAAGTACGCAGTGATGAGGAATCAGGTACTCAGAAGGCTCGGTGCCAGTATACAACTGCATATGCCCTAAGGCTTCATACTCACGCATGAAGTCAATGTAGGACCTTTTTAATATAGGCGATCGATCAAGCCTGCGCTCGACATGCATTAAACGTTTTAAAGCTACGTTATAAGAATCGCCTAGTAGCTGATAATTAGGTCTCAACATGATAGGAGAAACATATTGCCCACTTGGAGGCGACAATGATTATTAATGAAAATATCTTCAGCGATTTCTTCATCAGGACTCAATGGAACAACGCACGGCGTTTCTTCCACTTCCCAAAAACGCTTTAGGGAGTCGCTGAGAGAATCTTCCTGAATAGTGTATGACACTAGCGAACTCGTAGACGCTACGATGTCCACCTCGCTAGAAGTAGGTACTTCTAGTCTTCCCGATATTACATAACCGAACACGCTATTGATGGCCACGGGCACATCAGGTGAAAAAATAATCTTTTCACCTTCATAAATATAAGGAAAAACGTCACCAGCTATAATAATATCGATTGGTCCCTGTTTATAAAAGGTAGGATCAGCCAAAACCAAATTTTCATATTTTGAAATTATTTTATTCGGTATTTGCACGGTCGGTAAGTCTGAAGTTATAGTAGGTAAAATTACAGCATTAATATTAAAGGAAGGCTCTTCACAAATTACCGATTTTAAATTAAAAGAAGTCAAGCCATAATTTTTAACCCTTTTACCACCTCAACCATGTATATTATAAGGACGTTTAGTTTGTTTCAAACCTAAGCGTTGTAAACATTTCATAGTTATAAAGTTCGACTGAGCGCCGGAGTCAATAAGAGCGCGGCAAAGTTAATTATTTCCAAACGCATCAGAAACGTAAACAACAGCAGTTCCTAATATAACTGCATAGCTACCCTGCGTAGGCATAGATACGTGACAAGAGCTATGCGTGAGCGCAGGGGTGCGCGTCACAAGAACCGGTTTTTTATCACTCGATTTGGTATTCGCGTTAATATGCAACAAAGTATGATGAGGTTGCTGACAAACATAACATTTAAAGTTACTATGGCAATTGCTTGCACTATGATTAGGTTTTAGGCAATTGTGACATAGCTGCAAAGTGTTAACACGGTTAACTCGTTCTTCTGCAGATAAATTACGAAATTGATCGCAGCGAAATATTAAGTGACTCTTATTACAATGCGAATAGAGTTGCGTTTGGTTTGAAAAATTATTAATATTCCTTTGTCGATTGTAGGTGGGATTTTTATTGACATTAAACTTTTGTTGTGTTTTATTTTGCTTAAAATTTGTAATTTGATTAGAATTTAATGTAGAATGATCTAAAACTTTAACTTGATTGTGAACAAAAGACAATAAGTCATTAAAGGTAGGTATTGAATTTTGATCCATTTTTTGTTAAAATATCTTCCTACTTTGGGGATCAAGCGCCCTCAACGCAATATGACACAACACATAGCTACCTAAGTCATTAATATTCAGCGCTAAAATAGCTTTATATGAATGCTCAAACGTCTCAATAAACCCATTTAATTGAGAAGACGACTCCTGAGAAAGTGGTGAAAAAGTTAGCATTTTATCTAAGTACCGACCGGCCAACATCCGGTTATCTTGATATTTATTTAATAAACTTTGCCAAACAGAATTATAATTACTTGCAGTTATCGGTAAACTTTTAACAATATTTAAGGCAGATCCTTTTGTACAAGAAAGTAAATAATGAAACTTATCAATGTTAGGTAAAGTCGACTGGTTATGAACCAATGAACAAAACGTCTCATAGAAAGTAGTAAAATTTTCAATGTTTCCGTCGAATTGAAATAATTCTAGTTTAGGCAAACGTGGACGAGAACTTGATACAGGAATTTCATCTTTACACTGATTGACAGAAGCTGAATTTTAGATTCACATAATTTAACACGAAAATGTAATTCATCGAAATTGTTTATTTCTTGGTTTTTAATAGAAGAGTTGGGATTAATTTGTCTTTCCAACTCAAATATTTCAAACACAATATCTTTGTACTTGTCGCGTATGACGGCCGCTTCAGAAGTACGTAAAAGAAATAAACGCTCAGAATCAGAATCTTCAATATTTTTAGACATGTCATACATAAACTGAATCTCTTCGAAATAACGTTCTTTGCGCTTTATTAATTTTGATAACTCCTTATTAACCTTTTCTTCAATAGTTGGCGGCGCCATTTTGAACTCAAGATGGTGTCTACTACGCAATAAGCAATGTTTAAAGTTTTCGTTTTAGACAATTAAGTAAAAAAACTATGAAATATGCACTTGAACGTCAAGTATATTTATTTTAAAGTAATTAATATCTATTTGAACTAGAAATAATTAGTAGTTTTGAAGATTTTATAGGATTGAATTGTCATTTAATTATCAGCCACGACACGACACAATGGAAATGTATTAATAAGTATGACGTTTTAACGGATCATACAATCCGGTCTCGATAGGCCAAAAAATGTGGGGTATAGACCTAAATGATTAAAGGTTTATATACCTAGCACACAGCTACGAGAATTTTCCTTCGATTGAGCGGACCACTGAGTTTAAGGTGTTTGACGCAGACAATTACATATACTGTGATTTTATTAGATGCCGATGGGAACTTGCAGAGAATCACGAGGACAGCAAAGAATAAGCATCCACTCACCTCCATACACAGCAACGCCTCAGGATGGTCAGTCAGCAAGCGGGCACCGCAGATTCTCAGCAAGGACGATTTGGGAGATAGAAGAACGTCTTCTACACTCCTACACAATTGGCTGGAAACGTTCCAGACTACACAGCACAATATTAGAGTGATTGCAAGCACTAGGCGTAACTTGTCTTAATTGACTGCAGAGCATAGGTTGCATCTGTCTTTTGCGTCGAGGCCTCAGGCAATACTGCTGAGCACAGCTAAGAGCGCGACCAGCGTAGTCAATGAGCGGACGGCAATATTCAAAACTACCCTCATGATTCTCAATATCAAGCAAGTATTGAACATTTAATTATATTTTCAGAAAGTAATCCTCCCTAGCCGCACCACATACTTTTTAAGGTTAATTAATAAAAATGAATATTTTCTCGAGAAAAAAAAGTATCAATGAAGAGTAGAGAAAAGGTATTATTAATTAAATGTATTTACGGATAGTTAATATTAAATACTGCGAAATTGAGTAGCTGCAGAGTGTACCTTCCAGCCGGACCACACACTATGGCCAATAACTCCTTATAGGGTTTATGGCCCTATATTAAATGATATTTAGTCTATTGTTGAGATAAGTTAAACACAAAACACTTTTAGCACAAATATAGTTTATTTCGTTAGGTATCACAAGTTGTTTACAAGTCACGATAGGTTAGGTTCTAATTATCACTTCAAATGTTTTTATAAATTACGTTCACTATAACACTGTGTTTTTACTAGATACTATTACTATTTTAAAGCACTAAAATTACGCACGGAATACAATAGATTTTAAGGGAGCGCGCGACGCAGCTTCGCCTCAGAACAGCCAATTTCTCACTGACTTCAAATTTCATTTCGGCAAGCTAATTATTATGCGCAAACGCAGACAAAGGATACGGTTCAGGCGAATAGATATGTAAGTTACATTTTATGTTTCTACTTAAGTCAAATTTATATTGATTAATTTTGTTTACAAATTAAATTATGGTTTTTGTTAGCTATTATGTTTATGTATTTACAATATGTATTTACTTATTATTTTACAATATTATTGGCTTTATATTTTAACTTGATTTATGTAGGTGCTATATTTAATTGCTTCATCCTTTTACAATATTTATGTAAATAAAACTACTCTTTGCAGACCCCGTGGTGACGAGAGACCACGGGGTCTGCAAAGACACCGAAACGTCGAGTTAAAATGTAAAATATAAATTATACGCGATTAATCCGGTTAAAAAGTAGTTTTATTTAAATTATGAATCGTGAAAACTTAAGACAATACAATATTTATGTAGTTTCTTAATTTACTATATTAGATAAGTATAAGTATATGCTTGTAGTTGATATATAATATGACTTTATATAACTTAGGTTTCTTATTTACTTCCAGGGCTGCCACTAACTAAAGGAGTTGTCGTTTGCAAGGTACGCTTTAGGTAGTTTATTTCGGGATATTGATTTCGTAATAGTTTATTATACTTTATTAACTTTGAGGTGGCGTGGCCAGAGAGCACTACTTCTCGGCCGGACCACATAAATTGGCAATTAAAAAGTTATCTGTTGAGGTACTAAAAAATAAATATATTCCTATGAAAGTAGACTGTAGTTAGCTTGTAGTGTATGACGCACCTCCTCACTATGTATAATTTATTTAGATCAATATACTGTTTACTTCAGACAAAGTAAGACGTGTTTAATTGAGCTCCCTCGTCCATCCCTACATGGCGATCCTGCCTTGCGGCAGCGCTGCGCACACGCTACAATATTCTGTAATGAAATGAATTATTTTTCATCAAGTTTTTTTTTATTAATTATAAGAAAATATTATACTTATTAAGAAAACTGCAATGAATCCAAAGGAGAACCTAAGAATCAATTAAATATTTAAGAAGCCTCATCAAAATGTTCAGGAAGCAAGAAAATGGAAAGTATCTATATATTTATAAAAAGAAAAGAAAAGGCGAAACTAAAACGAAAATAATTATGGTGATAAGGGCGATGACGGCGCAATGGAATGACTTTAGGCGCCGGGAGTTGGACGAGTCTGGATAGTACTGGAGATCTGGATCGGTGATGAGCTGTTCGAGTAGAAGAGTGTTAAAAAAGTGAAGTGAAACGGCAAAGTGGTGAAAAAAGTGCAAAAAAAGTGTATTTTTAAATTCTTTAAAATTGGGTTTCATTGCAGGGGTTTTATATGTTTATTATTAGGTTCATGGTACATTATGTTTTATTAGTATATCATTTAGTAAAATAAGTTTAAACGCGCACTGACAAAACAGGTAAAGGTTGTACTTCTAAATAAATAAATTTTTAATACGGTCTTGGTTCTAATATAAGTCTCTCACTCAATTTTTTTACATAACGTTTAAACTTTTGCATATTCTTTTTTCAGATTTCTCTGTGAAAACTATTGGAGACAAAATGTCTTAAAACGGTGACCCTAATTAATATGAAATGATATAATAAAAGTTGAGAGTCACGACTCAATAAAATGAAGTACCCTAAATATGATACGATATAAATGTATAAATAAAAAATACGGTGGCCACCGATAGAAATAAAATATCCCAGAGTAGGATAAAAAGTGTAGCCAATACTGGAGGATAGTACAATGTATCGTCGGCTTACTGCAAGAACTCATTAACTGCAAAAAATCACTAAATACATTTTAATCTGTAATGGACTCCTTTTGACACAATTTATAAAATGCAAAAACTCACTACTCGCTATCTAGTCAATTTTAGAAGTTATGGCCTCGCCATAAAATCAATAACTTCAACTTTGGAAGTCAGGCATTTACAAAGAATTGCTAAGTTGCACTAGTTATTTTTATCAATCAGATTATTATTTAAAGAACAACATACATATTATACAGAATTCATTTTCAACATGAAATTAACTTTATACAAACACGTGTAGCATAAATAGCTTAGAATTAGGTTTGCTTAAGTTAATTATTTGCATTTCATTAGTTTTTGTAATGAATAATTTATCACAAGAGGACAATTAACAATCTTAATGAATTTTAGTGAAATTAATTTTATACAAATCATAATATTAAGATCTCTCTAAATCATTTATTGTTGTATTTATCAGTAAGTTCCTTCATATTATGTTTGTTTTAGTGATGTGTTTAGCTAAACTATGTATGTTGATCAGTAGCTATTTACATACCGTATTAGATAAAAATAAAAATAGATACTTAATTGTGCAAAACGAAATGTGCAAAAAAGAAATCTTTCACAAAGAGTGCCTTACAAAAACTACAAAAACCTGACACCTAAAGCACCTAAATCCGGAGAGTGTAAATGTAAATTAAATTGCTTATTAAATTTTCCTGAAGAAGAGCGTAAGGAAATCTGCAAGTGTTACTGGGCACTATCGGATTACTGTCGACGGAAAGATTTTATACTCATGAATATTAAGATACAGGCGCCTCAGAGGTGTTTAGTAAATGCAACTAGGAAGAGGACTGTAACTCGTTATTATCACTTTAACAAGGACGACCGAAATATCAGGGTTTGTGAATTGTTTTTTAAAAACACTCTTTGTATATCGAATGGTCCCATTAATAAGGCATTTTCAGAACATCAGGCACTTTTGAAGGTCAGGACAGACGTGGCAAGCATGAACCAGTCAATAAAACAAAAGAAATAGATGTAGAACTCGTCAAAGAAAACATCGAGGCTTTCCCTAAGATGGAATCGCATTATTGTAGGAAAACATCATCAAAAATGTATTTGGATAGCAATCTTTCCATCCCCAAAATGTATGAACTGTACCAAGAAAAATGTAAAAATGCATCTAAAACGCCCGTTTCCATTAATGTGTATCGCAAAATTTTTGTACTCAGTACAATTTTACAATTTTATTTTGACGACCACTTTGGCGATGAGGTAAACCTGTCTGCCTGTGGTTGCGGGTTCCATTCCCGCACGGAACAAGAAAAAAAAATGTTTTGTGTCTGGGTGTTTATGTATTTATATTCTAGGTTCCCCCTAGTTCGCTACATGGTATCCCATAACACAAGCTATGCTTACTTTGGGGCCATGTAGGTGGTGTCATTGTCTGGGGATTTTATTATTTTATTATATGATTTTCATAAACCCAAGAAGGACCAATGTTTAATGTGCCATAAATATGACCAAGCCAAAGCTGAAAACGCCTTCGACCTTGCTGTTTTGCAGCGAAAATATGATGAGCACATGTCTTTAAAAGAACAAAGCCGAAAAGCTAAAGAGTTGGACAAAGTCCGGTCGAATGAAGATAACAGCTTTAACTCTATTACGATCGACTTACAAAAAGTATTGCACTTGCCGACTAGTAATGTTTCTCTACTTTACTACCTGTGTAAATAAAACGTTTACAATGCTACAATTTATGAAGCTCGTTCTCCAAATGATGGCTTTTGTTACATGTGGTCTGAAGTAGATGGAAAAAAAGGAAGTGATGAAGTGGGAACAGCATTATATCTTTGGATCCAACATCTTCCACCAACAGTTACCGAAATATCAATATTTTCTGATACTTGCGGCATAACAGAAACTGGTCAAAATCGTAACCAGTTTCTGTTATGCTTGATGTTATACGTAGTTCAAGTTACCCACCTTGAGGTGATCGAACATAAGTATTTAAAATCGGGTCACACGCATATGGAGGTCGATAGTATGCACAGCGCTATCGAGAATCAAATGCGTCTTATGCCATTTTTTTCTATGATAGACCTCTGTAATGTTATAAGATTGGCTAGATCGAACAGAAAGCTAAACAAGAAAAAAACAGCAAAGAAGCCTTATGAACCTGTTGTAATGAGCATCTCTAATATCTTGGACCTAAAAGATTTAAGAAACAATCGAATGGTCAATAGGTCAATTGACTCTGAAGGGCAAAAGCTGCAGTGGCTGAAGGTTAAATGTTTCAAGTTCGAAAAAAAGCGGCTTAACATCGTCCAGTATAGGTATGACTACGTTTCAGACTATAAAGAACTGGACGTATTGAAAAAAGAAACACCGATTTTGTCTTAAAACCTGCGAAAGCGCAAGCATGAGGAAACTGAAACAGTATTTGACTACAATGCCTTAAAAAAGCATATACCAGGAAGCTTCCAATTTTAAAAAAATTTAAAAAAAGATTTACTAAAAATGTGCAATGAAAGAATTATACCTGCAGAACTACAACATTGGTATAATAATTTACCTGACAAAGAAGGTCCAGATTATGTCCCTGAAGAAGAAATCTCTGATACAGAAAATGTTTAGTGTTTAATGTTTTTATCTTTTTCTACGGTTTTTACCTCTGTTCCTTCTTTACATTAAAACATAAATTGACTGATAGCAATAAGGAGAAGAAAAATATTTTAATGTTAATATTGTTACTATGGATAACTTTTGAGACTGAGTAAGTTGTCGTCAGTACTTGCAATATTAGCTATCACAAGTGCTTACGACAACTGTTAAGATAGAATTGTTTTTCTTTCTTTTTCCGAATTTATTTCGTTTTGATTATTAAACTTCCAATTGCTTATTCATTTGCTATTGTCTATTAGTAAATTACTTGCGTGAGAGCTCCGTTAATTGCATTTTTATTCGAAGACTGACGCTCATGGAAAGTTTTTGTGGTAAAAAAATGTTATTTTGTTTGTTTATAAGAATTTAATTTGTTTTCGCATAGTTTTTACATCTTTGTACTGGAATTCCCTTTTTTGCAATAAACGTTTGATTAGAGTTTCGTTGTTTTATTCAAATTTAAGAAATAATTATTTCACATACCGAATAGACTGACAGTAGCCAGAAGTCATTAACTTTTATTTTTTATTTTTAAAAAATAAATTACTTTGTATGACTATCGACTCTCACTTGTTTTTATAAGTATACATATTAAGCTAATCGTAAACATTTAATTTTTCATTGCTGTAATTATATTTAGGAAAATATGGGCAAATCAACATAACCACAAGCTAATTCGAACTAAAACACCGTTTATCTCAGAATAGTGAATATGTCACATAATGACTTCTTGCAATAAGCCGACGGTATGTAGAACTTGTTAAGACATTTGAAAAGGTAAATGATGGAGTGTAAGAAAAATGTTAAGTGGAAATGGTGAAAGAAAGGAAAAGCATGTAAGAATAGTTTTTTTTTCATAAAAATAAAAAAATAAATTATAACGTTTGTTTTTATTATTTAAAATAAGCTATTGATATTAAAGATTTGGTTTAACTCTTAAATAATGGTTTATATGTCTTTTTTGCATTTTTTCTGTTAAATCATACCATGTTCATTTAATATTCGTTTATTTAATTATACATTTTCGTAATTTTGTCAATGTTACCTATGTTTTGTCAGTGTCGCTAAAAAAGTAAATAAGTTAATTGTAAGTAATAGGTATGCAAAATAAGTATTTGTTTTTTTTTTTATTTTGAATCTAAAAGTATACTCCCTTTTTTGAATAAAACCTAATGATATCGTATATAACAATGTACTTTCCTTTTAAATTTGTTGTACTTTAAAATTGTGAAAAAAAAATCTACAAATAAATACGATATCAAAAACATATAAATGTATTTAAAATTTCCTAAATCTGTTATTAGAAAACGTTTGGTATGGTTTAGTATTTTTAATTATAAATTTG
Source organism: Stenoptilia bipunctidactyla (assembly GCA_944452665.1). Taxonomy (NCBI): domain Eukaryota; kingdom Metazoa; phylum Arthropoda; class Insecta; order Lepidoptera; family Pterophoridae; genus Stenoptilia; species Stenoptilia bipunctidactyla. Next base: position 49,834,863 of record OX101721.1, on the reverse strand, counting down.
TATACCTAAACAGTTATTTTGTTTAAAAACTTAAATTTGTATTAAAAAAAAATTATTTACTTGATATTATTTTTTTTGTTAAAATTGCCGGGGAGGTGTAGTGTATGACGCACCTCCTCACTATGTATAATTTATTTAGATCAATATACTGTTTACTTCAGACAAAGTAAGACGTGTTTAATTGAGCTCCCTCGTCCATCCCTACAAGCTACTATTTCGAACTTTAGCATCTGAGTACTAAATTGTGGTCCGTCCAGAGAAGAACACACCTTTACTTTTACCACTACCATAAGTAACACTATATTTTATACATTTTGGGGTTTTCTAAAATTTTTTTTTGAATTTGAAGTACAACCTATAAATGTGAGACTGCAAAAGTCATGAAGTGACACTTCATAAGATCGCGGTTAGTTAAATTTTTTGCCACACGCCAAAAGACCTTGTCGGACTATACATTCACAGATACATACGTCATATTATTAAGGTAACGTGTGTGTGTGTGTATAAGGTGTCTTTTTGTAAAATATATTGGGTGTCACCTTGCGCGATCTATCCCTTGAATCTTGATCTTAAGTATAAAAACCTATTAATTACCTTGTGTCACGTTTTAAGAAAGTACTTTAAGGAAGCTATTTTGTCAAAAATGTTCTATAGGGTGGTAGGCAGATGTTCTTTTTCACTACAATTTTAGGTATTTTTTCTTATTTTTGTACAAAATCATGCTACAAGCTGGTTATAACATTATTTAATTATTACAATAACTATATTTTCAGTGGTGTAGCTAACTCTACAGTTGGTAGCCGGCAGATATATGAAATATGGCGGGAAGCCTTTAGGTAGAAAGTCAGAAAGAATTACTTGAAAACTGTAACATCCGTACATATCATAGCTGTGCCGTAGTAGGTACCCGGGGCTTGTGGAAAAGACCTTCAAAAAATAACTGCCCATAGGTAATGTACAGTAAAAACTAAAAATAAAATACGGGACAGGAATACCTACCAAAGGATGGCCAGTCAAGATTAATGGGGACATATGGGTGTGTTAATAATAAATTCTGTAGGTATATGTATTTTGTAGATTATTTTCATTTTTAGGAATTATTAGAATGCAATGCACGGTTGAACCGATTGTTGGACCATTCAAAATTATTGCCATATAAATTAAACTCGCAATCTGACTCCATTACACAAATTTTTGTCTGCCCGTGCGAACATTGATTTTTGCATAATAAAGTAGCCTATGTCCTTTCTCGAGATCATTTCTATACGTATACCAAAAATCATAAAAATCGGTTAAGTGATTTAGGCGTGAAAACGTACCAGGCAGACAGAGACATTTTCAGATTTATATATTAGTATATATTTATGTTGGTAAAACAAAAAAAGCGAAGGAAGCGTTATTCAGAAAAACATGATAGAATTAATCACTAGGCAGTTATTTAGAACCGAGTCCGTGGACTTGGGTATAACCCTGGCTTAATCACACACAACAAAATCTTTATTCGCGAGTCCGTTCCGTCTATAAATTTACAGTTACAATTATTACAATGCTAACTGTCAGTTTGAGATACGTCCGCGCGCCTAGCCTTCATATCCGAATCTGCCACTTGTCATCATCCCACTTCAATCGAATGTCAAACAGTAATTCATTGCATTTAGCGCCCTCCATAACAGTGCTACCAACATACTTCCGCTATCATGAAGTCATACCAACATCTGATAAGAGGGCCGCTAGACTGTTGAAAACACGTTGAAAACCAATGCTTCCAACCAAGGTTAAGGAAGGTTAAGTTGTTGTCAACCAATTCCGAGTCATCCACACTGTTACAAACGGTGGTTTCCAACAAGGAGACAAACAAGAACACAAGCCAAGGTCACGCCAGGCCACGCCCCTTAATCGTCAGTGTGCTCTGATCTCTCGCGTTGGCAACATCTTCGCGATGGCAGTTTTGTATGCAATTGAGGATACAAAGAAGGAAAGGTTGAAACGCAGGATAAAAAGCTTCAAAACTCGAGTCATTTCTAGTTATAGTTACATAGTAAAATATACAATAACAAGCGTACACACTGTCCTAAAAACAGACATACATCTACATAGATAACGCAAATGCATATCCTTTGCGTGTCCAAACCCCGACCAAGCGTCAAGGTTGGTCGCCTCTAGATTTAAAATGTATTGTTATATGCGTGTATGTATGTCTGTTAGAAAATCGAGTCCACAATATCAATATCGTTCTTAATAATCGATTTCATCGGCGGTATCGGTGTCTCTGAATCTTTTTGTATTTTCCAGTAATAAATATCAGCTGTGACGTCACAATAGGTCTTAAAAAGTCGACACGCTTGGTTCGAACACAAATCGTGGCACTTGCATTGTCTTTGTAGATGTATGTCTGTGATTCTAAACACCGCCGTTTCCAACCCGCCAAGGTCATGTAATTTGGTTGTCAACAGCCGTCTTCACTGTTGGAAACACGTTGTAAACTAGCAAGGTCACCTTGGTTTGATGTTTTGTTTCCAACAGTGTATTTGGGCTTTAAAAGTATTTGGCTTTTAATCAATAACAATATAACAATATAATACAATATAATATAAAGGTCCATCAATCCATTCGCAGATTCCCTATTCGGCTCTTAGTCACTAATTGAAGAACCTGTATGCCAATTATCACATCCGTGCACTCAAGGAATGAGATTTTTCATACAAACTAAAAACTTCCAATAATTCCCGTTTTCGTGAGAATTTCGGGAATTCCTTCCATAATAAATATATTCACCCATTGAAGAATCTTTATACCAAGTATCACATCTGTGCAATCAAGAAATAAGATTTTTCATACAAACTAAAAAATCAGTAAGTATAGCCAGTTTTCATTACATCAGTCATTTTATAAAGTTATTCAACATTTTAATTCTGATAAAGACTGGCCAAGTCAAATCTAACCTACTTTAAGATCTCACCTTTTTAAATAACAGCAATTGTTATAGGTATCCAATAAAGCAAAGAAATAGAGATTAATACTTATTCAGAATGGTACTATAATACATATTTCGAACTTGCATAGAACTTGGCACTCATTTAGATCTCTATTCTGTTTGCGGCGAAGCCACAGCCAAGCCAGTCAGTAACGGAACAGTTTTATATATATTGATTAAGATTTAACAATCAACAGTTTGCAGTAAGTTTAGATGTTTTTTACATCACTAAGCATGATTAAGTGGGCCCACTTACTGCAAAAGTTCTTATTCAGAGTCCCAAAACCTCCTAGTCCCTAACCACAGTATGATTCCTATACTGCTAATATTTTAAGTCACTTACTGCATATAAATTGTACATGTACATAGCAAAAAGACACTATGGAGATATACTGTTTTAATCCTAAACAGTTTCCCAATACTTATCAAATGCGTTATCTATCCTTAAAAGCAGCATACTGCGATACTGTTATTTTGTTAAGTACAAAGTCACAAGTATCCCTTCCGGGTTACTTTCAATATAGACAGTAATACGCGATACTGCATGTATGTTTGGCAACGATCCTCAGCGTATTTTGCAGCAACAAAGGATGTATCGAATCGATTAGCAAATATTAAACCGCGTATTTGTCGAAACTGTCAAGAGCATACTTGATGCAACTATGCTATTGGCAGAACTAACGTATAACGAAGCGAAATATCCGAAATTCAATTGTTTGACTGATTCATCTGCCAAAAATAATCATTCAATTTTCTCTCTGTTGCAAATGTTCATATGAAAATATGTTCTGCTTTGCGATTTCGCTTTGATTCTAATAACATTAATTTTGGTGATTTTAAATAAATATTTACAGTTAGTATTGCACTTAAATGATTTGTTTGATAAAATAATGTTTTCATGTAAAGGTACTGTTTGTTTGGCATTGTGTGGTGGGGTTTATGGTGTTATAAGGTGTGTTCTTATTTTCTACAAAAATAAATATATAGTACTAATTATTGGTTTGCTGATTTGTTTTAATAAATTGCATAGACAAATAATATATTATGTTGTATTTATTATATATTTACTTTTATATGACTTCAATGGTTTAATCTCTATTACATTTATGAATAAATATATACAAAAGTCTAAAATATCTTTTTTGAATATAAATGAATTAATAAGTCTGGTATAATGTTCTTTATGTTTATAATTTTTATTTATCACTTATCTTATTGGTACGGTGGTTTGGGCCTAAAGGCAATATTTTACAAGAACTATCTTATAGTTATTGTTTATCAATTACAAACATTGGACTCATTTTGTTTTGGACTGTTTTGGACCCATGATCAAATTCTTCATTAAATAACAATGACTTCTACAGTTAATAATTTAAATATATACTACCAAAACGTTCGTGGACTTAGGACAAAATGCCTAGATATATATAACGGTATTTCAAATTGTAATTATGACCTATTGTTATTTACTGAAACATGGCTTCAAGATGACATTTTGAACTCGGAACTGTGCGATGGTCACTATGATGTGTTTCGTTTGGACCACAATCTGACACTTACACATAAAAAAACGGGAGGTGGAGTTATGGCATGCGTAAAAAGAGAGTTAAGGGCACAACGACAAAGGTACTCATCCGACATAGGAACTGAATTAATGTGTATTACCATACCGGCTCACAGGTTAAAATCTAATGAAAGTATGAATATAATACTGGTATATATTCCACCTGATCCCTCGTGTTTCTCTTTGAAATTAGAGGAGGTCCGTAGTTTTACGTCTAAACTCTTAGAAGAACAACCCAGTCACACTACTCTATTGATTGGAGATTTTAATCTATCCTGTCTGTTGTGGAAAGATGGTTATCCGTCAATAGCTCGGAGTACAAGCATAGAGATACAGAATGGAGCATTATCTCTAATTGATGAGACAACGTACTAAGGGTTTGTTCAGTACAATGGGGTACACAATCACTATGGGCGATTACTTGATCTGGTATTCTGTACTTTAGAAACATCCATTATATTATGTGATTCACCGATATTAAATGAAGACTTACACCATCCCGCCTTATCAATAACTTTAAATAACGGATATATTAGTCCTCTTATCAACGCGACTATAACAAAACGCAATTTTCACAAAGCTGATTATGAATTAGTTAATAAACATCTAGGCGATATTGACTGGGATAACCGATTATCCACCAATTCGATTGATGAAGCTGTAAATGAGTTTTATAAAATACTGGAGGAATGTTTTCACTACTTTTTATACATATACTTTAAATAATTACATATGCTGTGAAACTCTATAATTGGCTAGACCTTTACTTTAAGATAAGTAACAGATGTAATATATAATAAGCTGTTGTGTTTCCGAATAAATAAATAAATGTTTACCAGAAAACATATACAGGGTCAATTTATAATATAAGTACTGTAAAACTTTAAAATTGGGTTAAGAATCATAAGTGGGTTTAAATTACAAAGTCAAATTAAAAAAAAAATTATAAATTAAAATTTGAAAATAATTTTTAGTAAATAAAATTTAAGTTTAATCTACAATTTATGACTAGGTACATAGCAAAAAAAATCAAACATCTAGTCTTTTAAGAAAATCACTTAACCAAAACAATAATCTTACGCGAATAGTACCTACGCATCCGAGCGAAGGTCGTTGACGCGCGCCCGTGTGTTTGCGTGACCCAGTTACCTACTTAGCGCGGAATCAGCTGTAATTACGTCAAACATCAGGATAAAAGGTGATTCTAATGTCCCATCACACTACTGTTACAGGCTTTTGACAATCAATTTCACGTTAAACTAATTGTAAATACTGTTTTAGTTTTGATTTTCATTAAATTAAAAATAAAATAAAGCATTAGTGCTTGAACTCTTTGTTTAAAGTAGTAAATTTATTTTATAATTAATTTAATGTTAGAATGACGTGTTAAAAAACTGGAATCACCTTATTTACAACTATTATAATTAACAGAGTAGGTATGTTCAAAAATAACTTACGTTTTTACATTGCGTCCTGTCGTTGATGTTAGATCCGATACTCGTAATCACTGACAATCAATTCAAAGCAACTGCTGCACATACCGTCCTTGCTGCTGTATACACAGTCTTGCCCGTTTAAGTACATTCATTTTCACTCTTAGTAAACTGTCCTTCTCAGTTCTGACGACAGCAAAGGCGTCAGTTATTCTACTTTTAAGTTCGTCCGCACTTTGAATCGTATGACCGTCCCGAGCCCGACCATACACCAAGTCTTAAATTCGACCCCAAAAATAAAGTCTACAGGTGTAAGGTCAGGTGATCTAGGTGGCCAGCTCACTGGCCCTCCGCGTCCTATCCATCGCTCACCGTACTCTTGAGACATGTATTCACGCACATTCATGAGAGCACTCCACGTTCCACATTCCACAGAGCCATTTCCAAATATTCTTGATTACTGTACGCGTAATTCGGCATTTTGGTTACTTTAATCGTACTCATCGCGCGCGCGTATCTCTTGACAGACTGGCGAGCGAGCGGAGGGCGTCCTGTAGGTTTCAAACATGGAAACCGTGGCCGCCGCGCGACTAACCAAAAGCGTGACGTAGGCGCCGGCGGTGGCGGCGGCTCGAAATTGACTTTCGGCTCGTTTGATTGTGCCGCGTAAGAATGTATAGGTATTATTTGGTAATGAAATTAATAACTTATTTTTTAATAAAAATAAATGGAAACGTTTTTTTATTTCTTGCTATGTAGTCGTTAATTACAGATTAAAGGCGCTTGAAGTTTATGGACTTACAAGAATTTTGAAATTTTAATTTAAGAAAAATATTTATATAAAAAAAATAATTTTTTTTTTGTAAATTAAACCTACTCATGATTCTTAACCTGCTGTAAAAGTTTTATGGTGTATTATAAATTGACCCTATATTTTAATGAGGGACTTGTTTTGACATGGTAGTTTTCAAGATATCAATGTTTAAAAATTCTAAGTCCAGATGAATCAGAATTTGTTGACAAATGGCTGTATTTTTTATATTCAGGTAGTTTTTTTTGTGTGTTGTGTTTTTTATGAACTTGATTCGTAATCATCTTTTTAAGCGATTTAACTTATTTCGGCAGTTTTAGTGACTCTTTTCAAATCTTGAATCCAATTGCAGGTCTTTATGGTAAATTTACTGAAATCTGCGTAAAATATATTACAAGGCAATTCTGTTTAAATAATGTTTTTCTTGCTTAATTAAGCAATAAAATCGCCTTTCTTGATGGAATGGTAAAAACTTATTTATTTTTTGATCAATATGGTGGTTTGATCATATGAATCAGGCACAGATGAATCAGAAATTTCCCTAAAATCATGCATAATTTATCATATACACAATCTTCACTGTTGTTATTTTTCTACATGAATCTATAACCCAAAAACATCACACCAAACACAAATTGAAGTTTTAATAAAACAAAATTTAATATAGGCATTGTAATCAGACTGTCACCTAAATCAAATAAAGATGAATCAGGTGTTTGCCTTCATGACACCGGGATCTAAGTTACCTTGCTTTCCCCTTTTTAGCTCGTTCGTTGCAAGGTTTGCTTCTCCCTGCACAGCTAGCCTCATTCCTAATTTATTTATCTGACCAAGTACGGTCAAGTGCAGCTTATGCCATATTAATCAGTATTTGCTTGTACTGTCTGGCATCCCTTCTTTAGGTCTCATATTGATAGAATTGAAATCATCCAAAAAAAGTTTATTAAATCTCTTGCCTACAGAACAGGTTATTCTTACATTGACTATGAAACCTCTTGTAAGTGATACAACTTAATGTCATTGGAAACCAGACGAAATTATTTTAATGCCATTATGATGTTTAAGATCTTGAATAACATTGTTGATTCACCCGCATTATTGCAAAATATCTTATTTCGAGTGCCTCGTAGATGTGAGCGACTAAGTGTTAAGAGAGACTTATTTTTTGTAGAAAAAAGCAGAACTTGTTATGCGCAAAACAGCTTTGTTAAAAGAACATGTACCTTTTATAACTGTTATTTGAAGGATATTGATTTGTTTTTAGGCCACTCGCTGGCCTCGTTTAAATCTTCCCTAGTAAGAACATTGAACTTGTGAAATTTTGTTATCTTTTTTGTATGGGTTTTTTGATACTTATGTTATTTTTTTTTTCTTTTTGTTTTTTATGCATGGTGATGGGTAATTCATTTGTAATATTTAGGAAACTAAAGGTCTAAATTTGTAAATTTTTTGTAATATTAAGTATTTTGTGTGACTGTTTGTTTCTTATGATTAAATAAATAAATAAAATAAAAAATTATACGACGGACACTTCTTATTTACTTATTTTTAAAAACACCAATCTAGTTGTTATCATACAAATTTTATTTTGTTAGAGATCAATTCATTACCTTTCGATAAAATTATAATTTATATTCATTCATTGAACAGAAATTGATACATAGACCATTATGTTGCGGAAAATGACAAACGGGCGCGCCATATGAATTGAATCAGGAGAACCAACTTATTTATTTTTTTATTTTATACCTAGGCTGCAATTATTTTAAAAATATAATTTGCACTAGTAAGGGATAAAGCTAAACTATACCCAAAAAAGAAGTCTTGTTGAAAATTGAAGAAAATTGAAGTCGTCGTGGCGCCGTGGTTACTGTGTGTATCTTACGATATCACAGGTTAAGCAACGTTCGGCGCGGTCGGTACTTGGATGGGTGACCGCCGACCGTTCGTTTCTCACGGCGACTTCCGTGCTTCGGAGGGCACGTTAAGCTGTCGGTCCCGGGTGCTGTATACTTGTATACAGTAGTCGTTAGGGTTTGTCAGAAGCCATATCGGCACCCTGAAAATTCTGACATCCACCACCCAGCACTGGGCCAGCTCGGTGGATTATGGCCTAAGCCTCCTCGTCACCCAGAGGAGAGACTCATGCCCTGCAGTGGGCCCATTACACTGAGTTGTGATGATGATGATGATACCCAAAAAAAATTCATGCATTTATGTTCTCTAGTTATAGAAATATAACCAAAGACATGAAAAATTTTGTCTTTGGAGAAATACCCGTATTTTGTTGTTTTATTTTTAAACCTGAGTAGCACCAGTTGCCTATCATTTTAATAATATACTTCTCATCAAAAAGTAGGACAGTACCAATATTGTCATTTTCTATGATAATTTTATTAAAAAAAAAAATCAAGTATCAAGTTTGTTTAATGCATTATAAGAATGCGTTTAAAACATTAAATTAAATTGAATAATGTTTATTTTTCCAAAATAGTGTTTGATATCCTTTTCAAACTTAAATATACTGTTTTTCTAGAAAAAAAAGTTTGCAAACCTAGTTGTAACTGAAGTTAAATTAATACGGAGCTTATGTTTAATTAACTTTAAAGTTACTTTAATTACATCTACTTTTCATTAATTACAGAAAAAACCACCAGTAGATACTCATTCCTAAAAATATTTTTCTTGTTGGATACCTTTTCTTAAATTACTTTAAAATATGTTACTTCCGAATATCATCTATGTTTATCCATATTTATATCCAAGCCCAACTATACCCTATCCAATGACTTTAAAGACAAACAGCTGTTTAAAGAAACCCAGTTATTCTCATTTAAATCGAACCATTTCTCTAAATATAAATTGGTTTTATCAATAATCTGCGCGCTTAACTGAACGCCCTCTGACTATATGAAAAATGTGTAAACGTTTAGACGTTTTTTGATTTAGACTTAAGTGTAACCCATAAAAGGTTAAGCATTTTGATCCCGAAAACAGTATTTTGTATACTTTTTTTTTGTTCAACATTAAACAGTATAATTTAGGGAATAACAGTATAATGCTGTTTTTAACAATATAGTTGGCAGCCCTACTCATGACCCTCCAGTGAGCTAATTAAAAAGGTTTGTGATGACGATGATGATTTGGGCAACTTCTTTCATTTTGTTACTTTTACTCGTTAAATGTGTTTTTGATAAACAAAAACAAAAATTGTAAACAAAAATATAGTATTACATTTTTTGATTTAATTATACGAGGGTGGATTGAAAAGTTCGCGGCCTAGTCAAGAAAACAGAATAAAGTACATACAAAAATATTTTTATTTTTCGACGTAATCTCCATTTAGCTCTATGCACTTCTTCCATCTGCTTTCCAGAGCTTCCATACCTGTTTTAAAAAAAGATTCCTCAAGGTCTTCAAAATACAGGTTAACAGCGGCTTCGACCTCTTCATTCGTGCCAAATCAGGAGAATAAGCTGGATGTGGCAACAATTCGAAACCACAATCACGAATTTGAGCCATAGACTCGACAGACGTGTGGACTCGGGCGTTGTTCTGGTGAAACAACACTTTCTTTCTCAGTAATCCTGGGCGTTTCTGTTTAATTTCTTCACGTAAACGGCGCAGAAGGGTGCTATAGTACGCAGAGTTTATTGTTTCGCCTTTTGGAAGGTAGTCCATCATAATGACACCCTTAGCATCCCAAAAAACCGATGCCATCACCTTGCCAGCCGACAGAATTGCCTTTGCTTTTTTCGGAGTTGGTTCACCTGATTTTTTCCATTGTTTGGATTGTTGTTTTGATTCTGGGGTATAGTGGTGAACCCAGGTTTCATCCATTGTCACAAATCTGTCAAGAAAACCTTGTGGATCAGCCTCGAACATCTCCAAACAGTCGCGAGAAATCGTGAGTCGAATTCGCTTTTGCTCTACTGAAAGCAATCTGGGGACCCACCTAGCCGAAACCTTAGAAAAGCCGAGTTCATGGACAATGATGTTTTGCGTTCGTTCATATGAGATGCCTATAGTGTCTGCAATTTCTCTGATAGTCAATCTACGGTCTTTCAATATGAGATCACACACCTTTATTGATGTTTTCTTCGGTCGTAGACGTCATTGGCCTGCCGGAGCGAGGGTCATCTTCGATGTTCTCTCGTCCACGTTTAAATTCTGCAACCCATTTTTTCACAGTGGTATAAGACGGGGCAGATTCCCCTAATGTTGTTTGCATGTCATCATGGATCTCCTTTGGTGTTAATCTTTTTTTAAACAAATATTTAATCACAGCACGTTGTTCAAATTTCTCCATTAGTGAAAATTTGTTCTACACACGTATTTATATTGTTCGTAAATTTTTATTTAGACAAGATATCAAATTGAAAATTCGCGGGCTGACAATTGAATAATGACAGTTCAAAATGACGGCAGAAAAAATAACAAAAGTTTTTTTTTAATGGCCAGGCCGCGAACTTTTCAACCAATGTAGTATTTCATCTTTGATTCTTACTTCATTAATTTAAATATTCCTACATCTGAAATTAAATAACGTAAAGTTGGAATATCCACCCCCTTCTTTGTCAGGTATTTAATCGTAATACCAAGGTAACGAGAAAGCTATATTATAATCTCTATCTACTATCACTTTCACTCGTTAAACGAAACCATCAGTAGCAAATATTAGTGCATCCTGCTACATGCAAGGGATCAGCGCGTCACTACGTCGCGAATTCTCCGCGAGTACGCATATGCGTACCGATAACTAAAAAAAAAAAATGATTCCCGAACAATTTCTCCGCGATTGGGAAACCATTTCTGAGAATGGTTGGCCCAAAAAAAATAATAAAATATTGAAGTGTTTAAAGTGCCAGGCCCTCAGTTCGCGGGAAAGGAAACTTAAAAGCAAGATGGAAACGTTATACCTGCAAGTGAAATGTATGTTTTATTTTTTTTAAACTTACTTTTTTATCTTATCGAGATATAATATAAAATAATTTAAGTTTTGAAAAAAAAAAATATTCTCGATGATTAAACCCGAATTTAACCTTCATCAACCCTGATGGTAGCTTGAGAGTGTAAACACATGGGCTAAGGAAGGCACTCGGTCATCACAAATATTGCCGGAACACGCCACCACTAGAGCGGTGACATTTAGTGATAGATTTATATGAAGGGTGGTCGCTAATTCAATTGAGGCGATCCTAAGCCAAAAAAATATTATTTTGTCGTAGCTGCCTACTTGCAGCCTCTACTGCATCTACTGCTGGTTCACCTTAAATAATAATGGACTGTATGCTTTTTCACAAATATATTGAAAATATATAAATACAACTTTACATTGACCTGTCTCGACACACAATGTCATATATAAAAAAGGAAACTTCAAAACATAAAACATATAAAACAATTCTGTATACAAAACTACCACTGGCCAGCCTCTCCTACGACCAGCCTCCTTCGTCTAACGACGACAGTTCCCCTCCTCCTGAGGAACGTCAGCATCCATCCTCCAAGAAAATCGGCGCCACCATTGTTGCAGGCCGTCGGTATGTTCCCTGGGCCGTGCGCACCTCTACTATGCGAACACGTCCATCACGCCCAGGGTATACTGCATCAACAACTCCTTGAGGCCAACAGTTTCTCGGCAGGCGATGATCTGCAATAACAACTAACTCTCCCATTTTGAGGTCTCTTCGGTTGTTGTTGTTTTTCTCTCGGTGTCTTAGTTGAGGAAGATACTCTCGTACCCAGCGCGCCCAGAAATGGTCCGCAAGCCGCTGAGCCACTCGCCAATCATGACGCGAGCTAAGGTCACCTTCTGTGAAGACACCAGGTGCTGTGCACTTTCCGCTAGATGAGCCCAGTAGAAAATGATTCGGCGTCAGTGCTTCGGGGTCGGCTGGGTCCAATGATACGTGAGTGAGTGGCCGACTATTAATCACTGCCTCTGCCTCGACGATAAGTGTATGCAGTACCTCCTCTTTTGGTGCTCGCTCCTTCAATGTTATTCTTAGAACGCGCTTTACAGACTGCACGAGCCTTTCCCATGCCCCACCCATATGTGGTGCGCCTGCTGGGATGAACTTCCACTTAATCTGATTGCTCAGCGCCTGCCGAACCAACTCTTCTTGGTCAAGGTCGCGCCATGCCTCCTTCAACTCCTTATCCGCTGCGCGAAAATTTGTCCCGTTGTCACTGTAGATCGTTGCAGGGGAGCCTCTTCTTGCTGTGAGTCGTCGGAGTGCCAACAGCGCTGAGTCGCAGGAGAGGCTGGCAGCGAGCTCCAGATGCACGGCCCTGGAAACGAGACAAGTGAATAGACATACCCATCTTTTTTCCCGACGTCTACCGATTGTTATAAAAAGTGGGCCAAAGTAGTCTACACCGCAGTGCGTGAATGGACGCTTTCCATAATCTAATCTCTCAAACGGCAGATCGGCTACGGGCGGAGGTATAGGGTGCGCTTTACGCACACGACAAAATGCACATTTATGGGCTACATAGCGCAATCTTGAACGCAACCTTGGCAACCAAAATTTTTGACGGATTTCATTTAAAACAGTTTCGTTACTTCCGTGATTTAATTTAGAATGTTTATACAACAAATATAGGTCGGTATAAGCGTGTTTACCCAGTACAAGAGGTCGCTTTACACCAACAGGAATGTTCATTGCCGCATCGATGCGACCTCGCATTCTAATAAGCCCGTGCTCATCCAAATACGGAGACGCCTCGACAAGTGAACTATCAGCTGGAATAGGCTTGTTGGACTTCAAACAAGCGTATTCCCGGGCATAGCATTGCTGCTGTACAGACTCTATCCATAAACGCTTGGCTTTCTGTTTAATCTCTACATTTAAGCAAGACTCACGCTTCCGTAGCTTTTCTACAAACAACAAAACATACGCCGTGGCGTATATGAGTCTAGTCCATTTTGAAAATCTATCTACATTAGGTAGATGAAGCGAATGATCTCTACAGGTTGTTGCAAAAACCTCCTTAATTTCTTCATGAGGCAATTCCTTTGACATATCAGGCAACTGCGGCCACTCTGACTCAGACTTAAAAAGAAACCGCGGGGCTGTAAACCATTCGCTCTCTCCCAGGTTTGTGGTTACTACCGAAAGCAGGTCTCTGGTTGCAAGGTCAGCTGGATTTTGTTTGGTCGGCACCCAGTGCCATCGCTCATTTGCCGTCAACTCGTCGATCTCTCCAAGCCTATTAGCTACAAAGGCCTTGTATCGACGAGCATCCGACCGAATCCACGCAAGCACTGTCGTGGAATCAGACCAAAAGAACTGACGGCTGACTTTTATGTCGTGTTCTTGAACTACAGTTTTCGCCAACCTTGCACCCAGTACCGCTGCCTGTAATTCAAGCCTAGGAATGCTAACTGGTCTTAATGGAGCTACTCTAGCCTTCGCTACTACTAAACTACATGAAATGTTTGGTGATATAAAACGCCAGTAACATACGGCGGCATAAGCTTGCTCACTAGCGTCGCAGAACGTGTGAAGTTCTGCAACGCCAGTCAGCGCGTTCGAAGCGTAACAACGAGGTATGGATAGCTGACTGTACAATTTCAAATAATTCAACCATGTACTAAATCGTGTACTTTGCTCTTCATTTAAAAGCTCGTCCCAACCAACGTCAGCTCGCCATACGTCCTGCAGTAGAATTTTACCAGCAATGGTGAACGGACTAGCTAAGCCTAATGGATCGTACAGTGACATTATAAAACATAAAAGTTGTCTCTTAGTCGGTTTCTCCTTTCCACTAACGACCCCTGGCGAAGCACGGGGTGCCCTGGTGTTGAAACCCAATGTATCGTCTGCTGGTCTCCAAACCACGCCCAGGATCTTCTGCTGATCCTGGCTTCCACCATCTCCGAGGCTCACAGCGGCACCGCCAGCCGCGTGGAGCTCTACAGGGAACTGCTTGATCACCTCGGGGCTATTCGTGGCCCACGCGCGCAGTTCAAACCCTCCACGTGCGTGCGCCGCCGCCACTGCAGCCGTTACATTCTTGGCCTCTGAAACAGAAGTAAATGAATCTACAAGGTCATCCATATAATGATTTTTTATAATACAATCGTACGCACGCGGGTTTTCCTCTCTAAGTGGCAGTGCATTTTTATTTTTTATATAGAGGGCTATAAAAGGAGAGCTCGTGGCACCAAAAATCATCGACTTCATACGATATTCCTGCAACTCAGCGTCATCACACGCTTTCCCCCTCCTCGTCGAAGACCTCCATAAAAACCTTTGAAAGTCTCTATCTTTTTCTCTTATTATTAATCTAAGGAACATCTCCTTAATATCTGCTGTCACCGCAATCATACCCTGACGGAACCGGAACAACACTCCTAAGAGTGAAACAAGAAGCGGTGGACCCGGCAATAAGTGGTCATTTAGGGCTACTCCATGCGACCTGGCTGCGGCATCAAATACTAGGCGCACTTTGCCTGGTTTTTGTGGATTCACAACTGGAAAATGTGGCAAGTACCATTTCTTTCCGTCCACTCCAGGGTCGTTGCACTCCTCAGCATAACCTTTGTCTAAGAAATTTTTAATCTGTGCGGAATACAAAACTTCAAAAGCGATGTCCCTGCGACAGCGACGCTCTACATATTTTAGTCTTCGCACTGCATCTTCACGGTTATCTGGAAACATAACTTCGTCACTTGCCCACGGTAAACCGGTCTCCCAGCGTCCCTCCTCAGTCAAGCGAGCGGTGCTCTCCACAATATCCACAGCCCGCTGCTCAGCTGAGCTAACTCGAGGTGATGTTGACACACCTATACTATCTAATGCGAAGTTTTGTTTGACCAAGTCCGAAAGCGCTGCGTTGGCCGCACTTACCCTTAATACGATATGTGTGTGTCCAACCTTCGGTACGTCTGTTGCGTGGCCATGGAGTACCCATCCAAGAAGAGTCAGAGAGGCTACTGGTTGACCTGACTTACCTTTTCTACATTCAGAGGGTAACAACAGCCCAACATTATCCTGTCCAATCAATAACGTCGGTCGTGCCTCATTATAGGTAGGCAATGACAAACCTTCCAAATGCCCATAAACGTGCGATGTCTTCTTTAGAGTGTGTGGAGCGAGGGTAAAGTTAGACACAGTGCGTGCATGCATTTCGTACACCTCCATCTGCCCCGACCCACGCACACTAAAGGTAACTGCACTAGACTTAACAGTTTTGCTACCATGTATGCCTGTGATAGTTAGCCGAGAGTTAACCCCTTCGACACGTATAGATTTAGCGACGACCTCATCCAACAGCGACACGGTTGATCCGTCGTCTAATAAAGCATAAGTGTCTATACTCCCTTTGGGTCCCTTAAGTTCCACAGGCAAGACTTTTAACAACGCCTCGCTTCCTTTCATGTGCAGCACCTTAGCCGCGCACCCATCATCGGCTTGGCGATGTAACAATCTATGATGGTATCTCCCACATCCATCTACATCGCAAGCTGGGGCTTGACACCGTTGCCGCAGATGACCCATGCCTAAACATCTGAAACATAATTTTTTATTAATTATTGTTGCCCATTTCTCTTCACCACTTTTCCCTAAAAAAATCGGACAGACGGTCAAAGTCGCATGCTTTTCAATGCAATCGCAATCCACCTTCATGCTTGAAGAACTTGATACAACCGCTGCTTTCTGCTGGGGTGAAGTGTCTTTTACCGCGTAAGCACGTTTCGACTGCGGCTTACCACTACCTCGGTTAACATGAGTAGGCGCGGCAACACAGACAGCGCTCGGCTCGAGCACATCTGCGAACCTCATGCCATTTTCCGATTCGGCTTCCAAAAATCTCGATAGCACATTCAAGTGTGGGTTCGATGGGTCTTCTTGGGCTGCGAAATCTATAAATTTACTTTTTTGTATGGAAGTTAATTTTGTAAATATTTTGTTGTATAAGTCAACGCTAAATAAATATTGATCGAACTTCAGAACTGACAAGCTTGTCACTAAGTTTTTTATTTTAATAGAAAAGGTGGCTAATTTTATAGGTTGGTTATCTATTAATTTCGGAAGCTTCTCAATAATTTCCATTTGCTGTTTTATAATAAAATTTGGTCTTCCAAAGCGATTTTCCAAACATTTAATAATGTCTGCAGGTTCGGCACACGTGTACAACAAGGCTGCAATGGCCTCACGTGCCTCGCCTGTTACCGCTTTCCTAATTTTACAAAGAATTTTGAATTTTGACATGCCTAAACTTGTTATCTCATCGTAGGCCAACTTAAAGAGTAGCCACTCAGAAGGCTGTCCAGTGAAGAAGGGCAACTCTGATTGGCGCTCTGATTGTAGCTGCTCGAGAGAGTTAACCAACCTCGTGACATCATTGAGGTGAGATGAATCTACCACGGGGCCGACCGTTTTTTGAATACATACTGAAACCTGACCCGGATCTGCCTCGTTCTCTCCCTCATCGTCTGAGATATTCTCCTCCTCGAGCCGCTGCATTCGTCGCTCAACTTGCTGCCGATGAACTCGTAGCTCTGCAAGCTTTAACTCGTCCATTTCGTCTTGCAGCTGGCTTCGCGCCTCACTAACCCGCCTAGAGCGTGCCGACTTCATGGAACTTCGAGACTTCATTGATGTGGTAGACCTGGCGTTGAATTTCCCTGCTAATCCTAGACCGACCGCTTCATCTGCGGTAGCTCGCACAGTAACGTCAGACATCGAGACGGTGGTCCGCGCATCTTCGCCAGTCACACTACCGACTGGCGTCATCGTGGCACCGACCGTCATCGATGCACTTCGCGACAGCTCACCACGCCCAGACCTAGTTCGCACCATTCTATCTACTAGCCCTTACCTTCTTACCACACTTATACTTACCTGAATCCACTAATCCGGATAAAAGGACCAAACTGTCGTAGCTGCCTACTTGCAGCCTCTACTGCATCTACTGCTGGTTCACCTTAAATAATAATGGACTGTATGCTTTTTCACAAATATATTGAAAATATATAAATACAACTTTACATTGACCTGTCTCGACACACAATGTCATATATAAAAAAGGAAACTTCAAAACATAAAACATATAAAACAATTCTGTATACAAAACTACCACTGGCCAGCCTCTCCTACGACCAGCCTCCTTCGTCTAACGACGACAGTTTAGTTTGTCTGTTTTTTTTAATGACGCTTTTTAAAATTATATTTAAGTGTATTTAGTGGCCAAATTTCCAAAACTGCAATTAATAATATAAAACTTTATTTCTGTAACCTTGTCCTAAAGTATGTTAATTTCAGTATTTTTTTTATTAAGAGTGGTTAAAACTATGTTTGACTGTAGCAACCTGTTGGAATGCGTAATGTTTAGTCACATATACAGTGATCTTGTGGATTTCCCATAACTCTAGGGTATTAATATAGGGGACCATATTAATATCGTTCCATTTTAATAATAAATAATATTTACACCAATTAGACTCTGTGCTTTATATTTTAAATTCAATCCACCAGTCACCGGCAACTTACCTTTCTATTATGGAAAAAACTGTATTTTTATGATTCAATTAAATCTACTTGTTGATATGGAAGTAATGGATGTTTGCAAACATAGTTTCAACAGTTACTTATATTCAATAAACCACCACTCTGTGTCACTAAAAGTGATGATAACGATTATTAAAATAACTATTTTCAGTAGTTGGAAACATAATCATGTTAGATATCAGACATTGAGGTTAAGGATTCGGTATTTTGGATTTAGACAAAGTATATAATAATAATAATAATAATTTATTTCAAAAATATCAATAATACATTTACATTTACAAGCCCTGAAGCCCAAAGTAGCGTTAGCCGTGTATTGGTCTTCAGTTTTCACTTCCCAAATCTTTACAGAAATAAAAAAATATAAACAAGGCAAATAGGCACAACACTTAGACAATAATTTAAATTAAGATATAAAATTGAAAGAAATGAAAAATAGTAATTACATAAATTTTTAACAAATTAGTAACATGCGTGAATGTGCAAACGTGATTGTATGTCAGTGTGTGTTTGTGTGTGAGGATGCATGCTATTATATGTGTAGTGTTAGAGGTTTTCTTTACAAATAATATAATAGGTATAAGTTTTTCTAAATAATATAAGCAACACAAACAACTCAAAATATTTATATATTCCATACATTTCACCCTATATTACTTTATTGAATTTTTACATCAGTAGACTATTCTCATTTTTTAATAACGTAAGCGGTGACCTTAGTTACTTATTTGTTATTGAAAATATTTCAATTCTATTTTACGAACAAATTATGCCGTTTTTTATTTACACAAGAGCTGAATTTGATAGTTTACTCTCTAAAATTGCTGACATAAATGGTTTTTATTCACACTACAAGTCTGATTTTATTTTTTCTATTTTAAAATTTATTTATACACTACTTTATTTACATACTTGCACAATTTATTTTTTATCTTACATTTACACTACCATTTGTAATTATGCTGTGCCCTTCTTGGGTTTTGTGTGGCGCTTCCGGTGTTTTTGGAACCACCTATTATCTATTTCTAAGTATGCACTGTTTCGCTTCAGCTATTGCTTTCATTTTAAATCATAATGTCAATTAAATTATATTATCAAAACACGCGTGGGTTGCGTACCAAAACACACGATTTTAAGCGGAATTTACTATTACATACTTTTGACGTAATTTCACTAACTGAAACATGGCTTTTGGACGGGATTAGCGATAGTGAGTTGTTTGACAACCGATATATGGTATGACGCAGGGATAGGAACTATTCTCAGACAAGACAAAAATATGGCGGAGGCGTTTTGTTAGCGGTGAACCGCGAACTATCAGTGTTGGATCGCCCAGAATGGAACTCTTCTGCAGAGGACGTTTGGGTCACTGTATCTTACCGTAAAAATAATGGCACTTTGAATAAACTTCACATTTGTACAATCTACTTGTGTAATGAGAAGCACGGGTACTCTCTCAATACACAATTACAACATTTTTCGAATAATTTGAGCATCTTAATAAATTCGTGTCCTAATGATACTTTTATAATAATGGGTGACTTCAACCTAAGCAACGTTGATTGGTTAGCCAATAACGATTCATTTCAACCATTAGGTATTGCCGGTGAATCCCAAGTACATTTCTTTGACACTCTTTCTGAATGTGATTTGAATCAATTTAACATTTTTAAAAACGCTAACAATAAAATCTTGGACTTGATACTTAGCAATGGCGATCTATCAGTACAGGTGTGTTTGGATCCTTTGTTCCCAGAAGATGCCCATCACAAATCCCTTGAAATAGTATTAAGTCTTTCAAAAACCAAATCTCTAAACGTAAACAACAGAATTAGTTACCTCTGCCGTAACGGTGATTAAAGCAAAATTGAAACCCATCTAGATTACATTGATTGGACCAAAGCCTTTCAGGGCCTTTCGTTGAATGATGCTTTTGACTATTTTAATCAACCTCTGTATGATCTCAGAAATAGCTACATTGCATCTAAAGTCAGCAAACCATCCAATTATCCCCCTTGGTATAACTCGTGCTTGCGTAAAATGTTGAAAGAAAAACATAAATACTGGTTAAAATATCACAACTACGAAACTAAAACTAAACTAAACTACAGGGAGGTGTGTGAGGAATACAGATATTAACCGATTTAGTCTTGATTCCTTATTTCCAATATTAATAAATTCAATTCAATTTATATGTTTCTTGACTTTTTTTATCCGTTACCCAAAAAGTATCCATTGCACAAGTTCTTTATTTGGGTTCGATATTTGGGCTAGATAATAACGTGTGATTGTTAGAAATATTTACTACGTTTTAAAACTGGTTTTTAATTCACAAATCATAGTCATGAATGTTAATGGGTCAGCCTCGTTGAGACTAGTCAATAAGTGTTCAAAAATTTAGTCAAGGTATATTTTAGGGTTTCATGCAAAAGCAATTATTTCTTTTGTCAGGCTGAGTGTTAGGGCATCAACTGGTTCTATTGAAAAGTACTTGCCAATCTCTAATAGGGTTCGATCCTCAATTTATTTTGTCGTGTATTAGCTAGAATCGTTTCAAATAACCAAATCGAAAATTTGCGTTTATTCCCTGCTCAAATTAATACCCCCAAGCACCCCCTTTCACAAAATCACAATATCCGTCCGAAAACAATTACACAGAGCGTGAACTTGTCGATATTAAATTTCCACTACTAATTGTGTACATGGCTCAAGCTGCTTTGAAAAAGTTGGACTCAGTTTTGTTAATATAATATTAATAAAGTGTCTGTGACATGGTATGTTTAACCGTAACATACGGGAAGAATGCAACGTAGCAATTTTAAATAAAGCTAATTTATAAAAACGAATAATAAAGGGTCTTCTCACTTGAACTACTAACAGAACAACATGTGTTTCATTTAAACAAATCCCGTCCAGCCTACAAGATGTTGGAGTTTACCACAATGGAACATGTGATTCCAGGCCATTAAAGTCCTGGTTTTTGAACCAACTTTGACGACGAACTGTCAATATCACTTTGCAACAGGTGACGGGGGAGACAAACGAAATGAAACCTAATACGCACAACAATCCCAATCCTATGGGATCAGCAGACTGCAGACAACCGTGTCGACACGCTTCTATACAGGGCTACTGGTTAACTCGACCTAGATCCGTTAAGGGCGTGTAGCAGCCATCTTTTCTTACTTATTTTACTATGAATCACCCTACCCCAAACTTATGTAATTTCATTAAAAAATTTCCTCCTGTACTTTCGTAACGATTGCGGATAAAAAAACTGACATTGTTGATACATCTTATACAGTTCCAGAATGTTCATTCAATAATCAACGAATGCAGAGCATTAAAAAAGCGACTTCACGTCAAAACTTTGGCTGCACTATAAGATCTTCATGGTAAATATTCTTCGCACTCTTTCATATATTTTGAACAATTTAATATTTTTATTGAAGTACTCAATGGATTTCAAAGAAATTTATATGGGTCCACTTCTGAACTATCCTCTATCATTTGAAACAAGAATATTTAAAATCGATTAATAGTTGTCCAAAAAATCGTGTAACAAAGATACAAAAACAAACACATGAATTGAGAACCTCCTCCTTTTGAAAGTCGGTTGACAAAATGGTATATTATACTATATTGATATTTTAACTTTTCGATTAAGTGATTTTAATAATAAATGCATGGGAAAAGGTTAATGAAAGGGAAATTTCGTTCATTTCATTCATCACATTTCTTTGTTTCTATAGTAGTATTTTTTTTTATGCGTTCTTATGATCTGTTCTTGGAAGGGCCCGAAACTTAGGCACATATTCCAAAAAATTCTTAGTACGTCCAACATCGATATTGAATTACTGCTAAGGACCGAATTCCAAGAACTTTAAAACTACAGTCGACAAATTAAAAGTTCGTATTGAATTGTTTTGAAACAATAATTCAAAATTAAATAATCCAAAATACTTAGGTATTAGTCAACTTTATTATCTAGTACAAACTAAATGAAACTATGAAAATAAAAATTGTACGAATTATTTAAATCTCTATAACACCGTACATTAAATAAAATCAACAATAAATAATAAAAAATAGTCTTTAATAAGTGATAAATATTTGATAAAACAAGACTATAGTGCGGCCGGTGGGAGTTGCGTTCCTGACAGCTGTCAAAATCATAGCTTTTTTCCCCTTCGAATCGGAAATAAACTTTATTCAGTGAACAGCTGTCAGGAACGCATTCTCGCAACGGCCGTACTCTAAAACATTAAAATTCTGAAACTAAAATTTCAGCAATAAATTAATTGGTTGTCTGGAAGAGGTCATAGAGATAAGACCGCCTAGTTGTACTTGCTAAACACATTTTTTTTTTTTCAGTAACTATCTGTAGTATAAATTGACGTTTGAATAAATAAATACACATACTTAATTTCTATATATTTTTTTCTTTTTTTATTAATAAAAGAGATCAAACTAATAGCTAACTAATATTAAAAATCAATGTTATCACTTAAAACTTTCTAGAGTGTACTTAAAATCCGTTGACCCAACCCGTCACAATGTGCTATGCTAACATTTTGCGAACAGATCCGGAGCGCTCCGCCGAATATTAAACTTACCAAATTGGAGTGACCATGACACTCAGAAAATATTAGAAAAAATATGACGAATTATTTTGCTGTTGTCAAGCCCACATGTTTAAAATAAAGTTTAACTGTAAGAAATACATATTTCTTTATACGACTTATGTTTCACCTGTATATGTAGATGTTATGGGCAGTATAATTAATTAATAATTATTATATTAGTAATAATTATCTATGTTATTAATGATATATTGTTAATTATCATTTAATCATTTCATTTAGCACTTTTTCCGGATTGAATTAATAATTCAGTTGGTAAAGGCTTTCTGCCATATTTTATATATCTACCGGCTACCATGTGTACAGTTAGCTACGCTACTGAAAACAAATTTATTGTAATAATGAATTAATGTTCTAACCAGCCTGTATCATGCTTTTATACAAAAATAAGTTGTTTCATTATAATGAGATACCTACAATTGTACTGAAAAAGAACACATGCCTACCACCAAATAATACATTATATAGAACATTTTTGAATAGGAGCTTTCATAAAGTACTTTCTTAATACTTACACGACGTAACACTAGGTAATTATTAGGTTATACTTAAGATCGAGATTCAAGGGATAGATCGCGCAAGGTGACACCCAATATATTTAACAAAAAATATACCTTATACACACACACACACCTTACCTTAATAATATGACGTAATATGTATCTGTGAATGTATATGCCTACAAGGGACCATTGGCGTGTGGCAAAAAAATTTAACTAAACGCGATCTTCTGAAGTGTCACTTCATGACTTTTGCCGTCTCATATTTATTGTTGTAATTTAAATTAAAAAAATGGTAAGAAAACGCTAAAATGTATAAAATATCGGCTTACTTATTGTGGTGGTAAAAGCAAAGAAGTTGTTTTAAGTAAGAAAAACAATTTAAAGTCCCTATAAATCCATAAAAAGAGTAAACAAGAAAGTTGCCTCTGCAATGTTTACATATTGCCATACTTTGAAAGTTGTATTTTTAATGTATTTTTTTTGTTATACTTCCGTTAAATGAAACTACGATTCCAGGAGATGAGCCACTGCTGTGAGGACTTTATGAAAAGTGAATTAAACTCAGCAGATATTTATATGGACCTTTATTTTATTCTTAAGAAAGAATTGGTAACGATGATTTAGAATTGTGGAAGCTTTTTTTGATACGGCATTGAAAATTATTAAAAAATAGTAAATTATTGTAAAATATTGCGACGGTTTTCAAAATACAATTTATTGTGGAATTAAAAAAACACTAGTAAACACTATTTCTGTTGTTTCTTACGGGTTCTTTGTTTTGCATCTTAGTTTAATTTAGCTAACTTTATTGATATTGCGTTTACTGCCATATCAGTGTGATCTTAACATGATCGAAATTATCAGGGTTTTCATGAAAACTAAAGTAGCACAAGTCAAAGTTGGAAAGCAACCCTGTGAAATCCCAAAAAATATTTAAAAATGCATTAAATGCCATCGGAGCTATTGTAGGCGCAGTCATTGTTCACATGTTAAGAAATTATGTAAAGGATTTCGCAAGAAAGACAGATATTTAGAAATGCTTTTCATTAAATAAAACACTTTTTAACCGGATTTATCGCGTATATTTACATTTTAAATTTTGACTCGACGTTTCGGTGTCTTTGCAGAAAAGGTATAACTTTTTCAATCTATCAATCCGACGCTTGACACCTCAGTCGTTCGTGACCACGGGGTCTGCAAAGACACCGAAACGTCGAGTCAAAATTTAAAATTTAAATATACGCGATAAATCCGGTTAAAAAGTGTTTTATTTAATAGTATGAATCGCGAAAACTTAAGACAATATTAATGCCTTTCATCATTGAACTATTTGCAAAGATCGAAGAAAGTAGTGATGACGAAGATGACGTCATTAAAATTGATATTTTTATGTCGTCATCTAATTAACAAATAATACAGAACCCAGTTACAGTAACTAAATATTTTGATACTTCTATTTGATGTTTTTTATTTTTTTAAATAATTTGAAATGTTTAATCTTCAGTTATTTCTCAAATGCCATGTTTTTTACCTAACTTTTTTCTTTAAAATAAATAATTTCTGTATTCAAACATGTTCATGCATTTATATTTTTCCCTGAGAATTGGGTGATTTTACAAAATGGTTACCCTTACAGACAACGTCAAGCGCCAAAAATGCCTTGAAAATAATACACCTATGATGAAAGGTCCATATAAATATAGCTGCTTTCATAAAGTCCTTACAGCAGTGGCTAATCTCCTGGAATCGTAGTTTCATTTAAGTATAAGAAAAAAAATACGTTTCAAAAATACAACTTTCAAATTATGCCAATATGTAAACATTGCAGAGGCAACTTTCTTGTTTACTCTTTTTATGGATTTATAGGGACTTTAATTTTTTTTTCTTTCTTAAAACAACTTCTTTACTTTTACCACCACCATAAGTAAGCCCACATTTTATAAATTTTGGTGCTTTTTTAACATTTTTTTTTAAATTTAAAGTACAACTATAAATAGGAGACGGCAAAAGTCATGAAGTGACAATTTATAAGATCGCGTTTAGTTAGATTTTTTGCCACACGCCAAAAGACCCTTGTCGGCCTATACATTCATAGATACATACATAGAGGCATATTATTAGGGTGAGGTGTGTGTTTGTGTAATGAGTCGTTTTTATTAAATATATTGGGTGTCACCTTTCGCGATCTATCCCTTGAATCTTGATCATAAGTATAAAAAACCTATTAATTACCTAGTAATACGTATTAAGAAAGCTCCTATTCAAAAATGTTCTATAAGGTAGGTATTACTTGGTAGGCAGGTGTTCTTTTTCAGTACAATTTTAGGTTTTTGGGATTTTTGTACAAAAGCATGTTATAGGCTGGTTATAACATTATTTCATTATTACCATAACTTTATTTTCAGTGGTGTGGCTAACTGTACACTTGGTAGCCGGCAGATATATAAAATATGGCGGAAAGCCTTTAAAAAATATAATTAACAAACTTAACACATGTTTCTATCCGATCAAAAGAAACAATATTGGCATGTTAAAATTGAGTTTGAAAACGCATAGATTTCGAAAACTAAAGCCTTGATAATAAACGATTAAAATAATATTTTCCTGCATATTAATTACATTAACCAATTGATGCGGTTTTTTTAATAGCTATCAGTAATTATTAATACAAACCGGATATCCCATACTGACAGTAACAGAGATATGTTCATTTGCATCTACAGGGTGTTTAAGACAAGAAGACGTCGCGTCGTTTTAAATAGTATATTATGTAACAAGTGAGCCAAGTTGCTAATTACAGTCGAGTCTTAATAATGAGCCGAGACTGTAATTAGCAACGCTCACGAGTTACATACGACGTTTTTCAACACACTTGTGAGTAAAAGACAGACATACGTGGTCATAAAATAACAAACACATTTGATAACAAAGCTGTGAATTGTGATTGAAAAATGGCGCCAAACCTCGCGCATGCGCGTAGGTTTTTTTTTCTGCCAAATGTGTCAATGTCTGTGTTGGAAATGGGATTCAGAACCAAAGGTAAGTTAAAAACAAGTGTACGAGACAATGATCGTTTATTGAAAAAAACATTTGAATAGACAATTTTAAATAATGCTTGAGTGATCGATTGATAGGTTTGTACAGAGTGATTGACAGAGTGACTGATGACTGGGATTTTTGATTATTCCAACAGTCCCCCTCAAAAATTCAAGTCTTATAAAATAAGGAAAACTAATTCAATCATTAGGTACAATACCTTCACCCTTTTTACACCATTTATACATTGACTGATGGTACCATTTTCGTAAACATATCAGCTAGTTGGTTTCCTGTGGAAATATGTTCTAACTTTATTACTTTTTTTTTTTGTAATTTGTTCTCTGGTAAAGTGGTACTTGATATTAATATGCTTTGACCTTTTGTGATTAGTGGGATTATTGGCAATGCAAATGCAACTATTGTTATCTTCATATATTACAATGGGCTGTGTTATTTGTATGGAAATACTATTTAGTAAGGACTTAATCCAAATCGCTTCTCTCACAGCTTCGAAAAGTGCCATGTATTCAGCTTCTGTTGAGGAGGCGGCTACTGTGTTTTGTTTGCGTGTCTTCCACGACATTACACAGTTTCCAAACACTTGGAAAACTTATCCCGTTGTGCTTTTTCGGTCTTACTCATCGCTTGCCCAATCAGAATCTGCATACCCGGTAACTAATTGCTTATAATCGCACTTTTTATAGGTCAAAGTCAAAGTCAAAATAATCTTTATTTCGTAACTAGGTATTTAAATACATTTGAAATAAATCACAATTTACAAATTGAACTGAATCTACCACCACTTCGGAAAGTCGATCTGTTGAGAAGAAGTGGCAAGAAACTCAACAGCAATCATCTTTTAAAAATACACAATAACAATAACATTTAAATTAACAGTTCCTTTGATATACCTTAGAAGATGTTTTAAGCAATTCCATAGCTCTGCGTTACTTTTACTTTGATATCTACTTAGTATACTTATTGCGGCACAAATATCAGGTCGCGTACATAGCATAGCGTACATTAGGCATCCTATGATATTTCTGCAGGGTGCATTGTAGTGCACGTCTGAGTTTAGAGCTGTATAGTCTAATTTTGAAGGGAAAGGTGACTTAGATGGGTTGCAGTCACTCATAGAGAATTTTCTTAAAACATTTTGTAGGTATATTGATTGATCTAAAGTAATTGTATTTCTAGTCCTTTCTAATCTTATACCTAAGAATAGTTTAATCTCATTTAAATCGGTCATACTAAATTTCTGCATCAATAAGTTTTAGATTACTTTGCATTTTTGTACCGATCAATAAATGGTCTACATATAATACTATATATACATTGTTATCTATGCATTGTTTATCAAGTATATACAAACATGGATCAACTTCAGAACTTTTAAATCCTAGTTCTTTGAGAACACGATCGAAACGTTCGTACCAGCATCGCGACGATTGCTTTAAGCCGTATGAAGTCTTATTCAGCTTGCAAACTTGTTAGGTTTGGCTGAGACACCTTCAGGAACCTCCATATAGATGTCCTCTTTGAGATTACCATTTAAAAATGCTGTCTTTACGTCCATCCATATGATGAACTTGTAAGTCAAATTGGTTAGAAAATGCTAGAATGAATCTAAACGTCGAGATGCGGGCAACTGGTTTAAACGTTTCGTCATAATTTTGTTGATTCTTTTGAGTGAAACCGCAAGCTACTAAATTAGCTTTATAGCGGGAAGGTTCTCCGAGCTCGTTATTTTTAATCGTAAATACCCACTTACAGCTTACTATATTAACATCTTTAGGCCTATCTAAAAGAGTCCATGTTTGATTTTTATACAAAGAGTCAATCTCACTTTCTATAGCTTTTAACCATTTAACGGAATGACTTCTATTAGATATATCGCTAAAAGAGGTAGGTAATGATTGTACGGTTGTGAGTGATAAGAGATACAAATCTGGATCGTCTATCTTTTTATAATCTATTGTAGGTAGTTTTTGAAGTCTTTCACTTCGCCTTATTTTATTTGACGAATTTGACAAATTGGCATCCGATTGTTCATCGGGAAGAGATTTGTGTTTCGTGCCTGTTAGCTTTGCTGACTTATTAGCTTGTCAGGCTTACCAACTTCGGCGGACATTTTGATATTTGGGTTTATCACCTGTTTTGTGCCTGTTAGCTTTGCTGACTTGTTATTATTGTCAGGCTTACTAACTTCGGCATCAGGATTTTTGTTTTATCGGCCTTGATTGTACATAATTTGTTTCATCAAAAATAATATCTCGGGCGATAAAGAATTGACTATTTTGAGCGTTAAATAGTTTATAACCATTTTCATCATACCCTACAAAAACAGCTTTAGATGACTTTTCGTCAAACTTACTTTTAGTTGTTTTGTCATGTACATAGGCCGTTGAACCAAAAACCTTTATGTGACTTATTTTAGATCTTTTGCCATGCCACATTTCATAAGTTTTTTTTTTTTTGATAACGCTTTGGTGGGTAGTCTGTTTATTAAGTAAGTAGATGTTAACACAGCTTCACCCCACATTGATTTATCAAACTTCTCACTTGCGACCATGGTTCGAGCCATTTCGGTCAATGTGCGATTCATACGTTCTGACACACCATTTTGCTGCGGTGTATATGGTACCGTCAAATGGTACGTTATGCCCTTAGAAACACAAAAACTCTTTAAATTCATTAGAAAGATATTCCCTACCGTTATCACAATACAGATTTGTGACTCTTGTGTTAAATAAATTCTCACTTTTAGCAACGAAATCCCTAAAACATTTAAGTACCTCAGATTTAGCGTTCATTAAATAAGTTACAGTGTAGTGGGTATAATCGTCTATAAAATTTACGAAGTAATTTTTGCCATCAATGGTGCTTGGTGTGATTGGACCGCAAACATCGGAATGAATACTGTAAAGGGGCCTATTCTGAGTTTTATTACTCATCGAAATTGTTTGCCCAGAATACATGACTCGCAAATTTCGTCACTAATTAACGAGCTATCACTTTCGTCTAGCAAACCTTTTATTAATAAACTTTTGTTTATTGGGATGACCTAATCGGCTGTGTCATAACTTGTAAGAATTAAGGGAATTTTGTGCCAAATTTAAATTCCTATTTTGTACGTTAATTTCGTAAGTCAGTCTGTAAAGGTTATTAATATTTTCACCGGACATAATACATTTATTATTTTTGTATACCTGCACACAGTTGTTGGCAAAAACCACTATCATCCCCGCATGTTGCATTCGGTTCACGGAAAGTAAATGATGACGTACCTCGGGTGAATACAATACATCATCAATTGAACAATTAAACCCAAAATTAGTCGTCACCTTGATACGCCCTTTACCGTACGCTAGAATCGCTTCTCCGTTTTTCGCAACGCCGATCTTCGTCGGTGAGGGTAGTTCGGTATATGAAGTAAACACGCTCAGCGTATTCACGATGTGGTCGGTGGCACCAGAATCTAGAAGAAAAGATATTTCTTTCTTAGTAGAATTAGTTTTAGGTTTAATACTTATAGTTGGTGAACATGAAAGCAAAACTGCCCTCGTCATCCTCGCAGGGCTCCACGTGGTGTGCTGCGCGCTTGGGGCCACCGCTGCTGCTTGGCTGGCCGCTGCTGCTGCTTGGCTGGCCACCGCCGCCGAGTATCTTCTTGTAGAACCGACAGTCCTTCTTGAAGTGGTTGCGCCTTCCGCAGTAATCGCAGTACATGTTCGATGACTTATATGTCGTAGAATTCCGGTTGGCAGGGAAATTCGGATTTCGATGTGTAATCTTCCTTTTTGGGTGTTGGTAAAACTTGTTTGTACCTTTGGCTATTTGATTTTTCTTTTGCCAATCAGCGTCTGGATTCTCAGGAATAGGATCTTCGATCACAGCACTCACTTGTAGTTCTTCCAGGAGAGATTTTATGCGAAACTTCCACGTGCTGTAGCGTTCGCTGATAAATTGTTGGATGTTACGTTTATTGCGGGATTCCATTTTTTAAGCACTGATTTTACACGTCGCTCTTTTTAATAGACACGTTGCACTGATTTTGAATTGCGTGGCCTGGGCCCATAACCTGTTGGAAATGGGATTCAGAACCAAAGGTAAGTTAAAAACAAGTGTACGAGACAATGATCGTTTATTGAAAAAAACATTTGAATAGACAATTTTAAATAATGCTTGAGTGATCGATTGATAGGTTTGTACAGAGTGATTGACAGAGTGACTGATGACTGGGATTTTTGATTATTCCAACAGTCTGCATAGCATATACAGCCTATTTTAAGTGAAAATGTTTAATTTGGAGTGGTAAATGCAAATATTTTAATATTTTATAACAAATTATTGTAAATTGTGAATAATTTGTTTGATATACAAATTTGTTTTACTAATATAAGGCGCAAACATTTAAAAATGTATATGGATTTGAAGTGGTATAAAACCTCTTTGTTTGTTTCTGAAAATATTTAATGTATAACCCGGACCAATAAAATATGCTCTGTTTACTCGCATGTAATTTGCACAAAGGTACAATTCAACTTTGTAGGATTCATTATATTATGCACTAAGGTATAATATATTATGCACGCGTGACTTATAGCCCAGTTTATAGTTCTAAATTCAATAGAATAACGCTCACTTTACGAGCAAGTGTGTTGAAAAATAATAAACGCGATTCAATGGATTATTCCATTGAGTATATTTTTTAGAATTGTAGAAGTATCTTGCTTCTTACTTGACCTTTTTGTGCATACGCCTTACCCCCCGTTCACACATGGTACGTTTTACTGGATACGTTTTACCGGATACGTTTCTTTTTCATCGATAGCGCATGGAGTTGTATGGGCGACTTCACATATGGCACAGTATTCAGTATACGTATTTTCGATACAAAAAAGGTATCTAGTAAAACGTTTTATGTGTGAACGGGCTGTTACTCATCTGCATCCGTATATGATTTTTTACACCCTGTATGAGCCTTTAAGTCCCTCGGTTAAATATGAGAATAACTAAAAACGTTTTTCTTTTTTACAGATTACCTATCGAAAATCAACGAAAAATGGAAAAATCTTACAGCGTTTGACACACGTATGTTTTAAAACATTACCTATCTAGATGTTGTAAGCTAACTTTATTATTAATAATTGTTTGTTTATTGTTTGTTTTTGTTAATTTATTTGACTCAATTACACTGCGTGCTTATTGTAATTTAACTGAGTAAATTACGACTATTGTGGTACTTATTCAATTCGATATTAATCAATGTAAATTACATATAATCATATAATACTAATATGCGTCGGTATAGTTACATGCGCCTCTGCGCAGACCTCACTAGCGGCAACTGTAAATTAGTGGTTTGCTTCAATGCAAACGTCTCACTGAGTTATCGCCATTTTGCATCAGCATATATTTCTACTTAACCAATTTAATTTACTGTTTTATTCGCTGAAAAATATTTACTTTATTTTGTGTTTTTTTGTTTTTTTTTTGATTTTGTTTTTCAATATGCATGTGTATTTGTGCTTGATTATATGTATGTGTGTTTGATGTGAATAAATTAAATATCTATCTATCTATCTATCTAACGCCACCTATGTGATTACTTTGGGGCTAGGTGGCACTATATGCAGACGCAGACAGATTTTCTGACAATAAATCATAGTGGATATTCCAAAAAGTCGAACAAAACGCAGTGTCTTTTTGATATCGGTTACTAAGGCGCGGAACAACAATTTAGTAACTGTTTATGATTGTACAACTCAAAGTGCCTAAAATGCACCAGATGTAATTATTTTGTATACCAGGTTCCAATATTATTAAATTCTAACATTGTAAGCTCGACCTTACTTTGCTCTGTTTGGACAAACCTTCAAGGTTTTTTGATAGTAAGCACTTCAAATTAAATATTTTTTGTTTAATAAATAAATGTTAAAAGAAACTGCCTGTGTCTGCTTTTCGGACCACTGTAAACTGAATCTGGTCACTTTCCACCAGGTGACACACGAGGGCGACACTGAAAGTTTTTAGAACTGGCCACTTGTAAACAATTTAATAGAACAATAAGTTTAAATTTTAAAAATAGAACTTCTTGTGAACATTATTGAGTATAAATTTCATTCATTTGTCATTTGTTTCACCATTTGGCAGCTAATTGAAAATTGTGTCACGTCAGTATGAATTCGACGTGATATAATTTTAGTATAGTCTGACAAAACTTTTTGGGCAGTTGGATGTCGGTTTCAGGAGGGCGTACCTTATTATAAGAAAGAAATAATTTGAAAAAAAGGGAATAGCATATACAAATTCAAAAAAAAACTCTAATTGTTTCACATAAGTTACCCTAGTGCGAAAACTAGTCATTGTAATGAAAGGAGTAGTGTTTAAACCGCTCTTCAATTTCATATGCCATTCCAATCTCTACAGACTTTTGTAAATCTTACTTCTGCTGCAACTTTTTTTAGTTAAAATAAAACTCCCAAACAAATTTAAAAAAATTGTAAGACCAAAGTTTTGCACCATGCTTCTAAAAAGTACCTTAACATATATGCTTATTCTTGATACAAAAATTATAACGGTCGAAATGAAATGAAATGAAATAAAGTTTGAAATGAAATGAAATAAAGTTTATTATCACAAAATCAACATGGAAAATAATAATAACAAAAAACTAAATTACAATTAAAAGAGACGAAAATATTTTGTGACAAAAGGTTTAGACTCAGCATGATACTGCTGTGGAATTTCTCCTACAACAGCGCTGGTTTTCAGCCTAAGCCTTGTTCATACACCATATAAAATATAAGAGTAGCCGTGGCCAAGTTGAAATATTATAACATTTAAATTAGAACACAACCTTATAATTATTAACTTAAAACGTATATGTTTATCAAAAGTGGTCAACATTGGTGCGGAATAGATACATTAAAAGAAACCGGTATTATATATATAAATATATAATTTACCTATATTTAAGATACTACATATTTTTTCTCTTTTTTAGGAAACTTATAAAGAATAGTTTGTCAATAAAATACATACGTATATTTTTATTTTTTCAACATAATACACATTTAGATGATCTAATAACAATAATATATACCTATAGACTAAAACATATTTAAAATCTCTTTTTTCTCGATCTAGTAGATATGCTCGTAATTTTAGTTTGAAAGTAGCTTTCCCCTTGGTGTTTCTGATGGGGGGTGGTAAATCATTCCAGATTTTGGATGCTGCATACTTGAAACTGCCTCTAAACCCAGCCGTATGGTGTTTGGGTATAGCTAGTTTATTTTGAAATTTCGAGCGAGTGTTTTGTTGATGCAAGTCCTTCTTAAATTGAAATTTATTGTACAAATAGGTAGATTTACCCGTTATCATTATTTTTTGCACCGAACATCCGAAATGCAGTCTCCTGCGATTTTTCATTGATAGTATATTTTTAGCTACTAAAAATGGTGTAATGTGAGCCCGCCTTGGTATATTATAACAGAAACGCATACAAGCATTTTGTACCTTCTGTATAGTTCGCTCAGTTTTACTAAATATTCGAGGTCCGTACACGTTATCACAGTAATTGAAATTTGATAAAACAAGAGATTCTGTCAGGTTTATACGTACATCTAATGATAAGTATTTCCGAAATTCGTACAATATTTTTAATCGAAAAAAAGCATTTCTTATTTTCGCATTTATATGTGATTCATAGCGTAACTCTTCGTCAAGTACAAGTCCCAAATTTTTCACAGTTATTTTTCAACAATAACCACTGAGTTAATTTTTAATTGTGGGATGCTTTTTTTAACATTGTCACATTAATGTTTGGTGCCTAAGACTATATACTTTGATTTCGTCGGATTTAATACAAGAGTATTGTCACACGACCACCTATATACTTCGTTGAGATTTTGATTAATTTTTTCAACTGCGGATTCAACTGAATTAGGGGCGAACGAATAATAAATCTGAGTATTATCAGCGTACAAGTGACTGTTACAGTGATTTATTTTTCGGTCTAGGTCAGCTGTGTACATGATGAACAGTATAGGGCTAAGTATGGAGCCCTGCGGGGTGCCCCTATTACATTTTTTGATGCTCGATTGAGAAACTTGGTTATCTGTTTCTACCGACACAAATTGGCGGCGTTCTGACAGAAAAGACTTGAACCATTTACAAGTTGCTTCACTAAAACCATAATACTTCATTTTAGCCAGTAGCAGCTCTATATTTAGACAATCGAATGCTCTACTAAAATCGAGTAGGACCAGAATAGTAGCCATTCCATTGTCTGAAGATTGTAGGACGTCATCTGTCACGTGAGGCAGTGCACTGGCAGTACTGTGGTCAGCACGGAACCCTGATTGGATTTCAGGTACAATTTTTTCCATTTCTACATAATTGGTCACCTGCATGCAAACGATTCGTTCGATAATTTTTGACATTGCCGGCAATATACTTATTGAGCGTATATCTTTATAGGTCTCTACTTTATTTAATTTTGGAAGAGGTTTAATTTTAGCTAATTTCCAAGCATCAGGAAATGTCGAAGTCAGGATGGATTGATTAATAATGTGAGTAATAATAGGTAATGTGATGTGTAAAGTTAATTTAATCATTAATTGTATATTTATGAGATCATAACCTGATGCATTAGAGCTTATACTTTTTATAGCCCTAAGTACTTCATCCTGAGTGCATTGTCTTAGTTCGAATTTCGACTGGGTGAATTGAGTGGTTTCGT
This sequence comes from Stenoptilia bipunctidactyla, assembly GCA_944452665.1. Taxonomy (NCBI): domain Eukaryota; kingdom Metazoa; phylum Arthropoda; class Insecta; order Lepidoptera; family Pterophoridae; genus Stenoptilia; species Stenoptilia bipunctidactyla. The sequence goes on along the minus strand of OX101721.1, from coordinate 49,799,628 downwards.
ACTGATGTAGTAATGAGGTGTTGCAGTACGGGTTTCCCGGAATTTTTAAAAAGTTATCGTTGATAATGTTAGGGTCGCTAAGATGTTGTGGTAATTCGTAACATTGAACAGTCGCTACTCGAGAAGTTGATTTAAGATGTGCCCACATTTTTTTAGGTTCCCTAACATTATTATTTGCGTTATAAGTGTAGTACGCAGTTTTTTCCCTTACAATCGCAGCATTTACCGTATTTCGAAGATCCTTGTAATATTCTACGTGTGAATCTTTTTTGGTCATTCTTGCTCGCTTGTGGGCTGCGTTGCGTAAAGATATCATTTTCTTAATCGTATCCGTTAGCCACGGTCGCGGGGCTTCTTTGATACGATACTGCCGAATGGGCGCGTGCCTATCGAATACATCTAGCAAAAATGATGTTAATATGTTCACCATTTCATCAACATTTCGAGCCATGTAAATTGAATTCCAATTCAATGACTTCAAATCGTTATTGAAATCGTCTTCATTTATTTTATGCAATGATCTACTAGTAATAAGCCGCGGAATCCTGTTAGGTTTTGCCAGATTTAGTTCAACCAACACGAGCCCATGGTCACTAATTTGACGATTATGATGCACGCTAATAGTCTTACACATAGTTGACGAGTCTGTGATTGCAAGATCTAAAAGTGTGAAAGAATTTTCTGTAACACGAGTTGGCTCTTTCACCAGCTGAACAAAACTGTGGTGGTCTAAAAATATATTTAAATCTTTTATTGAATGAGATGTTGGAGACTGTAACATGTCTACGTTGAAATCGGTCAGAATAAAGATGCTGTTACAGTATCTAAAACTTGCTATAGACTCATTAAGAGCATCTAGAGCGACCGAGACACTAACGCCTTCAGGCCTGTAAGCTGTTCCTACCGCCATCCGCGTAGAGCCCGGCAGCGTCACCTCCATCCACATCTGCTCGAGAGCGGACGGCGGGTGCGGCCGCGTGCGCGCGCGAATGCCTCGCCTCACGTAGAAGCCTACACCTCCACCAGTCTTATCATGGGGCCGCTCTACGTGTCTAAAACTGTACCCTGCTACGACTGGCGCTAGATTTTGCTGCCCGGTTTTTATCCACGTTTCGTTTATAGCTAGTATATCTGGGTTAAACGTTTCCACAGCAGCGACAAACTCATCTTTGCCTGTGTTTACTGACCGTATATTTAATAAACCTAATATAAAACTTTTACTTTTATTTTTAGTCATTTCTTGATATTGTAAAGCAAATACTTAAATGAACATAATAAGTAGAAAATGTATAAAACAAAAAAAAATGTATATAACAGGTAAATATAACTGTAAAAACACAATTATATTGAAATAAAATTACATAAAAATATTGATAATAAATATGAATTAAAATAGCACCTTTAATTCCAGTAAATACCGCAAAGACATCTACACCAATCACCAAAAGGAAAATAATATACCCAAAAGAGACCACTAGTGAAAAAATAATACTAAAAAAAAAGACGTGTGGCACTCGGAGACTGCCGCGGTAAAGCTATTGCATAGTATTTTTTTTCAACTTATGAAATTATAAATATTTATTTATTTTATTAATGCAGTAATGTTTGATCTAATATGAAGTCCAAAAGTTCCTAGTAGATGGCGCTGATTTTTTATTAAAGCCCGCATGTAAAGTTATGAATGAATCAATCAATCATTTATTTGCATACATAAAATATGGTACAGATTTAGGACTTAAAATAAAAAAAAATAGGTCATACATATTTTACCTTTTTAGGGCATGCAAAAATAAATTACTATTGTTCAAATTAACAAAAGTCTCAAAGTAGGCACATTCGGCATATTGTGATTTTTCCGTAATTCATTTAAGGTAATTTCCAACAAGTTAGTTTTAGACAAAAGACCCGCAATATTTTGATGAAATATTTTTAGTTGATTTGAGTTGCTATCATTATTATTATTATTTAAATTTACTTTATTTACGAAAAAAATTTAATTCATTATTTTCCAAGTTATTTTTTGTCTTTTTAAGAAAGTAGAACGGAATCGTCCCCTTTTTAATTATATCCTGAGTAGTATTCGGATGAGATTTATAGTTTGCATTTGAATGTCCAATTTTTATGTCTATTTTATTTTCAGTCATTTTTAAAAAGTATTACGGAATTGTTCCCTTTTTAGTTACACCCTGAGTAGTAGTTGAATTATATTTATAATCTGCACTTGAATGTATATTTTTAACCTTTGAATGTTTATTCTTAATATGATACTTAGTAAATGACAAGATTTTTTTTCTATAATCACATTCATCAATTATTAAATTTATTTTCTTACATATAGCAAACCATGTGTAGCAAACGCAGTCTTGTAATCGTACGAATTTACTATTAAAAAAGTGTTTACTTAAATTATGTATCATGTCATTCAACTTATTTTCGTTAAGAAATCTATTTTTAATTACGCTCAGAAGTATAATATTGCAATTAAAATAAGTATATTTATTTAAAATTAAACATGTTTCTAACAACACTTTTGTCGGGTTTGTGTCGTGTTCACCTACGCAGATTATTATTTTGTCCTTTTCTTTCTTTGGGTCTTAAGCATCGTCAATATTTCTTCAGTGCTTGCGTAAGGTATAGTAAAAGATATAACTTCATATTTTTCGTAAGGATTATTAAATCTTGATCTTACTAATCTGTTACGAAGACCTTTACATTGCTGTCCACCTATTACAAAGATTCTGTGTTCTTCATGTCTATTTTTCTTAGATGTCACCAATACCTTATCCTCTTCCACTGCCTGGAGATTTTTTTTGTTTTTAGTAGTGAGGACTCCGGTTCCACTCGTAGACAATCCTTGTTACTCTCCTTCAATGGTGATGATAGTGAGTACGATGGTGATGGTGGCAATGATTGTAATTTCTCTACGTTTTCATTGTGTGTATTAGCTATTGTCTGCCGACGACAATTTTTTGTCTTTTTTTGTTTTGTTTCGTAGAGTTTTTAGTTTCAAGCGTTTTGGTGCACATATTTTTGAGTAAGTGCACTTGTCGAGATAATTGACTAACTTCTTTTTTTAAGCCAATGTTTTCAATTATAATATTCTCCATTTCCATGTACGTGCTTTCAAACTGCCTCTGTAAATTAATTATTTCAAGTTTCAAGTCTCCAGTTTGCTCTGCACTTATATCAGTCGATAAATTAAAACTTTTTGAAGCTGTGTCAAGATCAATAGTGTCTAGAGACAAATTGTGATCCAGGGATTCACATGAATGTGTGTGCGTGATGCTAGGCGACTTGGCTGCCGGAGGTTTTAAAGCCTTTTTCCTCCTAGTAGTGACGGTACTTATCTGGCTATTTGATGTACCCAGCTTATTTTTAGCTTTATGTTTTTTTTCTTGGCTTGGAGCACTTCCGTATACATTTAATGCACTGCCATTTTTTTTGCGCTCAGCTGTTAAGGTATTATAAAACCTTTGAGTCGAAATATTTTCGCATTCTTTGTGATAAATTAATTTACAATTTGTACATGTCAGGTTTTCATTATTCAATATATTCTTTTTACATTTGTCAAATTTTTTAATGTCGTTTTTTGGTGTCAACATTTAGTCAATCAATCAATTTGTTTGTAACTGCCTTTTCTTTTATTTAATCCTCTTAAAACAAAGTAAGTTTCCAATATAAAAAAAAACTTAAAAAAAAAAAACATAAAAAGAAGAAGAGAGAAAAGAAAAACATAAAAAAGAATTCATGTCAATGCGATTATCAGGGCTTGAACTCGTAACTCTTGATCGGGAACCTTTAGACGTTACCACTCGACCACTCATTGATTTACTCAGATTAGCGAAATAAAGGATTTGTTATGAAAGCCAACTATTGTTTATTTATCTGTCAACTCTAAAAATTGTCATGTTGCCTAGAATGGATGCCTCTCGATAGATGGCGCTGATTGTTTATTAAAGCCCGCATAAAAGCGCAGATTTTTTCGTTACGGAATTTCTGGATTCGCTCCCCACGCTCAAGGCCCGCGATAGAATCTATGCAATAGCTTAAAAACTCATCAATACATTGAAAACAAAACACTCAAGAGTTACTACGCATTGTAAAAAGAAAAACCTAAGAGAACCAACACTACGTAACATTGCAATAAGAAGCTTAAAATAAGTCATGGGCTTAAACGTATTTTTAGTGCTTACAATAAAACACTTGTATTTTGCCGCTGCGACCCAAAAACCGTCAAAATATCATTTTCTTTAAATAAGCGGTGGAATTTGCTACCGTCATTTTGGCGTATCAGAACCCTCCCATCTTTCACCCAAGCGTATTTCCATCCATGCTGTGCTATTTCCTCTTTAGCTCTACGCAGAATTCTCTTGTTTTCCGTTGTTAGCCGTTCGTTGACATAAACGCGCTTGGGGTCTCCTTGTAGCAACATATCCGAGGTAGTCAGATTGGGGCGCGTGCGTGCGGCTTGCAGCAGGCGATCGCGGGTAGCGCGGCGCGCGAGGCGCAGCACAAGCGGGCGCGGGCGCAGCTGCGCGCCGTCCGCGCTAATCGCCACGAGGCGGCGCGGTCCCGCGCGGTGCACGTCCACTATATCCTGCTCCTATAGCGGGCTGCATAGTTTTGCGGCCAAGATCTGGATTAAATGAATGGGATTTTCTCCATTTTTTTCCGAAACGCCGTTTATTTCTAAGTCGTTCAGAAAAAGTTCTTGGTCTCTGGTGTTTATATTTTGTTTTAAAACTTGAATTTCACTCTGCAGCTCCTGAACTTTTTGGTCGTTACAGTTTTCGTAATTTTTGATACGATCCTCAACTGTAGCCATTCGCGCCAAAACTAATTCTCCGTTTTCTTTGCACGAAAGTATGTCGTCGCGCAAGTCCTTAACGTCTTCTCTAAATGTATTTATAACTTGCCTTAGTGCCTTCAATTCACCAAAAAACAACCGCATTTGCTCTAGTAAATTAGTCATCGACACCTGTTCCTTTTGTTCTAATAGTTGTCTTATGTTTAATTTACTTTCATCTATTGGTAATTCTTTGTTTGTGTTTTCTAAGGCGTCCTGTATGCTTAATTCACTTTCATGTATTGGTAATTCTTTGTTTGTGTTTTCTAAGGCGTCCTGTATGTTATTGGACTTTACGGGTGGGTTTGTGTTATCGAGTTTAGGGATTTTCGATAAACAACCCGGGCAAATCCATTTTTTTGGTACAGCTTTCGTTACATTAAGCATAACACATAACTTATGAAAAACCGCTTTGCATTTTGAGCACGTAGCGTCACCTGTTGGCGATGCGAACTTAGCACAGGCACCACACTTATTTATTTCTAAGGTGATTATTGACGATTTCAATTAGTATCTAGGCAGTGGTATAGATGGCGCTGTCTTACTTTTCTAGTAATTGTATTTAAAAATTTTATGCAATCTTCCCAATATTATAAGTCACAACAGTCTATGGAAACTCAAGGCACAATACGGTAACTATAATTATAGAAAATAATGTACATACAGTTCCAGAATCTTCAGTTTCGTGCACTATGTTTGGTTCACAAAAACTACCACTTTTTTATTTTAAAAACTTGCACCAACAATTGCTCACTTTAGTTATCACTTAAGTTAATAAAATGTATTAAAATATTGACATATAACTTGAAGTTAACTCTCAAATAGAAATAAAATCTCAGAGCTTAATGTTTATCGTTTGGACTACCCTCAATCATTACCTACAATATTAACATCTTCAAAAAGAGCATCATGCACATTAAAAATTTGCCTACCAAAGCCGGCTGTAGAAGTAATCTGTTCTCATTTCTTAAAAGATTTATGCCCAGTGGATACCTCATTTTTAACCAAGGCCCAAAAATTCCATCGTTTTGATTAGTTGATATTTTATTTATTTTATTCCCGAAAGTAAAAGAAAAACTTCGAGGAAAATGGACGCCGAGGAAGCAGTGGCTGCGTTCTAAAAGGCCATCGAGAAGACCGCTAGAACTAGTGGGCAAAGTGCTTTTCTCGGTGATTGTACCGAATGCAGGGATGTATTGATTTGGATAGAAACTCTTCTGTAAAGATATAATTAAAATAATAAATTGCTTGTTACTTGCCTCTGTTTTTGATTGTCTTAGAACTTTCAGTGTCGCCCTCGTAAACGACAAACGCCCCGTTCATTTTATATTTTAAAATGCGAAGTATAAGTGCACGCATTTTATAGTATTTAAATTTGATTTATTTACGTTACATTATAGCTTTGCATTTTGATATCAGTGTGCCTAGTGCGAGTTTTTTAACTTCACCATCTCGTTTACGTAAACTTCGTTTTGTATGGGATCGAAACAACGCCAAATAGTGGCAAAAATGGGAAACCTAATTCCTGAGTGTGAGTTTTTACATCGTAAACAATCGACCCCTTCGCATTCGAAAGTGAGAACGATATTGCACGTGATTGGTAGTTTGAAATGTTTTGTGAGTGCGAGTTGTGTTTTGACGTTTCGAATAGTAACGTAAACGTAAACGCGTTCGAAAACTTCTCACTTGTAATCTTGCAGTGAGATGGTCGTGAAAACATAAGTTTATTAGTTTTGTTTTGTGTGTTGTACTTATTTAATATGTTTAAGGACAAGATGAGTGCAATTATAATGAAAAATATTGGAAAAAGAGCTCACGCATTTTATAATCCATTGGTAGATTTGACCTAAATTACCTATTAGGCTCGATATCGTTTGTTCAAAAAGATGTTAAAATTTTTATTTTAGAACAAGTCTAAAATCGTCACGACGACGGATTCCTTTGTATTTAATTAATAAAATAAATTACATTTTTTATGAAAGTTAAACGTTTCTAGACCTTACTTGATATTTTTTTCATTTATAGGACATGTCCTCATTTTAATACAAACATACATGGCTCACTGTAACCCATTCTTCAAAACTCATAACATAAACAATTTTGCTAACATAAACAAACTGCTATAACCCCAACGATTTAAACAGATATTCGGATTCTATAAGACCCAATATGAGAAAATTGTCTCCTAAAAATGGTCGGATTATTTCACGAAGCTTACGGACATCACTTTTCAAAGTGAGTAAACGCGATTCGATCGGTTAGCTTGTGTTGAAACTCACACTCGGAAGTTTTCGATAGTCGATACGTGTAAAGTAAGCTTGATTAACGCGATGGTAAAGTTATTCGCAAAACGTTTTGCAACTCGCACTAGGCACACTGACTGTTTCTCTTAATCGCTTTGCCATTTATTTAGGTAATATCGACAGCCCTGAGGAATAAACCTGTAATCGCAAAAATCAAACGTAACAGGAGAAGCAATTAAGTGTTTTTTGGTTATAACTTTGATATAAAAAGTTACTATGACAGCAATTTTATATGACAGGAAGGGTACTTTTAACCCCAATAGCCCTTTGCTCTCCATTTGAAAATTGAATAAATACATAATTAGTTATTCACTAAACCACATCATACCGAAAATAGTTTCATGAAATTTTAAGTGTATTGGTTTTTTACGATTTTGAGATATCAATTCTATACAAGTAATGACCACTTACCTGATTATTCTTGTAAATTTCTTAAAAATTATAGACATAACATTGCTTTGTTGGGTTATCTGACGTTTTTTTTGTTACATTGACAAATTGTAATGTGCACTTACCGACTTCTTATGGTAAATTGTGTCCATGGCGCAAGTAGCTTCGAAAAAGTTGGGAATCATCTCGAAGGTACGGCGGTACTTCGGCCCTGCACAGCTTTTTAACTTATACACAGCTCAAGTGCGATCATGCATGGAGTACTGCAGTCATCTTTGGGATGGTTCAGCCAAATATCAACTAGAAGCTCTGGACTCCGTTGACCGAAGAGCCCGTAAACTAATTAATGACGTCGACCTTACAACCAAAAAACTGCAGACCTTAGAGCATCGTCGTAAGGTTGCGTGTCTAACCGTGTACTACAGGATACATTTTGGTGAGTGCGCGAGTGCGCTGTTTGAACAAATTGAACCCTCACCCTTTTACCATCGGACAACTAGACGCAGACAGAACTTCCATACGTATGTGGTAGATATTCCGAAAAGTCGAACTAAGCGCTGTGAAAGTTCCTTTTTCATACGGGTCGCCAAGGTTTGGAATGAACTGCCTGCGTCTATTTGCCCTGACCAGTATAGTCCTAGTACTTTTAAGCGTCGAGTGAATAGGTTTCTCGTGGATGGACGTGTACCACCTTAGTCTTCATGTTCACTTAACATCAGGTGGCATGGAAGACAAACGTCCCATCCATAATTTATAAAAAAAAAAATGTAACCTTATAAGGGTAACGTAATGTGACAGGTAAATTATAGGAAATTCCTTATTGTCATAATTCTTGTAATCGTTATTGACCGACTATGTGAAATTAATTTGTTGTCGGTATCTTTAAGGGAAAACTTAAAGAAAACTCATAAAAATAATTGAAATTCTCATTTTTATTGGGAACAAATTCCCTAAAGAATCACAATAATTGTAATTGGTAAAAGTTAAAAAAAATAGTCTTAAAAACATCAAAAATATTGACTAATCTGAGTTATCATTGGTATCATCATTATCTTCTTGTTCACTATTTTCTTCAGAATTCAAAGATTCATAAAATGAGTGCTGAAGCCTTGGAATTGCATAAAGACAGTAAATCAGTATGCAACGCCTTGTTTATTGGAAGAGGTTGATGATAAGCACGTTGCAATACAACATCAGCTTTAACCAACGTATCTGGTTTAGGTTTTTGTTCGTGTCATTTCATTTGAAATGAATTTATGATATCTTATTCAAAATATGCCTCATCAAAATCGTATTAAAAAAAAACTTTGTTTTTTGGGATGGGGATACCATGACATGATCAATTTCCATGACATCCGACCAGCGTATAATATTTCCATCTTTATCGCGACTTAATAATTTCTTTATGTCCCTAATGTCAGTTTGCTCCATTTCTTTAATTGTTTAGTTTTCTCCGGAGACTTTAGAGTTTAAAATTATATTATATATTTGCTAAACTTATTTCGAATCTTTTTGTCAATGCATGCGTGCATCGTGCATTGTTAAATTTAAAGTCTTTGCTGCATATCCGTACAGGGCAAAAATGTATTTATCCTTATTTTGGCCATAACAACCATAGAGGCTTATTTTGGTAATACCTCGTTCCTGTTCACTCTTAAAGAATTGCAACAAAAATTTCTATGTAACCACGATTAGCAATTTGGTAAAGCCACACATAGCAATAATCTTTCTTACGTAGAGTGTCAAAAATAGTAAAATTGTGAACTGAGTACTTTTGCGTTTATAATGAAAAATGCCTACAGAAGATTGCGGAATACCAAGTACTTTCTGTAAGTCATCAAAAAGAACTGTTTTAATATTTTCTGTTGTAATCTTAAATTGGTCGTCTTTTTTATTTTCGGTGACAATCTTCGTTATAGAAGATAGAAGAAGATCTATAAATTCTGGGGACTTGAGAATAAATTTCATGTTATCAGCAGGGTTAGGCTTAATGTCAGGGAATGCTTTCTTATTAAATAAATCTGCATATGAAGCTTTTTTATTTTTAGTTTTGTTCTCTTCAATTTTCTGTTTCTTGACTGGGCAATCAGCAGAGATAGAAACATGATTGCCTTTACAATGAACACAAATAGCTTCAGATGTATTTTTTGTACATTCTTTGTAATTGTGATTTTCACCACATATAGAGCATTTTTGGGCATTTTTACAATATTTTCCAATATGGCCAAATCTGAGACATCTAAGACATTGGCTAACGGGAGGTGTGTATGTACTCACCTCAAAGTACCAAGAGTTGATGTCCACACTCTCCGGCAGTGTGGGGCAGGCAAGGGTGATGCTCACAGACAGTGTAGGTGTCAAGTTGAAGTTGCCGTCCGTGTCCCGAACCCGACGCATGAAACGACGAACAGATACTATATCCTTGTAGCTGGACACACCTTTGTAAATTGCTTTGTTAGACATATACACTGGAACATTACGAATCACTCCAGTGACCTCTGTAAACGCTGCTGGGATGGTGGCCTTCAGTCTATGTTTCTTCAGAAATTCGACATTATTTATAGCCAAATTGGCTAATCCTGGGCGCTCGAATACGGCTTCTATTTTATATTTATTTATACGCTTAAAGCGTTTGACACCCTTGTTATTTCGTTTGATGTAGTTACCTAGGGACATGAGGTCCCGCTCACAGATAGGTTTCTGGGGATCTTCACTCTCATAAATAATAAGATATTCGAAATTACCTCAATCTTCCGGGTAGAGCCTTAGATAATTACTGGTTCTAAACGGTTCATACTTATTTTCACTTTCCATCGAGCACTCAGAGTCTGAGTTGTCCATGGGCTCCTTAGTGACATCACCCGGTTTTCGTTTTTTGGGCTTTTTGCCGCCCATTTTTCCTATGAAAACTTCCTATACACTAATAACAATTATTTACACCTATATACAGAAACTATACACTTGTTAAGATATTTTTTTTTTGTGAAAATTAAATTTTCAATTTAAAAAGACCACCTTATTACTTAAAGGTTCCCGCGCTTTTTTTTTCCATTCTAAATACATTCCAAGATTCAGCTTAACATGTGTCAAGTGTTGCGTGCCAATGCTTATAAGTACTAAAAAGGATACAACCATAGATACAGTCAAATTCAAACTACAACATTTTTGACCACAAGTGAAATTCAAGACTATGAAATATGTGACGGTCTTCCTATCTTCTAGTCATCCCCTTATCCTTAAAATCCTTTGTAAATAAATCCAAACATGTAATATTTCATTGAAAATATGTAGTTATTTAATTGCCCAAACTGAAGAGGAACATGAAATATCAGAATTCTTTTTAAGCTATTGCATAGCTTCTATCGAGGGCCTTGAGCGTGGGGACTAGGGAATGCAATCTCGTTCTTGCGAGATCTCGATCTCGCGAGATCTCGGCCCTTTTCTGCGAGATTAATCTCGGCCTAAAAATGGGCGAGATCTCGCGAGATTAGCGAGATTGAACTCGAACATGAAAACGTGAAGAAGGAAATGAATGTATACGAGTCCGGGGGGTCCAAAGGAGAACTTATGCAGTTCGCTGATAACTGCCTCACAACTATAGTACCAACAAGTGTGGAATCCGAAAAAGCATTCTCAGCGGCTGGCTATCTTGCCTGCAAAATAAGATGTAGGTTAGGTGACGATACCTTAAATACGTTGTGCTTTCTAAGAAGCTACTTCCAAAACAGTTTGTAAATAATTGTATAGCGAGATGTTGCTAATGTTCCTAACTTGATTGTTTTTATTTGGTTTTCACTTTATATTCTATTTCTCTTTTTAGTTTGGCGAAATGAGCCTTTGATTTGATTGATCTCAACTCAAATTCTATTATTTTTGTTAATTAATCTTTTTGACTTCGTAAAAATAAATGTGGTTCTTTTTCTTTCAATGTCCTGGGATTTATTTATTTGTTTAGATGTATTTTATTAGTGAAATTTTTTGCAAAAATTGATACTCTTAACTACCAATCTCGCGAGATCTCGAAATTGCCGAGATCTCGCGAGATTGATTTTCATAATCTCGCGAGATCTCGTCCGATCCTCAATCTCGCGAGATTGCATTCCCTAGTGGGGACCGAATCCAGAAATTCCGTAACGAAAAAAATGGGAGCTTTTATGCGGGCTTTAATAAACAATCAGCGCCATCTATCGAGAGGCATCCATTCTAGGCAACATGTCAATTTTTAGAGTTGACAGGTACATAAACAATAGTTGGCTTTCATAACAAATCCTTTATTTCGCTAATTTGAGTAAATTGGTGAGTGGTCGAGTGGTATCGTCAAAAGGTCCCCGATCAAGAGATACGAGTTCAAGCCCTGATAATCGCATTGACATGAGTTTCTATTTTATGTTTTTCTTTTCTCCTTTTGAAATTATAAATAAATTTTTTTAAAGTTTTTTATATTGGAAGCTTACTTTGTTTTAAGAGGATTAAATAAAAGAAAAGGCAGTTACAAACAAATTGATTGATTGACTAAGTTAAACAGAAACGATGACACCAAAAAACGACATTAAAAATTTGACAAATGTAAAAAGAAATAAAAAGAAATGGAAATGGAGAATATTATAATTGAAAAGATTGGCTTAAAAAAAGAAGTTAGTCAATTCTACGTAGTTTTATTTACGAGACCAGTTCAGTTTATATAGCTCAGCTTATAGTACGCCACTGTCAAGTCCAGCCACAGCTGCCCTAGTAATAAAGAAGGAAAAATACAAGCAAGAAGTCTCTCATTTATTCAGGCTCTCTAATCCCATTAATAGCGAATGTACAACCGCGTACATTTAATGGTCCTTCGAGCCGGATCGAAGCCTGAAGATAGAAGACTGAAGTTTGAAGATCCGAAGATCATTTGAACAATAGAAAACAGAAACCGGAAGATCCGAAGATCATCTGAAGTATATAATAAATTGAAGAATCAAGCCTTCCTCAGCAACCCACCATGCCAGTCACACGCTCCGTGGAAAAAGCGAACGTTCAGCACGCACAATCGTCGCCTGAGAACCCGTCTTCGTCCGAAGGAACTACAGAAACAATAGAATACACAGCGACGACGATGACCACGGCCACCACGGAGACGGAAACCTCTGAAGCGGCTGGATCATTAGCCGAATCCGCCGTCACAGAGAAGGGTGGCGCCACAACGAGGACAGCTTCTAGGGACACTACCACGACATCTTCAACTGCCCATCTCGCGCCCGCGACGCGAATAGTACCTACGGAGAAGGGCACGAAGCACAAATCTGTACTGAATCCATGCGAGGAACGCATGTCGCCGCCAGACCTGCCGCCCCGAAGTGCAGTTAGGTCCCCGTGTTCCAAATTGAAGGCGCAGAAGATAGCGAGAGCGAAAGAAGAACTTCTGCGCATTCAAGCCCAGCTAGCTGCTGCCACGCTAGCTCGAATAGAAGCCGCGGACACTGACGATGAAAACGACGATGGAGACACCTCCATCTTCGAGTCTGAGGTCAACGTCAGAGTTACGGAGCCCGCAATAGACCCGATCGCCGCAAACGAAGATAATAGCGCCCCGCCGAGACATATAGAGGAACCACTGCTGCAGACTGCAGGACCTACACCGGCGGGAGTCAACCTGGAGAAGGACATCAGCGCCCCGTCGAAGCCTATAGTCCAAGCACTGCTGCAGCCTGCAGTGTCCACACCGGCGGGAGTCACCTTAGAAAAAACCCTCTCCAGCCTATCAGCAGCGATCACCAACGCCATCAAAGTGGGACAGAAACCAAAGTTCCTAGAGCTGCCTGAATTCAGCGGATCTCACAAGGAATGGCTGCAGTTTCGAGCAGCCTACAAGGAAACTGAAGATGTCTACACAAAAGTTGAGAACGTCAACCGACTACGAAAGGTCTTGAAGGGGAAAGCCAAGGAAGCCGTGCAGAATCTGCTCATCAATGACGCACACCCAACAAAGATCATGGAGACTCTGGAAACTAGATTCGGACGACCGGAAGCAATGGCCAAGATGGAGATGGACACACTTCGGGCCCTGCCGCGCCTTAATGACTCACCGAGGGAGATATGCGTGTTCTCTACTCACGTCACGAACGCAGTGTCCACTCTAGAATCTTTAGACTGCATCCACTATCTTCACAATCCGGAAGTCTTCACGGTCTTGCTGGAGAAGCTCACCCCATCGATGCGCCTCAAGTTCTACGACTTTGCAGACACTCAGCCGAGGAAAGATCCGGCCTTACAAAAGCTTGAGAAATTTATGAAGAGGCAAGCTGAAATATGCGCACCATACGCATTACCGGAGAACATAGAGCCACAGAATCAAGCAACTCAGCGGAAACACCTACAGAAGATCCACACTGTAGCAGAAAAGCAGCCAACGATGATCAAGTGCCCAGTTTGTGAAGAAATGGGACACGTTACCAAGGATTGCAATAAATTCAAGCAAGGAACTACAAGCGAAAGATGGGACATCGCCAAGGAACGACGCCTGTGTTTTCGGTGCTTGCGATACAGAGCGCGCACCCACAACTGCCGGCCGAGACCATGCGGCATTAACAAGTGTAAATACATGCACAACAGGATGCTGCACAGCGACAGACAGCAAGGGGCAGTTGAACAAGATGGAGAAGACCAGGCAACCGAGTCCATCAACTCTGCTTGGACTATGAGCAAAGAATCTTATTTGAAGATCATCCCGATACGAGCTACAGGACCGAAGGGAAATATAGACACTTTCGCACTACTTGACAACGGGTCTACAGTGACAATCATCGATGAGGAGATTGCTGATATTATTGGAGCCAAAGGACCCATCGATCCATTACATATAGAAGCAATCAACGAAATGAAGACTGCAGAATCAAAGTCCAGAAGAGTCAGCTTCACCATTCAGAGACCTTACGAAATCCCACAGAAAATTCAAGCCAGAACGGTAAAGAATCTGAAGGTATCGGCACAAGAGGTTTCAAGACTGCGAATAAATGAATGCAACCATCTGCAAGACATCAGCAAAGATCTTTGCTACGAAAACGCGAAGCCACGTATTCTGATCAGGCAAGACAATTGGCATCTTCTTCTATCAAAGAAGGTACGAAGAGGGAGAGCAGACCAACCTGTGGCCTCACTTACGCCTCTAGGTTGGGTACTGCATGGGAGTCACCGCCGCACTCTCAACCGCCAAATCCACTTTGTATCGCACATGACAGAGACGTCGACTGAAGAAGAAAGCCTGGAAGAAATAATGAAAGAATACTTCGCGATGGACGCACTCTGTATCATGCCAAAGAAACCAAAGTCAGACCCAGAAGAGCAAGCCTTACGTATCCTAGAAATGAATACAGTCCAAAAAGAAGGAGGATACGAAACATCGCTCTTGTGGCGCAACCAAGACGCGACCCTTCCCGACAATTACGAGAGCTCATTGAGTCGACTCTTCAATATAGAAAAGAAACTGGACCGCGATGCAGCCTTAAAGAAGAAATACACAGAACAGATGAACGCGCTGATCACCAAGGGATACGCTGAACCTGCGCCGAAAGAGAAGACGAAGAATAGAACATGGTACCTCCCACACTTTGGAGTAATAAATCCAATGAAGCCGGACAAATTGAGGGTGGTACATGATGCGGCAGCCAAGACGAGGGGCGTCGCACTGAACGATCTGCTGCTGAAGGGGCCAGATCTTCTTCAGTCTTTGCCAGGAGTTGTCATGCGATTCAGACAACATCTGGTGGCAGTGACAGCTGACATTCAGGAAATGTTCATGCAGGTGAAGCTCAGACCTGAAGACAGAGACGCTCTCAGGTACATGTGGCGCGGAGATCGTCGAGATAACCAACCACCGGAAGAGTATAGAATGACATCTCTTATATTCGGAGCTTCCAGTTCGCCATCTACGGCGATATATGTCAAGAATCTAAACGCCAAAAAACATGAAGAGACGCACCCAGAAGCCGCCAGCGCAATAGTACGGAAGCACTACGTCGACGATTATTTGGACAGCTTCAGAACAATAGAAGATGCTAAGCGTGTAGCAGCAGGAGTGCGGGACATTCATAGGAAAGCCCGTTTTGAGCTGAAGCAATGGACAACGAATGCACCGGAACTACTTGCAGCTCTCGACGAGCATCAAACAGATCAAGCCACAGAGCTTTATAGATCAGAGGAGCAACGGGAACGAGTTCTTGGCCTTATATGGAAACCGAAGACAGATGAACTGACGTTCAATCTCAACCTCAGTCGTATCTCATCATCGCTCATCGAAGGAAAGACTCCAACGAAGAGGGAAGCTTTGAGAATAGTTATTGCGCTATTTGATCCACTCGGCTTCGCTTCGCCAGTGACAATAGAAGCTAAGCAAATACTTCAAGAAGTGTGGCGCCGTGGGACACCGTGGGATGAGGAAATACCAGAAGATCTCGCTGAGCAATGGAAAATTTGGATGGATCATCTACGAAATCTCAGTCAAGTGACCATCCCGAGGAGATATATCGGCTACAGCGATTCTACATCGCTACAGCTACACGTGTTCACTGACGCCAGCAAGTCTTCCTACGCGACTGTGCTCTTCTGGAGAGCAACCACGCCCAACGGAGAAATTAACGTCTCGCTCATCGCAGCGAAAGCGAAGGTCGCGCCACTGAAGCTCACGTCCATCCCAAGATTAGAACTGCAAGCGACAGTGATGGGAACGCGCCTAGTCGAAGCTGTTATAGAAGAACACGATCGAAAACCTGACTCCAAGACGTTCTGGACCGATAGCAAAACAGTGCTTTCTTGGATCAAGACAGGGTCACGATCATACAAGCCGTATGTGGCCCATCGCCGCAACGAGACATGTCCCACCAGGTTTCGATAAGCAGCAACGATGGTTCAGAGGCCCAGATTTCCTGTATGAGAGCGAAGGTACATGGCCAATTGAAATGGAAACCTCAAGCTCCAGAGAGTCAACGGGGGAAGAAAAGGTTCATCACGTCATAGCCGGAACCGAACAACGGTTAACAGAAAGCCTACCTGATGTCTCCAGATTCTCCAACTGGGAACGACTCCGATATACGACTGCCAGGGTACTACAGTTCATTGAACTCATTAAAGTAGCTAAGCATCAAGTCAACTACAGCCGTAATAAGAAGAACGAGCTCAAACATCCAGACTGGAAGATAAGAAATGACAAGAAACCAGTAATGAAGAAGCCAAAACTCATTACGAAGGAAAGCCGAAAAGCACTTCCAGTCACCGCAGAACAATTGAAAAAAGCAGAAGAGCTCCTGATGAAAGCTTCACAGGAAGTCCTTCGGAAATGATATCGAAGCAATCAAGAAAGAAAAGCCGATCAGCAAAGAAAGCCGCCTTCATCAATTGAGCGTCGAATACAAAGACGGCACCCTGAGACTGAAAAGTCGAATACAAGCCACACAACTCGTACCGGAAAGTTTTAAATCTCCAATGGTGCTAGATGGAAGCCACACAACGGTGAGACTTTGGATCACAGCCATTCATCGACGACTACACCATGCCGGAGTTGAAACCACGGTGAACGAATGCCGCCAGCACCACCGAACCCAAGAACCGGAGACCTACCTTCGTGTCGCCTGGAACATCACAAGCGACCATTCACATACACTGGGGTCGACTATTTCGGTCCACTGACTGTAGCAATCGGTCGAACAAGCCAGAAGAGATACGTAGCCATATTTACGTGTCTGACAACGAGAGCTATTCACTTGGAAGTAGCAGCATCACTGAGCACAGACTCAGCAATAATGGCACTGCGACGAATGATAGCGCGACGGGGCTGCCCAAGTGAGATATGGTCAGACAACGGGACAAATCTGAAGGGAGCGGATAAGGAATTGCGGCGAGCAATTAACGAGGCTACGGCAGAAGAAGCGGCCAAGAAGGTGATCACGTGGAGGTTTATTCCCCCTGGAGCGCCGTTCATGGGAGGTGCTTGGGAGAGGATGGTTCGCTCAGTGAAAACTGCACTGAACGCAACTCTACACGAGCGAAGGCCTACCGAAGAGACTCTGACGACCCTGCTAGCAGAAGTGGAGTACACAGTTAATAGCAGACCGCTGACTCACGTATCGGTCAGTGAAGAGGACCCTGAAGCCCTAACGCCCAACCACTTCTTGCTCGGAGGACCCGGACGCGTACCAACACCTGGCACATTTAATGAAAAGGATGCCATTTCTGGAAATAATTGGCGTGCCGCTCAACGACTGGCTGATATCTTCTGGACGACATGGCTTCGTGAATACCTACCAGAACTCCAAAAGCGACGAGACCCGCATGGGAACGGTCCCGTCGTAAAGGTCGGCGACCTTGTCCAGCTGACCGATAGTAACCTGCCACGTAACGTTTGGGTACGAGGGAAAGTCGTCGCTACATATCCGGGACCTGATGGCACAGTTCGGGTAGTCGACGTTGTCACGAGAGGAGGAGTTCTGCGAAGACCAGTCAAGAAGATGGTGATCCTGCCGTTGGAAGAGGCCGTCTCTTCGCCACAAGAGTATGCAACGCGATTGCACGGCGGGAAAAATGTACGAGACGGCATACGTTAATAGTTTTTAACATTTGTTTTCTAGAAACGTTGCAATTTGTTTTATGATTAGGAACAAAGAGTTTTATGATTAGGAATTTTTTGCGCCTTTGGAAAGTTGTACGAAGGGACGCTCTATTGTGTACAGATGTATCGTTTTAAAGAAACGTAGAAAGCAGTTTGTTAGGGTTTTATGATTATGTCCTTTTCTATTGTCTAAAAAGGTAATTTCCGCGCCCTTAGACAACTGTAGTGTTGTAAAATGTATTGATTTAAACAAAATATTATTGTAAATTAGAAAACAGCCGTCTATTGTATAAAGGGAAACGGCAGTCTATGGGATTCTGGAATGTTCGTGATTCCCACGCAGATTTATACTATAAAAGCTACGTAGTTTTGTTTACGAGACCAGTTCAGTTTATACAGCTCAGCTTATAGTACGCCACTGTCAAGTCCAGCCACAGCTGCCCTAGTAATAAAGGAGGAAAAATACAAGCAAGAAGTCTCTCATTTATTCAGGCTCTCTAATCCCAGCAATAGCGAATGTACAACCACGTACACTAAAAACTCTACGAAACAAAACAAAACAAGACAAATAATTGTCGTCGGCAGACAACGGCAGACAACGAAACAAATACACACAATGAAAACGTTGAGAAATTACAATCATTGCCACCATCACCATCGTACTCACTATCATCACCATCGAAGGAGAGTAACAAGGATTGTCTACGAGTGGAACCGGAGTCCTCACTACTAAAAACAAAAAAAAAATCTCCAGGCAGTGGAAGAGGATAAGGTATTGGTGACATCTAAGAAAAATAGACATGAAGAACACAGAATCTTTGTAATTGGTGGACAGCAAAGTAAAGGTCTTCGTAACAGATTAGTAAGATCAAGATTTAATAATCCTTACGAAAAATATGAAGTTATATCTTTTACTAAAGCAAGCACTGAAGAAATATTGACGATGCTTAAGTGGTTTGACCCAAAAGAAGAGGACATAATAAGCGTAGGTGAACACGACACAAACCCGACAAAAGTGCTGTTAGAAACATGTTTAATTTTAAATAAATATATTAATTGCAATATTATACTTCTGAGCGTAATTAAAAATATATTTCTTAACGAAAATAAGTTGAATGACATGATACATAATTTACTTTGTAGAACTATGAACAGTAGTGTTATAAGCGAAACACCAGAAAGGTAACCAAACACTCCAAGTCTGTGGATATCCATCACATTGAATCCTTTAAAAGGCTGCTAAGTGTTTATGCATGTTTTCTAAGGAACCAATAGATTGATGATGATAAGAAGTGGAATGCAATTTATCAATTTTTAACAATCGACATTGAACAAACTATAGCTCAGGTTCCCGAGGGGAGGCGAAATGAAAGCCACAAAAACAATGATGTAGTATATATTCAGGATATTTCCCAAATCGCTACACACAATACATTTAAAAACGTTCGAGTATAAGCAAAACGATTTCTCCATTTACATGTGTGATTTAAAAGACAGTTAACTCCATCTAGCGGCCATCGATGGAACTACGCCATACAATTTCCAACTTAAACGAATTATACATAACCGCCCGCTAAAGACAAACTAAGCGTTTGACTTTACAACAAACAAAATACACAAAATACAAATTTTAACAACACTAAAAAGTAAACTCTTTATAATGAACCTGTACGTGGTGATTCACTTAAACCAATTTTATTCGCCAATGGGTAACTTACATAATTTATGTACCGGCCTTTTTATTACACCAGTCTTAGTTTTTATAGCAACGACTCTTACAACTCCATCTGAGCCTGCATGTGTAGTGACTACTCTACCCAATAACCATCGGCTAGGTGGCAACCCATCCTCTTTTACAACAACAATGTCATTAACCGCAAAGGGAGGTTCCTGTTTCGACCACCGGTACCGATGAAAAAACCTATTTATATACTCTTGCGACCACTTGCGCCAAAAGTCTTGTACCATTCGCTGAGCATACTGCCATCTCCGTAACGAACTAAGGTTGTGATCGTCGTAATTGGTGTCCGGTATGGTTAATAGAGGCTCACCTATAAGGAAATGTCCCGGAGTCAAGACTGTCAGTTCTTCGGTATCATTCGGCAATACAGATAATGGCCTCGAATTAAGGCATGCCTCAATTTGACATAGAACCGTCGCTAATTCCTCATAAGTGAGTGTAGAAGTACCTATTACACGTCGCAAATGCCATTTCACCGATTTTACCCCCGACTCCCAAAGTCCACCAAAGTGTGGAGCATGAGGAGGAATGAAATGCCATGTACATCCGTAAGCTCCTAAAGCTTCTCCAACTTCTTGAGGTACCGATCTTCTCTCGGATTTGGCCATGCGCTGAAGCTCTTTGGACGCACCGACAAAATTGGTCCCATTATCGCTCCATATTTCAACGCATGCACCTCGTCGAGCAACGAATCGCTTAAAGGCTTGCAGAAAACTTTCTGTAGAAAGATCGGACACCACTTCTAAGTGTATGGCACGCGTGGCCATACACACAAACAAACATATGTATCCTTTATAGGATTTATTTCCGCGACCTTTAGCAGTCCTTATTTGGATAGGTCCAGCATAATCCACGCCAGACCTCTTAAAAGCTCTCGTAGGAGTTACTCTCGCCGCAGGAAGCTGGCCCATTACTTGACTTCGAGTGATCGCTGCATGCCTAGCACAAGTGACACATTTTCGATAGATCGACTTGACCAACGTTTTCGCGCTGACAATCCAATACTTGGATTGAAGATAATTTAACATTAATTGAGGGCCACCGTGAAGAGTTATTTTATGAGCGTCCAAAATGATTAATTCCGCGAGATGTGATTTTGGAATTATGATTGGGTGTTTTCTACTAGAGTCAAGCAACGAATGCTCCAATCTACCTCCTACACGCAAAATTTTTTCATCATCAAGGATTGGATTGAGCGACCGTAATTTGCTACTTTTCGGTAAGTTTATATTTTGTTTTATTAATATTATATCTTCTTCCCATTCTTTACTTTGATATATTTTAATTACAACATTTAATGCTTTATCTAATTCTTTTACTTTGAGATATTTTTCGCAATCCTTTTCCGCTAAACTTTTCTTTGAATTATTAATAAAACGTCTACAATATGCAATTACTCTAATTAATCGAATTAGTGTAGAAAACTTCTCCAAATTTAAATCATTTTCATATTTAGTGACATGACAAACAACTTTTATTTTTTCTAAATCTGTTAAACACTCTCTAGGTTTTCTATAAAATATTTTCTCATCCAATAGAAATTCCGGCCCGTTGTAATACAATGCACAATTAATCAATTCCGAGGGGCGCGCTCCCCGAGATGCTACATCTGCCGGGTTCTGTTGCGAAGACACGTGTGACCAACAGGATGCATCTAAGTTTGTTAAGATCTCCGAGACTCGATTGGCAACGAAAACCTTCCACCGACTAGGATGATCGTTGAGCCAAGCAAGTACAACTGTGGAGTCCGTGTAAGCATGTAGGTTTGCTTTATCAACGTTTAAAACATGAGCTACTTCTACCATAAGCCTGCTCAGCAAAACTGCTCCGCAAAGCTCCAACCTGGGTATTGAAACTTGCTTAACAGGTGCAACCTTGGTTTTTCCTGTGATTAAAGCAACCCTTATTTCACCGTTCAATTTCACAACACGCAAATAAACTACGGCAGCGTATGCGTACTTCGACGCGTCTGAAAATCCATGTATTTCTAACTTGTCACCTTTGCGAGTACCCATCCACCGAGGTATTCGAATGTCAGACAACAAAGGTAACTCGGCTCTATAGTCTAACCACTCTTGCTGCAAATGCATTGGGACTTCATCTTCCCAATCAATTCCTGCCAACCATAGCTTCTGAATCATAATCTTTGCCACTATGGTACATGGCCCTACCCAACCCAATGGGTCATACAACCTTGATATGTCAGATATTATCTTTCTCTTCGTTACAGGTTCTTCAACGGGTGTTAGAGTCACCACATACTGATAGGTATCATCACTCCTGTTCCAGGTAAGTCCTACAATTTTTATTATTTCGTCCGTTTTGATGGTAAGTTTTTCTTTAATTTTGTTATCTTTATTTTCATCTATCATGTCCTTTAATAAATTACTGTCGTTACTTGTCCATTTTTGTAGTTCGAAATTTCCTTTCCCTAAAATTTCCTTCATACCCCTGTAAATTTCCATCCCTTCAGCATTTGTTTCACACCCTGTTAATAAATCATCTACGTAGTAATCGACCTTTATTTTTTCAGCTACTACAGGAGATATGTGCCCTTCATCTGCAGCTATTTGCTGCAAAGCCTTGACTGCAAGATAAGGTGCGGAAGCAGTTCCAAATGTCACAGTAAGCAATCTGAAATGCTTTATATTATCATTTTCATTCTCCCTCCAAAGAATTCTTTGAAAATCTACGTCCTGCTTTTTTACCCACACATTTCTATACATCTTAACAATGTCCGCTGTTATACATATAGGGTAAGTTCGCCAACGAATCATAAGATGGCGTAAATCAGATTGCAAAACTGGTCCAACTAAGAGTTGATCGTTTAACGACAGATCATTAGTTCCCTTACAGGACGCGTCAAAAACGATCCTCACTTTGGTAGTGTCTTTATCGTTCCTAATGACTGCATGATGAGGTAAGTAAATGGCTGTACTTTTATTTATTTCAGAAGCCGGTACTTCCTCAAGATGCCCTAACTGTAAGTAATCGTTCATTACCTCGCTATATTTTAATTTAAGCTCTGGATTCTTTTTGAATCTTTTTTCTAATAACTTTAGCCGTTTTTCAGCGATCACCTGTGAATCTTTTACCTCAGGATTTTCAATTTTAAAAGGAAGACGAACGACATAACTACCATCACCATTTCTTGTAGTATTTTCAATAAAATTGTTTTCGCAAAGGGACTCTTCTTCAGTTAAAAGTTTTTGTTGAACGTAACTATCTGACTCTAATTCCCAAAATTTTTTCAAGATATCATCTTCGGTTTGAAGGCAATGAAAAACCTTAACATTAACCTGACTTTTCAAATTTCCTAAAGCTCCGGACACAATCCAACCGAAACTAGTCAGCTGAGCAATGGAATTACCTGATGGACTTCTTTTTACACCATCGTGCAATATTTTAGCGTATACCTCCGCGCCTAACAAAATATCGATCTTACTTGGCACTTTAAAATTTGGATCGGCCAATTTCAAATATTGCAAGTCCTTCCAATCAATGTTAATAACCTGCCTGGAAGGGATCAGCGAAGTTATCGATTTCAAAACGAGCGCTTTCACCTTAATAGTCACTTGCGGGTCAACCAACGAAGCTAACTCAATATTTACCATAGAATTGCACGATATATTTCTATTGCCACCGACACCTGAAATCTCACCGTTTATTGAGATTCTTTTCAAACCCAATTGTTGCACAATATTTTCCGTAACAAACGATGACTGAGAACCTTGGTCCAGCAAAGCACGTATCACTGTACCTGACCCAGTCTTATTCGTGGCTCTCACTAACGCCGTGGCCAATAAAACCTGCTCTGCACGATCGCCACTATCTGATGACATACAAGAAACCACCGCAGTTTCTTGACTTGCGGAGCCGCTGGCCTCAACAGTAACCTCTCCGCGGGGATGCAACAAAGTATGATGTTTTCGATTGCAAATAGAACAATGTTTATTTGAAGTGCATTTCTTTGCCGTGTGGTTGCCACCTAGACAAATGAAACACAATTTACTTTCTAACGCAAACTTTCTACGTTCATCAACCTCCATATTCAAAAACGATTTACAACGCAACACGTCATGATTTTGAGAACAATAACCACAATGAACATTATTTTTTGCATGGAAAGATTTGTATTTATCCTTATAAACTACTTTACCTTTAACATTAGTATTCAAAAACTCAATAGCACGATACCTGTTAGTTAAAAATTCCTTAAACTGTTCATACGAAGGCAATTCATCCGAAGAGTTACAGTTGGTAAAATTGAATTCCCACTGCCTTCTAGTCTCCGGGTCCAACTTTGACGTTAATATATGAATGACTATAATGTCCCAACTACTGACATCTATGTTTAAATTAGATAATGCCGACAAACAATCGTTAGAGCAATCAATCAATTCTTTCAAAGCAGAGGCTGATTCACATGTTAGATTCCTTTGATTAAGAAACCTGGTTAAAATATGATGTGACAAGAATTTTTTGTTATTATATCTTTTTTCTAATATATCCCAACACCTAGAATAATTGATTGCGCTAACTGGAATATGTCTTAGAAGCTGCTCGGCTTCTCCCGTCAAATAGCCTTTTAGATAATGAAGTTTTTGAATTCCATCCAAAGTTTCATTATTGTCAATTAATGCTTTAAATAAATCCCTAAAAGTAGCCCATTCATCATACTTTCCAGAAAACATGGGAATATTTATTTTTGGCAACTTAACTGACAAACATTTTTTTACGTTCATTTCACAATTGTTTGTACCATTATCAATTTTACTTTCGATTATTTTAGATAAAGATATCTTCAGCTCACATTTATATTCGCTAAATAACTCTTCAGCTTTATCATAAATTTCAGTTTTACAATAAGATGTTGATGTTAAATCTGAAGCCGAATATTTTTTCATCAACTCTTTATGCCCTGCCAAGAATTCGAACCACAATTGATCTAAGTTTTCGATTCGGCCTTCTAAATATTCTTTAGTTATTCTCTCTTTTGGATATTTTTTAAAATTTACTTTAGCTTTATTTATTCTGGAATAAATATCCATTTGATAATTTATTGTTGAATCCATGTTAACTGTATAAATCTGTAACTAAAATTGCTAATCCTCAAACAAAATCTTTAACTAAAATCACTTATCCTTAAAAATATTCTAAGTACTAAAATGATCCAAATTTCGTCAATCACCAAATATCTAACAAAAATAAATCAAAATATTTCTAAGTGTTTTGAACTTAAAATTCAATACAAAATCGGGCATAGGTTCCCCGTGGTAACCAAATTTCTCAAATTATTCTAAGTCCTTAAATCTACGTTAATAATAATCTTTTAAAATTATCCAAGTTATAAAGTCTTTATAATAAAGTTCAAATTCGCAACTAAAACTGCACAATTTCTTGAAATTAACTTGATGCCTCTTTAAGGTCCAAAATCGCAAAGATAAAAGATAATAATGTACTCACAATTTTCCACTGCACTCACACTTAACACATATGAATCATTCCCGGAAAAGCCTTATCCTTGTTCCATCAGTCCACCTTGATTCAAGTCTCCAAATGCTCCTGCCGCCCGCCTTTCAGCAGACTGCTCCTGCCGCCCGCCTTTCAGCAGACTGCTCCTGCCGCCCGCCTTTCAGCAGACTGCTCCTGCCGCCCGCCTTTCAGCAGACTGCTCCTGAAGACTCAGTTCGCGACAGCAACCCACTGTCCCAAGTCCACCTTCCAGGATATCACTTCCCGAAAGGGTTTTCCAAAAATTACGCGCTCCGACTACGAAGGACCATGAACAAACTATAGCTCAGGTTCCCGAGGGGAGGCGAAATGAAAGCCACAAAAACAATGATGTAGTATATATTCAGGATATTTCCCAAATCGCTACACACAATACATTTAAAAACGTTCGAGTATAAGCAAAACGATTTCTCCATTTACATGTGTGATTTAAAAGACAGTTAGCTCCATCTAGCGGCCATCGATGGAACTACGCCATACAATTTCCAACTTAAACGAATTATACAACATACCTGATCCATAGTAGCTGACACAAATTCTCCTCCCCTGTCACTGGCTATAATTTTTGGAATACCATACCTTAAAATGAAGTTTTGGACAAGTTCTTTTGCAACGCTGACTGAGTCTTTATATTTAAGTGGATAAGCTTCTATGTATTTGGTCAACTCACATTGTATAGTTAATATATAACAATAACCATTTTCATCTTTATCAATAGGGCCTACTATATCAATAAATATTTTCTCGAAAGCCGTTTCGGATGTCGTAGTTATAACCATTGGCTCTCGAATATTTTTAGAATATTTCATAGTTTGACATTTTTCACATTTCTTATTTTCTAACATCTATTTCTAATTCTGGCCAGAAATACTTATTTTTTATATTATTTATCATTCTACGTACCCTAGCATGTCCGCTTGTCGGTAGTAGATGATAATCATTTAATATTAGTTTCTTTTCTTGCATATCTTTTATTCTTATAATATTTTTTAAAATATTAAGACGTGGACCGGTCCAATTTTCTCTACTACTTATTTCACTTCTTAAAATGCTAATAAAACTTTTATTGTCGTCGTTTAATATAAAACACAATTCTCTTACTTTTATATGTTCACAAAATTCCCTTAACATGTCTGCAAATACGTCTCGCGTGAATTGCTGACTATAATCAAGGTTAACATATAACGTTGATTGACTCTTTACAAATATAAAGCAATCTTTACTTATTTTATTCAGTTTTTTAAGTTTTACTATATCTTTTCCCTGTATAAGTTTTATTTCAATAGAATCTTGGGGAATACGTAATATTTCTGCAACAATCGGTTGATCAGGCCTCAAGTTAGCGGAAATACTAGTGTTGTTACCCATTTGATTACTACTGATTATTTCATTCTCCGTTTCTTTTTTTCTTTGTGCCCGAGTCATGACATTTATTTGATTATTTATACTCCCAAGTTCTTGCGATGTTATTATCACCCTACTTAACGCATCGCCTATTACATTATTTTTACCTTTTATATAAACAATTTTAAAATCGTATTCCTCTAGCTGTAGCCTAAATTTCAATAAACGACTAGATGGATCTTTCATCCCGAATAGGTAAATTAAAGGCTTATGATCAGACATGATAGTAAAACTTCTTCCAAAAAGATATGGTCTAAAATATTTGACACTCCAGACTATGGCTAAAAGTTCCTTTTGTATTGTCGGATAGTTTAGTTCGGCTTTATTTAATGGTCTACTTGCATACGCGACGGGGCGCATATCTTTATTACAAAGTACAGAACCGATAGCTATCCCTGAAGCATCAGTTTGTAGTATAAATTCATTTTCTGAACTAAAATCTGGGTACTGCAATATTGGAGTTGAAATTAATGCCTGTTTTAAAGTATAAAATGAACGTTCACAATCATCTGTCCAATTAAAAGTTACATTTTTTTTACAAAGTTTATTAAGTGGTAATGTTATTTGTGCAAAAAAAGGGATAAATTTTCTATAATAATTACAGAACGCTACAAAACGTCTTGTTTCGTCAGATTTTTTTGGAACAGGATAGTTTTGAACTACGTGTACTTTATTTGGGTCTGGATAAATGCCTTTTGAGGAAACTATATGGCCTAAATACAAAAGTTCTGTTTTTAAAAATTCACACTTTAAAGGATTGACCTTCAAATTCGTTTTTCTTAGTCGTTCGAAAATTTCTAAAAGGTTTTTATTATGAATTTCTAGGTTTCTGCCGAAAACCACAAGGTCATCTAAATAAATAAATGCCCGGTCTTTTAAACCTGCTAAAGCTACCGACATCACACGAGAAAATGCGCTGGGACTAATTTTTAATCCCATAGGTAATCGTTTTAACTGAAATTGGTCTTCTCCTAACCTTGGTGTAAAAGCTGTTATTTTTCTACTATTCTTGTCCAAACTTGTTTGAAAAAATGAATTTTGTAAATCTAAATGACTAAAATAAATGGCACCCGATAAGGAATCTATTATTTCATTAATGTTAGGCAACGGAAATTTATCATCCTGTATAACGTTGTTTACTTTTCTGTAATCGATAACTAATCTCCATTTTTTTTTATCATCCGTCGACTTTTTGGGAACTAATAATATTGGGCTATTCCAATCACTAACCGATTTCTCAATTATACCTTCTTGTAACATTTTATTTATTTGCGTATCTACTTCAGTTTTCAAAGTTTGTGGAATTCTATACGGTTTTGAGTACACGGGTTTCGTATTCGGTTTCAAGGTAATGGATTGTTCCATTACATTTGTTACACCAAGCTTGTCACCTTCTAAGTAAAAAATGTCAGCATATTTAAAACATAAAGACTCTATTTGTTGTCTCTCTTTAGCACATAAGTGATCTAATTTCAAAGTATTGCGCAGCAATTCTACTCTTTTTACAGAAGATTTAGATTTTTCAAAATTACATATAGTATAATTTGAAATATCTTTCATTTCTGGTTTAAATAAGGATAAACTGACATCGTTTTCATTAGTATTTAAAATTCGAACTGGTACTCGTCCTTTCCTAACTTTCACTAAACTAGCTGCCAAAAATACATTTTCCGATAACTCTTGTGATAAAAGTACGTATTCGCCATTAAGTTTGTAATTATTCTCTACCGGAATAAAATGAACAGTCTCACTACGAGCCGGTAATGTAAGATAAATTTTACTATCGTTACTTTTTATTATTGGTATAGTACATTCAAGACCTTTGTTATACAAAGTTAGTTGATAAGAATGTAAATTGATATGAGCGCTGTAATTTCTCAGAAAGTCTAGACCAATAACGCCATCCGTACGACATGGTATATTCTCGACTACATGAAATTTCTGAATAAATGAAAAATTATCCTGACTTGTAAACAATGTAAGCCATGTTATATTTTTACAGGTAATACGGCCTCCTAAACCTTGTATAATAGTTTCATCTTTACTTAATTTACAATTTAAGGGTAATTTATTTTTTTGTATTACCGATAGTGTTGCTCCCGTATCTAATAAAAATTAATAAGTATTATTTTGAATAACAAATTGAACAGTGTATAAACCATCACACGAAAATAAATAGTTATGAACGAAAAAACTGCCTGTTTTCTGTAATAGAGTCAGGCTGTTGCTCAGATATAAACATATTAGACTCACCTTTCATGTTGTGCGTCCTGGAACTACATTGAGCACGGTGCACGTACGTGGGACGGTGCCTCTGGAAATTTCCACGGCCACGGGTCGAATAATTTGATCTTGGTACTCGAGTGCTTCTATTGAAGTAATTTTTATAAAACCTGTTGTTATGGGGATTGACATTATTATTATATTCGTAATTATTACCACGCTGTTGAAAAGAACCTCGACCTCGTTGATAAAACCGTTGTCCCCTAGAAAAAGTAGTCTTACCCCTCATGCTCATGATAACGGATGTAGAGGGCTGCGATGATTCTTCATCCTTGGCTGCCTGAATCGCATCTTTCAGCTCTGTATAGTTACGCGCTGCGATCACTGTGCTCAGCCTGCGGTTCCTTAACCCATCGGAAAATTTCTTAATTGCAAGATTTTCATTAATTGGCCGAAGCACTTCGCGTGCTACGCTGTTACCTTCGGATTGAGCTATAGTCAGATTTATAAATAAATCCTCAATTTGGTTACCAAACTCGTCAATGGTTAAGTTATTTTGGCTTATATTATTGAGCTGAATTAACAAAGAATTTGCTGATTTTTTTGGCAATAAATACTTTTTAACGTCATCAATTAATAATTGCACTGTCTCATAATTGGATTTTAACTTTAATTTAGAAATTTTATCAAGTCTTGTTTTTAAAATAAAAGAAATCAGCAGTTTTTTGTTTTCCACTGTGTTAAGCATACCATTCATTAATTCTATTCCGTCTATCATTTGTTCTAAAGTAGTGTCTTTTCCGTCTAAAACCGGAATCAAGCTCGCGGCTGTCTTTAAATCAAAATATTCCCTAGTCTCCGCCATTTTAATTAGTTTTTCGGTTTTCGTGTCTAAATCCAAATTCAATATTTTTCTATAAGTACAATCAATATTGTTACATAACTTGCGAAAAACAATAGATTCTAAGTCATCTGATGACACTTGAGAAATATTATATGAGTTTACTATATCTATATATTTTTCATACAAAGCTTTCGCTTGGTTAAATTTACTAATACCTATCTGTTCTTTTCTTCTATGCAAACCTAATTTTCTAATACTAACCTTTAATATTTCTAATTCATTAAAAATCGTATTAAGCTCACTTTCCATATAGCTTAAATATGGCTGTTCCTGACACGTAATATGACACCAATGTATAGTAGTTACTTATATACTTATATATAGTTACTAATAAACCCACGCGGTTCACTTTTTTATTTTTTTGTTTTTACTTTTACACTGCTTTTACACTTTTTTTTGTAGTTTTTTGTTATCACTTATCACTTATCACTGACACTGCAGACTCGTCAAATCTCCTCCGAATCATGGGTGGCGGCATGCTTTCCAGCACGCCCGGATAACCTGGTACGCATTCGTTGAAGTGCATCTCTACGGATCTCCTTCCGTATCCAGTTACTGTGACATTTTCGGTAAAATTTATACACGCCGATTGCAATAATAACCATTGCGATTACTAAAATTGTACTTAGCAATATATTATTTATTTTAATATGTTCCGATTGATCACTTGTTGCGTCGTTGCTGCCCACTGCGTTTTGTGTTATAAAAACTTCTTTTTCCTCGGTCTTTGAGTAAGATTTACCCATTGTGTAAATAAATGTAAAATACTTCACTCGTAATAATCGTCAAAACAGCACTAAAATCCATGCGGGTCTTCATTAGATACGTCGTGTATCAGTAGGAATTTGCTGAGTTCGCGGCGTCACTGCGAGCCCGCTTCCCACTGCATGGCAGGGTCGCCATGAGGAGATCGGGTTACTTAATTAAACACGTATTTACGGTTCGAACCATTTATTGAGACTGCGCTTAGAATAGGTAACTTAAAAGCTAATTACAATGCGTACGTCATACTATCACACCTCACAGCGAAAGCTGTGAAAAAGATCTTGTCGAAAATAATAATAAGAATAAGCCCCCTAAAATCCAACTATACGTCCAGATCGAAGATCAGATCACGTGGGGGGCGGACACACGATCCGAATATTACAGGCGTGGCCAACATGGCACTGGTAACCCATTAAATATGGAGACTCATTCAAAAAGTAAGAAACGTTTTGGGCCGCTACCCGGGGGCAATCGCCGGGGCACACCTGGATCTGACGCTGGGTGTTCCAGCATGCGAACCGTCAGAGGTGAGGAGTTGAGCAGGCGGACTCCCACCGACAAAAATGTTACAGCCGATAACACTGACGATGGTGACTCATTTACAAATTACACTGATATACCTTTAGAACCCTATAGTCCGAGCACAATATCATATACACCTTCTAGAGCAACTTCAACATCTTCAACATCACCATCGTCGCCACCTATACCATCATCGCCTATTAGTAATGATACAGTTTCAGCCAATCCAACCTTGAATGTTGCGCGGGAGGTCAATACCTTCTTACCCGCGTCCACCAAGGCTGGAAAACCTAGAGTTCGCATGAGATGGAGTAAGGATGTAAATATTTTTATCATGCGAACCTATTTTTACATAACCAAATTAGAGACTGACTTGACCACATACAGAAAACAATTACATGAACTCTTTACCAACCAATATCCTGAAATAACTGTGTCAGAACAACGAATCTCAGATCAGAGAAGAATCATAGTAAAAAATAAACTTTTGTCTCCAGATATAATAGAACAAATAAGAGAAGAAGCACGAACAAAATTGACAGAGTCAGTAAATACCAACGAAAGTGTCAGCACAATTCCGCAAAATATACCCATAACTACACAAAGATTACAAATACAACAGCATACGTATTCACAGCTTAATCTGCAAGCTAACTCAAATAACTTTTCAAAATCACATACACAAATATCACACTCATCCACACAAACTGAATCTATTACAATAACAATTGAAAACGATATTGAGATATCAGTAGCTGAAGAGCAAAATTTGATCCCAGATAAATACACCCTAGAAATACTCGAAAAATTTAAAGCAGCTCTAACATTATATTCAGGAATGAACCCAGTACTTCGACCAAAACTACCTAAACTTAACTATTGCTCTAAGTTGTTTCAATTACTTAACTTATTTAATGAACATATACTGCAACAATTTATCTCTGATGACGTTCAACTTATAGACCTTCACACACTCATTTATTGCACGGCTTTGGTTATAGCCGAAGAATTAAACTTTAAAGTCACAGACTACCCAGAAACTACAAGACCAAAACATGATATCAAACCTCCATGGCAGCAACGACTTGAAAATGACATTGAAAAATTAAGAGCAGACTGCGGCAGACTAACACAGCACATAAACAATAACAGAACAAATAAAGTTATTAAGGCAGTTGAAAAGATATTTACCACCACTCACACGCACTCTCAATATGAGAATAAAAATAAAAAACCTGAGGAGTTCTTAGACACTCTAAAACAAAAATTAGCACTGAAAGTCCATAGGCTTAGGAGATATAAAAAAGCGCAACAACGTAAAAAAGATAACGCTACGTTTGCTAAAAATGAAAAAATGTTTTATAGGAACCTACATAAATCCCACACTAATACTAATAACAAAAATGAAAATATAACTACAAAAGAACAACTACAAAACTTTTGGTCTAGCGTTTGGGAGGAACCGGTACAACATAACGACAAGGCACCGTGGATATCAGAAGAGAAAAATAAATGGAGCACAATAAATGAAATGGAATTCATGGAAATCACCGAAGCTGATATTGCACACATAACAAGTAGATTACATAATTGGAAATCACCCGGAATAGACAAGATACATAATTTTTGGTTTAAAAAAACTCACTTCATTGCACAAATTATTAGCTAAAAATTTAACGAGTATAATACTACTAGAACAAAATATACCGGAATTCATTGCTACAGGAATTACCTATATGCTTCCTAAATCGGATGATCTCTCACAGCCTTCTCAATTCAGGCCAATTACGTGCCTACCCACATTATACAAAATTCTGACATCAGCAATCACAATTAAGATAAACTCTCATGTTAAACAAAACAATATCATGGCAGAAGAACAGAAAGGCTGCAGACAGGGCCACATGGGTTGTAAAGAACAACTAATAATTGACTCCACTATACATAAACATGCTAGCTCAAAGAATAGAAATCTTCATTGCACATATATCGATTATAAAAAAGCCTTCGATAGTGTGCCTCATTCATGGTTGATACAAATACTCAGAATTTACAAAATTAACTCAAATATAATTAACTTTCTATGTAATATTATGCCACAGTGGAAAACTACCCTTCATATTAACTGTAAAAATAATGTTGTTACAACGCGACCCATAGCTATCAGGAAAGGAATATACCAAGGTGATTCTTTAAGACCTTTGTGGTTCTATCTTGTCCTTAATCCACTTTCTTATTTATTGCAACGGTGTCGGTCTGGTTATCACTTCACAAACTCTAAAGAAGAAACATCAATATCTCATCTCATATATATGGACGACATAAAACTTTATGCACAAACCAAAACAAACATGAAGAAACTTGTATATGCTACAGCAGAGTTTAGCAAGGATATTGGCATGGAATTTGGATTAGAAAAATGTAAAACACTCCACATTGTTAGGGGTAAGATTAAACCTGGTGGATACACAGTTAATAATACAGACACAATTACTGCAATGGAACCCCATGATTTTTATAAGTATTTAGGTTACACACAATTAAAAGGAGTAGATCATGTCAGGATCAAAAATAACTTAACCACTGAATATAAAAATAGACTATATGCTATATGCAAAACCCAACTAAATGGACGACACCTCACTAAAGCTATAAACACCTTTGCCGTCCCGATATTAACATACTCATTCGGAGTTGTTAAATGGACTAAAACAGATATAGAACAATTAGAACGAACTACACGCACAACTCTTACAATACACAATAATTTACACCCTAAATCAGCAAAATATCATAAAATTAAGTTAGGAAAAACAATTGTATTTTTTTCTTGATTTTCATTTAGGTTATGTTTGAACTCTAGATCAGCTAACTAAATATGTAATCTCACATGATATAAATGACTAATGCCTACATTAATGAAAAAGTTATAATAATTATTATTAAATGTTTATTAAATACTGGCTGTTTCAGGCAACTTCATCCGGTAAATCCAGATATTTTGTGGACATCAAGATAAAAAGTATAATTATTATATTTCAGGATGTACCTATCTGCGTTGTTTCATTAAAATTCGGTAAACCTTTTGATTAAAAACATTCATTAAAATCCTCTGTTTATAATATTAGGTGGCAAGAACGGAAATAGCTAACTCCTAAACTAATATCTTTTTCAACACACTTGCTCGTAAAGTGAGCCTTATTCTATTGAATTTAGAACTACAAACTGGGCTATAAGTCACGCGTGCATAATATATTATACCCTAGTGCATAATATAATGAATCCTACAAAGTTGAATTGTACCTTTGTGCAAATTACATGCGAGTAAACAGAGCATATTTTATTGATCCGGGTTATACATTAAATATTTTCAGAAACAACAAAGAGGTTTTATACCACTTCAAATCCATATACATTTTTAAATGTTTGCGCCTTATATTAGTAAAACAAATATGTATATCAAACAAATTGTTCACAATTTACAATAATTTGTTATAAAACATTAAAATATTTGCATTTACCACTCCAAATTAAACATTTTCACGTAAAATAGGCTGTATATGCTATACAGACATTGACACATTTGGCAGAAAAAAAAACCTACGCGCATGCGCGAGGTTCGGCGCCATTTTTCAATCACAATTCACAGGTTTGTTATTAAGTGTGTTTGTTATTTTATGACCACGTATGTCTGTCTATTACTTACAAGTGTGTTGAAAAACGTCGTATGTAACTCGTGAGCGTTGCTAATTACAGTCTCGGCTCATTATTAACACAGCCTCGACTGCCTCGACTGTAATTAGCAACTTCGCTCACTTGTTACATAATATACTATTGATTTATATCACGATCACAATAAAAATGACAATATTTCAAAGCATAGAATAATTCAATATTGAATTGTCTATCAAATATAGCCGAAAATAGGGGCGAAAATATTCTATAGTTGCCTTCAGTAAATCAGTTATTTAATTCCATATTTACATATTTAAAACTATAATACATTCTGAAATCCTCTTTAATATATTCAGTATTAATATAACAGTATTAATATTACAGTATTTCCATCTTTTTAAATAATATGAAAAAGCTTTATTGAGGTAGAATATTTAATGTCAATAGTAAATTTTAATTACAATCTGCCTAAAGCAAACACCCATCCATTATTTGTTAACAAGAGTATTATAAAATAAAGCTATAGGTAACTGTGTATAGGTAACAAGGCAGCTTTTCACCAGACAGACGCTTTATCTAACTGTCCAATTTCATTCATTCAGCAAATTGATTTGCTAATCCTTTAATTCCTTGCAATAGAGTCCGAATCTGATAAAGCATTAACAATATTGTTCCTCACACGGCAATTACGTTAATATTTCGAAAAGTGCACTGGTTTTATATTTTAAGGTATTAAAAGTTCATTGTGCAATTTAATCCAAAATTGTGCTTTTTCTTTAAATGAATGTATATAAATAAATAAAAATATTTCTTAAATTCATCCAAATTAAGTTTCTTAAACAGCAATATTTTTATTAAGCTATTGCATAGCTTCTATCGCGGGCCTTGAGCGTGGGGACCGAATCCAGAAATTCCGTAACGAAAAAAACCTAACACCCCCACTCCGACCGGCACAGCGGTGATACTTTGATTTCATAACTTTACATGCGGGCTTTAATAAACAATCAGCGCCATCTACTAGGAACTTGTGGAACATAAAAAATGCTATGCAATAGCTTTACCGCGGCAGTCTCCGAGTGCCACACGCCTTTTTTTTTAGAAAATGAAGTTATGGACATCCTTGACTTGACGACTATAATATATTTATCACACAAATATCCACAGCCACTGGGATTCTAACACAGGACCTCTGGCATAGGATGCAATGTATGTTACTACTACACCAGCAGGTCGTGAGAATGAATGAATCTATTAAGATCGCCTCGTCTCGTATTGCACGTCATCTGCAGGCGTCGTAATTAACGTATATAGATTGAGTTCTATTAATCTTTGCACGAAATGGCGCTGTATGCTGGAACTTGTGATAGGCACAGGGTCCCTAGTGCAATACTTTAGTTAACATTACGTCACAGGGATTCAATTGGCAATTAAGTAAGTAAGGAAGCAAGTAAGTCTATTTTTATCATACTTTCTTTCTACAAGTGTTAAAAAAATTGTCAAATATACACAGCATTTGGTTCATTTAAAAGACCACGACTGGTCAAGGTGAAACCACGTCAATTTACAACGAAAAAAAAAATTTACATTTGAAAAAAGGTGATGTGAGATGGTATATATTGAACATTATTCCGGATAAATATATTTGGGCACAACATACCATCTGTTATTTACATTGTATTATTGGCCAGTAAAATAATGAGAATGATGTAAAATCCCAGGGTCGGCAAGGCATCTCGTCCCTCATGTCTAGTCACTAAAATTCAATAAAATATAATAAAACTTATCATCTGATAGTATAACTAAAAATATTACAAATTACCGGCATTTGTTGTCAGGCGAGTTTGGCTTTCAGCATTAGGGCTGGTTATTTAACCGCCAGTTGCAGGAGTGTACACGAGTCCCATAAGTTCTTCATTGCCATTTAAATGAGAATTATCATAATTAGCAATCGTTTAGCCCAGTTTCGTTCTGAGCACAGGTTTTAAAATATTACAGGTGAAAACTACTTAAAGTTAAAACTTAAAAACTAGTTAAAGTTAGAAATATTATGAGGTATTTAATAATAAATAAAATAAATAAATAAAATCCCCAGACAATCACACCAACTACATGGCCCCAAACTAAGCATAGCTTGTGTTATAGGATACCATACAGCGGGAACCTAGAATATAAATACATAAATAGATAAACACTCAGACACTTATATATAGACTTACTATTAAAAGACAAAATGGTGGAAGAGTCTTAATAGACCTTCAGCATTTGTGGCAGAAACAAGTGATTCGGCTCAAATCATTTTTCCACATAAAATATCATTCAAGTGATATACATAAAGCAATAGTTTTAAACGATTCCAACTATACTCCTCTTAACTTAACCGTACAATTAGATACGCAAAATATTTACAATAATGATCCACAAATAAAAAAGATAGATGACTGGAAGAAGAAAACACTCCATGGGCGACATCCCCATGACCTAGAATTGTCACATGTTAATAAAGATGCCTCAAACAAATGGCTCAAAATAGGTAATTTATTCCCAGAAACAGAAGGATTCTTGATAGCGATACAGGACCAGATTATCAACACAAAAAACTACAGAAATCACATCATCAAAGATCCCACGGTAACCAACGATAAATGTCGGAAGTGCCATTCCCAGTCAGAAACAATCTATATCTATACTTATAATAAATCTGTAGAGAGGTCAATTCTGTACATGAAATATATTTTCAAAATAACTATCAGGGGGTGATTAGTGATCGATACTGATGCCAAAAATGCAATCAGTAAAATTTTTGTCTGTCTGTCTGTATGTTCCTTATAGAAACAAAAACTACTCGACGGATTTTAACGAAACTTTGTAAAATTATTCTTCATACTCCTGGGCAGGTTATAGTATACTTATTATGACGCTACGATTAATAGGAGCAGAGCAGTGAAGGGAAATGTTGGAAAAACGGGAGAAGTTACTTCATTTTTCAAGCTTCCGTCGCGTGTGCAGCCTTAATGGTTAAAGCTACATAGAAATTATGTATGACGGAAATATTCTACATAAAATTATATAAAAAATGTCCCACAACAGTATATGTCTATATTTTATGGTTGACCCACAATAACACGCGTAAATCCCGATAGCTTAGCAGTTCGGAGCTTTCTGATTATATTTGTTTACTCTTACGTTTATAATACTCTCACTCATCCCTAATTAAAAAAAAAATAACATTATTGCCTATTCAATAAAAAAAAATCATAGAAATCGGTATAGAAACACCAAACGTATACATGAAATACGCTAATAAGCCATCGGGCGTGAACACTGAATCATGCTATAAGGATTATTTTTGCGTAACGGTTGCCGCGCTCGACGCGGCTCGCGGCGGTAGGGTATAAAAAGGCGGGAGGCGAGCGCAAGCTTACACAAACTAAGAAGGATAATAAATCATAAATAAATAATGCTTATAAGCGCGACTTTTAGTCTTTAAATAGTTTATTTTAATTTATTTTGTTGTTATTTTATTAAACAGGTATTAGTTGTTTAAATATTCGGTCAAATTCCAAATTTTGGCTAATTTATGTTCAGTCTTTTTTTTTGTTTTGAGTAGTTAAAAGCGTAGGTACTTTTATTGATCATAGTAGTTATAAGTATTTATTTTTAAGTGAAGTAGGTTTAGGTAGATAGCATTGCACAGGCGTTTCAGCTTTATTTTAATTTCTTACGCCGAGTGATTCTATTTGAGATTATTATTACAAAATAGCGACAAAGCTAAGGTATTACGTGAGTGTAATTTAATTATATGGGATGAATGTACGATGGCTCATCGAAAAGGAGTAGAAGCGGTATACAGAACTCTAAGGTATATAAGACAAAATGATCGACCAATGGGCGGTATCACGGTTTTATTTTGTGGTGATTTCCGACAAACCTTACCGGTAATACCACGGGGAACCCGAGCTGATGAGGTAAGGGCTTGCCTGAAAGCTCTTATATGTAGCGTGATACACAATCGGTGCATTTGACTATAAACATGCGAGTGAGAACTGGAGATAACCCGGATGATCGTGAATTTTCTGATATATTATTAAAGATTGGTGAAGGTGCCTATCCACAACTACACCAAGGAAAACTTATTCTGACGCCTGAGTTATGTTGTATAGTGCAATCCCAACAACATCTTATATCATCGGCTTACGGTGACTTAACAAATATATTAAATAGGGACAATTCTTGGCTATGCGAAAGGTCCATTTTGACTCCTCGCAATGACCAGGCATCTGAGATTAATAATAAAATACTGTCTAATATACAGGGGGAAAGCAAAGTTTATAGTTCAATAAATAGAATGGTCGATGAACAAGAAGCCACTAATTACCCGATAGAATTTTTAAATTCTTTAAATATGCCCGGACTTCCTTCTCATGAAATTTGTTTAAAAATTGGCATTCTGATGATTCTGCTCCAAAATTTAATACCACACCAACTTTGCAATGGAACTCGACTAAAAGTAACCCAGTTGCAACAAAATGTAATCGAGGCTCAAATTTTAACAGGTTGTGGTCCAGGAGAAACCGTCTTTATTCCACGAATTCCCATAATACCAAATAATTTTCTATTCCAATTTAAAAGAACGCAATTCCCAGTATCGGTGTGTTATGCAATGACAATTAATAAGGCTCAAGGGCAGACATTTCGTGTTGCTGGAGTAGATCTCGGTGTCAGTTGTTTCTCGCATGGTCAGTTATACGTCGCTCTTTCCCAAGTTAGCAGTTCTAGAAATCTTCATGTTCACGTGCCGGACGGGTCAACTTTCAACATAGTTTACTCGGAAGCTTTGCGCTGAAGTATTTTCGTTCCATAGATACTTATGCCTCATGTGAAAGTGATCTAAACAATTAATTGTCAAATATTATAAAATGTCAATCCTTATCCTTACTAATATTATAAATGTGAAAGCGTGGATTTGGGGTTTGAAAATTGTTGGTGCACCTTCTGTCCGCCATTTTGATTTTTTTTCGATTTTGCATCGCACTATAAAACTTGTATATTTCGATTGCTGACATACAGACGAGCAAAAAATGTTATATAACATATGGGTCTAAAACGTCGCGTTTTAGAGATAATATGGAAAACAATTTTGCTAAATAATTCCAATTTTTCATATATTTAATCGTTGAAACACCTCTCAGAATGTATCAAATTAGCATGAATGTTTGTAGTATTATCTTGCACATTAGTTAAGAGTAAAAATAACTGGTTTTTACACCTACCTATCTAAAACTTGACAATGCCATATTAACTCGGCAAAGCCGGCGCTGTAGGTACGTACCTAACTATATTATTCTAGTAACTTACAAGAAGTAATGACACAGATTACTTAAGAGTTACTACGTGTAATGATATGATTAAGAGTTTTCTTTTTTTAGAATTCTTTTACATTTGCTTGTACTCGGAAATGCGGGATAGAGAAATACGCGTCATTTCAACGCCCTATAATATTTAAGTCTGTCTTTAAATACTTATAGCCCACACGAGAAGAAGAAGATGGGCTTGTGTATACACTTCTACAACACGGTTCCCCATGACATACAGGAACTTACGTAAAAAAGGCAACTATAAAGTGGATGACTTCTTAAATGAAAAAGAGCCATGGGTGTGAAAAAAACGCCCAGCTCTTTGCCAAATGTGAGACTTATATATAAGTGATTATAATGTAAGTTATAAAGTAGATTGTAAAGTGTTTCTGGAGTTTCTCTATCTCCAATTCTTCTCCAGAGTAGACTACCACACCTCACACTAAACTAAATAATTAACTAATTGAATTAAATTAAATAGTCAAACTAACAGTTTACATACTAGTTAAATAATACTGTTAATATTAGTGAATGTACTATTGTGGAAAAGCGGGGTCCACTAATACAGGTATTTTTATACTTAACAGTGGTCTCCAGCCCGGCTGTGTAGAATTATTTTGTTTTTAAATAAAGATATTTTGTAGGTATTTGTATAAGAGTGCGTACAAATTGCTAGTAATGCAACTAGTAATGTAATATCCAGCGTCCGATGCCTGCACTCGCTGTATTTGGACGTGTATTGCGCCGAACTGAGCATTCAATACGGGCATCCTGAGTAAGATTTTTTCCGTATTTCGTCGCGAGCACGGTCCGTCGCCGCACACGTTCTTTTCAACCAACTTCCAAAAGGAAGAGGTTATCAAATCGTGTGTATTACCACTACACCAGCCGGTCTTCAAAGTTTCACATCGGTGTACTCAGTGAATAAGTTTTTCATACAAATTAAAAGTCATATGTTTTCCGTTCCCGTGGGAATTTCGGGTTACTTGCCTTGGTGCACCCCAACATCTCCCTAGGAATGTATGTTTAAGCTCCAGCTCTCTACGCCTAGTAGTTATGGCTGTACTTTGTCTATCAGTCACTCAGGCGAGTTTTAATATAGGTATAATGATACTGATAAAGCTCTGATAAAAATTAGAGCACGATTGAGGTCTTCGGACTCTATATCCTATCCCGTGTGATCTATTAATTTTGTGAAGTGTCGCGGAGATAGGTATTATGAAATGCAGAGCATTAAAAAACCAACATCACTAACATTTTTAAATCCTTGTCAAAAATTTGGCTGAAGTGAAATGTCACCTACGTAGGAAAATATCCTCCGCTTTCGTACATGTTTTTTTAAAGTAGGTGCTGAGTCGATTTCATTAAACTTCAATGGGCCACCTCTGACTTATTGTGATCTATCAAATGAAACAAGAATCATCCAAATCGATTCATAATTGACCAATTAATCAAGTAACAAACATACACACGATTTGATAACCTCTTCCTTTTGGAAGTCGGTTGAAAAGAACGTGTGCGGCGCCGGACCGTGCTCGCGACGAAATACGGAAAAAAACTTACTTATGGTGCGTACAGATTGCTGTAATGGAACTTGTAATGTAACATTCTGCGCACTACACGTCCAAATACGCAACGTGCGCAGAATGTTACATTACTAGTTGCATTACTAGCAATCTGTACGCACCATTAGGATGCCCGTATTGAATGCTCAGTTCGTTCGGAATACACGTACAAATACAGCGAGCGCAGGCATCGGACGCTGGATATTACATTACTAGTTGCATTACTACCAATTTGTACGCACCCTAAGAGTGCACAGGTCTGAAAGTCTGAACTGGAGAAAAAGTCGTTGTGTATTATTTTTACTGACATGTTTCAGGAGAATATTGTAATATTCCCAAGAAATAAATTATTTTTCTTGTTAATTCTAGTCCTCGCGCCATAGCCTCAATAATTAATACTTACTGGGAATTAAAACTCCCGAACTCCAACTTAAGAGTAGGTAGTTAAGTATGTACTATTTTTTTTTTGCTAAAGTACCTATATCTGCATTCAATAACAATTAGTTATAGATACCTACACAATCTGAATTGCCACAGAGGCGTTTTGCGCTCTATGAGCACAATCCATTTTGATTTATTCCCTTTACGTCGAGTCCCATTATGTCGAGTCTAAAACGCTGTCTCGCCTCTGTTACCCCTATGTCGAGCTAAGTTTTCCGTCACTCTTCTATTCCCTTTATGTCGAGTTTCTTAACCTCGCTATATTACCTTTATGTCGAGTTTAATAATATCATATTTTAGTAGTACAGTCACATCCAATCAAAGGCAAATAATTTAGAATATTTTTTACACAAAATGTGATTTAAAAACAACTTATAACTTTAACCATACAATGCTATGTACTATTATATTTTTTAATAACCATTAAAGTATCTCACAATTTTTTTTTTAATATTCGAAGATATTATGTGTATGATGAAAAGTATCTTCCATATTTGCCATTTTTCCGCAAATACAAAATTCTCTCTTTAACTAGCTTAGAGTTATGCAAATTTGTCCATAAATATAAAAAGCGAGAAGATGCTCCCATCAACTATTCACAAGCAAATGCACGTAAAATTAGCCACCTACTCGCCAAGAATTGTTTGGTTGCGATCGATTGTTTGGAGCGATTTTTGCAATAATAGATTATTATCTGATTTTATGTTTAGATTAAGGAAGATTATTTATTTGAAAATTGACTTGTTTGACAGTATTTTATCGGCTACATTTTGGTGAGTGTGCGAGTGCTCTTTTTGACCAAATTGAACCCAGCCCTTTTTACCACCGGACTACCAGACGCAGACAGAACTTCCATCCCTATATAGTGGATTTACCAAGAAGTTCGATAGTTCCTTTTTGGTACGGATTGCCAAGGAGTGGAACAATCTGCCTGCGTCTGTTTTTCCTGACCACTAGTCCTGGAACTTTTGAGTGTCGAGTGAATAGGTTTCTCGTGGATGGACGTGTAACACCATAGTCTTCATGCGCACTTTCCATCAGGTGGCATGGAAGGCAAACATCCTATCCTTACAATATAAAGAAAAAGAAATACAATTG
Organism: Stenoptilia bipunctidactyla; assembly: GCA_944452665.1. Taxonomy (NCBI): domain Eukaryota; kingdom Metazoa; phylum Arthropoda; class Insecta; order Lepidoptera; family Pterophoridae; genus Stenoptilia; species Stenoptilia bipunctidactyla. The sequence continues at coordinate 49,756,307 of OX101721.1, read as the reverse complement.
AAACAAGAATAAAACAATGTTTTAACATTTACAAAAATAGTGATGATTAGACTGTGATTTAATTAGATTAAGAAAGTTAGGTAGGTACTTTAATAAGAATTATTTTTTTTTCTTTAAAACAATATACGCTCTTTAATATTTGCAACAATTGTGATGATTATTCTGTGATGTTATATGTTTCAGATTAAGAAAGATTATAATAAAACAATGTTTTTATATGCAATTGGCTTTTAATTTACATCCCTGACTGTACCTGTTTACTAAAATCGACATAAAGGTAATAGAAAGCGTAAAATATCAATATTTTGGAGAACAATAGACTTCCAGACTCGACATAACGGGACTCGACGTAAAGGGAATAATTCTCCATTTTAACGCGTCTAGCCAGCTGGGAGCGCGGTGCGGCGCGGCGGCGTTGCCGGGTTGATATGGCATTGTCAGGTTTCAGATAGGTAGGTGTAGAAACAAGTTATTTTTACTCTTAACTAATGTGCAAGATAATACTACAAACATTCATGCTAATTTGATACATTCTGAGAGGTATTTCAACGATTAAATATATGAAAAATTGGAATTATTTAGCAAAATTGTTTTCCATTTTAACTCTAAAACGTGACGTTTTAGACCCATATGTTATGTAACATTTTTTGCTCATCTGTACGTTAGCAATCGAAATATACAAGTTTTATAGTGCGACGCAAAATCGAAAAAAAATCAAAAGGGTGGACAGTAGGTGTGCCAGGCTCCATACAAAAATTTTCAAACCCCTTTGTTCAGCTTTCACGCAAAAACTACTCGAAGAATCATCAGAGGTACTAGATGTAACATAGGATACTTTTTATCCCGAAATTATCGCGAGCGGAGCTGCGGGCACAGCTAGTACAACATATAACTGGTGCATGCACCGCCCTAACACGAACAGATTACACTCACCGATATAATCAAGTAGCAAACGTAATCCACCAAAAACTTGCAATTAAATATTCACTTACACAAGAGACAAACACGCCTTACTACAACTACATACCACAAACTATCCTAGAAAATACTACTCACAAGCTGTACTATGACCGTGCTGTACTCACTGATAGAACAATTCACTACAATAGACCAGACATAATCTTGCAGGATAAAGAAAATAAAACTACTTACATAATAGATATCGCAGTACCTAATACACACAACATAAAAAAGACAATCACCGAAAAAATTAGTAAATACGCAGACGTTAAAGATGAAATTACCCGTATCTGGAGACAAGATAAAGTTTACATAGTACCCATAGTCCTATCATCTACAGGTGTTATCCCAAATCACCTTCTACATATCCTTAAACTACTAAATCTGAAAGAAACTCTCTATATCACCCTACAAAAAGCTGCAATACTAAACACATGTAGAATTGTTAGGAAATTCTTGCAAACGGAAGAAAATTAAATAAAATAAATTCATATCCAAATCATCAAAGCCACTTTCTTTTAATGTACACAAAGCTTCACTTACTTGGTTTTTTACCCGTAAGTGCGGTTAAAACCAGCCGTCGTTGGCTGAGAATTTCGACCATTCGAAATAATAATAAGAATAATAAAGACCCGACTGGTCAAATTGTCGGGTCTTTCCGCCGAAAGGCGTGTAGCTGTAAGCATACGTAATAATAATAAAACTAATAATAATAAAACTCTTTATTGTACACCAACATTGTTACACAGTTTAAATTAAAAATAACAATCACAATTAACATACAAAGGGCGGCCTTATCGCCGAAGCGCGATTTCTGCCAGGCAACCCAGGCATTGGTGGAAATAAATGTGGGCGAGGTGTACGGCTCGTAAAAATAAACTACATACGAATAATTACATACACATACATAGACGTTTACTTAAATACTTATGTACTATATAAATAAATACTATATCAATAAACATATAAATATATAGGTATAGATAGTTAAGATGGACAGTGTTTCGCCAGGTGATGCCGTTTAAGCATTCGTTTAAAAATGCGCGGTGTGCGCGCCAAGCGGATCTCAATCGGGAGCTCGTTCCATAATGACACCGATCGAATAAAAAAGGACTTGCCTAAAAATGTGGACGAATGCGATGGTGTCGCCAGGAGTAAATTCGATGAGGAACGCAAGTTACGGTCGTTGTTGGTATAGAGGTAGTTTAAACGGTCTTTCAGATACGTAGGTATCGCTTTATCGTACAGAATACGGTAGACTAAAGAAAGAATGTGAGTATTCCGGCGAAGGCGAAAACTTGAGTTTAGTCCGGAAGTCAGATATGTGGTCGTATTTGCGTAATCCAAATACAAACCTTATGCAGAGATTTTGTAGTCGCTCAAGTTTATTAAGAAGTTCTTCAGTTAAGTCTAGATAGCTGGCATCAGCATAGTCGAGAATAGGTAATAGGAGAGATTGTGCAAGCGTAATTTTAATGGCAATAGGGAGGAAATTACGAAGACGCTTGAGCGAATTCGCCGCGGCGAACATTTTCCTGCTCAACTCAGTGACTTGTGGTTTCCAAGACAACCTGCGGTCAAAAATAATACCTAAGTTTCGCTATATGGAATAGAAATACAGTTAAACACTATTGGCGGAACTGATTTCCAGTCAACTCGTGAAATCATTTTATGACTTCCAATGATAATAGTTTGAGTCTTATGAGGATTGATTGTGAGTCCATGATTATAACTCCAGTCCGATATCCGTTTTAAATCAGCGTTGTGTAGCAGGATAGTGTTTGACAGGTTCTCGATATTATCTTGTGTACAAATTTGAAGATCGTCCGCATACAGATGGTAAGAAGAAGATATATTGAGAGTAATCGAGTTGATGAACAGAGCAAACAGGAGAGGAGACAACACGCCACCTTGCGGCACACCGGTTTTGACATCACACCAATTGGAGAATTCCGTCTCAGTAGATATTCGTTGCCGGCGCCCATGCAAGTAAGAATGAAAAAAGTCAATAGTCGATGGAGATATGTTAAAAGAACGTAGCATTTGCAAAAGGATGTCAAAATCCACCGAATTGAAAGCATTACTGAAATCTAGAAGTGTAAGTACAGTAAGCTTCTTCTGCTCCATGCCCATACGAATATCCTCTGTGATATTAGGCAATGCAGTAGTCGTACTATGCCCAGGACGGAAGCCTGATTGGAGGGGGTTCAGTAATACATGGTCTTGCAAGAAAGTACTGAGCTGTTGGTGTACGAGTCCCTCGAGTACTTTGGAAAGGAAAGGTAAGATGGCAATAGGACGATCATCAGAAAAGGAAGGAGGATTGGTTTTTTTAGGGAGAGGTATGATGTTTGCATCCTTCCATGCATCAGGAAAGACACCATTTAAAACACAGTTATTTAGGATACAAGTTATTACAGGAAGGATAATGTCTAGGATAGGTATGAGCATCTTACGACTAATGCAGTCCGACCCAATAGCATTGGAGGCAATAGAGAGCATAGTCCTTTTGACACCACATTCCAAAAATTGACTTATTGAAAAGGATGGAATATTTGGCATCGGTAAACTAGATATATGATTCAAAGTGTTGGTTTTTGTAGCAGCGTCTATAGCGCTAGAAGAAGTGAAATGACCATTTAATGAGTTGAGGTTGACATTATTCGGAGAGCTATCAGTCTTAGTGTGAACGACTAACGGCTTGAACAAACTATACTATTAAATAGCCACTAGGTTCACGGCAGGGTTTTATTCGCTTCTATACAGTTCGGTTTTTGTACAGGATTTTCGTCAGGAATTTTCGCCAGGAATTACTGCAGGGATTTGTTCAGGAATCTTGATTAAAAACACTTTCTTCTATTTTCAGGACACTTGTTGCTTCGGGAGGTCGGAGTGCCATACTGAGGTTTCGCCGACTATATATTTAATTTGGGCGGCCCGCAACTAGTGTAGGCTTGCGGGCGAGCAACTATGCGTGTTTCTACCTATCACGCTTAAAGTATGGTACTCTTTACTCCGTCTGCGTACTGTCTCTTTCTTTATTAAAATTCAAAATAAACTTATCCTATACAAACTAAGTGGACTGTATTTTTAATTAAATTCTTATAAGATACGAACATAAACTATTATAACAACAACTATACATTTCTTATAAGCTATAAAATCAATTCAAAGTTATCTTTATTTACATAATATTAAGAATCATACGAATTTCAAATTAAAACTATCTTCAGTCGTGTACATAATCTCCCGCCGCAGTCTTGACTGGAACCATCAGGGGGTACACGTTCAGGAGACATCATCCTCGGAGTGGCTGCTGCAGGGCAGGATCACCAGCTTCTTTGTAGGTCTTCGCAGGGTCCCTTTGTTTGTCTGCACGTCGACGACTCGAATTTCACCGTCTGGTCCGGGGTAGATATTTATGACGATGCCTCGGGGCCAGGCGTTTCGAGGGAGAGTTCCATCAGCTATGAGTACCAGGTCGTTGAGTTTGATGGTACCCTTGGACGTAGGTTCGCGTCTTCTTTGGAGTTCTGGAAGGTACTCGCGCACCCAACGTGCCCAGAACATGTCAGCCAGGCGCTGACTCTTCCTCCAATCCCGACGTCCGCAGCTGTCTTCCTCGGTGAAGGTGCCAGGTACGGGTACTCGCGAGGCACCACCCAGTAGGAAGTGGTTTGGAGTAATCGCCTCTGGGTCTTCAGCTTCCGTCGAGACGTGTGTGAGAGGTCTGCTGTTGACTGTGTTCTCTATTTCAACCAACAGCGTCTGCAGGATCTCTTCTTTGGGGGCTCGTTCATGTAGAGTGACATTCAAAGCAGTTTTCACACTTTTAACCAGCCGTTCCCACGCGCCGCCCATAAACGGCGCGCTAGGAGGGATGAAACGCCACTGTATCGATTGCGTCGAGGCTTCGTCTCTTAAGGCTTCGTGCGCTGCTTTCTTCAGTTCTATGTCGGCGCCGCGGAAGTTAGTTCCGTGGTCTGACCAGAGTTCTGTAGGGCATCCTCTTCTATTTATAAAGCGGCGCAGGGCCATGATAGCCGAGTCCGTGCTGAGGCTGCCGGCTAGCTCCAAGTGTATCGCTCTCGTAGTCAGGCATGTGAAGAGCGCTCCGTAGCGTTTTTGATGCGTACGACCGACTGTGACTGTTAGCGGGCCGAAGTAATCCAGACCGGTGAAGGTGAACGGTCGCTTGTGATGGGCGAGACGACTTCGAGGATGGTCTCCCGTAGCTGGCCACGCTGGTTTCGCCTTTCTTATGCGGCACGCTTGACAGGTTTTTACTACGTTTCTAACTGCGTAGCGTAGGCGTAGCACCCAGTAGCGTTGACGTACTTCATTCGCCGTTGTTTCGAATCCACCATGATGAAGCTGTTCATGGACTCGTTTTATGTATAATCGAGTCCAGCGATGACTTCCGTCGATTATGATGGGCGTCTTCTGGCAGTCTGTGATGTCGGCGGCGGCAGCTACTCTTGAACGAAGGCGGACGATCCCTTCAGCGTCTAGGTAAGTCGACAGTTGAAGTAATCTGCTATTTGTGTTTACGTCGTTTCCTTTACGTAAGGCTTCCAGCTCGTCCGCGAAGGTTTCTTGCTGCTGGGCTTTCACCCACAACTTCTCAGCTTGTAACAATAAGTGAGCTTCTAAGGGCTTGAAGTTGAGAGTTTTTTCTATTTTAGTCTTGAAAGCTTGCGTTTTCTTATTGGAATTTTGTATTATTTTCCAATCTGGATCTATATTTTCTATTTTCTTAGTTCGTTTTCGTGTATTTGAACACTTTTCTTTACTACGAATGATTTCTATGAACTGTAGGGCCCGTGCGGTCGCCCTCTGAAGTCTGATCCAGCTTGAAAATCTTGAAATATCCGGTAAGGCTTGTGTGAGTGTGTGTTTGTTTGTGTTAACACACACTCTTTCTTCACTATTATCGATTGGTGATTCTGACGGCTCTTCAGTCGGCCATTCGTCCTCGGGTGAGAGTAAGAACGAAGGCCCTTGATACCAGCGATGTTGCGAGTTGAAATCTGTCGGCGTTGTTCGTGTCGCGTCGTCTGCCACGTTGAGTTTCGTCGGTACCCAGCGCCATTCATTAACTTTCGTGGTTTCTGCGATTTCGGCGAGTCTATGTGCGACGAAAGGTTTGAAGGCTCTCGGTCCCGTTCGAATCCAGGTTAGTACCGTTTTCGAATCAGACCAGTATACTCGACGTGTAGGCTTGAAGTCGTATTCTGTCGATGCAGTTTCGGCGTGGCGGCTTGAAGTTCTAAGCGCGGTATTGAAATTACTTTCAACGGCGCGACTTTCCCTTTGCTGCAGGCTATAGATACGTGGATTCTTCCGTTTTCATCGACCGTTCTCCAGTATACGACCGTAGCGTATGCAGACGAGCTGGCGTCTACGAAGGTATGTAGCTCTCGAATCGTAGCGCGGGCCAACTCGGCGTGACATCTTTGTATTTGCAACTGTGGTAGTATTTGTACGTGAGTCATCCAACTATTCCACATTTCGGTTTCATTATTGTGAAGTTCAGCGTCCCATTCTATGCCGGACCTCCAAGTTTCTTGGAGTATCTTCTTAGCTTGTACGGTGATCGGCGTAGCGAGCCCGAGGGGGTCATATATTGACATGACTGTGCTCAGGGCTTCTCTCTTCGTAGGCCTCTTTTTTCCACTGAATATTTCATTTGTTAATTTGTTCTTGTTTATGTTGAATGATAAGGTGTCGAGCTTCGGGTTCCATATCATCCCCAGGATCTTCTCGGGCGCGAGTTGTACGATGTCTTCTTTACTACCCGGCGCTAGCGATTTTAAGACTTTGGTGGAGTTTGAGGACCACCTTTGAAGCGTATAGTTAGCGCGGCTGTGTATGAGGGCCACTTGTGACGCTATTTCGATTGTTTCGTCTTCATCGCAGTAGCTCGCCAGATAGTCATCGACATAATGGTTTTTAACGATGGCTGTCGCTGCTCGGGGATACTGGTCTCTGTGGTCTTCCGCGTTCTTATCCTTTACGTAGATTGCAGTGCACGGGGAAGATGTCGCTCCGAAGATCACGCTTTTCATTCTGTATTCAGTGGGCGCCCCTGTACGTCGATCTCCCCGCCAGAGGAAGCGCTGCATGTCTCTATCTTCTTTTCTGATTTCAACTCTCAAAAACATATCTTTTATGTCGGCTGTCACTGCTATGGGTTGTTGTCGGAACCTCATGAGGACTCCCGGCAATGATTGGAGCATGTCGGGGCCCGAGAGTAACATGTCATTGAGGCAGACTCCTTGTTACTTGGCTGCAGCATCATGTACGATTCTCAGCTTCTCTGGTTTCTGAGGGTTGATCACCGCGAAGTGGGGAAGGTACCAGATTCGATTGTTTACTGGTTCAGGAGCTATCTCGGCGTACCCGTTCGCGAAGAGTGTTTCCATTTGAAGCTTGTATCTATTTTTCATCTCTTCATTTTTATCGAGCTTCTTTTCTATGTGTTCTAATCTCTTCAACGCCATGTCGTAATTATTGTGAGGTACGTAGTTGTCGATTTTCCAGAGAAGTCCCGTCTCGAAACCTCCCGCCGGTATGCGCTTAGTTTCATTTTGAAGTATGTCAAGCGCGCGTTGCTCTTCTCTGTTGTATGAGCGTCTCTTTTCAACACCTATTGACTCGAGCGCGAAGTGTTCATTCATCATACGTTCCATAGACTCTTGTTCTTCGAAGTTGTGAATGTGCGTAGTTCTATGGATAGCTTCTTTCTTCGCCCCGTTTGAGCCGTGTAGGACCCAGCCAAGCTCTGTGTAGGACGCGACTGGTTCATGCTGCCTTCCTCTTCTCATTTCATGTGTGACTAACAAGCTCCAATTATCTTGACCTATGAGCACTGTAGGCTTCTGTGTTTCATTTACAATGAACTTTTCTATGTCTTGTAAGTGTGAGCTGGTTTCTATTTTCTGCCATGAGATGGATTGAGGCGATAGTTGCAGGTCTTCCATCGTGCGTGCTGATATTCGATGGCGTTCAGTGTCGCGGCCTTGGATTTCGAAGAAGACGCGCCTGGATTGCTTGGCGTCTACGCGGGCACCAGCCACCCCCTCAATGTAGAAAGGGGATGGTGGCCCTGATACTCCAATCTTCGCCGCTACATCTGCTTCTATGAGGGTGCAGGTCGAGCCGTCGTCCAGCAGGGCGTAGGTATCTATCGTGCCCTTAGGTCCCGAAACTTGAACTGGAAGTATCTTCAATAATGCTGTTGAATGTACTCGTTCTTTGGCCGACGTTACTATGGCGCAGTCTTCGCTTTTCTCGTTTTCTTTTGTGATGTGATGAAGGAGTGGATGATGAGAGTAGTCGCACCCGTCAATATCACATTTCTTCGTCTTGCAAAGGTGGCGGTAAAGTCGGCGTCGTAAACATCGAAAACATAGCCTGTGTTGTTTAGCTAGTTCCCATCTGTTTGAAACTTCAGCTTTCTTCATCATGGAGCAGTCTGATGGTTGATGGTTTTCTTTCTTGCAGACGACGCAGGTGTTTGTTGAAGGTGTTTTCGACTGTTGTGTGCTTTCTATGTGATAGTTTCGAGCTTGACGCTTCTCCCGCCGGTCTTCAGTCGGTGTCCCCTCAGCTGGCGCGAACTTCCCGCATCTGTCTGCTAGTCTATCGAAGAACTTTGCCATGATGATGAGATCTGGTTGATCTTCACGCTGCTCTGCTACGAAGTTGAAGTAAGAGAGTCGTAGCGCAGCTGAAAGCTTCTCTATAATGACGCGTACTATTTCTGCGTTATATAAGTAGTGCGGCTTCTGTAACGCTCGCACTGTCGCTGTGACGTTGTTTATTCTCGAAGCGAAGTTGCAAATATCTCTCGGATTCTCTTGAAGTCGCGGCAGGCTTCTCAATTTCTCGAGTTCGGCGGCGACGAGTGCGTCTGGGCGGCCGAACCGTGCTGCTAGTAACTTCATGACTTCTTTCGTAGTTGTAGCGCCGATGAATAAACATTGAACGGCGTCTTTTGCTATTCCGCGAAGGCATCTTCTTAACCTCGATAAGTTCTCTTGTTCTGTTAAGTAGCTTGCGGATTCTTCATATGCGGCTTTGAAAGGAAGCCACTCTCCCGATGAGCCGTTGAAACTTGGTAGCTCCATAACTCGCTGCGTGTGAAGTATGGTAGGTTGATTCACACGTGCCGCTGTATTTATGACAGCGGCTAACTTGTTGTAGTCGAAACACGAATCCCTCGCGTCGGTAGGTTCGATACCCGGCGCGGTCGATTGGCAAGGCTGTGTTTCTTTTAACTCGTCGACGCACGGAGGAAGTTGACTATTTTCTATGGGTTGAGCTTCCCTCGTGGTTTTCTTGTTCGATTTGGTGTTCTGGATCACCCAGTCCGACGTCCGTTCCTCCCGAAGCGTTTCTTGAGAATCATGATCTGATATTTCCTCTTCTAATTCCAGCATGGTTATTCTGTGTTTCGAAAGTTGAATTTCTTTTTGTAGTAGCTCCTCTCGCGCCTTCGCTATTTCAACGCGGCGTGAACGTGTTTTGGCAGTGCTTGCGACGCTGGGTGGTCGGCTTCTATTCTTCTTTTTCTTTACTATTGAAGATTCTTCAGACTGCGTGGTAGTTTCAGTAGACGCGGTTGCGGACGACGAGGTGGAGGTGGTAGTGTCGGTGGCGCTGGTGGAAGTAGCGGTCGTGGTGGCGGCGATTTCGACTGGATTTTCGACTGCGTGTTCGACTGCGTGTTCGACTGCGTTTTCGACTGCGTTTTCGACAGCGTTTTCGACTCCGTGTTCGACTCCGTGTTCGACTGCGGCTTCGACTGCGTTTTCGACTGCATTCTCCGACTGCTGTGATCTTGTTACAGGCATTTTCTTTCTTCAATAAACCGAACTGTTTGTGTGGAACAATATCGGCGCCTCGACAGGACCATAAATGTGAACGACTAACGGCTTGAACAAACTATACTATTAAATAGCCACTAGGTTCACGGCAGGGTTTTATTCGCTTCTATACAGTTCGGTTTTTGTACAGGATTTTCGTCAGGAATTTTCGCCAGGAATTACTGCAGGGATTTGTTCAGGAATCTTGATTAAAAACACTTTCTTCTATTTTCAGGACACTTGTTGCTTCGGGAGGTCGGAGTGCCATACTGAGGTTTCGCCGACTATTATTTAATTTGGGCGGCCCGCAACTAGTGTAGGCTTGCGGGCGAGCAACTATGCGTGTTTCTACCTATCACGCTTAAAGTATGGTACTCTTTACTCCGTCTGCGTACTGTCTCTTTCTTTATTAAAATTCAAAATAAACTTATCCTATACAAACTAAGTGGACTGTATTTTTAATTAAATTCTTATAAGATACGAACATAAACTATTATAACAACAACTATACATTTCTTATAAGCTATAAAATCAATTCAAAGTTATCTTTATTTACATAATATTAAGAATCATACGAATTTCTAATTAAAACTATCTTCAGTCGTGTACACTTAGATTTACCGATACCCAAAGTTCTAAGAAATTTCCAAACTTTAGCTGAATCGCCGTTTGAAACTGATTTGTGAATATGGCGTCGTTGTGCATCCCTACACATCGTGTTGCAGCGATTCCTCAAACTTTTATACACCAATGCATTTTCATCACTCGGATTATTTTTCAATTTGACCTTTGCACGGTTTCTTCTGTTCATCAATTTTTTACGGGACAATATTAAGATTGGTCGACCTTATTAATGAGCGAAGCTTTGTGGAACGAAAATCAGCTTTCAGCAGGCAGGTGTTGAAGTCGCCCATCAAGATGGTGTGACCATATGAAGGAACCAAGTCCTCCAAGACATGCTCTAAAGAATAAAAGTAACTTATTTGTGGTGGGGTATACATTACTCCTAGAAGCACTTTAGATTGGCACAACGTAACTTCCAAAAATAGGTACTCAACTGAACTAGTTGGTGAAGCGGTTGATGTGCAATAGAAAAAGGTATATGTGCTCTAAGGTATATGGCTACGCCTCCACCAGTACGGTCGGGACGGTCACTACGGATTAGGCGGAAACCCGGCAATGCATACGCAGTAGAAGAGAGGCATGGCTTTAGCCAAGTCTCCGAAACTAGGATAGCGTGTATAGCTTTGCTATCGAAAGCTGCCAGCATATCAGGGAAGTGAGCTGGAATACTCTGCACGTTAATATGGACAACATTAAAGTTTTCACGAAAATTTGAAAAGTTATTGTCAAGCGCAATGTTTAAAGAAGGAGTTAAACTTTGGTAGCTACCTGTACTCTGTGATGAAGGTGAGGAACAAGAAACATAACCAAGCAATAATTTGTCATCTTCACTATCAGCAATACACATAAATGCTAAGTAAATAATTAGTACTTAAATAAAAGTTAATATATACATATAAAATAATAATAATAAACTAAACTACACAATAAAACAAAAAAAAACTTAATATTAATAAAAAATACAAAAATAAAAACAATTTCTACCTCCGGCTAAATTAATAAAATGAAACTTATAACTACATCAGAATAAATATATTGAGAGTCTATTAAATTATTGGCAATAATATTGCGATAAACTGAAGTGAGTGATTCACTGTCAGAGTCAGTCATTAATAGTAACGATTGACGATTGAAAACCGAGATAGCTAAAACAGTAAAATATAACGAATGTAAACATAATAATATTAAATAAATATCGGAGGTAGCTAAAAATATAATAAAGAGATATATCTACATAGAAATCTACACATATGCGTAATGGGAATGAAAGGAAATAAACTTGGATTATCTACGAGTTGGACGCTTACTCCGTACAGATTTTCTTGGCTTCGACTGCGCCGGGGATCCAGTTTCAGCATCGCTGGACTCGGGATTTGGGATTGCGATGAGGTCGACCATGGTCACGATCCGATGTCGCACATCATTAGGTCCGAGTACAAACACGACACCGTCCTGGGTCCAGCACCGCGTCACACCAAATTTTTCACGAGCAGCAATAAAAGTGTCATGACGGAGTTTTGTTAAATACTCCAAAACAGTAATCAGGGGGAGTTTACTAATTTATTTGCCAATGCTGTCGATGGCAGCCGGAGCCAAAGTGGGACAAATCTATACGTATGAATGAGAAAGCTTTAAAGTACTTTGCTTTGACGTAAGTCTATATGTCAATCTTCTCAAAAGTGACAATCAAAGACAAACAATCATCCATCCCCAACGACTGACTGACGCCATTTGTAAAAACGGTTCATTGCGTTAACTGCGTAATTTCAGCAACCCATTTTTAATTTGAAAACCTGTAAAAATTTTGATTTGAAAATCTGTAAGCTGTGTGTTTTTACGGAAGTGCTATTTGTTCAGTGCGAAATTGACACTTTATATTGTGATAGTGACACTAAATACTTTGTAATTGTTTGTTTGTTTATTTGCGAAATTGACGCTTTTGTGCAGTAGTTTTAAGATAATGGTTGGAATAGTATATTATGTAACAAGTGAGCGAAGTTGCTAATTACAGTCGAGTCTGTGATTTGAGCCCAAGCCGCAGGCGAGGGCTTAATAATGAGCCGAGACTGTAATTAGCAACGCTCACGAGTTACATACGACGTTTTTCAACACACTTGTGAGTAAAAGACAGACATACGTGGTCATAAAATAACAAACACATTTGATAACAAAGCTGTGAATTGTGATTGAAAAATGGCGCCGAACCTCGCGCATGCGCGTAGGTTTTTTTTTCCGCCAAATGTGTCAATGTCTGTTTTGCATATACAGCCTATTTTAAGTGAAAATGTTTAATTTGGAGTGGTAAATGCAAATATTTTGATATTTTATAACAAATTATTGTAAATTGTGAATAGTTTGTTTGATATACAAATTTGTTTTACTAATATAAGGCGCAAACATTTAAAAACGTATATGGATTTGAAGTCGTATAAAACCTCTTTGTTGTTTCTGAAAATATTTAATGTATAACCCGGACCAATAAAATATGCTCTGTTTACTCGCATGTAATTTGCACAAAGGTACAATTAAACTATGTAGGATTCGTTATATTATGCACTAGGGTATAATATATTAATGCACGCGTGACTTATAGCCCAGTTTATAGTTCTAAATTCAATAGAATAACGCTCACTTTACGAGCAAGTGTGTTGAAAAATAAATTTATAAACACCTATGAATTTTTATTAAATATACACAATTTTAATGTCAAAAAAAAATTATACATTAAGTTCCTATCTTAGAGTAGTAGACTGCATAGATTACTACTGTGTAAAGTGGATCTATAAATACACTGAAAAGTTGCGGATGGCATTAACTGAAGCGCTAGTGAGCTGTATGTATGCATTAACGAAGTATGAAGTAATCGTTCTTCTCTCGTAAGAGAGTATAGTGTTCCATGGCAGTAATGCCTGAACCTTTGAGCGTCGTCTTGGCTTTCCACACCTTACTTTTCATTTGAAGATCAGCAAATTTGACCAGGACTGGACGTGGCTTCTCAAGCCGAATAGAACGACCCAACCGATAACAGTGACTTATGTCGGCTCTAGTTAATTCAGCAATCTTCATGTTGTCTGTTATTACTTTAACTGCTGCTGAGGCCACATCTTCGTTCTTGTGTTCCGGCATGCCATGAAGAAGGACAAATTTTCTTCGGATGTGCATATGTAGTTTGTCCAGCTCTAATGCCAGAAATTGCACCTGCTTATGGAGCTTGTCTACAGCTTGTTCAATAAATTTTTGGAACCTGTCGAAGTCTTGAGACAGTGAAGATGAAGTTGATGCTGGATTAGATGATGAAGACTTCTTGTGCAGTTCCTTCCTAAACTTAGACATTTCGCTCTTGAACAAATCTGCCATGGCCACAATAGACTTCTGCATGGACTCCATAATGTGAGATAGTGAGGTTAATTGATATAGTATAAGTGATGAACTGTAGAAGTTGGAGATTTTTTGCCTTGGAGGTAAAACTTGTTAATTACATACAAAATATGCACATAAATTTGTGGATTACTGTCAATATCCAATTAAATGAATTAAAGATAAAAATTGGTGCTGTTACTTTTTCTAAGGCCTACCCTCTTACCTCTTACCTCTTATTCTTAATAAATTGTTAAGAATAAATAATAATAAAATGTATTTATTATGGCATCCTGGCCCAATTGTTAGTATTACAAATAACTTAACAACTATGTTAGTAACTTAAACAACCTTTTATGTTTCAAAATAAAATTATTATAAATTCAAATAGTATGTCAAAATTCGTATCAATGTCCCTAGTGAAATTAAAAAGTCCAGTAAAAATAATAAAATAAAAATAAAATACAGTAATTAAGCACACTGCACAACCAAAAGCACAACACCCAACTCTTTGCCGTCCTACATTTCAAGGCAACTGTAGATTCATTTTCATTATTACTTCATTACTTCATATTATTCATTACTTAAGTACTTATATTCATCTATGTGTTGATTATCCCATATTTCACACTCGTTCTGCGTCAATTTATATCATTATTTATGAAAATATAATGTAAACGAGGGATTGCCGATGTATTTTTCAAATCTGAACTGTCATTTTAGTTTTTTTATATTGTAAATATGACAGTTGCGATAAGTTTATTCTAAAATGAATTGATTTATTATTTTTATTTTATTTATTTATTTATTCATAAGTTTTTACAAAATTTATAGGAATGTCTTATTACTATCTTAAAATCTATCTTAGATTTGTCAAGACAGTATTATCTCGGAAAAATATAATAACAATTCTAACAAACAGCAAACATACCGGAGTATTTTATGATGATGAACTAAATGAAATAATTATCAATAAAACAACAATTAGGTATAAAAAAAATTTGAAAAACAATTGATATTTTCTTATACTTCGGTAGGTAGTTTAACAAATATTTGGGTTTTAGAAATCCGTAATTCTATTATTACATGCAATGATGCAAATTAAAAATGCTATTAAGTTTGAGCTTTATTTGGAACGAAACTTGTCAAAATATTGACAGGGCGTCATTATTCTTTGAGACGAGTTTGAAGCTGGCGGGTAATACTTTATCTAACCATTGAAAAATCGGCCTAATAATAATAACATGTGATAAATAGTTTACTTTATACTATGTATTTCAATTTACAATTTTATTTCAATACTTTTTAATTTTTATTCCTTTAATATTGTCTTAAGTTTTCGCGATTCATACTATTAAATAAAACACTTACGCGATAAATCCGGTTAAAAAGTGTTTTATTTAATTTTATTCCTTTACTTTATTTATTTTTTATTATAAAAAGCTGGCGCAAAATGGAATATGAGAACTCACAAAAATCATTTGAAAAGTATTCAACTATAATACAACAACTAAGAGGCCCTAAATGAACTTAATTATGGATAGAACATAATATTCTAGAAAAGGCTTTTAAAAAGGAAAGGTTTATTTTTCAGTATGGTAACACCTACACCCCCCTGTACCTACACATCATAACAGCTATGAAATTAAGCTTTTCACACATCTGTGGTTTGGGCAATTAATACAATGAACTCAATTTTTGAAGTGTATGTAAATTTGGATAGGAGAATTTCGTATAATTCGGGTTATTCTCGGTAAAAACATCGTCCTTCCAGTCTCAGAATTTGGGAAATAAATTTGATTCGACAGGTTCGATACATAATGTGTGTTGGCACCGACGCGTGCTCAACCAGTTCGTTGGAAGGGCTACAAGGTGAAACAAGCAAAGGCAGCCGACCATACAAATCGCCTTAATTCATTAAAGAAACGTTGATTATTGTCGGCAGCTTTGGTCCATTTAGATAGCAGCACCCCATTCATTTATTTGAAAAGTTGAGTCATGCTCTTACAAATTCATCCGGATTTAAAATTAAAGTACACCATATTATTTGAGTATCAACGTTTAAATTGCATTGATAGGTAGGCGATCACGGTATGTGCACTTTAAATGGATGCTTTCCCCTCTTTTTAGGGTCCCTAATAAAACTGTGAAAGGGAGTTCTGTCTGGCTTTATTGCACACATACATATCTCGGAAACTATTTTACTTATTCAAACACAAATTAGACATTTAATGAAAGTGTTGTGAAATACATATATTTAGCTAAACTCATAAGGGTCAGTTTGAAATTTGACAAGTCTATTTTCAACATTACAGGAAAACTAATACAGTATGGGGAAACATACGACAAGTCATACCAATTCAATTTTATAAGACAATCAATTAAAAATTTTAAAAACCCCCCGACACAAAAAAAGACCTTAAAAACTAACAAATAATATTTTAAACCTATTCTAATTATTATCGTCCCATATATAATTGACTGTAAGACTTGTACTTTAAAATATTTTTATTTTTATTTTGTTTTAATATATTTGCTTATACTAATGATCGAAACTCATAATCATTCGAATAAATAACTTTAATATTCATAAATGTGTTTTATTCTAATATTTGTTTTTATAAATTTCTTAATCATAAGTGTTTTTATTCATATTATTGAAAATCATAACATTTTTCATTCTAACTATCTTTATTCCTACATACTAAGTTCCTAATGTTCATCGTTCCGAATCACTCAAATTCATAATACTGGAAGTGATAAACATCTATTTGTTTTGTATATTTTCTCAACATAATCAATCGTCTTTATCACTATTATTAAAATTCATACATTTTTTATTTAGATTTATTTTTATTCATAATTATAAAAATTACGCGTATACCTGTAGATATATGTAACTAAACTATTTTTATCATACAACTCATACTTAGTTTCAAATTTGTTCAAAACCTTATTTGTCGACCCCTTAACCACGTAGTCTTATTGGATCGACCCTAGAGTGTTTTTGTAAAGCCGGAGGCGCGGAGGGAGAGCAGCCCTCGCCCGCCGTGACAAAGCGCACACAGCGTGCGAGCCGGAGCGGCCGAGGCTGGTCTATTATAAAAATGACATTATGAGTTAAAAGTTTGAGAAATCTTTTCTTAGTATTGCCTTTATTAAAATAAAAAATATGATAATTGTCTTTTTTGAAATAAGAAATTCTGAACAACGACGTTATGAGTTGAAGTATTTTCTTAGTAACAAAATTATTAATAAGAGCAATATGATCATTGAATGTTATGAAGAAAAAAGATCTGAAAAAGAAAATTATGATTTCAAACTGGTTCTTGGTAGTAACATTATTAATAAAAAAAATATGATCACTAACTGTTATGACAACCGTTGGTAGGAATAAAAATGTATGAATAAAAAAAGTATGAAAAATAAAATTATGAAGAGTGATTATTATGAACAAAAATCGGTAGTAAGACAAAAAATATGAATAAGAATTTTATGTGAGCCGATATGGACCCCGATAGGACATATGGAAGGTAGTCAGATCCCCTCATCAACAATAAGAGAGCTGATGATCTTCAAACGGCTGATCAGGTCATGGTTCCCTTACCATATACTTTCAATGTAATTGTAGTAATACGGCACCAAATTTCGAATCAATACGACATATGGAAACTATTCAGATCCCCTCATCAACTATTAGAGAGCTGATGATCTTCAATTGGCTGATCAGGTCATGGTTACCTTACCATATACTTTTAATATCATTGTTGTAATACAGCACCAAATTTCGAATCGATACGACATATTGAAGTTAGTCAGATCCCCTCATCAACTATTAGAGAGCTGATGACCTTCAAACGGCTGATCAGGTCATGGTTACCTTACCATATACTATCAATATCATTGTTGTAATACGGCACCAAATTTCGAATCGATACGACATATGGAATTAAGTCAGATCCCCTCATCAACTGTTAGAGAGCTGATGACCTTCAAACGGCTGATCAGGTCATGGTTACCTTACCATATACTATCAATATCATTGTTGTAATATGGCACCAAATTTCGAATCGTTACGACATATGGAATTTAGTCAGATCCCCTCATCAACTGTTAGAGAGCTGATGACCTTCAAACGGCTGATCAGGTCATGGTTACCTTACCATATACTTTCAATATAATTGAAGCAATACGGTACCAAATTTCGCATCGATAGGACATATGGAAGGTAGTCAGATCCCCTCATCAACTAGAAAAGAGCTGATGATCTTCAAACGGCTGAACAGATTTTCATGAAACATGGCTAAGAACATTCGGGATAAAATTATCTATAACACAAAAAAAAACTAAACAAAAATCGGTTCATCCGTTTGGGAGCTACGATACCACAGACAGATACACAGACACGTTAAACTTTTAACACCCCTCTCGTTTTGCGTCGGGGGTTAAAAACCGAATTTATTTATTAGCTAGGGAACGGATAGTCTCGGTGCGGGTCTTACTAAAGTCACACTTGACTAGCTATTGTCGACAGACGTTGCTTTCAATTTAGTGCTCCCGATTAACCTGAAACCTTATTATTGAATTCGGGTATCCGGTACTTTCATTTTCACATTTGTCCGTTGATTTTGTGCAGAGTATACTAAGTTAAAAAATCTCTCGAAATTAAGTTAAAAACTGGCTGGGTAAATTCGGCAGGTTTGCAACGCTGGATGTGCTGCCTTCTGTACCATCTCAGCTAAACTAAACAATATTTAACAGGCACCAACGTAGCTTTCCGCAAGCCTGCGAAGCCTCGCCCTGGTGGCAGGTGTACCTGCTGCGACGCTATGCGGTGAAGGTCGTCAGAATCACCACGAGAGGATGTTGCGGTAAGTTCACTTCTTTCCTGTTCTTTTTTATCTTTGACTGAACCTGCGTTTACCACATTACGTTTAGGAGGCACTGAATTTTCATTAAATATTCATACGACAACGTTGGGCAGATTATATTTGGTGGTAGATGTTATATGGCGGTTGATAGCGGAACGATCAAATATGATCTGGCAGTGCTGTGTTGTGACAATATTTTATAAAGAGCCGGTTCTTTCCTAAGCCCGTGTGCAGCTTCATCTGCGACCTCATCTTCACTTACCTACCATCAGGTGAGGTTGAGGTCGCACGCGGGCTTGGGTATAGTAAAAATAAATATATATTTAAAATAATTCAGAAAGAGACGTACGAAACTACTCATCATTTACTTCTTACTGTTGGCTTTGTGAACTCTTATTATGCCAAATCCCATAGTTCGTTGTGCGCACCAAATCATGTAACAATAATTGCTTGGACGACGATAGGTACTGCACCTCATTTAATTTGGTATACTTATTTCCGAGAGCTGCACAATTCTCTTACCAAACTTAATCTATGTCGCCGCAGTGATTTGATACAGGTAGTTGCGGGGCGGGTTTTCAATTCAAAAGCCATTTACTTTACGTTATAAGACTCATGATTTCATAAAAATATGTATTTTAATATCATACAATATAAGGCTACAACAAAGCAAAATAGACTCTAGAAAATGTAAGTTCTTTGTGGCTTTTGTTATCTTATTTACATTGATACCGGAGCACCTCCGTCTCGTAAGTTTTTCCGACTGTAAGATATTATACAGGGTTTTAGACCACAATCTTTTAAGGTGACATAGGGGAGGTCATTTGCTATCATTTGAGCTCATATCATGTAATTCCAAAGTGAACCATTTTTAAAATATTTCAATTTTTACTTTTTATTCTGAACATCCAGTTTTACTCCTTCAAAATCCAGTTTTACTACATCGATTGTAAAAAAACGAATGGTTCAATTTCAATAAAATTTTAGAAAGGTGTTTACTTTGTCATTAATAAACAAAAATAAAATTGTTGCAATGTGAATCCAAACAAAAGCTACAGGACGTTTTAAAAATAAAAATGTTATTTTTTGGAGAAACGTTTACAAAAATAGCATTTTTCTCCAAAAAGTGCTGATGAATTTTTCGTGCACTTTAGCAAAAATATACATAACTTCACGCCTCTATACCTACCTTAGGATAGGATAGGCAGAATAACAGGGGTTTAAAACCATCTGATGTCATGTTTGACAAATTTGGAGGCATTATAATGGTAGAGCGAGACTATTGCAGTGACAGGGGGTCAATCTATCGCCCACGAAAAATCTCTAATAAAACCGCTGTTAAGGGAACTGACTTTTACAGTATGGCCGGGGTTTTCCTTTGTTCCCAGTCCAGCCTGTTATGCTATCAGTATGACGTACAAAAATACGTTAATATTTTAGCGCGTACTATTTTCTTGTTTCGTACATTTTAGGGCGTGTCTTTAGAAGTCGAGTTTTAGATTTTATACAATTTTTTACTCCTATGTTAGTTATTGATTGGAATTGGAACAGTTTATCACCACCGGAAAAAATAAATTAGACATTTTCGTTACTCTTCGAGACTTTTTTATTCTACTTACCACAAAACGGAGGCTCAGCAGTCCAATCGCCTCTCAGAGTGCACTCTCTCTGCTTGGCGCCAAATAGCTCGTAGCCCTCATCGCACTCGTAGGTGGCCACCGTCCCGGGCACTATGTCCGTAGCGGCGATGGTCACCCGCGCGTTGTGCGGCACAACGACGACGGTTCACTGCAAACAAATAAACTCAGCTTAAGTAAAGAGTTTGACAGAAAGTACTCCTTACAAAGTAATGATGAGAATTTTCGATCCAGAAATATAATTGATAGAACCAGGCGCTACTTTAGGAAATCCATGTCATAAACTTTAATTTGACAATTAGCCATGTAAAT
This sequence comes from Stenoptilia bipunctidactyla, assembly GCA_944452665.1. NCBI lineage: Eukaryota > Metazoa > Arthropoda > Insecta > Lepidoptera > Pterophoridae > Stenoptilia > Stenoptilia bipunctidactyla. The sequence goes on along the minus strand of OX101721.1, from coordinate 49,735,676 downwards.
AATGTAAATTCCTTTTGTGTCGCTTAAATAAAACATAATTTTAACTCAGTTTCATAGTAAAATTATTCACGAATGAATCAAACTCCGATTTTGTAAGTATTACTTAAAATATAACCCTTTAGCGATGATTTCTGACCACAAGATGACGATCGTTTTTTAAGATCTGGAGTACGGAAAGCAGTTCGGTGCGTTAATTTTAAAAAGAAAATAATTTCCTTAGTAAGGTGGCGTGGTAAGCGTGTTTAAAGGGTCTTGGGGCTTGTTTTTAATTAAACCACGAGATACTTTTAATTTTAAGGATTATAAATAAATGTGTGAGTGCATGATGCAAACTTTGACACAATATCTCTAAGGTATCAATGTTATGTAAATTTTTAAGCTAATTTTTTTTATTAATTCGTTATTTATTATATTTTTATCAGTAACGAATTAATAAAATTTACGTTTATTTCTTCACCATAAATAAAACAATACAAATTAGTGGCAGGGAAAATAAAACTATAATTAATTAATTAACTAAATAAAAACCGAGCGCTAAGGGCTCAAAAATGTTCCTCATATTTAACATACCAAAAGTGGAATCTTAACAACAGCATTTAACAAACCAATTTTAGATGGAAACTAGTAAATTGAGGGGAGTTTAATTTCAACAACCGTGATTCCCTTGCAATTAATGTATCAGTAGCTTCTGATATTGGAACTATAGGATTACTACGCTATATTCGAGAAGCGGACGCGGCAATCATAGCTGGAGAGCTAGTGAACCGAGTAACGGTCTTCCTGTAAGGTTAGAAATTTGTACACTTAAGATTTATAGCATGCTAATGGGAAAAGTTATGACCAGGCAGGCGTCAGCCCCTTTATTGTTTAAACTGTAAAATAAATACAGTATATATACTTGTTTCTGTAAGCCTAAAATTTTTATAGGATATATTTAATATATTTTTAATCTTGAAAAAATATTGACAGGCCATTACAATGAGCAAAACTATGTGACAGGCGAGTTGAAAAGAGCATAGTAAATGAAGCAAAGTAAACTTTCTCCTGCGTAGTTGAAATTTGGATATGTTTTTGGATAAGGTTTTGAATATCATAAAACCTTGACAGGCGAGGGGATAGCTGCTAAGGGTGTGCGAGTAAGAGGTGTTTCGTGAACGTGTATAGTGCGAGTGACATGAAGCAAAAATAAAAATGATATATATCGGAAATGGTAGATCGCTTGGGTTTTTAAAATGGGCAGAACCGGCAACCCCATCAGGGTTGTCAGTCCTGCTAGGCGATTGACTCATATAAAAGCTAGTTATTTAGAACCATACTGGTTAAGTCAAATCTATAGACTTTAAATTAGGTATTACTGATTATTAAAAACACTAAAGGATCGCAAAGCAAACAAATATGAAAATACGAAAAGAAAGGAAAACAACTATTCACATTCGAGTCACTAGAATTTATTTAAAGTTAGCTTTTAACAAAAACAACTAAGATGAACACTTACAGTAGTCTTTAATTTAAGAACTATCAACAAACCCTAACAACAAGAAAACTACTCACCAAGGCAAAGGCCGCCACAAAAGTGACGCCTTCTCCATCTTGGTTTTCGTACCGCCAAAACCTTCTACTGTCTGGTCTCCTATTGGCCGGATTCTAGCCAATCAGAGACCAGCCAACAGAAAGCCGGTGGTCATGACACATACTGAATAATTCTTTTTATCAACATCTTCTATTAACAAAGCAATTAACAAAGCAATAGGAAACATCTTAATTATTTAAGCTTAATTAAAAACAAATCACATAAGTAATTGTCACAATAACAAATATTGAACTTACTTTAACATGGTGCTTGACCTGTACTAATCTTTATCTTTAGTAAACACAATTACTTATTAAAACAAAACACTTATTACAAACGGTATTTGTTGATTTGAATACTTATCTTTTATGATTAGATTTAATAATTTTACTTTAAAGCATTCTCAAAACATTACCATGAGAAACCAAAATAATCAATAATAAACGTTGGATTGTTTTGCTATCCAAACATCACAGATAATAAAGGATTCAATATGTTGATTGATAGCAATAGTTCGATTGATAGACCTAATATTGGATTACAAATATTCAGAATCAATTAATTTAGATTTCTTAATTTGAGCTGACAGCAAAACGATTCAATAATTTACGATAATCATTTCGATGAGGCTCGGCGAAGCCATCGCGGCGACATATACTATAAATACAATAACTGTACATTTGGTATACAAAGGATCTCCGTTTAAGTGGCCCATTTGAGGTACCGAGGTACACTCAGCGTTTTATTATACCTTTGATTCCCCTAAAGAAAACTGTATTAACAGTTTAGATCTAAGCTGAACTTAAAACTGAGAAAAAAAATCTTACTCGTAGCTTTGTACACTATGCAGTACGCTGTACAATGCAGTAAAAAGACTGTTAGCCATGCCAAGAAAATGCCTACCATAAAAAAATGTTACTATAACTGTCAAACTGACAGTTTGTTATTTTGTTGTTTATTTCCTTCTGTTGATTGGAAATCCAGTAGAAATAGGCAATAAATCACACAATCAGTACAACTCAAGACAGCAAACGAATAAGGCAGCCCGGAACGCAGAAACGATGAGAATAACAAAATTATTTGAATGACCAACGGAGGGGTGGCATCCTGTCATTATTGACATTTGCTGACATAATATGTCCAAAAATGATGAAATTATGTTCCGATACGGCTATTTTTTACAACTGTAAATAATTTATTTTACAGAATATATTCAAGAAAAGGTAAACATATCTTACATTTTACAGTTCTTTGGTTTATGCCCTACAATTTGGTGCCCATATACCTCGCGGTGCACATATGGGCCAAAATGTATGAAGAAAAAATCTTATCCTTTAGAGTGTCGAATTTTTTCGTTCTTCTTTAATACTTCTGCTTTTGCTACTGCTTAGAACGCCTTATGATACTCACTATATTTTTGCAATGTTTGGAAAGGTTTTTTTTGACCTCTTCTTAAAAGGACCGAATCAAAATCGCAACCGAACAATGCATATAATTCCGATAAGATTTGGCATCGTGCAGGTTCCAGCGTAAGTGAGTCTTCACCTCCTCCCCGCCTGAGATTCCCTCAGGGACGTCTCTCGGTGGGGTTTCAAAATCTTATTTATATAAATACATAAATCATTTGCAGGAAAATCTATCACGTTCTCGAATTTCGAAATTGACCCACCAATCACCCTGTATAATGACAGTAAACTTGAGACGAGGTCAAGCTTGAAGCTGCCGATTAATACTTTATTAATCAGATAACTTTTATTTGACTATTGAAAAATCGGGCCTAAAACAAATAAAATATATTGTATTTATCATTTTTATTTTTGCTTCATATCACTCGCACTATATTCGTTCATGAAACACCCCTTACTCTAACGCCCATCAGCTATCCAATCGCCTGTCAACGTCTTATGCTATTCAAAACCGCCTGGCATTGTACATATATAATCTAATACATTTGCTCAAAAACATATCCAAAAAATTTCAACTTTACGGGAGAAAGTTTATTTTACCTCATCAACTATTCTCTTTTCTGTCACATACTTTTGTGTAATACTATTTTTCAAGATTTACAATACAGTACCTACATCCTATTAAATTTTAAGCTTACAGAAACAAGTCTTTATACTGACGCCTGCCTGGTCATAACTTTTGCCATTAGCATGCTATAAATCATAAGTGTACAAATTTCTAACCTTACAGGAATACCGTTGCTCGGAGGGTTCACTAGCTCCTGGACTATCAAATATACCATAAGGCAGAATATACCTGTTGCAATCGGATATTAGATTAGACCTTAATATTCAGACTTAAACTCAAACTCAATAATTCTTTATTTCGTAAGTATTTAAATACATTTGAAATAAGTCAAACAATTTACCTATTGAACTGAATCTACCACCACTTCGGAAAGTCGATCTGTTGAGAAGAAGTGGCAAGAAACTCAACAGCAATCATCTTTTGAAAATAAGAAAAAAATACACTATAACAATTTACAGCCAGGGAATCCCATCTTCTTGCATCCGGATATCTTATAGTAAACCTTTTCACATAACACTTATCCTTAAATCTATCGAAAGGTTAATCTTGAATATTTTGGAATTTAATTATAAAATAAAGCGTACAAATTGACCCATGAACGAGTTGTGATCTTCTGGAGTCTACTATATTATATTTATACATTAGGCAATCAAGTACTAGACAGAAACGTAGACATAGATATAGAGGTAAAGATTTATGATCTTTGCAGTGCGATCACAGATCTTTAACGAATCGATAATTTGACATTTTTGACGGTTATATTTCAATTTTAACTAAACTTAGCGTACCTAACCGGTATCATGGAACGCGTTGATAGCGAATACTTTTATTCAAGGTCACGGATCTCGAATTTTAAGCGATTTTAACGAAATTGCGATCATGGAACTTTTTTAACGATCTGTAGCGGCGATCTGTCATTGGATATTAACGATTATTTAACTGCTTCTTTGCACGTTAAGGTGTTCTTAATATTTTGTTTGGATAAAACCTGAAGAATAATGGATTTTGCAATTTTGATTGTTGAAGAAGAGCGGCTTCAATATAATGCGCAATAATTAAGAAGAAGATAGTTACGGGATGCAAATGATCCTTTTGATCTTGAGGAGCGCACATTTGTGAAACTCTTCTAATGGCGACCTTCCTCAAGTTTCCAAATATTGCAGCAGCTAGGCATTCTGTAGCAACAGAATTTGAAAATAAATTTGATGTGCCAGATTGTTTGGGGTGTATTGATTGTACACATATAGCCATAGTGACTCCATACAAAAATAACCCCAACAATCCTCCTGAAGCTTATAGAAATAGAAAGGGGTATTATTCAATAAACACTCAAATAGTAAGTACTTATGTACAATGCCATTGTTGTAAAATAGGATAATTATTTTTCAACACACTTGCTCGTAAAGTGAGCGTTATTCTATTGAATTTAGAACTATAAACTGGGCTATTAGTCACGCGTGCATAATATATTATACCCTAGTGCATAATATAATGAATCCCACAAAGTTGAATTGTACCTTTGTACAAATTACATGCGAGTAAACAGAGCATATTTTATTGGTCCGGGTTATACATTAAATATTTTCAGAAACAACAAAGAGGTTTTATACCACTTCAAATCCATATACATTTTTAAATGTTTGCGCCTTATATTAGTAAAACAAATTTGTATATCAAACAAATTATTCACAATTTACAATAATTTGTTATAAAATATTAAAATATTTGCATTTACCACTCCAAATTAAACATTTTCACTTAAAATAGGCTGTATATGCTATACAGACATTGACATATTTGGCGGAAAAAAAAACCTACGCGCATGCGCGAGGTTCAGCGCCATTTTTCAATCACAATTCGCAGCTTTGTTATCAAATGTGTTTGTTATTTTATGACCACGTATGTCTGTCTTTTACTCACAAGTGTGTTGAAAAACGTCGTATGTAACTCGTGAGCGTTGCTCACTTGTTACATAATATACTATTACTGCATTATAAACTATGTTTTATTACATATCAAACTGCTTTTTTAGATATGTGATGTGAACTGCAAAATATTAAATTTAAATGCAAGGTTCCCTGGGTGAAGTCATGATGCTCACATCTTTTATCAAACTATGATCAAAGGAGAAATGGAAAGGTTAACCAACAATAGGATTGGGAAATATTTTCGGATTGGTAAAGTATTTTATTTATTTATTTATTTATACACAATAATAACTACATATTACACCACTAGATATAGTTAGTTTATAGTATACACATATATTTAGTTTTTAGTATTTTTTCGGGGACTGAAAACTGCTCGCGTCCGCAAGGTTTAGCCCTCGATGCCTTGTACGTGGTCCCTGGGTGGCGCTCAACGAGCGGTATCATCTGGTGGTAGGCTTCGGCCGCGGCTTGTCACCACCCACTAGACAAAACCATGCCGCCAAGTGACTTAGTCGCGTTCCGGCATGATGTTTAGTGTAGCCATTTAGGAGGGTAGGTCTGAGTAATCGTGCTGCATTGGAGAACTGTTTTCAACTCGTAGGATAGTGACTCACCGGGTAACTCGTTTTGGAGGGTAGCGGGATCCGAAGCACGGTGCACCGCTGGCCGACCGCAGGTAGTAGGGGGCCCAAGTAGCATGCCAGCCACATGCGAAAGGCTGCTTCGCCACCTCGCGAAAAATCCCGGGAGGCTCCATCGTGCCGGTTGGCGACCGGTTGGAGAGGGCCCGATGGCGAACTCGGGGGGGTTCGGGCGTCCCCGCAGTCTCCAGGCGAGTTCCCCAATGGTGCGTTGTTCCTTACAAGTTGCTTGGTTCCATTTGCAGCGCTTCACTCAACTTCTATTCTCCTCCCTATTCACTCCACTACCAATTCACAATGAAAGGTCCTAAAAAGAGTAAGGTTCAACAGCGGTTGCACTTCCTCTCCCTCAAAGTGCACTTCTGTAACATCCGAGGAGTGCACTCCAATCTGAATGATGTCCACCACCATCTTGAGACGGAGAGACCACACCTACTCTTTCTAACGGAGACGCAGATCTGCGATCCGTCAGACTCGGCATACCTTGGTTACCCAGGCTATATCCTGGAGTCTCTATTCCGCCCGCACGCCGGGGTGTGCATGTATGCCAGCGACGCGATCTGTTATCAGCGTCTCCGTTACTTGGAAGTGCTGGACCTTTCAGTCATGTGGGTTCACATAGATATTGGCCTAGACCAAGTGGTTTACGCCTGTATCTATCGTTCACATAGCGGAGATCGGGAGACAACGAGGCTTATGGAATACCTAGGCAATACAGCAGATAAGATTCAGCAACGTTTTCCCACGGCGCATTTGGTGTTTCTGGGGGATTTTAATGCTCACCACGGGCAGTGGTTATACCCGTATCAGGACACTGACCATGCTGGCAGAGAGGCCTTTAAGTTTTCGTTGTCTTATGGTCTCTCACAGCTTGTTAACGAGCCTACGCGCATCCCCGACGTTGCTGGCCACACTGCGTATTGCTTGGACCTTCTGCTGACAACCGATCCTGACAGATACTCGGTGTCCGTCACTGCACCTTTAGGGACATCCGATCACTGTATGGTGAAATCTGTATCGTTGTACTCGCCACCTGACACCCGCCCAAAAGGCTCCAGGCGAGTATGGCGTTACAAGTCAGCAGATTGGGATGAAATGCGTCACTTTTTCGCATCTCATCCATGGCGGCAAACTTGTTTTACATCAACCGATCCATCGCGCTGCGCTGATGCTGTCTCAAGTGTGATAGTTCAAGCAATGGAGTACTACATTCCCCACGCTGACCTATCCCTTGAAACCAAAGCTTGCCCATGGTTTAATAGTGCTTGCCTTGCCGCTGAAAAACGAAAGCGGGAAGCATACAAAGCCTGGGCAAATGCTCGCAGAAGCAAATCCCTGGATTCGCATGAACTTAAGAAAAGATACAATGCTGCCGCCGAGTCCTGCAAAAAGGTGATCAAAAGAGCTCGTTTTGCCCACATAGGCCGTATAGGAGACAGAATAGCAGCATACCCTTCGGGAAGCAAAGCTTTCTGGTCCCTAGCCAAGTCGGTCGAAACAAACTTTTGTCGCCCGTCGCTGCCACCACTGAGGAAACCCGATGGTTCTCTGGCCCACACTGCTAAGGAGAAAGCAGATTTATTTGCTAGTATCTTTGCGAAAAATTCTCGTCTAGATTGCCAAGGAAAAATCCCACCTCAATTACCTCAGTTCGGACCTACAATGGGTACCGTTCACATTCGCCAAAAGGAGGTCCTTAAATGCTTGCTGCACCTAGACGAGAACAAAGCTAGTGGTCCAGACGGTATTCCTGCAGTGGTCCTAAAACGCTGCGCAGCTGAGTTGTCTCCTGTTTTGACGCGCCTCTATCGACTTTCATTGGAATCGGGTAAGGTAAGTCCTGGAAGCTTGCTAACGTACAGCCAATACCGAAGAAGGGAAGCCGTGCCGATCCTGTCAACTATCGACCAATTTCAATCACCTCCATACTTTGCAAAGTCATGGAACGTGTATTGAATAATTGACTCCTGGCATACCTCGAGACCAACGAGATCCTAAGCGATAGCCAATATGGTTTCCGCAACGGACGCTCGACCGGCGATCTTCTCGTGTATGCCACTCACTTATGGAGTGAGGCCTTGGAGGGTCATGGTGAAGCAATAGCTGTATCCTTAGACATTTCCAAGGCCTTTGACAGGGTCTGGCATGATGGTCTCTTAAGTAAGCTCCCAGCATATGGCATACCGATTGGGCTCTGTGACTGGATATCCGATTTTCTGAGGGAACGGTCAATTCGAGTAGTCTTAGATGGCCACTCCTCCGACCAAATGGCAATTAATGCCGGGGTACCTCAGGGATCTGTTCTCTCTGCTACATTATTCTTGCTGCACATTAATGACACACCGGGCATTATTGGTTATGCTGATGACAGCACTGTTGTAGAGAGATACGTATCCAATGCGCGAGCGAGCCCCCGCGAAATCGAGAGTTTAAGAAAGTCAATGATTGAGCGCGTTGATTTGACCTTACGGAAAGTATCCGATTGGGGTGAGTCGAATTTGGTCAAATTCAACGCGTCCAAAACTCAGGCGTGTCTATTCTCCGCAAAAAAGAGCACCTTCACATTTACGCCCACTTTCCAAAATGTATCTGTCCCCATCACTGACCATCTAGGGCTTTTAGGCGTAACTGTAACATCCAGTTTAAACTTCGGTCAACAAATTGTGTCCATGGCTCAAGTAGCTTCGAAAAAGTTGGGAATCATCTTGAAGGTACGGCGGTACTTCGGCCCTGCACAGTGTAGTGTGTATACGCTGCCTAACTTGTAACTTAGCATTTAATGAATAATAAGCCAATAAGACAGTCAATAAACGTCACTTTAACAATACAGTTGTTTCCTTCCGCAACCCCTGGTCGTCCATCCTTGCATGGCGACCCTGCCAGTGCTGCTTTTGGCAGTACTGCAGCACGGGAACAGATAATAAATAATTTATAATATTATTAAAAAATATATGTATAAAAATGAAACGGAAATGGACCGACTAATGCCAGTGAAAGTGCAATTTTTATTTAATATGATGGTTTGCGAAGTAGTCTCGACGGCATGGCATGGACCAAATATGCAGTGGTCTCGGAAGCGCTGATACCCTGAAGTAAGGGGTCCCAATTTTTCCCTGGGCGCTTGAAGTTTGCGCAGAAGGAGGTTCCCGATTTAAAGAATGCTCAGTGATTCTGCATGATCCTGATGAAGCGGCACTTCTGATGAGATGACCAGGCTTAGTTGTGAGTGAAATAAAAATGTGACTGAAAATAAGTGCGAGTGTGACGACAACGTTTTAAGTGTATTGAACGTTAAAGTAATTTTAATCTGCATAAATACCTTATTATTGTTATAATAATCATGTAATCATTTTTTGTATTTTTTTTAGAATAATATAGAAATCTTTATAAAAAGTGTTGATTTATATCACTGAATATTTTCTAGTTATATTGAATTACTCACCATATTTAATCATTATTTTATATTTTTTTATATATCTCTTATAAATTTTGAGAACTAAATTAAGACAACCTAATTAAATTTTATGTAACGTTTAGTAAAATATTGCCTGTAAAGTTGTAACTACCGATGTAAAGTAAAAGAGTAGTTTTATTTTCGAAGTTCAGTCGAGTAGTTTTGCATGATGTCCGTTTGCACAAACTGAAAACCTTAAAGTTTGTCAATAATATTAAATTATATCATTAAATTTTCAGTCACTCAGTCAGATTTATTGAAATAAAAACATAAGTTTTCTTAAAAAAAAAAGGTTTCTTATTTGTGCCGCAAAGTAATTGTTTAATTACAGATGAAAATTATTTTTTTATATGTTTCTAAGTAAGTAGTCATGGAATGGTTATGAAAGCTGATATTGTTGCAATTTTAAGGGTTGGAAATTATGATGTCGTAGTTACAAAGTGTTTTAGAATGTGTATTTCTTGCCAACGGCAGTAGAAAAATAAGTTTGTGAATACTTAGGTTACTAAGTTACTTTATATGTGACTGGCCTGCGCAACCAGGAACAATAAATACACTTATACACCTATGGACTTCATTGGATTGTTGATTATTTGAGATAGAAATGTTTTAGAATGTGTGTCATTGTAATGACAGTCACTAAGGTACACAAGTAGGTACGCAGGGTTTCTGGATCCTTCGTTGTAAGATAACGCATTGGTGACTACAGAGTCTTAAAGCCAGACCCTAGTACAGAAGCATAGCCTTCGTTTTGATCATGGCCGAAACGAGATTTCCCCGTGAAAAACGTTGGAGACATAAAAGTCTTAAAAATGACTTCTATTTATATTTAAAAAGTGCACAGTAAATCAATGAAATAAAAATAATTAAAATATAATAGTGTAGACTCGCGACTCACTAAATGACGGCGTACCTACAATTTCTATAAAAAGGGACCGGGGCCGGTCCAAAAAGCAATTGCGAACACAAGTTGCGTTGAAAAAAAAAAGTGTATCATTATTTTTACGCATGTGAATGTGACTCAGAATTGAACTGAAAATAATATTGAAATTATGTAAAGTTATCGAGAATATTTATGCACGGTTATGAGGAAGATATAAATACTTTGTAATGCCTAGTGGTTAAAATGTTTTTTTTTTGCGGAATGATATCGTAAAGTTGTATTTTTTGGATCGAGTTATGTTTTACTTAGTTACAAAGCTATATTAAAATCTGCTGACCTGAGTGAAAGAAATAAGTACTTAATCAAAAATTTCGATGTTTGAATGCGATTAAAACTTCTTCATTGATTTCGTATAATAAAGATTGAATTTTGTTTGAAAATTTTGTTTAAAGTGTTTTAATTTTTTTAATATTTATCCTTATCTTTTTTTGCTAATATCCAAGTGAATTCAGATTTATGTTTCAAGATTTATTTAGACTTATAAACTTATAATATTGTAAGAACTTATAATCACTAATTATGCTAAAAATAAATATTTGTGCAACGTGACAGTTTATTTCTTAATGAAATTTAAATAAAATATTGTTTTGCTGTACAACAATATCATAAGTATTTAGTAATACATGATACGTAATTCAGAAATATTTATATTTAAGAGTTTAGATTTAACTGTGAATGATACCTAATTTCAATCAATGTTTAACATGTAGACATGTTGTTTGTAACACAAGACGTTGATAAAAAGGATTGGAATGCAAGCTGACTCCGACTTGCACGATAATATTGTGTTACAGGTTTGAGTATTCATGCATTTTAACTTAAATAATCAATGTTTAGACGATGTTTAAATTAAAAATGTCATGATCAACGCATTTTCAATTTAAAAAAAAATAACGACGGTGGTGTAGTGTGTATACGCTGCCTAACTTGTAACTTAGCATTTAATGAATAATAAGCCAATAAGACAGTCAATAAACGTCACTTTAACAATACAGTTGTTTCCTTCCGCAACCCCTGGTCGTCCATCCTTGCAACAGCTTCCTTATACACAGCTCAAGTGCGATCTTGCATGGAGTACTGCAGTCATCTTTGGGATGGTTCTGAAAAATATCAACTAGAAGCGCTGGACTCCGTTGACCGAAGAGCCCGTAAATTAATTAACGACGTCGACCTTACAACCAAAAAACTGCAGACCTTAGAGCATCGTCGTAAGGTTGCGTGTTTAACCGTGTACTACAGGATACATTTTGGTGAGTGCGCCAGTGCTCTGTTTGAACAAATTTCACCCTCACCCTTTTACCATCGGACTACTAGACGCAGACAGAACTTCCATCCGTATGTGGTAGATATTCCGAAAAGTCGAACTAAGCGCTTTGACAGTTCCTTTTTGATACTGGTCGCCAAGGTTTGGAATGAACTGCCTGCGTCTATTTTCCCTGACCAGTATAGTTCTAGTACTTTTAAGCGTCGAGTGAATAGGTTTCTCGTGGATGGACGTGTACCACCTTAGTCTTCATGTTCACTTAACATCAGGTGGCATGGAAGACAAACGTCCCATCCATAATTCATAAAAAAAAAAAAAAAAAAATTTGGAAGTCAGAGATAATTAAGATATTGTTTTGATGAATCTAAGTACCTATATTATTTGTTAATCTAAGTACCTTTATTATTTTTATTTTAGGTGATTCTGGTTATGCTAAGGAAGCCTATATGTTAACTCCAATCCATCCAACCCCTGCAGAAGGAACTGCAGAATATTCTTATAATAAAAAAGTTGCTTCCATCAGAAATTGTGTTGAAAGAACCAACGGCATTTTAAAATCAATCTTTAGATGTCTTCGGAAGGACAGGGTGCTGCATCACCAGCCTGATAGTGCTGCTTTGATTATTTTATCATGCTGTACTACATACAATATGATGCATCACTTTAGGTAAGCTTTTTCTTAGATTTAGATTAATTAAAATGTTTTTTTAAGCTTTTAACATCCATTTATTACGTTGTAGGTTCTCTTTGGCAGAAATTGAAATAACTGAAGAGGTAAGAGGTTGCTGAAGGTCCACAGAGTGAAATAAGAACTCGCCAAGCAGCATTACAGAGACAAAGAGAAGTTATGGAACTTATAAATAGAACTTAGTTTTTTTCATAATAGTTATTGTCATAACTTCTCCCTTTTTATGTTTTGCTTATCCGAAACACATGCGGAGATCGAACCCGCGACCTCGCGATGTTAAAGCCGGGGCTCTTTAACCACAGTGCCCCACGGACTTACTGTATAATTTAATTAATAACTCTATCCGAGGTCAAAGTCCATTTCCTTTTGCTACCTAATCCATTCGCCTGTGAACATTAGGTTTCACGACTACTATAAAATGGAATTTTAAGACAAGCACATATAAGTAAGATTATTATTGTATCAGTCAGATCATTCGAAGCATAGTCGCGCTGACGCTTAAAGCTAACGACCGACCGACCACCAGCTCACATTGTAAATATTTACCTTATAATCGCAAATTGATCTGATCTGTGTGGCAGCTCAATGATCTGACTCAACTATTTGATCTATGATCTGATCTGCAGTTCAATTTTTTTTGTTAAGTTACCCATATCTAGTTACTACATACATACTTATATAAGTATAAGTAGTTAGGTACTAAGCTACCTGCGACCATAGAGATAATAACGCCTTCGGCTTTTAAAAAGTGCCATCTATTGAGGTTATTTGAACTAATCTTTATGAGCTGTCAGAAAACTCCCCATTCAAACCACAAAATGTGCAGTTTTTAGTCTTCGCTTAGTACCAATTTTATTTCTCTATATAAATAATTGGCAGGCCAATTATGTAATTTAAAAAAAAAAAAACCCCGAAAAAAAACACCAACTACATGGCCCCAAACTAAGCAAAGCTTGTGATATGGGGTACCCTGTAGCGAGCTAGGGGGGAACCTAGAATATAAATAAGGTGAGTGGGGGGAAGATGAAAAACGGGGTAAGACAGAAAGTCAACAATAACGCCACATCTAGCAGAGCTTTTTAAGTGTTTGTAGCACTGTTTAAGCCGCCATTTAATTTTCTCCTATGCCATGGTCAATGCTTGAAGGTTATTGCATGTTTTTTTTACAAAATTATACAATCTGACTTTTTGCGTATTTCTTCAAGTATTTTTATCTTACCCCGCATCCTGTAACTTTCATTAAAAGCTAGGTACAATTGATTCTTTTGGATACTTAATAATTACGTTTTATTTACGTTTGAGTTATCAAATAGATTTTTCGCCATTACTCGTATTGTAGGAATTGACACAATTTTTTATCTTTACCCATTACATTTTGATGGGGTAAGATGAACAAATCAGTTTTCGAGTAAGATATTTGGAAAAATATTATGCTACCAAATATGACAAATGTAACATAATCAGATTTTTTGTTTGTGTCTGATTTTGCCTTTAACTTTTATCATCAATTTTAATTTAAACAATCGCTCAGCAATGTTTGAGAACATCCACTTCGATCTTCCCCCGGTGGGGTAAGATTGAAATACAAAAATCAAAATATTTGTCTTGTCTTTGCTTCCTTAGGAGTTTTGACGCTTGAGCTGTTATTTTGTTAACGGGGAAGATCAAACTATTTTCTAAAATCGCTTAAGAGAATGACATACATTCTTGTCTATGGAATTTAATTCCCTGAAAACAAAATAACAGACTCAAGCGTGAAAACGCCTAAGGAAACAAAGGCAAGACAAATATTTTATATAAACGTAAATAAAAAGTAATTATAAATTATCCAAAAGAATCAGTTGTACCTAGCTTTTAATGAAAGTTACAGGATGTAAGATAAAAATACTTGAAGAAACACGTAAAAAGTCAGATTGTTTAATTTTGTAATAAAAAAACATGTTTCTTTGCAATAACCTTGAAGCATTGAATATGGCATAAGAGACAATTAAATGGCGGCTTAAACAGTGCTACAAACACTTCAAAAAATCTGCTAGATGTGGCGTTATTGTTGAGTTTCTGTCTTACCCCGTTTTCCATCTTCCCCCCACTTACCCTATAAATAGTTATTCAATCGTTAGTAAGGAGAAATCCCTTAAACCATTTTGTACTTATATGCCGTGGCCATATTGTTAATTACCTACTCGTTTTCTTAGTAACTATTTCGTGTACTAATATATTTATATACGGAAAATTTCTAAAATTTTGTTTCTTTATGCGCCTAACACTTGAAATAAATTAAGACGATGGCCAGTAGGTACCGTGTTCGGGCATTTCACGATATTAAGGCCAAATCTGCGAAACGACACATGCATTAGTTGGTTCGAGTTCACGGGGAGTGTACGTTTTAAGATCACTAGTGAAATCTAAGTAGGTACTACCAGAGACTAGTAAAGTAAATAGACTTACAATCCCGAACAAAAATTCGTGCCTCGCTATTTGGTACCTGCTAAGATATAAGATGGCGCTAGGTGTTACAAAACATGAAAATAAATTGAAAATTAAAAGACCTCTAAGTGGTACAATATTAAACTATAGGGGCGCTATTTTGAGTTTCAGTGAGCCAAAACAAACCTAGTTGACGCGTCGCACAGTGGGTTAAAATTGAGCTTTAAAGCATTATTTTTATACTTCTATAGCATGTAGAGCTAATTTTGCTTAAAAACTTAGAAATTATAAATTATATTGTATGAAACTTGTATGAAAATTATTATTGTACTATATGTATTTCTAGCAAAAGTACAACAAGTTTCATAGAATATCATTTATAATTCTTCTTCCATACTGGACTGAGAGCGATAGAAAAACATAGAATGTGCCAGCTGCTTCTCTTCCCAGGCATACTGTAAGTCAGTCAAGGGTCAGAGGTTTTAAAGGCGTTTTTGTGGGCGATAGGCTGACCCCCTGCCACTAAAATAGTCTCTCTCCATCTTTATAATACCTCCAAATTTGTCAAACGTGACTTCAGATGGTCTTGTAACCTCTGGTGTTCTGCCTACCCCATAATGGATACAGGCGTGACTTTATGTATGTATGCAATTTCTACGTTTTTAAGCAAAGTCAGCTCTACATAGAAGCATGATCCCAGAACTTAGTTACACGTTACTTAACACGTCTAACTAGGTTTGTTTTGGCTCATTAAAATTTAAAATAGCGCCACCTATAGTTTTATATTGTACCACTTAGTGGCAGTATTTTAATTTTCAATTTAATTTCATGATTCGTAAAACCTATCGCTATCTTATATCTTCGCAGGTACCAAATAGCGAGGCACGAATTTTTGTTCGGGATTGTAAGTCTATTTACTTTACTAGTCTCTGTTAGAAGTGAAAGAAATTAACTAGTAGTGACACCTAACGACTATAAACAGAACTATTCAAACAGCCAGCGCTGTTTTTAGACACTACGTATTTTGCTCCATTTAAGTACAACTAGTAGCTACTAGATGTCGCTAAATGCAATAATGAATCTTACTTTTTCCCATACAAGTCCAAATTCGGTTTTCTCTTCATGATTTGTGCAAGATAGAATAAAATCGAGTCAATCATTAATGGTCTACAGTCAAGATACAATAATCGAAAGAAGGAAGACGTTAACACTGGTATTAATGAAATTAAAAAAGATTTTTTAATTTAAGATAATAGATATTATAGTTAAAAATAGTAGGGGAAACTGAGGACACTTGATACTCCTGGGAGACTTGGTACATCGAAATATTTAAAGTACCGGAAGTTATTGAACTATTTTAACTGGCAGCACTGACGCTAGTAGTCGAGCCCAAATCAAGGGGGAAAAAATACAGCTATCAAACCGCAATTTTTGACGTTACGAGCATTGTTTTGTTTTTGGCCGGTACAAGATCTTTTTTTGAATTGGAAATTGACTTGTTTTGCGTAAATTAAAGTGAAATTTATTTGTTTTTCTTAGTTAATAAGTTTAATTACTTAGTTGGCTGTATTGTTTGTTGATTATCGGCTCAAGATTGTAATGAGGTAAGATACTTTCACATACTTTTTTGATTTGTGTGGTAGTGAGGACACTTGGTACACAACAACTTGGTTACATTTGATCCCCGGATCAAGTCTCCCATATAATATAATTTGTTCAAGTTCTAAATAATATTTCTTTTTGCAGAATTTTTACAAAACTGCATGAAAACTACATGAGTATCAATATATTGCGGCGAAGCCAAAATTCAATTAGATTGGCAGTTGATATAAATGTATAACTTTTTAAAACTTTGTATTTGTTACAATTTGATTTTATTTTACAATTTGTGTTCCTTATATTTTTGTTCCTTAAAAGTTCTTTAGTGTTAAATATCAAAACTTTAAGACTTCGTATAATTTTGAGACTGATTAAATAAGTTAAGCTTATTACAAATATCTCATTTTTAATAAATGATTACTTAAGTGGATACTGTTTGAGTCTAATTTTCTTCGGAAGTTTTACCAAAACCTAAACTACCTGCATAGTTTTTCGCAGAAATATTGATTTTCCAGTTTAGATCATGTTGTCTGTCTGTAGGTATTTATGAACATGTAATTTTATTGTGACGAATCAACTGTCCCATGGCATAAGGGATACTTGATCCGCCCTGATCAAGTCTCCTTACAGGCCGAATCAAGTCTCCCATATAGTGGGGACACATGGTACTAACCCCTTTTTTTGAATAAAATTAAATATTGACTTATTTTATAACCTATATGTTTTGACTCCCACGTATATTATACCTAGATAAATTCTTCATACTTTAGTTAAAAAACATCTGAAATTCTCCAAAAATTTAAGATTTTAGGAGGCAAAATGAAAAGGGGGGATCAACTGTCCTCAGTTTCCCCTATATTAATGTTAAAAAAAAATTAATTTGAAAATGATATTCTGTTTATTTATTAGCTAAACCTTAGTATAATCTCTGGTATAATTGAAGGCACGATGACGGGTCTGATAAGTTTCCTTTTCGGTCCGCATAGTGTCTCGTAGTTAACTTATATTCATCTATGCTCGTAGTGCTGCCACCTATAAATCCTGCAAGTTCCCTATAACAAGGAAGAGAGATTTTGATTACCGTAGATGCATTTTTACATACAGAGTCATCTACATAAATAACAAAGAACCTTTTTTAACGTGTCTTGGCTAAAAGTTCGTTCAAAGTCGGCAATGAAGCTGGGCTGCTCTAGTCCTCTGAACCTTTGAGTCGCAACTGAAACGCGCGAAGCTGCTAGTGTAAAATATAGGTAAATGACGTATCGTTAGGGATATCGGTAAAAGCTTTCATAATAATAAAATAAAATTATCACATTCAATCTTTTCGAACAATTAACGCTACAAAGAAATTGATTATGAGGCATCCCTATTGTTTTAAGCGATTTCTTTCAGGCAAGCTTCAAAACAAAGCTTCAATCACTGTGTAGAACCTTGAGTGAGGCCTTTGGGCGTCTCTGGATTAAATGGTGATGATGATGATTGATAATTTCAATCACGTTAGACCCATATTCATTAAACTTGTCCAATTAACCCTGAATTAAAATCATATCGTTATTGTGAAATTGTTGAGTGAGTCTATTTATGTGTGTAACATAATTTTCTGTCAGAAAATAGGTATTAAAAAAATACAAAATCAAATTTGCATTCACGTATGTAAGTAAAGTACGTTTCATAATTTGGCATCAATGTTATAATTTTAGGCCTTATCTTTTCTTCATGTTGACATTGACAGAAGAGCCCTCTGTATATTATTACCTAGAAGTGGTTTATGCGTAGAGCTGTTAGTAATTAAACAAAACTCTAGATGTCGCTTTTTATATTCATTAGTTTTCCATTTGCATCCTTCTTTGTAAATTTTATATTACCATAATATAACGATATAATGAACAGCTGCTGTGTAGGTTATTTTGCCTCAGATCAATATTTAATCATGACACCTATACCATGCCTATACCTACCTATACAACACCTATTCAGGGTTAATTTTATTAGCTATCGCCACCGGATGTGGACTTTAATATTTAATATGCTCTGACAGGAAGGAACTGATAAATTTACAATACAATACAAAAATGCTTTATTGCCATTAACATAGAATCACACATTACAATAAAAAATAAAGGTAACACAAAAGATAATGGAATTTGGGCGGCCCTATCACTTCAGAGCGATCTCTTCCAGGCAACCCGGTTAAACAATTGATGAAAAGGTATACAGTTACACACTGATGGGTAGTTATAATTTTATACTTACTTACTTTTTAGCAGATTCGTTTTATGTTTTTATTAATCCTTTTGTTTTATATTTAGTTTGCAGTTTCCCAAATTTTGTAAATAATTTATGTTTGATTGTTTATTTCATATCTCCGTCTGAGGTATTGTGTTGCTAGGTGTCAAGCTATATTCATGTCACCCTGACAATATAAGTTTAGGAATCCATAATTTCTAAAATATATATTTTCAAAAAATAAATGTAAAGTGAATTGATTTTAATTTATAGCTTATTATAATAACTCTTGTAGGTACATTAAACAACCTCATAGAAACATTTCATTTTATGATACACTTTTCAGTAGGTATACCATTAGATGAGAAGTAGGTACATTGTACCACCTCATAGGAACATTTTATAGCATGATACCTTACGAATGAGTCAGAGTTATCATTCATTAGAAATAGTGACGAAGTTTACTCTTTGCAAACTCAATTTGCTGGGTGATTACAATTTATTATATAAAATCCATGAAGTCGTCATTTGTGGCTGTTTATATAAAAATAATTCTATTATCCAAGCCGTCACGATAATATCAAGTCAGAATAGAAAATAAACGATCAATGTGTAACGAATTAGTAGAATCTGAACGAAAATAACAACAAAATTAATCTGTTTACTTAACATTTTTATCCTCTTTTTTTAGTCTCTTTAAAGTAAGGACGAGAACAAAGACAAAATCCCTATCTAGATAGCGCTGATGGAACATCAATGTTACTTTCTTTCAATTATTCATTTATCGACATTGAAGGTGGACTCTGACTGTCAACACAATAATGATTATCATAAGAATTGCACTTGATTTGTTCCACTTTCAACCGACTTCCAAAAAAGGAGGAGGTTCTCAATTCTTCTGCATGTATTTTTTTTGTGTCGTTGTTACACGACACTTCGAACAATCATGAATTGATTTTGAAATTGTTGTTTCAAATGATAGAGGATACTTCATAATTAGTTCCATTTAAATCAATGAATAATGAGTTCATTTCATCGAAATCGGTTGAGTACTTCAGTGAAAATTTCAAACTTTTGAAAAAATATGTATGTTATCGGAGAATGTTTTTGTTGATGACTCTCTCAACTCAGCCAAAGTTTTGACCAGAAGTCGTTTTTTTTAACCGAATTCAAAAAAAGGATGTTCTCAGTTTGACCAGTAAGTATGTATGTATGTATGTTTGTCCGCGATTTTCTCGCGTTTGGCTGAACCGATTTGGATGCGGTTTTCATTTGTCATGTTTAGAAGAAGGTTTTAGTATTTTAACCAACTTTAAAAAATATGGTTCTCAATTTATCTGTTTATTTTGTATCAGAGATGGGCCGAATGTTTGGCCGAATATTCTTATTCGTACATTCGACATTTATATTCAGCCGAATGTTTGATTGATTTGCCGAATAATTACCGAATACTAGCAGTTTCCCGCAGATTTACCAGCGCAACTTCTAATTAAAAGTAGCCAACTTACAAAAAGGAGTTTAACCCGTATGTTAATTATGTTTGTCAACGATTATCTTGCGTTTGGCTGAACCGATGTTGATGCGGTTTTTAAAGAATATTTGTCCCATTTAGGAGAACTGTTGGTATTTCAGTGACTTCAAAAAGGAAGGTATCAGTTTGATCCGTATGTGTGTATGTTTTTTCGCAATTATCTCACGTTTGGGTGAATTGATTTTGATAAAGTTTTTTTCTTTTTTCATTTAGGTACTTACTTTTAATTTTGGACAAGCTTTTAGTTTTTTCATTGTAAATTAGTTTCCATGTTTGTAGATATTCATAATAGATTTTTTAGAGATAAGTTTTGGATAACTTCTTAGCTGGCTGTTCGCTCGAATTTTTTTTAAAGCGAATCTCTCTTCGTTTGTCAGTTTCTGCAGCACGAGCAGCATGCTGGCGATACCTAGACAAGACCATCTCTTGCTGCATCAAGTCGTCGTTTTTTTTCGTTGGGATTTTTTTCCTTTTCTTTTCTTTCTTCAACTAGGGAAGTTTTCTACCTAGGCCTACAGGCAAAACGTATAATAGTAGGTAGGTCAAAGTCATGGTGTCACAGTAACAAAACATTACATTACCAGAAGTAGTAGGTAGTTACTGATACCAGAACTAGCCCAAAACAAAAGCCTAACACTAAAAAGTATGAAATAAAAAATAAATAAAAAAAGTCATTAAAACCCAAACTAAAATGAAAGCAAACTAAATATTTCTTTTTATGAAAAAGCGAACCGCCTTCAAAAAAATTGACCCATTAAAAATGTTAAATAATTTTTATAAACGTCATCCTATTCCTGGATGACGTTTATAACCATTTGCTCTAATTTTAATAACTGCTGTTGTACACAATTACACATGTACCACATGTCGATGACAGATTTTGTTGGGGTCCTCACAAAGAGTACGTTTGCTCTAAACTGAGATCTATTATGAGGAAACTTAAAATCCTTAAATACAAACTTCCTTAAACGACCTTGCGGTTGTTGTACCTACATGGCCCTAGCTGACTCTGTTATCGGTTATGGTCTTAGCAGCTATGGAAGGACTTGTAAAACAACACTGGCGGATATTTATGACTTGCAGATTAGAATCTTAAAAAAAAATACAAATATGATTACACCAAACTATTTAAATATTGTAATGTGATGAGTGTATACAACAAAGTAAAATTTTTAATTTTAACAGAAACTAATAACACAAATTTGCTCAATGAAAAAATAAAACACTCAAAATTAAGAAAAATATATGTAAATCATAAATATATCCTGTCTAACGTAAATAATAAGTATGGAATGAGAATGGATAAATATTTAATACCTGGGCCCTATTTCATAAAGCTACAATTCGTGGTAAACTGACAGTTGTTAGCGATTTTCACATGATTTTCGTTTCATAAAATTACAATTCTACAGGTGACATACAAGTGTCACCAAAAAGCGTTTCATAAAAATTGTTAAAGTGTTACTAGATGTAAAAAAAAAATCCACTTATACCACATTTCACTAACCTTTGTTGATAACGAAACGTAACTAGTAAAGGGTACCTATTTAATATTTCGAAACGCATGTCAATTTAAAGCGACGTCTCTCATGCATGTAGGTACCTACTCATCGTCATCCTTCCATCCATCACAATTTGTGAATCATTAAGTTCTATATCTCTATTTCAGATACATACTTCCTTAATACTTATTTAAATCCAAATTAAAGGGACACCAATCGAAATTACACTTCTTCTCAACAAAATGCATAAATGGTTCTGCTACTTAATGTAAGTTTTATTAATACACAAAGTTTGCTAAATGCCCATTCAATTCAATTTCATGTACAATGGCCACCATTATTATTATTTTGCATCCATTATTATTATTTTGCATCCATTAATATCATTTTTCTTCGTTTTTTGCAATTGTAATTCGTCGACAGGTCCTCGCTTGCCTGTCGGATTGTCAGGACAATTCTACAATTCTTGGTAATTTTACACATGACAGGCGTTTCATAAACGACAATTCATAGCGATTTGCATAACATTTGTCAGTAGACCGCCTGTCGCTACAATTGTTTTATGAAACGCATTATGTGACAATTTTGGATAAATTGTCAAGGTTTAATGAAACGCATTTTTGTAATTTTACAATGAATTGTCGACATACAATGGGGAGTTTTCTGACAGCTCATAAAAATTAGTTCAAAAAACCTCTATAGATGGCACTTTTAAAAAGCCGAAGGCGTTTAGTCTGTAAACTATAATGTAGGTAAGTGGTATCTACCATCTATGGTTATTTATACGTTCAATTTCTGATACAGACGTTAATTAATTTATTTTACTTTTAAAAACGCAGTGTGGAATAAATTCTTCGCCTTCGCCTTTTGTAAAGCGCCATCTATCGAAGCCTTTTGTACCAATTTTGTACAGTTTTGTTTTTTTAATGAGCTGTCAGAAAACTCCCCATTGTCAGTCGATTTGAGTTTTATGAAATGGGGCCCTGAATTATATCAACGACATGCCACAGTATCTACAAGAGCTGTATGCCAAAGAATCTAAATATCGTTGTAAATTTAAAAAATATTTCATAACTATGTAGCCATAAAAAAAAAGACGTGTGGCACTCGGAGAATGCCGCGGTAAAGCTATTGCATAGCATTTTTATCAACTTATGCAATTATAATTATTTATTTATTTTATTAATGCAGTAATGTTTGATCTAATATGAAGTTCCACAAGTTCCTAGTAGATGGCGCAGATTTTTTATTAAAACCCGCATGTAAAGTTATAAATCAATCAATCAATCATTTATTTGCATAAAATATGGTACAGATTTAGGACTTAAAATTAAAAAAATAGGTCATACATATTTCACCTTTTTAGGGCATGCAAAAATAAATTACTATTGTTCAAATTAACAAAAGTCTCGGAGAAGCTAAGTTGGCACATTCGGCATATTGTGATTTTTCCGTAATTCATTTAAGGCAATGATATTATATAAAACAGAAGCAGATATGTTATAAGCACGCGCGTTATGAAGACTCAAATATGAGCCAAATGGTAGGTCTTGTAATTAGTCTGCGTCGAGCGCAACCACAAGCGTGACGCACTTTAGGTTCCTGTGTCCTTACCAAAATAAATATAAAATGCCGTCGTGTGCGTTTCGGAAGTGTACCAATTATAACTCTAAAGTAAACAATCGAATGTCCACTCTACGACTGTAAATATTAATCTATGACACAAGAAAACATTGAAGTGCAATCATTAAAACTATAGCTATCTCTTTCATTTGCGTGCTTTTTGTTATCTTTTGTTATACTTATCAGTGAAACTTGTCAATGCATGCAGTTTTTGATTGCTAGGAACAGTTTAGAACGCAAATTACTATGAACGTAACATATCTATAGTCTATAATATCATTGATTTAAGGTTCCAACAAGTTAGTTTTAGACAAAAGACCCGCAATATTTTGATGAAATATTTTTAGTTCATTTGAGTTGCTACCATTATTATTATTTAAATTTACTTTATTTACGAAAAAAATTTAATTCATTATTTTCCAAGTTATTTTTTGTCTTTTTAAGTAGAATCGTTCCCCTTTTTAATTATATCCTGAGTAGTATTCGGATGAGATTTATAGTTTGCATTTGAATGTCCAATTTTTATGTCTATTTTATTTTCAGTCATTTTTAAAAAGTAGTACGGATCCACCACCCAGCACTGGGCCAGCTTGGTGGATTATGGCCTATACCTCCTCGTCACCCAGGGGAGAGACTCATAGCCCTGCAGTGGGCTCATTACACGGAGTTGTGACTTGTGATGATGTTGATGATGATGATGACTATTTTAACGTTTGGTGGCGCCACTTACTACTGGCAATAACAACTTGATATTATTTGGACGAATAACTTTATAATTATCAAACATGCTAAGCAAGTGTTGGTTTTTGATTATTTTAGTTAGTGGTTTGTTAGTTCGTTACCATTGTAATGCAAAATTAGCACCCTTTCTTTCCTATGAGAGACAAAAAATCTCAAGTACATAAGCGCTGTCAAGCGGCAAAAAAGCTTGCATTCCAAACTCCCTATAATATTGATGTGTCCTATCTGTGCAAGGATGTTAGGTGGAGCCGAAATAATTCACGACTGCAGTGCTAGCACGGATCTTTTTTCGATCGTCAATTTGACATAAACGAGACGGTTATTTATCGTGATAGCTGTAAACTGGTTAGGTTCAAAGTAGACTGTATATTGACAAACAAAACGACACATATTGAGGAGGTGCGTCACACACTACATCTCCCCGGCAATTTTTGACAAAAAATATAAATGTTTTATATATTTTTTGGAATTAAAATAAAAATTTAGAACAGATATCTTTACTTAGGGTCGTATTTTAAAACAATACTTAAAACTAATACTAGTTTTAAACAAAGTTTAAATCGTCGAGCTTATTATCAAACGTAACTTAAAACTGCGAAAACCACACGAATATCAGCAGAACAAATATTAGTTTAATCACAGTTTAGCTTTATTTTAAAACTTTACTTAAAACTCAATTTGCGTTTGCTTATTATAGAAAGATTATAAACTACCAATCTATACTTAATCATAATTTTGAACACAGTTTTATACGCGTTTTGGTAGGTTTGGTCATACCCACACTTAAGTAGCGAACTTTACATACTTTTTGGCTCCTTGTGAGTAATATAATAATATTCTATTTTGTGGATTGATTTTAGGTGATTGCTCCGCTCATGATTTAGACTTGATAAACAAAAACAAGTTGCAAAAAGGGTAAAAGAAATGGACCTCTTTGAATCTATAGATTATGATAATAATTTATTTAATAACATTCGAATACCAAGAACTTCATTGAGAAATGCGCAAGATCTGTACACAATACCAGAAAATGAGTTCAAAAAGAGATACCGTTTCTCACAGGCGTGAAAGGTTTTAGATTGCCATTGCTTAATGTGAGTGTGTCCAAGCCTGACCACATAGGATGCCCCATATCGCCGGAACTACAAAATATATTAGTGTGTTTGCGGTTTTTTGCTACAGCGTAAAAAAATTTTACGAGTCATTTTGCTAGAGAATTGTATGCACAGACCTCTGAAAAAGGAAGCACAGACTAAGTAGTTGGAGATATTTAATTAATTGTATGTAAGTATGTACCTACTAATATACGAACGACCGAAGGAAAAATCCGAATATTCTCACGTCCGTAATGTCAAACTATTTAAACGTTCCATTCCCGGTAACATGGATTAAGTCTAATAGTTTTCATTAATTTTTATTTTAGGTAAGTAAGGCAACTTCAAGCCATTTGATAGACCTTAAATATATTTGCTTTAATATTCTTATAAAATACTTTACAATTAGCACTCTTCTTAGGTGAAAAAACGATTTCAAATCTAAAATACGCAAAGAAAGTAAACGTAAAACGAAGCTGATTAATTTTTTTATTAAATTGTAAACGAGAACAAGTATTATCCATAGACAAAACTGTTATAAGCTAAGTACGGATAACTAAGTAAGATTCAGTTAAACAGAACTTAATATTCATTCAATTATACGACGCATACTTAAAACTGGAATCGTTATTTAAACTCAGATCATCTAATCTCATATTAAACTACACTTAAGTTTTGTTCTTTAATACGACCCTTAAACATACTTTTTGTACTTTCTAATCTGTGGTTGTATCTGCTGTTCGTTTATTTTCAACTAAATAAACAACTTACATGCTTTACGATACAACTTCTATACAAACCACTGATGAAGACTTGGCTGAATGGATTCATACTCATGGAATTAATAGGTACTACGTACAACTGGAAGGATTACTCGCAAACTTTCAACATAACAAAATGAACCATAAGTCCATGCAAGTAAAGTTTTTTTTTAAATAACCAATATCTACTCAATGAAGTGAGCTCAAGTGAAACTTACTTTTTCTTGGTGTGTCCCTTTCGCACAATTGCCATGTAAAATATTATTGGTATAAAGGTAGTATATTCCAGAAAAGTTCTTTCGCAGAAAATAATGACATTTTGTATATGAATAATACGTGCGGCATGTTTATAATTATACGAATTAAAAATGCAATAGTTTGTAGGTGTAGATAAATCTTTTTTATTTCACGACGAGACATTTCAATATTTTGGTAGAGTTTTATTACTCTTACGTAAGGCAACACTTGGTAAAATGGTAATATTTGTGTGGCACCACAAAAACAATATGGCGTTCTTTTTGTTGTCGTATTGACTTGTTTGCCTTTCTGGGTTGCAAAAAGTGCTTTATATTGGATTTATATTAGTTAATTGTATTGTAAAAATGGTGAACAATATATGTGCTGTGAGTGGGTGTGGAAAAGAATCTTATCCTGGCTGTGGATTATCTTTTCACAGGTAAGTTAGACATAAATAGGAACTAGGGTGACAACATTTTCATTGTTAAATTATGTACTGGATTTAAGCTTGTTATATCACTAAATACTTAACAAAGAAATTCACTATTTACAACTCTCTCTGCATTATAAGTATATTAAACGTTAAATGATCTGTATGAAAAATACCCTAAATTAACGTTTTGTAGTCCCCTGATTTCTTCTCTAATAAAGTAATAAATGTAGTTTTTCAATAATTTTATTGGTCTGTAGGCTTATTACTGATCTTTTGCGAAAATCTATCTACACACCTAAACAAACTAAATAAATACTATAGTAAAAATTTTTTTTTTTACAATTCCAGATTGCCTTCGGATTTGGAGTTAAAGAAAAAATGCAATGCATTTTTATATCATCAGAGAATATTTGGGTTATAAATATCTACGAGTCTAAATAAATCTGTAATGTTTGTGGCATATAACTTAATGTCGTCCATATATAATAAATGTGTGATATTGTGGGAGCAAGAATTCATAGTTTAAAGCCATACAGAACCATAACGGGCTTAGTGAATCCTATTATTATTATAATTTCAAAGATAAATAATAAATATTGGTACTATTTAATTTTGTTTTATTTACCACACATCCTTTGTTTCCGAATTGGATGCCCGAGCGCCGGCCGCTGCTGCCGCACTGGACATCGAATCTCGCGTCTCTCCAGTCGAAATTTACGATCCGTGAACCTATGAGTAGGTACATGCGTGTGGGCGTGGATCCATCTATACGGTGCGGCGCCGTGCCGTACGGTGCTGTGCACGGCGGTGGGTGCCATGGCACAGTGCGGGTGGGTGCCATGGCACAGTGCGGTGCCGCGCTGTTTACCGGCAACGGCGCCGTGCCGTTACACGGCATACGTGGCCGCCGTACCGCAGAGATGGATCCACGCCCTAGGATCCTTAAGTGATAAGAACTTTCTCCTGCTTTCATTAGTGCACTTCCAATAGTATCTAGACTCAGTAAATTTATATTTTCTCCTCTATACAAACTTTGTGGCTTAAAATAAACTGTGCGCTGTACAGCTGTGGATTGTTTTCTTCGAACCTCATTGAAACCACACATCACACTGGCCGATTTGCCTTAAGTACGCACGTCATTTATTATTAATAAATTTATTCGTAGGCATTGAGCGATTATCTAAATGTCCAATGTATACAGGTAAGAATGGTTACACTAGTTAGAAAGGGACAAACCAAGATTTATGACCTCTCACTCGGCACGTGCTTAGACGCACAGTAAGCCTTCCAGTTGTACGTAGTACTTATTAACGTAGTACTTATTAATTCCATGTTCATACTACCCTTTTCAATGAGAAAAATGTATTGACTTTGACACTAACTGCTTGATAGCGAAACGTGCCTGACCTGACATAAACTGAAATTTCACATTGTGACATTTCGAAAAACTTCAAGTCATTTTCACTTTGTTTCATTTCATTGCCCAGGGTTCAGACACAACCCTTGCCCGCCTGCGATCCAACTGTGACCGCATATTTGCAATTCTATATCTTAACTGATTGAAATAAGGTTTTATTTTGAATAGGTTATTCTGATATTCGGGATGAAGTCTTTAAACTTTGTAAACGTATAGCGGATGATTCTGCTATAAGGTTGGCACCCGGAAGTCGTGCTAGAATCGCAATGTGTATCGAAAGGCCTATAAAGACGTTTGACAGTAAAAAAAAACAGTTTTGTCTAGTCTATTAGATATTTGAAATTGTCAAAATGAGACGATGACAATTTGTCAATTGATGTCTAAATGAATTTAATTATAAATAAATTATTTTAAAAATAAATTGTTTTAAAAATAACTAAATTTTAGCTGGTGTCCATTAAACCAAAAGAAGAAGAACTAAAATTTTTCAATTCATCAATAAAGATAAGAACCCATGCAAGAAGATTGTTTTTAGTTACAGGTAATTTTTATATACTAAGTACCATCGCGAACCTTTCCACAGGTCGTAGACGATATATTTCTGCCTGGAACACATCGATCATCATCGAAGCGATCATTTTTCGTGACAAATTGTATGTGAAGGGGAGGCTAGCCAGGTGAACTCAGAACTGGTCCTTCAGAGGTGGAAATTATACTGATCCAAACCTACACAGCTAGTTCATCAAATCTACGTTAAACGTCTTTAGAATAGGAAAAACTAACTAATTTAGTGTATGGTGAGTATTTTTTAAGTTAAACTGAAACATCAACCGTGGCATCAAAGTGAACCTTTATTATTATCAAAGTAAGCTTCTTTTATGGAGACTATACCGCGGAAGTAAGGATTTCCTAAGATTTAAGAAAAGTTCGTTTCCTAAACTGTCCCGGTTGGGACTCGAACCCAGGAACTCTCACGCCACAGAACACAGCGGAACAGAGTCTTTAAGTTTAAACTTTTGGTAGTAGGTATTAATTTTCTTATAAATCTTAGTAATTTCTCTCACAAATTTTCAACCGACTTCTAAAAGGAGGATGTTCTTAATTCGTGTGTTTGTTTTTTTAGTGTCTTTGTAACATGATTTTTTGGACAATAATTGTGAATCGATATTAAATATTCTGTTACAGGATACTTCAGCGGTGGTCCCATATAAATTTCATCAAAATCGATTGAGTTCGTCATGAAAAAAATTTTTTTTTGACAAACATATGTTGGTATAATAGGTACGGAGAACATTTACCTTGACGACCTTATACTTTAGTCAAAGCTTTGACGTGAAGTCGGTTTTTTGATGCTCTGCATTCGTTGATTATTATATGTTATATAACACAATAAAATTTACAGCTACATTGAAAATAACTGATATCATGAACCGTGTTCCTAGGACCGAGATATCTCATGGATTTTGAAGATGCGAAATCTGTAAAGTTCAAAAGAAACCTGGCTCTGGTGTATTATAACCCACGTTTCCAGCGGATGCTAAGTGGTATGTAAATAAGGCCATTTCATTATCATAAAGATATTTTGGCCAAAAGCCACCACTGACAAAATTAAACATACAAAATTAACTTCTCTTATAGACGCTATATTCATAATTTTGTTCCTATTTAGGTATGAGTAATATGAGCTCTTTATTGGTGATTGACACCGCGTTTGACCTCATCTCACCGGATAGAAAATGAAGATGATGTCGAAGATGAAAGCACATGGGTTTGATAGGACCTGGCACTTCATAAAATATTTCCGGAACACATCACCGAAGGAGCGATGATATTTAGCGGCAGAAGAGTGGTCGCTAGCCAGAAACGCCTTTTACGACACCCTTTCAAGACAAATTCTATTAACATCTCAAATTATATTATCAAATATGTGGGAAGAGTTGTGTGGAGTTATTAAAACACAGTTTATGTAGGTATTTATCTAATTCTTAGATGATATCTGTTAAGTAATCTATTATATCTGTTCATGTTTTATTTTATGTTACGGAAGAGCGGTGTCTCCCAAAAAAAACATTCAGTATTTAAAGGGGTTCACTTGCCACTTATTTTATAAGGATTTTAGTAAAAAGTAAATAAAACATTTTTAATTTTAATTTTTAATTTTCAATCTTCTCAAGGGTATATGTTTTCTTTTGAAGTAAAACACTCAAATGAACTTTTTTAATGATTTAACAATAAGAATATTTATTTCTGATTGCAGTTGCCTTAGTGAATAAAAGCAGTTCGTGAGTGCTTGGGAAAATTATTACATATTTCTTGCGGTTTTTAGTGGACTGTATTTTTTAATTATCCTTGGAAAAAGACCATAGGAGTTGGCGAACACTTAAAATAAAGAACTCGATGTGATAGATAACGCACCTGCAATAAAAAGACAAGAAGGTGGATAGGAATTCAAGCACTCACCGAAACCACGGCTCACGCGCACAAAATTTTGAATCCTCTCCGTTTTCTATGATGTCGTATTCACAAAGTTTCTTAGTGTCCTTTTCTAGATCACAGCACTGCACTATTTATATTAGTTTTTAATAAAGACGATTAAATTTTAAGCACACGCTGTTAATATGTGGCCATATTCTTTTCAATAACTTCGGGGTTCGCACGCAGTAAGAGCGAGCGAGACGCTTGAATAAAGGTGGGAAAGGGACAGATAGGTAATGTTGCTATCATCACATCATTGAGTTCTACAAATAATTAATTTAAAACCAAACATGCCCCCCGCCTTAAAGGTACCCCTTTAAAAGTAAAGAGTAACATATATACATACATAAATGTATGAAAAATAAACATATAAAATTAAATAAACAGTAAAACGTATAAAATATATGCCTACTTAAGCTACATATAACTGGGGCACATAACTAAATAATAAAATATGTGCCCAATCTAACGTTAAACAGAAACAAATTAATCTCCCCTAATGCAAAGGCAGAGGAGAGAGCTTAACGACAGGTCGTCTGTACGTGTTACTCGAAGTTTTAACTTCTACTACTCGAGTAACACCATCTTTACCGGGAAATAATTTGGTTATGATACCCAAAGACCACTGTAGGGGCGGTGAGTTTTCCATGTTTACTAAAACAATTGTACCTACACTAGGAGGATTGGTAGCCGTATTCCACTTTTCGCGAGTTTGCAGTCTGTGAAGATACTCTAACTTAAAACGCTTCCAGAACGACTGAACAAGAGAGTCCATCAACGAAAAGCGAGTCAAGAGACTTGCTTGGTCGCCAGTAACATTAGGCGCAGGTATAAACGCTAGCGGTACAGTATGTAAAAAATGTGCAGGAGTTAGCGCTGAAGGCTCTGACGGATCACTGCTCAATATACTAAGAGGACGGCTATTCAGAACTGCCTCAATTTGATTTAAAACTGTAAGCATTTCCTCGTAGGTTAAAATTTGTTTCCCGATGACTCGAAACAAAAGTGATTTCACACTTTTTATGTTCGACTCCCAAATGCCGCCGAAATGGCTAGCAGTTGGCGGATTCATATGCCAAGTAATACGATGCTTAGCGAGTTCGTCTTTAAAACATTTATTATACTCGCTTTCGCTTAAGAATAAATGAAGTTCATTAAAATATGCCTTCGAGGCTACAAAATTCTTACCATTATCGCTGTATAAAAAGTTACACGGACCGCGACGGGATAAAAACCGTTTAAAAGCGTCGAGAAACGTCGCAGAGCTTAAATCGGAAGCAAGTTCCAAATGAATAGCCTTAGTGACTAAACAAATAAAAATACATAAATACGCCTTTTGACTATGAACGCCACGTTTCCGAGTTAAAGTAATATATAAAGGGCCAGCGTAGTCAACTCCAGTGTGAAAAAATGCCTTAATAGATTCGTCAACACGACATTGAGGCAAATCAGCCATAACGGGAAAAAATTGTTTAGGTTTAACCCTAAAACATTTGATACAGTTATGAATGCGTTTTTTAATGGTACGCAAACCCGAAACAATCCAGTACCGTTGCCTTATAAGGGAAAGTAATAATTGTGGTCCAGCGTGGCAATGCTCACGATGGTAATAATCTATAATAAGTTCAACAATATGTCCCTTTTTTGGGAGCAAAATTGGATGTTTCTGAGAAAAATCTAATGAAGAATTTTCAAGACGGCCACCAACGCGTAAAACGCCATCCACTAAGAAAGGGGAAAGTTTTCGAAGTGCAGGTGAACACCTGCCCTTTTCTAGATTGTGAATGTCATTCGAAAATATATTGTTTTGTAGAGCTATTACTATAGTTTTTTCAGCTACTTCGATATCGTTAGCTGATATGACATCACTCCGGGGCAACTTTCTCAAAAATCTAAGAACATAAATAGTTGCTCGCAAAAGTTTTCTCCAGGACGAAAATTTTGTCGCCAATTGAAGAAGCAAATTATCGTCACTAACAGATGTTATTACATGAGATACTATTTTAGTCTCAGGCAAATCGTTAGCGTATGGAATTATAAACATTATGAGTTAATTTCGCTAATAGGACTAGTGCGTTAAGCTCAAGGCGCGCCAAAGTTACCATCTTCGAAGGTGATGATACACGTGATTTAGAACATATTAAGGAAACAACGGGAGGGTGGTTTCCGTTTTGAACGTGTGAATATACAACACATCCATAAGCCTTTTCACTAGCATCAGCAAACGCGAGCAAGGAAACCTTAGAGGATTTTTTAATACCAATATGGCGGGAAATTCTCATTTGAGAAATTAGAGGTAATTCTGAAATATAACACTGCCACATTTTTATGATGTGTGCAGGCGGTTGTTCATCCCAGTCAATTTTAAGGAGCCAAAGTTCTTTAATTAACAACTTGGCAAATAAAATAACAGGGCCGACTAGACCTAGCACGTCATACAATCTAGCAGTTGCCGATAAAATAGCGCGTTTTGTACAAATAAGCTGCGGTTGAGAAATTAAAAAATAAAATTCGTCAGTTGATGGCATCCAACGTAGTCCCAGTATTTTAAAAACATTGTCATCATCGAAAGATATTGATTCTGGTTGCCTGTGAGAAACCGGTATTTGTTGTAAAAGTTCGGGAGAATTACTAGTCCACTTGACTAAGTCAAAACCTCCGGATTTGAACATTTGAATAGACTGCTGGGCTGTCTCTACAGCTTCCTTTAAGGAAGAAGCAGAGGAAGCCAGGTCATCCATGTAAATATCTCTCTCCAGGGTAGCAGCTGCCAATGGAAACCTATCCTTTTCACGAGCTGCAAGCTCGCGAAGAGTTCGCATTGCCAAAAATGGAGATGAGCGTAGTCCAAACGTGACCCGTGTGAACTCATACGTATCTAGGGTATCGCCTGGGGAAAAACGGTATAAAATCCGTTGAAACTTGCGGTGTTCGGGATTAAGTTCAATACACAAATACATTTGCCTAATATCGGCAAAAAATACAATAGAAAAATATCGTACATTTAATAAAATATAAAAGATTTCAGTCTGTAAGTTACAGCCTGAGTGAAGGATATCGTTCAAGGATACATTGGAATCAGTAGCAGCGCTACCGTCGAGAACAATACGAAGTCGAGTAGTTGACTTATCGTCTCGTATAACTGGGTGATGGGGAAGGTAAAAACCTGGCAACGAAAGAGACTCATCGTCCTGTGATAATTTACGAAGTATTCCTTGTGAAATATAATCTTGAATAACTTCGTTATATTTTAAATGAAGATCTGGGTATTTGTTGAACCTTCTTTCTAAAAGGTTAAATCGGCGTTTGGCAACATAATATGAATTACCTAGTTTTTCCGGACTGTCCTTAAAAGGAAGAGATACAGTAAATGAACCATCTTCGTTACGAATAGTAGTATTGGAATAATAGGTTTCACATTCCTGCTCATCCTTACTTAAAAACTTCGTTTCAGGACATTCCTCTACGGCCCAAAACCTTTGTAAAGTACGGTCTAAGGGTTCGCAATGGAAACTACACAAGGCGAGAGAAGTCACAATTGATTGATAAGCAAGCGGCGCTTCACCCATTAGTATATATCCTAACGTGGTATGCAAGGCGGAGGGATTATTATCGTCAACAACTACCGTGTCCGATAATAATATTTTACAAAATAAATTTACGCCTAATAGTAGATCAATAGGACCGGGACGCGAAAACTCATCATCAGCTAGCTGTAGGTTTGTAATAAAATCAGATAACGCAGCCTTGTTGACTGGAGTATCAGGTAGTTGAGATGTAATTTTTCCAATTACCAACGGCCTAATGTTATATTTTGGGTCATCATCAAAACGAGAAGAAAATCTCACGGACGTAACACCGTGAATTTTTTGCGGGTAACCTCCTAAACCTTGCACTTCCTTGAAACGGTTTTCTTTAGACACCGGCAATGACAAGCGTTGACAACATTCTAAAGATATATAATCACTCTGAGAGCCGGGATCAACTAAGCATCTCAATAAGTGTTGGCGGTTGTGTTTGTCAAACACCTTTATCTTAGCAGTACCTAACAACGTCACAGTAGCGAGGCCGAGTGGATCTTCCGACATGGCACAAAAGGATGCGTGGTTAGCATTACTATGCGGGATAGGAAATGCAATACTCGGGGCGCCAGAACACTCCGGGCGGGCGGTAGCGATTGACTCTATTTGTGAGTCACAAACAATTAAATTCGCGGGTGCTGGCTGAACACTATGGTCAGCAGCAGAAGAGTTAACGTTAGCGGTCATAGCAATATTGCATTGTTGTTTATTTAGCGGGCCAAAATGCAAAAATGAATGATGTCTAAGAGAACAGTGAGTACAGTTGCGATTAGAAGTGCATACCGGAGTTTTGTGTTTTACGCTTAAACAATTATGACAATATGACTGCCCCTTCATAAAATTATATCTCTCCTTGGGGGTCATTTTCATAAAAACCGTACAATTAAATAAGTGTTCATGAAAGGGATGCTTACACAAAGTACAATTAGAACCAGAAATCAATTTATTTTCAGTATTAACAAATGTTTTTGTTGACGGTACTGGATTTTTATTCCGATTTTTAAACTGTACATGGTCGGAACCCTTTACCTCAGTACGAGACAAAACCTTTGTTTGTTCTCTCAAAAACTCGAGTAAGTGACTGTACTTGGGTATTATTTCTTTCCTGTAAGTTATTTCAAAAAGTTTAACTGTGTCGCGATCTAATCTCTGTAGTGCGAGATGTAAAAACACAAAATCTAACAGGTCATCGATTTTTAATTGCTTAAGAGCTTCGACCGATGAATTAAAATTATTTATAAAAGAATCTAAGCCGGTAGCACTATTTAAAGACAGAGGCTTGAACTCTAACAGCTGATTTAGGTAAGCACAAGCCAGTGATCTCGGGTCGTCGAATTTTGTTATAAGAGAATCCCAAATTAGAGCATAATTCTCAGCCGTAGGTGGGAGCCCTGCGCAAACATTCGACGCCTTGCCCGACAATTTGCCTACCAAATAAAATATTTTTTCACTATCATTTAGCGAAGGGTTCTCATGGACCATGCTCTTGAACTGAGCATAAAACAATGGCCACTTCTTGACATCACCATCAAAAGAGATAAGATCTATCGGAGGAAGCCTATGATTGGGTTTTATGTTTAAAACGTTTGAGGAAACCTGTTGTGAATCTTGCGAGTTACATTTTAAGTCAGATATTACCCCCTTAACGTAGCAATATAAATCTTCAAAAGCCAACCATGAATTATAACTAATTTTGTACTTAGGAATTACTTTCAAAGCCAGTGTATTATAATCATCAATTATTTTCTCAAATTTAGAATGAATTTCATCGACGGTAGCAACCCGAACCAGGAATAAGTCGCGATTGCTATCAGCTGACTTTGCTAAATCGTAAAGTTGCTGCATACGTTGAAAGTAAATATCTCGTTTTGACCTCAAAACTGATAATTCTGGTTGCTCCTCACATTCCTCAAAGGTTTCTTCCTCTTTAGATTTAGGCATTTTAAAAACAAAAATATATGTAAAACAACAATAAGTTTACTTAAACTCGTAAACGGTTTATGCTACTGAAACAAAAAGTAAGGAAACTCCGTTCAAAATAGAGTGCCTATATGTAAATTTTAAAAATATACCTAACAGTTATCAAAATTAATCAGTAGGCACCTATATCTACAAAAAAGCACACCTACCTAGGATATTAATGAAAAAAAATATTCCTTCGCGGGTTTCGTTAAGTGAAAGTAAAAATATCCACCTAACTTAAACAACACCTGGATTCTTCGTTCGCGGATATCGATAGGTAAAATACCTACGACAAAATATAAGAAATGGAAATAATTCGTTCGCGGTAAGAATAACTTTGTTCGCGGGGGTCGCTAAGTAGATAAATTAATGCTACTTAACTTAGAAACTCCTTGATTATGCGTTCGCGGATATCGATAGGTAAAAATACCTACGACAAAATATAAGAAACCAAAATAATTCGTTCGCGGGAAAAATAACTACGTTCCTCACACCTAACTCAAATAACACCTCCTCACGTTCGCGGGTTTAGAAAACTATACAATAGCGGTTTAAAAGTAATAAATATTAGCGGTGTTTAGCCTTTATAACAAACTAAAGCAAAAAATGGTTGGTTGAAAAGAATATTCGACAAAATATCTTGCCTTATGGGCCGAGTCGGGCCGAGTCGAGCCGAGGAGACCCGAAGTTAAATGAATTCTAGAAGCTACGATCTCGGCGGCTGAGCGTGTGCAAATTTCAAACTACCTACTATTTTTTTTTACAAATAAAAACTAAGTATTTTATTTGCAAATGAGTGGAATACGCCAAGAAATATTTATTAGGTATATACCTAAACTGATTATGACGAATATATAGCAATATGGAATAGCTCACGACACCGTAGTATCTTTGCGGGTTAGAAAAAAAGAAAAGGTTGCCTATTATAAAGGACAAACAATTTCTTGATATACGGCTTTATGAAACCTATAACCTAAACTGCATAATATTCTAGTCTACTCAGTAAAACCAAATTAATTTTAAGAATGAATGATACTTATAATTGATATGTACCTATATGAATACAAATATTATAGACCTATGTATATGATATTTTAATGACGGCAAGTTTAACCTAACAAATTGCATACAATATCAATATAAAATATAGTAAATGTATAGGTTTGCTAATAGGTATATAAATACATAAGGTACCTTTAAGGAATACGTGGGTATAAAAAGTACAGTGCCACTTATTTGACGGTTAAGAGATTTACAAAATAAATCGATTTTGATCATTAAACATGTATTTTGCAACTCTGATTAAAAATGTGAAACGTATTTAAACAATTATTGCGAATTAATAAGAAAACAAAAAACTATTATTATTCGAATCGTAGAAATAAAAATTATGATCCGGCTCGAAGGACCAAAAAATATGCTTGGGAAAATTATTACATATTTCTTGCGGTTTTTAGTGGACTGTATTTTTTAATTATCCTTGGAAAAAGACCATAGGAGTTGGCGAACACTTAAAATAAAGAACTCGATGTGATAGATAACGCACCTGCAATAAAAAGACAAGAAGGTGGATAGGAATTCAAGCACTCACCGAAACCACGGCTCACGCGCACAAAATTTTGAATCCTCTCCGTTTTCTATGATGTCGTATTCACAAAGTTTCTTAGTGTCCTTTTCTAGATCACAGCACTGCACTATTTATATTAGTTTTTAATAAAGACGATTAAATTTTAAGCACACGCTGTTAATATGTGGCCATATTCTTTTCAATAACTTCGGGGTTCGCACGCAGTAAGAGCGAGCGAGACGCTTGAATAAAGGTGGGAAAGGGACAGATAGGTAATGTTGCTATCATCACATCATTGAGTTCTACAAATAATTAATTTAAAACCAAACAGTGAGGAAGATCTATGTTTATAAGAAGCATATTACAGTGGAGCAACTACATAAAATGATTGCATTTGGAAACTATTTTTCGGAAAAAACAACAACGCCCCACAGCCTTTCAACATAAGCCACATTTTCGTCGGGAAGGCTGATTACAAATCCTGCCCACAAATTATTTATTTTGTAGGTTTAAAAATAAAAAAGCTAGTAGTCATTTTCAAATCTCCAGAAACCGAGGATTTAGGTAAGCTGGCAAGCCAAAGCATTTTGAATAATGTTTTTTTTATACCTACACCAAATTCAAATCGTCAAAATTCAAAATTCAAAATTCAAAAAGTTTTATTCATCTTAGGAATTTCACAAAACACTTGATGAAGTCAGTCATCACATACTTCGGCTTTAACTAGTTGTTGATAGTTGTTAAATAAGATATAAGTTTTAAGATTTTTCCTTGAGTAGCGTACTATTGAGATCCACTATAATCGGTCTATTTTCCTGATCTTTGGTCTTAGTTCGGAAAATATCCTTAATATCATTTTGATGTATCTGAACGTCAAGAGTTTTAGCGGTATTTATAAAAGTGTTTACGAGTGTTGCTTTTGTTTCCGAAGTACCGATCGGTATATTTCTTATTTCGAGGCAGGTCGATCTCGTCAGCCGCTCAAAACCATCTAGTTTATTTTCAAGCGTCTGTATGTATGAGTTTTTAGATCGGTGCTCGACCTCCAATTTCTCCACCCTTGTCAGTAGAGTATCATATTTTTGTGATATGAAATCAACAGAAGTTCGTAGCTCCCCTATAGCTATAAATAATTTCTCACTACTAGATTCCTGTTCTTTCTTAAAATCGTGAAACATTTGTTGCATTTCTGTCATGAAGGATTCAAATTTTGCGGAAATATTTTCCCCTGTTCGCTTACGTTTTCGTATAGTATTCATTTCAATATGTGATGGGTTTAGTTCAGAATTTGATAGATTATTAATTACTGCTGGTAATGTCGGACCGCTTACATGATCTGTGGTTTCTTTTGTAAGTGCGGGGGAAGGGGGAGGGGTGCGCTTTAACGGCATGATGCGTAATAGTTGTAGAAAAAGTACCAGGACAACAGCACTGCGCAGGAGATTAATGTCTGACGTTGACTTTAGAAACAATATGGAGAGGTCAACTTAGCTGGTCGTCGATCGATGATTTCTTGTAAAATTGCTTTCCGTCCAGTCTTACTAGACCCTTCTGGTTAAAGTTAGTCAAAAATATGTCTAGCTCTTTTTTATACGTTTAATATATGTGATGATTCTGTCTAGCTCTCTCTTATGAAGGATTTTGATGTGTGAGTGGATCTGTGTAGTTTTCTCACGTCCCAGGAAACTTGAGTGTATGATGTCTGCCTCTCGTTGTGTGCGTTGCGTGTAATCACGAACTCCGCTTATCCTATGCACTCCTATTATTTTGTTTGGAATTAAATGTGCAAAAACTTAATGCAATTAAAAATATTTTTATAAATAATCACTTTAAACACGTCCGCCTGGAATAGGGGTCCGGAGGGAAGGGGAATCCGGCAATAGTAATAAACTATATGAGGTTTCCTCAAAATACACAAGAAAGACAAATATTAAAAGAATGAGTCATAGGTATATTATAATTAAAGTGACCCTTTGATTTTTACATTTTTTGTGACAGTGCTTACTGTAAATTACAGGTTCTACAAAAAATTTGGCTTTCTAGCAGCTCTTGGGTGTATTGATGGCACTCCGGTGGCAATAAATTAACCAGCAGAGATTGAAGAATATTTCTACTGCCGCAAAGGCTACCATGCAAGAAATGTACAATTGGTAAAATGGATTTCAATTTCGTAATCGATTATCATTAGGTATTCAATTAGTCTTTTTAATATTCTTTTTTTCAGATAACAAATGCAGATCTAAATATTTTAAATGTAGATCCAACATATAGTGGAACTACTCATGATAGCTTCATTTTTAACTAAGGTGTTATAAAAACCCACTTAGAGGCATTAACAAAAGCCGGTGAAGAAGTTGTTATGCTCGGTTAGCTAATCCCTCCCTGCCCCAACTTCAGAAAATAAATCTAATTACTGGGTATAAAATCTATAAAGTTATTTGTTTTTTTTTCAGGTGATTCAGAATTTGTTTAGCGCTCCTACCTTATGACACCCATCAGTGATGCTGAAGATAATTCCACAGAAGCTTTTTACAATGACTGTACTTCTAAATTGGAGCTTCCTATATAGAAGCAATTTATGTCAATTTTGGTGTTACTAAGGTCCTATTGTAATTAATTTTTTTTTTTTATTTTACTTTTGATTTTTATAGTATGGGTATCTGACTTGTAATTGTAAGGGTTATTGACATTATTGTGACATAATTAAATAGGATTTGTTTTAGTTTTTTATTTTATTATTATAATAATGGAATTACACACAGATTACAAAATACTTCAGCCAAGTCACTGATATATTCCATAACATTAACGCTGAGTATTTTTAAGTGAGAAATAAAACAATTACTTATTAAGAGTTAATTAATATTTATTTGAATCAAATAATTAGCATAATACATGAAATAAAATTACTACCACATATGCATAGACACACTACACCCCCACATACACTCTCAAATACATACACAATTGATTGACCTTTTTATTTTCTCTTTTATCCACTGTAATTATATTGTTAAATTTAAGCATATAATAATTGTAATTGTACATGAAGCCTGTTAAAGCAATATATAAAAATTGTACATCCATAACGGGCTGTCAGTGGTAATTTAAATGTACTTAATAAATATGTTTAAGAGCTAAGGATATTGTAATAAATAAATTATTTCTTTGAACTGTATTTATTTCACTAAAGACATGGATCGATTTTTGACATAGTATTTGAATTTGAAATATAATTGTGTTACTAACATAGTGTTAAGTTTTATTTTGTAATACTAACAATCGGGCCAGGATGCCATAATAAATCAATTTTATTATTATTAGGTATTGTTATTTAACTGCTCGCAATTCAGAAAAGAGAACAATTGGCCTCCTAATTTTCTCTCTCCTCGATTTCGGTGCTTGTTACTACACAGAATGCTCAAATGTGCATTGACATTCACACAATAAAATTCACATTTCAGAAGAAGAGCGAATAGTAGAGCTCCAAGCAATTGCTGAAGTTCAAAGGAGGCAAACTAGGGATTTGCCTTCTAACACCGATTTAGGTCTAGAGCAATTATGTAGGCGAAACATAGTTATCATAGCTTCAGCATTCACATCTTAATTAATTGTTCATTGGTGTCGTTTATTGTATGTATTCTGTGGTGTGTGAGGCGGGTCTTTCAATAAAACTGCACTAGTACTCATTAAAAGTGTTTTCTTTATTCTTGGTCTCCGCCAATGTTTTCAGCCCTTTCCCAACTGCAGCCACAGCTCCAGCTTACATTTTATCTCGCTCTGCACTCTTCTCCAGTCAGGACTGCAAGATCTATGCGCATAAAGTCTTTGTAATTCCACCTGCTGTCCTTCCACCCCTAGGAATCTCTTGGTGGTGGTGGAGAATTATGTTCGCCGTTGTGATGGTGGAGGAGCAGTGACTGAAGAAGTGTGACGTGATGCTGAAAAGAGAACACTTCCTATTACTACGATGCGTTAGTAAAAAATATTAAATAGCAATAACAAAATAGCATCTTTTCGATGTCATTTGTTTCAAGAATTAAGTTATATTTAGTTTGTACTTACACCAGGATATGCCAGGGTTTCTTTCCATAAAATCTACCAGAGCTTAGACCTGCCGACGTTGGGTGAGAGGAACGTGTCTCATTTGGACTGAAACGTTATTGTTGGATTAGAAAACAAAATAAACACTATAACATTAACATTATCTTTGAACTTTACATCCAGAAATATAAACTTACTTCATGATTATTTCAATCAATCAATTTTTTGGTTATAATGGCAACCAGCCGTCGTTACTAACAATTATTTTCGGCACTAAACGATCAAAAAGCAATCAAAATGTATGTAAACAAAACAACGCAATAAATAAAAATATTGTCAATGTTGCCATAAGGCAAAGTCTGTAGAGCACTAAAAGCGATGAGAATTCAACTAGATTTATGGTTTTATCGACTTCAAAGCACATAACTTGGGATACATTTAAAAAAAAGGAACATAAAATTCAAAACTTAGCTTTCAATATATTTTAATGTTTAACTACGACATTAAATCAAACCTAAAAAAAATCAAAATATGCTTCTTCTGTGTGGTACCTACTTGACGGGCCAGCCATAATGTTCTCTACATATATTGTGTCTAGTGCACAAATGCAAAAATTGACCATGTGTGCGTGAATGATCAAAATCTCTATAACTTAAGACAACCCACCCTCGTAAGAATTTACTTAAGGAAATTCTCCGGGCATAGATCATACTATAATAAAGAGCAACGACACGGGTCGATCGGCACTAGTGTGGTGACTGGTGACATCGTCGTGTGAGGTGAAATGATTCCAGAAAAGTTCGCTATATCAATTTATATATAATTAAAGAGCAGACATAAAAAAAGCACTCGGCACTGAAAATCTTACATGCGCACTGAACATACCAACAACGCACTAGATTTAGTGCCGAAAGCACTAAAATGGCAATGCTGAATATTGTCCACAGATACATACTGTCAGTAATTTTTTTTCGTAAGATAAGAT
The DNA here is from genome assembly GCA_944452665.1 of Stenoptilia bipunctidactyla. Lineage (NCBI taxonomy): Eukaryota > Metazoa > Arthropoda > Insecta > Lepidoptera > Pterophoridae > Stenoptilia > Stenoptilia bipunctidactyla. Next base: position 49,692,946 of record OX101721.1, on the reverse strand, counting down.
AGTTTATATTCATGGCACAAATTTAGAATTTTCTGTTTTTTTTACTTATCAGCTGCCTCAAATTCCTTAAAATAAGGAATTTTATTTTAAACATCATAAACGCTAGAATTCTATGTCAAGAACTGGTAAAATAAAAAACCGATAAATTTCGGTTTACATTTTGTTGTGTGTGGTAGTCACTAGCCCTCTTCGACGCTCCCATCACTTCGAAAGTGCCTAGGTGATGCTTACAGAATGCAAAATCAAGGTCATTTTGAACCTTGTTCGATGCGACAGTGGATATCGAAGCGAGCTTTACGTTGTTGTTCGAATTTTACAGAATCGACACACAGATCGTCGGTCCTACGCTGCAACTTCCAGTATGTGACCGCCACTCGAGAAATTTTCCCCCAAGACGAGAAATTTTGCTCCAACATGGCCATCTATTCTGCGAGCTATGTGCCCTGCCCATTGTCACTTCAGCTTTGCAATTCTTCTGGCTATGCCGGGGACTGTGGTTTGCCTGCAAATCTCCTCTTTCTGATTTGACCCCGCAGGAGCATAAACCTTTTCATTGCCCGCTGAGCGACTTGTGTATAGTTAGCGAAAAGACATAGTTGTAACTTATGTTATGTTATAGGATAATTTTATTTGTGTCTAATCGATGTTTTGCCTGTCATCTAATTGAAACTTCTTTTAGCAGCAGCAATGCTGAAATGCAGTTCAATGTAATGATGTATGATGTCATATTAGAGAATTTATTTCTTCTTCCCCACATTTCAAAATGTATCCTACAACATTAAGGCGAAGATGCAGCTTTTTCACACTTTTTTGAACGATTATAAACAATAAGCACATGTAGTGCCAGAAAAAAGGTTTACGAAATTGATCATAACCAAACGATGTGTACTTAAAGATCAATAAATGATTAATGAAACTTGAAAATTTCTTAGGAATCATGTCATCGATTTTATTAAAAAGAATAACTGTATTCAAACATTGAAAAACTTGTATTCAGCTCGGGAATCGAACCCGAAACTTTTGAAAAATAAAACTAGCACTATTAACGACGAAGGTTTAAGTGTCATCAATGTTTTTTTTATAATTGGTAACAATCATAGCATATTACCCTGTATGTTTTTTAAATAACTGGTGCTAAAAATATTCGATAAGGACAAACGTCCTTTTCCTTCTTAGGTCTGTAAAAATTGTGACATATGCAGTGTTGGTTAGTTCTTGTCACCGTTTTCGTGGTTATACTGGGAAAGCAATAGGTCTGATAACAAAGCGAGCTTGCCTCAGCATTACTATTTGTAATAAAGTTTGTGGTGCCAAATCTTAACTATTTTGTATTGGGTGGTACTGGAACAACATTTAAATATGTTTATATTACATCAAATAACATAAATACATGCATAACTTCACTACAGCAGTTGGTGTGATTGTCTGGGGATTCTATTAAAAAAAAAAACTTAAAAAGTCTTCACGCCTGTACCCATTGTGGAGTAAGCAGAACGCCAGAGGATCTAAAACCATCTGAAGTCTCGTTTGACAAATTTGGAGGTATTATAATGATGAAAAAAGACTATTGCATTGACAGGTAGCCTATCTCAGTCTTGACTTTTACAGTATGCCCGGGAAGAGAAGCAGCTAGTAAATTCTATGATTTTATTTTGTTCCCAGTCCAGTATAGAAGAAGCATCAAAGAACATTATCTTCAACTTTGGCCGATGCCTAAAAAAATCTGTATATAAGCAAAATTTAGGAACATAAGAAATTACCTTAAATAAACGTATGAAAATCTATTGCTTGACACAAATATCCGCACCACTGGAATTTGAAACCCAGGACCTACTGCCATAGGTGGCGATGTATTTCACCACTACACCAGCCAGCATGCTGACCGCAAGCTGTTTTTGGAAATTTTAAATGAAAAAATGTTTTATTGGTTTCTTTCACTTAGAAAAATATTAACAATTTAACTGAGAACAATAGAGTTTACTGCTGAATCTGAGTCATATTCTATGGTTAATCTATGTGTGAGTCTGGTGTCTGCTTTTGTAATTCCTATGAAATAAAAAGTAATATATTCTTTTATAATGCTGCTGTCTATTTCTATTGAAAATCACTCAAAACTAAATACAGATCTAATGATAACCTCTACAATAGTTACATAAGATAATATGTAACTAAATCATTTTAATAAGTATTCTTGAAATAAGTAGGTACATCAAATATCTTCAATAAGCCTTTATTAGGTATAATAAAACAAATATATTTTCAAATATCATTTATAATACTAGAATTATTAATCTACAGATTAACTATTTGATCAGAAACATTCCACTTAAAAAGACTGAGCCAAGGGATTCCGATGATTACACTTATACATAATACTACCTATACCTTAATATTTTAGCTCATTCTACATTTTTGATCATTATTTCTTTACAATTTATTTAACTATATAAAATAGAAAGCTTAAAAATAAAATCTGATTACATAATATGATATGTGTTTGAATTACAATTTACTACGTAAACAGCTCTGTTTTGGATAAAACAGCAGGATGGACAATTTATTCACTGATACAAAACATAACCTTCATAATTGCCCTTCGGGGCTCACATGCGACTATCGATAAAATGTTTACCGATGTTCTATCATGTATCGACCGGTGCTAACATAGTTGCAAAAGAACTCCGTAGCGTGAACCGAATCGTGTGTAGAAGAGAATCGTAAAATAACAATCCCATATAAACCTAAACTACTTGGACATACAGGCAACTCTTGTTAACCTGTATATTTTATATCATTATTGCATAGCATTATCACTATTACTTGCCGTATGGGCAAACGTCAAGTTGTAAGTTTATCAAAATCAAAGAAAACAATATTGAATTGGATATAATCATTCTTTAACCTTATAACGTTGTCATATTTTATATGAGTCAATAGAATTGAATAGTAGGTAGCTTGTACTTACATATATCAAAACTATGTCTTCGACAAAAGTTACTGGCGTAGGAATAAACAAAGGTTATTAAAATACAAGTATAGAAAACTGTTTAGTTTAATATATTTTTAAAACTAGGCAATATCAACTTAAAATGTATTATTTGGGATTAGTGAATCTGGATAAACTAATCTTAAATGTAAAACAAAACATTTATTTAAAGTATGATTTAGTATGATAAATTATTTATGAAGGCCGTCGAAAAATCAAATACACTAATGGCCATTGATCAAAATTAGGTACAAACTAAAATTGAATGCTACTTAAAATGTTATTAAAAATATCTGTACCAAACAAGGCTGTATTTTTTCTTTTGAGATGCGATCTTCATATACTGTTTTTTTTTTCAATATTAAAAACAATGACTATATCACAACTTTAAAATTTACATTGTTTTCCTATCATTACTGCAACAAAAAAATAATCCTTAAAAGTAACAAATTACATTTATGAATAAGTTCACGAAATATGTGTTCAGAAACATGATAAAGTACAGTAGGTACTAAATTTCAATTACAACAAGAAAAATACATTTTAGTGAACATGTTTAGTTAATGTTCACAAACTAAAAAATGAATATAAAACCGTGCATTGAAAATCAAATTTTTAAGCACTACAATAAGATCATACTTATATCATATATTAGAGGACTTACGACTCACACTGAAAACTGTGTTGCGGCAAGAAAGTATACTTTTATTGTCATAGATTTTAGAGATTTGAATTGTCCATTGGTTCCACAATTTGTCTTGTACTTATTGATCTCTGTCGATTCATAAAGAGTCTAGATCTATAGATGTTTACCACAGCAAAGCAAATGACGATAAGTAATATTAAAAATACACAAACTTCTGTAAATATTAATGATTTTCGTTCACTTGGTTTTTCAAGCGAATGCGAAATTTCTTTGGTGGTTAAAGAGCTAGCTGTTTTAAGATTACTTTCAATCTTCTTTTCTAGTAAGTTTATCCTTTCATCTATGTTATGCTGGTCTATTTCATATTTATTTTCCAATTCAGCTTTTAATTTACTCACATATGACATAATGCTTTCAAAGGACGAATTTTCTTTTGCAAGAATAACTGGGGGTACAGTCTTAATAGAATTACTTAAGGCGAGTAACTTTACTATTTTTGGAAAGAAGACATTAGATATATTCACAAGATTGGACAACAAATCGGTTGTGTTTTTTATATAATCAATGTTGTTTTGTGTTTCAATTTTGGGATTTATACTTCTCATGCCATTGTTTATTTCATTTAATTGCTCATTTAAATTTTTTAATAAAGAAGTGTTATTATTCTCTAGATTTCTTCCATTTTGAACCTCTTTTATAGACATATTGTACAATATATCCCTTATGTTTATTAGTATTTTATCATTAGTTGTGTTGTAAGGTATTATAGCACTTGGTAAATGTTTATCAAAGTTACATGACACGCCTTTGATATTTTCATCACTGTATTCATTTTTAATGATTGCGGTTATTTTTAATGATTGCCTACTCTTTTCTTAATTTGATAATATTTCACAAGGTATTGGATTATCACCTATACTCAACGTATCGAGATTGCTGTCAAAAAGATCACTTGCATCAAGTGATTTTATTCGATTGTGATCTGCTATAAGAATTTTCAAATTGATAAGTTCGGTAAATGCCTCAATTTGCAGATTATCAATATCATTATATGATATGTCAATAGTGTGTAGCGAAATCAAGCCACGAAAAACACCAAATCCTATTTTTGGTAACGTGTTATGGGAAATATTTAAGGAATACAGTTGATAATTATCCTTAAATGATCCAGGCTGTATAAAGTTTATATTGTTAAAGCTCAAATCAATACTTTTTATAGTTTTCAAGCCTATGAAATCCATAGCACTTACGTTTGTAATTTTATCATTTGTCAGACGAATTGTTTCAAGGTGCTTGCAAGATATTAGCTTCAAAGATTTAATTTCCGGCAAATCCGATCTTGTGATTTGTAAAGAACTTAAAGTTAAGTTATCGTACCCACTAAATGAAACTGTTGGTGACAAATCTGATATGTAAAGGGACTCCAAAGCTGTTAGTTTTCTAACAGTAGATAAACTAAAAACGTGTTTTGTATTAAACGATAAATCTAATTTAGTCAGGTTCTTTAAATCATCTAAAGCATTTTCTTCAATTGAACTGATCATATTATTATTTAAATACAATGCCGTTATTTGTACAAAACCTTTAAAATTAGCACTATATATCTTTTCTATTAAATTAAAGCTTAATATAAGCTCCTTTAAGTTATAAAAATCGGAGGCATTTACAAGAAACAACTTCAGTTCGTTGTGTGACAAATCGAGAATTTCGATTGACCCTGTTCGAAGAAATGCATTGTAATTGATATCCTTAAGGCTACTGTGTGATATATTTAAGACTTTCAAGGCCATCATGCCATCAAAGGAAAGGTTTTTAACGACTGTGAGTTGAGTATTTGATATATCTAATGTTGGCAAAGAGGAGAGTCCATAGAATGTTTGTCCTGTAAGCTCTCCTTGCAAAGGATTACGTGAAACTTCCAACCCTATTAAATCTCTTAAATGCTTAAATGCAAGAACCTCTATGGTTACTATACTATTTCCAGATAAGTCTATAAATTGCAAACGGTTTAAATGTTCAAAACTATTTTCAAAAAGTCTTGTAATTTTATTATTTCTTAATTGAATGGATTTTAAATTTTGTAGATTTTCTTTATTAAAATCAAACTTAATTAAGTTGTTAGATGACAAATCCAAGGTTTCAAGATTATTTATATTACTAAAACAGTTTTTTGATAATATTGAAAGGTTATTATTATTAATAAACAAGGCAGATAATTGATCTAAGCCTATAAACGCAAAATCCTCTAAACTAGTCAAGTTTTGATGACTTAAGTCCAGTTCAGTTACATATACTAATCCTTCAAACATGCCTTGTACTAAAGATCCTTGTAGATGGTTGTGTTTGATGTTAAAGTAATTGATTTCCTTCATTTTAAACAAATCAATTTCAAGATTTTTAATTTGATTATAGGACAACTCAATATAGTGTAGTGAAGAAGTATTTCTAAATGTTTCACTATCAATAATTTCCAATCTATTGTGACCTAAATCTAAATAAGTTAAAAATATCGAGTTCCAGAAGCTATGGCTTTCTATCGTTGAAATTAAATTAAAATGAAGATCAAGTTTCTCAAGTCTGTTCAATTTCTCGATATCTTTTCTATAAATTTTTGTTATCTTATTATTACTTAAATTCAATTCAATTAATTTGCTAAATCTAAATAATGCTCCGTTTATATCAATGATTCTGTTATTGGATATGTTCAAGTATTTTAGTTGTTTAACTCCTTCAAACGTTAGCATATTTATTTGATCTATATAATTATATGAAAGATCCAAACTGGTTAGTTCGGTCAACTGACTGAAGATTGCATCGGATATAAATTCTAAACTATTATAAGATAAGTCGAGCGTTTGCAAATTAGAGAACATATACTTGTTAATATCGCTGTATAATGAACTAATAACATTATGTGAGAGATCTAAAGAAATTAGGGACCGAAGATTTCCTGCATTGGATAGTTGAACTGTTTTTAAATTGCAATGAGAGACATTTAATAATGTCAAACTATCTAATGATGGAATCGTCGGCATTGTTTCAATTGAGTTAAAAGTTAAGTTAAGGGTAGTTATATTTTCTTTGTATTGGGAATTATAAATCAAGGGTGTCTCCACATCCACATTTGTAACAGTCACATGTAAAGGAATTGGCATATGCACTGTATTAGAATAAATGCATAGGCGTAACTGATAATTGTACATTGGATTCGCGTCAACGAAACTGCTTAATGATATCACGCCCTTACAAACTGCTATAAAAGCGCAGTTTTCTTCATCCAAACTTTCTTTACAAGCAATTATTTCTTTGACAACAAACAGCCAAAGAAACGCTTGTATTTTTATAACATCTGAAAACAACACGAATGCAATTAATATCCAAAACTGAATATTGTACAATTGAAGTTTTCTAATGAGTTATAATATGGTATAATCTCTAACAACATTTCATATCAAAAGTATAAATTCACTTATATAAAAAGAAAATGTATTTTTACTTTTTGCATTTGAATTCTCTTATTTTTTTATTTAATTACACTTTGTTGTGTAATAACAAAAATTTGAAATACACAAAATGGAACAAAATAACTCTTAGATAACTTAGTAACTTTAAATTTTAACAAAATAACTCTCGTATTTGCGCCCCTAATGGCATAAATGGACCCGTAGTAATATTAATAAGAACCGTTCGCACCGTATTCATAAATCAGTAAAGGTACAGCTAACATAAAAATTTACAATTTTAACCTACTAAAGTAATTACCGACTTCAAGTCAAAACTTTGGCTGAGTTGAGAATATCATCAACGTAAACATTCTTCGAAATCATGTATATTTTTTCAAAAGTTTGAAATTTTCAATGAAGTAGGTACCTAACCGATTTCAATGAAATTTATATGGGACCAACTATGAAGTATCCTCTATCATATGAAACTACAATTTTCAAAATCAATACGTAATTGTCCGAAATATCGTGTAACAAAGATACAAAAAAACATACAGACGAATTGAAAAGCTCCTCCTTTTATGGAAGTCGGTTAAAAAGTATAAATTATTATGACTCTGAATTTATCAATCGCATAACAAGAATAACAAGACAAAACAAATTTGAGACTGGGAAATAGAGAGAGGTGATGACGTATATTATTTCGATCATAACATCTTTTAGATTTAATTTTAGAACTGCACTGATTCATGTCTTATTTTAAATTAAATTTATGTTGCGGAAGAGCGGTTTCTCCCAACACAAACTTCCAATGTTTAAAGGGGGTTACAAAATAATATATTTTTATTAAAGTAAATAAATCATTTTTAATATATATTTTTTTTTTATAATTTTTGTTACCATCAATCTGATGCCTGTCTCCTCAATCGCTGCAGACCACGGGGTCTGTTAATACACCAAAATGTTGAGTACAATGAAAATTTTATCATTATCAATTATTCGCGATAAACTTGTTAAAAAAGCATATTCTTAAACAAGCGAAATCAAAATCAAATCAAAAAGTTAATGTTATTATAAATCGCTAAAGACAATATTACGAAACTTGGTTTCATTATTGATGATTTTTTAAATAAAAAAAACTGAATCGAAAATCTTGGAAGTTTGTTGGTTGAGATGAAACTCAATATTTTAACTACTACTTACTCATAATTTTTGCCATCTCTCAATTCACTCGGTAAACCGTAGCTCACCTGAAAAAAAAAGATTGCAGCTGATTGGTCGAAATATTCACGTTTGAATAATGAAAATACCTACTTAAGGCGAGGATGCAGCGTTCTTACACTTATTTTAACGATTATAGACCCAGTTATATGTACATGTTGTGTCTGAAAAAAATGATCACAAAATCGAAAATTTAACCAACCGATGTATAAAGATAGAAACAGAGTTTATGAAAATTGGCTCGATAAAAAAGACACAAACATAGCACTAATTTACAGTTTCAAACAGATATTGCTACGAAACGCTATAATGGGTTCGTGTTAAAATTAGGTACATAAAAACATAAAGCACACTTCTCTTAACCGATGTTTAAAGAAAAACTTTTAAATAGATATCAATTTTGAAAAAAAATACCAATTAAACGTATGGAAGTATGGTGCGTTTGAATACCTAGTTGCCGCGCTACACATCTGGTAAAAAAACGTTTTTGATTACCATATTATATTTTTATTGAAATTGTGAAACTAAATGCTTATATTTACCTCGTAAGGTAGAGACTTGTAGATGTTTTAATTGTAAACACAGACTAAAATGATTAGTTTTAAGGAGAAAATCTATTTTTGTAGACTCCAAATACTTGCATTATTTTTTTATGAAACAGGCTGTAGTTCCTATTTGAAACCACATAAAAAAAATACATAAAAATATTCACTTACTTAAATAATAAGACTAAGATACACATTAAATAATATTACAAGAAATTGTTCCAATAAGTAAAGTATGTCTTAAAAAACTAAACTTAAGATTAACGTCATTTAAAATATGATACACTAAAAAATTAACAAATATGTAACAAAGAGAAATTTATTAATTAGCAAATGGCCACATGCTCAGCATGTGACATTAGATTGACTTACACCGTGATGAAAGTCGTATCTAGATGACTCTGCGGTGCGAGCACAGAACTTTATCGACTCGTATGCTTACGAATGTTCGTATAGTATGGAGTCGGTTGCAAGTTTTTAGTAACATTGTAATTTTTTTACAGTTATTTAAGAGTACAACATGTGTACAATCATTCAAAATTAACAAGGCACTCATTTCTCAAAGCTGGCCGTGCGGCAATGGATAGATTTCAGTTATTAGTTAATGGATAGATGGTTGTCTGGTAGAGATCGCTCTAGAGCGATAAGACCGCCTTTTGTACCTTTTGTTCCATGTTTTGGAAATGGAAATTTTTTACTGTACAATAAAGTGTAAATAAATAAATAAATATTGCTTACAAACCGTCTTCATACTATACGAACATTCGTAAAGATACGACTCGACAAAGTTCTGTGCTCGCACTGCTGGTTTGAAAACCATTTTTTGTAAGGGCCAAAATTGGGTGGTAAACATGAAAATATGTAAGATATTGAGCGCAATCGAGTGGTATGTTCGTGTAGTATTATAAAATAATAATGTATGTGGTATTGTTTATGTCTTTTTATGGGTAAAGGTATGTTGTTGTGAAATATGTGTAAAGTTTAATATTAAGTAGTGTGATGTGTAAAGAGACTATAAAGAAAAGTATATTTTTTAAGGAAATGAAAGAAAATAATAAAAAAACTAAAATAGTGACTTAGGAAATAGGAAAATATTATGGAACGAAGTCTTTCTTTTAAAATCTTTGATACATTTGCTCTGTGGTAGTAATTTGTTTATTTAATATAATCTTTTGCTGCATTTTTTTAAGTGTCATAAATGTTATGTTGGTTTCTAGTGGTAGCGGATGACATTAACATATTATTGTATTATTATTTATGGTTTACAAAAACACCTACCCAACACTGAAAACAGAATTAAAATTGGACAATTCGTTTTTTTTACAATAGATGATGTTTGAAGGGTAAAAAGTGGAATATCTGAAAGAAAAACAAATCAAATTTGGTTCCGTCGGATTGAATAAGTCGGAGTAAAATAATACCAAATGACTTCCCCAACGCCACTTTAAGGATATCGCACTTATTACCAATGACCCTGTAGACTGTAAACCTTTATTAGAAAGTAACAGCCAAGGATGGCAATGGAATTAATTTGACTTTCAAAAATATCAAAATTTTAGAAAAATGTTTCACTACAACCTTCCATACGGACGAAATCCATGTCACAGTGGTGTACGACTACGTGATACGCGAAGTCACGGGTTTCATTCTCGCACGGAGCAAGAAAAAGAAGTGTTCTGGGTTTATGTATTCAAGTTTTTGTAAAGAAATGATAGAAATATTCATTGATTTATAAAAACTTGAATATTTGTAGGTACAATATTTTCCAGCTTTAATTATGTTTCCTGAAGAACTTGTGATATGGATACTTTTGAAATTCGAGGACGTGATAGTTTGAGATCATGCATGAAGAGAAAAAATGTCATAAAAAATAAATACAATTAGTTACTAAATAAACTTAATCGAAAGTTAAAGAATTCATTACGCAACGCACGGTTACATAAGTGTAATACAATAATACTTAGCGGGTGGATGTGTGCGTGTTGACTAAGGCGGTTCGTCGGGAAAACTGTAGTAAGGTCTCTTTATTTATTTGCAGGGAATTCTGGTGAAAAATTATCGATCACAGAGTGCCATCCTTCAATATCTAAAATTTGTCACCAGTCACCCTGTTTACGTACACGTAGGTCTGATTTTTAGTCACCAGCCATAGTGAAATGTTAGTTTCTTTGATACGATATAAACGAAGTCGTCTTGGCGCCGTGGTTACTGTGTGTATCAAACGATATCACAGGTAAAGCAACGTTCGGCGCGGTCGGTACTTGGATGGGTGACCGCCGACCGTTCATTTCTCACGGCGACTTCCGTGCTTCGGAGGGCACGTTAAGCAGTCGGTCCCGGGTGCTGTATACTTGTATACAGTAGTCGTTAGGGTTTGTTAGAAGCCATTACGGCGCCCTGAAAATTCTGACATCCACCACCCAGCACTGGGCCAGCTTGGTGGATTATGGCCTATACCTCCTCGTCACCCAGGGGAGAGACTCATAGCCCTGCAGTGGGCTCATTACAAAGAGTTGTGGTGATGGTGATGAAACGTACCTGCATATTATTTTAGCGTCGCTCAGTACAAAAAAATTGAAATATGGAACCAAAAACTTTTTAAAAAATAGTCGCTGTTGATGAACATAGCTACTACGACGCGGCATTTATTGATAATACTACGACGTAGTACTACAAGATGCTTTGTAGTAGCGAGTAGTTATCTTTATTTTACTGGAAATTTAGAGTGACCATGACTTGGTTAATAGGTTAGCGGATATCTAATATATAAAATTCTCGTGTCACAGTTTTCGTTGCCATACTCCTCCGAAACGGCTTGACCGATTTTGATGAAATTTTTTGTGCTTATCCGGTATCTATGAGAATCGGCCATCACCTATTTTTTTTTTCCGCAATATTTTTGTCAGCTAGTATCCTTGTATAAAAAAAAACTTTTTCTTCGCACAAATCGTTTCTCTAAATGATACTTAGTGTGTAAAAAAATTTGGCCGGTGACCACAAATCAACCCTGTATTTCTTATAAGAAAATAAACTTAAACAAACATAAAAAATATAGTGACTTGACGGCTAAAAGATAAAGGTACATATATACTCCTCACACAAATATCCTCCGCTATCGGGACTCGAACTCATGACCTAAAGCATAGAAGGCAATATATTTAAAATGTATATTCCAGGTCCACCTTAGTTCGCTACATGCTTTCGCGTATCATAAGCGTTGCTTAATTTGGGGTAATTTAATAGTTAGTGTGTAAGTCTGGAGGATGTTATCAATATACATATATAAAACTGTTCCGTTACTGACTGAGTGACTGACAGACAACGTATAGCCATAACTGCTAAGCGTAGAGAGCTGAAATTTGGAACATACATTCCTTATGAGGTGTATTGGTGCACAAAAAAAATAAAAATGAATCATACGATATCACAGGTTAAGCAACGTTTGGCACGGTCGGTACCTGGATGGGTGACCGCCGACCATTCATTTCTCACGACGATTTCCGCGCTTCGGAGGACACGTTAAGCAGTCGGTCCCGGGTGCTGTATACTTGTGGCCAGCTTGGTGGATTATGGCCTATACCTCCTTGTTACACAGGGGAGAAACTCATGCCCTGCAGTGGGCTCATTACAAAAAGTTGTGATGATGATGAAATACATCTTTTGGCAGATTTTTATCAATTCAAATAATGGCTATAGGTACTTATAAACTTATATTTACCACTCTCGACTTTAGAGGCTCTCTTAGAGGTAAGTTCAAATGGTTATCGGAATCTTATTAATAACAAATTACTTTGGTGAAACTCGATGCAAAATCTTTGTTTTACTAAAAATTTATTTATTATAAAACTCCCCATTTGACTGTTTTTTTTTACTGAAGTCTTTCACAAACCGGAATCTTAAATGGAGAACTTAGTTTGGCATTTGTTATATTATCTTGAAATAGTTGTAATTATATAGAAACCGAGCTTGTTTTCCGCGAATTCCTTTTCTCTTTCCTTTCTTAGTGCACCTCTACATCCCCTAAGAAATATACATTTCAAATTTCAGCTCCCTAGGTCCAGTAGTTACGGCTGTACGGTGTTTGTCAGTCATTCAGTATAATAACGGAGCAGTTTTATATACCTGTTTTAATTTAAAATAAATCGGAAAAAACATAGAAAACATAAAGTCTTACCTTAATTTTTCCAAAACAGAAATGTAGTAAAAGATGTATACATTAATATTATTCATCCGTTATATTAATTTTATATCACCATACAGTAAAATAAGGTGACGTTGAATGAATAGCAAGCACTGACATAGCTCAAAGCGTTATGCGCAAGTGATAAAGTAAAGTAATCAACATGATGTTCAAGCGTGGTTAGGGATCAATTGACACATAAACATAATTAGAGTTTAATTTTTGTTCTTAACGTTTTGCGATTTTGTATAATACTATATCTGTCATTAAAGCCCGCAAAACTCAAATGCTCTAGGTCTGTCTACTTGGTTGCAACTATCATCCGAAGCAATTTACACTTATAAATGTTAGAGAATAAATACTGCGTTGCTAGCTCAAGGCTTCAATAACCTGGAAGAGCTGATTGTTCCTGTAATTTTAGTGACATCCTTTACATGAAATCGTTGTGGCGCCGAGGTAACTGCGCATATCATACGATGACTGCTGATCATTTAAATCTACGATGGCTAAATTTGAGCGATGGCATGTAATCTTATCGACCTACAGCGCTGGCCGTTAACAATGATCGCCTGAACAACGTCGTTCTCAAAGAAATATGATGGACCGATGACTCCGCTAACCCAAAATCCACCAAACAGTTTTTGTTTTGCATTGGACGCTTTTACATCTCATATGGATTGGTTTCATCCCAAATTCGACATTCGTCTTGAAATTGGCCTCTCGCTGAAGTTGATTTTTCAAGGACAATTAGGGTCAGTTGCAAACGGTTCCAAAGTATTTTTTTTTTAATTTTATTCATTCTTAATTTTCATGTGTTGTTGAATGCTGTATCATTCCATGGTGTTTTGGCGAAACAGACTTAAAGACCACTTATTTAAATGATGTAGCTTCAACAAGAACGCTGCTTTCAACTTTTTTAAAGAAATTAATATTCTTACGTTTGCCTCACAATATATCTTTGAAAATCTTATGTTCGTAAAAAAGAACTTAAACATGTTCCATACAAAATGTGACTTGCATAATTTTAATACTAGAAATAAGTACAAGCTAGCCGGCTATGCTAGTAGACTCCATAAAGTCACTTACTCATTTATGGGTCAATGCATACGTTTTATATAATAAGGTTCCCACAAATATTCAAGACTTACCACTTGATAAATTTAAAGAAACTATTAAACAAAAGTTGTGTAGTAAAGGCTTTTATACAATTTCTGAATATATGGACGATAAAAGTCCTTGGTTGTAATTGTTTTTCAAATATTCTCAATCTTCAACTCCATCTTCAACACCATCTCCATTTCCTTCTCATCCAACGCCATCTCCATCTACTTCGTATCCATACAACAGCAAGAACGTCATGCTCCCTCAGGCGGCATGGCTAGCGGTAGCGTCTGGTGTCGGGTCACCCTCTTCCCTAAAATATGGTTGAGGAGGGTGATGGCTGGTGCTTGCGTTATACTCGTGAACGGGTGCTACTAGCGGTGCCAGGTCGTTTTGCTGAAGACTTTATGACTATGTTACTTTTTTGAATTTGACTCTGACTTCCCCATCTCCATCCCATTCCCCCATGTTCACGTCCGTGTTAGATTTATTTCAAAGATGCGGCCCAGTTGAATTACTGTAGATATCTGTACTGTGGCCGAACTATTAAAAAATTTAAATCATTACTCATGCCTATCTATCGGCAGGGGATGCAATGTTGCCACTCAGTCACAATAGTCACATAGCGTCGCACGACGCCGGCCGTCGCGCCACGCCGGCCTGTCTCAGTCGGCAAGGTTTGCTGCACGGTTTGGCAACAACGCATCATAACGAAAAAAGTACCGATACTTTTAACGTTAATCGTCAACATTGTTAAATTTGAATGGATACTAAATTACCGGTACCTGTATTACCGGTAAAATTTTAACATTATGAAAGTAAAGTAATTAACAATATAATTGCGGGAATTTGATACCGGTAACAAGCCCTGGTTAGAAGTTCAGGAGGCAATAGAGTAATTACTTAGGTACTAGTACCTACTAACAAAAAACCTGCGCGAATCGTCTCGCAAAAACTTCAGTCAGAGGGGAGTAGGTGTAGGTACGTAAAAGTTAATAAGCCTAAAATAAATTGACTTGTGGTATTGTTTTACAATGCCAGGGAGATGTACATAAAAATAACCTATTATAGCATTTTCAGTAACGTAATATCAATTACCTTTCAAATACACAGGAATAAGCAACAGTTGCTAACAAAAACTACAATTAAGTAGTTTAAATTAAATAGAAATATAAAATATATTTCATCCACTGCATTAAATTGACTTGTAACTGAATTTTGATTTTTTGACATTCTTACTTATCTATACATATAATAAAATGGTAGGAAAGTCAAAACTGTACATTGAATATTTTTTTTTAAAAGAATACTTGGGGTATGATTTACAATCGAAACAGAAACAAATAATATAGTTTTTAGAATTTTTGTCTGTTTGTCTGTTTGTCTTTCCGGGATAAACTCAAAAAGTACTGCATGGATTTACTTCAAATTTGGCATGAAGATAGTTAAGAAGTCGGGTCAACATATAGGCTACATATTATCACGCTAGCAGTGTTATAATCGTAGGTGCGTTTGGTGCTGCATAGCGTTCACGCAGACGACGTCGCGGGCAGCAGCTAGTTTACAATAAAGTCGTTCAAATGTATTTTCAGAACGCCAGTTATCTCTAGTCAGGATTTCATCCAACGGACCATTTTCCACCCAACTTTTTGACGCCACAGCGGAACGGAAGCTGTCGGCTGAGGCATTGATACCAGTGTGGCGTCCTCACGACGTGACCCACACCAGCAATTTTTTTTTTTTTTGTTCTTTCTTTTATATACATATATACTAATATAACCCGACTAGGTTGCGAGAGGCTAGTATAGGTTTCCCACGTATAGGTTTTCCAGTTATAAATACATTATCACACTTACTTTTGATTATTATGTCTTTTCCAATTAAAATGAACTTATTTACCCAATAGACTGGGTCCAAGCATCTATTTTTTTATATTTCAAAAGGATTTTCTGTATTAGGATTTTAGCAGGACAAAAAATAAAAATATAACATTATCAATATTCCAGATCGATGATTTGGTGCATTTTTGTCGCGACCAGTGCAATAGATTATGGGATTCGCTTGACAAGAGGATGTCCTCTCAGCCGTTCAGTTCGTTCCGGGCTACAAAGCGTGGAGACGACGACGGCTTTATTATTAAGAGAGTTTTTATATTACTGGTCTGCCAGAAATTGAGCTTAATCTGAGCCAGTTGGTTTGTTTACAGACACTTGCTGGACCACGGACCACACTTGACCACGCTGGTTTATAATTATTTATTGTAGAAGCTCACCAACTCTTCATGAGCAACCATTTTTGTTATTCTGACCAGTTTGTCGGTTTTTTTTTTTTTAAAGCTATTGCGTAGCTTCTATCGCGGGCCTGCTGCAGGCCGGCCGCCCGGTCAGTACGTCCTAGCTCTGTATGACGTGTCGCAGCCGGTGCTGGTGTCGGTGGACGCCAGCAACGTGGCTGAGAGCGCGGTGCTGCTGCAGGCCGGCTGCCCGATCAGTACGTCCTAGCTCTGTATGACGTGTCGTAGCCGGTGCTGGTGTCGGTGGAGCCAGCAGCGTGGCTCAGGGCGCGGTGCTGCTGCAGGCCGGCCGCCCGATCAGTACGTCTTAGCTCTGTATGACGTGTCGTAGCCGGTGCTGGTGTCGGTGGACGCCAGCAGCGTGGCTCAGTACGTCTTAGCTCTTATGACGTGTCGCAGCAGAACACCCTATTTCGTTGCAATAGCTTTACCGCGGCAGTCTCCGAGTGCCACACGTCTTTTTTTTCTTTTTTTTTTTTTTTTCTTTTTTTTTTTTTCTTTTTTTTTTTTTTTCTATATGTAAGCCACCCTGGTATTAGAAGTTCACGCCTTATAGTTAAGTCACGGTATTTTTGCCCACACATGAATATCGACTTTGGTACTAGGTCGAAAACCTGGATACCTTGTCAACGTGTAAAGATACAACGACATACAAAGAGTGAGCCAGCACTATTTACACAACATTCAGTGGAAAGATTCGCACATGTACACATCGATATAATCGGCCCGTTGTTGCCTACATTGAGTGATGGCTACAAATACTGTGTTACAATAATAGACTGCTGTACACGATGGCCGGAAGCAACATCTGTGCAAGACATTCGGGTCTATACGACTATCAGGCGAACTGTCGAAAAAAATAAATAATGAAAATACGCTACGAGTAACGGAATACGATTAGATTAACCAGCTACGCGCCATGAAAGAACTGAAACCAACATTAGCTCCGCACGCAACCAAGCGCAGTATTTTTGGACACTCGGACTTGTCATCGTGCGATCACGTTTTCATAAGATGCGACGCAGTGAAGACACCACTCGCACAGGCACATGAAGGCCCGTTTCCTATACAGAAATGAAACAGAAAAGTTCTCCCGATAAAGTTACCGACTCAAGTAACTACTATAGCTATCGATCGATAGTTTGAAACCAGCGTATATCATCGCCTCACCACTGCCGCATGACGACGTCCTAGCCCCGACCGCAATACCTCGCAGCATACGACACTACAAACTATTCGAAGTGACGAGGCGTCAAACCACCAATAGGCTTCGCTTGAGGGGGAGCACTGTAGCTACCCTAGCAACTAGCAACTAGCTGCTGCTAATTAATTAAGCTGTATCAATTTAATAAATAATTCTCTTTCTAATCTCCAGCCCTGATAGTTTAATTTCAATATCAATTGAGAAGCAGCTAAATACAGCATAGCGCGTATTCCGTGCTCTCGAAATTTCTGGGCAAACCCAATTGCATACAAGCAAAGTCCCCTAGTGCAAAGCTGAGCCCGAAGGGCAGCCAACTCCTTTGTCCACGGTATCGTATAGTAAACAGCATGTTATTAAACTCTCCACAAAACAATTAGAAAACAGTTCAAAACCGACCTGAAAATTTGAAAACTTGTTGAGTAAATAAAGGGAATCACATCCACTACATCATACACTGCAGCAAATTGCATCACAAATCTGTGGCAGCGGATATCATTTTGCAAGCAAGAGGAACATTGATTATCAATTTTACTTAATATCTTTAAATTCTCATAAGCCAATAATAATTTGAAATGTATTACTTCGTCATAACCTGGATAGAACAACTACTTTAGTACTTATATTAATCTATGAGAACAACCAATCACGGAATGATAATTGATCAACTTAACCACAGACTAAGAAGATTATGTTCATAAATTTCCAGCATTCAAAATAACATCAATCACAAATCATACATTGCAGCCACTGGAGCTGTCAATTATTTTCGTTCATAAATTAATATATACGTAATCTCGGCTCGATTTATTGTCTACTCTGCTGTTGGTTGCAAGAAATTACCCCTTTCTTTCCACTGGTTGTGAAAATTTTTCATGGAAAATACTCGAAGAGTCAGTATCGTTTAGATTTTTCTCTCCTATCTAGGTGGAATGAGGGAGAGCCATAACGTCCTTGTGAAGATGCGTTAGATTTACGACCATGTGGTCAGTACCGCCTGGATTTACCTCTCCTATCCTGGTGGGATGAGGGAGAATCTTTATGTAGTTGTGCAGATACGTTACATTTACGACCGTGTGGTCAGTATCGTCTGGATTTACCTCACCTATCCTGGTGGGATGAGGGAGAACCTTTACGTACTTGTGCAGATTCGTTAGATTTACGACCGTGTGGTCAGTATCATCTGGATTTACCTCTCCTATCCTGGTGGGATGAGGGAGAACCTTTACGTACTTGTGCAGATGCGTTAGATTTACGACCGTTTGGTCAGTATAGTCTGGATTTACCTCTCCTATCCCGGTGGGATGAGGAAGAACCTTTACGTAGTTGTGCAAATTCGTTAGATTTTCGACCGTGTGCCTGCTTACTTCCACGACCTCGAAAGGGCTTTCTAACATTATGATAAGTGATGGCATGAGGGAGGAGTTTTACTTAACATGACCTTATTTAAAGGATCCTTGACAGAAGCTAAAATAACCTAATATTTGTCCAATCAGGATTGTCAAAGCTTTGTATAACTTTAAGAATTTCAGAATAATTATGAGGTGTTTTTGAAACTACAGATGTGGCTGTAGGTTTTGTGAATCCCAGATCGTTCAGATTATGTTCGTCGATTATAGGATCATCATTATAAGATGTCTAACCGAACAAGATTAAGATAAGATTCTTTAAAAAAGCTACATCTTAGATTAACTGTCCTATTATGCCGTAATTATGATTCCGCTTTCGATTCTGCCGGTAACGGCGCGAACGCTTTTGATTAGAAGAATTACTCGAGCTTCTGATCCAGAAGTACTAGACGAAAAACTACTCAAATTCGTTTGAGATAGTTTGTACATATGAAGTACTAGTACTACATTGTTTTGATCACTTATTTTTAAACCACGATGCAAATAATAAATTTCGCTTACCAAAGAAAACTAAAAGGTAGATAAAAAACAATTCTAAAACGAACGTTAACAACGTTAAACTTATTTTGGAGCAGGTATAACATTTTATAAAAATTGAATTATAAATTATAACACGTTGCATTATAAATAACAATAGCCGTGCGAAATTTATCAAAGAAAACACATAGGCAAGTAAAATAATTAAGATAAAATGAACTCACCAATGTCAGCTTTAATCCGAAACATGTTTTAGAAAAGATAAATATGTACCTTCAGTAAACACTGTGTCTTCTCTGATATAGACAAGTTGTCAGGACAAGAACAACGACGTCAATGAGTCAAAATCCTAACGCATTCAGCATAGCTGCTACCTGTGTGGTGGTGGGGTAAAGAAAGAGAAGGCAATAGAGTAGGTATATGAAGGAAAGAACGTGCGAAAAAGGGACAGAACGATGGTATCTCTCTCAAGTATTATTAGGCTTCAAATTAACGGTCAAGTTATTTAATTCTATCGTTTTTAATAACCTTTATCGCTGACAATAGGTAAAATAACAGGCAAGGCCAAGACTGCGTGTGCCGGTATAACTCCCTGTGCCGAGAACTATAACCTTTTGTTTCAAACATTAATTAATAAGTACGAAGATAAACGAATGCTTGCATCTACCTACTTAAATCAGTTGTTGGATTTTAAGCCGTTATCACGTTCGACAGCGCATAATCTTGATTTGTTTACCGACAATTTCGTTTCAGCGGTAAAGGCTTTACAAAATATAAAGGTTACGAATTTAAGTGACTTAATTATCTTACATATCGCACTTAAAAAACTAGACCCAGATACCGTACTTTCGTTCGAGAATAATATTCGGTCAACTGAGATACCCACGTTTGGCGAGCTGGTCGAGTTTATTAAAAGTCAGTATAAAATATTACAGCGTTCGTCGAATGATTATGATACAATCGATAATAACAAAAAAATGGACCGACTGCGGTCAAAACATAATTCCAACCCTCCTAATTATCAATCTTTCGTTAGTACTCTCGCTAATCATTCATTAAAATGCTTATGTAGTAATATTGTACATAGCCATTTATATAAGTGCCCCTCCTTTGAAAAAATTTCGCCGGAAGAGAGATTTAAACGTTATAAAGAAAATAATTCATGTGTAACCTGCCTTTGTATTAAACATAAAGTTTCATCATGTAAATCTAGCATGTTTTGTAAAATTTGCCAATCTAAGCATCATACGTCTTTGCATTTCATTAAATCAGCTGATCAAGGTCCTAACCGAACATCGAACCGCGTACCTCACCTGTCTCGACTGTCGCGCCACCGCAGGCGCGTCTTTCTAGTGGCAGCGTTGCATTGTGTAGCACAGCTAAGTTGAAGGATTTTAATATCTCGTGCGTAGGAACTGGACGAGTAGGTATACTACCGAGCACTGTGCTACTTGCAACCGCGCAGGTTATTATGTACGACAGCTTTGGCAAGGAACATTTAGTAAGGTGTTTATTGGATACGGCATCGCAATGTAACTTTATAACAACGAACTTGTGTAATAAATTAGGTATGCAATCACGTAATACATTGAATACGATTGTTAAAGGGATCGGGGCAACGGAGAAGAATGTGAAGGGGTCGACATCTTTTTGTATTTATTCGCGTTTTAATAAAAATATAAAATATGAAATTTCGGCTTTAATGATCGATTATATTACCGATAGTTTGCCTTCGGCTGTAGTAGACGTGACGGCGTGTAAGTACTTAGATAAGTTGCCGCTTGCCGACGCCTCGTTCGGGACACCGGGGCCCGTGGACGTGCTGCTGGGCGCCGCGCTGTTCCCGCATCTACTGCTGCCGGGCGTCGCGCGCGCAGACGCCCACGCCGCGCTGCCGCCCGCCATACACACCGCGTTAGGATATGTCGTTATGGGTTCCGTACCCACATTATATGATCAACCAAATAGTACTGCAACTTCGTGTTGCGCTATTGTAGAATCGGATAAGAGTATAGATAACTTGTTAAGGAACTTCTGGGAGATTGAAGAACTTCCCGTCGCTAAAGTTCAAAGTCCGGATGATAATGAATGCGAGATGTTTTTCTGTTGTACTACGAAACGCGACCCAGTTAGTGGTAGGTACATAGTCGGTTTACCGTTTCGTGAGGATCCCTATTCATTAGGTGATTCTTATAAGATTGCGCGTAATCGTTTTCTCTGTTACGAGCGGAAGCTTGAGGCTGCGCCCGCGTTGCGCCTGGCTTACGATAATGTTATTCGCGAATACTTAGAAAAGGGTTATTTGTCGATAGCGCCGCAAGATGAAGATAATAAATCTTTACCTCCGCGTTATTTTATACCGCACCATGGAGTGATCCGAGAAGATAAGGTATCGACAAAGTGTCGAATCGTTTTAGATGCCAGTTCGAAAACTAGTTCGAGTATATCGTTAAATGATATTTTACATAGCGGTCAGAATTTGCTGGGTGACTTATTTAAAATAATATTAAATTTTAGACTATTTCAAATTGGACTTTCCGCCGATAGTAGACAGATGTTTTTGAATATTGAAATGCGGGAAAGCGACCGCCGCTTTCAAAATATATTGTATCGGTACACACCGAGTGATCCGGTAACTACGTATCGATTTAATAGGGTATGCTTCGGTTTAAAATCGAGCCCGTTTCATGCGCTCAGAGTTGTTCGACAACTGATATTCAATGAAGGCGATGGGTATCCACGTGCGAAGGAAGTAGCTACTTCTTCATTGTTCATGGACGATGTGGCTTTTTCCGTGCCTGACGAGGAACAGGCGGTGGCCACGGCAGAAGAATTAATTTCTTTTTTTAAACGAGCTCAATGGGATCTCGTTAAATGGAGCAGTAACTCGAGACAGGTGTTAGATAGTATTCCAGATTCACATAAGTTGCTTACAGAGGTAGATTTTGATAAAAGCGTTGATCTTAAAGTCTTGGGCTTACGCTGGGCCACAGACTCCGATACATTTTATTTTAAAATTAATACTTTTACGCAAGAGAAATGCACTAAGCGTAGTATTTTGAGTTCCATAGCGCGCTTATGGGATTTGATGGGCTTCGTAGCACCTATCATTTTGTACGCTAAGCTTTTATTAAAAAGCTTTGGCTTCTTAAAATCGGTTGGGATGACGAAGTACCCAGTGACGTTTGTACTAAATGGAAACAGTTTTGTTTTGCATTGCCTTTACTAAATAATTTTAAAATACCTCGTCACTTAGGAGTCGCTGCTGACTCAAAGATAAGTTTAGTCGGGTTTGCGGATGTGAGTGAAGCCGCGTACGGAGGCGTCGTTTATTTGCACATGGAGTCCGCTGCGGACCGCACCGTGCGCCCGTTGAAGGTCGCACCGATGAAACAGCTTTCGGTGGCCAGGCTGGAACTGTGCGCCGTCTTGTTACTCTCTCAATTATTACGCCTCGTTTATGATAACTATTCCTCACGTTTAAAAATTAATGTTTATGCGTTTACCGATTCTAAGGTAGTTCTTTCTTGGTTAAAGGGCTCCCCGCATCGATGGCAGACGTTTGTAGCCAATAGGATAGTAAAAATTACCGATAACATACCTCCGGATGTGTTCTATCACGTAGCGGGAGTCGAGAACCCAGCAGACTGTTTGTCTCGTGGTCTCACTCCCCAAGGTTTGATTGCCCATCCGTTGTGGATGCATGGTCCTCTATGGCTTGACGATAGCCCGTCGCAGTGGCCAACTAATGAAATAGATTTTACTAACATTAAGAATCAAATTCCGGAACGTAAAGTGTTGGTTCATGCGGTTACTTCACCTACCGAAGGTGAACATGTACTTTCTTCTCTTACTTCCCGCGTTTCTTCATGGACTAAGCTATTACGTATTATAATTTATATTTATCGTTTTTCTAATAAACTTCCGCGTAGCGAAACTTCGGCAATTACGTCTGGTGATTTTAAATTTGCAGAAAATAAATTGCTGCTTTATTTACAAAATAAACACTTTAAAATCGATTTGCCTAATTTACAAGCCGGTAAAAAATGCTCACCTGCGCTATTAAAACTTAACTCCTTTTTGGATAACGGCCTAATTCGAGTAGGTGGTCGATTAGGTTATTCCGAATTGAATTATTCACATAAACACCCCGTAGTACTTCCGCATAGCGACCCCGCAATCAATCTATTAATAGACTTTTACCATAAAAAATATTTACACGCCGGTCTAGAGCTCTTACTGTCATTATTAAGGCATCAGTATTGGATATTAGGCGCACGTAACGTAGTAAGGCGACAAGTACATAAATGTAATACTTGCTTTAGGTTGACTCCGAAATCCTCTTCGCCTTTGATGGCTGACCTTCCTGACATACGAGTTGTTCCTGCTATTAAAGCATTCGCATATACAGGGTGTGACTACGCAGGCCCTATACAGTATGTTCCGATCAGGAAACGGGGTGCTAGGAGCCTTAAGGCCTACTTGTGCATGTTCACGTGTCTCACGACGCGCGCGGTTCACATTGAGGTAGCCGGCGACTTAAGTACGAGTAGTTTTTTGTCCGCTTTGAAGAGATTCCTTTCTCGCCGTGGTCCAGTGCAAGTTATGTATTCGGACAACGGTACAAACTTCGTAGGAGCGAGTTATGTGTGTCAGCCGGTGTAGAGAGTTTTAAAAAAGACAAGTAAGTTAAGTTATTACTAGGTATATTTCTGATTCTACAAAATAAAACTTAGCCTAATTAAACCTAAAGCTCTGGGTCCACGATTGACCTCACGCAGAGCTGTCTTATTAATTAATGATTTTAAAACACAAATTATATTTCACTCGCGGTGATACATATGGTTGCAACACTTCCAATGAAAAAGTTAATTCAGCAAATCAATCGGTGAATCAATAATTAATATTCTCACGGGAACTGAAATACCGAAGTATGAGTCACTGAGGTTGACAAGCTGAAGGGCCTTTAGGGTCCGTAACACCTCCCCTCCTAGATGAGCAACTATTTTCGAACATTGAGAGAAAATGTTGCGGCTCTTCGGTCTTCTATCGTTGAAGCTGGAGCTGCAGTAGAAATGGTCGCTGATGCTGCGTTTGATGCCCGCCGTTTGAAGTAGGTAAAGGCAATAATCATCAGTATCAAAAAGGTAGGTATCGTTGTATGATAAATGCTTGTGAAGTCGTATGTTTCATAAGTTTCAGGAACGCTCATTGTTACTTGATTTTGAATTGTATGCAATTTATTCAAATCAATTGTTGTTAAATTATAATTGAATTTCTGCGATGTGGGTGGTTTCGATGCTGGGAACGACATTATTTCAATGGCATGACCGTGAACTTTGTCATCAAGGTTGATAATGCTGAATTCAGGCGTTTTGATCTTGCAATTATGTGGAACTGTTGCTAAAAATGATCCTTGAGTAATCTTATGTTCTACGTCGTTGCAGGATAACTCTATCTTCGTAGGTTTCGGGAATGATAGTATATAGTGTCGGCTATCTAGTTCTATTAGAGCTTCTTTTTCCAGGATTACAGATGTACTGATACATGACTTGCTAATGTCTTGATTTTTAATTAATTTGTAGATGCAATCTTCACCTTTTCTAGTTTGGTGATTTATCTTCTGATGGCAGATGAACCAGCTGCTGACCTTCGGACATTCTGCCTCTATGTACGCGTATTCAAAAGAATTGGTTGCAATGAAAGGATATGTGGGAATAATTACTAAGGAATTTTTATTAGGAATGGGACTTAGCCTATACAAATTATAAGTTGAGGATGTAACTATAGGGAACTTCATAACTAAAATATTTTTTTCATCTATATAATAATATCCTAAGCTAATTAAATCATAGTAGTATCTAATATCTATATCTAAAACTTTATCATATCCATATAAGGATTTTAGTTCTTCTAACATATTACTTAAATCTTTCATAGTTAATAATGAACGGTGCATTGAAGTTTTCAATTTTCCTTACTTCTAAACTTAAATCATTAACATTTTCTGAAATAATACTTAATATTTGCATAAATTGCAATTTCTTATAAAAATTTTCAGATTGATTATCGTTACTTCTAATTATTTGTTGAACTACTTTATTTAACTTAATTTGATTAATATTTAAATTATCTAAAATATGATTTTGCTGATTTACGATTTCTTTGTATAAACTAATATCGACGGTGGAATGAAAATAGTTACCAAGCGACATAAGGGACCAAAATGAGTTTTTTATATATTCGGAATCAGCGATTTTTTCTCTATCGATTAGTTTTAGTCTCATGTCTCTACGAGCACTTTTGATGTCGCTTAGGAACTCCGTAATAACGGGCATTTTTCTTATTTTCAACGACCAAGCGACAAAATTTTGACACGTTTTAAAAAAATAGGTATTTGGTCATATCTACTCGTATTTTTTTTCACTTGGTAATTTTAGCCTTAACACAATTGTAATTCATACTACAGTAAGTAATTTCTACCTTTCCACTGTTGGAATCAAATAGTTACTTGGGAAGTTTCACCTGAAATACATTTATTTATTAATGGTATTTCTGACTCTTTTACAAATCTTTAAGATATTTTTTCTGTCGTTAAGTATTTTTTCACAAACTGTAATCATACCAAAGATTCTATATAGTAACTTTTACTTGCCGAAAATAAGATAATAAGTGGTGCTTGGTAACTTTTTACCTGCCTTTTTTTTTCAAATTGTGTCACTTGGATACTTATTACTGAATTAATTGTTTTGATTTTAAATGTGGTTAACCCAAACAAACACTTGATGCTTTGTCGCTTGTAACCGCTGTGAATCATAGCTACTGTGGTGGATGGTAACGATTTTATCGATCAGTTCCAGGTAAGTGTCGCTAAGGTAAGCTGTGTGCGCGCTCTCGCGCATTTTTTATGATCTTTTTGTGTAGTAAGACACTTGGTATGAACTGAAACTTTTATTTTCAAGCGTATATGTGTGACAAATTCTAAATAATTGTAGCTATTTTAGATCAACATCAAACGCAGTCGGCGAATAGATAACATAATTGGCCGTGCTTTATTAGTTTCGGGTGTGGAAAATAACGATTCGACATCGGTAAGATCCTATACAATATTATTATATTTTATTTACTTATCTTATTTCAAAATAAATAGATACGAGGTAATGTGTTATGTTGTATATTTTAGCACGAGAAAATCCCAGACGAAAAGGGCCAATTTAAAGAACGATTAAACAAAGTCCGCAAAAGACTGTCTTTTGCTGTACCAGAGCCGGTAAAGTCCTTTTTAGTTTTATTGTTTGGATGTATGGATGTGTAGCTACATAATTGATGTATGATGGATCTATGTAGGTATATTTTGGTTGTATAGAAGTTACTAACTCTTCAAGTAAAAACAACTGGACGGATTTGGATGAAACTTTATAGTCGGAACAAATAAGCTACTTTTTATCCCAAAATTCCCAAGGGATCGGAATTAACGCTAGTAAAAGCGTAGGGCGTTGCTAATCAATATATATAAAACTGTTCCGTTACTGACTGAGTGACTGAGGTACTGAGTGACTGACAGACAACGTACAGCCGTAACTACTGGGCGTAGAGAGCTGAAATTTGGAACACACATTCTTTAAGGGATGTAGGGGTGCACTAAGGAAGGAATTCCCGAAATTTCCACGGAAACGGAAAATAAAGGACTTTTTAGTTTGTATGAAAAATCTTATTCCTTGAGTGCACCGATGTGAAACTTGGTGTAAAGGTTTTTCAATATGTGTCTGGTTGTTTTATGAAAGGAATTTCCGAAATTCCCACGGGAACGGTAAATATATGATGTTTTAGTTTGTATGAAAAAATCCCATCCCTTGAGTGCACGGATGTGATACTTGATATAAAGGTTCCTCAATAAGTGTCTGTTTGTATTATGGAAGGAATTCCCGAAATTCCCACGGGAAGGGGTTGGACTTTTTAGTTTGTGTGAAAAATCTTATTCTTTGAGTGTACGGATGTGATACTTGGCATGAAGGTTCTTCAAAGAGTGGCTGGTTGTGTTACGAAAAAAATTCCCAAAATTCCCACGGGCACGGGAAATATATGATTTTTAGTTTGTATGAAAAAAACTTATTCGTTGAGTGCATGGGTGTGATACTTGGTATAAAGGTTCTTTGCAGTGGGTGTCTGGTTGTATAGTTTCTGAAATTTTCATGAGAAGGGTAGTTAAGCGCATACGAAGTTGCGGGATAAAGCTAGTCATCGGATAAAACTTACTTGCCTATCCTACTCATTTTCGTGATTGGACTAGGAATGACGTGAATGAAGTACATACCTGAAACTTAAATGTCAAAAGGTATACAGGGTGACTGGTGACAAATTTAAGGTATTGAAGGAGAGCACTCTGTACTCGATTCTGATCATAATTATATAATAGAAGTAGGCACTTAATTTTTCACTAGAATTTCCTATAAATAAATAAAGAGTTCATGAATGCTTCGTGGTTAGACGACCGTTCGAGAAGTCGTCCATACCTACCTACTTATCTACTCTGTGTTGATAGCGCCTTGCGTATGTACGTGGTAAGAATAGGTCTTCCAGAATATAATAACAAAAAGGGAAAAAAAGAAATTGACGCTAGCAATTCTGGGGAAATTCTCAAGGGATAGGAAAACGGCCAAAAAAACCCAGGCTCGGCGGCAATGAAATGTATTTCAGGTTATTACCTAAAATGTGTAAATTAAATAGTGTATAGTTGGAATGACCGAAATAATATTCTTTAAGTATGAAGGTGCTTTCGAAGTAAGCCAGGGATTATATTATTGTTTCAGTAAAATGTTACATTATATTGGACCCATATTCGCCTTCGTTTTCATGAGCAATGTTGATTTAGGCCCTTATTTATCTATGTACCAAGTTTCATTCAAATCAATTCAGTCAGTCAGGTGAAGAAGCGGACAAACGTAAAAAAATATTATGATTTAAATAAACATTCAGGAAATTTTTTCAGTCATACCCCATATGCAGTATATTAACGGTATATTGACATAATATTGACGGTATTTTAAGTAACATTTCTTTGCACCGGGCCTGGGTTAAATTTTCATACTACGTAGCCATTGTTCTTTGAAGACAAACCAAAAGCAAGTCCTTGAAATTTCAGTTTACAGATGACATATTTTTGTTGCCATATGAAAATCGTTATTTTTTTTAGTTTTTTGCCCTTAGATCCCGAGATCTATAGTTAACAGTGTAACCATGTCTTGCGTAATGAATTCTTTAACTTTTGTTAAAGTTTATTCAGTAAATTTTTAATATTTATATTATTATTTCTCTTCGTGTATGATCTCAAACTGTCACGTCCTCGAATTTCTAAAGTGACCCACCTGTCACCCAGTATAAATATAATCATAAAGATATATTGTTACCATGTTATAGGAACTACATAACCTATCTACTTCATTATGTAAAAACATGTTATCATTTTCAGGACGATATGATTTAGGAAGAAATGTCAACAGGGCTAGAGTTTCAGAGAAATATGCGTCTGTGAATGAGTCGAAAGTATGCTATCAAAATTTATTTATTTATAATTTATTGTACACCACTTTGTACACCACCAAATTTTAAAATACAAAGGAATGCACAAAAGGTGGTCTTATTACTAATGAGCATTTTCTACCAGACAACCTGTGGGTTAGAAATTGGATACTAAGTTATAGGGTGCCTTGGCCTACATATACTACGTAAAATTTTGTCACTGAACAATTTTGCTATGAAAAATGCCGGACCATCCACTCCTTCTGTAAAACCTAGTAATGTTCTACTGAATCAGGCAGAAGATCAACACCCTCTTGCAGACAGTGATTATATTCTGACAGAAATTGGTGTTCATGAGGAAGATCAGACTTATAATGAACAGTTATCGAGGACTACGAGTGTTAACAGCTACGTTAAATATGAATATGAATATTTTAAATGATATATAAGATATATCGTTTTTGGACTTAACTTGTTGAAATGTTAAAAACAATTTAAAGCTATGTTAAGTGTATTATGTACTTTTGAAGGTATATCGCGTACCGTTATTTTTAAGATATCTTGCATTTTCGTTTAGAATTCCTAGCTTAGTCTATTTAAAATTTCACGTTAAGAATATACCAAATAATGTGAAACTCATACAAAATAGGTGGTTTTTAATTTTTACTGATGTTGTAGCATAAGTTGTTTATAAAATAAACAAACCTATAAAACAATTGAACACTGTCTTTTTAGTTTTCAAAGCCATATTCCAAAGTTATACTTGATAGGTTTTTTCTTTAACATTGAATCTAAGTGAACTGAACAAATTTACTAACTGAATGTAGAAACTTTGAGCTCTAGATCAAATTTTTTGGTGGTTGGTAAATTATTACTTGCGCTAACT
The DNA here is from genome assembly GCA_944452665.1 of Stenoptilia bipunctidactyla. Classification (NCBI taxonomy): domain Eukaryota; kingdom Metazoa; phylum Arthropoda; class Insecta; order Lepidoptera; family Pterophoridae; genus Stenoptilia; species Stenoptilia bipunctidactyla. The sequence goes on along the minus strand of OX101721.1, from coordinate 49,663,039 downwards.
TAATTTTATTTGTTACCTAGTAAACATTGCTTGATTTAATAACACGATTTTATGAAAGCTAGACATCTTTGCTTGTTCAGTTTAAAAAAAAATATCTGCTCGTCCCTTTTTGTTTCGAAATAATTGAAGATAAAAATATATTTAGACATTTTTACCGGCTTGAAAGGTAAAATATTTTTGTCGGTTGGTAACTTTTACCTGCTTTGAATTTCAGGTAAATTGTAACCAAACGCCGCTTTCTTGCAAAATATAAAGTTTTTCTTATTTTTAATAAAGCCAATTTATAAAGGCATTAAAATACTTTAAAAATCTGTTGGATTTTTTCAAATACCTCTTATATCCAATTTTTTACGATTTTATTAAGAAAAAAATTATCTTTAGACGGCCCTGTTGTAAAATTTGCAATATGGCGCTTGGTAACTTTTTTCATTCCACCGTCGATATGTTTGTTAAAGTTAATATTCATTTCTTTATCATTTTGATGTAAAATCTTAATGGCGTTTTGAAAATTAATAGCATCGTTGCTGTCTAGGTTACCAGAAATGCTTTTGATGAAGGTTCCAAGTGGATTGAAAATGCCACGTTTTGTGCGTTTTGGCTCGAAAGTATTAAATTGTATAGATAATTCGTCAATTTTATGAAATAAGTGCATTAAAATAGTTTTTAATAATGAGAAATCCGTATTATTTATCTTATTTGAAATATTACCGAGCTGAGTTTTTGTTAAACCTATTTGAGTTTGAATTTTGTTAATATCAATTTCTTGTAAAAATATGTGTTCATGGGAGGTCATTTTTGTTGGGCCTAGGTTAAAGTGTAGGATTCCAGGTCCATCAGTCAAATCGTCAAGTTTTATTGTCATGTCTGCTAGTACTTGGGCCAGGGTCGTTATGAGGACGGTCCTGTAACAATAGTGATTTATTTAATTTAGTTTTAGTTCGTTTAATACGATGTTTAGCTATTGGGCCACGTTTTCGAGAAGTGTATATGTGAATGGGAAAATTAGTGGTAACTTTATCTCGTGTGTATCGGGGTGCAATTTTCTTCCTAGATGCCAAAGGATTTTTTATAAATACTTCCTGTCCTTCCGTATAATCTAATTGCGGCTCGCGATCAAGGTTACGTCGAGTCATTATTGCATTTCGTTCTAAAAGTGCTGATTCGTGAATTATATTATAAACTGTCTCCATTGATTTACGGTGCTCCTGAATGTAATTTTGTAATAGTCTATGTGTCAAATCTAAGTCTGTTGGGTCTCTTGGGTCAAAGTGTCCAGTCAATAAGTCGTATGGTCTACATTTAGTTAAACTATGTATTGAGCTGTTATAAGCTATAAGTGCGTACGGTATCAAATTACTTATTAATTCGTTTTTTCGTTGTAACTTTAAAAGTCGTAAGTGTTCTAAGAGAGTGCTATGGAAACGTTCTATTAAACCATGTTCATTGGGTGAGTGTGCTGCAGTTAAGCGATGCTGAACTTTATGTAGTCGTAAGAATTCAGAGACAACTTGATTTTTGAACTCTGTGCCTTGGTCTGTTGTAAGAACTAATGGGAAACCGTGATGAGTGCAAAACGTTAATAAGGATTTAACTATGTTTGGGGCAGTGCAAGAAGGTAAGCGATAAATTTGTGCATATTTAGTGAATGAATCAATTATAGTTAAGTATTTTTCTTGCTCAATAGTCAAAACATCTGCATGTGCTATTTCAAACGGTTTCGAAGGTGGAGGAACTATTTGGTATTCAGGTCGTAATGGCGATCTATCATACTTTGCTTGGTTACAGGTTGGGCATTCGTTAATGAATTTAGTAATAGACTCTTTTTGTTTTGGCCAAAAATATCTTTTAGATAAGGAGAGATAAGTTTCGTTAATTCCTCTATGATTTGTTTTTCCTTCGTGATATTTATTGAGTATGTCTTGTTGATCTAAGAAATCTGAAATATTTTGTATTTCAGACTTAACAAAAACTAGGTTTATGTAAGAACTTTCAAATGTTTTCTGAAGAATTGGTGCTAATGAGTACATTTTAATAAGTGGTGCTACTAATATGGCTGTTTTCAATTTGGGATCGATATGCTTTTTTATGACATTAATTATTTCTTGTTCTAAATTAGGTTCAGCTATACCTACTAACATAAGTTCTTCGGAATGTTTCAAAAGGGTAAGTTATTTTTGGTTTACAGTTTGTTGGTAAGTCAGTCAATTTAATTATTAATTGTCTTTTAAATTTATTAAGTGGTTCGTCTGAGATAAGTATTTCAAATATTGGGTTTTCAAGGCTTGTATGTATAGTGCAAGAGTCATCATTAGGTACTGTATCAGTGTCAGAGCTACTAAACAAAGGTCTATCAGAAGGTACGGTATCTGTAGAAGAGATACTAATAATTGGTCGACTGTCGGGCGGTGCAATAGTTCGAGAACTACCTGATGAACTACTAGAGCTTAAATTAACAATTACCGAGTCTATTTCCTCATTGTGTAATTCAATGCGAGATAGAGCATCGACGTTGCTGTTTAATTTACCTTTTTTATATATTATATCAAAGTCATATTCGGATAGTTTTAATTTCCATCTTGTCAGTCTTGAACTAGGTTCTTTAACATTCATTAACCATTGTAGAGGCTTATGATCAGTCATAATTTTGAATCTCCTACCAAATAAAAAGGGTCGAAAATACTTTGTCGCCCAAACTATCGCTAGTAATTCTTTTTCTATGGTCGAATAGTTCATTTCGCTGTTGTTTAAGGTTCTGGAAGCGTAAGCTATAGGTCTGTCTGATCCAATAAGTCCTTGTGAAAGGATCGCTCCTAATGCTACGTTAGATGCGTCAGTTGTAAGTATGAATTCTTTTGAAAAGTCCGGATATTGCAAGATAGGGTCGTTAGTCAAGAGTGTCTTACATAAATTGAAACATTTTACATAGTCAGGGGTCAAGTTAATTTTAGCTCCTTTTTTTAAACACGAAGTTAGTGGTTTCGTCAACTTAGCAAAATCTGATATAAAACGTCTATAGTATCCTAGAAGTCCTAAAAAACCTTTGATCTGTTTTGGTGTTCTTGGTATAGGATAATTGAGAATACTGGAAATTTTGTCTGGATTTGGTTTTACGCCATCTGGTGTAATAATATGACCTAAATAGGGTGTTTCATGCTTCAAAAATTCAGATTTATCCATCTGTATCTTTAAATTTGCGTCTCTAAGTCTAGTGAAAATTTTCCTAAGGTTAATCATGTGTTCCTGAAGGGAAGTTGAATACACTAAAATGTCATCTAAATATACTATTACGTTAGGAAGACCTCTAAGAACATTGTCCATTACACGTTGAAATGTTGATGGGCTGTTTTTTAAACCCATAGGCATTCTCATAAACCCAAAATGGCCTAATCCATCGGATACACTAAATGCGGTTTTGTGGATGTCCTTGGGGTCCATTTGGATCTGATAAAAACCACTGTAAAGGTCCAAAGTTGTGAAATATTGACATTTGCCAAGCTTATCTAGGGTTTCAGTAATCGTTGGAATAGGGTATACGTCACTAACTGTTTTTTCATTTAATTTTCTAAAATCTACAACTAATCTCCATTTGGTTTTTCCAGAAGCGTCCAATTTTTTAGGTACGATCCATATAGGGGCATTATAGGGTGAGTTAGAGGGTCTTATTATACCTTGTTGTAGCATTTTTTCAATTTGGCACCTAACCTCTTCTTTGTGAATATAAGGGTATCTATATGTTTTACTGTGGATGGGGATTTCGTCAGTAGTCCGAATTGTATGTTTCACCTGATTAGTAAAGGTCAAAGGATCTCCGTCAATAAAAAAAATGTCGGAATACTCGGAACAAAGTCTGTTCAAGTTTGCTCTTTCTTCTGGGTTTAAGTGTGTAGTGCGTATTCGAGACAAAACTGCTTGTGATCTTTCATTGCTATTGATTAATTGTGATATTGGAATAGTTTTTTCATTAAATATATGAGCGATAATAGGCTGCGATAATCTAAAAGTTACATCATGATTATGAGGGTTATTAACCGGAATAAGCGTTTGATTATTCTCTGCCGTAGATAGACAATCTGCGATATAACAGTCACTAATGGATTGATTTTCGATTGTTATATTTCCGTCTGAAATATTTGTTGGGACCTTAACAAGCTGAGTTGATTGCGCAGGTAAAATAGTTTCGACTAAATTAATTGAAGATGAATCATATAAATGAATAGGGTTATGAGCTGATGTTGTATATAAAGTTTTCGTGGCTAAGTCAATTTTTGCTTGCCATTTTTGAAGTAAATCTAAGCCAATTAATCCATCGAAATAATTATGAAATTTATACACATATAATTTAATATTTCTCCTGTCGTTAAATTCACTAAAGTTAGGAATGGTTATCGAATAATAATTTTTCGTAGTTGCATGAATATTTGTAACAATGAATGGGTCATAATTCAATGGTAAGTTTTGAAAGAATGTGTCTACTATTTTAGGACTAATAAATGATTGGTTAGCGCCTGTATCTATCAGTAATTTAATTGGAGGGTTCTTTATCTGTATGTATGGAAGTTGTCTTTTAGTTTGTATGTTAAGTTCTATACTTGGAATTTCGCAAAGCGAGTTTCTTGAACTACGAACGGCACTATATTGCGATTCAATTTTTGATAAATTTGATTGATTGAAATTTTCAAATTGATTATTGTGATTCAAGGGATAAGGATCGTAATGTTGATTAGTTTCGTTATATTTTTCATAGTCATAGATGTCATCAAATGTCTGGTTAAAGTTAACTTGTTGGTGTGTATTATTAGACAAAGGTAATTGATGGGTACTAAAATTACTAACTCCGCTCATGGGTTGTGCTTTAGCCTGAGGCTGATATTTAGGTGGTATTTTGAATCCTGTACTCATATCAGAGCGAGGCAAAGCCTTCATCATCTGCTGGGTACGAGAAATATTTTGAAAAGGATCGTGTTTAATTTGTTGATTTGGTTGCCGTTGATATCCTTTAAAATTATTTGAATTAAAATTATTTGGGTAAAAATTATTTGGGTAAAAATTATTTGGGTTAAAATTATTTGGGTTACAATTATTTGGGTTCAAACTATTCGAGTTAAAGTTATTCGGGTTAAAACTATTCGGGTTAAAATTATTTCGGTTAAAATTATTTCTGCCAAAATTATTTGGGATAAAATTATGTCTTAAATTATTTCTATTGAAACTTATCGGTTTTTGTGCACTAAAATTTATCATGTTGGTTTTCTTTTGTAAGTATAAAACGTTTAGTTCATCTTGCGCAAATTCTAATGCTTGTTCTAATGATACCGGTTTCATGCATCTGAGGCGAGACCCAAGTGGTTCATGTATACCTCGCAAAAATGACTGCAGAGCTAACTTCCTATATAACTCTCTTTTAGAGTCAATAGTTGTCTGTACCTGTTCGTGTAATTGTACATGAGTCATAATAACAGATAAAAGATTTTGCACTTTTTCATAAAATAATTGAATTGTGTCCGCGCCTTGTGTTAGCATTGATAAGTCTGTATATAGGGCGGATTCATCTCTATGATCTGAAAATGAATTTATAAGAGCATTTCTGATACCGTTCCAGTCTCTGGGAATACCATTATTTGCTAAGGTCCGTGCTGCGGGACCGGTAATTTTATTTAAAATTCCGTTTAATACGGCTGCATTATTTAATTCATTGCCAGGGGCAGGGTTCACGAAAGTTAAAACAATTTGATCACAAATGTCTAAAAATCTAACGAGAACATTGGAATTACCATTAAAATCTGGCACTAATCGTAAAGCTTTCCAAATTTTATCAGTATCATCCAAATTAATAGGTTGTGGTTGGGTTTGTTCCATCTTTATTAAATTATCTACTAACTTTTGGTGAAATCTACCTTTTTTATCTTCTCGATTAGTACGGTTAGCCTTTGGGTGAAAAATTTTGACTAATTATTATTTCACTATAAAATAAAATAAAATAAAATTTTAATATAGAAATGTTCAATAAATGTAAAAATATTTAAAAGAAAATTCAATTCTTAAATTTTATTCATTTTCAAGGTAAAACGTACTATTCAAATATAAAAGGTTTATTCCGCTTGCAACCTAACGAGATAAAATGAAAGTCTGATAAAAATAATAAAGTAAACTACCCAAGTATCTTATAAAAGTTTTTAAAATGTATATCCTAAAAATATATTAAAAAAAAGTTAAATTGAAATTTTTATCTTGCTCACTTACCTAATTAGTTTATTTTAAAAGAAAATACTTAAAATCTTTTCTAAAATCTTAATTCATTATTTTTTTATGTACTTTAATAAACTTCAACTAATAATCAATTAAGTTCTCATAAAACTTATAAATCTTTAATTATTTACTTATCTAAAGTAACTAATCTAACCGAGAACTACAGGATCGAGTTCAGGGAATGGAGGAGGATTTCCTATTCATGGAAACAACCAAAACCTCGAATTTACGTAATAAAACTTTACTTACAGTCTGGTACACCTCATCTTTGCCTTTTCCAATACCAAGATTTATGATCGATTTTCGGATATCCTGGGTTCTGGGGCTGCGATGTTTCTTCTTCACCGGGCGACAGGTTCTTTTGTAGCCGAAGGAGTCAACTCATTGACTCACGATCAGTCACGAAACGCGCGATCTACTAATTTCGACTACTTCCGACTGCGCCAGTTATGTGTGTCAGCCGGTGTAGAGAGTTTTAAAGAAGACAAGTAAGTTAAGTTATTACTAGGTATATTTCTGATTCTACAAAATAAAACTTAGCCTAATTAAACCTAAAGCTCTGGGTCCACGATTGACCTCACGCAGAGCTGTCTTATTAATTAATGATTTTAAAACACAAATTATATTTCACTCGCGGTGATACATATGGTTGCAACACTTCCAATGAAAAAGTTAATTCAGCAAATCAATCGGTGAATCAATAATTAATATTCTCACGGGAACTGAAATACCGAAGTATGAGTCACTGAGGTTGACAAGCTGAAGGGCCTTTAGGGTCCGTAACAAGCGAGTAAATATTTACGTGAATTATATAATTTTTTAAATCGAGAATATAACAATAAATTTGAAATTGAATTCGCCGAGAGTCGTATCGTGTGGAAATTTATTCCACCGGCGTCCCCCCACTTTGGTGGTTGTTGGGAGTCAATGGTTAAGTTAATCAAAAATCATCTTTTTCGCGTGATAGGGCAGCAGCTCTTATCTCTTGAAGAGCTGAATACCGTTCTCACCCAAGTTGAATGTTTGTTAAATTCACGACCGTTAACCGTTTTAAGCTCGGATCCCTCTGAGCCCCTGTCCCTTACACCGAGTCATTTTCTACACACAGCTCCTATAAATTCAATGCCCGCACCGGCAGTGGACGTCAGTATGACGCCAAGAGATAGACATACTCTCGTAGATAGTCTCGTGCAATTGTTTTGGAAGCGGTGGAGTGTAGAGTACTTGCACAATCTACAAGTTAGGGCGAAGTGGAACTCTTTGACTACTCCTATAGTCCCAGGCTCTGTAGTTGTCATCAGACAGGACAACGTCCCGCATCTGTCGTGGCCCTTGGGCGTCATAGATAAGGTTCATCCTTCTAAAGACGGAACAGTGCGTGTAGTGACAGTAAAGACGTGTAAGGGATCTTTCCTGCGCCCGGTAGTACGCCTTTGCCCACTTCCGACGCAATAAATACATCGTATGTTTTAGTATATTTTTAATTTGTTATGTTTGTTTATCTTAATATTTGTGTTTGTCTAATTCAATTTAAATAGTTATATTCACTTATGAAACCACGAAACGTAAGAGAAGTAACGCGGTCGTTTGTAGTATGTAGTATAAATTCCGACTAGGAGCGTACATTATATAGCGTATATTTGTTTATTATCCGTTTATTTTTTTAAAGCCAACGCTTTAAGGGCGGGGTGAAATGGTGGCGCCATCTATCAATATTTAAGTGAACTTTTTCTACTTTAGTATTTTTGACACTCACCTTCCCCCCACCTTACCGACCCTGGACTTGAAGTTCGACCGCGAACCGATCGAGGACGCAACACGCCGCTGCTGTGCTGCTATAATTTAATCTAATTAGCTACCGGAGCTGAGCAATAAGGAGTAACCGATTCACATTTGGCACCAAACTCATCAAGGAAAGAGAATCCGATCACCGAAAACGGCGACTACAGGCCAATATTCCCAACACCCCTTCCCTTTGTCTGGTGAGTCATTTTATTATAAACTTAATTTGAAAATATTGTTTTTTCCAACCACAATTACAGTCCACTTAATTATCGATAGATGGCGCCACCATTTCATAGTATCAATGCACTGTTTTTCTACGGTATTCATGTTGTTTTCATAATTCTTTATTCGCTCTTCGTATTCATCTATTTCATCCGAATAATATTGGAGGCTGCGTTGTAGTTCAGTTTCAATAATATTTGCGATTTCTTTTTTCAACTCACTTATTATATGCTGCGTCATTTCGTTATATTGGGTCTCCGTGTCGGTGTTCTCGTCCCCTTCATCATCTGGCATAATGCATGACAATCGCTTTGGGCGAGCTGCTCCTGCACAGGTTCTGCATTTCCAGTCGACAGAGTCGGTGGAATTGAGGGTGACCAGCTGATCTAGTGATAGACCGGCACATGATGCATGCAACCACTTATTACATTGGCTACATTGTAGACCCGGCGATTTCTTACTAATCTGTTTATTACACTTAGAACACTTAACCATAATTGCTAGTAATCTTGGTATAAAACACTAAATGCGATCGCTTACACGACACACGTTGATGACCGCTCCGAACGAACGAATGCGAAAGACCTATAAGGATGATATATAAGGATGATATATAAGGATGATTAGTTTTTGGTTTATTAAGTTACTTTTCAACACACTTGCTCGTAAAGTGAGCCTTATTCTATTGAATTTAGAACTATAAACTGGGCTATAAGTCACGCGTGCATAATATATTATACCCTAGTGCATAATATAATGCATCCTACAAAGTTGAATTGTACCTTAGTGCAAATTACATGCGAGTAAACACAGCATATTTTATTGATCCGGGTTATACATTAAATATATGATAGCGCACAACTGAAGTAAACAAGCTTAATGTTGTTTCCAGAAATTTAATTAATTTATGTATTACCTACCGATCTACTACGATCTATTATTGTAGTAATAAATACGTTATTGTTATTAAGGTTACTATGTAATTATATAATCGTATTGTATTAATGTGGAGTTCTTTTCGAATGCTGAACACGTGCAAGTTGTTTGTGCAAGGCTCGGACGATTTCATTGAAGTCAGTTCGAATTGAACATTCACCCAGTGTAGACTTATAACTAAATATTTGTAAAATATAAAGATTATAATATATAATATTTGAAGTGAAACCTTGCTGGTTTTATTACCAGAATGTCTACTCCAATATCAGAAGAGGAGATACTACGAATCAATAACGCCCAATCAAGATATTCGCCGACCATTGAACAAAATAACGAAGAATTGAGCCCATCAAGATATTCGCCTACACTCCGACCACGCCAACAACAATCGACGCAGTCCAGAGCCACGCAGAATAGTACAGAGCTAGAACTTCTTCGTTTGCAAGTTTCTTTAATGCAGAAAATGCTGGAACAACAAAATAATGCTTCTTCGTCCCAGAATTACCGTAAGATATCTGAAATCTACCTTGCAGAGTTTGACCCGGACATCCACCATTTGACAATCGATGAATGGTGCAAACAAGTTGATTCCCTCATAGACCTTCGAGGATATACCAGACAGATAGTACTGATGAAGGCTTTATCATGTCTAAAAGGACGTGCCAAAATTTGGGCCGATACTAATGCCCATAAATATCCAGACTGGGGCAAACTACGCGAAGATCTATTGACTCAGTTTGGTGCAGAAACTAGACATATTCACTTTGTCACAAAATTCCGTGAATATACATCCAATGATGCGAAAGATTATGCAGAGTACGTGACTGAAGCCTGGAGACTGTTTTCAAGGATCTCGCCTTATGCAACTAATGATCTTATGGTTGAAGCAGTTATATCAGGAATCCGGCCAAAATACTTCCAAGCTGAACTACTGAGAGCAACACCACGAACTCAAGCAGAGCTAATCTCAACACTCAGCAACTATAGAAAGAGACCTGCGCCATTTGAAAACCGAACACCAGACCATACGACAGAGCACAAGAAACTACGCATGGAACATTTTGAGGCTGATCAGATCAAGTGCCGAAAATGTGACAAAAAAGGACACAAGACTCAAGACTGCAAGATGACTATTTGCCACATATGTAAGAAACCAGGTCACACCAGTAACAACTGTTGGTCAAGGGTACCAAACAAGACACCGTGACCTACCACTCAACCAGAAGTTAATTGTGTGAGACGTTCTTGCCCGAGCTGCGTGCCTGCCCAAGCTTAACTTTCGTTTGTGATTAGAGTAAATTCACGTGCCTTAGACAGTTCATCATTTTGTTAGTTTTGTATAGCTTGCACAGATGTGACAAGGTAAAATTGTTTTGAAATAACGTACGGTTTGTCAAGTATCAAATGGTTTTTCGTATCGGCCCAGGTTTAAAATTCATTTGTGTTTCGATTTATCTTGTCAAAATTCATGTTAAAGTAAAGCTTAGCTGTTTTGAAATAACAATACCTATGGTGTTGCTTAGTAAAAGTTTTCTTGGACTGGATTTGATTTGAAATTAATTGAAGTGAAGTGGAAACTTTAGTTGATATAGATGAAGTTAAATTTAAGGCGAAAGATAATATTCAAAAGTTTTGATATTGCGTTTTAAGTACTTAATAATGATGAAAGTAAATTTAACGAGCTATCAATTTAATGCTAACGTGTTGGAATCAGTAATGAATTCGTTCTTATTATTTTGGTCAAAAAAAAAAAAGGAATTAAAATCTCGTTTTGCGTTACGTTGATAAGGATTGACAAAACTAAAGGTTTTTGCTGTAATTGGTTTGTGTGGATCAACAGTATACAAGTCGCTCAGATTGTTACATCCTCGGTGCATTCGTAGACGTAGGTGTAAAATCGGGCTTCATTTCCCGTCTCAGTGCGGCCACTACTGTGAGTGGCGTGCGTTTAGCACTTTGAGGATGTAAGTAATCGTGGTGTGCTTGCCGGAAAGGGGCAATGTGATGTGTGATGGTGCCTGCCGGATGGAGATGCCCCTGTTGTTGTCTACCGGACGGAGGTCACCCGTGTTTGTGTTTTAGAGTATTGTATACTGCGCGATCTTGAAACCTTTATTGTGGCTTAGTGCGTTTTTGAACCTTTAGTATCTACTTGGTAGATAGTAATGATATCACGGTTAAGCGGGTGAAATTTTGTGGTTAAGCGGCATTCATAATGCCTTTTTAAATAGGTAGTCTGAATATTGAAGTTGTAGATTTTCTTTCTGATTATCGTGTATCCGTGACTCGGTAGAAATCGCTTTGTATCTTGCCGATCTTCGATTATTTTGCTGCGATTCTTACAGAGACACGTTTTCTTATGTTTTGGTAACAGTAAACTTGTTATTATTTTGGCAATTGAAACGTAATATTACGATAGTGTGTGTTTAATGGATCACGGAGATAGGTAATAACGTCGAGATTGAAAATGCGTTTAAATAATACTTTGAATTTGTTGCGATTGACAAAAGAGCTGGATTTTACTGTCGAACTGTTTGCGGTTGTCGAACAATTTTAATACTTTGTTGTTGAGAATTATGAATTGTGAATTTGCTAATTAATTGGGTTATTCTAGCAGCTTATGCTTGCTTTGTTTATTGTTCGACCGCTGTCAAGTTGTTTGATGTTACATTCAAAGTAAATTTCATTGTTTAATGTGCGGTTTTCTTATCGAAAGTATTGTGGTTGTAATGCGTTGACGTTAGCCGATTCCTACTGAGTTTCTTGCTGGTTCTTCTCAGTAGATGGATCTTCCGAACCAGTGGTAGCTTTACGTAAATTGTTAAATCGTGGATTTAGAATTTTGATGGAAATATTAAATTGAAGTAAAATTAAAAAAAATCTGTAGCGGTTAAAGTTTTGAAGTTGCCCAGTGTACCTAGGGCTAATGGGCAGGCTGAAAGATTGATGCGCACTATTCGTAACCACCTCGCAGTGGCGTCCCAAAATGTTAAAGATCCTGGGTTACAAAACTAGGTGAACTCCAACTCTGTATTAATTCCACGAAATCGAAAGCCACCGGCTACTCCTCTCTTGAACTTCTTATTGGGAAAAAAATGTTCACCCCTAGAAATCCAACAGTTAGTCTTAATAGAAGAAGATATTGATAGGGATGAACTTCGAAAAATTGCATCTGACAGAATGGCCGAACAAGCCTTAATGACCAAAAACCGTTTTGACTCTAAGAGTGCTCTTATAACCCCCTTTAAAATTAACGACCATGACCTATGTAAAGATACACAATGGTCTAATAACAAATTAGGGCCTAAATTCCTTGGACCTTATAAGATCCAACAAATTCTCGATAATTATCGGTATCTAGTTTAAAGTATTAAAACTGGTAACACAACAGTAGTCCCTCATGAACATATTAGACTTATTCCGAATCCAACTTTGGCAGATTCTATTGAGAATGACCCTGATAGCGAGTAAACATAAAAATAATGAGATAATAAAATATATGATAAAAGAAAAACAAATAATAAATTTTGAAAGCCACAAAAGAGCCTAAAGGCCACAAAAGAGCGTACAAGCCACAAAAGAGCCCACAAGCCACAAAAGAGCCCACAAGCCACAAAAGAGCCCACAAGCCACAAAAGAGCCCACAAGCCACAAAATAACCTTTGAGCCATAAAAGAGCCTTTGAGCCATAAAAGAGCCTAAGAGCCACAAAAGAGCTTTAAAGCCCGCAAAGATGCTTACAGGGCAATAATATTCAAACTGATCAAATGCATACTACTAATAAATTGAATTTTTCTCACGTTATATGTACAGATATTTTGTCTATTCAGGGACAACCGACCACATGGATCAATAAACAAACCTTACGCTCAGAGCACGAGCGTTTTCACAGAATGGCCGTGATAGCGCACAACTGAAGTAAACAAGCTTAATGTTGTTTCCAGAAATTTAATTAATTTATGTATTACCTACCGATCTACTACGATCTATTATTGTAGTAATAAATACGTTATTGTTATTAAGGTTACTATGTAATTATATAATCGTATTGTATTAATGTGGAGTTCTTTTCGAATGCTGAACACGTGCAAGTTGTTTGTGCAAGGCTCGGACGATTTCATTGAAGTCAGTTCGAATTGAACATTCACCCAGTGTAGACTTATAACTAAATATTTGTAAAATATAAAGATTATAATATATAATATTTGAAGTGAAACCTTGCTGGTTTTATTACCAGAATGTCTACTCCAATATATATGAGCGCGTCCAGGCGGCGCGCGGACAGGCGGCGCGCGGACAGGCGGCGCACGTGAAGTAGCAGCAGCCCGCACAGCGCCTCCAAGCAACAATAGCGTGTGTACGTGTAATGGGACAGGGTTACTGACGCGCAGCAGCTAACAGCTTTTTCAAATAAATTTTATGACCACGTATGTCTGTCTTTTACTCACAAGTGTGTTGAAAAACGTCGTATGTAACTCGTGAGCGTTGCTAATTACAGTCTCGGCTCATTATTAAGCCCTCGCCTGCGGCTCGGGCTCAAATCACAGCCTCGACTGTAATTAGCAACTTAGCTCACTTGTTACATAATATACTATTTCTAAATAATTACCTACTCTTCAAATATGAATTTATATTTTATAGAAGTAGGTCGAGTAGTATTTTTTTTAATAGTCAAATATTTCTTGAAACGTTTATGTAAAAAAGCTCAATAGTCATTTTTCTTTCTGGTTATAGACTTAACCATATTTTGAATAATTTAATTGAATTTGAAATTATAGTAGGTACTAAATACCTATGAAAAATTTATTCTCAAATCGAGTTTTGAAATGTAGCGTTGTGTACTTATAAAAAACAAAACATACAGTGGAATTGCTAACCCCCCTTTTGGAAGTCAGTGAAACAAAATATTCCATACATTGAAATATAATATAAATATAAATCATGAGTTATAAATTCTTAGAGAGTTCACTATTATAATTTTACTGCCTAGTTAGTAACAGTTATTATTGCTAACACCATCCGACACCGAGAGTTTTTGGAATCAAGACTGCACAACGTGACTGTAACTGAGTCTGTTTTTTTTAGTTCAGCAATTTGCTGTTGCTATCAAATATAGCTTACGGACATGTGTAACATCAATTTAATATATTAACTTTTCAAAATCTTAGTATGAAAAATCTTCATAGCAGAGACGATATTTTTGTTTTAAATAATGAAGCTTTTCAAATGAATGCGTCGAATAATATATTTTATTAGCTTTGTAGTCTACTTTTATAGTATAGTAAATTTATGGAAAGTTAAACGTACGAAAGAATAATACGTATTAGTTAGAGAGATAGGTAAGATATTTCCAGAATAGAGTCGGCTTAATTTATTTGTGTAGGTAAGCGTATATGGAACAGTAAGGTTTTAGAGTAAACTTTGTACAAGTATTAAAATACTTTTCGTCATCTGAAGAATACGATTCGTTACTTGTAACAAAGATTTGGATGTTAGGATTTATGAATAGTTATATATTGATATAGGAAAATAATAGAATGTGCTAATTAAATAATTGATCGGTTTTGGTGGATTTAGTAAGTAAATAATAGGTTGCTGATCTTCCATAATTTTGAAAATTAAAGATCATTGCCATTGACTGGCCATCCAAGAAGTTTTTCCTAATTTCATATTATTGGAACGATTTATTTTGGTAGAGTCTTAAATAATTGATTTTTGATTGGTAAATAATGATAGTAAATAGTAGTACGAATGATAAATAAGTATTTGGCACACAATAACGGTACATGGGCACAAAATGATCCTTCAGTTTGATCATGGTGTAAACGAGATTTCTCTGTGAAAACTAGTTGGAGACAAAATGTCTTAAAACTTTGACCCGAATGAAATGAATAAAGTAAAAGTTGAGAGTCGCGCGTGACTCAATGAAAAATAATATTATTGTGTACCCAAAAAATTATATACTTAAATAAATGTATAAATAATAAATACGGTGGCCACCGAGTAATAAATGTGACTTACTTGACTTAAGTTCCTATGTCCCCTAGTTGGGGCAGAGGGCTTCCACAGTGCTTCGCCATCCCGCTCGGTCTTGAGCTTCGCGCTTCATTTCGCTCCAGGTCTTCCCTATCTTCGTCGCCTCTATGATGATCGTCCGCCTCCAGGTCTGTTTTGGGCGGCCACGCTTACGCTTTCCTTGGGAATTCCATTCTAAGGCTTGCCTCGGTATATGTTCAGGGTCCCTTCGCAGAGTGTGGCCGATCCAGTTCCACTTGCGGCGTTTGATTTGGTGGTCAATCGGAGTCTCACCACAGCGATCCCACAGTTCAATATTGGAGATTTTCTCGGGCCAGTAAACTCCGAGAATACGACGAAGACAGCGGTTGATGACGACCTGTAGCCGGTGCGAGATGTCTTTAGTAACCTTCCACGTCTCGCATCCATACAGCAACACGGGTTTGACGTTGGACCGGAATATCTTGAGCTTAACTCTCCTGGCCAGTTGCCGCGATTGCCATATGGGGCGGAGCTGTGCGAAGGTTGCTCTTGCCTTGGCGATTCTGGAAGTTATGTCCTCTTCGGTCCCTCCAGTTTCCGACACAACACTACCGAGGTATGTGAATTTGTGGACTTTCTCCACATCCTCTGTGCCAATACGCAACGGCAAGGAGCTCGTTGCGCCGCACCTTATTTCCTGGGTCTTCCGAGTGTTGATTCTGAGCCCTGTCGTAATAAATGTAGGATATAAATAAGTGTAGCCAATACTGAAAGATGGAATAATGAATGTAGAACTTATGTGAAAAGGTAAATGAATTAATGTTGTTAAAGAGTTAGAAAAATATGATAAGTGGATGATAATATTCCTAAAGAAAACTCATAGAGGAAAAGATTTATGATAGGAATACATGTTTTTTATATTATTTAAATATTTTATGTCTTAATTTTTACTATTTTAATACAGCTAATAAGTACTTATACTACTCAAAACAAAATAGGGGACACCTCGTTTTTTTCACAAAAAGCGATTGTATGACACTTTAAACTTAATTTTAAGCTAGTTTAAGTGTCTCCTGGTAGCGAGCCCAATGGCGCTGTTCTCAATTGGGATGGCGCTGTTCTCTAAAATACAGACTGTCTAATTTAGGGGCCAGACAATTCGCTGTGCTACACTTTCTTTGACGGAATAAATACCGAAAAGCACACACTTGAGGGCGTCGTCGTCGCGTCGTCGTGAGTGGATGTAACTTCGTTGATACGTTCGCCTTATAATTTTCTCTGTTTGGCAGCAGTCTTACTTGTATTGGTTTGGCACCGACTTCAAAAACTATGTAAATACCTACCCAGATAAATTGTTAATGTTCTTATTACATTCATTAATATTAATTAATTTTTGGCAGAACTTCACTATACGGGGTAGTAATATGGATGGAATAGAAACAGGAATAGGATGGCGTTTATAAAAAATATTTAAACATTTTTAGTGGGTTGGTTTTTTAAATGCGGTTCACTTTTTCTTAAAAAGAAATAATTAGTTTGCTTTCATTTTGCTTTTGGTTTTATGACTTTTTTTATTTATTTTTTATTTCATACTTTTTAGTGTTAGGTTTTTGTTTTGGACTAGTTATTAGTTTTTTCATAGTTAGTTAGGTTCTACAGTTATAGATATTATTGATAGTTTTTTAGTGATAAGTTTTGGGCTAGTTTTGGTATCAGTAACTACCTACTTCTTCTTGTAATGTGATGTTTTGGTACTGTAAAATCATGACTTTGACCTACCTACTATTGTTATATACGTTTTACCTGTAGGCCTAGGTAGAAAAATATGGAGAAGGACGCTTTCAGAAAGAAGAGGAATTAAATCCCAACGAAAACTAACGAAGACTTGATGCAGCACGAGATGGTCTTGTTTAGGTATCGCCAGCATGCTCGTGCTGCAGAAACTGACAAACGAAAAGAGATTCGCTTAAAACAATCTTCGTGCAAACAGTCAGCTAAGAACTTATCCAAAGCTTATCACTAAAAAATCTATCACGTTTATCTACAAATATGGAAACTAAATTACTATGAAAAAACTAAAAGCTAGCCCTAAATTAAAAGTAAGTAAAAATAAAAATAATAAAAAAATAAAATAAAATATTTATTTCCAAAAACCATATTACATTTATAATACTTATCTATAAACCTCGCACTAGGCGCATCCTGTATCGCGAGGTTTATACCTATTTTTACATAACCGAGGAATGTTTCCAATTGAATACCTATATTTTAATTTAAAATAAGCATTCTATTTAACATAATAAAAAAGTTAAGAAATAAATTTTAAGGGATAAAACTAGTATAGCAATTAATATAAAAAGAATTTTAACTTAAACTAATTATTTAATTACAGAATAATAAAAATAATGAGGATATTCTTAATAATGTGTGTGTGAGAGTGTGTGTGTGAGAGAGAGTATAAGTGTATGTGTGGATATGTGCGTGTTGTAACACCTTTTTTTCTTTACCTTGTATTTGGTTCGATGGACTGCCACCTTTTGTCAATCAAAACCGAGTGGGTTCGTTGCCTTATCTTTTTTTTGACGTTAACTCTCTAATAGGTGTTGTTACTCTATGCTAAAGGTTATAAAAAGCCGGGTTGACGTAAGAGAGATTTTTTTTTTCTGCAAATTTTTGAAGAGAGAGGAGTTTCCTCCTGAGCCGGTCAGCTGCCAGATCACCGAGTCAAACATGTAGACTTATTTCACAATTGCTGACTAGTGATAACCGGTGAGCTCGGCGCTGCGTTGGCGAATTGTTTCTCTTGCTACCTCAATCCGTACATTGTCAAACCTCCCATTTGGGAGGTTTCCTGGTGGGAGTACAACCCCAGGCCCTATACATTCAGCGGACTACAGCTCGGGATCCTGCGGTCGTCCTGAACGGGATTGGTCGGCGAGCCGGGTACCCCTTTTGGTTTACTTTACCGCCAACAACCGTCCTAAAGGTGGAATCTTTTATTTTTTTTTTACTTACAAATACCCTTTACCTTCGCATCATCTCTTACCTACAACTGACGTTACTAGCCATCCAGTAGTAGTACTGAATATAGTTTTAAATTTGTATTTCAACATTAATTGTAACGGTCTTAGACTGATTTTAGTTTTAAGATTGTACTGTGTACTGGTTCGGGTGGATTAGCCTGGACCAGCCTTCAGCTTATTTATTTAATCAGACCAACACCTGAGATACCACACCCTGTAAACTCATTGAAATCTCTTTATTTTATATCTTGCTTGTTCTACAATCATTTTTTTTAGTACAATAAACTTTGTAAACAGTAACTCTTAGTATTATTTGATATCCCCCAGTAAAATTAGTTACAATTTGGCGCCCGAACAGGGACTTGGTATCTCAGGATTTAGCTTCTTTTTTTTTTTTGGTTAAATCCTTAGTATTATCACTGGTCACTTGCTCAGTGATAGTTGGTCTGATTACACCGGTAGTAGGGCCCCGTTCAAGGCTCGCCTGGGTTGGTACTACCATCCTTCCCATTAATAAATCCGAACTTATAAACGCCTATGGTGTGAGTTCCGGATTTAGGGAAGGACAGCCAGTGTGTGTTTACCGGGAACAAAAAGGCTTTTCCACCTTGGCCTAGGGAGGCAGCAGTTCATTGCCCCCTCTTAGTTCGTAAGTTTTTTTTTATTTTTTTTATTGTTTACTTTGTTTTATTACCTTATACTTTGTTCATGTCATTTGTACATGATACATTCTACCTGTTTTATTTTTTTTAAGTTTTAATTTTTATTACCAATATACTAGATTTGTTAGTGGTCCTGATTGGGATACATTCCGTTTAAGTAACTTTTGTTTTACTTATTTAATAACTTTTTATTTATTTATAAACTTAGTCGTTTTGAGTATTCACTTGGACATACATTCGTCCACATTAAGATTTCTTTGAATATTGTTTATACTAGATATCGTGGTCATTTCATTAACTTCAATTAATTTTGCATTCCGTACTAAGGAAACTTTTAGTTAACTTAATTGAATACTGGTCATTTTATATTTAACAATGGAAGAAAGGCCCATTTGCTTCCACCTTTTAAGAAAGGACGAATTAGTTTACGAGGTGGCTATCAGAGATGCGGAGCCTGCTAGTACCGTAGAAAAGTTACGGGCACAGATCAAAAATCTTGCCAAACAGATACCCTCCGATGAGATTGCGGAGTTTGAGGGTGACCCGTCTGCGGAACTGCAGACCATATCGACCAAGCTAGATGAGATAGAGGAATTGCGTAAACATAAACCTTACCTTAAAAATTTGAAACGTGTTAATGCCCTCGGTAACCATTTATTCCACCGATTAGGCCGCGTCCAGCCCCGTTCAGAGGAGGAAAGAAAAATCCTCGCCGAGTTGGAGACTCGACTCCAACGCGTTCTTCTTTGGTTAGAAAATATGTTCTCGAGTTTTAAGACCAGTCAGCAAGCTTCAGAGGTTCCCACGGTGGAGGAGGTTCCGGTCGCCGAGGTGGCTGTGCCGGTCAGGTGTGATAGGGCAGCGAATGTGCAGTCACTTAATTTAAAATTTAACGGTCAGGACGTACAGGTTTTTATACAGCGGGTCGAGGAGTTGTGTTCGGCTCGAGGTATTTCGGAGGCGCGACTTTTCACGTCCGCCGTCGAGTTGTTTACCGAGGATGCTTTATTCTGGTACCGTGGAGTACGCAACTCCGTAGATAGTTGGCAGGAGCTGAGGTCGCTGATGTTGGAGGAGTACTTGCCGATAGATTACGACCACCGACTCCTGCAGGAGATCCGTGCTCGTACTCAGGGAACCGAGGAGAGTGTTTCCACCTATATAAATATCATGTCGCAATACTTTTCGCGCCTTTCGAAACCTTTAGGTGAGTCGGAGCAGCTGGACATCGTCAGGTTCGGTCTGCGTCCCTTCTACACCAGCGGGCTTGCTTTGGTGGAGGTTAACTCCTTAGCAGAATTAAAGGCACGTTGTAGACAGCTGGAGGCTGTCCGATACCGCTGCGAGACCTTCGTCGAACCTCCACGCAACGTGCAGCATGCGGTGGCGTCGGATTTGACTTATAAGGGCCGGGGCAATCGTGCAATCAGTGCTGTCAGTGCCAAGAATCCCGACTTACAGAAATTCTGCGTTCAGTGCCGCGTAAACGGTCATACATTAGCCGAGTGTAGGCAACCTCGTATAGTTATCTGCTACCGTTGCGGGCTAAAGGGTGAGATTGCTGCCTCATGTTCTAACTGCCGCGCAAAAGAACTCGCAAAGCTGAATCGGGTTACTAAACCGCCCGGTTCAGCTGAAAACTCAAATTCTAGTCATGGACGTAGGGTGGATTCACCCAGTGGTGTTTGTTTAATTTCAAAGTCATATAGTTTAATTTCCAATGTAGTATTTAAGGAGGCTCACGATACTAGGCCTTACTTAGACGTTTTTATTAACCAGCGCCCTTGTTCGGGTTTGCTGGATTCCGGTTCTGAGATATCTATCATAGGAAACCGTTTTCATGAGCAGTTAGGAACCGGGTTTACTTTTTACCCATGCGACGAGATAAATTCAATCGTGACAGCCGATGGTGCACGCTCGTCTGTTACTGGTTTCGTACTATTACCCGTAAAGACAAAGGAAAAGTCAGTAATAATTAAATTTTATATAGTTCCTCAGGTTACTTCGAAGTTAATTTTAGGATTAAATTTTTGGCGAGCTTTTGGTATCGCTCCTGACATCCTCAGATTGCTAGGCGCTGACGATTCCCTACGCCCCCGAAGAGCTTCTTGGGGCGCTGTTTCGGAAGTTCGGCAGTTGCCCCCTCTCGATAATTTAAGCTCAGTCCAGAGACCGGTAGCTGATAGGGCCATTCAACAGTTCCAGGCTACTTCGTTCGAGGATAAGGGTTTGGGTCGCACGGACCCCCTTGAGCACGTGTTCGAC
Source organism: Stenoptilia bipunctidactyla (assembly GCA_944452665.1). NCBI lineage: Eukaryota > Metazoa > Arthropoda > Insecta > Lepidoptera > Pterophoridae > Stenoptilia > Stenoptilia bipunctidactyla. The sequence goes on along the minus strand of OX101721.1, from coordinate 49,641,903 downwards.
CATAAGGGACCAGTTTCAGCACTTCACGAGGTTGACAGTGACCCTTGGTATCGTAACTTGTTTTTGCGTTGCCGGGACCGGCCGCAGTCTTGCCCGAATTTTCAAATTATTGACGGCCGTTTGTTTCGCTACACCAAAAATAAGTTCACCTTAACCAGCGATTTTGATTGGAAAGAGGTTGTACCGGTCGCCGCCCGGGAAAACCTCCTTAGGAACAACCACGATGCGCCGCTCGGCTCGCATCTTGGTTTGAGTAGAACCTATAAGAGATTGCGCCTAAGTTATTACTGGCCCTGCATGTACGATGATGTAGTCAGTTACGTATCCGGTTGTAACACATGTAAAGGATATAAGAGTACTAATCGACGTACCCCCGGATTAATAGGATCCCCGAAGAGCTGCCGTAGGCCTTTCCAGGGCGTCAGCATCGATTTGGTTGGTCCCCTGCCGGCGTCTCGTCATCTCAACGCCGTCCGTAAGGAGCTGGATAAGGCTCACGGTCGGAATTCTGTTTACTACAACCAACGCCGGAGGGATGTAGCGTATAACGTAGGAGGTGTGGTTTGGCGACGTACGCATTTCCACAGTGATGCCGCCAAGAAGTTTGCCAGCAACTTAGCCCCCAAGTATGAACCATGTACCGTAACGGAAAAGCGTTCCCGTTTGGTTTACGTTCTGAGGGATGCAAAGGGCAAACTTAGTGTAAGCCACATAAAAGATATGAAAGGGGCAGGTTAGATTTTCTCTTCTTTTCCTTTAGTTCCCTGGATTGTTTAGATTCCGGAGGGACTAGTTAGCTGGTGGGCCAGCATGAATTTTGTTGCTTCCCAACAAAATTCTGGTGGGCGAGGGAGTGTGTAACACCTTTTTTTCTTTACCTTGTATTTGGTTCGATGGACTGCCACCTTTTGTCAATCAAAACCGAGTGGGTTCGTTGCCTTATCTTTTTTTTGACGTTAACTCTCTAATAGGTGTTGTTACTCTATGCTAAAGGTTATAAAAAGCCGGGTTGACGTAAGAGAGATTTTTTTTTTCTGCAAATTTTTGAAGAGAGAGGAGTTTCCTCCTGAGCCGGTCAGCTGCCAGATCACCGAGTCAAACATGTAGACTTATTTCACAATTGCTGACTAGTGATAACCGGTGAGCTCGGCGCTGCGTTGGCGAATTGTTTCTCTTGCTACCTCAATCCGTACATTGTCAAACCTCCCATTTGGGAGGTTTCCTGGTGGGAGTACAACCCCAGGCCCTATACATTCAGCGGACTACAGCTCGGGATCCTGCGGTCGTCCTGAACGGGATTGGTCGGCGAGCCGGGTACCCCTTTTGGTTTACTTTACCGCCAACAACCGTCCTAAAGGTGGAATCTTTTATTTTTTTTTTACTTACAAATACCCTTTACCTTCGCATCATCTCTTACCTACAACTGACGTTACTAGCCATCCAGTAGTAGTACTGAATATAGTTTTAAATTTGTATTTCAACATTAATTGTAACGGTCTTAGACTGATTTTAGTTTTAAGATTGTACTGTGTACTGGTTCGGGTGGATTAGCCTGGACCAGCCTTCAGCTTATTTATTTAATCAGACCAACACCTGAGATACCACACCCTGTAAACTCATTGAAATCTCTTTATTTTATATCTTGCTTGTTCTACAATCATTTTTTTTAGTACAATAAACTTTGTAAACAGTAACTCTTAGTATTATTTGATATCCCCCAGTAAAATTAGTTACAGTGTGTGTATCATGCTTTATCATATTTTCATGACAGAACTCTTAATAATTTTTCCGTTTCTGTATAATTTAGAGTCAATAGAAATCTTTGTGATAAAAGCTTAGCTTCTCTGACATTTAAGTGTATTAAAGTAGGGTATTTCGTTAAAAATTTATTATAAACTAAGGGTGCCAAAAAATTTTTAAAACGACACACGAATGCCGTTTTTACTGTTGGTGTTGGAACCGTGGGTCTTCGTTTTTTGATTATATTAATATAATAAGGCGAGTTGAATACAGTTCTATGCATAAACATTACTAAGCGTAAGATGTATAGTCTGCGTACACTTAAAACCAGTGATTCCTCATAGAGAGTTGTGGTGGGATAGCGCCGAGGCTTTTTCAAAGAAACCTTAAGCACAGCCCTTTGAGCTCTTTCTAGAGATAAGACAGAGGAAGTGGTTGCCCCGCCCCATACTAGTATGCAGTAATTTATGACAGATTGGCAGAGACTTATGTAAATGGTTTTTAAAAGATTCTTGTCAGCAACATCACGCAGCAGCTTCATTGTGTAAATAAATTTCCTAGTTCGAGCTGTTGTGACTACGATGTGTTCTCGGAAACTTAAATTATCATCCAACACCACTCCCAGATATTTAATTTTAGTAGCTCTATCTATTATATGGCAGTCACAGCAGTCAGTCTCCGACGCGCCACTTGACAATGAGCAGTTATAATTATGCAATTTAATTTCGTGCATATCTAGAGGAGGTGCAGATGCTTTCGTTTTATGAAAACATAAAAACTTTGTCTTTTGACTGTTGAGGGTAAGAAGATTCTCGCTAAGCCACAACGAAACTGACATTAAACCCGTCTCCATTCTGTCATATGCCTCCCGCCACGATTTTCCATGAAAAATTAAAGCCGTATCATCTGCGTAACATATCACGTCAGTGTTTTGAAGCGGTATGGAGGTTATATCATTCATGTAGATGAGAAATAATGAAGGACCGAGAATACTACCCTGCGGGACGCCAAAATGCACAATTTGGGATTTGCTAACGCAGGAACCTATTTTAAGGCATTGTCTTCTTTCAGATAGGTAGCTGGTAAACCAAGCAAGAGAAGTGCCTCGAATGCCAAGAGTTTCCATTTTTTGTAATAGTATAGGGATGGAGACAGTGTCAAACGCCTTGGCGAGGTCAAGGAATACGCCAACACAGCTCTTGCCATTATCAAGATGAGTGGTGATAATATCTGAAAGAAGAACCACGGCATCTTCACTGGATTTTCCACGCCTAAAACCGAATTGGCTACGATTGAGCAATCCATTTGATTCTAAGTAGCCCATTAGTCTCTTGTTTACGTCAAATGATTCGTCAATGTTGTTCAACAGATTTAAGGTGGCCATAGATATATTTTTGAAGTAAGGAAATTATTTAGGCATGAACTTTTTGATGCCGTACTCGCATAGTTAGCTATCGCTTTGGAAAAATGTGAAAGTTGTGTACCATTAAAAGAGTTTTTCAACTCGGGTAAAAATGTGTAGGTGTTCTTGAGAAGGTGTAGGTTGATGTGTTGATAGGTAAGTGGTTTGTTTGTGCTTGAGTAACGAATAGTGGTATCCTCTAAATAAATAACATTAGTTAGATAAACAAATAACAATAGATATGAAAATAGCTTATACGTTAAAGGGGTATAAAGTAGCAGATTAAGTCGCCGACTGTGGTCCAATAAGTTTTTCCAGATCACTAAAAGTTTGAATAGCAATCGCAGGGAATTTTTCATTTTGTGTATTGGCAGATTTTCGAACAAGTATAGTGCCATTGCGTATCCAACAGAATCTGAAATCTTGCTCTTTGGTGCGTTTTCTCGCCTCTCGAAATAACTGCCGGTTCAATTTAGTTAGCCGTTCGTTGATGAAAACTTTCGATGTGGAGCCGTTGACTATGAAGTCAGACGTAATATTACGCCTTGTTTTAGAGGAAGCAAGCAGCTCATCTCTTTTAGTCTTACGGAGCAATCTTAATGCAATAGGCCTAGTTTTTGAGTCCTCTAAGGTGTCAGGTTGTGATCGCTTTGGTCCCACTCTATGAATAAAATCTATGTCGAACTCATTTAAGTCTACCCCCAGTTTAGCTGAGGTAGCTAGCATTATGTGGGTAAGATTCTCATTTTTCCTTTCTGGAATTCCAATGACTTCCAACTCATTTCGTAGGTCAAATTGTTCCCGAGCAGCGCAAGAAGATTGTAAGGTTGTTAAAGAATTTCTCAGTTCGGCAATTTCAAAATCTTTAGTTTGTAGCATGTTTTCATACTGACATATTTTCTGGGTCAATACATCCGACACTGATGAGATTTGTATTTTAAGGTCTTTTACATCCAGGCTTAGAGCATGAATTGCCTCAAGCACCGAAGAAAGTGAATGCGTTTCTTCAATAGTAGGAGATGAAGGCATACGGTTCGATCTGCTGCCACGAATCCTGTTTATGTTATCGTTGTTAATGACGCTGTCGTTGAGTGAGCGAACAGGAGTGGAAGTGTTGCTGGCCTTTGGTTTTGAGCATTTACACGAAGGGCAAGACCAGCTATTCTTTTGTACGTCTAGTAGCTTGCAATAATTTTCCATGGAAATGTTTAGGCACTCGAGATCATAAGGCTCGTCACAGTTGCAACACTTCATAATAATTAGGCTTTAAGATTTTTTTGCCGCAAGCGTTGCAGATTGGAACCATTTTTATTAGTAATATAGAAAATAAAGTAACACTTACTAATCTTCACTCAAAAAATAAGTACTTGTAAACGCAGCACGGTGATCGGCAAGTTCTTGTAAACAAAGCACTGTGACCTGTAAGTTCTTGAAAACGCAGCACAGGCAGCGGCGAGTTCGTGTAAACGGAGCGCGGAGTAGTGAGTCACTCTCAACGGTCTTTTGCGTCCCTCACACAATCTTTGTATTTGTTTCTCAGATTACTTTTGATTCACTTAATATTTCAAAAAATGGTTTTCACTGTTATGTAGGCTATAAAAATCGCTATTTTGATATTGTATGCTCGAATAATACTAACAACTTTTGACTAGGTTTTTCGAATTAAATAACACGGAGCCAAGTGAAACGGTACTTCCTCAAGCGAGTCCCAACGGTGAATTGGTAAAAGGTAAAAGGTTCTCCTAAATGTGACAAATACCCTTTTAAAAACCGCATCAACATCGGTTCAGCCAAACGCAAGATAATCGATGACAAACATAATTAACATACAGGTTAAACTCCTCTTTGTAAGTTGGCTACTTTTAATCAGAAGTTGTGCAGCTAAATCTGCGGGAAACTGCTAGTATTCGGTAATTATTCGGCAAATCAATCAAACATTCGGCTGAATACAAATGTTGTACGAAATACGAATGTTCGGCCGAACATTCGGCTCATCTCTCATACAAAATAAACTGAGAACCTTATTTTTTAAAGTTGGTTTATATATTAAAACCTTCTTCTAAACATGACGAATCTTTTTCTGAAAACCGCATCTAAATCGGTTCAGCCAAACATGAGAAAATCGCGGACAAACATACATACATACAGGTCAAACTGATAACCTCCTTTTTTGAATTCGGTTAAAAAGTAGTAAAACAAATCGAGAAACGTTCGTAACGATAGTCTAAACACAAGTGAATAAGAAATTGTGATTAGGGTAATTTTAACTTGATTTGTTTATGTCTTTCCACTTGAGGGTAAAGATTAAAAAACGTTGTTCAGAATAATGTGAAGAATATATAAACATATCAATTTTATGCAAAGACACTAAAACTAGCTTAGAATTAAGTTTAAAGTGTCATACAATCGCTTTTTTGCGAAAAAAACGAGGTGGTATCGAGGTATTTTGTTTTGAGTAGTATATATGGTTTTAAATATTTGTCTTTGAACTTTTGAACATTTCTAAAATGCGTCTCTGTTATAAAAACAAAACCATACAGAATGACGGAATAAAGATTATGTTTGATAGATAATGAAATGTTATTTTACAAGTTATAAATACATAGTAATGTGAAAACTAAAAAAAATAAAAGGAAATAAGTGCAAGTAAACATTTTTTTTAATGCAGTCTAAATTTTTTTTATGTTTATTATTTTATGTAGAGCTACAAGATTTTTGTTTTTGAACTGTAATATAGGTAATTATGTGTTTTTACATTTATTTTCCTTAACTTTTAGATATTTTATGCCTTTATTTGTATTAGGTATTCAATAATAGCAATTGATACTAAAATATTTTTGTTTTACAACCTTTAGATATATCTTTTATATTCGTGTTTTTAACTTTTTTTTACCTTTAACTGTCAAATATAAAAATTTCATTTCTGCCTAGGTTTTGTCAATGCTGCTAAGATAGTTAGTGGATAAGTTCGATATAATTAAAGGAAGTATGAATCTAGGATATAGTAGCACTATTTTAATGTTTTAAATATTAAAAATTTAATAGACCTTGTTGTCTACAAGTATTTTTTTTAAATAATTTTAAATTGTCTTAAATTATTTGTTGTAATAAGATTTCATGTATTTTAATGGTATTCAAAAACATGTGGGTAATATTAATATTAGTTTCAAAAAATAACAATTAACTTAATATATTATTTTTGTCAAAATTGCCGGAGAGGTGTAGTGTGTGACGCGCCTCCCCGTTATGTATCAATACATTAGGTGAATATACTGTCAACTTTGAACATAACAACACGTGTTTGATTGGGCTCCCTCGACCACAGTACATTTGCCCCTCCTGTAAAGTTGAAAAACATGCAAAAGTGACCCTTTGTTCCCAAAGGTGCGATATCAGTTTTTTTTATCGTAACTATTCTGTGCAACAACCCGTCACTAGCGGTCTAGCTAGAGTAAATATTTTGACTCGAAAATTTGACAATGGCATAAATATATCTAATTTACTAGGTAATCGATTTTTAATAAAGTTTTTAAGTTTTTTGCATTTAAAATGCTCAATTATTCTTAAATAAATGAAAAATGTGATAAATAAAAATTACCCGACCAGGATTCGAACCTGGGACCTCTCGTTTGCCGGACAAGTGCTCTTCCAACTGAGCTATCGGGGCCTGGCGCTACGCCTCGAAATTACTTACCACATTTTTGTTTTTACGTTATATTGCTAACGTAGCTCCATCTAATGGTATAAGCTTTGCAGCTTTTTATTTATCACATTTTTCATTTATTTAATCGATTTTAAGTCTAATGCAAATGAAATAAGATACTATTTCTAATGTTTTGAACTAAAATAAAAACGAGGAATCTGATTGGCTGTTTTTCTGTAGTGGAGTATGGACAAACGGCTTTTTTGTGTGCATTTTTCTTTGCATACCATTTAAATAGGTTTTCCTTATTTCGTGGTCTCACGTGTACGAAAGCGTGAACGTTTACCAGTGCTACGTTATGTAATAGTATTAGGACTCGATTGAAACTCGATGTATTTAAACTTCAATTCGATCACGATGTGTGTCCTGTTTCATCGAACATTTTATTATCAGGTGTTCTTCGATAAAATCAGAACTTAAGACAGTTCTAATTAACTTTATTACAGTTATTAAATTTGTGGCTAATCAAAGAAATATTTGAAATTATTCGTCACTTTCTTGTAATCGTATACAGAAAATAGGCAAATAATTTTAATTTTAATTGCACAACCTTTGATTCGATGTTAATATTCGATTCCCGTTCAAGTGTAGTTACGGACTCGATTATTAAACTTCACAATACATCCTTACTTAAATCTCAAGTTGGCAGTGGCGATACAACTTGCTCGGTAGTTGTCAATCACAGATTAGAAAGTATTATGTACAAGTACAGATAGGACACAACAATATTATAGGAAGTTTGGAATGCAAGCTTTTTTGCCGCTTGGCGGCGCTTGTGTGCTTGAGGTTTTTTGGGTGGACTACGCACTACAGTAGTCGTTTATTATTATTGTTTAAAAATATTGTTTTTTATATGTGAAAGAAACGGGTGCTACTTTTACATTACAATGGTTACTAACTAACGAACAACTAACTAAAATAATCAAAAACCAACACTAGCTAGCATGTTTGATAGTTATAAAGTTATTCGTCGAAATATGTGAATCATGAAGTCTATCAAGCATCACAACAATTCAGTTACATAAATGATAAACTAAAGTCCCCTTGACGCTACATCTGAGTTTGCAGGAAATAATATAAAATTATATAAGTTACTAGCTGACCCGGCAAACGTTGTTTTGCCATATAAAAAAAATAAAAAAATAGATGTTGGCCGATTCTCATAGATACCGGATAAGCACAAAAAATTTCATCAAAATCGGTCAATCCGTTTCGGAGGAGTATGGCAACGAAAACTGTGACACGAGAATTTTATATATTAGATGTGCAGTTTACAACAGAAATGCGTAGGACTTTCACAAGCCGGCAGTGATCAAATGGCGAATGATTCTGTTACTCACTCAATTCACTAATATCAAGTTGTTATTGCCAGTGGCGCCAGCAAACGTCAAGATGGTGCTATGGCGAAACTCTTGAAATAGAATAAAATGCTTTGATTGTCAGTGCCGTGTTGTCAATTAGTTTGTTCGCTTCGCTAGCTGGTCGTGCTTGCTGCGAAATACTTTTCCTATTTTGAATGCAAGTTTTTAAATACAAGTACTTTGCGTTGATTACTGTAAATACAATAATCAATGGTAAACTTATACCTATGTTACTTATAGTCTTATTTGTAAACCTTTTATACGTATCGAGTTTTTAACGAAAAATAAATATTTTTTTAAAATGGTGAGAAAATAATTCCAGTTAAATTATTCGAAGAAGAAATTGGTGAGTACCGATTGTTGTTGTTTACTGCATGTTCATATGTTTGTAGCATAAGTATTTAAAAAAAACATTCCTTCTCCTCAACCTTTTTCTTCAAAACTGTTTTTAATATTTATCTTTTCAATTTCAATTAGAGTTCAATTGAAAATTAAAAAGTTCAAAAATTCTCCTACTGCCCGGAGTTTGGTATTGTGTTTTCTCAGTGATAAGTGAGCATGGTGCATTTAATCAGTCTTGTCTGCAGTTGAATTTGTCAAAGTGGAATATTACTAAAGGGTTGTGATAAAGATCTAAAGTAATTCAAAAGCAAACAAATGGTGGATAGAACATGCTCATCTGGTAATGGTAAATAAGTTATTAATGAAGATAATGCTCTCTTTAACCCCCTTCATGCCATGCGAGATGATTTTATTGAGAAGAATTATAATTAATATTTAATTATGTAATATTCATTATATTTTTGTATAAGTAGATACTATTTATTATTATCTACTTATTCTTATTTAGTTTATTTATATTTAAATTTAGGTATGCCTTAATCCCAACTCTCTTTTTACAAGTTCTTTAACCCTGGTTGTCTGGCAGAAATCGCTTGTTAGTGATAAGACCGCCAATTGTGTTACTGTAGAATAATTTTATTTCCTGTTGTACATATATGTTTGTCTTTTGTAAATATGCAATAAAGAAATAAGAATAAGAATAAGAAATCTTTATTCATAAAAAATAATGCAGTAGTACACCACTTCCACTATACAAATAGTAATAAAACTAAATAAACTTATTGCCTAAATAAGCTGACATCATGTTGACAGGTAATAAATGTGTTTAAAACATAAAATATAAACAAAGTTACCAAAAAACATAAAATTTAAACCGAGAACATCTTTTTTTTTTTTTTAAAACATTGAGGGTATACTGTTAAAAGATCATTACCTCCCGTGTTAGTCCGAGGACTGAGTTACGGCAAGGTAAGATTCTCACCAGAGCATTACCTTCTTTATAACAATGTTACTACGCTACAATTTTGAAAGAGCATCAATTGACTTATGACTCTTTATAAAATATTCACAAAAATTTTAATACAAAAGGTGCCTATACAAAAGTTGCCTATTCAAAGTGTTTGACGTAAACACGCAGTATAACCAGAGAAATGAGATAAAACAATTACATTTTTCTTTCTTTTGTTACAATATGTTATTTGTATTAATTTGAGCATGTTCTTTATTTTGTATTATAACTATTATTGTTACTTTGAATGATCCATGAAGTTGCAAAATAAAAAATAATAATAACATCATTAAATATTTAGAATACAATATACTTGTTAATATTTATATAGAATGTAAATAAAATATAGTATAGTTTCAATACATTTATATAGACGATTTAATATATTATCAAAAATATTTATTAAATATATGTTTAAATATATAACTATTTATATACTTGTATTATATTTTCAGTCCGTTCGTAATCCAAGGTACGTAGAAATTCTTCCAATGTTCTACTATAAACAAATCTTGTTAGGTCTTTGATGGGTTTTATTTTGCTTATACGGTTATATAGTAATGGGGCCAAAAAATAAGAGAATCCCTGTGCAAAAGTTGTTTTGCATGTAGGTACATCATATACAGCAAACAATCTTCTGTTAGAGGTACTACGTAGTTTTTCACGGGTATGCTGCCTAAGAACAATCGTCTTAATGAAAAGTTGTCGAACTGTTAATGCTTGGAACTCCCTGTAAAGTTGAGTTGTGCTATACCTAAAATTCTTAAAGCCTATTACTTTTAAAATACATCTCTGTGCCCTTTCTACGGTAATTAGAGTACCTTTCGTAGCACCACCCCAGACAGAAATGCCATACATAATAATCGATTGACAAAGAGTTATATGTACTGTTTTACTAGTTTTGTTATTTCTCAGATTTCTAATTTTTTTAAATATAGGTATAAGCTTACGTATACGAGATTTTAAATTATTTATGTGTTGCTTCCAATTCAAATTCTTATCAATTTCAATACCAAGATATTTAACTGTATCCGTCTTTGTCAATTGTAAGCATGTACAGTCTAAATGATCTACACATATAGTTGAGTGAGCTTTCAGGTGAAAGTCGGCAGAAGGTTGTAAGTTTTTCCTTATACTGAACGTTATAAACTTCGTTTTTGTAATGTTTAAGGTAAGCATATTATTGTCTAGCCAGTCGGTGATTTTCTGGAAGCTTTTTTCGGCAGATGATTTAACTGCAGACCACGATGAATTTTTGAATAAGATAACGGTATCATCGGCAAATGTAATAACTCTTGAATCCGGTATATCAATATCACATAGACTGTTTACATAGATTAGGAAGAGTGTTGGTCCGAGTACAGATCCTTGAGGAACCCCAAAATGTACTGGTAACTTAGAACTTTGGACATTTCCTATTTTAACCATTTGAGATCTATCAGTTAGATAATCTTTAAAAAGTTCAAGTGGCACACCTCTCACACCAATTGATTCTAACTTACATAACAATAACGGAATCGAAACCGTATCAAATGCTTTTGATACATCTAAAAATACACCTATACATTTATTTTTGTTGTCAAGATTCTCAGTCACACTTTTTACAAAATCTTCGATAGCATCGACAGTTGATTTCTTTTTCCTAAACCCATATTGATTTTTTGAAAGGATATTTTTAGTCTCTAGATAGTTCACGAGTCTAATATTAATGACCTTCTCAAGGATTTTTGCAATAGTTGGTAAAAGTGAAATAGGACGGTAATTGTTAACATGATCCTTATCTCCAGATTTGTAAACAGGCAAAATGATTGCCTCTTTTAATGGACTTGGGAATTTTCCAGATGATAAGCATAAATTTATGATGTGAGTTAATGGCCTAGTGAGAAATTTTATATATGACTTAATAAAAGCCGATGATATACCATCCCAACCGGAAGATTTCGTATTTTTAAGTGATCCAACTATTTTACATATCTCAGAATCGTCAGTTTCTAGTAGCATAAATGAATTCAATGGTATACTATTAAATTTATAATTTTTGACTAGGTCTTTTTCACAAATTTTTGATTTTTGTAAAATATTGTTCGACAAATTAGCACCTACGTTAACAAAGAAATTATTCACATAATTAGCAGATTCATATGGCGTTGATTTTATTTTTAATAGTTCACTAGGTACTTGGGCATTATCAGAGGAATTTAAGTGGCATACTTGTTTTATCACGTTCCATGTGCTTTTTATATCATTTTTACAAGCATTCAAGGTTGTATTATTATGTTCAGCTTTTAGTTTATGCAAGATCTTATTACAATGGTTCCTGTATCGTTTGTACGTTATTTCTATGTTTTTATCATTAGGTTGCTTTAAGTATTTCCTATGAAGTATGTCCCTGAAACGCATACAACGTAACATACCAGGAGTAACCCAAGGTTGATAAGTAATTTTTCTATTTGGTATCACAATTGTATCAGTACTCTTTTTGATTATTTCAGATTATTTATTTCAGAAATAGTCTGAATAAAATTGTTTGTTGCTTGGTCAGGTATATTCGAAGAAACTATATCATTCCAATTTTCATTTTCAAGAAGTTTGTGAGCTTTTTTATAGTTCAATGTCTGAATAGTCTTTTTTTGCCTAACATTACAATTCCGATACTCCAAAGGAATGCAAAAGTAAACACTGCTATGGTCAGTGACGGTAGATTCACATATAATAGTAAGGATTTTAATATTGGATATCACAAAACAATGGTCAAGAATCTTGTAGGAAATAGATGACTAGGTAATAAACAGTGTGTGGCAAGCAACTCCAAATATTCATCGGTTCTGGAGTCACTGTTATTTGGGTAAATGTCAATGTTGATATCCCCAGTTAGGTAAATATTAGGAACTTGCTTAAGGCTCGTCAAAAGAATATCTAATGAATCCAAAAATTTTGTTAATATATTGAAGGACGGAGAACGATATATAAAAATGAAAGCATGACTGTTGTTTATTTTCATAACCAAACAGTCCGCTTCTTCAACATTAGGTTCATAAACAGTGATACCCTTCAGATTGTTCTTGACATAAACGACAACACCACTGCTTTGATTGATATGGTGTTGAGTATAAAAAGTATTATATTCGTGCATTCTAGGTATTAAATCGGATTTCTTAAGCCAACACTCAGTAAGTACAATGATATCATATTCCATTTTACTTCTAGTAAGAAATACAGTAAAATCTTCAAAATTTTTATGAATGCTTCTGATATTCTGTACAATAACCTTTAGATTTAGTTCACCATCATGTGTGTAGTGTCGCAAAGCTTCTGGGTCCCCAATCAGAAATGAGTCACCGACATTGATGTTGTCAACTTCGGTGACTACATTATCTAATATACAATTAGCCATAGTCATATAAAAAATTGCTATTGCTGCAGTATACAAGTTTAGATTGGGGACTCAAAATCCTGCGATGAACACAAGTATTTTTAGAATTCATGGACTTTTTATTGTAAACAGACTTTTGGTAAATGTAATATATAAATAGGATAAATCGATAAAATAACAATATAAATAAATAAAATGAATATAAAAGTAGTTGATAACACAAAATTTCCATCATATATAGGTCAGTGAAAAAAGTTAACAGATATGAAATGTTAGTAATTAAAAATAGTAAAGAAATATACCTTAACTTTGAAAGACACATCCCAACAGATAGTCAAACTATGGCTAAGTTATTGATTTGGCTAAGTGACTTAATAACTATGGCAGGCTGTCCTTCTTCTTTACGCAAAAGGATATTTCCATGTGTTGACCAACAATACTTGTATGCTCCTTGTTTAACCAGTTCTCGAGCAGCTAACAAAATCTTTTTTGACTGAGGTGTCAGTGAGTCCGATATGTAGATCCTTGAATTAGTATTGCCTATCCCCAGGCTATCAGTGCTCAAAGGCATTTCTTTATTATCAGAGTTGTATTTCTTAGCAGCCTTTAAGAATTTTTCCTTTTTCTGTATATTTTGGTATTCTATAAGAATCGGACCATTATTTTTGCCTTTTCTATAAATATTTTCTGTAGCATCACTAGGTTCTATGTTGACAATCTTGTATATTGTATTTACTATGTTGCGTACATCTTCTTTTTCAATCCGGGGAATATTTCTTATTTCAACTGTTTTCTTAAGCAATTGTTTCTGTACGTCGTTTAGTTGACTTTCTAATTCGCATATACGCTCCACGGCTGTTTCATTTAGATTCTCAAGGACTTCCACCTTTTTACACATTTCCTGGTAGTTAGCTGAGTTAGTCTCCAGCAACTTTATAATTTGTGCATTTGATTCCAAGATTTTGCAGTTTTGATTTTTTAGCTCAGCTATTTCACTATTCATCATTGCTTTGAAAGATTGCATATCATTCTTTATTTCCAATACTTTCTTGTTCTGGATTTTTTCGTTTTCTTAAGTTGACTTTACCGATAGGATCAGTTTCATCTGGTGTTCTTGTAAGGTCTGGTTGAGAAGAAAACTTGGTCGCTTGTCCAGTTATTGGTGATCTCTGCATTTTATCTGTTTGCGTTGGATATACTACGTATTACTTTAAGTTCACCAATAGCAAAAAGCAGTAAGATGATCCCGAGCACCAAACGAAATTGAACTTTACGCTTTGACAATATAGCTTAAATTAACTATTGATTTAATTTAGATTTAATTTGCACGCGTCTCCTTCAAATGACGACTTGAGTGAGAAATAAAGTGTATATATATATATATTAATTGTGTCAGTGGCCTAGGGGCTCCCTGGACCTTACTTGGTTATCATTCTTTGACTCTTTGGATACATACCATTAGTACGTATCCAACCTCACTCGTTAGTTAGAATACCCAATAACATAGTAAGTAATAAAATTTATTTCTAATTTCGTTCGGTCGAAGATGGGCAACTTCAAACGTAATAGGGCCGCCAGACTGTTGAAAACACGTTGAAAACCAATGCTTCCAACCAAGGTTAAGGAAGGTTAAGTTGTTGTCAACCAATTCCGAGTCATCCACACTGTTACAAATGGTGGTTGCCAACAAGGAGACAAACAAGAACACAAGCCAAGGTCAGGCCAGGCCACGCCCCTTAATTATCAGTGTGCTCTGATCTCTCGCGTTGGCAACATCTTCGCGATGGCAGTTTTGTATGCAATTGAGGATACAAAGAAGGAAAGGTTGAAACGCAGGATAAAAAGCTACAAAACTCGAGTCATTTCTAGTTATAGTTACATAGTAAAATATACAATAACAAGCGTACACACTGTCCTAAACACAGACATACATCTACATAGATAACGCAAATGCATGTCCTTTGCGTGTCCGAACCCCGACCAAGCGTCAAGGTTGGTCGCCTCTAGATTTAATATGTATTGTAATATGCTTGTATGTATGTCTGTTAGAAAATCGAGTCCACAATATCAATATCGTTCTTAATAATCGATTTCATCGGCGGTATCGGTGTCTCTGAATCTTTTTGTATTTTCCAGTAATAAATATCAGCTGTGACGTCACAATAGGTCTTAAAAAGTCGGCACGCTTGGTTCGAATACAAATCGTGGCACTTGCGTTGTCTATGGAGATGTATGTCTGTGATTCTAAAAACCGCCGTTTCCAACCCGCCAAGGTCATGTAATTTGGTTGTCAACAGCCGTCTTCACTTTTGGAAACACGTTGTAAACTAGCAAGGTCACCTTGGCTTGATGTTTTGTTTCCAACAGTGTAGTTGGGCTTTAAGCTAGAAATTATATTCGTTAAAAACTGTAATATATTATCGTTGATCGGTGGACTCGTTCACAACAGAAATGTAATAAAAAGTCAACAATACTAAAATAATGTCATTTTGTTCGTGGCATTCACGTGGGTAAATTGTAATAAAATGAAATTCGTTAAACAACTACAGCTTGAAAAAATTGTGTGGATTCGAAATCCTGTATTTCCCTTCATGGTCTTTTATTTCCAAATACAATCCACTGCTTGGTATTTGGTCCCTCTAATTGTGGAAAAACAATTTTAGTTGTTGGATTACTCCTAAATGCAGGTGCATTATGCTATAAAAATGTATATTATGTTTATTCAAAAACACTTGAACAGCCTAAATATATTTGCCTCGAAAATGTTTATGAACATGTCCCCGATATTGGTTATCATAAATATCATGGGAATGAAAGAAATAAAGAAATAAGATTTATTATCACCAAAATATGCAGATACAAAAAAAAATACACAGAATAACAGGACGAATAAAAAATTACATATTAAAAAAAATACACATTACAAAAAAAGGTTTTTGTGTTAAAGGGACAGACCTCAGCAATAGCTGCCAAAAATATATTGGCAGCGCTGATTTTCAGGCCTGACCTTCACAAAATATTTTGCTATATAATCTTTTCAAGGGTGATCGTCAAAATTTAGAAAGAGGTATACCTACAAAAAAGAAGCAAAAATACAATTCGTCAACGCAATCTTGTGTAAATCCTTAACTAATAAACATGACTGTATATATATTATAAGTATTTCTATGAAAATAAATAAATATGGATAAAATAATAGGTACTTATAAGCTAAATTTATAAAGAAAAATGAATTGAGTTATATTTAATAAGCTACTAAAATATTATAGGTACCAGATTATTTATATCGCAGGTTTGATCTTTCCTTATAACTTTCCAAAAGTACAATACGGAACGTAGTTTTGAAATATTTTTTCCCACTAGTATTTCGCAGAGGAGGCGGTAAGTCATACCAAACTTTCGACGCTGAAAATTTGAAACTCCCTTTAAAACCTGACGAGTGGTATATCGGTATAGTAAGTTTATTTTGCGACTTAGATCTTTTTAGCACGTTTTTCTGTACCTAATGTAATTTATTATACAGACACAGAGGCTTTTTTGTTGATATTACCCTAAACACTGAGCATCCTAGATGTAGTTTGCGACGATTTTCCATATTTATCATATTATTTTTCAACATACATGTATAGGGTTCACGCTTGGGTATATCAAAGCAAAAACGCAAGCACGCGTTTTGTATCCTTTGGATAGTCTGTGGTTTTACGGTTTATCCTAAGTCCATACACGGTTTCACAATAATTAAAATTTGAGAGCACGAGAGAATCCGTTAGGTAAATTCGTACTTGTAAGGATAAATATTGTCTATATTCATACAAGATTTTCAGTCTAAAAATGCGTTTCTTATTTTTTCGTTAATGTGAGCCTCATAGTGCAACTGTTTGTCAATTATTAATTCTAGATTTTTTGCGACTAGAGTGTTTTCACAGGACCATTCATAAATAGGGTGTAGGTCATTATTTATTATTTCGACTGCGTCTGCGGTTGAGTTTGGCTTAAAAGACAGGTAAAGTTGTATGTCGTCTGTATATAAATCCACTTTACACTGCTGAAGCTGGCGATTTAGATCTGCTGTGAACATAATAAATAATATCGGACTGAGTATAGATCCTTGTGGTGTGCCCCTAGTGATCTCTTTAGTTAATGAGTCGACTATATTGCATTCCGTCTCTACGAATTCCAGAAAGGAAGGATTTAATCAAATTTGGGTATCTTTACTAAAACCGTAATATCTCATTTAGGCCAACAGCAACTCTACATTAATACAGTCAAATGCTCTACTGAAGTCAAACAGAACTAAAATAGTGGCTATACCTGCATCAGAAGCTGATATGATGTCATCTGTGACATGAGAGAGAGCCGTGGATTACAATACTATGGCATTTACGGAACCCCGATTGAATTTCGGGAATTAAATTCTCTGACTCTAAATAACGAGTGACTTGTATGCAAACTACTCTTTCGATGATCTTTAACATGGCTGGTAGTATGTTTATCGGGCGTATGCCACTATAAGACTCTACTTTATTAGATTTAGGAAGTGGTCTGATTTTGGCCAACTTCCATGCGTCGGGAAATGTAGATTTTTCTATAGATTTATTTACTATAAAAAATTATAGTAGGTAAGGTGATTTCCCAAGTTAATTCCATCATCTCTATGGTGATATGGTCGTAATCAAACTCATTGGAGTGAATAGTCTTTATAGCTTTTATGACCTCATCTCCTGTACATTGCTTTAACTTAAATTCAGACTGATTAATTCGGGCTGACTGGTAAAATTGCAAAATACTTGGATCACAGTTAGAATCTCCAGGCACTTTAAGAAAACTATCATTGATATTATAAGGGTCACACAGTTGAGGTGGCAGGGTAAAATATTTGTGTGCGGCTGACAAAGAAGTTGATTTAAGTTGTGCCCACATTTTCTTTGGATTTGAAATGTTTTTATTAACATTAAACGTATAATATGCGGTTTTTTCATTATGGATAGCAGTATTTACATAATTTCTTTTAATATACTGGATTTTATAATACTGGAAGTGTGTCTCTTGCTTGGTAGTAAGTGCTCTTTTATGAGCTTCGTTGCGAAGATTAATCATGGTTTTTACCGTATCAGTTAACCATGGACGAGGTGTTTCTTTAATGCGATACTGCCTGACGGGCGCATATTTATCAATTAAAGATAAAAAAAGAAAATTAATTCAGTTTCAAAATCAGTTGGATTGATTCTATTAATCGCACGGCTAAAACCTATTCAAGGTATCCTTTTTGGTTTAACGACGTTCAACTCTTTTTTTTATTTATTTATTAACAAAACTGGTTACAATTACAAACATATTATCTCGCCAAACTTATCGTTTGAAGGCGAGTTGCGCTCCTTATTTGTACATTTATATAACCACAATAACAACTTATTCTACATACCTTATATAATCTATATGACAACGAAATAAAAGTACATTTTCTCTTATTTTTATTTTAACAATATCAAAGTTTTACATACTGAAGGTTACCTATTCAAGTTTTCAGTTCGAGCAAAGTATCTCTTAACTTTCTTTTAAATACATTTTTTGAAAAAAATTTGGACTTTTTCTTAATAATTCTAATTTATTATAAATTTTTGGCACCAGGTATTTGGATAATCTTTATACATAATAATTTTTAACACTTGATTGTATACATTTTTTTTCCCTTGCACTTTTAGTTATCTATTTACTTTTCATTTTATTTTTAAATTCTTCATTGAAGTAGTATTCTAACCCAATCAAGTATTTTAATTTAAGATCTACTGGTAAAATTTTAATATAGTTAAAAAGTTGATCATAATCCTTGTTGCACATATCTTTATCTTTTTTACTAACTAAATACTTGAGTAGCCTTTTTTGTATGTTTTTTTATGTTATTTAAATGGGTTTTAAATGTGCAACCATATACTTTTAGACCGTAGCCTATTATTGAGTCTGCAAGTTTTTTTGATTATAGTTCTCTTTAATTGAAAAAAAATCCCTAATGTTGATCTGAGCTTATTGCAAACATCATTTATGTGCAGTTTCCAATTAAGATTTTTATCTATGTTTAAACCTAAATACTTGAAATCTTGAACATACTCAATTTCACAACACATACAGTTATATTTATTATTGTGTAAGCACTCATATGTATGGCCAATAATTGAATGATTTTCCGACTTGACATGTTTAGCGACACGATTATATGGGGAGTAAATATGCATGCATTTTGTTTTATTAATATTAAGAATGATCCCATTGTCATGGGCCCAAAAGTCATCTTGTACTTGTTTTTGTACCTCTGCTATGTGTTTCGAGACTGAGATGCACATATCGTCTGCATACCTATACACCTGACAGTGGCGCGTCACGTTGGCCACGCTGTTGACGTGCATGAGGCAGCCCACGGGCCGAACACCGACCCGGTCGAGACTCCTAGCTCCATGGCCGCCTCTTCACCCATCACGCCGTTCACACAAGTGCGTATCTTTCTTCCGCTAAGGTAGTTCCTGAAAAAGTCGTTGGTCGGGCACGCACTCCACACTCATCCATCGCCTTCAGCAGCATGTCATGGTCAAGGGTATCGAACGCCTTTTTGTTTAGTTTGACAGGTGAAGGACATACAAAAGCTTACTTTTGTTCACAATTACATACCCACAGACTAAGCCCACAGAGGACATTACGTTATACATACCTATGCCCTGCCTTCAGATAAAAAAAATCCTTAAAAATATGTATACATTTTGTCAAAGTCCGGATAATTAACATTAAAATGTAATGTGACTAGTAGTTTTATGTTTGCAATCACTGAATGATACTATCATAGAATTATTGTTACTCCGTAACTCGTGAATTAAACAATTCATAGACATTTAATGACAAGGATAGACGACGCCATCAATATTTAATCAAAGACTCAATCACTTTTAAATAAATAGGTAAAAAGATCATGTTCAAATCAATCAAGCCAGTCCGTACAAGGAATCTTTGAGTCCATAGAACTCAATGAATCAAAGATTCGAACCAAATAGTTGTACAGTAAGAGTTCATAAATCCAGTAGCACCTTACTGTTAGTATTCGCCTGCACAGTGTTCTTATCTTGATTGTGTGAGTGAAGTCTCAACACACACAATAACGTATCACAGAATACTTGTAACACTACTACTAGACTATTCATCGTCTGGTTGGTTAATATCTCTGCTGATTGGTCGGAGTCTTTATTTAACGGATTGCTGACCAATCAGCAGAGAACTACTTACTTGTCTATACAACGTGTAACAAAATGGAGAGATTAAACTTTAGGGTTAGCTTCTATACCATACGTAGAATGTACAGTAAAAGAATTAGCATGATCAGTGCTGGCATAGACTTTCATACAAATTTTTTAAATTATTTTACAATAAAATATTTTGACAACCCTAGTCAACCTAACAAGCTAAAAATAGACTTGCGCCGCAATCAGTGACCTTATGACCTTTCCCGCACCGGCTGAATAGCGAGCGCAGCGATACGCCACGCGCCGCCGCGGCCGCCCACTGCGAGTAGCGCGGATATCAGCGCAGCTGATTGTTACTTACCTATCGTTTGGCACATTGAATGAAACAATTTTTATCACACTGCCTAGCTAATGAAAACAAATAAAACAACATGTTAGTACAAATTTCAAGTTTCTATTTATTGATAATAAACGGGTTGCCCGGAAGAAATCGGGTTGCCTGAAAGAAATCGCTTAAAGCTTTTTAAATCGCTTAAATATTGTGTACATAATTATTTCTACGTTTAATGACAATAAAGAGTTTTTGTTATAATTATTAGAACTTAAATTTGTAATATCTGACAAACTCTTATGGCAAGTATCGCACTTATTTCAATCGACATTCAGTTCACTTTGCGTAAAAACACTCACAACTGTATCCCTTACACTTGGCCAGAATTACAAAAACGGCTCACAATTTCTGCCTTCTTTTTCAATACACACACATCCACATGACGTTTGTGCCACCGACAAAAGCCTAACCGAGGAGGTCACAAATCCGCTGGTATCAGCTCTTGCGTCCATCGGGAATGATAAGGATGTTGGCCATCATCACTAAGCGTGCGCCATATCACCATGTGATTGACATCCAAAAGAGCGCCGACTCGTCCAGTGCTGCTCCTCGGATCCTCCTCGAAATGATCCAAGACTTGCTCTTCTAAGTTCCCGGAACGCGAAGGTGGCCGCGCTGGGTTTCGCGTGAAAAGAACCGGCGCGCTGAGCCGCAGACTCATGCTTCAAAACACGCCATAGCCGGGTAAGTGGCGCTGTTCAGCTGCCGGCCTGCACTCCAAAAACCGCTGCCTGTAAAGTCTTTGAGCTTCGTTGATGCTGTGGTTACTAGCGGCTCCAACATACAGAATCATATCGTAACATTTGTTGTTTGAATACACATGTCGTATAACAATACTTTCTCCAATACTTTCAAGTCGAGAAATTTTAAGAAAACTTCGAATAAAATAGCGATAGCAACTGACGTGCACACTTCAAAACGGACATGCAAGAACTGAAATAAATTTCTATTAATTTTACTAATAACCGAACCAAACAGTTCTCTAGTACCTAATTTTTTTAGGGTTTTTCCGCACCTATAGCGATATGATAAACAAAATCTTAGTACCCAATTTATTTCATAATACAGTGAAATGACTTCATTATATTATGTTTTTGTATTGTTAAGTTATTCTGTTACAAATAAATAGTTTTCAATCGTGAAATCACTTAAATAGTTTTTAAGTTGTTTGTTCAATATCAAAATATTAAAAACTGTTATTTGTTAATTTACGTAACTTATTTTTACGCTTCACACAGAATAATAATAAAAGATAAAGATTCCTCATAAAAAAATAAAGTTTCAGGACAGGTATACTTAGGATATTTTTCCCTATAGCGTTTGAAAATAATTTCAGCTGCCTGAAACAACCGCAACTAAAAACAATAATTAGTTAGTCATCAGTAATTTAACTTTTTCAAATAAAAAATTTAGTTGAGTTGAGAATTTGTTCATAATAAATATTGAACGGAACAACCTTTAGTTTGGCTTGGAAGCGACGACGCGGCGGCGGTAAATCTCAAAGGGTATAATTCCGAAAGGCGCAAGTTCGCGACGAGACGCCGAAAGAAGTCCCGCGATTTGAGCGATACTACACCTTGTGTGTTTGTTATAAGAGCTATGCACGGGTTATCTTTTATGAAAACGACTTTACTTAGTTGCTAATTTTATTAATTTAATGCTTTGTTGTCGTATGTATTGATAGTTATAAGTATGGGAGAATACAAGAAGTACAAGAAGCTGTAAATATTGTATTATAGTTTGAGATTTACAAAATCATAGGTATTTACCGAATATGTTTCCTATTATAATTCTTAGAAAGTTTGAATGTAAGAGAGAGAAGATATTTCTTCGTTTTTTATTAGAATTATGGGTGAGTTTGATTGTCTATTTGAGTCTCTCTTCATTAGGAATAAGTTGCGATTTGACGCCGTGCGAAAGAATTTCTACGTAATACCTACGCTACCGATAGATTTGTAATAATTTCATATTAGTTTCTTGCAATAGCGTATTTCTAAAGAAATGTGATAGATTTTTGTATGACAAGTTTGATATCATAGTTTATTGAGAGTACCTAAATTAATGTTTTGTTTTACGTTTCTCTTAAATTTATGATTACTTATGCTTAATTTGATAACATTTTTGATTTTAGTCGTAAATGTATTTCGATCATGTATGTTGTTACGTATTAGAAATAGATGGCTACCGAGCCTCAGCATCCGTTCATAACCACAAACAGTGCAACTTCTAAGTATTAAATGTTTTTAAAATACGTAGGTAACACTTAAACGTGAGAGCCCGGGAGTAGCGAGCGAGCGATCCGCGGCAGACAAAGGGCATCGAACTTGCAATTTCATAGACTATAAAAATTATGCAGAATGCTGGATTACTTAAAATTTATTTCAAGCTTTATTGTATGGTGGTGATGATAGTTGTAAGTGTGTGAGAATAAACAAGAAGTTAAATATCCTTGTCAGTGATGCATCATAGTTTAAGTTTAAGAAAATATATTCTCACGGATAGTTAAAATTAACGTGTTGTCGGTTCGACGTGCAAATCTATTCTTTCAGTAGAGTTTTAAATTGGTAAACCGCGTGATAAACGCACATATTGGTGTAAAGGTAGTTTTAAAAATATTCTGCACTTAGATACTACCGAAAAAAACATTCCCGAGACGTTGTTGTCGTCTAATTTAGTAGGCACAAAATTACACTTTGTAGTATCTCTCTTGGTTACTTATCGCTTTATTTTAACGCCATCTGTTATCGAATAGATTCAATTAAAAGGTAACAGCTGTTTTTAGGGTTGACACTTCGATATTTTGATCTAAACTTTGAACTTGTTTTCCGAACCAACCGTAAGGATTACAAGTTTATGTTACTGTTACTTATAAACTACACCACCAAACATACAATCCCCTTGGTTACGCCAAATTATTATTATTTAATTTATTTTAATGGTGCATTTCCTATATCCATTTTTCCTAACCTTTATAGTAGTACTCGTTGCTATATGTTGGCAACACTGCTCAGTATGGCACCGCCGCTGACATATTGTTGAAGAACCCCGTGCGTTTTACAAACGTGCGACAATACGTTAAAGACTGCAAGTCCTGCCACGGTTACTGCATCTTCATAATAATTAATTAAAAATAACATCAATAAGTAATATAGATCTACGGACAGCCAGTGAAGTGCATGCGAAGTGAAAGTGCGGTTGGGAGGAGTATACGTGAGTACCTACTATTCCTTTCTTCTCTTTTCCTAGCCATTTAATTTTGCATGCATCAATTTATTAAAATCATACAGTCCACTTTTGAAGGGGCTATTTTGCCCATAACAAAAATTTGGCGTGTCCATAGAAGTGGTCCTTACGACCAGGATAAGTTCATAGGTTCCTTAGGTTAGGTCCCACTAAACGTTGTCCTTACAGGATTCATACAACCACAAGTGGCCCTATAACACCTACGCTTATTAGAATACTTTCATAGGCTCTATCAAGCTAAATTTATTCATTGCGAACATATTTATTATACATAATTATTAAATTAAATAAGTACACATTGCGTGAACTTTAGTGCCTTAATTATTGGCGATTTTACTAGTACCAACATTGTGTGACTAATAAATTTCTACAGAAACATTCACTATGTACAAATACTGATCTTTAAATATACATAAATAAATCTTAAATTAGTTAGTTTAATGAAATTATAAATCTTTAACTAATTTATTGATATTTTTTGTATGTGGGTAGTTTCTTTATGAATTTTACGAAGTAGTTGCCTACGTGACTATTTGATTTAAATATAACCCGACCTAAGTTAGAATGTAAATGCGTTATACGTATACTTCTTAATGTATCCGTGTTAATTATTTTAAGTCATATTAGATTTCATTTCAATTTTTTAAATAACTTTGCGTTTAAGTTATTAATAGTATCTTCATGATTGATTAGGGAGTTTAATCATATTAACTGTTTATACTTTATTCATCTTATTTCACCAAATAAGTAGGTAAAAATAACACAAGTATTGAGTTGTCATTAGTTTCTTTGTTGCTGTTATCAGATAAAATTAGATCGCGCTATAATTGCCGCGCGGCTTCCGTAAAAAATAATATTATTTAATTTGTATGAAAATTTGTTTTCTCAATTTTGTTTATTTTATAATAGTTTTGTGTTACAATAATAATGCCCCTAAAAAAGGATTCTGGAGGCCCATCGGCTAGTGATGACGTAGAGGCACAAGACACAAGATTGTCTACGAGTATATTAATTGCTAAACGCGAAGCAATATTTGAGATTGTGCAAAACATATTTAATTTAGCTTCCGATTCGGATATCGACGTTAATGTGGTGAAAAGAGAAAGTTTTCTAGACGGTTCCTCGCAAATCGATTCGTTGCGTAGTGAATATAAGGATATTGTTGATGATTACAATACTCTTTTATTAAAATTAAGTCCTTCCTTGAAACCTGATTTTAAGTGTCTATTTGCGTTTGAGACCTTGTATTGTAGAATAAAAAGAGTTCATGCTAAGTATTCGTCGTCCGTTGCAGACTCGGAAACTTACAATGCCACTACTACATTGTTAAAGACTAAGCCAAAGCTTCCTCCTATACAGATACTACCATTCAGTGGAGATATTAGAGATTGGCATATGTTTAATGTAGTATAACATTTAAAAGCGTGGTTCATGATAACCCGTCACTCACTAACGCCGAGAAGTTATATTATCTATTGCCAAACCTTTCCGGGAAAGCTAAAGTCGCTTGTGCAGGTATTTCACCTTGTGCTGAAAATTATGAGTTAATCTTACAGGTGCTCATAGATAAATACGATGACAAACGCATGTTAGTTTCTGCCTACCTAAATCAAATATTTGAATTTAAATCATTTCAAGTTGCTTCCGCTGAGAATTTCGAGTTATTTACTAATCAATTTGCTAGCGTTGTTAGTGCTCTTAAGAATCTTAAATTAGATAACCTATCCGATTTCATTTTATTACACATAGCTATAAAGAAAATCGACTTAGATTCTGTTCGTGCCTTTGAAATCAATTGCGGAAATAAAACACCTTGTTTTCAAGAGCTTGTAGACTTTATTACAACTCGATCTAAAGTGTTTGAACGAACTTGTACATCGAATACTTCGAGCGTTCGTCATAATAAATTAAACAGGCTGCCGAATAGCAAAACTGTAGGCACTGCGCCTCCTAAATACTCGGCTTATGTAAGTACAATTGATAAGTCAGGTAATAAGTGCTTATGTACAAACATAACGCACACATATTTATTTAAGTGTCCTTCTTTTAACAAATTGACACCACAAGAAAGATTTAAATGTTTAAAAGAACGAAATGGATGTGTTAATTGCTTAGCACTTTCACATAAAATTTCCAGCTGTTCTAGTAAGTCTCATTGTAGAACCTGTAACCTTCGCCACCATACTTTAATACATTTTGATCGCGTGGCGAACCCCGGTCCGCCGGCTTCGGCCGCCGGCGCCGCCGCGAGTGTGCCGCCTGCGCACCTCGCCGCACGTGACTCAGCCCTTCCCGCGCTCCCGGTTGCTTCATCACTCGTAGCAAGCGAGCGCCCCGACGTAGCCACCCTATGTGCTACAAACGTAGATCATAGTACCTCTGATGTTTTAACACGTAATAATTTCACGCGAGTTAATCAATCTACTATTCTTTTATCAACCGCGCAAGTGTTTGTATATGACTATAAGGGCGATCAACATACATTACGTATTTTATTAGACTCTGCTTCACAAGCAAACTTTATTACGAAGGATTGTTGTAGTAGACTAGGAATACAGATTAAAAATATAAAACCGGTTTCAGTGAAAGGTTTCGGTTGTACGGAGAAAATTATTCAAACAAATTCTATTAAATTAAAATTTTATTCTCGATTTAACAATAACGTAAGTTTTGAAATTTCACCGCTAGTAGTTGATAAAATAACGGAATTATTACCTACAGCTGTGGTAGATACGTCGTCGTTCTTACCACACTTCGAGGGTGAGCCGCTCGCTGATGAAAGCTTCGCCTTACCAAGTGACATTGATGCCTTAATAGGGGCCTCCCTATTCCCTCATCTGCTTCTCCCCGGCGCTGGTTATACGCTACGTGACCCGTTGGTGCCCGCTGCATTGCGCACGGTTTTAGGAATTGTTTTTATTGGCAATGCACCTACAATTTCTACAATTTCTACAGCTTCGCTTGGTGGTAGGATCCCTTCTGGGTCCGCCTGGCTAGCGACCACCCTTTATATAAAGTCTGCCGCCAAATGTTACCGCTCCGGCGGTAATGTGTTCCGGCAATATTGTATAAAGAGCCAGTTCCTTCCTAAACCCGTGTGCTTCCATCTTCGACCTCATCGTCACTTACCATCAGGTGAGATTGAGGTCAAACGCGGATTTAGTCACTTATAAAAAAAAAAAAAAAAAAGCTAATAATAATCTGGCCTTGACATGTTGCTTTGTACAAGAGCCTCCCGCTATTGACTCGTTAGTTAGGCGTTTCTGGGAACTCGAAGACGTTCCTTCTGCTTCCGTTCAGCACCCTGCGGATGCTGAATGTGAACATTTTTATACTTCAACTACAACACGCGATCCAATTAGCGGCAGATACATTGTCGGCCTGCCGTTTAAAGAAGACGTTTATTCTTTAGGGAATTCGATAGATATAGCCCGCAAACGATTCATGTGCCTCGAAAGAAAGCTCGAAGCTTCGCCTAATTTAAGGTTGGCATATGATGACGTCATTAAAGACTATCTTAAAAAAGACTACATTTCTCCCGCGCCTGCGTATGACCCTCGCGATCCAACTCCGATTTATGTAATACCGCATCACGGCGTCGTACGTGAAGATAAAGAATCGACTAAGCTCCGTATAGTCCTGGATGCTAGTTGCCGCACGAGTTCTGGGCGGTCGCTGAACGATATTTTGCATTCGGGTCCAAACCTGCAAGGCGATTTATTTAAGATAATTATAAATTTTCGTCTACATGCAGTCGCCATGACAGCTGATTGTCGCCAACAATTTTTAAAAATAATTATGCGCGAAGCCGATCGTCGTTATCAGTGTTTTTTATATCGCTTTAAACCACAAGAACCTCTCGTGTTATATAATTTTAAACGAGTTTGTTTCGGGTTTACTTCAAGCCCATACCATGCACTTCGCACAGTTAAACAGCTACTTGACGATGATGGCGCGAGATATCCGCTTGCGAGTAGTATTGTACTACCTTCGTTATTCATGGACGATGTCGCCTTCTCGATTCCAAGTGAACATGAAGCCGTTGCTGCGTCACGTCAAATGATTAGTTTATTCAAAGGTGCACAGTGGGATCTTATAAAATGGAATAGCAACTCCCGTGTAGTTTTAGATAGTCTTCCCTCTATACACAAACTACCTTCTGAGTTTGAGTTCGATAAAACCATGCACCATAAGATACTTGGCTTGCATTGGTCTACAAATGATGACGTATTCTATTTCAAAATTTCCCCTCCGGAAAATGTAACCTGTACGAAACGCTTCATTTTATCTACCGTTGCGCGTCTGTGGGATATTATGGGTTTCGTTGCTCCCACAATCGTTTTTGCCAAGATATTAATTAAAATGCTTTGGCAATTGAACCTAGACTGGGATACTCTAGCACCACCGGACATAACAAAAATGTGGACACAGTTTTGCAGTGAATTACCGGCTCTGAATGAAATACGTATACCTCGCCACGTTGGCGTATTCAATAACTGTGAAGTCACACTACTAGGCTTTTCTGATGCTAGTCAAGCAGCCTACGGTGCTGTTATTTATCTACATGTTAGTTCCGCTGCTGGTAATACTGTGCGTTTTGTTTGTGCGAAGAGTAAAATTTCTCCAACAAAACCGCATTCGATTGCGCGTCTTGAATTATTAGGAGGCGTTATACTATCGAAATTGCTACGTACTGTACAAGAATATTATTCTGAACGAGTCCCAATCAAGGCTACTTACGGTTTCCTTGACTCTAAAGTGGCGTTATATGGGATAAGAAGCTCGCCACACCGATGGCAAACCTTTGTCGCTAATCGCGTTGTTCAAATAACGGAAAATATTCCACCTGACAACTTCTTCCATTGTCCAGGTATTGAAAATCCTGCGGATATTTTATCTAGAGGTATTATGCCTAGTAAGCTTGTTCTACATCCTACGTGGCTATATGGACCTCTATGGGCTTCATTGCCTCCGTCTCAGTGGCCTCTTCAGAGTTTAGACGGACAGACAATAGAAAACATCCCCGAGCAAAGGGTTTTTTTTTTTTTTTTTATAAGTGACTAAACCCGCGTTTGACCTCAATCTCACCTCATGGTAAGTGACGATGAGGTCGAAGATGAAAGCACACGGGTTTAGGAAGGAACTGGCTCTTTATACAATATTGCCGGAACACATTACCGCCGGAGCGGTAACATTTGGCGGCAGACTTTATATAAAGGGTGGTCGCTAGCCAGGCGGACCCAGAAGGGATCCTACCACCAAGCGGTTTTGACGTACGCTGTGTGCTCGCCTGCAAAGCAATGCGCTTTACATGAACTTGCTCTCCGCAATTCTTCCTGGAGTAAGCTGCTACGTATAGTAGTCTACGTTTGTAGATTTGTTAAATTACTTCCTCGTTGCAGCACTACTGCAGTATCTGCTAACGACTTAAACTTTGCCGAAAATAAAATACTTCGAGCCCTGCAAATTCAAAATTTTGCAGAGGAATATTCATGCATTAAGAAAAGTAAGCCTTGCTCTCCGGCATTTAATCGTCTGAGACCTTTTATATACGACGGTCTCATTCGCGTTGGTGGTCGCCTCACTAACTCCGGGCTTGACTTTTCCAAAATACACCCTGTTATATTGCCCCGCAATGGCCATTTGATCAATATGATAGTCGATTATTACCACGTTAAGAACATGCACGCTGGGCCGGAGTTATTAATGTCTCTACTGAGACAAAGATATTGGATCTTGTCGGCACGTCGCGTAGTTCGGCAAAGAGTACATATGTGCAACATTTGCTTTCGACATAAGCCACGTCCAACGTATCCGCTCATGGCTGACTTGCCCAGTTCTCGGACGCAGCCTGCGCTGAAATGTTTCACGCATACGGGATGCGATTTTGCAGGCCCAATAAGTTACACTCCTGTGCGCCGCCGCGGTGTACATAGTGAAAAGGCGTATATTGCTTTATTTACATGCCTCACAACTCGTGCAACTCATATCGAGGTCGCTAGCTCGCTTAGTACTCCGAGCTTTCTCGCTGCACTTAAAAGATTCCTCTCTCGACGAGGACCAGTACAGGTTATGTATACAGATAATGCTACAAATTTTCAAGGCACTGCGTTGTACCTTCGAGATCTCTATAAGTTTCTTAGGGAAGAGTATTATCCAAAATTAGAACAGGAGTGCGCAGAAAGCCGCATTACATGGAAATTTATATGCCCTAATTCACCACATTTCGGTGGTAGTTGGGAGAGTATGATTAAGGTTACTAAATCAATATTATTTAAAGTCATAGGACAGCAGCTTCTCTCTTACGAAGAGCTCTATACTGTGCTTACGCAAGTCGAGTGTTTACTCAATTCGCGCCCGCTAACAGTGCTCAGTTCTGATCCCGCGGAGCCTTCAGCTCTTACGCCAAGCCACTTCTTGCATACTGCGCCTTTACATTCTTTGCCTGCGCCTGATGTAAGCTGTGATAAGCTAGGATTGCTAGACAGACATTCGCTGATAGATCGTTTAATCCAGTCCTTCTGGAATCGCTGGAGAGTGGAATACCTGCACGGATTGCAAGTAAGACAAAAATGGAATACTCCCTCTGTACCTATTGCTCCTGGAACGGTTGTGGTAGTGATTAATGATAAAACACCACCTTTGTCTTGGCCTCTAGCAGTCGTGGACGAAGTTCATCCATCTAAAGACGGCGTCATACGTGTCGTAACTGTGAGGATCGCTGGAAAAACTTATCTCCGTCCGGTAGTTCGCTTATGCCCACTCCCAAAGCAATAAATTCTTAAATGCTGCTTCGTAAATAAATATTTGTTAGTTTAGTTTTTGTTTATTTCTCTATAATATAATTAGTTAAATAAAATAAAAGATTTGCTTAGTTGTAGGCATATATTAAATTTACTCTAGATAGGTTTTCTAGCGTTATTGTGTACTTACCTTATGTAGGGTTTTTAAAGGTGACACTTTAATGGGGGGTGGATGGTTACGCCAAATTATTATTATTTAATTTATTTTAATGGTGCATTTCCTATATCCATTTTTCCTAACCTTTATAGTAGTACTCGTTGCTATATGTTGGCAACACTGCTCAGTATGGCACCGCTGCTGACATATTGTTGAAGAACCCCGTGCGTTTTACAAACGTGCGACAATACGTTAAAGACTGCAAGTCCTGCCACGGTTACTGCATCTTCATAATAATTAATTAAAAATAACATCAATAAGTAATATCTACGGACAGCCAGTGAAGTGCATGCGAAGTGAAAGTGCGGTTGGGAGGAGTATACGTGAGTACCTACTATTCCTTTCTTCTCTTTTCCTAGCCATTTAATTTTGCATGCACCAATTTATTAAAATCATACAGTCCACTTTTGAAGGGGCTATTTTGCCCATAATAAAAATTTGGCGTGTCCACCCCTTAAGTATTATCTCTTCACTATGTTACACGTTGTATATTTGACGTCATTGCGTCTTAAACAATCTTTTCAAGTGTTTTTAAAGAGAAACCTTTTTATCCTTATAATGATTTAATTTTAATTAAACCGTTCTTTATATAAAAAGATTATAGACCTCAAAATATTGCTTACTAATAATTAAGAAAAAATGCAGTATAAATACTTTAAATAAAACAACTATTCTGGTGTATAATTTATATTTTACAATTTGAATCGACGTTTTGGTGTCTTTGCAGACCCCGTCGAGTTAAAATGTAAAGTATAAATTATACGCGATTAATTCGTCCGGTTAATAAGTTGTTTTATTTCAATTATGAATCGTGAAAACTTAAGACATTATTAGTATGAATAATTTATATTTATTAATGACAAAAGGATAAGTAAATAAAAAATAATGATATTTCGATAAAAGTGTTTATTTTTCAAAGCAAAAATCAATAACTGCCCTATTTTGTGATGTTATTAGCACAGGCGTAGCTTAATGATCGTTTTCTTGACGAAAAGAGTATTGAAGCTACTTAAACCTAACTAGTGGCCAGACCCCACTCATTGAACATTTCTTTTCAAATTTAAAAAAAAATCAAAGATTTTTTCACAATAAAGATTACTATTACTAAGTATACAAAACAATAAAACTTCATTGCCAAGATATAAAAGTCCAGAATTAAAAAAAAACACGAATACACATTGACAATGTGAGCGGCTTTTAAAAACAAAACAATATAATATTAAAAAACAATATTAGGTATAATTTTCTTAAATATCTAATATTTTGTATGCCCACCATTGTTTTCTATACAATTAAGTAGGCGTTTACGCATTGAGCCTAAAATATTTTGACAAATATCTGTGCCTCTTAAATTTTCCCATAACTCTAAACAATGGGACTTTAACTGCTCAGGACTCCTCTCGTCCCGTGCTTCCCACCTTTGCACCATTAAACCCCACACATTTTCAATGGGCTTGAGGTCAGGGGATCGTGCTGGCGGAATTACATGTATATCTGCGTGTTGACTAAACCAATGTCGCACAATACCCGCACAGTGAATAGGACAATTGTCTTGCACAAAACTTATGTCACTATAAGCTCTTCACTGGGATAAACGTTACGCACAGTCGGCAACATAATATCACTTAACACTTCGACGTAATTTGCACTGTTGGCACGTGTAAGAATGAATGCTAACTCTCCCGGTTCCGCCGCACTGATCCATCCCCACATATTAACACAGATTCGACCAGAATCGGTGTTAGGAACAATATTTTTTTCAAACCAACGCGTGTTGTCACTGCGCCACAAATAGAGTCCATTTGAGATTTTTTCCTTTTTTACTGGACTTAAAAGTTTTTTCGTCAGAAAATATAGGGTCTTTCTTATGAAGATCAATATATTTTAAGAGAAGGTTAAGAATGATGTATGGATTCAATTTATGAAAGAATTTTTTTTTGTTACAATTTAACAACAAAAAAATTCTTTCATAAATATTTTATAATTCTCATAAGTTAACAACATTTTAGTTTAATCTGTTATTTACGACTAAAGCAAGAAATAAAAGTGTTTCTATTTAACTATTTATATTAAGAAATACGTTATACATAACCAAACAATAACTTATACCTACTACGCGAAACTCACTCACACACACAGAGAAAAATCGCACTAGGCATAGGTATGTAGGTATTCTCTGACGGCACTATCGACACCGAAAGTCAAGCTAGCCGCGCCCGAGCCGACAACACTCTGTTGGCTTGTCGGCGCGGCGCGGCGGCGGCGACTATTTTTGAGTCAAACGCGCGCGACCCGCTCACCGCTCGGCGAGCGCTCGCCAGTCTGTAAAAGTCTGTCTAATGATACGCGCGCGTAAATTAATAATTATCAAAATGCCTAATTTCGCGTATACAAACCAAGAATATCTTCAAATGGCTTTGTGCTAGTGCTGCGAGTGAGAACCTGTCACGAGCTCGTGACACGTACGAGCAGAGACATGGAAGGCGTCTCGCCCTCCGAACAATTCTAGGAGCTGTGCAGCGCCGCCATCGAGATTATGGCACATTTACTCCACGTGCCCCAATGTTGTGTGCTGCCAATGTTATTAAACGAACAAGACTTTGTGTATCGCAAATAGGTAGTCATGTGCAGCAGTTACTATAAAGTGCTTGTGTATGTGTATTCGTGTGCTGTGTACCTAACATCATTGACAAGAAGCAATATGTAAGTTATTTTTGTACATAAACTGTAAATAATAATAGTTGATAATAAGGTGATTCCATTCAAACATTCAATTGATTGTAAAATACATTTATTCGTTAAAACAAACAGCACGAAAGCTTTTTTTAAATTTATTTCTAATTTTAACATTATCAAAGAAGTCAGGTTTTTTTATTTCTTGCAAGGTTGTCGTAAATAATAGATTAAACTTAAATTCGGTCACTTAAAAGAATTGAAAAATTTCAATAAAAAAAAAATAGTTATATGTATATTTTTATTTTTTTCATAAATTGAACCCATACATAATTCTTAACCTTCTTCTAAAATATATTGATCTTTTTATTTATTTTTATTTATTTATTTATTTATTTAATGGTTACAAAATCCACAGCTCTTAAATAAAATATAACAGTAGGTACATATATAAAACTGACAGCCAGTTACGGATTTACAATTTTTAGATGATCTAAGCAGACAAAAAGAGAGATAGGTACAATGATTAGAAAATGTTTCAAATCAAAAATCATTCTTAAATATATATTTCACAAAGAAAAGACATTTAGTCATTCAATTTTTCTACTTCAGTTTTAGGTCGACTACAGTGTATGACAATGTCTTTGTGTGTATGTAACTATATGTGTATGTTTTGAGTAATTGTGTGTGTGTATATTTAAAAGAGGTAACAAATAGCCATATTATTATCAACTCCTGTTAAGTAAATTTAATATACTGTTCTTAAATTTAACCTTATTATCATAAAATATGTCATTAACTTGTGCGAATTTTTTGTTATATGTGTTTTGGATTCTATTTACAGTGGCATTCTGAGTGTAGTTTGTTTTCGCATTCTGCGGATAAAATAGGGAGGTGTGTCTCGTTCTAGTGGAAGGAGTAGGTAAGTTGAGGGTGAGATTTGTGAGATCATTGCAATCTATATTACCATTACAAATTTTGTGTAAGAACATCATGTAAGTAGAGTACGTCTGGATTCAAGGGATATCACATGGTGTTGTTTGCAAGCATCAGGGTATAAATTATTGGGTTGTGAATGTCTATAGGCCAAATGTTTAAGGAATTTCCTTTGAATTGATTCAATAGCATGGCTATATACAGTATACTGAGTGTTCCATACAGTGCTGCAGTATTCCAGTGTACTACGAACCAAAGAATAATAAAGTATCCTTACGCACATTTCATCTGAAAAGGGAGCTGTAGCTCGCAATACGAAGCCAAGGTTTTTGTATGCTTTATTGACCATAAATGCAATATGTTCATTAAAAATAAGTTTCTCATCGAGAAAAAGTCCCAAGTCTCTAACAAGGTTGGTTTTCTTAATTTCCGTACTATCAAAGAAATAACTAGACGACAGACGATTGCACTTACTGGTAAAACTAATATGTAGGCACTTGTCTATGTTTATTCTTATACGATTCCGTGTATAGTAAGCTGATAAGCGATTTAGATCCTCCTGTAGATTT
This sequence comes from Stenoptilia bipunctidactyla, assembly GCA_944452665.1. Taxonomy (NCBI): domain Eukaryota; kingdom Metazoa; phylum Arthropoda; class Insecta; order Lepidoptera; family Pterophoridae; genus Stenoptilia; species Stenoptilia bipunctidactyla. The sequence goes on along the minus strand of OX101721.1, from coordinate 49,606,978 downwards.
TTACTGTCTATAAGGTTGTTTACTTTCATAAAAATCTTAGTATCGTCAGCGTACATAATATATTTAGCATGGTGGATGGATTTATCAATATCATAGAGATAAACTGAGTACAACAAAGGTCTCAGTATCGATCCTTGTGGGACGCCGGATGGAACAGATACAAAATTTGAGCAGTACCCACCCACCACGACTGCCTGACTTCGATTGCGGAGATACGATTCTATCCATCTCAGGAGATTTCCGCAAATTCCTAACTCCTGGAGCTTCCGGAGAAGGATGACGTGATCCACACGATCGAACGCTTTTTCGAAATCTGTGTAAATCACGTCAACCTGCCCCCCACCTTCCATGTCACAAAGAACTTGGTTCGTGAAATAAGCTAGGTTAGTACATGTCGAGCGATTTCGCATAAAGCCGTGCTGTTCAGCAGGTAGGTACTTACAGACGGTCGCATACAAGTCATTATGCACTATCCTCTCAGCCACCTTACTGAGGACATTTAATTTGGAGATCGGACGATAATTTTCAATTGAAGTTTTAGGACCTTTTTTATGGACGGGTGTGATGTGCGCGGTTTTCCATAATGATGGAAAATACCCCTCAGAGAAACAACGATTAAAAATATAACTCACCGGAAGCGCCAAGGAAGCTGCGCACTTAACAAATAAAATTGGAGGCAAGTCATCATTACCAGCACCTTTACTAACATCCAAACTCTTTAACAGCCTTTCACAATAATCTTTATCTACTGCAAGTGTACCTAAAGATTCAGTTTCAAGGAAACGCGGTGCGATTTGGGTATCGTTATAAGAATCTAGAGGTACACTAAAATTCTGCAGAAAAAAGTCATTAAAGGCGGCACATATTTCCGCCCCTCCACTAACAAGTGAACTCCCGTAGTCCATGTGCCCTGGGTAAGCAGAATTATTTTTTCTTTTGGAGATAATGTATGTCCAGAAATACTTAGTAGACTTTTTTATCATGCTTTGGGACCATTCAGTGTAGTTTTTAAAACATTCTACTTGTAATTTCTTTTGACGGGCTCTGAGAATGGAAAAAGAAGCGTAATCATTAGGATTATGATACTGTTTCCAAAGTGAGTGATACTTCGCTTTCTCCCTAGTCACATGAATAAGCGCCTGACTATACCACGCTGGATATTGATGTGCCCCTGACACTTTAGAACAAGGTACATATTTAGCGATTATTTTATTTATAATATCATAAAATCTAAGAATTATATTTTCAATGTCCATTACTTCGAAAATTTTTATCCAGTCACAATTCATTATTTCTTTATTAATTTCGACAAAATTTGCCTTCGAGTACAAATATTTTTTCCGCGGTTTAATTATAGGTGTAACTATAATATCGCATACGTTAAATTCAATTGAGGGATGATAATTATCCTCTGTCACAAGAGGACTAACATACCGCCAAATATTAACGCCAAAGTTACTAAAGATTAAATCCAGTGTGTTATGGCTAGAGTTTAAAATTGAGTTCGATTGTTTTAAACCTCTATAATACATTAAATTTACCAATTCCGCGGCTACAGATTGAACTTCCACGGACTCCTTTTGTAAAAATATCGGATCAGTTGAAAGCCACTTAACACAAGGTAAATTAAAATCGCCGGCTATTAAGTAATTATCATTAGGATGAATGTTTATAATTTCGTTAAATAAATTGAGAAAAGATCGTATACGCTTAACCATACATCGATTTGGCGGGATATAAACGACGGCGCACAGTGGTCCGGATTTTGAATATGGAGGACTTAGGACCCAAGGTCAATATTTCAAGCTAAAAAAAATCATATGGACAGATAAGTAAACGCTCATTAACGTTTGTTCTAGCGGTTTTCATGAAATTGTTTAATTTCGCGAAAAAAAAATATTGAAAAAAAAAATGTATGGAGAAAAAGTGAAATATTTTTTTTTCTCGACTTGTTTAAAAGTGTTAGCAATGAAACCTTTTGTATGTTATTATATTACCTTTATTAATTAATTTCACAAATATTTTTTTCGCATATACTTGCAGCCTTGGCTAAAATAAGCATAGAAACTTTCAATATTTTTATTTCAACTATTTGTGACAATTAAAGGTTTTTATTTATAGTCACATAATTTTCGTATATTTTCAATATTATAAATATTAGTAGTCATTATTTGCCGACGATTTTTGACTTTCAATTATTTTGAAAAATAGATACAATTTAATTTCATAAATCATAATAATATTTTACTTCTTTGTTGTTAGCGCTGTTACTCAAAGCGTAGTTAGTGACAGAATGACGCATTGCCTGCTCACCTCCCCCCACCCTTTTTCTCCAAGGGTCTTATACCCTTACTAGTTGCGCGCTAATTAATCATATAAAAGATACGAGAGCTCCTGCTAGAGCGTCATTAGACATTCAACCCTTGAAGAGTCAACATACCTGAAAATTTTAACGTGAAGAAAACTACCTACTTAATCATGTCTGGATTTGGTACTTACCTGGACATTTATATGTTTCTACGAAAAGGAGACCTCAAGGACTACAAAAGACTACATCAAGCAATTATGGACTGCATTTCGCTTGAAATTTCGCAAGAAGATAGTGAAAAAATATTGAATTTTGCAAGATCTCTCACTGTGAACTTAAATCGTCGATGGACCGAAGCACATAGAGTACAAAAAACATTCATGAAAAAGCATATGAACTGGTTAGAGACAAGAATCAAGTGGCTTGAATGTGAATCTGCAAATCTCACCGAAATCTTTGAAGCGAGTGAAAATTTGGATCATCATTTCCCAGAAGAAGAAGCAACTGTTCCTTTTGCATCTACTTCGAAGGCGACTAGTGACATGGGCACTTCTACAGACGTCATATCAAGGAAGCCATTTGAAGACTTGGGAAATAAGCAGAAGAAAAGGCGATCGGGTACTTTACTCGACTATCCGGAAGAGGAACTCGCTTTTGCTTTTGTTACAAAGCTAAAATCTAATGGGAAAGAAGTTCTTGCACGCATCATCGATCGTCTTATCAAGAAACCTGAAAAGGTTGAAGAAGTTGAATCATTTTTATTAATGAACAGAAAGAAAGAGATTATGCAGGAAGATCGAGTTTTGGCCCTTACTACTTCATTGGATCTATCAAAGTGGAAGTACCTCACTTTAAGGTCGGCATTGTCACAACAATTGAAGCTTCCGTCTTACTACAAGTTGTTAGAAGCTAAGAAGAGGTGTTATCCTGATGCCAAAGATATTGATATATCAGAAGATGGAGTGAAGGTGAAATTACAAGCACTTTTAGATGTGACAACTCGAAGGATTCTGCAAGTTGTTGGTGACGATTTAAACATTTCCAGTAGAAATTTGAAGCTGACCAGCAAATGGGGATTCGATGGGTCTTCAGCACAGAGCAACTATAAGCAAAGAAGTGAACTGGCCCAATTTGACGACTCCTCTGTGTTCATGACGAGCCTCGTTCCTCTGAAGCTAGAGGCTAGAAACATTGTTATTTGGAATAATCCAAAGCCATCTTCAACATCTTATTGCAGACCAGTTAAGTTTCAGTTTGCGAAGGAAACGATTGACTTTGTTAAACAAGAACAGGCGGCAATGGAGGAAGAAATACGAAATTTATCCATTTCAAGTTGCGGAAACTTCGAGGTTGCTCATGAGTTGCACATGACAATGATTGATGGAAAAGTGACTACGATAATTACAGATACTCCATCTGCAGCTACTTGCAATGTTTGTCTTGCAAAACCTAGCGAGATGAATAATCTTTCCCAAATGTTTTCAAGACCTGTTCGGGAAGATGTATATCAATATGGACTGTCAACTCTTCATATGTGGATTCGAAGCATGGAGTGTCTTTTACACATATCGTATAACTTAGATTTCGAAATGTGGAGTGCCCGAGGTGACAACAAGAACCTTAAGAAGTTTCGCAAGGACATGGTGCAATCGGAGTTCAAAGAACAGGTGGGACTTTTGATTGATGTTGTGAAGCAGGGATTTGGAACGACAAATGATGGGAACACGGCCAGAAGATTTTTTCGGGAATACGAAAAGACTGCTCAAATAACGAAGATTGATGCTGATTTGATAAAACACTTCGCAGTAATATTGCAAGTGCTATCTTCTGGGAAAGCTGTCAATATCGATGAATTCCGTGAATACTGCAAGAAAACTGCTGAGCTCTTTATACATCACTACCCTTGGTACAACATGCCTTCCAGTATACACAAAATGCTGATACATGGCGCTGATATATGCAAACATTTCTCTTGCCTTCCCATCGGAATTTTGTCAGAAGAAGCAGGAGAAGCAAGAAATAAGGATTTCCGAAATACCAGAGAGCGCCACACGAGGAAAACAGGAAGATTGCAAAATAATGAAGACATTATGCATAATTTTTTGATATCTTCAGATCCATATATATCTCATCTGAAACCTAAATACACCAAATTGAAGTCATCAAGTATGTTTCCAGAAGCTATCCAATTATTAATAGCAGAAGAAATAATGGAAGTTGAAGAAGAGGAAATAGAAGTTGAACAAGAAGCTTCAGAAAATGTGCCAGATCCATTGGAATGAAGTTTAAGTCATTTTATTATTTTTAAAAGTGTATTATATTTAATTTAAAATGTAAACGACTTTCGATTATTACCTATATTGTACTATAAAAATTTATTATATTTTGTAATTTGATCTCTGTATTGATATAAATAATGTAAACGACCTTCGATTATTATATTTTTTGTACTAACTGTAAGAATTATTTAATTAACAATTTTCAATAATTATGTAATTTTGTAATTTGATATCTGTGTTAAAATAATGTAAATGACCTTGGATTATTATATTTTATTGTTTTGTAAGAATTATGTAATTAACAATTAAAAAAAAAATATATTGTCAAAAATTATGTCTGGATTGAATAAATAATGTAAACAACCTTCGATTATTATGTTTATTGTACTGTAAAAATTATGTAAGTAATTTACAATTTTCAATCATAATTATTATTATTATTATTTTTTGTATTTATATAAATATTTTTATTCCCGTAACCACTTTAAAAGAGCAAAAAACTACTGATTTCATGTAATTTCTTTTATATTAAATATTTTAAGTTAAACCGCGTATAAACGCCAAAGCTGCAACTGCATGCAAAAGATTTCTTAGTGAAATTATCAGATAAATGTAACATAATAATATACAAAAGGTTTCATTGCTAACACTTTTAAACAAATCGAGAAAAAAAATTATTTCACTTTTTCTCCATACATTTTTTTTTTCAATATTTTTTTTTCGCAAAATTAAACAATTCCATGAAAACCGCTAGAACAAACGTTGATGAGCGTTTACTTATCTGTCCATATGATTTTTTTCAGCCTGAAATATTGACCTTGGGTCCTAAGTCCTCCATATTCAAAATCCGGACCACTGTGCGGCGACGTGAAAATCGGGCGGCGGCGGAGAGCAGGGTGCGGGGCAGGGCATGGGGCTGGGTGGCGAGGAGGCGCGGGGCCGCGCGGTGAGGCTGCGGCCCGGCACAGTCAGCCACAAGTAGAGGTGTGATAAACGGCTTAAAATGAAAAACGAACTTATCCGTTTACTTTTTTTCAAAAGTCACTTATATAAACTGCTTATCTGCTTATGTGCTTATTTAAAAAGTTTCGTTTAAAAACGGACCTAATGCTTAAACTTAAAAGCAGTAATGCAAAGTCGTTTTTGTTATTAATAGCTTATTTGAAATTTCGTTAACAATACGTAATGTTAAAACTTAAAAACAGTGATTAATTGAAAATGAATAGCAGACACTAGAAAATAAATTTTATTTTTGATCATTTTGATGCGTACAATAGAACTAAACTTAAACTAAACAAAAAAATATAAGTAATTCATAAGTTTTTTAAAACTTTTATTCAAAACGTAACGTGATCACGCAAAATTTGCCACTCATTGCATAATAGATGCTTCCGCCAATTAGGTAAAAGCGTCACTAAACAAAAAAGCAAATAAGCAGTTAAGCAAAAACGAAGATAACTCATCAAAATAAGGTAGTCCGCTTTTAAGCAACTTTTTGTTATGTATTTGAAACATTTGATTTAGTAGGATTATAAATTAAATTTGCTCACGAATCGCAAACCATTTTTGCTTTTATTCCTTTATAATAAGAGCGCTTTTTCTCAATTGCCCATTCAACATACGCCATGTTAGTCACAGACTACTATTTGGCATTTGTCGAAAAGTTGGCATAATATTTCTCTAGATGGCTCTGTTCACTGTTGTGTAAATTTGGGAGACGTACTTAAAAGCTAATAAACGATAAGTGCCTATTTTAAAAAGTGACTTATTAAAAAAGCGTGCTTTTTTAACGCTTTTCGTTTAAACGCCCATCACTGGCCACAAGCATTCCAGTTCGCTGCTTGTCCAAGTAGGCTGCGCACGCGCATGTAAACGTATGTCGCAGAGCGCCATAACCCCGCCACCGGGTGCACTGCTGCCGTCAACATCACGATCTCTCCTGAATACGTCATAACGATTAGTACTCAGCTCAGTGTTTAGTATACCATTACATAGCCAAGTTTCGGTGATAAGTGCGATGTTAAAGTCATGTGTTAGTACATTGTTAAAGAAAGTATTCGTCTGTGTTCTTAGTCCTCGGACGTTTTGATAGAATAAGTGCAATCGGTTGTCAGTTAACACTTTTGGTTCTAAGATATCTAAACAAAACTCGACAGCTGAACATGTAAATAACTTTTCAACACACTTGCTCGTAAAGTGAGCGTTATTCTATTGAGTTTAGAACTATAAACTGGGCTATAAGTCACGCGTGCATAATATATTATACCCTAGTGCATAATATAATGAATCCTACAAAGTTGAATTGTACCTTTGTGCAAATAACATGCGAGAAAACAGAGCATATTTTATTAGTCCGGGTTATACACTAATTATTTTCAGAAACAACAAAGAGGTTTTATACCACTTCAAATCCATCAATATATATAAAACTGTTCCGTTACTGACTGAGTGACTGAGGTACTGAGGTACTGAGTGACTGAGTGACTGAGTGACTGAGTGACTGACAGACAACGTACAGCCGTAACTACTGGGCGTAGAAAGCTGAAATTTGGAACATACATTTTTTAGGGGATGTAGGGGTGCACTAAGGAAGGAATTCCCGAAATTCTCACGGGAACGGGAAATATAGGACTTTTTAGTTTGTATGAAAAATCTTATTCCTTGAGTGCACCGATGTGAAACTTGGTATAAAGGTTTTTAAATGTGTGTCTGGTTGTGTTATGAAAGGAATTCCCGAAATTCCCACGGGAACGGGAAATATATGATGTTTTAGTTTTTATGAAAAAATCCCATCCCCTGAGTGTGATACTTGATATAAAGGTTCCTCAATAAGTGTCTGTTTGTATTATGGAAGGAATTCCCGAAATTCCCACGGGAAGGGGTTGGACTTTTTAGTTTGTATGAAAAATCTTATTCCTTGAGTGTACGGATGTGATACTTGGCATGAAGGTTTTTCAAAGAGTGACTGGTTGTGCTACGAAAAAAAATCCCAAAATTCCCACGGGCACGGGAAATATATGATTTTTAGTTTGTATGAAAAAACTTAGTCCTTGAGTGCATGGGTGTGATACTTGGTATAAAGGTTCTTTCAGTGGGTGTCTGGTTGTATAGTTTCTGAAATTTCTACGAGAAGGGTAGTTAAGCGCATACGAAGTTGCGGGATAAAGCTAGTATACTATATTTTTATATATTTGCGCCTTATATTAGTAAAATAAATTTGTATATTAAACAAATTATTCACAATTTACAATCATTTGTCATAAAATATTAAAATATTTGCATTTACCACTCCAAATTAAACATTTTCACTTAAAATAGGCTGTATATGCTATACAGACATTGACACATTTGACGGAAAAAAAAACCTACGCGCATGCGCGAGGTTCGGCGCCATTTTTCAATCACAATTCACAGCTTTGTTATCAAGTGTGTTTGTTATTTTATGATCACGTATGTCTGTCTTTTACTCACAAGTGTGTTGAAAAACGTCGGAAGGCACACCGCTCCGCTTTACTCTTTTTCAATGGAAGTACTTGTATGGAATATAGTGTTGCTAGTCGAGCGGACTACGGAAGGAGTCCGCTAGGAAGCCGCTCAACTCTACGACCTCGTTTGAAACTCTTTCAACTCGCTCGCTCCGCTCGGGCCACTCTTACTTAGTGGAAGCACTTGTATTGACTTTGTCGTTACGAGTTGAACGGAGTCATTAATGGGTCCGCTCCGCTCGCAGTGGAAGGCGGGCATTACTCTTAAAAAAGGATTTATTGAGACGTTAAATTGTTTTTCTTTACGAAAACAACTTCTTCAATTTTATAACTACAATGAGTAAGCCCACTTTTGTAAATTTTGTCTTATTTCACACCTTTATGTTAAATTTAAAAGTACATTAACAAATATGAGCGGTATAAGTGATAGTTCCAAAGTTCCAATTTTTGATCCTTGTCGGACTACTATAGTTTCGATGAAATTTGCCAAATATTTTATGAAATAATTGGCAATACAAAAAAAATACTGTTTTAATTGAAGTATGGTACTTATTGTACAAAATGAAGTATAAATATTCATCTGATTTTTGATCATAGGCACAAGATGATGGCCGTACGTACATGAATTTGGTCCTAAAGATACTGACCACATAACATGGTCTGCTGGATAAATTAAGAATGTTTCTTTAATGCAGTGTGATGGATCTGCGCTGCCCTTTTCAAATTAAAAGTTGTGGAAAAGATTTAACGGAAATCTGTTTTCTTAACAAGGCATTACGTTCCACTCGTAATATTGACGCTCATGAATTTCTAGTTTCTAAGTTTTGCTCGTTTTCAAAAATTGAAATGATAATTTAGTATGTTAACTTAGTTCTTGATATATGCGTTGGCGAAAACTAATTTCTTTGTTGCTTTCACCTACTTATGATTGGTAATGGTATCCTATTGACAAAAGTATTATTTTTCAGATTAAATCAATCAAAGATGGATCATATTGAAGATTCGGAAAACAATGCGAAGGTCTCGGACTCGGGATACTCGCACAGCTGTAGTAACCAATCTAGGAGGTTTGTTAGATAGCATTTTCTTCTTTTTAATTACCTTAAGAACGTTGAATTCGCAGTGGCGCAACGCAGTTCGTCCTGGGTATGTCATAAAATATAGCAGATTAAGCAAGGTTACCTCCGATTATTAATTTCTTACGACACCTTCCGTGCTGCGGAAGGCACGTTACTTAATCGGTCGGTCCCGGGTGCTGTGTGCTTGTATATAGTAGTCGTTAGGGATTGTCAGACAGAAGCCAGAAGCCCTGATAATTCGTATATCCGTCAACCAGCACTAGGCCACTTTGGTGGTTTATGGGCTAAACTTCTGCGTCGTCCAGGGGTCTCTTGGCCCTGTTGTGGGAATATTATGATGATTATATTAAGGATGGTTGTTTCACTTCATTCTAGACCTGTAGGTAAAAAAAGACGCAACTTTGAATGAATGTTTCGTTTTCACAGCCACAGTAACACAGGAATCTAAATCTAAATCTACGCACTCAGGAAGTAACTCAAGTGGGAGCAGTGGATATGGTGGAAAAGCTTCATGCGACGGGTATGAATATTTTTTAAATATTTTTTACTGTATACTTCCATTAATTTTTATGAGATTTGAGCCAATGAAGAAATTACAAACAACATTAAAATAAAAGTCGTGGTTAAAATATAGACTATTTTAAATATAGGCAATAGGGTAAATCACTACATACAAATACAGGGTGTGATTTTTATATGAATTCAATGCCCTTATCTTGCAATTTAAACGATAGATATTAATTATATGTGGATATTTAGGATATTTAATAGTAGTAAAAAAGGAACCAGGTTGCAAAAGTCTACAAAACAAAAAAGTGTCTGTCGGATCAGCTAGAAATATGAATCATATTATATCTCTGAATTTAATAAAATATACATCAAATGCCCTATAGTAGTAGTACAATAATCTTTAGTGGCATTCTTTAAGACATACAAAACAAAACATGCGATAATACTGTATTTAAGACAAAGTTTTTTGTAAAATAAACTCAATGCTTCGGAAAAACAAATATTAAAAACGAAAACCACCAACTCGCTTAATAATCGAGACTATATAAAAAATAACTAAGAGCTAGAACTAGATGTATAGAAAACACTATTTTAATGGGCAGTTTCTAAGCTACATAATGCCAGAGTGAGCCTGGGAGAAGAATAGACTTGTATAATACACTAGCTGTTGCCCGCGACTTCGTCCGCGTGAATATCGGTTATTGAAGTTGGATCATCAATATTATAATATCCTCCATGAAGTTCAAACTTACATTATTCTAAATTTGGTCAAAATTGATTTAGTACCTAGTTTAGCTGTGAAAGCGTTACTGATAGATAAACAGACAGATTTACTTCAAAAACTGTTACAACAAAACTGTGATCCGCAGTTTCACCTAGATTTTGTGGAAAATACCTAAAACTAAAACTCTAAACAGTAATGAGGGTTAGGTATAAGGGTAGGTTTATCGGTAGGTAGGTATATTACATAGATAGTGCCCGCGACTTTGTCTGCATTGAATTAGTATTTCGAGTAGAGTATTTTCTTCTCCAAGGTCCTACCTATCTTTAATAACAAAAATAAAAATGAAGAATCTTTGCCCATATAATAATTATGTGTAACTCCTAACCACAAACATAACTATCTATTACATAACAAAGGCATATTGCGTTTTAAGCAAATCGCTAGTGCCCTGATTTTTTTTAATTCACACAATATCTTAACAATAGCTTAATGTTATTCTAGGTATAGCTATATTACTGTAAACTTTAATTAATATCCATTCTATAGTTTTTGCTTGAAAGAGAAGCAAGTTAACACATACGCTACTTTTTATTCCGAAAAAATCTACGGTTTCCAACTTCACAGACACTTCACAGAAACTAAGACGAAATAAAGAAAACCTAAACGATATTGAGTTCCATTATTTTAAGTTTAACTTTATTAAAGTATATATCTGTATGTACCTACCTACATTAAATCGCGCCAGGAGCTTAATTAATGATTTAGCCCTATCAACATAGCAAACTTTTTTACTACATACCAACCATCTTTCGGATTTATTATAATTTAACATTTCATAAGCCCTCAATACTTTTACCAGGAGCATTTCGTTAGAATTCCTATTCCCATTTTTTTTTCCTGCCGTCCAGTTTTTTTATATGGCTATCTGAACGCTTTCACATCTAAGCTACTAATGCCACGTTTCAATATCAAAAAAACTGTCCGTTCGTTGCTTTCATGCTGCCTGGGAGCAACAGGAAATCATAGAATGTACCAGCTGCTTCTCCTCCCTGGCATACTGTAAATGTCATTTAAGGCATAGAGGTTTTGTTGGCGTTTTTGGGGCGATAGGCTGACCCCATGTCACTGAAATATTTTTTCTCCATCATATGATTTTATAGCCTCTAGTTTTCTGCCTACCCCATAAGGGATACATGCATGAAGTTATGTATGTATGTTCGTTTAGTCCACATACCGTAGAATTAGCTACCAAGCGTACCTATAAAGCGTTTCAATATTCAACGTCTTTTCATTTAAGCCATTTGTTTGTCGTAGCTTTTACTCATCTAAAATATTGAAACCCAGCAATAATTGATTTTGACGACAATTTACTTAGTTATTACCCCTAATATACCACTAAAATAACCCTGCAGCCCCGCTTGGTGGTAGCCTGACTGTCTCGCCTGACTGGAATTTTCCGCCAAAAAACTCCACTGCAGCGGTGATGCATCCCGAAAACCTTTTATGAAGACCCAGTTCTATCGTAAGCCCGGTTGCTATCATCATCGACCTCACTTATACTTACCATCAGGTGAGAATGAGGTGAAACTAGGGCTAGCCCGGTTACTATCATCTTCGACCTCACTTATACTTACCATCAGGTTAGAATGAGGTCAAACTAGGGCTAGCCTGGTTGCTATCATCATCGACCTCACTTATACTTACCATCAGGTGAGAATGAGGTGAAACTAGGGCTAGCCCGGTTACTATCATCTTCGACCTCACTTATACTTATTATCAGGTGAGAATGAGGTCAAACTAGGGCTAGCCCGGTTGCTATCATCATCGACCTCACTTATACTTACCATCAGGTGAGAATGAGGTCAAACTAGGGCTTAGTCACCGTTTTGAAAAAAAAAGTAGTAGGTAGGTACTTAGTATTTTTTATATTTGGAAATAGAAATTTATTGCGCAGAAATTAAACATGTAGTTAGTCTGATTCCACAACGTTACACAAATTTGGTGGTTCATTCAGATAAATCATATTTCCAAGTGAAATAATAAAAGTACCCAGGTATCCATGTAACTCAAGCACCCAGAGTTCGGTAGGTATCTCGGAGACCCCCCCAAGCAGAGTGTGCCTTGTCGTGGCGGGGGGGCTCAGTAGCCCGTCGCAATCCAGCGATCGGGTGAAGCGAAATCACTCTTACGGCGGTGGCGCGCTGCGTCTGTCCGCATTAGGCGGCAGCTGCGCCTTCCCGCGGTGGGTCCTCTCGGTACCATTCTGATAGCAGAGTGGACCGATGAGGACACAGAGGCGGCGAGCTCTGGTCGTGCACCGGATGCTCTGGGGTCGGCGGTCTCGGATTGCTTCGGCGTCCAGGCCGTCGTATTGGGTTAGGTTAAGTTTCAGGATAGGTTAGGTTTTAGGTTAAGTTAATTCGTTTAGGATAGGTTTTAGGTAAGGTTTTAGGTAAGGTTTTAGGTAAGGTTTTAGGTAAGGTTTTAGGTAAGGTTTTAGGTAAGGTTTTAGGTAAGGTTTTAGGTAAGTTTTTAGGTTAGATTTTAGATAAGGTTTTACGTTAGGTTTTTAGGTTAGGTTTAATAGGTTAGTTTAGGCTGGGCGGAGGGTGGGACGGAGAAGGAGACGCCTTCTCCCTCCTGATAGCCAGCCGTGGTGGGTGAGGGGACCTACTGCGGCTATACAGGCTATGAGTGGGGAAATGGCCGCGTGTACTGGGCCATTTCCTACGTGGGGGGGCGCACGGCTCAGGCTGAGCGCAATCCGCCGGGGCTCGCGGGCAATGCTACTGGCGATACCGTGGGCTCCAACTATGGCGGGGAAGGTACACCTGGAGGTTTTTAGTGGGTCGGTTCGGCCTTCCGCCGGATCATCCCCACATACCCCACCGTTCCCCCTTGGGCGGTCGGGGACATGACAGCATGTTTTCCTCCAGACAAAAAAAAAAAAAAAATGTATCTCGGAGAACTATCAGCGCGAGGGGCCCCGTCCACGCCAGCGAATCACTCGCTCGCCCGCCTGCGTCTTCCCGAACATACGTACCTATTATATTGCGGAGTTATTTTAAGATGTCAAAGACAATTTTGTTCACAATTAATTACCTATGTTAATTAACGTGTTAAATTGAATAAGGATTAATACCATATTAACAAAAACTCCATCGCAAATTAAAACATTAATATCCCTTTTCTTAATTGAATTAGGAGAAGATAATACGTATAAATTGTGGAAAAATCTCGTAAATAACCGAAACGCATTTTTATTTGTTATTTTTCTCGTATTTTGTATTTAAGTTGCTTCGGAAGCACTTCATATTGAAAAGAACTCCGAACAAGTTTTCTTTGTTCGTTAAAGCACGTGTTTTTTAATTTTGCTAATTAAACGTAGCTCGTGACTTGGGTCTCTATGACGACGAAGTAGGTAAATACAGCTGGTTATGGACGGGGTGAAGGTAAGGGATCGTCGCGAGTAGATCATCTATTTTTTAAAGCCGCCATTTAAAGTTCAGAGTTCAAAGTCAGCCTAAGACTTTAATTTCATACTGTAGGGTTAATGAGCTGTACTTTATATAGGTACCTAACGCTTGTTATAAAATGGAGCCTATTGGATTTTTTGCTGGAAATGCATTTAAAGTTTTGATGAGTTCTTAAACAATAAGTGTAGATATTTCAAAAGACATATTGTAGCAAACTTATTCAAATATACTTACCGCGTTAGTAGTACCTAATCTTATAAATGCATTATTGCTAATATAAAATAAAACCTAAAGTATTGATATTTTTTAGAAATATTAAAATATAATTTTTGAAGTTTACTTTTTAAAGAGCCATTATATCAAAATACCATGCTATCGAATAGATTCGAAAATTTGTTTTATTTATTTCTGGCATCTGTATGTTGTCGATACATACCTATATTTTAAATTCAAAGCTGTCAAGACCTAGACAGGTTATTGTGTTTTAATATTAGTAGACATTCGTAGTATTATTCCCGTACTTGGTTTATCGCAAGTTATCACCATTGCAAACAACTTACGTCATACACTGGACCTAAGTATACACGTGAAGACAAGTGTTTAACCTGTGTATTTAAAAATCCCGAATAGAGATGTTGTTTATACATATTTGTGTCTGACTGCGGTGTAGTAGCTTCAAAACGGTTGCACCGGAGTGGTGTATCTTTAATCTATAGTCTTGAGATTATTCTTAGCTATGAAATGTCAATAAAAAATCTCCTCCGTGATATTCAGTTTTTTTATTCAATAGTGACAAGATCTTTGCCAATAATAAACCAAAGAATTTAAAGCTTTAGTTGAAGCCGCGGAGAGTGTAAATAATGCGCAAGACGCGCATGCGTAACGCGCTGTAGCCTTCTGTATGGATTCACAAAGCGGCACTTAAAACAACGTGGCTGTAGCATTTCATCCATTTAAATAAATAACTCGCTACTTGTGAACCACAGCCAATTTTAAATAATTCCAACGGTTATGCTGTACCTAATACCCCTACCAATTGTTCCTAATATAACTAGCTTTAAGACAATACCTTGGCAAATAATTTAATGCAGTACAATAACAGTTCCAGTGTGCCCACTTTAGGAAAATAGTGACGCGGTTTAAGTGAACGAATGAACTTTTTTTTTAATAATGTCGTTAAATTGGAAAAACACATTTTTGACTCGCAAGATATGTTACACTTTCTATTTCCCATTTCTAGATCCCATTTCTAGGGGATGCTTTACGTCACTTTCTTTTTCGTTGACTTTTAATAATAGCTAAAAACTAATTATACTTCTACTGTTACCATTGTAAAGCACTCGGTATGTTGGTGATAAATTGTTTTCGTTACAGTTACTGTAAAGATACGGTACTCACCTCAAATTCACGTATTTATACATTGCTTTAAAATTTTATGCTAAACGAATGAAAAAGTATTTCAATCATTCTCATTCAGTACCTTACACTACGAAGATTTTAACAGGTATCATTTTTTTTTACATTTCGAACTATCAATTTAACGCATTGAATAATTTGCCAAGGTATATGTAAATCATATTCAGCAAATAATTCCGTATTAATTTTCTTTCAAAATTTTAGTTGTACTTTTAATTTTAAAGAATAACTAACTTTTTTATCTTCAGGACGTTTTTTATTCTTCTTTTAACATAATACTAAATCTTTCTATCTTTTTATTTTCAGTAGCCTAAAATGGTGCCTACATAAATCAAATCTTTGCAGCCAAAAATCAAGCAGTATAACCAATCAGTCCGCTGATAAGCGCAAGATAGAAAAGTGTTCAAAAAAGAAGAAGGCTTCTTTGATTGCAATTATAAACAATGAGTTTAATGTCTGACAACAATCAGACATTCGGAAACCCACAGGAAAAAAATGATAAAGGTAGGTTACATTTCTGTAATAAGATCTTTTCATTAACTTAGTCACGTTGCAGCTAATCTAAGCAATACTGTAAGTAAGAAATTCATACTTAAGCTAAAAGGTAAACAAATATCAAAGCGTTCCGAATTAGTCACTCAGTTAAGAATCAATGAGTATAACCTATTTTCATTTGTTAGAATCAAAATTTTCGTGATTTTTCCACCAAAATTAAATTAAAATTATAATGAAGAATGATTAATTTGTCATGAATGACAAGTCTAGTAATGGGAATTTGTGGAATATATAATACAATACAGGGTGACTGGTAACAAATTAAAAAAAAAGGAGAGCACTTTGTGCTCGATTCTGATCATAAATATGTAGTATAAGTGGGTACTTAAGTTTTAACTAGAATTCCCAATATATGTATAAATAAAGTATTTTTAGCACCCACGTCACATAGTTGTGAGTCACCGCGAAAAAAAATGTCACGTCGTCGCGTAGTAGGGTCGCGCCGCCTAGTTTCTTTGACCTCGCCGCCGCCGCCACCGCCCGCGCGTGCCTGTGTAGATGGCATATAGGTTGTGTAGTGCATGAACGGGAGAGCGGAGCAGCGAGTTGCGAACCAGAGTACGGGGGTGGGTGTATGACGCCACGCCGCCGCGCCGTGCCGCTTGACTCGTGCACACTGCATTATGGTAGAGCGCAAGCGACGGCAGGTCCGGGTGTTCTGAATTACCGCTGGCTGCTGCTTACTTATCCGCGGTGTGCCTTCTCCCAGTGAAATCCGTTGTCGTGTGTGAATTAAGTATGTCGACTCAATACCAAGTGAAGAATAATAAGATATGGTACCTACGTGCGTATGTGTTTGCTAATGATAGTTTAGCAGGGTCGTTAATCTGTACAGTGAAAGAAAGTACCTACTCCCTACGTAAACCTTAATAGTCTAAGGTACGAACTAGAGGCGTTCTTCACCGATCTGCTTACCGATTGAGACGTGATTTTTATCAAATATTATATATAAGGAAAAAGTATTGTTAATTTAATCATAACCTGCTTAAAAAATCCCTGATGCATTTAAAAAGTCAGTCGTAAAGCCAATCTACAAGAAAGGTGAAAAATGTAAAGTTTGTAATTATCGTCTCATATCACTAATAACAATTTTCTCTAAGACCTTTGAAAAAGCCATGAAAAAAAGACTTTCAAACTTTATAACAAAATTTGGAATATTATGTAAAGAACAATCAGGGTTTCAAAAGAATAAAAATACAACTACCGCCGTGTTTGAATTAGTCAATGAAGTGGTTAATAATTTGAATAGTAGGATAGAAACCACTGGTATATTTTTTGATATGACTCGTGCTTTTGATTTCGTTTGTCATAACCTACTACTTCAAAAGCTCGAAAATTATGGAATCCGAGGCAATGTTTTAAAATGGTTTGAAACTTATCTAACGGGCAGACAGCAGTGTGTAGAAACACATTTCCTTAACCACAATAAAGAAATTGTACATTACAAATCAAAACTAATGGAAGTTAGGACAGGGGTACCTCAAGGAAGTGTTCTAGGCCCCCTTTTATTTTTACTGTATATTAATGATCTACCTGATTTGACAAATCACAAATATTTCTTGTTTGCGGATGACATAGCTGTAATTATTACAAAAAATGAAAATATATTCTACGAAGATGACATAAACAATACTATAAAATTAATAATGACATGGCTATCTAATAATAATCTTAGTGTGAACTTGACAAAAACAAATTTTATAACATTTAATACAAACAAAATACAATCAAAATTAGACATTAAATTTGAAAATGTTTATATAAATGAAGTAGATTATACAAAGTTCCTCGGGATAAAATTGGACAAAAATTTAAAATGGAAACATCACGTAGACTATGTATGTAATAAATTAATGAGCTATGTTTATGTATTAGGACGGCTAAGAAAGACATGTTCCTTGTCATCGGTCTTAACAGCCTATCATGGATATGTCGCATCAAATCTCAAATATGGTTTACTAATATGGGGCAATTCTTCTGACAGCCATAAATGTTTTATTGCTCAAAAAAAGTGCATTCGGGCAATGTTAGGTAAGGAGCCGGATGAACCTTGTAAACCACTTTTCAAATTATTAAACATTATGACACTGCCATGTATGTACATCTTTGAAGCTGCTATGTTTGTTAAATCTAACCCAAACTATTTCACTCGTGCTAAAGATGTTGCCAAAGCAACTAGACATGGTGAAAGATTGATATACAATAATGCACCGCGCTTGCAACTATATCACAAGCAGAGCTATGCAATGTGCATAAGAATTTTTAATGCATTACCAGAACAATTTAAATTATTGACGATAAATAAATTAAAACTTGTACTTGTAAAGTGGTTGAAAGATAAATGTTTTTATACACTAAATGAATTTTTGAAATGTAAAACGATATCTTAATATAGACTTACTTAACAAATATTTTAAAATTAAATCATGTTATTAAACCCTAGTATAAGTCACAATAAGTATATATTCTAAGGAATATGAAAACGTTCGGTTGTCTATCTTTTTATGTTCAATGCTATTGAGTTGCCAGGTATAAATAGGTAAGTCAGCTGCACTGGTAAAATGTAATTTGCTGCTTACCTAATAAATTATATAAGTACCAAAATAAAGATAATTTCATTGTGTATATAATTTATTAGGTAAGCAGTATAAGGTTGCTTGCAAAAACCCGTTCAAGAATCACGGTTGCCAAGCTTTAAAACTTTAAAAATTGGAGCGACTAAAGATATATGACTGAGAGATTCTTCAGGGTTACTCGTTAAGTCGACCTAGATTCGTGAAGGGCATATAGTACTTGTCTTTTCTAACTCATTTTACTTACTATGAAACACCCTACTCCAAACTTAACTGTTTTCGAGATAATCGACTTCAATTTTTTTTATAAAAATCGCCAGATTTTTGCCATTAAATATCATATTTTGAAATTAGTGTGCTTTTTATTATCATTATTTATTTCTTACATGCAAATTAAGATGTTTTATGATTTTAGAAACCAAAATATTACGTAGGATTACTAAATACATAGTTGTAATTGATTTAATGTTCAAATAATCAAAAAAAAAATTACTGTTCTGGCTGGCAAATTTTTTCACATTTCGTTTGCCGCGTTAATTTATCCTGAGTTTCTATCCATCAACAGACGCAACTGGATTGGGCTTGCTATATACGAGTCTTTTCATGTGCCCCCGCACATAAAAATCCATGGGTCCGGACTTCTGGCTGGCCAGGGTGAAGGTCTTCCACGTCCTACCCATTTAGTTTGTATCCAGCCATTCTCTCACACTCCTTCAAAAATGTGCAGGGCAGCCATCATGTTGGAACCACATGTCCATAATAAGGTACAGTGGCTAATCTTCCATCAAAGAAGTTCTCCTCTCAGCAAGTTTTCATAGTGCTTCCCATTCAAATTATCGTGTAGAAAGTAGGATGATATGATGTCCATCTACACGTTCACTCACACTATCTTTGTTGGGGCCTTCGTTTATTTAACTTTCCTGGGCTAAAGAAAGGATTAGGGTCAATAAGCGTAATTATTTTTACTTCCACTATCGCTAATGAAGCGACGATTTTTCCTATGAATTTAAATTAAATTCAGATGGTTATACCTTGTTGGGTAGCTGACAAAACGTTGATGTTTAAGCACACCTGCCGAACGTCTGCCATAATAACTTTTTAAAATAATAGACACACTAGATATTCAAGAAAAGTAAACTGTAATAAAATATTTAAACTTTTAATCGCTTGAATTTAAAGTCGATTATCTCGAAAACGATTAGGTTTGGGGTAGGCTGTTTCATAGTAAAATGAGTTAGAAAAGACGAGTACTATTGTATGCCTTTACTGAATCTAGGTCGAGTCAACATTTAAAATGTAAATATACGCGATAAATCCGGTTAAAAAGTGTTTTATTTAATTTAGGTCGACTTAACGACTAACCCAGAAGAATCTCTCAGTCATACATCTTTAGTCGCTCCAATTATTAAAGTTTTAAAGCTTGGCTACCGTGATTTTTGAACGGCTTTTGCAAGCAACCATATACCATCATATTCACAATAAAATTATCTTTATTTTGCTATATAATTTATTAGGTAAGCAGAAAATTACATTTTACCAGTACTGATTTACCTGTTTATACCTGGCAACTCAATAGCATTGAACATAAAAAGATAGACAACCGAACGTTTTCATATTCCTAAGAATATATACTTTCGATTGGTATGTAATTTTTTTGGTAAGCAAATAAGCAAAAAATGATAAAAAATAGGAGAAGATTTTTAATTTAATCATAACCTTGATAAAAAAAAATTAAGCAACCTATTGTGGTCTTCGACTATTATCATAACTGGTATTTCGTATTTTATCCTTGTCTACTCCCTTGCATTTTGATTGATTAATCTTACTCTGTACTACAAAATGTAATTTTTAATGAATTGTAACACAGGCATACGACTGTCACTGCCATTGTCACGTTGAACGGTATTTAGGAGGGATCTTGATAATTTTGAAAAATGGCAGTATCAGTCGTATTCCTGTTGGTGAAAGCATTAGAGTTTAAAAGATGATTGCTGTTGAGTTTCTTGCCACTTCTTCTCAACAGATCGACTTTCCGAAGTGGTGGTAGATTCAGTGCAGTGTTATATTTAAGGGTATTAAAATATACCTGGTTAACCATGTGAGTATTAGTTTCATTTCTTTACTATAGCAACCCGACCTTTATATCATAAAACTGCTTGAAACGTAAATTTGTAAGCTAGGCCCATTCCAACGTGTTTACATCTCAGAAGTGGGATGATACAAAACTATAATAAATTTCTTTGCCAGTTGAGATTTTGTCTGTACAAACTATTTTGCTCTGTGCGCATCTACATACTTTGAATATCTAATGTAACAAACGAAAGGGATAAAGTGTGCTACTGAAATGTTTGGTTAGTTAAAATGCATTCCATTAATCGTAGCACAAATCTTAACAAAGGAAATATAATTGTTTGTTTTTTTTCCCCTTCATACTTTAAGCAGATGTTAACTTTTTAGTATTTGATCCGTACATATCTCTTTAATACGATTACTGAAGTCTTTTATGCTTAATATGATGAGCTGGGTGTATTCTGCGCTTTATTAGGATTATCTTCAATCTCGTGTAACCATAATGACATCTTCTAGTTTTTGAATAATCTGTAGATATCTTTTAAATCATTCAACATTCATATGAATATTGAAGTGTTTGATGATTAATATTCTAAATTGCATAAATTCTTCGCTTTATTTTACAAATACTATTATTTCATATCGTTTTTTTTTATGTTGCCATGTTGATTACACATTAATAATAAGTATTTTTAATTTTAGACGCCATCTTATCGAAATTTTACCTTGAGTATTGTTTCTATCTTTTACCAACCCTTTTCTTACTTAGTAACTAATTGATCAGTGAATGTCATAAATTATTTCTTTGAGTTTCATCCTAGTTTTACTTACTTAGTAGTAAATGTTAGGAATAAGCGTAGAAGTCTGTAAAACATACTGTGGGGGTAGCTCCAGTGGACTGTATAGTATGTGAATTAATTACGATTGTAGTCTATGAATGCGCTATCCACCCACACTGTAAGCTGGAATCGATGCGAGGGGCAAAAGGAAAATGCGAATTCATCACTTAACACGGTCATGAAAGTCCAGCCGCGCGGCACTATTACACTCGCGAATACGCCACAAGCACACTCTATTACTCTTCCCGCGCTCTTCTATTACTGTATTCTGCCTTCAGTCTTCTGTTTTTCTGTATTCTGTCTTGTGACTTCTGGCTTCTATTAAGAGTCTTCGGGCTTGAGAGAGTCACTGTTCACTGTTGCTTGAGGCTTCTTTCTTCGGAGGCTTCTTTCTTCCGGAGATCTTCTTTCTTCGGGATCTTTTCGGCGAATCCCTCGCGAATGAATCGCTGGCGGAGTGTGGCGCATTCTTAAGTGATTTTGTGCAGGTGCGCAAGGATACCGCACAAGAGAGAGTAATGCAAGCGTGCGAGCGGGACACACATATGTCTGTCTCGCTCGAATCTAATTAGAACTTTCTAGACTTTTCTAATAAGATTCTAACTAGATTCGACTATTCTTATTAGATCTTTACTGTATTCTAATAGGAAAACTATTTATAAATTCTATTATCTATTTAGATCTCTCTCTCTCTATGTGCGGGAATGATAAGACTTTCAAAACCATCTCTTTATTTCCAAATCAGCCCTAATACAAATCAAGCTATTTTAAACTATAATCACGTAAGTTTTCATTTCATTATTATAGCAGTTATTGATTAATCAAATTACAATCAAATTACAAAGATACGAACGATTAAGTAAACACTTTTAAGCTATAAACTGTTACAAAACACTGTTATAAAGCACTATTTCTTACAACTAACACTCGTACGTGACACTATTAACTATAAAACACTAAATTTAAACGTTCTTAGCTCTTTAAGAGAGTCTTATAAAACACTATTACACTATCTATATACACTGTTTAAGTTTATATAACTGTCTTTTATGTTTTATTGTCACTGTCCTGCACACATACTTTATTTATTCATATAAGCTCCTCTACCCCTTACGCTCTAGTCTATGGTTATGTTGCTATGGGGTTGCGGGAGTACGTATTTGGGTTACATGAACTACGCGTAAGAATTTACGTTCCAGAATGAACCATTGTCGGGAACGCGTGGTCTACACTCCGACTTGTCCAACTAAGTCACCTGCTGGAGGTCGTCGGTCACGTATTTCTACCAGGCGCCCCATGCAGCTTGACAAACTTGATTAAATCAGCAGAACCACTACATGTTCGTGTAAATACTTGTTGAGTCATACCTACCTACTGCTTTTTTTTAAATATGAAAGAAACACTCGGGACAAAATGTGGGTTTTTTCAATATTGAATGAAATTTTTGTCTGCTCGAATTCGTGCAATAATTGAAGCAACGCGTCAGAAAGTGGTACAATGACATAAAAGTTTGTGTTTAGACAGGTCAAAATTTAAACGCAAATATTGCCTGTCAATAATCTCCTTGGTGTAAACAAAAGACACTGGCAATTATTTCCTGTCCAGACTTGAATTCAATAATTGCATTCAATTTTGCAATTACTGGCCGCATGTCAACAGTTGCTTACAATTATTGAAGAGCAATTATTGCTCCCACTAGATTGCATGCAATAATTGCTCTTGAATGTTCAAGAAAATGGCGTCGTCTAAATGAGCCTTTATGAAGGCATAACTTTTTAAATATTTGAGTAATCAACATGAAACTTAAACTATTAAAACTTAATAAGCAAATATCAAAACCTTACTTCCACCGTAACAAATGAAAAAAATTGCAAGCGTCCAATGGATCCTTCTTTGGTTGCTGGTTTTTGCAGTATTCGCACACTGCGGTGCACAATGCATGAAAAAAGGCATAGTGACTTGTTGCATTTGTAACATCAATACTTAGTTGAACTTCTAAAATGGCTTACACATACAGCACAAGTTTTCCTAACACCTTGGCCTGGATTTTGGCGTAATATAGGTACTAGTGGTTCAGGCATGTCAAAATTAGGCTCCTCATAGATCATTGTTTGTTCAGGGTATGGACTGCAAATATAAATATTATACCCAATAGGTATTATAAATTTTATAGTTGTTTTCTTATTATGTAATGCTGTTTAAAAAGCGTCATTTCAAACATCAATAAGAATTATACATATATGAATACTTAAATAAATATTACTTGGCGAGTCTCATTCGTTTGATGGTCAATAATTGACTCATTTTCGTTTTTCATTAGCTCAAAATCTGTTCTATGTTCTATGTTCGATGATGACATAGGTGATTCGGAGTTTGCTCGAGAGCAACCTCCGGATCACCTTTTTCATTATCTGCAGTCATCGTCGCTGTCATTCATACGGTCAGACAAGTCGGATTAACGGTCGGAAAGTTACTTTGATGACGATGTAACGACCACGAGACACTATGAATGATACCACACTAACGCCGAAGTGACGTCTAATGGACTGCATAAATTTTATACACAAACACCGTACTTACGTCTATTGGACGTCGAAGGCTTCGTTGAGGCACACGTGCACATCCGCCGCAAGTGCAGCGTCGACAGGCTGTAGAGCGTGCCGAGTCAGGAAGGTAGCGGGAGATTGGGACTGATTCGTAGATAATTAATAAAAATATTTGAAAAATAAAAATCGTGCCGTCTGTGAGACGGGTAGGTCGTCAGATCAAGGTTAAGTTCAGGTAATCCACATGCTCGTTTGATTAAATGCTTAAAATGTTTAGCGTAGGACATAATGCATTGCTATGCGTTTGTAATTTCATTTTGAATGAAATAGTGTGCTTGGTCAGAAATTTTAAATGAATGTATCGTTTGCAGAGTGCACGGGCACCCTTTGCAAGATCTTTAGTACTTTGTACTAGATTTTATATCCCATAAGATGATCGCTGAGGCAAGGCAAAAAGGAGGGATATGATTTTGACCTGTATCATGTATGTATGTTCATCTGTTCCCTCAGAACTTTTAAACTAGTAATCATAACTGGACAAATGAGGTGTCGTTGGAAGCCTCTTCATTGTCCGCTGGTTATAGGCTACATAAATTGACTACAGCGCCCTCTAAAGTAAGGAAGTAAAAAAAAAATATTTTCTTTACGGTTTAGTGTGGGGTATCAAATAAAAGAACATTTCAAATACTTAAACACTATAACTCCAAAATAAATTTAAAAAATAAAGTTTAAAAATTAAAACACGCTCTTAAAATTTCGAAACAAGAAAATAGGCTGCGCTGAAATATTTATGTATTTACGTAATTTTGATAGAGATATGCTTAAAGGATAAGGCCGTGGTCGTATTCCACCTATTATAGCAAAACAGATTCATAGTAATAATAAAATAAAATCTAAGTTCGAATTTTCTTGTTTCGAACTTTTTAGAGCGTGTTTCTAGTAGTCGGGTTTTAGTTTTTAAACTTTATTTTTGAAACGCTATTGCGCGAGTATCCAGGAGATACTACGATATTTCTAGATTTACATGTAGTATAAGATTATTTTGCGAATTGAAATTGAACATGCTTTTAATTGTAAATACTTGTGTTATTTTAATGTCTCGATAAATTTTTAATGCTCTGAAATAGCTCCCTAGCTGTAAGCCTTCATACTACTGGGGTAGTTGTTTGCACCCTTTTTTGGTATTTTCTGTGGTCGTGTCTGTTAAGTGATTGAGTAACTTCATGTATGCCTTCCTTTTCTTCAGCACTCGCTGTGGAACCCTTGATCCCGACCTCACAGGCGGCACATGAAACTAATGACATGGATGTATCTGATTCGGATAAGAGCGATAATGTCGAAACAACAACTGTAAGTAAATATTTATAATAATCTCTTTTATTTCTCATTTTTTAAATCCTCGGATGTGTTAATTATGACTTTTCTTTGATGGATATTATTGTAAATTTCACATTAGTATGTGCAGTAATAATGTAAATACTGTAATGCCCAGTCGGCTGCATCCTTCTGATCATACTGTAAGTATTGTCAACGTAGGTATTAAATAAAATAACACAGTAGATATAAAAGTCAACCACATTGTGTTTACACTACCACAACCAAAGTAAATAATAATAATTTCAAGTTGTCTTCAAGTATTATTCGTATTCCTATATTTTTACCATAAGGTCTACTTCTTCGTCCATACATGTATATTCTGTAGTAATTGCGGAAAGAATATCATAATAGGTTGGGGAAAAAGTCTTTTCGCATTATAGTATGTATGAACTTGTAATAAAATCTCTTTGGCTATAGTATTTGTATCTGGCTGGTTTTGGTATCATTGAAAGTTAAAATTTTAAAGATCATAATTCCAAATTTAAATTAGGAAAATGTGTGATTTTCATTTGTTTTTCGTATTGTCAAGATGAGTAAATCTAATGAAGAAATTCGATACATTTTAAAATTTTCCTACGAAAAAAGGTAAAAAGGCAACGCAAGCCGCGAAAAAAATTTGCGATGTTTATGGACCTAGTGCAGTGTCTGTGAGAGTAGCACAAATTTGGTTTAAGCGTTTTCAATCCGGAAATTTTGATGTCAAAGATGCACTTCGCTCTGGTCACCCTATTACAGATAAAATGGATGCCATTTTTGAAAAAGTGGAGCAAGATCGACATATCAGTAGTTACGACGTAGCTGAAAAACTGGTAATTGACCATAAAACAGTTTTGGCGCATTTGAAAAAAGCTGGGTACAGAAAAAAGCTCGATATTTGGGTACCTCACGAGCTCACTGAAAGAAACCTAATGAACCGTGTACTCATTTGTGATTCTTTATTACGACGTAACGAAACCGAATAATTTTTGAAGAAGCTGATAACTGGTGATGAAAAGTGGATCATGTACGACAAGAACGTGTGAAAAAGGTCGTGGTCAAAGGCCGGTCAGGCTTCACAGACTGTGGCGAAACCCGGGTTAACTCGCAATAAGGTGATTTTGTGTGTGTGGTGGGATTGGAAGGGCATTATTCATTATGAGCTGTTACCACCAGGCAGGACTATCGATTCTGAACTCTACTGCGAACAACTTATGAGATTAAAACAATAAAAATAAAAATATAAAACAAGAAGTTGAGAGAAAGCGGCCGGAATTGATCAACAGAAGGGGTGTGGCGTTTCATCATGATAACGCTAGACCTCACACATCTGTAGCCACCCAGCAAAAATTAAGAGAGTTTGGCTGGGAGGTGTTAATGCATCCACCGTATAGTCCTGACCTTGCACCTTCAGATTTCCACCTGTTTCGGTCTCTTCAGAATGCTTTAGGCAGTGTTAGGTTAACATCACGAGAGGACTGCCAAATCCACTTGTCGCGGTATTTTCATGAGAGGTCCCAAAATTTTTATAGCAATGGGATCATGTCCCTACCTTCAAGATGGCAAAAGGTTATTGAACAAAATGGTACATACGTACTTTAGTTAAATGTTAATAAACTATATTTAAAAATGTTTTGAATTTTCTTAAAAAATGCGAAGAATCTTTTTCCCCAACCCAATATATTTAAATCAATGTACCTATTGATTTAATTTTATATTATATAACGTGTCCAAAATTCAACGATAAGCTGGCACCAGGGGGTGTACCTAGTCATAACTACTCGAAAAAAAAAATCTTCCTTAAATAAATAAATCAAAATTTTAAAAAAATCAGAAAATTAACTCCCCTTATATTTTTTATGGCTATGTGTACATTTTTTTTATTTTATAGTGTTTTTTTCGTTATTGTAAGCCTGAGTATTATAGCTTTCCTTTAATACCTTTAAAAGTTCCAGAAAACTAATAGTTTTTTTACTACAGTTAATCAAAAGTATTTTTTATCAAACAATTTTGAAAGTTTTTTCATTTCCGCTCAATTTCGCTCACTGTGGTGTAAAAAAAATGTAAAAATCCTACCGCGGCAAGTTTTTTTATAAATAAGTGCCACTTTTCCCAATTATAAAATGGTATAAAACATAAGGCATACTACAATACAGAAAAAAAACGGGTACTATTACTAGATTATAACCTTCTTCGCTTTGCCACGCACTATGTACGGAGACCGATCCTTTGTTCTTGTTCTTGGAAATTCAATGGATGTTAGAAAAAGACAGATAGAGCAATATCATACATTGGTCAGGTAGAATTGGTTTGGTAGGAATTCTTTACATAACGGCAATTTAGTACGCTCTGCTCTTTTGTTTACTGCGCACCTTTACGTATTCGACTGATGTGGCTGGTACTAACGACTTTTGGCTTGTATTTTGGACTTGATTAAGTGATTTGCGAACTCAACTGACCTGGAATTATTTTGGACTGTGATAGTGTATTTTGTGAATTGGACTTTTAGTGTGATTGGACTTTTGGTGTAACTTGGACTATCTGGTGTTTATCATGCCGCAACCGTACACCTCGTTGGAATATGCTAATATGCATCTAATTTATGGGTAATGTCGAGGCAATGCTAACGCTGCTAGCAGATTGTATCGAGAACGGTACCCAAACGCTGATAGATACCCGGACTATAGGGTGTTTATAAATGTCCATCAAGCGTTCTCGGAGGGCTGTTTACCATCCGATAGAAGAAACGCGGGAAGACCAAGATCCGAACCTGACGAAGAAGTTTTTAATGAAATTGAATATGATCCTACTACATCCGTGCGTGCCATAGAAGCAGCTACGGGAATTACCAAAAGCACTGCACATTTAATTTTGAAACGCCAAGGTTTTCATCCATATTACTACAGGCGTGTACAAACATTATTATACGAAAATTGCAGCGCGGTCGCCTTCGGCGTGGGTATCGATTTTTGCCCTAGCGCCCGCTCTGATACCAGCCTAGGTGAAGTTAGCAACGGACCGGCATATCGTCCTCTCTCTCGCACGAACTCCAACAGCGATGCAGCGATCCCTTTCGCTCCTTTGGACTCAGCTGTATTGGAGAATAACCGTTTCAATGTAAACAAGAAACAGCTGACAATGGCGGAGGTTGCTAAGAATGGTATTTGGAAGGAAATAAAGAATGACGAGGAATGGACCTCAGTTCAAAAATGAAAACTAAGGAATCGGTTTACGGGTATAATGGGAAAAGCTAATTCTTCGCCTACTGGTAACTTTAAAGCAGCTGAGTCAAAAATACCACTCTTTATATCTAACGTAAACAAGCAAACGACGGAAAGTGACATTTGTGCATACATAAAAAATAAGACTCAAGAAATTGTATCTTTGGAAAAAATTAATATGAAGATTGAAAGGGACTACAATGCATTTAAAGTTTATGTATCAAAACATAAAATAAGTACATTTTTAGATGATAAACTGTGGCCCGAGGGAATAACATTCCGTCGATTTATAGTTTTTAAAAAAATAGACAGAGGAGCTCCTCTGATATCGACGGAAACACAATAATTATAATATGGACAGTAACATTTATAGAAACATAAAATTGGCTACGTTTAATTGCAAATGTGTAACACGGTCTACAGAATGTATACGGAGGCTGTGTAAGTCTACAGATATCCTCGCCCTACAAGAGACTTGGATGTGGCCGCATGACTTGAATCACCTTGGCGATTTAGATGAGGATTTCGCATACACGGGGAAATCGGCAATTGACACCTCGGCGGGAATGGTGCTAGGAAGACCTTATGGCGGAGTAGCTTTGTTGTGGAAAAAATCTGCTTTTCCGACAGTGTCTGTGATACCGTGTAAGAATAACCGGATAGTAGGTATAAAAATTGTGTGTGAAAACCGGTATATATTAGTCTTTTCAGTTTATATGCCGTTTGATAATAGTAAAAGTGACAGTTTAATAGAGTTTACACATTGTCTCAGTGAAATAAATGCGATCATAGAAAGTTTAAATGTGGAGACCGCCTTAATTCTAGGAGACTATAACGCGCATCCCGGTGAACGTTTTTTCAGGGAATTACAGTTAATGTGTGCGGGACCAGAGGAGTGGGTGTGTATTGACTATGACATTTTACCTAAGGATACGTATACATATGTGTGTCAGGCTAGTGGTTCGCGCCGGTGGTTAGACCACTGTGTGGTTACAAGCGCAGCCGAGTTATTATTTGAGAAAGCATGTGTATTGTACGACGTTTATGCATCCGACCACCTTCCTGTAGTTTTTGAATGCAATATTGAAATAGTTTGTCCTAAGATTACTAATGCACCTTCATTATGGTATGGCATCCTACTTTGGGGCAATGCCGAAGATATTGACACGATATTTACACTGCACAAAAGGGCTATTCGTGGAATGTATAAACTTGGAAACAGAGAATCTCTTCGAGAAAAGTTTAAAGACATTGGTATCTTGACCCTTGCATCACAATATATTTATGAAAACATTATGTATATTTATAAGAATAGTAATAAATTTAAAACTAGGAAAGATAATCATGATACAAACTACTCTGTAAGGACTAGGAACGACCATAAGTTAGCGTTTCCTAAATTAAGGCTGGCTAAAAGCAGCAAATCATTTATTGGAATGTCAATACGTATATATAACAAAATTCCGAAGTCAATTCAACCCCTGCCATTCAATAAATTTAAATCAATCATTAAAAACACTCTATCTCGAAAAGCTTATTATAAAACTAAAGATTACTTAGATGATAAAAAGGCATGGGATTAAGCACAACAGGATATTTCTAAAAGTTTCTAATTACTTAATAATTTTGTTTACGGCTTGGCTGTGCAGTATATGTATGACATGCTGGTGACTGTCCCACTCACTTATTTTCTTGTCAAGACAAAAGCAAGAACGTCATGCTCCCTCAGGCGGCATGGCTAGTGGTAGCGTCGGGTATCGGGTCACCCTCTTCCCTAAAATATGGTTGTCGAGGGTGATGGCTGGTGCTTGCGTTAACTCGTGAACGGGTGCTGCTAGCGGTGCCAGGTCGTTTTGCTAATGATACTATGACTAGTTTATTCCATTCTTGTTCAAATACTCTGGTCCCAGTTTGTCATGTTCGTATTGTGCATCCATAGCTAATTGCATCTGCTATGTAAGCAATTTGGTTGTGGCATGACATTGGCTCTCACAATTAGCTGTCATGTGTTTGTTTTTTTTTTCATGTCACGGTCAATTTGTACTGTACCTATTTGTATTAATTTGATAATTCTGACTGAAAAAGAGTGCCAAGAGTTTTTTTCCGCCGGCTTTTTTTGTCTCTTGGTCTACTGTAATATCTTATTTAACAACTATCAACAACTAGTTAAAGCCGAAGTATGTGATGACTGACTTCATCAAGTGTTTTGTGAAATTCCTAAGATAAATAAAACTTTTTTTTTTTTTTATGTAACAAGGTAAGATGGGGTGAAAGAGATTTGCAACAAACTAATCAATATTCACAGTTCTGTAATAATAAACTTAAATTAATTGATTTTCCAAATGAATGTATTGATTGTGTAAAAAATATATGTAATAATAAAAATCATTTTTTTATTTTAGATTATATGTATAAAAATATCTTCTATATATATAAAAGAAAGTCGGGTTTGTTACAACACTTATAACTCGAGAACGGCTGGACCGATTGCCATGGTTTTTGATTTGTTGGATTAGTTTCCGTCCCGAATAGCAGAATACATCTTAAAAACAATGAAAACTCTATATGTGTAATGAATACATAATCATTTCAATAAATGCTGATTTGTTTATTACATGTCAAACATTTGTAGTCCAATCCTGTCAAATAGTGTAAACACAATTTTTTTTTTGGAGCTTAGGACCTGGTTGCTGAGACTTTTAAGCCACAACTTCATTTTTTTCTGAAGACATCATGTGTGCGTTCAGAAATTTATTTTTTGTAAAATTTCTACAAAGTTCAGGTATGTACTGTTATATTTGTTTGTTTTAGACATTAATTCCCGAAAATAATACCTAAGATTTATTCTACAGTAAAAACATAAAATCGTCGGAAAGGAACGGAATTTAGGAAATAAAAAATCAGTTGGTAAAGGTTATAAGATTAAGGAAAAAAAATCTACAGGTTAACAAAAGTGTAAATGTCTTTTTATAGGTTGTCTATGACTTTTCTTGATAAGCTATTCATACGTAGTGGTGATATACTCTTTGAGTTATTCTCTATGTCTCGAAAGTTCAGGCACTGTTATTATATTTGGTGGTTTTATGCGAGTGCACATTTTAATAACAATGCCGCGTCCTAGAAGATCTAATCTTTCCCAGCGAAGCCGTAATGCAATTAAGCAACGGAATATCGCGAGTCAACGAGAGCAGCGCCGCGTTAGTATGGAGCAAAGAAGGGCCTTAATTCGTGCTTCTCAAACACAAGAGCAAAGAGAGTCAGCCCGTGAAACGGCTAGGTTAGAAACGAGAAATCGTCGAGCTTATCGTACAGATGAACAGAGGTGCAAGAAGAAATGGTTCAAGTATTGATTTGAATCGAGCAGCGATGAATGTACCTCTGTTGAATCCTAAGTTAATCCTAAGAGGGAAGTTTATGATACACTGATTAATGCAATTGATGATGGAAATGGCGGCTTATTTTTTTTGGATGCCCCCGGTGGAACTGGGAAGACATTCCTCATGTCATTGATTTTGGCCACTGTACGTGCGAGATCCGAAATTGTGGTAGCAATAGCTTCTTCTGGAATAGCGGCCACATTGTTAGACGGATGCCGTACGGCTCACTCAGCGTTAAAATTGCCATTAAACCTTCAAACTACTGAACAACCGACATGTAACATTTCGAAACACTCCGCAATGGCCAAAGTTTTAATGATAACATCATATGGAACGAATGCACAATGGCGCACAAACGCGCATTTAAAGCACTAGACCGAACATTAAAAGATCTGCGCAATGACTCGAGATGTTTTGGTGGTGCAATGATTTTACTATCTGGCGATTTCCGACAAACACTACCAGTCATTCCAAGATCTACTGCTGCAGACGAAATAAACGCTTGCCTCAAAGCATCAAATCTGTGGCGATATGTAAAGAAACTTCAACTGTCTGTAAATATGAGAGTTGCATTGTTGAACGATCTATCTGCTGATGATTTCTCGAAGCAATTGCTGACTATCGGTAATGGCCGTGTTTCTGTTGACAAATCGAGCGGTTTGATTTCATTTCCTCCAAATTTTTGCAATTTCGTATCATCAAAAGACGAGCTTATCAACAAAGTATTCCCGGATATCATTGCTAACTACAAAAATACTAAATGGTTAAGTGAGCGAGCAATTTTGGCCGCTAAAAAAAAAGATGTAGATGACCTCAATTTTATAATTCAAAATCAAATCGTAGGTACTCTGTATTCATTCAAATCTATCGACTGTGTAACAAACGAAGAAGAAGCCACTAATTATCGAACTGAATTTTTAAACTCCTTGGATGTGCCTGGTTTACCACCGCACAATTTAAAACTTAAAGTTGGCTCGGTAGTCATCATGCTTAGAAATTTAAACCAACCAAAACTGTGTAATGGAACGCGTTTGGTGATAAGAAAACTGATGAGCAATGTGATTCACGCGTCGATACTTAAAGGAAAATTTAAAGATGAGGAAGTTCTTATTCCAAGATTCCGATGATCTCAACGGATATGCCCTTTGAGTTTAAACGAATTCAATTCCCGATTCGTCTTGCCTTCGCCATGACGATCAACAAATCACAGGGCCAATCCTTGTGTCGGCAAACCATCCGCTTTATTTGTTCTTGCGCCTGACCAAAAAACAAAGAATGTCGTTTACCACAAAGTGCTTCAATGAAAATCCTATTAATGAATTAATCCGAGTTTTATTTTTTTTCCCAATCTGCACAACATAGTTTTCAATAATTTTTTTCTGACATGAGTTTGAAGTAGGTACTTAATTATTTTTTTTTTTTTTTAATTTTTATTCTCATTCTGTATGTATGTTTTCATCATCATTCATCAAAATAAAATACTTTTTTGTTTCTATCTATATCAATATATTATTTTGTATCATTGTTTTACGTTCATGAAAGCCTAAATAAGTTCAGCTTAAAAGTAACACGACATTCATTGACTGTTAGGCGGTACGAAGTTCGCCGGGTCAGCTAGTAATAGATATTTTAAAGGGAGGAGCCATCTTATCATCCGTTACTAATTTTAAAAGGAAAAGGCGTAATCGTGTCATAGGGTGGAACGAGCACGTCAGTGCTGCGCACAGGGGGGCTCGGCAATGCTATCAAATGTAGCTTTTATATGGAAAACCTACCAGTGGAACTATATATAATAATATGTGTGAAACCAAAAGGATCTTCAAAGCTAAATTAAAGTTTTGTCAAAAAAATGAAGATCAAATTAAGATGGATATATTAGCAAATAGACATTCTAAAAAACAATTTGGACCTTTTTGGAAGTCTATTAATAAACTGAACGCAAAGCCGACCTTACCTGTGAGCGTCGCTGGCGGTTCTGACCCAAAGGAGATAGCTAATAAGTTTCGCCAGCACTTTACGGTGCAGTCTCCTTTGGCGGGTATGACCCAGGTGGTCGATGCTAAGGGCGAATCGACTGAACCACCCATCAGGTTCTCTGCTAAGGAAGTAGCTTCTGTAATTAGTAAGATGGTAAGGGGGAAGTCCCCAGGACACGATGGCCTTAGCATCGAACACCTGAAGAACGCTGGACCGCACTTAGCTAGAACTTTGGCTTTGTTTTTTAACTTGTGTCTTGTTCACCGATATTTACCTCAGGAGCTTATGTATACAATTGTTGCACCTATAATTAAAAATAAAACCGGGGATGCCTCTGACTTGACTAACTATAGACCAATCTCGTTGGCCACAGTAATCGCTAAGGTGCTTGATAGTCTGCTTGAGAAACAACTGGCAAAACATATTCAACTACATGACGCACAATTTGGCTTTCGCTCTGGACTCTCCACTGAAACCGCTATCTTGTGTTTCAAGCAGACTATACAGTACTACACGGACAGACAAACGCCAGTCTTCGCATGTTTTTTGGACTTGTCAAAAGCTTTTGACCTCGTGTCATATAATATACTGTGGCAAAAGCTTCGTGAGGAGACTACTTTACCTCCTGAAATAATTGAGATTTTACGCTATTGGTATTGCAATCAGAACAACAGTGTAGGGTGGGCGGGAGTGCACTCAGATATGTACAGGTTGGGATGCGGGGTAAGACAGGGGGGGCTCAGCTCGCCCCGCCTCTTCAACCTGTATATTAACAAGCTGATCGGTGAACTCAGCAGCACCCGGGTAGGATGTCACATAGACGATGTATGTTTAAATAATATTAGTTATGCGGATGATATGGTGCTGCTGAGTCCATCAATTGGTGGCATAATGAAGCTCTTGGCTAAGTGCGAGACTTATGCGGAGACCCATGGGCTCAGGTACAACGGCAATAAAAGTGAAATAATGATTTTCAAATCCGGCACTAAAACATACAGTTATGTACCTGAAGTTTCGCTGTGTGGTATATCACTTCGAAGGGTGCACAAATTTAAATACTTGGGTCATTGGGTCACCGAAGATCTATGTGACAACTTAGATGTGGAGAGGGAGCGTAGGTCGCTGGCTGTCCGCTGCAACATGCTGGCACGGAGATTTGCTCGGTGTACGAAGTTAGTTAAAATTTTGTTGTTCAAAGCATTTTGTCAATCTTTTTACACCTGCGGTCTCTGGGTCAGATACACTAAGCGGACATACAGTGACCTACGAGTCCAATATAATAATGCCTTCAGGATCCTGTTGGGGCTGTCGCGGCGCTGCAGTGCTTCAGGTATGTTTGCTGAGGTGCACACGGATGATTTTTTCGCTATTGTAAGGAAACGTTGCGCCTCCCTGTCGGTGCGGCTCCGCGCCAGCCGCAATGGTCTCCTGAGGGTTTTCATTGATCGTTGGGACTCCCAGTTACTGCGCCATTGGGAGAACCTAAATTTATCACTTAAAAATCCGTATGCCTACTAACAATAGTTTTTAAGTCACCTATTCTTCTACTAACCATTGTGCATTTTTTAAAATAGGTGTAATGATTGTTTACCAAATTGTTTCATTTAATTATTCAGATTATTTGCCTTCTTTTTAATTCTAATTTAATTTTGTGATTTTAATTTATTTTATTATTGTATTTATTACCTATATACAAGAATATTTCATTTAATTATTTAGATTATTTGCTTGTCTTTTAATTTTGTGATTGTTATATACCTATTTCAAATGTGTTCAATTATGATTTAATTTAAAGAAATTGTTTATTTTTAATATTACTATGGGTCTATGCCACCCGAAATAAATGGATTTATTATTATTATTAGCAAGAGACTATCCACTGCGTGTTGCATTTTGCCGTCAGATGCTCCAAAAACACAGAGAAGATCCGGAATTCCTGGATAAGATTTTATGGTCCGACGAGACTACCTGTAAGAAGGATGGCTATTTGAATTTCCATAATTTGCATAGTTGGAGCATAGAAAATCCTCACCTGATAAGGGAAGATGAATCCCAATACCAGTTTAAAGTCAACCTGTGGACGGGCATATTAAACGGGAAAGTAATTGGCCCATTTGAAATCAATGGAAACTTAGATGGCAATAGATATTTAACTTTTTTACGTGATGAATTACCTGAATTATTAGAAAATACGTCACTAAGGGATTTACAAAACATGTGGTTCCAAAACGATGGCTGTCCAGCTCACTATCGTCCGTCCTGTTCGAGAATACCTTGACCAAAATTACCCAGGGCGTTGGATTGGGAGACTTGGCCCTATCTTATGGCCACCCCGTTCACCTGACCTAAATCCCCTGGATTTCTTTTATTGGGGTTGTCTCAAGGACAAGGTGTATTCTCAACCTATTGGGACACTAAATGAACTCCGCGAAATAATTCAGGAAGCTTCAAACGAAATAAATAATAAAAGACACGCGCGATGCATAAAACGATCATTTTTAAGGCGATGTCGAGCCTGTATGTGGTAGTGGTGGCAAGCAATTTGAACATTTATTATAATGTATTTTTGTGTAATATAAATGTAAAAATACAAGTAATATTATTTTATTTAAATTTGAAACATCTGATGTAAGCACTAATTTGCGGCCATAGTTGAATAGGTACCTAAGTAGTAAAGACTAGATAATCCACGACTCAAAAATCGAGATTGCTATCGCGTATCATAATTATCATACCACTTTTAAGTCATCTTTTTTTAGTCTTTTACTATCTCTCTCTAACGACCAGTAACCCCGGTCTATCTCACTCTTAACTACTTACGCAGGGGTACCTTTTAAATTCTGAGAACAGCAACAGAAACCCTTTTCTTTGTTCATGGCAAATAGCACCGAGCAGATAAATGTAAATTAGGTCACCACTTGAAAATAGTATAGTTTTTTTTAACTCCAATATTCCTTTATGTTTTATACCATTTTATAATTGGGAAAAGTGGCGCTAATTTTTAAAAAAAGTTGCCGCGGTAGATTTCATACATTTTCATACACAGTGAGCGAAAGTGAGCGGAAATGAAAAAACTTTCAAAATTTTTTGATAAAAAATATTTTTGATTAACTGTAGTAAAAAAACTATTAGTTTTCTGGAACTTTTAAAGGTTTTAAAGGAAAGCTACTCAGGCTTACGATAACAAAAAAACAGTATAAAATTTAAAAAAAATGTACACATAGCCATAAAAAATATCATAAGGGGAGTTAATTTTCTGATTTTTTTTTTAAATTTGATTTTTTTTTAAAAAGGAAGTTTTTTTTTTTCTAGTAGTTATGACTAGGTACACCCCCTGGTGCCAGATTATCGTTGAATTTTTGGACACTATATATTATTATTATATTATATATTAATTATAATTATATGTGAATGATTGATACCAATGGGTTTTCATGTATATAACTATAGTAAAATTTTAATGCTTGTACTGAGGTTTATAGTTTTATATGTATATATGTATTATCAATAATGTATTATTTATGGTTTGCAGGATGGATTTTCATGCGTTATATCTATGCACGATGGAGTTGTTATGTATGTAACCGACTCTTTGACAAAAGTTCTAGGCTATCCCAAGGATATGTGGATTGGACGATCTTTCATAGACTTCGTTCACCTGAGGGTAAGTCACATCCTTCATGAATTACATTGCATTTGAATATTGTTTATTACTTATTACTTAGTGGGGATAACACTGAAATCTATTTTTATATATCTCGTTTTAAATCTACACTTTAATGATTTTGAATTTTTGAAACTCATGATAAATTAAATCTGATACTTAATTAACCTGGACATTTTAGCATACGATTTTATAACTAATTTATGGCCTTATACTCCGTTTGATCACAATAATATAGGAACGAATGACTATATAATTGTTTTCAAAGGCAGAATCAGTAATATACGAGTTTTTTTATATATGACGGAATATCAAGTTTTTCCAACAATGTTTAATTCGATCACATTTTTACAAATGTATTAAAACAATAGGTATCATATTTTTCATGAATTTCGCCTAGAACTGCGGTTAACTTCGTTTTTATTAAACGCAATGGGCCCCTTAATTGTAAAAATCCTACAAAGTAAATATTTTTCTTTATTGATAAAATAGAATAAAATATCTATTCAGTCAAGTTTTAATTTATTGACAATACTTACCTGTTTTGTAAATGATGCATCTTACATTTTTATCTTTTTTCGTAAAACATAATATTTCACAATGGCCGTTAAAGGTTATAAGATATTTTTCATCTTCGAATGCTATTTTCAGTGTTTGTAAATCCACAGGACCGTGATGCCTTAGCATCTCTAATAACCAACGGATTGGCTCTTCCTAAAACTACAAATGGTATGCAAAAGAAAGGTAAAGAGTTATCATACATATCATCATAATTAGTTCTCATCTTGTGTCTCTTTATAGTCATTTGCTTATCCCACACTACATAGATGGTTTAATTCGCTTTTTTTTGGAATCATTTTTTTTTATTAAAGATTCCACCACTGCAAATCTAGATCTGTTTTTTGTTTTCAATGGATAGGTAGTTTGTTGGGAAAATATCTATCGAAAGACACTTCAAGTAAAATAAAAAATCTACTACATATTAAAAATTAAATTCAAAAATTCAATATAATCAATAGAGTAAGAGATTTGTCGGACTATTTCTGTCAAAATCCACAAACTACCACCAAAATTTGTGGTATTTTGTGGTAAAGGGAATTAAACTATCTATAAAAAATTACTGTCTAAGCTGCAATAGATTTAATTATGTTTCTCATTGTGGAGTTACAACTTTTATTACATACTAGCTGCTGCCCGCGACGTCGTCTGCGTGAACGCTATGCAGCACCAAACGCACCTACGATTATAACACTGCTAGCGTGATAATATGTAGCCTATATGTTGACCCGACTTCTTAACTATCTTCATGCCAAATTTGAAGTAAATCCATGCAGTACTTTTTGAGTTTATCCCGGAAAGACAAACAGACAAACAGACAAACAGACAAAAATTCTAAAAACTATATTTTTTGTTTCTGTTTCGATTGTAGATCATACCCCAAGTATTCTTTTAAAAAAATATTCAATGTACAGTTTTGACTTTCCTACCATTTTATTATATGTATAGATATTCAACTGTTTTACTATAATAAGCAAATGGCACATGGATGTTATAGATGATGCTAGTTCCTTATAGCTGTTAACTAATATAAACTTGCTTTAACTGTTTGACATTCGCGTCTATGCTATACGTCGCATCAATTTGTTTAGCTAAAAGCCTAGGTAATCGCTTCTAGGGTTTAGAAACATGCTTAGATGTATCTATGTGAACATGGCACAGGATTTGGTAAGTAACTGACGTGTCCGCCTCCTAGATTAGATCATTGGCTGATGAGTTGACTCAGATTAAAATAGCGGCAGTAATAATTTCTTATGTCTCAGTTCGAAATGCACAATCTGCTTAGCTGACATAACATAAATAAAATACAGTTGTTTGAGTACTTTTTAGTGTATTATATTCGGCACCAATATAGCGATAAAGAAGATCAACATTTCAACCTAGCGGCCACATCATGAAATGCTATGAAAATTGACCAGGAGTTAGTGGAATTTGTAAAAGAAAGAATGATTGAAATATAACCCAAATAAGTTGGCCGCCCGTACCGCCACTTGCGGTAGCGTTTACCTTTAACTACTTACTATCCAGAAGAGGAACACCAGAGTGTAATATATCAAAAGAAAGGTCGTTTGTCATAAAGCCATGTGACAAATAATTAAAAAAGAAAAAAGTTATGAACCATTAAACTTTTTAGAGGTGTTAATATTTATTTGTTGATCTATGACAATTGTAAACTATTTTCTGTATGTTAACATGTACAGGCAATTAGTCGCTAGTTTGTAAAAGCAGATGAAAAGAAGAAAAAGGTAAAAAGTTAGACAACTAACGAGTCATTATCGAATACAGTTGGCCGTTCGAACCGCACATGGTGCACGGGACAACTGCTGTTATTTCGTTATCAAAAGCACTTGCAAACATGAAATATACATCAAAACAATAGGAAGCGCAGATTGCAATGCTTCAATTCCACTTGGCTTAAATCCTAAAATGATGGCCGCTGGTTTGGTACCTTGCTTTGGTGTACGACTACGCGTTGCCCATTCAACATCAGCGCAACTCACACCAATTTTTTGGCCAATTTTGGTTACTAACTCCATGACGTTTTCACCTGTAAGCTGTTGTACTCCCACTATTTCTAGGTTATGTTTACGCGATGACTGTTCGAAATCATAAACTTTTTGTTCTAGTGCAAGGTTACACTTTTCTAAGTAAGTGCATTTGTTATTTACACTGACTACTGTCTTCTCGAGCTTAGTAATTTTGTCTTTCGACTGCTCTTGTTCGAATAACAAAGAATCGTATTTATCTGAGAGTTCAGTTATGCTTTGTTGCATAGTACTGTAGCCTAGTTTCTTGGTGGGTGAGGGCACGGTAGCTAGTAGTCACTTGCCACCAGGCCGGATTAACCCCAGAGCAGATGGAAAGCTCCTAGATGGTAGCGAGGCTAGCTCTTCCTCGGGACGTGGGATGGCCAACTCAGAGGTGTGAGAGGTAACAAAATTTATATTTAAAAAATTTATAAAAATTTATAAAAATAAGGGCGCCAGCTCCTCTCAACACACAAACGAGAACACAGACACACTATGAAATCAAACACAAAAGTATGGAGCACAGTTATATTAAGAAATCACTTTACATTGATTTACAAGATGCGGTAAGCTAAGTTTAACCTAATTAGATTTTACTTTAAAATATAGTACCTTGGAACTTGGATCTTGATGTTTGTAGAAGGCTTTGGCCTATTATAAAGGTTTCATGGACGAGATTAATTCATCATGTCTGTCGTCCCAATACTCATGTCATTCCGGGAGCGTAGAAATAGAATGGTGTGAAAAAGGAGTAACCATTAAAAAAAAGAACAAAGAAAGAAACCAGAAACCCTGTAACAAAACACATGTAATTAGCATATGACGCTACAGCACCACAATACGAAAAATACGGGTCGTGGAAGATGCCCAAGGTGATACATACCAACAACGTTGGGTTTCTCAAAGAAGTAATTCACTTTATATAAGATATCGAGGGATTACATCTCGTGGTGGACCTGAAAAGAACAGACAAAGGGATATATTTTGTCAAGATGGCTGATTTAACTCAGCACAAAATCGATATGCCACAAAAGAAAACTCACCAATTAACCTCCAAACATCTTCTACATATAGAAACTAACGCCTCATGGCATATTTGAAATACGAATATCGCCGACCATCGTCCTTGCGTATTCACGACTTGAACAAAAAAGATGGATGACAGAGCGCACAGAGTATTTATAGGCTTCGACGTCCTAGTTCACTCACTCTGACCGAGGGACTACAAAAACCGTATTAAGCGCGCTCTACACTCTTGCAAACTATCAATCGAACGGGATTGAGAGGTACTAAAAAAAAAGCGTTACAGTACCCCTCTTCCTCCTGAAGAAAAATTTTTAATTGAAAACGGAGTTGGAAATTGGAAATTTTTCGTTGCAAGTCCCCTTGCCTCATCTCTAAAACTCAAACAAACCACCAACGCCTCAAGCTCCAGGAAGTAAAAAAAACTCAACATGAGGTACTGGAACAAAACAATTCTTCCAGATTCCATAACTATTTATTTCAACTAAACGCTCCAAAAAAGAAATACCTGGCTGATCAGTCCTCAACCTAACCAAACATAACCCAACACCAAAGATAGGATTTACCTTCTATCTCGAACACCTGCTGCACTTTATATTCAAACAACCCAACACCAAAATTTACTTAGATGACAAGAGATAGGATGGTTCATCATCCTCTACTCATATAAACTTGTGAAAAAAAACTTTCAAAAGGAACTCCTAGATGATTACCTGTGCGTTCAAAAGTGTATAAACATAATAAAACTAACTGTTTCAAAAGCACTAAAGGCAAAGAGATCAGACAACTTTATCAGGTCATTGACTCATAAAAACACTAAAGGCATATAAGAGATAGAATAACTTTATTAGGTTATCTACTCATAACAGTAAAAGTAAGAGACAGGATTTACCAACTAAAAGGAACAAAAACGGAACCTGCTCCTTATAAGCTATAAGATACACATAATAACTAGATTTCAAACGCACAAAAGCAAATAGTGTAACTTTATAAGGTTATATTTTTATGGCAGCAAAAAAAAACTAACTTCAAAAATTATAAGAATAGTTAAACAAAACTATTTAAAAAAACAAAAAGATAGTAACTTTATTAGGTTACTCATTATAAAAGTAAAAAGCTAAAAAACAAAAAAACTAAATTATAACCACATTTGGTTTAAGTTCGAACTGGCTCTTCATAAAATAAATACCGGGACATATTACCCAAGGTAGACTTTATATGAAGGGTGGTTGCTAGCCAGGTGGATCCAGAAGGGATCCTACCACCAAGCAGAGATTACTCGGATTAGTCGGACTTTTACGACACGCTTTATCCAGGGGCGGTAGGGCTATTCTACAAAGTATGCCGGACCTACACGGCGGAAACCTCGGATTAGTCAGACTTTTACGACACGCTTGATCCAGAAGCGGTAGGGCTATTCTTAAGCCGACCCGTACACAGCTATCAAGCTATATACCTAACCCTAACCTATCTTAAAGAAACGAATGAAATCGGCCGAAAAGAGAGTGCATGTGCATGCGATTTTTAATTTTGACTTAGTTCTACAAAATCTTCATGTTAAATAAACCTAAACGTTTACCCTAGCCTAAATAGAGTTAATATAACTATCTGTACTAACTATCTTAAAACTGAGCACAATCTTAAATCCTAATGTTGCCGGCATAAACTAAAACTAAACTAGAGACAAGACTTAGTTTGATACCCTTTAAATTCCATGGTACAAACAATAAGTTCTTGTAAATATTTACATAATTGGATAAGACCAACAAAAAAAACTCTGTAAAACAGGGTTGTTTCATAAATATCCGGTGGATGAGAACACCGGATAAGGTACTGAGGTTGAACGAGGTCAAACAGCTCAAGTATATTCAAGAGTCACTAAGGGACTAGTATTAAAAAGAAGCCAACAAAATGGGCTTAAGCACTCTGTGGACAAGACACAGGGCTAGGATACGGAGGGTGAAAGATTTCATACCTCTCAAGTATCCATCAAGAGTCACATAGGGACTAACACATTGAGGAGGACCATAGCCATACAACTCAAGTGTTTATTAAAATTACCTAGAGGTTTTCCCTCAAAGGCACCTTGCTAGGGAGCAAAGCTCACCAGTAGACGAAGGATTTCAGAAAATTAGATCCGGAGGATTAACGAGTTTCAACTCCGGTAAACAGCCAACAAGAAGGGGCTACAAAAAAAACACTGTGTATGAAGACACAGTACCTATGCAACTACTCCATGCCCTAGGAAAACAAGCTTCTCAAGACATGACTACGGTTTAGATGTTAATACGCAGTGGAGATACATGCACATATACATACATACAGTAGGTATGCATAGTAGGACACCACAAAAACATATTTAAAAGTGCCTACTAAATTAAAAAGAAAATTACATGGTGACCTGCTAACACCTTCAAAGAAACTTTAACTAAAAGTTATAATATAATGTGCGAAATTAAAACCATTATTTAAAAACATTACTTTCAATAAACAAAAAAAAATATTTTACGCATAGTTCATTTGCAAACAAATTAAAATTAAAAATATTTCATAATTACTCAAAGAACTTTTCAACAGGATTTCAAAGTATATTTATTGTTGTTTGCAAATACCAAAAAAAGACTAAAGTAAGGCAATTAAAAGTTGTTCAACGTTAGTCTGCCAACAACTAACGCCATCTGAAGTAGAATAGCGGAACTTCAGCTATCTATCAAAATTTTAAACACCAAACGGCATCTATCGAAAAAAACTTTTGAACTAATTCAACAACAGAATTTTAAATGATTTAACTAGTATTAGTTTATCAAAATAAAAACAGATGGCACTATGATTGATGCCACTTTACCCTGACTCAAAAAAATGTGAAATATAATTTAAAG
Organism: Stenoptilia bipunctidactyla; assembly: GCA_944452665.1. NCBI lineage: Eukaryota > Metazoa > Arthropoda > Insecta > Lepidoptera > Pterophoridae > Stenoptilia > Stenoptilia bipunctidactyla. The sequence continues at coordinate 49,563,039 of OX101721.1, read as the reverse complement.
GTAAACTATTTAATAATAATGAGTATCCGGACAATATAATGAAACGTCAACGATGTACTGACAAAAATGATAAGGAAAAACAGCTCACTAGAAAGTCATCACAAATTATTCTTCACTACACAAACAGTTGGCACGATAGTTAGTCAATCGTCACTGATTATTTTACCAGGAAATTAACAGAACTTTTGCAACGAGAATGCACAACACTATCACGAACAACTGAAGTTAAAAGAAAAAGACAAAACAAATTGCTAACCTTCCGAGACAGACCTTCAAGTTCGCTAACCGGATTCACCAACACAGTACCAAGTGAAAGCCTGATACTACACCGACGTGCCAGACTAAAGTTCACGTCGCAACCAGTAGACATTCTGGAATTGATATGCAAGCAAACGGTCAAACAAACAAAATCCCAAAAAAAGAAAAGACAAGTATGCCTCCGTCCAGTTGTACAATAAGGATGAGACTTAATTCTCCTTGTAAGCATTCAAAAATTATTTAACATTAAATTCAAACTAAGATCCAAGTTCATTAAGCATGTGTATGTTCATGCCGAACAAATATAAAAACAAAATTTTAAACAAAATTCTTATACCAATATTGAGGATCTTACAAGATATTATAAGTACATTGCTCTCAGCTTTACTATGCTGATTACTTTAAGAAATTAACCAAATATTAACATTACATTAAGTTGCTTACAGCTTTATGAGGCTGTAATACTAAGTTATTACAAACAGAAATGTTTCACAACTGAATAAATGTACTACACCAGTAATGATATAATATTATAACTCTAAATAAAAGGTTATATTATAGTTAAATACCATAGAACTAAAGTATTATGAACTAAGGACATAAGAAGTATGTCTTCAAAGCATTAAAGAATTAAGGTTATTATTTCAAAACTCAAAAATTAAGTTATCAACAATCCATAGTTTTATTAGACTATGTTTTTACTAAGGAAATAACAACACAAATACACATATAGAAAGAATGTTTGTTAAAGGGTAATTGGTCCACTAACATTAAAGAATTTCACCATTCTATGTTTTCAAGAAACTATAAAAGAGAATTTAAATAAATTCCACAAGATTTTTTAAAGTATTTAAACTTAACTTGACACTTAGAATTATAAACAGCTCCCTAATAATGACAGTGTTAAGCACAAAACATATAGATTACCAAGTAAATATAAGTATTTAAACTTACCAAATCAAACAATTATTAAATATTCACTTTGCTAATGAAAATTTATAACAACAACAAGTTAGAAGTTATTGTCAAACAAATTAAGTTTGCATTGTACTACTATGACAACAAACAATGAATTTAAATTTAAAATGTTATATTATCAAAACCAAAGGAATTTATTATATAACTTGAGGTCTCCAAGAAAAGTAGACTTATTATTATCATACAATGAACAATTTAATGATTAATAGCTCCTTATCAACAAAATTAACGGCTATGTTGGATGCATTTAGCAAAAAGTAACCAAATTAATTATTATCAAAGAATTATTATTAACAAGTTATTTAAGTAAACAAGTTTTGAATATATCAACAAAAAATTCAATATTATGACCAAATAATGAATTCTACTTAATTTTAACAGAAAGGAGCCTAATATTGATTTCACAGGATGTCTGTTCTCTCTGAGCCCAAACGTTGGGAGCCACTTGTAGCCTAGTTTCTTGGTGGGTGAGGGCACGGTAGCTAGTAGTCACTTGCCACCAGGCCGGATTAACCCCAGAGCAGATGGAAAGCTCCTAGATGGTAGCGAGGCTAGCTCTTCCTCGGGACGTGGGATGGCCAACTCAGAGGTGTGAGAGGTAACAAAATTTATATCTATAAGGGCGCCAGCTCCTCTCAACACACAAACGAGAACACAGACACACTATGAAATCAAACACAAAAGTATGGAGCACAGTTATATTAAGAAATCACTTTACATTGATTTACAAGATGCGGTAAGCTAAGTTTAACCTAATTAGATTTTACTTTAAAATATAGTACCTTGGAACTTGGATCTTGATGTTTGTAGAAGGCTTTGGCCTATTATAAAGGTTTCATGGACGAGATAAATTCATCATGTCTGTCGTCCCAATACTCATGTCATTCCGGGAGCGTCGAAATAGAATGGTGTGAAAAAGGAGTAACCATTAAAAAAAAGAACAAAGAAAGAAACCAGAAACCCTGTAACAAAACACATGTAATTAGCATATGACGCTACAGCACCACAATACGAAAAATACGGGTCGTGGAAGATGCCCAAGGTGATACATACCAACAACGTTGGGTTTCTCAAAGAAGTAATTCACTTTATATAAGATATCGAGGGATTACATCTCGTGGTGGACCTGAAAAGAACAGACAAAGGGATATATTTTGTCAAGATGGCTGATTTAACTCAGCACAAAATCGATATGCCACAAAAGAAAACTCACCAATTAACCTCCAAACATCTTTTTTTTTTTTTTTTTTTTTTTTTTCCTTTTGGCACTACTCTTTCAAGTATTTGCCAGTGTCAAGTATTTTGTCAATGGTAGAAAAGGTAGGGAACGAAGGAATTAAGGAAATATTTGGACCGGAATCTGGATTGGAAAAGGATTAGGTAAGGTTTTAAAAAAAATAAAAAGTTAAAAATTATATACATATGTACAAAAGGGGTTATAGATATATGGAATAAATTATTGAATTATTTCCTAGCTAAAATATATACATATCTAAATATATATATCATAAAAATATATATCAGATTTTAATGTCGTTACAAAGAATAAATGATGCCAGCATGTTATAATTGTCCTTGTCAATCAACAGGGTCAAAACGCAAGAGGGTAAGGGGGTTTGAGAGGATACTAAATGTTCATAAAAACTTTTATGATCGTACCGCTTGCAAGCAAAAAATATGTGATCGATGCTACCCACATCTTCCCCACATTCACACCGATCACTGGGGATTATATTGAGTCTGGCGAGATGAGTTGGTATACAGCAATGGCCCATCCTCAAACGTGACAGGATAGATACAGTTTTTTTACTTAGCTTAAGTTTATCTTGATAAAACCAAGGCTTCAGTGACACCAACGGTTGTATTTTATAAAGGTATTTGCCTTTAAATTGTGAGCTAGATGCCCAGTTAATATTCCAAGAATCAACAAGATTTTTCTTTGGTAGGTAAGTAACGATGTCATGGTTATAATTAGAGAATGGTACACGGTCTCCCCATAGCACTGCATCATTGGCTATGGCGTCTGCTTTCTCATTGCCCTTAATGTTACAATGGCTCGGTATCCAAGCCAGTACTAAGTTTTTATTTTGATTTTTACATTTAAGGAGAGCACATCTAATATTAATTATTATGGGATAAACAATACTGGATTTAAATGGTGACTTTTTGATTGCTTGTAAGGCACTCAAAGAATCTGTTAAAATTATGGTTTCCTTGAATTTTAATAATAAGGAGAGTTCAATGGCTTTTAGGATGCCCACGCATTCACCAGTGAAGACTGAGGACTCCGGGGGCATTCTAATTTTTTGGGACAAGTTGAACTGAGGGTTATAAACCCCGACTCCCACACAACTATTTTCGGAATGCTTAGATGCATCAGAAAATATTTGAGGCCAGTTTTGAAACCTATTGTCCATAACATAATTAAACATACTGTTTGGTTCTATGTCTTCTTTAGATATATTTAAATCTAAAATAATGTTTGGCGTCATTGTGAGGCTATGATAACTACTTAAAAATATTGGGAGGTTATCAAATGCGTGTATAGGATTCTGTAATGATTTATATTTTTTTAAACTGATAATAGAAGGGGGCAATGATTTGTTTTTCCAGTAATGAGATGAATCTGTATGGCTTGACAGTAATTGTAGTTGTTTTATAACGGGATTATTTTTAATCTGACATGCTTTAAACACAAACTTATCCGATAAATATTGTCTTCTAAGTTGCAAAGGAGGATCTGCCATTTCAACTTGAAGAGCATTTATAGGCGATGATTTCATGGCTCCACAGACCAGACGGAGTGCCTTGGACTGTACTTTGTCAATTTTTTTCCTTGCTGCGATATTAAGAGGTTCTAGCCAGAATGTACCATAATCTAAATTACTACGAATAACTGCATTGTACAATATTTTTAAAGAATATGGGTGAGCACCCCACCATACGCCTGAAAGGCATCTCAAAATGTTTATATTTTTTTCACATTTTGCTACAATATATTCACAATGTGGAACGCCAGAGAGTTTTGAATCAAGTATGACACCTAGAAATTTGGCTTCATTTCGGACTGGAATTTTATTATTTTTACAAGAAATATTGATCGGGGGAATGTTTCTTTTTCTTGTGAAATGTACAACAACACTTTTAGAAGGCGCAAGAGTTAGTCCGTTGTCTTCTAACCATCTGTTTAATTTATGTAATGAAATATTTAAATAATTTGTAGCTATTGTGATTGATTTATGTGTTGAATAGACCAATAAATCATCGGCATATTGAATGATTTTTGATTTAGTAGAATCGATATTTTCCTCTAGATCGGCGGTATATACATTGTATAATAAGGGGCTGAGGACAGACCCTTGCGGTAAACCTTTCCATAGAGTTCGTGAAAACTCAACATTATCAGATTTTAAAGTTATAACTCGCTCCCTTAATATATTTAAAATAAAATGTGTTAGCATTTCTGGAACTCTCAGTTTTTCCAGCTTTCGTTTTAATATGGATATATTAACATTATCATAGGCAGCAGTGACATCTAGGAAGCTAGCCAAAATCGATTCATTTTTAGAGAAAGCTATTCGTATATCGGTTACCAATAGGCCGATACAGTCCATACAGCTTTTCCCTTTCCGAAATCCAAATTGGCTTTTCGATAAGAGATAATTACTTTCAAGGTACCATTCTAGTCTATTTTTAACTAAATGTTCGGCGATTTTTAAAAGCACTGATAAAAGTATGATAGGTCGAAATGCTGTAACGTCAGATGGTTGTTTTTTTGCTTTTATAAATGGCAACACCAAATGGTGTCTCCACTGTTGTGGAACATTACCGTGCAAAATGACATTATTTATTAATGACAATAAATATTGTTGATATTCTTCTCCTGCATTAATAATGAAAGAATAAGGAATCAGGTCTTCTCCAGGGGCACTATCTTTTAAATGAGACAATACACCCTGCAGTTCAGACATGGAAAAAGGGTCATTGAGTTTATTTTGTCTGACGGGAAGTGGGTCTAAAATAATATTATCACAGATATTTAGCTGTTCTGGGACTGAAGGAGGAGCTAACCCATTCAAAAATGAATCGACTAAGTGTTCGGGGATGTTTGGTCCGCTAGAATCAACGAACGCCGATCTAAATCGACGAATGTTGGTCCATACAAGTGATGGTTTAACATATGGTGAAATACTAGCACAGAACCTATGCCAGCTTTCTTTTTTTTTGATCTTAAACATTTTTTTGGTGCTCTTAATACATGCTTCTAATTGTTCAAAATTTTCTGTTGTGGACACCAGTGAATAAATATGTTCTAAATCCTTTCTGTGTTTAATTGCCTGAGTGCAATCTTTATCCCACCATGGAGGTGATGGAATGCCATGGTGATGTGCTTTTCTAGGAAAAACTCTGTCAGCTGCCCTAGTCAGAGCTGCTATCAGAGCTTTGTTGCATATATTTACATCTGAAGTATTGGTTGGCAATTTTGAATACTCTTTTTTAACTTCTTCAGTAAATTGTGGCCAACAATCCTGCTGAATTTGAAACCTGCATGGTAGGTGACTGTGGGTGTGCTGAGAAAGATGTTTATTTGATGTTGGCATCTTTAACAAAATGGGAAAATGATCACTGCCATAAGTTAACTTGAGTGTATTCCATGAAACTATAGATGCAATGTCAGGGGTACACACGGTGAGGTCAACTGCACTCTTATGTTCTGTTGGTTTTGTTCTGCGAGTAGGAGATCCATCATTAAGTACACATAAGTTGAGTGAGTCAAATATATCTAATAATTCATCCCCATAGCATTCATTTGTGCCACATCCCCAGGACTGATGATGGCAGTTAAAATCACCTAACAAAACAAATGGTTTAGGCAGAGTTACTATAATATTTTTTAAATCTTGTAAAAGTTGCATTGATTTTTTTGATATATATATGGATATGTATAAGATTTTATTAATAATGATACCAATCATAGGCATATATCTATTTTGGTGATTAAAAAAATATGGTGTATAAGTAATGTTATTTTTGATCAGCAAAGCGACCCCACCGCCTTGCTGATCAGTGCGATCTTCCCTAAGACACTTATAGCCCTGAACCTTAAAATTGAATCCAGGTCTGAACCATGTCTCAGAAAGCGCAAATAAAAAAGGTTCATACTTGTTTAACAAGTAAATAAGGTCACTTTTCTTATTATTGACGCTGCGTGCATTCCACTGCAGAATTTGGGACTGATCCATCATTAATTGTTGTTTTTAAAAAGTTTATTAGGTCAGCGTGGGAAGTTTTGTCGGAATTTAGTAATAAGGTTTTGATAAGTTTAATTATTAATTCTAGAGTTGATTTTTCTTTAATTTGGTGGTCAGTATTTATCATAACACCATTTCCGCTTGGAGATGGCATATCAAAATCTTTTATTAATTCTTTGTGAGCATTAATATCATACCCATGACTAGTGGTTTTAATGGGGCTGCGAGGTTTAATAAATACAGATTTTTTGTAAGATGTGTTTGAATTAATTTTATTTGTTTCCAAATTCTGAAATTCCTGTCTTGGTGATGGTGGATGGTGGAAGGGTGATGGATTTGTAACTTCTGCATAAGACCTTGAAACAGAAGGATGTTGTTTAACTGCCTCTTGGTATGATAAGCAATTTTGAGCCATGGTTAATTTAATTTTTGTTTGTCTTATATATTCAGGACAATTTTTGTCAGTGGCAAAATGTTTTCCTTTACATTGAATACAAACAATGGACTCCTCATCAGGTTGGCATTGATGGCCAGTGTGATCATTCCCACATTTGTAGCACCTGGGGTTTGAACGGCATTGTGTAGTAGTATGTCCATAACGGCAACAAGAATAACACTGAATGGTCGGGTAAATGTATAAATCTACAGGTAGGGAGTTATAGCATAAATATATTTTTTTAGGGAGAACCTGTCCATCAAATGTTATAATAACTGTTTGAGTTGGTTTCCATGTGATTGTATCATTTTCAGTGACCTTACGGTTAATTCTTCGGACTTTTAGTATTTTGCCACAACCAATTGGGAGAGAAACACTTTCTTGAATGTCGTTTTCGCTTAAATCAACCGGCACGCCCCTGACTAAACCCATGCGGGTTACATTAAAGGTAGGTATAAATACTTTGTAACCATCGCTTTCCAGCTTTTTACTATTTAAAAATTCGTTGGCGTCACTAAAGTTTCTAAAAGCTAATGTTATACGGTTACGACCTATGCGTTTAAGGCTACCATCAATGATACTTTTATATGAGTTACGTTTGAGGAATCGGCCAAAAGAAATTGGATGAATTATGACATTGTCATTTTGATTTTCTTGTGATTTTTGGACATGTACTATGTACGGGGATAAGTCATTTTTATTGTATTGTTCACGTGCAACTTTATTTGTTGTTTTAAGCATATTACTTATTATTTATTACTATTTGATGGGGCAATTTTCTTGGTCTTGGACACATTGACAATCATCAGCAGTTTTTGTTTTAGAGGATTGCCGCCTTTTTTTATTGCAGTGTCTGCAGATACGTTTAGCCACCTTTACCCTCTTGCGATTAATTGATGAAGCTGAGCAATCGGTTTCCATATCGGAGCCGACTACTATATTTAAACCGACCGAAGGGACGGTTCCCCCGGGGTCTTCCGGGGGGTCCATGGGAAAATATAAAAAGACTCACCTACTCGATGAAAATATATACACTTGTTAATAAAAGATAATATATAATAAAATTTACAATATTTACATAAACAAACCGTAACTAATCCTATTAAAATATTTTTTAAGATTTTCACGAAAAGAAACACGACCGATAAGTTTAACGTTCCCGCGCTTTTTTCCTCCAAACATCTTCTACATATAGAAACTAACGCCTCATGGCATATTTGAAATACGAATATCGCCGACCATCGTCCTTGCGTATTCACGACTTGAACAAAAAAGATGGATGACAGAGCGCACAGAGTATTTATAGGCTTCGACGTCCTAGTTCACTCACTCTGACCGAGGGACTACAAAAACCGTATTAAGCGCGCTCTACACTCTTGCAAACTATCAATCGAACGGGATTGAGAGGTACTAAAAAAAAAAAAAAAAAAAAAAAAAAAAAAAAAAAAAAAAAAGCGTTACAGTACTTAGCTGCTTTTTTAGGTCTGCAATCACACTCACTTTTCTCTGTATATCCTTTAAAATGTTTGCAAATCCTTGAAGTTCTTCTTCCGTCTCCTCCATATCTGACCCTTCTTCCTCACAATTATTACAGTAAATCCTATTTTTCCAGCTTTTAAGTCTGCGGCGAGTCCTCTTACACAGCTTTTATGAAAAGTTCCTTGGCTTTGGCCTTGACATATAAAGTGCGAGCCTTTTTTAGAAAGATTTTTCTTGCATTTTTGGCACTCCATCGTAATTTTAAAAAAAATAATATTTTGGCGTACGTGCGCACCGAATGCCGCCGCGCGTGAGAACCGAAATTTTTATTATAGTCTATCATGCTTTTCGTATATGTAGATACAGCTGAATTTCTTCTCCACGTAAGTTTACTAAGTTATTATAATTGTCCAATATTTTAATGCTGATACTCGTAATATCGTTTTGATTTATAGGAAAATATATAATATTTTTAGGGATTTCAATTACTCTGTAGCCAGGGGGAACATTTGGGGCAAATTCATAAAGGGTATGTCCAGGTTTTCCGTTAATATAGGAGCCAGTAATGATATCACATTCGATTCTCACGATGGTTGTAGGCAAAATGTTGATTGGTAGACTTGACTCATGCCATATATTAGCTTTTAATACCATGTTTCTGAATCCTAATATACTGCCAATAGAGTTTTCTTTCTCAAAATGAATATCTTCGGTACAAAAAATCATTGTCTTTAAAGTATTGTTATTACAGTTTAAATTTAATGTGCAATTCTTCATATGAGACTTTAAGTAATCACATATATCCTGCAATTCATAAGCACCCTCAGGAATATTTATGATTCCATCAGATCCAAAGTAAAATTTATTGTTTTTTGTATCAACGTTTGGTATAGAGTTAAATGTTGATAAATATAAAAGAGCACATTCATATTCACCGTTCAGTTGAAGACTTGGAGAATAATTTGTAATTAAATGTGCATTATTTCCAGTAATAGACAGAGTGAAAGACATTTTGGAAATGAATGAAATCAAACCCTTGTTTGATATTTTATATTAATCATGTTTATTCCAAAAATTATACAGATAATGTAAACATAAATGACCACAGTTTACTGAATTAAAGTTTTGATATCTGCAGTAATTATAATATATTTTACAATTATTTAAATATTTCACTAATTCAAGTAGTGGTTTGAAATCACCAAAACTATCAAAATATTCACAATAATTCTTTAATTTTACATAGGCTACCCAATGAGTTCCATCGTTATCAGCGTTATCTAAATTTACTATACCACACTCTGTAGCATTTGGCGAGTTTGGTAAGCGATTTCGCATAAAAACACCCCGGAAATAAGGAATTCTGTTTTGATGTACAAAATTTTCTATATCAATATTAGTGCTCGGTTGGGTAGCCTGTCTATAAATTTTTTGAATGTTTTAAAAATAAACCATAACCTTTTTTGTATGGTGTAATGTAAAGACCTTTTCCAACAGCAATAGCCTCCATTGTTTTATTGTGTCTTTCAGATTCTTTCAAATTCTGTTGAACTGCTTTAAAATCGTTTACAGTCTTCGCTATAGTTGCTGCACCGCCGGCTAAGGATCCTAATGCTGACAATCCTGCTAATATCGGAATCAGCGGTAAAATACCTCCAGATTTGGGAATTGGTATAACACGAGGCAAACGTATACGATCTTGCTTAGAAAACATTTTTTTAGCAGCTAAAATAGCATGCTTTATTGCTGATTCTTTATCTTTCGGTCGTATCTTTTTGAGATTTTTACGAATTTTTGAAACGATGCTGTTGAAGTTTTTGACACCTGCCCCCGTTTTTAATTTAGCTTTCATTACTTTTTTCACTATCCAAGAGGCAATTTTTTCACCTTTACTCACATTCTTAGCATTAAGTCTTTGTCTTGCCATATTCATAAGGCGTTCATCTGCTTTGTGTCGATCGGATAAATTGCTAGAATTAGCGTAAGATATATCATGGATTTTACAAGCCTCGTCCAATGCGTTTACTCCTTTGTCTCCTCTATCTAATCGTTGTTTTAATTTTGTACCTGGACCACAGTAGTTATAACCAGGCAAATGAAGTTCAACCGGTAAGTTATTGATCAAATAATTAACAAGTCCATTTCCTTTCATTACTAAAATGTAAATGTCGCATATCTCACTGTTCCAATATTTTATACAACAACTAAACTTTTATCTACCCAACTATTTTCGTTATTATTGAAACCCAACCATTTAACGTATAGTCTGTTTCCTTTTCTTTTTATTACTTTTTCGATCAAATAAACATCAGGGTTTGAAGACTTTTGAAGTTCTTGTTCATAAAAACAACCCAGAATGGGCTGTTTTTTTCGATCTTCAATAAAGTATGTAACAGGTTTTGTCTTGTTAACTTTTGTAACAATGAAAATTTCTGTAGACCAATTGGGTGTGTAACCTTTTTCAAAACAGCCTTTATATTTACTTATTCGTACAAAATCACCAATTTTGTACTTTGGTTTACTATGTTTATCAGGTACTTTTAAACTTTTTTCTAAATTTTTCAATACCACTTTTTCATTTTTAGAGTTTACTTGAATAGGTTTGTACTTAATCATTCGGTGTAGAGTATTGTTATATATTTCTATTATATCTATTAGAGGTTTTTCAAACCATTTATAATTCCCACAAAAACTGAAATATTTGTACAATTTATTTTTAAGCGTTTTAATAACTCTTTCAACTATAGACGCTTTTTTAGTGGTATACGAAGAGTAATGATTTATTTTATATTTTACGATAAGTTTTTTAAATGTATCGTTATAAAATTCTTTACCTTGGTCTGTCTGCAAATTTTTAGGTACCCTACCACATTTTAGTATTTTGTCAAAAGCATTTGTTACTTCTTCTTTGTTTTTTGTTTTCAAAGCTAAGGCCCAAACATATTTTGAAAGACAGTCTATTATAACCAAGATGTAATTGTATCCTTTGTTGAATTTTTCTAAATTTCCATTTCCATCAGATCGGCTTGCCATAAATCGTCAATAGCTCTTATTTCGACGGAGCGTCGAGCAAAATTTTTTCTTGCACTTCTATGAAGTTCGTTGACTATCTCCTTCTTGCTCATGCTTTAAATGCGTGTTGAGTAGTTTTATGATTTCTGATTTTGTGTGATAGTCTTTTAAAATCTTTTCAAAAACAGTTATAATATTTTTTCGGAAATGACTAAATTCACGTATTAATTGTTCATTAGTACAATAGTTTGTGATTATTTTATCAACATACTCTTTATTAACAGCTTCGTTTGCTGACGTTGGAATTTGTAAGCCTTTTACTTTGGCAGAATGTAAATCTACAACTCCATTATCAATTCTCAATACCTTAGCGTTCATGTCAGTGAATTTAGTTTTACGTAAGTCCTCAATCAGTAAATCGACGTATTTTTTATCAACGACATGATCAGGATCTTTTGGATTATTGTTTAAATGTAATGAATCTATTCTCATCTCCCCGTTTTCCGATGTCAATGCGCTATCTGAATGCAAAAAATCTGTGAAAAGCAAGCGTTTGTGAACGTGATGACCAAATTTATCAATATTCATTTTTGTTTGTTGTTTATCACCTTTCAAGGAATAAATAAGACTAAACATATTTAAAAAATATATTTATTTTATACTCAATTTATAATACCACTTTCGCGTAACTCTTCATTTATTGATACAATTTCATTATCCAATCCTGTATTACCCGCTTGACGTGAAGCAATTAACAGTTTTAATCTCTCAACTAATTCGTTTGGATCATCCTAATAAATATTCTTTTTAACGCATTTCATTAGCGGTAAACCATTTCCCATAGGTAATTTTATCGTATCAGTCTTAGATTTTTCATTTTGAAACAAGGGTTTTATAACTTGAAGGTATTTTTTCCCTTTATTACTTTTAATTGGTTTACTAGAGTCAAAATCTCTCCTGTGAGCATTCGTGTCTAAAAGCATCAATTTATAATTATTTTTATCTTCTTCTGTTACAGCTGACAAATCAGGATCTCTGCTTAATAATAATTCGTTTAGTCCCGGAGTTCTTTGGTACTCACTATTTGCAACTGTTATAATACCATCTCTGATAATTACAGGTGTTGTTCCAAGATAAAATTTTCCATTATATAAATGTATACCGAAAGGAACATCTTCAAACTGTTCCGAAGATAGTGACCAAGAAGATATGTTTTCAGATGGACTATAATCTGTTCTCAAAATTGTATCACTTTCAGGAGCTTGCTTTACATCATAAAAACTCAAATCATTGTCACTGCTATTCTCTTCATTTATCGGTTGATCCATATCAAAATCCAAACCTTTTGAAGAATGAAAACAATTATTCTTGTCTGATTTGGAAGTTGTGAGTTTGTTTATGGGGTTTTGGGTATAATTTATGTCTGTTTTGTTAATTATTTTATTCAAAGGAGAAGTAATAGGCTTAAAAACGGACGTTAAAAAATTTTCATTTTCTAGCTCAGATTCACGCATTCCTTTAACTTTTTTCTTCACAGACTCTACGGCTTTCACCACTTGCTCTTTCAGTGTACGTTCCATTGCACATTTTTCTGTTAGAGGTATCATAATAATAATGAAAATTTAAACATGTCACTGGCTTTATAGGCTCAAGCGTTATCGAAAACTACAAAATTGTCAAAATTTTTCCTGTAACAGCCTTCGTTTTTCTTACAATCTTTATTTATTACTACATAATTATAGGATTCATTCCAAATTTTTGAGCACATATCTCTAAACTCTAACCAAGACATGTCTGTGTTAACGTGTTCGTCATAAACATGTCTCATATTGATATCATCTTGCTTGAATAGAATTATAAGATTAGCGTTATCTCTAATTAGTTGCTTAGGAATTTTGCTATAAGTTTGATTTAAATAAAAGCAGTCTATATATTTATGTCTTCCCATAGCAAAGTAATTTCGAATATTATTTTGATTTTCACAAGCTACGTCATCAAAAATTATTATTGAATTAGATTTTGCCTTTTCTGAACTCACTATTTCATTATTGGCAGTGTATTTGTAAAAGTCAACTTCTGGAACCATACTAAACACTTTTTCTAAAAAGATATATTTGGGTTGATATAAAGTTTTGGAGTAAACGTATACATTTCGATATTTTAAACCATTTTCATGTAAAAGAAGACCTAAGACCAAATTTGTTTTTCCGCAGTTAGATGGTCCACATATGAGGCAGCGTATTGTGTTAGGCAGCAATTTCCCATGACGATAATTTGAAACTTGGTCATTTGTACTTATGTTTTCGAATTGTAATGTAACCGGTTGTTTAACAAACTTCATAGTCGTGTGCGCCTTGTTCGATAAGTTAATAAAGAATTATTCGTAATATATCTACCCTAACCGTTTTAAAGAAATACCTTCATGAACTAATCAAACTCTTACCACAAATAAAATCTAACGTTACATGATCGAAGGAGTGATCCGTATACGTTCAAAATACTGACCGGAATAATATTGGGCGTTCTAGTGACACCGAAGTGAATTCAACCGGAGGTTGAATGAACGAGGTGTGATCTAGAATGCCCAATATTATACTACTAATGTTCTAGACCCTTCGAAACTATTAGCGTCGACCTAGTAGGACCTCTACCAACTACTAGAAAGCAGAATTCCTACATCCTGGTAGTTACATGTTGTTTCAGTAAATATTGTCTGCTGTTTGCAATCAAGCGCGCAACAGCTGAAATAGTCACTAGAATTATAGAAGAACATGTATTCCTCATACATGGGATTCCCTCTACCGTGATTCTCGATAACGGAAAACAGTTCATTAGTGCTACGTTAAAACAAATGTTTGAAAAATATAAGGTTCCAAAACTTCACTTCATCCCTAAATACTCTCCACATGTGAAAACAGTAAAGAGATATAACAAAACTATTATGACTGCTATATCGTCATTTATATCAAATGATCAGCGTATCTGGGATCAACTAATACAATTCGCTATTAATAGTTCGGTGAATGAGGTTACTGGCTATACTCCTTCATTCTTAATCTATGGACGTGAGTTAGTAACATGTGGATCATACTACCTTGGCAAGGAAAGCGACGATCATACTGTTTTTCAACCGCGCGATTGTTATGCTGATAACATAGGTAAAAAAAAAAAGGTATACTATCTAGCATCTTCAATAAGGTGCAAGCTTCCTTATTGCACGCTCACAGCAGAAACTGTCAACAATATAACCTACGTAGGAGACCTGCAGAATTTAATATTGGTGATGTGATTTGGAGAAAAACATTTTACCAAAGCGATAAGGACAAATATTTTAACAAAAAACTCGCAAAATTTATTAAATGTAAAATCATTAAAAAACTATCTCCACTTGTTTATGAACTAGCCGACATGTCTGGGAAACCACTAGGATCATACCAAAGATTTCAAACTCACTAATTATAAAGAAAAATGAATTTTATTCACTACTCAATTAAAACCTCCTAAAGTAAAGACTTAGCTATCTTAATAACTGTCAAATCATTGTTCCTTAAAAGAATACAATTTTTAAATGACTAAACATTTAAATCTATTAAAATAAAGACTAGCTGTTGAGCACAATCTGACCTAAAAGGATTATTCTCCATTAAATATTATTCTCTAAAAGAGTAATATTTTTTTAAATGCCTACACATTTAAATCTACTAAAACAGAGTCTTGCTGTTCGAGCACAATCTGACCTAAAAGGATTGTTCTTTTTCAATAACTGTTCCCTAAAAGAATAATGATTTGTTAATGACTATTTAAATCTACCAAATAAAGACTTGCTGTTTGAGCACAATCTTGTTCTAAAAGGATTGTTCTCTGTCTGAAAGGGTCTCAAATCATCCTAATATGATATGATGACATTATGGCTATGAATGAATGTTTGCATGAAGTATGAAAGAAGTATGAGAGAAACAATAGTAGGTCCAATTAGTAGTGTTAGTCGGATTTTGCATACAAGTACGCCAAATCCTTCGCTTTGTCGGGGGGTACTGTAGCAATCTGCATACTTAATAGCTTAATTCTTTGCCTGTTGAATAACTTGAAAATACATTACATTCACTATGGTGAATGAACGCAACGCTGCCTGAGAACTAACTCGTTCTTTTCCCTCCCCGCGGGCGCCTCAGCCTCGGCCATGTTCGTGTTCAACTTAGAAGCGAACGCACTTAATTTTTATGTAGAAAAAGTTATCCCGTTTACCGGGTGAGTGTCTCAATGGTGTTCTAAAATATTTATTTTTATGGTGTATCTAATTAACGTAAATTTTAAATTCTAAATTTGTAACCCTAGAATACCCTTCCTATATTCCTTGGAGACACTGCGTCCTTTGTGCCGTGAGCGTCGTGTCGGCCATTTTGATTACGCGACTAACGCCCTGTTCTATTCGCCGTGCATTCCAGGTTCAAAGAGGAGACTATAAAACTTAAAGCGGATGATATAATCCTGCATGCCGAGCTAACAAGCACGTGAGGAGCAGTACAACCCTACCCAATCCTACGTGCTGAATAACTACCGTGAAGAACCTGCATAGCTGATAGAACTTTAATTAAAAGGGACGCGCCTAGAGCAACACACCGGCACGAGGATTCCTAGCTTCGAACAACAGGCCAGTGCTCCGTTAACATTATTACCCAATCTAACCACGAGCTGTGGAAAGTAATGATATAACTGTTAAACTTAAGTCATTCTTTTTCTTGGTTTAACCTTCGAACCCATCTAATCTGCCGGCCTAGCGCGGCACAGCATAATGGTCTTGTGTACTCCACCCCAAGACGTTATACAGTAAGACAGAAGGCACTGACAGAGTGCACAATATATTGGTTTGAGTAAGTTAGGATCCATGACATGTCGCAATATTTTAAAAGTAAAAATAAGCTTCCTAATCCTTGTACTTAGATGTGAAATATGTGACCTATAGTTTAAGTTTTGGTCGATAACTATACCCAAATATTTGAAAGTAGAAACCCGTTCTAGAGGTGGACAAGAGCAATTTAATGTTGTGCACTGAGGAGCATGGGCTGTCAAGGTGAAGTGTTCAGGAGGTTGAGTTGAATTCTGGATCGAAAACGACATATATTTAGTCTTTGAGATGTATAGGGTAAGGACGTTTTGTTTCAGCCAAAGAGTCACTCTATCGAGCCCATCCCTAGCTAAGGCAAGTGTGTCGTCCCAAGTGTTCCCAGAAAAATAACAGAACCGTGTCATCAGCGTATGAGAGTAATTCTCCACCTGTATTTAAGAAGCAAAGATTGTTGATGTATATAAGAAACAAGGTGGGGCCAAGAATACTTCCCTATGGAAGTAAAATATGGATAGAGATATTTTCTACCAAAAGGTTTATTTAGGTTTACAGCTTGATTTTAATATTTGTATTAACTGTTTCAATATTTCGAATCAATCTATACATATTCAAACTATTACAAAGGCTCCTATATTAATAAAACTACTGTGTCAGATTTTTAAAGCTTTTTCTATTGTAAACTAACTGCAGCCGTGATTGGTGATGTCGCAACACAAATCTCTGAGAAAAGTCAATTAAATACCTGATACGAGGGTGGATTGAAAAGTTCGCGGCCTAGTCAAGAAAACAGAATAAAGTACATACAAAAATACTTTTATTTTTCGACGTAATCTCCATTTAGCTCTATGCACTTCTTCTATCTGCTTTCCAGAGCTTCCATACCTGTTTTAAAAAAAGATTCCTCAAGATCTTCAAAATACAGGTTACCAGCGGCTTCGACCTCTTCATTCGTTAAAAATTTCTGCCCACCGAGGTGTTTTTTCAGGTTTGGAAACAGATGAAAGTCCGAAGGTGCCAAATCAGGAGAATAAGCTGGATGTGGCAACAATTCGAAACCACAATCACGAATTTGAGCCATAGACTCGACAGACGTGTGGACTCGGGCGTTGTCCTGGTGAAACAACACTTTCTTTCTCAGTAATCCTGGGCGTTTCTGTTTAATTTCTTCACGTAAACGGCGCAGAAGGGTGCTATAGTACGCAGAGTTTATTGTTTCGCCTTTTGGAAGGTAGTCCACCATAATGACACCCTTAGCATCCCAAAAAACCGATGCCATCACCTTGCCAGCCGACAGAATTGCCTTTGCTTTTTTCGGAGTTGGTTCACCTGATTTTTTCCATTGTTTGGATTGATGTTTGATTCTGGGGTATAGTGGTGAACCCAGGTTTCATCCATTGTCACAAATCTGTCAAGAAAACCTTGTGGATCAGCCTCGAACATCTCCAAACAGTCGCGAGAAATCGTGAGTCGAATTCGCTTTTGCTCTACTGAAAGCAATCTGGGGACCCACCTAGCCGAAACCTTAGAAAAGCCGAGTTCATGGACAATGATGTTTTGCGTTCGTTCATATGAGATGCCTATATAGTGTCTGCAATTTCTCTGATAGTCTTTTAATATGAGATCACACACTTTATTGATGTTTTCTTTGGTCGTAGACGTCATTGGCCTGCCGGAGCGAGGGTCATCTTCGATGTTCTCTCGTCCACGTTTAAATTCTGCAACCCATTTTTTCACAGTGGGTAAGACGGGGCAGATTCCCCTAATGTTGTTTGCATGTCATCATGGATCTCCTTTGGTGTTAATCTTTTTTTAAACAAATATTTAATCACAGCACGTTGTTCAAATTTCTCCATTAGTGAAAATTTGTTCTACACACGTATTTATATTGTTCGTAAAATTTTATTTAAACAAGATATCAAATTGAAAATTCGCGGGCTGACAATTGAATAATGACAGTTCAAAATGACGGCAGAAAAAATAACAAAAGTTTTTTTTTTAATGGCCAGGCCGCGAACTTTTCAACCAATGTAGTAATATCTGTTTTTCAAATAATGTAGCTGGCTACTCCCAAATCATTATTTCTATTCATAATATTTAATTTATTTTTTTATTAAATGCATTCTTATGCTAATGTTTGTTTAAATGAGTTAAATTAGCCCATTTTGGTGGTCCTTATTTTGAAAGTAAGAAGCTAAGTTTTAATTTTAGTCATAAGTCAATGTTATAATTTAAAAATTGCTTAAATGAAAAATAATATTCTATTTTTGCAAAAATTCTAAATCACAAATGTCGTTTTATAACGTTTGTCATGTGACACAAATTATTCCTGATTGCTTGAATTGACGATGACAATAAAACTTTGTGATCATCAATCAACTTGGGCACGGATTACAAGCATTAACAAGAAAGTAACTTTTCTCAAACATGCTTTGAAATTTTAATATAAACTCATGTTCAAAAAAAACGGGCACCTACACCAAAAAAGTAATACGTAAAAAGTACTTAATTTAAAAAGGTTTTATTGATTTCATTAGTTGATTAGCGCAATTTTAACATACTGGCAACGTAAACCAAGATTCTAAATTCAATTTTTTTATTAAATTCGTTCATTTGTTTGACTTCTATTCAGTTTCTTAGAAAAGAAACTTTTTATGGCGGGTAAATTTAATTGATTTAACACATTTTTTAAAACTATTGGTTTATAAATTGATTGATTGATTGGAATTTACCGCCAAATCATGGCAAATATAATCATAATTGCTTCTAAAGTGGTAACTTTGCTTGAAGAAGGCTGCAACCAATGTTACACTGCTCAGCAAGTTGGAGTCAGCCGTTCGACGGTCCAGAGAATCTGGAGAAGGTACCAAGATACTGGCTCTCTCAACAGAAGGCCCGGCTCTGGCAGGAAGAAGGTTACAGAAGCGAGAGACGACCGTTTTCTTATTACGCAAGCTTTGAGAAATCGCCGATTGTCTCATGTTCAGTTGAAAAATAGCCTACGAGAAGTAAGGGGCGTTCAAGTGAGCCGTTCCACCGTCAGGAGGAGATTATTAGACGCAAGCTTGCACAGTAGAAGACCAGCTAGGGGTCCAAAATTGCTTCGTGGGCACCGTGTAGCTCGGTTGACTTTTGGTAGAAATTGCGCCTTATGGACTCGTGCAGATTGGAGTAGGGTACTATTCTCTGATGAATGTCGTATCTCAATACATGGTGAGGATCGTCGCCGAAGAGTGATAAGAAGACGAGGTGAACGCTATGCAGACGTTTGTTTTGAAGAAATAGTGCCATATGGTGGAGTCTCGGTTATGTTCTGGGCAGGAATAAATTTCCAAGATCGCACAGACTTAGTCTTCATAGAAAATGGTTCATTAAATGCACCTCGATACATTACTGAAACGCCGCCGCTGTGAACGAGTTCCTAGAAGAGGTCGGGATACGTCGTTTGGATTGACCAGCACATAGCTCCGACCTCAATCCCATTGAACACCTATGGGACATTCTAAAAAGATGTGTTCGAGATATGCAGCCACCTCCACAGACAATAAGACAGCTAAAGACTGCTATCGAAACCGAATGGGCTCGGATTCCTCAAGAAGTCATACAAAATCTCATCAATAGTATGGAGAGAAGAATTCAGGCCGTTATTACCAGTCGTGGAGGTCATACACAATATTAAAATCTTCAAAGTTCATTTAAATTGTAATAAATACTGCATAAAAATGCAAAAATCCGTTTCTTTATTCATTTAGTATTAAAACGATTTTATATTTTTTTTCTGTTTTTCACTATTTTTGGCCTTAGGAGTAAATTATACAGACATTATGAAACGCCTGGTATTCTTTTTTGAACACTAATATAAAATATAATGTAATTTAACCTTTAAATCATCCTCTAATAAAACGCAGGTGCCCGTCCCTTCGAAATAAATCAAACTTGCTGTACTGCAAGCATGGACGACCAAAACATGAAGACCAAAGAGGCAACTTACAAAGGTTTAATTTAAATTTCGAACTGTCTTGCACATAGAAAAAAACAATACTTTGGCGCGTAAATTTCGCGAATAATTGTACATTCAACAATTGTACTGCTTAGTTTAATTTCCGCGCATTATTTGAGAAAAGTACTATACAAGCCTTGGCCGCAACTAGGCATTGATGGACTTACGTATGTGTGGCTCGGCTTCGCCTCGGCCCACATTCACACGTTCGTCAATCAATGCCTCTCTTGCCAGCCGCTGCAGTAATGTACTATTATTGTCTCGATAAAATATTACTAAGCGAACATTATACCAGAATGTTGACCGTGTGAGGTTGGCTTACAATCGTTCTACCGTCCCCGGATATGCGTGTCGTAAAAGGCGAATAAAATCAGTCGCCAAATATCACCGCCACGACGGTGATGTGTTCCCAATATATAAAAAAATCCTGTTTATTTCTAAGCCCGTCTGCTTTTGGACCTCGTCTTCATTTTCCATTAGGATTGACTTAGGTCAAACGTGGGTTTTACCTCGAAGAAAAATTTCAACTAGCAACTTATTGCAGGGCAACTCCTTTAATATATTTAAAGTAACAGCCCGTTCACACATGGTCCGTGTTACTGGATACGTTTTTTTTCATCGATGGCGCATGGAGTTGTATGGGTGACTTCACATATAGCACAGTATTCAGTATACGTATTTACGATACAAAAAAGGTATCCAGTAAAACGTATCTAGTAAAACGGATCATGCTGTAACGGAACAGCCCGTTCACACATGGGCCGTTTTACTGGATACGTTTTTGTACCCAGCCCGTTCACACATGGTCCGTTTTACTGGATACGTTTTATACGATACAAAAACGTATTTAGTAAAACGGACCATGTGTGAACGGGCTATAGATACGTATACTGAATACTGTGCCCTATGTGAAGTCGCTCATATAACTCCATGCGCCATCGCTGAAGAAAAACGTTTCTGATAAAACGGAACAGTAAAACGGAGCCCATGTGTGAACGGGCTGTATGTAGAATTATAGAAATAGCAATCGGCAACCTGATGTACTTACAAGTCGGAACGACTCCTTCCTTTACATGCTTTCAAGTAGTTTCATTTCTCTTTACCACAGCCAATGTGAATATATTCCAGAGGAATGATTGCATGAAAATTAATTATCTGTAAAAATATAAAACGTGTGATACCATTTTCTCTTAAAAGCTACTTCTTACTGTAAGAAGTAATTAATGGCAGTAAAGATGACCCATACTAATATTACAAATACGAAAATCTGCCTGTATGTCTGTTATGCTGTTATGACTACGCTATGATTGGTTAAATTTGGTAAACAAAAATAGAAGTGATCTGCTTAATCTAACACTAAGCTAATGAAGTTGCGGAAAACTGACATTTGTTTACAAAACAAGTGAAAAAATCGCCTTCGATATTGTCATGACGCAGTATGTTTCATTTTATAGCTTTGTCGATTCTACTAATCGCGCTGCTTTAATTGGTGACGAAACTGCGTTTGACCGTAGTCTTAGCTTAAAGGTGAGTGACGATAAGGGCGAAGATAAAAGGTTCGACTTAGAATAACCCTGCCATCCCTAGTTAAAAAATGTCGTAAAAGGCAACTAATGCGAGTGACCTTCGCTTGGTGGTAGGAACCCATTCAGAGTTCTTCTGCCTAGCGACCACCCTTCAAATAAATTCAACCGTAAAATATTATTTCACCAATGGCGCTACTCAACACATGTGCTGTCAGCGAAAAAAAAATTCCATGAAAAGTCTGAGGAGAAACAGTTTGCCTCTATGTTCTACGTTTCCCGTTAATAAAGAGCCTTTTCTCAAAAAAGTAGGTACCTGTTCTAATAAATTCGTCAAAATTTCTGTACTTTGACTTTCGGTTGGACATATTGAATCTGTTGAACCTGGTTCTCTCGAGTGCCTAAAGTCTTCCAATGCTAAATCCAAGTGTACCAATGTATCTACAAAAGGAATTACGTGGAATCCCTTATGATTTGCTTCTTTTAAGAACTGAGTGAGCTGAAAAGTTTTACCTTACAAAACAAAAATTTCCCTTGCCCAGTCGCTTATTCTCTCCATCCTTGACTATGCCGATGCTTGTTATTTGGATGCCACGGAGGAACTTCTCAACAAATTGGAGCGCCTACAAAATCTTTGCATTCGTTTCATCTTTGGCTTGAGGAAGTTCGATCACGTCTCCGAATATCGAAGGCAACTTCGATGGCTTCCAATACGCAACCGTCGTAACACCAGGATCCTTTGTCTCCTTTTCAACATCCTTCATAATCCACTCACTCCTCTCTATTTGCGTGAAAGGTTTTCATATTCTCACTCTCAGGATACGCCTTGCCGAGCACATACGCGTACGTTTTTACATATGCCTCTTCATAAAACCGATTATTATTCCTACTCTTTCTCTGTCCATGCAGTCAGATTGTGGAATTCATTGCCTCATGAAATTCGTGAGTCTAAAACGATATCCATTTTTAAAAAGAAAGTCAAAGATCATTACTATTCACTATTGTAATCTATGTTACCAACTTTACTGTCCGAATGATATTAATATATATATATAATAATGTATTTATGTATTATATATATATTATGTATGTATAAATTATATATAATATTATGTTTATGTATTGGTATGTATTCATATGTATGTATATTTAGTACACACTATTATTGCAGTTAATTCAAACTCTCCAGTCATGGGTCTGCTTTGAGAATAAAAAAATTAAATCAGTTGTTTTAACTGGATAAAAATTGCTATAGGAGACAAAGAAGTAGATAAGGAGATTTTACAAATTTACGTAATATAAAAATATGTTTGTTAAAGTTTAAGTAAAGTTTAAATAAATAATACTTAGATAAATACTCTAAATGCCTAAGTAGCTTGTTGAAGCTAATTTATAAATAAGTAACTCACATTGACACACTAACTATATATCCTCAAAGTAAGCTTGTGTTATGGGTGTCCACACATCGAATCCTAATATACACATATTATACACGAGAACGACTATCAAAGTTTAAAAAGCACAAAACTTTCCTTGTCCGTAGCTCGGCGTCTGCGTCGATGTGGACGACTTCAATACATCTACAGCTTTGCAATTTGGATGAAATGTCGGCATCAATAATAACACTAAAACAATTTAGCGGTGCGAGCACAGAACTTTATCAACTCGTATGTTTACGAATGTTCGTAGTATGGAGACGGTTGCAAGTTTTTAGTAACATTGTCATTTTTTATTTTACCGTTATTTAAGAGAACAGCATATTTACAAACCTTCAAAATTAACAAGGCTCACGTTTATTTAAGCTGGCCGTGCGGCAATGTATAGATTTCAATTATTACTTACAAAACGTCTCCATACTATACGAACATTCATAAACATACTAGTTGATAAAGTTCTGTGCTCGCACCCCAGTTTCGACCTTTACTACCGACATGTGTTCAAATCGCTTAAGTTTTAAACCTTACCGATCATATTTTGATCTTTTTAGTTTGATTTCTTAATTTAAATAATGTATGCTTACTTCTTCTTCGTTATATGCTTCTTCAGCACTTATATATTTGATAAAACCATCAAAATGATATGTATCTCCGTATTCTATTAATAGACCATTTGCTCCAATTGGCCGAATTCGATCCAGAAACTCTAATAAGTATGGAATTCTAGGTGGCATTCCTTGTAAATCCAAATGAACAACAACATTTGGCAAATCTAATGAACCAGGTTTCATATAATCGTCCTCGTTGATTAATGGCAATTCGTTCTTAAAGGGACGAATAAAAGCTATGTATATCCATCCATAAGGAAACAACTATTAGCATAACAATCTTTCTTTTTAAGCTGTACATCGTATCGAAAATTATTTACTATCCTTGCCACCTTTTTCGTTACCTATAATTTAATTAATTTGCGAAAAAAACCAACAAAAAAAAAACAAAAAAAATACGGTTTTCGAGACACAAATTGATGAGTAAATAGCTGTATAAATTTGAATTTGGAATTCTAAACCAAAGAGGAGATATTTGAGATTAAAGTGGCCAGTACGATAAAACACCAATTTCATATGTAAGGACCTTATGTCTGGTGTTCCTCTTCTAGATAGTTAGTAATTAAAGGTAAACGCTACTGCAAGTGGCGGTACGAGCGGCCAACTTATTTGGGCTCTATTTCAAACATCCTTTCTTTTACAAATTCCAGAAAAGAGATATGAGTTCTTACAAATCGCTACTAACTCCTGGTCAATTTTCATAGCATTTCATGATGTGGCCGCTCGGTTGAAGTGTTGATCTTCTTTATCGCTATATTGGCGCCGAACCAAATTATTCGACCGATTTCGATGAAATTTAATTGGGACCAACTATAGAGTATCCTTTATCATATGAAACAACAATTTTTAAAATCAATCCATAATTGTCCGAAATATCGTGTAACAAAGACACAAAAAAGAACATACAGACGAATTGAGAACCTCCTCCTTTTTTGAAAGTCGGTTGATTAGTTCGTATTAATCAAAGGTTGTCAACCCCTGGAGTTTCTAAATTCACGCTGTATCCTGAAACGAACACTAAAAGCATAAACTACATAAAAAATGACTATGGTCTTGTTAGCAAGATCCTTTAAAATGATGTTTTGAAAGGGTATTAATCAATTGAAAAATAACGCCTTTCTCGCATCACACAAAAGAAATGCAAGACGCAGGTCGACCGTCATCCGCACTGCATCGGTCAAGGTAAAATTATTAATAAAAAATATGATCACTAAGACCGGGTATACATTGAGCGTTTTCAAGCACGCACTTCACAAGCGCGCGCTTTGGTAACCAGAAGTTCTATTGATGCATACACATGCAAGCGCGCGCTTTTGACTATAAGCGCGTGTTAGAATAGATATTAGTACAGATCCATAATAAGTATTTTGTCAGGAATCCAAGATAGTCCAGAAGTACCTAGATTAACTTATTTCTCAAAATAAATGAGAGATATGAGGAGTGTAGTAGGTAAACACAGATTGTATAATTTCATATAGCATATTTATTTCTTTTAGGATTGACCACCAGTTCGGAAAAACCTTAGTGAAGAAGAACTGGCAAGAAACTTCACTGGTATTATTTTCTTTTACAAACGAACTTAGGTACGATTAAACTTCAAAAGTTACATAACAATTTATTAAAGAACTAGCTGTGACCCGCGACTTCGTCCGCGTGGATACCGTTTATTAGAGTTGGATAAATACTATTATTATATCCTCCTTGAAGTTAAAACTTACCTTATTCTAAATTTCCTCAAAATCGACTCAGTAGTTTAGCTGTGAAAGCGTTACTGATAGATAAACAGACAGAATTACTTCAAAAACTGTTACAACAAAGCAGTGATCCGCAGTTTCACCTAGGTTTTGTGAAAATGTATAGGTAAGTAGGTATATTACATAGATGATGCCCGCGACTTCGTCTGTATTGAATTAGTATTTCGAGTAGGTTATTTTCTTCTCCAAGGTCCTAACTCTCTTTAATAACAAAAATAAAAATGAAGAATCTTCGCCCATATAATATGTATAACTCCTTTCCACAAACATAGGTAGGTATCTATCTATTAGGTACGTTACAAAGGCACATAGCGTTATAAACAAATAGGGTGCCAAAGTGCCTTAAATTTTAATATTGTCTTAAGTTTTCGCGATAACTATTATGTATGACTATTAAATAAAACACTTTTTAACCGGATTTATCGCGTATATTTACATTTTAAATTTTAACAGTCGCTCGTGACCACGGGGTCTGCAAAGACACCGAAACGTCTAGTTAAAATGTAAAATATACGTCATTAATCCGGTTAAAAAGTGTTTTATTTAATGCCTTCAATTTTACTTAATTCATGCAATATCTTCATTAATTATACTTAGCTTATTGTTATTCTAGGTAAAGCTAAGTAGTTTTTGCGTGAAAGAATAGCAAAAATCCATCCATCCAGCCATTATCAGTGTACATACAATACTACCTATAGTTATGTATGGCTGCTTTTCACTGCCAAACGGCTAAGCCAATATTAATGTAATTTGGTATAGTAGTTAACACATACGTTACTTTTTATTCCGAAGAAATCTACGGTTTCTGACTTCCAAGAGGCAGAAACGATCATGAAATAAACAAAACCTTGATTTCCATTTTATCTCTGTATGTACAGAAGGCAGTACATCAAGCGTTACAAATCTGTCAAAATTTTTTACTTGAATTTGAACTCTATGCCCTCGATAATAAGTTAAAATTGGTTGGGGAAATTTGACAGGTAATGTAACGCTTGTTCCTTCTGTACCTACCTATATTAAATCGCGCAAAAGCTTGCGCTCGCCTCCCGCCTTTTTATACCCTATCGCCGCGAGCCGCGTCGAGCGCGGCAACCGTTACGCAAAAATAATCCCTATATCATTCAGTATTCACGCGCGATGGGTTATTAGCGTATTTCATGTATAAGTTTGGTGTTTCTATACCGATTTCTATGATTCTTTTTTTATTGAATAGGTAATAATGTTAATTTTTTTTAGTTAGGGACGAGTGAGAGTATTATAAACGTAAGAGTAAACAAATATAATTAGAAAGCTCCGAACTGCTAAGGTATCGGGATTTACCGTGTTACTGTGAGTCAACCATAAAATATAGATATATACTGTTGTAGGATATTTTTTATATAATTTTATGAAGAATATTTCTGTCATACATGATTTCTATGTAGCTTTAACCAATAAGGCTGCACACGCGACGGAAGCTTAAAAAATGAAGTAACTTCTCCCGTTTTTCCAACATTTCCCTTCACTGCTCTGCTCTTATTGATTGTAGCGTGATAATAAGTATACTATAACCTGCCCAGGAGTATGAAGAATAATTTTACCAAGTTTCGTTAAAATCCGTCGAGTAGTTTTCGTTTCTATTAGGAACATACAGACAGACAGACAAAAATTTTACTGGTTGCATTTTTGGCATCAGTATCGATCATTTGAAAGTGATCTTTTCCAGACACCTGTCTGTTACCTGTTAAAAATTCCTACGGTTTGAGGACTGGTTTATTATGTTTATACACGTATTGCTTATTATTTTGCATAAAGCTAGTATTTAATTTACATAAACATCGAATTAAGACTGTTCCATATTAACATAATTTTGTTTACTTCATTTAGCGAGCGCAGCATCAGCAATTGCTCTGACAATGGTTTGCCGTATTCGTCGCTACAGAAGCCTTGCCATTGGGTTTGGAATAAGAGGAGCGTCGGTGACATATATGCCATTTTTTATCAAATTGACTTCCAAAAATATAAGCGAAGAGAATGGATATGTGACCTATCTCGTATTGCAAACCACTCCGTTCTTCCCTGTATGTAAGAGTAAGTTATTTTAATTTAAATATTGTAATTAATAAATGTTTTCTTTCTCAAGTAATGTAAAGCGCACATGATTACCAAGTTCTTGAGTATCAAAGACCAATGGGAAACGAATGTATAGAGTTTGGGCCCACCCCTCAATAGTAGATATGTGTGATATACAGTTAGATAGGATATTTAGACGGAACATTATTTTTAAATAAACCTATTGTCAAATGATTGTACTTTCAGAGATACGATGTACTAGAATCGTCTCAGATTAGCTTATTATTTATGGGTTTTTAAAAAGTACAGAAATAATTATATTTCGTCGCTTCATTCTTCAGATATTATATAACAGGTAGTCCTTTTTAGGTACTAGGTAACTTCGCATAATTTAAAGTATCATAAAAAAAACACTGTGGTGGGGCGCCGCGTAGCATGATCCACCCGGTTCGCGCAAAGCCCTCATTCTTTTTTCGTGCGTGGTAACAAGCATACGTCATTTACTTTAATCATTTACTTAAGTTTTTACAAAATGCCTAAACGTACAGCAGAAGAACAGCTTCAACATTATAATATAAAGATAAAAAAGTTGGAACAAAAAATAAATAAAAAACGGAAACAGCGAATTATTTCTTCCGATGAAGAAGAAATCTTACAAGGTAAGACCTACTTATTCGGTTTAAAAATGTTATTTAAAACATCAGAGCAGAAAATGCGTGTAATCTATAATAGATATATCACGTTATCCGCTCAATATCGTAATGATGTAAACTTTAATAAATTTTATCTGATCTTATCGATCACCTTTTGTTTTCAATACGATTACAGAAAATGCGGGTAATCTCAAGGAGATTTATCTCGTTGTCTGTAATACGTTATGGGCGTTATATTAATATGAATTAGACATAAACATGTCGCCTCCAAGGTTATTTACAAAATCAGAGCAGAAAATGCGTGTAATCTATAATAGATATATCACGTTATCCGCTCAATATCGTAATGATGTAAAATTTAATAAATTTTATTTGATCTTATCGATCACCTTTTGTTTTCAATACGATTACAGAAAATGCGGGTAATCTCAAGGAGATTTATCTCGTTGTCTGTAATACGTTATGGGCGTTATATTAATATGAATTAGACATAAACATGTCGCCTCGAAGGTTATTTAAAAAATCAGAGCAGAAAATGCGTGTAATCTATAATAGATATATCACGTTATCCGCTCAATATCGTAATGATGTAAAATTTAATAAATTTTATTTGATCTTATCGATCACCTTTTGTTTTCAATACGATTACAGCTGAAATAAATGCTGAAATCTCAGCAGCCATAACTGACAAAGCACGAGCACGTGACAAAAAAAAAAAAAAAAAAATCCAAAACTTTCAGCAACAGCTGGGGTACGGTATTACCACCATAAATCGAGAGATGGACGTCCTCCCTGAGAAGGAAGAAAACAAAATGAAGGCCTTCCGTCACGTAAGTGATGGATGCTGCCTATTATCAGACCTCCACTTTATGTTCACCAAAGATAGGGTAAAACTGATTTTACCTAATTTGGATACAAACTTTAAACATGTTATACAAGACTCCGAAAGAGACGAAACTTTATTCGGAAGTTCGTTGCCGGAAAAAACAAAGGCAAGTAAAGCCATTGAAAAGTAGGGAGCCCTAATTAAAAAAGGCCCAGCCAAAACAGTCTCCTCTCAAATATCAACGGTCAACCGGTCGTCTCAGCAGGGAAACTGGACAGGACCTCCTCGTTACCCGTCGTTCAGGGGGGGGGGGCGGGGAGGTCAGAGGAAACCGATAGCAGCTCAAACACAGCGGCGCCCTCAATCGAACTCTGCGTTCAACGCCAAGTTCCAGCCGCAGACTTAGTCCAGGACGCGTGCTCCGACCCAACATTAATCAAGGTACATGCAGGTCGAAGTAATTTATTTTATGATTGTTGGACAAAAGTAACTAAAAACGAAGTTATATTGAAGTGGATAAATTATGGATTTAGAATACCATTTGATACTCAAATTTGTCAGTATTCTATTCCTAAAAATAATTTGTCATCATGTGAAAAAAGAGACATGAAAATAGCTATAAATAAATTATTAGACTTAGGGGCTATAAAACCTTGTTCTCCTTCAAATAATCAATTTATTTCAAATATATTTTTAGCTCCGAAATCTAACGGAGAAAAAAGGTTTATACTAAATTTAAAATCTTTAAACAAGTTCGTAACAAAAGTACATTTTAAAATGGAATCTTATAAAACAGCCTCGAAATTAATTCCTCGTAATGGATACTTAGCCAACATAGATATGAAAGAATCATATCTACTTATGCCGTTTTTGTTAGTGACAGAAAGTACCTACGATTCGAATTCCAAGAAAATGATTCGTCTGAGCCGATCACTTACGAGTTCACAGCAATGCCGTATGGATTATCGGTAGCTCCGTGGGTATTTACAAAAATTATGCGTGAAGTAATGAGTCATTTGAGAAAACAAGGTTTTAAGTCTACTACCTGTTAAGACGATCTTCTTATTGGAGATACATATGAAGAATGCATGATTAATGTAAGAGAAACTTTGAATAAAACATTGTCTAGGTTTTATTGTAAATTTCGATAAAAGTAACATTGTACCAAAAAAGTCAATCAAATTCTTAGGTTTTATGTTCAACACAGAACAGATGTCTATTACGTTACCTGGCGATAAGCGGCATAACATTGCACAGTTAATAAATAGGTACATTAATCTTAAAGCTTGTTCATTACGAAAGTTCGCTAAACTTATAAGTGTGTTGATCGCAGCCTGTCCAGCCACAAAATATAGATTCTTATATACAAAAATATTAGAGAGACAAAAGTTTTTAGCCTTAACTTACGGAGGAAACTATGAGGTGAAAATGAATCTTAATAAGATATTACTAAAAGATTTATGGTAGTGGAAAAATAATATTAATATTATTTCTTGTCCAATCATTACACAAAATTATAAGTCAGAAATTTACACCGACGCATCTAGGACAGGCTGGGGAGCAGTATGCAAAAATAATAAATATAGTGGTTCATGGACGAACAGAGAAAAAGAAAATCACATGAACTTTTTAGAATTACTCGCGGTTTTGTTAGGTCTCAAAAGTATAGCTAGTGAAGGAAAAGATTGTGCAATATTATTACGTATTGACAACACTACCGCCATTAGCTACATTAATAGGATGGGAGGTATTCAGTTCCCACATTTGAATATTTTAAGTAGAGAAATTCGGCAATGGTATGAAAAACGCAATTTATGGATATTTGCTTCTTATGTTAACACCAAAGAAAATCGAGCAGATTTCGAGTCCAGAAATGGGCCCTCTCGGATAGCGCTTTCCAACTTATTGTAAATAGTTTCGGGCCCATTAAGATCGACTTGTTCTCAAGTCGAGCCAATGCCAAATGTTAATTATTTGTAACCTGGAAGCCTGAACCTGATGCAGTCGCAGTTGATGCATTTACAATAAGCTGGGCTGACTTGGATTTTTATGCATTTCCTCCCTTTTCTCTTGTATTAAAATGTATACGAAAAATCATTAATGACAAAGCCGAAGGAGTACTTGTATTCCCCTTCTGGCCTTCCCAGCCATGGAGTCAGCACCCACTGCATTCCAGCCTTACCCTGGGTGCCGCGAGGCTCTCCGGGCGTCGTTCAGCCGGCGCAACTGCCCACCAGAGGCTCTCACGTTGATGCTCGCCTCGCTCGCAGACACTACTGTTCGCCAGTACAACGTCTCATTGAAGTTATGGTTTCAAGAAGTGTGGTTATGAATTAATAGTTTCGAAAAATCCATTCCATTATTTCTTTGATTCTTAAACGAGCAATTTAATAAGGGATGCTCTTACGGTTCATTAAATACACATCGATCTGCATTATCTCTTTTATTAGGAGAAGAGATAAGTGATAATAGTTGTGTTAAACGCCTCTTAATAGGAGCCTATAAAACTAAACATATTAAGCCTAAATATTCATTTACTTGGGATCCAAATTTAGTACTAAATCAACTGTCTTCTTGGTATCCAAATATTAATTTATCATTAGAAAATATTATCTCTCCCAAACTTTCAAAGCAATATCAACATATGCCCAGTATCAACTTTAAAAGAATATATTTTTATTACAAAAAATATCTGAGGTTCAAACTCCGGGAATCTCTTCGTAACATTCAAAGCTCCCCACAGAACTGCATCAAGTCAGACGCTAAGTCGATGGATTAAGCAAACGCTCGCCACGAGCGGCATTGACATGAGCGTTTTAGTGCGCACAGCACACGACACGCGTCGACCTCAGCCGCGCGCGCGGCCGGTATCAGTGTCGATGTCATTCGAAAAACGGCCGGGTGGACACAAAACTCACAGGTGTTCGCAAAGTTTTACCATCGGCCTTTAGATGATCCATAAAATAACTTTGCTTTGTCGATACTTAATCGAGACATGAACAATACTTAACCTAATATTAAAAATAGTTATTGAATATTACGTATTTTGATATTAAGTAAATTACTACATTAAAAATTATGTGTCTATAAATAGACTATCACTAAGTTTCATTAATTTAAGCTGATTATAATTTCTAGCGACTCAAATAAAGTAAGATTATTTGAAGCTCATTATGTAATAATACTAATTATAAAGTACTATAATAATAAAATATGTAATTACATATTTATATCTTTACTTATTTCAATTCCAAGTATATACCTAAACAAAACTTTCTATCTCTGAAAATCTACCTGTTATATAATATCTGAAGAATGAAGCGACGAAATATAATAGATGATTAAACGAACTTCTAAGTGAAGTTCTATCGCTATTATATGAGTCGCTTCATTCGAAGATATGACGTACCCACCCACCCCAGAACCCATTTAAAAGTTTCGTTTAGGGTCTCTAAAGAATGAGGGCTTGGCGCGAACCGGGTGGATCATGCTACGCGGCGCCCCACCACAGTGTTTTTTTTATGATACTTTAAATTATGCGAAGTTACCTAGTACCTAAAAAGGACTACCTGTTATATAATATCTTCGAATGAAGCGACTCATATAATAGCGATAGAACTTCACTTAGAAGTTCGTTTAATCATCTATAATACATGTTTTCATTTTAAAACAATAATTATTATTTGTCTTGTGTTTCAACAATAATTACATTGTATCTAAAACGAACGAAAGGTTGGTATCGTCCAGTTCCGAGACACCGAATAAAATATATGATGTGGGCGCCAATTCCTACAGTTCGCCGTCCGGTAAAACAAGTACAATAATAATATTGAGTTATTGCGTTTCTTCCAACCTGGTTTCCATCAATCACAATGTACCTACCAATATGTCTTTGCTCTTACTTGGCGTGACTGTATCATTCCACGCAGCAACCATACGTTTTCTGGGGTTATATTATAATCTTCAAGATCGTTCAATTCGCTGTGTTTATAGATTTTGTAGGGATTAGAGTCGGGAGAGAAGTGAAACTAATGAATGTTGGATAAATACTGTTGTTTATTCAGATTAAACATGAATATAAAATAGTACTATTTATGTCTAATTAGATACTATCACAGCTTTCCTCTTGAAGAAACAAAATGATTGGTGTATCTAATACATTAGTTATTGTTAACGCCAAATAAGCGCGACGGCCGGTTGTTTGGAATCACCGACTGTGTTAAAATGTAATATGCAATCCCTTTATAAAAGATTAACTAACTTCAATTAAAACGAAGGTTTTGACGCAACAACTGTTTCATTTTCTCGTCCAGGCCTGACCAAGCCGGCGCCCCCGAAGGCCTATCACCACGCCATGATCCGCGCTACCATGTTTGTCCCGCATCCGCTGCTGTGAAGCACCGCCGCCGCCGCCGCAATTTCAATTGTGGCCGACAGCGTGACGCCAGCAGCGTCCATTGGCGTCCCGCCGCGCGCCGCCACGTGGCCGCTGCAGCTGAGCTCCGCCATCTACGCCGCCGCCGCAGTCTCCATTGTGGCCGGCAGCGTCCTCGAGCGACACGCTGCGACGCCTCGTCGAGCGCCGCCGCTGCCGTCGCCCTTGACTGTGTGCCCCAGGGCAGCCACTCTCGCCAGCGCCGCGCCACCACGTGGCCCGTCTGAGCGCCGCCGCCATGAGCTGCGCCCGCCGCGTGGCGTAACCACGCCACCAACGCGTCCACGTGTTTTGCTTCGTGCATCTACCAGGGGAAGTGTCATGAGCCTTTATTCATCATTCCTAATTTTCCCAAATGCGTCACTTCCCGCCTTTTCCATTGGCCCATGCAATCTCATTTTTATGTTTAAATCTCATTTTTGAATCTATAGACGCCACCTCAGACAGTGGTCATCTCTTATATTTCAATATATTAACTGCCTTGCGTCGCAAACTATTTATTCTGGACTCCACCTCAGACAGTGGCTGTCTCTTTAATCCAGGGCTTGTTACCGTTACCAAATTCACGCAACAAATATTGTTAATTAAAGTTACTTTCATAATGTTAAAATTTTACCGTTAATACAGTGTTGGCGATAACGATGAGTTTGCGATATTAAGATGTTTGTATGACTTCATGGTAGCGGAAGTATGTTGGTAGTACTGTTAAAGAGGGCGCTAAATGCAATAAATGACTGACATTCGATTGCAGCGCCATAGGTTGTATCTTGAAGTAGGATGATGGCAAGTGACTCAGATACGGTTAGGACGGCTAGGTGCGCGGACGTATCTCGGACTGACGGTCGATAGTAGCTCGGTATTAATTGAGTTGGTATTGTAACTGTAAAGTAACTGACGGAACGGACTCGCGAATTAAGATTTTGTTGTGATTAAGCCAAGCCCACAGACTCGGTACTAAGTAACTGTCCAGGGATTAATTCTATCGTGTTTTGCTAGTAACGCTTCTTTACGTTTTGTTTGTCTTCCGACAACAGGTACCTGTAATTTAGTATCCATTCAAATTTAATAATGTTGACGATTAACGTTAAAAGTATCGATACTTCGCTTGGTGGTAGGATCCCTTGTGGGTCCGCCTGGCTAGCGACCACCCTTTATATAAAGTCTGCCGCCAAATGTTACCGCTCCGGCGGTAATGTGTTCCGGCAATATTGTATAAAGAGCCAGTTCCTTCTTAAACCCGTGTGCTTTCATCTTCGACCTCATCGTCACTTACCATCAGGTGAGATTGAGGTCAAACGCGGGTTTAATCACTTATAAAAAAAAAAAAAAAAAAAACTTTATAATGCGTTGTTGCCAAACCGTGCAGCAAACCTTGCCGACTGAGATAGGCCAGCGTGGCGCGGCGGCCGACGTCGTGCAACGCCATTTGACTAAGTGGCAACATTGCATCCCCTGCCGATAGATAGGCATGAGTAATGAATGATTTCAATTTTTAAATAGTTCGGCTACAGTACAGATATCTACAGTAATTCAACTCGGCCGCATCTTTGAAATAAATGCCTACAGTGCCGCGGTCCATTCGCATGTGACAGGGCTGCCCGCCTTCAGCGTTTAAATTACATTTGCCTACTTTGTGAAGTGTGTGTTCAACAAAAATACGTTTTGTGTCAAAAAACCATGTTTACGTTTGAATAACAAATCGGTCTTATAAATTAGCGAAAAATACATGCGCCTCGACTGAGACGCACGAAAAGATGAATTATTAAATTTTAAAGTATGTATAAACAATCCGCATATTAACATAAAGCTCAATCAACAATCGTTTCGGTATGTAGACACTCGCGAATGGCCGCATGCCGAGATCGAGCCGCGTAGGTATAGCTCACGTTTCGTCCATTTGTATGAAGTTGAATTACTGTGGATATCTGCACTGTGGTTTGGCTTAACAATCGCGACGTGACGTGGAAAACTATATAAGACGAATAATACCAGAGAATGGGCCGTAAGAAGAATACCATGTAGGTTACCGCTGCTTAGAATAAGCCGAAGATAAAAAGAATTCCACCTGTTTAATAAAGGATTTTAGAAAAAAAAATAAAGGTCTCTGATACCGGGATCATATTATTATGTGTAACGGGTAGAATGGTTTAGTTAATTGTTATTATTTAGCCTGTTGAACTTGTCAACCTACGACTTTCATGAGTTGCACTAAATACCCGCGAAAAATACAATCTCTATAGAAATAATGTTTATTAAAGTACTATTATATTATATTTGCTACTTTATTTCTCAAAAATAAAACCTTCAAGGTTAGAAGTCATTGTCCAACCACAGCATTCATTGAGTCGAACGACAAAATGACGGCTCAAATCGTCTATGGGATGGCTGCAAATTTGAAGCGAATATTTTCTTTTAAATATACTAATAAGGTCGGTTTATTGTTGTCAACTTTAGATACAAGATATCTCCAACGAAAAAATCCATTGGAGTTAAATCCAGACTCTGTTGAGGCCGTAATCTTTTTGATTTGACTGGGATAATGAATAGTATGCATCCACCCTAGGCTATTCATTCTGGACCAACTGGATTTTGTATGAGGTAAATTTTAGATATTTATGAAAAATTTTGATCAATGCAAAATAAATCACTTGGAAAGCTTCCGACCTCTGAGAGTTGGATATCCTCACAAATACACTTACTTACATGCTTACGGCTTACAGTCTCCACGCTTTTTGCGGTTCGAGGTACACCAATGCATGCATATTGTATGTGTGCGGGAGACTGGGTGGTATACATAATTCTGTTGCAGACTGTACATGGTGAAACCGCGAATATTGCAGAATCTTATACGTTATTGTAAAACTCTCAAACCCACAACATGCGATCCGCTCCGGAGAAACACTCGTCTAAACAAATGTAAACTTTATTTTGAATCGCCCTGTATAAGCCCCCAGTACCTTCTTTTACCCAGAGTTCCTTTAGTAGGTGTTTTATTGTTTGGTTGGCCCAGCGCTCCTCTAGCATGTTTATTCATTTGATGTGTAGGTATATAATTTGAGTCTTATTAAACATATCAAATAGACCTATGGCGAAGCAAAAAGGAGGGTTATGATTTTGACAAAAAGTATGAATGTGTCGGCGGTGTCTAGCTAGAGCCTTATAGTTTATTTGGATTGACTTCGGTTGCCAGCACCTTCTTGGTACTTGACAGAGTCTACGTCACGGCAGGGTTTGTCAGCGGTAGAGAGAATAATAATACAGAAGATGGACACGAGAAAAGTGTCCTTCAAGCAATTATTCAAGACAACCTGATCTTCAAGAGATCATTAGCAATGTAGTGATGTTGGATAAAAGAGAGGAATCACCCCGATTCCGACATCAGAAGTGGGATCAAAGTCGGTTAAAATGCAAAGAATTGGAACAAAATAGAAATACAAAACGAAACAAATGAATACAGTTGAATCAACCTAACTTTATGAAAAGAAGATGGACCATGGTGATGAACGCCAGATTAATTCGCTTTTACCAAAATCCTGTGCATGGCAGTCAATAGTGGTGGTGCTTATGGAACCTAAGCGCGTGACCTCGACTTATGAGACTAAATGACAAATACAAGGCGGAAAAAGTGAATTACGAAGAGATGATGCAGCGGTAGTCAAAGTCGCGAATAACGTGACCAGCGTGAACAGGAACCCGGTGAGATCGTTTCTTTTCACTTTGTTTGTAGACCTACTTGCGTGAAGTACCTAACCAGGCTTCGTTTTGTTTCATCTGAGAGAACTGAACCACATTGCGGCCCGATGCGCGGCGGCGGCACACGGACAGCGACAGCACCGACGTCGGCGGCAGCTCATGTCGGAGGCAGCTCATGTCGGCGACGCGGCGGTCGCAACGACCGCGGCGACGGGTCCGGCGACGTCACTCGAGCGTCGAGTCGACGTGCCCAACGGTTGTATCAATTCATCATATTGTAGCTAGACTCAATGGCCAGTGGCTGCCATTACTTGCAAGGGTAAAAGACAAGTTCTCAGCGTGGAACAGATTTGTGTTGTGATGCTTTTATTGGCTTAAATGATTAACTTTCACACACTAGAGAGTTAATGACATGATTTACCTTATTTACAAAGCATTGCAAAGTATTCCAATAAGACTAAAAGTGTTTGCGGCTCTGTTTTATCGTCAATACTTAGTTCATGATACGTTACATGTTGTTTCATACTTTGGAAAACAAACGTTCTTAGCGGAAAATAATGATGTTGAAATTACTGCTCTTATAAGCTTGAGACGCGTGAACTCAACAAAAATAAGCGACGATACCTTCTTAGTCTAAAGTTTGTAATGAATTGTAACTTGTTAAAGCAGTTTCAAATTAAACATGAATTGAATTAATTCCTAGGCTCCAAAGATGGTAGCTTTGCAGTCGTTAGAGTTTAAAGTGAATTAAATAAAAAGAAAATGAATGACCTTGCTTTCTCAACAATGTTGGGGGTTCATCCAACACATTATATAATTAAAACTACGTAAACTTAAACTAGGATGTCAAATGTAAAGATAGACAAGTAAACTGTTATAAGACTACATTGTCAATATCGATATCTATATCGATTGCTATATCAGGGAATCAATCGATGCGATGTCCCATGGGTTTGCTTCTCGCAAAATTAAATACTCACATAAGCGTCAAAATGACGAGAAACGCTACGTTTTTGTGTTAAACAAAGCTTACAAGAAATACAGTGTAAATTGTGCTTATTTGAACGTTTCATTCTTCGCTGAAAATGAGTCATGGTAAGATGAAATTTTATTTATTCAATAAGTGATCAACTGCATAATAAACACTGACAAAAGTTTTCAATTTACAAAGATGCAAGACTGTTATTTTATTTTGTGTGAAAATGAGTGAAGTGAAAACTGTAGTTAACGTAGATACAGATTAGTGCAAGGTAAAAGAAAACATTCAAAAGTTACGATATGGTAAAACTCGATTCGATATTCCATTTAAAATAATGAGATCTGACTGTAGAGTCAATTTTAAATTTACTAGACTATTTCAAAATAATAAATTGCGAATCTATAGAGGACGATCGATACACTTTAAAATCACTGAAATTCAAGCGATTTTATGAATACGGTCACGATTGCTGACGGCGCGTGCCAGAAGGACATGTACCAGTCGAATTTGTTATCGATGATAATGTTGATGAGAAATAATCCTGTTGTATAACCGAGTGTGCGCTCTATCGGCCGTATTGTGTGTTGACCGTACCAGATACTATTACGTAGTCGTAGCCCGGTGGAAATCGGTATCTCTTGAGCTTGCTCATGTAGTCCGTGGGTGCGCGGTGCGCGTTTAGCTCTGGCGGAGTTCGTGGTCTATGGAGACCGTGTGGTGTGTAGTCCGTGAGATACACAGGTGCGACTGGCTTTGGTAGCCAGTGCGCGAGATGAGGGCAAGTAAGGTTGCCAGTAGGCCGAGGAGGCCGTGGCGATAGGGGGGTCACACTCGAGGAACTATGTGGATATGATACGTAGTATGTAGAATTATGTGTTGTGTTTTTGAAACGATGGTACATGGTCCCAATGGTGAATTTATGATGGGAAATATGATGATGAAATTGAAATTAACATGGTATCGATTTAATACTAAAGTGTGTGAAAATTAGTTATGAATTCGTTCTTATTATTTTGATCAAACAAAAGAAATTAAAATATTGTTTTGCGTTACGTTAATTAGGTTTGACAAAACTTAAGGTTCTTGCTGTAATTGGTTTGTGTGGATCAGCAGTATACAAGTCGCTCAGATTGTTACATTCTCGGTGCATTCGTAGTCGTAGGTGTAAAATCGGGCTTCATCTCCCGTCTCTGTGCGGCCACGACTGTGAGTGGCGTGCACATAGCTTCTTTCAAATAGATAGTGATTTAACACATCTTCAAACTTTAATTTACTGCAGTGCTTGAGCAAATTACTAAAAAACTTGTAATGTTAATAGCTTTATGCACAGCTCAACGCGCACAGACTCTGTCACTAATAAAGTTAAAAAACATAACATTTTCTCATGTAGGTGCAAGAATTATAATTTCTGATGTTATTAAAACTACAGCAATTGGTCGTGAACAACCTATTTTATCAATCCCTTATTTTTCAGAAAATACAAATGTGTGTCCAGCCTTAATTCTTGAGGATTATATTTCCATTACGTCTAAATTAAGAGAAACACAATCCACAGAGACTTTGCTACTGACATTCAGGCGGCCCCACAGAGCGGCGACAGCTGCAACCATCGGCCGCTGGATAAAACAGACCATGGCGGCAAGCGGCGTGGATGTGTCTGTGTTCGATGCTCACAGCACGCGTCACGCTGCGACCTCCAAGGCTCGCGCAGCCGGAGTGTCTCTGGATGTCATTAGGAAAACTGCTGGCTGGACACCCGCTTCCCAGGCATTGGCCAGATTTTATAATCGCCCTTTATTAAATGACATTCAATTCGCTAATGCAGTTTATGCAAGTAATAATGAATAGCTACTGATTGTTAATTAATTATAAGATAGTTATAACACGATAATACGTGGAACTAGTTTTGTGAGACGTGTTAATTGGTATTTTTGTTTATATACTAAGTTATAACTAAAATAATAAGTGTTATAATGTGTGGTTTATGTAATTAAAATTGATTTGATGATTAATAAGTTATTTTATTTCATGTTAAACTTGACAAAACTCTCTTCTCTAAACATCTACGTTGTTAATATTATATATCTTCAAATGAAGCGATGAAATATAATAGAAGATCAAACGAACTTCCAGAAGTGAAGTTCGATCGATATTATATAAATCGCTTCATTTGAAGATATAACGTAGTCCCGCCCACCACAACCCGATTAAAAAGAGTTTTGCCAGACACAGAAAACTTATAATATTATCTCTAAAAAGAATGAACTAGTAACGAAAGACTCCAAAGAATGACGCCACAGTAAAATGGCGGGAAAACAATATGGCGCTAGTGTAGCGATTTTTAGTCAATTGAGGGTTTTATTTATTCTCTTAATACATGCGAATGTTACTTTGTAGGTTCAGGAAACTACGTTGTTAATATTATATATCTTCAAATGAAGCGATTTATATAATATCGATCGAACTTCACTTCTGGAAGTTCGTTTGATCTTCTATTATATATTATTTTTTCATGTACATGCCACTATAGCAGAATATGGCTTGAACTCAACCTTTGTAAAACATCCTTTGTACTACCTATATTCGTGCTAATAAAATGAATTGAATTGAATAAAATAAGTATAATGAAATAAACACTGTCGCTGTATTTTGTATGTTAAATGAATTGAGTCTTTGCTGGAGATTATAAGAAAATTATTTTAGTTATATTATATATCGCGAATGGCACTTCTGTCAATTTCATTTTTTCGTTTGTGATTTTCACGTTGTTAAACATACTCAAATTGAACGGGGTCATATGTCCTAGAGTCAACAGTCAAACTCCAAAAAATATTAAAATTCATTTAAAAAGTGTAAAACTAGCAAAGGTGAATGGGGCTGGGACATGTGGCTCGGAAAAATACAAATATTTAACAATACTTTTAGTGCTCGTACTCAAAAAACGCCAGCGGATGCTCTCTTCGGCTGTAGGCTTCGCGATTACTTGTCAAACAAACTTAACGTAACATCACAGATACTTTTGAGTCAATAAGAAAAGAAATTGATCATAATATAGACACAGCTCAAAGGAAACAAAAGTAACCTTATAATAATGAGAGCCCCGCTGCCATTTCTAGAGAAGGAGATTAGGTCAAGATAAACAGAATCAATGAGTATAACAATAGTTACTGTTGTAAACTTTTGTCCAAATTTATTGGACCATTCTAGAAAATGACAGATATAAAATAAGCGATATCCCTTGGTTATAAGAAAATAAGTCGTTCGAAGCTGTTGTTGCTGTAAAAAATGAGACCTATAAATCTCAAACCTACAGAAGAGTCTTCAGAATCCCATTATTAATTCGTATTTAATGATTTCCGGTTCATATTTTTGTGTTGGCGATACATCTGCTCGCTCACGATTGGTTGTTCAATTGACGAATCAGAACACAGCACGTGGTTCTTTGAATAAAAAAGAAAGTTATGGTCGTGACGAAAAACCAGGGGTGTCACTCTTAATGTACTACAATTTGACAGCTCAGTTCTATCAAATGCTACATTTTGGTGTAGCAAATGTTGTCACTTTACCACGATAGATGTCCATAGTTGCAATCCACCAATCAAACAAAAGGTCTGACTTGTGACAGGTCCGTCACAAAATGGCTGCTCCTCCTTGCGTGTGCATGTGTTGATGTAGCATTTTGTGATCTCAGTGTTATCTTGTGGTGTTTTCTGGAGATTTATGCGCGGCGAGTTGAGCTGAGGTCCTGGGTTCGAATCCCAGGAATGGCCAAATAATGTGTTGTTTATAATATTAGAAAATATGTATAATGCTAGCCATGTTATAGTATTATTGCACCAAAATAGAGATGGCAGCACGACAGCGTAGTAAAATAGCGGCGCGTCAATGGGGTGACAAGTTGAGGAGTCAAGTTGGCTCTCTATTCCTTTTGGTATATTTATCTTCCTCTAAGCGAAAAACGGAGCGTTGGGGATTCTAATTCGAACTATCGAGCTGATCTGTCGCCAGACTGAACAGTAAAATGTGAAATATAAATTATTATATAAAATAGTAATATAATATTAGTTTAATAGAATAAGAAGTATTGAAAAGATATCAATGTAATTATTGAAACATTTATTTGGTAACAAAGTGAATACTAATCCTATTGTAATTATTGAATATACTACTGAACTATATACATACTGGGTTTGATTTATCACACCTATGTGTTTTCTTTGATAAATTTCGCACGGATAATATCATACAACGTGTTATAAGTTATTATTATTTTTTTATTTATATATTTTTTTATTTTACAAATTGTTGGAAAGCTTACAGCTAAATATTACAATATAATAGTTACAATTGAATCTGATAGCCATTTAAAAGCTTCCACAGATAAATAATAGGTACCTACAGTTGTTATTCAGCAGTGGATACATTATTTTGAACAAAATAATTAAAATCAGCTAACATTTGTATATACAGGGTGTAAAAAGACCACGACCTTTAACTTTAGGGTATGATTATACTACGTATACTGATTACGGAAAAGTAGTTTTTTTTTCAAATCTGAGACCTTTTTTTTGGACATTTTTTAAATATTTTTTTTACATTTTTCATGCTTGGACACGTATAAATAAACGTATTATCGAAGAATTTTAATGAAATTCGCAATTTTATTTTTTCAAACCTACCGGCAATGTATCGCCTACAAGTATTTTTGTCGAACCACGCGCGCTCCGCAAACCATTGAATCCTGCGGGCTGAGCGCCCCTCCACAACCGTAGTATGCATGGCACCACGCGCCCTTCCCGCGCCCCGCCCGGCCAGCGCGCGCGCCCGCCCTGTGCCGCCGCGCCGTCTCAAAGTTCAACGAACGAAACCTTTAGTACTATTTAGTAATCTGTGAACGAAACGTAGTGAACACTGAGCATCAACCACGATCATCCATGGCACTCAGCAGGGTAACTCGTATGTTTTCAAAATTAGCATTTTGTTATGCCTCATCATGTGTCAAAGCCGTAGTTTACATTAATTTCATCAACGTATGACTACGGAAAAGCTACGGACAACAGCAGCTGATCAAAGCAGCTTAAAACGAAGTTATTTTTAGATAGATTATTTTTAGCTTACTTTGGGACCGTGCAGTCGGTGTGATTGTCTGGGGATTTATTTATTTATTATTATTTATTATCTACCTTAAGTACTGACACGCTTAAAGTACTGATCCGATTTGAATAAAATTTGATACAGAGATAGACCTGACCCTAAGGATGGACATAGGCTACTTTTTATCTCGAAATTGTCGTCCCAAAGTTAGGTAAACATAGATAATGTTGTAAAAGAATTTTAACTCATTCAAAACGACGACTGTGAAGTAGGTACCTACCTATCTGAGAGAATAATGACATTAACCTCTTGCTTTTTCGCCCAGTAAGGTAACTTAGCCAAAAAGCCATGCGTATTCTATCCACGTAACCTCAGAGTACCTTCCTACTTTCTGTACGCAACCCAAACACTTAAACTTTCAAAAACACAAACATTTAACTATAGCCCTTTCCCTCGTACGGGTTCTAAAGCCGATCCCAATGCCGAGATAAGATCAGATTAAAAGTATCTACCTAGGTACATATCATATTCATATGTGTAATCCTTAAAATTTAAGCTGCATCCTTTTAGCCACTTCAACGTAAAAGAATAATAAAAATCCATCGTCACAAAGTTTATCGTTTTTTATAGTGAAATAAGATGGTATTTTAAAGTACAAAACGGTATTAGTTAGGTATTATAGTACATGTATAGTTCAAAAACCCTGTAAGTAGGTATAACCTGATAGATAACTAACATCCGTAGTTTGTACATTATTTAAAAAAAACACTCACTTGACACTAAAACGACAAATGAATGAGCCAATTAAAAACACATCTTTATTAACCGACTTCAAAAAAGAAATCTATCCCGTATGTGAGTTGTTTTATCAGTTTTTGTATTAAAATTTCTTAGCCTCGAACAGCTTCCAAACACATAGATACTTATGCCAAACATAAGTGTACCTATGTAGGTATGTTTGTCCATGCATATCTCGAAAATTATAAGTTTGAGTGTATACCTAACATATTTTTAGTTGATTAGTTTTGGTTTAAACTCATCTTATTATGTACAGCAGTTTTTAAATTGAGATTAAAGTGTTTCTTAATCACAAGGCTCAAATCATAGTGTGTAAGTTATAAAATTATTTAATACAAAGTCGGTTTTTTAACGCTTTGCATTATTTTTTAAAGAATTACGTATGAAGTAAGGAACTTACCTATGTTGTGAAAGAACTGAATCAGTTATCTAACTAAAGATCCAGCATGACTGTCTTTACGTCCTTAAAAAGTACGTTCCATGACATACCTACTTAGGTACCTACCTATCACCTCGCGAATAGTCGGCGGCGGTTGAATACATAAAACTTAATTGCAACATAGTTCAAAGGGTAAACTAGCTACCTACACCAAACTAGTATCAATTAGTTGTACATAACATAACATGTGTCTCGTATTAGATACCTACCTGGCTATCGTAGTTTGTTTATCGCAATAATGCACTCATACAGGTATAACATTCTATTAATCACCCATTGACCTCCAATCAGCGTGATCATCACTGCTCCACAAAATAAAATACTGTTAAAATAGC
Source organism: Stenoptilia bipunctidactyla (assembly GCA_944452665.1). NCBI lineage: Eukaryota > Metazoa > Arthropoda > Insecta > Lepidoptera > Pterophoridae > Stenoptilia > Stenoptilia bipunctidactyla. Next base: position 49,518,156 of record OX101721.1, on the reverse strand, counting down.
TCTAACCGTCTTTAAAAAGAATAGGAAACGGAGAACTTAATCCTTTCTCAGAATATTAAATTTACTTGTTAATCTTATTTTGGTAGCCCGTGCATCGCAAAAAACTTACGTTAGTACATAGTAACTCAATGGCGCTCACTCACACTAGTTGAACACAAAACATAGTCACAAAACCACACAATAATCCAAAAGGACCTACATTTTCATTCTAACGATAACACTCTCAACCTGAACGCAAAACACTTAGCCGCTTCGCCACCTCCTTTTAAAACAGCGGAAAGCTAAAATCTATTTTCAAAAATAATTGCAATATAACAAAACAACTATTCTATCGATTATCTAGTAGGTACCTACCTATCAATTCTCAACAAGAATCGTCGACTCAAAAGTCCGGAGCCGCTCAGCCGCTCGGCGGATGACTTGCCGAGGTTTGTTTTCGTGCAATAGTCAACGAAATGCGTTCATACAACTTAGAACTTTAAACTATTATCTTTACATGCGTTTTAGATATTTACAAATGCTAGAACGAGTGACAACGTGAAGATTTTCTTTAGTGGAAGTGGTTGTCCAGTAGTGGGCTGCTTTCAGCTGATGATGATGACGTGAATCAAACCATAATCAAATCATCGATAACTTCATACTTATTCGAAGGTTCTGTCTGTGTGAACTATGCATCCATAACCGCGCGCGAATCTGCTTGATCAGTCAGTCAGCCTGGTCAGCCAGTCCCTTGTTGGCCGCTGTGATTAAAGTAAAGTGTACCTATGTACTGCGTTTTTCTATCGTTTTCCCTTTATTAAGTAGGTATGTAGTTTGTTGTTGAGTAAATAGAAGAAATATCTTTTTTGCTACTTATACCTACCTACTTGGGCATTGAGACGAAAGGTGTGTAATACATGACATTTATGTTTTCACATTAAATTATTAGAATAGGTAGATACCTTAAAGCATTAGCGGCATTCCCACATGCTTCTCCTAAGCACATCAACATCATGCCATATTCCCGTGGGCTGTACACATATGAAGAAGGCATTTTTGATTAAACACAAAACAGGTATAAACAATTATAAAAGTAAAAACTTACACTAGATTATTAACAAAAATTAACACTAATTTACAAACACTTAAATAATAGAAATTAAACAAGAAACAAAAGAATTAACACGAATTACACGGCGCGGCGATAGCGTCACTTGTATGACAGCGCGGCAAACAAGGAACTGACTGACTGACCGAGGCCTACATTTTGCAGATTTTTAAAAATTTACTTTAAAGAGCCGAAAGTCGAGCAAAGTAGCATTAGTACGTTATCATCAAACAACTCCGCTAAACATCAGACAACGCCGCCGACAAGGCATCCGCCGAATTGTGGACTTTCGCGTCGACGACGACGACGCGGCGACGGCGAGCGAACGAAATGATAGGCATTAGGTATATTATTGTTTTAAATATTGAAAATAGATTTTAGTTTACTGCTGATTTTTAATGGAGGTGGTGGCGCGGCGGGGTAGTGCATGCGTTCAAAGTGACTGTTATCGTGTAGTGATAAATTGTTTTAGTGTGTGTTGTGTTCTACTAGTGTGAGAGAATGTTTTGTGCGATGAATTGACTACGAAAATAAGGTAGGTTAACAAGTACATTTTAAGAATTAAAAATAAAAAGTATTTTTTAACAGTTTAGGTTGGTTCGAAGTTGAAGTATCGTTGTAGCCCAAGTAGCATAACATTCGTTGGAGTTGGAGGAGCACTAGTCGAGTGAACGAGAGTTCGCAAGTTCAAAGCACATCTTAGTCATAATAAGACTGTGGCACATCCGAGGCTAACCTAGCTCTTATTTCAGAATATTCATTTTTAGTGGCCTACTGAGGTTGTGAATGTGGTAATTTCTGACGTTCATTTAGTATAAGTATGCCACAGTGAAGAATAATTATTTGATTAAATGATTAAATTTAATTTGGATGGAACTTGGGATGTTTGTTAGTCTTTCCCGAAATAATTGCTGTAAAACTTTACCTAAAGGTAGACTAGACACAACACATTTTTAATTGTTAAACGCTTTATTAATGGTAAGGTTAAGGTTTTTCGTTACATAAGGGGTTTACGAGATACCTTACCACCATAGCCACTGTATAATTTTTTTCAAATAATTAGGTAGTAGATGTTCCAAAGTAAAGTGCTTGAAGTAAATTAAACTTTTATCTTAACGCAATCGCTTATTAAAACGGCGCTAAGTGACTGAGTCCTGAAAAGAAATTAGAAAGTACCTACCTTTGTTTCGCTGGATCTTTACTATGGTTTTCAGAAAAAAATCACAACATCATGCTTACCTACCTAGGTGCCTAAATTCATTCTCATGTATTAAAACTAAGTTGTATGATTAACAAAATGATGTATTTATTTGGAAAGCTAACAGCTGTTCTTACAAAACTTATTTAGCAATATTTGTATCTTAAAAGCTAATTATAAGCTTACACATATTTAGTTGTATTTGCATGTTTTGCGATTTGTGTTAGTTTGAAACGTGAGATATTTCATTTTATTTACGTACCTGCCTACCTGACTATTTCAAGGCCATAATAGCTATTACATATTCTACTTGATTAATACATGTAAAATTTAATCTAAGGTAGGAAATTAAAATTATAAACGTAAAAGTTTGTTTGGATGGTGGTTTTTTTGTTACTCTTCCATGCTGAAGTGACTAAACGGATTCAGTTGAAATTTTGATCTAAGGTAGGAAAAAGCCTAGAATAACCCGAAGGGTGCTTTATTTAGCACAATGAAGCATTTTTTTATATCCCGATACTCCTACAGGATTTAGATAAACTAAACCCACGTTTGACCTCATGCTGACCTTGTGAAGATGACACGGTTTAGCTACACGGGCTTAGCAATGAGGGCTCCTTGATAATCATGCCAGAACACATGACCACTGGTGCGGTGACATTTGGTGGCATATTCATTGTGAAGGTTGGCTGCTAGACAGGAGATCCCTGCATGGGACCTGCCACACAGGCAAATGGGCACTTGTTTTTTATTACTTTTGTTATGAAGTTGTAAGTGTTTATGTTGCAAATTTCCGTCGCATTCCCGTACATCAAGTAGGCACTTTGTAGTTACGTGGACAGAGTAGGTACCGTGAAATATGCCAACTTTGCCTCCTAGGGTATCTTTGCCCGAAACGCAATTTTTAAACTATTCCGTTAAGTGAAAATGTATCAGTAATAAGGTAAAATTTATTACGATATTAGAAAATAAACTATAATTATAGCATCACTGTGTAAGATGTTTGTCGCAAAGTTCACTCAGTAATTTGTTGGAGCGTGTCGAGCGAGGACAGTGTTTTTGCGGGCAAAAAAGTTTGGAATTATAAAACTGAATTGTGTATGATGGGGAAGACTCAGGTAAGTTTCTTTCATTGTAAGTTATAAAAGACAATGTGCTAAGTGATTTGGTAATGGTTTCAACAATGAATATTGTTTTAATTAAAAGATATGGTGATGGGCAATGTTACCCTGAAATGTTCCAACCTTTGAAAGCCAACATTGCCCGCTGACTAAAAAAGCCTAGGGCTGTCACAATTTACACACTGTATAATATACTAGCTCTGCCCGCGGCTTTGCTTTCGTTAAATTATATTGGCCTACCATTTACTGTTTATGTAGCGTACGCCTCGGAAACTTTTAAAATGGTTTTTTTCGCTCCTTCTGGTCACATCATAATGTTTTATAGCTTGCAGCCTTCCCTCGATAAACGGACTATTCAACACAAAAAGATTTTTTCAATTTGGACTCGTAGTTTCTAAGATTGACGCGTTCAAACAAACAAACAAACTCTTCAGTATTTCCTGGAACTACTGTGTAAAAGGTACCTGAGTTTCATATTCCAAGTGAACCAAGTCCCGGGCGTGGAGCCAATATTAAATGCTTTTGGCATGTCTTTCTTAGTAAATAAATAAATTAAAATAATTGAGGTGAAATAAATAATTGATTAGTTTAACAAAAAAAAAATTGATAAATAAAGAAACAGATTTTCTCCTGACTGTTCGTTTTTTTGTTAGGTACCTAGCTGGCCCATAATTTTTATTGTATCTATTTTGTTTATATTTCAGAAAAAGTAAATTAAATCTAGAATTTGACAGAGGAAACTTAGACGTACAATTAGGGTCTAGAATTTAATATATAAAAAATACTCCGAGGTCATGTTGAGACATGCATGCGAGGCATTTGAAACACATCAAATTTCTTGAAGAGATGCTGAAAGACCATTCGTTATCACAAGACGCACAATAATAAAAAAGTTAAAAATAAACATCAGAACCCTGTTGGACATCCTACCGCTTTAACACCCGCAGAAGAAATGAAAATTTTAAAATTTAGCAAGTATCTGGTGATTTTTTCTCCCCGCTTACTAAGATAGACCTAAAGTTGGTTCATGAATACTTGAATAAAAATTCTCGAAGTCATATATTCAAGAGCGGAATGCCCAGCTGTCTGATCTATAGAACTACAACAGTTACTAAACTTGTATTACTTGTTTTTTTTAAATGAGTTCTTTTTTTCATAACACGTATAAAAATAAAACATTTTAGGGATTTTATTCAAATGTGACAACCCTAGCATTCAGAAATCGTGAATTTAGGTTTGTATGGAAAAGTGAAAATATCCTTTGGTAACATTGCCCATTCGGTTTGCTTTGTGAGGTTTAAAGAAAATGGTTAGATTTCTGCAGCAAACGCCATCATTACTCAAATCCTTGAAGTGGGTTTTATTATAATGCAGATAAATTAGATTTTTGCGTCAAAAATCAATGTGGGCAATGTTGGCTAGAAATCCACATTACTTTGCCCGCCATCAGAATCAACCAAAAGTGGGATTAAATATTAAATTATTACAAAAATAACTAAAAATATGCATTCAATTCATTCTAAAGCTGATGTAGATAGTAAATTAAACACAGGTACCCATAGAATTTTTTTAAAATATTCGTAGATTTTTGAAAAAAACGGGCAATGTTGGCGTGTTTGACGGTACTTATGGCTTTTTGGTTAGGTTACATAATTGGGCAAAAAGGCAAGAGGTACATGACATTTTTTTTACGCCATTAAATCGTAGTTTTGAATGCGTTAAAATTATTTTACAACTTAGGTACCTTTAGAACCTTTGCTTAGACGGATTTAGAGAAAATGGGTCTTTTACAAAGTAATTTAAAACTTATTTCTAAAAAAAGGTAGGTAAGTATATCGTGAAGTGCGTAATAAAACGTTGTTGTTGAGTTGGATGACTTTCAATACCTACTCATTTGGTTTGTGCGTATAACACAACGAAGAAAGTAGGTACCTACTTTTAAAACTAATTTAATAGTCGTTATTTATGCTAGTCTTCTATTCAAGGTTTTCAATAGGAATGATCGTCATATTTTGATAAAATGAATGTTTAAATTAATATCGTGTTACTGGATATTTTATTTAATATGAATTGAAAAAGTTTGTGCTGCATAGGTAGGTACCTATTACCGAAATATTCGCGCACACAAAGAACTTCATAGTTACCGTGAAATATGCCAACTTTGCCTCCTAGGGTATCTTTGCCCGAAACGCAATTTTTAAACTATTTCGTTAAGGTGTGAAAATGTATCGTTAATAAGGTAAAATTTATTACGATATTAGAAAATACACTATAATTATAGCATCACTGTGTAAGATGTTTGTCGCAAAGTTCACTCAGTAATTTGTTGGAGCGTGTCGAGCGAGGACAGTGATTTTGCGGGCAAAAAATTGTAGAATTATAAAAGTGAATTGTGTATGATGGGGAAGACTCAGGTAAGTTTCTTTTATTGCACGTTATAAAAGACAATGTGCTAAGTGATTTGGTAATGGTTTCAACACTGAATATTATTTTAATTAAAAGATATGATGATGGGCAATGTTACCCTGAAATGTTCCAACCTTTGAAAGCCAACATTGCCCGCTGACTAAAAAAGCCTAGGGCTGTCACAATTTACACACTGTATAATATACTAGCTCTGCCCGCGGCTTTGCTTTCGTTAAATTACATTGGCCTATCATTTACTGTTTATGTACCGTACGCATCGGAAACTTTTAAAATGGTTTTTTCGCTCCTTCTGGTCACATCATAATTTTTTATAGCTTGCAGCCTTCCCTCGATAAACGGACTATTCAACACAAAAAGATTTTTTCAATTTGGACTCGTAGTTTCTAAGATTGACGCGTTCAAACAAACAAACAAACTCTTCAGATTTGTAATATTAGTATAGATAATTAATAAACTTACTACTTACATTCGATCAATTAGATTACTAAGAGTTGGTAACTTATTGTAAAAAGGGAAGGCATGAATGCGAGTATGGTTGAAGGAAGTATTTCCTGGAACTACTATGTAAAAGGTACCTGAGTTTCATATTCCAAGTGAACCAAGTCCCGGGCGTGGAGCGAATATTAAATGCTTTTGGCATGTCTTTCTTAGTAAATAAATAAATTAAAATAATTGAGGTGAAATAAATAATTGATTAGTTTAACAAAAAAAAATTGATAAATAAAGAAACAGATTTTCTCCTGACTGTTCGTTTTTTTGTTAGGTACCTAGCTGGCCCATAATTTTTAATGTATCTATTTTTTTAGATTTTAGACAAAGACCATTCGTTATCACAAGACGCACAATCTATCTATCTATCTATCTATATCTATATCTATCTATCTATCTATACTTATAATAAATCTGTAGAGAGGTCAATTCTGTACATGAAATATTTTTTCAAAATAACTATCAGGGGGTGATTCGTGATCGATACTGATGCCAAAAATGCAATCAGTAAAATTTTTGTCTGTCTGTCTGTCTGTATGTTCCTTATAGAATCAAAACCTACACGACGGATTTTAACGAAACTTGGTAAAATTATTCTTCATACTCCTGGGCAGGTTATAGTATACTTATTATCACGCTACAATCAATAAGAGCAGAGCAGTGAAGGGAAATGTTGAAAAAACGGGAGAAATTACTTCATTTTTTAAGCTTCCGTCGCGTGTGCAGCCTTAATGGTTAAAGCTACATAGAAATCATGTATAACAGAAATATTTTTCATAAAACTATATAAAAATATCCCACAACAGTATATGTCTATATTTTATGGTTGACTCACAATAACACGTGTAAATCCCGATAGCTTAGCAGTTCGGAGCTTTCTGATTATATTTGTTTACTCTTACGTTTATAATACTCTCAATTATCCCTAATTAAAAAAAAATAACATTATTACCTATACAATAAAAAAAGAATCATAGAAATCGGTATAGAAACACCAAACTTATACATGAAATACGCTAATAACCCATCGCGCGTGAATACTGAATGATATAAGGATTATTTTTGCGTAACGGTTGCCGCGCTCGACGTGGCTCGCGGCGGTAAAATGTAAAAAGGCGGGAGGCGAGCGCAAGCTTTTGCGCGATTTAATATAGGTAGGTACAGAAGGAACAAGCGTTACATTACCTGTCAAATTTCCCCAACCAATTTTAACTTATTATCGAGGGCATAGAGTTCAAATTCAAGTAAAAAATTTTGACAGATTTGTAACGCTTGATTTACTGCCTTCTGTACATACAGAGATAAAATGGAAATCAAGGTTTTGTTTATTTCATGATCGTTTCTGCCTCTCGGAAGTCAGAAAACGTAGACGTATGTGTTAACTACTATACCAAATTACATTAATATTGGCTTAGCCGTTTGGCAGTGAAAAGCAGCCATACATAATTATATTTCGTCGCTTCATTCTTCAGATATTATATAACAGGTAGTCCTTTTTAGGTACTAGGTAACTTCGCATAATTTAAAGTATCATAAAAAAAAACACTGTGTTGGGGCGCCGCGTGGCATGATCCACCCGGTTCGCGCCAAGCCCTCATTCTTTTTTCGTGCGTGGTAACAAGCATACGTCATTTACTTTAATCATTTACTTAAGTTTTTACAAAATGCCTAAACGTACAGCAGAAGAACAGCTTCAACATTATAATATAAAGATAAAAAAGTTGGAACAAAAAATAAATAAAAAACGGAAACAGCGAATTATTTCTTCCGATGAAGAAGAAATCTTACAAGGTAAGACCTACTTATTCGGTTTAAAAATGTTATTTAAAACATCAGAGCAGAAAATGCGTGTAATCTATAATAGATATATCACGTTATCCGCTCAATATCGTAATGATGTAAACTTTAATAAATTTTATCTGATCTTATCGATCACCTTTTGTTTTCAATACAATTACAGAAAATGCGGGTAATCTCAAGGAGATTTATCTCGTTGTCTGTAATACGTTATGGGCGTTATATTAATATGAATTAGACATAAACATGTCGCCTCCAAGGTTATTTAAAAAATCAGAGCAGAAAATGCGTGTAATCTATAATAGATATATCACGTTATCCGCTCAATATCGTAATGATGAAAAATTTAATAAATTTTATTTGATCTTATCGATCGCCTTTTGTTTTCAATACAATTACAGAAAATGCGGGTAATCTCAAGGAGATTTATCTCGTTGTCTGTAATACGTTATGGGCGTTATATTAATATGAATTAGACATAAACATGTCGCCTCCAAGGTTATTTAAAAAATCAGAGCAGAAAATGCGTGTAATCTATAATAGATATATCACGTTATCCGCTCAATATCGTAATGATGAAAAATTTAATAAATTTTATTTGATCTTATCGATCACCTTTTGTTTTAAATACGATTACAGCTGAAATAAATGCTGAAATCTCAGCAGCCATAACTGACATAGCACGAGCACGAGACAAAAAAAAAAAAACCAAAACTTTCAGCAACAGCTGGGGTACGGTATTACCACCATAAATCGAGAGATGGACGTCCTCCCTGAGAAGGAAGAAAACAAAATGAAGGCCTTCCGTCACGTAAGTGATGGATGCTGCCTATTATCAAACCTCCACTTTATGTTCACCAAAGATAGGGTAAAACTGATTTTACCTAATTTGGATACAAACTTTAAGCATGTTATACAAACTTTATCCGAAAGTTCGTTGCCGGAAAAAATAAAGGCAAGTAAAGCCATTGAAAAGTAGGGAGCCCTAATTAAAAAAGGCCCAGCCAAAACAGTCTCCTCTCAAATATCAACGGTCAACCGGTCGTCTCAGCAGGGAAACTGGACAGGACCTCCTCGTTACCCGTCGTTCAGGGGGGGGCGGGGAGGTCAGAGGAAACCGATAGCAGCTCAAACACAGCGGCGCCCTCAATCGAACTCTGCGTTTAACGCCAAGTTCCAGCCGCAGACTTAGTCCAGGACGCGTGCTCCGACCCAACATTAATCAAGGTACATGCAGGTCGAAGTAATTTATTTTATGATTGTTGGACAAAAGTAACTAAAAACGAAGTTATATTGAAGTGGATAAATTATGGATTTAGAATACCATTTGATACTCAAATTTGTCAGTATTCTATTCCTAAAAATAATTTGTCATCATGTGAAAAAAGAGACATGAAAATAGCTATAAATAAATTATTAGACTTAGGGGCTATAAAACCTTGTTCTCCTTCAAATGATCAATTTATTTCAAATATATTTTTAGCTCCGAAACCTAACGGAGAAAAAAGGTTTATACTAAATTTAAAATCTTTAAACAAGTTCGTAACAAAAGTACATTTTCAAATGGAATCTTATAAAACAGCCTCGAAATTAATTCCTCGTAATGGATACTTAGCCAACATAGATATGAAAGAATCATATCTACTTATGCCGTTTTTTGTTAGTGACAGAAAGTACCTACGATTCGAATTCCAAGAAAATGATTTGTCTGAGCCGATCACTTACGAGTTCACAGCAATGCCGTATGGATTATCGGTAGCTCCGTGGGTATTTACAAAAATTATGCGTGAAGTAATGAGTCATTTGAGAAAACAAGGTTTTAAGTCTACTACCTATTAAGACGATCTTCTTATTGGAGATACATATGAAGAATGCATGATTAATGTAAGAGAAACTTTGAAGTTATTACATTGTCTAGGTTTTATTGTAAATTTCGATAAAAGTCACATTGTACCAAAAAAGTCAATCAAATTCTTAGGTTTTATGTTCAACACAGAACAGATGTCTATTACGTTACCTGGCGATAAGCGGCAATACATTTCACAGTTAATAAATAGATACATTAATCTTAAAACTTGTTCATTACGAAATTTCGCTAAACTTATAGGTGTATTGATCGCAGCCTGTCCAGCCACAAAATATAGATTCTTATATACAAAAATATTAGAGAGACAAAAGTTTTTAGCCTTAAATAAGTTCGGAGGAAACTATGAGGTGAAAATGAATCTTAATAAGATATTACTAAAAGATTTATGGTAGTGGAAAAATAATATTAATATTATTTCTTGTCCAATCATTACTCAAAATTATAAGTCAGAAATTTACACCGACGCATCTAGGACAGGCTGGGGAGCAGTATGCAAAAATAATAAATATAGTGATTCATGGACGAACAGTGAAAAAGAAAATCACATGAACTTTTAGAATTACTCGCGGTTTTGTTAGGTCTCAAAAGTATAGCTAGTGAAGGAAAATATTGTGCAATATTATTACGTATTGACAATACTACCGCCATTAGCTACATTAATAGGATGGGAGGTATTCAGTTCCCACATTTGAATATTTTAAGTAGAGAAATTTGGCAATGGTGTGAAAAACGCAATTTATGGATATTTATGTTAACACCAAAGAAAATCGAGCAGATTTCGAGTCCAGAAATGGGCCCTCTCGGATAGCACTTTCCAACTTATTGTAAATAGTTTCGGGCCCATTAAGATCGACTTGTTCTCAAGTCGAGCCAATGCCAAATGTTAATTATTTGTCACCTGGAAGCCTGAACCTGATGCAGTCGCAGTTGAGGCATTTACAATAAGCTGGGCTGACTTGGATTTTTATGCATTTCCTCCCTTTTCTCTTGTATTAAAATGTATACGAAAAATCATTGATGATAAAGCCGAAGGGGTACTTGTATTCCCCTTCTGGCCTTCCCAGCCATGGAGTCAGCACCCACTGCACTCCAGCCTTACCCTGGGTGCCGCGAGGCTCTCCGGGCGTCGTTCAGCCGGCGCAGCTGCCCACCAGAGGCTCTCACGTTGATGCTCGCCTCGCTCGCAGACACTACTGTTCGCCGGTACAACGTCTCATTGAAGTTATGGTTTCAAGAAGTGTGGTTATGAATTAATAGTTTCGAAAAATCCATTCCATTATTTCTTTGATTCTTAAACGAGCAATTTAATAAGGGATGTTCTTACGGTTCATTAAATACACATCGATCTGCATTATCTATTTTATTAGGAGAAGAGATAAGTGATAATAGTTGTGTTAAACGCCTCTTTATAGGAGCCTATAAAACTAAACATATTAAGCCTAAATATTCATTTACTTGGGATACAAATTTAGTACTAAATCAACTGTCTTCTTGGTATCCAAATATTAATTTATCTTTAGAAAATATTACAAAAAAAAAAACTCGTTACATTATTAGCTTTATGTACCGGTCAAAGAGTACAGACATTGTCTTTACTTAAATTAGAAAATATTGTTTTTCAATCTGATAAAGTAAATATTATTATAACAGATATAATCAAGACTTCCGCTCCAAATCGTGAACAGCCCTTATTATCTCTACCAAACTTTCAAAGCTATATCAACATATGCCCAGTATCAACTTTAAAAGAATATATTTTTATTACAAAAAATATCTGAGGTTCAAACTCCGGGAATCTCTTCGTAACATTCAAAGCTCCCCACAGAACTGCATCAAGTCAGACGCTAAGTCGATGGATTAAGCAAACGCTCGCCACGAGCGGCATTGACATGAGCGTTTTAGTGCGCACAGCACACGACACGCGTCGACCTCAGCCGCGCGCGCGGCCGGTATCAGTGTCGATGTCATTCGAAAAACGGCCGGGTGGACACAAAACTCACAGGTGTTCGCAAAGTTTTACCATCGGCCTTTAGATGATCAACAAAATAACTTTGCTTTGTCGATACTTAATCGAGACATGAACAATACTTAACCTAATATTAAAAATAGTTATTGAATATTACGTATTTTGATATTAAGTAAATTACTACATTAAAAATTATGTGTCTATAAATAGACTATCACTAAGTTTCATTAATTTAAGCTGATTATAATTTCTAGCGACTCAAATAAAGTAAGATTATTTGAAGCTCATTATGTAATAATACTAATTATTAAGTACTATAATAATAAAATATGTAATTACATATTTATATCTTTACTTATTTCAATTCCAAGTATATACCTAAACAAAACTTTCTATCTCTGAAAATCTACCTGTTATATAATATCTGAAGAATGAAGCGACGAAATATAATAGATGATTAAACGAACTTCTAAGTGAAGTTCTATCGCTATTATATGAGTCGCTTCATTCGAAGATATGACGTACCCACCCACCCCAGAACCCATTTAAAAGTTTCGTTTAGGGTCTCTAAAGAATGAGGGCTTGGCGCGAACCGGGTGGATCATGCCACGCGGCGCCCCAACACAGTGTTTTTTTTTATGATACTTTAAATTATGCGAAGTTACCTAGTACCTAAAAAGGACTACCTGTTATATAATATCTTCGAATGAAGCGACTCATATAATAGCGATAGAACTTCACTTAGAAGTTCGTTTAATCATCTACTATAGGTAGTATTGTATGTACACTGATAATGGCTGGATGGATGGATTTTTGCTATTCTTTCACGCAAAAACTACTTAGCTTTACCTAGAATAACAATAACCTAAGTATAACTAAAGAAGATATTGCACGAATTAAGTAAAATTGAAGGCATTAAATAAAACACTTTTTAACCGGATTAATGGCGTATAATTTATATTTTACATTTTAACTCGACGTTTCGGTGTCTTTGCAGACCCCGTGGTCACTAGCGACTGTTAAAATTTAAAATGTAAATATACGCGATAAATCCGGTTAAAAAGTGTTTTATTTAATAGTCATACATAATAGTTATCGCGAAAACTTAAGACAATATTAAATTTAAGGTACTTTGGCACCCGATTTGTTCATAACGCTATGTGCCTTTGTAATGTACCTAATAGATAGTTACCTACCTATGTTTGTGGTTAGGAGTATACATATTATATGGGCGAAGATTCTTCATTTTTATTTTTGTTATTAAAGATAGTTCCTAACCTTGGAGAAGAAAATAACCTACTCGAAATACTAATTCAATACAGACGAAGTCGCGGGCATCATCTATGTAATATACCTACCTACCTATACTTTTTCACAAAACCTAGGTGAAACTGCGGATCACTGCTTTGTTGTAACAGTTTTTGAAGTTATTCTGTCTGTTTATCTATCAGTAACGCTTTCACAGCTAAACTACTGAGTCGATTTTGACGAAATTTAGAATAAGGTTTTTAATAAGTTTTAACTTCAAGGAGGATATAATAATAGTATTTATCCAACTCTAATAAACGGTATCCACGCGGACGAAGTCGCGGGTCACAGCTAGTAATTAATAAAATTAAAAATAAACATCAGAACCCTGTTGGACATCCTACCGCTTTTACACCCGCAGAAGAAATAAAAATTTTAAAGTTTAGCAAGTATCTGGTGATTTTTTCTCCCCGCTTACTAAGATAGACCTAAAGTTGGTTCATGAATACTTGAAGAAACATTCTCGAAGTTATATATTCAATAGCGGAATGCCCAGCTGTCTGATCTATAGAACTACAACAGTTACTAAACTTGTTTTACTTGTTTTTTCTTTTTTTAAATGAGTTCTTTTTTTCATGACACGTATAAAAATAAAACATTTTAGGGATTTTATTCAAATGTGACAACCCTAGCATTCAGAAATCGTGAATTTAGGTTTGTATGGAAATGTGAAAATATCCTTTGGTAACATTGCCCATTCGGTTTGCTATGTGAGATTTAAAGAAAATGGTTAGATTTCTGCAGCAAACGCCATCATTACTCAAATCCTTGAAGTGGGTTTTATTATAATGCAGATAAATTAGATTTTTGCGTCAAAAATCAATGTGGGCAATGTTGGCTAGAAATCCACATTACTTTGCCCGCCATCGGAATCAACCAAAAGTGGGATTAAATATTAAATTATTACAAAAATAACTAAAAATATGCATTCACTTCATTCTAAAGCTGCTGTAGATAGTAAATTAAACACAGGTACCCATAGAATTTTTTTAAAATATTCGTAGTTTTTTGAAAAAAAACGGGCAATGTTGGCGTGTTTGACGGTACTTGAATAGAGTAGATACGTTTTTTTGGTAAAGATAGGTAATTAGGTAGGTAGAAGATACCCACCATCTTGGGCGTTAAGCCGAGAAGTGGGGTTGCATGACGACTATTTTCAAACTCAATAAACTTTAAAGGTTTTACACGTTTTTAACTACCTAGGTAGAATATGCAAAATCAAGTGCTTCGACTTTTTCTCATTTTAACCGGCTCGATAATACCCGGGATTAAATGTAGTTTGTTGTAGTTTTTGAAGAAGAAGAAGGAAGAAATTTAACACAAATCTAGGATAAAGCGTGAACAACAATTAGATGTGTAGTTTTATCCTGGTATTCCTACGGGATCGAAATAACCGCGGGTAAAATGCTTGACTCCGACCCAGACAATGGATAAGTAGGTACTTTCTGCTACTACGTTAGGTGACTTGGCAACTTAAATGGAAGAGCGTCTGTTTGACAAATGGGTTCATGGCCCGTATAGCAAAAACATTTTTTATTAATTGTGCTAAAAAATTAAAGAGTTCTTTTTACGTATTTTCACCGAATTCCTGTACACCAACTACCTACGTACCTACTTTGTAGTTATGTTTTAACAGATAAGTTTTTGGTAAAGATTGGACATTGAGATATGGATAACATTTATTTTTCAAGATACTTTTTAAATTATACCTACCTACCTAACTTGACTTTTTTCGCAACATAAGAAGGTACCTAATTTTGGAACCTTTTATACCTTGTTTCCGATGATGGTGTGAAGATAGGTATAACGTGCGCGTGGCCAATTTTTTTGATAAAAAGGTGTGAATTTGATCTCCACACTGGATTCGGTATTTACGTTACTACACTATGAGTAACATTTCGATAGTTCGAATGAGATCTTATTTTAACAATAATCTATCTACCTACCTATCTAAAATGATTTCGTTTCTAGCTACTTTGACCAGCTGCTGTTGTCCGTAGTTTTCTAATCACGGTTTTCTATGGGAACGAGTTCAATACTCATACGTTGATGAAATTAATGTAAACCACGGCTTTGACACATGATGAGGCATGACCAAATGATTATTTTGTAACATACGAGAAACCCTGACTAGTGCAATGAACGACCGTGATGATGTTCGCTTCGTACGTTGTTTGAACTTTTTTCGCGCGCTGGCCAGCTGGGGCGCGGGAAGGGCGCGGGGTGCCATGCATACTACGGTTGTGGAGGGGCGCTCAGCCCGCAGGATTCAATGGTTTGCGGAGCGCGCGTGGTTCGACAAAAATACTTGTACGCGATACATTGCCGGAAGTTTTGAAAAAATAAAATTTCGAATTTCATTAAAATTCTTCGATTATACGTTTATTTATACGTGTCCAAGCATGAAAAATGTAAAAAAAATGATTAAAAAATGTCCAAAAAAAAGGTCTCAGATTTGAAAAAAAACTACTTTTCCGTAATCAGTATACGTAGTATAATCATACCCTAAAGTTAAAGGTCGTGGTCTTTTTACACCCTGTAGGTATAATAAGATAATTGATTAATTTCTTCTCAAGAAAAACTTTGTACTTAATTTATTCCTAAGGGTTGCTATCGAGGTGTTAAATAGGTCAATATCATTGTCACCACTAATGTCGTTAAAACATCTGCTTGCTTTAATAAGGTACGAGTTCTGTCCATACTTTGTTTTTGTGAATGGCACGTATAGCAGAGCTGGCCTTCTAAACGACCCCGTATTAGTACGTAGTCCCAGTCGACTAAGTAGCTCTGGACAATCAATTGAACCGTAAGCGGTACGCAATAGGTAGGTATGCGATATCTGCTACTTTTCTCCTTTCACTAAGTGGGAGATAGTGGAATTTGCGACATCTTGTTTCATAGTCTGGTAAGCATACTTTGGCTTGGAATTGCAAGTATCGCAGAAACTTTCCTTGAACACGTTCAACTCGTGAAATATACACGTTGTATTGGGGATTCCACACTTGAGTACAGTAATCTAAATGACTTCGAACGTAAGTATTAAGTAGGATTTTTATTGTTTTCAAACCTTGAAACTCCGATGACAAAAAAAAAAAAGACGTGAGGCACTCGGAGACTGCCGCGGTAAAGCTATTGCATAGCATTTTTTATCAACTTATCTATACATATAATAAAATGGTAGGAAAGTCAAAACTGTACATTGAATATTTTTTTAAAAGAATACTTGGGGTATGATCTACAATCGAAACAGAAACAAAAAATATAGTTTTTAGAATTTTCGTCTGTTTGTCTGTTTGTCTGTTTGTCTTTCCGGGATAAACTCAAAAAGTACTGCATGGATTTACTTCAAATTTGGCATGAAGATAATTAAGAAGTCGGGTCAACATATAGGCTACATATTATCACGCTAGCAGTGTTATAATCGTAGGTGCGTTTGGTGCTGCATAGCGTTCACGCAGACGACGTCGCGGGCAGCAGCTAGTGAAATTATAATTATTTATTTATTTTATTAATGCAGTAATGTTTGATCTAATATGAAGTTCCACAAGTTCCTAATAGATGGCGCTGATTTTTTATTATAGCCCGCATGTAAAGTTATGAATCAATCAATCAATCATTTATTTGCATAAAATATGGTACAGATTTAGGAATTAAAATAAAAAAAATAGGTTATACATATTTTACCTTTTTAGGGCATGCAAAAATAAATTACTATTGTTCAAATTAACAAAAGTCTCGGAGAAGCAAAGTAGGCACATTCGGCATATTGTGATTTTTCCGTTATTCATTTAAGGTAATTTCCAACAAGTTAGTTTTAGACAAAAGATCCGCAATATTTTGATGAAATATTTTTAGTTGATTTGAGTTGCTATTATTATTATTTAAATTTACTTTATTTACGAAAAAAAAATTATTTATTATTTTCGAAGTTATTTTTTGTCTTTTTAAGAAAGTAGAACGGAATCGTCCCCTTTTTAATTATATCCTGAGTAGTATTCGGATGAGATTTATAGTTTGCATTTGTATGTCCAATTTTTATGTCTATTTTATTTTCAGTCATTGTTAAAAAGTAGTACGGAATTGTTCCCTTTTTAGTTACACCCTGAGTAGTAGTTGAATTATATTTATAATCTGCACTTGAATGTATATTTTTAACCCATGAATGTTTATTCTAAATATGATACTTAGTAAATGACAAGATTTTTTTTCTGTAATCACGTTCATCAATTATTAAATTTATTTTCTTACATATAGCAAACCATGTGTAGCAAACGCAGTCTTGTAATCGTATGAATTTACTATTAAAAAAGTTTTTACTTAAATTATGTATCATGTCATTCAACTTATTTTCATTAAGAAATCTTTTTTTAATTACGCTAAGAAGTATAATATTGCAATTAATATATTTATTTAAAATTAAACATGTTTCTAACAACACTTTGTCGGGTTTGTGTCGTGTTCACCTACGCAGATTATTATTTTGTCCTCTTCTTTTGGGTCAAACCACTTAAACATCGTCAATATTTCTTCAGTGCTTGCGTAAGGTTTAGTAAAAGATATAACTTCATATTTTTCGTAAGGATTATTAAATCTTGATCTTACTAATCTGTTACGAAGACTTTTACATTGCTGTCCACCAATTACAAAGACTCTGTGTTCTTCATGTCTATTTTTTTAGATGTCACCAATACCTTATCCTCTTCCACTGCCTGGAGTTTTTTTTTTGTTTTTAGTAGTGAGGACTCCGGTTCCACTCGTAGACAATCCTTGTTACTCTCCTTCAATGGTGATGATAGTGAGTACGATGGTGATGGTGGCAATGATTATAATTTCTCTACGTTTTCATTGTGTGTATTAGCTATTGTCTGCCGACGACAATTTTTTGTCTTTTTTTGTTTTGTTTTGTAGAGTTTATAGTTTCAAGCGTTTTGGTGCACATATTTTTGAGTAAGTGCACTTGTCGAGATAATTGACTAACTTCTTTTTTTTAGCCAATGTTTTCAATTATAATATACTCCATTTCCATTTATTTTTATTTCTTTTTAGATTTGTCAAATTTTTTAATGTCGTTTTTTGGTGTCATCATTTCTGTTTAACTTAGTCAATCAATCAATTTGTTTGTAACTGCCTTTTCTTTTATTTAATCCTCTTAAAACAAAGTAAACTACCAATATAAAAAACTTTTAAAAAATGTATTTTTAATTTTAAAAGGAGAAAAGAAAAGCATAAAAAAGAATTCATGTCAATGCGATTATCAGGGCTTGAACTCGTTACTCTTGATCAGGACCTTTTGACGTTACCACTCGACCACTCATCGATTTACTCAGATCAGCAAAATAAAGGATTTGTTATGAAAGCCAACTATTGTTTATTTACCTGTCAACTCTAAAAATTGTCATGTTGCCTAGAATGGATGCCTTTCGAACTACAAGTTCCTTCCTAGTAGATGGCGCTGATTGTTTATTAAAGCCCGCATGTAAGCTCAGGTTTTTTTCGTTACGGAATTTCTGGATTCGGTCCCCGCGCTCAAGGCCCGCTATAGAAGCTATGCAATAGCTTAAAATGTGCGCATCGAATAAAAGTTTGTGGTCAAATGTAACACCAAGATCTTTGATTGACTGGACTCTTGCTAAGGGAATGTTTTTTAAAAGGTAGTCAAAGGTAATTTTAACTTTTTTACGTGTGAACGAACAAACAGAGCATTTTGATACATTTAAATCTAATTTGTTACGTGTACAGTAGTCCTGAAATCTGTCCAAATCCTCTTGTAATAATAGTGCATCATTGTAATTTTTAACTGGGCATAAAACCTTCATGTCATCTGCATAGAGGAGAATTTTGGAAGAACGAAAATATTTAAACAATATCTGCTGCTAAATTACCAAATATCACCCACCGCTTCGACGGTTCGACAGAACACATGTTCCGGCAACATTTCATAAAGAGCCAGGTCCTTCCCATTGGAAGGACCTGTACGCGTGTGTTATCATCTGCGGCCTCATTGAGACTGTAGATTAGGTGAAATTGAGGGAAAAAGTAGATTTAGAATTTAATATTCATAAGTAACGAACAAGGCCATGCCCGCGCCAAGCTGTCTGTGATGGAGTAAAGTTGAAGAGGTTTTTTAGACTTACTAATCACTGAAACTATTGGTCCGATTTCCAAAAATCAAATTGTGTTTGATAGCATGTCTCTAAAGGGAGGTTTGCCCGTAGGTTTGATCAAGATGTTATGACGGACTTAAACAGAGACGCTCCTAGAACGCGCTAGGTTGCTAATATCAAATAAAACGCACCATGGGGGTAATAACGAAAGCTTAAATTAAAAATAAATGCTGTCTTTGCTATTTTACAATTCATGCTCCACAGAAATTTATTAGTAGGCAACTCTATCGCCATGAGTGATTTCCCGAAGACAATCTTCAAAAAGAAAAGCCGGTTTTTTTATAAATTCACGAAATATTAATAAAAAATGGAGTCTGGAGAAAACACATATAGGTACTTACGAGAAACACACAATAGTAGCATAGTATTTAAATGGTTATCAGTTATCACCCCCTCGTGGTGGTAGGACCCTTTTAGAGTTCACCAGGTTGACAACCACCCTTCAAATTATATCCAGACATCATCGCTTCGTCGGTGATGGCATCCGTTCGGCAATATTTTATGAAGAGCCAGTGTTTGCTATTTTCGGACCTTGTTTGCTCGTTAGAACTCAAAAGTTGATATAGTGTGTGCAAAATGCCTGTGCTCGATTTTGCTATAGCATTCCACGACGAGGCACGTGACGCCATTCCTTAACAAAGCCAATTTGCTGAAAATGAAAAATCGTCGAAAATTGCATTTCGGTACAACGCTGTTGACCTCGTCACCAGGCAGCAGCCGCAATATTTGTACGACAAACTTACTTGGTTCTCATCATATAGGGTCTATCACACAGGGTGGCTACATCTAGGATGACAATATAAGTACAGAGTCAGTGCTGGAACAATATGAGGCATATTCCGATCAAAAACTCTGCATATAAGCAGATATTTGAGCGCATATTCAGAGAGTATTTATTGTTTGATTATTGTTTGAAACTGTTTTTGTTTTATTTATATAATTCTTTTTTAAGTAGCATTATTATTTATATTTTATCGTTTATATAATATGTTTCATTTATACATAGAAACATAATTGCATTTATTTATCTTCACTTAAGTTATCTATTTATAATGTTTTATTTAGTTTTTATTTGAGATCATCATTAATTTAATTTGAAACTCCTTTACATAATTTGATTCATTGCCAGTTGCAGCTTTTGTATGCACCAATGTTATGTTTTAAAAATCTTTTAATTGTAATAATTACTCCAGCCGCTTAACCTCGTGCCGCTTCCTGTCATGTACAAGATTGAAGAGCTTATTTGTAAACTTACTTATCACCAAAACTACTTGTGCGATTTGAAAAAATCAAGTTGTGTTTGATAGCATATCTCTTGAGGGAGGTTTGCCTGTATATTTGATCAAGATAGTTTTACAGACTTTAACAGACACGCAGCTAGAACGCGCTCGTGTCAAATAAATCTCATCGAGAGGGTAAAAACGAAAGCTTTTATAAAAATAAATGCTGTCTATATGTGATTTTTTGAAAGCAATCTTCAAGAAGGAAAGCCAGTTTTCTTATAAATTCAAGTAAATAAAAAGGAAATTAAAGACAAATCAAATACTTAGAAGAAATGCTATGTTTATATGCATGGTGTTTAAACAGTTAACACCCCCTTCTGGTGGTAGGAAGGAACAGAGACCGGACAAGCGGTTTAATTGCCAAAACTCCTTAAAGGGGTTTCCCTTTAGTCAGCTTGCCAAAGATTTTACTAACCATTTTAGGATTACCATTTACATAGTTAGAAGGAAACCCGTTGCGATTTGGTCACCCTAGCTGCATCGAAAGGGTAAGCGCTAACCCAGTCTTTCCACTTAATATTTGGATATCCCCTTCACCTCCATCGATGTAATTTTTTCAAGATCGGTAGCATTTGTTTACTCAGTGAGTGGCTCAACTCAACGCGTTAGTTAACTATTTATTTCTATTTTACGAATACTTCCGGTTATATACCAGTGTAGATCCGTCTCTATTTCTGAGACAAGAGAACCTAATTTGCTTGTATACTTTTTGCCGGTAAGTGCTATATGAAGGGAATTCCCTTTCCGAATGGATAAGTCAATCTTTTTGACTTTTAATTTAGGTTTTCAGTAATTTAAATTATTTACTAAGAAACCCGTTGATTTTTAATCAATCAAATTAAAATATTCTAGCGCTTAAAAACCCAGGCTGAAACCCTCTAAAGGGTAAGCTGTCACGGTCCCGGTCCCTGGGGACCTTTTAGTGTTTATTAGACTGACGACCTCCCTTCATAATAATACCCAACTGTTAGAATATTGAAAGAGCAACTGGCTCTTCGTAAAATAGGATTCCTGTAGGAAAAGCCTGTACCCGTGTGTTGTCAGATCATCTTGACTTGAGATCAGGTGAGTGTGATTGTGAGGGCATCTCCAGATTTAGTCGCTGATAAATAAAAATATATTTGGAATGTAATAATCCATGTTCTTTTGACTCACAAACTCTTGAGTTAGGTAATTTCTATTTTTAATTCAGAATTACTTCTGTTGGAATAATCGATGCAAGATAACAAGGTTGAAAAATTTCATTAGGTTTAAAATTAAACTCAATCGAATACAGGTATGAAATTTTTAGTCAGAATAGAAATAATCATTTTGCTTTTGCAGTCTGCATCTTGAGAGTATCTTTAAGATATAATAATAATAATAATAATAAACACTTTATTGTACACCAACATGGTTACAGAGGAAAAATTACATTAAATGATGACATTAAAATACATTTGTACAAAGGCGACCTTATCGCTCAAGAGCGATTTCTGCCAGGTAACCTAGGAATTAAAGGAAATTGAGGTGGATGGGTGCACGGCTTGTAAAAATATATAAATAAACTAAATACTTATAATTACATAAATACATAATGAACATAAATACCATAATATATTAAATATTATAATACATATATAAATAGTTAAGATTAACAGTTTTTCGCCTGGTAGTGTCGTTTAATCATTCGTTTAAAAATCCGTGGTGTGCTAGCTAAACGGATTTCAATCGGCAACTCATTCCAAAGTGACACCGCACGAATAAAAAATGACTTATTTAAAAATGTGGAGGTATGCAATGGCGTCGCAAGGAATAAATTGGATGAAGAGCGCAGGTTACGGTCGTGATTGGTAAACCGATAGGTAAAGCGGTCTTTTAGATACACTGGTATCGCTTTGTCGTACAGAATACGGTAGACTAGTGAAAGTATGTGAGTATTCCGGCGAAGGCGAATGGGAAGCCACTTGAGATTAGTGCGGAATTCAGATATGTGGTCGTATTTGCGTAACCCAAATACAAACCTTATGCAGAGATTTTGTAGCCGCTCAAGTTTATTTAGGAGTTCTTCAGTTAAATCTAGATAGCTGGCATCAGCATAGTCGAGAATAGGAAGTAAGAGAGATTGTGCAAGCATAATTTTAGTGGCAATAGGAAGGAAATTACGAAGACGCTTGAGCGAATTCGCCGCGGCAAACATCTTCCTACTCAGCTCAGTAATTTGTGGTTGCCAAGACAACGTGCGATCGAAGATGATGCCTAAGTTTTTAACAGTCTCGCTATATGGGATCTTGGTTCCATTGAAAATTACTTGAGGAACTGAGCTCCAGTCAACTCGTGGAATCATTTTGTAACTTCCAATTATGATAGATTGAGTTTTAAGGGGGTTGACTGTGAGGCCATGATTATAACTCCAATCCGATATCTGTTTTAAGTCAGCGTTATGTTGTAGAATGGCGCTGGGCAAGTTCTCAAGGCTGGTTTGTGTATAAATTTGAAGATCGTCCGCATACAGATGGTAAGAAGAAGAAATGTTGAGAGTAATCGTATTGATGAATAGAGCAAACAGGAGAGGAGACAACACGCCACCTTGCGGCACACCGGCTTTAATATCACACCAATCAGAGAGTGCCATCTCAGTGGATATACGTTCCCGGCGCCCGTGCAAGTAACAATGAAACCAGTCAATAGTCGATGGAGATATGTTAAAAGAACGAAGTATTTGCAAAAGGATGTCGAAATCTACTGTACTGAAAGCATTGCTGAAGTCCAACAAAGTCAGTACAGTAAGTTTCTTCTGCTCCATGCCCATACGAATATCTTCAGTAATATTCAGCAATGCAGTGGTCGTACTATGCCCGGTTCGGAAGCCAGATTGGAAGGGATTCAGTAATTTATGGTCTTGTAAAAAAGTGCTGAGTTGTTGATGAATCAACCCCTCGAGCACTTTTGAAAGGAAAGGTAAGATGGTGATAGGACGATAATCAGAAAAGGACGAGGGATTGTTTTTTTTAGGGACAGGTATGACTTGTGCATCCTTCCATGCATCAGGAAAGACACTATTAACAATACAGTTATTTAGGATAGAAGTTATAACAGGAAGGATAATATCAAGGATAGGGATGAGCATCTTACGACCAATGCAGTCCGAGCCGATGGCATCGGAGGCAATAGCGAGTATTTTTCTTTTAACACCGCATTCCGAAAATTGACTTATTGAAAAGGATGGGATATCTGGCATCGGCAAACTAGATATGCTATTCAGAGTATGGATTTTTGTGGTAGCGTCTATAGAGCTAGAAGAGGTGAAATGATCATTTAATGAGTTGAGGTTAACATTATTAAGAGAGTTATCATTCTTAGATTTACCGATACCCAAAGTTCTAAGAAATTTCCAAACTTTAGCTGAATCGCCGTTTGAAACTGATTTATGAATATGGCGTCGCTGTGCATCCCTACACATCATGTTGCAGCGATTCCTCAAATTTTTATACACCAAAGAATTTGCCTCCGACGGATTTGATTTCAATTTGGCTTTGGCACGGTTTCTTTTGTTCATCAATAGTTTGATATCGTCTGTCAACCAAGGAGCAGGAAGATGCTTAATCTTGACAGGGCGTAACGGAGCGTGTCTGTCATACAAATTAGTAAGAAGTGAATTAAAGGTCGCAATTTGGTCATTGACCGACAACTTATTGACAGCGTCTGACCAATCAATATGATTAGCGTCGTCAAGAAGCTGTTCTAAATTAATGCCATTAAAATTACGCCGCAGAAGGATTCTTGGCTTTGCTTTGGGTGGACGAGTTTTATATGAGAGAAACAATAAGTTGTGATAAGAGAAAGCGTCCGCGTCTAACTGACCAAAATGGGACACATGATCTAAGGAGGAGACAATAGTTAGGTCAATAAGGGAGGGAGAACTATGAGGATAATAATGAGTGGCGTTAGTCGGGACAATACTGAGGTTGGTTGACCGTATTAATGAGCGAAGTTTTGTAGATCGGAGATCTGTTTTCAGCAAACAGGTGTTGAAGTCGCCCATTAAGATGGTGTGATCATACGACGGTACCAATTCCTCCAGGGTATGTTCTAAAGTCGAGAAGTAATTGATATTAGGTGGGCTATACATAACTCCTAGCAGCACTTTAGTGTGGCACAACGTGATTTCCAAAAATAAGTGCTCGACTGCACTAGTTGGTGAAGCAGTAGAAGCGTTGACCACGGTAAAAGGGATATGTGCTCTAAGATATATGGCTACGCCTCCACCAGGACGTTCTGGACGGTCACTGCGGATTAGACAGAAACCCGGTAATGCATATGAAGCAGAAGAGAGACATGGTTTGAACCAAGTTTCCGAAACAAGGATAGCGTGTATAGCTTTGCTATCAAAAGCTGCCAGCATATCGGGAAAGTGAGCTGGAATACTCTGCGCGTTAATATGGACAACATTAAAGTTATTACGAAAATCTGATAAGTGTTGGTCAAGCGCAATATTTAAAGGAGGAGTTAGACTTCGCGTAACTTTAGCACTTTACATAATTTAGTAATATGTATACCTTTTTACTAAATTATGTAAAGTGCTAAAGTTACGCGAGTTTAATCGCGCGAAGCTGCCTATCATGTAGAAAAAATTAAAAGGCTTTTTTAAATCTTACTAATCACTGAAAATAATGGTTTGATTTCAAAAAATCAAGTTGTGCTTGATAGCTCATCTATCACTAAAGCAGAGACGCTACTAGAATGCGCTAAGCAGCAAGAGTCAAATTAAACGCATCGTGAGAGTAATGACGAAAGCTTATTTTGAAAATGAATGCTGTCTATGTTTTTTTACAATTCATGCTTCACAAAAATTAACTAATAGGCAACCCTATCGCCATGAGTGATTTCTCGAAGACAATTTTCAAAAAGAAAAGCCTAACAAATTCAAGTAAATAAAAAAAGGAGATAAAAGAGACAAATCAAATACTTAGGAAAAAATTCAATGTGTATATGCATGGTATTTAAACGCTGAACACTCCCTTCCCTTGTGGTAGGAAACTTGGAGAGTTCATCAGGCTGACAGCCACCCTTCAAATAATATCTGCTGCTAGATATCACCGCTTCTACGGTGAAATGTTGCGGCAATCTTATCTTACTAATTTTACTTATATTATAAATGTGAGAGTTTGGATGTATGGATGTTTGTTCCTCAATCACGGGAGAACGGCTGAACGGATTTGCATGAAATTTGGCATGGTGATAGTGTACATTCTGGAATAGCACGTAGGCTATACCGAATTTTTTTATCCCGAAATTCCCGCGGGATTAGAAATTGCGCGCGTAAAACCGCGCGCAACAGCTAGTACTTTATAATGAACCAGTTCCTTACTTTCAGAAATACTTCTGTGATCATTATCTACTCAGAAAATATGGTTTAAGAGTTATATTAATTTTAAAATTAATCTCAAACAAAAATTAATAAAGAAAAAAATGTAAGCTTTACATACATTGTTTTTATAATTTTCACCAAAATTGCTTATTTTTTACTTTACTATTGTCACTTTGGATTGTGGAAAATTTGAGGCATTCAAATTTAAAGAGAAATAGAGATTGCAGAAAAAGCTAAAGCTGAAAAGAAATAAGCATAGGATTAAAATGGTGAACACCATACGAGAATTCTCCCAAATAATATAAAAATATATTTTTGGAATGTAATATTTGTCTTTGCAAAAAATAATGTTGATAAATTTCAATAGCTTTCAAATGGAACGCAATCGAAAATAACTCTGAAAAGATTTCTCAGATTAGACTGCATATTTTTGCATTTGATAGTGTACTTTTTGAGAATATTAATAAGATTTGTATATAATTAAAATAATTAATCTAAAGTGCAAAAGTAAGACGGGTTTAACTGCCTGTGCTGTAGAAGAGATGAAGAGTATTTTAAACTTACTAAACATTGAAACTATTGGTCCGATTTCAAAAAATCAAATTGCGTTCGATAGCCTTTCCTTTAAGGAAGGTTTGCATGTATGTTTGTTCGACATAATTTTACGGAATTAAACAGAGACGCTACTAAAACGCACTAACCGGCTTTTGTCAATGAAGACGCATCGTGAGTGAGGGTGAAAAAAAATTATAATTACAAAATTTATAATAAAACCTGTCAATATTCTCGTTTAATAAATGCTTCTCAGAAATTTACTATTGGGAAATCTTAAAAAAAAAACCATTTTCTTATAGAGATTAAAATGAAAATAGTAAGATTTGAGAAAAAACAAATAAGTACTAGTCCATATGCAAAATATTTAAACAGCCAACACCATCTCCTCGTGGCAGGGAGGACCCTTTAAGAGTTCACCCGGCTGATAACACTACTCTTTAAATAATATCTGCTGCCAAATTACGAATGTCACCGCTTCGACGATTTGACAGAACACATGTTCCGGCAATATTTCAGAAAGAGCCAGGTCCTTCCCATTGCAAAGACCTGTACCCGTGTGTTGTCATCTGCGGCCTCATTGTCACTTTAGGTGAAATTGAGGGCTACAATAAAACGCTGACAATAAAAATTAAAAAAATGTTGCGATGACAAGAATTTTTTTCATTTCATAATCTACTTCTTGAGAGAGTTTATAATGTTTTATTACTACGAAAATATTTATTTAATATTCGTAAGTAACGAACGAGGCCATGCCCGCGCCAAGCTGCCTGTGATGTAGTTAAGTTAAAGAGGTTTTTTAAGACTTACTAATCACTGAAACTATTGGTCCGATTTCAAAAAATCAAGTTGTACCTGATAGCCCATCTCTTGAGGGAGGTTTTCCAGTTTTCCTGTATATTTAGTCAAGATATTTTCACGGACTAAAGCAGAGACGCTACTAGAATGCGCTAAGCAGCTAGAGTCAAATTAAACGCATCGTGAGGGTAATAACGAAAGCTTATATTGAAAATGAATGCTGTCTTTGTTTTTTTTTACAAATCATCCTTCACAAAAATTCACTTTTAGGCATATAACGCCATGAGTGATTTCTCGAAGATAATCTTCCAAAAGGAAAGCCTAATAAATTCAAGTAAATAAAAAAAGGAGATAGGAGAATAATCAAATACTTAGGAATAACGCAATGTCTATATGCATGGTATTTAAACGTTGAATACTCTTTTCTGTTTATAGGAGACTTGGAGAGTTCATCAGGTCGACAAGCACCCTTCAGATAATATCTGCTGCCAGATATCACCGCTTCTACGGTGATATGTTGCGGCAATAATAAAAGTATTTCTGAAGGGAAGGAAGAGTTAGTTCCTTCCTTTCAGAAATACTTCTGTGATCATAATATACTCAGAAAAATATGGTTATTTTAAAATTAATCTCAAACAAAAATCAATAAAGAAAGAAACAAATGTAAGTTTTACATAAATTGTTTTTATAATTTTCACTGAAATTGTTTGGTTTTTTATTTTACTATTATTATTTTGGATTGTGGAAAATTTGAGGCATTAAAATTTAAAGATAAATTGAGTTTGGAGAAAAAGCCAAAGCTGAGAAGAAATACATAGAAGTAGCATGGTATTTAAATGGTGAACAGCCCCTCCTGGTGGCAAGAGAAGGACTCTTTAAGAGTTCAGCAGCACCAGACTGACAAATGACAATCACCTTTTAAATAATATCCAAACGTCACCACCACCGCACCGCTTCGTCGGTGATGTTTCTCGACCGGCAATATTTTATGAAGAGCCAGTTCGTTCCTGTAGGAAGAGCCTGTACCCGTGTGTTGTCAGATCACCCTAACTTGAGATCAGGTGAGTGTGAGTATGAGGGTAAAATCGGATTGAGTCGCTGATAAAAAATATATATTTGAAATAATCTTTGCAAGAAAATAAGGTTGAAAAATTTCAATAGCTTTCAAATGGAACTCAATCGAAAATAAAAATATCTCTTTGAAAATTTTTGTCAGATTAGAAAGCATATTTTTGCATTTGATAGTGTACTTCTTGAGAATGTTATATGCTTAAACTAATTAATCTTTAGATTAAAAGTGAAAAAGTAAGGCGGGTTTTACTGCCTGTGCTGTAGAAGAAATGAAGAGTTTTTCAAACTTACTAAACATTGAAACTATTGGTTTGATTTCGAAAAATCAAATTGCGTTTGATAGCCTTTCCTTTAAGGAAGGTTTGCTCGCATATTTGTTCAAGTTAATTTTACGGAATTCAACAGAGACGCTACTAAAACGCACTAACCGGCTATTGTCAATTAAGACACATCGTGAGGGTGAAAAAGTATATAATTACAAAATTTATATTAAAATCCTGTCAATATTCTCGTTTAATAAATGCTTCTCAGAAATTTACTATTGGGCAATCTTAAAAAAGAAAGCCCATTTTCTTCTAAAGATTTAAATGAAAATATCGAGATTGGAGAAAAAACAAGTAAGTAAATATCTAAATAATAAAATATTTAAATAATATCTGCTGCTAAATTACCAAATATCACCCACCGCTTCGACGGTTCGACAGAACACATGTTCCGGCAGCATTTCATAAAGAGCCAGGTCCTTCCCATTAGAAGGACCTGTACGCGTGTGTTATCATCTGCGGCCTCATTGAGACTGTAGATTAGGTGAAATTGAGGGAAAAAGTAGATTTAGAATTTAATATTCATAAGTAACGAACAAGGCCATGCCCGCGCCAAGCTGTCTGTGATGGAGTAAAGTTGAAGAGGTTTTTTAGACTTACTAATCACTGAAACTATTGGTCCAATTTCCAAAAATCAAATTGTGTATGATAGCATGTCTCTTAAGGGAGGTTTGCCCGTAGGTTTGATCAAGATGTTGTGACGGACTTAAACAGAGACGCTTCTAGAACGCGCTACGTTGCTAATATCAAATAAAACGCATCGTGGGGGTAATAACGAAAGCTTAAATTAAAAATAAATGCTGTCTTTGCTATTTTACAATTCATGCTCCACAGAAATTTATTACTAGGCAACTCTATCGCCATGAAGACAATCTTCAAAAAGAAAAGCCGGTTTTTTTATAAATTCACGAAATATTAATAAAAAATGGAGTCTGGAGAAAACACAAATACTTACGAGAAACACACAATAGTAGCATAGTATTTAAATGGTTATCAGTTATCACCCCCTCGTGGTGGTAGGACCCTTTTAGAGTTCACCAGGTTGACAACCACCCTTCAAATAATATCCAGACATCATCGCTTCGTCGGTGATGGCTTCCGTTCGGCAATATTTTATGAAGAGCCAGTGTTTGCTATTTTCGGACCTTGTTTGCTCGTTAGAACTCAAAAGTTGATATAGTGTGTGCAAAATGCCTGTGCTCGATTTTGCTATAGCATTCCACGACGAGGCACGTGACGCCATTCCTTAACAAAGCCAATTTGCTGAAAATGAAAAATCGTCGAAAATTGCATTTCGGTACAACGCTGTTGACCTCGTCACCAGGCAGCAGCCGCAATATTTGTACGACAAACTTACTTGGTTCTCATCATATAGGGTCTATCACACAGGGCGGCTACATCTAGGATGACAATATAAGTACAGAGTCAGTGCTGGAACAATATGAGGCATATTCCGATCAAAAACTCTGCATATAAGCAGATATTTGAGCGCATATTCAGAGAGTATTTATTGTTTGATTATTGTTTGAAACTGTTTTTGTTTTATTTATATAATTCTTTTTTAAGTAGCATTATTATTTATATTTTATCGTTTATATAATATGTTTCATTTATACATAGAAACATAATTGCATTTATTTATCTTCACTTAAGTTATCTATTTATAATGTTTTATTTAGTTTTTATTTGAGATCATCATTAATTTAATTTGAAACTCCTTTACATAATTTGATTCATTGCCAATTGCAGCTTTTATATGCACCAATGTTATGTTTTAAAAATCTTGAAATTGTAATAATTACTCCAGCCGCTTAACCTCGTGCCGCTGCCTGTCATGTACAAGATTGAAGAGCTTATTTGTAAACTTACTTATCACCGAAACTACTTGTGCGATTTGAAAAAATCAAGTTGTGTTTGATAGCATATCTCTTGAGGGAGGTTTACCTGTATATTTGATTAAGTTAGTTTTACAGACTTTAACAGACACGCAGCTAGAACGCGCTCGTGTCAAATAAATCTCATCGAGAGGGTAAAAACGAAAGCTTTTATAAAAATAAATGCTGTCTATATGTGATTTTTTGAAAGCAATCTTCAAGAAGGAAAGCCAGTTTTGTTATAAATTCAAGTAAATTAAAAAGGAAATTAAAGACAAATCAAATACTTAGAAGAAATGCTATGTTTATATGCATGGTGTTTAAACAGTTAACACCCCCTTCTGGTGGTAGGAAGGAACAGAGACCGGACGAGCGGTTTAATTGCCAAAACTCCTTAAAGGGGTTTCCCTTTAGTCAGCTAGCCAAAGATTTTACTAACCATTTTAGGATATTTACATAGTTAAAAGGAAACCCGTTGCGATTTGGTCACCCTAGGCCCTAGCTGCATCGAAAGGGTAAGCGCTAACCCAGTCTTTCCACTTAATATTTGGATATCCCCTTCACCTCCATCGATGTAATTTTTTCAAGATCGGTAGCATTTGTTTACTCAGTGAGTGGCTCAACTCAACGCGTTAGTTAACTATTTATTTCTATTTTACGAATACTTCCGGTTATATACCAGTGTAGATCCGTCTCTATTTCTGAGACAAGAGAACCTAATTTGCTTGTATACTTTTTGCCGGTAAGTGCTATATGAAGGGAATTCCCTTTCCGAATGGATAAGTCAATCTTTTTGACTTTTAATTTAGGTTTTCAGTAATTTAAATTATTTACTAAGAAACCCGTTGATTTTTAATCAATCAAATTAAAATATTCTAGCGCTTAAAAACCCAGGCTGAAACCCTCTAAAGGGTAAGCGGTCACGGTCCCGGTCCCTGGGGACCTTTTAGTGTTTATTAGACTGACGACCTCCCTTCATAATAATACCCAACTGTTAGAATATTGAAAGAGCAACTGGCTCTTCGTAAAATAGGATTCCTGTAGGAAAAGCCTGTACCCGTGTGTTGTCAGATCATCTTGACTTGAGATCAGGTGAGTGTGATTGTGAGGGCATCTCCAGATTTAGTCGCTGATAAATAAAAATATATTTGGAATGTAATAATCCATGTTCTTTTGACTCACAAACTCTTGAGTTAGGTAATTTCTATTTTTAATTCAGAATTACTTCTGTTGGAATAATCGATGCAAGATAACAAGGTTGAAAAATTTCATTAGGTTTAAAATTAAACTCAATCGAATACAGGTATGAAATTTTTAGTCAGAATAGAAATAATCATTTTGCTTTTGCAGTCTGCATCTTGAGAGTATCTTTAAGATATAATAATAATAATAATAATAAACACTTTATTGTACACCAACATGGTTACAGAGGAAAAATTACATTAAATGATGACATTAAAATACATTTGTACAAAGGCGACCTTATCGCTCAAGAGCGATTTCTGCCAGGTAACCTAGGAATTAAAGGAAATTGAGGTGGATGGGTGCACGGCTTGTAAAAATATATAAATAAACTAAATACTTATAATTACATAAATACATAATGAACATAAATACCATAATATATTAAATATTATAATACATATATAAATAGTTAAGATTAACAGTTTTTCGCCTGGTAGTGTCGTTTAATCATTCGTTTAAAAATCCGTGGTGTGCTAGCTAAACGGATTTCAATCGGCAACTCATTCCAAAGTGACACCGCACGAATAAAAAATGACTTATTTAAAAATGTGGAGGTATGCAATGGCGTCGCAAGGAATAAATTGGATGAAGAGCGCAGGTTACGGTCGTGATTGGTAAACCGATAGGTAAAGCGGTCTTTTAGATACACTGGTATCGCTTTGTCGTACAGAATACGGTAGACTAGTGAAAGTATGTGAGTATTCCGGCGAAGGCGAATGGGAAGCCACTTGAGATTAGTGCGGAATTCAGATATGTGGTCGTATTTGCGTAACCCAAATACAAACCTTATGCAGAGATTTTGTAGCCGCTCAAGTTTATTTAGGAGTTCTTCAGTTAAATCTAGATAGCTGGCATCAGCATAGTCGAGAATAGGAAGTAAGAGAGATTGTGCAAGCATAATTTTAGTGGCAATAGGAAGGAAATTACGAAGACGCTTGAGCGAATTCGCCGCGGCAAACATCTTCCTACTCAGCTCAGTAATTTGTGGTTGCCAAGACAACGTGCGATCGAAGATGATGCCTAAGTTTTTAACAGTCTCGCTATATGGGATCTTGGTTCCATTGAAAATTACTTGAGGAACTGAGCTCCAGTCAACTCGTGGAATCATTTTGTAACTTCCAATTATGATAGATTGAGTTTTAAGGGGGTTGACTGTGAGGCCATGATTATAACTCCAATCCGATATCTGTTTTAAGTCAGCGTTATGTTGTAGAATGGCGCTGGGCAAGTTCTCAAGGCTGGTTTGTGTATAAATTTGAAGATCGTCCGCATACAGATGGTAAGAAGAAGAAATGTTGAGAGTAATCGTATTGATGAATAGAGCAAACAGGAGAGGAGACAACACGCCACCTTGCGGCACACCGGCTTTAATATCACACCAATCAGAGAGTGCCATCTCAGTGGATATACGTTCCCGGCGCCCGTGCAAGTAACAATGAAACCAGTCAATAGTCGATGGAGATATGTTAAAAGAACGAAGTATTTGCAAAAGGATGTCGAAATCTACTGTACTGAAAGCATTGCTGAAGTCCAACAAAGTCAGTACAGTAAGTTTCTTCTGCTCCATGCCCATACGAATATCTTCAGTAATATTCAGCAATGCAGTGGTCGTACTATGCCCGGTTCGGAAGCCAGATTGGAAGGGATTCAGTAATTTATGGTCTTGTAAAAAAGTGCTGAGTTGTTGATGAATCAACCCCTCGAGCACTTTTGAAAGGAAAGGTAAGATGGTGATAGGACGATAATCAGAAAAGGACGAGGGATTGTTTTTTTTAGGGACAGGTATGACTTGTGCATCCTTCCATGCATCAGGAAAGACACTATTAACAATACAGTTATTTAGGATAGAAGTTATAACAGGAAGGATAATATCAAGGATAGGGATGAGCATCTTACGACCAATGCAGTCCGAGCCGATGGCATCGGAGGCAATAGCGAGTATTTTTCTTTTAACACCGCATTCCGAAAATTGACTTATTGAAAAGGATGGGATATCTGGCATCGGCAAACTAGATATGCTATTCAGAGTATGGATTTTTGTGGTAGCGTCTATAGAGCTAGAAGAGGTGAAATGATCATTTAATGAGTTGAGGTTAACATTATTAAGAGAGTTATCATTCTTAGATTTACCGATACCCAAAGTTCTAAGAAATTTCCAAACTTTAGCTGAATCGCCGTTTGAAACTGATTTATGAATATGGCGTCGCTGTGCATCCCTACACATCATGTTGCAGCGATTCCTCAAATTTTTATACACCAAAGAATTTGCCTCCGACGGATTTGATTTCAATTTGGCTTTGGCACGGTTTCTTTTGTTCATCAATAGTTTGATATCGTCTGTCAACCAAGGAGCAGGAAGATGCTTAATCTTGACAGGGCGTAACGGAGCGTGTCTGTCATACAAATTAGTAAGAAGTGAATTAAAGGTCGCAATTTGGTCATTGACCGACAACTTATTGACAGCGTCTGACCAATCAATATGATTAGCGTCGTCAAGAAGCTGTTCTAAATTAATGCCATTAAAATTACGCCGCAGAAGGATTCTTGGCTTTGCTTTGGGTGGACGAGTTTTATATGAGAGAAACAATAAGTTGTGATAAGAGAAAGCGTCCGCGTCTAACTGACCAAAATGGGACACATGATCTAAGGAGGAGACAATAGTTAGGTCAATAAGGGAGGGAGAACTATGAGGATAATAATGAGTGGCGTTAGTCGGGACAATACTGAGGTTGGTTGACCGTATTAATGAGCGAAGTTTTGTAGATCGGAGATCTGTTTTCAGCAAACAGGTGTTGAAGTCGCCCATTAAGATGGTGTGATCATACGACGGTACCAATTCCTCCAGGGTATGTTCTAAAGTCGAGAAGTAATTGATATTAGGTGGGCTATACATAACTCCTAGCAGCACTTTAGTGTGGCACAACGTGATTTCCAAAAATAAGTGCTCGACTGCACTAGTTGGTGAAGCAGTAGAAGCGTTGACCACGGTAAAAGGGATATGTGCTCTAAGATATATGGCTACGCCTCCACCAGGACGTTCTGGACGGTCACTGCGGATTAGACAGAAACCCGGTAATGCATATGAAGCAGAAGAGAGACATGGTTTGAACCAAGTTTCCGAAACAAGGATAGCGTGTATAGCTTTGCTATCAAAAGCTGCCAGCATATCGGGAAAGTGAGCTGGAATACTCTGCGCGTTAATATGGACAACATTAAAGTTATTACGAAAATCTGATAAGTGTTGGTCAAGCGCAATATTTAAAGGAGGAGTTAGACTTCGCGTAACTTTAGCACTTTACATAATTTAGTAATATACCTTTTTACTAAATTATGTAAAGTGCTAAAGTTACGCGAGTTTAATCGCGCGAAGCTGCCTATCATGTAGAAAAAATTAAAAGGCTTTTTTAAATCTTACTAATCACTGAAAATAATGGTTTGATTTCAAAAAATCAAGTTGTGCTTGATAGCTCATCTATCACTAAAGCAGAGACGCTACTAGAATGCGCTAAGCAGCAAGAGTCAAATTAAACGCATCGTGAGAGTAATGACGAAAGCTTATTTTGAAAATGAATGCTGTCTATGTTTTTTTACAATTCATGCTTCACAAAAATTAACTAATAGGCAACCCTATCGCCATGAGTGATTTCTCGAAGACAATTTTCAAAAAGAAAAGCCTAACAAATTCAAGTAAATAAAAAAAGGAGATAAAAGAGACAAATCAAATACTTAGGAAAAAATTCAATGTGTATATGCATGGTATTTAAACGCTGAACACTCCCTTCCCTTGTGGTAGGAAACTTGGAGAGTTCATCAGGCTGACAGCCACCCTTCAAATAATATCTGCTGCTAGATATCACCGCTTCTACGGTGAAATGTTGCGGCAATCTTATCTTACTAATTTTACTTATATTATAAATGTGAGAGTTTGGATGTATGGATGTTTGTTCCTCAATCACGGGAGAACGGCTGAACGGATTTGCATGAAATTTGGCATGGTGATAGTGTACATTCTGGAATAGCACGTAGGCTATACCGAATTTTTTTATCCCGAAATTCCCGCGGGATTAGTAATTGCGCGCGTAAAACCGCGCGCAACAGCTAGTACTTTATAATGAACCAGTTCCTTACTTTCAGAAATACTTCTGTGATCATTATCTACTCAGAAAATATGGTTTAAGAGTTATATTAATTTTAAAATTAATCTCAAACAAAAATTAATAAAGAAAAAAATGTAAGCTTTACATACATTGTTTTTATAATTTTCACCAAAATTGCTTATTTTTTACTTTACTATTGTCACTTTGGATTGTGGAAAATTTGAGGCATTCAAATTTAAAGAGAAATAGAGATTGCAGAAAAAGCTAAAGCTGAAAAGAAATAAGCATAGGATTAAAATGGTGAACACCATACGAGAATTCTCCCAAATAATATAAAAATATATTTTTGGAATGTAATATTTGTCTTTGCAAAAAATAATGTTGATAAATTTCAATAGCTTTCAAATGGAACGCAATCGAAAATAACTCTGAAAAGATTTCTCAGATTAGACTGCATATTTTTGCATTTGATAGTGT
Source organism: Stenoptilia bipunctidactyla (assembly GCA_944452665.1). NCBI lineage: Eukaryota > Metazoa > Arthropoda > Insecta > Lepidoptera > Pterophoridae > Stenoptilia > Stenoptilia bipunctidactyla. Next base: position 49,481,662 of record OX101721.1, on the reverse strand, counting down.
ACTTTTTGAGAATATTAATAAGATTTGTATATAATTAAAATAATTAATCTAAAGTGCAAAAGTAAGACGGGTTTAACTGCCTGTGCTGTAGAAGAGATGAAGAGTATTTTAAACTTACTAAACATTGAAACTATTGGTCCGATTTCAAAAAATCAAATTGCGTTCGATAGCCTTTCCTTTAAGGAAGGTTTGCATGTATGTTTGTTCGACATAATTTTACGGAATTAAACAGAGACGCTACTAAAACGCACTAACCGGCTTTTGTCAATGAAGACGCATCGTGAGTGAGGGTGAAAAAAAATTATAATTACAAAATTTATAATAAAACCTGTCAATATTCTCGTTTAATAAATGCTTCTCAGAAATTTACTATTGGGAAATCTTAAAAAAAAAACCATTTTCTTATAGAGATTAAAATGAAAATAGTAAGATTTGAGAAAAAACAAATAAGTACTAGTCCATATGCAAAATATTTAAACAGCCAACACCATCTCCTCGTGGCAGGGAGGACCCTTTAAGAGTTCACCCGGCTGATAACACTACTCTTTAAATAATATCTGCTGCCAAATTACGAATGTCACCGCTTCGACGATTTGACAGAACACATGTTCCGGCAATATTTCAGAAAGAGCCAGGTCCTTCCCATTGCAAAGACCTGTACCCGTGTGTTGTCATCTGCGGCCTCATTGTCACTTTAGGTGAAATTGAGGGCTACAATAAAACGCTGACAATAAAAATTAAAAAAATGTTGCGATGACAAGAATTTTTTTCATTTCATAATCTACTTCTTGAGAGAGTTTATAATGTTTTATTACTACGAAAATATTTATTTAATATTCGTAAGTAACGAACGAGGCCATGCCCGCGCCAAGCTGCCTGTGATGTAGTTAAGTTAAAGAGGTTTTTTAAGACTTACTAATCACTGAAACTATTGGTCCGATTTCAAAAAATCAAGTTGTACCTGATAGCCCATCTCTTGAGGGAGGTTTTCCAGTTTTCCTGTATATTTAGTCAAGATATTTTCACGGACTAAAGCAGAGACGCTACTAGAATGCGCTAAGCAGCTAGAGTCAAATTAAACGCATCGTGAGGGTAATAACGAAAGCTTATATTGAAAATGAATGCTGTCTTTGTTTTTTTTTACAAATCATCCTTCACAAAAATTCACTTTTAGGCATATAACGCCATGAGTGATTTCTCGAAGATAATCTTCCAAAAGGAAAGCCTAATAAATTCAAGTAAATAAAAAAAGGAGATAGGAGAATAATCAAATACTTAGGAATAACGCAATGTCTATATGCATGGTATTTAAACGTTGAATACTCTTTTCTGTTTATAGGAGACTTGGAGAGTTCATCAGGTCGACAAGCACCCTTCAGATAATATCTGCTGCCAGATATCACCGCTTCTACGGTGATATGTTGCGGCAATAATAAAAGTATTTCTGAAGGGAAGGAAGAGTTAGTTCCTTCCTTTCAGAAATACTTCTGTGATCATAATATACTCAGAAAAATATGGTTATTTTAAAATTAATCTCAAACAAAAATCAATAAAGAAAGAAACAAATAGAAAGAAAGAAAGAAAGAAATGGTTTATTCGACAATTAAAACAATAATACAATCATAAAGAACTTAAAATAAAGTAACACAATAAAGTTTGTCGAAAACGGCAACAGCTCAGCATATGCTACAGCCGATGGCTGTGGCGCTGATTTTCAGCTGTGCCGGTTTGGAGGCTGGGGTAGATATTACAGAGAACAGATTTTAAAATATAAAATTTGTACATACAAAAAGCTGCAACTGGCAATAATTCAAGTTATATAATAGAGTTATTAATTTAGGTGAGGATCTCAAATAAGAGCTGAATAAAATAAATAGAAATAAATAACAGATAATAAAATTGTAAAGATAAATAAATGTTATTGAATTAATATGTGTAAATTAAATACATGACATAAACGATAAGAAATGTATAATAATGCTTCTTAAAAATAAAATAATTTAAATATAAGTAAAAATCAAAATAGATATATAATATTAACAGTCTTCGCTAATCAGGACAAGATTTTTGTTGGAACAATAAATACTCTCTGAATTTGCGCTTAAAAGTATGTTTAGATGCGGAGTTCTTGATCGGAGGGGGTATATTGTTCCAACACTTACTCGCCTGGTAGCGAAAACTGCCACGAAATGCCGTAGTCCTGTGATGCTGTGTTGACATCCTGGATAAGGCCGCTCTAGTATTATAGACGCTGTACGATGAAAACCAAGTAAGTTTCTCGTACAAGTATTGCGGCTGCTTACTAGTTACGAGGTCAAACAGCATAGTACCGAAATGCATTTTTTGTCGATTTTTCATTTTTAGCATGTTAGCTTTGTTAAGGAAAGGCGTCACGTGTCCTCGTCGTGGTATGCTATAACAGAAACGAGCACAGGCATTTTGCACACGCTGTATCAACCGCTGAGTTCTCGCGAGCAAACAAGGTCCAAAAACAACATCACCATAGTTTAGTTTAGATAAAACAATGGATTCACACAACTTTTCACGCATTGCTGTATTTAAGAAAGGTCTAATGGAATATAAAATTTTGAGCTTGTAAAAGCAACCACTAACTGTTTTGGATACATGTTTCTCGAATTTCAGATTTCCATCAAATATAACACCCAGGTTTCTGGCTTCCCCGACTATGTCTATCTTCGCACCGTCTAATACAACTTCAGGGCCCAGTCTCGATACTTCCTTTATGTTATTTGTGGAACCGAGAACTAATAATTTGGTTTTTTGGGGGTTAAGGACTAAAGAACTTTTAGAGGTCCAGTCAAGAATATGCGATAGATCCTCATTCAAAAGTGTGACGGCATCATTTAGATCCTTTGGGTGACAGCTCTGGTATAATTGTACGTCATCGGCGTAAAAATGATATTTGCTGTGTGATATTACTTTGTCTATATCTGAACTGTACAAAATATACAAGAGCGGACCCAATATTGAACCCTGCGGGACTCCTCTAGGTACGATCCGTTGTTCTGATAAAAAGCTTGATCCGTCATTTTTTATGATTTCTACTTTCTGATACCTATTCGAGAGATAGCTAGAGAACCATTTTAGCGAACGATTTTCCACGCCGTAATAAGCCAGCTTAGACAACAGCAAATCAGTATTTAAACAGTCGAACGCGCAGGTGAAATCAAGCAGAGCCAAAAGAGTACATTTGCCTGAATCCTGCTCCTTTAAGATATTATCTACAATATCTAACAGAGCAGTGGCTGTACCCCGACGTTTTCTGAAACCAGACTGCAAGTGGTGTAGAATGTTATTCTGCTCCAGGTATTTACAAAGTTGTAAATATACTACCTTTTCGAGGATTTTTGAGAGGAACGATAGGAAACTAATAGGTCGGATGTCTTTCAAGTTATTGGGATTGGCGACTTTCGGAAGCGGTTTAACATTCGCTACCTTCCAGACCTCAGGGAAACACCCACTCATTAGTGAATGATTTATGATTCCGGTTATCACGCTAAGTGTTCTCGGAAGTGTCATTATTAACATGTCTCTAGAAATTTCATCACTACCTTGAGCATTCGATTTAATGTCAATAATTACTTTAGCTACGAGAAATTCACTAACAGGTTCTAGATTAAAATTGTTTACAGAAAAGCGGTTGTATTCATAAAAAGTCAAGAGTGAGATGTCAACATTGGGGTTGCCGGGAACATTTAAAAAATAATCGTTAATTATATTTGGGTCATTAAAAGTTGTATTATCAGGCAAAAGAAAACTATTGTTATCTTTGCGTAACACGGTTTTTCTCAGATTTTGCCAAAGTACCTTCGAGTTTGTGGAGTTATCATTAATGTGAGTTTTGAAAAAAGCACGTTTTTCGCTATCCAAAGCAGTTCTAGCAAATTTTTTGAGCTCTAAGTAATAAGCTTTATGTGCTGCATTACGGGATTTCCGATACTTGGCTAAAGCTCGATCACGAAGTTTCATTAAGTACCGCATATTTGATGTCAACCACGGCGGTTGAGATTCCGTTATGGTAATTTTTTTAAGGGGAGCAAAGCTGTCAAAAATTTCTGTAATTTTTTTATTAAATAAATTTATCATATCATTAACACAGTTTTCTTCTAATATTTTTTCCCAAGCAAATTCACATACTTCTTTATCAAATTGTTCCAAATTTATACTTTTGAGTGGTCGAAACGTCACTGTTTTTTTAGGTATTTTGGGTTTTCTTATTTTAACAATAGAACTGACAAACGAGTGGCCGTAGGCAGATACACTATCGACCTTCACTTCACGGGTCGGCGCATCAGTACATATTACATCTAATAATGTTTGACTATGTTCGGTAAAGTGAGTCGGTTCTGAAACAATTTGGGTTAGGCGGAAAGATGTTAGAAAACTATGAAACTGAGATGTGTTAGGATTGGTCGATAGAAGATCTATGTTGAAATCACCCATTAAAATAATATATTCGTAGTGCGAAAAAGATGAAATAGTATCGATCAATGCATTAAAAAATGGATCTGGGTTGAGCCAAGGGGGTCGATATGCTGTGCCGATCAAAACGCGGTGAGATAATAGTTTTATTTTTACCCATAACTGCTCGATATTTGATTGACTAATAGTAATTTTGGTATACTTTATACCGTGTCGTATGTAAAAACCAACTCCTCCCCCTACCATTGCAAACATGGTTAGGACGCGGTATGTGTATGAGTTTGTAGTTGGGCAGTTGTAAAGCTAGTAAGTCTTCACCGGGACGAATCCAGGTTTCGTTTACCGACACAATATCAGCCGAACTATACTCTATAACTCTGAAGAGGTTGTCGTGGTTCGTTCTGAGGGAACCTGCATTTATGTGACCAATTTTCAGCAGCTTAGATTTGTCACACATTATAAGATATAAAAAATTGAGAACCAACCATTAATAAGTTTGTGACGGAAAGGTCATATTCGAATATACGTGCACAAAATAAATTATGAATAAATACCAAACAAAATAAATCAATATAGGACAGAATATTTACATAAACACATATTTTGTATGGGACTGTACCTGTTGTAAAAACAAAAGAAAAAATATAGTGTGAATAAATGTATGATATATCGTTTCCCTCATCTACCTTATCACAAATAAAGCTTAACCAAAGTAACATGAAATATAAGAAATAACAACAGAATCTGATTGTTAAGTAAAGTGACAAAAGAGTTGCTTTTACAGAAAAAAAACAAGACTGTTTCTTAAAAATTGCTGAAAGTACAAAATATGAAACAAGAGCTATACTTGTAAATTTTTTAGTTTTTGTTGATTTAAAAGTTATTAAGTAATTTAATGTAGAATAAAATATTAAGCTAAGTTTATCAAAATATGAAGCAAAAAAAATAAAATAAACGTAAATTAAATAATCAGAAAGACAGTGACGTGTATAAATACTAAGTTTCTTCTGATCGAGTTGAAGCGGTTCCAAAAACTCTATCAAAATCATCTGCCTTACGGATACGGTAGACCGGCGCATTTTCTTCTTTCCTAACGTATATACCGCCATCGCGAGTCCAAACAAATCTCCATCTTTTCTCCTTCGATAGCTCTCTGGCACGCTGAAAGAGTTTGCGGTTAGAATATGTCAGGCGTTCATTGACAAAGAATTTTCTTTCTTGCCCTGGTAGATCAAGATCGCGCGTAGTAAGGTTTCTTCGAACACGGGCACTTTTCAGAAAGGTGTCTCTAGTGAGACGCCGCGCTAGACGAACCGTGATGGGGCGGGGTTTCTGATCACCTTCTATTTGATTCCGTCGAACTAATCCATTACGACGTATAGAAACTATGTCATTTTCAGTAACAGAGACCCCTAACTTTTTTGACATTAATAAAAGTAAGTGTGTCAAATTTTCCTCACGGTTTTCCGGTATTCCTGTAATGTCAATATCATTAGACAGAGATTCTTGTTCTTTACTATCAATTTCTAGTTTTAAGATGGATATTGTACTACGAAGTTTGGTTAATTCATCTTCGTTTGGGGACTCCTGTTTCGCCGCTTCAAGATTCGTAACCCTGACCTCCAATCCCTCCAGTTTGATATTCTGATCACTAATTTTAGCATCTAAAATTGACAGATGTTGACGAATACTGCGCAATTCGTTGTACATTTCCAGACGAAACGACTTTAACTCGTCCATGACGTCTATAAGTTTAATATTCTCATTTGTGTTTGGAGAATGAATCGGAGAGCGATGATTATCTGTATTGGCGGTTATATCAATGCCTTTTACCGGTGTTTCTGAATTATTAGGTGTCCTTGGTTGCTTAACCTTACAAGATGGGCAAAGCCAGTCTTTAGGTATATTTGCATTGCTTAAGTTAACGCAGTTACGGTGAAAAGAAGTTGCACAACTAGGACAGCTAGCGACACCTACTGTAGCAGAAGCAAACTTGCCACAGGCCCCACATTTAGAATTCGGAGCCATTAAGTTTTCTTATTTTAAAATATATCCTTATGAAATTATTAAAAAAAGATATCGCCCGCGGCAGGTTTCGAACCACGACCTTAAAGATCGAACTTTGGTAGACGTAACGCCTTAGACCACTAGTCCACGGACAGTTACTTAAAGATGTTGAAATTGTGCTATACGTCATAGAGTAATTAACATTTGTAAGCGGGTAGGCTGTGTTTATATGAATCGACTGACTGGATGGAGCGAAGCACTAATAACTTTTTAAACACAGCACAGAGTTAGGATATTTTTTTGATTAGCACATCACAACAAACTATTCTGTCTTTATAGACTCTGACTTTTAGGTGAAAACTGCCTAATAATAGTTATTGAAATTAAAAATGCGGAGCACAAATTTTACGAGTTATCGCCGGCGAAGTCAAAACTACCCTCCTCCTTGAATGTAAGTTTTACATAAATTGTTTTTATAATTTTCACTGAAATTGTTTGGTTTTTTATTTTACTATTATTATTTTGGATTGTGGAAAATTTGAGGCATTAAAATTTAAAGATAAATTGAGTTTGGAGAAAAAGCCAAAGCTGAGAAGAAATACATAGAAGTAGCATGGTATTTAAATGGTGAACAGCCCCTCCTGGTGGCAAGAGAAGGACTCTTTAAGAGTTCAGCAGCACCAGACTGACAAATGACAATCACCTTTTAAATAATATCCAAACGTCACCACCACCGCACCGCTTCGTCGGTGATGTTTCTCGACCGGCAATATTTTATGAAGAGCCAGTTCGTTCCTGTAGGAAGAGCCTGTACCCGTGTGTTGTCAGATCACCCTAACTTGAGATCAGGTGAGTGTGAGTATGAGGGTAAAATCGAATTGAGTCGCTGATAAAAAATATATATTTGAAATAATCTTTGCAAGAAAATAAGGTTGAAAAATTTCAATAGCTTTCAAATGGAACTCAATCGAAAATAAAAATATCTCTTTGAAAATTTTTGTCAGATTAGAAAGCATATTTTTGCATTTGATAGTGTACTTCTTGAGAATGTTATATGCTTAAACTAATTAATCTTTAGATTAAAAGTGAAAAAGTAAGGCGGGTTTTACTGCCTGTGCTGTAGAAGAAATGAAGAGTTTTTCAAACTTACTAAACATTGAAACTATTGGTTTGATTTCGAAAAATCAAATTGCGTTTGATAGCCTTTCCTTTAAGGAAGGTTTGCTCGCATATTTGTTCAAGTTAATTTTACGGAATTCAACAGAGACGCTACTAAAACGCACTAACCGGCTATTGTCAATTAAGACACATCGTGAGGGTGAAAAAGTATATAATTACAAAATTTATATTAAAATCCTGTCAATATTCTCGTTTAATAAATGCTTCTCAGAAATTTACTATTGGGCAATCTTAAAAAAGAAAGCCCATTTTCTTCTAAAGATTTAAATGAAAATATCGAGATTGGAGAAAAAACAAGTAAGTAAATATCTAAATAATAAAATATTTAAATAATATCTGCTGCTAAATTACCAAATATCACCCACCGCTTCGACGGTTCGACAGAACACATGTTCCGGCAGCATTTCATAAAGAGCCAGGTCCTTCCCATTAGAAGGACCTGTACGCGTGTGTTATCATCTGCGGCCTCATTGAGACTGTAGATTAGGTGAAATTGAGGGAAAAAGTAGATTTAGAATTTAATATTCATAAGTAACGAACAAGGCCATGCCCGCGCCAAGCTGTCTGTGATGGAGTAAAGTTGAAGAGGTTTTTTAGACTTACTAATCACTGAAACTATTGGTCCAATTTCCAAAAATCAAATTGTGTATGATAGCATGTCTCTTAAGGGAGGTTTGCCCGTAGGTTTGATCAAGATGTTGTGACGGACTTAAACAGAGACGCTTCTAGAACGCGCTACGTTGCTAATATCAAATAAAACGCATCGTGGGGGTAATAACGAAAGCTTAAATTAAAAATAAATGCTGTCTTTGCTATTTTACAATTCATGCTCCACAGAAATTTATTACTAGGCAACTCTATCGCCATGAAGACAATCTTCAAAAAGAAAAGCCGGTTTTTTTATAAATTCACGAAATATTAATAAAAAATGGAGTCTGGAGAAAACACAAATACTTACGAGAAACACACAATAGTAGCATAGTATTTAAATGGTTATCAGTTATCACCCCCTCGTGGTGGTAGGACCCTTTTAGAGTTCACCAGGTTGACAACCACCCTTCAAATAATATCCAGACATCATCGCTTCGTCGGTGATGGCTTCCGTTCGGCAATATTTTATGAAGAGCCAGTGTTTGCTATTTTCGGACCTTGTTTGCTCGTTAGAACTCAAAAGTTGATATAGTGTGTGCAAAATGCCTGTGCTCGATTTTGCTATAGCATTCCACGACGAGGCACGTGACGCCATTCCTTAACAAAGCCAATTTGCTGAAAATGAAAAATCGTCGAAAATTGCATTTCGGTACAACGCTGTTGACCTCGTCACCAGGCAGCAGCCGCAATATTTGTACGACAAACTTACTTGGTTCTCATCATATAGGGTCTATCACACAGGGCGGCTACATCTAGGATGACAATATAAGTACAGAGTCAGTGCTGGAACAATATGAGGCATATTCCGATCAAAAACTCTGCATATAAGCAGATATTTGAGCGCATATTCAGAGAGTATTTATTGTTTGATTATTGTTTGAAACTGTTTTTGTTTTATTTATATAATTCTTTTTTAAGTAGCATTATTATTTATATTTTATCGTTTATATAATATGTTTCATTTATACATAGAAACATAATTGCATTTATTTATCTTCACTTAAGTTATCTATTTATAATGTTTTATTTAGTTTTTATTTGAGATCATCATTAATTTAATTTGAAACTCCTTTACATAATTTGATTCATTGCCAATTGCAGCTTTTATATGCACCAATGTTATGTTTTAAAAATCTTGAAATTGTAATAATTACTCCAGCCGCTTAACCTCGTGCCGCTGCCTGTCATGTACAAGATTGAAGAGCTTATTTGTAAACTTACTTATCACCGAAACTACTTGTGCGATTTGAAAAAATCAAGTTGTGTTTGATAGCATATCTCTTGAGGGAGGTTTACCTGTATATTTGATTAAGTTAGTTTTACAGACTTTAACAGACACGCAGCTAGAACGCGCTCGTGTCAAATAAATCTCATCGAGAGGGTAAAAACGAAAGCTTTTATAAAAATAAATGCTGTCTATATGTGATTTTTTGAAAGCAATCTTCAAGAAGGAAAGCCAGTTTTGTTATAAATTCAAGTAAATTAAAAAGGAAATTAAAGACAAATCAAATACTTAGAAGAAATGCTATGTTTATATGCATGGTGTTTAAACAGTTAACACCCCCTTCTGGTGGTAGGAAGGAACAGAGACCGGACGAGCGGTTTAATTGCCAAAACTCCTTAAAGGGGTTTCCCTTTAGTCAGCTAGCCAAAGATTTTACTAACCATTTTAGGATATTTACATAGTTAAAAGGAAACCCGTTGCGATTTGGTCACCCTAGGCCCTAGCTGCATCGAAAGGGTAAGCGCTAACCCAGTCTTTCCACTTAATATTTGGATATCCCCTTCACCTCCATCGATGTAATTTTTTCAAGATCGGTAGCATTTGTTTACTCAGTGAGTGGCTCAACTCAACGCGTTAGTTAACTATTTATTTCTATTTTACGAATACTTCCGGTTATATACCAGTGTAGATCCGTCTCTATTTCTGAGACAAGAGAACCTAATTTGCTTGTATACTTTTTGCCGGTAAGTGCTATATGAAGGGAATTCCCTTTCCGAATGGATAAGTCAATCTTTTTGACTTTTAATTTAGGTTTTCAGTAATTTAAATTATTTACTAAGAAACCCGTTGATTTTTAATCAATCAAATTAAAATATTCTAGCGCTTAAAAACCCAGGCTGAAACCCTCTAAAGGGTAAGCGGACCTTTTAGTGTTTATTAGACTGACGACCTCCCTTCATAATAATACCCAACTGTTAGAATATTGAAAGAGCAACTGGCTCTTCGTAAAATAGGATTCCTGTAGGAAAAGCCTGTACCCGTGTGTTGTCAGATCATCTTGACTTGAGATCAGGTGAGTGTGATTGTGAGGGCATCTCCAGATTTAGTCGCTGATAAATAAAAATATATTTGGAATGTAATAATCCATGTTCTTTTGACTCACAAACTCTTGAGTTAGGTAATTTCTATTTTTAATTCAGAATTACTTCTGTTGGAATAATCGATGCAAGATAACAAGGTTGAAAAATTTCATTAGGTTTAAAATTAAACTCAATCGAATACAGGTATGAAATTTTTAGTCAGAATAGAAATAATCATTTTGCTTTTGCAGTCTGCATCTTGAGAGTATCTTTAAGATATAATAATAATAATAATAATAAACACTTTATTGTACACCAACATGGTTACAGAGGAAAAATTACATTAAATGATGACATTAAAATACATTTGTACAAAGGCGACCTTATCGCTCAAGAGCGATTTCTGCCAGGTAACCTAGGAATTAAAGGAAATTGAGGTGGATGGGTGCACGGCTTGTAAAAATATATAAATAAACTAAATACTTATAATTACATAAATACATAATGAACATAAATACCATAATATATTAAATATTATAATACATATATAAATAGTTAAGATTAACAGTTTTTCGCCTGGTAGTGTCGTTTAATCATTCGTTTAAAAATCCGTGGTGTGCTAGCTAAACGGATTTCAATCGGCAACTCATTCCAAAGTGACACCGCACGAATAAAAAATGACTTATTTAAAAATGTGGAGGTATGCAATGGCGTCGCAAGGAATAAATTGGATGAAGAGCGCAGGTTACGGTCGTGATTGGTAAACCGATAGGTAAAGCGGTCTTTTAGATACACTGGTATCGCTTTGTCGTACAGAATACGGTAGACTAGTGAAAGTATGTGAGTATTCCGGCGAAGGCGAATGGGAAGCCACTTGAGATTAGTGCGGAATTCAGATATGTGGTCGTATTTGCGTAACCCAAATACAAACCTTATGCAGAGATTTTGTAGCCGCTCAAGTTTATTTAGGAGTTCTTCAGTTAAATCTAGATAGCTGGCATCAGCATAGTCGAGAATAGGAAGTAAGAGAGATTGTGCAAGCATAATTTTAGTGGCAATAGGAAGGAAATTACGAAGACGCTTGAGCGAATTCGCCGCGGCAAACATCTTCCTACTCAGCTCAGTAATTTGTGGTTGCCAAGACAACGTGCGATCGAAGATGATGCCTAAGTTTTTAACAGTCTCGCTATATGGGATCTTGGTTCCATTGAAAATTACTTGAGGAACTGAGCTCCAGTCAACTCGTGGAATCATTTTGTAACTTCCAATTATGATAGATTGAGTTTTAAGGGGGTTGACTGTGAGGCCATGATTATAACTCCAATCCGATATCTGTTTTAAGTCAGCGTTATGTTGTAGAATGGCGCTGGGCAAGTTCTCAAGGCTGGTTTGTGTATAAATTTGAAGATCGTCCGCATACAGATGGTAAGAAGAAGAAATGTTGAGAGTAATCGTATTGATGAATAGAGCAAACAGGAGAGGAGACAACACGCCACCTTGCGGCACACCGGCTTTAATATCACACCAATCAGAGAGTGCCATCTCAGTGGATATACGTTCCCGGCGCCCGTGCAAGTAACAATGAAACCAGTCAATAGTCGATGGAGATATGTTAAAAGAACGAAGTATTTGCAAAAGGATGTCGAAATCTACTGTACTGAAAGCATTGCTGAAGTCCAACAAAGTCAGTACAGTAAGTTTCTTCTGCTCCATGCCCATACGAATATCTTCAGTAATATTCAGCAATGCAGTGGTCGTACTATGCCCGGTTCGGAAGCCAGATTGGAAGGGATTCAGTAATTTATGGTCTTGTAAAAAAGTGCTGAGTTGTTGATGAATCAACCCCTCGAGCACTTTTGAAAGGAAAGGTAAGATGGTGATAGGACGATAATCAGAAAAGGACGAGGGATTGTTTTTTTTAGGGACAGGTATGACTTGTGCATCCTTCCATGCATCAGGAAAGACACTATTAACAATACAGTTATTTAGGATAGAAGTTATAACAGGAAGGATAATATCAAGGATAGGGATGAGCATCTTACGACCAATGCAGTCCGAGCCGATGGCATCGGAGGCAATAGCGAGTATTTTTCTTTTAACACCGCATTCCGAAAATTGACTTATTGAAAAGGATGGGATATCTGGCATCGGCAAACTAGATATGCTATTCAGAGTATGGATTTTTGTGGTAGCGTCTATAGAGCTAGAAGAGGTGAAATGATCATTTAATGAGTTGAGGTTAACATTATTAAGAGAGTTATCATTCTTAGATTTACCGATACCCAAAGTTCTAAGAAATTTCCAAACTTTAGCTGAATCGCCGTTTGAAACTGATTTATGAATATGGCGTCGCTGTGCATCCCTACACATCATGTTGCAGCGATTCCTCAAATTTTTATACACCAAAGAATTTGCCTCCGACGGATTTGATTTCAATTTGGCTTTGGCACGGTTTCTTTTGTTCATCAATAGTTTGATATCGTCTGTCAACCAAGGAGCAGGAAGATGCTTAATCTTGACAGGGCGTAACGGAGCGTGTCTGTCATACAAATTAGTAAGAAGTGAATTAAAGGTCGCAATTTGGTCATTGACCGACAACTTATTGACAGCGTCTGACCAATCAATATGATTAGCGTCGTCAAGAAGCTGTTCTAAATTAATGCCATTAAAATTACGCCGCAGAAGGATTCTTGGCTTTGCTTTGGGTGGACGAGTTTTATATGAGAGAAACAATAAGTTGTGATAAGAGAAAGCGTCTGCGTCTAACTGACCAAAATGGGACACATGATCTAAGGAGGAGACAATAGTTAGGTCAATAAGGGAGGGAGAACTATGAGGATAATAATGAGTGGCGTTAGTCGGGACAATACTGAGGTTGGTTGACCGTATTAATGAGCGAAGTTTTGTAGATCGGAGATCTGTTTTCAGCAAACAGGTGTTGAAGTCGCCCATTAAGATGGTGTGATCATACGACGGTACCAATTCCTCCAGGGTATGTTCTAAAGTCGAGAAGTAATTGATATTAGGTGGGCTATACATAACTCCTAGCAGCACTTTAGTGTGGCACAACGTGATTTCCAAAAATAAGTGCTCGACTGCACTAGTTGGTGAAGCAGTAGAAGCGTTGACCACGGTAAAAGGGATATGTGCTCTAAGATATATGGCTACGCCTCCGTCTGGACGGTCACTGCAAGATACTGACTTCATCCATCGACACGATGGATGAAGTCAGTATCTTGCAAATCTGCAATTCTGGCTTCACGAAGATCAGTACGAGATCAGTAGCGGTAAGGCGCTGCTGTACCAGACGCTCGGCAAGACCGCGCAGATGCCTTCCCGCAGGAGGGATGGGGGTGAACGAAGTCTCCAAGATATCATCACCCTACTGAAGGAGACAGACCCAGACGAGGTGCCCGCATTCGTAGCGAAGGATCTGAATAAGCTACCAAGCATTGGATTCGACCACGTCGACGTAAGCAGGTTACTGAAGGACATTACGTTCCTGAAGTCAAGCCTAGCTGATGTTCAGAGGAAGCTGGAAGCGTCAGATTCTACAATCGGTGAACTTCGTACAGAATTATTACAATTGAAAAGTAATAACTTCATATGTAGGTCACCGGAGTTCGACGATTCTAGTGTCAACACGAGGCGTCGCGGAGCGCAAGTTGCATCCGTCAGCAGTCCGGCGGCGTCGGCGTTGCCGATGACGCAGGTCGCTGCGTGCGACACCCCGCGCCCCGCCGCCGCCGGCTCCCCCGCGTGCAGTGCCCCGCGCCCCGCCGCTCGCTCCGTCGCAATGACGGAGCCGATGACTCAACGCGCACCGACTTCCCGCGCGTATGCTACCGCCGCCGCTGCCGTTACATCACAGCGGGCGATAACGGAGAAGAGGAAGGGTTGTAGCGGGTCCGCTCGCAATATTGAACCTCCGCGTCCTACGCAGGACAAGAAGTGCGATGAGGAAGGCTTCATCAAAGTTGAGAGGAGGAAGAAGAAGCCTACCGTCCGCAACCACCGCGGCACCGCACCGCCCGTGTTAGGTCAGCTGATGCGCGGTGAAGTACCGTCGACGCAGCTGTACGTATCCAGAGTACACTGGTCTACGAAGGTCGAGGAGGTCGTAGATTACGTACGAAAGAAAACCTCCTTTACTCTGAGGGTTGAGCGTTTGGAACCTCGCCATAAAGTGAGTTTCAGCTCTTTTGTGGTGAGAGTGCCGACCCAACATCTGCCAACCTTCATGAAGGAGGATTTCTGGCCGCAGGGAGTCGTCTTCCGGAAATTTCGAGGACGACTGTCTTATGACTCACGACACACGTCGCCGACTTTACGACAGCCTCAAGTGTAGTTTTTAAGTATTTTTATATATTCTAGTTTAAGGTATGTTTCTGTTTATCTTATATGTATGTTAGACTGTAAGGTATTTATTCTATGGGCCTCTGTTTTCAATTGTTAAGATCTCATTGTAAATATTGCCTGAAATAAATGAATTTATTATTATTATTATTACTGCGGATTAGACAGAAACCCGGTAATGCATATGAAGCAGAAGAGAGACATGGTTTGAACCAAGTTTCCGAAACAAGGATAGCGTGTATAGCTTTGCTATCAAAAGCTGCCAGCATATCGGGAAAGTGAGCTGGAATACTCTGCGCGTTAATATGGACAACATTAAAGTTATTACGAAAATCTGATAAGTGTTGGTCAAGCGCAATATTTAAAGGAGGAGTTAGACTTCGCGTAACTTTAGCACTTTACATAATTTAGTAATATACCTTTTTACTAAATTATGTAAAGTGCTAAAGTTACGCGAGTTTAATCGCGCGAAGCTGCCTATCATGTAGAAAAAATTAAAAGGCTTTTTTAAATCTTACTAATCACTGAAAATAATGGTTTGATTTCAAAAAATCAAGTTGTGCTTGATAGCTCATCTATCACTAAAGCAGAGACGCTACTAGAATGCGCTAAGCAGCAAGAGTCAAATTAAACGCATCGTGAGAGTAATGACGAAAGCTTATTTTGAAAATGAATGCTGTCTATGTTTTTTTACAATTCATGCTTCACAAAAATTAACTAATAGGCAACCCTATCGCCATGAGTGATTTCTCGAAGACAATTTTCAAAAAGAAAAGCCTAACAAATTCAAGTAAATAAAAAAAGGAGATAAAAGAGACAAATCAAATACTTAGGAAAAAATTCAATGTGTATATGCATGGTATTTAAACGCTGAACACTCCCTTCCCTTGTGGTAGGAAACTTGGAGAGTTCATCAGGCTGACAGCCACCCTTCAAATAATATCTGCTGCTAGATATCACCGCTTCTACGGTGAAATGTTGCGGCAATCTTATCTTACTAATTTTACTTATATTATAAATGTGAGAGTTTGGATGTATGGATGTTTGTTCCTCAATCACGGGAGAACGGCTGAACGGATTTGCATGAAATTTGGCATGGTGATAGTGTACATTCTGGAATAGCACGTAGGCTATACCGAATTTTTTTATCCCGAAATTCCCGCGGGATTAGTAATTGCGCGCGTAAAACCGCGCGCAACAGCTAGTACTTTATAATGAACCAGTTCCTTACTTTCAGAAATACTTCTGTGATCATTATCTACTCAGAAAATATGGTTTAAGAGTTATATTAATTTTAAAATTAATCTCAAACAAAAATTAATAAAGAAAAAAATGTAAGCTTTACATACATTGTTTTTATAATTTTCACCAAAATTGCTTATTTTTTACTTTACTATTGTCACTTTGGATTGTGGAAAATTTGAGGCATTCAAATTTAAAGAGAAATAGAGATTGCAGAAAAAGCTAAAGCTGAAAAGAAATAAGCATAGGATTAAAATGGTGAACACCATACGAGAATTCTCCCAAATAATATAAAAATATATTTTTGGAATGTAATATTTGTCTTTGCAAAAAATAATGTTGATAAATTTCAATAGCTTTCAAATGGAACGCAATCGAAAATAACTCTGAAAAGATTTCTCAGATTAGACTGCATATTTTTGCATTTGATAGTGTACTTTTTGAGAATATTAATAAGATTTGTATATAATTAAAATAATTAATCTAAAGTGCAAAAGTAAGACGGGTTTAACTGCCTGTGCTGTAGAAGAGATGAAGAGTATTTTAAACTTACTAAACATTGAAACTATTGGTCCGATTTCAAAAAATCAAATTGCGTTCGATAGCCTTTCCTTTAAGGAAGGTTTGCATGTATGTTTGTTCGACATAATTTTACGGAATTAAACAGAGACGCTACTAAAACGCACTAACCGGCTTTTGTCAATGAAGACGCATCGTGAGTGAGGGTGAAAAAAAATTATAATTACAAAATTTATAATAAAACCTGTCAATATTCTCGTTTAATAAATGCTTCTCAGAAATTTACTATTGGGAAATCTTAAAAAAAAAAACCATTTTCTTATAGAGATTAAAATGAAAATAGTGAGATTTGAGAAAAAACAAATAAGTACTAGTCCATATGCAAAATATTTAAACAGCCAACACCATCTCCTCGTGGCAGGGAGGACCCTTTAAGAGTTCACCCGGCTGATAACACTACTCTTTAAATAATATCTGCTGCCAAATTACGAATGTCACCGCTTCGAAGATTTGACAGAACACATATTCCGGCAATATTTCAGAAAGAGCCAGGTCCTTCCCATTGCAAAGACCTGTACCCGTGTGTTGTCATCTGCGGCCTCATTGTCACTTTAGGTGAAATTGAGGGCTAAAGTGGATTTAGTCGCTGACAATAAAAATTAAAAAAATGTTGCGATGACAAGAATCTTTTTCATTTCATAATCTACTTCTTGAGAGAGTTTATAATGTTTTATTTCTACGAAAAAATTTATTTAATATTCGTAAGTAACGAACGAGGCCATGCCCGCGCCAAGCTGCCTGTGATGTAGTAAAGTTAAAGAGGTTTTTTCAGACTTACTAATCACTGAAACTATTGGTCCGATTTCAAAAAATCAAGTTGTACCTGATAGCTCATCTCTTGAGGGAGGTTTTTCAGTATATTTAATCAAGATATTTTCACGGACTAAAGCAGAGACGCTACTAGAATGCGCTAAGCAGCTAGAGTCAAATTAAACGCATCGTGAGGGTAATAACGAAAGCTTATATTGAAAATGAATGCTGTCTTTGTTTTTTTTACAAATCATCCTTCACAAAAATTAACTTTTAAGCAACCCTATCGCCATGAGTGATTTCTCGAAGACAATCTTCAAATGAAAAAGCCTAACAAATTCAAGTACATAAAAAAAGGAGATAAAAGAGACAAATCAAATACTTAAAAAAAAAATTCAATGTGTATGGTATTTAAACGCTGAACACTCCTTTCCCTTGTGGTAGGAAACTTGGAGAGTTCATCAGGCTGACAGCCACCCTTCAAATAATATCTGCTGCTAGATATCACCGCTTCTACGGTGAAATGTTGCGGCAATCTTATCTTACTAATTTTACTTATATTATAAATGTGAGAGTTTGGATGTATGGATGTTTGTTCCTCAATCACGGGAGAACGGCTGAACGGATTTGCATGAAATTTGGCATGGTGATAGTGTACATTCTGGAATAGCACATAGGCTATACCGAATTTTTTTATCCCGAAATTCCCGCGGGATTAGAAATTGCGCGCGTAAAACCGCGCGCAACAGCTAGTACTTTATAATGAACCAGTTCCTTACTTTCAGAAATACTTCTGTGATCATTGTCTACTCAGAAAATATGATTTAAGAGTTATATTAATTTTAAAATTAATCTCAAACAAAAATTAATAAAGAAAAAAATGTAAGCTTTACATACATTGTTTTTATAATTTTCACCAAAATTGCTAGTTTTTTACTTTACTATTGTCACTTTGGATTGTGGAAAATTTGAGGCATTAAAATTTAAAGAGAAATAGAGATCGCAGAAAAAGCTAAAGCTGAAAAGAAATAAGCATAGGATTAAAATGGTGAACACCATACGAGAATTCTCCCAAATAATATAAAAATATATTTTTGGAATGTAATATTTGTCTTTGCAAAAAAAATTTTGAAAAATTTCAATAGCTTTCAAATAGAACGCAATCGAAAATAACTCTGAAAAGATTTGTCAGATTAGACTGCATATTTTTGCATTTGATAGTGTACTTTTTGAGAATATTAATAAGATTTGTATATAATTAAAATAATTAATCTAAAGTGCAAAAGTAAGACGGGTTTAACTGCCTGTGCTGTAGAAGAGATGAAGAGTATTTTAAACTTACTAAACATTGAAACTATTGGTCCGATTTCAAAAAATCAAATTGCGTTCGATAGCCTTTCCTTTAAGGAAGGTTTGCATGTATGTTTGTTCGACATAATTTTACGGAATTAAACAGAGACGCTACTAAAACGCACTAACCGGCTTTTGTCAATGAAGACGCATCGTGAGTGAGGGTGAAAAAAAATTATAATTACAAAATTTATAATAAAACCTGTCAATATTCTCGTTTAATAAATGCTTCTCAGAAATTTACTATTGGGAAATCTTAAAAAAAAAAATCATTTTCTTATAGAGATTAAAATGAAAATAGTGAGATTTGAGAAAAAACAAATAAGTACTAGTCCATATGCAAAATATTTAAACAGCCAACACCATCTCCTCGTGGCAGGGAGGACCCTTTAAGAGTTCACCCGGCTGATAACACTACTTTTTAAATAATATCTGCTGCCAAATTACGAATGTCACCGCTTCGACGATTTGACAGAACACATGTTCCGGCAATATTTCAGAAAGAGCCAGGTCCTTCCCATTGCAAAGACCTGTACCCGTGTGTCATCTGCGGCCTCATTGTCACTTTAGGTGAAATTGAGGGCTACAATAAAACGCTGACAATAAAAATTAAAAAAATGTTGCGATGACAAGAATTTTTTTCATTTCATAATCTACTTCTTGAGAGAGTTTATAATGTTTTATTACTACGAAAATATTTATTTAATATTCGTAAGTAACGAACGAGGCCATGCCCGCGCCAAGCTGCCTGTGATGTAGTAAAGTTAAAGAGGTTTTTTAAGACTTACTAATCACTGAAACTATTGGTCCGATTTCAAAAAATCAAGTTGTACCTGATAGCCCATCTCTTGAGGGAGGTTTTCCTGTATATTTAGTCAAGATATTTTCACGGACTAAAGCAGAGACGCTACTAGAATGCGCTAAGCAGCTAGAGTCAAATTAAACGCATCGTGAGGGTAATAACGAAAGCTTATATTGAAAATGAATGCTGTCTTTGTTTTTTTTTACAAATCATCCATCACAAAAATTCACTTTTAGGCATATAACGCCATGAGTGATTTCTCGAAGATAATCTTCCAAAAGGAAAGCCTAATAAATTCAAGTAAATAAAAAAAGGAGATAGGAGAATAATCAAATACTTAGGAATAACGCAATGTCTATATGCATGGTATTTAAACGTTGAATACTCTTTTCTGTTTATAGGAGACTTGGAGAGTTCATCAGGTCGACAAGCACCCTTCAGATAATATCTGCTGCCAGATATCACCGCTTCTACGGTGATATGTTGCGGCAATAATAAAAGTATTTCTGAAGGGAAGGAAGAGTTAGTTCCTTCCTTTCAGAAATACTTCTGTGATCATAATATACTCAGAAAAATATGGTTATTTTAAAATTAATCTCAAACAAAAATTAATAAAGAAACAAATGTAAGTTTTAAATAAATTGTTTTTATAATTTTCACTGAAATTGCTTGGTTTTTTGTTTTACTATTATTATTTTGGATTGTGGAAAATTTGAGGCATTAAAATTTAAAGATAAATTGAGTTTGGAGAAAAAGCCAAAGCTGAGAAGAAATACATAGAAGTAGCATAGTATTTAAATGGTGAACAGCCCCTCCTGGTGGCAAGAGAAGGACTCTTTAAGAGTTCAGCAGCACCAGACTGACAAATGACAATCACCTTTTAAATAATATCCAAACGTCACCACCACCGCACCGCTTCGTCGGTGATGTTTCTCGACCGGCAATATTTTATGAAGAGCCAGTTCGTTCCTGTAGGAAGAGCCTGTACCCGTGTGTTGTCAGATCACCCTAACTTGAGATCAGGTGAGTGTGAGTATGGGGGTAAAATCGGATTGAGTCGCTGATAAAAAATATATATTTGGAATAATCTTTGCAAGAAAATAAGGTTGAAAAATTTTAATAGCTTTCAAATGGAACTCAATCGAAAATAAAAATATCTCTTTGAAAATATTTGTCAGATTAGAAAGCATATTTTTGCATTTGAAAGTGTACTTCTTGAGAATGTTATATGCTTAAACTAATTAATCTAAAGTGCAAAAGTAAGGCGGGTTTTACTGCCTGTGCTGTAGAAGAAATGAAGAGTTTTTTAAACTTACTAAACATTGAAACTATTGGTTCCATTTCGAAAAATCAAATTGCGTTTGATAGCCTTTCCCTTAAGGAAGGTTTGCTCGCATATTTGTTCAAGTTAATTTTACGGAATTCAACAGAGACACTACTAAAACGCACTAACCGGCCATTGTCAATTAAGAGTTAAGACACATCGTGAGGTTTTAAAAATATATAATTACAAAATTTATAATAAAATCCTGTCAATATTATCGTTTAATAAATGCTTCTCAGAAATTTACTATTGAGCAATCTTAAAAAAGAAAGCCCATTTTCTTCTAAAGATTTAAATGAAAATATCGAGATTGGAGAAAAAACAAGTAAGTAAATATCTAAATAATAAAATATTTAAATAATATCTACTGCTAAATTACCAAATATCACCCACCGCTGCGTTCGACGGTTCGACAGAACACATGTTCCGGCAACATTTCATAAAGAGCCAGGTCCTTCCCATTGGAAGGACCTGTACGCGTGCGTTATCATCTGCGGCCTCATTGAGACTGTAGATTAGGTGAAATTGAGGGAAAAAGTAGATTTAGAATTTAATATTCATAAGTAATGAACAAGGCCATGCCCGCGCCAAGCTGTCTGTGATGGAGTAAAGTTGAAGAGGTTTTTTAAACTTACTAATCACTGAAACTATTGGTCCGATTTTCAAAAATCAAATTGTGTTTGATAGCATGTCTCTTAAGGGAGGTTTGCCCGTAGGTTTGATCAAGATGTTGTGACGGACTTAAACAGAGACGTTTCTCGAACGCGCTAGGTTGCTAATATCAAATAAAACGCATCGTGGGGGTAATAACAAAAGCTTAAATTAAAAATAAATGCTGTCTTTGCTATTTTACAATTCATGCTCCACAGAAATTTATTAGTAGGCAACTCTATCGCCATGAGTGATTTCCCGAAGACAATCTTCAAAAAGAAAAGCCGGTTTTTTTATAAATTCACGAAATATTAATAAAAAATGGAGTCTGGAGAAAACACAAATAGGTACTTACGAGAAACACACAATAGTAGCATAGTATTTAAATGGTTATCAGTTATCACCCCCTCGTGATGGTAGGACCCTTTTAGAGTTCACCAGGTTGACAACCACCCTTCAAATAATATCCAGACATCATCGCTTCGTCGGTGATGGCTTCCGTTCGGCAATATTTTATGAAGAGCCAGTGTTTGCTATTTTCGGACCTTGTTTGCTCGTTAGAACTCAAAAGTTGATATAGTGTGTGCAAAATGCCTGTGCTCGATTTTGCTATAGCATTCCACGACGAGACACGTGACGCCATTCCTTAACAAAGCCAATTTGCTGAAAATGAAAAATCGTCGTATTCTATTATATATATTCATATATTTCATTACGAGTGCGGAAAGCCTGTCATTGCAAAGAGTTCCGACAAATGTCTACACGAGCCGAGGCGCAGCCGAAGGCGAGGGTTGACAGTCGGAACGAGTTGCAAATGTTGCAATGACGGTTCCGCACGTGTACTGAACGACTATTTTTAATACAGTTGCGAAAAAATTAAGCAATTTTATAAAATATACAAAATGGCGCCAGCCGTGAAAGATTATAAACAGAGATTTTTTTTGTTTACCCATTCTGGGTAGGCAAAGGGAACTATGGCCATACAGCCAAGTCTTTAGTAGATTTTTTGTATTGACATGAAATGAAAATGAATTTAATGAGATAAAATGACATGAAACCTAACCTAACTCATTGCATCAAATCATTATATCTGATATTGAAACAAATTAATAGCTTCTTTTCAGAAATATTTGCATGAATCGTAAAAACTTCTATGAATTTTTTTTAGTAAAAACTTCGTGGTTGATTTTTTCTTTTTAATAGACATTATTTTGACATTTGGGAAAGAGAACGCACGAGTGCGGAAAAGGTAAAGAAAAAGCACAAGTGTGTAATAGCCCACATCCCGAACGGTAAACGTCCCTGAAATACGCCACTTTTTGAGCAACTGTATTAAAAATTGCATTTCGGTACAACGCTGTTGACCTCGTTCGTTACCAGTAAGCAGCCGCAACGCAATATTTGTACGACAAACTTACTTGGTTCTCATCATATAGGGTCTATCACACAGGGCGGCTACATCTAGGATGACAATATAAGTACAGAGTCAGTGCTGGAACAATATGAGGCTTATTCCGATCAAAAACTCTGCATATAAACAGATATTTGAGCGCATATTCAGAGAGTATTTATTGTTTGATTATTTTTTGAAACTGTTTTTTTTTTTATTTATATAATTATTTTTTAAGTAGCATTATTATTTATATTTTATCGTTTATATAATATGTTTCATTTATACATAGAAACTTAATTGCATTTATTTATCTTCACTTAAGTTATCTATTTCTAATGATTTATTTAGGTTTTATTTGAGATCATCATTAATTTAATTTGAAACTCCTTTACATAATTTGATTCATTGCCAAATTGCAGCTTTTGTATGCACCAATGTTATGTTTTAAAAATCTTGAAATTGTAATAATTACTCCAGCCGCTTAACCTCGTGCCGCTGCCTGTCATGTACAAGATTGAAGAGCTTATTTGTAAACTTACTTATCACCGAAACTACTTGTGCGATTTGAAAAAATCAAGTTGTGTTTGATAGCATATCTCTTGAGGGAGGTTTGCCTGTATATTTGATCAAGATAGTTTTACAGACTTTAACAGACACGCAGCTAGAACGCGCTCGTGTCAAATAAATCTCATCGAGAGGGTAAACACGAAAGCTTTTATAAAAATAAATGCTGTCTACATGTGATTTTTTGAAAGCAATCTTCAAGAAGGAAAGCCAGTTTTCTTATAAATTCAAGTAAATTAAAAAGGAAATTAAAGACAAATCAAATGCTTAGAAGAAATGCTATGTTTATTTATATGCATGGTGTTTAAACAGTTAACACCCCCTTCTGGTGGTAGGAAGGAACAGAGACCGGACGAGCGGTTTAATTGCCAAAACTCCTTAAAGGGGTTTCCCTTTAGTCAGCTTGCCAAAGATTTTACTAACCATTTTAGGATTACCATTTACACAGTTAAAAGGAAACCCGTTGCGATTTGGTCACCCTAGCTGCATCGAAAGGGTAAGCGCTAACCCAGTCTTTCCACTTAATATTTGGATATCCCCTTCACCTCCATCGATGTAATTTTTTCAAGATCGGTAGCATTTGTTTACTCAGTGAGTGGCTCAACTCAACGCGTTAGTTAACTATTTATTTCTATTTTACGAATACTTCCGGTTATATACCAGTGTAGATCCGTCTCTATTTCTGAGACAAGAGAACCTAATTTGCTTGTATACTTTTTGCCGGTAAGTGCTATATGAAGGGAATTCCCTTTCCGAATGGATAAGTCAATCTTTTTGACTTTTAATTTAGGTTTTCAGTAATTTAAATTATTTACTAAGAAACCCGTTGATTTTTAATCAATCAAATTAAAATATTCTAGCGCTTAAAAACCCAGGCTGAAACCCTCTAAAGGGTAAGCGGTCACGGTCCCGGTCCCTGGGGACCTTTTAGTGTTTATTAGACTGACGACCTCCCTTCATAATAATACCCAACTGTTAGAATATTGAAAGAGCAACTGGCTCTTCGTAAAATAGGATTCCTGTAGGAAAAGCCTGTACCCGTGTCTTGTCAGATCATCTTGACTTGAGATCAGGTGAGTGTGATTGTGAGGGCATCTCCAGATTTAGTCGCTGATAAATAAAAATATATTTGCAATGTAATAATCCATGTTCTTTTGACTCACAAACTCTTGAGTTAGGTAATTTCTATTTTTAATTCAGAATTACTTCTGTTGGAATAATCGATGCAAGATAACAAGGTTGAAAAATTTCATTAGGTTTAAAATTAAACTCAATCGAATACAGGTATGAAATTTTTTGTCAGAATAGAAATAATCATTTTGCTTTTGCAGTCTGCATCTTGAGAGTATCTTTAAGATATAATAATAATAATAATAATAAACACTTTATTGTACACCAACATGGTTACAGAGGAAAAATTACATTAAATGATGACATTAAAATACATTTGTACAAAGGCGACCTTATCGCTCAAGAGCGATTTCTGCCAGGTAACCTAGGAATTAAAGGAAATTGAGGTGGATGGGTGCACGGCTTGTAAAAATATATAAATAAACTAAATACTTATAATTACATAAATACATAATGAACATAAATACCATAATATATTAAATATTATAAAACATATATAAATAGTTAAGATTAACAGTTTTTCGCCTGGTAGTGTCGTTTAATCATTCGTTTAAAAATCCGTGGTGTGCTAGCTAAACGGATTTCAATCGGCAACTCATTCCAAAGTGACACCGCACGAATAAAAAATGACTTATTTAAAAATGTGGAGGTATGCAATGGCGTCGCAAGGAATAAATTGGATGAAGAGCGCAGGTTACGGTCGTGATTGGTAAACCGATAGGTAAAGCGGTCTTTTAGATACACTGGTATCGCTTTGTCGTACAGAATACGGTAGACTAGTGAAAGTATGTGAGTATTCCGGCGAAGGCGAATGGGAAGCCACTTGAGATTAGTGCGGAATTCAGATATGTGGTCGTATTTGCGTAACCCAAATACAAACCTTATGCAGAGATTTTGTAGCCGCTCAAGTTTATTTAGGAGTTCTTCAGTTAAATCTAGATAGCTGGCATCAGCATAGTCGAGAATAGGAAGTAAGAGAGATTGTGCAAGCATAATTTTAGTGGCAATAGGAAGGAAATTACGAAGACGCTTGAGCGAATTCGCCGCGGCAAACATCTTCCTACTCAGCTCAGTAATTTGTGGTTGCCAAGACAACGTGCGATCGAAGATGATGCCTAAGTTTTTAACAGTCTCGCTATATGGGATCTTGGTTCCATTGAAAATTACTTGAGGAACTGAGCTCCAGTCAACTCGTGGAATCATTTTGTAACTTCCAATTATGATAGATTGAGTTTTAAGGGGGTTGACTGTGAGGCCATGATTATAACTCCAATCCGATATCTGTTTTAAGTCAGCGTTATGTTGTAGAATGGCGCTGGGCAAGTTCTCAAGGCTGGTTTGTGTATAAATTTGAAGATCGTCCGCATACAGATGGTAAGAAGAAGAAATGTTGAGAGTAATCGTATTGATGAATAGAGCAAACAGGAGAGGAGACAACACGCCACCTTGCGGCACACCGGCTTTAATATCACACCAATCAGAGAGTGCCATCTCAGTGGATATACATTGCCGGCGCCCGTGCAAGTAACAATGAAACCAGTCAATAGTCGATGGAGATATGTTAAAAGAACGAAGTATTTGCAAAAGGATGTCGAAATCTACTGTACTGAAAGCATTGCTGAAGTCCAACAAAGTCAGTACAGTAAGTTTCTTCTGCTCCATGCCCATACGAATATCTTCAGTAATATTCAGCAATGCAGTGGTCGTACTATGCCCGGTTCGGAAGCCAGATTGGAAGGGATTCAGTAATTTATGGTCTTGTAAAAAAGTGCTGAGTTGTTGATGAATCAACCCCTCGAGCACTTTTGAAAGAAAAGGTAAGATGGTGATAGGACGATAATCAGAAAAGGACGAGGGATTGTTTTTTTTAGGGACAGGTATGACTTGTGCATCCTTCCATGCATCAGGAAAGAAACTATTAACAATACAGTTATTTAGGATAGAAGTTATAACAGGAAGGATAATATCAAGGATAGGGATGAGCATCTTACGACCAATGCAGTCCAAGCCGATGGCATCGGAGGCAATAGCGAGTATTTTTCTTTTAACACCGCATTCCGAAAATTGACTTATTGAAAAGGATGGGATATCTGGCATCGGCAAACTAGATATGCTATTCAGAGTATGGATTTTTGTGGTAGCGTCTATAGAGCTAGAAGAGGTGAAATGATCATTTAATGAGTTGAGGTTAACATTATTAAGAGAGTTATCATTCTTAGATTTACCGATACCCAAAGTTCTAAGAAATTTCCAAACTTTAGCTGAATCGCCGTTTGAAACTGATTTATGAATATGGCGTCGCTGTGCATCCCTACACATCGTGTTGCAGCGATTCCTCAAATTTTTATACACCAAAGAATTTGCCTCCGACGGATTTGATTTCAATTTGGCTTTGGCACGGTTTCTTTTGTTCATCAATAGTTTGATATCGTCTGTCAACCAAGGAGCAGGGAGATGCTTAATCTTGACAGGGCGTAACGGAGCGTGTCTGTCATACAAATTAGTAAGAAGTGAATTAAAGGTCGCAATTTGGTCATTGACCGACAACTTATTGACAGCGTCTGACCAATCAATATGATTAGCGTCGTCAAGAAGCTGTTTTAAATTAATGCCATTAAAATTACGCCGCAGAAGGATTCTCGGCTTTGCTTTGGGTGGACGAGTTTTATATGAGAGAAACAATAAGTTGTGATAAGAGAAAGCGTCCGCGTCTAACTGACCAAAATGGGACACATGATCTAAGGAGGAGACAATAGTTAGGTCAATAAGGGAGGGAGAACTATGAGGATAATAATGAGTGGCGTTAGTCGGGACAATACTTAGGTTGGTTGACCGTATTAATGAGCGAAGTTTTGTAGATCGGAGATCTGTTTTCAGCAAACAGGTGTTGAAGTCGCCCATTAAGATGGTGTGATCATACGACGGTACCAATTCCTCCAGGGTATGTTCTAAAGTCGAGAAGTAATTGATATTAGGTGGGCTATACATAACTCCTAGCAGCACTTTAGTGTGGCACAACGTGATTTCCAAAAATAAGTGCTCGACTGCACTAGTTGGTGAAGCAGTAGAAGCGTTGACCACGGTAAAAGGGATATGTGCTCTAAGATATATGGCTACGCCTCCACCAGGACGTTCTGGACGGTCACTGCGGATTAGACAGAAACCCGGTAATGCATATGAAGCAGAAGAGAGACATGGTTTGAACCAAGTTTCCGAAACAAGGATAGCGTGTATAGCTTTGCTATCAAAAGCTGCCAGCATATCGGGAAAGTGAGCTGGAATACTCTGCGCGTTAATATGGACAACATTAAAGTTATTACGAAAATCTGATAAGTGTTGGTCAAGCGCAATATTTAAAGGAGGAGTTAGACTTCGCGTAACTTTAGCACTTTACATAATTTAGTAATATGTATACCTTTTTACTAAATTATGTAAAGTGCTAAAGTTACGCGAGTTTAATCGCGCGAAGCTGCCTATCATGTAGAAAAAATTAAAAGGCTTTTTTAAATCTTACTAATCACTGAAAATAATGGTTTGATTTCAAAAAATCAAGTTATGCTTGATAGCTCATCTCTTGAGGGAGGTTTTCCTGTATATTTAATCAAGATATTTTCACGGACTAAAGCAGAGACGCTACTAGAATGCGCTAAGCAGCAAGAGTCAAATTAAACGCATCGTGAGAGTAATGACGAAAGCTTATTTTGAAAATGAATGCTGTCTATGTTTTTTTACAATTCATGTTTCACAAAAATTAACTAATAGGCAACCCTATCGCCATGAGTGATTTCTCGAAGACAATTTTCAAAAAGAAAAGCCTAACAAATTCAAGTAAATAAAAAAAGGAGATAAAAGAGACAAATCAAATACTTAGGAAAATATTCAATGTGTATATGCATGGTA
The DNA here is from genome assembly GCA_944452665.1 of Stenoptilia bipunctidactyla. Taxonomy (NCBI): domain Eukaryota; kingdom Metazoa; phylum Arthropoda; class Insecta; order Lepidoptera; family Pterophoridae; genus Stenoptilia; species Stenoptilia bipunctidactyla. The sequence continues at coordinate 49,453,036 of OX101721.1, read as the reverse complement.
TTTAAACGCTGAACACTCCCTTCCCTTGTGGTAGGAAACTTGGAGAGTTCATCAGGCTGACAGCCACCCTTCAAATAATATCTGCTGCTAGATATCACCGCTTCAACGGTGAAATGTTGCGGCAATCTTATCTTACTAATTTTACTTATATTATAAATGTGAGAGTTTGGATGTATGGATGTTTGTTCCTCAATCACGGGAGAACGGCTGAACGGATTTGCATGAAATTTGGCATGGTGATAGTGTACATTCTGGAATAGCACGTAGGCTATACCGAATTTTTTTATCCCGAAATTCCCGCGGGATTAGTAATTGCGCGCGTAAAACCGCGCGCAACAGCTAGTACTTTATAATGAACCAGTTCCTTACTTTCAGAAATACTTCTGTGATCATTATCTACTCAGAAAATATGGTTTAAGAGTTATATTAATTTTAAAATTAATCTCAAACAAAAATTAATAAAGAAAAAAATGTAAGCTTTACATACATTGTTTTTATAATTTTCACCAAAATTGCTTATTTTTTACTTTACTATTGTCACTTTGGATTGTGGAAAATTTGAGGCATTCAAATTTAAAGAGAAATAGAGATTGCAGAAAAAGCTAAAGCTGAAAAGAAATAAGCATAGGATTAAAATGGTGAACACCATACGAGAATTCTCCCAAATAATATAAAAATATATTTTTGGAATGTAATATTTGTCTTTGCAAAAAATAATGTTGATAAATTTCAATAGCTTTCAAATGGAACGCAATCGAAAATAACTCTGAAAAGATTTCTCAGATTAGACTGCATATTTTTGCATTTGATAGTGTACTTTTTGAGAATATTAATAAGATATGTATATAATTAAAATAATTAATCTAAAGTGCAAAAGTAAGACGGGTTTAACTGCCTGTGCTGTAGAAGAGATGAAGAGTATTTTAAACTTACTAAACATTGAAACTATTGGTCCGATTTCAAAAAATCAAATTGCGTTCGATAGCCTTTCCTTTAAGGAAGGTTTGCATGTATGTTTGTTCAACATAATTTTACGGAATTAAACAGAGACGCTACTAAAACGCACTAACCGGCTTTTGTCAATGAAGACACATCGTGAGTGAGGGTGAAAAAAATTATAATTACAACATTTATAATAAAACCTGTCAATATTCTCGTTTAATAAATGCTTCTCAGGAATTTACTACTGGGAAATTTAAAAAAAAAAACCCATTTTCTTATAGAGATTAAAATGAAAATAGTGAGTATTGAGAAAAAACAAATGGTTACTAGTCCATATGCAAAATATTTAAACAGCCAACACCATCTCCTCGTGGCAGGGAGGACCCTTTAAGAGTTCACCCGGCTGATAACACTACTCTTTAAATAATATCTGCTGCCAAATTACGAATGTCACCGCTTCGACGATTTGACAGAACACATGTTCCGGCAATATTTCAGAAAGAGCCAGGTCCTTCCCATTGCAAAGACCTGTACCCGTGTGTCATCTGCGGCCTCATTGTCACTTTAGGTGAAATTGAGGGCTAAAGTGGATTTAGTCGCTGACAATAAAAATTAAAAAAATGTTGCGATGACAAGAATCTTTTTCATTTCATAATCTACTTCTTGAGAGAGTTTATAATGTTTTATTACTACGAAAAAATTTATTTAATATTCGTAAGTAACGAACGAGGCCATGCCCGCGCCAAGCTGCCTGTGATGTAGTAAAGTTAAAGAGGTTTTTTCAGACTTACTAATCACTGAAACTATTGGTCCGATTTCAAAAAATCAAGTTGTACCTGATAGCTCATCTCTTGAGGGAGGTTTTTCAGTATATTTAATCAAGATATTTTCACGGACTAAAGCAGAGACGCTACTAGAATGCGCTAAGCAGCTAGAGTCAAATTAAACGCATCGTGAGGGTAATAACGAAAGCTTATATTGAAAATGAATGCTGTCTTTGTTTTTTTTACAAATCATCCTTCACAAAAATTAACTTTTAAGCAACCGTATCGCCATGAGTGATTTCTCGAAGACAATCTTCAAATGAAAAAGCCTAACAAATTCAAGTACATAAAAAAAGGAGATAAAAGAGACAAATCAAATACTTAAAAAAAAAATTCAATGTGTATGGTATTTAAACGCTGAACACTCCTTTCCCTTGTGGTAGGAAACTTGGAGAGTTCATCAGGCTGACAGCCACCCTTCAAATAATATCTGCTGCTAGATATCACCGCTTCTACGGTGAAATGTTGCGGCAATCTTATCTTACTAATTTTACTTATATTATAAATGTGAGAGTTTGGATGTATGGATGTTTGTTCCTCAATCACGGGAGAACGGCTGAACGGATTTGCATGAAATTTGGCATGGTGATAGTGTACATTCTGGAATAGCACATAGGCTATACCGAATTTTTTTATCCCGAAATTCCCGCGGGATTAGAAATTGCGCGCGTAAAACCGCGCGCAACAGCTAGTACTTTATAATGAACCAGTTCCTTACTTTCAGAAATACTTCTGTGATCATTATCTACTCAGAAAATATGATTTAAGAGTTATATTAATTTTAAAATTAATCTCAAACAAAAATTAATAAAGAAAAAAATGTAAGCTTTACATACATTGTTTTTATAATTTTCACCAAAATTGCTAGTTTTTTACTTTACTATTGTCACTTTGGATTGTGGAAAATTTGAGGCATTAAAATTTAAAGAGAAATAGAGATCGCAGAAAAAGCTAAAGCTGAAAAGAAATAAGCATAGGATTAAAATGGTGAACACCATACGAGAATTCTCCCAAATAATATAAAAATATATTTTTGGAATGTAATATTTGTCTTTGCAAAAAAAATTTTGAAAAATTTCAATAGCTTTCAAATAGAACGCAATCGAAAATAACTCTGAAAAGATTTGTCAGATTAGACTGCATATTTTTGCATTTGATAGTGTACTTTTTGAGAATATTAATAAGATTTGTATATAATTAAAATAATTAATCTAAAGTGCAAAAGTAAGACGGGTTTAACTGCCTGTGCTGTAGAAGAGATGAAGAGTATTTTAAACTTACTAAACATTGAAACTATTGGTCCGATTTCAAAAAATCAAATTGCGTTCGATAGCCTTTCCTTTAAGGAAGGTTTGCATGTATGTTTGTTCGACATAATTTTACGGAATTAAACAGAGACGCTACTAAAACGCACTAACCGGCTTTTGTCAATGAAGACGCATCGTGAGTGAGGGTGAAAAAAAATTATAATTACAAAATTTATAATAAAACCTGTCAATATTCTCGTTTAATAAATGCTTCTCAGAAATTTACTATTGGGAAATCTTAAAAAAAAAAATCATTTTCTTATAGAGATTAAAATGAAAATAGTGAGATTTGAGAAAAAACAAATAAGTACTAGTCCATATGCAAAATATTTAAACAGCCAACACCATCTCCTCGTGGCAGGGAGGACCCTTTAAGAGTTCACCCGGCTGATAACACTACTTTTTAAATAATATCTGCTGCCAAATTACGAATGTCACCGCTTCGACGATTTGACAGAACACATGTTCCGGCAATATTTCAGAAAGAGCCAGGTCCTTCCCATTGCAAAGACCTGTACCCGTGTGTCATCTGCGGCCTCATTGTCACTTTAGGTGAAATTGAGGGCTACAATAAAACGCTGACAATAAAAATTAAAAAAATGTTGCGATGACAAGAATTTTTTTCATTTCATAATCTACTTCTTGAGAGAGTTTATAATGTTTTATTACTACGAAAATATTTATTTAATATTCGTAAGTAACGAACGAGGCCATGCCCGCGCCAAGCTGCCTGTGATGTAGTAAAGTTAAAGAGGTTTTTTAAGACTTACTAATCACTGAAACTATTGGTCCGATTTCAAAAAATCAAGTTGTACCTGATAGCCCATCTCTTGAGGGAGGTTTTCCTGTATATTTAGTCAAGATATTTTCACGGACTAAAGCAGAGACGCTACTAGAATGCGCTAAGCAGCTAGAGTCAAATTAAACGCATCGTGAGGGTAATAACGAAAGCTTATATTGAAAATGAATGCTGTCTTTGTTTTTTTTACAAATCATCCTTCACAAAAATTCACTTTTAGGCATATAACGCCATGAGTGATTTCTCGAAGATAATCTTCCAAAAGGAAAGCCTAATAAATTCAAGTAAATAAAAAAAGGAGATAGGAGAATAATCAAATACTTAGGAATAACGCAATGTCTATATGCATGGTATTTAAACGTTGAATACTCTTTTCTGTTTATAGGAGACTTGGAGAGTTCATCAGGTCGACAAGCACCCTTCAGATAATATCTGCTGCCAGATATCACCGCTTCTACGGTGATATGTTGCGGCAATAATAAAAGTATTTCTGAAGGGAAGGAAGAGTTAGTTCCTTCCTTTCAGAAATACTTCTGTGATCATAATATACTCAGAAAAATATGGTTATTTTAAAATTAATCTCAAACAAAAATTAATAAAGAAACAAATGTAAGTTTTAAATAAATTGTTTTTATAATTTTCACTGAAATTGCTTGGTTTTTTATTTTACTATTATTATTTTGGATTGTGGAAAATTTGCGGCATTAAAATTTAAAGATAAATTGAGTTTGGAGAAAAAGCCAAAGCTGAGAAGAAATACATAGAAGTAGCATAGTATTTAAATGGTGAACAGCCCCTCCTGGTGGCAAGAGAAGGACTCTTTAAGAGTTCAGCAGCACCAGACTGACAAATGACAATCACCTTTTAAATAATATCCAAACGTCACCACCACCGCACCGCTTCGTCGGTGATGTTTCTCGACCGGCAATATTTTATGAAGAGCCAGTTCGTTCCTGTAGGAAGAGCCTGTACCCGTGTGTTGTCAGATCACCCTAACTTGAGATCAGGTGAGTGTGAGTATGGGGGTAAAATCGGATTGAGTCGCTGATAAAAAATATATATTTGGAATAATCTTTACAAGAAAATAAGGTTGAAAAATTTTAATAGCTTTCAAATGGAACTCAATCGAAAATAAAAATATCTCTTTGAAAATATTTGTCAGATTAGAAAGCATATTTTTGCATTTGAAAGTGTACTTCTTGAGAATGTTATATGCTTAAACTAATTAATCTAAAGTGCAAAGTAAGGCGGGTTTTACTGCCTGTGCTGTAGAAGAAATGAAGAGTTTTTTAAACTTACTAAACATTGAAACTATTGGTTCCATTTCGAAAAATCAAATTGCGTTTGATAGCCTTTCCCTTAAGGAAGGTTTGCTCGCATATTTGTTCAAGTTAATTTTACGGAATTCAACAGAGACACTACTAAAACGCACTAACCGGCCATTGTCAATTAAGAGTTAAGACACATCGTGAGGTTTTAAAAATATATAATTACAAAATTTATAATAAAATCCTGTCAATATTATCGTTTAATAAATGCTTCTCAGAAATTTACTATTGAGCAATCTTAAAAAAGAAAGCCCATTTTCTTCTAAAGATTTAAATGAAAATATCGAGATTGGAGAAAAAACAAGTAAGTAAATATCTAAATAATAAAATATTTAAATAATATCTACTGCTAAATTACCAAATATCACCCACCGCTGCGTTCGACGGTTCGACAGAACACATGTTCCGGCAACATTTCATAAAGAGCCAGGTCCTTCCCATTGGAAGGACCTGTACGCGTGCGTTATCATCTGCGGCCTCATTGAGACTGTAGATTAGGTGAAATTGAGGGAAAAAGTAGATTTAGAATTTAATATTCATAAGTAATGAACAAGGCCATGCCCGCGCCAAGCTGTCTGTGATGGAGTAAAGTTGAAGAGGTTTTTTAAACTTACTAATCACTGAAACTATTGGTCCGATTTTCAAAAATCAAATTGTGTTTGATAGCATGTCTCTTAAGGGAGGTTTGCCCGTAGGTTTGATCAAGATGTTGTGACGGACTTAAACAGAGACGTTTCTCGAACGCGCTAGGTTGCTAATATCAAATAAAACGCATCGTGGGGGTAATAACGAAAGCTTAAATTAAAAATAAATGCTGTCTTTGCTATTTTACAATTCATGCTCCACAGAAATTTATTAGTAGGCAACTCTATCGCCATGAGTGATTTCCCGAAGACAATCTTCAAAAAGAAAAGCCGGTTTTTTTATAAATTCACGAAATATTAATAAAAAATGGAGTCTGGAGAAAACACAAATAGGTACTTACGAGAAACACACAATAGTAGCATAGTATTTAAATGGTTATCAGTTATCACCCCCTCGTGGTGGTAGGACCCTTTTAGAGTTCACCAGGTTGACAACCACCCTTCAAATAATATCCAGACATCATCGCTTCGTCGGTGATGGCTTCCGTTCGGCAATATTTTATGAAGAGCCAGTGTTTGCTATTTTCGGACCTTGTTTGCTCGTTAGAACTCAAAAGTTGATATAGTGTGTGCAAAATGCCTGTGCTCGATTTTGCTATAGCATTCCACGACGAGACACGTGACGCCATTCCTTAACAAAGCCAATTTGCTGAAAATGAAAAATCGTCGTATTCTATTATATATATTCATATATTTCATTACGAGTGCGGAAAGCCTGTCATTGCAAAGAGTTCCGACAAATGTCTACACGAGCCGAGGCGCAGCCGAAGGCGAGGGTTGACAGTCGGAACGAGTTGCAAATGTTGCAATGACGGTTCCGCACGTGTACTGAACGACTATTTTTAATACAGTTGCGAAAAAATTAAGCAATTTTATAAAATATACAAAATGGCGCCAGCCGTGAAAGATTATAAACAGAGATTTTTTTTGTTTACCCATTCTGGGTAGGCAAAGGGAACTATGGCCATACAGCCAAGTCTTTAGTAGATTTTTTGTATTGACATGAAATGAAAATGAATTTAATGAGATAAAATGACATGAAACCTAACCTAACTCATTGCATCAAATCATTATATCTGATATTGAAACAAATTAATAGCTTCTTTTCAGAAATATTTGCATGAATCGTAAAAACTTCTATGAATTTTTTTTAGTAAAAACTTCGTGGTTGATTTTTTCTTTTTAATAGACATTATTTTGACATTTGGGAAAGAGAACGCACGAGTGCGGAAAAGGTAAAGAAAAAGCACAAGTGTGTAATAGCCCACATCCCGAACGGTAAACGTCCCTGAAATACGCCACTTTTTGAGCAACTGTATTAAAAATTGCATTTCGGTACAACGCTGTTGACCTCGTTCGTTACCAGTAAGCAGCCGCAACGCAATATTTGTACGACAAACTTACTTGGTTCTCATCATATAGGGTCTATCACACAGGGCGGCTACATCTAGGATGACAATATAAGTACAGAGTCAGTGCTGGAACAATATGAGGCTTATTCCGATCAAAAACTCTGCATATAAACAGATATTTGAGCGCATATTCAGAGAGTATTTATTGTTTGATTATTTTTTGAAACTGTTTTTTTTTTATTTATATAAATATTTTTTAAGTAGCATTATTATTTATATTTTATCGTTTATATAATATGTTTCATTTATACATAGAAACTTAATTGCATTTATTTATCTTCACTTAAGTTATCTATTTCTAATGATTTATTTAGGTTTTATTTGAGATCATCATTAATTTAATTTGAAACTCCTTTACATAATTTGATTCATTGCCAAATTGCAGCTTTTGTATGCACCAATGTTATGTTTTAAAAATCTTTTAATTGTAATAATTACTCCAGCCGCTTAACCTCGTGCCGCTTCCTGTCATGTACAAGATTGAAGAGCTTATTTGTAAACTTACTTATCACCGAAACTACTTGTGCGATTTGAAAAAATCAAGTTGTGTTTGATAGCATATCTCTTGAGGGAGGTTTGCCTGTATATTTGATCAAGATAGTTTTACAGACTTTAACAGACACGCAGCTAGAACGCGCTCGTGTCAAATAAATCTCATCGAGAGGGTAAAAACGAAAGCTTTTATAAAAATAAATGCTGTCTATATGTGATTTTTTGAAAGCAATCTTCAAGAAGGAAAGCCAGTTTTCTTATAAATTCAAGTAAATTAAAAAGGAAATTAAAGACATATCAAATGCTTAGAAGAAATGCTATGTTTATATGCATGGTGTTTAAACAGTTAATACCCCCTTCTGGTGGTAGTAAGGAACAGAGACCGGACGAGCGGTTTAATTGCCAAAACTCCTTAAAGGGGTTTCCCTTTAGTCGGCTAGTCAAAGATTTTACTTACCATTTTAGGATATTTACATAGTTAAAAGGAAACCCGTTGCGATTTGGTCACCCTAGCTGCATCGAAAGGGTAAGCGCTAACCCAGTCTTTCCACTTAATATTAGGATATCCCCTTCACCTCCAGCGAGTTAACCCGGGTTTCGCCACAGTCTGTGAAGCCTGACCGGCCTTTGACCACGACCTTTTTTGCACGTTCTTGTCGTACGTGATTCACTTTTCATCACCAGTTATCAGCTTCTTCAAAAATGATTCGGTTTCGTTACGTCGTAATAAAAAATCACAAATGAGTACACGGTTCATTAGGTTTCTTTCAGTGAGCTCGTGAGGTACCCAAGTATCGAGCTTTTTTGTGTACCCAGCTTTTTACAAATGCGCCAAAACTGTTTTGTGGTCAATTCCCAGTTCTTCAGCTTCGTCGTAACTACTGATATGTCGATCTTGCTCCACTTTTGGCATCCATTTTATCTATAATAGGGCGACCACAGCGAGGTGCATCTTTGACATAAAAATTTCCGGATTGAAAACGCATAAACCAAATTTGTGCTACTCTCACAGACACTGCACTAGGTCCATAAACATCGCAAATTTTTTTCGAGGCTTGCGTTGCGTTTTACCTTTTTTGTAGTAAAATTTTAAAATGTATAGAATTTCTTCATTAGATTCACTCATCTTGACAGCACGAAAAATAAATGAAAATCACACATTTTCCTAATTTGAATTTGAAATTATGTTCTTTAAAATTTTAACTTTCAATGATACCAAAACCAGCCAGATACAAATACTACAGCCAAAGAGATTTTATTACAAGTTCATACATACTACTCGTATAATGCGAAAAGACTTTTTCCCCAACCTATTATACGTCAAAAAACTTCATGTCAATAATCTCATGTCTTATGGTCACCCTAGCGAATGACTCCGGCGATGTCATCAAAAGATCACTTGCCGACAAATCTATTGGGCACTTCCCTCAAGCAGTGAATGTTTTGGCAAAGTTTTTTTACGAGAGCCGACGGAAAGGTCTGTCAAAAGCAATATAGTCGGTTTCTTCGTTTTGGCTTTTTTTAAAATAATACTTTGTGCATAATTTTAAATTTAACCGCAGTTTATGACTTCTTATTTTTACCGTCGCATAAGCATAAGTTTAAGGCTTCTGAGACGCATTGCAATGATTTTCTAGTTAAGTTGTAACTTGACTATTTGAATAGAGATACCTACCTACATATTACTGTATGCAAGCATCATACATTTGAAGGAAAACTTGGTAATTGTAGAAGGATTTCACCGCAAAGTTTCTATGAAAGAAAACAAGTCACAGCACTTGTATTCCTAATGAAATCTATAGAACAGTCCAATAAATAAGTTACACAAGCGATCGTCTCTGTACAGTAAGTTTATCGAGTTTTAATGCGCTTAAAGTATTTTTCCTTTTATTTACGCAGCCTAGCTTTGGAGAAAACATTCTTAAAACTTAAACAGCTTTTAAATAACAACTCTGCGGAACAAGTAAACAGCTCAGGAGTTATTTGAAATAAGAATTGATTTTGGACACATTTTATTTTGTTGTAAGAACTTAGACTTAAAGTCATTTTCATTTGAAAAACGAATAACAAACTTGAGTTAAAAACGATAAAAATGATGTAAGTATACGTAAGAAGGCATCTACTGCGCTTCAAAATTAATTGTAAACGAGGTTAAATGTAAATTTTCTAATAGTCTTTCTTTTTAATTTACGACTTTTTGGCGGTTTTTTAATTTCGTATCTTTGAAAGTTTTATTTACCTAATGAATAAAAGCTGATAGCGACAGCAAAAGTATCAACGCAGACGAGGAGACTACCTCGTGCCAAAAATATCACTGTGAAAACTAATTAAACATCCTTTTAGCAGTTTGGCATACTCAAAATAGTGTACGGATTCCCGCCACTGTGTAAAATATTAGGCGGAACTCAGTATTTCAGCTTAGGTCCGTGTGATTGAATTGAGAAAGGATACTGCTGGATACTGCTGGATACTACTGGATACTGCTGTTTAAAGTAACATTTAAATCTCTTGTCTGATTTCGATGTAAAGAAAGATTTCATAACTGTAGTAGTTTGCTTTAGAACGTGTGGGCAAAAATTGTAAAGAAACAAGTGAGGGATTGGGGTATTAAACCTAAAGAAATACAGAAAAGAGGGTTGTTTTCTTTGGCTTTTTTTGCATGAATTGGCGCGGAACACCCATGGATGGAGTCTTGACGACAAGCGACGTTCATTTCTTATTGTCTAGGTCATCGCTCTCTGTGACGCAAAGGTTGGAGTACTCCTCTGCGGAACCAGAAGACTTGGGTTCGCCCTAGTCAGGCTAGTTAAGAAACTGTGGCGTTAAGAATCTGGGCGTTTGTAAAAAACCTCCTCTTTTCACTAGAGAGTATCCTTTGTGCGACCTTTTTAAAGTTTACCAGAGAGGTAGATTATGATTTCTAAAAAAATACATCAACTTAGATCTGAGTTCAAGGTGACAGAAACGCTGTAGTCATACCGACATTTTATAGGTACCAATAAATATGGAGAACATTCACACCACATCATCAAGCCCAAATAGTTTTTAAGGACTCGTGTTATGGGTAATAAATACATACACTTAAATGTACATCTTGGAAATTGCTATGTTTGTTAAACGTAACATTAATTATTTTACTCGAGCCAGGGATGTTAGCAGGGCTGGGCGCCATGGTGATAGATTAGTGATCGATGACTTGCCGCGCCTGCAACTATATTTGAATCAGTCTTACGCTATGTGTGTAAAAATATTCAATACTTTACCTAGCCGATTTAAATTATTGTCGACAAATAAATTGAAAACCGAATTGTCAAGGTGGTTAAAAGAAAAATGTTTTTACTCACTTAACGAATATTTTCAATGTAAATGGAAAAAATAAAATTGCAAGGATTTTTTAAATATAAAATAATAATTTTCTAATTTGATCAATTCAATTTATATAACTTATCATTTAAATTAATTGATTACATTTTTTCTTTTGTTAAAATAATATTGCATGCTGATTACCAGTTTTGTATGTGGGACATTAATTATAATTGTAAACAACTATTTTTTACCATACATTGAGCAATAAATGAATTTGAATTTGAATGAAAATTAAATATCGATGACGACTTACGTCTGTTGTCAAACATCAAAAACAGATCGAAAAGGATTCAAAGACGTTTCCTCAATACAGTCTTCTCGTAGATTGGGTTATTAAGACCTGTATTAAGAACATACTCGTACATCAGCCAACCTTCAAATATAGGCACTCTTGAAGGTTGAAACTTGCGATCGATCGAGGTTAGCTTAAGTAAAAGTGATATGATCAAAATCGAACCTTTATATTATTTTGAATGCCTGAGTTTCTAACTTAAACGCAGAAATAACAAGTAAAGTGCGTCACGTTACTTTGTTCCTTGGCGGTCTTCGCCGTCAACCTTCGGCGTTAGGGTGCTTTTATTATAATATCAAACAAAGCTTGTTTACTCTTAACAATTTTCTTTTCTAGTACTTCCCTTTGTAAAACTTGTCAAAGGTAAAACTAAGGACCTACATTTTTTTCTTTATTAGTCGTACAAAGGTCATTGTTTCAATTGACGACGGAATATGAGCAAGCCGAAACAAACAATGTTTTTTATTACCTGATTTTCCTTAAGATTGTAAATGTTTTCATTTAGAAAATGTTTTAGGATAATGGCAAAACGTACGAAATCCGAGAAAAAAAAATCCTTAGAAATCTGGAAAGACTGGAGATCGGTCTGAGGATCTGGCAAAGATCCTGAGACCGCTGTTAAGTAATAAGTTCCTCTTATTGATTACTTAATAAGCTATTGGGTAATAAATGAGTGTCGAGTTTAAACTCAGAACCAAGTCAAAGAAGATAAAATTTTCCAAATAACGTTTCTTACGAACCAATAACTGCTGGCCTGCTGCGGCATTAAAAATGTGCTAAAACACACCTGACATTAATACCACAACGAACGAAGCTAGGCCTGTCAACCTAAAATTAAAAGAATAAATAACTTTCTTTGTGTCACAGAATATGGAATTCATTATTAATAATCAGATCTATAGAACTCCGCATAATACATAATACATCTTTGCACATGCCTCGCGGAATCTGCGCGGGTATAGTTCATTGACGCACAGGTTGTCGGATTCCATTATACAATAGGCTAAGAGTAAAGAGGACGGTAATAATAATTATCTCCAAAACATTTGCTTCTACTCTTTCACTCAATAGAAATTGCATCTCCATATTGCGGGTTACAAATTTAGGGCTTATAAATCAAAGTTTAGTTTCTGTTACAAAACTGTAATCCTGAAAGTTAAAGTTAAACGAGACAATGAAAGTCTTTTACTAGATTTCAGTTTGTAAATAATAAAAAATAAATTAATAAAATTAAATCCCCAGACAATCAAACCAAAGTAAAGCTTGTGATATGGGATACCATGTAGCTAACTAGGGAACCTATAATATAAATAAATATACATATATTGCTCACTCAGATAAGTATCCGCTTTAAGGCCAACGCTGCGCTACGCATGAGCGGGCACGGTTTTATACAAAAATGGTCCAGCGCGTGTCCACGCGCGGGCGCTTTTGTATGGATCCGCTCCCGCGCCCCTTAGGGGTGTTTTAGGGGTGGAAAGCCAGATCATAGACGACCCTTCACTTACTAATAATATGTTTAAATTAAAAGTATTTGTGCTCGAACTTCATTTCAAAATGGATGCGTTTGTTGTTTTATTGTTAATTATGTTGCTCCTGTTAATAAATGAAAAAATTCACTTCGTTTCCTTTGTAAAATTTTATTCAAATCTCGTTTTTATTCTACCCTGACGCAAAGTTTAGATTAAAGCGCACCCAGGTGTGGACAGCTAACTTTCCTACTAATCTATCTATACTCTATACTTATAATAAATCTGTAGAGAGGTCACTTCTGTACATGAAATATATTTTCAACATAACTATCAGGGGGTGATTAGTGATCGATACTGATGCCAAAAATGCAATCAGTAAAATTTTTGTCTGTCTGTCTGTCTGTCAGTATGTTCCTTATAGAAACAAAAACTACTCGACGGATTTTAACGAAACTTGGTAAAATTATTCTTCATACTCCTGGGCAGGTTATAGTATACTTATTATCACGCTACAATCAATAGGAGCAGAGCAGTGAAGGGAAATGTTGGGAAAACGGGAGAAATTACTTCATTTTTTAAGCTTCCGTCGCGTGTGCAGCCTTAATGGTTAAAGCTACATAGAAATCATGTATGACAGAAATATTCTTCATAAAATTATATAAAAAATATCCCACAAACAGTATTTGTCTATATTTTATGGTTGACTCACAATAACACGTGTAAATTCCGATAGCTTAGCAGTTCGGAGCTTTCTGATTATATTTGTTTACTCTTACGTTTATAATACTCTCACTCATCCCTAATTAAAAAAAATAACATTATTACATATTCAATAAAAAAAGAATCATAGAAATCGGTATAGAAACACCAAACTTATACATGAAATACGCTAATAACCCATCGCGCGTGAATACTGAATGATATAAGGATTATTAACGGTTGCCGCGCTCGACGCGGCTCGCGGCGGTAGGGTATAAAAAGGCGGGAGGCGAGCGCAAGCTTTATAATTCATTCATTCAATATAGTCTTTAAACAGTTTATTTGAATTTCTTTCGTTGTTATTTTATAAAATAGGTATTAGTTGTTTTGGTAGTGTTTAATATTCGGTCAAATTCCAAATTTTGGCTAATTTATGTTCAGTTTTTTTTTATTTTTTAGGTAAAAGCGTAGGTACTTTTATTAATTATTGTAGTTATAGGTATTTATTTTTAAGTGAAGTAGGTATAGGTAGAAAGCATTGCACAGGCGTTTCAGCTTTATTTTCATTTCTTTTTCTGTTGTAAGTTGTACATATTTCTGGGTATAATTCTATTTGGATATCTCAAATTTTAACAGGTTGCGGTGCAGGAGAAACCGTCTTCATTCCCAGAATTTCCATATACCAAATAATTTTCCATTCCAATTTAAAAGAACGCAATTCAATGACAATTAATAAGGCTCACGGGCAGACTTTTCGTGTTGCTGGAGTGTTTCTCGCATGCTCAGTTATACGTCGCTTTTTCCCGGGTTAGCAGTTCTAGAAATCTTCATGTTCACGTGCCGCACGGGTCAACTTTCAATATAGTTTACTCGGAAGCTTTGCGCTGAAGTATTTTCGTTCCATAGATACTTAAGCCGCATGTGAAAGTGATCTAAACAATTAATTGTCAAATATTATAAAATGTCAATCCTTATCCTTACTAAGGATAAGGATTAATATTATAAATATGAAAGCGTGGATATTTGTTCAGCTTTCACGCAAAAACTACTCGACGAATCATGAGAGGTACTAGAAGTAACATAGGATACTTTTTATCCCGAAATTATCGCGAGCGGTGCCGCGGGCACAGCTAGTTATAAATAAGAAAGTTTGAACAGATATTTTTCCTCAATCACGACAGAATGGCTGAGCGGATCTTGATAAAATTTGCACTATGTTACTAACTCTGTAATAATTCTGAAATAAGCTCCTTTTTATCCCAATAAGTACCTACTATACCGATAAGTACCTATCTTTTACGGAATATATTTGTTTCAAAAAGGAATTTCATTTGACGATTTAATAGTAAATTAATAGCAGAGGAAACTTTTTTAATCAATTGCTCTTCAAAAGTTGAGATCTCACATATACATACTAATTCAAACTTCATCCCGAACGAAGTCACGGGCAACAGCTAGTAGCTAACAGATACAAAGAAAGATCGCTGCCCCATTTTAAAATCTTTTACGTAGAGAAATAAGCCTATAGACACAAAATAACAGAGTTATTCCATACCTACTCTAAAAAGCTTTTATTCACTGTTGTTTTTATTCACTGTTTTGGTGTTTGAATTTGGAACACAAAAATATATCCGATCTCCATTTCAATATTTACACAAAAAAATGCGCAAAGATTCGAAATTCAAACTCTTTGGTGCAAATAAATTCTCGAGATTTGATTGGTCGAAAATAATTGTTTTGTGTTCTTTGCTGCCATTATAGAAAAAAAAAATAGTGAATTGGCGCTCTAATTTTAATGTCCATTTTAATTAATGTAACATTTCTTATTTCTTGATTAAATTTCTATTTTCGCTTAAATTGTGTCTTTTTCTCGTAGTCATGGTATAAAGTATAGTATGCAACTCCTGAATAAAGTACGAATTTATATCGAGGGCCATGAATCACTCGCGTCGCTCAGGATTCTAACTGTTGAATCCTTCACTTGCTCGTGACTCATCTACGGCCCTTGCTTTAAATCCGTCCTTTATTCACTAGTTGCATAATATACTATTTAAACATACGTATAGCTTTAAAACTAGCTAACTGATTGGTTCCTCTTCAGAATAAGATTTCATTTTATACTAAAGTCACGTTTTCACGGTTCCGCGAGTTCGTCGCTCGACACGAAATAAACGCGTCTTCATTGCATTATTAGAAACATTATTAAAATGTAGATTACCTAGTTCCTGAAATGCGGATTTTACAAGGATTAAAATTATTCTTATTCATTAGCATTATATTGAATTATTGATATCAAAAAGCTTAAATATCAACGAGTCGATATGAGTGGCATGTTACATGGTCTTTGTGACATGCACTTTTTCTATTCTTGGGATGACCATTAAGTAGGTACAAGTGTTCATTTTAAGTATTTCAAAAAGATATCTAAGGTTAGGTACAATATTTTTTATTATTTGTCAATGACACCAAATATTGCAACGGGACTTTGTATAAAGATATGAACAGAATGCGTCATCTTAAAGATGAACCATTATTGTTCTCGCACAAATTGTCGAACACATTTTTTCGCTTTTTTTGCTATTCTTCTGAATATAATAAGTTAATATTGGGAAACATATATCCGGGAGTGGATAGGTTTCTCTTGTATGGACGTGTATGTGCCTCTTAAGGAGTTACCACACCAATCAATCGACCGGTGATCGATGGATTAGTCGACGTCTACTGATAGTTACTGGGCCAAACCCGCGGGTCGTAAAACGCGACTAATCCGAGTGACCTCCCCTTGGTGTTAGGATCCCGTCAGGGCCCGATTGCTAAGCGACCACCCTTCGTATAAAATCAACCGCCAAATACAGGGTTGTTTTCTAGCCACCAGCCAAATGTGATTTTCTTCGATACGATATAAACGTACCTGCACATTTATTTGAGTATCGCTCAGCATAAAAAAAATATATGGCACCACAAACTTTTTTACAAATAGTTGCTGTTTATGAACAAAGCTGCTACGACGCAGCATTTCATTGATAATACTACGACGTAGTACTAGTAGATGTTTTGTAGTAGCGCGTAGTCGTCGTTTTTTATGTTTTTTTTATTTTAGGTCGCTCAAACATTAAGGTCATTAGCGACCGCATTTACACAATTAATATGCTGCAGGGCGAGAGGACTCATTTAGGAAAAGAACTTTTCTTTTTCCAGCTTCCATGCTGGACTGGGAGCGAAAACAAAACGTAGAATGTGCCAGCTGCTTCTCTTCCCGGGCATACTGTAAAAGTCAGTTAAGGTACATAGGTTTTAAAGGCGTTTTTGTGGGCGATAGGCTGACCCCCTGTCACTACAATTGTCTCTCTCCATCTTTATAATACCTTCAAATTTGTCAAACGTGACATCAGATGGTCTTGTAACCTCTGGAGTTCTGCCTACCGCATAAGGGATACAGGCGTGACGTTATGTATGTATGTATGTAACTTTTCTAAACTGGCCCGAGTTTGGTGTACACTACGATACCCTGTGATGTTCTGTGTGGTGTGCATAACAAAAGCTTATATAGGGTCTTTCAATAAGGACGGGTCGTTTTTATAATGGAATTAAACATGCTGTGTATGAGATAATCCATTTTTTAAGCCTAAATTAAACCATATGGATATGATATTTTCTTGTTGGGGTCTTTGAAGTCTCTAATGACCAATTAAAATTACCAATAAGCTGCAATAAACCGATACCCTGAAAGTCGACATAACCTAAGCCATCACTCAGTTTCAGTAGAATTAATCCAGTGGAGTCATTGAAAATCGGACTTTCCGGATCTGTGCAAAACTGCGGTGGACATTAGAATTATGTTATATTCAAAACCAAATGGCATGAATGGGTCTTTTAAATTAAAGCAGAATTTCGTTAATATCTCACAAATGGCCTGTTTTATTCCATTTTGAAATCGACCCGTTCTTATTCGACCCTGTAGTTGACGTGTCAATTTGGGTAATTTAATTTAAATATTCATTACTGGACTTCAATGCAGAGTTCTGGGGACCAAGCCTGACAGAATATGATTGCGATAAATCCAGCCAGGCAGTTAAAGGATTTTTTTGATGTTTTCGACGCTGTTAAGGAGACAGTATACATGAAGCCTACTATAGAATCAAATATTATGTGGATGATAAAAGAGCGAGGGATTAAAATCTCTACAACTTAACTTTTTACCGTGACTGTGTTAACACCCTGGAGTCCTGGACTAGCTGTCTCGAGCGCTCTCAAGTCTAAAAAGAGTTTTATTTTTGACAATTTTTACAATGACTAGGTAGGTACCTACTTCTGACAAAAGGTCAGACATGTTTTTTTCCGCCGCCCTCTTTTCCGTACTGTCAAATTTTATACGATTTTTAAAGCCGCAACACTAATGGTCGTATTACAGAATAGTACTCATGTATTGATACTAGTTTTGAAACTAGTATCAACGACTTTCTTTATTACAAAACGTTGCCTAATACTAGATTCAATGACCAGATATCACTTGAGTACTAAATGATTTGAACTGTGTTCACGCTTATTATAGAACTTTACTTATGCATATGCCAATGATTGAAACTAGTTTCACAACTGTATTCACTTGAGTGTGCTTTCTACCATACTTGAGCGTACTTCAAATTAAGTTTGTGTTGTTGTGAACTGTGGCTTAGAGAAAAACTAGATAGGTAAGCGATTCGTGCCTTGTTTAATAGTGATCTGTATTAACTACAATGGAGCCTTTCAGTGATATTGACCATTACGATAATATTTTTATACACGAAGTGCGTATTCCACGACAATTATTACGAGATGTACAGGATCCCTTCGCCATGGACGAGCTAAACTTAAAAAAAAGATATAGGTTTACACAATATATTTTATGCCTCAGCATCATTTCAAGTAAGTTTAGGGCATTATAACATGTTGGTAAATTTTTGATAAGATACCAATTGTTGTATGATTTTAATAAAAAAAAATGTTAGTATATAATGTTATTATTTCAGATTGTGTGTGGAGACTTACTGAATTTATCACAACCTGTTGTGTCAATGTATCTAATTTATTGGCCCGATTATGTCAATGCTTTATAAAATTTCCTCAGAATATGCAAAATGTCTGGACTCAATTTAATAATTTAGGGCAAATTGGTACCTGGCCAGGATTGCCTAATATTGATGGGGCTGTAGATTGTTTACGTTTCGTTTTTATTTGAGTGATAAATATAAATATATTTTCATAGTAAAAAGAAGCGACAGTTATAATTTAACCGTACTGCTTCTATTGAAAACAGATAAATAATTCAAAACATTGGCAATTTTGTCATATATCATATAGAATTTAACGCAATTTGTAAGACATTGTAATCTAAACATTACGTATAACGTAACAGACCATTAGTTTTGTTATTAAATGTAATGGGAAACAAATTTTTTTCAAAGAAAACCCAGTATCAACTGAGTCAGATATTTGAAACTAGTTTCAGGTAATCTGGTTTTGATAATTGTTTTGTAATAAGACTAAAGCTCAAGTCGAGAATCAGCTGGTGAACAACGCTTACGTGAAACGAGTATTAAGTCTCGTTATGTAATACGATGCTAAGAGTTTCTTGATGTTCATTAAGTGATAAATATATTTTGATGAGAAGTTCTGAATGTGGTCAAAACCGACGCCATAGTTGAGGCTTGGTTTTTAGCAAAGTACCCACATGTAAAATGGACAGCCATAAAATTAACTGATAGCCCTCCGCAGGAGTACCCTGTTGTGAATTAATGAATAATATTCGTAAATAATCGCGTAGTAAAAGTAACGTTGGTGGTAGGACTCCTGGGTTCACCACTGGGGACTAGAGTGGCCAACCTTTCATTTCTGCTGAGGCCTAGCGCCGCTCTCGTTATTATGTGTCCCGGAAATGTTTTATGAAGATCTTTGCATGGAAATGTTAGACTATAATCCTTTGTGTGCTGACTACTTTCAAGCTAAAATAGAATGAGTTTGTATATTATACTTTGTCTATAGGACACAAAATGTTAGACAACCTATTAAAAATTATAAAATTTTACCAGAAAAAACAGAAATGCTCAGTAAAGCAGTTTCCTACCATAAACTTTCCTTACATATTTTTAAATTGAACTCTCATCAAAGAGCGTACAAACTTTATAAAATGGACGCTGTCTCAGTATCTCGTCGATACTTGTGTAGGCGATAAGGGAGAGTCGTTGCTAGGCAACTTTGAAGGGAGTTCAGACTTAGAGCGAAAACATCAAGACTCTTGAGAAGAAAATACAATATCAATTTTCAATTAATGAGGTACCTTCCCACACAGGCTTATTCATCAAAAAGGTTAAGACTTAAGTCTAAAATAATTATGTACTTAGAGAACGGTTTTAAGCTCACTTCATAATATCGGTGTTTTCGGCAAAAATTACAAGGGCTTAAGTAATTGTAGTATCAAAATATACCTATCGGTATTTTGTGAACATAATTAAAGCGCAACATGCTCCGTCTAGTGCCACTACTAAAACCCTATCCAAATGACTATACAGGATTGAAATTGAAATTCATAAATATTAATTATTTACTGAGTAAACTTAACCGAAAGTTAAAGAATTTATTACGCAACACATGGTTACGCTTGCGTTGGCAGCGATCCGCATGCCAGGTCACGTGCCGCGATCGACTCAGTTGTATGTAAAGTAAATAGTAACATACTGGTATTTAATTATAGGGAATTCTAGTGAAAAATTAAGTACTTACTTTAATTAGATAATTATGATCAGAATCGAGATCACAGTGCTCTCCTTCAGTATCTAAAATTTGTCACCAGTCACCCTGAATACAGTCGTGTCACGGCGTTTTACGGTAAGTGTGTCATACTTATACTTTTGCTAATACACACATACACAGCATACTGTATGTATGACCAGACCAATTCAATCATGCAAATGCATATTATAGATTATTGTATTGTGTGGGGATCGAACCCCAGAGTGCTTGCATCTGAGGCAGATAGTTTTATTAACCACAGCGGTCGCCGATGCTAGTAGTAATACAGAGAACAAAAAAAAAACAAAATACAAATTACCAACATTATGTTTAGAAAAGAAAATATTTAATCAAGTCTATTTCTAAAAGAGTTATCATCCATGACATTTGACATGTGAACCTGGAAATACCTTACCACAACTATTTACATAGTAGTACATGCAATCCAAATTACAAACTGCATTGCAACTGCGCATAAAGGTAGAGATAGAATTCTGTGTGTGTTCGGCATCCGTGAGATTCAAATTAAAATCTGAAATAAAGTTTGGCCGTTCATCTCTGTTCAAAAACAAGAATTGGAAGGGTATAAAGCCCACTGCGTATTTTATACGAATTCGCAGACTTCATATAGACCTACCTTTAAAATCGGGCAGCAAAAAATTAAATACTTATACATTTTCTATAATTTCGAATTTTTTGTCATGCTTATGAC
The DNA here is from genome assembly GCA_944452665.1 of Stenoptilia bipunctidactyla. Lineage (NCBI taxonomy): Eukaryota > Metazoa > Arthropoda > Insecta > Lepidoptera > Pterophoridae > Stenoptilia > Stenoptilia bipunctidactyla. The sequence continues at coordinate 49,431,979 of OX101721.1, read as the reverse complement.
AGTTCACATAGAGAGGTATAGCAGGGCTTTGAATAAGGCTAAAAATCTCGTAACGTCGGCTACACCACACGAAAATAACGTTAAATTTAAGGTGCCTGTGCGTCCTGTAACGTTTAAACCAAATTAAAGTTGATTTGGTAACTTTAAATTGCTGTTGTTGTACAACGTTATTTTTTGCCTAATTAGTCCCTAAAACAAGCTTTGTTTTCCATAGTCTTTCTCTCTTTTAAATGTTCAGTAATGCTCAATGGAAAAAAACAAGAATATTGAAATTTTGTTTTCCTCAACATTCTTGAAAAATAGATACTTTAACGAGGAAATCCCTCTAATTACCCAAGTCAATACCATCTCGTACCTCTTAAATATTTCATTTTATAATTAACTAGGTATCTTTATTTTGTTTTCCTTATTTTGTCAACAGCTGTAACACTGATTTAATACATCGTATTCCAAAAATTTAATCAAGAGGTCCTTTATTTCAAATAATAAAGATCAATCTAGTAGTAAATAATTTATTAATTATAATTTAATATTAATAATTAAAAAATCTTGTAAAAAGTAATAATACTTTCATTCATTCATAACTTCACGCCTGTATCCCTAATGGGGTAAGCATAACACCAGAGGCTATTAAACCATCTGATGTTACGTTTGACCTTAGACGTATTATAATGATGGAGTGAGACTATTGCGGTGACAGGGAGTCAGCCTATCGCCCGCAAAAACGCCAATAAAACCTCTGTCCCTTAACTGACTTTTACAGTATGCCCGAAAAGACAAGCAGCAGTCCAGCATAGAATTAGAAAAAAAAAAGTTATAATAAATAAAATAAAATCCCCAGACAATCACATGGCCCCAAAGAAAGAAATAGCTTGTGTTATACCATGTAGCAAACTAGGGGGGAACCTAGAATCTAAATACATAAATAGATAAACACCCACACACGGAACATTTTTTTTTGCTGTTCCGTGCGGGAATGGAACCCGCAGCCACTGGCGTCTGAGGCAGACAGGTTCACCACATCGCCAGAGTGGTCGTCAAATCTTAAGGTCTTCTTGTTTACTACAGACTAAGCCCGCGTTTGACCTCAATCTCACGTAACGTAAAGTGAACTGAGGTCAAAAATTAAAGCACACGGGCCTAGGAAAGAACTGGCTCTTTTTAAAATATTGCCGGAACACATCGCCGCCGGAGCGGTGATATATGGCGGCAGATGTTATATGAGGGGTGGTCGCTAGCCAGGCGGACCCTGACGGGATGCGTATTTACAAAGGTTATACCATTAGACTGAAAGTGCAACATTACAGCAACAAAAGCTATTCCATTTAATGTCGATATTTACCAATCGTTACCTTCAATAAAAGGTTGATACTTAAATGGCAAATTGTTCTGATTTTCAAAGATAGAAATAAAATGTGCATGCATTATTACCATCGTTATTTCGATGACTTAACGTTTGACTTTTGACCATGTCGGGATTGTCCGGGGTTGACTATAATAGCTGACCAGGTTTACGGCGCTTCTGTACACTAATTTGACAAATGCAAAATTTCAAATAGAAAAAATCTTTGCGTGAGTCTATTACTGCTGACTTTTCCACTCGGCGCACTTTTAATTCGTTTTTTACAGCCTAGGTCGTATTCCATACCTATATTCTGTCCGACGTTCATTACAACAAAGATCCTTTGCTTTAATTACAAGGTACATTGAATTTTTTTGTTTTTGATTTTGATCACATCAATAATCGTGGAATGCAGAGTTTTACAAAACCAACTTCACTAGCATTTTTAAATCCATGTCAAAACTTTGGTTGAAATATAAGGCCATCAACGTAAACATTCTCCGCTTTCATGCACATTTTTTTAAATTTTTGGTTTTTTCAAAACGTACTTAATAGATTGCGATTTAATTGATATGGGATCCCCTCTTCAGTATTCTACCTACATCATATGAAACAAGAATATTCGAAATCAATTCATTATTGTTTCTTCCATGCTGGATTGGGAGCAAAGGAAAAACATAGAATGTGCCAGCTGATTAAAAAACTAGGTATAATTTTATTTAATTTTTTAGCTACAAAAATTGTATCGTTTGTTCAGATAATTATTTAAACGCGTAAAATTTAAAAAATAATTGTTAGGGTTTTGTGTATAATTAACTTTAATTCAATACTTTTTCATTCGTTACATTATCAACTAAAATTAATTGAATTGAATATTTAATACATTTACCAAAAAACAATTTCACTTTCATGAAATTCTACTTCAATATTATGTTACGTTAATACAAAACAAAATATCTACAGTATTAATTGTCATTTTTGTTGATTTTTATATAAAAATACTTTCTATATTTGTGAAATATTTGAAGTCGCTATAGTTCAGTGACGGTGAGCTCTAGAGAAAACCTTAAAATAACATTAATAGTTTCTACTCATGGCCACTATCCAAATGAATCATAAAAAAAAGGGATTATCGGCGATGTTTTTAACTCTCGTGAAATTCGTCTAAGCCTTTTTCCATACAGTACTGAAAGATATGAAATGGCTGTAACTCGAAATCGGTGCGACCCAGAAAAAAAGTCATAATAGCCTCAAGATGGCTGCTATCCAAATATGTTATAAAAAAGGGGGGTTTTAGGAGGTTATGTTTTTTTCATCAAAAATTTTCGAAGTCTTTTTTCCATAGTGCCCCTAAGGATACGTCTTGTACACCCCAACCTAGGTTATTTTTCTGTTGAAACTTACATGTAAAATGTAATAAAAATTAAATTTGTATTCATAGCACTCTTATAGTGTAGAATTAATTAGGTATTTGATCATAATAGTAACTTTGTTGTTGTGATATATTTAAAACTTGTTTATTTAAATTACTTTTTAATAGTACATCTTTGGAAATCATTAATTTGGTTTACTTGCAATGTATGAAATATATCCAGCATATGCATTAATATTGGTGATGATAAAGGTCTAATAAACATTAAATTGTTCATTGATATTCTTAAAGTCTCTTTTGGTTTTGATAAAATAAGATTCTAAAGGAGACAGAACCTGCTCCATACATTTCTGGGCCACGGTGTTAACAACTTGACATTTGCTTTTTTATATTTAAAATATAATCATGTTTCATCACCGAAATTTTCTAGATAAACCAGTGTTGAGGAATTGAGATGTCCATAATTTTGTCTATAGGTATACACAGAAGTTAAGTGAGCTTAGAATCACTTTCGAAAGAAGTATTCTTTTTCTTATTGTTGAGATCTATAAATGAATAATTGTATTTTGAATTATTTAGAGAGTTTATAATTAAAAATAAATAGTAGCACATTTTACTTAGATAGCATACTAGATAAAATAGGACATTATAAGATATAAACTATATTTACTAAGTTATTAGTTATAGTTTTAAACAACTATTCATACTAATAAATTGATACTAACAATTTTCACTTTTCTTAGGGCTATCTTAAAAATAGAAAAAACCATGAAATTACTCAAGCGCAAGGAAAGAAACCAAACAAACGAGTGAACAAATAGTTCGATTGACTTACTGAACGAGTCAATTACCATAGATTCGTTCTTCATTCACTCAGTATTGCCAAACCTAATAAAGAATTTCGCCTATTTTAATTACAAAATAACTATTTAAAATAATACTAACGCGGTTAGTTTACATTAATTTAACCTTATAATGAATCTCATTTAATATTTCTTCAATTTTACTCAGCGTATTTTCAATTATATTATGAGTTATTCATCCATACTAAAAACCCATGACAGCGATTTCCATATCTTGAATTAACTTGTTTCCCCCTCACTACTTTTTTAGGGGTTTTATGTATTTTGAATAAGGATAAAATAAGCTATTTTTTAGACCAAAGTCAACCTGTTAACCCTGTGGCCCAGGCTTACTCAGTTTCCTTTGAAATCATTGTAAGTTGTCATTGTAGTTCAATGCAAACTAATAACTATAATAACTTCTAACTTGTTGTCTAATTCTAGAACAATCTTATAGGTATAACTCTACGTTCGTATTCCCGCCATCGTCGTTGCTAGGCAACTACGATGGCGTTGCTAGACAACGTTACACGCGCTCGCTCCTCAACGTTCGGCCCCGCCTACTTCGTCTTGTACATATGTTAAAACGCTCGTGCCCGGTGGCGAATATACAAAGGCTATACTATTTGAGTCACGAGTCAGACTCTAATAGAGGAGCTTTTGTTATGCATATTACTTGACAATACCTAATCGAACTCAGTAAAAAAATTGACTGAAATGGATTAGCTTTTGCTCTTGTAATTTTCAAAGAAATGCAATGACAAAACCTAGTACTGTATAATACATATTCACTCAAATAGATAAGTTTGTCAAGATGAAAAGTAGGTATATCATTGTTTGATATACATTGCGATGAAAGAGATAAGCTACGAGAAGGGCTCCCGCACCGGAAGGCGGAATCAGTACGGTTAGGTGCGACGACGAGCGCGAGGAGGAGCATGTTAGGTTGCATATAGTTATACACGTGCGCGAGCCGAGCAAGCGAAGCGAGCGGTGCCGCGGCAGCGGCCGGCGAAGCGCCATAAACCTGGTCAGCTATTATAGTCAACCCTGGACAATCCCGATATGGTCAAAAGTCAAACGTTAAGTCATCAAAATAACGATGGTCATAATGCATGCACATTTTATTTCTATCTTTGAAAATAAGAACAATTCCCATTTAAGTATCAAATTGAAGCCAACGATCGGTAAATATCGATATCAATTGGGATAGCTTTTGTTGCTGCAATGTTCAATGGAAGTTATCTCACAAAGTCTACATGACTTCGGTCAATTTCTGTACTAGAGTCTAGAATAGACTAGGCTTTCGGCAAGTTTTTGTCATACAAAAGCTAAGCCAGTTCAGTTTGCACTTTCACTCTAATGGTATAGCCTTTGTAAATACGCTGCCCGGTGTCTTGCACTGAAAACTGAAATTGTGAATGCAGGTGCACCGGTTAAAAATTGTTTTATTCGATAGGATAATTGTTCAGGATAAAATTTCTCTAACAAACATTTGGTCTTTAAAATAAAAAGAAAACGTGAAATCTTAAATTTTTTTTTTATTTTATTATCAATTTGTTACACTTTAATAATTGAACTGATAAATTGTTCGAAATGAGCCCCCTCGTTCCGGATACACAAATTTAGTCTTCGTTGAAATTCATTTCGTGTAGCCTTCTGCAAAGTGTTGTGGTGTATGCCCCTAATCACATTTTTTACCGCAACCCTTAGCTCTTGTACGGTCTCATAAAACGTTTTATAAATAATATTTCTTACATGACCCCATAAGAAGTAGTCTAGAGGCGTCAGGTCTGGACTTCTTGCAGGCCATCTAATCGTCCCGTTTGTACCTATCCAGACATTGAAATTTTCATTAAGGTAAGCCCGGGAAATTCTGCTACTGTGGGCAGGTGCACCATCTTGTTGAAAAATGATATTATTTCGTTCCTCTTTCGGTAGAAGGTTTAATTGATTTTGTAAAAGCTTTAATATTTCAATGTATTTTTCCGTATTCAGATGTCCTTCGTAAATGTGCACCAAAACAACCATATTGCTTTTGATTCCACACCAAACATTAAACGAAAATCTGATCTGATTGCTTGTGTTACGAACACGGAATGGATTTTGACGGGACCAATAATGATTGTTATGTCTGTTATACATTCCATTATTACTAAAATTTGTTTCGTCAGACCATACAATGTAGTCTAAGAAATTTGGGTTGCGGGCTATTTCTGTTTGAATATTCTGACAGAACTCTAATCTTCTTTGACTATCTCCGGGATGTAGTTTCTGCACCAATCGCCCATCACGATAACATTTGTATTTGTATTTTTTCAAACCATTAAGTACCCGAGTATGGCTGGTGCCTATCTCTTGAGCAGCTTCTCTACTAGAAGCTTTCGGGTAACACTCAAAATATTGAAATCAAAATCGGAAAAGTCTGGATTTTGTTGCTGTGGGCGTCCTAAACGTTTTTTGAAACTTCCAATATTAACTAAATTTTTCACCATTCGCGACAAAGCTTTTCTTGATGGTATTTGTCTATCTGGATACCTCTCGCGATACCACTGTAGAGCTAAATCGCAGTTCTTGTTGTTTGCAAAGAAAGCTTTTAATAAGTCGCATTGTTCTTGATACGCCATGATCACACAATTACGTAATGGAAGCAATACTAAATAAAATCGATAAAAATGTTCGAAATATTCGTTCGAATTTTAAAATTGCTGTCCCGCATTGCAAACTAATTCAAACGTTCCATTTTTAAACTTTTCGTCAAAACGCCTCGTATCGTGTAAGAAGTGCATAGAGATATTATTACCATTCAACAAGGTACTTAGAAATAAATTAATTAGCAAGCTTGTACTTCATACGAATGAATTGAACTTCATTCTTTGAATGTTAGAGAGATAAGAGAATTATAACGTGTCTTTTACTTGTTGAAAGTGAACCGTACTAGGTAATGTATGTAAACTTGTATAGTTATTTTTCATGGATATCTTGTACGACAGACGAGTGTAAGACCAAATTTTTGTTAGAGAAATTTTACCCATTTTTTTTTTTTTTTACTGGAGGAAAACGTGCAATCACGTCCCCGACCGCCCAAGGGGGAACGGCGGGGTATGTGGGGATGATCCGGCAAAAGGCCGGACCTACCCACTAAAAACCTCCAGGTGTACCTCACCCGCCATAGATGGAGCTCACGGTACCGCCATTGGCATTACCCGCGAGCCCCGGCGGACTGCGCTCAGCCTCAGCCGAGCGCCCCCCACGTAGGAAATGGTCCAGTACACGAGACCATTTCCCCTCACATAGCTCTATGCCGCAGCAGGTCCCCTCACCCGCTACGGCTGACTATCGGGAGGGAGAAGGTGAGCATATCTCCTTCTCCGTCCCCCCCTCCGCCTACGGCGGATCGGTGCCGACGAGGCGTCATCCTCCCGGCACCGCTCCGCCGCCTCCTTCTGCGACATTACGTCCTCGCAAAAGGAGGTCATGGCCGCCCAAGCCTCTCGACTCCCTAACATGGCTTTAACCACGCTAGGAAGCGAGAGGTCTTCTCCGACGACAGACGTCAACTCGTGCCGCAGCCGACCCCACGCCGGACACACCACTAAGGTGTGCTCCGCCGTGTCGTCGGCCGCCCCACAATGGTGACACTCTGTCGTCACCTCCCTCCGGGCGACCCTGTGCAGGTAGTGACCGAAACAACCATGTCCGGTCAATACCTGCACAAGGCGAAAGGTCAGAGTCCTCCACCTTCGCTGCACCCACTCAACGAGGACCGGACGAATCGCATCGATCGTCCAGGCCCCGCTAGCGGGCGCGACGAGGGACTCTACCCACCCTCTAAGGAGTGCCCTCCTGGCACTTCTGCGGACGCGCGCCACCTCCTCGGGACAGGGCAGCTCACCCGCATCCCTCCTCTCGGCTCGGTACTGGTAAACAGCACCGAGCACTACCGCCTCGAGTTCCCACGGGGGGGGCGCTTGCCAAGACGCAGGCAGCCCCATGGGAAATCGAGCGATACCCTCGCGATGCTCTCACCGCCATGGCCCTCTGCGGTTTCCGCAGCAGTGCCCTATTTTGACGGTTGAGGGCATCCGCCCAGATGGGCGCTCCGTATAAGGCCATGCTTCCCACAATGCCGAGGTAGAGCCTACGGCATGGGGAATCAGGCCCCCCCACGTTTGGCAGTAGCCGCCCCAGTGCACCAACCGCCTTGATGAGCCGTTCGGCCAGCATCTTAAAATGCTGACCGAAGGCCCAGCGCCCATCAAGAATGAGACCCAGATACCGCATTGCCCTCTTTAGGGGTATCCGGGTCCCATCCACCATCAGAGTCGCGCCTCGAGGAGGAAACTGTCGAGGCCCGTGAAACAAAAGGGCCTCGGTCTTCTCCAGCGCGACTCTGAGGCCCAACCTCCTTATGCGGCCCACCACTAGGGCCGCACCCTCCTCCATCCGAGTCGCTGACTCGGCAAATGTCCTCCCCTGGGCCACTATAAGGGTATCGTCAGCGTAGCAGAATACGCTGACATGGGGCGGCAGTGTGCCCCTCAACACTCCGTCGTAGCCCAAGTTCCACAAGAGCGGACCAAGCACCGACCCTTGTGGAACCCCACACCTCATCGTTCGCCGCGTCAGCGACCCCGTCCCGTCGACGTAGAGGACGTCCCTGTCCCGGAGGTAGTCCTCCAACAGCCGCCGCAGATACAGAGGCACTCCATGGAATCGGAGAGCCTCGAGAATTGCACCGAACGGCAGACTGTTGAAGGCGTTGGCAATGTCCAAAGACACCGCCAACGACCTCTGCCCCCTCGCGGCACCTTCTGCAGTGAGGGCCTTCAGGGTAGAGACGGCGTCCAACGTCGACCGCCCCCGCCGGAAACCGAACTGTGCCTCGGACAGGTCGGGCCCTACCCCTTCGAGGTGCTGGACAAGGCGAGTAGCCAAAACAAATTCCAGCATCTTCGCCATCTCATCCAGCAAGACTACGGGCCGGAACGCCGATGGATTGTCAGGTGACCGGCCTTCCTTCTTGAGTAGACAGAGTCTCCCATCCTTCCATATCTTCGGAAACCGTCCAGTCCGCAAGGAGAGGTTGAACAGCTCCCGAAGCTCGGACCCCAGAGACTCCACCGCTATCTCCAGAATCCGTCCGGGTACGCCATCCGGTCCGGGGGCTGTCCTCTTCCTCCCCAAGCGGGAAATGGCATTCTCCATCTCAGCGTCCGAGATGGGGGGAACCTCAATCTCCCATGCCATTCCCGACGGGGGAGGCAAGGAATGGTCGGAGCTATTGGGGAAAAGCTCGCCCACGACCACCCCCAGGAACTCAGGCTGGAGAGTCTCAGTAAGTGGCCGTCCCATGGCCCGAAGTTTATTCCGAGCCATCTTATAGGGACGCCCCCAGGGGTCCCTGTTGAGACCCTCCAGGAGTTCCTCCCTGGCCCGCTCCTTAGCGGCGCAGATCGCCGCCTGCAATGCCTTCTTAGTGGCCTTACATGCAGCCACCCGCCGAGCCTCCTCCGCTTCATCGCGGTTGCGCCGCCGGCGGTAGTGGGAGCACTCCCGCCAGGCCCGTCCATGGGCATCCCGGAGATCGGCTATCTCTCGTGACCACCAGTATACGGCCTTCCAACCACGATAGGCACCAGACCTCGGCATGGCCGCATTACACACCGCCGTTAAGGCAGTGCGCAAGCGGCTGGCACCCTCGTCAACCGTGGCCTGGGTTGTGCGTGGCGCACACCAAGACTGGACGATCGCCGCCTCAACCGCCAACTCGCGATCAAGGCGGCCAATCGCCCAGCGGGGAAAGGCAGGGAAATTTCGCAGAGGCCCGACTAGGGGCTGGTGGACGGCGACCTCGAACCTTATGTAACGATGGTCTGAAAGGGTCACCGGATCCATCAGTACTCGCCAGTTGTGCACCCTGTGTGCAATCGCAGGGGAGGAGAACGTTATGTCCACACGGGACCGCCCCTGCGGTCGCACTTGGCACTTGGCGGCACACACTTGGCACTGTCCCTCTATTTAGGAGGGAAAGCCCGGCCTCTACAGCCCATTCCCATAGAACCCGGCCAAAGCAATTGGTGCGGGTGTCACCCCACTGTGGCGACCTCGAGTTAAGGTCGCCCATCAGCAGCAGGTGGTCTGGCCTCACACGTCCAACCACCGCATGAAGGGAGTGCAGGTACGTCTCGTACTCCTGAAGCGGCCTATTCGGGGAGAAGTAAACACCAATTATGGTGTAGTCCCCCCACCTGGCCGCCACGTACCCCGGACCCCTCTCTTTGACTGTCAGTGTGTGACTCCCCCCCAACCGCACGACAATGGCCACTGTGCCATCCGTGGAGCAGGCCCAGTGCGGTTGCGGAGCCACAAAGTATGGCTCTGCCACAACGGCAACCTCTATTTCCCATTGCGCCATCGCCTGCAGGAACAAATCTTAGGCGGCGGCGCAATGGTTTAGATTCCCTTGGAGAAAATTGAAAGACCGATCCATTACCCGGACATTTCAATCTCCTCCAGCGCAGAATTACGCTCCGTAATAGATGCTGCTCGTGTTCCAGGAGCTGCTCTTCTTTTGTTGGGGGGAGGGTTGCAGCTTCTACCCCCCATTCTGTGATCAGTCGGCTTTCCTGCATCAGTGCAGACAGCGCAGCAGGCATCGGCCACGCAAGTTGCGTACTTGTGTCCGGGACGACCACACCTGAAGCATAAGTCCCCACGGTCAACGGGCGATGAACACATTTTGCGAGTGTGACCAACCCCCATGCACTTATAGCATCGCATAGGGCGTGCCTCTAAGGCCGTCACTTGTGCTGAGCTCCAGCCCACCAACAATCTACCGGCTGCCATTAACTTCTTGGCCGCCGCAACTGGGCAGCGAACGAAGATGGAGCTGACGCCATTGGGGGATTCTCGCAGTGTTCCCGGTTTTATCTGCTCAGGACTACACTCCCCCTTGCTCGCAATTGCCTCGACGAGCTCCTCAACGGTGACTGAATCGTCAAGGCCCCCAATCCTAAGGTCCGCAAGTTTCTCGGGCCTGTCTATGCGGGCCACCTCTGAGAGCACACTCTTTAGTTTGGCTGCCAGTTGGTCAGCCTTATCCTTATTTTGTGTACCAGGCAATTCAATGATTCTAGCACCTGTTGCAGATTCCCGCATGTTGATTTTGCTGATGCCTAACTCAGTCAAATCAATACTTTGGCGCGCTTTTAGCAGCGCCGTTTTATAGTCCATTCCTTTTTCGATGGCCTCCGGCTGAAGCGTTATAACAACTGCCGCAGATCGTGGGGAAGTGAGCTTTACTTTCGTCTTTTGTGGCTGTTCTCCTCCTTTTTTAACCTCTTTTACTGGTGCAGGTGACTTTATTGCAGTTGCCTTAGTCGCCTGAGTTACAGGCAATGGTGTTACGGCCGCGGGTTGTTTCTTAGACTTCTTCCGCTTGCCTTTTCGTCCTCCACCCACGGTGGTCCAAGTTTCCGCCTCTGATTGCACCATGGGTACTATAGGTACGTTTTGCGTGGATGGGCCCGATTCTTTACGGCGATCAGCTGCAAGAGGTGGACGCAACGGTTCCGCAGGGAGAAGACGATCGTTGATTCCAGCAAGTTTCGCGTCCATCATTTCCCCCATGGTCCTAAGGAGACCACTTTGAAGGTCAGGCAGTAAAGCTGCCTTCAGTTCTTCAACTAATGTAACATTTGTTACGTCTGTGTTTTGCGGAGATGACCGCGGAGATTTTCTCTGTGAGTAATCTCGCCTCATTGCTGCAACCTCAGTTTGCATGTCCAGCATGTGACGTTTGAGGCGGGCATTCTCTTTGCTAAGCCTCTTTATCTCGTCCGCTTCCGTTCTCCGGGACAAGCATTCTACGATCTCTTGTAAATCCGTAGCGCTTGTCTTCAAGTCCTTTACGTTTCCTACTTTCAGGCGATTGGAGGTCGTGGCCAGTGAAAGGATCTTTGCAACACGCTGACCCGCTCTGCTCCTCATTTCTTCGACATCTAGATCGTCGATATTCACGTTATCTTCCTCAGTTGCAGAAGGTGACGACGCACCTTTCCTATTAGATTTTTGGCGACCTTGTTTCTTCTGGGGCAGCCTGAAGGTTGGAGATTTTACCTTCCTTATCTTTGCGTCAGTTTCTGTGTCAGATCCCGAGACCTCAGTCGTAATGAGACTCACGAGCGACTGCTGTAAGTGCCTATCGATACCCAGACCAACTATTTCAGAACCACTGGATTCTAACTCCGCCGCCAGAGCTTTAGCGTCTTGGCGAGTCCTTGGTATTCGAATCCTCTTCCTTGTAAGGTCTTTTCCTTCTCTTTCAACTTTTCCGTCAACTTTATTTCCATTCCGCGTGCATTCAATGTCCATTATATCAGTAGCGTGGTCGTTTATGGTAAACACGTTTGTTGCCCCCCCAAAATACGGTGGGCAGCCCGAGTTAGACTCGGGGAGGGATTCTCCGTTGTTAGCGGTACCCTCCTGGGGTAGTTTCTCTTTCAAAAGTGCGTCCATTTTTTTACTCCTACGAAACATCAGTTTGCAGTACGCCCGCCGAGACTAAGCCTCGCCGGCCGCTATCCGGAACTAGGCCCTGGAGACATAAAACCTGTCACCGGCCCCAGCCCGATACTGAGAGGTGCTGCGCACATACCACCCTCAGGTGTGCTTTTCGTCTGGTTCTCGTTTCAGAGCCCGTCCAGTATGGGAAGCCCTATCTGGCTTGGCCTCAGAGACAAGAACACGCAAGCCTCCCCCACCACGACAAGGTAGCAACACATCGGGGGGGGAGAAATTTTATCCTGAAAAATGACCCTAACGATTAGTATTGTAAAATAACGAATCTTTATTTTTTTAATTTTTACTGGTTCGAGTCCCGGGTGTTACAAGCAAATTTAAGAAAATCTTCAATGCAGTTTTGTTTCTTTTTAAAAATAAAGGAATGTTTCCTTAAAGTAAAATAAGCTAGCTATAGGATTTAAGGCAGTTTCCCTCCAGGGCCACTATTTTTTTTTTCTACACTGTATTGTTATCAACCATTCAAAAACCAATTATTTAAGACTCTACCAAGATAAATCGTTGCAATAATATGAAATTAGAAAAAAAACTTCTTGGGTGATCAGTCCAATAATTTTTAATTTTCAATATTATGGAAGATTTCCAACAACTTTTAATTAACTTACTAAATCCTAAATCTAACAAATCCAAGCATCTAATTAGCACATTCTATTACCTTCCTATACCAGTAGCAACCTATTCATAAATCCTAACATACAAATCTATGTAACAAGTAACTAATCGCACTCGTATGATGACGAAAAGTATTTTAATACTTGCACAAACTTCTAGGTACTTTAAAAACTTCTTATTCCTTACACGCAAACAAACTGTTCCGACTCTATTCTGTAAATTTCTAATTTTAACTTTTTCATTATTCTTACGATTTTTGAACCGTAGCTATTTAATAAAATTGAACAATCAACAAATGGGCTACATTTTAATCTATATGATGATTCAATGTATCAATTCGAGTTTATTATACAGGATGGATTTTGACGAGGGACCTTTGCGGAACTGGCAGATAGTTCAACCTTAGCACTATATTTCCCCCATAGAAACTATGGAAATATATGTTACCGTTTTCAAGTTATAGCCTTTTAAACATTCATACCAAAAACTACTTTGTGCCAACCCTACACAGGTGGTTTGGTTGAACTTACTTGTAAACAATCTTTAGACGTCAGTCAGGATATTTCGTTAATATGTTGCCATTTATCCATTCTTATGTCTGCGTGCATCGCTAAAAAAATCGTTGCAGGATTTGCAGAGGTGATTGTCTCTATTCCATTTATTGCCACAGTTACTGAGTGAGATAGGTTTCTTGGTCCCTAGGTGGAACAAGAGACTTGATAACGTTCAACCGCTTGCCGTCAGCAGATTTAAAACTAACGTGGGTTTTCATAGTTCAATTCCTCGAATATGTCGCGATCATAATAAATTGTTCACGGATACTAAAATCGACATTTTGATAGGCTCTCTAGATAGTTACAAAAAACAATTATTCCAGTATTTACAAAGCAAGAGTTTAGTAGTTAAATAATTTAAAATGTAATTATATCATACCTGCCATTGTCATTATTTTTTAAGTTTTACAGTTTATTTTAGTAGTTTATTTTTTATTTTTACTGATTTATAAAGTAAATTATAGTAATATTTTGAATTAGTATTTTACTTTACATGTTTGCAGCATAAGTTAATTTGTAATAGATAATTATGATGTTATTGCCTATAATTGGGTATACACCCGACCATGTTTTTTTAATTTTAAGTTTATTTTTATATCATGTAATAGTGTATTACCTGTTGGCAATTTATAAATAAATAAATAAATTTATAAAATTTTCTGGTGGAGTATTTATGTAATTCCTTTGTTGATAATTCTAACCACAACAAATGATTCACATCATGGAATGACTTTGACGACCACTCGAATGTACTCAATCGTCATAAGCAATTAGGTAAAGATGATAGTAACCTCTTTCGTCATAAATAAAATGTCTCCGTTTACTAAGGGCGCGTACACATAGAACGTCCGTTTCACAGGTTCGTTTAAACGTAAATGTTATTAGCGTATGTAGTTGTATGAGCGAGTTCACATAGAAGAGTATTCCGGATCCAGTAAATAATACCGATCCCACAAAATAAGCAGGCTTGGCATGGGGGTGCGTGGGTTGTGGTGTGCTGTACGCAGCCGCCATTTGCCGGTTTCATTCCTAGAGTAGTGCACGCGTCTACTGTCCAGTGCTCTCATAATCATGGCAAGCAAGGCGTTTGAAAAATATATAACGTCCATCCTCGTAGAAAGTAGTCGATACACTGAAGAAAGAAAGTCCAGTAGCGACGGATCTGTTAAAATCGGTCCTGTAAATGCTGTGTGAATATTACCTCCAGTACCGACGGATCCGTTAAAATAGGTCCTGTAAATGCTGTGTGAATATTACCACTAGTAGCGACGGATCAGTTAAAAAGGATCCTGTTAAATCGGACGTTCTATGTGAACGCGCCCTAAAGTGATAAAAAGGTTTTAGTTCGTTAACTCGCTTCATAAAATTATTTCCGAATGTTGATCAGCAATTCATACAGTAGGCTGTCCTTGTTTTTTTTAATTTATTTTGGTTATCGTCAAAAAAATTAATACCGGATGACATGAAACAAAGGTTGATTGCTGCCTTCGACATTCTTCGTAGGAAAAATCGTGAAGATCGGGCACGGGCTGCAGCGTGTATTATTGTTGATATACCTTAATAAATAAATAAATAAATTATAAGACACGGAGGAACATTTGAACACCGTATGTAAAAATTATTGACATTTATGTCACCAGTACGATGACAAAAACTCTCGGAAATAAACGTAGGTAATATCCCGAGTTATCCCGACGGCGATTCCTTAATCTAGCCATCTTGCCATGATGTGCAGATGCAATATAGAGTTATCACCACAGTTAAAAATTTGTGAACTTTGTATTTTTTTTTTTACTTCGTTTAAGTTTCTAAACATTATAAACCAACCATGTATCACTTAAACGATGTAATATTTCCGCAAAGGTCTCTCGTCGAAATCCACCCTGTATAATAAAATTTCTACAATCTTCGAAATGTAATATTACTAATTGATGTTACACATGTTGCAACCTTTTTTGACGACAACATCAAATTGCTCACCTAAAAAAAAGACTCGGTTACAGTCACGTTGTCTTGCTTGATTCTCAAAAGTCTCGCTCTCGGTATCTTTTTGCAACTAACAATAACACTAGTTACTAAGTAGGAAGTAAAATGACGACGGTGGTGAACTCATACTTTAAAATTTATAACTCATGGCAAGTTTTATTTTATACTAGCTTTATCCCGCAACTTCGTATGCGCTTAACTACCCTTCTCGTGGAAATTTCAGAAACTATACAACCAGACACCCACTGAAAGAACCTTTATACCAAGTATCACACCCATGCACTCAAGGAATAAGTTTTTTTCATACAAACTAAATTCATTTATTTCCCGTGCCCGTGGGAATTTTGGGATTTTTTTTCGTAGCACAACAGTCACTCTTTAAAGAACCTTCATGCCAAGTATCACATCCGTACGCTCAAGGAATAAGATTTTTCACACAAACTAAAAAGTCCAACCCCTTCCCGTAGGAATTTCGGGAATTCCTTCCATAATACAAACAGACACTTATTGAGGAACCTTTATATCAAATATCACATCCGTGCACTCAAGGGATGGGATTTTTTCATACAAACTAAAACATCATATATTTCCCGTTCCCGTGGGAATTTCGGGAATTTCTTTCATAACACAGCCAGACACACATTGAAAAACCTTTACACCAAGTTTCACATCGGTGCACTTAAGGAATAAGATTTTTCACACATACTAAAAAGTCCAACCCTTTCCCGTGGGAATTTCGGGAATTCCTTCCATAATACAAACAGACACTTATTGAGGAACCTTTATATCAAGTATCACATCCGTGCACTCAAGGGATGGGTTTTTTCATACAAACTAAAACATCAAATATTTCCCGTTCCCGTGGGAATTTCGGGAATTCCTTTCATAACACAACCAGACACACATTGAAAAACCTTTACACCAAATTTCACATCGGTGCACTTAAGGAATAACATTTTTCATACAAACTAAAAAGTCCTATATTTCCCGTTCCCGTGGGAATTTCGGGAATTCCTTCCTTAGTGCACCCCTACATCTCCTAAAGAATGTATGTTCCAAATTTCAGCTCTCTACGCCCAGTAGTTACGGCTGTACGTTGTCTGTCAGTCACTCAGTCACTCAGTCACTCAGTACCTCAGTCACTCAGTCAGTAACGGAACAGTTTTATATATATTGATTTTAATGCAAAGATTATTTTGTTTTACCGTCCTGCAAAAAGGAGGAAGTTATCAATTAGATTGTATGTTTTTTTATAAGCATACAGAGCTACATTTTAGAAATCGATTCGGGAATTTATCATTTATATTTTTACTAGCTGCTGCCCGCGACGTCGTCTGCGTGAACGCTATGCAGCACCAAACACACCTACGATTATAACACTGCTAGCGTGATAATATGTAGCCTATATGTTGACCCGACTTCTTAACTATCTTCATGCCAAATTTGAAGTAAATCCATGCAGTACTTTTTGAGTTTATCCCGGAAAGACAAACAGACAAACAGACAAAAATTCTAAAAACTATATTTTTTGTTTCTGTTTCGATTGTAGATCATAGGTACCCCAAGTATTCTTTTAAAAAAATATTCAATGTACAGTTTTGACTTTCCTACCATTTTATTATATGTATAGATACTATTAGTTCAAATCCGACAAAATTATATTTAAGGACAGACAACCAAGAACAAAACGCCTATTGAGCTTTTTGACATGAATGTTTCAAGAAATTTTTGACTAAGTACCTATTCAAAAAAAATACTACTAGACCTACTTTTATAAAAACATTCATTAAGATTTGAAGATTCATTTATAAAAGTAAACTTACTAAACCAAAACTAAATCATCCTGATAGGACCTTAACGTAATATTGTTTTAATTTGAATCGAAATTAATAGGTATCATTTTCTTTACTGGTTCTCTGCACACGAAACTGAACTCCCTTACGTTGCAAATTTATGTTCTCAGAACATTCGATAAGAAATATGAAGACTTTGATCTACCTATTTATGTTTGAAATTTATTATTACGTAGAGATTAAAAACACAAATTAAATAACGTTTGATGTGAACAAAAAAAAACTAATATGTACCTAAAAAACACTTTACTTTAATCGCAGAAAAAAAATACTGATTTACTGAATAAAATAAATGTTTATGCAATGAAAATCTTTAAGTATGATACAAATTCCAACGTATTTAAATTCAAGAGCGTATTTTAAATTTATATTGTTTGATAAAAAAAAAAGGTTTATGATGTGTACCTACTTACTATAGTTGTTATTATACATACTTTTACCTGTTTTGTCAATGCGCTATACTAAATTATTTTACTAAAGATAAATTCTTATTATCTCATTATAAAACTGTTTAAATGAATTCGAATAATTCAAATTAAATAGTAAAATGATTACATACTGTAAATATAAAAAAATACTCATTAATCCCGTCACTGAAACCTGATTTTACACACCTAGAGATTTTAGCACTTAAACTTTTCACACCACTTTTCACACTCTTTAAACCTCTTCAATTGCTCGGTACCCACCCAGTAGGTACTCCTGCACTGTCCAATCCGGTATTCCATCCATCCGTGCCATCCAGACTCAATCAGCCTTTCTGACTGGTCCAACGCCCAGCACCCAACGTTTTCCAAAGTTGATCCATTACTCCATTACGCCGACCTTCTCAATCATTATTTTCATTAGTTGTTTTCTTTCATCAAATCTTCAAATAATCGCACATTGTGGTGTGCATTCTCCAAAAATTTTCGAGGGATCCATTGCGTGTTTTGTGTTTTTAAGTTTTTTTCTAGTATTGATACGTAACGAGGAGGTGCGTCACACACTACAATCATTTTGGTTGTTAACTGTTTTATTTGCTAAACACATCGTAACCTGTCACCTGTGGAAGTTCATAATTATTGGAAAGCCAACATTCAGTTAGTACAATTAGATCGCAGTTAACATTTAGCCTCTGAAGAAAAATATTAAAATTATCAAAGTTTTTATTTTTTGATACTTTTAATATTTTGTGTTAGTATGGTTATCGAGTTGTCGCACAGAGATAGATACTGTTTGCAATCTTCAACATTACAAGACGTTGCTTCCGAAACAGAGATACTATCTAACTCGTTAACGATATGATGAGTCATATATTATTGAAATATTAACAATTAAGAATTAAAATATAATAAAAATATAAAAAGTTAAAACAAGTATAAAAAGAGATTATAAGATAAGGCAAAAAATTAATTTACTAAAAACGGCGCTCTTAGGCGCCTTCATAATTAATTGAGGTACATACCTTTGTTCGACAATTTTCTTGGCACGGCAATCTATTTCACCTGTTTTGTGATTATTAGGCTTATTAAAACGGGAACATGTTGCGCACTTAGGTTCCTCTGCCTTTTTCTGGCACTCGTTTAATGAGTTAGAGTTAGAGTTTCTGCTCGGCATGACTTCGCTGCATGTCCGTACTGCTGGCATTTAAAACACCGAGTAACTAAAGTAAAGTCCCTCACCGGACAGGACGACCAGTTAACAAAGACTCTTTCTTGAGAAATGAGCGCTTTTCTTATTAGGGCAGGAACTTCGATTACATAGTTACATGTCTCTGCTTCTTTCTTTCCAGACTTATGGCTAAGTTTAATGGAGGACAGGATTTTTCGAAAAGTTCAAAAATTCAAAAAGTTTTATTCATCTTAGGAATTTCACAAAACACTTGGTGAAGTCAGTCATCACATACTTCGGCTTTACCTAGTTGTTGATAGTTGTTAAATAAGATATTACGGTAGACCAAGAGACAAAAAAAGCCGGCGGAAAAAAACTCTTGGCACTCTTTTTCAGTCAGAATTATAAAATTAATACAAATAGGTACAGTACAAATTGACCGTGACATGAAAAAAACAAACACAAAACAGCTGATTGTGAGGGCCAATGTCATGCCACAACCAAATTGCTTACATAGCAGATGCAATGAGCTATGGATGCACAATACGAACATGTCAAACTGGGACCAGAGTATTTAGAACAAGAATGGAATAAAATAGTCATAGTATCATTAGCAAAACGACCTGGCACCGCTAGTAGCACCCGTTCACGAGTTAACGCAAGCACCAGCCATCCCATCACCCTCCTCAACCATATTTTAGGGAAGAGGGTGACCCGATACCCGACGCTACAACTAGCCATGCCGCCTGAGGGAGCATGACGTTCTTGCTGTTGTCTTGACAAGAAAATAAGTGAGTGGGACAGTCACCAGTATGTCATATATATACCGCACAGCCAAGCCGTAAACAAAATTATTAAGTAATTAGAAACTTTTAGAAATATCCTGTTGTGCTTAATCCCATGCCCTTTTATCATCTAAGTAATCTTCAGTTTTATAATAAGCTTTTCGAGATAGAGTGTTTTTAACGATTGATTTAAATTTATTGAATGGCAGGGATTGAATTGACTTCGGAATTTTGTTATATATACGTATTGACATTCCAATAAATGATTTGCTGCTTTTAGCCAGCCTTAATTTAGGAAACGCTAACTTATGGTCGTTCCTAGTCCTTACAGAGTAATTCGTATCATGATTTTCTTTCCTAGTTTTAAATTTATTACTATTCTTATAAATATACATAATGTTTTCATAAATATATTGTGATGCAAGGGTCAAGATACCAATCTCTTTAAACTTTTCTCGAAGAGATTCTCTGTTTCCAAGTTTATACATTCCACGAATAGCCCTTTTCTGCAGTGTAAATATCGTGTCAATATCTGCGGCATTGCCCCAAAGTAGGATGCCATAGGACATTATTTATACTATGAAAATAACTAAAATATACCAGCTTCGCTGTATTAACATCAGTCAATGAGCGAATTTTCTTTACCGCGAACGCTGCAGAACTAAGTCTACTCGCTAGTTGTGAGATATGGGCGCCCCATTGCAATTTAGTAAAACAGAGTTATCTACTAGATTCAATCTGTTCCCATTAAGCCGCAGATCAGACTCAACTTGTTTTACATTTGGTGCAGAGAATTTTATACATTTAGTTTTTTTATCATTGAACGCTAGATTTGATTTGATATTGAACCACTGAACAACATTTGCGAGAGCATTGTTTACATCGTCGTAGTTTATTTTCTGTCTTATCATTTTAAAAATTAATGATGTGTCGTCAGCAAACAATACAATCTCATGATTATTGCCTACCATATAGGGTAGATCATTTATATAGACTAGAAACAAAAATGGGCCCAGAATTTATCCTTGAGGTACTCCCATTCTCACAACCGACCCAAACGACCTTTTCCGGTTAACTTCAACCTTTTGAATTCTATCACTTAGATATGAATTCAAAACTTTCAGGTCAGTGCCTTTGATGCCGTAGTGGTGGAGTTTCCTGATGATAGTGTCATGCTGAACACAGTCAAAAGCCTTAGATAGGTCACAAAATACACCTAGGGCATCATCCGACCTCTCCCAGGCACCAGTGATTATTTCAAATAGTTCAACACCAGCATCAGTTGTTGAACGGCCCTTTGTAAATCCAAATTGTTTATTATGAAGTAAATTGTTATAGGTGAAATGGGCCAAGAGTTGATTAAGAATATTTTTTTCAAAAATTTTACTACATGTAGGTAGAATTGAAATTGGTCTAAAATTAGTAGGGTCTGTAGCGCTACCCGACTTTAATAAAGGTATAATTACTATGCTTCTATGCTTACTATGCTTCATTAAATCAGGAAACTCCCCACTAATAATACAGTTCTTAAATATTTCAACAAGGCAAGGAGCTATTACATCTATAATAGAATTTAATATTTCAACAGATATGCCCCAGAGATCAGTTGTCTTTTTAATATCAATTGTCTTAAATGTTTTAATAATATCCCCGGTGTCTATGGGTTGGAACTTGAAAGACACCTTGCACTCACTCACATGATTTTTGAGCAATGATTCAGCTGCCACAGGTGATGAGCTTAATGATTTAGTAGTTGAAACTGGAATGGCAGCAAAACAGCTCTCAAATGCTGTCGCAACATTTTCATCTGCTTTAATTATTGTATTGTCAATAACAAGCTTAAAGTCACTATTGCGATTCTTTACTTTCCCAGTTTCCTTATCAATTATATTCCAAGTAGTTTTAGTCTTATTAGCACTATTTTTAATCTTATTTCTTAGATAAATGGATTTGGCTGTGGCACAAACTCTTCTGAATAATTTAGAGTAAATTCTAACATAGTTGCAAAAACTTTCACTTTTGTTATATGATTTCTCATGATAGAGATCATATAGGTGCTTTCTACTAATATGTATACCTGTGGTAGCCCAATCACTGAAGGATTTACAATTGTTTGGAGACACTTTTTTTGGAATAAATACAGTCTTATGTTGTTTATTAATTAAACTACTTGAATGAATTTCGAATTCGCACATCATACTATAGTTTTTTTAATGCTCTGCATTCGTTGATTATCATAGAAAAATAAGAAATAAAATAATTAAAGATATTTAAGACTAACGGGGTTTTGGTATGGTTTTATAGTAAAAAATAAGTTTCGTTGTTTTTGTTATACCTTTTTTTATATTCTTTTACACCTTTTTCAAATCTTTATAAATTGTAGCTGTTTTTTAAAAAAAGTTCAGCAAAACTGCTATACTTTTTTTTACACCAGCATCATTTCAAAATAAGTTTATAAATTTTAAGATTTAAAAAAATACATGTTTTAGCTTTTATTTTCACAGATTATCGATAATCCCTCACAAATTACAAATTAATTAGAGAGATTAATCTTTTCTTAACTATCTTTGAAAAATAAAAAGTTTAAAAAAATGCAAAAAAGAAACGTTATGATACATTTTCTGCACGCAATAGGGGAAAATCCTATAAATATTAGGTCCTTACATATGAAATTGGCGTTTTGTATGGGAGGAATAAAAGTCGTTTATTTTTTTAATATAATATATTTATTTAATCAAAGTATGATCCATTGGATTGTTCTGTAGGTTGAAATTTCCAGAACGCCAGGTTGGAACCAAAAACGCACTGTGCTTTCTATAGCGACACCACTGGCATGCGCATAATTAATTCTTCGAGCCGTTTCTGCAGCACAGTAGGCCGATTCTCTTAATAAAAAGTGAACGTACGCGCGTCAAGAGAACGTTGCAGTGCAGTTGACGCGCAGGATAAATTTGGTAATCTCTTATTTCAAACTCTGAACGTCGACTGCACGTCGACTTCACTTCAACTGCACGTCAACGTCGAGTGATTGATGCTTAAGAAACCATAAAATAGTGCGTAAGCAGCTGAAATTAGAATGAATACTGAACCAAAAGGAATGAAAACCGTCAATGCGCATGTCTTCTTGTCTCGAAAGTTGACATGAAGTGTCAAAATATATGTCAGTGGTAGGTAAGTAAATAAACCGAGGGAGATTTAAAGTTTACTAAAAACAAATCAATTTTCTATTTCAAAGGTGATTTCAATAAACAATTTAAGATTAAAATTTTACATAGCTGTCGAAATTCACTTTTCATACTAATTTTAGAAGTATTTCAATAGAAAAACTGTATCTACGAGGCAATTTGAAATACTTGTAGAATCTCTACATAAAGATTTCTCTACATAAAGATTCTCTCTACATAAAGATTTAGTGCTCGGCCGACTGAAAAGTAGAGATGCGCGGCATTGTAGCAAGCAGCTATGGCAAGAAATAGCCAATCCAGAAGAAAGGTCTCCCGCTGCTCTATCTCAGATTGCAGATGCCATTTCTACAATCGCCCAAGCACAAACAAAAATAGCAGTAACAATTTACAGCAAAGGTATATAAAATTTTCAATCATAATCTTTTCATAAACTTTTCTTAAACTTTTCATATGTTTCAGATCAAAAGGTGGTGACACTGGTGACTAAAAAATGAATGTTGTTGGTTTTCTTTAAAATATTATTATTTATTTAAGTTGCTTCCAATAAAACAAATATATTTTCTATTAAAGCTTTTTATTTAACAACAGAACGTCCTACACGTAGGTATTTAGTCAGGAGGAGGTATTTGATCTACACAGGTCAATCATATGTTCCTATTGGACCACAGGGCATTTATGAGAGATCTCTGTATAGCATTCCGTGCACCAAGTCTATATTTCGGGAAGCTTGTGGTAATTCAATGTCTTTCCGAATTCTGGCTTCAACGTATGTACTGCCCAAAATGTTTCGTCTTGTCTGAACTGCAATGTTATGCAAAACTGCACATGCATTGACCAATTTTGCAGCAAACACTGGGTGATAGTGTAGGCATCTTGCCACCAGACAGCATCTAAAAATGTTCAAACAGATTTATATTCTGAATACAAAATTATCTTTATTGTTGATGAATTATGTACCTATAAAGTATTTATTGACTTGCCTATATCTAGCCTTAAGAACACCTATGCAACGTTCAACAGTATTACGAGCAGTCACATGCATTCCATAATAAAGTGCCTCTGGAGTAGCTGGGGTAGCATTTAAGTAAGGTGTCATTAAGGTTTTTCTTAAGAGATAACCACTGTCACCTATAAACAATCATTTTAAAGAAGTGTTCATCCACATCTCATTTCAAAATGTACCTTAATCTTAGCGAACTTTGATGAGATCTCTCCCTGAAGGTATATGACTCTCCAATTAATGAAAGGACGATGCTCACATATTATATCAAATTTAAGTCATTATAATGAAGAATCATGTTATTAAATTTCACCTTCAAATGTTTTGTCATTGCTGAGAAAGATTGAGATGCCCAACACCGAAATTTCCAATCCGTCGTTTTAAATATTAAACAATACTTATTCTGCTTACCTAGTAGGTATATTTGTTCCCCTTCATCAAATAGGGAATTCAAATAGGAATTCAATGGATGATTAGATTAGTCCATATAGTGGAATCATGCATTGATCCAGGATTGCTAGGATCTATGCACAGTATTTTTAAGTCTGCATCACATATCTTTAAGAAATGTTAAGCATTTGGACTGAATCTGGAAATAAAACGGTCTTAGTTTTAAGTCTTAAATAAGCAAGATTTAAAATATGTTTAATATCGCTTACCCTTATCTAGTCTATAATTTTTTATAAATAGTGCATCATTATTATCTCGTCGCCGTCTTAGCCTCGCTCGACGTGCATCTTCAGCGTGGCTCATTTCTAAAATGTGCCAAGCCAAATGAAAACTCATTTTTAATACACAAAATTTAGAGCAAAGTTGGTGAAAGTTCCTTCCCATAAACTGCGAAACTGCGTCTTCTTTACGTCGAAATCACTGCGAGATTTGACATTTCTCGTAAGTAAAAAAATATGGGAATACGGAATCACTGCGACGTGACTGCAACGTAACTGCGAACTAATTTAAGCGACTACCATTTTTTGGTTTTCTTGCAGTTGAGTCGACGTTGACGCGCAGTTGACGCGGTTACTCAAATATCATCTAAGGGAATACCGATTTGATATATTTTTGACATATTTTCGACGCGACGTTGCAGTGCAGTTGCAGTTTTGTTAAGAGAATTGGGCCACTGGTGCGGAACTCATATTCGTAAATAACACGAAATTTTAAATTTTCCATTTTGTAAACTCAATGACGCAGAGAAAAAACCAAAACAAAAAAAATACGGTTTTCGAGACACAAATTGACTAAATAGCTGTATAAATTTTAATTTGGAATTCTAAACCAAAGATATTTGAGATTAAAGTGGCCAGTACGACAAAACACCAAATTCATATGTAAGGACCTAATATTCAAAATCGGTATATCTCAAAAACTACTTAGACTAGGAAAAAAAAATTAGGCGTTTCGGATTCCAGACAACCCCTTGTTTCTCCAGTTTTCCGTTGGTCTACCATTTATGGGACACCCTGTATGCCATGAGAGCATTAAGATGAACAGTGTTTCACAAGGTAATGTTGTTCAAGCATTCGTTTAAACGTGTAAGGACTGCGAGCTAGGCCGATCTCCTCGATAGCTCTGCTCTTGAAGAAGGCCATACTAGATAAAGAAATTCCTATAGTTCAATAATTATACGGGTAAAACCGCTCAAAGATGTTAGTATATATGATAACATTGCCATCAGATGCACCCGTTGTTGCTTTATTAACTAAATGTGAATATTTGTGGGGTTCAGATACCTATTGTCACTAATAACGGACGCATTGAGTCAAAATTTTGCATAAAGGTTGATTTTTATCTACATATTCTAAAGTCAGGTACTATGTGAATAAAATCATCAAAATTCACAGGAAAAATTGTGAATAACAGCCAGTCCATTACAACACATAAAAATCTTACGTTCAAATAAATAAATTCTGTTTTTCATAATTGATTCCTCATTAGCTAGGGATTTATCAAAATAGCCTGTTAAAAGGGTATAAGTGGGATGATTTTAAGGAGGGTGGTGATCGTCGCTTAGAAACGCCCCGCCTTAGCACCGCGCGTGCGCCTAACGCTCCGTCTGTCCCCAGCTTGTTTCCACCCCCTAAGCCCTATATAAAGTGAACGGCGTGCCGTGCTTAGGTATGTTCTCCGTTTCATCGTTCGCGCGCAGTGGTCGTGTTTATCGTGCTCTCAGTGCTCTCCGTTTCGATCGATAAGGGACTTGTCGACTCGGCAGGACCTTTATCGTTATCGTTCCGTTTTACCGCTTATCGACTCCGAGGCTCTCCGGTCGGTATTGCCGCGTATTAGTACCGTTTTGCGACAGTGGCGCCACTTGCGTGCTAACGACGCATTCGCGAACTTCGCTATCCTACTACTTGGAAGTTTGAGTGATTTTCGTGCTGAAAAGGACGAACTTTAAACAAACTTCCAAGTTCCGCGTTTGAACGAGTTGATACCTTACGGTGACAACGAAGCTCGTTAGCGTGGCCCCGGAACGCTATTAGCTCTCCAGGGCTAACAAATCCGGCAGACCCGAACCCATTGCACTGGGCCTTTCCCCGGGGGACGGTTAGGTGCCTGCTCGAGTTAGGAGCACGCACCTCTTCTTTTCAGTTTCCGCGCCGTTCATCGGCATCGGTTTTTCGCTAGTTAGTCCGCTCGCCGTTCATCGGCACGGTCAACTTCTTTCAGGGGGTACTCCATCATGGAGCCCTCTAAACAAGCTAGGTTTGATGCAGCAGTTGAGGCCCGCGTGGCCGAAGCTGTTCAGGCCACTGAGGCCCGTCTCTTTGCCACTTATCACGTGCATGAAGCACGCCTCATTGACCAAATAACGCAGCTTCAAAGCATGCTGGAAGACGCTCATTCGGAAGCCGCCCAGGCTCGTATGTCGGCTGCCACTGCGGCTGCCTCTGCGATGGCCTCTGCGGCTGTCCGAGCTCTGACCCCTCAGGTCCCCCCGGGTTTCGATGCCCAGTCCCAACGCTCTACGGTGTCTCCTGGCCCCTCAGAGTACATGGACGGCATCTCCGAATCGGAATCTTCCGTTTCCGAGTCTGCCGAGTCCTCCGCCCAATCCGCTGCGTCTAAACGCAAGGCTTCGCCCGTCAGTGCGTCCCACTCGGATGACACTGTTACGGATGATACTCAATTCACCCCAGTCCGAGGTAAAAAGTCCTCTAATAGGAAAAAGAAGAATACCGCTTCTTCCGCTCCTCCCACGCCCTCTCCAGCGGCGGTTTCCGAGGCGGTAGCGGCCCCTAAGGCGGCTGAAGCCCCTAAGGCGGCTGAAGCCCCTAAGGCGGCAATGCGCCCCAAGGATGCCCCGCGTTCTAAGCCCGCGGGTCCTCCCCCGAGCTCTAAGCCCCCTCCCCCTGTCTTCCTTCGGGATAAACATCTTTGGGGACAGGTATCGACCCTCTGTTCGGGGGGTCTGACTGCCCCCAAGATCCATTACAAGAAGGCAACCAACACCGGTGCCTTCATTAAGATCGAGCCATGTACTCTGATCGATTTCAGGAATCTGACTTCCCTACTCACTCAAAGGCAATTCGCCTATCATACTTACGCTCTCCCGGAAGAGCGTAAAGCCCGCGTTATCCTTAGGGGCGTGCCGTTCGAGCTATCGAACGAGCAAATCGCCGCGGATCTTAAATCCCAAGGCTTCCCCGTTGAGTCTGTGCACAAGATGCATAGCAAACGGGGCAAACAGTTTCCCCTTGCGCTTGTTATTCTTACGAATAACACAGCTGGGAACTCCCTACTTCGCAATGGGGTCCGCACTGTGTGCGGCCTCTCGCAAATTCGTGTAGAAAAACCTCACAACAGAGGTCACCCCGGTCAATGTCACCGCTGCCAACTCTATGGCCATGCGGCACATAATTGCTTTGCCAAACCTAGGTGCGTTAAGTGCCTAGAGGATCATGCTACCAAGGAGTGCTCCCGCACCCTTGAGTCCCCGACAGATCCGTCTTGCGTCCTGTGCGGCCAGTCCGGCCACACGGCGAACTATCGCGGGTGCCCTAAGGCGCCGCGCTCGGTCCGTTCCAAAGCGGCGGCCGATCCCCTAAATTGGAGACACCGCCCCCAGCCCCCTAAGGGCTCCCCTCAAGCTAAGGCCCCTCAGGCCGTGGAATGCGCATCGAAACCCGTTTCGAACGTCACTCCTACCGCTTGCGTACAGAACGCGAAGGTCAGTTTTGATCGCTTGGCGTTCTGGGTCACCGTCGCTCCTATCGACGAGATTCTTGAGCTCGGCGCTGCACTCAACGCCGGCCAGGACTCTCTCGCCGATGCTCTCCCCATCCTATCCAAGCACGCCTCCCTCGTGAGGAAGCTTCAACAAGCCAACCGGTTCTAGGTTGTCCTTAACAATTAATTCACACAACATGTGTTTATAACTCTTACGACGTCGTTTCCAATTTTTTATTGTTACAGATTCGGTCCTGCGATAAGCTTTCGTGACGGGTTGTCTCTTGGGACGCCCGGTACGCAGCCTCTGACTCCAATTGGCTGTCGTTCAGATGAGGAGACACGCCCAACTCGGGATATCTCAGCAAAGGGGGTGTTTAGCGGGTAACGCTGGGTTCGGTGAGTCCCGCACTGTTAGGGATTGGCTGGCGGGGTAGTCCCCCAAAGGTCCCCTCTTCGTGCATCAAGCATTCACCTCCTCTCCTTCTGTGGCTCCCTTAGGGGCGTCAAGTCGGTAGTTAAGCTTTCTGTGGCGGAAAAAAAAAAAAAAAAAAAAAAAAAAAAAAAAAAAAAAAAAAAAAAAAGTGCTTAGGTATAACCGTGCCGACCAGCGATAAGGACGCGCGACTTTTCTGCAATGAAACCAGAGCATTGTTGAAGTTGGCTGAAGATGAGTTCATCTATTTTTTAAGGTAAGAACTTCTATAATAATCTTGTTTTTTTTTATATTTAAATTTAACTCCCCAGAGAATCAGAACCCTATATGGGCCCAAATTTAGTAAATCTTGTGGCATGGGATACTATGAAGTGATCTGGGGGAAACCCAGAATATTTTATTTTCTTGCTCTAAGCGAGGATAGAACCAGCGACCTGACAAATTACGCAGCAGAGCCTTACACCATTGCGCCAAATTGGATGCGAAATATACTTGTTTCTTTCACCGACTAAAATAATATACTTCGATTTATACATAGCTATAAACGAAAAAACTTATCAGAGGATGGTAGTCATTCTCTGTGATGCTTTGGATTGCGCCTGCAGGTTTGGAGCGCAACCTTTTATCATCAGTAACAAGTTTTTCTGGGTGTGTTTTAGAACATCCCTTACTCAGTCACTGATTGATTTATAGTTTTTATTTCCAATGGATCTGTAGAACAATCTGCCTGCGTCTGTTTTTCCTGACCACTATAGTCCTGGAACTTTTAAGTGTCGAGTGAATAGGTTTCTTGTGGATGGACGTGTAACACCATAGTCTTCATGCGCACTTTCCATCAGGTGGCATGGAAGACAAACGTCCTATCCTTACAATATAAAAAAAAATGTTTTAATTTAAGATTCTTGTTACCTTTTAAAAATATTCTAATTTTCAATTATATGCACGCTGCCTAATTTATGTTTTTGAATACAACAAAAGAATGCAGACATACTGGTTTTGATATAGGTATTTTATTTCATACTAGCTGTTGCCGGCGACTTTGCCTGTGCGAATATTGTTAACTGCGATTGGATAAATTATATTATTATGTCCTTTTTGAAGTTAAAAGCTAACTCTATACTTAATTTATGTAGACAGTCAGAAAGTTTTACTTGAAAAACTATTATACTCGTAGATAACATTGCTGTGCCGTAGGACCCGGGTTTGTGGAAGAGAACTTCAACAAATAACTACCTATATAGTAAAAACTGAAAATAAAACACGGGAGCAGGGATTCCTATTAAAGTATTTTTTTTATTTCTGGGAAGAGAGTGTGCTGGACCAGTTAAAACTATCTTCTTAACTTAATATATATGTATAACTCTTCCGTTACTGACTGAGTGACTGACAGACAAGGTACAGCCAAAACTACTGGCCGTAGAGAGCTGAAATTTGGAGCAAACAATCCTTAGAGGTTGTGGAGGAGTAATTGCCGACATTCTCACGGGAACACGAAATATTGAACTTTTCAGTTTGTATGAAGAATCTTATTCCTTGAGTGCACGGATAATATGACACTTGGCATAAAGGTGCTTCTATGAGTGACTGTTGTGTAAAATATGAACAATGTTCATGCACGTAAGAAGTCGCGGGCAACAGCTAGTTTCAATATTAAATTTAAGAATCCACCTGACCCTAACTTGACTACTTACAATGACCTAGATCTCAAAATATATAAGGTCTAGGAAACTGATTTTTTTACACAAGTAACTTCAATTTATGAAGATTTAATGCTCAAGACGAAAACACGATTACTGAAAAAATTCTCGATAGTTTTTTTTTTACAAAAAACTTCGTTTTAATCTCATTTTTGCTTGGATCTTTGGAGTTTGCTGACTTTTCTATAATATTTTTTAATATATAAATAGGTATTGACTAAACCTAAATTTGCTCAAAATACTTTTTTAATAATCATTGTACTTTGTCTTTTATTCACAATTTTCATTTTGTCGCTTACGTCAAATTTATGGGAACGCGTACTAGATCCGTCGATCTCTTTCTGTTGCTAGGAACGTGAATAGCGTTGTCCTTCAATCGAGTCGATTCAATCGGCCTGTGATTCACGCTAATTGATTAGGGTCAGGTGCATTCTTAATTGTAGCCTTTTACACAAATTTTGGTGGCTGAAGTTGTTTTTAGTAAAATTATAAAACATAAGGGAATATGTGTGCGGGCCAGCGCGTCTGGCGCTTTAGCCCTAACACACCTATTTTTTTGCACAGTACTTTTAAAATCCTTATATCTCCTAAGGTGTTGTTTGAGATCAAATGATATGAAACACAAATTCATTTGCTTTTGAATACTTATGATTAATACCGTAATTTGGATAAGGATTAATATTATGTTGATAAAACTCCTTCGAAAATAATACACTAATTTCGAAAATATTTTATTATCCTTAAAATGGTGAGTCAACCATCAAAGATAGACATTCTGCTGTTCCAGACTTATTTTAGAACTTTTAAAGACAATTCCGCAATTTCCACAATACATGATTTTTATTTAACTAAAATTGTTTACGCATGGTCATCAACGCAAGCTCTCAAAATTAAAGAATTTTCCCCATTTTCGCAATATTTTCCTTTGGTCACTTCGGTCATATTGGTACCAGACAGAGACAGACAGAGACATTTTCAGACTTATATATTAGACTAGGCATCTGTGACATGTTAAGATTACCTCGAATTACGGCTCACGTCGCCAGATTTTTGTACATAATCAAAGGGCTGTGAATAAATTATTTTGTATGGACTGGTGTATGTTTTTATTTTTTATCCTAATCTACATAAAAAAATCCCTAAATCATCGGTTTACATTACGATAACATTAGTCGTGATAACGCTTCATTGGTTTTAATTTAATTTCTCGGCAGATTTTTATATTTAGTGATAGCTCGTTAGTTTTTTTTTTCATATAGTGTAATAAGCAATTTTGATCTACATTAAATGCATAATGTATCAAACGTATTTACTTGGATAAGCATTAAAACTGTTTTGTTAAAAATAGGTTCGCAAATAACCCATAGTTTTATTGTGATATTTAAAAGCCAAAAATAATTATTGTATTTCATTCATACACTATCGCGGACTTTTTTTTAGATCTATTAAAGAGGTACAATCCCACGATACATTGTTTTTGTATAACTCAAAAGGTTATGGCAACGTGGTGCTGGAATAACACCTGGTGCAGGTAATTATCGTTTATCTTACAGGCGCTAATTGATAAGTATGAAGATGAGTGTATGTTGCGTCGACTTATTTAAATCAATTATTTGCCTTTAAACCGCCAACTTGTGCTTCCGCAAACAATTTCGATTTGTTTCTTGATAGATTCGTAACTTCCGTCCGCGCTTTAAATAACTTGAAATTAAAAGATTTGTCTAATTACATTTAGTTGCATATCGCTTTAAAGAAAATAGATAGTTCGACTGTTCGTTCGTTTGAGATGAATGTTAGTTCGACGGAGATGCCGACGTTTGAATGCTTTGTGTATTTTATTGTAAATCAATCTAAGATTTTACAATGCTCTTCGTCTACGGTTCCTACAAGGAATATAGAAAGTATTAAGCCACGCGCTAGTAACCCGCCTCCGAAGTTGCACACATTTGTTAATATTGTAGATTCTAAGAAATGCTTGTGTAATTCGACCATTCATTTTCATTTGTATAAGTGTCCCGCTTTTAATAAACTATCCCCGACATTCGTTTTAAATCCGCGAAGCAGCCAGGTGCATGTTTTAATTGTTTAACTTTAAAACATTTTTCCTTAAATTGTAATTCGAATAGTTTTTACGGCGACGACGGCGCAAGTAATAGTTTTCGACAGTGTAGGTCGTGAACATTTGGTTAGATGTTTACTTGATAGTGCATCTCAGAGTAATTTTGTTACGTCTGAGTGTTTGGATCGCTTAGGTATGAGACCAAACGATATACCGCGCACCGTAGTTTAAGGAACAGGTGGCTCCGAGCAAGTTGTAAAGGGTTCCGCGAATTTTAGAATTGATCCACGATTTGAATGGAACGTGAATTTTGATTTGACCGCTTTGATAGTAGACCGCATTACGTACAGATTGCCGAGTGTGTCGGTAGATGTGGTGTCGCTGGGCCTGGCTGCGGGCTTGCCGCTGGCGGGCGCCGCGCTGCACTCGCTGCTGCCGCGGCTGCTGAGCGCGCCTCCCGCCGCCCGGTGCCAGCGCCGGTAGTGACGTTTTCAGAAAAGTTTTCTTCGCTGCACGATCTCTCCGAAGGCTTCCTAATTTTCTACCAATACCTACCAAAATTGCTCTCGCACAACCACTTATACTCCCAGTACTGGATTACGCTGACACTAGCTGTCTTAATTTGACTGAGGAGCAACTAAACAAGCTTGAGCTCCTTCAGAATATGTGTATTAAATTCATATTTGGTTTACGAAAATATGATCACATTTCCGAATTCCGCGTTAGGCTCAAGTGGTTCCCAATTCGTCTTCGAAGGAATACTCATACACTCAGTCTTTTATACAAAATAGTGTTCAACCCCTGTCTGCCAACCTTTCTCAAAGAACGCTTTAATTTTCGCCATCAGCACCATGAACGTAACCTGCGGTGAGCCAGCAATTTCTTGGTGGCAAGCGCGCGTCACAGTTCCCACTTCTATCAGCAGTCGTTCACGGTGAAAGCAATATCGCTTTGGAACTCACTAGGTACCATATTCTCTCCAAAATGCCAAAACAATAGCTTCCTTTAAATATAATTTGAAAAAGTTCTATCTCTCACACTTGTTTCATATCAAATAGAATATATATTTGTTTACCTACATACTGTATATATTATTCTGTCTATTTATATATTTATGTTAATTTAATGTATTTAAGTATTTCTTTTCTTATACAATCCAAGTATATCTGGGCATTTCTCTACTAAATGGAAAATCGGTGTCCCAAGCAAATTTCATCCAATAAATTGTAATTATTTCTTAGTTTTTTGTATGTGTAATGATATAGTATTAGGTGTTCTAGATCCACTTCAGCTTATTTAGTAATTAAAAAATTTGATGTTTAATTAAATCCACATCAAACAACTCAAAAACAGTTCCCTGGTATGTCCCACTTCCCAAATTACAAGCCTTGTGAGAAATATTACCTTTTTTTCCGGTGAAAGCTGTATATAGTGAAAGCTGTGATAGTTAATGCTTTTTTATTTACAATAAAAATATAATTACTAATCATAATTATATTTTTATTGTAAATATTAAATAAAAAGTCCATTTGTGAAAGCTGTCCTCAATTTTTTTAAACAGTCCCCTGATAAAATTTGAATCCTGCGTTTAAGTCAAATTTTGTATTGGCACGAAACTTTAAAATCGTGAAACGGAAAGC
This sequence comes from Stenoptilia bipunctidactyla, assembly GCA_944452665.1. Lineage (NCBI taxonomy): Eukaryota > Metazoa > Arthropoda > Insecta > Lepidoptera > Pterophoridae > Stenoptilia > Stenoptilia bipunctidactyla. The sequence goes on along the minus strand of OX101721.1, from coordinate 49,398,267 downwards.
AGTCAGAGGTAAGTTCGTTCAGGGGAATCGTTCAGCAGGCAACCGCCATTATGTCAGTGCTACTGCTGCATCTGCTGCTGGTGAACCACGTTAGGTAAAAAAGTCCCCTGGTAATGAGTAATTTCTCTTGAGTTTTAACTCCTAATATTTGTTCAAATAATTTGATTAGTAAATATAGTTGTTTTTTTCGTTTACATTCGTTAACATTTGTTTCGTTAGTATGATAAGTTATTTTTATTGTAAAATAGTAGTAGTTTTATACTAAAATAGATGCTTTTATTCATAAGAACATTCCCCTGTGCATTTACAATAGTCTCTGTCTGATTTTTAATAAAAACTCCAAAACCAGGACGAAAATCAATTAGCTTTTCAAAGATATATAATTCATTTAACATTTTATGAACAAAAACTCTCATAATTTAATAAAATTTGCTTAAGGACAGTCTTGTATGGGCCATTTTCCAAATAGCAGAGAAACACCCATCTATATAACTATCTATGTCCATATTAAATTCTATAGTATTAGGTCCTTACATATGAAATTGGCGTTTTGTATGGGAGGAATTAAAGTCGTTTATTTTTTTAATATAATATATTTATTTAATCAAAGTATGATCCATTGCTATTTATGCACTTCTGCCATCTCATAGGTAGTTCATTTATGTCTTATCTAAAAAAACCATTAGGGCGGGAATCAATAAAATCTTTGAAGGCGGTTTTTTGGAGTTAAATTTTTTCCCCTGCAAAAAGTTATCCAAATTTCTAAAAAAAATGGTAGTCTGTTGGAGCAAGGTCCGGAGATTACGGTAGATGTCTCAAACATTCCAATTGAAGCTCCTTTAATTTGGCAGCAGTCTGTTCTGCAGTGTGTGGTCTTGCGTTGTCCTGAAGCAGCAGTGGCCTTGTGCGATTGACCAGTCTCGGTTGTTTAGAGGCTAGTTGTCCATCATTATTTGGAGCTGACTACAGTAATCGTCTGGCTAGATTTTAGGAAGCTGTAGTGCACCACATCGGCACTAGTCCACCAAACGCTGACCGAAAATTTTTTTCTAGTTAATTTTCTCTTGGGGCAGAATTTGGATGGTTCACCGAAGTTCAGCCATTGCAATCTGCGCTTCCTATTATAGTAGAGTATCCACTTTTAATCACAGATAATGATTCGATTTAAAATTCCTTCATTATTGTGCCGGTTCAGTAATGTAACGCAGCAGTCGACGCGCGTTTGTCGGTTTGCTTCACTCAATTCATGAGGTACTCACCTTTCGAGCTTTCTTATCTTCCCAATTTGTTTCAAGAGGATTAAAACAGTTTTATCACTAACACCGAAGCCTGCAGCTAACTTGGACGTAGTTTGCGATAGATCCGCTTCCACAATAGCCTTCAATTCTTCATTGTCGACTTTGGTCTCTGGCCATCCACGGGGATTGTTCTGTAGGTTGAAATTTCCAGAACGAAAACGCACTGTGCTTTCTCTAGCGACACCACTGCCATACATATAATTAATTCTTCGAGTCGTTTCTGCAGCACTGGTGCCTCGGCGGAACTCATATTCGTAAATAACGCGAAATTTCAAATTTTCCATTTGGTAAACTCAATGACGCAGAGAAAAAACCAAAAGAAAAAAAAAACAAAAGAAATACGGTTTTCGAGGCACAAATTGACGAGTAAATAGCTGTATAAATTTGAATTTGGAATTCTAAACCAAATAGGAGATATTTGAGATTAAAGTGGCCAGTACGACAAAACACCAATTTCATATGTAAGATCCTAATATTTTATATTATACTAGCTTTATCCCGCAACTTCGTATGCGCTTAACTACCTCTTAACTCTTGGAAATTTCAGAAACTGTACAACCAGACACCAACTAAAAGAACCTTTATACCAAGTATCACACCCATGCACTCAAGGAATAAGTTTTTTTCATAAAAACTAAATATCATATAATTCCCGTGCCCGTGGGAATTTTGGGAATTTTTTTCGTAGCATAACCATTCACTCTTTGAAGAACCTTCATGCCAAGGTTCTTCAAAGTTCTCAAGGTTCTTTTTCATACAAACTAAAAAGTCCAACCACTTCCCGTGGGAATTTCGGGAATTCCTTCCATAATACAAACAGACACTTATTGAGGAACCTTTATATCAAGTATCACATCCGTGCACTCAAGGGATGGGATTTTTTCATACAAACTAAAACATCATATATTTCCCGTTCCCGTGGGAATTTCGGGAATTCCTTTCACAACACAACCAGACACACATTGAAAAACTTTTACGCTAAGTTTCACATCGGTGCACTCAAGGAATAAGATTTTTCATACAAACTAAAAAGTCCTATATTTCCCGTTCCCGTGGGAATTTCGGGAATTCCTTCCTTAGTGCACCCCTACATCCCCTAAAGAATGTTCGTTCCAAATTTCAGCTCTCTACGCCCAATAGTTACTGCTGTACGTTGTCTGTCAGTCACTCAGTCACTCAGTACCTCAGTCACTCAGTACCTCAGTCACTCAGTACCTCAGTCAGTCAGTCAGTAACGGAACAGTTTTATATATATTGATTACTATACCTATTAATTTACGTTAATTAGTATTATTTATAAAAAATATGAATTATGCCATTTTCATGTTTTTATTTTAGCATCTTTTGTCATCTAAATAATCTTTGAGTCTATAGTAGCCTTTTTTGCATAATGTTTCTTTGATAGTTCTTTTAAATGTATTAAACGTTAGGGATTGAATTGACTTTGGTATTTTATTATAAATACGTATTGATATTCCCATAAATTATTTGGTGCTTTTAGCCAGCCTTAATTTGGGAAACGCTAACTTATGGTCGTTCCTTGTCATTACAGAATAATTTTTATCATGCTTATCTTTTATGGTTTTAAATTTACTACTATTCTTATAAATATACATAATGTTGTCATATATATATTGTGATGCAAAGGTCAATCTATCGCGTATATTTACATTTTATTTTTTTTAACTCGACGTTTCGTTCGTTTTAATCTCATAAGTTCTTTGCAATAGAGTTCAGAATCGATAGTCCTGCCTGGTGGTAACAGCTCATAATGAATAATGCCCTTCCAATCCCACCACACACACAACATCACCTTATTGCGAGTTAACGCGGGTTTCGCCACAGTCTGTGAAGCCTGACCGGCCTTTGACCACGACCTTTTTCGTACGTTGCTGTCGTACGTGATCCACTTTTCATCACCAGTTACCAGCTTCTTCAAAAATGATTCGGTTTCGTTACGTCGTAATAAAGAATCACAAATGAGTACACGGTTCATTAGGTTTCTTTCAGTGAGCTCGTGAGGTACCCAAATATCGAGCTTTTTTGTGTACCCAGCTTTTTTCAAATGCGCCAAAACTGTTTTGTGGTCAATTCCCAGTTCTTCAGCTACGTCGTAACCAATGATATGTCGATCTTGCTCCACTTTTTCAAAAATGGCATCCATTTTATCCGTAATAGGGCGACCAGAGCGAGGTGCATCTTTGACATCAAAATTTACGGATTGAAAACGCTTAAATCAAATTTGTGCTACTCTCACAGACACTGCATTAGGTCCATAAACATCGCAAATTTTTTTCGCGGCTTGCTTTGCATTTTTACCTTTTTTGTAGTAAAATTTTAAAATGTATCGAATTTCTTCATTAGATTCACTCATCTTGACAGTACGAAAAACAAATGAAAATCACACATTTTCCTAATTTGAATTTGGAATTATGTTCTTTAAAATTTTAACTTTCAATGATACCAAAACCAGCCAGATACAAATACTATAGCCAAAGAGATTTTATTACAAGTTCATACATACTTTAATGCGAAAAGACTTTTTCCCCAACCTATTACAAATAACTGTCGATATTTTTGTGGGTTTTCTTATTACTATTTTATTATTTTTATAAATGTCCGTTTTTCTTGTTTCATTCTCAACAATGATACGAGATTGAGGTGTGGGCATACTAACTATAAAACATTAAGTAAGATGAGAATACCGAGCTCAAAATTCAGATACGAGAGTATATTCTAGGACTTTAATAAGGCGCCTTCAAATTAGCTGCTCTACTGTAGCGAGGCAGTGGCACTGCTGTGTTAATCCATAAAAAATCTGTCGCGCCTTTAGAAACATTTCCCTTTCCAAGAAGCAAGTTAGCAATGGACCCTAAGCCGAACTAATCAAAAAATTCTTTTACAGTCTTTACATCGCGACCACGGATATGCGCCATATCAAAGACCAGTTGTTCCACACAAGATGGAGCGCCTGAAGCGGATCAATAGTGTTCAGACAGCCGCTGCAGCCGCCCCGCAGCCATCGCAGCCCGGAGATCAAACGGTATCATATCATAAGTTCAAAAATATGTAGTACAGGGTAACTGGTGACAAATTTTAGGTAATTAAGGACAACACTCTGTACTCGATTCTGATGATAATTATGTAATAAAAGTAGGTACTTAATTTTCACCAGAATTCTCTATAAATAAATAAAGAGATATTACTACACTTTTCCCGACGCGCCTCCTCAGTCAACCAGCACACAGTAGTAAACCAGTATATATAAAACCAAATAAAGCTAGACTAGTTAATTTGGTTTAACATAGAAAACTAAATTAACTTTAGAAACGGGATATTTACCATGTTTTTCATTTATTTTGAGTTCTCGATATTTCGGCACTGTTACAAGCGCCATGATCACGACGGTACTCAAAATAAATGAAAAACATGGTAAATATCCCGTTTCTAAAGTTAATTTAAATGTTAATGACCGTGCCAGTTTAAAAACTTATATAGAAAACTAAATTTCATAAATGTGTTGTGTAGTTTAAGTGTAACTAATATAGTATCTTATCTCTTAGGCTTATTAATATTTAAAAATGATATAAAATTCCAAAATATAGGTAATGATTTAAAAACGTAACATTATACTTTACACCTATATAGGTAATACTTGCATTAGATTTAGCCGCGTGGGGTTGGCCAAGAAAAGCCGTCCCACTCCTGGACAGGTTGTGAGAGGCGACTAGTGCGTGTGGCCTCCGCTTGTTGGTAGGACCTCTTATGGGTTCTTCTGGCTAGCGACCACCCTTTAAGGTAAGTGCACATTACAAAAGTAAAAACGACTAAAGCTTTGGATTCAGTTCGGAAGAACAAAGCTTAAGTTGGCCAAATGCTGCAAATGAAATAGGATCCGAAGGATCCTTCGCAAACTCGATGTGTTAATGTCTTAATTTTACTTATCTTTGCCGACAACTTAGGCCGTGTAGGGCCGGCTTAGAATAGCCCTACCCCGGAATAAGCATGCCGTTAAAGGCGACTAATCTGAGCGACCCCGCTTGGTGGTAGAACCCCTTCAGGGTCCGACTGGTTAGCGACCACCCTTCATTCAAAATCTGTAAATAAGTATGAGAAAGCATTAAAACTTGAAAAATAAAAAAATATATAAAAACTAAAATCCAAAAAGCGAACATAGCGAGCCTAAGAAAAACCAAAAAAAAAAATTACTTCTAAGAGGTTATGTATAATGACAATATAGGAGTTGTAAAAGACAGCGCAATAAAAGCTTTTTGCCCGTGTAGGGTCGGCTTAGAATAGCCCTTCCGCCCCTGGACAAGCGTGTCGTAAAATGCGACAAATCCGAGTGAATCCTTGATGGTAGGATCCCGTCAGGGTGCGACTGCCTCGCAACCTCCCTTCATGTAAAATCTGCCACCAAATAGTACCACCTCGGTGAAGTGTTCCGGCAATATTTTATGAAGAGCCAGTTCTTTCATAAGCCCGTGTGCTTTCATCTTGGACCTCATATTCACTTACCATCAGATGAGATTGAGGATGCGATGGATCTTAATGTTTTTTACATTTTTTTGTTCTTATAAAAAATCTTTAAAAAAGAACTTACTAGATATAATTGCAATAACTTCTAACTAATCTAACGAATGAACAAGGAAATTTATTTAAATATAGGACACGTAAAACACTTAAATAAGTATGAGAAAGCATTAAAACTTGAAAAATAAAATGAGAACTTATTAATGCGCTTAAGTATACATAAAAAAAATAAACAAAAAAAAATACAAATAAAAAAAACTCAAAATATAAAAAACAAAATACAGGGTTGTTTTTTAGTCACGGGCCAAATTTTTTTTACACAATAAGAATCATTTATAAATACTACTATTGCAAATAAAGGTATGTATTTTTTACAAGGCAGTTAACTTTGCAGACAACTTAGGCCGTGTAGGACCGGCTTAGAATAACCCTTCCCCGGAATAAGCATGCCGTAAAAGGCGACTAATCTGAGCGACCCCGCTTGGAGGTAGAACCCCTTCAGGGTCCGCCTGGCTAGCGACGACCCTTCATTCAAAGTCTGCAGCCAAATATCACCGCTCCGGCGGTGATGTGTTCCGACAATGCTTCATGTAGAGCCAGGTTTTCGTAAACCCGTGTGCTGTCATCTTCGACCTCATCTGCACTTACCATCAGGTGAGATAGAGGTCAAATACGGGTTTCATCGTCATCATCATCCAGCCAGGAGACGTCCACTGCCTCCCCCAAAGTTTTCCACGTCGCTCGGTCCCGCGCCGCCCTCATCCAATACGGGTTTACCAATAAATAATACTATCTACGGTTTTAAGATCTAATATACAGCTGTTTAGCATTTTCTTTCTTTTCAACTTTGCGTTGTTAACATCCAAATATTCATCAATTATTTTGAAGTACACCAAGTAAAACTTATCCTTGCATCATAATTCATACATCATACATAGCTCCCAACGAAAGTTTTTATACACTGAGAACAGATGGAAACTTAGTTTCAATTGGTGCAATTGCTGTCCGAATAGTATTTTAAAGTGTTTAACCCATAAATCATTAAAATAATTCTTTACTATTTCAATAATTTTTGTATATATTTGGACAATGAAAAACAAATGGTAAATATATCTGAGCTCAATACGGCTGTGACCAGATTATAAGCAATCCTAATGAAGTCTTACTATCAATTAGAAGAAGATGATATGAGAAGTTATAAATAGTGAATCAAAGTACATAATCGACAGATTTGCGAGTTTCCGAAATCAATAAGCAATGCGAACTTGACTTTTATATGTATAAATAAAAATATGAGTATTTTTTATTAATTTAATTTAACGCTCCATTGATGATTGCTATAAATATACCTACCTACTTATACGAACACAACAAATAACGATATCCTTAAAAATGATTGAATTGATCGATACTAACAATGATTATAAGAGTAATAACATCTCATCTTACAATATGTCCGTGCAGGCTTAGAATAGCCCTACCGCCGCTGGATAATCGTGTCGTCGGAGGCGACTAATCCATGTGGCCCCAGCCTGGTGGTAGGTTCCCTTCAGGGTCCGACTGGCTAGCGACCACCCTTCATTCAAAATCTGCCGCTAAATATCGCCGCTGCGGCGTCGATGTGTTCCGGCAATACTTGATGAAGAGCCAGTTCTTGTACAGTTTTCTTTTATTTATTTATTTTTAAACAATTTTATACAACTCTTTATTAACTAGCGACAAAAGGCCACTTACAACAAAGGCAATTAGAACTGAAGCCTGGAGTCAATAATACATTGATCACTTACACCTTTGATTAATGATGTTCATAAGTTGGGTGGTACCAAGCTGTAGTACCCCGTGCTTATTATTGACTCAATTGTATGTTTTTGTTAAAGTTTTTTTTAAATATAATTTTGACCTCATTTTCACCTGAGGTCGCAGAAAGCTGACAACCCTCTGTGGGCCTATAGTATAAGTAAGACCCGAATAGCTCATTAACCGGATTTTTTTTTTTTATAAAAAAAAATAGATAGCTAATTTTAGTTTATATGAATTGAGAGCATTCAATGTAGTGCTCGACTGGTGGTAGGGAATTTGCGCTAGTGAAGCGTTCCCGCCTGCGTGGGTACCACCATCCTGCTTATTTCTTCCGCCAAACAGCTGAGCTGTGTTCCGGACAGAAGGGCAGGATAGGCAGCGTCATTACTGGCACCGGGACTTACTATCTAATGTCCTAACCTCGGAAGATGAGATCCATGCTTCGCTGGTTGTAGTTATGTGTACATATGTATAAAACCTCTTCAAATATAACTTTGTTTTCACCTTGATATAAATAAAGTATGCAGATTTATAAATGCAGTTAATAATTTAAATATAACAAAGTTATAAAACGGAACACAAATTTTATAAAAAATTAAAAATAAACGAAAAAAACTGAAAAAATATAAACCAAAAAATATAAAAGTAGTGATACTGTTAGAATTTATTAGCCACTGTAATAAATAAGATATATATTTTCGCGATTATTGAAAAATAAGTATTGGTAAATCAAATGAAAATATTGCTTTAATTTAATTTAGATCATCCAAACACCTATGCCACAACAGAGTATGTTTTACCTTAAATGATTGTGAATAATTTTTAATTCAATAAAAGCTCAGGTTTTATTAAGACTTAATAATAATTAAAAAAATATGTAGAAATAAAAAAATATCCGCAAATATAAGCACTCGTTTTAGATTTTATAATAACTTATTTTTAGAATAATTTCAAAGCACTATAGCTTAGATAGAGATATATGTTTTTATAAGGACAATAGTATAAAAGCGCAAAATCTAAAAAAAAATAGAAATCGAAAAAAAATACAAAATCTAAAAGTATACAAAAACGTTTACTGTTTTTTATATTTTTGTGTTCTTATAAAAAATCGTTAAAAAAGAACTTACTAGATATAATTGCAATAACTTCTAACTAATCTAACTAATGAACAAGGAAATTTATTTAAATATAGGACACGTAAAACACTTAAATAAGTATGAGAAAGCATTAAAACTTGAAAAATAAAAAAATATATAAAAACTAAAATCCAAAAAGCGAACATAGCGAGCCTAAGAAAAACCAAAAAAAAAATTACTTCTAAGAGGTTATGTATAATGACAATATAGGAGTTGTAAAAGACAGCGCAATAAAAGCTTTTTGCCCGTGTAGGGTCGGCTTAGAATAGCCCTTCCGCCCCTGGACAAGCGTGTCGTAAAATGCGACAAATCCGAGTGAATCCTTGATGGTAGGATCCCGTCAGGGTGCGACTGCCTCGCAACCTCCCTTCATGTAAAATCTGCCACCAAATAGTACCACCTCGGTGAAGTGTTCCGGCAATATTTTATGAAGAGCCAGTTCTTTCATAAGCCCGTGTGCTTTCATCTTGGACCTCATATTCACTTACCATCAGATGAGATTGAGGATGCGATGGATCTTAATAGATTAGTGTATAATGAAAAAAATAAATGTATCAAAGATCAAGAGAACTTATTAATGCGCTTAAGTATACATAAAAATAATAGGTATACAAAAAAAATTACAAATAAAAAAAAACTCAAAATATAAAAAATAAAAAACAAATAATTGTGCGAGCCAATGTCATGCCACAACCAAATTGCTTACATAGTAGGTGCATTGAGCTATGGAAGCACAACACGAACATGACAAACTGGGACAGAGTATTTAAACATATATGGTGGGTGGTCGCTAGCCAGGCGAACCCTGAAGGGTTCTACCACCAAGCGAGGTCGCTCAGATTAGTCGCCTATTACGACATGCTTATTCCGGGGTAGGGCTAATTTAAGCTGGCGCTACATGGCCTAATTTGTCGGCAAAGATTAAAGATATTTTTAAGTAAGAAAAGTAAAAAAATCGAAACACATGGAATTTGCGAAGGATCTTTCGGATCCTATTTCAGTTGCAGCATTTGGCCAACTTAAGCTTTGAAAATGAAAATGAATGAAAATGAAAATTGTCGGCAAAGAATGTGAAATGGTGAAATGAGCCAAGAGCTGATTAAGAATATTTTTTTCATAAATTTTACTACATGTAAGTAGAATTGAAATTGGTCTAAAATTAGTAGGGTCTGTAGTGCTACCCGACTTAAATAAAGAAATAACCTTACTATGCTTCATTAAACCAGGACACTCCCCACTAATAATACAGTTATTAAATATTTCAACAAAGCGAAGAGCTATTACATCTATAATAAAATTTAATATTTCAACAGATATGCCCCAGAGATCAGTTGTCTTTTTAATATCAATTGTCTTAAATGTTTTAATAATATCCCCGGTTGGAAGACACCTTGCACTCACTCACATGATTTTTGAGCAATGATTCAGCAGCCACAGGTGATGATTTTAGTGATTTAGTTGTTGAAACTGGAATGGAATGAAAGAAGCAAAACAGTTCTCGAATGTCGTCGCAACATTTTCATCTACTCTAAAGATTTTATTGTCAGTTACAAGTTTAAACTCCGTATTGCGATCCTTAACTTTTCCAGTTTCCTTATTAATTATGTTCCAAGTTGTTTTAGTCTTATTAGAACTATTTTTAATCTTATTTCTTAGATAAATGGATTCTTAGAAACTCTTTTGAATCATTTTGAGTAAATTCTAACAAAGTTGCAAAGGCTTTGAAATATTTAAATTGCTGTATTGTAAATTTACATTATAGGAGTGGGTTATATGGGGCATACTGTTAATGACACCACATCTAAATCTCTCCAAACGGATTTTACTGACTGCAACAACCATTATACTCTTATTAACCTGTTTTTCCTTTGAGTATTTGAATGTAACCAACTGACCGCTGTGATCAGAGCCTAGTTTATTTATAACTGATAAACTTACGGGAGTAACATTGGAAAACACATTATCTAGGCAATTTGCACTGTTCCTTGTTATTCTTGTTGGTTCTAGGAACAGGTTAGTAAGATGTACAATTTTCACTACGTTGTAGGGGAGAGAGGAATCCACAATAACACCACTGTAATATATTTCACTTGAACTCACTATTTATTCAATTACTTCACAGAACACCTTATACTATTTGTTTAACCACACCAATATCAAAATTTACATATTCATTCCTTTAAAATGAGTTCGTTACTTTACATGCGGGCTTTAATAAACAATCAGCGCCATCTAATGGGAACTTGCGGAACTTCATATTATATCAAACATTTAGACAAAGATTATTTCATTTAGATAAATTTATTAGTTTTTCACTCAAGGATGAATCAACATTAAAGTCCCCGCAAACAAATATTTTCTTAGTTTTTATAATAATAATAATAATTATAATAATTTTAATAATAATAATTTTATGACATAACTTATCCAATGCTTGTTCTAAAAGTTCTATTTCAAAACTATCATAGTTTGATTTAGGGGGTCTATATATACAAACAATTATACAGTTTGCTATTTCTACACAGGATATTTCAATAGTTTTTTCAAAAGATAGGCTCACTATGTCAGTACGTTCCCTAAAATTTAAAGATTTATTTAATATTATTAAAGAGCCCCCATGTTTTGCTGTTTGTTTATTGAACGAACTAGCAACTTGGTGCTGAGCAAAATTTAAGATTAATTGGTGGTCCAGTAAGAAATGTTCAGTTATACAAAGAATGTCTATATGCTCAGCATTCAAAAATAACTCAATTTCAAAGACTTTCTCTGATATGCCTTGTATGTTCTGGTTTTCCAGGTTTAAACAGCTTTTATTACTTCAAGCAATTAACATGTTCCTAGATGCTGCAACATCTGTTGTCTTATTTACTAATTTAAATATTTTGAAGTATTTGTTCTTCCGAACTGAATCCAAAGCTTTAGTAGTTTTTACTTTTACTCAATAGGAGGCATAATAATGCCAATAATAATAAGTCATTATAAGACTAATATTTTTTATGTTTCACCTACCCTAAAATATTGGAATATCGGCAAAAACTCCACGGCTTGCAAGTAGTTGATACAATTTAGAGAAGTGCTCTCAGGCTTGTATGTATGAATGAATCTGATAGTTGAACGACTCAAGTAGGTATTGAGTAGATGCCAATTTCAACCTGACATTTAAACTGAAGGTCAATTCATGCAATTTTTTGACAGTGAAAACGGAACTTGAAAATATCGCAATGCAAATTGAATTAAACGAAATTTAGTATTAAGCTTAAAAAATATCTCCGTTATCAATTCGTTCTCTTGTCAATCACTAATCTCCATACCTAAAAGTGTTACGTGAATACAATTTTGCAATGTTAAAGTTTCGATATGATTGCGATATCATTACATTCCGATAGGCTTTTGACGTTTAAAATCGTGTGACGTGAATACCATTTTGACGTTTTAGAGATCGCAGTAATATCCTAATGTCATTTTGATTAGAAATAAATTAACTAAATTATCCTTCAGAGCTTGAGTGTAGATTTATGGTTTTATAATCCGAATACAGACGCCTTACGAGCAAGAAATTAAAGTAGTTGTACAGGCACACTGGACCCGCATATAAAATAAGTTATTAAAATATATTATTTTTGAGGGAAATTTGTCTATTCCTTTAGACTGAGCTTATTCTAAATTAGAAACACCAATAAAATTCAATATATTATGGTCTATTTAATTAATACCTATAAAGCATATAGTGGCATCCATTTTTTTTACATAGCTTTACCGTATAATACCTATTCTTGATACCTATACCTAATAGAGATCCTTTGCCATTAATTATTATAAAATCTAAAACGAGTGCTTATATTTGCGGATATTTTTTTTATGTCTATATTTTTTTTAAATTATTATTAAGTTTTAATAAAACCTGAGCTTTTATTGAATTTAAAATTATTTACAATTATTTAGGGTACAACATACTCTGTTATGGTATACGTGTTTGGATGATCTAAATTAAATTAAAGCAATATTTTCATTTGATTTACCAATACTTATTTTTCAATAATCGCGAAAATATATATCTTATTTATTTCCATGGCTAATAACTTCTAACAGTATCACTACTTTTATATTTTTTGGTTTATATTTTTTCAGTTTTTTCGTTTATTTTTAATTTTTTATAAAATTTGTGTTCCGTTTTATAACTTTGTTATATTTAAATTATTAACTGCATTTATAAATCTGCATACTTTATTTATATCAAGGTGAAAACAAAGTTATATTTGAAGAGGTTTTATACATATGTACACATAACTACAACCAGCGAAGCACGGATCTCATCTTCCGAGGTTAGGACATTAGATAGTAAGTCCCGGTGCCAGTAATGACGCTGCCTATCCTGCCCTTCTGTCCGGAACACAGCTCAGCTGTTTGGCGGAAGAAATAAGCAGGATGGTGGTACCCACGCAGGCGGGAACGCTTCACTAGCGCATATTCCCTACCACCAGTCGAGCACTACATTGAATGCTCTCAATTCATATAAACTAAAATTAGCTATCTATTTTTTTTTATTAAAAAAAAAATCCGGTTAATGAGCTATTCGGGTCTTACTTATACTATAGGCCCACAGAGGGTTGTCAGCTTTCTGCGACCTCAGGTGAAATTGAGTTCAAAATTATATTTAAAAATAGCTTTAACAAAAACATACAATTGAGTCAATAATAAGCACGGGGTACTACATCTTGGTACCACCCAACTTATGAACATCATTAATCAAAGGTGTAAGTGATCAATGTATTATTGACTCCAGGCTTCAGTTCTAATTGCCTTTGTTGTTAGTGGCCTTTTGTCGCTAGTTAATAAAGAGTTGTATAAAATTGTTTAAAAAAAAATAAATAAAAGAAAACTGTACAAGAACTGGCTCTTCATCAAGTATTGCCGGAACACATCGACGCCGCAGCGGCGATATTTAGCGGCAGATTTTGAATGAAGGGTGGTCGCTAGCCAGTCGGACCCTGAAGGGAACCTACCACCAGGCTGGGGCCACATGGATTAGTCGCCTCCGACGACACGATTATCCAGCGGCGGTAGGGCTATTCTAAGCCTGCACGGACATATAGTAAGATGAGATGTTATTACTCTTATAATCATTGTTAGTATCGATCAATTCAATCATTTTTAAGGATATCGTTATTTGTTGTGTTCGTATAAGTAGGTAGGTATATTTATAGCAATCATCAATGGAGCGTTAAATTAAATTAATAAAAAATACTCATATTTTTATTTATACATATAAAAGTCAAGTTCACATTGCTTATTGATTCCGGAAACTCGCAAATCTGTCGATTATGTACTTTGATTCACTATTTATAACTTCTCATATCATCTTCTTCTAATTGATAGTAAGACTTCATTAGGATTGCTTATAATCTGGTCACAGCCGTATTGAGCTCAGATATATTTACCATTTGTCTTTCATTGTCCAAATATATACAAAAATTATTGAAATAGTAAAGAATTATTTTAATGATTTATGGGTTAAACACTTTAAAATACTATTCGGACAGCAATTGCACCAATTGAAACTAAGTTTCCATCTGTTCTCAGTGTATATAAACTTACGTTTGGAGCTATGTATGATGTATGAATTATGATGCAAGGTTAAGTTTTACTTGGTGTACTTCAAAACAATTGATGAATATTTGGATGTTAACAATGCAAAGTTGAAAATAAAGAACATGCTAAACAGCTGTATATTGGATCTCAAAACCGAAGATAGTATTATTTGTTGGTAAACCCGTATTGGATGAGGGCGGCGCGGGACCGAGCGACGTGGAAAACTTTGGGGGAGGCAGTGGACGTCTCCTGGCTGAATGATGATGACGATGAAACCCGTATTTGACCTCTATCTCACCTGATGGTAAGTGCAGATGAGGTCGAAGATGACAGCACACGGGTTTACGAAAACCTGGCTCTACATGAAGCATTGTCGGAACACATCACCGCCGGAGCGGTGATATTTGGCTGCAGACTTTGAATGAAGGGTCGTCGCTAGCCAGGCGGACCCTGAAGGGGTTCTACCTCCAAGCGGGGTCGCTCAGATTAGTCGCCTTTTACGGCATGCTTATTCCGGGGAAGGGTTATTTTAAGGCGGCCCTACATGGCCTAAGTTGTCGGCAAACATTTAAGATGCTTTTAAAATTCTTAATTAATTAAAAATTTTGGAACTATCTTAAATCTTTATTTAACACCAGCTTTATCCCGCAACTTCGTATGCGCTTAACTACCCTTCTCGTGGAAATTTCAGAAACTAAACAACCAGACACCCACTGAAAGAACCTTTATACCAAGTATCACACCCATGCACAGTGCACTCAAGGAATAAGTTTTTTTCATACAAACTAAAAATCAAATATTTCCCGTGCCCGTGGGAATTTTGGGATTTTTTTTTCGTAGCACAACCAGTCACTCTTTGAAGAACCTTCATGCTTAGTATCACATCCGTACACTCAAGGAATAAGATTTTTCATACAAACTAAAAAGTCCATCCCCTTCCCGTGGGAATTTCGGGAATTCCTTTCATAATACAAACAGACACTTATTGAGGAACCTCTATATCAAGTATCACATCCGTGCACTTTTTTCATAAAATGGATGGGATTTTTTCATAAAAACTAAAACATCATATATTTTTCGTCCCCGTGGGAATTTCGGGAATTCCTTTCATAACACAACCAGACACACATTGAAAAACCTTTACACCAAGTTTCACATCGGTGCACTCAAGGAATAAGATTTTTCATACAAACTAAAAAGTCCTATATTTCCCGTTCCCGTGGGAATTTCGGGAATTCCTTCCTTAGTGCACCCCTACATCCCCTAAAGAATGTATGTTCCAAATTTCAGCTCTCTACGCCCAGTAGTTACGGCTGTACGTTGTCTGTCAGTCACTCAGTACCTCAGTACCTCAGTACCTCAGTACCTCAGTACCTCAGTACCTCAGTACCTCAGTACCTCAGTCACTCAGTCAGTAACGGAACAGTTTTATATATATTGATTTAATACTTTTCTTAATTAATTTCAACCGACATTTAAACTGAAGGTCAATTCATGTAATTTTTTGACAGCGAAAACGGAACTTGAAAATATTGCAATGCAATTTGAATAAAACGAAATTTAGTATTCAGCTTACAAAATATCTGCGTTATCATTTCGTTCTCTTGTCAATCACTAATCTCCATACCTAAAAGTGTTACGTGAATACAATTTTGCAATGTTAAAGTTTCGATATGATTGCGATATCATTTCATTCCGATAGGCTTTTGACGTTTAAAATCGTGTGACGTGAATACCATTTTGACGTTTTGGAGATCGCAACAATATCCCAATGTCATTTTGATTAGAAATAAATTAACTAAATTATCCTTCAGAGCTTGAGTGTAGATTTATGGTTTTATAATCCGAATACAGACGCCTTACGAGCAAGAAGTTAAAGTAGTTCCAATAGTTGTACAGGCACACTGGACCCGCATATAAAATAAGTTATTAAAATATATTATTTTTGAGGGAAATTTGGTCTATTCCTTTAGACTGAGCTTAATCTAAATTAGAAACACAAATAAAATTCAATATATTATGGTCTATTTAATGACTACCTAATAAAGCATAAAGTGGCATCCATTTTTCTTACATAGCTTTACCTTAAAATACCTACACTAAATACTTATACCTAATAGAGATCCTTTGCCATTAATCGATATAACTTACTAAATATTTTAATTTTTCAAAGCGTCACGTCTTTTCCTCAAATACTTTGACTAAAGGAGTTACAAGTCGCCACAGCCGATTACTTTTACAATTCACTATTAAAATGAATTTAAGTTAACGCAATCTAAAGATTTGTTTATAATGCAAAAGCAAACTTATCTTGGAAGTGTTAAACTTTTTACTTAAGAGGTGTCACATATTCGTCAGAATTTACAAATTTCAGCATTGGTATTCAATAAGCATTAATATTTAATAATGTGTTTAAAATGAAGGTATTACATGCTTCGTCAAACAAATTTTGGTGACACGCCTACTGGTTGAGTGCAGATTTCTTTAACACCAGTTAGCACGAGCCGAGCATCTTATGATATAACTCAACGTTGCGCCTAGGTCCTATGCCGGAACTTTTAGCGTTACTGTCACTTTATCGGTTATGTTGAACTAAACTTTTCTATTGTAATTTTATACTTTTGAGCTCTTTATCAATAGGAAAACCATGAAACCTTTTGATCAATGTCTAAAGTTATTCCAATATTTCTATTATCTTTTATATAATCACAGTGTTTGTATTACAGAAAACTGTTCATCTTTGAACAATGTTTTAAGATAAAAGTTGCTAACATAAAACAATCATTTTGGACATAAAGTATAATGAAAAACGAAAAATCTGCCCAGGATAAATGAAAAGAAGTTTAATATTTAGCACTCGTTATATGTATATTTCGACAAACCAAGATGACTAGACCATAAATATAGAAAGTTAGAAATAGTAGTATGTTCTTTAAAGAACTTTGACATCGTCTACTTATTATCACAATGCCAGCTCCGACTAAACTTGTTTACAAAACGAATTTCCTACTAGCCTAAAATTTACTGATTTTATCAAATTTGTTAAGGACTACCTACATATATGCTCAATTAAATATTAAATAGATATGTTATATATATATATATATTGTCTTGTAGAAACTTGAAAGCTAGTATCACTTTGAGATATGTGTCTAGAATCAAAAAGTAAAGGAAATAAGCAATCCAAACATAGACAAAGCAAATAGAAGTAAGTATTTCGTAATACTTAAAAGTAATTTATTACATTTTCAGGATTTAAGGACTGCTCCACACTGATAAATTCTTGGCTTGACATCTATGTTGTCATAAAACTTCAATATTTCATTTTATTTAGAAGTTTTTGTTTATTTACCGGAGACAATGAAGAGGACGAAGTGTCTTGCGTAAAAGAAAACATATTAATTAACATTGTATTTTTATTATTGTCATATATGACTAATTTTTTAAGTTGTATCTATCTATCTACCTATCTCAATAATTGTTTCCATGAATCGTCCTTGGGTCGCGTAGTATATGTATTCCATGTCGTTATGTAACGACATAGCAGTACAATTCCTAAATAAAAGTTTTATAATATGGAAAAAATCTAAGAAAAACTTGATTGACATTAAGGTTCTCTGAGTGAATCTCAGTGCTTGGAGACATAGCTTACAATAACATACAGGGTTGTATTTTAGTCGCCAGCCAAAATTAAATGTTGTTTTCTTTGATACGCTATAATTATACTAGCATATTTATTTTAGTAACGCTCAGTAGTAAAAAATAAGAAGTGGCACCACAAACTTTTTTACAAATAGTCGCTGTTGATGAACACAGCTACTAAAACCAAAAGCTTTAACATTGTTTGCATAGAAAAAGTAAACTAACTGACTATTAGTATGATCACAGAGATCTATGATCATATAATGAACCGCCAAGATATTTTTTATAATTAATGAGTCCTTTAGCATATTGGCGTTATGAAGTATTTTCATTACTAGGAATCTATAATACTACCTATTTGCGCTGTAGCAAGGTCCGGGTGACAGTTTCAGTAAAGTATTATTTCACTCCCAAAAGTTTTCACAAATTATAACTTAGTATTTCAGCTGTATCCAATTCATAATATATTAAATTATAATAACAAAAAATACGGCAGAAGGTTTTGGTTCTAAAGTTGGTTGCCCTTTATGTACAAAAGACGCCTCGGCTGTAAAAAACCTCATTCGTTCTAAAGATTATTTGATAGATCAAGTTCAGAAAATGCTTAAAAATTGTGGATTTTTTTTTCTCCTGGTAGCGATCGGTACTACAGTAAGAATTCCTGTTCCGCTAGTCGACAGAGGTCGTGGTGATGCTCGCAATATACTAGCTGATGTCTCACAAAAACCAATGACGAACTTTATCAACTAGGTACAAAGTGAGGCATTGTTAAGACATTTTTTTCAAGACAGCAGTTTACAGTTTGTCATCAAGAATTACTTAAAAAAGACGG
This sequence comes from Stenoptilia bipunctidactyla, assembly GCA_944452665.1. NCBI lineage: Eukaryota > Metazoa > Arthropoda > Insecta > Lepidoptera > Pterophoridae > Stenoptilia > Stenoptilia bipunctidactyla. Next base: position 49,379,437 of record OX101721.1, on the reverse strand, counting down.
CCCTAATCTTAAAATGACATTCTATACAGGTGCGACTCTAAAATCTACGGCGACAGATCAAGGGTTTGTCAAATGTAGTTACACAAAATATTGATTGATTTATAAAAAACTTATACCTATTATGTATCTGATTACTTGTAAGCAAATTAAATTATGTTAATTATAACCAGAAGATTTATTTAGTGTCACGTTGATTTATACGTCATTTTACAGTAGTAACAGAAAGTAAACTTCTTTGGACCGTTTCATAAAAAATATTTTGAAGGAACACACTAATTGTGAAGTGCAGTAAAGTTTATTTTAAGAAATACAACATGTTTCATTTGTTCGTCACTTCATAGGTAGGCTTTATTATTGATAAATATTGACCAAACCTATTTATTTTACATATTACCGGTAGAATGGCAGGTACTGTATACAATCCCTAGGGATTGTATAGAACACCTGAATCAAACACTTTGCCGGTAACATATATACCTAATACCTTTTTAATAATAAGATCTTTCTATGTTCATTAAGATTATATCTTTGATGTAAATAATATATATAAAAACTACACAGCACATTTTTGTCATAATTAGGCTTTTGAGACATAGCAAATTCATGTGTATTTGTCAAAAGCAATATTACTCTCGTGTAATGGTCTTTTTGATGAAATTGTATGTAATAACGGATCGTTAACTTCACGAATCCTAAGTCATATTTGTGATATCATAACGTCTAGCCGCCGCAAACACTAGTCACTATCACCAAGCTCGTGTTAACTTTCACTATCTTTGCCCATTGTGTTATTTGGGGCTACACCGATATGAAAAAATGTTGTTGAAATTGATGTGGAGAGGCTGCCTGCAAGCGGTGACGCGCTAATTAAATACATACTGTCGAATGAGATTGATCAACCGCGGGATTGGTGATCGGTCACAGAGAGAACATCCTTTCAAAAACAAAATAAGTGAATTTTTGGAGATCTTGCAAATCGTTGTTTTTAGTTTATAATTTTTATTCCTAATTTGATTAAAAAGAAACTTAATGAAGTTAAATAAAGTAATCGGGTGAAAGTTTTATTAAAGGATTAAATGTTACTTTAAAGCTCACTTTTAACGAGGAAGGTTGTGTTGTTCAACTTACGAAATAGTTAGTTATTGGGGATAAGGTTTGTATTTTTAAGTAAGATGCTAAGATTTGGGGTTTCATTCGCTATAGCATATAGTGGTCACGTAACGCGGTGTTATAAGATTCACGTTGTTAAGTACTACGTTCATTAATCTCATACAAAAAATACAGATATTTTTTGGGGTTTCATATTGTGTGCTGGTATTGCTATTAAAATTATTGCTGATTGTACAGGCTCATTTCATATATTACTTGTCTCGAAGAAGACTTCATTCAACGGAAATGTCACTCCACATAATTCAACGTTCATTTCCAATGAGGCTGCTGTCTTGTTGAGGTAGTAAAAATCTCTTTATTTGTATCTAACATAAGTTTTATTTTATTTTAAGTAGGTATTATCTTTTAATTCTGAGGATCAACCCTCAAATTAATTACCAGAGTACAGTTAAGAAGCAGTAAAACCTCTTTTTATAACGATTAAAGCCTCGTCATATTCTTATCCCACGATTGTAAATTTAGCAACTCGGTAAGCCAGTCTGTTTCAGACGGAGAACAACTACAAACGGCTTTAAAAATTCATCGTGACACGTCTCATAAAATATCTCAAGACGTTTTACTGTTCTAAGTCTGCGCTGTTATTTTGTTCAAAATTAGATTTTTGTTACACTGTTTGTCTTCATTTTGTTTACTTTAATGTAAAATAAGAAATTTATTCACTGTAGTGTCTAAATGAATGTATGTCTACTCGTTGTCAATGTTAATCGATGTTAATGTAAGTGAAAAAGTAAGAAGTATCGTAACATATCACCAAGTAAGGCGATTTCAATACAACGCTATTGCACTACTTTTGACTATTTCGCGCGCTTAAATAATAACTAAATTAAAGCTGGCTAGATGATTCAAAACATAAAAATAAAGACCTATATTAAACTGACAGTTTCCAATCAAATTAAATCCGGAGTTGCTGATGTCACCTGGGAATTAATACAGAAATGCAAAGATGAAAGAACTTAACTTCTGCAACAAGACAACTTTATAAAGGAATATTCCAGGCTATGGAAAGTAGTGAAGAAAAAGTGCCGCAGATCAGAAATATCTACCTGTCCAACCTCTGCTCTGAAATTGAAACACATGCGAGGAAATTGCAGACCTGTCCTCAGATTTGTTTAAAAAAGTACACCATTTGTAAAAGTAGTTCAAACCCTAACATGGATTATTAATAACGAAGAGGCTGACTTTATATGACTTTATTTAATGACGAAAAATACACAAATATTCAAGACCAAGAAGCTATTTCTGACAGATGAAGATAATTAGTGACGAAAAGGGTACGGCTATTGACGAACTAGAAGGCTTTGCGCATATATTGTGAAAAACTATACGATCATAAGTCAGGTGTGCCAAATCAACGAATACATTGGCATTATCTGAAGCAAGCACCCCCAACTTACGCTCTAAAGTCACAGAAGCCGTTGCTGCGTTAAAAAGTAAAAAACTCCTGGATCTGACCAAATCACAGTCGAAATGCTTAAAATCATATTTGATATCAGCCTTGAATATTTACACCAAATTTGCAACTGAACCTGGCAAACTGGCAAATGGCCAAGAGACTGATCAAACACCATAATTTTTCCACTGCACATGAAAGGCCCCACTAGAAATTGTGACACTTGCTGCCTCCTCGCACCAATTTTACATAACGGCAAAATTTTTTGGCCTTAGATAAATCCTTGAGTGGCTAATTCTGCAAGAACAAAGCTGCTGAAAGGAAATAAGCTTGAAACAACGGGAACAAATTCTCAATATAAGTAATATAAATTCTCACTGAAACATCTCACCGCCTTATGGCAGCCATCATATTCCAGCAACGAAGTACGGACTAAAATTGAAAACAAGTTCTCCAAACTAGTCCAGTTCAAAAAAAGGTATCAGACAAGGTCGCAATCTGTCTCCATACATAATGAGGCAAGTCTACCAAGATTGGAGGAAGAAAGACTGATGAAAGAAAGAAGAACTGACGAAACTGATAAGTCAGGACCCTCAGTTTTGAGGAGGAGGAGCAAGGATAACATCGTTTAAATACGTTTTATGGCCATCTAACTAGCTTTAACTAAGTAAATATTGTTACTATAATCAATGGAGTTAAAAGTGACTTTCAACTGCACTTAAATTCATCTTCTATGTAATCGTACAAAATAATAATAAATTAATTCTTTATTGTAAACAAACAGCATAAAAAAGAAAGTAAGAAAGGTACATTTAAATACCCGGGATTTAAACAAAATAACAATAGTCATAAAAATTATACCAAAATAGTGCGTCTGCGCCTATTGTCAATATTAATTTGAAATCATTAATTGGCAACATGTCTACATGTAACGTAAGATATCGTTTGACAATAATCAGCAATAGTAAATTTGCCGATGGATACAACAACAACGGCTTAGCCTGATTGAATATTACAAATATTAATAAAATTCGAATACCTAATGTATACCTTGTTGTCTATCAGCAATATTAGAGGTGCATTTCTTTATTCAATTTTCACAATTCTAGAACCAAAACCAAGTAAGGTTTTTTCGATAAGTTGTCATATCCTCATACCTTATATGAGTAATCTCGATTATCATAAATCTGAACGGTGGATTGAATATTGAAATAAGCCTTATTCATATATGGCGGTTTTAGGATTTATAATTGGAAATAACCAAGATACTGTTTGCTATTTAGTATTAAAGAAAAAAGAAACCTTATAATGGATATTTTGTTTCTCTTATTCGTATTTTTTTACTCTGATGTAAATCATGACATGGCTAGTTATATTATGATGCTATTATTGTTCAACTGTGTACAAAGAAATTTAATTAACCTATGTAAATGACCAATTTCAGGCTAGTTACGGTTTTGTATGTGAAACTCTACTATTGTAACACCTTTATTGTACCATACAAAACGAATATTGAGCACAGGTGATAATCCTAGATGTAACCTAAATTTTCAATTTGCCCGAATTGTCCAGAATTATTGTGTAACTTCTCCTGATTTGTATTCCTAATTTTGTGTCTTAAAATATGTTATCTAATGTTGTGACTACGTGTTGTGCTAATATAAATGTAACTAAAAACAATTTTGTGTTTTATTCTCCACTATCCATAGTTCATGGTATTTAGTCCTATAAATTTTAACGCATTTGAAACCCAATCTGGGGTAAAATTCCTAGTCAGCTGAATATCTATCTTTTTGCCCTTTTTTATATTGTTGTAGGACGTTGGCCTTCCATGCCACCTGATGGAAAGTGCTAATGAAGACTATGGTGGTACACGTCCATCCACCAGAAACCTATTAAATAAAACACTTTTTAACCGGATTTATCGCGTATATTTACATTTTAAATTTTGACTCGACGTTTCGGTGTCTTTTCAGACCCCGTGGTCACGAGCGACTGAGGTGTCAAGCGTCGGATTGATAGATTGAAAAAAGTTATACATCATCATCTCCATCTGTTTCTCAGTCTTCGAGCGTAGCGTTCGGGATTGACACAAAACGAGCTGACAGTATCTTGAGTTACAGGTCGTGCAGCTTGCTGGATGTTAGATTTAATGTTTTTCAGGATAGGGTCCCATGTCGGTGATAGTTTCCAACCATCTTCTCTATTGAAATTAGGGTGTTTTTTAATTTCAATCGCTTCTCTGATCATTCTAGGAATGTAATGCTTCTCTCTAGATAAAATTTTCACAGAGTCAAACCTTAAGTAGTGGTTGGGCTTGTCTATGGAATGCTCACAAACTGCAGACTTTGAAGCTCTTCGATTTTTAATATCAGCTATGTGTTCTTTTACGCGGGTTGATACGTTTCTTTTGGTTTGACCAATGTAGGAAAGCCCACAGCCGCAGTCAATCTTGTAAACACCTGGGTCTTGTAAAGGGATGCTGCATTTAACTGAGCGAAGATGTTGACTTATTTTTGAATTAGGTTTAAATACTGTTTTTATTGAAGCGCGCCTAAGAATGTTTGAGATTTTATCTGTGACACCCTTTACAAAAGGTAGAAATGCAGGTTTGCGTTCGACTGTCTGAGGCTTCACGTGGTCACTGCGGCGGCGACGAGGTGGTTTGAGGCCGTTTTCACGAAGCACCTTGACAACATGTTTCAGTTCATCATCAATGTGCTGAGGATCGCAGATTCCATGTGCTCTCTGAAACAAAGAGGAGCCTACGGCGAGTAACTGGCTCGGGTGGTGGTGGGACTTTCCATTTAAATAGCGGTCAGTATGGGTGGGTTTCCTATAAACTGTGTGACTGAGTGTACCATTTGGATTTCTTTTAATTAAAACATCAAGAAAGGCTAACTTATTATCCTGTTCTAATTCCATAGAATTAAGGCTAACTTATTATCCTGGAATTAGAACAGGATAATAAGTTAGCCTTTCTTGATGTTTTAATTAAAAGAAATCCAAATGGTACACTCAGTCACACAGTTTATAGGAAACCCACCCATACTGACCGCTATTTAAATGGAAAGTCCCACCACCACCCGAGCCAGTTACTCGCCGTAGGCTCCTCTTTGTTTCAGAGAGCACATGGAATCTGCGATCCTCAGCACATTGATGATGAACTGAAACATGTTGTCAAGGTGCTTCGTGAAAACGGCCTCAAACCACCTCGTCGCCGCCGCAGTGACCACGTGAAGCCTCAGACAGTCGAACGCAAACCTGCATTTCTACCTTTTGTAAAGGGTGTCACAGATAAAATCTCAAACATTCTTAGGCGCGCTTCAATAAAAACAGTATTTAAACCTAATTCAAAAATAAGTCAACATCTTCGCTCAGTTAAATGCAGCATCCCTTTACAAGACCCAGGTGTTTACAAGATTGACTGCGGCTGTGGGCTTTCCTACATTGGTCAAACCAAAAGAAACGTATCAACCCGCGTAAAAGAACACATAGCTGATATTAAAAATCGAAGAGCTTCAAAGTCTGCAGTTTGTGAGCATTCCATAGACAAGCCCAACCACTACTTTTCATTCCTTTATAAGACCCTTTTCTACCCATGCCTACCTCAGTACTTGAAGAAATGTTTTCGGTTTCGACATGAGGATCACGACCGAAACCTACGGTCTTCGAACAACTTGCTACTTTCCACGCCTCAACACACTTCAGAAATATTTCACAGATCTTTCACCGTACGTGCAGCATGTTTGTGGAACTCTGTGCCTCCTTCTATACTTGCGTCAAAGACTATTCATTCATTCAAAAGTAAGTTAAAAGAATTTTACCTACGTCCATAATATATTACGTATGTATTATTATTATTATTTTTTTTTTTTTTATGTATATATTTAAATTGTTTAAATATCCCTCAATATAGTATTTTATTGGTACCTATACATTTTCTTGTATAAACTTTATGTAGTTAGGTCATTAATCATTCATTTATTTATGAAATAGAATATATATATATATATAGTATGTGTATGTATGTATATGTAGGAATATAAATATTCATAAATATATATTTATATGTATATTTGTTTATTATAGATACTTTATTTATAAAATTATTTGTTATTGTTTGATAAGCGTTTACTGTCTTTATACTCTGCCCATAGATTTAACTAGTTTTATTAATTGTTCCGTTTTTGTTTGTTAATTTAAGTGTTTTTTTAATGTATTTCTTTTCAAAAGGTTACCTGGAAGAAATCGCTTGTAGCGATAAGGTCGCCGAATTGTCTGTTCCTAAGCATGTACCATGAAATTGTATATTTTATTTTTTGGCAATAAAGAGTATATTATTATTATTTGTGTTTTGAACATACACTCTCGAGTTTTTTTTCGTTCTCGGTTTTCATGAAATTCACGGGCTACGCCAAGTGAATTATTATTATTATTATTATTTCGAATGGTCGAAATTCTCAGCCAACGAAGGCTGGTTTTAACCGCACTTACGGGTAGACAAACCAAGTAAGTGCAGCTCTGTGTACATTGAAGGAAAGTGGCTTTGATGATTGGGATATGAATTTATTTAATTTAATTTTCTTCCGTTTGCAAGAATTTCCTAACAATTCTACATGTGTTTAGTATTGCAGCTTTTTGTAGGGTGATATAGAGAGTTTCTTTCAGATTTAGTAGTTTAAGGCTATGTAGAAGGTGATTTGGGATAACACCTGTAGATGATAGGACTATGGGTACTATGTAAACTTTATCTTGTCTCCAGATACGGGTAATTTCATCTTTAACGTCTGCGTATTTACTAATTTTTTCGGTGATTGTCTTTTGTATGTTGTGCGTATTAGGTACTGCGATATCTATTATGTAAGTAATTTTGTTTGCTTTATCCTGTAAGATTATGTCTGGTCTGTTGTAGTGAATTGTTCTATCAGTGAGTACAGCACGGTCATAGTAAAGTTTATGGGTTGTATTCTCCAGGATAGTTTGTGGTATGTAGTTATAATAAGGCGTGTTTGCTTTTTGTATGAGTGAATAGTTTAGTGCAAGTTTTTGATGGATTACGTTCGCTACTTGATTGTGTCTGTGAGTGTAATCTGATTGTGAAAGGGCGGTGCATGCTCCAGTTATGTGTTGGATTGTTTCTGACTGGGCATGGCACTTCCGGCATTTATCGTTGGTTACCATGGGGTCCTTGATGATGTGTTTCCTATAGTTTTTGGTGTTGACAATCTGATCTTGTATCGCTATCATGAAACCTTCTGTTTCAGGGAATAAATAACCTATTTTAAGCCACTTATTTGAAGCTTCTTTATTAATATGTGACATATCTAGGTCATGGGGATGTCGGCCGTGGAGTGTCTTCTTTTTCCAGTCATCAATCTTTTTTATCTGTGGGTCTATATTATGGGTATTTTGTGTGTCTAATTGAGCGGTTAAGTTCAGTGGAGTGTAGTTAAAATCGTGTAGAACTATTTCTTTATGTATATTACTTGTGTGATATTTTGTGTGAAAAAATGATTTGAGTCGAATGATTTGTTTCTGCCACAAGTGCTGAATGTCTATTAAGCCTCTTCCACCATTTTGTCTTTTAATAGTTAGTCTTTCGACAGCTGATTTAGGGTGTAAATTATTATGTTTTGTAAGAGTTGTGCGTGTAGTTCGTTCCAATTGTTCTATATCTGTTTTAGTCCATTTAACAACTCCGAACGAATATGTTAATATAGGGACGGCAAAGGTGTTTATAGCTTTAGTAATGTGTCGTCCAGAAAGTTGGGTTTTGCATATCTTGTTCAGTCTATTTTTGTATTCTGTGGTTAAGTTATTTTTAATCCGTACATGATCTAGTCCTTTTAATTGTGTGTAACCTAAATACTTATAGAAATCGTGGGGTTCCATTGCAGTAATTGTATCTGTATTATTGACTGTGTATCCACCCGGTTTAACCTTACCCCTTACAATGTGGAGTGTTTTACATTTTTCTAAGCCAAATTGCATGCCAATATCTTTGCTAAACTCTGCTGTAGCTTCTACAAGTTTCTTCATGTCTTTTGTGGTTTGTGCATAAAGTTTTATATCGTCCATATAGATGAGATGAGATATTGATGTTTCTTCTTTAGAGCTTGTGAAGTGATAGCCAGACTGGCATCGTTGTAGTAGATAAGACAGGGGATTAAGGGCAAGACAGAACCACAGGGGGCTTAAAGAATCACCTTGGAATATTCCTTTCCTAATAGCTATGGGTCGCGTTGTAACAATATTGTTTTTAAAGTTTAGTTGAAGCGTGGTTCTCCATTGTGACATAATATTACGTAAGAAGTTAATAATTTTAATGTTAATTTTATAAATTTTGAGTACTTGTATCAACCATGAATGAGGCACACTATCGAAGGCTTTTTTATAATCGATATATGTGCAATGAAGATTTCTATTTTTTGAGTTTGCGTGTTTATGTATTGTGGAGTCAATTATAAGTTGTTCTTTACAACCCATGTGGCCCTGTCTGCAGCCTTTCTGTTCTTCTGCCAATATATTGTTTTGTTTAATATGAGAATTAATTTTAATTGTGATTGCGGATGTAAGTATTTTATATAGTGTGGGTAGGCACGTAATTGGTCTGAATTGGGAAGGCTGTGACAAGTCATTAGATTTAGGTAACATATAGGTTATTCCTGTCGCAATGAATTCCGGTATATTTTGTTCTTGTTGTATGATACTTGTTAAATTTTTAGCTAATAGTTTGTGCAATGAAGTGATTTTTTTATACCAAAAATTATGTATTTTATCTATTCCAGGTGATTTCCAATTATGTAATCTATTAGTTATGTGCGTAATGTCAGCTTCGGTGATTTCAATGAATTCCATTTCGTCTATTGTGCTCCATTTATTTTTTTCTTCTGAAATCCAAGGTGCCTTGTCGTTGTGTTGTACTTGTTCCTCCCATAGGCCAGACCAAAAGTTTTGAAGTTCATCTTTTGTAGTTATGTTTTCATTTGTGTTATTAGTGTTAGAGTTTGGTTTATGAAGGTTCCTATAAAACATTTTTTCATTTGTAGCGAATGTAGCGTTATCTTTTTTACGTTGTTGCGCTTTTTTATATCTCCTAAGCCTATGGACTTTTAGTGCTAATTTTTGTTTCAGGGTGTCCAAGAACTCCTCTGGTTTTTTATTTCTATTTTCATATTTAGAGTGCGTGTGAGTGGTGCTAAATATCCTTTCAACTGCCTTTATTACTCTATTAGTTCTGTTATTGTTTATGTACTGTGTTAGTCTACCGCAGCCTGCTCTTAATTTTTCAATGTCGTTTTCTAGTCTTTGCTGCCATGGAGGTTTGATATCGTGCTTTGGTCTTGTGGTTGCTGGGTGATCTGTGACTTTATAATTTAATTCTTCAGATATAACCAAAGCCGTGCAATAAATGAGCGTGTGTAGGTCTATAAGTTGAACGTCATCAGAGATAAATTGTTGTAGTATATTTTCATTAAATAATTTGAGTAATAGGAACAACTTAGAGCAGTAGTTAAGTTTGGGTAGTTTTGGTCGAAGAACTGGGTTCATTCCTGAATATCGAGTTAGGGCTGCTTTTAATTTTTCGTATACTTCTAGGGTGTATGTATCAGTGATTAAGTTTTGCTCTTCAGATACTAATGTCTCAATATCATTTTCAATCGTTATTGTAATAGATTCAGTTTGTGTGGCTGAGTGTGATATTTGTGTATGTGATTGTGAAAAGTCGTTTGAATGAGCTTGCATATTAAGCTGTGAGTAAGTGAGCTGTTGTGTTTGTAATTGTTGTGTTGTTATAGGTATGTTTTGTGGAAGTGTGCTGAAACTGTCACTGTCATTTACTAATTCTGTCAATTTAGCTCGTGTTTCGTCTTTTAGTTGGTCTATTATATCTGGAGACAAAAGTTTATTTTTTACTATGATTCTTCTCTGATCTGAGATTCGTTGTTCGGACACGGTTATTTCAGGATATTGTTTAGTAAAGAGTTCATGTAGTTGTTTCCTGTAGGTGGTAAAGTCAGTCTCTAATTTGGTTATGTAGAAATAGGTTCGCATGATAAAAATATTAACATCCTTACTCCATCTCATGCGAACTCTGGGTTTTCCAGCCTTGGTGGACGCGGGTAAGAAGGTATTAACCTCCCGCGCAACATTCAAGGTTGGAGCGGCTGATACTATATCATTACTAATAGGCGATGATGGTACAGATGGTGACGATGGTGATGTTGAAGATGCTGAAGATGCTCTAGAAGGTGTATATGATATTGTGCTCGGGCTATAGGGTTCTAAAGGTGTATCAGTATTATTTGTAAATGAGTCACCATCGTCAGGGGTATCGGCTGTAACATATTTATCGGTGGGAGTCCGCCTGTTCAACTCCTCACCTCTGACGGTTCGCATGCTGGAACACCCAGCGTCAGATCCAGGTGTGCCCCGGCGATCGCCCCCGGGAAGCGGCCCAATACGTTTTTTTCTTTGTGAACGTGTCTCCATATTTCATGGGTTACCAGTACCATGTTAGCCACGCCAGTGATATTTGAATCGTGTGTCCGCCCCCCACGTGATCTGATGTTCGATCCGGACGTATGGTTGGGTTTTAGGGGGCTTATTATTATTATTATTATTATTATTATTATTACTTAAGGTTTGACTCTGTGAAAATTTTATCTAGAGAGAAGCATTACATTCCTAGAATGATCAGAGAAGCGATTGAAATTAAAAAACACCCTAATTTCAATAGAGAAGATGGTTGGAAACTATCACCGACATGGGACCCTATCCTGAAAAACATTAAATCTAACATCCAGCAAGCTGCACGACCTGTAACTCAAGATACTGTCAGCTCGTTTTGTGTCAATCCCGAACGCTACGCTCGAAGACTGAGAAACAGATGGAGATGATGATGTATAACTTTTTTCAATCTATCAATCCGACGCTTGACACCTCAGTCGCTCGTGACCACGGGGTCTGAAAAGACACCGAAACGTCGAGTCAAAATTTAAAATGTAAATATACGCGATAAATCCGGTTAAAAAGTGTTTTATTTAATAGTATGAATCGCGAAAACTTAAGACAATATCACCAGAAACCTATTCACTCGATACTTAAAATGTCCAGGACGGTAGTGGTCAGGTTATGCTTAGAAGGTTGGAGCAGAAAAAATCATAGACGAGTGATTTCATACAGACAATATTCAAGAAAAGCATCTAATGTCTCCAGGATCTTAACGTAGCGTTAACGCGAAGAATAAAACACCCAGATGTTGATTTTTTAAATTGACACGGAGGTGGTACCCGGATGTTGATTATAAATCGACACGGAGGTATTCAAATACAACGATATTCAAGGAAACTGTTTAATATCTTCAGGAACTTTAACTAGCGTTAACACGAAGGATAAAATACCCAGGATGTTGATTTTTTAAATCGACCCGGAGGTAGTACCCAGGATGTTGATTTTATAAATCGACACGGAGGTCAAATAAAAACTAATAATGCATGTTAATTGCCAATCACCACGGTGATTTACTACTAAACTAGATTTCGGAGATAGAACGTCAACTGTAACCGAAAGTTCCATCTGAAACAGCAATAATTCAAGCGGAAATACAAACGCTTCCAATTTAAATCTTAACGGTTCTGGTAGTTCCCGTTAACAAAGGCCCTAAACATGGCGAATGTATTCACCAAGATTTAGCTCAAAGATGGCTGCCGTTATTGCGCAAAGGGCTACCCAGAGAGGTTTAAGATCAACCAGATTATTGAAAATCCTTAGTCTGAAACCAAAAATTTGAAGGTAAGCACTTGGGCTCGGAACAACAAGCCATAAGCCAAGCTATGACTATTCTTTGGTGGTATATTAAAGTAAACACAATAAAATTCCTAGTGGAGAATTGCAGAGTTCTGTCTGATTTACATTTTTTTTGAAACTGAGACAAGAACGAAACTGCCATGAAGGTCTAGTTTTGTTAACATATTGGAAAATGAAGAAAGGGATAAAAAAGCATGTTGACATGCCTAAAATATCCCCATGTCAAGCGAACCCACGCCCGCGGTTTCAAGGTAACTGGACCGAATATCGGCTCGCAACTACGCAAGTTACGCAACAGTATTATTGTCAGCGCTACGCCCCCGAACTCGGTGGACGATATCAACGAGACAATGATCCCTAGCCCATCGTTAACGCAGGTACATGGCTTTATAGCGATAAGGCCGCCTATTATCCTATTATACCTTTCAAAACTGTTTTTGTTCTAATGTATTCTTTTCCTTTTATTATTTTGTAAGTGTGCAATGAAGTATAAATAAATATATCAATAAAATGGCATATTTTTATAATTCTGGTACAGCTATTACCAATGACTCTGTTGGTTTAAAGTGGATCAAAGGCGTCTCATTACCTAAAATCTGTCAAGTTATACAGATCATAACTCCTATAAACAATTTTGCTCCTAAATAAAATCAGGCTTTCGAGATAGGCTCTCTCCATAGATAAATTAATTAATCTAGGAGCAATAGTCTCCTGCTCTTCTCAGTCTGATCAGCTTGTTCCGAATATATTTTTTGCACCAAAATCAAATGGAGACAAAAGATTTATTTTAAATCTTATACAAATTTTATAAATTCCTTAATAACAAATCACATTTTAAAAGAACATTTTAGAACCTCCCTGAGCATAGTGACAAAAAAGTCCTTTTTAGCTTGCATTAATTTCAGAGAATCTTATCTTTTAGTTCCTATATTAAAGGAACATCGTAAATAATTACGATTTCAGTTTTTACCACAAACTTATGAATTCGAGGACTTCAACTCGGATCTGTCAAATGAATACAGTGTTTACGAGGTCTCTTAAAGATTTTTGGAAAAGTTATAACAAAGTCGCATATCAACATATTAAAATTAACTCAAAGTGAATTGCAAATATTAGTAAAGATAATTAATACTGCTCCGTGGAAAAATAACCAGTGATTTCGCAAGAAAAAAGTGAAATACGAAGTAAACAATTTGTCATAAATAACAACACGTATAAAAACATATATCGAATCAACCAGTTTCAATCAGTGTTCACTATCTCAAATCTGTGTTGCCATCCTAAATTCAGTTTTAAAAAGTAAGGAACAAAAGAGACAAGTTTTTGTGGTCTCAGAGCACTAACTGACCTACTAGTACTATACATATAAAGAGAATAAAAATTTAGTTCTAAATCTTGTTTATTAGGAATTTATTTTACCCCTGATAAATAGATACGAAAATTTAAAAATGTGGGAAAAATATTCATTTTATCAGGTTTCGCCATTTTAGATGACAATTTCAAGCCAAATGTGACAATGACATAACTTAGGTTATTATTTCAAATAAGATTATAAAAAAAATGTTTTTAAATAATGTTTTGACGAAAATAATCAATTAATACGACAACTACTTTTTATTTGTTCGTAAATACTTACTATATGTTTATAAACAACCTACTTTGACACTGAACACCAAAATCTGATGATTGAAACCTTGTCACTGTAAAATACTACGGTGAATTTAAAATTATCAAACGTCATCAAATGGACTGTCAAACGTTAAGAACTTCAGTATTGCTGATAATCAACTTATTAGATTGAACATAAAAAATCACTATCATATTTTATTTTTTAATAATAAAACTGTTGTGATATAAAATTTTTGGTTAAGCCTGCTCAAATATAAAAGTCTTAACATTGATTTGGTGCACAAACCATGCTGGTTAGAATTTCAGTACCAGAATGTAGGCAAAAAAAACCCTCTCTTTTTAAAAAGTAAGGTGTTGCACCATCAGAGAATTAGCACAATTCACAACTAACTAACCATTAACTTCAGCCTGTCCAACGGTTAAATATTAGTGATTATACTACCACTCAAACTTTCGAAAGGATAGATACAAAGCTCTCAAAATAGCAATAATAACTATACAAAAATACAAATACATAGTAAGATTTTAGAAGATTTACAGTGGTGGAAAAACATGTGAAAGACATCTTGTCATAGAAATATTTAGCGAATATTTGCATCACAGCCTGATGGGGGGGGTAATTTGTAAAGATAATCATGCAAATGGAAACTGGAAAAATAGTGAGACATGTTTTCAGCTTTTAATGGGTTACAGTGTTTTGCAAAGGATAAACACGTTTGCGCTGTATGAAGGTACTGTATATTAATTTAATGGGAGGAATTCGATTTCCTCATTTAAATGCATTAGCTAAAAGTATTTGGTAATAGTGTGAGAAAATGAATATTTGACTATTTGCTCTATATATCAACTCGGGAAAAAATACAGCACTACCCAATTATGCGTATCAAAGTTTTCAGTCAACCTCAAGTAAATCTGTTTGCTTCTCGCACCAATGTTAAATGCTCACAATAGGTTTCTTGGTAACGAGATCTTGAAGCTACGGTTATGGACGCGTTTACTCTCTCTCCAAATTGCTTTAAATAAAAACATTCAAACCGTTTTGAAATTTTTGCATTTAATAATGCTCAATTATTCTTAAATAGGTAACGGGAAAAAAAAATTAAAAAAAAAAAAAATACCCGATCAGTACACGAACCTCGGACCTCTCGGTTGCCGAACGAGTGCTCTTTTACTGAGCTAACGATTTTGAAAAGAAATTATTTATCTTTCCAGAACGAACCAGCGAGGCTTCCCGGCTCGAAGCGGTCACCACAGTACCTAGTAGTGGTCTCGTCGCTTTCTAACAAAACTTAAGCTCGGTACAACGTAGCATGGTACAACGTATCGGTACTAGAATTATAGCCACAATAACAGTGGAGATATCTTTAATCGTTCGGTTTCACTGAATTTTATCATTTTTTAAGGAACAATTAAAGTAAAACTAATAAAAACAGTTAATAGATATAGTAAATAGTCATAGGTTGGCCTTATTATTAGGAAACAATATAGGATCACATGAACTAATTAATCCATTACCTTAGGTTAAGGCCATTACCAACATAACACAATTACACTTGGTTTAAGATTAGGATCTTCAAGTCGTTTTAAGGTTATATTTCAAAATGGTATCCCAATAGTTATTTAACTCTTGAGCAAAGTACACACACAGTAACTGGTATTTTTACTGGCTTTTAGGCCACTAGCACACCGTGTGCAATTTCTCTTATAATTTTTGCAAATGAAATCAAAATAGGCAATTTGGATTTGATTATAATTTCAGCTGCTGCTAGTACTCTACAACTCTAGTTTTGCCATATTTCCATGAACATGCCATTCCTGTATATGCCCTGCGTTAGCTTTAGAAGATTAGTTATTTGTAACGAGTTAGCTTAGGCCAGAGCGTGTATATTGCCTTATAGTCAAACCAAAGCGACCTTACAAAACAACGATCTCACCGTCTATCAGTCGCTGGATAAAGGATGTCATGGGGTCTAGGGGCGCGGGCGTGGCGGCGGCGCGCGGCGTTCAGCGCTTACAGCACGCGGCACGCGCAGCAACGTCCGCGGCCAGAACGCGTGGCGGCCTATCGCTGCTAGCCATTCGCAGCACGGCCTGCAGGACCGCTCAGTCTCAAACATTCGCTAAGTTTTATAACCGCCCCATGGTCGATCAATAAAAGTAATATGGGAAGGGCAGTTTTTCAATCAAATGTAGAAGTAAACTCCTTTGTTGATCCTTAATTATTAATTTACTTTAAGAAATTTTATTCAGTATGCATATAAACAAAATGTTTCAAAGTTATACAGTTACATTGAGTTGATTAAATAACTGTTGAATATTCGTTAATGAATTTTTATGAAGCAAAACTTTACCTTATGCTCTGAACATCTACTTGGTAAATAAATATATCTGAAGAATGAAGCAACGAAATATAATAGAAGATCAAACGAACTTCTTAAGTGAAGTTCGATCGATATGATATGAGTTGCTTCATTCGAAGATATACATTAAGGTCCCGCCCGCCCTGTCAATGTAGTAAACTATTGCCCTTAAAGTTTTGCCATAACTATAAAATTAAGAACTCTAAAATAATGAGCTAGACAGAGGCGCATCCTATGGATTCAGACTGTTGTGAAAAATTTAAACTAAAACGATCGAAAACACGTGTTTTGACCTTTTTAGTCATTTCATAACTCTTAAATTCGTGCGTGCTACCGTGTGAGTCAAAGGGACTACTTGGTAAATAAATATATCTTCGAATGAAGCAACTCATATAATATCGATCGAACTTCACTTAAGAAGTTCGTTTGATCTTCTATAAAAGTAGGTACTTAATTTTTCACAAGAATTCCCTATGAATAAATGAGGTTTTGTTACTATTTACTTTACTTACGCCTGAGTCAATCGTGACCTCGCACGCGGATCGCTGCCAACGGTAGTGTAACCATGCGTTGCGTAAACAATTCTTTAACTTTCGGATAAGTTTACTCAGTAAATAATAAATATTTATTTTTTATTATAATTTTTATCTTCATGTATGATCTCAATCTATCACGTCCTCGAATTTCAAAGGTGACCCACCCGTCACCCTATATAATGTAATTTGTAATTTATTTAAACACACCAACTATGTGAGCCCTAATTAAGCTTTTTAGAAACTAACTTCTTTTTAAAATTTAGAGAAAACAAACATGTGTACCCCAGGGCAGTATTTTAGGACTATTTCTCATTTATATTAATGACTTTACTAAATTAACTTCGCACTCAATGGTATTATTTGCAGATGACAGTACACTTATTTATATTAATACAAACATAAATACATTGAAACTTGACATTGAAAACTCATTGCATACCATTATGGACTGGCTAAACTTAAATAATCTCAAATTAAATTTAAATAAAACTTATATTATGAATTTCACAAACAGACCAAATAATTTGACATCTTTCAATATTTTGATTACAGTGGACATAAAATTAAAGACGTTAAGGTAACTAAATTCCTAGGACTGACAACTGACTGTAACTTAAAGTGGAAAGAGCATGTTGAAAGTGTAGTCAACAAGGTTTCTTATGCTCTACGAAAATTGACAAAGATAGTCAACGAGAAATCGGTCCTGTCAGCGTTGAGTCAATTTTGCGTTACGGGGTAATATTTTAGGAACACTCAACGGATAAATTAATGATCTTTCAAGCCCAAAAGCGTTGCATCAGATCTATATAAA
The DNA here is from genome assembly GCA_944452665.1 of Stenoptilia bipunctidactyla. Lineage (NCBI taxonomy): Eukaryota > Metazoa > Arthropoda > Insecta > Lepidoptera > Pterophoridae > Stenoptilia > Stenoptilia bipunctidactyla. Next base: position 49,361,728 of record OX101721.1, on the reverse strand, counting down.
ATCTAAAAAGTATAGAATCATGTAAACCTTTTTACAAAAATTCTAAAATTCTGACTTTTCCATCCCTTTATATACTGGAAACAGCTCTGTTTGTAAAGAAAAACCTTGCGTTATTTGACAAATTAAGAAACAAAAGGCACATAAACACTATTTCGGCTCAGCCTCGCAGTACCGCATTTTTAACAGAAAGTTTCTTTGGGATGGCTCCCAGAATTTATAACAAATTGCTTAAAGCCATTAAAGATGTAAATAATTTCAAATAATTAATGTAACTAATGACCTTGTATATTAAATGAATGTTTATATAAAATCTCAAATCTAAAGAAATATGACATTATATATTATTTTTTCATGTGCATGCCACTATGGCAGAATATGGCTTGAACTCAAACTTTGTAAAACATCCTTTGTTCTACCTATATTCGTGCTAATAAAATGAATTGAATTGAATTTTTAAGAAGTGTCCACATTGTAAAACTCGTATACGTAAACCCAAACTGGGCCTGACCAGAGCTAGCTTAGAATATTTTGATTCCTAAACAGACTCGAATCTAGGACCAATAAGGCCGTCAGCCGGAGGAATAAACCCAAATCTTGATCTTCTTCTCTTTCTTTCTTTTCTTCCACGCTGGACTTGGAGCGAAAGAAAACCGTAGAATATGCTAGCAGCTTCTCTTCCCGGGCATACTTGTAAAAGTCAGTAAAGAGATGGAGGTTTTATTTGCGTTTTTGCGGGCGATAGGCTGACCCCATGTCACTGCAATAGTCTCTCTCCATCATAATAATGTCAAATAATGTGTCCTCCAATTGTGTCAAACGCGACATCGGATGCATTTATAGCCTCTGGTGTTTTGCCTACCCCATTGGGGACTCAGGCGTGAAGTTATGTATGTATGTCTTGATACTTTTGAAAACCTTTTTACACAAGCATTGACTCCTGAATGAGTCAGTGGCTTCATGAAGTCCAGTATGAAAGCCGTTTAGTTTATACTTATTCATTGTATTGACATGACGAAGCTCACACATTCTTTGGAACATGTGTAGGTATATGTTCTGACGCGTGTAGTGTGTAGAGATGGACACGTGAGAATATTTATTTCTTTTAACTCATCTCTAAGTGACAGTCTTGAACTAAGGTTGGAGATTGCACGTATAACCCAATCTGCAGCAGAAAAAAAGTTCCAATGTCAGCCGCATGTCCTTACAAGATAATGCAGTATGTCATTAACCTTTGAAAACAACCAAAATAAACAAATCGCGCAGTTGCTTCATTAGAGATATTGTCCGTTCATCGTAAGATGTCCTCTGCCGTTATGTTGGCACTATTGCTTGTCAAGCTGTTGTCGGTATTCTGGGATAGTGAAGGAATCCTTTTTATTGATTTCTTGCCAAAAGGGCAAACGATAACTGGATCCTATTATGCAAACTTAATCCCGAAATTACGTGAAGCGATTAAAGAAAAACGTCGTGGGTAATTGTCATTGGGCGTGTTGTTTCTCCAGGATAACGCTCCACCTCATCGTTCGGAAGTTGCGCCCACCGCAATCCGCAGTGCTGGCTTCGAAGTCCTTGATCACGCACTATATTCTCCTGACTTAGCCCCAAGTGATTTTCACTCATTTCCAAAATTAAAGGAGCATATTCGTGGAACTAAATTTGACGATGATGACGCGGTTATGACTGCCGTAAAGGAGTTTTTTAATAGTCGAGAAAATGATTTTTTTGCGGAAGGAATAAGAAAGTTGGAGATGCGGTATTCTAAGTGTATAAGATTAGAAGGAGATTAGGTAGAAAAATAAAATATTTTTGTTTAATTTTTTTTTTATCCATTCTAAAGGTACCGATACACGGTGACATCGACACCGACACTTGTGTCGACACAAGTGTCAGACGCGTCCACACGGTGAGCAATTTTTAGTGTCGACACTAGTTCTGAGATCGAGTGTCGCGGTCGAAGTGTATTGGCCGTCTACACGGAGCGATGCGCAATTCAGTGTCAGACACTCCATCGCCATGAATCGATATTTACGGACTTAGTTAAAATTAAGAAATGAATATCTACTATTAATTTTACATAACCGGGAATCGAACCTGGTCAAAATATCGTTTGCATTTATGAAAAGGCACATTTTATTTAAAATATGACATCAGTTGCAAAAAATGTATTCCATTTTCAAATTTCAAATGAAATGGCACGCCCGCTGAATAAATGCGTTCTTATTAACCGACTTTTAAAAAGGAGGTTATCAATTGCACCCGTAGGTATCTGTACCTATGTATGCTTAGATCTTTAAAATTATGCAACGGATTTTGATGCGGTTTTTTTTAATGGATAGACTGATTCTTAAGGAAGGTTATTATGTATAATACATGCATAATATAGTAGAGAAACACTGATATTAGATGTTTCTAATGTGATGTCGTAAATAAGCACGTTCTTTTGCGCTTATATTGCAAACGCTGGCTGAACCCTACGAGATAGACCAAAATGATGTACTACAGTATTGTCCACCTTAAAAAGTTCAACCAAAAAGTTCGCGATGGTATATGTCTATCTCTTACAGATAACCCACCATAACCATATTTATCCTTTACTAAAAAATGGTTATTTACGAAGTGATTTTAAACAATACAGCATTCATTCTTATCCAATTAAGTACCTTTAATAAATTGTGCATTTATTATAGATCAATATGCTTTTTACAGCATGTAATTTAAGTGAATATTTCCGAAGATATTACAAATTTAAAATGCACGCGCGTGCCGCCGTCATGTTGCTCTAGCTAAAAGTTTCGCGCACGACCGAAAACCGCGACACTGGTCTCAGACACTGCGCACGTCGCGTCTACACGGCAGCTAGAGCGACACCAAGCTAGAGCGCCCCTAGAGCTGCAACCGAGTGTCGCGGCACATGACACACACGGACACTCGGTGTATACACTGAGTGTCAAGTGTCAGGCAGGTGTCGTCGTGTATCCGTAGCTTAAGAATTTTTTGATTCGCCCTCGTATAATACAAATTGTGTCGTCATTCAAAACCTTCCTAGTCTTATAGTTGTTTATTATTTACAAATCAGAAAATTAAACATATTCGTGGTAGGTATAAACAAAGTTAGATTACGGGGTTAAAATGGACACATATTATTGGTAACAATGCTGCCACAATGCTGCCAACATCAGCAGGCAGGGAACATCTTAAAGTGAACGGTCAGTATGTCGCATCTTTTTGGAGGGCATACCTGTGAATGCTGCAAAACAGAACTAAGCCAAGGAACACTGTCATCTACGGGGTTCAATTGTAGTTTTTTACTATTATATCTGCATGCATGCATATGCCGGACATTGACAATAACAATGTCATACTTATTGTTTTATTATCATAGAGAAGGAAAGTATTGATTGAGATTACATTGGCTACACTCACTTATACAGGGTGATTGGTGACAAATTTTAGATATCCCCGGTAGCTCAGTGGAAGAGCACTCGTCCGACAAACGAGAGGTCCCAGGTTCGAGTCCTGGTCGGGTAATTTTTATTTATCACATTTTTTCAGTTACTTAAGAATAATTGAGCATTATAAATGCAAAAACTTAAAAACATTAGAGAGCACTCTGTGTTCGATTCTGATCATAATTATGTAATAAAAGTAGGCACTTTATTTTTCACTAGAATTCCCCAGAAATAAATACTACTATGTTACTATTTACTTTACATACAACTGAGTCGATCGCGGCACGTGACCTGGAACGCGGACCGCTGCCAACGCTAGCGTAACCATGCGTTGCGTAATCAATTCTTTAACTTTCGGTTAAGTTTACTCAATAAATAATTAATATTTATTTTTTGTTCATTTTTTTCGCTTCATGTATGATCTCAAACTATCAAGTTTTTGAATTTCAATAGTGACCCACCAGTCACCCTGTTTAGATACTTGTTTAACTCATTGTAGTCAATCAGTATTATAAAGTCTTAATAACAATGAACTTAAATAAAAAGAAGTGAAGAACGTGCTTAAATTCTTGTTTAAACAAAAATAAATTTGATTGAAACATATATTCACACAATTACATGCACCATAAAAATATTTAAAAATTAGTTTAAATAAAAAAGAAATAGTCAGTATAAACCGGAATAGTTTTCAAAATAATTTTAAAACTAGGTTATTAACCCGTTACATTAGTTGATTCAAATGTTAAAGAGCACGATATGATATACCTATGAAACCACTACAATGTAGACCAGTAGTTTTTTAACTAATCAAACGCACCTAAGCGCACTTTGCTACACACTCGTACTAAGGGTGTTAACACACCAGTCGATCGACGTCGATTGATGGCCAAAGGGTGGTGTCGATTGACGGCCTAACGGTGGCGTCGATTAACGGCCGAACGGTGGCGTTGATTGACGGCCGAAGGGTGGCGTCGATTGACGGCCTAACGGCGGCTTCGATTGACGGCTGAACGGTGGCGTTGATTGACGGCCGAAGGGTGGCGTCGATTGACGGCCTAACGGCGGCGTCGATTGACGGCCGAAGGGCGGCTTCGATTGACGTCCGAACGGTGGCGTTGATTGACGGCCGAAGGGTGGCGTCGATTGACGGCCTAACGGCGGCGTCGATTGACGGCTGAAGAGCGGCGTCGATTGACGGCCGAAGGGCGGCGTCGATTGACGGCCGAACGGTGGCGTCGATTGACGGCCGAAGGGTGGCGTCGATTAATGGCCTAACGGTGGTGTCGATTGACGGCCGAAGGGTGGCGTCGATTGACGGCCGAAGGGCGGCGTCGATTGACGGCCAAAGAGCGGCGTCGATTGACGGCCGAACGGTGACGTCGATTGACGGCCGAAGGGTGGCGTCGATTGACGGCCTAACGGTTGCATCGATTGACGGCCGAAGGTCTGTTCGTCCGTCGATCGATTGTTGTGCGAACACCCTAAGTCTGCAGGGCAAAGAACATACTATTTTCTGTCTGTCATTGTGCATGGCGAAATTTAACTAAAAATTCATTCTGCCACTCCATGGTAAAAACCAACTATAGCAATTTTTCAGCTTGGATGAGACTGCAACGCTCTTTGCACAGCTATGGGACCCTAAAAGTGTAAATTATTTTAACTTAGAAAAGTTTGATTGCTATGTTTCATCTGAACTGAGATGTCTAAGGATCGACGGTCAGCTAATGGCGTCGACTTTTTCTTAACTTATCTTATCCATTCTACCTACCATCGATCGACAGTTGATCGATTGGTGTGAAAAAGTTTAGTCTCGGCTACAAAGCGTTACCGCAAGATGGAACTACATTAAAAAATCCAAAATAACAAATAATTTCGATGTTCAGCGACCAGGCCCCGGTAGCTCAGTTGGAAGAGTGCCCGCCCGGACTGCGGGAGATCTGGGCTCGAGTCCCAGCCGTGATCGATTTTATTTGGTATTTTTATCTATTACAATCATATTTAAGAATTACAAAATGCAATTATTTTAATGCTTGAATATAATTGGAATAGAATTTAAAATTAAATTGAAATAACCACTGACACACCAACTAATTTTACTCTACAAGCTAACATTGTGGTTATATATAGAGGCCATAAAACCGACTAAAGTCGAATTTGACAAAAAAATTGAGTTTTAAGGATGGAGAGAGACTATTGCAGTGTCAGGGGGTCATACTGAATAAATTCGGGCGTAACTAGTGGTGCCACAAACCGGATTCATTCGAAAAGCAATAATGCGAAAAAAGTTTTTCAACACACTTGCTCGTAAAGTGAGCCTAATTCTATTGAATTTAGAACTATAAACTGGGCTATAATTCACGCGTGCATAATATATTATACCCTAGTGCATAATATAATGAATCCTACAAAGTTGAATTGTACCTTTGTGCAAATTAAATACGAGTAAACAGAGCATATTTTATTGATCCGGGTTATACATAAAAAAAATTCAGAAACAACAAAGAGGTTGTTTCTGAAATTTTAATACCACTTCAAATCCATATACATTTTTAAATGTTTGCGCCTTATATTAGTTAAACAAAATTGTATCTCAAAAAAATTATTCACAATTTACAATAATTTGTGATACAATATTAAAATATTTGGATTTACCACTCCAAATTAAATATTTTCATGTAAAATAGGCTGTATATGCTATACAGCCATTGACACATTTGGCGGAAAAAAATGCGCATGCGCGAAGTTCGGCGCCATTTTTCAATCACAATTCACAGCTTTGTTATCAAGTGTGTTTGTTATTTATGACCACGTATGTCTGTCTTTTACTCACAAGTGTGTTGAAAAACGTCGTATATAACTCGTGAGCGTTGCTAATTACAGTCTCGGCTCATTATTAAGCCCTCGCCTGCGGCTCGGGCTCAAATCACAGCCTCGACTGTAATTAGCAACTTCGCTCACTTGTTACATAATATACTATTATACTACTAAAACAGTAAATAAGAAAAATTGTTTCTTAGCGAAGTTACATAGGCCAGCAAGCGTCTAATAGGATTTCCAAATCAAAAGCTCTTTATCTTATAAAAAATAGGGAATGTCTCTCTATCTGTAAATACAACAGTGTATCTTGGCTTAGTTCTGCAGCATATGCCCCGTCCAAAAAGATGCGACATATCACTAATGAATGAAGCTACTGCGCGATTTGTTTATTTTGTTCATTTTTATAGTATGTGCGGGGTAATCTTTGAACTAAACTGATTACAAAATCACACAATTGTAAAAACAATGAGACTTATTCAACACGATAGGGTAATAAAATAAGAAAACCAAATCTTTTTATTCAACAATCTTTTTTTTTAATATAAGCTACCACAAATTCGGAATGTCCTTCTGTTGAGAAGAATGGGCAAGAAACTCAACAGGAATCATTTCTTTAAATATCAGTTTCACAAATATCACTTTCTTATAATCAAACTAAATTACTTAAACATATACAATATTTATCCTTAAGAATAAGTTTTCTTTTATACTTTGTCATTAACTTAGTATGTATATATCAAAACCTGATGTTTAATTTTAAAAGCAGTAATTCATAGTCGTATTTTTATTTATATTTGAAATTTCGTTAATAATACGTAATGTTATAACTTAAAAAAGTGATTAATAAGTTTTTTCATCGTTTATAAACCAATTTCAATTAATTTTCCTTCGTACTTTACAGGCTTAGGACTGTCTGAATTATAGATAATGATAGTACCTACATACAACATACTAATACAATACAAAAACTAAAATTGAATGAATAAGTACTATGAACTCTAGAAAATAAATTTTATTTTTCATCATATTGAGGCGTACTTTGGTTTTAAATATCGCACCTTCGGTAAGACAAGGGCATAACTTCCAAATTTTGTGAAAATGAGTTAAATATGCCAAAAGGTATATAAATAGTAGTACCATCGCTGGACAGACAAAGACACCCATTAATTTATTACATTTACTCTAGATAACGTAAACGCCCTTGTCGAATTATTAGATTTTTTGATAATTCTGGCGCGACAAGTACGCATTGGTCAGTTGCGCCCGTGGAACCCGACTGATTTAATAGTCTTCTGGAGTGCCAAAGTCATTAAGGTAAATACGCGTCTTAATTTTTTCATTCCTGGAAGGACAAAGCCTCTTTTAGTATACTTATGCCCTTAATTTTAAATATGTATGGAAAGAAAGATTCAAAATAATTTAAATAAAATAAATGTAAAGTTTTTAAACTACTCAGATGACATAATTATATTTCTTAATAATCATTGCATGTTACTGTAGAAGTCAAATGAGTGGAAATTAATATATACAGTGAGAAATTTGACATTGATTGCAAAAAAAAAATTATGAAAAGTGCAATTGTGCCCTTGTCTTACCGAAGGTGCGATATGTAGATTTTTAAATTTAGTCATCAGTTCCAATTTTCATATTTGTAATGTTTTTTACAACATTAAAAACAATAGAACTAAATTTAAACTAAACAAACAAAATCAATCGTACGTAATTCGTAAGTTTTTATCTTTTATTCAAAACGTAACGTGATCCCGCATTTGGCACTAATTGCAAACCAGATGCTTCCGCCACCAAGGAAAAAGCGTCACTTCACTAACCAAAAAAAAAGCAAATAAGCAGATAAGCAAAACCGAAGATATCTCGTCAAAATAAGGTAGTCCGCTTATAAGCAACTTTTGTTACATATTTGAAACATTTGATTTAGTAGGATTATAATATAGCTCACGAATCGCAAAACATTTTTTGCTCTTATTCCGTTAAAATAAGAACGCTTTTACTTAATTGCCCATTCAACATCCGCCATGTCGGTCACAGACTGACTACTATTTTGCATTTGTCGAAAAGTTGGCATAATATTTCCCTAGATGGCTCTGTCCACTGTTGTGTAAATCTGGAAGACGTACATTTTGGAAAAAGTTAAAAACGATAAGTGCTTATTTAAAAAACCGTGCTTTTTTCAACGCTTTTCGTTTAAACGCCCATCACTAGTCAATACCAAAATTCGATTACTACTTGCGCTACGCGCCGGCCATTACTGGAACTTTTGTATTTTTTTGTATTTTTGTTTATGATCTCGAATCGAAGATTTTACTTTTGTGAAGTGATATTTTTATAGAAGTCGTCGTGGCGCCGTGGTTACTGTGTACGTATCCACGGCTGGTAATCTCCATAGTGTATATTAGCATCAGTCTATGGATATTGTCCATGGGCTCACATAATGATATTGACACTTGACTGCTTGAATTGGTTGAATAGTTTGATTGAATTGAAAGTTTCAATTCGAATTGAACAATCTTTGTAGAGATTGACACAATAACAATCTTTGTGAATTGATGTGTAAATGAATTTAATTATAAATAAATTATAAAAATATTGTATAAGTTGTGAAAATTGTGTTACCCTTATGTGAATTTCCAAGAAAATATACCAAAGGAAGTACCTAACTATAACTCAACAATACCTGAAATATACTGACAGCGAGGACTGAAATTATATACCTATATTGGATTTGTAATTGGATTGTCAGAAAAAATTATTTAATCACACCACAGTGTCTAGCCTAAATTAAGTCTCATTAAGAACTTGTGCTATGGATACTAGATAACGGATAAATAAACTTAAGAAATATATAAACACATAGATATTTTTTATTTTTTATATAGAAAAAACACCCAGACCCATATTTATTTATTTGTAAATTTTATTATTTGGCAAAGGAATTACCTATAGGCATAACATACTAAGAAAGTTCTTTGCCATGTCCGTAGAAAAAAAACTGCTACACCTCATTGTGTAGAATAATCTTTTAAAAAAAAACAAGCTGTCAAAATCAATATGTGAGCCTCGTATAGACCGACATCTATGACAAGGGAGTTGTCCGTCTGAACTTGTTCTCCTTATTAGTCTGTGTACGTATCATACGATATCACAGATTAAGCAACGTTTGTTGCGGTCGGTGCTTGGATGGGTTACCGCCGACCATTCATTTCTCACGACGACTTTCGTGCTTCGGAGGGCACGTTAAGCAGTCAGTCCCGGGTGCTGTATACTTGTATACAGTAGTCGTTAGGGATTGTCAGAAGCCAATTTGGCACCCTCAAAATTCTGACATCCACCATCCAGCACTGGGCCAGCTTGGTGGATTATGGCCTGTACCTCCTCGTGTGGATGACTCTGGTGAGAGACTCATGCCCTGCAGTGGGCTCATTACAAAGAGTTGTGATGATGATGATGATTTTTATATAAAATACGGACTTTTTAGTGAAATAGTGTGTTAAGAAAAAAAATTGCTTTGATTTTGAATGTCTGGTGCAAGGAGGTGAGCAATTTGTTGTGTGGCCAGGTGCGGTCCCGGGGGGTGTCACAGGGGACATAACCCCCCCCCCCAAGATCATGAAAAGATGAACATCATTATAAGAAATGTAGCTAAAAAAGATACTTGTGAGTAAAAAAAATTGTTGTGACAAATTAGTATTGGGAGTAATTTTCCTAATTTTTAATACCACAGCTAGCTATTATTACGGATTTGCGACGCTAGTTGGCAGCACCGTCGTTGTGCACGTTCCCTATAGGAAAAGACACTTGACATTAAAAGCATGTAGCGCCATCCTAAATGAAATCTTATAACTATTTATTTATAGTTTTAAATGTGACTTTGAAAACCTCTCATATTATGCCTCTCATTGATTTTAAAAAGAAAAAACATATCCTTTTCTCTCAAAAGATGTCCACTCCACTTCTGGACTGTTTGGTTGGTAAAAAACTCGCTGTCAAAGAATATTGGTCACCGTCCATACATTAAAAAACCTGTCATTTAAATTCTTTTATTGACCCCGTCTTGTATTCGTTGGTACTTCAAACGGTTGTTTATTGTATAAAATATCTAAATATATTATCAATATTTTTGAATTCGATGCAGAAATAAAATAATTTCATAAAATAAATACATAGCCTCTACCCGTCAATGTCAGACGTCAATTCAGACTCAGACTTATAAAACTAACAATTGTGTTAGTTTCGCAGCCGGATGGTATCAAATATCAGGATATTAGCTTAATCCTTGCGTAATAATAAGCCTACTGCAATATAAAAAGAATTAACTTAATAAACAAGGCACACAAAAGACTGCAAGAAAATATCAATCAAATCTGACGTTGAGGTCTGATTGATCTATGTGAGTGACAGAACCATTAAGTTCTATTCTATAGAGGCGCCCTTGTCAACATATAGCATTTACACATATACAAATATCATTCATATATGGTATAGAACAATAAATATATATTTTTCTCTTTTTTTAACGGCTAGGTTTGTATATGACGAAAGAGACATATATATTTTAGATATTGCTATGTGTGCCACATACTGTCAAAGTTCATTTGACAGCTGTAGGTACGTGCCTCAATTCGCCATCTTGGTTGCCCGTATTTCGTGGTAGTTCGTTGTCAAGTGTTTGTTTATTTGAGATTTGCATAAATAAACAAGAAATAGTTGTTTAAAACTAAGTCGCAGTGTGGTGAAACTGTAGGTCAAGATGCCATCTTGTTGCATTTTAAAATGTGGTGCAAGAAAAATCAAAAATCAAGTAGCATTGACTCTTCTTATGTGAGTACCATTTTTCATGTATTATCACAAATAACCTCTTGAATTCAAATGTAAAGCTAAGTATATATAAATAAATGTTAAAAGAATCTGTATCTTACCTTATTTCCGAGTAACAGACTCTTTTATTTATTTCATTCGTAATTATTTTCATAGTTAAAATAGGGTTATGCTCTGATTAAAATTATATGTATATGTTTAGTGGATTTTAATGTTGATTACATAAAATAAGTACAAATATTTTGTTTCTAGATTTCCAAAAAATGAAGGATTGAGACAAAAGTGGTTAAGAGCAGTTAGTGAAGAAAATATTAATCCTCGGCATAAGCAGTGGTTTGATTGCTCACTGCATTTTCCTGAAACATGTTTTAATAGAACTCTAGATGTAATAAGATGAAGAGAAAACTCAGTTCCTTCAATATTTCCCGTAAGTATCAAAATAAATTTAATATAACATTAGGTAATTAAATTATGTCAAATTCAAGTTGATGATAATAAATTTTTAATTTGCTTTTTGTTTTAATTATTTCTTTCTTCAGGTAACAGGAAATTTTATTGATAATTCTAGTACATCTGCAGTTTGTACCCAATTGTCAATACCACATCCAGTTGCGAAAGAAGCTCAGAAAGAGGTATTTATTTTTATAAAGCATATTTTCTTATAACAGTAGGTATCTAACCATGCATGCTATAGTTGGATACAGTTAAAAATATACAATATATTTTCACCAACAACCAATTAATTCAAAGAGTGTAAAATAAATATAAGTTGAGTCTTATAACAATAAGGAATAATTTAAAAATATTCGAACAGAATAACAAATAATTTTGTTTTTTCATATCATATCAATCAACTTTTGATGCCAATGTTGCATTCATTTTAATAAATAGCATTTTATAATAAATATTTAATATTCAGGTCACACTTTAAAAGAAAATTGAGGCGCCTCAAGAAAAGTGTGATGAGCAAAAAAAAAAATTAAGTGCCTGAATGAAAAACTTCGGAGGAAAAACAAAAAACTAGTTAACTTTAGAGAAATCATAGATGGTCTTCGATATAAAAATCAAATAAATATTGAACAAGCTGTATTAATTGAAGACTTAGCTGGATCACAAGATTTTCTAAAACAAAGTGTGCTTTTAAAAAAATTGGTATTATTTAGAAATGAATGAATGAATGAAGTGTTTTTTTTTATTTAATAACCGATACCTATTTAGTTCTTAATTAATAAAGTAATACTAGTACCTCCTATCATCATGGATAATGTTGTGATTAATCTCACTGACACAGCAAAGAACTTGGGGGTCATTATGTTTTCAAACCTCAAATGAAACACGAACATCAGTGAAATTAATTTGAATTTTGAAAATTCCTTCCAAAATCCTTGTCGCTCTAAAATGAACTCAAGTGTAAGATTTCAGCTTCCTAGGTCCAACGGTTTAGGCTGGCCGTTGATGATTAGTTAGTCAGCTTGCAATTTCATATATTAGATTTTTATGTAGGTATGATTCAGTATATTTAATCTAATATTATAGTTTAATTATTTTATCTAACACATATTATTATTGCTCCTCAATCAAACTCTCCAGTCTCAAGGAATTTCTTTATTAGCAGTACCTTTGTACCTACTAACTTTGTATAGATCATTCATCGGTATAATGTATCTTACTTTGTGTACATAGACTGTTAAATAAATCAATTAAGTAGGTAGGTAATGGTACCTAATTTAAGTGAAATCCATATGCACATTATATCCTGACCGTTTGCCAATTTTTTTCCCAAATCTTCCAGCTTGTGCGTTTTTTACACCTAGATACCAATTACCTCATCAATCATTCGTTTAAATTAGCTCTTTGGTTGGAATAATATTGAAAATTATGATTTCACTAATAAAACATAAAAATATTGAAATATATTCAATATTGACAATCCTAGGCTATCCCCACCCTAAGGCGGCCATTTTAGTTGCCCAAGGTTGGCACGTTTTTTTTGTAGGTATTTCGAGTCCATTTGATATAGGTCAATGGACAGAACCCGCATCTCATATCTTATAGCTACATTCAGCTTTAATGTTTAATGGGGAGTTTTCTGACAGCTCATTAAAAAAACAAAACTGTACAAAATTGGTACAAAAGGCTTCGATAGATGGCGCTTTACAAAAGGCGAAGGCGAAGAATTTATTCCACACTGCGTTTTTAAAAGTAAAATAAATTAATTGATGTCTGTATTAGAAATTGAACGTATAAAGAACCATAGACGGTAGATACCACTTACCTACATTATAGTTTACAGACTTAACGCCTTCGGCTTTTTAAAAGTGCCATCTATAGAGGTTTTTTGAACAATTTTTTGTGAGCTGTCAGTAAACTCCCCATTACAATAAAAAAGTATGTATTTACTTACATAATAGTATTTTTATTTTCACATGATCTTTGCTCTAATATCATTTTTAGTTTCGGCCCTTCATAAGGTTGTTTTCTGTAAAACTTAAAACAATAGATTGACTGCGTTCAAAAATAATATTTCTCGGAAATATTTAAAAATTATTTTCTTTTTTTCCATGGACTATCTGATCACGGTTTTAATTGCTTTAAAATCAGTAAAAAATCTTCGTTTTTTTTGCGATATATTTGAAAATAAGACGCGTCTTTCAACTATCAATCATGACATCAGTTGACAGGTCATAATTCGCCTGCCTTCATTGCACTTTTTTTGTAAGAAAAGCATGTGGCGCCATCTAAAATGAAATCTAGTAACTATTTTTTATTTTTTTAAATGTCATTTTGAAAATCCTCATTGTCTTTCTCTTCTCCTAGTTTGTCTTCCATACAAATATCAAAATTCTATTACTACTAGCGCTACGCGCCGGGCACTACTGGAACTTTTCGTATTTTTTGTTGCGTTCTATATCGATATATCTATAGTACCAGGCAGCGTAACTATAGTACCTATAGTATTGAACCAATCTTTTTGCGCTCGTTGCATTTGCTTATTTTTCTGTGTATTTTTGTCGCTGAATTCTTTTGTTAGGTACGTTAGGTACGTTTTCTACAAAGTACGTTGAGTAGAGTGTTCACTCCTCGCGTTTTTACGATCTCAAATCGAAGATTTTACTTTTGTGAAGTGATATTTTTACATAGGATGCTGACTTTCTAGTTGATAGCGAGTTAAAAAAAGGAATAGCATTGATTTTCAATGACTGGTGCAAGGAAGTGAACAATTTGTGTGGCAAAAGCATTGAGTTTGACGAAAACGACCCGAAAAAATCTATGGCCTATAATTATTATATCAAACACAAATAATTAAGAAAAAATAAATAATTGTGATGCATATTTTTTTACTACTCCCAACTCGCATAGCATCATGCTTTGTGCAGTTTATTTCAACTTATTAGTATTGCGCAGTTAAAATTTGACTCGATACTAATATCGAATTATAATTGCGCAATAGTAATAATTGGTACTACGAATTTCTGAAAATTTGAAAGTGGCGGTACGGGCGGGCTGCATTCTAGGGTTGTTTTGTTCAAAAAGGTTCCTAGAGTGGATACTGTATGGCGCTAAAGTGCAAAAACCGCGAGACGGTCATCTATACTTTAGTACTTATATTCATCTATGGTAATATTTTCTATGGAGTAGGGACACTGGGACATATTTTATTTATTTATTTGCTTAGCCTTTGGGAGGGAATGGGAAGGAGTGATCTCTAACTAATGGGTGGGTGTGTTAAACATTACATGCATCCGCACTAATCCGCAGGAATATGTTGCTTATGCGCAACCGATTATGTACTTACAAATGCCATCCATATGAGAACTATCTTTTACAATAAAACCTTCGGTATGAAGTTATTGCCGAGCGGGTTGTCCGTCCGGTTTAAGGTTTTGATGAGGCTAGAGGCACCCGTTACCTCTATGTCAGCGGTGGCCAACCGGTCGATCGCGATCGACCGGTCGATCGCGACTATTAGTCCAGTCGATCGTGGCAAGGCAAAAAAAAAAATAAGTAGCAACGTAATTACCAACTACTGCAGCATCATCTTGTATCATTTTTCAATCGCTGTTCGGTGACGATATTTATCATCTATTCTACGCAGTCTTTTGTTTTCGGCACGCGATGACCAATAAGCGGGAAGCGTGTGGGATACGGGGGAGGGGCGTGTGTCAATCCGTCACGTTTCAGTCAGTCAGGTAACTAACAGTTGACCAGGCCTATGCAACTCTCGTGTCAATGAGATTGAATTCTGCACCATCTAGTAGACGTCGAACTACAACTTTTCGGTATGTCAAAGTGAAGTAATTTCTCCAGTTGTTAACTAGGTTGCGCTGGGATAGCCGATTTATTAATCTCTCGTTCGGAACCGGAAAAGCTGTTGACTTTGACGGCTATATCATAATAGTCTATGGATAGATTCATAGATTGCTGTTGTTGGATGAGTGTGCGTGTGCGTCTGTTGCGTTTTGTGTTTTCTCCGCCATTTTATTTAAGACTTTTATTAATTTAACGACCTGGCTTTTACTTTGGACTCTCTGATTTGCTTTAGCGATTACTTTGGCACGAAAAAGGATATCGATTTTTTGTTTTGAGAGCAATGCCGAGAAAATCTGCATTAAAGTGTCATTTTGAGTGTCCGTTAGAGGGTAAGTAGTTTTGTTTTGTTGATTATTAAAGCTTATCAAAGCTAAAAGTTATTACTGCAAGTAATTATGTAACTATATAATATATATAACTGTTATAACTAATGGTAATTTTCTTTACACATTTAGTTATAATTATTTACCTAACACTACAAACTCTTGTTGGCCTCTTCTTATGGCCATTTATAGGAATCCATTTTGTGAATAAAATCAGAATATAAATCGATTCATCGCTGTTTAATTTACAAATAAATAGTTATTTTACATGATCACATAAAGGTCTTTAAAAGTTTCATAAATTAGTCTAAAGCAATACATTATCAATTAGATTTTTATCATCAGTATCTAATACCAAAACAATGACGACACAATATTAACTTATAAAGTCTATCAGTTTCCCATTTCAAAACATTAACATCTATTTGTTTTTCTATTCTGACATAATAGCATAAAACTTTAAAATTCTCAACCTCGAACACAAACACCTCTAATAGGTATAAGTTTATATTAAATAATTTGTGTATTCCTAGGACCACTTCACCGTTTTCCTGACCCCAGTACTGAAAGGTTTCTGCAGTGGAAACAAATATTACACACATCTGTTCAACAAAAAGGGGATGCTTATATTGTCAACAACCTTCTCCTATGTAATAGGCATTTCGAGGAGTTCTACTGCTCAACGAAAAGTAAAAGGTTGACGAGAAATGCAATACCAACAATTAACCTTGGTAAGATTATATTTCTAGAGTTAACTACCTAAGTAAATAGATAGACATTTTATTTTGTTAGTGTTTTTTTTGTATAGCTATTAGATTAAACATATCATATAACACTTTAATCTTTTTTCAGAACGCTATGAAAGCAAAGAGTGTATAACTTACTGTACTGAAACTGTTCAGCCATCAACCAGCTTCAGTTATCCAGTTACAGAAGGTAAGCATTATAAAATGAACATGCACTTCAGTTTTACATTGGTTTATTGAACACATATACAGTATCATAATTAACAATAACAATCATCACAACTCATTGTATTGAGCCCACTGAGCTAAGAGTCTCTCCCCTGGGTGACAAGGAGGCATAGGCCATAATCCACCAAGCTGGCCTAGTGCTGGGTGGTGGATAGCTGGCCCTGCGCTGAATGGTGGAATAAAATAACAATTAAGTGTAAATAATATATCTTGCAGCTTTTTACTTCCTAATTCAATTTCAAATTACACCTTAAAACAAAAAAATATGTGTGAACCACAAAAATATCTTACGTAATAATAATCAAATCCTTAAAATAAATCTGGGGATTTATATTAATTTATTAATACCTTTACCTTTTTCCAGCGCATTATGAAAGTCAAGAGGATGAAACTATTTGTACTGAAATTCTTCAGCCATCCACAAGCTATTGTTATCCAGTTACAACAGGTCAGCAAAATAGAATAAACATTCACTACACTTTTCTTTCTATTGAATTATTCAACACTTGTACAGCATTGTAACAAAAATTGACAACATTTCATTTTTAGTTAGGTGCCCAAAATCGAAAAACATTTCGAGATATTCCTATGATTTATA
Organism: Stenoptilia bipunctidactyla; assembly: GCA_944452665.1. Taxonomy (NCBI): domain Eukaryota; kingdom Metazoa; phylum Arthropoda; class Insecta; order Lepidoptera; family Pterophoridae; genus Stenoptilia; species Stenoptilia bipunctidactyla. The sequence continues at coordinate 49,344,423 of OX101721.1, read as the reverse complement.
CAAAACAAGTTTTTTCAGATTTTTAAATGTAGTATTAATATAAATATCTTGAAAAGACTGTTAGGTTTCAAGAGGAAGGAAGAATTAGTTTTTATACCTTTGCGTACCTGTAAATGAAAAAAAAACTCCGCCTAACCTAATCACTCAACAAAGGTAGAAATTAAAAAAAAAAAAACTATTTAAATTTTGTTTCTGGCAACAGATTACCTAATATCTGTTTGTCACAGCTGTTTGTTTTAGTTTGCTTGCTTGCTTTTTAGACTCTGATTATAACGAAGTGAATATATATATATTTTTGCCTCCGATCATGAAAGCTTTCGAAGGCTTTATGATGGCGGACAGTCGCAATCTTCCTAAAGTGGACTTAATGATGTTTTTGCAATACATCCATGAACTTTAACATTGTTGAGATCAGGGGAGCAAAAGTGTTGCTTTCATCGAGGGACGCATATGTAGAAACAAGCGTAGGGTACGTGGAGGTGAAACGAGAAAATTCCACATGTTTCGTCAAGGGCAGGGTGACACCAGAACATAGAGTACGCTCCAAAATGTACACTGTTTTCGCGTCCATCAACGAGATAGTAGAATCTATATTGGAGGTGAAGTGCCACGATTGTGCAGTCAGTGAGGGTGGATGCAAACATTCTATATGTTTTATAATGTGGCTTATCAAACGCACCGAAGAGCCGTCAGTGACATCTGTACATTGCTACTGGAGTCAGCCAAAACTTTCTCAAGCTATTACAAGTGACAGGTTTATTTTGGCAAACTAACTACCCTTACTTACTACCCTTCTCGTGCAAATTTCAGAAACTATACAACCAGACACCCACTGAAAGAACCTTTATACCAAGTATCACACCCATGCACTCAAGAAAAACGCACACACCAAAAGCACTAGATCTTAATCGCAAAATAAACTTACTGTTCCGAAACATCGTATACTTCAGGTTTTAAAGGAAGTTTCAAATTTTCGGCTTCGAAAATTTGGAATAATTTTCCACCCCCTTTTAGAAAAATCAATGGGATACATTATTTTAAATTTAAATATCGTATATTAGTAAAGAAAATAAAGAAACATCAAACCTGCAATACAAATAATCTCGTATAAGTAATATAACTTTATTAGTTTATTTAATGAAAAAGTAATTATGTAGTAGTTAAATATATCCTATATATTATATATGTCCTATATTTATTATTCATTTTTAATTATTCTATACTCATTCAGTTAATACTTATTATTTTCATCCAAATTTATTTATGTTAAGTATTTAAATGTATATAAACGTACCTACATATTTATATTTATACATACCTACATAAATAGGTACTGGTAGTTAATTATAAATTTAAAACGTACACAATACAAAAATGGGATGATGAAGTGTTATTTTTAACTTTTTTTTGTATACTTATTTTTAATGTTAACTATGATATGACCCTATCAAAATTCATATTATTATAATAATGCTGTATATGAAAGGACAGGCCTGAAAATCAGCGCTGCCATAAATTAGCAGCTATTGCTGAGATCTGCCCCATTATCACAAAATGCTTTTTTTTATTTAATATTTTTAATAATTTTGTAACTTTTATTTATAAATGTAATTATATATTTTTTTCCTATGTAACTGTATTAATTATTTTTTTGTGATAATAAAACTTTTTTTTCTTTTATTTTGTACCTTTTTATCTCAATATTTGATTTCAAATAACGCCTTTGAAACATTTTCAACAACAAAAATAGAAATCCAAATATAGAGATATAGAGTTAAAAATTACTAACATAAAAAACAATTTAGTGTAATTAACAGCTTTTTACTTCCTAATTCAATTTCAAATTACATCTTAGAACAAAAAATTATAAATGAGTGAACCACAAAAATATCTTACATAATAATACCTTTACCTTTTTCCAGTGCATTGTGAAAGTCAAGAAGGTAAAACTTCCTGTACAGAAGTTCTACTGCCGTCAACAAGCAATAGTTATCCAATTACAACAGGTAAAGATAACACCATAAACATTCACTGCAGTTTTCTTTACATTAAAATATTCAACACTTATACAGCATCATAACTAGCAATTATAACAAAGTATGAACAAATAAATAATATAGGTAGCTGCATTTTGTAGCTTTTTACCCGACTACGGTAAAGGAGGGTTTTGTTTTCAACACGTATGTAAGTATGTCTGTTTCTTGTTCCACTGCGCCTAGAAGGCTGTAATGGATATATATTTTTCCAAGATGTACAACAAACCAAAAAGTACCAAGTATCTCTTTCTTTCCAACTTTTTACTTCCAAATTCATTTACAAAAACACTTTAGAAACATGCTCCTGAAAAGATGAGATTTGTAATTAGTGGCTTTTCATCACTGGACTTCTTGTTTTTTTTAAAATAATTTATACTTTGTTATTGAACTGCTAGTAAAATAAAAATTTCAATTTTATTAAATTGCATCTTTTAATAATTTATGATGAAATCTTACTTTACATAAAAAAAGCCTACATTAAGCTACACAAATCTACACTAATATTTTAAAGTTACAGGGTTTGTCAGCTTGAACATGCTTATTATAGAAACTAACAGTAAGATGTGAGAAACATTTTTGCGTTTGATAGCTCTTGGAAAGTTTATACGCAGAAAGTTTACACATTTCAGTTTAATGATAAGGATTATTACTTAATACTCTTGATGACCGCTGAGGTTGCGGTTTGTCAGTTTGAGCATGCTAATTTTAGAACAAATTTTTGATGACCGGTCATCAAGAGTATTATGACCGAAGAGTATTAAGTAATTGAAATGTGAGCCTATGAAAACATGTACCTTCTTCTTGTTGTGTAAAAACTTACAATAGCATGTAAATAATGCACTGATAGTGTAAATTATGATTAACATAGTGAAGAATTGCACTACAAGTTTATTGTCTTTTTCATTTTCAGTGGATTTACAAAAGAATGTATCCGAACATTACCTTGTGCAGAAAGAAAATATTAAGCCAAAACGTACTTATGTTTATACACCGGGTAAGTAGCTTTAAAATAAATTTTTGTTAGTATTTTGTGAATTTTAATCACAAATAAAGAAATAGTATAATTTACGAATATTTAAAAAGAAATGCATTATTAAATAGTATTCACTATTTTCGTATTTGATGTTGATATCAAAATAGTAAAGTTTATTCTTTTATTATTTTTGGATAGTATAATAAGCTGAAAATTGATGTCATATTGATTTCGTGTTAAGACACACAAGTTGGATTTATCCACCATGTAACAACAGAGCAACATGTAATCACAAAGCAGTAACACAAAAGGAATGAAAATCTTTCAGCCGGGCGACTGCTGCTGTTAATCAGTTGATTTGTCAGTTTGACAGTTGGCATTGCCTTGTGTCGTTGATTATGGGAAGAACGCAGTCTTTTATGTTAAAAATGATAGAAAAATATATCTATATCCACTTAAAAACATTTATCTTTAGATTATTTTTATAGTTTATGCTTAAAATCGAGGACTAACATTATGCCTTTCAAAGTATGGCAATATAGTTATGTAAACATTGCAGAAGCAACTTGCTTGTTTATTCTTTTTATGGATTTATTGCGATAGCGACTCGAGATTGACTTTATTAGTTAAAACTACTTCTTCACTTTTACCACCACCATGAGTTACAAATTTTGGCGTATTTTATAACTTAATATTAAATAAATAGTACAAAAATGAGCCACGGGTATAGCACGATTATAAACGTCAAAAGCCGATCGTAATGAAATGATATGGCAACGAAATCGAAACTAGCTTCCATGCTGGACTGGGAGCGAAAGAAAAATATTGGATGTAGCAGCTGCTTTTCTTCCCGGAAAAACTGTAAAAGTCAGTTAAGGGACAAGGGTTTTACTAGCGTGTTTTGTTGGCGATAGGCTGACCACTTGTCACTGCAATAGTCTCTATCCATCATTATAGTAGGTATCTCCAAAGTCAAACGAGACCTCAGATGGTCTTATAACATCTGGTGTTCTGCCTACCCGAAGTGTCTATTGCATTACCATGGGTTGCGTAATGGATTCTCTAACTTTCGGTTAAGTTTACTCAGTATTTTTTTTTATTTTAATTTTTCTCTTCATGTATGATCTCAAACTATAACGTCCTGGAATTTCGAAAATGACCCACCAGTTACCCTGAATATAATGATTTTTAATAACCAGTATGGTTTCCCTTGTTGGTTATTGCAATTTGACATTAATTTGACAGGTTTCTAAGGACGACCGGCTGGTGTAGGGGTAACGTACATTGCACAGAATTCTGGGTTCGAATCCCGGCGGCGACGGATATTTGTATGATGAACCCAGATATCAGTCGTCAAGTCATGGACTTTTATATGTTTATTTAAGTTGCTTTTCTAATAAAAAATATGTATTTATTTAATATGTATGTTTATATATTTCTTAAGAATATCAGTTAACTTAGTATCCATAACACAAGTTCTTTAAGAAACTTTATTTGGGCTAGATAATGTTGTGTGAGTGTCAAAAATATTTATTTATTTAAATATTATTCCAAGCCCTGGTAAATCAATATATAGGGTCTTCTTTATGAAGATCAATATATTTTAAGAGAAGGTTAAGAATGATGTATGGATTCAATTTATGAAAGAATTTTTTTTTTGTTACAATTAACAAAAAAAAATTCTTTCATAAATATTTTATAATTCTCATAAGTTAACAACATTTTAGTTTGATCTGTTATTTACGACTAAAGCAAGAAATAAAAGTGTTTCTATTTAACTATTTATATTAAGAAATACGTTATACATAACCAAACAATAACTTATACTACGCGAAACTCACACACACAGAGAAAAATCGCACTAGGCATAAGTATGTAGGTATTCTCTGACGGCACTATCGACACCGAAAGTCAAGCGAGCCGCCCGCGCCAGCAACACTCTGTTGGCTTGTCGGCGCGGCGCGTCGGCGCGGCGACTTTGTTTGAACCAAACGCGCGCGACCCGCTCACCGCTCGGCGAGCGCTCGCCAGTCTGTAAAAGTCTGTCTAATGATACGCGCGTGTAAATTAATAATTATCAAAATGCCTAATTTCGCGTACACGAACCAAGAATATCTTCAAATGGCTTTGTGCTAGTGCTGCGAGTGAGAACCTGTCACGAGCTCGTGACACGTACGAGCAGAGACATGGAAGGCGTCCCGCCCTCCGAACAATTCTAGGAGCTGTGCAGCGCCATCGAGATTATGGCACATTTACTCCACGTGCCCCAATGTTGTGTGCTGCCAATGTTATTAAACGAACAAGACTTTGTGTATCGCAAATAGGTAGTCATGTGCAGCAGTTACTATAAAGTGCTTGTGTATGTGTATTCGTGTGCTGTGTACCTAACATCATTGACAGGAAGCAATATGTAAGTTATTTTTGTACATAAACTGTAAATAATAATAGTTGATAATAAGGTGATTCCATTTAAACATTCAATTGATTGTAAAATACATTTATTCGTTAAGACAAGCAGCTCAAGCACGAAAGCTTTTTTTAAATTTATTTCTAATTTAAACATTATCAAAGAAGTCAGCATTACTAAAACGGTATTTACAATTAGTTGAACGTTAAATTGACAGTTGAAGTGTGATGGGAAATTAGAATCAACTTTTATACGAAATAAGTATGATATTACAACAGCTGATTGTTACGTCATACATCAAGCTAAGTTGGTCACGCATCGCCCGGGCGCGCGAGGCATCGACCTTTGCTCGCGTGGATAGGTAGGTACTAACCGCGTAAGATCTTTGTTTTAGTGAAGTTATTTTCTTAAAATAAATAGATAGGTTTTTTTTATTTCTTGCAAGGTTGTCGTAAATAACAGATTAAACTTAAATTCGGTCACTTAAAAGATTTGAAAATTTCAATAAAAAAAAAATAGTTATATGTATATTTTTATTTTTTTCATAAATTGAACCCATACATCATTCTTAACCTTCTCTTAAAATATATTGATCTTCATAAAGAAGACCCTGTATATATACAAAATATTCCATAATACAGTTTGTATTATGGAAGGAATTCCTGAAATTCCAACGGGAACGAAAAATATAGGACTTTTGAGTTTATGCGTGTACGAAGTCGCGGGCAAACTACTATATTTTTAGAGTAACTTTAACAATATAATTAATTACCACACAATGTGCTTTAAAACGGTCACAATAGAAGTGAAATTAGTTGTTTGAAATTTTTGCTGCCATCTGATGAAATTAAATTTATCTTGGTTTCGTCTCAATATAGGTCATTGCTCCATTGCGCAATAGTCCAAGTTCAATATTTTCATGCATGCACGCATTAGCCCCACTTATTTGTGTTCCAACTTCAGCAATGGAACTGTTCGAGTAACTCTTCCTACAAGCTTTGCCTCAATCAGACGCCTTCCGACGGCCCTTGCTGATACATCAGGCTCAGGCCCTTCACCCTTCTTCAAAACAGAGCCTTTAAATGGGTCTATTTTATCGAGGGTGACTATCCTGCGATCATACTGTGGGGTAGTTTTTTGTGGTCTCTTCTTTCTAGGAACACTTTCAGTTGTATTGTGGATTTTAAAATAGTTTTCTGCAGTGAGTATTATATTTTTGGTATAGGTTAGATGGTCTGCTATTTTCCTGTACGAACAGCCAGGTTGATAAAATCAGAAACATGTAAGCATCCCTAATTAGGTGGCCAGGTCGAGGCTAAAATTTATATTAATTTAAGTGATTTGATTGAAGATTTTAGACGTTTAGTTATAGATTCTTCTTTATTTTGTATAACTAGCTAAAATACTCAACTATTTACTCAATTATTTAGTATGTAGTAGGTATAAGTATGCCAAGACAACATATAACTTGGAATCCAACTTCTCATCCAAAGGTTATCTGGAAGAAATAAATAAATATAGGTAAAAACAAAGTAACATACAGCTATATCCATTTTGATTATCCACAAAAAGGTATGATCAATAAGTAATGATTAGTATTATATGTGTCTCTAATTAGTTGACCACCACTGTATGTGCCATTTACAAGTTAGTTTCGGGACTTATTGAGCGATATAATATTTAACATTCATTAAAACTGTAAATTTATAAAAACAGTAAATTAATTTCAAACTAAACATGTTTAACAGGTTAGTAGTCATGTTTCAAATTAAATAAAAATTAGAATTGTGAACTCAGCAGTAAATTTCTTCAAATAAAACCATTCTTTGTGAAGTTAAAAAGTTTTTTTCTGTCAGGCAACCCAGATTTATTTATCAACTGATACATACATAACATAACATCACGCCTGTCTCCCTCTGGCATCGGCAGAGACTAAGGAATGCCAACTGCTCCGATCCAGACAGACCTCTTTCGCTTCCTCCACGTTCAACTGATACGGAAGTATATATTTCAATAAATTGTTTTTTTCAGGTTCCAGAAAGCGATTCCCAACCACCGGTGATAAAATCATACAAAGTCTAAAAAAGAAGATAAAGCTTCTTCTTAAAACTGTCGCTACCCAGAAAAAACAAATGGCGTTAGCAAAACGAATTGGATCAACTAAATCATTTCTAAATTTTGTAGATCGATTTCCAACTTCCATAAAATTATTTACAAAAATGCAAACCATGCATGCAAAGAAAGCAAGAGGTAGGCGCTTCAGCAAGGATGAAAAGATACTGGCTCTAACAATTTATAAACAAGGACCCAAAGTATATAAACTTTTAAGGTCTATATTTGTACTACCATCAAAGCGCTGTTTACAAAACCTCCTGGGAAATATATCATTGAGACCAGGAATAAATACTCATATGTTCGAAAAATTAGAAAAAGTGGTAAAAAAAATGTCTGAAGAAAAAAAGATAGTAAATTTACTATTTGATGAAGTATCATTAAGTCCTGGGCTCCAATACAGTGATACTTCTGATGAGATAATAGGGTTCGAAGATTTGGGAAATGGCTGTAGAGTAAAAAAACTCGCCGATCATGCTCTCGTTTTTATGATAAAAGGTATAAAAGGAAAAACGAAGCAGCCTATTTGTTTTACGTTTTGTAAAAGCGCAACAAAGAAAAATGATTTAAAATACTTGATTATTCAGATTATTAAAAAACTAAGAGAAATTGGATTAAAAGTAATAAGTACAATATGTGATCAATCAGCCACAAATGTCAGCGTAATAAAAAGCTTACAAGACGACACCAGAGCAAGATACTTAAGAGATGAAAATGAATATAATTCGAAAGCTTTTGAAATTGATGGAATTAAAGTCTATCCATTATTCGATACACCCCATTTACTCAAAGGCGTTAGAAATAATTTAATTAATAAAACAGCCAAATTTGAGCAAAATCATGAAATTAAATATGCGAAATGGAATCATTTAGAACTATTATTAAAAATTGATGAAGGTGAAGATGAAATTAGGCTTGTCAACAAATTAACAGAAAGTCATGTTGTCAAAGATAAAATTCCAAAAATGAAGGTAAAACTCGCAGCCCAGGTATTTAGCCAGCGAGTTTCGGCTGCAATGAGATTTTTAGCAAGTAAGTATTTTTTTTAAGAAGGGAATACTGCCGTTTAACTCAAATTCACTCACCTGATATTTTGTGACGAGAAGATAAAACATACGGATTGAGTAAGCAACCAGCTTAGAGTTTATTTATGACTAGCTGTGACCCGCGACTTCGTCCGCGTGGATACCGTTTATTAGAGTTGGATAAATACTGTTATTATATCCTCCTTGAAGTTAAAACTTACCTTATTCTAAATTTCGTCAAAATCGACTCAGTAGTTTAGCTGTGAAAGCATTACTGATAGATAAACAGACAGAATTACTTCAAAAACTTTTACAACAAAGCAGTGATCCGCAGTTTCACCTAGGTTTTGTGAAAAAGTATAGGTAGGTAGGTATATTACATAGATGATGCCCGCGACTTCGTCTGTATTGAATTAGTATTTCGAGTAGGTTATTTTCTTCTCCAAGGTCCTAACTATCTTTAATAACAAAAATAAAAATGAAGAATCTTCGTCCATATAATATGTATAACTCCTAACCACAAACATAGGTAGGTAACTATCTATTAGGCACATAGCGTTATAAACAAATCGGGTGCCAAAGTGCCTTAAATTTTAATATTGTCTTAAGTTTTTGCGTTAACTATTATGTATGACTATTAACTAAAACACTTTTTAACCAATTTTATCGCGTATATTTACATTTTAAATTTTAACAGTCGTTCGTGACCACGGTGTCTGCAAAGACACCGAAACGTCGAGTTAAAATGTAAAATATAAATTATACGCCATTAATCCGGTTAAAAAGTGTTTTATGTAATGCCTTCAATTTTACTTAATTCATGCAATATCTTCATTAATTATACTTAGCTTATTGTTATTCTAGGTAAAGCTAAGTAGTTTTTTGCGTGAAAGAATAGCAAAAATCCATCCATCCAGCCATTATCAGTGTACATACAATACTACCTATAGTTATGTATGGCTGCTTTTCACTGCCAAACGGCTAAGCCAATATTAATGTAATTTGGTATAGTAGTTAACACATACGTTACTTTTTATTCCGAAGAAATCTACGGTTTCTGACTTCCAAGAGGCAGAAACGATCATGAAATAAACAAAACCTTGATTTCCATTTTATCTCTGTATGTACAGAAGGCAGTACATCAAGCGTTACAAATCTGTCAAAATGTTTTACTTGAATTTGAACTCTATGCCCTCGATAATAAGTTAAAATTGGTTGGGGGAATTTGACAGGTAATGTAACGCTTGTTCCTTCTGTACCTATCTATATTAAATCGCGCAAAAGCTTGCACTCGCCTCCCGCCTTTTTATACCCTAGCGCGGCAACCGTTACGCAAAAATAATCCCTATATCATTCAGTATTCACGCGCGATGGGTTATTAGCGTATTTCATGTATAAGTTTGGTGTTTCTATACCGATTTCTATGATTCTTTTTTTATTGAATAGGTAATAATGTTATTTTTTTAATTAGGGATGAGTGAGAGTATTATAAACGTAAGAGTAAACAAATATAATCAGAAAGCTCCGAACTGCTAAGCTATCGGGATTTACATGTGTTATTGTGAGTCAACCATAAAATATAGACATATACTGTTGTGGGATATTTTTTATATAATTTTATGAAGAATATTTCTGTCATACATGATTTCTATGTAGCTTTAACCATTAAGGCTGCACACGCGACGGAAGCTTAAAAAATGAAGTATCTTCTCCTGTTTTTCCAACATTTCCCTTCACTGATCTACTCTTATTGATTGTAGCGTGATAATAAGTATACTATAACCTGCCCAGGAGTATGAAGAATAATTTTACCAAGTTTCGTTAAAATCCGTCGAGTAGTTTTTGTTTCTATAAGGAACATACAGACAGACAGACAGACAAAAATTTTACTGATTGCATTTTTGGCATCAGTATCGATCACTAATCACCCCCTGATAGTTATTTTGAAAAAATATTTCATGTACAGAATTGACCTCTCTACAGATTTATTATAAGTATAGATGAAAAAAAAAACAAAAAAAACTTTACATTTCTTGTTTGACAGTATTTTATTAGTGTAAAAAATGATAAAATTAACCTATCGATTACTATTCTCTTTAAGATCGTTATTACGTTATTCCAAAAGGAACAATATTTTACAAGAAATTATCTTTAGCCCTTGTAATGATGAGACTATAAAAATTATAGTTTTTTATGAATTAAACGCCGTTTTACATTATTTTACACTTTTGACGATTTTTTTGGCGAAAGGGTAACACGGCCTCAGACACCAATGGTCGACCATGTATGTACGTTTGTATGGTGGATATAGAATACAAAACCATAATACATAGAACCTTGTATTACTGATTTTTATTTTATTGAACCCCATCAGAAAAAGTATTTGTAAATTATACATTGTTTAAAAACTATTTTTTTTTGTTTCAGAACGGAGTATATTGCCATCAGAATGTCAAGAGACAGCCGACTTTCTGTTAATTTTTGACAAGTTATTTGATTCATTTAATGGACATAGTTATCGTGATGATTCAAAAATTTATAAATCATGCTTGAAAAATAATTCACCACATTTTAAATTATGGTCAGAAATCTTGCCGATTTTGGAATCAATAAAATTTGAGTCAATTCATAAAAAAGATGGCGTCGAGATGATTAAGCATGAATCGATTCCATCTATAAAAAATTGGATACACAATATTAAATGCTTTATTGAATTATGGAATGACTTAAATCAAAATAAAAATGTAAGCAATTTGATTACTAGAAATTTTAATCAAGATCCATTAGAAAACTTTTTTAGTAGTATTAGAAGTAATGGTGTGAGAAACAATAATCCGAATTGCAATCAGTTCATTAGTGCATATAAAACGTTGATTATAAATAATTTTAATTCTCCTCATTCACCAAGCGCTAATTGTGAAAATGGCGATAATAATTGCATGCAAACATTAAATAGTTTTATTTTTGATTATTCTAATGATCCTGAACACAATTATGTTTGTCAAGTTGATTCTTTATTTGAAATACTATCAGAAATGAGGAATAATACTTCATTATTGCATGAGGAATCAAAAAAATATGTTACCGGTTATATGATTAAGAAATGTAAATCAAAAGTTTTTAAAAATTGTAAATTTTGTACTGATGCTTTTATTCGATCAGAGATTCAAGTTGATTCGTTTAATTATGAAGTTGATTACACTAAAAAGTCTTTATTTCATCCAAGTCAAAATATGATTGATCTAATGAATGATATTTATTTTGTGATTGTTGCATGCTTGCGTAAATTTCCTCATGAAAAACATTTGAAACGAAAAATAAATTTATACATTGATTGTGCATGTGATTTTAGTATGATTTCCTGTAATAGTCATAAGGTTGATTTGGTTGATTTCATAAAAAAATTGTCAATGAAAATGTTGATTCACAGTTGGTGTAATGGGGTGAACCGAATTATAAATGGAAAATTTACCAAATTTGAGGAGGAAGATGAAGTGAAGAAAGAAGCTTTCGAATATTCCTCAAAAAGAAAAAAGAAACAATAAATAATCTTTAAAAAACTGAGTTTTTCGTTATTTTTTACCACAAAGTTTCTATAAATTTCTTATCCTGTATTTTTTAAAGCAGTTATCATAATAAAATTCTATAAAATCTTAAATTTATTGTGACAAACAGGATGAGATATTTTTTACCTTTAAATTTAATATTATAATAAGCAATTTTATAAAATTTTAAGTGAGACTTGTCTACTAAGGCCATCTAGCGATATTTTTTGGAATTAAATTTAGTTATTAGCGCCATCTATGATTTAAGGTATAATTCTGTTTTGCCAATAAAAACGAGTTGCCCATCTATCTCATATATTAACTGTATTTAACTGTATCGTCTATGGTCGTCAACTGCATAGACCTATGCAACTCTAGTGTCAATGAAATTGAATTTTGCACCATCTAGGATATAACGTACTACAACTTTTCGGTAAGCTATTTCTCCTGTTATTAACTAGGTAGCGCTGGGATAGCCGATTTATTAATATCTCGTCAGGAACCGGAAAAGATGTTGACTTTGACAGACTAGTCAACAGACTATTATAATAGTCTATGAATGATCGTTTGCGTGTGCGTCTGTTGCGTTTTGTGTTTTCTCCGCCATTTTATTTAAGCCTTAGATTATTTTAACAAATTCGCTGTGAAATTGGCCGTGAAGTTACTTGTGTGACTTACTAACAACTTAAAAGGCTTCGGCAACAAAAGTTTATAAAGACTAAAGTGCGGGAAAGCGAAATCGGTGTAAATATATATTGTGTAAATATACAGTGATTGTGCATGTGATTCAAGTATGACTTGCTGTAAGTCATAAGGTTAATTTGGCCGATTTCATAAAAAAAAATGTCAGTAAAAATGTTGATTCACAGTTGCTGTAATGGGGTGAACCGAATAATAAATGGACAATTGACAAAATTTGATGACGAAGATGGAGCGAAGAAAGAGGCTTTTCAATATTCCACGAAACAATAAAGAACCTTATAAAATAAAGATTTTTGTTTTTATTTTTTTATTTTTGACCACTTATTTACTATAAATACCTTATTCTGTATTTTTTAAAGCAGTTATGATACTAAAATTTTATAAAATGTTACATTAAATGTGATAAACAGGATAAGATATTTTTACCTTAATTTTTTTTTATAATGGGGACTTATCTACTAAGGCCGTCTAGCGGTCATTTTTGGAATTAAATTTAGTTACTAGCGCCATCTATGATATAAGGTATTATTCTATTTTGCCAATAAAATCAAGTTGCCCATCTATATCATATTAACTGTATCGTCTATGTTGACGACAGAGACTACCGGAGTTACGACGTTTCGACGATTATCGATATAAATCACGATTAGACTCTGTCTTTTATTGCTCTTTGTCACAAAGACGAAGATTTTCCAGACTTCATTAGCTACCACTGCATAATTCATCAACAAGTACTGGCTAGTAAGAGAGTAAACACGAAACATGTGATGGATATTTCTTTCAAAATTGTAAATTCCATAAAAGGAAAAGCCCTCCAAAGGCGGCTCTTTAAACAGCAATTAGATGAGAAGGAACCAGAATTGGCATTGCACACTGACGTAAGGTGGTTGAGTCGAAGCAAGTTCTTGCAAAGATTTCGAGATCTATTGGACGAAATAATAAAATTTCTTGATTAAAGGGGTGATGATTATTGGCAATTGCGTGATTTAGACTGGCAATGTGATTTTGCGTTCTTGGCCGATTTTACTGGAAAACTGAGTACATTAAATCTGAATCTACAAGGCAAGAATAAAACATTAACAGAAATGATGAGTTCTATTGCAGCATTTCAAAGTCAAACAGCGTCTATGATAGTTGACATAGAGAAGAAAAAAATTGAACAATTCGTAAACATCAAGGATCATATGGAAAAAAATCCTACCTACAATTTCATTTCTGAGAAGTACACAATAGATATCAGGGCAGTGATGGAAGACTTCGAAATTCGCTTTAGTGATTTCAGAAAAATTGAGAAGTTGGTTCAATTCATCAGTTATCCGTTTAATGATTCCATTGATCATAATGATATCTATGAATTGGCTACAAAATTTGCTGATACATTTCAATCATCTTGTTACAAAACGAAATTATTACTCTGCGCTGCGACATATTTCTAAAAGCATGGTCATCGTCAGGTCAAGATTTCTGGGCATTGGTTTCCAACGAAAAATATCCAAATTTGAAGAAATGTGTTGAACAGCTTCATTCGTGTTTTGGTTCAACATATTTATGTGAGTCAGCATTTTCCTACTTAAAACAAACAAAAAATAAACACCGTTCTCGCTTGATAGACGCTCTTACATTGGATTCTTTAAGGTTGGCAATTTCCAACTACAAACCTGATTATGCTAAACTTGTGGAAGATGCTCAGACGCAAAGCTCACACTAATATATGTACCTAATATGTTGATTAAACATCATTAACTCATACTTCCATTCTAAAGAGAAAAAAAAAGTGCTAAGTAAATTTAAGGAAACAATCTCACATGTTATATGAAAAGGAACTCCTAAGACTGGTCAATAAAAAATACTACATGATTGTGTACTAAACTATGCTGTTTCATTTAAGATTTCAAGAAGTAGGTATGTAAGTGGTAGATCGCACATGGTTTCGTTAGTAAACAGTAGATCTTATGTCTAATCAAGTTGGCCACCCCTGCTCTATGTCATTGCGGCTGCGCGGCTTAGATATTGTGTGAGACAGCAAAGGACAGAAAATACTTTTTCTCTGGAGAGGTATAGATGGTAAGTTAGGTCTCGGTGTCGATATTTTGTGGGAATGGCAGGCGAAGTGTGACTGCCATATTAGACGTAGAATTTTTGTATGTACCCAGTTTGGTTATCATTTTTGTAATATCACATGAAACAGATTGAGAATTGTAGTTTCTCTGAACTGACATGACTTTAGAAGATCCTTTTTACGTCGTGAAAGAGTAAGTGATTCTTTTTATTTTAATCAAATGAAGTAATTTTGTGTATGTTGATGTCAGTGTTGTATCAAAACAACAGCTTTCTACAAAATGTTTTGATGGTTTTATGAAAACCTATGATTAGATAGCATGTTTTGTAATTTAGATTATTTGTTTAGTATTATTATATAATATTTCAATCTGAACTTTTGTTTTCAAGTGAGGTGTTCAAAGCATTGAACAAGACCAGAGGGTTGTACCTGCGCTGGCAGGAGATCTCAGTGTCACCTGCCACAGCAAACAGTCCAGAAGTGGAGTGGACATCTACAGAGCTAAGGAATGCCTTGCGTAGCATAGAGTGGGACTTGGAAGATTTAGACGATACCATTCATATCCTTTTCAATAAATTTTCATGTGACAGACATTTTGGTCACTTCAACTCTGTCATATAATATGAACATGTGCATTAATGTTGTTTGCTAATGCGAAATGAATTTCATCATCATCATCGTCTATTTTACAAGTGCGGTGACTGGTGAAGGCATTCATATTAAATAAATTGTAATAAATCTGCTATTCTCCCCCTAAAAAAAAGTAAGTAATACAAATTAAAAAATGTAAGTATTTCAAACTTGACATGACAAAAAGTAATAGGCAGTTAAAATGCTGCAGATCATATGAATTAAGAAAAATTCATTAATAATTTTACCAATAAAATTATTGTTTTCCATATTGGTACAATTAGCTGCAATGCGAATATTTAATTCTATATTCAAAGGTAACCTTTTTTAGTTCTATGTTGGTTTTCTGGGCATATTGGGCTGAAATTTATTGACTGGTAAAGATTGCTCTGCGATAAAACTGCCTTTTGTACCTTTTGTTTATTATTTGTTTTCATTTATTTGTGTAAATAAATAAATGGATTTGGAACATACCTTCCTTAGTGAGTATAGGACTGCATTAAGGAAGGAATACCCGAAATTCTCACAGAAATGGGAAATGCAGGACTTTTAGTTTGTATGAAAAATCTTATTTCTTGAGTGCATATATGTGAAAGTTGAAAAAAGTTTTTCTGAAATTCCCACTGATACATTAGTTATAGTGTATCTATGTAACACATTTAAGAAGTATAAAATAAACAAGTTTATGCATGTACAAAGTCGCAGGCAAACACTTGTTCTTTACTGAACTCGATTCGGATCATAATTTGTGTAATAAAAGTAGGTATTTTATTTTTCATCAGAAACCCCTATGAATAAATAAAGAGACCTTACTACACTTTTCCCGATGTGCTGCCTCAGTCATCATGCACACAACAGTGTTCTCTCCACACGCACACCACCACCCACTATGTATCTGTTAACCATGCGTTTTGAACCATTGTGTAATGAATTCTCTAACTTTTGGTTAAGTTTACTCAGTAAATAATTAATATTTATTTATTTTTTCTCTTCATGTATGATCTGAAACTATCACGTCCTGTAATTTCGAAAATGACTCACCAGTCACCCTGTATATTAATGGTCACTACAATGCATTTCTTTTTAAATCACAAAGTCCATATGCCTGTATATTGATGCTTTTTTTATTAAATTTAATAAACATATACAGTTAAGACTGTATATTTAGTGATTGTCAAGTCATATAAAATTTCCTTAACCCCACTTTCAAGCATAGTGGAAAGAAATTCATCAAAATTTAAGATAGACAACAAGGAGATCTGCGACAGGAGGGGTTTTATAGAAGCCACAAAACAAGAAGTTGAGGTAACTTTATATTTAATATCCTTATCAGTTCGCTGAAGTAGGTGATGTATGTTAGGTGTATAAAAACTCAAAAATTTGCCTTTAGCGCAATGACTGTCATCTTAATCCGACTAATACTGTTAAGTTATAATGTGACCCGAGGTTGTCTGGAATCAATAGTTTTATTACATATATGAAACTGCAGTTTATAGGTCCAGCAGGTGTAGTGGCACATACAGGAACTGTCTAAAAATTCCCGGTTGCATTTTTGTGCGATACTGAGACTTCAATTTGATTTTATATGTATGTTTCTACATTTTATTTATCTCTTATCTAATCAATCACACAACTTCTTTAAGAAACTTAATTTGGGCTATAGGAAATGTTGCTTTATTATTTAAACTGTACTACTGTCATATGCATTTGTTTAAAAAAAATGTAAGTACTAACAATTTTATTTTTGTTTATGGGAAACCTTACATATATTTTCGTTTTAGGAATCGCAGCATTTTACTTAAAGTCAAAGTCCAAAAATTCTTGAAATACTGAGGTCAAATTATTTACAAATTGAAGTGAATCTATCACCACTCAAAAAGTCGATCTGCTGAGAAGAAGTGGCAAGAAACTCAACAGCGATCATCTTTTAAAAATATACAGTTACAGTTTACAGCCAGGGAATTCCCTCTTTCTGCATCCGGATATCTTATAACAGTCCTTTTCGAATACCTACTTGTTTTACCATATCCTCAAATCTATCGATCAATTTCAAGAAATTTTTAATATTTTTTGGAACTTTATTATAAAATACATTGATCCACGAACGAGTTAGGGACTTGTGAAGTCTACTGTTAGCCGGCTAGTGTAAACATTAGGCAAAGAGCTATTAGATAGAGGTCTAGACATAGAGATAGAGAATAGAGAGAGAATGTGGATGGAGATGGAAGTGGACAAGGACATGGAGATGGAGAAGTCAAAATCAAAAAAAGTAAAATAGTCATAATTTCTTCAGCAAAACGAGCTGACACCGCTAGCAGCACCTGTTGCGAGTATAACGCAAGTACTAGCCATCACCCACCTCAACCATATTTTAGGGAAGAGGGTGACCCGACACCTGACGCTACCACTATTAGCCATGCCTCATACTGAGCGAGCATGACGTACGGAGTAGAGATGTTATATTAGGATCGAATTTTCATATGCCTGTTAACTAATATAACGCTTTATCAATAACATGATGTCATAACAGTTACTGGATAACAGTCAAGTAACAGTAAGAGTTTCTGATCTAGTTCGTAAAACTGTACATCTATTATATTATAACATAATGAATATCGCGCGCTTTATTATTTAATAGTTTCTTTAAATGTATCAAGTGGTAAATCTTGAATATTTGTGGGAACCTTATTATAAAAGTGTATGCATTTTCACATAAATGAGCTAGTGACTTAAGTCTGTTATTATAGCCGGCTAGTTTATATTTATTTCTAGTACCTAGGTATTAACTTTATGTTAGTCACATTTTCTACGAAACATGTTGTTATTTTTACAAACATAAGATTTTCATAATAAATTGTAGCGCAAACGTAACAATATTTATTTCTTTAAACTTATTTCTAAGTGTCGATTGTGCGAATAGTCCGTTTCAGCAGCACAAATTTTAATATCGACGGCATTTGCCCACAAGAGAATATGTCATTAAGCTATGAAAAAATCCGATATAAACTAATCGCGCAATAGCTTCATTAGAGATGTTTCGCATCTTTCTGACGGCATATACCTACCTACTGCAGAACTAAAGTCTCTTCGTCAACCTTTCGATGTGTGGTCCCCATTGGAGTCGTGCGTCTGGGGTTATGCCAAGATACACGGTTGAATTAACAAGGCTCTTGTCCTTTTAAAATAAAGACAGCATTAATGTCTTTCATTGAGGAGCAGGTCATTGGCTGAAAACCATTTCTCCACAATTTCAATACGTTCTTTTTATTCAAATCAAAGCTTAAATTGCCTAATCACTTTGAATAGAAAAGAGGTAACCTCACAGTTGTCTTACACCACAAATGGCAAATCATTTATATACACTAAGAACGAAGAAAGGCCCAAGAATCTGTGTTCAGAGCTATGCACATTTTTGGTAAAATGGAGCAAGAAAACTGTTCAGTAATAGTGAGACTATTTTTGCTATGATATGTTCTAATTTTGACGTTCTACGCTACCGCTAGCCGAGAGACACACTGCTTGACAGAGGCCTCGCAAATATTCTCCACGTGGCGTCGTCGTCAATCGGTCCCGCGCCGCCCCCGTCCAGCGTTTGACGTCACAGTGCGTCAGTTTATGCGTGATAGTTTTTTATATTTCATACCGCGCAAACTAATTACAAATATTATTTTACAAACTGGCACAATCAAAATAAAAACTATTCAAATAAAAATGTTTAGGTGTTCGAAAAGTATAAAATGCTTTTCTCCTTACTATACCAATTTATTCAATATTTCTAAACAATGGATTTTGAAGATCAGAGATGGAACAGTTTAATTTTTTTAAACATAAATTAAGGATGGGACGTTTGTCTTCCATGACACCTGATGGTAAGTGAAAATGAAAACTAAGGTGGTACACGTCCATCCACGAGAAACCTATTCACTCGACGCTTAAAAGTGCCAGTACTATACTGACCAAGAAAAATAGATGCAGGCAGTTCATTCAAAGCTTGGTGACCCGTATCATAAAGAAACTGTCAAAGCGCTTAGTTAATTTTTTTTGGAATATCTATATACCCTACACTTCTCCAAAAGACTTTATTAAAAAAAGTTGGGATTTCTTTTAACTCATTTTTTCAGTTATTATGTCTGTTTTTTTTTTCAACATTAGGTAACGAAGAAGTTACCCCCGTAATATTTTTGTTTTACCCCCGCGGGGGTAATTACCCCCAGGTTAGGAACCCAGGAGATAGAGTATTATGCTGAGAGAAGATTTTATTTGATTTTTAAGAATTATTTACTTCTTCTGGGAATTAAACCGACTTAAATATGAAAAAAAAAACCCACCCCCTTATTCGTATGATGCCAATTCAAAGAATGAACAAAAATAAATAAGCTAGTATTTTAAAAGAAAGGAACAAAATGAAATTAATCATTGTAACCAAATTAAAAACACACATGAAACTGCTGAAGTCAAATGGACGTGAAATCTTTAAATGCTGAATTACTAATATTTAAAAATCATAGTCTTCTTTCAGCAAAATACCCTATCTTTGACGTTTAAGGTACTTTCCCTTGAAGTCCCGTAGCCTTGGGACGCCCTGCGGGGCTATGCGACCATCGAGAACGATAAATCGGGCCATTATATCGATATTTTCTAAGAATATTGCACTTAGAATACGTATTTTTTTAGAATAAGACAGATTTGGTTCTATGGCCTTAATCATAATATCGAATCGAGTAATTATGGTAATTACGGTGCGCGTGCTAGCTTACATGATGGGATAAAATAATTTGGTAATATTTATCTTGTCGAGTGTTAATCGATGGTCGCATGCTAGCCCTGCAGGCGTGTAGTGAGTGTTGGTGGTGCGCGGTTGCAGGGCATGCGCGGGTGCATGGCGCTGGGCCGGCGCGCGGGCGGGGCGGGCGGCGCGGGCGCGGACGGCGCGGCGCGCGAGCCGCTGCTGCCGCCCGCCAGCCCGCCGCCGCACTTCGCCGCCTGGAAGTCCACGCCCAACTACACCAAGTACTCCAAGCTGGCCAACCAGCCCGACAGCCCCACCAGGTACGCACCGCTTCATTCCGCTCGGGTTTTCGCGCTCGTAGACCTTTCTGCGAGGATTCTAAAATCTGACTTCTTTTCTTACTAATATTATAAATGTGAAAGTTTCGATGTTTGTTCCTCGATCACGGGACAACGAATTTGCATAAAATTTGGCATAGTGATAGTGTACAGTCTGCAATAGCACATAGGCAACATAGGCTATTGCATATACTTTTTATCCCGAAATTCCCGCGGGATTCGAAATTGCGCGAGTAAAACCGCGCGCAACAGCTGGATACAAATATTTTGATCAATAACGGATTTTGTTATGTACAGCTTCTAATCTAGTACCTAAGTAATTGGCGATTTATGAAACTTTAAAGTCGAACATATTTATACCTACTAATAAATACTTTTATAGGTGTATCGCTTGTATTTTGAAAACTATCATTTATTTATTGTTTATTTATTTATAAAACACAACAACAAATTACAACCAAAATTAAAATTAAATGTTTAACTGAACTGGGTTGAAACTCAAAATATTTGTGTCTACAGAAATACATAGTAGGGTAGGGCGGGGCTTAAAGGTCCGCGGGTATAAAGGTCCACCATAAGTATCTAAAAAACTAGCGGTATCACTATAACTCTGTGGCGGTATATCGTGCGTTCTAACTATGTACGGGGAATGAAGAGAGCGCGGGAGGCGTAACGGGGCATCGCCGGCAGTCCAGCAGCGTCGCTAGCCGGAGATATACGACTAGATCTACAAATTTTAACGTAAGTAAATTTTTTCATCATTTTACTTTTTAGTTTCGAGCATTGGTTTTTCGTTTATCACACCTAAACATAATTTATTAGTATAAGTGATTTATTTGTTTTTCACGATTTATTATTAGTTTTAGGCTCGGTTTAACGGTTATTTCGTTATAACCTCTAAAAATATTTACACGTGGTTGGGGCAAATAGGTCCAATGTGGACCTTTTAGCCCCTTATTAATATGTGGGTTAATAAAGACTTTTTAGTTTCAGTATGCGCAACTATAAAAGAAAATCGGATCGTGGTACTAAATCTGTTGAGTTGATGCAACGGGCAGCAGATTTAGTTATCAATGAAAATAAATCATTGAGGCAGGTATGTCGTGACTATGAATTAAGTAAAACTTCATTGTCAAGATTTATTAAGCGAATGAAGAATGACCCTGTTAAGATTTGGCTATGGATCTCCACGGCAGATATTTAATAAAGAACAAGAAGCCAGTCTCACAGAATACTTGCTCAAACTTGCACAAATTTTTCACGACATAGGTCCTAAAGAAGTTCGTCGCATGGCTTATGACTGTGCCATTAAATATAAAATAAGTGTACCGTCAACATGACATACAAATAAAATGGCCGGTAGAGATTGGATGTCTGCCTTTCTCAAACGTAATACAAGTCTTTCCATAAGAAAACCTGAAGCGACTAGCCTCAGCAGAGCTACGTCTTTCAATAAGTCTAATGTGCAAGAGTTTTACACTAAATTAGCCGACGTTGTGGATCGATTCAAATTTACAGCTTCTTCTATATGGAATGCGGATGAAACTGGTGTATCCACCGTCACCAAACCATCAAAAATAGTTGCTGCTAAAGGAAAGCGAAATGTTGGATCAATAACATCCGGTGAACGTGGAACTAATGTAACCCTGTTAGTAGCGGTTTCTGCTACAGGTTCATCAGTTCCACCTATGTTCATCTTCCCTCGCAAAAATTTTCAAGATCATTTCATTCGGGACGGTCCTACTGATTGCATTGGTGCTGGGAATTCTAGCGGTTGGATTACTAATGACGAGTTTTTCCTATTTATGCAGCATTTTATCAAGCACGTTAGACCTTCTAAAGAATTTCCTATTCTGTTAGTTTTAGACAACCATTCTTCGCACTTATCTGTACCAACACTAGATTTAGCTAAAGAAAATGGAGTGGTCATGCTCTCTTTTCCTCCACACTGTTCTCACAAATTACAGCCACTTGACGTGTCGGTATATGGCTCTTTTAAAAGATATCTGTCTTCAGCTCAAGATGCTTGGATGCGGAATAACGCTGGAAAATCCATGACCATATACGATATCCCTGGGATCGTACGCACTTCTTTACCTTTAGCTTTGACACCGAGTAACATAATGAGTGGATTCGAAAAAACTGGCATATTTTCCTTCAACCAACCTAAATTTAAAGACGCTGATTTTGCATCTAGTTACGTAACGGACCGTCCTATGGAAACTGTTACTAATGAGCCACAGCCTTCGACATTGTCCACTCCTCCGCCAACAATATTGTCTAATCCACAACCTTGAACACCGTTAGATCCGCAGCCATCAACATCATATGATGCACAGATATCAACATCAGTTGATCCACACGAATGTTTTTCCCCCGAAATCGTACGACCACTACCTAAAGCTGGACCATGAAAGTCAACTATTAATAGGAAGCGCCGAAAAAATGCTATTTTGACGGACACACCAGAAAAAGAAAATCTACGTAAAGAACAAGAAACCTTGAGTAAAAAAAAGGCTAAAGGTGTAAACAAGAAAAGCAAAGCAACTAAAAGAGTTGGAAAGTAAAAAAAGCTATTTTACAAGAGGTTAATAGGGATTCCAGCTCTGACGATGAATGCTTCTGTTTGATTTGCTGCGAGAAGTACAGTGACAGTGTTCCAGGCGAAGGTTGGATTCAATGCAATCTTTGCAAACAATGGGCCTATGAAAAATGTATCTCAAACAGAGGTAGCATTTACTTTGTTTGTATTAACTTTTTTTGTATTAACTTTTTTTGTATTAACTGTGATTCACAAAACGATGAGTCTGATTAAGATAATATAGAGATATCAAGACATGTTGATTATGTGAATTTGTTGAAGTTAATAATTAAAGAAGAGTTTAATTTTTGTGTTACGGTTAAAGAAGTATATTTTGTTTTATAAAAAATTGTTTGTTAAAAGTTTTTAAAAGATTATGTAAGATTAGTTATAAGATTTTAAATTCAGGCTATGTCAACATTCATAATGAATAGTGCTGTCTTGTTTAATTGTATTCTTCAATAGAGACTGATTAGTGATTAAACTATTTTAAGCTCAACAAAGTTAGAAATTATTAGTTCGACTGTTACTGTTGTTAATACATATAGAAAAAAATAAATTTTGTTTGGTAAAAAAATATTTTCTTTTAGAATAGAGACTTTAATAGAATAGAGATAATAAAGTTTTTGGTTTGTTTCAAAATTAAAATATTTTTAACTTTTTGTTTTTGGAATAAAAATAAACGACTGAATTTTATTGAACTAAATATTGTTTTAGTTCCATAAAACCGATTTTAAATAAAAATTTAATACTGGACCTTTTTGCCTCCTGCCTGTCCCTTTTTACCCTTATTATGGGGCAAAAAGGGACAGACGACAAGGCCTAAAAAAGTTGTAAAAACACATATTTCTATTATAATAATTCAATTGAAAATTGAGTCGAACATACTCAGATAACTGTTTGTTTAATTAGTGTTATTGATTTTGATATAGTAGAGTCAGTTTTCACAGTATTATTATTCGAAATAGTCAAATTTGACCTTTAAGCCCCGCCCTACCCTAAATCACTCTTAAAAAATAGGATAAATTAATTAATTACAAGTCTAGGAATTAATTTCTACAGAGGTTTAATTTTTAGGAGAAAACGCTCCAAATGCAAGTGGTAGTTTTCCAGAATAGTGCGTAAATATTATAAATTTTAATTTATTCACGTAGGATTTTATTATTATTATTGGGGGTTTTGGGACTATATGAGCAGTCTTGTCCGCTCGTCACACTGCTACCTAGAAGATCTATGGTGTGAGTCCCAATTTATAACTCGTCGCACACTCCAATGGAGAAGATTTTCCTTACGGCAATGCTCCTAATCTCTTTTGGATCCAGTTCGTGTTTATCCAGCTGAGCGGAGCGCTTGTGCATAACTGCTAGGCAGTGGCACAGTAGGTGCAGAGGGGTTTCCTCTGCGCTTTCGCAGTATCTGCAGAGCGCCGTGTCAGTGAGACACAGGTTGACATATGCTTGTTTAGTTTGCAGTGTCCTGTTAGTGATCTTGCCACTGCGCGTAGTTGGGGTTTGTTAAGAGATACTACCGATTCTGTGTATGACTTGGAGTATCCCTCTATCAGTTCCCTTGAGTGTTTCATGCCTAGTGAAAGTTCCCAGAGGCTTTTGCTTTCTGAGAGGCACTGGGTGGTGAGTATTAAACGCGTCAAGTTCTTTGGGATGCCGCAGAATGGTTCTGGACCGTATCGACTACCCATTGCTCCTGCCCTCGCGAGTTCATCAGCGGCTTCATTGCCGTCTATACCGGAATGGCCCGGAACCCATTTAATAAAACCTCTATTATGGCTTCCCAGTCTGTTTAGTGTTTCATGGCATTGCTTCACCAGTTTGGAGTCAACCCTTGTGGAATCGAGTGCCATTAGTGCAGCTTAGCTGTCAGAGAAGATGTATATGGTTTGCCCTCAGATCATAAAAACTAAGAGATGTGCTAAGTGGGCGTGTCACGTGCGAACGAATCAGGTAATAAACATACCTCATTGTGAGTTTTGCTAATAGTCGTGTGTCAACTCGCAACGGCGTCACTTCTAGAGATTTTCTCAAAATGCCGGCTTGTTCAGTGGTTGTTTGTAAAAATACTAGTGCCAAAGTTAATTATAGTAAAGATGGCATCTCATTTCACACGTATCTGACTGAAAAAATGCGTATTTTTTTTATTAAAACTTGTAAAACATTCACTGGAAATAACACTTTAGTTGTAAAATCGGATCACATAGTAAGTTAACTACGTTTGTGAAGAGCAAACACTATTGCTTGCGTAACACAGTAAATTTATGCATGCGTTGTTTTAACTACGCAATGGATTAGTATACCTATGAAAATACTCACTTATTCGGTAACTCGTGGTGCGGCCGCTGGTTGCGTTCGTGACTTAAGGATGTGTGATTGTTTACATTTTATCGATAAAATTAAGGCGTATTATCAAATGATAATTTTGTTAAATAAAATCATTTGTTGATTACTTTTAATCAATATTATTTATGTATTTATACTATTAATTACATTGTTATAATTAGTTAAGTTCTTGATAAATATAACAATTACCTACTTATTTTTTGATCTCCCTGCAAAAAAAAAATAATTAAAAAATATCCAATGGAAAACCGCCATGATAATTTGGAGTCCCTAAAACAATCTATACGATTGGCAGTGAAGAATTTTCCCATGGAAAGAGTGCGTGCTTCTATTGATAACTGGCCTCAACGTTTAAAGGACTGTATTACAGCCAATGGAGACCACTTCGAATAAGCTTTTTATATTTCTAATTGTTGTATATTTATGTATTAAACTAACACACTGTAAAAGTAAAAAATGTTATTTGCAGTTAAAATATTGTTTTTTTCTTTATTACAATATTTATGGCAAGACATCATCGACATTTTATAGATAACCAATTTCAAACCTAGCTGCATTAGTGTGTGTGCATATCATTCGTAGCTAGGAGCGCGGGTGCCGCCTTTTTTTTTGCATGTGGACTATTAGTTCATTTGTTAGTGTTATAACGAAATTAATAGTGTGCGTGAGAAATATTCATATGTGTGCTATACTGTTTACTTTTATTGTTGTGTTAGTATAATAAGTGGGAGAAACTTGGAGACATCGGGACCGGAACAAATTAACGCGCAAGGCATATCTCTGTGTTTGTATGATCTGAGGGTTTGCCCTTTGTAGCCTCTGTTTAGGCTGATTTCCGCACATCAAAGAATTGCGGTGATTTCAGCCTGGAAAATCGAAGGGTAATGACCCATGTTGAAGCTAGTTCCATACTCCGTGAATTTCATAGCCAGCTTTGCGCTTTGGTGTTTGAGCCATCCGTGTACCATAATTCGCTGTAGTCCTCGCACACTACCCGGCTCTTGCTCCAATCTTCTCTGCTTGGGAATTCCACTTGATAGAATTTGGTGAATAGCATCTCTGTCATTGTGCTGTCCGAGGGCATGCTTAGTATTGTAACTTAACTCAACTTGGTATTGTAACATACTTAGTAACGCCCTGACCTTGAGCTGACCTAGGTTTACAGACAGGCATGTCTTTTTGAGCTGCGTCGCAAGCCAGCCGCCTCCTTGCGTATTGTCAGATGTAAGGGCGGGATATCTAAAAGCGTATCCAATGCCTGTTCTGGCGTGGTAGACATGGCTCCAGTGGTCATGAAGTTAACCGATCTTTAAAGTTTTTTAAGCTTCATGATCATCGTCTTTTGGTAGGTCTTTTTCTGCCACATGATTATCTTGGGTTTAAGACCCCATCTTGATCAACCTTTAATAATAATTTTATGTTTAAATAAATGACTAAATGGCATTTTTAAGCCAAATAACATGTTTGGATATTGATACGTTCACGTTTCGCATTGCACAAACAGAAAATCAATATATTTGATGAGGTCGCGTGTTTGTCCGGCAGGGGCGTGTACCATGCTGGCGGGGGTACTGCCGCACACAGCTGCCGGCGCAGGACGCTCCGTGGCGCAGGAGCTGGACGACCACGCCGTGTGAGTACTGCCGCACACAGCTGCCGGGCCAGGAGCTGGACGACCACGCCGTGTGAGTACTGCCGCACACAGCTGCCGGGCCAGGAGCTGGACGACCACGCCGTGTGAGTACTGCCGCACACAGCTGCCGGGCCAGGAGCTGGACGACCACGCCGTGTGAGTACTGCCGCACACAGCTGCCGGGCCAGGAGCTGGACGACCACGCCGTGTGAGTACTGCCGCACACAGCTGCCGGGCCAGGAGCTGGACGACCACGCCGTGTGAGTACTGCCGCACACAGCTGCCGGGCCAGGAGCTGGACGACCACGCCGTGTGAGTACTGCCGCACACAGCTGCCGGGCCAGGAGCTGGACGACCACGCCGTGTGAGTACTGCCGCACACAGCTGCCGGGCCAGGAGCTGGACGACCACGCCGTGTGAGTACTGCCGCACACAGCTGCCGGGCCAGGAGCTGGACGACCACGCCGTGTGAGTACTGCCGCACACAGCTGCCGGCGCAGGAGCTGGACGACCACGCCGTGTGAGTACTGCCGCACACAGCTGCCGGGCCAGGAGCTGGACGACCACGCCGTGTGAGTACTGCCGCACACAGCTGCCGGGCCAGGAGCTGGACGACCACGCCGTGTGAGTACTGCCGCACACAGCTGCCGGGCCAGGAGCTGGACGACCACGCCGTGTGAGTACTGCCGCACACAGCTGCCGGCGCAGGAGCTGGACGACCACGCCGTGTGAGTACTGCCGCACACAGCTGCCGGCGCAGGAGCTGGACGACCACGCCGTGTGAGTACTGCCGCACACAGCTGCCGGCGCAGGAGCTGGACGACCACGCCGTGTGAGTACTGCCGCACACAGCTGCCGGCGCAGGAGCTGGACGACCACGCCGTGTGAGTACTGCCGCACACAGCTGCCGGCGCAGGACGCAGGAGCTGGACGACCACGCCGTGTGAGTACTGCCGCACACAGCTGCCGGGCCAGGAGCTGGACGACCACGCCGTGTGAGTACTGCCGCACACAGCTGCCGGCGCAGGACGCAGGAGCTGGACGACCACGCCGTGTGAGTACTGCCGCACACAGCTGCCGGGCCAGGAGCTGGACGACCACGCCGTGTGAGTACTGCCGCACACAGCTGCCGGGCCAGGAGCTGGACGACCACGCCGTGTGAGTACTGCCGCACACAGCTGCCGGCGCAGGAGCTGGACGACCACGCCGTGTGAGTACTGCCGCACACAGCTGCCGGGCCAGGAGCTGGACGACCACGCCGTGTGAGTACTGCCGCACACAGCTGCCGGGCCAGGAGCTGGACGACCACGCCGTGTGAGTACTGCCGCACACAGCTGCCGGCGCAGGAGCTGGACGACCACGCCGTGTGAGTACTGCCGCACACAGCTGCCGGCGCAGGACGCAGGAGCTGGACGACCACGCCGTGTGAGTACTGCCGCACACAGCTGCCGGCGCAGGAGCTGGACGACCACGCCGTGTGAGTACTGCCGCACACAGCTGCCGGCGCGGCAGGACGATTTTCGTGACAGGTCAAAATCGTCAATCATAGTGAAGTTGCCCCAATGAAATTGTTCGATTTTAAAGTCGACTTTTTCAAAATACCGATTCAGTTGGAAGAAATGGGATAAAAGATTATAGAATTCAGTTTAGTCTTCTTATAAAACGGGTACTTACCTAAAATTGTAATTAATTATAAAGACCATTGGTTTCATATTATCATTTATTTAATTCCTCACTGTTTGTCGACAGAGATCTTGTTTCAGTATCAGTATCATCTCCGAGTGAAATAATTCATTTTTAACCCCCGACGCAAAACGAGAGGGGTGTTATAAGTTTAACGTGTCTGTGTATCTGTGTATCTGTCTGTGGTATCGTAGCGCCCAAACGGATGAACCGATTTTCGTTTAGTTTTTTTTGTGTTATAGATAATTTTATCCCGAGTGTTCTTAGCCATGTTTCATGAAAATCTGTTCAGCCGTTTGAAGATCATCAGCTCTTTTCTAGTTGATGAGGGGATTTGACTACCTTCCATATGTCCTTTCGATGCGAAATTTGGTACCGTGTTGCTTCAATTATATTGAAAGTATATGGTAAGGTTACCATGACCTGATCAGCCGTTTGAAGGTCATCAGCTCTCTAACAGTTGATGAGGGGATCTGACTAAATTCCATATGTCGTATCGATTCGAAATTTGGTGCCGTATTACAACAATGATATTGATAGTATATGGTAAGGTAACCATGACCTGATCAGCCGTTTGAAGGTCATCAGCTCTCTAATAGTTGATGAGGGGATCTGACTATCTTCCATATGTCGTATCGATTCGAAATTTGGTGCCGTATTACAACAATGATATTTAAAGTATATGGTAAGGTAACCATGACCTGATCAGCCAATTGAAGATCATCAGCTCTCTAATAGTTGATGAGGGGATCTGAATAGCTTCCATATGTCGTATTGATTCGAAATTTGGTTCCGTATTACTACAATTATATTGAAAGTATATGGTAAGGGAACCATCACCTGATCAGCCGTTTGAAGGTCATCAGCTCTCTAATAGTTGATGAGGGGATCTGACTAACTTCCATATGTCGTATCGATTCGAAATTTGGTGCCGTATTACAACAATGATATTAAAAGTATATGGTAAGGTAACCATGACCTGATCAGCCAATTGAAGATCATCAGCTCTCTAATAGTTGATGAGGGAATCTGAATAGCTTCCATATGTCGTATTGATTCGAAATTTGGTGCCGTATTACTACAATTACATTGAAAGTATATGGTAAGGGAACCATGACCTGATCAGCCGTTTGAAGATCATCAGCTCTTTAATAGTTGATGAGAGGATCTGACTACCTTCCATATATCCTATCGATTCGAAATTTGGTACCGTATTACTTCACTGAAATTGAAAGTGTATGGTAAGGTTACAATGACCTGATCAGCCGTTTGAAGATCATCAGCTCTCTTATTGTTGATGAGGGGATCTGACTACCATCTTCCTAATAATAAAACCTACTTTAAAAATTACAAAATAAAAGTAAAATTAAAAATTTTAAAAACCCCCCGACACAAAAAAAAGACCTTAAAAACTAACAAATAATATTTTAAACCTTTTCTCATTATTATCGTCCCATATATGTATAATTGACTGTAAGACTTGTACTTTAAAATATTTTTATTTTCCGAGCGTCGTCGCCGCGTCGGGGGACCGCTAAGTGAGAAAAACAGTTGTCAGTTGCAGATTGCACCAGGACGCCGCATTTGGTGAGGCCCACCCCCGCGCCGCAAGCCGCACACCGAGCTCGCCGCGCGCGGCATTACGTAGAGCGTAGACTATGCATGAAACTTAAGATCGCTCATACCTAAATGTAATAATAAATTAGCTGTTGTTGGCTTAATACTTTATATACTTGAGCGGTACCCGACGCGGCGACAAAGCTCGGAAAATAAAAATATTTTAAAGTACAAGTCTTACAGTCCATTATACATATATGGGACGATAATAATGAGGAAAGGTTTAAAATATTATTTGTTAGTTTTTAAGGTCTTTTTTTTGTGTCGGGGGGTTTTTAAAATTTTTAATTTTACTTTTATTGATCGTGAACTCAGGATATACTTATTCCAATCTTCATTTAAGTGGAGTTTGCTGCGTTTTATAACTACTTTTTTCCATTTTTTTGTATTCTCGAATCGATTACAAGATGGCCGCTTATATTCATCGATTTGATGTCGATTCAATAGCGTCAATCCCTATTGACAGACGTTCCGGTCCCTTGCATCTGACAGTTTAAAAATGTAGTTATGTTATTACTCACTTATTTTATTAAGAGTTAGTAATAATAATAACATCTACTTTTTACTATTTTAATTTACAATTTTATTTAAATACTTTTTAATTTTTATCCATTCACTTTATTTACTTTTATTATAAAAAATTTGCACAAAATGGAATATGAGAGCTTTCACGAAAACCAATTGAAAAGAATTTAACTATAATGATCTCCACAGTTTTCATTTGACGCACTATTACAACAAACGTTCGCGGTTCGGGCAGTGTCACTGGAATCAGCTTCCCACTGCCGTAACACCTGCTTCATCTTTACATTCTTTACAAATTAAATTTAAAAAAGTTAAATACAGCCTCAAATAAGTGCCTTTGTAATATTCGTGTAGTGTGTTTGTTATAATACCTCGTATCTATGTATGTTACTATTATGTAACGCTAATCAGTCACCTACAAGCCCCATTTGGAGGTAATAAGAACCTACTTACCGAACATGAGATCGCATGATAAGCATGTGATCTCAGGCACACGCCGGGCCGTATCCGCAATCCCCGACGGTCACTCTCGTACATGTTACATGAAGTATCGTACACGCGGCATGCTCCCTCGCAGCAATCATTTTGCGACGCGACGCGAGGCGCTCTGCTCTGCGACCCGACATAGCGTGCGCTTGCTTTTCAAAGGTGTTTGAGACGGTGGATTGCGTAGAGTATTGCGCGCGTTGCTGACTGGCGTGTGTCGGTTGCAGGATGCTGGACGAGCTGAGCACGGAGATGGAGGAAGCTGGAGTCGGCCGCGAAGCGAGCCGCGCGCGTGCTGCACGTGCACAGCGGTACGTGCCGCGTCGAGCGGTGCCACGAGTGGCACCCGCCCGCGACGCTCATTGTGCTCGCGCCGCCACAAGATCCGCTGTGGCCATGGCGTAACGGCGTTGGTTTCAAAACTTCCGTGGTCGCGGGTTTGATCCCCGCACAGTGCAAGTGTTTGCTTGCGTTGCTGTGAATGTATTACATTTTGTTTATTATTGTTGACTAAGCCAAATCACACAATCTCACTTGATGACAAGTAAAGTCCAGGTTAAAGATGACAGCGCACGGGCCGAGGAAGGAACTGGCTTTCCATTAAATTTGGTCGGGACACGTCACCTTCGCAGCGGTAATTCGGCGACAGATTTTATGTAAAGTCTGGTCGCTCAGCAGGCGATCCCTAAGGGATCCCACCATTCTGCCACCACTCCGGCGTTCACGGGTGAAGTATCGCCGGCGCTTGGCGACCAATTCCCAAACTCCCAGACAGTAGTGTTTGTGGGGGTTGAGTAGGAAATAGACGAGTGATTCAGCCTGTATGTAAAATAATAAATGAATATTACAGACACTTGCACAACATTATGTAGCCCTTAAAGAACTTGTACACTAAATAGATACCTGACATACTTACTTAAGAAATATACAAACATACATATTAATTTGATGCAAGTAGATTGATTCAATACATAATTCAACTCAGTTTTGCGCGCGGCGCTATGTGTGTGTGCGTTTGTAAATATACAAGTTCCATTTGTGTTGTGTGGCAGTGACTGCAGCCGTCGTCCCTGTACGCACACAAAGTCACTGTATACGTACAAGGTTTACCCGCACACAGGCCGCGCGCACAACTGAGTTGAAGTTTCCTTAAGGCCCCAGTACACAATGGCCGATGATGAACCATTCTTGGCAATGAACAACTGTAGGCCACGATCACTTGGTGTTCACACAGTGGAAGTAGTTACAGCCGCAGCTATTTATTTATATACTACTTACAAGTATTACAAAAGTGAGTACCGTCACAAAGTAATAAAAAAAATGGCGCAAAAGGCGATGGTGGATTCCAATTATCCATGATGCCATGGATAATTGGAATCCACCATACCAGCGATGGTTCCCAATTATCCATCTTTATTTTTTTCAAATCGATGCATTAGTTTCTAACTCTATTCAAGGCAAAGAAACAAAAAATATGATATTTTTCCCTTTTTTATTATAATAGTAAGTAGGTTCTAGATAATTTTTGTTAACACAAATTATATTATTAACATTATTGTTCTTATCCTTGTGCAATGTATTATTTGAGTCCCAAATTGCGGGCTCAGATCGATATAATTCAATAAACTTGAAAGTCTCTTCATTACTCCACGACAATGACATTTTAGGCCATCAAAAATGGTAGCATAACACAACGTAAAAGTGCACTAACCCGGTTTGCGGTTGGTGACAAACTAAACAATGGGCGATTGTGTGAACACTACAGGCCACGCCACGCCACGATCCCTTTGAAGTGTGCCCAAAAAACCGACAACATCCCGATCGCGCGCCACTAATGACAACTGACCGCCATTGCTTACCATTACTCCCTGTACACAATGGCGCGTGATGGCCCACTCGAGGCCTTCACGCGCCATTGTGTACTGGGGCCTTTAGCACTTGACCAGCCGTTCGTCACTTGTGTGTGTCGTTGCAGACCGGCGACAGTGGGCGGCCATCGGCGCGCTCGTCGCGCTACTGCTGCTCATACTGATAGGTACTGTTCATCGTGCTGTAGACCGTACCCGCGCCGCGCCTCGCCTCCCACCCAGCAACAACACACCTAGACCCTGTACTAAACATAGTACCTAGGAAGAACAACTATTATGTCTTACACTTAAAGTAAAACATTTTATCCCATAATTCTATTTATCTAAAAAAGTAATCATGTACGAACATGGACGAAGAGCCTCTGTCGACTTAGCTTAAGAAATTGTATAGAACTCATGTACATTATTGTGTATGTTAACCCCGGTGACATAGAACTTGTAATTAGCTGCACGTGCCTAAATATTTTTTATAAAAGATTTCGTATGTATATTTAAATAATGACAATGCCTTGTATATATAACTGCCACTTATAAAGGATATAAATGCGGAAGAGTCTTGTGAAATGGAATGTGGCTGTGGCAATTGCCGCTTTAAAATATATTAAAAAACCATCCGAAACGGCATCTTTACTGTCGCTAGCACTCATTGTATTTCACTAGAAAGTTCACTCAACACTTCTTAATTAAATGAACCTGAAAAATATTCGTTACTACTTTTAAATAAAAAACAGCTTAAATGTGTATCGATGACTCCCACCAGAGCGAAGTTAACATTAAATCGGTTTTATTTGGAGGACATGGCACTGCGTGCGTGCGTCATAAAAAGTTTGCTTTTTTTTTAAACTGGTACTTATGTTAAATAAATTAAAAAATGTGTTAAATAAAAATCACCCGACCAAGACTCGAACCTGAGACCTCTCGTTGGCCCGACGAGTGCTCTCCCACTGAGCTACCGGGGCCTGGCGGTACGCCTCGAAATTACTTACCTACCACATTTTTGTTTTTACGTTATATTGCTAACGTAGCTCCATCTAATGGTATAGCTTTTGCAGCTAAGACCACTCGAGACCAATTTCTTTACAGAAATTGTGAATCTCAGTTAAAGTGAAGCATTGCAATGTTTAATAATATTTTAAAGACATTTTTTAATTTATTTAAGAGTAATTAAGCATTTAAAATGCAAAAACTTTAAAATATTATTAATACTTATGTTATTTTCGCTGTTGCCTTCAACAATCCATTGCTCGCTTAAGTTAAAAATCTAACATTAATATTTATACGGAGCTGTCTGGCGTTCAATGAAGTACCTACGTATTGACAGGATTTTACACGAGTGGAGGCGGATTATAATATATAATTGAACTTATTATATAATTTCATAATGTAACATATAATCAACTGTACAAGTCAAAAGATGCTAATTAATTTCTCAACTTCTTTATTCTTCTTGTAAATAAGTATAATGTTAGTCTGTTTGTTTTTATTGCAAGTATGTAGATAATATAGCACGGAAATTATTATTATTTATACATACTGTTATCGATTATTTTAGGATTCAATGTAAAATTGAAAAAAAAGTGAAGGCCGCAGGGATTCTTTGCAATATTGTATTTTTTGGCTTTCTAAAGAGTTTCCTTTGGAAGCAATATTTTTCTTGTTTGTAAGTCTGCTAGCGGCACGGGTCGGGGCCGCGACGTTCTCGCTGGCGCCTGCAAGTGGCCAACACGGCACGCGCCGGCCGCGGTGCCGCCCCCATGTCGCCATCATACAGCAATATAGGTGTTGACGCCAAACAAACAGATATAGGAAAATAGATGTATTATTATTGATTTAAGGTTTAGAATTATTCAAGTCATTGTATACGGAGGGAATATTGTGATGGGCAATTTAGTTATAATTTATATTTAGTTTATAATATTCAACTTGTTTTTTTTTATATACAAGTCAAGAGATATATGGGTAGTATTATATAGACTATATTACGGGCGGCTTGCGCATCGTCGTTAAATACAGTTTAAGAGCGACGTAAACGCATTTAGGGCGGGTTGTATCAAACGGTTGGTTATCGTATCATACGTACGTAACTTTTTGACGATTACATCAGATGTTTAACGTACGTCAAATACAAAGCGTTGTTTCATCACAAAAAAAACTGTTCGTCAATGTTATTCGAGTTATTTCCACAATTGAATCATCATCACTATCATTTAAAATATGTGAAAATAAAACAGTATCCATAATGTTAAAAGCTTTCAACCAAAGATGTCCTGCCTGTCAACTCAGTTTTCACTAGAAAGTTACGTTAACCAGTGGGTGGATGGACGGTCAACGTAATCGTTAATTTTTGACGTCCGTTATAGTTGAAACAACCCGTTTTCTAGCTTGACAGTGGTTAGCGCCATTTTTAACGTTGACAGACACGTAAAGTAGTTGTGATACAACCCGCCCTTAGTCTGCTAATTATAATTAGCGTCTTGCACAACAAAAATTTAGGCACTAATCACGTTTAACGAACTGTCAAAGTTAAATACCCAAAGATGGCGATTTAGCGTAGCTAAATACGTTTAGTAGCAATCGAGCGTCATCATTTTGAGATTATAGAAATTTTACTATTACTTTATAAAAGATTGTAAAGAGTTCGGTAGGAAGTTTGTAAGATGGATTTGTGGGAATGGTATTCTGACGACGATGAGGAGATTATAGAATATATCAACAGATCGAGGGAATTGTTTGAAAGAGCAGACTTATTTGGAATGTATTCGGACGACAAATTCTTCAGAAGGTTTCGTTTGCCATGGTAATTATCAATGAACTCAACTAAAACAATTATTATCAATACAAATGTCCACGAGAAATAGCACGCGAACACTTCACAAATCAAAAAAACACAATTTGTGTGACTTGATGTGACAGTTGAAAGCTCGTCGGTCCATTTCACAAATTTTTTCTTTAAGAAATTCAACCATTTTGCTCTAAGTCAAGTGTACAACGCACGAAAACGTAAAAAGGAACGCAAGAAACTGCTTTACCGACTCCCTAACTACGATTAGGTAAATTACTATCCAAACGGACGTGAGCAAGACCTTTTTAATTGTATTTAGGCTAAACTTTAGCAAGATAAACTCATTTAACTAAATTCTGTTTAGACCAAATGTTACGCAAGCCGCCCTAAATCAATTTAAATTTGTGGTATTTTAATAACGTCACACATTCCTCGTACAGAAAGCAAACTTTGTTGTACTGCTCGTGTCTCGTGATCTCTTATCTCACTGTCTCTTTCCAACAGCGTTCCTTCAGCTGTTGAGGTCCGACGCAGAAGTAACCAGTGAAACATAACAATAGAATAGAATAAGCATTTATTAGAAGAATATGGTAGGTAGAAGAATATGTTAACAAGTTCTTAAATCTAAATCAAGTACTTACAGCGTGTTCTACCGTCGTAATCGTTGTGTTAACCTATTCGCTAATTTATTACTCAGCTCATTAAAAAAAACTCATTACCATGTCATGCATAAAAAATTGTGAAAACTTACTTATTTTAATTAAATTGCCTTAGAAATATTCCATTATTTTGGGCCCCAGACTTACTTGCTTTTTAGGATAGTTATATCGTTTTCGTAAAAAGTAGAAAAGATGAAAATTGAAACTTATTTATTTTTATATATTAAAACTTAACTTTACAATTAACGATTTTTTTACCAAAATCTTGAAAGTAATGAATAAATTTATTGTTAAATTAGTTTTATCATGTCGATGTCGCTTGGGCCTCGTATGTTTTGAAAAACCTGAAATACTAGAACAGAAATACACATACAAGTTATGCGAGTTACTGATAGATATAATTAAATTAATTCTTCCTCGGTATACTCACGTTTTTATTATTGTTCATGGGTCGTGCAACTTGTTTACTCTTGTCTTTGTGAATATGTAGCGTTCCACTCGAAAACAAGGCGCTGGCCATAAACTGATGCCACAAATCCAAGGTAACATCGTACTTTAACATGTAGGGCCAGAAAAGATTGTTTATGAACCATTAAACGCTTATAACATTAAATATTTAGAATTGTCTTTAAAACCCACAATCATAGATGTAGGTATTGTGCTTCCCCAAGTGGGTCTCGTAGCCGCGAATGTGGAATGTTGTCTTGCCCCTGGTCTATGCAGTCACACTGACAAACGTCGAAGCAAATGATCATACGCCAGACTTTGGAGTTGCTGCAGGCGTCAGGACAGCACGGTGCGTGCATCTATAATAGATAGGGCTGCCTGATGCGCTTCACTGAAGGAGATTTTGATATCGGTTTCCGAGAGCAGGCATTATCTGATCCTTAGGTCCCTTTTCTAAATAACAATATGGGATTCAAAATATGTGTAAACCAAAAGAACCGAAGTTATTTGATCTTATGAGGATTTAGCTCCCACCCAGACGCCGCCTTATTTACCTGCTATTTCTGTCTCATTATTGTATAATACATTATGTATCGCATGTTCACCTAGTAACCTAAGGGATGTTAAGTTTTAGATGTGAAACTCACGATCGATATGTACGTTCTGCTTAATATGTGTGTATCCATTTTCTCTCACTATTCTGTTGGCTTGATAAAGCGGCCCGAATTATCCAGTCAATGAGATTTCATGTAATTTTTTTTATGTAACGGCTATTTTGAACTTAGGAGTAAGATAAACTCTTAGATTGTTCGTAAAATATATTGTACTTAATTATTTGACATGTACCTACTATACATTTATGTTGAGATGTAAATAAAGTTGTAAATATTTAAAGTGTATCATTTTATTTATAAAAGCATATTGGATGCGCAATCTTGACGTCGCGTCGGATGGCTCTAAGGAAGCTGCGCGGAAATACCTACTCCTATGGAGATGTCTACCCATAAGGTAAAGTTTTCTACAGGCCAAAGACTCATTCAAATCAAGGCAAACGTTTACCTCTTATCGAAGTAACGACTAGCTACCCATTCTTTGTGGAATTGTATGCAATGATTCGTGGGCTAAAAGGTTAATGGACGTATATCACAGAATTATATTAACAACGTATCGCTCATGAATTGATTATACCTAAACTTATGTCCCAAATTCTGTATGTAGTGTAACATGCCTGATTTTTATTAGCGATCAGTAGCCCTAAAGGGTGACCCGGGCCCGGGACCTTATTAGTAAGACTCCGCTGCCGTCCGTCTGCCACCAGCCTGTATCCCATAAACCGTGATAGGAAGACAATTATTTTCACAGGTAATGTATTTATATTGTCTGTCTGTCCGATATAGCAACGTACACTTAAAAGAAAGTAATATAAAAAATCCACACAGCAGTTTCCTACCGTAGTAACTAGATGGCGCTGCTTGCATATTGTCATATAATGGAATAACTTAGATTCTATGGTCTCTTATGAAGTAACCGTGTTTTATTTAGTGTAAGTACAACAGGGAAATTCTCCAAAACAGCGTCGAGTTTATCGGTGCGTCAGCGACGAGTGACTATTGGTATTCATTGATCTATGTATATCATAACGCGACACCAGCGCTCGTCGCTGAAGGCGGCGTGAGTAGGAACTGCTAATCACCGAACTTTTATTGTTTAGGTATTCAGCTAATTGT
Source organism: Stenoptilia bipunctidactyla (assembly GCA_944452665.1). Lineage (NCBI taxonomy): Eukaryota > Metazoa > Arthropoda > Insecta > Lepidoptera > Pterophoridae > Stenoptilia > Stenoptilia bipunctidactyla. Next base: position 49,305,505 of record OX101721.1, on the reverse strand, counting down.
TACAGCGCTGAGCTAGCCTACCGCCTCGCTATTAACTGTCAAAAGTAAAAGCAATCATTTGAAAGCTAAGTTCATACTAAATTCGCAGTTTTTTATGATAACTACTGTTCATAAAGGCTCAACTCTTTCTTTGTTTGTTATTTCATAGCTAGTTAAAAAAAACATACTCGTAGATAGTTATACGGTTATACGTATGTATAAATTGATATCCTCGTGTCGTGTAAGTGGTACCTACCTAAGCATACTGCGTGATAGTTACTTTTGCTTTTTCCCCTAGCACGGTACATTCGTCTTTTCTTTTTAGGTAGGTAGGTAGGTACTGTTAAGTGTGGAACCGTTCGAGTCGGTACAGCAATAGGTACCGGGACCGGGAGGCAGTACCTCTGAGAAGCAGACTGACGTTAAAATAAAATAAATAAGCCGACTCGTTTATTTAATTAAGCTTCGTCTAACACTTTTTTACACAGATAAGTTAAATAAGTAGAAAACGTGGTGGGGCGAGGCACGGGGCCGCTAGTAGGTACTTTTTTGAAGAAAATAAAGAAGTGATTAAAATTGCTGACAGACAACATAGATGACAGACAACCCGCGTCAGTTTTCAATATCTTTCTTTTAAATATTTCAAACGTAATTTTCTATATTTCTAAGATATTTATTACTCGGAGAAAATGTATACACGAAAGCAAGCGCTATCAATTCGATAAAAAATGACACTCAAACCTTTTTCGTGAATTCCTTTAATAAAACCTTATGAAAATACATGCACAGTGCGGGTTATCACAGGTGCCAACAAAGCAGCAGAGACTTGAAAAGTTTCTTGGCATTACAACTTCAAAGTTCAGTGGGTGGGTTTTAATCATGTCATTTATGTTACACTCCGTGGCAGAATCTATTAAGCTTTACAAAATATATTTTTGAAAATATATATGCGAAGTTCTTGTCCTTTTAAATCAATCTACAATAATTCAAAGCGGTTGTGCTGCGGAACATTCTCCCTTTCAGAACCCCAATGAAATATCTATACCTAAGTAGGTACACATAGTAGGGAGCGAGTATATGATATAAAGTAATCTGTAACAACTGTACATGGAACTAGTACCCTAAATGCTCTATCTATTTTGAATATCGAATAGATAGACTTCGAAATAGGAAATAGTCATCAAGCGCCTAGCCCAAACTTATGAGCAAATCTGTTTACTTACATGAAACATTACGTCGAAACATGACATTACTGTCAGGCGTTTAGCGGTATATTTATTTCAGTGCACGAAAAGAGTAACTTCAAACCAAATCTCTAAAAAGCGGCACACGACCTTTGTTTTCACGTTCATCACACACATATCCGTCGCCGCCGGGATTCGAACCAAGGACCTCTGGCATAGGAGGCAATGTACGTTACCCCTACACCAGCCGGTCGTTATAATGTGTAGGTATATTGTTGTTAAGTTTAATATCCGTTTAGTACCCATAGCACACATTCTTCAAGGAACATATTTTGTTGTACATCACAAAGGCAATAACATTCTCTTTTCTTTTCTACTATAGTCCAGTCAAGGAATGAGGTGTAGCGTGCGTGAGCAGGTAACTAAGCGATTCCTTCAGAAACTTGTTCAGGGGGCTTAGGTTGTTAACATACTAAAAGTCCCGACTCCTAGGTGATGAGCGGGGGGAAGGAGGGGGGGGTAAAGGTACGAATTTTGGGTTTTTCGCTTATATCTCGAAAACGGTGCATTGGAGAGAAATATTTTCAATTAATAAAATGAAGTTCCTAAAATTATCTAAAACTTTTATATCATATGTTTTTTTTCTAATTCCTAACCGTTTTCGAGCTATACCCTCGGAAAAAGTTGAAATTTACAAAAAAAAACAATTTACGTCAAAATATTCATAAACATTGCATCATATTGTCTAAACCCATTCATAAACGAAAAGTATGAATAGGAAAGAAGTTGTAGATTTTTAAATTCCCTTTTAGAATATATATACATATGCTGATTAATGCCAACCCGCCTAAAGTTACAGCTATTTTAAAACTTGTATAGCATTTTGCAATTTTCAGAAAATTAGTTTGTATATCATATTCTTGACCCACAACCTTTGTTCGTTCATCTTATAACATAATATATGGCCATTTATAAGCAAGTTATTAAATAAAGTAGAAAAAATAATGATGATGACTTTCACACTTTATTGTACAGATAGTTTCGTTACACCAATACAATAATAATTGTAAACCCCATTGTTCTCAATATATTCCTAATGTTTTACTCTCCACTTTAAAAGTAATCAAATTTTCATCCTCTTTGAACTTGAGGGCCCAGGCAATGATTGTTCTTCCATGGCATCTTCTTCCTCAGTAGCGCGTTGCTCTTGCTGAATGGGCTCTACATCGTCTTTATCGTCCTCATCGTCAACAGTTACACTGTTCAGGCACTTCCCTTGACAGTGGATGCACGCTGCAGAACAGGTGAGCATCGCTTTTCGGCAGCCACATTTTCCAATTACACAATCCTTGGTGCAGCGGCAAAATATAGTTTTCAGAAGAACCTCTGGTCGCAGGAGTGGAAGCAATCAACAGGACAGCAAGGTCTACATCCTCACCAACGACAGCCACAGAGTTGTGAGTGGATTGTTCAACAGCAGTCTTCACGATTAGGATGTCAGCGTCATCGGTAGCCTGAAGAGTATGTATCCCTTTCTTCTGCAGCTTTATCTCCAGTAAGGAGATGAAGTTAGTTTTGTTGGTAGGATTTGATAAAAAGTTTAACAGGTATTTGTGTGTCCCATGTCAAATTGATGTCGGCTGACCTTTTTAGTCTGTAACGACGCATTTGTTCTTGTGAATTAGTGCTATTGGCTGTGTTTGCGTACCCATCAAACACCACAGTGCGAGTAGTCCCAAGATAATGGTGGTCGACGTAGGTGATATAACTATTACAAATAGTCACAACCGATACATCTTTTGGCCAAATAACTCTGTGGAGTAGAAATCCTCCATCGACTACAATGTTGATTTGAGGCAGAAGAATATCTTTCTTGGTTGGCTCAAATAAGTTGTACAGCACTGATTTGTTTGTCTTTCTCATGCCACTTTCGTTGAACAGTGCCAAGGGAAATGGGACCAACTCATACTCAAAATATGTCATCAAATCCTCATCTGATCGTTTGCTTATACATATCCGCTGAAAGAGCAATGTTGGGTCAACTACTACCCTTTCATCGTGAACTTTTATCGATGAGCTGACAGAAGATATTGGCTATACCCGATCCTTGCGCGATAACTTAAAATGCTATACAAGTTTTAAAATAGCTGTAACTTTAGGCGGGTTGGACATTAATCAGCACATGTATATATATTCTAAAAGGGAATTTAAAAATCTACAACTTCTTTCCTATTCATACTTTTCGTTTATGAATGGGTTTAGACAATATGATGCAATGTTTATGAATATTTTGACGTAAATTGTTTTTTTTTTGTAAATTTCAACTTTTTCGTATAGCTCGAAAACGGTTAGGAATTAGAAAAAAACGTATGATATAAAAGTTTTAGATAATTTTAGGAACTTCATTTTATTAATTGAAAATATTTCTCTCCAATGCACCGTTTTCGAGATATAAGCGAAAAACCCAAAATTCGTACCTTTACCCCCCCTCCTTCCCCCCGCTCATCACCTAGGAGTCGGGACTTTTGGTATGTTAACAACCTAAGCCCCCTGAACAAGTTTCTGAAGGAATCGCTTAGTTACCTGCTCACGCACTCTACACCTCATTTTGGGTCATTTATTGACTGGACTACTAACACACTAAGTATGTCTGAAATATTAATTAATTGATTTAATTAAGTATTATTGTTCTAAAATCTATTGAACGCTGCTAAATTAAAATTTGGAGTCTTGGTCAAATAAATTAAATAAATTCAAATTTTGTACACGACTCATCTTATAATTATGGTAAGTAGGGATAAGCAAACATTAATAAAAAAACAGATAACCAACACAGGTAAGTATGTAAGTGTAATATAAAAAAAAAACAACTTACGTTTTACTGGGGCCGATTTTTATAAGACATGCCACGTGACCCCACCGCAGAAAGTTTTTTGGAGATACTGGCACTAGGGACTGACCAACGTGCTTCCGCAACATCGCACTAAATTGTACACGCACAATATATGTGTGAGTGTGTAATCTTGACGTCAACTACTATATTTAGTACGATTTTGGGCTTACTTATTGTAGTCACAAAATTAAAGAAGTTGTTTTCAAAAAGAAAAACTATTTAACGTCTCAATAAATCCTTTTTTAAGAGTAAAGAAGCAAGTTGCCTCTGCAATGTTTACATATTGCCATACTTCGAAAAGTACACTTAAGAACAAAATTTATTTCATTTTTTAAAGCTCAATCAAAATTACGATTTCAGGAGAATTGTCTCTTTAGAATTGTATGAAAAGTGAAGAAAGATAAGCAGTTTTTTTTACAAACCTTTCATAAGTATTACGAGCATTTCTAGATACGAGTAGGGAGATACCTAATTAAGAAAGTAGTGGTGACGAGGATGACGAGGAAAACAATTTATCATAAAACATGATATTATTTTCATGATGCTCTATTTTTAATACCTAAGTACTTATATTTTCTTGCTTAATCTTCTATTTATATCTTCAACCCTGTGTTTTTCTACCACTAACGTTTGTCTCTCAAAGTTTACGCGACTTGCCTTTTTGTAGTACATGATATAATAAAATAATTTCATTTTTCAAACATGAAAAAACTAATAGTTTATGCATTCATAATTTTCCCTGAGAAGAGGGAAATGAAACTGAATGGTAACCCTTATTTCACCCTCACGCTCCTCTGACGTCATCACCCAAGCGCCAGACAAGCCTTGTCGGACTGTACTCATTGGTTTAGTGGGATATTTGTTTGTTTGTTCCTGGCCGGAGCCAGGTAGTTCGACTCGCACTTGGGCTTCACGAAATTGAAAACTCTACTAAACACAAGATATCGCACCACGTTCATAATTTCCAATGACAATAATGGATCTTATAGTATTTAAATTGTACTTATGACAATATATAATATTTTTATAGAGCAAAGTTTAGTTCCATGTCAATGGCGAGACATAATATCTAATAATCTCAATCATAAAACTAGGCAGTGGACGATATTTAGGTACAATCACTCGTAAGTATACCATGTTTATGTAAAATATTTCATAATGAATTCATTCTCTATTCTTAAAAAAGAATGGAGTTTTTCTTCGAGGAAAAATAAACTAGCTCTGCTATAGGGTGCCGACGACGCGACGTGCGGGAGCCGCCGAACTACACATTCACCTTGTCATACAAAAACCTACTTATATTTATAGTACTCCTTGGAATTCACAACAATCTAGATACCTACGGTGACGTCACCCAAATTTTATATTTGATTTGGTTTTGGTGAATATTTCTCATTTCTTTAGATAATTCTACTAAAGAAATGAACTAATTATACGGACTGCCTTCTTTAACGGATGCTCCAAACGTCGTTCAGCTGTTGAAGTTTTCCTTTCCGTCTCAGAATTTTTGCTCTCTTTTCTATTTCAGGGTTTCCGTATAATCAATTTTTTTACTTATGGAGAATTATCAGAAGACTTCTGAGAACTTTTCACCAACGCCACATCGAATTTAAAATTTAGATGATTTCACCGCATCTAAATGATTGTAGTACCAATGAGTATGGGAGACCGGGGCAAAGCCGTATAGCTAAGGATCTAGGCATGTAATTCATACATTTCAAAACGCAAACGTATTAAATCAACATATACATATATTCAGTCAGACTCATTAGTTAGAAGAGAGTTTTGGTGTACCTGTTTCTTAAAATTTGGCAAGTTGAATGTTTGGTCAAGTAAAATCTGTGTATTGTATGATACACATAGAACTTTATAGTATTAGTGGATATGCCCCGAGTAAAAAAGGATGAAGGTTAAAACTAAAAACGTTCTTTAAAAAGTGCTTAGTCTGTTTATTTAATAAAAATAGCCGTCCGTTCGTTTGATCGGGCGCGCGGGGGCGCGCGGCGGGCGGCGGCGCGGGGGGCGGCGGGCGCGGGGGGGCGGCGCTACTCCGACGCGTCGCCCTCGTACATCTTGTCGTACATCTCGGAGATGTAGTCGTAGTAGAGCGCCTCGTCCTGGTCGTACATCTCCCGCTTCATGCCCTCCCAGTCCACGCGCAGCTCGGGCTCGAACAGCCTGCAACCACGCGCCGCAGCTACCTGCATTATCTACCGATACATTTACACTATCTGCTTGCTAATGGGCCCCTCTACGGGTACACTCGCGACTACCCTTTCTATAATGTCTGCCGGTATAAGGTATTCTGGAAATATCATATTTAAGGCCGATTCTTTTTCAATCATCATTCTGGACCTCATCTTCAGTTACCTTCATAGAATTAATTAGGCTCCGTTTAGACGCATATTTAGGTTCAAAAAACTGTAAACTATTTTGAATGCTTGCGACCGATAATAATAACAATTTACTCTCCTGCAACTTTACTTCTAAGTAGGTACCTAAAAACATAAAATACAAGTAGGTACCTACTTACTTACTTTACCTAAGTTTTATTGTCTGTTCACACTTACACAATGTTCTGTAGAATTACTTCGGGGACAGATAAATAATTTACTTAAACTTTTCTAAAATCATTATTTCGGTTCCCCAGCAACCCGCTCCCGGAACTTTAAAAACCTTATTAGCTTGTCTAAGCGTTGTATTAGGTCGTGTTTACATAGATGTGTGTTGGAAGTAGTTGCGGGCATGGTGAAATGACGAGCGGGGAGCGGAGAGCGGGGTGGCGGTGGACGTACGAGTGCAGGCAGTTGAAGAAGTTGGTGAGGTGCTTGCTGTCCAGCAGGTGCATGATGAAGGTGTAGCCGGTGCAGTTGGTCCACTGCGCGTCCGGCGCCAGCAGCAGCGCCACCACGCGCCCGCGACATATCAGCGGCGCGCCGTAGCTGCCCTAAGGACCAAAAAAAGGCCACGTTTAAGCATAGGCGGAGCGTTCGGGGCTTCGCGCGTTTTCCTTACATCGGCTTTACTCGAAGTGCCAACGCTGGGTTACGCGTTCGAACGCTTCCGTACCTTCAATAGGCACACATACCCATAGATTTATATAACACCTACTAAGAGAGATTCAAACATACAAACTTTCTTATCATTTTCCGTATCATACGCGGCGCTTGGCGCATTCCGAACGTCCGTATCGAACGCTGCAGTTGCGTTGCAGTTTTGTATGAAACGCGCGTTCGGGCGCGTGACGCAGCGTTGGCACTAAACCTGCGGATAGTTCCATTGTAAAGCCGGCGGCGATGTAGTAAAAGCACAGTACAGATAACTGTGGTAAAAGTCAACTTCATAGTTGGTTGGCCATTTTCATAGAAATCGATTGGGTACTTCATTGAAAATTTATTTATGATTTCGGAGAATGTTTACGTGGATGACATTATTAGTCGCCCAAAGTGTTGACGTGAATTCGGTTTTTTTAATGCTCTGCATTCGTTGATTATCTTGTTTCAGTTTAAACTTTTGGAATCTTACTATTTCTACTAAGTACTTACTTAGTTTCAAGCTGAGCTTAGTTCGACGACCACTTTGGCGATGGGATAAACCTATCTGCCTACGACACCAGTGGTTGCGGGTTCGATCCCCGCACGGAACGAGAAAAAAAAATGTTCCGTGTCTGGATGTTATCTATTTATGTATTTATATTCTAGGTTCCCCCCTAGTTCGCTATATGGTATCCCATAACACAAGCTATGCTTACTTTGGGGCCATGTAGTTGGTGTGATTGTCTGGGGATTTTTATTTTTTATTATTATTATAGTTTATCAGTTTTAGATTTCAGAAGGTTATGTGCCTCTGTTACCTAACTATGAAGCATAATATTGAGTTATCGAGTGAAGGGAGCCAATTCCCACAACTTGCCACTTTAGTCAGTAGCCAGGTACCACACAGTGCCACGCTTGCGCCGATCACAGTCCCATTTCCATAGTGAAATCTTGTTTTACGAGTAGGCACCTAGACTAGATGTGACTATGGGCCGTAACGTGGGAGACGGGATCCTTACCTATTTATTTGACAATATGGCCAGAGTACAGATATCCATCTGTACTGTAATATGGCGCTACAACATTTGTCGCCAACAGCGTGCAAAGCTTTATTCAACAAAATGTTACATTACAATGTGTTATTGAGATAATCTTTTGTCAACACTGTGTGTAAAAAATACTCACATAAGGGATCCCTGGTGTAAAAAATAACAAAAGGCAGAATGTTCTTAGTTAATGAACATCTGGTGAGGAGATAATGCATTCTTAAATTTTCAACTTCTTATTCCGTAAGTATCTAGTTACCAAGTTGTTTACCTACTAAAAACACATTGTTTTTGGTACACTCAACTCAATGGCGAATAATAATGAAAGAAAGAAAAGAAAATGTTCGAAGAGAGGTCCTTTTCGGTTTAAGCTCGAGTTAACTGCGAGCACTACTCACGTGGCACGGCTGCGCGGTGTTCTCCGTCTGCAAGAAGGAAGAACACTCTAAATAAAACACTTTATAATTAGGAAACTTAAGACAGTATTAAACGATCAATCTACTCAGCACGCGGACATTCAGTTATACTATATCCGCTCCTGGAGCAGCGTGTCGCAAGCGGTGACTAATCCGAGTGATCACAACTTGATGGTAGGATTTCATGTTTAACCGATGATGTCACTTAAAATCAGGTAATCTTGGCTGAGGTCCTATCACTGGTTCACATGTAAGCCAAATATCTTTGAGACACTAGGTACCTACTTTTATTTACTAAACTGAACTAACTGAGCACCATATAGGTTAGGAGCTACGAAGCCACAGACAGATATAGGTAACTTTATGTATTTTGTGCTATCTTATAAAACCATTGTATTCTCGGGGCTAGTTTTGAAACTAAATTAATTGTTAAAATTATACTCGTATTTACATTTAAACTCAAGTTGGAAAATGTATTTATTAGACCTTAAATAAACGTCACCTGATCACAAATCACCTAAATTCAAAATAATTTGGTTCGAGAGTTCGTCTGCCAGCCGGGCCAGTTTGGGAGAGAAACTTGCTAAAGTGATACTGGTTATGCTCGTACTACAATACCCCTAGCAGTCCTAGCACAGGATACATAAACCCCTAGTCCCCCTTTGTAGTCCCTATAACACGGTCTTATGTAACAGTTTACTTGGTGTGTCATTTTGAGTAACTACAGATATATGAAATGAAATATCAATGATTTGGCTTCTTTCACTGCTTGACATATTTTTTTTTGCCATTGATAGTAAGAAAAATGTTCGATTTCTTTTCACAGGCCTGCCGTTGCGTCAGGTCAGGAAAGTCATGATTTTTAAAGTGATACTTTAAGTTTTTTGTACTATTAGTAGGTATTTTAGTTCTTATTAACTTATTATAGTAAATCTAAGTAAGTACCTATATTTTAATTAAGAATTTAATTTTATATGTTTGCTTTCACCACTTGCTAGTTAACTTGTTCTTTGTAATTGTTATGTTTATTATATTAGCTACGTTGTTATTGCCTATTACTGGAAGTTGTATGATTTAATGTTGTTCTTATTCTTATTTAATATATTACTTATCTGTTGGCAATTTATAAATTAACTAGCTGTACTAAAAGTGCATATAAGCGGTTTTACCCGATTATATGCACTTTTAGTAGGTACATCGATTGTACGATAGAGGCAGCACAGTCGTCGGATTTCTATGGCTTTGTTTTTGCTGTAACGTAATACGAATTAGTTCTTTTTTAGCAAATCTTGCGCAATTTATGCCATCGCTTTGCTCTTGCAAGTTACGTGATAAGGCAGAGGGTTGATTTGTAGTCAGCAGTTAGTTTCTTTGAGTCGATATAAACGTACTTTCATATTTATTTTAGTATAGCTCAGTACAAAAAAATTTAGATATGGCACCACAAACTTTAATGCAAATAGTCGTTTTGATGAACAAAGCTACTAAGAAGCGGCATTCCTTTGATAATACTACGACGTAGTACTACAAGATGCTTTGTAGAAGCGCGCAGTTGTCTTTATTTTAATGGTAATTTAGAGTGACCATGGTTTGCTTAATATGTCTTAATAGTTAGTGGAGATGTTTGCTTACGTCTCTGACGCAGAGGTAGTTGCCGGCGTCGAAGCTGCCGTCGTAGCCCATGTTGTCGAGCGCGCGCTGGAACTTCATGGTGAGCGTCTCGCACCAGCGGAAGCGCGACACGATGTTCACGAACTGCGCGCGCAAGTTGCGCTGCAGCAGGAACTTGTACACCGGGTACACCTGGTCCTGTACACATCACAAGCCGTCACTCGCCGGCACGCGCGCTCACTGCGAGGACCGCTGCGCACTCGCACTCAGTGTCTCCCGAGCGGGCCAGGCATTGAATACATGATTATATGATTACATATTATTGTGTAGCACGATAACTTTTTATAACACAATGTACCTAATATACTTCTGCAACATTTTAAGAATATTTGTTAAATGATATAACCACAGTACAGATATCTACAGTAAATCAGTAAATAGTACAGCGCCGCGGTCCGTTCGCATGTGATAGGGCTGCCCGCCTTTAGCATTTAAATTAGATTTGCCTACTTTGTGTTTATTTCCATTTAGTTTTGTGACTAAAAATACCTATACTTTTTTATATAAACAAATTACCTAAATACTTTGTAAATTGAATTGTGTCAAAAAACCATGTTTAAGTTTGAATAACGAATCGGTCTTATAAATTAGCGACGAAAAACACATGCGCCTGGACTGAGACGCACGAAAAAATGAATGATAAAATTAAAGTATAAACAATCCGCATATTAACGTAAAGCTCAATGAACAATTGTTTCGGTATGTAGACACTCGCGACTGGCCGCATGCCGAGATCGACACGCGTAGGTATAGCTCGCGTTTCGTCCATTTGTATGAAGTTGAATTACTGTAGATATCTGTACTGTGTTATAACGGTCTCAAACTGCAGTGCTAGCACGGATCTTTTGTCGATCGTAAGTTTACGAATGCTCGTATAGTATGGAGTCGGTTGCAAGTTTTTAGTAACAATGTATTTTTTTATTTTACAGTTATTTAAGAGTAGAACCTGTTAACAAACATTCAAAATTAACAAGGAACACATTTATTTAAGCTGACCGTGCGGTAATGGATAGATTTCAATTATTGCTTGCAAAACCGTCTCCATGCTATACGAGCATTCGCAAACTTACGATCGACAAAAGATCCGTGCTAGCACTGCTGGTTCGACTCCTTCCCTACCGCTAACATCCCACTGTCGCTCGGTTGTTGTTTCGAAGTTATATCATATTGTTAATAGTTGTAGATACTTATTATTAAGTATCGACCGACTGGTCAGATTGTCGGGTCCTTTCCGGCAAAAGGTGTGTAGATTTTGAAATGCCAAATAAAAATATAATTTATTTCAGGCAGCTTAAGATTGGTTCTTCTTCTTAATAGATTTCAAAGGCATTTGTATGACTATGAAAATCATGACCCCGTCTTTTTCAGTTTCTCTCGCTAGAGTTGACTAAGCCAGCGGCGTATGAAGCAGTATGATGTCTTACTAGAGTGTAGACCTATGTAGGTACCAAATATATATAAACGGACAGGTAGGTCTTTCACTTATCATCAGGTGCCATGGAAGACAAACGTCCCATCCTTATTATATACAACAAAAGATGCGACTAATCGCTGTGCTCCACACTCGATGGACGTAGCTACACCCTTTCAGACTTCATTTGGCTAGAAGTAGGGTTGCCAACTTTTTTTCTAGAAATAATGTATATTTGAGTCTGATAAGAATATCAATCAGTATTTTGGAAAAATAAACAGTATACAATTTATTCAATGTTTTAAACGCATATTTTTAGAAATTTTTACACCAGTTTTTAAGTGAAGTCCATATTGCTCCGGCAATAATGTAACTTCATCGTCGACCTCGTGGGATTAATTTTAAACGCAGGTTAATTCATAAAAAAAATGTATAGGAGTTTTTCCCACTGTCGATCATTTTGCGTTAGGCAATTCTAAAAGTAGTCCAGCTAAATAAGTGTGTTGTATGTGTGTGTGCAGCGTACGCCTTTGTAGAAGAAGTGCCAGCCGGTGACGAAGCACTCCTGCTGCAGCGCGAGGCGCATCTCGGCGCGGTAGTCCACCTCGATGGCGCGCAGCGGCACCTCCGTGAGGATGTCGGGGATCTTGCGCTTCAGCAGCAGCACCGCCGGCGCCTTCTGCATATAGTAGTCCCGCGGCGCCGCCGCCGCCGGCACTGCAACCCAGCCCCCAAGCACACCACCCTTACTAACTCTCTACCGGATACACTGTAACTTACGGATATAAGAGGTCGTACTTAAATTGAAATGCGTACAATTTATCATCCAGACTATCCTCTGTTGGCAAGAAAAAAGAGAGATTCGCGTACTCCATTTGTAAACGAAATCAATGTTGACATCGCATCAACAGGAAGCGGCGCGGCGCGGCGGCTCGCATTGCTATAAATACTGCGCCGGAGTGTGAGAACAACAAAACTTAGGGTAATCTTTTTGTAAAGCGAGGGTCACACGTGGCGCGCACATCCGCGCCCTCATCGGATTTCTTTTTTTTTACAGCGATTTTAAAAATATCTGCGTCTGAAACATCTGTTTGGGATTTATGATGCTAAATAAGATTTGTAATATGGTCACTTGCAATGTTTGCAATATAAATATATGTAGCGGGCAAGAGGGACCACTTGGCTAAGTATTGTGATACAGATGTGTTGAAGCCTTGGGAACCCGCGGCTGAGCTGCACATTACGATGCAGGAGAGGCCGCGACCCACTCGGCTCACGGCTCTATTGAGCGCATTGCCTCCAATGATATCGGTTTATGTTTATGGCTCTGCGCAGCGTGCATACAAAGCACCGACAAAAGCGAGGCCACTGCATTGTGCAACCAGACAGTAATAGACATCTAGATAACATGCCATCCTCAGAAAGTGCTTACTCTTAGTAAAGAGCTTTTAACAATGGAATCGTAGATACGATAAGGCGATTCGCATACTGCGTCGCAGTCCGCAGAGTAAAGCGTGAATGCATACTTTGACATTGCTTATATGAATTTCCGTTTGTATAGAAAAAACGTTAATCCAGCACACTCAAAATGCTTCCACACGCAGGTAACGCGCCCATGTGCGGAGAAATGCATAGGGATACATAAGGTACGGCACACCGAGTCCCGTAGTGATGTGAATGAAATTAGCCGAAAAGCAATGTAAGTGCGTAAATATCTTTTTAATACAGTTGCTCAAAAAGTGGCGTATTGCAGGGACGTTTAGCGTTCGGGATGTGGGCTATTACACACTTGTGCTTTTTCTTTACCTTTTCCGCACTCGTACGTTCTCTTTCCCAAATGTCAAACAATGTCTATTAAAAAGAAAAAATCAACCACGAAGTTTTTACTAAAAAAAAATCATAGAAGTTTTTACGATTCATGCAAATATTTCTGAAAAGAAGCTACTAATTTGTTTCAATATCAGATATAATGATTTGATGCAATGAGTTAGGTTAGGTTTCATTTCATTTCATCTCATTAAATTCATTTTCATTTCATGTCAATACAAAAAATCTACTAAAGACTTGGCTGTATGGGCATAGTTCCCTTTGCCTACCCAGAATGGGTAAACAAAAAAATCTCTGTTTATAATTTTCACGGCTGGCGCCATTTTGTATATTTTATAAAATTGCTTAATTTTTTCGCAACTGTATTAAAAATAGTCGTTCAGTACACGTTCCGCACTCGTAATGAAATATACTATTGCACTCTAGGTTCGTAGGTGCGTCGGCAGTGTGTGAATCGCCTGCTGGTCGCCGATGATGCGAGAGAAGCGCGCGGGGTACTCACGGCGCGGCAGGAGGATCTTGGTGACCTGCACGCGCACGCCGCGGCGCGGGTGGCGGTAGGGCGAGCCGGCCACCACGTTGATGGGCCGCTTGTCCTGCGTGGGCCCGTCCGGGTTCGTCACGCACACCGCCGCCGTCAGCACCACGTTCTTCGCGATCAGCGTGCCCACGCACATCCCGCGGTACCGCGACGCGTAGTACACCTGCACGCACCAATCGCACATTCACGCTTCTAGTTTAACATTCCTTGCCACGATGCTACTTTCTCCTTCCAAAGATACTTAGGGTTGACTTGGTAAACTTAAAGATTACTAGATGATAAAATAGCGTGAGATTGATGTCTCCACAGGTTATTTCCAAAGATTAGGTGTAAATTAAATTAATTCAACTCACTTATTTATCTAAATTTATTATAAGCGAAGCAAACTGACCGAACGTTGTTGGTCAGCGCAACCGAGACATGGTTTTCGGTTGAGCATTCACGTAAATCTCGCACATCGCAGATTTACCCTTTAGAGAATTATGCTATTTTTGCAGATTTTCCAGATATGAGCATAAACCAGAAAATAGGGACCTTCATACCTCCACACCAATATCAAACGTGCGACTTTTCAAAACTACACGACATTTCCCCTGTTTGCCTATATTCGGCGTAATTTGACTGGATTATATGCATAGGTATTATTTAAAAAAAGTTCAAAATCTATAGATGGGTATAGAGGTTTAGAAGGAAATATTTTTTCGGTTTTTTTTTGGATTTTCCAAATCATATATGGGTTAGGAAAGAAAATAATAGTGTTCCTATTTAATTTACAATGATTGTGCGCAAAAACAGACACTTGATGTTGCTGAGTTATAAAACAACGAATGACGTTTACCAATTACCACCAGGCACAACTTGCCAATAATAGCTATGAAGTTGGTATTTAGAAACAGTAAGACAGTACACAGTAGTACTCCAATCAATAAGCAATATGATGTAGTGTAGCTGCTAGACCCGGCGGCGTCGCCTTGACGCGGCGCCGCGGCCGGGTCGGCTCCGCGCGCCCGGATTGCGTGCGCAGCCCGGAGGACTTACTATGAATGGGATGGACTTCGGCGCAGGCTTGAAGGGCTCCCTACCCGACGCCGCGGTGATAAAACTGCCTGCAGTAACAAACAAACAATTTTTATCGTCACATTTTAACTAAGACTAGTGGATTTTTTCCTGTAAAATAGAGATGGTGATGATAAAACTCATACTTTGTAGTGTTTTCAATGTGAGTTCGAGGATTTTGATGTCCTCTCAAAATGCACTGAAAACATAGTACTTACTTACGTACCTTACCTACCCATGGTACTTTGACGAAAACTCAAACACACCCACATATACATACGTACGTAGATACCATCATACACTATAAGCTTACGGAATAAATGAATACTTATCGTATTCTCGCTATTGTGTCAGAAGCACCTCTTGTAGCGTCTGACCCCTATTATACGAATGACGTATAGATTCAGGGAAAAATATAAGTAGTGTTATTTCTCATGAACTGATTTTTAATAGAAAATCGGGTGCCACCTACAGTGACTGAGACTTGAATAGAAACTACATAAATACGAGTATTATGGTGACACGAATTTTCATAAGCTGGCGCGTAGGTTTGAGTGTTTGTCAATAAAAATTCTCCTTTCTTTATGGTAGGCTGTACTCTGAACTGCATGCTTATATAGTTTAAAACATATTTATAATAACACCAACTACATGAATAGCCCAAAAAAACAATGCTTGTGATATGGGAATTACCTGAAATATAGATTTAAGTTGTAAAATTAACAAGTGGGCTAAATTGCCACAATAGAGAGATTTTATTATTTATTATTATGTATGCTTACAGCTACACGCCTTTCAGTGGGAAAGACCCGACAATTGGACCAGTCGGTCGAGGATCAGGGCAAGAGAGACAGAAACCGGCGAACGATTCGGGCAGTCTCGAGCAAAACCACTTTTTGCATACGTGCTGGAAGCAAACCGCCGCCGAATCCCAGCCTTTCAAGGTTTCTGACCAAAGTGGCTGGGGTCAAACCGTTTGCGGATATTACAACCGGGATGATTTCCGTGGACATAACTTCCCACATTTCGGTCACCTCGTGTGCAAGGTCCAAGTACTTGCGTTGCTTTTCGGTCACGGCCTTCACGAGGTTCTCGTCATGTGTATAGTTATGTCCACCAAAAACACCTTGGACGACTATCGGTCCATTAACACGATATCAGGTTTATCCGCTAGAATAGTCCTGTCCGTGATAATGGGCCGATCCCAGTAGAGCTTGGCACTGCCGTTTTCGAGAACTGGCTCCGGCGTCTACTGGTGGAGAATCTTAGCTGCTTGGTTGTGTCTGTGCAGATACTCAGTGTTAGCAAGAACCGAACAACCCGAAACTACATGTCTGAGGGACTCGCCAGGTTGGCGGCACGCCCGACATACGTCCACTTATTTATTATTATTATAAACACGTAGGTAGGTATACATATTTTTATTAAAGGTAACATCCCGAACCAGAACACATTTTTTTTGGTCTTTGCGGGCATCGAACCCACGACTTAGAAGTAGCTCCGCGCCATGGAGGTCGTCAATTTATGAAGGTGTATTAGTTGGTTTTCTATCATTGCTTTATTTTCAATACTTGGCACCTACGTAAGGGTACTTAGGTACCTACATAATAATGCTAAATGGAAGAGTCCCAGAACTGGACTGCAACCAGAGAAATTTTGATAACTGTTCTGCGGGAGGATTTTCTTAAGGTGTTTGGTACCTGTCTAACCGGGCACAGACCTTGTGGAAGCGGGCATCGCGCATGCACCGCGGTGCACCAGCCCGCCATCGCGGCCTGCTTATGCACGATTAGATTGCTTCTGCACGTTGACATTCAAACAAACGTCCTTCATTTTATAGGTAAGCGACAGTGATCGTGCCGATTTAGAAGAGAAACTGGTTTTATGCTTGTTCGTTTAATGTCAACTGTGCAATGTTACTCAGTCAGTTAGTAAACAAAATTGTTAGAAGGTATTTTTGCAGTTTTCTTGGGATTTTTGTCATTTCTGAACGAGTTCAGAAACTCTGACGATAGCTTTGTAAATATAAAGGAATACTTACCAATAAAAAATGTTATCCATGAAGTTTTCATGTTTTAAAACAGCACTGGAAAATGGAGACTTCAATAAAATTTTAATTAAAAACATGTAACGGGTCGTAAATAGTGAAATCAAAACAAAATCGATCAAGTGTTTGATTGTGCGGTGCGGTGTCGGCGCGCTAGCGGCGACGCACACGCCGCGCGCACGCGCACTCCCCGGCGCGGTGCCGGCGGAGGCTGGCGGCGGCTGGGACCCGCACTCATCCCCTGACTAGCTACTGGACGGAACAGAATGCGTGTGACATTTAATGTCACAGGTAACTTTCATTTTTTGCGGATGTCTCTATGCCATAGTCACGTTTTTAGTTGCTGAATTATACTTATCTGAATAGGTACCTAATGTAGAAAATTTCCAACCTTCTATCCATTTTGTCTTGTTTCCAAAACTTACCGATTTTTATTTCCATTAAATTTATAGCTGAAGAAAAAAATTTGATTTCCAACATAGATTTAGGACTCGACTGAAAGCACTTTGTCTCATTTGTTTAATGTAGGTATCAAGCATGATGCTACATATTGGCATAAACCAGGGGTCACTAATTAGTTTCATTACGGGTCCGTTTATAACGACTGTAACTATTTCGCGGTCCGTTTGGTTTATGATAACTGGCAACATGTCAATGAATACATAAAAGCAAAATAAATCAGATCTAATCTTCATTTATTATTATGAATACCAGTTAAAATAAAGTAAGTAAAACATTAATACAAAAAAATGTCATTTTTTACTCTGTGCAATCTGTCTGAAGTCTGGTGTTGAGTTGGTGCAAGCTATTGCCATTAAATCCTGGAGATGGTACAGTACTACTGTTTTTTTCCGTTTTACTTTTCCTGTAACCAATATACGTATACAATACTTATACTGTATATAATATACGTTTATATTTCTTTATTAAATAGGTACAGTATGTGTTTATTAATTTTAATTGAATTTTATATTTACCTTATCTTATTTATCATCTAGGTATTCCTTAACTGTATAGAAACATTTTTTGATTAGTAATTGTTTGAGTAATTTTAAAAATTATTTTTCTTTGTTGTTATTTTTCAGGGATTCCGGGATACAACTTTATGGACATTTCCAGCGGGCCGTGTGACAATAGTTTTAGTCGGGAAGATCGAGGTATGAATTGTTTTCTACGGTTTAGTCGTAGGGAGTATTTTGTAGGCATATCTTCGCGTTTTGTGTAGAATTCTGGATATTTTCTTACGAGCCTACAAATAGTATATAAATACATGGAAGAGTAAGAATTTGGAGTTGTATGAAGTGAGGTCTGCAAGTATCTGTTTGTTTCATATTGACTAGAATTCGAATTAGCTTTTTCTGGGCCGTGAACACAGATGGCGTATCCACGCTGCCCCCCCAGAGGATGACGCCGTAGCTGAGCCATGGGTGAGCATACGCGTAGTATGTGGTAAGAGTCCGTGGTCTTTTTATTTCGCGGAGTGCGTAAGCGAATCTTGTCAACTTTAATTGAGTTTTATGAACATGTTAATTGTCTTCCCAGTCCTCCGTCAGAGCTTCGCTACATAGGTATCTGAGTACAGTAAGTTCCACGCCAAGCAGGAATCGATCCATTTCAATGTTCTCGAACGAAGTAACATCTTAAATACTTACTAAGTATACCAGTATGTATTTAAGATGTTACTTCGTTCGAGTTCGACTTCGAATAAGTTAATATACAGTCTCTTTTTATGTACTCGTATCTATTATGTTATTGAAATCACCGAAACATGTTTTCCATTCCATTATGTGACACTAGCCTTTGTGAAAACTGAAATTTTATATAAAATATGTACGGATTGAGAATAAGTACATACGTTAATGACCTTATATCTTCATCCGTTCAGTTTTGACAAGTATTTAAAGTGTTAGTGATGACGGTTTTTTTCATGCTCTGCAATCTTTGATTATAAACAAGTATGTACAATATATGCGGGACAAGCAAAAAGGCAGCGGCGCGGGCGGTCGGTGATGGTAGCTCGTTTCTTTACATTGAGGGACACCATACCCGCGGACTCCACACTGACAAGTACCAGAAGGAACCAGCGGTGAAGCGAGGGTAGGATGCGCACGCCCCTCGCACACCCGGAGCTCGCCCCGCGCGCCGCGTGCACGACGCTCCCCGCCCGACACACCAAGCGACACACTGTAAAGCATTAACAGACGATCGAATTTGGTACGGGCCGTACAGCGGATTCGGTACGCTCCGTACCATATCCGTTCGTCTGGAGAGTTGTCTGCCGAACATTATTATTATTATTTCGTGTTTGATGGTCCGATGGTTTGCCCGTCGAACTTGGTCTGCTCCGTACCAAATCCGCGCGTCTGTACGCTCGGACCGGACAAACTCACGGCAGTCGCTATCGAAACCTTCTGGAGGTAGCACGTACGTCAGCGCATGTTCGCACTATGGCGTAAATTTTAACAGAACGCGAAGTTCTTGTCGATGTTCGGCACTATATGTATAAAGACTTTCCATGCTTGTGGGATACATCACATGAATTTTATTGCAACAGAGATGCTCGTAATCAGGCTCTTGAGATTCTTCGGAATTGTTATTAAAGATTTGATAAAAGTATCACTGCAAATTATGTAAAAAAAAAATAGAGAATATGAGAGTTAATTTTGTAATATTGGATAACGTCGGAGGCATGACGTCTGAACTGTGTGCAAGCCACGCGGTTAGTGCGAGACCCGGCCGTCTGTTGCGACCAGCGGATTTGGTACGCCAGACCAAGTCCGCTGTCCGGCCCGGACCAAGTTCGATCGTCTGTTAATGCTTTAATCCACTGTATCGGGTATGCTACGTCACGGTAATAATATCGTGACGTGTCTGCGTCGTCGTTGCGTCGCGTCGCGGAACTCGCTTGCAAACGGAACGGACAATGTCCTCACCACTTCTCGCGCAGCTGCGAACTTACACAGAACTACATTGTTGTCGCAGATATCAACTTGACACAGTTCCGTGAAATGCGATCACTGGTACTCATCAATTATCATAATACTTACTATGTACCTACCAACGAAGTTGACTTCTTTGATTGCGGATCTAAGGTCGGCAACGATTCAATTATCTTTGAATGCTTTCTTGTCGATCAACTTTTTTGTATTAAATGATCTGAGGCATAGATCGATAGACGATAGGATATCATTTTATTTTCTACAATGAACTGAATTTTGATACAACTATAGATTTTCCGGTTCCCATTAGTGTAGAGACGCGTGCGCAGCGCAGGGTCGCACGCAGTGGCGGGTGCGGCGAACTCGCGCACCTCGCCTTGCTTGTGTACGATGATGTCTTCTTTATACCGTGATTTAACGGGTCAAAACAGGTAATTAAAGTTTTCATGAGAAATCTAAACAGCTTAACCGACCTTAATGAATACAGTTGATAACCCAAGGTTAATGTTTGAGATATCAACCCCTCAAGGGGCTCACTTAAAACAGGAGAAAAAAATAACCTGCTTTATCCAAATAAAGAATACCACACGAACGAAGACGTCGCGTCGTCGTAGCGGAAGAGACAGTTTCAGATAAGTATTTGACTCGTTTGTCATGATGATTATTGATTGCTTTTTACGTATTTCAACAACAACCTCTTCATTTGTCAGGTCTGCTGAAAGAATTTTTATAAAAATACGCTGTACCTTTATGCTAATCTTTTTGCTAAGTGTAATTTGGACATAATTTGGACATAATAAATTACTGTAAAATAAATAAATAAACTTTATAGTTAACAAAATTTTTTTTTAATGTTATGATTGTGTATTTTACAAACACGTCATACAGCAAAGAAAATCTTCAACTACATAGACTTTCGTGTGTACAAACAATCAGCCGCTCATTCGTAGTCACAATATTGTCGCAGATCAGATCCGGCACTTGATTCAATAAAACCTAGTATTGGTAAACCTAACGACTATTGAAATGACTGCTAACGTTACACTAACTCGCTATGGGCCACTACTGACTAGTACCTATATGCACAAAGGTCACACACGGCATGAGTGGCAATAGTAGAAGTGTGGCGTCGTCGTCGCGTCGCGTCGCGTCGTGTCGCTTGTTTGCTAAACAAAGCCGAGGCCGGAAAACTGTGTTCCGCTAGAGGTGGGCAGGTACTACGGCTGGCACTCTCCGTTGACAGGACCGAATTTCACCATTGATTCTATGTTATTGATTTAATTATGACGACCTTGGAACACACGTCGTTAGACGGGCCTGAGGAACATGGCCGCAGCAGGAAGCGCAGTGTGCTGTGTGTGTTTGTGGACGAGGCGGAGCACCTCCTAAATGCTTCACTATTATAATCAGCAACTTTTTCAATACTGAAACAAATCATTCATAGACATATATGGATCTACCCACCATGGCTAAAGATTCCAGCTTCAAATCTTAGTTATAGGTAAAACTCCATCTTAGTATATCTTGAGACTAAATTTAATGTACATAATATTATTATATTCCAACAAACGTATGAATGTGTAGTGTAGTGTAGTCTCTTGCTTGCTGGATAATGTTATTTTATTATATTTACTAAGCAAATAAAATCAAAATAGGAACATCAATGACCTCTATCTGTCAACAGTCACTTGAAAATTACGGTCAACAAAAAAAACTGTAGGTACCTGACTGTTTATATTATTTATTTAATAATTTATGTACACACTGTTTAAAAGATACTTAAAGACTATGTATATATGTACAAAGGTACAGCATAAATACAGATGCGGATCGAAATAAAATGTAGTGACTAAGATTGAAAGGAGTATGCTACGGTGGTTTGGACATTTGGAAAGGATGAATGAAAGTAGATTTACGAAAGAGGAGTACAGAGCAAGAATGGACGGTGTTGTCGGAAGGGGCCGCCCTAGACGCCGATCAAATGGCGACGTTCTTAAAAAGGGCCTAGTTAAAAGTATCCGTAACAGGAGATCATGTATGAAAATATTAATGAACGTGGAGGAAGCGAAAGAGGTCTGTCTGGATCGTAGCAATTGGTGTTCCCTTGTCTCTGCCTACCCCAAAGGGAGACAGGCGTGAGGTTATGTATGTATGTAGAAAAAGAAATAGGTTATATGTGGTTTTAAATATAAGAGAGTACGCTTATCTGCTCGGCATGGCATATCTGTAGAATGGGCGAAAGAGAAACGCACGCTCAAGTATTTTGGTGCAGAGGGATTACGAAGGACGTTAAAAAAATACAAAGGATACGAATATTTTTATTTTGTTTATCAGAGTATTATAATATGTAATAGAAATCCCACCAAAAACATAAATTTAAAAAAAGAGTGCCAAGTTTAATACAAGTTCAATATTTTTATACTCCATGCGTGGCTGTCGGCTTCGCCGCAAAAAGCATGGAGATTTAAATGAGGGCCAAGTTTTATGCAAAATCGAAATATGTATATAGGAACAAAGTAACATTATGAACAAGTATTAAACTATATTTCTTTGCGTTATTGAATACCTCAAACAATTGCATTTTATTTGAAAATGTGATAGGTATCTTAAAGTAGGTAAGATTTGATTTGGCCAGTTTTTATCAGACATAAAATGTTGAATAACTTTATATAATAATTAATTCTGTTCGTTGTGGGGTCAGGTGGCGCTGAGTGGAAATCATTAACAAAATTATAATCTATTGCAATAGCATGCGGACACCAGCTGAGTGTTTGTTTGCACATTGTTCTCACAGGTAGCTTCCTACTTTTCTGAGTCCATTGTTTCACGGAGGATCTAAGAGAAGCTAGCACGTGCAGTGCCTTGCAGCCTGCAGGCTTGTGGCCGCTCGCGCCGCGCGCTTATGCTGCTTCAACTGTCGCCTGCCCGAGCTCACTCACTTGTTATATGTATGGGTGTTTCTCTGCTATTTGGAAAATGGCCCATACAAGACTGTTCCTAAGCAAATTTTATTAAAATACGAGAGTTTTTGTTCATAAAATGAAGGACAATATTAAATAAATTATATGTCTTTGAAAAGCCAATTGATTTTCGTCCTGGTCTTGGAGTTATAAACGCTTTTATCAAAACTCATGACAGAGACTATTGTAAATGCACAGGGGAAGATTTTTATGAATAAAATCATATATTTTAGATAAAACTACTTCTATTTTAATATAAAAATAATTTATCATACTAAAAACACAAATGTGGCCACTATATTACTATACTTAATAATCAAATATTTTAAACAATCATTAGAAATTAAAACTCTTAAAGAGTATTTCTCAAAAGACAAACTTTTTGATGTCTTTGGGTATATTTCCCTGGGAGCCGCCATTGTCTCCAGAGTGTTGTTTTCAAATTATGATGGCTTTTTGGTTTTAAGAATGATATAAATCCATTTAATTTAATGATTCCAAAGAAACTGTAATTTCTTATTCGCTCGACCGTATAATAGAGGAGATTCCGAAATATTGTTCCGCTATAGCTCCACTGCTAGGTAAGAATATACTCAGACGATCGCGTCGCCAGGTTGATTGAAGGTTCCTATAAATAAAGGTCTCCTTCGCCTAAATATGACCTTGCTTGGGCTCCACAAATAGCACTCAATTTTGTTGCTAACTGGTATCCTTACCAAAATTTAAAATTAGAAAGACTTATCGAGAAAAAAATAAAGTCACTTTATTGGCACTCAATATTGAACAATGCAATGTAGAACCTAGCTCTAATAAAGACAGATAATATAGGTTTATACAATGTGTCCCAGTGCGAAGTGATCGGCCGGCGTTATATGAATATGTGTACAAAATAATGAATAGCTATCATACAACTAGAGGTCCTAACAGTTTGGTTTTTTTTACGGGGATTTCAACTTTTTTTGTAGAGTTTCTTGACTTGGTTCAGAATTTTTTAAATTACTCAAATGTTTTTACAGAAATTTTGATTCTGTTTTTTTTATTTAGTAAGTGGTATCAATGGTTATCGTCACAGGATATTAAACTTGTCCGAAATTAAAAAGATCATTTTAAAAATAATAAAGTAACCAACTTTTTTTCAGAAAAATAAAGTTTTTTTCTAATTCCGTGAAAAGTTTAAAAATGGCCAATAAATGTCCTTATTTTTTAGATTAATATTAAATTACATAATATTGTCTACATAATCCCAAAAGATAGTTTATGGCTAATTTCAACAAGTGGCGCAGTACAAACTCTTGAAATGTGATCTCCGTGTTACTCAGTGCATACTATATTTGTAAATATTAATATTATCAGTGCATACTATATTTATAAATTGAGAGAGCCCTTAAGAGTTGTTTATTTGCCAAGCGAGTGTGTCAATAATACCACAAGCACTTTTTGCCATTTAGTAGAGCAATTTAAAATAAGAGGCCAGCCAGACTGTTGAAAACACGATGAAAAAACTTAATCTCCAAATATCTACCTTTGTTTATTATATCTGAAAGATGAAACTACGAAATATAATAAATAATCAAACGAACTAACCTTAAATGAAGTTCGATTATGATTATATGAGTTGTTTCATTCGCAGATATGGAAACCCTTCCTACCCGAACTTAACTTAAGGTAAGTTCTTTTGATTATTTAATGTAATCTACATAATACGTAAGAATTATATTAGCAGAGAATCACAAAAATAGAGTTTAATACTTTATATTATGTTAGCTTGCCTACTAATTTTTGCCTGCCGCTACTAATTTTTACAAAAAATATTATTTAAAAGCTCTTATAGACTTATGTGCTCGTTTTTTGCTTTGTAGTTGAAAGTTACTATAGTTTGGTGTGATTGTCTGGGGATTTTATTATTATTTATTATTCGCAGTCTGGTTTTTTATTTTATGTAATAACTTATTTATTACTTTATTTAATTTGAAGAAAAAAATAGAAACTTTTTGATTTTTTTTGCTATCTGTACATGATATTAAGAGTACATGCGGCCATTTAAGAGTCCTTTTTTAGTATAACCAAGTTATACCAATACTTTGACTTAAATGCAGGATACGTTTGACGTTCAGTAAGAGTTTTTTTTTATAAACCTATTTGAATAAAACTTTTTGATTTTTGAAATCAAAGAGTAATGTCATAGCTGACCTGTAAAATTTTTGACAACTCATGAAATGCATTAAATAACATATAGCACAAATAATAGCTCATGTTCTGTTAATTCCAAATCATTTACTTATATTAGAAACCTCAGCAAGGAATATTTTACCCTCTCAAGTTACTCAATAGACTACTAGTATCATCCACTTCAAATGAAAGTCCCGATATCGTTTCTAAGAAATTAAATCAAGTCTGCACCAATAGTTTAGATATAAACAGGCAGAATTTCAATGACAATATCATCTTTATACTTCTATTCACATAGGTACTTAACAAATAGTAGTTTCACAGGTCAGAGACTGTATGGACCGTGAACATTACTCTTTTATCAGGGGACTCTTTAAAAAGTTAAAGTTTTCTGTTTTCACATATAGATTTTTCTTGACTTAATATTTACAATAAAAATATAATTATGATTTGTAACGGTTAATGTTTTATCCAGTTTTCACCAAAAAAGGCAATATTTCTCACAAGGCTTGTAATTTGGGAAATGGGACATACCAGAGAACAGTCTAAAAGTTTTATTAGAGTTGTTTGATGTTGATTTAATCAAACCAAACATACATTTTTTTAATTACTAAATAATCTGTGGCGGGTCTAGAACACCTAATCTTATATCATTGTTTATACAAAAAACTGAGAGTTATTGCAATTTATTGGATGAAATTTGCTTGGGACAGCGATTTTCCATTCAGTAGAGAGTAACTTTGTTTAATTCCCTAACCAAACTTATACTATTATTGATATAAATATAAATAAAATCAACCGAATTTTCACAGAATTTTCCGATATTATTTTTAAATTATATCAAGTAAGTACATCATTTTCTCCGTTTTAAGTCTAAGTGCAGGGTAGTTATTAAGTTAAGCAGTGGATATAAATGATTTTCGTATAAGTGAGACTGGACGAGGTCGACAACCTGGCAAATCTACCCTATATTTTGGTTTACCTACAAAATGTCCTTTACAACACCTACGTTAGGTACTCTTTTTTATGAGTTAATGATGAGGAAGATGATTATGGTATTTTATTACCGAAGTGTATTTTTAATAAAAAGTCGTTATTTTAAATAATACTTAGGTACTTAGGGTACTTAGTTAGTAATTTACTAAACTTAGTGATTTTTTTATGTTATAAAACAGTTTCTTTTCGGCATTCTATTTTTTTATTTGACTATAATTTCGGAGATAGGAAGTAGAGATCGTAATTATAAAACTCGAAAATATAAATAAATAAATAGGTAGGTACCTAAGTATTTATTTCAAGGTGGAGTTTGGGCCGTGGTCGCGGTGAACAAAAGCTCCATACGAGCCGTAACCCTTGGTTCAGGGATACGAAGAAAAATTATCTATACCTTCCTACCTTATTAATTATGAGTCATTTCTAATTTCCTTTGTATTGTTTTATATGTTTTATAGGTGACGCAGGATTATGCAGTACCAATCAAAACATGTAGCCTACTACGTACCCTCAGTCAGTACCTAATAAGTTTTCTTTCGCTAGGGACTTTTTTCAGTTGAGATGAGGGACGGAGGTTTTTAGTTCAACACATCTAGAATGTATCGTGGGACATTTTAAGAGTTTAGGCGGATGAAGAAGATGATTAGGAAATAAATAAAGATACTGTGTTATGTTGTGCGGTGGGGGAGGGGGGTGCGGGCAGCGAGGGCAGGGGGAGAGCTGCGGGTGAGGGGGCGGTCGATACGGCACGGCGGCCGGCGCTCGGTCGGTCGGCGCCACTCGCCCGCCGCCCGCCGCCGCGACTCGCCGCTACCCGTGTGTTGCTGCTGCTCGACGCGACCCGCGACTCCGACGCCCGCCCGGCCCGTCCGGCCCGCCCGCTCATACCAATACTACATGGAGGTACGTGCCTCGAACTGTACCATTTCGCGAATATTTTCCTTCATAAATAACAAACATTGGGTGCTCCATTGGGAAGATTGCTAGTTCTTGATTCAAAATCCTACTTTCGATCGGCAAAAAGATTAAGAAATGTGTTTTTTTTTTATGTTTTGATATACAGATATGTGCATTTTTGTATAAGTGCAGTGCCGACGTAAACCATGGAGCTTTATTATTGCACAAGCAAAGCTCCATTATGAAAATCAATAGTAGGTACCACTGGTAATTTGCAGTCGCACCAATGCAGTCACTTCCCTACATAAACATTTCTAGTACTCAGTCCATCTCTCAATTTGCCATTAGGATTTTATGTGTATGTAGTGTTCCGTGTTGCGTGTGTAGCTACAACGATCGGCTGAGAGAGAGCGCCACAGTGCAGGGTTGCGTCTACTGGCTTTGGTCAGGACGCATTTTTTGAAACGTCATAATTTTTCCTCGTCGACATGCTCATACTGTGCTTGGTATCTACCTAGGTATTCTGTACAACAATATTTGCTGGCGATCATTTTATTGTTATACTGGAGTTACTCATTGGAGTGACTCAAAGATGTCATTTAAGTTAGCTGAACGGTAACAAATGTTTCAAAATCATCAGACGAGCGCAATTTCGAAGAAGCTTCGCTACGTATTTGCGACGTACCTAGTTACAGTCAACTGCGTTATACTTCGTTCCTTTTTTCAACAAATGCTATACTTGTGTCGAGGTATCAATGAAGGAGTGTGGATTCGCTGGCACTTGGCTAGCTCACTCAGATAAGCTTGATATTGTCCAGTCAGTGACAACTGCGCGCGGCTATATTTAGTTGCGGGTCATTTCCAGTACGCTCGCCTCGTAGCGGGCAACTACCGATTTATTGAACCCATTTGTGGAGCTCTAACGTCGGGATGTTGCAGGCAATGTCCTAAGATAACTCACTAGGAAATAACATGAATAGAAAAGGAAGATTAAAACAACCGCACCGCTTTGTGAAAAGTTGTTCTCGTCCAATAGATGCCCAGTGCGAAGCGATGCGAGCGAGTTTTTGAAGCGATGCGAAAGTTTGATGTCGGGGGGGGAATGGTGTTCGTGAGACTGAGTGGCGTGGTTGTGTGCAGGTCCCTCGCTGCTGGTGGGTGCTGGCGGCGCTGGCGGCTCTGGCGCTGGCGCTGGCCGCGGCAGACCCCGCGCCGCGCGCGCGCCGCCTGCAGCGCGCCGCCACCAAAGGTGAGCCCCTCCACGCTCCACAGTCCAGACCGCACCGGCCGGGGCCGGCTCATCTACTCCAACCTTAGATCATTTATGATCTAAGACTCCAACAACACACTCAACATAATATTTATATTTTATATCTACCTACACTCTAGCGAGGCTTTTCTGCTGTTTTTTTCCGCCCTTTTGCCCTTAGGAAAAATGTAAACGAATTTTCTGGTACGAAGCCTTCAAAAATTATCAGACATCGTCTGCAGGGCTAGCATGCAACCATCGATAAATGTTCGAATCGACAAGATAAATATTATTTTGTTATTTTATCCAATTATGTAAGCTAATATGCGCACCATAATAGATAGAATTACTCTATTTGATACCATGATTAAGACCGCAGAACCAAATATGTCATAATCTTAATAAATTACAACACTAAATACCATATTCTAAGAAAATATCGATAAAAGGCCCGATTTATCGTTGTCGACGGTAGCACTGCTGGATAAGAGACTTGCAAAACCCACCGCGCCGCGCCGTTTCATACGTTCTAGTTCTTTCGTTGTTTACGCAGCCTTTGAAGAAGTAGTTAATACAAACCTTCTTAGAATATGCACGTGACGGGCCCGGCCGCGTCGCGTCGGCACGGTAATATTATCTAAGTATACAGTAGTTCAACTCGGCCGAATCTTTGAAATAAATGCCTATAGCTGTGCGGTACATAAACATGCGATTTAGCATTTTTATGACATTTGCCACCCATGTGTTTACTCCCATTTTCTTTTGTGACTGTAAATATACTTTTTCATATTAATAAATAAAATACTTTGTGAATTGGATAGGCAATTTTCAATAAAAAAGGTTCGGTGTCTAGATGTTCTACTATTTAGGTATTTATATTTTAGTTGTTTTTTTATTTTACTTTATTCAGGAAACAAACAGTCATTATAGGTACTTATAGTTAAAATATATAATTTATACAGAGACCAGTGAAGTTTCCATACCAAAAATTATAAATTTAATCGAAAAACACGGTCACACAATACATTAGTAGGTACAATAATGAAATTAAAATAAATAACTATACATGGAGATGCAAAAAGAGTTCTTTTTTAAATTTTGGGAGAGAGAGATGAAAGATCTCGATATTATCAAAAATCTTATTAAATTGGGTACAAGATCTGTTAATGAAAGAGTTAGCGGCATAATTAGTTCGGGAAAGAGACGAGACAAAAGTAGGTGTAGGTTTTAAAAGTAGATTCCCCCTTAGTTAGCTACACTACATGGTATCCCATAACACAAGCTATGCTTACTTTGAGGCCATGTAGTTAGTGTAATTGTCAGGGGATTCTTATTTTTTATTTAGAAAAGCATCAAAATCCACATTCTAATATAAAACTCATTCAAAAACTGCATGCCGAGATCGAGCCGCGAAGGTATAGGTCGCGCTTCGTTAGTTTGTATGAATTTGAAATACTGTATAGATAATATTACCGTGGCTTCGGTCCGCTCGGCCCGGAAGGCGCGGGGCCCGAACCCGGGCGGCTCTACCGAACCATCTGCTCAGTTTTGGTTATCATCAAACTTGGTCGCGTTTCGATCACAATTCATAATAATTTACAGTCGGGAGCAGTTATTTTATTATTCTGACCAGAGTCAATGACCGCGTTCGGTTGATGAGGCCTTAAACGATCTTGATTAGAGTCACTTATATGATCTCTGTTAGGAATCTACTTCTACTTATACATATATGTATGACTACATCACTTTCGTATTGTTTTCAATAAGTACCTATTCTGTGAAATCACAACAAAATAATGCCTTAAACAAGGCGACGACGACGGGACGGACACAGTGGTCCTGAAACGTGTAACAACTACCTAGGAGGTATGTGGAAGTCTACATTTTAATGGTTTGTTTTTGTTAAAATTTCTTTTAAATAACGTAGGTATAACTAGATCATTGAAAATGTTTGGGTTTATTTTCTTAGTTTTTTTTTAAATATACCTAACGATAGCTCGCTAGTCCGGCGCGCGCAAGTGCAGATTCCATTATAAATGTTATCTCGTTATTACGACTCGTGTATTCATCAGTAAGTAGCCCCGTCTAAGTAGGTACTTCATAATCGATTTATTAAAACTATGTATTAAATAATGAACATTTTAAACGGATATTGTCGCATATAGGGTAGGTTCGCATACTTTTCGACCATATTATCCTGTTCTTGACCATTTGAAACTACATGCGCAAAAAAATAGCAGAATTGAATTATTACTACACAATATGAAAATCATATTGGGTATATCCTCTAGGCTTAATAACTAACCTGCTTGTTGACTTAAACCCGAGTAGGTGACGACGTGCTTGATTTAAAAAAAATACAATTGGAAAATGATTCACAACGGAGGAGCGCTGATAGGATTCTGTACAAAAAATAGCCCGCGGCTAAATTTTGCTTCGGGACAAAATAGTAGCCTATGTGCTATTCAGACTGTACACTACCGCTATGGCAAATTTCATCAATATCCGTTAAACCGTTCTGCTGTGTTTTTATTTACATTGTATACATCTAAACTTTCACATTTATTATGTTAGTGTAACTATATAGTAAGATACGATATGTTTGTTTAGGGAATCAAAGATTCAAAGTCCTACAACTAGAAAAAACAACAAAAGGAAGCTCTGTAACAGCTCGTTCACACATGGTCCGTTTTACTGTTATACGTTTTACCGAATACGTTTTTTTTTCATCGATGGCGCATGGAGTTGTGTAGGCGACTTCACATATGGAACAGTATACTGAATACTATAGGTATACGTATTTACGGTACAGAAACGTATCCAGTAAAACGCAGCATGTGTGAACGGGCTGTTACTTAGTATAAAGGAATGATGGTATCTTGCTCTTTATTATGAGAAATTCCTGTTCATGACCGGGGCTTATTCATGTTAGTCAATGTTTAACTTCTCTGATTTCATATTTCTATCACCACAGAAAACACGTGCCTGCATCGTCATGGTCGGGAACTAGCTTCTAGCTGTTATGTATGAATTACAGAATAATTATTAA
This sequence comes from Stenoptilia bipunctidactyla, assembly GCA_944452665.1. Taxonomy (NCBI): domain Eukaryota; kingdom Metazoa; phylum Arthropoda; class Insecta; order Lepidoptera; family Pterophoridae; genus Stenoptilia; species Stenoptilia bipunctidactyla. The sequence continues at coordinate 49,274,143 of OX101721.1, read as the reverse complement.
AATCACATGGTCTGGTGTTTATTTACATCATATCGTGAAAAAAGTCTTATCAGGTAGGAATTAAAAAGTCCAATCTAATATATAAAATTCTCGTGTCACAGCTTTCGTTGCCATACTCCTACGAAACGGCTTGACCGATTTTGATGAAATTTTTTGTGCTTATCCGGTATCTATGAGAATCGGCCAACATCTATTTTTTTTTTTTATTTATATGGTAAAACAACGTTTGCCGGGTCAGCTAGTATCTTTATAAAATATCAGAAGAAAATAGTAAAGTGGTTGATAAAATATATGGCCTTGTGTAGGTAAAAGGGAAACATGCAACTTGCAAACACGTTTTTAAATATACTCAGAATTTAAAAGAAGTTATATCGTGTTAGAGAGATTAAAAAAAACTATGATAAGTCGTCGTGGCGCCGTGGTCACTGTGCATATCAAACGATATCGCAGGTTGAGCACGCTCGGTGCGGCCGGTATTAGGATGGGTGACCGCCGACCACTCATTTACGGCCTAAACCTCCTCGTCACCCAGAGGAGAGACTCATAGCCCTGCAGTGGGCTCATTACACGGAGTTGTGATGATGATGAGGATGATACCTATTATTATCGCAGTTTTTTTATTTGTATAAAAGTTGCACCTGCGACACATCAGTACTCGATAAGACTAAGTGTTGTGTCATTGTCGCCGCAGACAAAATATCAATTAGGACAAACACAAATAACATTAAATTCATGATTCGCATCTAAAAATTAAGCAAATCAAAGTTAACCTGAATGAAATTAACATCATAACTACTGATAAATAAAATGAAATATCTAGGTTATAAAGTAAAAATTAAAATGAATAAAATTATAATCATACGGATAAATAAATTGAATTATACCTACTATATTAAGCTATAAGTACTTCGTCACGGTATTAGTAGAATACTGATATCTATAATATTACCGTGCTAGTGTAGAATGGCGGCGACGCAACGCGACGCGAAGACCACGGTTTCAATTTCCTGCATCAAGACGACTTGGTGTCAGTTGTATCGGCTAAGGACCGACCGCCGCGATGCCAGTCATGATCATAGCCTGAATATTGAATTAGTTGAGTGCAATACTCTAATATACAATAATACAAAACTCATATTATATAAGTTATTATGGCTAAAATATTTAATCGCTGCAAAATGTTTTTTATTAACAATAGTTCGTCGTCTTTTCAGTTGTCAGTCGTCTCGAGCCGAGCCTTTATCAAAAGCATTAATTATTATCAAAGGTGGTTCATCGAATTCTGCGCAACGACGTACAGCTTATCTTATTGACACGCTAAAATAGACTTGACCTTTCTTACAATCAGTAAAATCTTGTTTTTTATTATAGAAGTTCTGTAGTAGAGATTCAATGCTAATGCGTCACAGCAATAACAGACGGCAGGTTCGTCTTGTAGTTGTATTAGAAATGATGTACAATGTTCATAGAGAAATGATGTACCTAGTAGTGATTTAGAGAGGCCGCACGCAGCCTGTAGCTGGATGGGATCTGTGCGTACCTCGAGCCGCGGCGGCGCGCTGCGACCGGGCTGCACCGCACAGCTTGTCCAGGTGCCGCGTTATACGCGCGATTTGACTAGCGCGTTTGAAATATGCATTGCGCCCGTATAACACGGGTTCAGGCAGTTAGACACCTGAATCGCGCGTGTACCGGACGCAACAATGGTATTCCTAGTACTATTACACAAGCGCAAGTCGAGATTCGTGCAACTTGCACGCGACGCACGAGCGAGCCGTAAAATGCGCGACTGCATGTAGACAGAACGTATAAACCTCTTGGTACCACATACGGTAACACGACCGCAGGATTAAATACGCGCGAATCGAAAATCGCCTTATCTGGACCAGCTCATAGTGAACATACCCGCAGGGACGCGACCGCGACGCGGAGATTCGATAGCGCGGGCCCGGGCGCACGGTGGGATGAGACTACAAATTTTGGACTTAAGGGATAAAATATATATTTTTGGTATCTAGGCGTTATATATAAATAATAGGCGGTATATAAAACGTTTTTATTATTTGACATTTTTTTAAGTAAACAGTAGTTTTAGAGATTTCCATTTCAATTTCTGTGAAAAGACATAAATTTCTAATTTAGCAACCCATGATGTTAAGATAGCAGAGTATTCAAAATAAATTATCCGAAAATACTAAGTTATCTGAAAGACCGCTATAGTAAAAACCCCTAAGAATCAATAGCTAAAATCAAAATCGTAATAATAATATTAAAAAATAATACTTTTTTTTTCAAAGCAATGACCATTACCGGCCCTTTTCGTTGCAACGTGGGGCGCGGCGGGCGGCGGCCGTCCGTGGATATAGATTTTGTCAAATTTTCACTTTGTCAGTAAATTCTTTGCTCGTTTTAGTTTGTTGTCGTTTCTCCAGAAATAGTTTGAATAGGGACTTGAACATGTGAGTGAAGTCGGTTTTCAATGCTTTGCATTCGTTAGGTAAATATCGAAAGGCGTGTAGTTGTAAATATGCAGAATAATAATCGTTTATTTCAGACCATAGATCCATATGTGATCCATATAAAGACAACACTGTAAATTATTTATATCATCAACACTTAGGACCAACACTTAGGAAATAATAATAATTGAATACATGAGCTTATGAAGGTGTTAGGTAACAAAACTAGAAATGTTTGGAATGTCCGTGAGGATTGAGGAGCCACATAAGATTTTTAGCAGCAAAATATATCACTAGCTATATGAATGCAAAAGTGGCTCCTCGATCTTAACATCTGAGTTGAGGAGCCACTTCGAACTCGGTAAATATTTTTTTTATTTTCCAGCAATTATGTACAGTACCTAGTACCTATCCACCTCCTAAGGTTAGATTACAATACAATACTTTTAGTATGGCTCCTCAATCTATACCACAGAATAAGTAATAGTACCGATATACTCAAGAGGTTATCTATTGGATGTGAGCGAATAATGATCATTGAGCAGGTGGTGTGTTTGATTTAAAACAGCGTTTCTGTACATGAACACATTTTCTTTGGCTCCTCAATCCTGACGTTCTACTTATAATATGTGTTTGGCTGTAACGACATGCCCCTCAATTCTGCTATTTATATTTAGCCGAAACGGGCCTGAGACGCAATGGAGACTACTTTTGGTATTCTACTAACAATTTGTTAAAAGGAACCGGAACGCATTGGTTAAGCAGCCGACACTGTTTTTTGTCGTATTCTGTTAGAGGACACGTTTCGTTACGTTAGCGGTTCATCTTTAATTTCGTTTTCTGATAAGTTTCTGACGATGAGTACGGCCGAAACGCTACGGTTCAGCGTTGGTTCAAATGTCAAAAGTTTCAGTTTAGAATATTGCGATTAAATTGTGATAGATGGTAGTACTTCTTTGGTTCGATTTAAATTCCTTTTCGCTTGTTGATTGTGGAATAGAACTTTTTAACCGGCTTCTAAAAAGGAGGAGGTTTGTAAATTCGACCGAATACGCTTTTTTATGTTTGGTCGCGAATAATTCCAAAGGAATAATTAATGAATCGGATTTCATGATTCTTTTTTGTTGAAAAAAAAAAGAAAATATTTCAAAGGTGGTCCCATGATAAGGAAATCAGGGTCTGATGATGGCAGACGGAACGTGTAGAACAAACAGTAAATGTGTACAGAAAACTTTGTCATGTTAAACACCTATCTAAAAGAAGTTAGGGACTCGGGTCGTACGTACCACTGCTGCGAGTGCGAATGCGCGTTTGGTGAATGGGATGACTCGGTCTCGTCGCAACCCCGCCATCCGCGCCGCCGCCGCCGCAGCTTCCGGCAGGGCACGAGCCGCGCGAGCTGTCACCGCAAAGTGGACTCTATTTGAATTCGTTTAGCCTTTGTTGGTAAAAGTGTACCTTCCTCGTATTCCATTCCCTGCTGCGACACAATTCGCTGATTCGATTGAATTGATTCGCTTAAGTCCAAGTAGATGTTGTGAAAAGAAGTCATGTTGACGGTGACAGGTAACTAAACTTTTTGAATACAATGGTTTGAATTGAATGGCAACAATGCGAATATATCGAACTGCTATAATTATTTGTTTAGGTATGATCATAGTGCCTTCGTTTGGTGGAAAAATAATAGGCTAGGGATCGGTTGAGGATCAATTAATCTGATTTTTCGAATAACATTAGTTTTTTGGACGGGTTTATCGCTCACAAATTAAAATGACTTGCACCAAATTTTCGCCGACAGTAGTCAAAGTCGAAGAGTCAATTTCAAATTTCAATTTCAAGTCAAGAAAAATTTGTCAAAGCAAAAACAGCAGGTAGGTAGGTACCTAAAGTTATTCCTAATCGTGACCGCGCAATCGAAACGCGGAGAATGGCGCGGCCATAGAGATCTCGATAACTACGATAGCTGGAGATTTAGCCTTTTTTGTTTTTAGGAGGAGGAGTAAATTAGTAAAGATTAGTCAAAAAAATAAAACTTCAGAAATTACTATTATTTTAGAAAATACGCCCAGTTAAAGTTGTGGCCGCGCCATTCTCCACTTCCGGCTATTTCATCTTTGATTACTTCCAAAATCCACGACTTTTCATGGCTAATACCGATCCTAGGTATTGTCAACTACATATTGTTAATTCTAACGAGCGCATTAAATATTTCTGATAGCCATTAATTCTAACCCGGGCGCCAGACTTAGTTTCAAAGATTTGCACAAATGTTTGACGACTTTGCAAAGTCATTTGAACACATATTGACGTAACCTGCCAGACTTGCTTCGCAAACACTTTTCTCCACAGTATGCTAGTAGACAACAAACAAGATGGACAACGATTTTGTAGACTCGGTTAGCCTGTATTATTTGTGTGCATGTAATTATATTTTTTTTATTTGTTATTTTTCGGGTTCCATGTACATAGTTGCCCCTGTAACAACTCTACAAATTCCAGAACGCACTCGCTGCCCCAGTCCATTATATGGCCGCATGCAATGTAACATGCACACAACCGTCCCGCTCAACAACGCTCGAGCAACTGGACACTGAACAAGTGTGGCAAGGCACGCAAACATTTGAACAAATTCAACTTTGAATGCTTTGATGTGTAGAAAAAGACCGACTCCGGATGGCAAAGTGCAAAGCTTTGTGCAAACGTTGAATACATATGCAAAGTCCAGCGCCACACATTTGTTCAAACATTTGTTCAAATATTTGAAGCTAAGTCTGGCGCCGGCCTAAGAAAAAAAGTGATTTAAAATTAGCTCGTGGCCGCGCGAACGAAACGCTTCTTTGAACGCTGTTATTGGGTTGTTTATAATTTGACGACCTCTTTGGCGATGGGGTAAACCTATCTGCTTAGACGCCAGTGGTTGCGGGTTCGATTCCCACCCGGAAAAAGAAAAAAAATGTTCTGGGTCTGAATGTTTATTCATTTGTGTATTTATATTGTAGGTTCCCCCCTAGTTCGCTACATGGTATCCTATAACACAAGCATGCTTACTTTGGGGCCATGTAGTTGGGGTAAGGGATACAGGCGTGACGTTATGTATGTATGTATGTACTTACGTACAGTCTATGCCTAGACGTTGCGTCACTCCCGTCTTCCTGCTCGGGCCGCATTGCAAGCAACGAGAAATTCGCGGCGGATCGTGCAGCGCGCTGCTCCCGGGCATAATGTCCGGGCCGCATTGCATCTCAAAAATCCGCATGTGAGACTCTCATACAGTTTATATGAAGTATCGCACACTATGCCGGGACGGGTCGCATCTCATATAAAATGTATGCGATTGCGGCAGGCGGATTATTGCGCTGCGATGCGCCCCGGCATAGTGTGCGCGTACCTTTATAGGGCAAAAGGAATCCGGATTGCCGCTAGCAGGCTGGTTCACAGAGATGAGTTGCGTTTTTCAGCAGAGACGTGTCGTTACGTGCGTGGCCCGTGGACCGACTGCGATGCCAAGACCAACGCGCGTAGCCGCACGCTCACGCTCAAGAAGGGAGATCCCAAGATCTGCGAGAACTCCAAAGTCATCCAGAAGAAATGCAAGAAAGGTAAGATTTCCTACTCATGGTCATAAATGTCTCCATCCTATACAGGGTAAGTTTTAAGTACCGCATCACCTCTTGCAGACAGCCTTGCCACATCAATCCCAACAACATTTGTTATACAACTTATTAAAATTAATCGTTTTTAAATTTTGGTTTTCCCGTACAAAAAAATATTTATAGCCTCGGTTTAGTGGCGTAGCTCTATTTCCTCTGAGCGTAGGTATGCCACGCACCTTGCGCAGTAAAATATCATCATCATCATCACGACTCTTTGTAACTCGCCCACTGCAGGGCATGAGTCTCTCCCCTGGGTGACGAGGAGGTATAGGCCATAATCCACCAAGCTGGCCCAGTAAAATAGCCAGCTTGGTAAAATATCGCTTCATAATAATAATATATGTACCTACTTCTTACAAAATGTAGAGATAGGAGAAAACGCTTTTCTTTTTTTAAATTTTGTTTTATTTATTAAGATTTGTAAAAAGTCGTAGAACAAATGTTGCTGAAATTGATGTGGAGAGGCTTCCTGCGAGAGGTGATGCGCTAATTGAAATTAACCCTGTATATCCTAATGAATGAATGTACCTATATCTGTAGGCCATTCGACACGACCCGCGTAGTGTCCAATAGCCCTACCGCCCCTGGATAATCGTGTAGTAAAGGTGAAATTAAATGAAAAATTTTATTCATCATAAGTCCATCGAATGGCCGCTTAATGACGTCACAATTTTGTACTTCGGCTTTAACAGGGTGTTGATAGTTATTGAATAAGATACTGCAGTAGACCAAGAGACAAAAAAAGCAGCGGAAAAAATCTTGTGTGACTAATCTAAGTGACCCCCGCGTAAATATGATCCCGTCAAGGTCTGACTAGCTAGCTACCATCCTTCATTAAATAACTGCTGCCAAATATTACTGCTGCGGTGGTAATTTGTTCCGGAAATATTTAAGTCAGAGCCAGTTCTTTCCTAAGCCTGTGGGTCTTCGACCTCATCTGCACTTACCATCAGGTGAGGTTGGGGTCTTAGCATGTAATAAAAAATATATAAATAACACGTTTCATTTTAGTATGGACGTCTGGCCAGCACCTTTGCCAAAGAAAATAGTTGTGAAATACCATTATGAAAACACTTAAACTTACTGTTAATTACATTGTTATTTACTTTTCGTGTACATAGAAACTTCTTGAATCGACAATGACCACAGGTGACTGACGACGCCACTTTTCGTGTACATAGAAACTTCTTGAATCGACAATGACCACAACAGGTGACTGACGACGCCATATTGAAGTCATATTTTTACTGACATTTCTATACTTATTTTTGATTTCTGCCTGGAAGTAAAATATGATTTGAATAAAAAACTAGAACTAGAAAAACTAGAAAAGCAAACTAAATTCATAAAGTATTGTGTATTTTTGATAGATAATAGTACCTAGTGGTGAAATGTCACTTCCGTACATTTAGTATGTTCACCTTTCAAGATCATCACTCATTAACCGTTTTCTAACTTTTTGTTTTAAAACTCGTATGCTTCAAAGTAATAATATATTTTTTAAGTTTTTGTTTTTTTTTATACATTCTAAGAACAAAAGACAAATCTCTAAGTTTGGAACACATTTTATTGATAGATTGAGTACGTGCATATAGTAAGTACTTCCGGCCATTTTGGATAACTGTGGAGATTTATTGCAATACCGTTGTTTTGTTTTTTCGTTTGTATACCTAAATTACTGATTCAACTTTAAATGTTGTATTTTTGTTTGGTTTGTGAATAATTTCCACGATCCTAAAATTTGGCACAGGTTGCGGCCAGGAATGCAAACTCCGTTCACATGTGATAGGGCTGCCCGCCTTTAGCGTTTAAATTACATTTGCCTATTTTGTGTTTACCTACTTCACTTTAGATTTGTGACTGCAAATATACATTTTTATATAAACAAATGAAATACTTTGTAAATTGAATAGGAAGTGTTCAACAAAAGATATTAACGTAAAGCTCCATCAACAATTGTTTCGGTGTGAGACACTCGCGACTGGCCACATGCCGAGCGCATGCCGAGATCGAGCCGCGTATGTGTAGCTCTCGTTTCGTCCGTTTGTATGAAGTTGAATTACCGTAGATATCTGTTCTGTGGTAATACTAAAAAGGAAGGGTGGAAGTGGCCGTTGCAGCAGAATGTTGTATGAATGTATGGTGTATTGAAGTGAATGCATGTTGCAGCGTGCCGCTATGAGAAGTCCCCGTGGAGCGAGTGCGGCGCCAGCGGCGAGATGACGCGCGCCGACATGCTGAAGCCCAACAGCGACCCTTCGTGCGAGAAGAGCCGACGCATCACCAAGAAATGCAATAAGAATAAGCAACTCAAAACCACCAAGAAAGATAAGGGTAAGCATTCAGAATAGGTAAAGGCCGTACCACACATGCGTAGGTGCAACGTCACAAACATGGCATGGCACAATTAGCAACACAGCAGGTACCACGCGCGGGCGTCCGTTTAATGCAGTTTTTGCCATTATTCCGGGTTTTCTTGCATTTTTCTTATAGATTATAACATTATTAGCATCCGGACATGAACATCAATGATTATGCAGGGTTATTACAGGGTTATACAGAATTATTGATGCGTTGCTGACCCGAGGCCGGAAAACCTGGGAAAGTATATTGTTGCAGTAATTTCACTGTCCTTTCGTTCCTTTTACCAGCACCATGCTAACATATATTGGCCGTAAGCGTAGTAAGCACCCTGACGCCACCGCGCAGTGCTGAGAGTTCCGGCTTCAGCACCGGCTACACTTTTTAAAACAAGGTTTCAAACCAAGGTGACTTTGCTAGTTTACAAGTCCAGTATAGAGGGCGGTTTGCAACCAAATTTCACTTGACAAGTTGGGGGCGTGGCTTAGTGCGACCTTGTTTGGAAGCTTGTATATAATTCCGTTTACAACAGTGTGGATAAAACTCGGAGTTGGTGGCAAGCCAAAGTCACCTCGGTTTGAAACAAGCCTTGTTGTAAATAGTGTAGCTGGTGCTGTGGGCGCAGATATACACCGGGGCGCAGGGCGCCAATCTAGAGTCGTCCTGTATAGTTTTGACCTGCCTGTAGTAAAGTCTCTTGTACACTTCGTTAATGATGTCCGTCTTTTGGTTGCAGGTCGCCGAAATCGCCAGTAAGTCGTCTGTCTACGTTATGGAATTAGACTTAAATATACACATTCGATTAAAGTAACGTTTGTTCGTTGGTTATTATTTATGTATAGTGCCAAATATTGTCAACGTTTGAATAATGTACTTGTTTTCGATTTATTAATAATTATAAGAGTTCGATAGTAACCACACTAACAGTACAATCTGTGAAATGTAACTTGCAGTTAAGTAGTTCAATGTTCGTTTTACTGTCCTGGCGATAAGTCGCATCTTTGATATTTAAATAAATAAGTACTTAAGGTCAATAAATATTGTTTTCTTTTCCTCCAAACCTAAACACCTACCTCCGTACATATTTCACAACAAAACAGTGAGAAATATGTAAGTTTTACAAAAAAAGACACGGATTCAAAGTCTTGTGAAGCATTCCTTAGACCTTGATCCTATCTGATGGTAATTGACGGTAGCTCAGTTATGCTGGTTCGATCGCATTGATAAATTATGTTTGTGTTGGATAGTGCATTTATTACCCGACTACGGTGAAGCAAAAAGGAGGGTTATGGTTTTGACGTAGGTATGTATGTGGTGGGTATGAACATCCAGAACTTAGAACTTCTAAACTACTAATCATAATTGGACAATTGAGGTGTCGTGGGAAGCCTCTTCACTGTCCGCTGGTTATAGGCTACATAAAGTTATGTTTAATTGACTACAGCGCCCTCTAGGGGACAAGTGAAGAACTAAAAAAATATTTTCGGATTTGTGTGGGGTGTCAAATGAAAGAGCTGTGTAAGCACAGCTCAATAGGTAAAAATTATTTCTCCAAAATAAGTGAAATAATAATTGTAGTAAAAAATTAAAAAAAAAACATGACGGTTTCGTGTGGGATGTCATGTAAAAACTTCGTTAGCACATTTCAAAAATAACATTTCTTACTCCAAAACCTGTTGAAAAAGAAATAAGTTCAAAAACTAAAACCCGACTACTAAAAACACGCTCTAAAAAGTTGGAAACAAGTAATAGTGTCCGCTGAAATATGTAGATATGTATTGCGTCATATTGATAGAGATATGTATAAAGGATAGCCGTGGTCGTATGCCACCTTGTATAGCAAAACAGATTCATTCAACAAATAAAATCAAAAAATCACGCTGCAATCAATAGGAGCGATGTTACAAAGGAAATTATTGAAAAACATAACTATTGCTTCTTACGAAAGTATTTACATGACATTTCCTACTGGTTTTGTGATATCAATTTTTACCCTCCGCTCTCAGCACCCCCCCAGTCTTGAGGACTTTTGATATTTTAACAATTATATATGTCATATGAATAACAGACAATTTTCAAAACTACAGTAAGTAGGTACTTATTTCCACTGGTTTTATTAATTTTCCCTGACTATGAACAAAATCTAAAAATAGGAATCCTCAACGCCTTCACCTCCAGCATACAGCATCCTACACCTCTAGCATACAGCGCCCTACACCTCCAGCATACAGCACCCTACACCTCCAGCATACAGCACCCTACACCTCCAGCATACAGCACCCTACACCTCCAGCATACAGCACCCTACACCTCCAGCATACAGCACCCTACACCTCCAGCATACAGCACCCTACACCTCCAGCATACAGCACCCTACACCTCCAGCATACAGCACCCTACACCTCCAGAATACGGCACCCTACACCTCCAGCATACAGCACCCTACACCTCCAGCATACAGCACCCTACACCTCCAGCATACAGCACCCTACACCTCCAGCATACAGCACCCTACACCTCCAGCATACAGCACCCTACACCTCCAGCATACAGCACCCTACACCTCCAGCATACAGCATCCTACACCTCCAGCATACAGCACCCTACACCTCCAGCATACAGCACCCTACACCTCCAGCATACAGCACCCTACACCTCCAGCATACAGCACCCTACACCTCCAGCACCCTACACCTCCAGCACCCTACACCTCCAGCATACAGCACCCTACACCTCCAGCATACAGCACCCTACACCTCCAGAATACGGCACCCTACACCTCCAGCATACAGCACCCTACACCTCCAGAATACGGCACCCTACACCTCCAGCATACAGCACCCTACACTCAGCTGCGCCTGGTAAGTATCTGCCTAGCCAATTCTACAGCTTGTAGGTCAACGAATTGTTTCTATGATTCTGTTTCAGACAGTCAGACAGAGTTTCTTCAAAAGCTGTTATAACATAGATTTACACCGCGGTTGCACCTGGGGTTTGTGGAAAAGACATGCAAAACTGAACTACAGTAAAAATAAGCATAGGAATAGAAATTCTAAAGGAAAACCTTAGTGCTTTTTTTATAAAGTAAGGATGAGAAGTTTGTCTTCCATGTTACCCGATGGTAACAGATCATGAAACAATTAATAAATAAGTACATAGTTTATTACATAGTTTATAGATAGTTTATTTATTGTTTATAGTCCAATAAGAATTGGTAAGCGCTTACCCTTTCGATATAACTATGGTTACCTAATCGCAGCGGGTTCAACTATGTAAGCATCCTAAAATGGTTAGTGAAATCTTTGGCTAGCCGACTAAAGGGAAACCCCTTGAAGGGGTTTTGAAAATTAAACCGCTCTTCAGATCCCTGGGCTGGACCAAACGAAATATAGTGTAGGTACATGAGACCATGTGCACTTCTTACGACCTATTTACTACCTATAATTAAATATTTGTCACCTTGTCATTAAGAAATCTGTCGAAAATTAAGTGGTCCGCCATTCTCACACAGCTTGACTGACCAATTTGTTGTTCTCATAGTTAGAGAGTCGTACCTATAAACAACGTTGTTAATATGAATATAAATAAAATCGAAATAGGGGGGAACCTAGAATATAAATACATACATATATAGATAAACGCCCCCGGAACATTTTTTTTCTTATACCTAGCGTGAATTGAACCCACAACCACTGGCGTCTGAGGCAGTGTTACCCCATCGCCAAAGTTAAAAAATATTCATTTATTACCTATTTGCTACTTGAGCATATAAATATTTGCATAGCTTTAGCAAGTTTTCCAATAAAAAGCTATGAATAAAAATATTAAAAACGCCTAAATTATTTACGATACCTTTTTTCTTTCCAAGATAATTGCTAATAGAGTTTTTGTTGGCGCTCAGTGGCCTACGTGGGTTATAGTGTAAAAATATTGTCCACGGTGTGTTAAATTAAATTAAAGAAATTACGTGATCATTCTGTTCAGATCGGTAGTATGCAAGTGGCTCGAATTATTTGCTTATTCAGTGCAATCGTAGACGTAGATGTAAAATCGGGCTTCTATGCCCGTATCTGTGCGGCCACGGTTGTGAGTGCGTTTATCATTTAGAAGATGTAAGTAATCGTGTAGGTTTGCTGGGTAGAGGCAATGTGATGTGTGTGTACCTACCGGAGATAGGTACCCACGATGGGGTGCCAATCGGATGGAGGTACCTTTTTTTTTTTTTTTTTTTTATAAGTGACTAAACCCGCGTTTGACCTCAATCTCACCTGATGGTAAGTGACGATGAGGTCGAAGATGAAAGCACACGGGTTTAGGATGAAAGCACACGGGTTTACCTAAGATGGGGTGCGTAGCGGATGGAGGTCACCAAGTGATTAGTTTGGTGATGACCTAGGATTCTGGTGGTATCAACGGTGTAGAGTATTGTATACTGCGCGATCTTGAGGCTTTAATTGTGGCTTAATGAGTTTTGTCGAACCTGCAGTACCTGTAGTAGCGAATAACTTTTTATGAGCGTTAGAATGGCGGATGCTCTTCTCAGGTTAGCCCAAGCATATGCGGTACCTTCTGTGTACTTTTACGTACCTATCCTGAAAATCTGTGTTCCTACGTCATATAGGGCAAATATATTTTGAATATTAGGTACACCCGCCATGAAATCAGAACCGCAGTTGTAGCTACTGCTGTAAACCTATACATGTAACTTAATAACTGTTCAAGTAGACTTGGTACTTCTTGTGTACCTGCAGAAACAAGCATTAAACAAAAAAAATAGGTACGGTAACTTACTGAGAATTTTTTTTTTTCTCTTTTACCTCGTTACTTTACAACCTTCAGTAATAATGAAAGCAGAAGCTTCATATTGACATTACTATTATGCTGTTCGGCGGACTATTATACATGATGTTATTTTAAATTAGATTTTATTTTTTATAATCGTGTTTCCGATGTCAAATATTGTCAGATGGTCAGCATACGATAAGGCGCGATTCGATAGTAGGTACCTGCGAAGGCGAAACTTAATAATGTTTTGGTGGGTGACTTTGATCTATTATAAAAGGAGGAAAGACACCAAACCAAGTTAGATGCAAACTTCAAAGGTCCATTTAAAGTCATCGAAGTATTGAATTTGAATGTTAAGATTCGAAACGTGAGTAGGTACGAATAGCTTGAGGGTCAAGGAGGAACCAGAGAGGTTTGATTTAGACAATGAACATAGGGCTGACAAAATGAATGAGATTGGCGGGAAATTGAATAAGTAGGTATATGTACCTACTCAATCAGCGGTATTGGAGATCTAAAGGAGTTGATTGAAAGCTCAGTCGCTTTGTCTAAATTGAATGTTGGAAATGTTGAACGCTTTGCATATCTCATTATGTCATTGTGTAAATGGTTGGAATTAAACATCGCATCCTCTTTTTAAAAGCTCTACAAAACATTACTGTTGTGCAATTTAAAATAAGGAGATGCAATGTCAACCTGGGATCGGTAGGTACCTACCGGTCACTAAGTTTGGAATAATAAGTATTTAGTAGAAATTGTTAAAATAAAACTGACACATAATATCTAGTTACATACGTAACAAATGCAAATAAATTAGGGCTAGCACGCCTAGCCTAGTACCTACTCATCTGTCATACTAGTGTGCACTAATATGAAAGAGAAGTAGGTACTAGGTAGCTAGCGGGGAAAAATGAGAGATACCTATATTGCATCATAGTACATATTATGTGTTGTGGCCAGATCGATCCCCTACCAATGATGTCAAAAAAAAAACAAATTTTTATTTAAGTTCGTTTATTAAGACACCGCTCACAATATCAACCCCGATCTCGTAGTTTGCGCCTCATCTGATTTATCGTAAAAATAAATATGCACCTATATTTGTACGTCTCCCATCGTCGTTATCAGATGACACACAAATTAAGAGTCGAAGCAGGTATGCAGCAGTGACCTTAATTAAATATCTACATAACAAGTATTCAAGTATAAAAATCGTAAAAATAAATAGGTAGATAATAAATTATTAAATAGTAAGTAAATAAATAAATAAAGTTGGAGGTGGTAATGGTCCGCCAACTGTATTGCGTCGTTAAATATCACAGGCTGTATGGCGCGGGGGGCGCGGGGGCGCGGCGCGACGGCGCTCACTTGAAGAGCTGCTTGGCGTAGAGCCAGATGCGGAAGAAGTACTCGTCGCGGCGCAGCAGGCGGCCGCGCGCGTACGAGCGGATGTCGGCGTCCATGTGGTGGTCGCGCAGCCACGACGTGGTGGTCTGCGTGCTGAACGACGTGGGCTCCGTGCCCTCCGTGGCCTCGCCCGCCGCCTCGTCCAGCGCGCCCTCTGCACACACACACACACTTGTGTTACCTCGTCTACTACTCAAACATGCACTGAACCAATGGGAGATATATTACAAAGATTGTGACAATTATTATATGTAGTTAGCCAATGATAACGCAGCAAGCACTTATGTGCTTAGCCTTGAACAAAAAGGGTTTAAAGTCGCCTCAGTTTACACAGCTTATTCTTCAGTTAGTGAAGATTTAAAATGAAGTAAGTATATTTCAAAGTGTATAAGCAAGGTGGGAAGGCGGTTACCTTCAGCGGGCTGCACGGTGAAGGGCTCCTCGCTCTCGAGCGGCTCGCTGAGGCCGATCTCGTTGCGCGCGTAGATGCGCACCATGTAGGCGCGCTCCTCGCTCAGGTCGCGGATGTTGAGCTTCAGCGTGGCGGCGTCCACCTTGCCCACCTCCATCCACATGGTCTTGGTGATGTCGCGGATGGCCACGTTGTAGCCCAGCAGCGGTGCGCCGCCGTCCCACTCGGGGCATCCCCACGAGGTCATGGCGTTGTTGCTGCCCACCGACCGGATCTCCAGCGGGGCGGTGGGTGGGGACGGGACCGCTGTAAACAACATCCCCATCATTACAAACACGTTTTTACTCCTACTTAGCTTCGTTATGGAATGAACATTGAACACTATTGTGTAAGGAACATTTGGTTGATAGACAACTAATGCAACTCGTATAAAGAAAACACCTTACTTATACCTATAGGGTTATTGGTAGTAAGGAACCATTTAAGGCAACGACGACGACGGCGACGTAGGGAGGTCCCTTTGATAATCACTTGCAATTATTTGATCCGAAAGTAATCCAGTTTTGCAATACTTAGTTTAGATTTTCTTTTTTTTTATATCTATTGTAACACCTACAAACATTATTGATCATGTCCGATTTTAATTCGAAGCTACAGGATGTTTCATTAATTTATTTTTTTTATGGAGATACGTTCACGGAAACCGTGTTTTAGGAAACTCTGGATATCCAACGAGGTAAAAAGTGAAAAATACGGACGATACCTAAATAACTACATAGTTGCAGAAAAAATCAATATATAGGTAATTTAATTAAAGTTAATTCCTAAGTTAATTCTATTTTAATAATTAAGTAAGTTTTCAAAGTATTTTTTTCCCTGTCAAAACCGTTGTCAATAATTATTATTATACATACATAGATTGCGGTATTCCATTACATTTAAAAAAAACAGTCTGATCGTGCGATTTACGATACATTTTCAACTTAGCGTACTTTCGTGGATTCCGTTATTTCTCTCTGTAATTTGACTAGTGAATATTGGCTGATTGCATTTCCGAAGACTTAGCTTGTACTGAAAGACTTGATCTGAGCTGTACGGGGTGCTGCCATGGGGGTGATGCCAGGTCTTCGGGAGTTTGCTGCGTCAGTGGAATGTATGGAGACTACGCGGACACATTGTTGCGGCTTTTCCAAATTCCAATGCATACGCAATACGGTACACATAGGTCGACGTCGGTTACCTCATATGAGCGTCACAAAAGCAGAAATAATAGAGTCCACTGAAGTATATACCTAATTGAAAAAAATGCAAAATAATGTGCTAGCCTACGTCGCGTCGCCTTGAAAGATTCCGGTCTAACTTTATAATATAATCTAGGTCTTTAGTATTTGTGATTCATAATCTCTGATAAGACACCGAAGCGTCGAAATAAAACGTAGAGTTATTGCGACAAATCCGGTCAAAAATGGTTTTTTCTAACTACATAACAACTGATAAATGTAGGTGTAGGCCTGCACCATTATAATAAGTGTGTATAATTGTGTAGGCATAAATAAAGAAGATAAACCAATCCTTAATGTCGTGCATTTTGATAGATTTAACAAATAGTGAAGGATGTAACAGTGGGATGTGAAGCAGGGTACTGACTGGCGTGCCGCTCGAGCTGCACGGGCGGCGCGCGCGCGGGCAGGCTGACGCCCACCGCGTTCTCCGCCGACACGCGGAACTCCAGCTCCTCCTTCTCCTTCAGGTTCTCCACGCAGTGCTCGTGCACAGACCCTCCCACTGTCTTGATCTTTATCCATTTCTTGCTCTTCACGCTCTTATACTCTATGATGTAATCTGAAATGGAAATTAATAAAATTATATAAGTACCTAAGTAGTTAACAAATAATTCCGCTATTTTTTCTACTGGATGTTTAGTTTCGACACGTAGTGGTAAATATTTAAAAAGCCTTGTAACTAGAGTACCTACATAGTAAAAATGAACTAATTGAATTGATTTCTTTTTCATATTGTCGTTATTTAGAAAATGATACACTTAATGGCCAGAAGAGAGTAAAAAATAAATCACCAAGACTCGATTTCTTCTAGGCAACCCTTGTGAAAATAAATTATAATAGGTAAGGCTGCTAACTGGACGGCAGCGACAGCGATGATAGTGACAGCGACAGCGGCGCGGGCAGCGATTTCCGCGACACGATAGAAAGTATTGTGTTTGTATGGCGTCGAGAACGGCCCTGATTCCCCGCGTCGCTACCCGCGCCGCTGTCGCTGCCGTTCAGTAAACTTATTGATTTATATAAATTAATAGACACTGCTTTGACAGCATAATACCTAAAAACAAAATTAATAGGCGCCTAAGTAAGTACAGTTTTAAGACTAAATTAAAGACTCTCCTTATGGATATACAAAAACTGAAAGTTCCAAACCACTTTGCAAGTAGCTAATATTCAATTCTATATTATATAATTTTAAAACATCATACTTATTGGACTTCATTATATTCATTATTTTTATTCTTACTTATTGGATTTAATTTATTGCTGACCAAATATATTCTGACATGTTTTCATAATTATTTATTATTTATTATGTACTTTCAATTCATATATGTACTATAATTTCTAGCATGACATTTTACTAATAAATACTGTGACTTTATGCATATTCTATTACTAACATGTACTAATTCAATTTCATATATATTTAGTATTATGTAACTTCAAATCGGACATATTCTTGCTTTATTTAAAGTTATAACTTAACCTCCTTAAGCTGTAGCAGAATATCAGCGTATTGCTTTTAAGCAAATATGGACGCTGAGCTATGGCTTTTTGCGCTGCTATAACACACACAGATTTAGATGATTAAGTATTTTTAAGAATTGTTATAATATTAAGTTTATAAGTGTGTGATTTTAGTAACAATAAACGTTTATCTATCTATCTATCTATCTATCTATCTATCTATCTATCTATCTATCTATCTACACAAATTCATCTAACATTCTATGATTTATTAACAAGGATAAAACCTACGTCATGATCAAAGAAATCACAAGAAATACTTAGAATAGGTACTCCATGGGGTAATCAGGATACGTCCATTTCAAATATAAAAAAGTACTTAAGAACTGCGGAAGTGAGTAAAACTAGTGGATTTTAAGCAGGTAGGCTGCAGCCTGGCCACCGAATTGGATGTGGGTACTTACTGGTGATGGGGCTGCCTCCGTCGCTGGCGGGCTCGCGCCACTGCAGCGTCACCGAGCGCGACGTGCTCTCGCGGACGGCCACGCTCTGCGGCCGCGACGGCGCCGCTATCGGTAAAACATTCATATTTTAAATCTTATATTTCAATACGAAAAGTAGAATTTAATGTTGGTGGAACACCTCTGCCTTGCTTTTTTCACCAACAAACATATTTAAGTACCCTCGGTGTTCCAAACAAAGGGTCAGGTTATACGTACATATTATGTATGTACCTACATACCTACCTCACAGCAACGACTCAAACTTGGAGTTCATATACCTATAGATTTTCGCATTATTGTAGTTTTTTCAACCGATTTGAAAAAGGAGTTCTCAATTCGTGTGTATTTTTTCTTGTGTCTTTGTTACCCGATTTTACGGACAGTTATGAATCGATTTAGAATATTCTTATTTCATATTATAGAGAATACTTCAGAGGTGGTCCCGTATAAATTTCATCGAAATCGATTGAGCACATTTTGAAAAATTTGAAACTATCGAAAAACATATGTTCCTACCTATCAATATTGTGAATTGTAACTTGATGTCCTAATACTTACTCTTAGTGTAGTCGGTTTTCTTAATACTCTGAGTTCGTTGATTTATTTTAAATTTAATTGTAAAGACTTTCGTTGGAAAGAGTAATGATGCTGACAAAAACTCTCTTGAGACTTCCATGTCACCTAATGAAAAGTGGCGATTTTCATGTTTATCGGCTGGTAATACCTACGGTCTGACCATAATATTCCTACCTGTTTGCGCTAAATTAGGTACCTGCCAGTATTGCGATTCAGGGAGGTAAATTCAAGCATTCCAAGCATCTTCCCTGTCCAGCGGTCGTTCCATCGAAATTCACAAAACCAACGTAAACCATGAATCAGTCATGAACGTTATCGAATAGAAACGTACCTAATGAATATACCATTCTACTTATCTTCCTTTTACAATTAGGTATCCACATATCTCTTAATTATTCTATCCGATTTTGAAACCGTGTTTGAATTCATATAAAAATTAATCTATTACATCAAAGATGTGAACACTATATACTTCCTATAATATTTTTGAACGAAGTTTAAAGTTGCTGTCAACAACAGACGTCAGTTGTGACGTAAAAATGATATTGCTTGTTTTGTAAACAAACAGACAGTTGTGTGAGCGGTATGCGCGCCAAATTTAGTTTGTCTCTTTACAATTATAATTGTTTTAAAAGTAGTGATTTCACTTGTATACGAATGTTTTCAAAGCTGTAATAGCTAGAATTTAAATGTAAGTAATAAAGACTAACTTATCACATTGTAGTAGTCATGTACCCAGTCATTTTCTTTAGTTGTTAATAATTTACAATCACTAATGATAATATTTTTCTCCCCAATCTGTTTCATGCATAGTAAGGATAGTTTTTGAAACTTAGATTTACCAACTCGCTATGATTATTAGTAGGTTTGTGTACTTATAAACCTACTCGGTTTTGAGCATACCTAGATTGCCACTATAAGTATTTTTACCTTATTAGTATTTGAGAACAACAGAATCTTACTATCCTAATCTAATTAATGCTCTCCTGGAGGAATGAAAAAGCCTATTTGCTTCTGCACTGTAACATTGTATTTTAAAACATGTTTTTGTGCCTAATATGTTAATTTCAGTGTGTAAGTTATAAATAAACAGGTCTGTTTGTTGACTTGACAAGACTTTTTCAGTTATAGCATAAATTTCAGTGTGTACATTAAGTATTATATCTTTTTAAAAGGGCAAATCCTATAAATCTATTATTATTTACATACTTAACAACAAATAAATGTCACATTGAAAAGCATAAAATGTCTAATAAGATTTGGTTAGAAACACAAAGTTCTTATTGTAATGTCACTGATAGTATGTTATTTGTTTGAGTTACATAATATATTAATCTAAATATATTTGTATAAATAATATTCCACCAATTCCTATTAATATATAATTATGTAGATTTAACCAAGAGTACTTACACAAAGTTTTTCCTATGGTGATTTTCTCATCAGAAATGTAGGGCTGGCTCGTGCCTATCTGGTTTCTGGCACATATCTTGAACTGATATGTGGTGCTCATAGTGAGCTTTTTAATTTCAGCCCAAGTTTCTGTGACTGTGGCAAAGTGCTTCCACTTCTTGCCCTCTGATTTGATTTCCACTGTGTAGTCTAGTATCGGTGACCCCCCATTTTTCTCAGGAGGGTACCATGTGATAGTGACAGAATCAATATCTATACCGAAGAAACCTAAAGGACCCAGCGGGGGTGATGGAACATCTGCAATTATAATTAACTTAGCTGTAGAATACTATCGCTTACAGTGAAGTAATTTTTAAGTTAGTATATGTAACATTAGGTAAACAAAATGAGCATACCTAGAGCGTTCTTGATGACTATTGGGTCACTTTGTAAAGCCTCCGAAAATCCGATAGGGTTTTGAGCCATGATACGGAACATGTACTCGCAGTTCTCGTTGAGTTTCTGTATGCAGTAGGTGTCGACGTCGCGGTCGACGTCAGCCACCTTCTCCCAGCGGCCGCTGGCGGGCTCGTGCTTCTCGATGGCGTACTTGGTGAGCTCCAGCCCGCCGTCGTCAAGCGGCGGCTTCCACTCTATCGTCACGGACTCGCGGCTTATCTCGCGCATCAACACGGGACCTTCGGGCTTGCTGGGCTTGTCTGAAATGTGTAGGGAGCTTAGTACACATTTTAAACACGTCAGTAAGTAAGGAATAAAACATATAAGCATGCTCGAAAAATAAAGTTTTGTGTCAATTGGTCTCGAGTTGTTTCAGGGAAAGTGCTGATATCGAAAGTTTAGTGTGTAATTAGATTTCAACGTCTTATTGACCAAATTTTTGCTGCATTCATTAAATTACCTAGACATTTTGATTTTTCAGTAGGTATGTTTATCCTTTATTATATGTTTATGTTAATCCTTAAATAAGGTGAATTTAATTTAGTTGTTTGGAATAGGATGATTTTAGTTGAAGAAGTCGAAAAAATGCATGTCTAGGAGCTGCTGCCCGCTGCAGATCTGTCTTCAGGATTACATTATAGTGTGGTGTTCAAACTTGTGTTCGACTTGATCCACTT
Source organism: Stenoptilia bipunctidactyla (assembly GCA_944452665.1). Lineage (NCBI taxonomy): Eukaryota > Metazoa > Arthropoda > Insecta > Lepidoptera > Pterophoridae > Stenoptilia > Stenoptilia bipunctidactyla. Next base: position 49,252,709 of record OX101721.1, on the reverse strand, counting down.
GCGAGAGGATCAGCACAGGGACCGGAACCGCTTACCCTTTAAAGGGCTTTAGCCCGGGTTTTTAAGCGGGTTTTTATTTTAATTTGATTAAAAAGCCTTATAATTTTGCTGGTTGTTCATACGACTAGTTACTTTAAGGGAAACCCTTTGAAGGGGTTTCCCACTAAATAATTTAAATTACTAAAACCAAATTAAAACAGTCAAAACTATTGACTTACCCATTCGGAAAGGGAAACCCCTTCATAAGCGTTTACCGACAAAAATAATACAAGCAAATATGGTTCTTATATCTATGGAATAAAGACTATTTATAAAGGCCTTATGTTGGCGAAGGAACCCAAATAAAATGTCACTCGGCGATAAATCATACTAAAATGAAATTTATTGCTATCACTTTAAAGTAGTATTCGTAAACTTGCACTACTCAACAGCACGCGGTTAGATAACAGTGAACGAAAATTCACATTTATTCAGTTGATTCGGGTATTTTCAGGTTTAGTTCGTAGTTGGCAGTATTATGTCATGGACCGTTGTCTATTTCAATGTTAGTCAGAGAAAACAAAGATTATAGATAAAATCAAAATTTATCTGATTTCATGTAATGCTGATTACCAAATGTTGATTTAGTTTTGTCCTACATATAATAATATGGGAGAACGGGGCAAGACCGTATAGCTACGGAACTCTCTGTTTTAAAACGCAAATCATTAGGTACATGAGACAGCAGATCAAGCGTTACATTACCAGTCAAATTTCCCCATACAATTTTAACTTAATGTCGAGGGCATAGAGTTCAGAATCAATTAAATTTTTTTGACAGATTATTAACGTTTGATATGCTGCCTTCTGTACCTAAACATTTCAATTAACATAAAGCTATAGCACACAAGTCGCAGCTCAGTGCACGAGAAAATTAGCGGCGGATCATGAACTGCGCTGCACCCCTGCATAGTGTGCAATACTTCATATAAGATGTATGAAAGGCTAGCAGGCTAATTATTGCGTTGCAATGCGACCCGACAAAGTGTGCTCGTACCTTTAAGGTACGAGCACACTAACACGTACGCGTACAAATTGTACTTTTTAGGACATAAACATTCCATATCTGGATATTATCGTAATTTTATACGAAGGGCATTGCATTTATAAACGTTATAATCACAATCACGAAATGAAAGTATTATTGAATTAAAAAAATATTACAGTTGGGAACACGCGGAATAAAAAATTGGGCAAAGTTGTACAGTTTTACGGTTCACTCTACGTCTAGATGTTGCGTTTGCTGTACTGTAAGAATTTAATAGTTAAAGCTTTAAGTCTTTGAGAGTAAGGTCGAGTTTCTCTTAACACTCTATGGGTAATGTGTCGTTTAAGTGCGGTCTACGTATAGACGTGTCTTGACCAGTCCGTTTGCTATATGACTTGCAGTGCGTGAGAAAATACAGTCTCCCTACGTCTACTTGCGTTTACTGTACTGTAAGCTTTAAGTACTTATTTTAAAATAAGATAAAATTGGTCTTTACCCAGTTATATTTTATGAATAACGGAAAACTATCAGCAGCTAAATACGACTTTATTTTGATTCCGAGAACGTCTATGATCTTAAGTATCTGTATGTCAAACTAAATAATCCACATGCTCGCTTAGCTCGTGCGTGCCTAACTTCGCGCGAGTCGAACTTCGCGTGGTATTGAAAGAATATTCATTGTAATTTCATTGTAGGTACTTAGCTAACGACGCGAATTTTGACTACCTCTACCGGTACCTACTTATTCAAGGCTAAACGGTTCTTAATGAAAACTAAATTATTTATTACATGATCGAAATACAATTAGGTACGAGGTATACGACAAAACATAATTCTTGACAAATTAAACACCTGTCAATTTAAACTATTCGAACATAACAAACATAAAATTATCACAAAGTCTATTCTAATTAGGTAGGTAGGTACATAATAATTCAACAATATAAAACCAATCAAATATTATGAATGAACCTCAAAATGAGACATATCACCATTTTCATTTGTACATTACACTAGCAATAAAATATATGAATACTTGAAACATTAATTTACCTTAAAATTACGTCAAATAGTTGAAATCCAAAAACCTACCTAATCCAAATATCCACACCATCGTAAATTGTTCTGATAACAAGATACTAGAAATAAATAATTAGCTGAAGGTGAAGGGGTATATCCATATATTAAGTGGAAAGCAATAAATTGTTCCACTAGTCAAATAAGAATGGGTTAGCGCTTACCCTTTCGATAAAACTATGGTAACCCAATCGCAACGGGTTTCCTTCTAACTAGGTAAGCATCCTAAAATGGTTAGTAAAATCTTTGGCTAGCCGATGAAAGGGAAACCCCTTGAAGGGGTTTTGAAAATTAAACCGCTCGTCCGGTCCCTGAGCACGAGTGCCCGGCTCTAAGCACTGCAAGTTAAGTCGCGCGGACACACATACCACACTACCAAAGATGCTTGCTTGATTACCTAGAGGTTGTGCAGTTCAACTTAAAACAGATTCCATTTTCCGTCTGTCCAAAAAGTATTTAGCTAGGCCGGCTGCTCTGTAAATTCGCTATGTCTTTTGTTAGTCATAATTGTTGCTGATGTAGATTTAAAAGAAATAATAAAGTGGGAATACATGCATGAAAACACTTCTAAGAAAACATGTATTGAGTCATGTTTTGTTCTCGTGAACACGACCGATGCAGCTCGGTCAAAACGTCGGAGTAAAAAATGATAAACCTTGACTAGTAGTGGCACATGGATGGTATGTGCCCGAATAACGAAAGTTTATAGTCACATAAGTTTTGTGGCAATCAGTAATATTAGGTACTATCCACGCAAATAAATGGCGATGTATGTGAAAATATCTTGTACAAATATTTATTATGTGTTTATTTGACATAGCTATTGTGGAGGGAGGAGTATCGAACTAGATGGTGCATCTGCGAGAGATTAACGATTTTTATAAATTATAGGGTATTATCACAGTAAAAAAATTCTACTAGTAATTCAACTCGGCCGCATCTTTGAAATAAATGCCTACAGCGCCGCGGTCCGTTCACACACATGTGGTAGGGCTGCCCGCCTTCAGCATTTAAATTACATTTGTCTACTTTGTGTTTACTTCCATTTAGTTTTGTGACTGCATTTTTTTATATAAACAAATAAAATACTTTGTGAATTGAATAGGAAGTGTTCAACAAAAATACGTTATGTGTCAAAAAACCAAGTTTACATTTGAATAACAAAGCGATCTTATAAATTAGCGACCGAAAAATACTTGCGCCTCGACTGAGACGTACGAAAAGATGTATTATTAAATTTTAGAGTATAAACAATCCGCAATCAAGAATTGATCTTGCCGTTTGATAATTGACGCGACTGGCCGCATGCCGGGCGCATGCCGAGATCGAGCCGTGTAGGTATAGCTCGCGTTTCGTCCGTTTGTATGAAGTTGAATTACTGTAGATATCTATGTATAGCGTGGTATTATTGTGCTTATCATCTGCGCAGGTAGTTCCGTTTTGTATCGTGTCGTGAACAAGTTTCATTAGGTAAATACAGGACGCTTCCAAGGTGTACCGTGGAATACATTGCTATTTCTAGACTTATATAAGTATGTTTTAAATAGGTGGGTAGGTAACAGCTACGACTGCACACACAACTTGCACAAGCTGAGAGTTTCTGGCAAGGGCATTAAACATTTTTGGATTACCCAAATATTCTTCTTCTGGTGATTTTGATTTGCTACGACGTTCACTGTCATCTACAATTGGGTATCATTGTTATTTATTTCGATTTTATCTATATCCTTTACCGTATAATAGAATAAAATAACCCGATTATTTACTATAAAAAATGCTCTAAAACTCAACTCAACGTTTAAATTATTATGACTCGGCAACACTGCACTTGTTTCAGGCCAAAGTCTCAGTAATATTGTCTTTAGTTTTCACGATTCATAATTTTCATAAAACACCTTTTAACCGGATTTTTCGCAAATCATTTATATTTTACATTTTAACTCGGTCGTATAAATCCGGTTGAAATGTGTTTAAAGTTTCAGTAGTTCTAGGGCGACAATGATGGTGATGAAGCGTTAGGGTGGTTACACAGAGATGCAGGTTTCCGGTACCGACAAATGAATGAGCGCGGCTCGGCGCCAATCGGCGAAGGTTCAACTTGCATAAAGAAAGACACAGGTTCGTACGTTGAACCATAAGGGTAAACAGCCCGGTGCAGGCAGTTGATGCCGAATCATATGTAAGTCTATACAAAGAATACATGGTAAGTAGTTGCGCCGCTCGGCTCCGACCCGCGCTGATCTGTCGGAAACCTTCTTCTTTATGTAAGCAGCCTCAAGCTGTGCAGAGATTGCTGTAATGTAACATGCAATGGAATCAATTCTCATGATTTAAGGCCAGCGCTGTGTCACGCGTGTCTACGCGCTTACCGTACGTCCGTTACGTAGGCGCGTACCGTACAAAATTCAAAATTCAAATTCAAAAAGTTTTATTCATCTTAGGAATTTCACAAAACACTTGATGAAGTCAGTCATCACATACTTCGGCCTTAACTAGTTGTTGATATTTGTTAAATAAGATATTACAGTAGACCAAGAGACAAAAAAAGCCGGCGGAAAAAAACTCTTGGCACTCTTTTTCAGTCAGAATTATCAAATTAATACAAATAGGTACAGTACAAATTGACCGTGACATGAAAAAAAAAACAAACACAAGACAGCTGATTGTGAGAGCCAATGTCATGCCACAACCAAATTGCTTACATAGCAGATGCAATGAGCTATGGATGCACAATACGAACATGACAAACTGGGACCAGAGTATTTGAACAAAAATGGAATAAAATAGTCATAGTATCATTAGCAAAACGACCTGGCACCGCTAGTAGCACCCGTTCACGAGTTAACGCAAGCACCAGCCATAACCATCCTCAACCATATTTTAGGGAAGAGGGTGACCCGATACCCGACGCTACCACTAGCCATGCCGCCTGAGGGAGCATGACGTTCTTGCTGTTGTCTCGACAAGTCGTAGTACGTCCGTTACGTACGTGCGTACGGGCCGGGTGACGCAATTTCTCTAGTGTTTCATTCGTTTACAGTGGTGTCAAAGTAATACTTAACCTCTTACTGTTTGGATAAACTTCGATTAAAATGGATGCACGATGTACGGGCATGTAGTACACGTGTAGCTAGCCTCGACCCCCGCACGCGCAGCGCGTTCCGTATGTCCGTTCCGTACGCGCGTATCTACGTCCTTAGAAGTTTCATGACGCAGCGTTGGTCCTTATGGTGCGTACAGATTGCTAGTAATGTAACATTCTGCGCACGTTGCGTATTTGAACGAGTGCTGCGCAGAATGTTACATTACAAGTTCCATTACAGCAATCTGTACGCACCATTAGCTGTCTCGTGCGCACGAACTGCGCCTTTTTTTGTTGAGAATTGCTTGCATTGCATGTTATATTACTGTACACCAAAGTGCACCGGCTTTTAGACCAATTGCCGGCTCATTCCGAACTGATAGTGCCTTTATGAGACAATTGTAAAGAAAGAGCATGTTGCAAAAACTAATTACGAACTAGCATTTTTTATAAAATTTATCTACCATCCTTTGCTCTATGTTTGCCAATAATGTGAGATTTTGTGACAATCAACTAATGTTTACCTACGGTCAGGTTGACAACAACTATTAGTCCAAATAAAAACGATTTTTTGTAGGCGAAAGGGGAAAACTGGTTATATTATCTGTTAAATATCTGGGATATTTTTCTCCAAAGTAGGTACCTGTTTCAACACCCTGTATAGCCCAGTCTAATTAATAAAATTGGAGTAAAAAAAATCGTGTGATTTCGAAAATTGGCACAGTTGTTCATTGTGCACACAAACGCCAGCTCTTAAAGTAGCTACAAGAAGTTGGTCGTAGAGTAAAAACTAATATGACCTAATCAATAGGAAATTATATGTTAAAACTTTTGTCAGAAGCAGTAAATGTTTGTACAGATTTTCGAGATATGAAAATAGGGACCTTCATCTCCCCTCCACCTCAGCACACCTTTGAGGTCTTTTAGTATGTTAATCTGGACTGCACTTGGTCGCCAATTCCCAACACTACACGTACTATTTTCCCTGTTTGCCTATATTCAGCGTAATTTGACTGGGCTACTAATCAACTTAAAGTACTGTTGAAGCTGACATGCAAAACTATGTTTTCTTTAGAAAATAAATCTCTAAGTTAGTATGGTTAGGCATTCTTGATATGAATATTGGTCTATAAATAAAAGTTGAAAATAAAACGGGACCGTACCGTAAACTCGAAGCGTTGAGTCTGCCGAGCTGCTGCCGACCTTGTTCCTTGCTTCGATGGTATACTTCCCAGAATGTACTCTTTGTACATTTCTTATCATTATAAGACTTTTGTTTTGTTTGAAAGTAGTAGAAACATCATTGGATGACTCCAGCTCTTTTCCATCAAAGCGCCAGGTCACTTCAGGAAGCGGTATACCACATACTTCTGCAGTCACAGCCCAATCTTCACCTACTCTTCTTTTCTGTTGGATTTCATCATCTCTTATGTGAATTTCAGGTTTCTGTTGTATTTCTAGATTACAAGAAGTATCTGTCTCTCCAAATTCATTTGATGCTACACATTTATAGGTTCCTTCTGTTTCTTTGGTGGACGTGATACGCAAAGTAGCGATTCTATTCTGTAACGTTGCTTGTGTAGCTGGGAGCTTGATGCCGTCCTTGAACCAAGCCACTGTCGGTGGCGGAATGCCGCCGAATATGCAAATTAGTTCAAGTTCTTGATTAGGCTGGCAGACAATGTCTTTCAAAGGTTTTTCCACTACTGGCGCCTGTGATGCCACAACTTTGTCCACGACCACATAGTCCGTAGCCTCTGATACTTGGCTCACTCCGACTGCGTTCACTGCATAGACGCGGAATCTATAAGAGGACTTATTCTTTAATTTTTCAACGCGATGATGGACCTTTTCGACGTTATCGATTTTGTTCCACCTGAGAAAAAAAATATAATCCTAAATAAAGTGGAATGTACAATAGGAAACCAATATCAACGTGTTTCGCACTCGTAGTGCAGCATTTACTCCCGACTACGTCAAAGCAAAAAGAAGGGTTATGACTTGGTAATACTATATTATTAACTGGAAGAAATAAGATAAGGCCGCCTACTTGTCAATTATTATATAATTTATTGTGATTTTAATGTTGTATTTCATTTGGCAATAAAGAGTATTTATTATTATTATTGGACATATTTAATAGCTTTGTCACCGGGAAATAGCAAAAACTGTAAATTTATAAATTTACTAGGAAATTTAAATAAAAATAAAGTTTTAAAACTTAAACCCGACAACTAAGAACACGCTCTAAAGAGTACGAAGCAAGAAAATAATCCCCACTGAAATATTTATGTACTGTTTTATACGTCTTTGTGTTGTACTGGGTGTTTGGTTCATCGCCGACCAAATTGATATGGCCTGTACAAAAGGTTATACACTATGCCCTAGTGGCCATTCAAAATTCAAAAGCCATGTGGTTTTATTTTATTAACATTTTTAAACTTTTTTTGTTCATCACCCCGAAATCATCATTAAAGTGTCAAATTAAAAAAATTGTATTCAGTTTAGGCAGCTGATTTTGATCTCGTTTAAATGTGTACTGTTTTAAGTTTTTTTATTCTACAGGCCATATCAATATGGCCGGCGATGGACCAAACACCCTGTATAACTGAACATAAATACTGCAGTTTACTGCATTGAATTATTTGCCAAGGTATACATTAAGTTTTACGTAATAATATTTTTTTTACTTACTCAGTATTATGTTTTTCTTGATACTCAATGACGTAATGGCTGACTTCGACATTCCCGTCATTGTCGGGTTCGTCCCAGCAGAGATCCACAAACGTTTCCCCTAATTCCAGAATATTTGGCTTTCCCGGAGGAGTTGGCACGTCTGCAACATTGATTAATAAAAAATAAGTGTTGGCTACTCTAAACTGACTTTTTTAACATAACTTTGAATAACCATAAATCAATTGACTCGAATAAGTATTTCTTATAATTCACACAACATGAGTTAGCCCATCTAAACATTCGTGCATAATGTTCTATCATGGATACAACATACATATGTAAAAAGTATGAATACGTTTTAATACTTTTAAGGCTGCCAACTAGACGGCAGCGACAGCGAGAGCGACAGCGGCGCGTGCAGCGACGCTGGGAATCTGAGTCGTTCTCGACGCCGCCAGCGGGAGCTCGAGCGATTTGTCGCGGTTTCATACAAACTAAATACTTTCTATCGTGTCTCGGAAATCGCTGCCCGCGCCGCAGTCGTTCTCGCTGTTGCTGTCGCAGCCGTCCAGTTAGCAGCCTAACCGTTTCGCCGCCACTTTAATACTAAGGGCATCAATACGGTGCGGCGCGGTGCCGTGACGCCGTCCACAGCACCGTTCATTTTTGGCGCCGCGCCGTAGAGATGGATCCATGCCCTGATAGAATCGGCTCGCCACGCGAGTTCACTGGTATTCTGCATTTAGAGATAAGCGTTTTTGCTAATTTTGTGGCAATCACGGTCTGACGATATGAGATTGGGTGACTGGTGACAAATTTTAGATACTGAAAGAGAGCACTCTGAACTCGATTCTGATCATAATTATGTAATAAAAGTAGGTATTTAATTTTTCACTTGAAATCTCTATGAATAAATAAATAGACCTTACTACAGTTTTGCCGAAGCGCTGCTTCAGTCAACATGCGCACAGCAGTGTTCCCGCCACACGCACACCACCACCCGCTATGTGTCTATTGCGTGGTGGGTCACTTTCGAAATTCGAGGATGTGATAGTTTGAGATCATACATGAGGAGAAAAATTAAATAAAAAATAAATGTTAATTATTTACTGAGTAAGCTTAACCGAAAGTCAAAGAATTCACCTACTTAGCGGGTGGTGGTGTGCGTGTGGTGGGATCACTGAGGTGCGCGTCGGGAAAAGTGTAGTAATGTCTCTTTATTAATCTATAGATAGGGAATTCTGGTAAAATATTAAAGTACCTACTTTTATCACATAATTATGATCAGAATCGAGTTCAGAGTACTCTCCTTCAATATCTTAAATTAACACCAGTCATCCTGTATAAATTACAATCCAATCCGTATATTCTTTCATTTGATTAAATCTAGAATTTAATAAAACTGTATCGTTATTTTATTTCAATAGCGAAATTAAAAATGAACGATACTTATAGAGGAAACTTGATATCATCATCAAACCCTAATTTGCAACACTTATGAAAAGCTAATGTAAACGTATTTCATTGCGATATGCAGGCGTGTACTCTGCGTTTAGTTTTATAATTACCTAAAACAACTAAGGTGATCTCAACTTTAGCTTCTCCACAGTTATTGGTCAGTCTTAGTTTGTAAACTGCAGCATCACTGAGTTCTAGTTTCTTGATCGTCAGACTGGCGAATTGAGAATCAATAGCTGGTTTGATGTGTTTCGTTTTCTTAATTATTTTAGAGTTGACAACCCACTCGTCCTGCGGTTGCGGCAATCCTTCATATTCCACATTGAAGGTAACATCAGCTCCCCGTCTCACTTTATGAAGAACCTCATAGTTGATTATCTTTGGCGGCGATTCTATTACTGAAAAAAACGCTTATAGTTATCAAATATATTTGTGAAACAAAAGTGTCATAAAAATGCATGTTATATGCAGTGTGAACTCGGCCTCACTTCACACGTGTATGCTGAGTGGTTTCTATGGTAGGGTATTCAAAGCCATCGGAATTGCTTTGCGTTGCGATATTCAGGGATGAACTTTCGAGTTGAATGCAAAGTTTTGCAAGCGCTTAAGCGTAGATATTTAGACGCTTTTATTGTATTTTTTCAATACTTAAACGTAAAATAAACTTACCTTCTACTTTTAATTTTGTGGAACATCTGGCATCAAACAATGAACACGAATACTCGTTTTCATCGTTTTCTTTGCATTTTCGAATAATCAATGTGCGCTTATTTTTGTCTCGTATGAGAGTAAATTTCTCGGTATCTTCTATCATTGTTTTCTTTTTAAACCACGAAACATCGTAAGAATCATTTGGCACTTCTACCGTAAGATAAGCATCTGCATTAGCTTGTACCACTATAAATTCTGGTAAACGTAAAGTGAAATCAATACTTGGTTCTTCGACTATAAGTTTGGCAGCACACCTGTCGTTACCCACTTCGCAAGAATATTCACCTGCATCATCACTTTTGCAATCGTATATTTTTAGTTTTTGTTTCTTTCCATCGATTGTTAATTGAATATGGTTCGAAAATTGAATTTCAACCCCATCTTTGAACCACTGCACCAAAGCATCGCCTTTAGTTAATTCTATATCGAATGTAGCTTTTGTGCCTTTGCTTACAGTCTGGTCTTTAAGGCGGGAGATTATTTCTGGTGGCAATTCCACAACAGTTACTTCTGCTGAACATGCGTCATCCCTTAGAGTACAAGTATATTCTCCTTCATCGTGTACTGATGTATTTCTGATATATAATTTGCGTAAGTTCCCTTTTTTCTCGATATCGTATTTATTCTTTTTAGGAGTTATTCTTTCTCCATCCTTTTTCCAGCATACATCTGCCGTTTCAGAATTAATTTCTACTTCTAATACAGCAATATCTCGCTCTTTTACTTCGAAATCTTGTAATTTTCGTACAAATTCTGGAATTGTTTCATGAATGACAAGTGTTGTTTTCGTTTCCTGGCCCTTTACAACACATTTTATTGAACCTTTGTCTGTTAGCTTACATTTCTTTATTCTTAGTTTATGAATTTTGCCTTCCTGTATGATCTCACGATGATCCATACCACTTAATTCTTTTTCGTTATGATACCATTTCGTTGATACAGTATGTGATGTATGGCATTCTAAAGTTACCGTCTTTCCTTCTTCAATGTCGTACGATTTTTCAAGGTTCTTTACAAAACACACTTTATCTACATCAATAGTGACGCGAGCACCGTGTGATGCTTTTCCTGCACTGTTAGCTGCTACGCATTTGTAGTCACCAGTATCAATTTCTGAATCAACATTGGTTATAATAAGTTCTATGTTTTCGCCATCGAAGTTTTGAGATATGTTTTGTGAAGGTGAAATTATAGCATTATTGCGATACCACGTTATGACTGGGATTGGATTACCTGTCACTTTAGCTACTAATTTTATAACACCTTTTTCTTTTACAGTTATTTCTTGGAATCTATTTATAAATAACGGTGGTTCAGCATTTTCCTCTGTAGGTTCTGAAAAACGTTAGACACAGATGAAATAAAATAGAGCTATTATTTGTTATGCTATGGTAGGTTTTGAAAAATAATGTACTAGGTCACGGGGCTCTCGGCATATTATTTTTGAATTACATGGTGTTTTGTTAGCTTTACAAATTGAGTACTTTATAAAAATATACATGATTAATAGCCCGATAATTTAAGTAGTTAATTTTTTGCATCCTTGCATTACTATGTCATGTCCAGACCAGTTCTAGGACAACATGGTGAGATTTTAGTAGCCCTACCGCCAGTACAGCTGGAAAAATCCTTTTTAAAAAAAAACCTGAAAAAAACCTACCCCTATTAAAGTATTACAAGTGTTTTCTAAAAGTATATATCTCTACTTGATTGAAACTGAAAGAACTGGAGTACTATTTTTTTACTACTAAATCCGCTTAAGAACTTATAAACACCTAAGGTAATGAAATGATTTTGGCAGGCCCAGATTGATTACAATTCTAATCCTATGTCATTTATTCGTTGCAATAATGCTCGTTAGTGCTACAGAGGTTTAAGAATATATAGTGGTTAGAAAAATATCTACAGTCCCTTTGTCTCCTTTGGTGATTTGACTTAAATTAATGCATGTGCTAATATAAATATATGTTTATGCTTCTTATTATTTACCTTCGATTGTAATGACAGCACTTGTTTCTGCAGATCCCTCAGTATTGAGTGCTTTTATAGTATAAACTCCGTCATCTTTTCCTTTCTTTGGCTTTATTATAGAAATAGTATAAGTATCTCCGTCAGGTTGCGCTGTCGTTGGAATCAGTTTGTTATTTTTGTGCCATGTTACTGTTGGCTTTGGATTTCCTACTACTTGTGCTGACAGCACAATACTCTCTCCTTCCCTGATTGTCATATTTTTCAAGGGCTCAATAACCTGGGGTTTTTCTTTTTCTCCGGTTTTTATTTTTAGTACAATAGGTAAGCTTGCTTCACCTTCTCTATTTACAGCTACTACAGTATAAGTTCCTTCCTGAATTTTCTTTACATTAGAGATTTTAAGAACACTACAGTACATATGCATATCAGATTCAATAACAACAGACATACTATCGTTGGGTATTATTTCTTCTCCTTTGAAAAACCATCTGATTTCAGGTTCTGGAATTGCAACAAGTCTGCACTCTAATAATATTTCAGAGCCTTCATCTACATATTGAGCTTTCGGTTTTTTAGAGAAAGTTGGTGGAATTCCTTCAAGTATGTCTGCCAGTGATGATTCTCTAGATAAACTTTTCCTTGAAAGTATTGTCATTTCGGAACCATGGTCTGAAAGTGGAGCTTCAACCACAAGTTCTGTAGTGCTTGATGCAAAGCCAGCTGCATTTTTTGCAACACAAGTAAAGGTTCCTGCATCTTCTGGGAAAACTTCTCGTATCACAAGTGTTGCGACATTATCATCGTCATAATATATCTGGAAATCTTGTGAAGGTTTAATAATTGCTGTCTGCCGGAACCAAGTTATTTGTGGTCTTGGGTGCCCTTCTACTTGACATTCAAACTGAACCGTAGATCCATCTGGTGTATGTTTTGGTCTTAACTTTTCAACAAATATTGGAGCTATAGCTTGCTCTTCAGATGTCGGCTCTAAAATTGTAAAAATAAAAATTAATTGTTGGATATTATTTTTACAGGGCCATCTTATAATAAGTACGTGATATATGTACATACAGGGTTTTTTTATCATCAGCCAAATTTAAATGTTATTTTATTTGATACGATATAAACGTACCTGCATATTTATTTTAGTATCGCTAAGTACAAAAAATAAAGATATGGCACTAAAAACTTTTTTACAAATAGTCGCTGTTGATGAACATAGCTACTACGACGTGGAATTTCACTGATAATACTACAACGTCGTACAACAAGATTTTTAAGAGTAGCGCATAGTCTTTATTTTAATATGTTAGCGAATATATGAATTTCCTTGTAAAAAAATACATAGGTACCTTTGATTGGCAAAAATCGTTTCTATAAATGATACTTATAGTGTAAAAAAATTGCCTGGTAACTAAAAACAGCCCTGTATACTAATATTTCATTTTTTTTCGTAAATACATACATGTCATACATACTACGCCCAGAGCAAGGTGAACAAACATGCTCATGCACACATATATTTACGCATAGTGCGCGGATGGAACCCGTGAATACTCGTGTCTGTAGCAGACAGTGATACTCCATCGTCAATTAAAATTATAAGTCATTTTTGAGAGGTGCTGAATAATATGATATTTTTTATTATTGAGCAACGACCTCCACAAAGTTGGCGCAAACCTGATGAGGTACGAGTAACTAATAAATCCACGCTTTTTTGGATTTGGTGTCTCACTAACAGCCCGTTCACACATGATGTGTTTTACTGGATACCTTTTTTGTATCGAAAATATGTATATACTGAATACTGTGCCATATGTGAAGTCGCCCATACAACTCCATGCGCTATCGATGAAAAAAAAAACGTATCCGGTAAAACGTATCCAGTAAAACGTACCATGTGTGAACGAGGGGTTATTTTGTACACAAAACGAACGGATCCGTATTTAGTCTACATTAATCTTTTGACAAATTTTAAATAATTAAGCTATTTAATGTTCGTACGTTTCAGGCTAATTGAGACGGAAAAATCGAAATGCCGGTATTTTTTTAAACTGCTCAGCTTTGCTGAATTAAATTACTTTTATTAATGGTAGCAGCTGGTTCGGTTCCTGCTTTTTTTTCTATACAGATAAAGAGTTTATCTAGCAATAATAAGGAACTCCTTGCTCGTACTGCATACAAATATTTGGCTGGGGCTTTTTCTTCAATTGTTTTTTTAATGATTGCCCTTTTCTGAGTTACATGCCGAATGTGAGCAGCTGATGCTAAACGTTGAAGTTTGATACTGTCAGAACAGTTGTAATTTACTTACAAATAAATTTTATTTAAGGTCTTTGAGATTGTAATTTATTGCGCCCAATTTTAATAAGTATTTTTTGTACTTATAATGTAGGATTTTCTTTTCTAGACCACATAATTCTTTAAGATAATAAGACATAATAAGTACTTACTTTCGAAAACTGGTAATTTATCAATCTTCTCATTGAGTTTCTTCTGTAAGTACATTGTATAATTTTTTTCGTCCATCAAATACTGCGCGGGTACCCAACCCTTTTCTTCTGTGAGATGCTTACATACGTACCACCAATCCTGATTTGATGTATCTGCAAAAAGAACACAATACAATCTTTGAACGGCGCATGACCGACAGCGTTTGAATAGATCCTGCTCTGTAAAACGCAAAACCTCAGAGACTACAACTTATTTTTATCATTTACACATTTCGGTAAGATATTATTACTGTAAAATATTTTTTTTAACTTTTTCTGGTTACCGCGATAACAGGTTTATTCTTGTGATCGGGTGGACATTTTCGGCAATATCTGTTACAGTTATCATTAGGATCGTTGATATAAATATTGGCGTAAACTGACTCGCGCACGACCAATGAAGTACGCGTTCTACACGTACTTCTCACGCACTTTACTCACTTTAACGCACTAAAAGAAATACCAACAAGAAAGTATCAAAACAAATGTTTTAGTACTGATATTTATTTACATTGTATTTTTTACTTATAATACTTAGTTATAATGTAACTAGGTACCTCCAATCGACAGCGATTTCATCTATTTTATTAATTGTCAAGATTTTATAACCTGTCTATTATCCTACCCTAACCTTACTAATATTATAAAAGTGAATGATTGGATGTATGGATGTTTGTTCCTCAATCACGGCAGAATGGCTCAACGGATTTGGATGAAAGACCCTATAGTTTGTGTATGATCATTTTTCCGTTCTAGAGTCAGTCGTTTGATATTTTCTATTTTAGTATGTTTAATTATGTACAACCATTGATGTGTGCAAGCCAGTCCATTAAAGAAACAGACCGTAGAAGAAAGCTATAGACGGCATTTGAATAGAAAAGAGAGAATTCGGCAGATTAAGTTTGTTTTAAGTACCTAACTCATGAGTCTTCATATTTACCAATAATATATAGGCGTTCGCCCTCGACGAGATTGATAGCGTCGTCTGTTTCTGCCATGTAGGAATACACAGCAAATACGATGTCACCGCTTCGGACTTCTGATGGAGTTTCTGCAACACAAAATTAAGCAATTATTGCAAGATATTTTAAATAGCCATGTCGTACCAAAAAGCGGCGCGGTGCGGCGGTCTCTCGAGGTCGTCGCCCTATACATTATTACTTATTTCACTTTTATGGAGAAAAACCTCATAGTGCCACCGTCCCATATTTTTATTATAGATGTTTTTTTGTATTGACTTTGACAAAAACAAAATATTTGGAAAAGTTTAGGAGAAAAAAATATTTTCAAGGTACTTATGATTTTTATACTATTTCAGGAAGCTATAATCTAATTCTCAATAGTACTTGGACACGATTATGTCACCCCCACTCCACCCAATCTTGTTTGTACGTCTCTAGAGTGCTTATATACCTAAGTCCGGAGGCGTGGAGGGTAAGCAGCCCCTACCTGCAGTAATAAAGCACGGGCAAGTATCAAAAACTGTTGATGTGTAAAATATGTAATTTTTTTTCTTATCACTTTTTATCTTAGTCGGTGGACGAAGGCCACTAGGATGATTACGTATCAGAATACTGGTACATTAAAAAATAAGTTAATGATTCAGGTCCAGATAACCCATTTGTAGCTCCAGATGGAACTCATACGAAATTGAATTCTAATGGAGGGCAGTAAAACGATTTTTTTAAAAGAAAGTTATAACGACTCTGAAAGCCTACAATATTCCTAGAGGAGAAATACTGTGTAAATTTATGGATTTAATAAGTATAATGAAGTTTTAACAGAATTGTCAGCTTAGTTAGTACAATTCAACTGATATTTTAACTCTTATATAATGAATATTTTTTGATTGGTTTTGGCATTATTTTATGTTTTATTTTGTTTCAGATCCAAATTATCCATTTTATGTATTTTTTTACATATTTCTCTTCTTCAATTTGGTCGGTAAAAGAATCAATAAAAAAAACTAGTTATGAGTGAACAAGAAACGGACATACATACATACATACGCGTTACAAAGATAACCCTCCTTTGCCGTAGGCGGGTATTAAAAACATTTGTTTGCCAACTTTTTTTATGTATAACTTAGGAGTACCTTATAGCCCTATCTTCAAACTAATCCCAATATTAATCCCCTGCAAGACACAGAACTTGCAATTTTACAAATTATTGTGCATTTTGCCATACTAAAAATTGAAATTGCTACAGAATACGATATTTCTGAATTAACTTACCCGGGAACTCCTGTTCTTTTGCAATGCTCATAGATGCATCAGCCTCTGTAATTAAAGCAATTGAACATTTGAACTTTGAACAATGAACTTTTAACAGTTACGAGATAGTTTTAAATGTTATATTCCATAATAACGTTTACTTAAAGTATTAAAAAATATAAAACATATAAAACGTATAACCCTTTCAGTTTCCACGCCGTTGTTATTATTGTATACTTATGGTTCTACTCTTAATCATGATTAGATATACGAAAAAAACATATTAGTCTTAAAAAATACTAAAAAGCTATTGTTAACGTAGATAAGCAAAACCTTACTGCCCTTCAACTGTCTGTAACAAACAAACAAACAATTATACAACGTTGATACAAGCGAGAGACATTAAATGAAGTCACATATTTGCGTATCATTTTCAGGCTACACAACAAAAATCAGATCAATTTAAGCAATAGTTTAGTCACAGGAATGTTTTTTTTTAGTTCAATACCTTGTACCTTCCCGATCACCTACTACTATAGGCATAGTTGTCTAAGGGTCATTCACCGCGAAACGTCAAAATGTCAGTTCAAATCTTACAAAGAATGTTAACATTTTTACTTAATTATTAAGCTATTTGAAAAAAGCTTTTTTTGTATTTATTTATTACAATATCCACAGCTCTTATACATATTTATTAACTAAAAATTTGACAGCCAGTTACGGAAACTTAAAAAACGTAAACTTTTTTTATAGTTTCGGATTAACAGTTCATCAAATTATTTTCGATTGTATCAACGTTGTATATTTAAACGTAAAGTTAAAGCTGAAATGAAAAAGCAAAACCACATACTTATAATTTTTGTAATAGCTTTTACTATTAAAAGAAGCATTGTAAGTCTTGAATATTTAAATTTTGTACCAGTTATACCTTGTAGCTTCGCCCTTTGCTTGGTTACTTTTTTAACTGGTATAGTCAGTGATTCCTCTTCAAACGCTTCATCTTTTGTTTTCCGTGGTTTGAGTTCAACACTTAACTCCTCTACTTCACTTACTTCGTAAGCAGACTTTTTAGACGCAGGTCGACGTTTTATAATCATTTGTATATTTTCTTCGGATTCAGTATCACTTAAAATAATTTCTTCAGCCTGGCTGTCATCCTCTATTTCCTTTCTTAATTGAATAGATGTTTCATCAGCAGCTTCTGATAGCGTCTTTGGTTTTTTAGTAGGTATTCTTATTTTGCTTGAAAGGGACAATTCTTCTTTTGAAAATTGATCTACCTGAGTTTTTATATCAAATGAAACATCTTCTTGGTCTTCAATTTTGTAAATTGGTTTCTTCTCCAACCTAATACTTACATCTTGACTATATTCCGGTACATTACTTGGCTTTGAGACAGTAATAACTGAATCTACGTCTTCCGTACTGCCGTGTTTTTTCTGACTTTGTGACTTCAGTTTTATGTGTACATCAGAACTATTATCCTCATCTTCAACTGTATCCGTTATCTCTACAATATCTGGACTGGTGTCTTCTTCATAAAACTGTATAGATGTTTGATCGGCTTCTTCTGTGAATGTAGGTTGACGATGAGGTTTGAGTTTAACCTTACTAGACATTGAAATTTCCTCTTCGGCATATGAATCTAAGTGAATATTGAATTCTTGTTCAACATCCTCCTTAGTTTTAGTTGTTTTTGGTCTAAATGTCACTGTTTCTGGTTCTATATTTTCTGATAAAGTTGATGATTTTCTTACTGGTTTCAGTTTTTTCTTAATAGTGACTTCATCAATATCTTCCTCCGTTACTTTAACGCTGGCTTTTCTTGGCTTTACTGTAAATTCTTCAGGTTGTTCGTCATCTTGTTCTTTTTGAGAAATACTTTTACCAGTAGCTTCTAATATATCACTTTGACTAAACATTGGCTTTTCAAGTTCTGTTTTTTCAAGGTCTGGTATTTCGGGAGCTTTATACAATTTTTTCTTTATTTTGACAGCTTCTTTTATATTCCGTGATAAAATTCCATTTTGTCGAATACTGTTTAAATTGTGAATAGTGGGATAAGTGATACAAGGTGGCCAATCATTATTATAAATAATACGACTCTTTAATTGAAACTTTGGCAGTTTAATAGCTATTAATTCATCTTTTGGTTTAGTCATTGATTTTTTTAATTTAAGTTTGGTGAATTGAGGGACATCTACATTTTCTACCTGTTGTAATTTACTAACTTCCAAAACTTTCCTTTCCAACTTCATAGGAACTAAGTTCAGTTTTTGTTTCTTGGGACGATCATCGAGTGTTTCGCTTACTTCGGGTGGTGATTTATTTTCTTCATCATGTGGTGTTGTGATTGCACCAGTTGTTTCTTTTATATCTAAATATGCATAATCTTCTGGTTTTTCTAAATCTGTCTTTTCTAAGTCTAATATTTTAGGTAATTTACTTGCCTTCTTTTTTAACTTATTAGCCTCTTTTATGTTTCGTGATAATTCTCCGTTTTGCTTTTTGATATTTAGGAACGTGACGACAGGTTCTCTTATCATCGGTGGCCAATCATCTACAAACTTAATATGACTTTTTAGCTGAATTTTTGGTATTGAAACAGAGACAGAATTTTCTTGTTTTGGTTTAACGGTTGCTTTTCGTAATTTGAGCTTCGAAAATTGTGGACCTTCCACACTCTGGGAATGTTGTGCCTCATTAATTTTCATGGTCACCTTTTCGATCTTCTGAGGTTTTAATTTAACTATTTTCTCTTTTTTCTGATTTGAGCTCAGATCGCTTGATAATGGTTCTGGAATAATTTGCGCAGGCATACATTCTGAAAATGTTAAAAAGGACCGACTTTAATCATTAGTAATTATATTATATGAGAATGAGGTGTGTTATTTATCATATCAAAATAAGAAATAGTTGGTTTTATGAATTATTTCGGTCGAAAAAACCCAATGTTGGTCCCCTTTCATAAAATATTTTATGATAGTTTAGAAAAACAAGTACTTTTCTAACAAGACAGTGTATTTCAAGTAAATAATGTAAAACTAGGATGAAAAAAGTAAATTATGTTTCGAATTCAATTGATTTTTTATGGTTGTTTATTTTTATATGATGGAAAGTTTAAAAGTATTTTTTTAGGGAAGAATATTTTCTAACCCCACAAATATATTTACTCCTACCAGTCTTCTATAGCATGTATTTTCAAGCAATCTTAAAGTGTGTATAGTGTGATGATAATGTAAGATAATGAACTATGTATGTGTAGGGTTGGCTCAAACTAAACTTACTACCTCTAGAAAAGCTTATCATGAAGATCTCCCGTTTAGTACTTTTACAATACACTACACTATGTAGTGATGATGTATTCCGACCGTCTTATGCAGAACAAGTTTTTTTGAAATCTTTTCGATTCAAAAACAAAGTATAAATATCAAAATATTAAGTTCAGTATCTGAACAAATACTAAACAGAGTTAGAAGAAAAGTGAATCTTAAATTTACAAAACCTGTGACCACTTGATTAAAGATGCTTTTGGAAGCTGTGTCTGGTGTGTAAAGTGTTTGTGTGAGTGGTGTGGTTGTGTCATGTAATGTTTCTTCCGTTTCCACAACAGAAACGATAGGTTGCTTACCGTCCTGCTGTTCGGTGTCGATTTCTGTTGTTTTGAGAGTGGGGATTTGTCTCTTTTTGACTGTTGGCTTAGAAACCATTGTGTGTTTAATCTTACCGTCAGGTCCTTCTTCTTCCTGGACCCTTGTTTCTTCTGGCAGTTCGATGATCTCTACAGGTTGTGTTTCATCAATATATTCTGGAGCATCGTCTTCAGTTACAGTCACAGTGGTGATGGGAGTTTCGCCCTCCTTTTCGACGGTGGTGATTTCCGTGTGTACTTCTTTAGGTCCCTTTTTGGTTTTAAGAACCCGCTTTGTCGTTTTAACTTTACGAACGTCACCTGTTTCAGATTTAATTTGTGTGATTTCAACCTTTTCGGGAATTACCTCAACGACCCTAGCTGTGTCTGGTGTGTAAAGTGTTTGTGTGAGTGGTGTGGTTGTGTCATGTAATGTTTCTTCCGTTTCCAGAACAGAAACGATGGGTTGCTTACCGTCCTGCTGTTCAGTGACGATTTCGGTTGTTTTCAGAGTAGGGCCTTGTCGCTTTTTGACTGTTCGCTTGGTAACCTTCGTACGTTTAATCTTACCGTCAGGTCCTTTTTCTTCCTGGACAGTCGTTTCTTCGGGTAGCTCGACGATCTCTACAGATTGTGTTTCATCAATTTGTTCTGGAGAAGCGTCTTCAGTTACGGTCACAGTAGTGATTGGAGATTCGCCCTCCTTTTCGACGGTGGTGATTTCGGTGTGTACTTCTTTAGGTCCCTTTTTGGTTTTAAGAACCCGCTTGGTCGTTTTCACCTTACGAACGTCACCTGTTTGAGATTTGATTTGTGTGATTTCAACCTTTTCGGGACTTTCTTCAACGGCCCTAGCTGTGTCTGGTGTTTGAAGTGTTTGTGTGAATGGTGTGGTTGTGTCATGTAATGTTTCTTCCGTTTCCAGAACCGAAACGATGGGTTGCTTACCGTCCTGCTGTTCGGTGACGATTTCGGTCGTTTTCAGAGTAGGGCCTTGTCGCTTTTTGACTGTTCGCTTGGTAACCTTCGTGCGTTCAATCTTACCGTCAGGTCCTTTTTCTTCCTGGACAGTCGTTTCTTCGGGCAGTTCGACGATCTCTACAGGCTGTGTTTCATCAATTTGTTCTGGAGCATCCTCTTCAGTTACGGTAACAGTAGTGATTGGAGTTTCGCCCTCCTTTTCGACGGTGGTGATTTCGGTGTGTACTTCTTTAGGTCCCTTTTTGGTTTTAAGAACACGTTTTGTCGTTTTAACTTTACGAACGTCACCTGTTTGAGATTTGATTTGTGTGATTTCAACCTTTTCGGGAATTTCCTCAACGACCCTAGCTGTGTCTGGTGTGTAAAGTGTTTGTGTTAGCGGTGTGGTTGTGTCATGTAATGTTTCTTCCGTTTCCAGAACAGAAACGATGGGTTGCTTACCGTCCTGCTGTTCGGTTACGATTTCGGTTGTTTTCAGAGTAGGGCCTTGTCGCTTTTTGACTGTTCGCTTGGTAACTTTCGTGCGTTTAATCTTACCGTCAGGTCCTTTTTCTTCCTGGACAGTCGTTTCTTCGGGCAGTTCGACGATCTCTACAGGTTGTGTTTCATCAATTTGTTCTGGAGCAGCGTCTTCAGTTACGGTCACAGTAGTGATTGGAGTTTCGCCCTCCTTTTCGACGGTGGTGATTTCGGTGTGTACTTCTTTAGGTCCCTTTTTGGTTTTAAGAACACGTTTTGTCGTTTTAACTTTACGAACGTCACCTGTTTGAGATTTGATTTGTGTGATTTCAACCGCTTCGGGAATTTCCTCAACGACCCTAGCTGTGTCTGGCGTGTAAAGTGTTTGTGTGAGTGGTGTGGTTGTGTCATGTAATGTTTCTTCCGTTTCTAGAACAGAAACGATGGGTTGCTTACCGTCCTGCTGTTCGGTGACGATTTCGGTTGTTTTCAGAGTAGGGCCTTGTCGCTTTTTGACTGTTCGCTTAGTGATTTTCGTGTGTTTAATCTTACCGTCAGGTCCTTTTTCTTCCTGGACAGTCGTTTCTTCGGGCAGCTCGACGATCTCTACTGGTTGTAATTCATCACTTTGTTCTGGAGCATCTTCCTCAGTAACGGTCACAGTTGTGATTGGAGTTTCGCCCTCATTTTCGACGGTGGTGATTTCGGTGTGTACTTCTTTAGGTCCCTTTTTGGTTTTAAGAACCCGCTTGGTCGTTATCACCTTACGAACGTCACCTGTTTGAGATTTGATTTGCGTGATTTCAACCTTTTCGGGAATTTCCTCAACGACTTTGGCTGTATCGGGTGTGTGAAGTGTTTGTGTTAGCGGTGTGGTTGTGTTATGTAATGTTTCTTCCGTTTCCAGAACAGAAACGACGGGTTGCTTACCGTCCTGCTGTTCGGTTACGATTTCGGTTGTTTTCAGAGTAGGGCCTTGTCGCTTTTTGACTGTTCGCTTGGTAACTTTCGTGCGTTTAATCTTACCGTCAGGTCCTTTTTCTTCTTGGACAGTCGTTTCTTCGGGCAGTTCGACGATCTCTACAGGTTGTGTTTCATCAATTTGTTCTGGAGCATCGTCTTCAGTTACGGTCACAGTAGTGATTGGAGTTTCGCCCTCCTTTTCGACGGTGGTGATTTCGGTGTGTACTTCTTTAGGTCCTTTTTTGGTTTTCAGAACCCGCTTGGTCGTTTTCACCTTACGAACGTCACCTGTTTGAGATTTGATTTGTGTGATTTCAACCTTTTCGGGAATTTCCTCCACGACCCTAGCTGTGTCTGGTGTGTAAAGTGTTTGTGTGAGTGGTGTGGTTGTGTCATGTAATGTTTCTTCCGTTTCTAGAACAGAAACGATGGGTTGCTTACCGTCGTGCTGTTCGGTGATGATTTCGGTTGTTTTCAGAGTAGGGCCTTGTCGCTTTTTGACTGTTCGCTTGGTAACCTTCATGCGTTCAATCTTACCGTCAGGTCCTTTTTCTTCCTGGACAGTCGTTTCTTCGGGCAGTTCGACGATCTCTACAGGCTGTGTTTCATCAATTTGTTCTGGAGCATCCTCTTCAGTTACGGTCACAGTAGTGATTGGAGTTTCGCCTTCCTTTTCGACGGTGGTGATTTCGGTGTGTACTTCTTTAGGTCCCTTTTTGGTTTTAAGAACCCGCTTGGTCGTTTTAACCTTACGAACGTCACCTGTTTCAGATTTGATTTGTGTGATTTCAACCTTTTCGGGACTTTCTTCAACGACCCTAGCTGTGTATGGTGTGTGAAGTGTTTGTGTGAATGGTGTGGTTGTGTCATGTAATGTTTCTTCCGTTTCCAGAACAGAAACGCTGGGTTGCTTACCGTCCTGCTGTTCGGTGACGATTTCGGTCGTTTTCAAAGTAGGGCCTTGTCGCTTTTTGACTGTTCGCTTGGTAACTTTCGTGCGTTTAATCTTACCGTCAGGTCCTTTTTCTTCCTGGACAGTCGTTTCTTCGGGCAGTTCGACGATCTCTACAGGTTGTGTTTCATCAATTTGTTCTGGAGCAGCGTCTTCAGTTACGGTCACAGTAGTGATTGGAGTTTCGCCCTCCTTTTCGACGGTGGTGATTTCGGTGTGTACTTCTTTAGGTCCCTTTTTGGTTTTAAGAACACGTTTTGTCGTTTTGACTTTACGAAGGTCACCTGTTTGAGATTTGATTTGTGTGATTTCAACCGTTTCGGGAATTTCCTCAACGACCCTAGCTGTGTCTGGCGTGTAAAGTGTTTGTGTGAGTGGTGTGGTTGTGTCATGTAATGTTTCTTCCGTTTCTAGAACAGAAACGATGGGTTGCTTACCGTCCTGCTGTTCGGTGACGATTTCGGTTGTTTTCAGAGTAGGGCCTTGTCGCTTTTTGACTGTTCGCTTAGTGATTTTCGTGTGTTTAATCTTACCGTCAGGTCCTTTTTCTTCCTGGACAGTCGTTTCTTCGGGCAGCTCGACGATCTCTACTGGTTGTAATTCATCACTTTGTTCTGGAGCATCTTCTTCAGTAACGGTCACAGTTGTGATTGGAGTTTCGCCCTCATTTTCGACGGTGGTGATTTCGGTGTGTACTTCTTTAGGTCCCTTTTTGGTTTTAAGAACCCGCTTGGTCGTTATCACCTTACGAACGTCACCTGTTTGAGATTTGATTTGTGTGATTTCAACCTTTTCGGGAATTTCCTCAACGACTTTGGCTGTATCGGGTGTGTCAAGTGTTTGTGTTAGCGGTGTGGTTGTGTCATGTAATGTTTCTTCCGTTTCCAGAACAGAAACGACGGGTTGCTTACCGTCCTGCTGTTCGGTTACGATTTCGGTTGTTTTCAGAGTAGGGCCTTGTCGCTTTTTGACTGTTCGCTTGGTAACTTTCGTGCGTTTAATCTTACCGTCAGGTCCTTTTTCTTCCTGGACAGTCGTTTCTTCGGGCAGTTCGACGATCTCTACAGGTTGTGTTTCATCAATTTGTTCTGGAGCATCGTCTTCAGTTACGGTCACAGTGGTGATGGGAGTTTCGCCCTCCTTTTCGACGGTGGTGATTTCGGTGTGTACTTCTTTAGGTCCTTTTTTGGTTTTCAGAACCCGCTTGGTCGTTTTCACCTTACGAACGTCACCTGTTTGAGATTTGATTTGTGTGATTTCAACCTTTTCGGGAATTTCCTCCACGACCCTAGCTGTGTCTGGTGTGTAAAGTGTTTGTGTGAGTGGTGTGGTTGTGTCATGTAATGTTTCTTCCGTTTCTAGAACAGAAACGATGGGTTGCTTACCGTCCTGCTGTTCGGTGACGATTTCGGTTGTTTTCAGAGTAGGGCCTTGTCGCTTTTTGACTGTTCGCTTGGTAACCTTCGTGCGTTTAATCTTACCGTCAGGTCCTTTTTCTTCCTGGACAGTCGTTTCTTCGGGCAGTTCGACGATCTCTACAGGTTGTGTTTCATCAATTTGTTCTGGAGCATCGTCTTCAGTTACGGTCACAGTAGTGATTGGAGTTTCGCCCTTCTTTTCGACGGTGGTGATTTCGGTGTGTACTTCTTTAGGTCCCTTTTTGGTTTTAAGAACCCGCTTGGTCGTTTTAACCTTACGAACGTCACCTGTTTCAGATTTGATTTGTGTGATTTCAACCTTTTCGGGAATTTCCTCAACGACCCTAGCTGTGTCTGGCGTGTAAAGTGTTTGTGTGAATGGTGTGGTTGTGTCATGTAATGTTTCTTCCGTTTCTAGAACAGAAACGATGGGTTGCTTACCGTCCTGCTGTTCGGTGACGATTTCGGTTGTTTTCAGAGTAGGGCCTTGTCGCTTTTTGACTGTTCGCTTAGTGACTTTCGTGTGTTTAATCTTACCGTCAGGTCCTTTTTCTTCCTGGACAGTCGTTTCTTCGGGCAGCTCGACGATCTCTACTGGTTGTAATTCATCACTTTGTTCTGATGCATCTTCTTCAGTTACGGTCACAGTTGTGATTGGAGTTTCGCCCTCCTTTTCGACGGTGGTGATTTCGGTGTGTACTTCTTTAGGTCCTTTTTTGGTTTTCAGAACCCGCTTGGTCGTTTTCACCTTACGAATGTCACCTGTTTGAGATTTGATTTGTGTGATTTCAACCTTTTCGGGAATTTCCTCCACGACCCTAGCTGTGTCTGGTGTGTAAAGTGTTTGTGTGAGTGGTGTGGTTGTGTCATGTAATGTTTCTTCCGTTTCTAGAACAGAAACGATGGGTTGCTTACCGTCGTGCTGTTCGGTGACGATTTCGGTTGTTTTCAGAGTAGGGCCTTGTCGCTTTTTGACTGTTCGCTTAGTGATTTTCGTGTGTTGAATCTTACCGTCAGGTCCTTTTTCTTCCTGGACAGTCGTTTCTTCGGGCAGTTCGACGATCTCTACAGGCTGTGTTTCATCAATTTGTTCTGGAGCATCCTCTTCAGTTACGGTCACAGTAGTGATTGGAGTTTCGCCCTCCTTTTCGACGGTGGTGATTTCGGTGTGTACTTCTTTAGGTCCCTTTTTGGTTTTAAGAACCCGCTTGGTCGTTTTCACCTTACGAACGTCACCTGTTTGAGATTTGATTTGTGTGATTTCAACCTTTTCGGGAATTTCCTCCACGACCCTAGCTGTGTCTGGTGTGTAAAGTGTTTGTGTGAGTGGTGTGGTTGTGTCATGTAATGTTTCTTCCGTTTCTAGAACAGAAACGATGGGTTGCTTACCGTCGTGCTGTTCGGTGACGATTTCGGTTGTTTTCAGAGTAGGGCCTTGTCGCTTTTTGACTGTTCGCTTAGTGATTTTCGTGTGTTGAATCTTACCGTCAGGTCCTTTTTCTTCCTGGACAGTCGTTTCTTCGGGCAGTTCGACGATCTCTACAGGCTGTGTTTCATCAATTTGTTCTGGAGCATCCTCTTCAGTTACGGTCACAGTAGTGATTGGAGTTTCGCCCTCCTTTTCGACGGTGGTGATTTCGGTGTGTACTTCTTTAGGTCCCTTTTTGGTTTTAAGAACCCGCTTGGTCGTTTTCACCTTACGAACGTCACCTGTTTGAGATTTGATTTGTGTGATTTCAACCTTTTTGGGAATTTCCTCAACGACTTTGGCTGTATCGGGTGTGTGAAGTGTTTGTGTTAGCGGTGTGGTTGTGTCATGTAATGTTTCTTCCGTTTCCAGAACAGAAACGATGGGTTGCTTACCGTCCTGCTGTTCGGTGACGATTTCGGTTGTTTTCAGAGTAGGGCCTTGTCGCTTTTTGACTGTTCGCTTAGTGATTTTCGTGTGTTGAATCTTACCGTCAGGTCCTTTTTCTTCCTGGACAGTCGTTTCTTCGGGCAGCTCGACGATCTCTACTGGTTGTAATTCATCAATTTGTTCTGGAGCATCTTCTTCAGTGACGGTCACAGTAGTGATTGGAGTTTCGCCCTCCTTTTCGACGTTGGTGATTTCGGTGTGTACTTCTTTAGGTCCCTTTTTGGTTTTAAGAACCCGCTTGGTCGTTTTAACCTTACGAACGTCACCTGTTTGAGATTTGATTTGTGTGATTTCAACCTTTTCGGGAATTTCCTCAACGACTTTGGCTGTATCGGGTGTGTGAAGTGTTTGTGTTAGCGGTGTGGTTGTGTCATGTAATGTTTCTTCCGTTTCCAGAACAGAAACGATGGGTTGCTTACCGTCCTGCTGTTCGGTTAGGATTTCGGTTGTTTTCAGAGTAGGGCCTTGTCGCTTTTTGAGTGTTCGCTTGGTAACCTTCGTGCGTTTTATCTTACCGTCAGGTCCTTTTTCTTCCTGGACAGTCGTTTCTTCGGGCAGCTCGACGATCTCTACTGGTTGTAATTCATCAATTTGTTCTGGAGCATCCTCTTCAGTTACGGTCACAGTAGTGATTGGAGTTTCGCCTTCCTTTTCGACGGTGGTGATTTCGGTGTGTACTTCTTTAGGTCCCTTTTTGGTTTTAAGAACCCGCTTGGTCGTTTTCACCCTACGAACGTCACCTGTTTGAGATTTGACTTGTGTGATTTCAACCTTTTCGGGAATTTCCTCAACGACCCTAGCTGTGTCTGGTGTGTGAAGTGTTTGTGTGAGTGGTGTGGTTGTGTCATGTAATGTTTCTTCCGTTTCCAGAACTGAAACGATGGGTTGCTTACCGTCCTGCTGTTCGGTTACGATTTCGGTTGTTTTCAGAGTAGGGCCTTGTCGCTTTTTGACTGTTCGCTTGGTAACCTTCGTGCGTTTAATCTTACCGTCAGGTCCTTTTTCTTCCTGGACAGTCGTTTCTTCGGGCAGTTCGACGATCTCTACAGGCTGTGTTTCATCAATTTGTTCTGGAGCATCCTCTTCAGTTACGGTCACAGTAGTGATTGGAGTTTCGCCCTCCTTTTCGACGGTGGTGATTTCGGTGTGTACTTCTTTAGGTCCCTTTTTGGTTTTAAGAACACGTTTTGTCGTTTTAACTTTACGAACGTCACCTGTTTGAGATTTGACTTGTGTGATTTCAACCTTTTCGGGAATTTCCTCAACGACTTTGGCTGTATCGGGTGTGTGAAGTGTTTGTGTTAGCGGTGTGGTTGTGTCATGTAATGTTTCTTCCGTTTCCAGAACAGAAACGATGGGTTGCTTACCGTCCTGCTGTTTGGTTAGGATTTCGGTTGTTTTAAGAGTAGGGCCTTGTCGCTTTTTAACCGTTCGCTTGGTAACCTTCGTGCGTTTTATCTTACCGTCAGGTCCTTTTTCTTCCTGGACAGTCGTTTCTTCGGGCAGCTCGACGATCTCTACTGGTTGTAATTCATCAATTTGTTCTGGAGCATCTTCTTCAGTGACGGTCACAGTAGTGATTGGTGTTTCGCCCTCCTTTTCGACGGTGGTGATTTCGGTGTGTACTTCTTTAGGTCCCTTTTTTGTTTTAAGAACCCGCTTGGTCGTTTTAACCTTACGAACGTCACCTGTTTGAGTTTTGATTTGTGTGATTTCAACCTTTTCGGGAATTTCCTCAACGACTTTGGCTGTATCGGGTGTGTGAAGTGTTTGTGTTAGCGGTGTGGTAGTGTCATGTAATGTTTCTTCCGTTTCCAGAACAGAAACGATGGGTTGCTTACCGTCCTGCTGTTCGGTGACGATTTCGGTTGTTTTCAGAGTAGGGCCTTGTCGCTTTTTGAGTATTCGCTTGGTAACCTTCGTGCGTTTCGTCTTACCGTCAGGTCCTTTTTCTTCCTGGACAGTCGTTTCTTCGGGCAGTTCGACGATCTCTACAGGTTGTGTTTCATCAATTTGTTCTGGAGCATCCTCGTCAGTTACGGTCACAGTAGTGATTGGAGTTTCGCCCTCCTTTTCGACGGTGGTGATTTCGGTGTGTACTTCTTTAGGTCCCTTTTTGGTTTTAAGAACACGTTTTGTCGTTTTAACTTTACGAACGTCACCTGTTTGAGATTTGACTAGTGTGATTTCAACGTTTTCGGGAATCACCTCAACGACTCTGGCTGTGTCTGGTGTGTGAAGTGTTTGTGTGAGTGGTGTGGTTGTGTCATGTAACGTTTCTTCCATTTCCAGAACAGAAACGATGGGTTGCTTACCGTCCTGCTGTTCGGTGACGATTTCGGTTGTTTTCAGAGTAGAGCCTTGTCGCTTTTTGACTGTTCGCTTGGTAACCTTCGTGCGTTTAATCTTACCGTCAGGTCCTTTTTCTTCCTGGACAGTCGTTTCTTCGGGCAGTTCGACGATCTCTACAGGTTGTGTTTCATCAATTTGTTCTGGAGCATCCTCTTCAGTTACGGTCACAGTAGTGATTGGTGTTTCGCCCTCCTTTTCGACGGTGGTGATTTCGGTGTGTACTTCTTTAGGTCCCTTTTTGGTTTTAAGAACACGTTTTGTCGTTTTAACTTTACGAACGTCACCTGTTTGTGATTTGATTAGTGTAATTTCAACCTTTTCTGGAATTTCCTCAATGACTCTGGCTGTATCTGGTGTGTGAAGTGCTTGTGTCAGCGGTGTGGTTGTGTCTAGTAAGGTTTCTTCTGTTTCCTGAACAGAAACGATGGGTTGCTTATCATCCTGCTGTTCGGTTACGATTTCCGTTGTTTTGAGAGTGGGGCCTTGTCGCTTTTTGACCGTTCGCTTGGTAACCTTCGTGCGTTTAATCTTACCGTCAGGTCCTTTTTCTTCCTGGACAGTCGTTTCTTCGGGCAGTTCGACGATCTCTACAGGTTGTGTTTCATCAAATTGTTCTGGAGCATCGTCTTCAGTTATGGTCACAGCAGTGATTGGAGTTTCGCCCTCCTTTTCGACGTTGGTGATTTCGGTGTGTACTTCTTTAGGTCCCTTTTTGGTTTTAAGAACACGTTTTGTCGTTTTAACTTTACGAACGTCACCTGTTTGAGATTTGATTTGTGTGATTTCAACCGTTTCGGGAATTTCCTCAACGACTTTGGCTGTATCGGGTGTGTGAAGTGTTTGTGTTAGCGGTGTGGTAGTGTCATGTAATGTTTCCTCCGTTTCCAGAACAGAAACGATGGGTTGCTTACCGTCCTGCTGTTCGGTGACGATTTCGGTTGTTTTCAGAGTAGGGCCTTGTCGCTTTTTGAGTGTTCGCTTGGTAACCTTCGTGCGTTTAATCTTACCGTCAGGTCCTTTTTCTTCCTGGACAGTCGTTTCTTCGGGCAGTTCGACGATCTCTACAGGTTGTGTTTCATCAATTTGTTCTGGAGCATCGTCTTCAGTTACGGTCACAGTAGTGATTGGAGTTTCGCCCTCCTTTTCGACGGTGGTGATTTCGGTGTGTACTTCTTTAGGTCCCTTTTTGGTTTTAAGAACACGTTTTGTCGTTTTAACTTTACGAACGTCACCTGTTTGAGATTTGACTTGTGTGATTTCAACGTTTTCGGGAATCACCTCAACGACTCTGGCTGTGTCTGGTGTGTGAAGTGTTTGTGTGAGTGGTGTGGTTGTGTCATGTAACGTTTCTTCCGATTCCAGAACAGAAACGATGGGTTGCTTACCGTCCTGCTGTTCGGTGACGATTTCAGTTGTTTTCAGAGTGGGGCCTTGTCGCTTTTTGACTGTTCGCTTGGTAACCTTCGTGCGTTTAATCTTACCGTCAGGTCCTTTTTCTTCCTGGACAGTCGTTTCTTCGGGCAGTTCGACGATCTCTACAGGTTGTGTTTCATCAATTTGTTCTGGAGCATGCTCTTCAGTTACGGTCACAGTAGTGATTGGAGTTTCGCCCTCCTTTTCGACGGTGGTGATTTCGGTGTGTACTTCTTTAGGTCCCTTTTTGGTTTTAAGAACACGTTTTGTCGTTTTTACTTTACGAACGTCACCTGTTTGAGATTTGATTTGTGTGATTTCAACCGTTTCGGGAATTTCCTCAACGACTTTGGCTGTATCGGGTGTGTGAAGTGTTTGTGTTAGCGGTGTGGTTGTGTCATGTAACGTTTCTTCCGTTTCCAGAACAGAAACGATGGGTTGCTTACCGTCCTGCTGTTCGGTGACGATTTCGGTTGTTTTCAGAGTAGGGCCTTGTCGCTTTTTGAGTGTTCGCTTGGTAACCTTCGTGCGTTTAATCTTACCGTCAGGTCCTTTTTCTTCCTGGACAGTCGTTTCTTCGGGCAGTTCGACGATCTCTACAGGTTGTATTTCATCAATTTGTTCTGGAGCATCCTCTTCAGTTACGGTCACGGTAGTGTTTGGAGTTTCGCCCTCCTTTTCGACGGTGGTGATTTCGGTGTGTACCTCTTTAGGTCCCTTTTTGGTTTTAAGAACACGTTTTGTCGTTTTAACTTTACGAACGTCACCTGTTTGAGATTTGACTTGTGTGATTTCAACCTTTTCGGGAATTTCCTGAACGACCCTAACTGTGTCTGGCGTGTAAAGTGTTTGTGTGAGTGGTGTGGTTGTGTCATGTAATGTTTCTTCCGTTTCCAGAACAGAAACGATGGGTTGCTTACCGTCCTGCTGTTCGGTGACGATTTCGGTTGTTTTCAGAGTAGGGCCTTGTCGCTTTTTGACTGTTCGCTTGGTAACCTTCGTGCGTTTAATCTTACCGTCAGGTCCTTTTTCTTCCTGGACAGTCGTTTCTTCAGGCAGTTCGACGATCTCTACAGGTTGTGTTTCATCAATTTGTTCTGGAGCATCCTCTTCAGTTACGGTCACAGTAGTGATTGGAGTTTCGCCCTCTTTTTCGACGGTGGTGATTTCGGTGTGTACTTCTTTAGGTCCCTTTTTGGTTTTAAGAACACGTTTTGTCGTTTTAACTTTACGAACGTCACCTGTTTGAGATTTGACTTGTGTGATTTCAACGTTTTCGGGAATCACCTCAACGACTCTGGCTGTGTCTGGTGTGTGAAGTGTTTGTGTGAGCGGTGTGGATGTGTCATGTAATGTTTCTTCCGTTTCCAGAACAGAAACGATGGGTTGCTTACCGTCCTGCTGTTCGGTTAGGATTTCGGTTGTTTTCAGAGTAGGGCCTTGTCGCTTTTTGAGTGTTCGCTTGGTAACCTTCGTGCGTTTTATCTTACCGTCAGGTCCTTTTTCTTCCTGGACAGTCGTTTCTTCGGGCAGTTCGACGATCTCTACAGGCTGTGTTTCATCAATTTGTTCTGGAGCATCCTCTTCAGTTACGGTCACAGTAGTGATTGGAGTTTCGCCCTCCTTTTCGACGGTGGTGATTTCGGTGTGTACTTCTTTAGGTCCCTTTTTGGTTTTAAGAACACGTTTTGTCGTTTTAACTTTACGAACGTCACCTGTTTGAGATTTGATTTGTGTGATTTCAACCTTTTCGGGAATTTCCTCAATGACTTTGGCTGTATCTGGTGTGTGAAGTGTTTGTGTTAGCGGTGTGGTTGTGTCATGTAACGTTTCTTCCGTTTCCAGAACAGAAACGATGGGTTGCTTACCGTCCTGCTGTTCGGTGACGATTTCGGTTGTTTTCAGAGTAGGGCCTTGTCGCTTTTTGACTGTTCGCTTGGTAACCTTCGTGCGTTTAATCTTACCGTCAGGTCCTTTTTCTTCCTGGACAGTCGTTTCTTCAGGCAGTTCGACGATCTCTACAGGTTGTGTTCCGTCAATTTGTTCTGGAGCATCCTCTTCAGTTACGGTCACAGTAGTGATTGGAGTTTCGCCCTCTTTTTCGACGGTGGTGATTTCGGTGTGTACTTCTTTAGGTCCCTTTTTGGTTTTAAGAACACGTTTTGTCGTTTTAACTTTACAAACGTCACCTGTTTGAGATTTGACTTGTGTGATTTCAACCTTTTCGGGAATTTCCTCAACGACTTTGGCTGTATCGGGTGTGTGAAGTGATTGTGTTAGCGGTGTGGTTGTGTCATGTAATGTTTCTTCCGTTTCCAGAACAGAAACGATGGGATGCTTACCGTCCTGCTGTTCGGTGACGATTTCGGTTGTTTTCAGAGTAGGGCCTTGTCGCTTTTTGACTGTTCGCTTGGTAACCTTCGTGCGTTTTATCTTACCGTCAGGTCCTTTTTCTTCCTGGACAGTCGTTTCTTCGGGCAGTTCGACGATCTCTACAGGTTGTGTTTCATCAATTTGTTCTGGAGAAGCGTCTTCAGTTACGGTCACAGTAGTGATTGGAGTTTCGCCCTCCTTTTCGACGGTGGTGATTTCGGTGTGTACTTCTTTAGGTCCCTTTTTGGTTTTAAGAACACGTTTTGTCGTTTTAACTTTACGAACGTCACCTGTTTGAGATTTGATTTGTGTGATTTCAACCTTTTCGGGAATTTCCTCAACGACTTTGGCTGTATCGGGTGTGTGAAGTGTTTGTGTTAGCGGTGTGGTTGTGTCATGTAATGTTTCTTCCGTTTCCAGAACAGAAACGATGGGTTGCTTACCGTCCTGCTGTTCGGTGACGATTTCGGTTGTTTTCAGAGTAGGGCCTTGTCGCTTTTTGACTGTTCGCTTGGTAACCTTCGTGCGTTTAATCTTACCGTCAGGTCCTTTTTCTTCCTGGACAGTCGTTTCTTCAGGCAGTTCGACGATCTCTACAGGTTGTGTTTCATCAATTTGTTCTGGAGCATCCTCTTCAGTTACGGTCACAGTAGTGATTGGAGTTTCGCCCTCTTTTTCGACGGTGGTGATTTCGGTGTGTACTTCTTTAGGTCCCTTTTTGGTTTTAAGAACACGTTTTGTCGTTTTAACTTTACAAACGTCACCTGTTTGAGATTTGACTTGTGTGATTTCAACCTTTTCGGGAATTTCCTCAATGACTTTGGCTGTATCGGGTGTGTGAAGTGATTGTGTTAGCGGTGTGGTTGTGTCATGTAATGTTTCTTCCGTTTCCAGAACAGAAACGATGGGTTGCTTACCGTCCTGCTGTTCGGTGACGATTTCGGTTGTTTTCAGAGTAGGGCCTTGTCGCTTTTTGACTGTTCGCTTGGTAACCTTCGTGCGTTTAATCTTACCGTCAGGTCCTTTTTCTTCCTGGACAGTCGTTTCTTCGGGCAGTTCGACGATCTCTACAGGTTGTGTTTCATCAATTTGTTCTGGAGAAGCGTCTTCAGTTACGGTCACAGTAGTGATTGGAGTTTCGCCCTCCTTTTCGACGGTGGTGATTTCGGTGTGTACTTCTTTAGGTCCCTTTTTGGTTTTAAGAACACGTTTTGTCGTTTTAACTTTACGAACGTCACCTGTTTGAGATTTGATTTGTGTGATTTCAACCTTTTCGGGAATTTCCTCAATGATTTTGGCTGTATCTGGTGTGTGAAGTGTTTGTGTTAGCGGTGTGGTTGTGTCATGTAACGTTTCTTCCGTTTCCAGAACAGAAACGATGGGTTGCTTACCGTCCTGCTGTTCGGTGACGATTTCGGTTGTTTTCAGAGTAGGGCCTTGTCGCTTTTTGACTGTTCGCTTGGTAACCTTCGTGCGTTTAATCTTACCGTCAGGTCCTTTTTCTTCCTGGACAGTCGTTTCTTCAGGCAGTTCGACGATCTCTACAGGTTGTGTTCCGTCAATTTGTTCTGGAGCACCGTCTTCAGTTACGGTCACAGTAGTGATTGGAGTTTCGCCCTCCTTTTCGACGGTGGTGATTTCGGTGTGTACTTCTTTAGGTCCCTTTTTGGTTTTAAGAACACGTTTTGTCGTTTTAACTTTACGAACGTCACCTGTTTGAGATTTGATTTGTGTGATTTCAACCTTTTCGGGAATTTCCTCAACGACTTTGGCTGTATCGGGTGTGTGAAGTGTTTGTGTTAGCGGTGTGGTTGTGTCATGTAATGTTTCTTCCGTTTCCAGAACAGAAACGATGGGTTGCTTACCGTCCTGCTGTTCGGTGACGATTTCGGTTGTTTTTAGAGTAGGGCCTTGTCGCTTTTTGACTGTTCGCTTGGTAACCTTCGTGCGTTTAATCTTACCGTCAGGTCCTTTTTCTTCCTGGACAGTCGTTTCTTCAGGCAGTTCGACGATCTCTACAGGTTGTGTTTCATCAATTTGTTCTGGAGCATCCTCTTCAGTTACGGTCACAGTAGTGATTGGAGTTTCGCCCTCTTTTTCGACGGTGGTGATTTCGGTGTGTACTTCTTTAGGTCCCTTTTTGGTTTTAAGAACACGTTTTGTCGTTTTAACTTTACGAACGTCACCTGTTTGAGATTTGACTTGTGTGATTTCAACCTTTTCGGGAATTTCCTCAACGACTTTGGCTGTATCGGGTGTGTGAAGTGTTTGTGTTAGCGGTGTGGTTGTGTCATGTAATGTTTCTTCCGTTTCCAGAACAGAAACGATGGGTTGCTTACCGTCCTGCTGTTCGGTGACGATTTCGGTTGTTTTCAGAGTAGGGCCTTGTCGCTTTTTGACTGTTCGCTTGGTAACCTTCGTGCGTTTAATCTTACCGTCAGGTCCTTTTTCTTCCTGGACAGTCGTTTCTTCGGGCAGTTCGACGATCTCTACAGGTTGTGTTTCATCAATTTGTTCTGGAGAAGCGTCTTCAGTTACGGTCACAGTAGTGATTGGAGATTCGCCCTCCTTTTCGACGGTGGTGATTTCGGTGCGTACTTCTTTAGGTCCCTTTTTGGTTTTAAGAACACGTTTTGTCGTTTTAACTTTACGAACGTCACCTGTTTGAGATTTGATTTGTGTGATTTCAACCTTTTCGGGAATTTCCTCAATGACTTTGGCTGTATCGGGTGTGTGAAGTGTTTGTGTTAACGGTGTGGTTGTGTCATGTAATGTTTCTTCCGTTTCCAGAACAGAAACGATGGGTTGCTTACCGTCCTGCTGTTCGGTGACGATTTCAGTTGTTTTCAGAGTAGGGCCTTGTCGCTTTTTGACTGTTCGCTTAGTAATCTTCGTGTGTTTAATCTTACCGTCAGGTCCTTTTTCTTCCTGTACTGTCGTTTCTTCGGGCAGCTCGACGATCTCTACTGGTTGTAATTCATCAATTTGTTCTGGAGCATCGTTTTCAGTTACGGTCACAGTAGTGATTGGAGTTTCGCCCTCCTTTTCGACGGTGGTGATTTCGGTGTGTACTTCTTTAGGTCCCTTTTTGGTTTTAAGAACCCGCTTGGTCGTTTTAACTTTTCGAACGTCACCTGTCTGAGATTTGACTTGTGTGATTTCAACCTTTTCGGGAATTTCTTCCACGACTTCGGCTGTGTCTGGTGTGTGAAGTGTTTGTGTCAGCGGTGTGGTTGTGTCTTTTAAGGTTTCTTCTGTTTCCAGAACAGAAACAATGGGTTGCTTACCGTCCTGCTGTTCGGTTACGATTTCGGTTGTTTTCAGAGTAGGGCCTTGTCGCTTTTTGACTGTTCGCTTGGTAACCTTCGTGCGTTTAATCTTACCGTCAGGTCCTTTTTCTTCCTGGACAGTCGTTTCTTCGGGCAGCTCGACGATCTCTACTGGTTGTAATTCATCTCTTTGTTCTGGAGCATCTTCTTCAGTAACGGTCACAGTAGTGATTGGAGTTTCGCCCTCCTTTTCGACTGTGGTGATTTCGGTGTGTACTTCTTTAGGTCCCTTTTTGGTTTTAAGAACACGTTTTGTCGTTTTAACTTTTCGAACGTCACCTGTTTGAGATTTGATTTGTGTGATTTCAACCTTTTCGGGAATTTCCTCAATGACTTTAGCTGTATCTGGTGTGTGAAATGTTTGTGTTAGCGGTGTGGTTGTGTCATGTAATGTTTCTTCCGTTTCCAGAACAGAAACGATGGGTTGCTTACCGTCCTGCTGTTCGGTGACGATTTCGGTTGTTTTCAGAGTAGGGCCTTGTCGCTTTTTGACTGTTCGCTTGGTAACCTTCGTGCGTTTAATCTTACCGTCAGGTCCTTTTTCTTCCTGGACAGTCGTTTCTTCAGGCAGTTCGACGATCTCTACAGGTTGTGTTTCATCAATTTGTTCTGGAGCATCCTCTTCAGTTACGGTCACAGTAGTGATTGGAGTTTCGCCCTCTTTTTCGACGGTGGTGATTTCGGTGTGTACTTCTTTAGGTCCCTTTTTGGTTTTTAGAACACGTTTTGTCGTTTTAACTTTACGAACGTCACCTGTTTGAGATTTGACTTGTGTGATTTCAACCTTTTCGGGAATTTCCTCAACGACTTTGGCTGTATCGGGTGTGTGAAGT
Organism: Stenoptilia bipunctidactyla; assembly: GCA_944452665.1. NCBI lineage: Eukaryota > Metazoa > Arthropoda > Insecta > Lepidoptera > Pterophoridae > Stenoptilia > Stenoptilia bipunctidactyla. Next base: position 49,215,380 of record OX101721.1, on the reverse strand, counting down.
GTTTGTGTTAGCGGTGTGGTTGTGTCATGTAATGTTTCTTCCGTTTCCAGAACAGAAACGATGGGTTGCTTACCGTCCTGCTGTTCGGTGACGATTTCGGTTGTTTTCAGAGTAGGGCCTTGTCGCTTTTTGACTGTTCGCTTGGTAACCTTCGTGCGTTTAATCTTACCGTCAGGTCCTTTTTCTTCCTGGACAGTCGTTTCTTCGGGCAGTTCAACGATCTCCACTGGTTGTGTTTCATCAATCTGTTTGGGAGCATCGTCTTCAGTTACGGTCACAGTAGTGATTGGAGTTTCGCCCTCCTTTTCGACGGTGGTGATTTCGGTGTGTACTTCTTTAGGTCCCTTTTTGGTTTTAAGAACCCGCTTGGTCGTTTTAACCTTACGAACGTCACCTGTTTGAGATTTGACTTGTGTGATTTCAACCTTTTCGGGAATTTCCTCAACGACCCTAGCTGTATCTGGTATGTGAAGTGTTTGTGTCAGCGGTGTGGTTGTGTCTTGTAAGGTTTCTTCTGTTTCTTGAACTGAAACGATTGGTTGCTTACCGTCCTGCTGTTCGGTTACGATTTCCGTTGTTTTGAGAGTGGGGCCTTGTCGCTTTTTGACCGTTCGCTTGGTAACCTTCGTGCGTTTAATCTTACCGCCAGGTCCTTTTTCTTCCTGGATAGTCGTTTCTTCAGGCAGCTCGACGATCTCCACTAGTTGTGTTTCATCAATCTCTTCTGGAGCATCCTCTTCAGTTACGGTTACAGTAGTGATTGGATTTTCGCCCTCCTTTTCGACGGTGGTGATTTCGGTGTGTACTTCTTTAGGTCCCTTTTTAATTTTAAGAACCCGCTTGGTCGTTTTAACTTTTCGAACGTCACCTGTCTGAGATTTGACTTGTGTGATTTCAACTTTTTCGGGAATTTCTTCCACGACTTCGGCTGTGTCTGGTGTGTGAAGTGTTTGTGTCAGCGGTGTGGTTGTGTCTTTTAAGGTTTCTTCTGTTTCCAGAACAGAAACGATGGGTTGCTTACCGTCCTGCTGTTCGGTTACGATTTCGGTTGTTTTCAGAGTAGGGCCTTGTCGCTTTTTGACTGTTCGCTTGGTAACCTTCGTGCGTTTAATCTTACCGTCAGGTCCTTTTTCTTCCTGGACAGTCGTTTCTTCGGGCAGCTCGACGATCTCGACAGGTTGTGTTTCATCAATTTGTTCTGGAGTATCTTCTTCAGTTACGGTTACAGTAGTGATTGGAGTTTCGCCCTCCTTTTCGACGGTGGTGATTTCGGTGTGTACTTCTTTAGGTCCCTTTTTGGTTTTAAGAACCCGCTTGGTCGTTTTAACTTTTCGAACGTCACCTGTCTGAGATTTGACTTGTGTGATTTCAACCTTTTCGGGAATTTCTTCCACGACTTCGGCTGTGTCTGGTGTGTGAAGTGTTTGTGTCAGCGGTGTGGTTGTGTCTTTTAAGGTTTCTTCTGTTTCTTGAACTGAAACGATTGGTTGCTTACCGTCCTGCTGTTTGGTCACAATTTCCGTTGTTTTGAGAGTGGGGCCTTGTCGCTTTTTGACTGTTCGCTTGGTAACCTTCGTGCGTTTAATCTTACCGTCAGGTCCTTTTTCTTCCTGGACAGTCGTTTCTTCGGGCAGCTCGACGATCTCTACTGGTTGTAATTCATCTCTTTGTTCTGGAGCATCTTCTTCAGTAACGGTCACAGTAGTGATTGGAGTTTCGCCCTCCTTTTCGACGGTGGTGATTTCGGTGTGTACTTCTTTAGGTCCCTTTTTGGTTTTAAGAACCCGCTTGGTCGTTTTCACCTTACGAACGTCACCTGTTTGCGATTTGACTTGTGTGATTTCAACCTCTTCGGGAATTTCCTCAACGACCCTAGCAGTATCTGGTATATGAAGTGTTTGTGTTAGCGGTGTGGTTGTGTCATATAATGTTTCTTCCGTTTCCAGAACAGAAACGATGGGTAGCTTACCGTCCTGCTGTTCGGTTACGATTTCCGTTGTTTTGAGAGTGGGGCCTTGTCGCTTTTTGACCGTTCGCTTGGTAACTTTCGTGCGTTTCATCTTTCCGTCAGGTCCTTTTTCTTCCAGGACAGTCGTTTCTTCAGGCAGCTCGACGATCTCTACAGGTTGTGTTTCATCAATTTGTTCTGGAGTATCTTCTTCAGTTACGGTTACAGTAGTGATTGGAGTTTCGCCCTCCTTTTCGACGGTGGTGATTTCGGTGTGTACTTCTTTAGGTCCCTTTTTGGTTTTTAGAACTCGCTTTGTCGTTTTAACTTTTCGAACGTCACCTGTTTGAGATTTGACTTGTGTGATTTCAACCTTTTCGGGAATTTCTTCCACGACTTCGGCTGTGTCTGGTGTGTGAAGTGTTTGTGTCAGCGGTGTGGTTGTGTCTTGTAAGGTTTCTTCTGTTTCTTGAACTGAAATGATTGGTTGCTTACCGTCCTGCTGTTCGGTTACGATTTCCGTTGTTTTGAGAGTGGGGCCTTGTCGCTTTTTGACCGTTCGCTTGGTAACCTTCGTGCGTTTAATCTTACCGTCAGGTCCGTTTTCTTCCTGGACAGTCGTTTCTTCGGGCAGCTCGACAATCTCGACTGGTTGTAATTCATCAATTTGTTCTGGAGCATCTTCTTTAGTTACGGTCACAGTAGTGATTGGAGTTTCGCCCTCCTTTTCGACGGTGGTGATTTCGGTGTGTACTTCTTTAGGTCCCTTTTTGGTTTTAAGAACCCGCTTGGTCGTTTTCACCTTACGAACGTCACCTGTTTGAGATTTGACTTGTGTGATTTCAACCTTTTCGGGAATTTCTTCCACGACTTCGGCTGTGTCTGGTGTGTGAAGTGTTTGTGTCAGCGGTGTGGTTGTGTCTTGTAAGGTTTCTTCTGTTTCTTGAACTGAAACGATTGGTTGCTTACCGTCCTGCTGTTTGGTCACAATTTCCGTTGTTTTGACAGTGGGCCCTTGTCGCTTTTTGACCGTTCGCTTGGTAACTTTCGTGCGTTTCATCTTACCGTCAGGTCCTTTTTCTTCCAGGACAGTTGTTTCTTCAGGCAGCTCGACGATCTCTACAGGTTGTGTTTCATCAATTTGTTCTTGAGCATCTTCTTCAGTTACGGTTACAGTAGTGATTGGAGTGTCGCCCTCCTTTTCGACGGTGGTGATTTCGGTGTGTACTTCTTTAGGTCCCTTTTTGGTTTTAAGAACCCGCTTGGTCGTTTTCACCTTACGAACGTCACCTGTTTGAGATTTGACTTGTGTGATTTCAACCTTTTCGGGAATTTCTTCCACGACTTCGACTGTGTCTGGTGTGTGAAGTGTTTGTGTCAGCGGTGTGGTTGTGTCTTGTAAGGTTTCTTCTGTTTCTTGAACTGAAACGATTGGTTGCTTACCGTCCTGCTGTTCGGTTACGATTTCCGTTGTTTTGAGAGTGGGGCCTTGTCGCTTTTTGACCGTTCGCTTGGTAACTTTCGTGCGTTTAATCTTACCGTCAGGTCCTTTTTCTTCCTGGACAGTTGTTTCTTCAGGCAGTTCGACGATCTCCACTGGTTGTGTTTCAAGAATCTCTTCGGGATTATTCTCTTCAGTTACAGTCACAGTTGTGATGGGAGTTTCGCCCTCCTTTTCGACGGTGGTGATTTCCGTGTGTACTTCTTTAGGTCCTTTTTTGGTTTTAAGAACCCGCTTTGTAGTTTTAACCTTTCGAACGTCACCTGTTTGAGATTTGACTTGTGTGATTTCAACGTTTTCGGGAATCACCTCAACGACTCTGGCTGTGTCTGGTGTGTGAAGTGTTTGTGTCAGCGGTGTGGTTGTGTCTAGTAAGGTTTCTTCCGTTTCCAGAACAGAAACGATGGGTTGCTTACCGTCCTGCTGTTCGGTTAAGATTTCCGTTGTTTTGAGAGTGGGGCCTTGTCGCCTTTTGACTGTTCGCTTGGTAACCTTTGTGCGCTTAATCTTACCGTCAGGTCCTTTTTCTTCCTGGACAGTCGTTTCTTCGGGCAGCTCGACGATCTCTACTGGTTGTAATTCATCAATTTGTTCTGGAGCATCGTTTTCAGTTACGGTCACAGTAGTGATTGGAGTTTCGCCCTCCTTTTCGACGGTGGTGATTGCGGTGTGTACTTCTTTAGGTCCCTTTTTGGTTTTAAGAACCCGCTTGGTCGTTTTAACCTTACGAACGTCACCGGTTTGAGATTTGATTTGTGTGATTTCAACCTTTTCGGGAATTTCCTCAACGACTCTGGCTGTATCTGGTGTGTGAAGTGTTTGTGTCAGCGGTGTGGTTGTGTCTAGTAAGGTTTCTTCTGTTTCTTGAACAGAAACGATTGGTTGCTTACCGTCCTGCTGTTCGGTCACGATTTCCGTTGTTTTGAGAGTAGGGCCTTGTCGCTTTTTGACCGTTCGCTTGGTAACCTTCGTGCGTTTAATCTTGCCGTCAGGTCCTTTTTCTTCCTGGACAGACGTTTCTTCAGGCAGCTCGACGATCTCCACTGGTTGTGTTTCATCAATCTCTTCGGGATTATTCTCTTCAGTTACAGTCACAGTCGTGATGGGAGTTTCACCCTCCTTTTCGACGGTGGTGATTTCGGTGTGTACTTCTTTAGGTCCCTTTTTGGTTTTTAGAACCCGCTTTGTCGTTTTAACTTTTCGAACGTCACCTGTTTGAGATTTGACATGTTTGATTTCAACATTTTCGGGAATCACCTCAACGACTCTGGCTATATCTGGTGTGTGAAGTGTTTGTGTCAGCGGTGTGGTTGTGTCAAGTAAGGTTTCTTCTGTTTCCTGAACAGAAACGATTGGTTGCTTACCGTCCTGCTGTTCGGTTACGATTTCCGTTGTTTTGAGAGTGGGGCCTTGTCGCTTTTTGACTGTTCGCTTGGTAACCTTCGTGCGTTTAATCTTACCGTCAGGTCCTTTTTCTTCCTGTACTGTCGTTTCTTCGGGCAGCTCGACGATCTCTACTGGTTGTAATTCATCACTTTGTTCTGGAGCATCTTCTTCAGTTACGGTCACAGTAGTGATTGGAGTTTCGCCCTCCTTTTCGACGGTGGTGATTTCGGTGTGTACTTCTTTAGGTCCCTTTTTGGTTTTGAGAACCCGCTTGGTCGTTTTCACCTTACGAACGTCACCTGTTTGAGATTTGATTTGTGTTATTTCAACCTTTTCGGGTATTTCCTCAACGACTTTGGCTGTATCTGGTGTGTGAAGTGTTTTTGTTAGCGGTGTGGTTGTGTCATGTAATGTTTCTTCCGTTTCCAGAACAGAAACGATGGGTGTCTTACCGTCCTGCTGTTCGGTTACGATTTCCGTTGTTTTGAGAGTGGGGCCTTGTCGCTTTTTGACTGTTCGCTTGGTAACCTTCGTGCGTTTAATCTTACCGTCAGGTCCTTTTTCTTCCTGTACTGTCGTTTCTTCGGGCAGCTCGACGATCTCTACTGGTTGTAATTCATCAATTTGTTCTGGAGCATCGTTTTCAGTTACGGTCACAGTAGTGATTGGAGTTTCGCCCTCCTTTTCGACGGTGGTGATTTCGGTGTGTACTTCTTTAGGTCCCTTTTTGGTTTTAAGAACCCGCTTGGTCGTTTTAACTTTTCGAACGTCACCTGTCTGAGATTTGACTTGTGTGATTTCAACCTTTTCGGGAATTTCTTCCACGACTTCGGCTGTGTCTGGTGTGTGAAGTGTTTGTGTCAGCGGTGTGGTTGTGTCTTTTAAGGTTTCTTCTGTTTCCAGAACAGAAACAATGGGTTGCTTACCGTCCTGCTGTTCGGTTACGATTTCGGTTGTTTTCAGAGTAGGGCCTTGTCGCTTTTTGACTGTTCGCTTGGTAACCTTCGTGCGTTTAATCTTACCGTCAGGTCCTTTTTCTTCCTGGACAGTCGTTTCTTCGGGCAGCTCGACGATCTCTACTGGTTGTAATTCATCAATTTGTTCTGGAGCATCCTCTTCAGTTACGGTCACAGTAGTGATTGGAGTTTCGCCCTCCTTTTCGACGGTGGTGATTTCGGTGAGTACTTCTTTAGGTCCCTTTTTGGTTTTAAGAACCCGCTTGGTCGTTTTAACCTTGCGAACGTCACCTGTTCGAGATTTGACTTGTGTGATTTCAACCTTTTCGGGAATTTCCTCAACGACTCTGGCTATATCTGGTGTGTGAAGTGTTTGTGTCAGCGGTGTGGTTGTGTCTAGTAAGGTTTCTTCTGTTTCCTGAACAGAAACGATTGGTTGCTTACCGTCCTGCTGTTCGGTTACGATTTCCGTTGTTTTGAGAGTGGGGCCTTGTCGCTTTTTGACCGTTCGCTTGGTAATCTTCGTGCGTTTAATCTTGCCGTCAGGTCCTTTTTCTTCCTGGACAGACGTTTCTTCAGGCAGCTCGACGATCTCCACTGGTTGTGTTTCATCAATCTCTTCGGGAGCGTCGTCTTCAGTTACAGTCACAGTCGTGATGGGAGTTTCGCCCTCTTTTTCGACGGTGGTGATTTCCGTGTGTACTTCTTTAGGTCCTTTTTTGGTCTTAAGAACCCGCTTTGTCGTTTTTACTTTTCGAACGTCCCCTGTTAGAGATTTGACTTGTGTGATTTCAACCTTTTCGGGAATTTCTTCCACGACTTCGGCTGTGTCTGGTGTGTGAAGTGTTTGTGTCAGCAGTGTGGTTGTGTCTAGTAAGGTTTCTTCTGTTTCTTGAACTGAAACGATTGGTTCCTTACCGTCCTGCTGTTCGGTCACGATTTCCGTTGTTTTGAGAGTAGGTCCTTGTCGCTTTTTGACCGTTCGCTTGGTAACCTTAGTGCGTTTAATCTTGCCGTCAGGTCCTTTTGCTTCCTGGACAGTCGTTTCTTCAGGCAGCTCGACGATCTCCACTGGTTGTGTTTCATCAATCTCTTCTGGAGCATCGTCTTCAGTTACAGTCACAGTCGTGATGGGAGTTTCGCCCTCCTTTTCGACGGTGGTGATTTCCGTGTGTACTTCTTTAGGTCCCTTTTTAGTTTTTAGAACCCGCTTTGTCGTTTTTACTTTTTGAACGTCGCCTTTTTGAGATTTTATTTGAGTGATTTCAACCTTTTCGGGAATTTCTTCCACGACTCTGGCTGTGTCTGGGGTGTGAAGTGTCTGTGTCAGCGGTGTGGTTGTGTCTAGTAAGGTTTCTTCTGTTTCCTGAACAGAAACAATGGGTTGCTTACCGTCCTGCTGTTCGGTTACGATTTCCGTTGTTTTGAGAGTGGGGCCTTGTCGCTTTTTGACCGTTCGCTTGGTAACCTTCGTGCGTTTAATCTTACCGTCCGGTCTTGTTTCTTCCTGGACAGTTGTTTCTTCAGGGAGCTCGACGATCTCTACTGGTTGTAATTCATCAATTTGTTCTGGAGCATCGTTTTCAGTTACGGTCACAGTAGTGATTGGAGATTCGCCCTCCTTTTCGACGGTGGTGATTTCGGTGTGTACTTCTTTAGGTCCCTTTTTGGTTTTAAGAACCCGCTTGGTCGTTTTAACCTTGCGAACGTCACCTGTTCGAGATTCGACTTGTGTGATTTCAACCTTTTCGGGAATTTCCTCAACGACTCTGGCTATATCTGGTGTGTGAAGTGTTTGTGTCAGCGGTGTGGTTGTGTCTAGTAAGGTTTCATCTGTTTCCTGAACAGAAACGATTGGTTGCTTACCGTCCTGTTGTTCGGTTACGATTTCCGTTGTTTTGAGAGTGGGGCCTTGTCGCTTTTTGACCGTTCGCTTGGTAACCTTCGTGCGTTTAATCTTGCCGTCAGGTCCTTTTTCTTCCTGGACAGACGTTTCTTCAGGCAGCTCGACGATCTCCACTGGTTGTGTTTCATCAATCTCTTCGGGAGCATCATCTTCAGTTACAGTCACAGTCGTGATGGGAGTTTCGCCCTCTTTTTCGACGGTGGTGATTTCCGTGTGTACTTCTTTAGGTCCTTTCTTGGTCTTAAGAACCCGTTTTGTCGTTTTTACTTTTCGAACGTCCCCTGTTAGAGATTTGACTTGTGTGATTTCAATCTTTTCGGGAATTTCTTCCACGACTCTGGCTGTTTCTGGTGTGTGAAGTGTTTGTGTCAGCAGCGTAGTTGTGTCTAGTAAGGTTTCTTCTGTTTCTTGAACTGAAACGATTGGTTCCTTACCGTCCTGCTGTTCGGTCACGATTTCCGTTGTTTTGAGAGTAGGGCCTTGTCGCTTTTTGACCGTTCGCTTGGTAACCTTAGTGCGTTTAATCTTGCCGTCAGGTCCTTTTGCTTCCTGGACAGTCGTTTCTTCAGGCAGCTCGACGATCTCTACTGGTTGTGTTTCATCAATCTCTTCGGGAGCAGCGTCTTCAGTTACAGTCACACTCGTGATGGGAGTTTCGCCCTCTTTTTCGACGGTGGTGATTTCCGTGTGTACTTCTTTAGGTCCTTTTTTGGTTTTAAGAACCCGCTTTGTCGTTTTTACTTTTTGAACGTCGCCTTTTTGAGATTTTATTTGAGTGATTTCAACCTTTTCGGGTATTTCCTCAACGACAGTGGCTGTATCTGGTTTGTGAAGTGTTTGTGTCAGCGGTGTGGTTGTGTCAAGTAAGGTTTCTTCTGTTTCTTGAACAGTAACGATTGGTTGCTTACCGTCCTGTTGTTCGGTTACTATTTCCGTTGTTTTCAGAGTGGGTCCTTGTCGCTTTTTGACTGTTCGTTTGGTAACCTTCGTGCGTTTAATCTTACCGTCTGGTCCTTTTTCTTCCTGGACAGTTATTTCTTCAGGCAGTTCGACGATCTCCACTGGTTGTGTTTCATCAATCTCTTCGGGAGCATCGTCTTCAGTTACAGTCACAGTCGTGATGGGACTTTCGCCTTCCTTTTCAACGGTTGTGATTTCCGTGTGTACTTCATGAGGACCCTTTTTGGTTTTAAGAACCCGCTTTGTCGTTTTAACTTTTCGAACGTCACCTGTTTGTGATTTGATTAGTGTAATTTCAACCTTTTCTGGAATTTCCTCAATGACTCTGGCTGTATCTGGTGTGTGAAGTGCTTGTGTCAGCGGTGTGGTTGTGTCTAGTAAGGTTTCTTCTGATTCCTGAACAGAAACGATTGGTTGCTTATCGTCCTGCTGTTCGGTTACGATTTCCGTTGTTTTGAGAGTGGGGCCTTGTCGCTTTTTGACCGTTCGCTTGGTAACCTTCGTGCGTTTTATCTTACCGTCAGGTCCTTTTTCTTCCTGGACAGTTGTTTCTTCAGGCAGTTCAACGATCTCCACTGGTTGTGTTTCATCAATCTGTTTGGGAGCATCGTCTTCAGTTACGGTCACAGTAGTGATTGGAGTTTCGCCCTCCTTTTCGACGGTGGTGATTTCGGTGTGTACTTCTTTAGGTCCCTTTTTGGTTTTAAGAACCCGCTTGGTCGTTTTAACCTTGCGAACGTCACCTGTTCGAGATTCGACTTGTGTGATTTCAACCTTTTCGGGAATTTCCTCAACGACTCTGGCTATATCTGGTGTGTGAAGTGTTTGTGTCAGCGGTGTGGTTGTGTCTAGTAAGGTTTCTTCTGTTTCCTGAACAGAAACGATTGGTTGCTTACCGTCCTGCTGTTCGGTTACTATTTCCATTGTTTTCAGAGTTGTTCCTTGTCGCTTTTTGACCGTTCGCTTGGTAACCTTCGTGCGTTTAATCTTACCGTCAGGTCCTTTTTCTTCCTGGACAGTTGTTTCTTCAGGCAGTTCGACGATCTCCACTGGTTGTGTTTCATCTATCTTTTCGGGAGCATCGTCGTCAGTTACGGTCACAGTAGTGATTGGAGTTTCGCCCTCCATTTCGACGGTGGTGATTTCGGTGTGTACTTCTTTAGGTCCCTTTTTGGTTTTAAGAACCCGCTTGGTTGTTTTCACCTTACGCACGTCACCTGTTTGTGATTTGTTTAGTGTAATTTCAACCTTTTCTGGAATTTCCTCAATGACTCTGGCTGTATCTGGTGTGTGAAGTGCTTGTGTCAGCGGTGTGGTTGTGTCTAGTAAGGTTTCTTCTGTTTCCTGAACAGAAACGATGGGTTGCTTATCATCCTGCTGTTCGGTTACGATTTCCGTTGTTTTGAGAGTTGGGCCTTGTCGCTTTTTGACCGTTCGCTTGGTAACCTTCGTGCGTTTTATCTTACCGTCAGATCCTTTTTCTTCCTGGACAGTTGTTTCTTCAGGTAGTTCGACGATCTCCACTGGTTGTGTTTCATCAGTCTGTTCGGGAGCATCGTCTTCAGTTACAGTCACAGTCGTGATTGGAGTTTCGCCCTCCTTTTCGACCGTGGTGATTTCCGTGTGTACTTCTTTGGGTCCCTTCTTGGTTTTCAGAACCCGCTTTGTTGTTTTTACTTTACGAACTTCACCTGCTTCAGATTTGATTTGTGTGATTTCAACCGTTTCGGGAATTTCCTCAACGACTACAGCTGTATCCGGGATGTAAATTGTTTCTGTGAGTGGTGTGGTTGTGTCATATAATGTTTCTTCTGTTTCCTGAACAGAAACGGTTGGTTGTTTATCGTCTTTTTGTTCTGTGACGATTTCAGTTGTTATGAGAGTAGGGCCTTGTCGCTTTTTGACCGTTCGTTTAGTAATCTTTGTACGTTTAGTCTTACCATCAGGTCCTTCTTCTTCCTGGACTGTCGTTTCTTCTGGTAGTTCAACGATTTCTAGCGGTCGCGTTTCATCGATGTTTTCAAGAGTGTCTTCAGTCACAGTGGTGCGAAGATATTCTTTGGATCCCTTTTTACGTGCTTCTTGTTTCAGTTTTTTTTTAATATTTCTGTCTGTTGAGGCATCAATTATCTCAATTATTTCCGTGTCTTCATTTTGTTCGTCTGAATCGATCAAGTTTTGTAAAGTATTTTTTTCTAGACTAGACTTTTCCTTATCCGTCTTCATTTCTTCTATCTTTATTTCAACTGTATGCTTCGGTATAATTAGTTCGTCTTCTGGTAGAACAATTGTGCCTTTTCCATTATTATCATCTGAGTATAGTTCTTCTTCACCTTCGTATTCTTCGATTTCCACGCTATGTTTTCTAATGCATGGTTTTGGCTTTTCGCTGTCACTTTCGAGGGTTTCCTCTATTATGATATCGCCGTCTTCATTTGAAGAGGTTTTCTTGTTGGTTTTTTTCCTCATAATTGTCCTTTTTGTTTTAATTTGCGTGGGTTCCGAACCTTCGGAAGTTTGAACAAACTTAGTGATTATTTCTTCAGTTTCATCAAATTCAGTCAAATCCTTTGCATCTGTAATTTTTGATTTAAAAGTCACGATTTCAATAACTGTCAATTTATTGTTGGAGTGAAGTTAGAGGTTCGTGTTTTGATAGTTGCTGTTGTATCATTTTTGTGTTTCGATTAATTATGTTGATAGTTATGATTCATATTCTATGGTTATGTAATATTTACATGAAATGTTAATCAAATAAGTTAACATCCTAAATTGCTTATTGACTGTACCATAATTTGATGTTACAATCTAGCAATCCAAATATAACGAGATTCAAGAGATATTGTATCTTATAAAGAGAATTTTAGTATGCATTTAAAGATAAAGTCATTTCTTAGCTGTCTGCACTAAACGTATGACAAATATGTTCATATGCCATTAAGGCGAATCATGGCTGTACCTAGTATTATAAAATCCATCTCTGTAACATTACATTTACCTGTGATTATGAATAAACGAATTGAATTGAAAAAAAAACGTTGATCCTAAGTTGATACTTAATTCTGTAATTTGACGTGCAGCGAGAATTGATTGACTTTTATTGTCATTTGTCCTGTCTGACGGTTCATGATCGTTTGAAATGATCGAAAAGTAATGAGAACACTATAAATAATGTATTGTGGGAACTTGTGTAGCTCAGGTTTCGTCAATATACCAACTAGAGAAGGGGAAAGGAATTTTCGTTTTTGAGATGATGTTTTATTTTTTTAAAACAGACTTGGTAAAATATTTATAAAATAAACATCATGTTTTTTTAAACGAGTGTATTGGCATAGCTTTTCGAACGCCGTCGTAAGTTTCTTGCCTAAAGTTATGACACCGATTTCCCATGTCATAACTTTAAGCAAGAAATTAAGCGTATCATGTCAAATCAACCGTCAGACAGGACAAATTACAATAAAAATCAGACTACAGTCCGTTCACAGATTTTTTACCTCCAGCTGTATGCACCTATATTTTTGAACGTCTAGTACATAATATTATTTCAGATTTGAGCATATATTTCGTTTTTTTTACAATGTTTCAAAAGTTTACAGCAATTTAGTATACCTTGCTGTAATATAATAAGGAAGGCAATTAAAAAAAATTATAAAAACTTTCAGGGAAACTGGACAGTAGGGCCAACATAGAGAAAACATACGTCAGAGGCAAACCAACTGAGAACGGACTGTACAGATTTAAGTATCAACTTAGGATCAAAGTTAAGTGCAGACGGGCCTAAATTTTTTATTGAGATATTAGTTTAGGTTTTCACTTCACCTATATCAAACAAAAACGTCCTTAACCCGTTTTTAGCGCACATTATTATATTAAACTCATGATTTTCTCATGACGATTCTCACATATGCGTCACAATACGGCTTAAAATCGTTTTTTAATTAATTATTCGGTCTACTCACTTTTGAACTGTGGTTGAATTTGCAAAGTTGTAGCCGTACACTTGTTATCCTCTACAAGACTTTTTTTTACATGTATAGGTTCTGGTTTTTGGGTAAAGTAAGATATCGGATGTTCCTGAATTATGTCTTCAGTATTGTATACGGCCTCAGCTTCAGATACTTGTGGAGTTAGTGTTTGTGGTATTGATTTAAGTAATTTCATAGAACCTTCTTTTTGAAGTGCCAAATTGTCTGTTATGAAAAGAGGCTGTATATCGATAGTTTTAGTATTTGGTAACACGTGTTCTCGATTTTCAGTATGGATATTGGCAATTTGATCGTCTGTTACAGTTTCTGTACACTGAATATGTGTAAATTCAGTAAGCGACTGACACGGAGTAAGTAAATCAGCAGGTTTCTCTGTTATAAACGGAACTTGTCCCTCTTCACTCGTAATGGAGTAAACGTTGACACCTTCCTTTAATCCAACAGATGATACTGCTTTTTCTTCTTTAAAACTGAATACAAAATCAGTTTCGGCCTCCCGTTCATTCAAAGTAACATCGTATCGTATTAACGCTTCACTTTCGATATTGGATGGCGACAGGCATTTAAAATCTTCTGTCCTATTTGAAAGTTCTGTGACGTTTTCAATAGGAAAGATTTCCATTTGCTCCACCGTTTTGATATCTGAAATGTTTTTATGAGCCTTGGATAACGTAGGCTCCCCTGTAATTAATGCTATCGGCAAATTTTGGGGAAAATTTTCTATTACTGACAAACTTTTGCAAGTTTCAAATTTCATAGAAGCGTTGTTTGTGTCAGACGTTATAGTAGAATTTAAATCAGTTACATTTTCAATAACATCAATTTTTTGGACTTGTATTTCCTCGGACATAATATGGGTTTTTTTAGCTGTATCTTTCTCATGGCAAGTCTCATCGAATACTACAACATCTTCATTTGAAACTATCTCTGATTGTTCAATGCTTTTCATTTCAGTTATGTTTGCATTTGCAGTGTCATATATTTGGGGAGTCTTGTGTTTTATCTTCTCTATTGATTCTTGTGGAATATTTTCATGTGTGGAGTAAGTTTTGTGTAATTCTAATTCATAATGTCCCTTTCCTAAATTGTAATTTGAAGTTGAAGTTATAGTTGACAGATTGTCTATCAAATCTGGCTGTGTATTAACTATTTCATTGATTGGTGTAAATTTGCGATCAGCAACCTCATTCGATTGTTGAAACTTACCGATTGGCACAGTATCTTCCATCGTTAGCACTTCACTTTTCTCCACGGTGAATAAACCTGATACTTTAGGATTCGCTTCAGACTTCACAAATCCCATGTCTTTTTGTAGATCATCTAAAGTTTCGATTATGTTTGGTGCATGATACGCCAATGCTTCTGATAATATCTGTGATTGTAAAGCTGTATTTTTGTTTGTCTTTACAGAATGAAAATGCAATTCATCTTCCATTGCCACTGTTTCATTAGTAGTGATGTATGGATTTAAATTAAAGTTCGGGAGTATTTGTTCAGTATTTGGTTGAACACGTTTAGCTGCATAATCGATTGTTTCCGAAGATTTAACATCTTCTACAGTTAAGTGTTTGTGAGGTGTCAGTAATAAGTTAGAACTTTCTTTGCTAAATTCTTTACTCTTAAAATAGTCCTCAATCTCACCACTAACTGTTTCTTGTATAATAACAGGGTGTTGAGTATCTAAGCTAGGAGTGATACGTTTGCTTTTATCGTCTGCATTTAAAGACAAGACTGATTCAGTCTCGTTAACTTGAGTCTCTACTGTTGTAATATGTTGTGTCATTTCAAACGTTTCCGTGATATTCATGTTTTTTTCTAATAGGTTAACTGTACCATCTTCTCCCTTTTCTAACAAAGTAATTTCGGACACATTAATATGATCTCCAGTTTCAAACGTAAGTTTTGGTTTTATTGCTTTAGTGTCTTTGTTATCAAATTTATCATGGTTTTCAATTGCTGTTGTTTCTACAATTTGTACAGGTTTCATTAATTCTATCCCAACACTACTGAATTCTTGTTTTAAAGGTTTCTGGTGATCTAAGATTTCTTCACTTTCAGCTCCAGTGCACTCTTCGACACATAAATGCTTGTGTAACATAATATTTGTGTCATTCGAAACCGATTCAGGAATGGCTTCGGTATGTAAAGACTTTTCTTTCTCAATTAAAATCTGTTCAGATATGTTCAAAGACTGTGTCAGGGGTAAACTACATTGAGCTAGTTGTAAGTTGGCTTGATCACTCGTTTTTATTGGCCACTCATTTTCATTAACTACTATTTCACTTACGTCAACGCTTGAATGAACAGTAACATCGATATTTGTATGAGCTATCCGATCTTTATTTTCAAGCGATTCGTATAAAGATTCTTTTTCAGAAGCTGTTACTTCATACACATTAAAATGTTTTTGATTCTCTAACGTATATTTCAGAGATTCGTGTTGGGATCTTTCAGGATGTACTATATGCGGTGTTTCAATTTCAGATGATACTATTTCTGTTACAGACAAAGATTTCAACTCGTCTATTTTTCCCTTAGGTTTTAATGGCATTTCTTTCTTTTCTAACAGAATTTCTTCTGAGTGTCCTATGAAAGGTTCTTCACTTTGACATGCTATTAAAACGCCATGCGCTAAGCTTGCTGTGGTAGCTAAGCTTATAGCGGAGTCTAAAGTTGTAGTGTCTTGTGTCGGTACCACTTCTGTACTGATAACTGATATATTTTCCTTTACAGTTGCAGTTGCTGTCGATTTTGCAAGTTCTAAATTACTTGTTAAATTTGACTCTTTATCATTTGTTTGCACCTCTTTAATTTCTTTTGCTGTGGCTTCTACAAACTGTGGTTGTAATTCAATTAATTTTTTTTCAGATATAACAAATAAGCTTTCCTTTTCATTTACCATAGTTTCAATTTGTTTAATATGTGTTTTAAATTGATCCGTTAAAATGGAAGCATTTCTTGTACTGAATTCAGATTTAGCGAGATCTACTGTATTATCACTAAGAAGCACTTCTGTTTCAACTGTACTTTCATGAGGGACATAATTTACTCCGGCATTTTGCTTTTGAATATTAGTAAGATGCTGAAACTCGATCTCTTTATCACTACTTTCTGTAATATTTTGAGTTACAACTTTAAGTTCAATTATATCGGAATGCGCGCTCTGTTCTTGCACTATTTCTTCATGCAAGTGTTCTTCTTTATCAGCTACAACTATTTCAGTTTGCTCAAAGGGAAAAGTTGGTGTCAATGTAATTTGTGATTTTTGAAGATTTTCTTGTCCTTGTTTAAAGTGCTCAATGGCGTCTGTAAGGATAACTTCCTCAACATTTGCAGATTTTCCATAAACATCATAGATATTATGAAAAGCATTTTTAAAATGACCTTTGTGACTTTCAGTATTCTGTATATTTTCAGACTGAGGCGTTATTTCAGTAATTTCAACACCATGATAAGGATTAAAACTAACTTTAGCATTGATTTCAATTGGAGTAGTTATCTTACTATTTGTATATTCGGATTCAATAATCATGTTTTCATCCTGGTCAGGAACTCTATAAGGCACAACACTTATCAATGGTTTTATTTGTTTCTCCGAATCATCGATAGTGAAGTTCTCCTCAGATAAATGGACCGTGGTTTGTTCTTGTGTTATAGCATCTTTGGGAATTGTTGTTTTATTTGCTTTAACTTTAATTGTAGGTATTTTAACAAAATCATCAGGTTTAATTTCAGAAACATTATCTTGAATTATAAAGGCTTCATTGGTGTTAAAGCTAGTTGAAGCATAAAGTTCTTCTGGTTTAATCGCAGCATCAAATTCGTTTTCTTTTTCATTGCATATTGTTGAATTAACTACAATATCTTTATACAGAATATTGCTCAAAGTTGCTTTTTTAGACAAGGAATTAAAATCGTCATGTTTTGCTTGTCCAAATGTTGAATCTAACACTAACTCTGAAGAAACAGCTACCTGCAAACCTGACAGACTTGCAGTTGCTTTGGAAGTTAGTGGTGTATCGGACTTGACGCCGTCACTTTCTTTTTCATTTTCTATCATTTCTGAAATAAGAAGTGCATTTTCCTCATCTATCTTGATATAAGGAGTCTTTTCTTTTACCGTATCGCCAGCTTCAAAATTTTTTTGCGAATCATAAACGTTATATTCTGAAATTTGTACTGACTTTAAATTATTTGTAATAACTGTAGCTTCGTCTAAAACAATATGTTTTTCCTCATATTTATTCAAGACATCTGCTGTATTTATTTCTGTCACAATAGGAACTTTGTGTTCAGGATTTATATTTACTTCAGCGTGAATAGGCAATTTTAACTGGTTGGCATCTATACTTTTTTCGTTTAATTCAGATATGGCCTCTGTTATATTCAAACTAACTTGAGGTGTAAAGTTGGTATCGGCCTTAACCTGGAGAGTTTTTTCTTTGTCAAGTTTTTTCAATTCATCGTTTATTATATTTTCTAAGACTATTATTTCTGTTTGTAAATCTGTTTTTATATGGGCCTGAGCTGTACTGTAATTGTCAGGTGTTATATTATTTTCTTGTTCTAAAGTGTTAATTTCTTCAGAAACAGAAGTTTTTAAACTGTGAGTTGGAGTCACATCTATATTTTGAGATTGTGGAGTCCTTTTTAATGTTAGTTGATTTTCTGATTCTGATAACTCAGGTTCCGATATTAATAGTGGCGTGTTTGGTAATACTGTGATCAACCCCATTTCAGGAGTTTGCAAGAAACTATCGTGACTGTCCTCTTTTTCATGTATAGTTGGAACTGATACAATTTTAGCCATTTTCGTGTTATATGATTGAATGGCCGTTTCACTTGATGTTTTTGGCATTGTGCCTATATCTACACTTTCACGTATTGGTAATGTTTCTAAAGTTATAACTGGTTCAATAAACTTTAAATCTATATCTGCTTTTTCTAATGATTTAGTGTCTTTTAGTGTAAAGTAGCTTTCACTATCATGAGTTTGTACCTCTTCCACAGTATTTTTAGATAAACTTGATATTGCAACTCCCGCTTTTATAGTTGACACAGGTGCAGAACCATCAAATAATGTTTCAGAATCATGGATCCTTATTTCAGTATTGAAAGCGTGCTGTTGTTCACTAAAAGCCAGGTCTGCTTTTTGCGTTCTTACTTTGTCTGGTATAAACTCAGATTCTTTTATATGAACAGTTGTTGTTGCATTATTTACGCTCGTATTTAATGAAAAATCTTCAGTCAAATGGCTTCTAGTAGGTAAACAAGACATCATTAGTTCTTCTTCTTTTTCGTGGGTATCTTGCAAATTAATATTTACATGTTCTCTCAAAGAAACATCAATATTAGCTTCTTGCGTTGGAGGTAATTTGATATTTGGTAAAGAATCTTCTTTTTCTTGGATATCATGAATTTGTGTAATTATTTGATTTGCTAAAGCAACTGTTTCGTTCGCTGTTTCAGTGGGTACTATTAGCTCAGGATAATATTTTCCAGATTTGTCACCTACGAATACCTGCCCTATTTCAATTGGTTCTAATAAACTGAAGGAAATGTTGGATTTAACAGCCCTCTCCTTATTGATAATTATTTCTTCTTCTCGCAATTCCTCATTTATTTCAGAGACTTTTAGTTCCGTATGTGGACTATAAGATACAACAACATTCGATTGTGATGGCGCAGTACTTTCGAAGTGAGATTCATTCAAAGATGTTACATGCTCTGATATATTCAACGCATCTTTCAATAGTAGTGTACTTTTTGCCGTTTCTGATTGAATTGGGGTTACGTTTAAAGTAGTAGTTATGGAATCAGCCAAAGTTTCACTCGTTATTATACTTTCCGCTAGAACGATACCTTCTGTTGCTTTCGTTTGTAATGTTTTGTTTTGGCCTTGATATTCTTGAGTATCACAAGATATTTGTATTTGTGTAACTTCTAAAGGAATCATTTCAGAAACAGATCTTTCAACAGTAGCTGGTTTGTTTATGGATACGTTAAAATCCTTCTCCTTATCTTGTGGCGTTTGAATTTCGGTAGTTAATGACATAAGTGCTTCTATTTTTACATTAGCTTTAGTATCTCCAGCTGTTTTACTTGAATTTATATGAGGTGTTTCACTGGCTGAAACCACCTCTACTTTTGGAGCTGAAGAGTCTATTGCAAGCGTACTTATACTGGGAATTGTCACACTGTCAAAAAGTTTTACACTATTCTCTTCATTTTCAAATAAATCCTCCGTAGATCTGCTTAGGATTGCATTTTGGACTACCTTGCCGACTTTTCGTTTTTGGTCTCTTTTAGTCTTCTTGTATCTAGTTTGTTCCCTCATATCTGTGAAATTACGTGATTTAATGAGACATTTGTATTAGTATTTTCTGTTATAATGTTTATTCTTGTCTATTTTAGTTGCAATTCCAATTGCAATGTGTTATTTAAAAATAAAAACAGAAAAGTACAAAGAAAAGCATCATACTTACATTATTTCTCACTTCTTCATAATTATTACCATATGCATGTGGACGAAACAATCACAATACTTGAAGCCAAAAGCATGTTTAAAGCTGTGTTAAAAAATTTTATTTATAAGTAGATGCAAGAAACTTATAGTGTGCTATTTTTAAAAGCCTAAAAATATGTTTGCTCTTATGTTTATGTGATATAAAATAAGCGAAATTATTCTCAATTAATGTAACGGGTTAAATGCCAAGAACTTCAAATTAAATAATAAAATATAGCGGAAGCAGAAGTCACTGTCAACGAAGCATGAGTGAACAAATAGTTCCTGTTATACCAAGCTCTTCATACTAGCCTTACCTTCGATATTCTCTTCGAAATAGATGTCTGAAAAATGTTATTGCATTACTTACTTTTTATAACAAAACATTATCAAATCTATAATTAGATACCATTTTTAAGTTGAATAAAATTTTATATTCAATATTTCGTTTGTCCAAGTTGTCGTGTAACTCGTTTGTTTGACACGTATCGCAATATACACTAAAAGAATAGTCTAAAAAGTTTGAGCATTTAATTATATTTTCTGCAATATCCGATCCGCAAATTTTTTGCGTAGTAAATAAACCTGAATCAAGACATATACCAAATTAAAAAAATTAAAAATTTCACGCTATCTTCAAACAGAGCTTTTTTCCTTGTTATATCTAATTATATCTATAATTCCATGACAACCAAAGTTCGTTACTTTGTATTTATACAGGGTGACTGTTGGGTCACTTTCCAAATTCCAGGACGTTATAGTTTAAGATCATACATGAAGAGAAAAATTAAATATTAATTATTTACTGAGTAAACTTCTCCGACCGGTAAAGAATTCATTACGCAACGCATGGTTACATCAGCGTAATACAATAAATACTTAGCGGGTGGTGGTGTACGTGTGGCGGGAACCCTGCTGTGTGCGTTTTGACTGACGCAGCGCGCCAGGAAAAGTGTAGTAAGGTCTCTTTATTTATTCATAGGGATTTCTGGTGAAAAATTAAGTACCTACTTTTATTACTTAATAACGATTAGAATCGAGTACAGGGTGCTCTCCTTCAGTATTGAAAATTTGTCACCAGTCACCCTGTATATTTTAAAAATGTCAGCAATATGAATCTCACGCACAAAATTATATTTATATTATATAAACCCACTGGCAAAAAGAATTTATCAACTATGGATGTCTTTTTTTCAAATAGGTTTTATGTGCATTTAATTATTTTGGAAACTATTGTCTACGTATTAAAAACTACTAGTGTGCTGTAATATTTTAAAGATTTTTGCTTTTTCAGCTCTTTAAGAATAAATTGAACATTATTAAATATAATGTTCAAATTATTCTTAAAGATCTGAACTTTAGTATATATTTTATATTATTTATACAGAAGATGCTATGTCAAAAAGTTGTCGTGAAAATAGTGTTCGTCAAATTATTACCTCTCTTAATTTCAGTTTCAGATGAGCTAGCTACGCGGTCAGCTGCGCTTGTAACCAGCACCTGAAATAACATTAAGAAAAATAAGCCTGACATTAAATTCATTGTTCGGTTAAAATATATGCAAAAAATCGCATTTTCACTTGTAAATTTACGTGCCGTAATAAACAAATCAATTCTGAAGACTTAAATTGCTTGGTTCCGTAAGTTTTTGTACTCGACTGATATCAATGATATCAATATCAATCTTTCAATCTTTTGGAACCTTCAGCTGTGGCTTGAGCTCCATTACATACCTACTCCTGAGAGACCTAATTGCTTGGAAGTAATACGTCTAGAGTGCTTTTGGGTAAGGATACCCAAAGTAGTCGAACGAAAACGAAACCTTCCTCTCAGCTTTCTTATTCTGTACGGTCTCAAGATCCGATATGCCCAGTACCGCCGGCGCCGAGGCCCAGATGGAGAGGGGTGCTTCCTTTATCACATGCATGACCTCTCTAAGCTAATAAAATAAGATCGGCTACATATCTCGCATATCGGTTGAGCTAGGATTTGTCGCAAAGTACCTAGTACTTTTCCTCCCCACTTCCGAGGGATATAGCCTTATAACTGAGCCTTATTATGTCGAGAGTGATGCATCCCATTCCCATGGAGGACCATAGTTGTGCGGACCTTCTGAGCCAGAGTCTCAAATTCGGTGTGAGTCCATCTGAATACGCCAAAGATGTACGAAATAACCTAGCATAACCCATCCGTTATACGTTAGGATTTTGTTGAGACCTGACTAGTAGTAGACATTTCTCAGCAAGGACTGCATACCGGTATGAATTTCTGTACATTTTTTTTCTGTATGACGTCATATCGTTAAATTAGTTGTATATAAAAATACAGGAATTCATACTGAAATAATTCGTGTACCTTTTTTATTATTGTAGCATAACTGATTTTTTTCAGTTAACTGATATTATTAACCGGTATTAATAATAATATTGATATTAAAATTTTATTTTTAAATAACTGTAGAATGTTCGATAGTTTAGTTGAAGCCTATGAAGCGTAGGTACATATGCTGACCTATACATTTCGGTACCGAAATTAAATCGGTTAAAATATTTCTGTATTAAAAACATCTACAGAAATGAATCCAGTATACATTATTTGGGTACTGATTTAATAAATTTTGATTTTAATAACTTGTACAGTTATTGTGTTTGATGAAGCAGTACACTAATAAGGGTACTGAAATTTTACTAGTACTTTTTAAGAATTTTATACCGATATGCAGTCCCTGTTTCTCAGGCATTCGAAGAAGACTTCGTATACAGACTATTTTACCTTGTATAAAACCAAATCAGGATGGCTCATATTAGCTCGCGTCTGGTAAGGTAACCACCCACATCTGGGTCGTTCGTGCTATCTTATGTTTTGCAACGAAAATCAACGACAGTATTATATTACTTATTTCAAAGTATACGGGAAAGAGAAGGCTATCAAGTAAGCTAATAATTATATACTTTTGAATATTGGAATACTGCGCCGTGACTCCTTATAGCCTCTAGTGTTAAAAGTATGTATAGAAACATGTGTATAAAAATAGTATCTTTAAATATTCTGTAAAGCCAGAAAAAAAACTGAAAACTGTATTGTTTAAAAAGTACCTTATTTGTACAAAGGTATCACAAATTTACTATACCTTTAATTTACAAAAATTTTAACAAAACTTAAGTAGAAACCTTCAGAATATTCACATACAATTAAAATAACAATACAATCACACCAACTGCATGGCCCCAAACTAAGCAAAGCTTGTGATATGAGATACTATGTAGAATATAAATACCTACATAATATAGATAAATACTCAGACACGGAGTTTTTTAAGTTCCGTGCGGTGATCGAATCCGCGACCTTACGATTCACGTAGGAGCGCCTTAGATCACTGCGCCACGGAGCTCGTAATTCATTCTATAGGAAATTTAATGACAAATCCAGACGTTTGCTTGACACCGGAGGTAGATGGATTTTAGCCTGTCAGTTAATATCAACATGACTTCAGTAAAATTTATCTAGTTTTTGGGATATTACCACGTTTGTGATTTTAAAAAAATGTCTTTACAAGTCTTCCGTTTTCGTAGCAATACACACTGTGAATTTTAACACCCTGCAAACAATTGCATATAACTGCATTTACAGTTTTGATCTAAACTGAACTTTGGACTAAAAAAATATTTTGTGGGCTTTACGGCCAAGGTATTGTGCTGTACTAAGCACTAATAAGATAAACTCTTATGCTTACTATAACTGTAACGTTAAAGTGAGTGTCAGTACTGTCAACTGGAAAAAACGTCAGAACTGAAGTATATTTAATACTGAATACCAAAATCAAGAGCCCAAAGACCAGAAATTAATGTGCAAAAGAGCCTACTTCTATGAATGGCTTAACATCAGAAAATTTAAATAGTTTCTATGGGGTAAAGCATGGAACCGAGGATTTGTGTTGCTATTCTTAAATAAAATAGTCCTAAGTCCAAAAAAACTTTAAGGCTTTCCCTCAGTGTCTACAAAAGTGACATACCGTCTTTCGATGGGACGGGACTTAGAGGCCTGATCGTTTAGAGGTAAAATAAGGATGGAACGTTTCTTCCATGATACCTGGTGGTAAGCGATCATGACGAACAAAGTGGTACACGTCCATCCATGTGAAATAAAAATCACTCACCTCTCGAGCTTCACGATGTTCCCAAGAACGTGGCTTGAAATCTTCAGGGTAAAAATGAGCTATGACTTCTTCAACGGAAGTATGCTTCATTTCTACCATTTTTAGGAATGCTTTAAAACCAACTTTGGCAGCAATAATGTCTTCATCCTGCGCTGTTTCTTCCGTAAGTACCTCTGTTATCAGAGCTCCGTGACCTTGTCGCTCCACAAGCTGCACTAAAGCTGATTGAGATTGTGGTATTCGGAGTGAAGGGAAATGTTGGGCATCATACAAACTTTCTATTTCTTCAGTTGAAACACCATTTCTAAGCATGTATCCAATCTTGGCTAATTCTCGTAACGGAGATTCACCAGGACCAAATTCTTTCGCGTTTATAACATTAAGCAACTCATTCACTTCTGCGACTACTTTCGAATCACTATCTACCATTTTTATGACACCGATATGCTTCTCATGTACAATGTCTTCAAAAGGTTGAACGGTTTCCTCTTCTTGTTGTTGTGAAGAAACTAAATGATCATGGGGTGCTAATACTGGACTGACTTTTTCCATTTTTAAAATTGGCTTTTCTTTTTCTTTGATTTTCTTATATGATGCAACATCAACCACTTCAATATGTTGTGCTTCGTCAAGCTTTTCCTCTGCTACTTGTTTCTTTATTTCTTTAATGGGAACGTGCTGATCATAGGCATCCGTTTGTGTAACCTTGATTGGCTCCTGTACTTCTTTGGTGGCTGTTGCATTTTTTTTTTCAATTTCTTTTTTCACAACACCACTTTTAACCTTTTCGGCTCTGCGCTTTTCTTTGACTTCTTTAGCTTTTTTAATTGTTTCTCCTTTTTTGAAAACTTGCAACTTTGCCTTTGTGATAGCCATCCCAATATCACTAACAGCCTTACACATGTATACACCCTCGAGTTCTTTTGTGGCTTTATTTATGATGCACTTTGTTTGGTTTTCGTGAGTTTCAATCTTAAAACTGTCATCGGTTCTTATCACTTTGTCGTCTTTATACCAAATTATTTCTGTAAATAATAAAAATATATTAGATAAAGATGACTACTTGGAAAACCATAGTGCCATGCCAAAACCACGGTCATGACGAGAGTCCAAAGGCTGTCTTTACTGTAAATTATATGTTGTATATGTTAAATGTGCACAAGGATATAAGCGACCGTAACTTGTTTAAGCGTAAAACCAAAAGTATCGCAATGATAAAACAAATTTCAGTTGTACGATGAGGCCCCTGCAGAATAAAATAAGTGGCTTATAAATGATTTATGTGCTAAAAACGTTGCATAAAAAAATAATGTATAATAAATACAGTCTATGCGAACAACATTATTTTGTTGGTCTGAAGTTCATCTTTTCTAAAATTGCACAAAATTTTTGTCGCATCAATCAAAGCAGATTCGATGGACTTAAATTTACTGTTGTTTCAAGCGCCAAGTGAACTACTAAAATATATTGATCAGAATGTCACTTAATTACTGGAGAACCGTTGATCTAAAACTGCTCACGAAGAACCTTTACCATCAGAATATTGATATTGTGCAAGAATATTTTTATAATCCCTTTAAGACCTGTCAAACTAAGCCGAAAATAGGCAAAGAGGGAAAATAATTCGTGTAGTTTTTAAAATTGGCACACGTGTACCATGTGCATTCCAGACAGACATACTAAAAAGTGGGGGTGTGGTGCAGTTATAGGCATAGATGAAAATAAGTACTAAAGTATAGATGGCCGTCTCGACGAATTTGCACTAGGGCGCTAACTAGGCCCCGGGACCGGAACTAAAAAGCAGTGAAAGGGTGCGGGCGGGAGATGCTTCATCTAAAATATTGAAGTAAGTTTTAGAACTACTTGCAGAATTTCAGGCTAAATGGAAATAATCCTCGAACTTAAGAATAAATTTATCCTCGAACAACAATAAATCTAAATTGGTAAAAAGTTGAAAACGCAAACGTATTTCACTTGAAAACCAACGAATTCTTAGTGATACAACATTTTTGAATCGCATAGTACGTACAACACAAAATTTGTGTTGCCAGGATTTAAAAAAATATTCCTCCCAGCTACTTATACTCAGTCAGTTTAGTAGTTTTGTTTTCTCACAAAAGTTGTTACAGGAAACGTATGAAAAAACACCAAAGTTTGAATTTCTAAGGGACAACTCAGACCGTGTTGATCTGTAAAATTGTAGCCATAGATATGCTTATTCAAGATTTTAATGAAACAAATATTACCTACTCATAAAATAGGTGCGTAATAATACGTGTTTTGCATTAGGTAAGCTACAATAGCTTTATTTGAATTAAAGTAAATAGCTTAATAATGTGTTATTAAATCTACTATTAATTGTTACTTTTTTTGAGTGGCAGCAATATTATGAACGCTATTTGACGCATTTTTTCTATTCGTAATAGTTCCGAGCCCAAGGGTATGGTGGCGTTAGTTTATATCAGAATTTCCCAATTGTATGGAAGACAAACTAGCATGGTTATAGGGGTGATGAAGGTCCTTATTTTCAGGTTTTTGCTGATGTCTCAAAAATCTGTACAAATAGCGTTTCTTCTGACATAAGTTTCTGCATAAAATTTTCTATTGATTCGGTCTTATTAGTTTTTGCTCTACGGACAACTTTTCAGGATCTACAAGGTGTGAAAATTTGCGATGAAGGTACTCTTATTTTCTATCTTCAGAATTTACTCATATCTAGAAAATCTATAAAAATAGTTTACTTATTGCTTGTGACCTAAATTTTATTACTGATTTGGTCATATTAGTTTATACATACATACATACATAACTTCACGCCTGTATCCCTTATGGGGTAGGCAGAACATCAGAGGTTATAAGACCAACTGATGTCACGTTTGACTAATGAGGTATTATAATGATTGCGAGAGGCTATTGCAGTGACAGGGGGTCAGCCTATCGCCCACAAAAATGCCAATAAAACCTCTGTCCCTTAACCGACTTTTACAGTATGCCCGGGAAGAGAAGCAGCTGGCACATTCTATGTTTTTCTTTCACTCCCAGTCCAGCATGGAAGTAATATTAGTTTATACTCTACGAATAATACTTTAATACCCCGGAGCTCCAAAAGTGTTGGTCTTAGAGTAAAAAAATATGTGACCAAATAAGTAGGAAACTTTCGTCAGAGGCAATAGTTATCTAACTTGTACCTACATATTTTTGAGATAATTTCACTCCTTCAGTGTGCCTTCACCCTCGAGGACTTTTAGGACGTAAATCTGGATCCCACAACGTATAACTGTGCCAATTTTCAAAATTACATGAATCTTTTCCCTTGATTATACTTATTTGACTGAGCTATTTTAAATAATAAGAAAACCTAACCTCATATTTCAAATTAGGAATGATATAAAAACTAATTGCGATCAACTATGTTCGAGTATACGCTAATTACGTCATTTAATGCATATGACTCAGTTTCTTTATCGATAGCAGAACTAAGCCCGTGCCGCCTGCTCTTTTATTAGACTTTATACCTCCCTGACTTTATGCGATAATTTATGACCGTTTACCCAAGAAGTAAAAACATTTAGTACGTATTAGTTGGGAAATGATAATAACGTACGTTACATCATCAGTTAAATATATTTTGATTCAGCCTATTTAATATACTGACCTGGGTTGGGATTCCCGCTATACATAGCATTGAATTCAACGGTTTCTTCTTCATAGACTCTCTCTGCGACGACCTCCTTCGAGAAAGTAGGTACGGAGTGTGTAGCTGCAAACATACGATTTGCTTAGACTTTTTTGATGCGTGTTGTATAAAGTGAGCACTTTCTTAACATTAGTCTCGTGTACTTCATATAAAGTCTTGGGGATAGTTGAGTAACAAAAATGTTTATTTATCTAGATATCGTACTCCCCATGTAATTAAAAACATACATTCACTTTCCAAGTTTTATTTTTATATTACGTGGCCATTAACATCTAGTTATTCTTTTTATTATGTTTTAATTTTTATGCTCGGCTCCTATGATCTTACCTTTTAGAGCTGCTTGAAGTTCTTCCATATGTGTCACCCATTCTGGTTTTCTATATTCTTTTGTTCCAATTATACCTATAAAACGAAGTTTAATTGAATACGAAAAGTCTTAAAAAATATTTTTGTGCAGATCACAAAGTACAACTTGTATTAAATATCGATATATGTTTCAAAAGTACAATGAATAGCTGTAGCGAGTGGGATAGCACAACATCCCGACATTGTTGTCTGAAGCGACTGCGCTGAAACAGTGCACATCTTGTGGTGCGTACAGATTGCTGTAATGGAACTTGTGACATTCTGCGCACTGCACGTTTAAATACGTAACTTGGGCAGAATGTTACATTACTAGTTCTATTACCACACCTATTCGTCGACGTTGATCGTCGTCGGTCGACGTCGACGTTGATCGTCGTCGGTCGACGTCGAGCGGATTTTTTGGCATAGTAACAACCATCGATCGACTTGGACTGTTCGCTTCGTCGATCGATTGGTGTGGCGGCCCTTAGATCCTACTCTTGCCGAATTCGTCAGCGCCTCGTTGAAATTAAGCTCGAGCTCAAGTTGACGCAAAATAAACTAATGCAAATAAATTTGTGTGTTTTTAAATATATTGTAATTATTGAAAACTGAGAATCCGTTTCGTATTTATCAAATTTTGTATGTGTGTACTCTGTTCTTGAGTTCTGGCAGTTTAGGTTAAGGGTAGTGTAGAAATTTGAGGTTAAAGGAAAAACGAGGGGTTGAATTACAAGGTAAAAAGTATCTATAGAAGCTGGCAGCTCGACCCTGCAACATCGCATAATGAAAAGATAATTAGAACATGATTTTAAAATATATTTTCTTATATTATCCATATTAATTATAAAATTTTCATAAACAATTTAGAATCCTTGTAGTCTTCACATATGGTAAGTAAGCTACATCAAACATGAGATGACATACCTAAATAATGCGAAGCAGTAATACTTTCCGAATGAGAAGAATGGTTTCCTTACTTTGGACCGAGAGCGCAGCTATTGTCGCCGTCACGCCGAGCGCGTTGTGAGCCTCGAACTTGATCTCTCCAGTGTCATCTTGGTATACTTCAGGTATAATCAAAATTGAAGTCCCGTCTGCCATTTCCTCTATTTGATATTCTTGCGACTGTTTTATTTCGACACCCTGCAAAAGCCATCTTACTTGTGGCTTAGGCATGCCAATGGCCTTTGCTTCAAACCTGCACAGTGAAAATTAAATAAAGTTGGCTTTTATTACATAAAAAATATGTTATTATACAAAATAAATATTTTTCAGAAACGGTAATAGGATCGCTTCAAATAGCTATTATACCATGTTATATTTTAATTCAATAATCACTGGAGCGCGCATCCTAAGCGGTGTAGGACCTTTTGGTTAAAACTTAAATATTATAACGTTATCACATTTAAAAAAACTGTAAAAATAATATGTATATACAGTGTTAATTTTAATTAGCACATCACCTCTTGCAGGCAGCCTCTCCTCTCCCAACAACATTATTTTGTTCTATGACTATAATATATCTATGAAACAAAAAAAACTTTAAAAAAACTTAAGCTAACTAAACATAACTTTTATAATTTGTTATTTATGGAAAACATCAATTCAAATTATACCCGTACTACATTGTTAAACACATTACCTGGCTTCCGTGCGTCGAGGGTGTTTGCTTCGACGACTGCAAAGAGAACACCCTTGAGAATTTATAGGCATAGGTGTTCAAATTCTAGCCTCACCTAAACCATTTGCT
Source organism: Stenoptilia bipunctidactyla (assembly GCA_944452665.1). Lineage (NCBI taxonomy): Eukaryota > Metazoa > Arthropoda > Insecta > Lepidoptera > Pterophoridae > Stenoptilia > Stenoptilia bipunctidactyla. The sequence continues at coordinate 49,186,281 of OX101721.1, read as the reverse complement.
GTAATGCTGGTCACTGAGAGCCTGCTTTAGATCTTTGTGTATCCGTGGTATCGCTAAAGGTCACAGAAATGCTTTCAAGTCTTAAATACATCACTTTAGTTTGACGTTATCATATCTTTCTAATAACAAACTTTGTTTCTGTCAGCAAAAACCTAGGCACAAACATTCTTCGCCCAACTGGGTAAACCCATCAAGGCATATATTTCACCGCTTTGTTACTCATGAGAAGGTTCGGTTAGGTATATGTTAACCACGGAATCGGATGCAAACAAATAACATACCTAGTAAGCTCTCCTTCTGTGGTCGCTACAACAGTGGGTAAAGCCTTCACGATTTGGGGCGCATACTCTTCAACCTCACTGGTTATCTGCAAGCATTCAATTTTATAAAAAATAAAGGAACCATGACCCTTGATTCAAATGTCATGGTTATGTCTTCAAGTACTTACATCTTCGCTAAGGACATCTTCTTCTGAAATGCTCGTTGAGTATTCGTAAGCTGAAAGCATAAAAAACATTGCAATATGTAAATATATGATTAATTCATAATAAATGGTTCGTAATTTCTAATTATTTAGAAATAAACCAAGCTTTTGGGTGTCAAATTAAATTTCACACACTACTCTGTGTCCGTATTAGTGTGAGCTGCGAGAGAAAAGTAAATTATTAAAATCAAATATTATACTGATTTGCAGCACAACGTCTTCATGCTACCGCCGAAATTATAGATAGGTAAATTAAAGGCATAAACCGTAGCAGCTAAGCCGTAGCTCTCAGTTACGAAGATAAATGTTATTTTTGATAATTTCCTAAAAAATAAAACGTTGTACTGCAATTTGCATCTTGGTTATTCTGTGAATGTTCATTGCATTGTAATTTTCTTCAATAATATTTGATAAATGATAAGATGCACTTATCAAGTCTTTGGGAATTTGTGGAGAAGCTTACTTGTGTATAATTTAATACTGATAGCTACAGATGCATGGCATAATATACTAAAATTCATAAAAAAGTATTCCATAAATGATAATTTGCAATTACTTATATGTTTTATAATATTAATATTCAATATAATAATAATTTTGCATTCATGCATTTGTTTTATTAACCATGCAGTGCTTAAAAGCATTTATATCGCTGGGAACTTCTACCTTCTATATTCACGAAGGATTCTGTGACACAACTTCCCAAAGCGTTAATTGCTTTGCACGTGTAGGTGCCTGTCATTTCAGGAAACGCCTCTTTTATGTGTAATTGACAAAGTCCATATTCCTGTCTACCGAAAACTACATCTCTAGCTTTTCTAATTTGTTCTTTGTTTCTGTACCACTCAATCTTCGGAATAGGTTTTCCAGTTATAGTGCATCGTAGCAAAATAGGCTCACCGTCCATAACGGTTGTTGGGTTTAATGGATTTAATATTTGAGGTGCGTAAAAGTCAGTGCCTCTTTTATCTTCCATTATTCTTGTCAGAGTAGCTGAACTTGACACTGAACCAGAGAAATTTTCAGCTCTACATGTGACTGTTCCTAACATTTCTTCTTTTAAATTTTCTAAACAGAGGCAAGATCTATTGTCGAAGCTGGTTATGTAAATATCAGTTAATTTATTGTCTCGAATATAAGTTGCAATATCCATATTACCCAAAAACCATTGAAATGAAGCGTGAGGAGTAGAAGTCACTTCCACTTCTATCAATACCACTTCTCCGAGATACGCTTCCTTAGGATGCACTGGCTTGACAAAAACTGGAGGTTGCACGTCAGTATCTGATGGTTTTTTTAATTTTACGGTAGAGGCAGATTTTACAAGCTTGTCTTTATTTTCTATAACAATTTCATATTTCCCAATTTTGTTTTTATCGACTGATTTCACATGTAAAATAGATTGGCCACTTTTATTTGTAACTGTAAAATTACTGTCATCAGATTGTATAAGCTGACTATTTCGGAACCACTTCACGACTTCACCAACATCAGTCTGAAATTCAGCTTGAAGTTCGAAATCACAGTTCGCTTCAACATTCATTGCTTTTAGTGGCTTAATTAAAAGAAGTTCGTTTTCTGTAAATTATGGTTTTGTCATCAAATATATAAGACAGTAGCTCAAAATTTTAAGTATAAATATATTTAATAAAAATAAAAAAACATCAATGAACAAAAAACGTGCTAGTTTTTAGCATGAAGAATAAACAATAGAAATCATGGTTGTTTAACAAAATAGCAAATCCTACTATATATTTATGTACTATTCACATTTTATGTTCACTGAGCCATGCATCTGATATTTTTTTGCAATTTTTCTTTGTACATTATACAGGGTGTTTGGTCCAACGCCGGACAAATTGATATGGCCTGTAGAATAGGTTATCTGCTTTGCCCTAGTGGCCATGTAAAATTCAAAAGCCATGTGGTTTTATTTTAATAACATGTTAAAACTTATATTGTTTATCACCCCGAAATTATCATAAAAATGTCAAAAATAAAAATAGTGTTCAGTTTACACAGTTAGTTTTGATCTCGTTTAAATGTGTACTGTTTTAGGCTTCTTTTGACATCCAAAACAATATCATGAGTTAAACAGGTTTTGTTTTATTTTCCTACGAAGTTTCGGAATCGGAAAAAATTCACACAGTCTTTGAAATTTTAAAAAATTACCATCGTCTTCCAATTTCTCAAAAACTTTTCTAATCCTTCCTCTTTCGAATGATATGCCATATGCTATTTAAAAACTATGAAGAATATCGCGAAATTTGCTAAATCAATGAAAGGCGTCGCGTTTACCGAGTTGACACATGGAACACAGGTAGAAGCTGTTATATCAGTCTTAAGAAGTAAAATATATCTCTTTGGATTTATTTAACCGCTTCTGCTACCGAACGTTTGTGCCTTTTTTAACTTCACTATAGCTAAAAGGGGTCAGGGATCGCCGAAAGCACTCATTAGACACCTTGGCCCCGCCGTCGCCCGGTGATAGCGTCCAGAATATCACTAAAATTCGGCCCCGCTGGCGGAGAAGATCCAGATGTCATGGAGACCTTACGTGGCATGAACAGAAACTCCTCAGCCACTCATTATTCCGACCGCCTTAGCACCAGGGAAATCGGGTTAATTTTTATAGAGGTTCTTCTGGTTAAAAAAGGCACAGACATTAGGTAGCAGAGGCCGTTAAGACTCGATTAAAATAAATCCTAAGAGGAGAGTCCCGGTGCGGCTTCACCTCATCGGTCTACCTACACGCAACTTATCCAAACAGGTTTATCCTATGCAAAAAAGACATAAAACGAAATTAATTTCGCAAGAGTGAGATAACAGCTTCCACCAGTTTTTCTCGTGTAAATTTATGCAAAAAAGTTTTTTACCACAATTTGGAATTTAGTTAAACGCGACCTCTTTCACTAATTTAGCAAATTTCGCGATGCTATTTATAGTTTTTATAGCATGTGGCATATCATTCAAAAGAAGAAAGACTAAAGAAGTTTTTGAGAAAATGGAAGACCCTGGTCATTTTTTTTAAATTTTATATACGTATGAAAGTCAAAGATTGTATTTTTTTTCGATTCCGAAACTTCGTGGTAAAATAAAACAAAAACTAGTTAACTTATGATATTGTTTTGGATGTCAAAAGAATTCTAAAACAGTACACGAGATCAAAGTTAGCTGTCTATACTGCGTACTTTTTACTATTTTTACATTTTTATGACGATGAAAAAATGTTTATAAATGTTGTTAAAATAAAGCCACATGGCTTTTCAATTTTTAACGTAGACAAGGTCATAGCAGATAACCTACAGGCCATATCAATTTGGCTGGCGATGGACCAAACACCCTGTATATGTTATAAAATAATACCTTTCTCAGCTACAGGCTTCTCAGATGTTTTCTGTGTTTCCGAAATTGATACTTTTGTTACTACTGATTTTGATTCTTGATGTGTTTTGACCTCGGACGTTTTATTGACATCTTCACCTTTTTTAACAGATTCCACAATAATATCTTCGGGCCTTTCTTCTTCTGGAGCTTTTTGTTTTGGCACAGGCTTCAACACTACCTCTTCTGTTGGCACTTCTTCCTTTGGAATTCTCTTGCCTCTTGGCCAAGACTTTGCTTCGGGTTGTTCTTCTACCACTTCTTTTTCTTTTTTCACAGGCTTCAGTTTCAGTTCTTCTGGTTTGTCTTCTTCGGGTGCCTTTTGTTTTGGCACAGGCTTCAACACTACCTCTTCTGTTGGCACTTCTTCCTTTGGAATTCTCTGGCCTCTTGGCCAAGACTTTGCTTCGGGTTGTTCTTCAACCACTTCTTTTTCTTTTTTCACAGGCTTCAGTTTCAGTTCTTCTGGCTTGTCTTCTTCAGGTGCCTTTTGTTTTGGCACAGGCTTCAACACTACCTCTTCTGTTGGCACTTCTTCCTTTGGAATTCTCTTGCCTCTTGGCCAAGACTTTGCTTCAGGTTGTTCTTCAACCACTTCTTTTTCTTTTTTCACAGGCTTCAGTTTCAGTTCTTCTGGCTTGTCGTCTTCTGGAGCTTTTTGTTTTGGCACAGGCTTCAACACTACCTCTTCTGTTGGCACTTCTTCTTTTGGAATTCTCTTGCCTCTTGGCCAAGACTTTGCTTCGGGTTGTTCTTCAACCACTTCTTTTTCTTTTTTCACAGGCTTCAGTTTCAATTCTTCTGGCTTGTCTTCTTCGGGTGCCTTTTGTTTTGGCACAGGTTTCAACACTACCTCTTCTGTTGGCACTTCTTCCTTTGGAATTCTCTTGCCTCTTGGCCAAGACTTGGCTTCGGGTTGTTCTTCTACCACTTCTTTTTCTTTTTTCACAGGCTTCAGTTTCAGTTCTTCTGGCTTGTCTTCTTCGGGTGCCTTTTGTTTTGGCACAGGCTTCAACACTACCTCTTCTGTTGGCACTTCTTCCTTTGGTATTCTCCTGCCTCTTGGCCAAGACTTGGCTTCGGGTTGTTCTTCAACCACTTGTTCTTTTTTCACAGGCTTCAGTTTTAGTTCTTCTGGCTTGTCTTCTTCTGGAGCTTTTTGTTTTGGCACAGGCTTCAACACTACCTCTTCTGTTGGCACTTCTTCCTTTGGAATTCTCTTGCCTCTTGGCCAAGACTTGGCTTCGGGTTGTTCTTCAACCACTTCTTTTTCTTTTTTCACAGGCTTCAGTTTCAGTTCTTCTGGCTTGTCTTCTTCTGGAGCTTTTTGTTTTGGCACAGGCTTCAACACTACCTCTTCTGTTGGCACTTCTTCCTTTGGAATTCTCTTGCCTCTTGGCCAAGACTTGGTTTCGGGTTGTTCTTCAACCACTTCTTTTTCTTTTTTCACAGGCTTCAGTTTCAGTTCTTCTGGCTTGTCTTCTTCTGGAGCTTTTTGTTTTGGCACAGGCTTCAACACTACCTCTTCTGTTGGCACTTCTTCCTTTGGAATTCTCTTGCCTCTTGGCCAAGACTTGGCTTCGGGTTGTTCTTCAACCACTTCTTTTTCTTTTTTCACAGGCTTCAGTTTCAGTTCTTCTGGCTTGTCTTCTTCGGGTGCCTTTTGTTTTGGCACAGGCTTCAACACTACCTCTTCTGTTGGCACTTCTTCCTTTGGAATTCTCCTGCCTCTTGGCCAAGACTTGGCTTCGGGTTGTTCTTCAACCACTTGTTCTTTTTTCACAGGCTTCAGTTTTAGTTCTTCTGGCTTGTCTTCTTCTGGAGCTTTTTGTTTTGGCACAGGCTTCAACACTACCTCTTCTGTTGGAACTTCTTCCTTTGGAATTCTCTTGCTTCTTGGCCAAGACTTGGCTTCGGGTTGTTCTTCAACCACTTCTTTTTCTTTTTTCACAGGCTTCAGTTTCAGTTCTTCTGGTTTGTCTTCTTCGGGTGCCTTTTGTTTTGGCACAGGCTTCAACACTACCTCTTCTGTTGGCACTTCTTCCTTTGGAATTCTCTTGCCTCTTGGCCAAGACTTGGTTTCGGGTTGTTCTTCAACCACTTCTTTTTCTTTTTTCACAGGCTTCAGTTTCAGTTCTTCTGGCTTGTCTTTTTCGGGTGCCTTTTGTTTTGGCACAGGCTTCAACACTACCTCTTCTGTTGGCACTTCTTCCTTTGGAATTCTCCTGCCTCTTGGCCAAGACTTGGCTTCGGGTTGTTCTTCAACCACTTGTTCTTTTTTCACAGGCTTCAGTTTTAGTTCTCCTGGCTTGTCTTCTTCTGGAGCTTTTTGTTTTGGCACAGGCTTCAACACTACCTCTTCTGTTGGAACTTCTTCCTTTGGAATTCTCTTGCCTCTTGGCCAAGACTTGGCTTCGGGTTGTTCTTCAACCACTTCTTTTTCTTTTTTCACAGGCTTTAGTTTCAGTTCTTCTGGCTTGTCTTCTTCTGGAGCTTGTTGTTTTGGCACAGGCTTCAACACTACCTCCTCTGTTGGCACTTCTTCCTTTGGAATTCTCTTGCCTCTTGGCCAAGACTTGACTTCGGGTTGTTCTTCAACCACTTCTTTTTCTTTTTTCACAGGCTTCAGTTTCAGTTCTTCTGGCTTGTCTTCTTCTGGAGCTTTTTGTTTTGGCACAGGCTTCAACACTACCTCTTCTGTTGGAATTTCTTCCTTTGGAATTCTCTTGCCTCTTGGCCAAGACTTGGCTTCGGGTTGTTTTTCAAACACTTCTTGTTCTTTTTTCACAGGCTTCAGTTTCAGTTCTTCTGGCTTGTCTTCTTCTGGAGCTTTTTGTTTCGGCACAGGCTTCAACACTACCTCCTCTGTTGGCACTTCTTCCTTTGGAATTCTCTTGCCTCTTGGCCAAGACTTGACTTCGGGTTGTTCTTCAACCACTTCTTTTTCTTTTTTCACAGGCTTCAGTTTCAGTTCTTCTGGCTTGTCTTCTTCTGGAGCTTTTTGTTTTGGCACAGGCTTCAACACTACCTCTTCTGTTGGAATTTCTTCCTTTGGAATTCTCTTGCCTCTTGGCCAAGACTTGGCTTCGGGTTGTTCTTCAACCACTTCTTGTTCTTTTTTCACAGGCTTCAGTTTCAGTTCTTCTGGCTTGTCTTCTTCTGGAGCTTTTTGTTTTGGCACAGGCTTCAACACTACCTCCTCTGTTGGCACTTCTTCCTTTGGAATTCTCTTGCCTCTTGGCCAAGACTTGGCTTCGGGTTGTTCTTCAACCACTTCTTTTTCTTTTTTCACAGGCTTCAGTTTCATTTCTTCTGGTTTATCTTCTTCTGGTGCTTTTTGTTTGGGCACAGGCTTCAATACTACCTCTTCTGTTGGCACTTCTTCCTTTGGAATTCTCTTGCCTCTTGGCCAAGACTTGGCTTCGGGTTGTTCTTCAACCACTTCTTTTTCTTTTTTCACAGGCTTCAGTTTCAGTTCTTCTGGCTTGTCTTCTTCGGGTGCCTTTTGTTTTGGCACAGGCTTTAACACTACCTCTTCTCTTGGAACTTCTTCCTTTGGAATTCTCTTGCCTCTTAGCCAAGATAGTGCCTCAGGCTGTTCGAAAATGACTTCATCTTTCACAGACTTAAACTTTTCATCTTCTTTCATTTCTTTCTTGGTTTCTTTTCTTTTTGGTACTGGTTTTAATAAAATTTCTTCTTGCTGCAGTTCCTTTGGCTTTCTTTGTCCTCTTAGCCAGGTTATTTCTTTTGGTTGGTCTTCAATTATCTCTTGTTCTACATCTTCCATAACGCTAATTTGATTCTGTGTCTCATCATCAAGCATTTTTTGTCCTGATAAGTCCATATTTTGGTGTTGTAAACCTCGTTTAGTGACATCTGTTATATCTTTATCTATTTTTAAAATCGCAGTATGTTCTTCTCGAATAATTGATTCATCGATCACCACAGTCTCTGATTTACTAAGAGAATCTTTTCTAATCTGTCTTAAAGTAACATCTTCTATTTTTTCTTTTGAAATTTGAACTTTTTCCACTTTTGTAGGTCGCAGTTTTATTTTTTCTTGATTCCATGGCACAGGCTCTTTTTTGTCTTCGTGAATTGAAACTTCTCTCTTTTTATTGGAAACTTGAAGTTTTGACATGGTTTCCTGATTTTCTTGCTCACTCGTTTGTAATTGAATTACTTTATTTGCGTCTTTGCCGGTAGTCTCCAAAGCATCAGTGCGAGGTCTTCTCCAGTAATGTTCCTCTAAATCTTTACTTTTTCTTTCATCGACAGCATTGGTTCGCCAAGGTACAGTTCGAGCATTTGTCTTACTTATGACATCCTGCGCAGTATCGACCTGAAGTATATTGCTTTCTTCAGTAGAAGTCCACAGGGACTTTGACGCAGAAGTTTCAGTTTCTGAATTTTTCGCAGCCTTATTCTTACTTTCGATATATTTTTGAGATATATTTTTGTTTGTTTCTGTAAATAAAAAGACAGATAGTTCATTAGGTAAGTAAGAAAATAAAATTGGTTGCACCTGAGAAAGCAGGGTTTAACTTTGGTATTTATGGTCACTTAAAGTACGAAGACTACAAATGTGACTACAAATGTGTATTATCATATCAGAAATGTGGAGATTTACAAAACGTCATAAATTATCAGATAATTTACGTTGAGTTCGTTAATTATCTGATAATTATATTATGATAATTACGTTAGTCCAAGCCAGGCGAATTTAGAAAACGCATTTTTATAAATGAGCTTGGATTTGGGTGTATTAGGATGCATCCTATTTCCGCTGTGTGATCTCCATAACACAAGCTCTCTGTGCTCTATCTGGCTTTGAGTCACTTTATCTCAATCTGTCTTTAATAATACATGTATCTAACTGCATGTAAAAGGCGCTATGTTATTCTTGCGGAACGGAAAATTTCGAGTGATATTAAAAAAAAATTACTGCTTGTAGTAACACCCTCAACACAATACAGTTAATGACCCTATTAAATTCCTGCACCTAAAAGTCGTATAATTAAGCATGATAAAAATCCAGTAAGAAAAGTAAGTTTTTTATGATTTATGACCCCTTTACAAAATGAGCCCTTTACAGGCTTTGAGGCTGTGCTATGGCTAATATCGTTATGTTTATCAAGTTAGTTTCATGAAGCAAATAAAACGCGAGTCCTATACGTGATCGTCGCTTGTCATCTGAATACGACCTAAAGCTACCATCCATTTTCCAAAACCATTAATGCCGTCGACGACTAAGTATATGTCGATTTACGACTTATTATTATCATATTAAAAAGTGGGTTGGGTTCACAGATTCTTGAAACTGGATAGTAGTTTTAAAAATCCAAATGAATTATTACTATTATGCCACTTGTCGCTTTGGGCTAGATTCAGATTCAAATTATGAAAGTAGCAAGGCGTGGACTAGTCGACGGCGAACAGTATCATTTTATAAACTGACATCATAATTAAGTATTAGGTATTATCATTTGTGTCTCATGAAAATGTTGATGTTATTGTTGTAATGTTATAATGTTGTAATCACAGTGCCCTTCTACACAAAAGTCCTTATCTTGGAATATGAAAGCACTTTATAACTGTACAAGCAGCTTCGCACGGACTTCTTTGATAAAATACCTACAGCTCTTCCTCAAGAGTAAAACTATAAATAAAGCTTGTAGATTAGCGCTTTCAAACAAGTAACATTTAACAGAACGTTCAAGCTGTATATTGTATGAGTGAAAATTTGATGCGTAATTTTTACGCGTCTCGTTTGTCTCACTAACTTAGTTTCTAAGTTGTGTTACCTACTGGAAAAACTCCTCCGTTTCTTCGGGCTTGTATTATTAAAGATGGCCTTGAGTTTTACAGTTTAAATCAAAACTTCACTGCGATATTTAACAAAGGCGAAAGGCAATAAAATCCTTATTAATCTGTAATGGTCACACGGTGACCGTAATTTTTCATCCATTCATTATAACTCGCACGTGAGTGCAAGGTGTGTTCAAAACATTCTATTAAGGCTTCATTGATTAGTAATCGATACAGATTGCCATTGACAACCGAGTAACAGTAAAATTGAGTTCTTTTTGATTATACGAAACCTGTTATAACTTGGTTCATTAAAGAAAGGAATCTTAAATGGCGGCCTGTACTTATGTTTACAGATAGTACAGTTAGCAAAAAGTTTTCAAAAAATATTTATCTATTTAAAAATAATAATAAAAAATTTAATTACATACCTAAATTAAAAATCCCGAGTGTGCAACATAGGTTCAAGTGCCTTTAACTTATATTTTTGTAGCGGCAGGCGGGACAAGCTAACATAATATAAAGTATTAAACTGTATATTTTGTGATTATTTGCTAATATAATGCTTACATGCGTAGATCACACTAAACCTTTTGGGTAACTTAACATGTTATAACCAAAAAATATGAGTATTGCTTTTCAAAATACTCTCTTATAAATTTTAATTTTTTTTTCATGTGATCGAACCATTTTTGAAAACAGGAGGACTACAGACAACATCTGAATGCATGTTTTCTACGTGCTGATGAATCGCTATCACTGCCTCTTCGGATTTGGGGGAAGTGAAACCTCTCATCAAATCTTTGATTTTGGGGAAAATACAGAAAAAGGGTGCTAGGTCGGGGTTAGTTCTACTTTTTCGAAAGCTAAAGAATACTTTGTTTTGTTGGTATGAAGAAGCGTGGTTTTTGTAGCACCCTGGGTAAACAAATGGTAGAATACCATTCGCCATCAACACTTTTGATCTTAAAGTAGGATTGTGCAGATGGGACCCGTAGTTGAGACAAAAACGCCTAAATCTATTATTGTATTCATCGGAAACAGTGCTGGTTTGGGACGAAAAGGACCTTATGTCCGTTTCTGTGCACCTGACAAAATAAATAACAAATATTCAGAAGAATCCATCCCCGGGATCAAGGGTTTCCCAATATTTCTTCATCCCAAGAGTCCTCGCTATCGTCTGATGACTACTCGATATCTGTTTCAGAATCACTGCTTTCTGTTCCTAAATTCATATTAAAATTCTCTATCTCTTCCGTCCTCTGCTTACATTTCTTGTCCAGTATTTTTCGCAGAAAATAGCAGTCTTTATAAAATTAAAAGATTGATATCAAATCACTTCCAGTTGCGTGTATGCCAATAATTCGAATTGCAATAATGCAACATAACGTTTTTACAAGCACCCACCGTTTAAAACGCTTATTTAATTATTAATAAAAAATACATACATGAAAGAATTAAATATAACAATTTATAAAAGTGTTTTTTTACTGACCTTACGCGCAAGAGTGAGTATAGACAGCACTAGTGTCCGAGCAAGAGAACATGATAAGTGCCGCCATTTTCAATTCCTTTCTTTAATGAAACGTGTTATGACAGTTTGTTCGGAATTGGTATGGTCAGCTTCTTACGGGATAACATGTATGTGAAATAAATATTAATAGGAGATATTTTCCAACAGTGTTACACCAAAAAGTGCTTTTGCTTCGAAAGTAAAAATGAGTGGCGAAATGTTCTGAAAGTACGCTTAATAGAATTAGGTATTTCTAATGTACGGTAAAATATTCGATCGAGCATTATAATCTACTTTAAGTTTTCTGCGCCAGTGTAATATTTTAATTGTAATATGCGGGTTTCTTGGTATGGACTATATAAAAAATTTTTTTGTCATTAATTTTGAGGAAATTGCACTCATTGATATATGAAGTAACGTGACACCGGGTCGGAATATTAAGGCAGAACCTGGCACATGCATTTTGCACTCTTTTAAGAAGCTTTTGATGTTTATCATATCATAGTCTGGGGCCGAAATCAATTTTTTGTCATTAATTTTGAGGAAATTACACTCATTGATATATGAAGTAACGTGACACCGGGTCGGAATATTAAGGCAGAACCTGGCACATGCATTTTGCACTCTTTTAAGAAGCTTTTGATGTTTGTCATATCATAGTCTGGGGCCGAAATAATAATTCCATAATTTGAATGCCAATAGCGCTCAGGAGCACCTTTAGACGATAGAATGTGTCACGAAAAATTCTAAACCAACCTTTTGTTTTGTATTATTTTTGTTCCTATGAGAGTTTTGGGAGTTACTATAGTAACGCTCGCTAACAACCGTTAAACTTTTCACTAATCTGTACGTTTTTAGCTCAAGATTTTTCATACTAACTAAAAAGTCGGAAATTTCACGTTCCCGTGGGAATTTCGCGAATTCCTTTCTTAGTGCACTCCTAAACCCCCTAAGTATTTTTATATTTTAAGTAATTTTGAGCTTTCTACGCCCAGTAGTTATGGCTGTACGTTGTCTGTTAAACATAATGTGTATATTTATCATTGTATTAATTTCTTACAACCTTCTTATTTTGGTTTGTTAAAATATTAGTTTTTGTCTTGACTTCCGACGAAGTCATGCGACTATACGCGGATATGGGCGGAAACACAGGTTAGGTTAAAGCTGAATATTATAAGGTTCGGTGCCCTTTAGACACCATATTCGAGTGGGGCCTATCTTATGCAACTTCTTGACGATGCCGAAACGGTCATCATCCATCATTTAAGTATATGTAACTGCTTCCCTGGCGCGTGTTCTGAAAGATACCTTAAACTTTTACCGTGTCTGAAGTATATCATCGCTGTTGATTCTCGATGGAGAACTGCTGGAAAGTCTACACTCAAGTAGAGCTCAAGCCTGAGTAGCTTATCTTTCAGAATCGCCGCCTAAAGGCCGTACAGATCATGCATAGTCGCATATATTCAAATACCCATAGAGTACAGTACCTAAATCTTTACTTAAGCTTGCCCATTCCGTTATTTTTTTCATAGAAACTTCGAATCCTCATAGCTTCTCTATTTGGTGCCAAATACCAAAAAAAAATTGTGAGATTTAATAGTACACACTATAGTCTGCGAGGGCACATAACACCAGTGCGACTTATTGCGTGCCAGCTCGAGGTCGCTCTGCGCGTGTGCTCGCACAACTAAGAAGCAAATGTCACGTATGATTTCATTTGGTCAGATTGTATGTCCTCTTGATGTTCTTTTAAAAAGTTTTACATTGTATATAGAAAATTCAAACGTTTTTATTCTGTAAAATATCTATAAACGTACTCATCTACCTTAAGCACGTTGATTTTATGGGCAGCATTGTTATGTTGTCAGAATGCTTCGTGAACAAAGAGTATGGTTATCAAGTCCTGAAACATACCTGGTGGTTGCGGGTTACATTCGAGAAAAAGAAAAGATGTTCCGTGTCTGGCTGCTTATCGTATTTATATTCTAGGTTCCCACCTAGTTCGCTACATGGTATCACATAACACAAACTAATCTTACTTTGTGGCCATGTAGTTGGTGTGATTGTCTAAGCATTTTTATTTTTTTATTTATTCTAGTAAATCGGTTTTTGCCTATTTTAGGAACCTATTTTTGTTACCTCAGTAACAACCACAGTAAACATTGAACACAGCATTATAAAACGATCATGAATTTAAGAATTTATGCGTGGACAACGATCTCGACGCTGACGTTCTCATTTTGTTATCAGCATATTAATTTGGCGGAAATCAAAACAAATAGTTACTAGCTACTGTTACTTCTCGCGATTTTTTTCAACTTATTTTTCCTTTTCTTTGTTTTGTGTTTTTATTGTCAAGATTTGTAAAAGATCGTAGAGAGGTGTGGTGATGTACTAATTTTAATAAACCCTGTAGGTATAGCCTATAAGCTTCCTCAAGAATTAAGCTATCAAGTGCAAAAATATATTTTCAAATCGAAACGGTAGTTACAAAGATCATCGCTTTCAACCAAACAAACAAACTCTACAGCTTAAAATATTAGTATAGATTTTATACTTCTGTCATGCTGCAGAAACAAGCAACTCGCATTATCTACGAGCTCGGTTCCAGAGCCTCACTTAGATAGAAATTCCTTTAAATAAATAAAAAAGGTTACGTTTGCGACACAATATATTTTTATGTAAAGAAATAACTTGAACACGTTGCGTAAAAAAATACGCTTTCCGAATATGAACGATTAGAGTCCTTTTAACTGTTTTTGAAAACATGATTGCTTCTTTCTTGCCTATTTCCGAAGAAGTGGTAGATTCAGTTTTGATTTGTAAACAATTTGACTTATTTCAAGTGACTTATGTATTATGTATGTAGACTTATGTATGAATGGTCGAAGTCAAAAAAGGAAGCATAGTTTACGCTAAGCTCGAAACAAAGTTTTTAGACAGAGAGGTCGCTACTAAATAAAGTTTTACCGATTTGAATGTTAAACACTTGTTCATTAAACCGACATACATCTTAAATGAAAGTGCGCGTGAGTCAGTCAATGGTCGTCCGGGAAAATATAAATAACCCTTGTTTCTATGCGCCACTATGCCTCCACTTTACCCATAAAATTTTATTTTCTCCAAAGTTCAGTATTCATCAAAAGTGTAAATCAGAGGTTGCTGGGTATCTTAATCGACGGTACCTACGGAAATGGTCGATTTGTAAAAAATCGTAAAAGTATCTACACCGTGGCAAGTTCTACCGTAGCCAAATGCAACTAGATTTATTAACCAGCGTTAAAGAACCAGTGTTAAAGCAGTTCGTGGACAACTGATATTTATGTTCTAAATCTGTAAAAATTCTAACAAAGGAAATATTCACCGTGTAAGGGCAATCGGGGAAGTCATTTAAATATTATTATTTATAATAAAATCTAGTTCAGAAGATAGTAATAAGATATTTTTAACATGAGATCTTACTACTCAAACTCAGGATACTGTCATTACATTTAGTATTCATTTTGATCTCCGTTCTCGTAACATTAACTATGAAAGGACTATATGGAGGGCGCGTGGTGACTCAGTCGCGAGCCTCTTTTTTGGGCTGTAGTCTCTCTCAATATAATACCTCTAAATTTGTCAAACGTGACATCAGATGGTTTTATAGCCTCTGTTGTTGGGCGTGATGTTATGTAAAACTGTGAGATAAATTTAATATAAACCAACATTTTTGTGTGACTACACTTTCTACAGGTAGGAAATAATGCTATCACATCAACGTAACATCAAATATGAATAACAATAATAGGTACTACAAAATCTCGATAGAGATCAATGAATATTTTTATAAGGGTATTGTTATCCTTAAGAATTGGCACAGTATAGTTACTTACAAATTCGGAATAATAAGAATTTGCTCCACAGAGTAAGGAGATGGCCTCGTTTGCTTGTGCTATTTAGCAACAATTCCCTATTCTCAGCCGGGCCAGTTTAGTAGCCAGTCTAGTGGACGCATCTTCGCCAGTTTTCTGAACCGGATATCCCCTCGTCAAGCTGCGTGGGCCCCGCAACACAAGCTTTTATAAAAAGCTTACTTTGCGGTGACATGGTTGCAGTGTTAGTTTGGGTAGTTTATGAAAAAATATATAGCAACAAGTGAAGGACCACAAAATAAATTATATTGCGTTAGAATCACACGTTAGCTCATTTTTTAACGGCTTCCTCCCGCCATGGAATGCATTAGCATTGTATTACTTTTCATAAATATTCTTCTAAAATAAAGTTTCATCTGTGTCTACCTAGACAGCTAGATCATTATCGCTATCGTTAATTAATCGAAGAGCCAAGGATTCTGAGTTATCTTGTTGTTGAGATGTTTAATTTCGTTGTGTAACTAAGTATAATTTAAATTTCATTTTTGGGTAGACGACATGATCCGTACTGACTCGACCCCGCAGGGAAATTCCGATCAAGCTTATTAGCTAGGCCCACGGTTAGCGACCACATCTCAAGGCCGTACGTTGTTACTGTAAAAACTTATTTCGAAGTCAAATAGCTTTTTTTGGGCTACTAGACGTTTGCGCTCAAGAAGGATACTTCAATATACCTCTGATTCGAAGATCGTCAGTAATTTAGAGCTTAGAGCCTCTAACTTCTAGACATGATCTTCGTGTTTTCCACACCTCTTTTTACAGCATACTTGCTGTGAACCTCTACCGAAGGAATAATGCGTTTTTCTCAAATCCTGCAATGTCTGAGCCATGACCATGATCGCCATTATGATCGGCGTGAGTGTGAATTGTGATGCCAAGTCTTTCCAGTGCACAATCTTGAATATGTGTTCGGCATCGGCGCTGAACCTCTTATTATGCGATATACCATCGCCTCGCTGCACTTGGAAAAGCTTCAAATTCTGGTTCTGGTGACATACTGACATGATATAGTTTTCTTAAAAACACTTTAACGCTTGTATGTATGTATAAATTCAATTGACCAGTGCTGCAAATACTGGAGGACAGAGTGTGAGAGTTTTGAGTTTGTAATGAACTGTTTAATCTGTAAGGATAGCTTGATCAAAGACAAGTTTGTGTGATTTTTCAAGTGTAATTTCAGGACTGGTACTTATGGTACAATATAAGTACGAGTAGTGTATGTAGTGCATGGGCATAGGATAAGTTATTAGTTTATACTTTAAAAGCTACGCCAAAAATATTTTAAGGGGAATTATTCTTACTAAGTCTTATCTGAGGTGTTCGGGCTGTACCGAACTTTAATTAATGCTATGGAATAAAACGATATAAACCGATTTAAACGAATGTATTTACCGATTGCTTGGTAGACCCTGAAGTAAATTATAAAGTTAATTGCTGTTATTGATGAATTAGGTATAACTTAAATGATTGTTGATTATGGGTGTTCGATTTCAAACTGAACATAAACCGCTCAAATTACATATTACAATATTTAGACACGATTACTTAGATATCTATTTGTTTTGATATTAAGGTCTATTTTTTGTTTGAGGTTCACACGAGGTCGATTATAGGACAATTTTTATAATATGAGTACCTAGCCGTTTACAGGCATATGCAGTAATTTATCTTTGCTTTAAAAGTTAATTAAATTCTTTGAACAACTTCAATTTCCCATGAATAGCTAAGTAAGTATTAGATCTACGTTCATTTTGTGATAGCTCGAAACGCCGAGTCAACAGTTTTGTGTTTGATGCTGTAGTTTCTGATGAATATCTACCTGTTACTCCACCGCTGGACCGATGAACGGAACAGCTACGACCGCGGTAGATCACGCGACTTGATACAAATGCTCAAGTTGTTGCGCGCCGCCCGCGCCCGCGGTCATTTAGTTTACAGCCTTAATTACCTATTTTGAAACCTTAAGCTGGGTACAGATTGGTTTAATGTGACATGTAATGTAGGTAACATTCTACTTTTAAA
This sequence comes from Stenoptilia bipunctidactyla, assembly GCA_944452665.1. Taxonomy (NCBI): domain Eukaryota; kingdom Metazoa; phylum Arthropoda; class Insecta; order Lepidoptera; family Pterophoridae; genus Stenoptilia; species Stenoptilia bipunctidactyla. The sequence goes on along the minus strand of OX101721.1, from coordinate 49,169,153 downwards.
TTCACGATTTCTGTAGGTTCTCATATTTTTCCAAGAAGAGTAATTTTTCATCACTCCTCGCAGAGTTCTCTGTGTGCGTCATAATCACTGCGCGCAGGAACTTCTGTTCCAGCCGACCATTCATGGATTGCCTCGAGAACGCTTTGTAACAAGCGTAGCGTGCGTGACTCAGGCGCAGTTCGAGCTCGCTACTTGTCCTTGCTATGATTATTGTGCGCGCGAACTTTCGTCCAAGGAGAGCCCCGAGCATTTTTTGTTGTCTAAAAAATTAACAGATGGCATCGAGCACGCTTTGTACAAAAGGATCGACCACGACTCAGGCTCTGTTCTTGCTCGCAAGACGTCCAAATCATGAGAATTTGTTGCAGAGTGTTACATTACACCGATCGGGTGTTTACAGCTTCATGCGTGAAATGGTGCAAAGATCGTAGAGGGCTCTTGTATTAGGTTTTGACGCTAATTTTGACCACTCGTCTTCACGCTCATTTAAAAAAACATTAAGTTACCAGTTCTTCGTCATTTATTCAAAATTCTGATGTGTTACTGTTAAAGTTGGCATCATTTGGCATCAGTACTTTTAAATTATTATCAGATCTTTTAGAATCCGAGCAGTAACTTAAACTGTGGTCCACACTCTTCGGTAATATTAGACAAGAAAACAGTTTGTCCAGAATCGGTAAGAGAAACGATTAACTCAATGAACTCTACAGAACCTTAAACAATGAAAACCCTATAAAAAATCGCTTGCGCGCGCATCTAGCCTGTCACGTAGTATAAAATGTGAGTCGCGATTCCAGAATGCCACAACCTCTCGCATGAATGGTAGGTTTTTATGATAATTCTATAATTTTTTATACCGATTCTTTGAAAGAAAATATTTGAGCAGTGCTTTGAGTTCCGTATACTTTTCTTAATAAATATAAAATATTTTAATTTACGCATTTTTTGCGCATTTTTTGCGAGGTAGCGCCTCGGGCAACTGCGACATTGTGAAAGATAACTTTTTAAAGAGGTTTTTATAAACAACCTCAACTTTTTTGCGAAACCTAGCTCAGGGGTCAAATATTTTCGTTTAAAAAATCGATAGCATGCAAAAAAGTGTAGGTAATATTATATTAAAAACTGAGCAAGTTTCAGGTCTTGTGATGCCTTGGCTTAGTCGCTCGCTCCCACCTCATGCGACGTAGCTACCTACTTGCATCCTGGGAGATATATACAGTAATTCAACTCGGCCGCATCTTTGAAATAAATGCCTACAGCGCCGCGGTCCGTTCACATGTGATAGGCCTGCCCGCCTTTAGCGCTTAAATTACATTTGCCTACTTTGTGGTTACTTCCATTTGGTATTGTGACTGCAAATATACTTTCTTTATATAAACAAATAAAGCACTTTGTAAATTGAATAGGAAGTGTTCAACAACAATAAGTTTTGTGTCAAAAAAACATGTTTACGTTTGAATAACATATCAGTCTTATAAATTAGCGACCAAAAAATACTTGCGCCTCGATTGAGATCCACGAAAAGATGTGTTATTATATTTTAAAGTATAAACAATGCTCATTTTAACGTAAAGCTCAATCAACAATTGTTTCCGTATGCAGACACTCGCGACTGGCCGCATGCCGAGATCGAGCCGCGTAGGTATAGCTCGCGTTTCGTCCGTTTGTGTGAAGTTGAATTACTGTAGATATCTGTACTGTGGTGCGAGTGAGTGTGTGCATCATTTAAGGACCATCGAGTTTATGGTATAAAAAACTTTTGCAATTAATTCTGGCTACCGATTTAGAACAAACTGTTGTCAGGTTTCTTTTAAACAAAAAATAAAGTTGTATTATATTTTTTTTTATTTTCCATTATAAATACGATAAAATTTGTTCATAGTTTTTATACACTAAGAACTAATGTCTCAGTCGTTACTCTATTGGTTGGATCAAGTCATCATCAGCGTAAGTACAGACCGTTCACTATAAGATGTCCCATGCCTGCTGATGTTGGCAGCATTGTGGCAGCAGTGTTGCCAATAATATGTGTCCATTTTAACCCCGTAATCTAACTTTGTTTATACCTACCACGAATAAATATATGTTTAATTTTCTGATTTGTAAATAATAAACAACTATAAGACTAGGAAGGTTTTGAATGACGACAAATTCTTAGAATGAATACATTTTATTTTATTTTTCTACGTAATCTCCTTCTAATCTAATACACTTAGAATACCGCATCTCCAACTTTCTTATTCCTTCCGCAAAATAATAATTTTCTCGACTATTAAAAAACTCCTCTGCGGCAGTTATAACCGCCGCGTCATCATCGTCAAATTTAGTTCCACGAATATGCTCCTTTAATTTTGGAAATAAGTGAAAATCACTCGGGGCTAAGTCAGGAGAATATGGTGCGTGATCAAGGACTTCGAAGCCAGCACTGCGGATTGCGGTGAGCGCAACTTCCGAACGATGAGGTGGAGCGTTATCCTGGAGAAACAACACGCCCAATGACAATTTCCCACGACGTTTTTCTTTAATCGCTTCACGTAATTTCGGGATTAAGTTTGCATAATAGGATCCAGTTATCGTTTGCCCTTTTGGCAAGTAATCAATAAAAGGATTAATTCACTATCCCAGATAACGAAAACAGCTTGACAAGCAATAGTGCTAACATAACGGCAGGGGACATCTTACGATGAACGGACAATAAAGTAATCATGATCATAAGGCCGTCAGAGACAACGGAAGCGTTATTTTCATGGCGCACGTCAGTGCAGGGCCTCATTATGACAATGAGCGCTTTATGAGCGGCAGGCCAGCAAAGCAACCAATCGATGGATTTGTTTGATGTTTGACGCCGTCCCAGCACACACGTGCTGGAAATCTTTGTAAAAAGTGAAAAAGTTGCACTAACACTTTGAAACTTATGTTATCTTAGTTTAGCTTTACGTTTTACGTTCGTTTGACTGGCCTATCCTAGTAAATGTAGGTACTAAGTACACAGAGTCGAGTAAAATGCTGATAACAAGATATAAGTATGACTTAAATGGTCTTGAAACACATCAGATCTTGAATGAAAATACAGTTAAGTTGCTGATGAAGATGAGATCAAACGCTAGGGATAGACAAAGTACCTACTTCTATAGAGGACAGATGGTCTTTTTTTTTGAAAAATGTTTTTTAATATTATAAGGAAACAGTATCAAAGTTCAAGTCAAAGCATTCCTTATTTTGCGGTTACTTTTATTAACACTAAGTCAAATGGATTACAAATAGAAATGAATCAAACACCACTTCAAGTTGAGGAGAAACGCCAAGAAACTCAAGTTGTTGATATTTTTAAATTGTGATTGCTCAATCGTTTTTTCAATAATCAACGAATGCAGAGCATTAAAAAAACCGACTTCACGTCAAAACTTTGTCTGAGTTGAGAATGACATCATCGTAAACATTCTCCGAAATCATACATACTTTTTCAAAACTTTGAAATTTTCAATGAAGTACTTACTTCACCGATTTCGATGAAATTTAAATGGTACCAACTATGAGGTTTCCTCTATCAAATGAAACAAGAATTTTCAAAATCAATTCATAATTGTCCGAAATATTGTGTTACAAAGACAAACAAAAAAAATCATACCGACGAATTGAGAACCTCCTCCTTTTTTGGAAGTCGGTTACATACATATGTTTGGGTATTTTAATTTTAGCTTTTATTACACAACTTTTGTTTAATAGTTCTCATGTGGTAAATCTTGAGTCACGAACTCATTCAATACATACGTTTTTATAATAAATTTCCAAAAAATATACAAGACAAGTGTTGCATGTGGTAGTACCCGAGCAATTTCTTATTTTGAGGGACTATCTGTATAAACAATATCCTATGTTTTATCCATGACTATCATCTATATCTGTATCTTTAATCCAGATCCTTAAAACCGTTATTGCGTGAAAGAGGAACAAATATCCATTCATACTCACAGACTTTCGCATTCATATTATTAACAGGATTTATCCTGAGATCGATTTATAGATACTGTAAAAGCTGCTACTTTACAATACCTACTTTATAAATTAAGATGTTGGTATGACTTTTTAATATGAAGTAACGATGGGACGTTTGTCTTCCGTGACACCTGATGGCATTGAGTTACGAAGTACTATAATAACTCAATGCCCGATGGTAGGTGAACATGAAGACTGAGGTGGTACACGTCCACGGAAAATAGACACAGGCAGTTCATTCCAAACCTTAGCGAACCGTATCAAAAAGGCGTCAAAGCGCTTAGTTCGACGTTTTGGAATATCTACCACATGCGGGTGGAAGTTCTAAAACTGACTTGACTTCATGATAACGGACATTGAGGGATTATAGAGGGCGTTCAATGACTAATGTTCGATTCCAGCGTCATCGGTTATACGTTGAAGGCAACTGACAAAGATACGTTTGAAAAGTTAGGCGGACGGACGTAACTTGAACTGACGACGGTTTGTACTGGGTGTCTTAAAATTAATGCAAGATTTGATCTAAGAAGATAACCCAGTTTTTAGTCTCATGTTTGCATATTTTATTGAATCTTAAACTACATAGGTTAGGGTTATATATGAAATAACCCATTGGGCAAATGGCCTCCATGGCTTTCCGTACACATACGCACTCCTTTGTTGAAATTTCCATGACTATTCTGAATAAATATGGATGAATTTCATTTATGCAACATTGAATCTCTTCTTTTAAAGCACGCGTGGTTGTAAGCTTGTTAGCATAGACCTGGTACATAACCCCATAAAATAAATCTAATGGTGTTAAATCACACGATCTAGGAAACTCTGATCAACGAAACGAGAGAGTACACGACCTGGAAATGTCTCATGCAGTGATTGAAATGTTTCAAGGGCTGTATGGCATGTGGCACCGTCTTGTTGAAACCACATATTAGCCACATCAATATCATTCAATTTGGCAAAAAGAACTGGGCTATCATGTCGCGATATCAAGCAACAGGAATGGTAGTCACTGCGTGTCTCATTAAAATAAAACAGGTTGTTAATGTAATGCTCTATTTCAACTAGCCCTAAACTGACTGCTGTCAATTTGTTTTATTTTAGGGTTGTCAAAACTTCACTATAAATGAAGACAAATTTAAAATTGTGTTAATTTGGGACACCCTATATATAGGTATTGTTTGAGTTGGTATTGTAACTGTAAAGTACTTGACGAAACGCACTCAGGAAGAAACATTTTCTTATAGGTAATAAAAGCCGTGGTTATAGCCAAGCGCTCAGACTCTGTACCAACCAAGTAACAGCCCAGTGATTAATTAAGTGGTTTTTGAATACCACTTCATCTTTAGTTTTTTCCATCAATCAAATAGCTATAATGACGTGTTGTACAGGGCTATTTAAATATTATATTTTTTGATACAATATAAACGTACCCGCATTTTTATTTTAGTATCGCTCAGTAGAAAAAAATAAAGATATGGCACCACAAACTTTGTTACAAATAGTCGTTGTTGGTGAACACCCCAGGCAGTTCATTGATTACGTTTGATAATACTACGATGTAGTACTGCAAGATGTTTTGTAGTAGTGCTAAGTCGTCTTTATTCTTAATGGCATTCATACATAATTTATAGTGACCATGCTCTGCTTAACATGTTAGGGAATATATTAATGAGTAATGTTCATAGCTGACTACAGATTTTTGACAACTCATGAAATGTATTAAAACAATATATAGTGCAAATAATAGCTAATTTTCGGTTAATTCCATATCATTTATTTTTATTAGAAACCGCAGCAAGAATTTTAATGTTTAACTCTCTCAAGTTACTTAATAGACTACTAGTATCATCCACTTGAAATGAAAGTCCCGATATCGTTTCTAAGAAATTAAATCAAGTCTGCACCAATAGTTTAGGTATAAACAGGCAGCATTTCAATGGCACTATCATCTTTTTACATTCATATACTGACCTGTCAAACTTACAAAAGGTAGTTTGACAGGTCAGAGACAGTATGGACCGTGAACTCTATCTTGTAAAAAAAATTTTTTTTTTTTTTATGAATTATGGATGGGATGTTTGTCTTCCATGCCACCTGATGTTAAGTGAACATGAAGACTAAGGTGTTACACGTCATATTAAATATACCTTTTTTGTTAAAATGGTTTCTATAAATGGTACTTATTGTGTGAAATTTTTAGCCGGTGATTAAATATAGCCCTGTTTATGTATAATACCAAAATTAAATAGAAAATGTGATAAATTAGTCACTTTATCCGGATATTACTCATAATAGCGGGTCAACGTTAGCCAAAGAAATAAATAGATCTCACTCTAAGGCACAAAGATTATAAGTCATATAGAATAACATAATCTTGACTATAATTATAACACCTAAGTTGATAATGTTTGTTGAAATAAGCATATTATTTAGTTTTGGCGCTTCGCCAGCCGCTGCCCTTTTTGTCGCATAACATTTTTCTTCACAAGAACCTTACAAATAAGAATAAATAAAAATTATGGCCCGGTTAATTCATGTCATGTCAGTTCATCTTTAAATTATTCCTATTTGTTTTATTACATTATCCAAGTCTTCGAAGATACTATACAGAATTGCCAGTTAATGTAAACAATTCTGTGTCACCTATCACTTTTCCAAATTGAACAGGCGTTATAAATAATGGCTAGATGATACACAACGTTATTTTTTGTTTATACGATACCTGTGTTTCGAAACAGTTTTTTAAAGAATCGATTGCATTAGTTTTTATACCATGTAATATTTTAACTCAATAATCTCTAAAGAACCTTAAATAATGAACACACTTATTCGTGGGCACATCGTGCACGATCACAGTATGCTAGTCGGTCACTACTCTACATCGCATGAAAAGGTAGTGAGCGAGCGCCACGCGCTGGGTGCCCTCACTCGCGCGACAAAAGCAAGACACCGCAAGAGGCTTGAAACTTGCTGAGTTTCTAAGATAATATTATGTTTATTATGTTTTATGTTTAATTTTTTGTATGCTGATTTTTGAAACGAAAATATTTTACCCGTGTGTGAGGATGTGCGACACATACACAAAAAACATCGTTGTTTATAATACCCAGATTTATTACTTAGTCTGTGACATAGGTATACATATATTAAAATGATTTCTATCGACTTTCTTGCAACTTACTCTCATTTTTTTGAAGTGGTGCTAGATTCAGTTCAATTTGTATTTGTAAACATTTTGGCTAATATTTCAAGTACCTACGAAATAAGGAATATTTTGACTTTGATAAGTCAAAATATTCCGCTATTTTTAAAGCCGGCTGGTTTATTTATTTCTGGAATTTAAATTATGTAATCACATTTTTTTCGAAAAAATAAAAGTTGTATGACAAACGTGAGATTTTCAAAAAAATTATAATAATCCTTCTTCACTAGTCTATCGCAATATTTCACGGAGCATTCTTTGTTCGTGCTTCTTGTAACGTTTGAAGCTATTGACTGAACCTTGAGTTGGATATATAACATTGACCTTCTTCGAAGTTTCTTTCCATTTGATCCATTGTCAAGGAGCAGCAGTATGCTCGAGCTACCGCTAGTCATTATTTGTGATGGCTTAATCGGCAAAGAAAAAAATTCATCTCAAAGTATGTCGTTTTATTGTCATCGCTCCGTTTAAGATACGACCTGAATGTTTTTACGCGTCCATCTTTGGGGATTGAACCCAAAATGTATGTAAAGAAGCCGAATATTTGTCGACACAGGGAAAGGTAACAAACGTGTAATGAGAGTGTTTGGTCCTCGTAGAGTCCACATTGTCGCAGCAGGGCGGCGCCCGCGCAGCGCTCGCTGCGGGCAGGGCGCCGAGACAACGTCCTCGCTTTGAGCAGAATTACTCACCGTGTAACCTTTCAGTTGATATTAAGAAAACCAGATCTAAAAGCGAATAACGGTACAACAATTCAGGATAACCTGAAGTTATCTGTTATTTTTCTATCAGCTGTTAAAACGTGATAGCTGTGTGTAAATTGTGCTTTTTAAGTTTTAGAGGCGTTAGTCGTCTATAGAATTTTGTGGTTTAGAAGTATATCATGTCATACTCGTAATTGTCACTGTTAATTTTGCTTAATTTAAGCTGGTAATCGTTGTAAAGTAATAAGTGAGGTCTGAGTGTAAGTGAAGTGAAGGCAGGGCTTTGCAGCGGAGGCGGGGTGGAGCCTCGCCGCGCAGGAGAGCCGGCGACCGGCGACCGGGCTGCCGGCTCTCGCACTATCCTATCCTCTCTAGCATTCGGGAACTTCAAGTAAAGGAAAAATATCTATTGATGCATTTATTAAGAATTTTACTTAAACTTAACATACATTTATTTCATAAATAGTTTAAATAATTTAGTTATAAGAAAGTCACGCCTATTAATTTAAATACAATTGGGTGTACATACAACACATTTCATTTAACAATTTCGTGCACTTAAAACTTACTAAGTTAAGAATCATCGAAAAGTTAAACTATAAGAAACTCAATAAGATTGGATTTGTACTGGTACTAAACATTAGGTCATCATCGGCAGTGTTCATAAAAACATAGAAACTGGCAAGGCAAGTAATGCGTGCGTACTTTTGTATTAGTGCTTCACCGCTGGGGCTTGCAACTAAAACTAATTTGATTTCTTTGTCATGAAAGAGTTGACAGCGGTACGAGCGGCACGTACAACCACGAGTAACTTTGTAGCGGCGACCGAGCGGCGCGCGGCGCCGTGCGCGGCCCGCGCCGAGCGAGCAGCCCGCGGCCCGCGCCCCAAGCGACACAAGCCAGCGACACGCACAAAGTTAGTCGCAGCTGTTAACAAACCAGGGTCCGATGTGCCACACCGAGGCCTACGTGCATGTTAGCTATTAACGGGTGTTTCAACAACAATTTAATATCTTAAACTAAACATTACAAACAATTATCATGCTTAAGGATAAAGCTAAAGCTGGGACTTGAGCGTATATTAGAGCAAGTGTTTTAACAATAGAACAAAGTTGAGGAAATTAATAAGCCGTATTTAATTTGTGTAGTCAAAAAGCTGGCACAAGTTCCAGCTTTGAAAATTATATTAAGTTTTCTCTAATACTCCATTATTGTTTTGGATGAGATCATTGCATCAAGTTTCACATAGACCAGACTCCTCAACACAAAAGCATTTTCTTTTTGTTAATAACGCAAATAAAACAATAACTCCCAGAGCAGTAAGGAAAAGAGTATTGGGTGAAAAATACATTTGACGATACGCCAAAAGTTTGCCTCTCTTTAACGGGGACTGTAATTTACACATAACGTACTCCATTAGCAGTCATCGTAGCGGTAGTTGGAAACAGTTGATAATGAAATAATAACTTGTGTGTTGTTAATAACATGTTACATGAATCCAAATATACAGGAGATGTGTGGTCCGAAGTCCTCGCCCGCCCGGTCGCCTGGTCGCTCGGCTCGTCGCACGACTACGGCTATTTACACAAAAAGCTTGAATATACAGCGATGTTAGGTGCGGAAGTTGACGGTAACACTACAAGTTAAATGTACAGTTGAATCCAGTAGCTTTATATTGTTAGAAAATTTCACTGGGTCCGACGTACCAAAACCGATATACAGCTGATATACAGATCGATATAAACCGATAGAAGCGAGGCCAGAAAGTTGCGCATAAGGACATTTAAACTCAAGTGACAGAGACCGGTTCCAGGATATACTAATAAATTCGATGCTTAAAGTAATGTGTCTATAAGATAAATGATTAATGTTTGGTGCTAAGTAGTTATTATACAATTTTGTTTTTGATTAAAACTCTTATGCATGGAAGTTAATGTTTTGAAAGTTCATGTGTTACGATTATTAAGTTCGGTTTACGAAGGACCCAGCTGAGTTCTGATATAAAGGAACCGTATCTGTGGTGCGGATGTGAGAAGCTCGGTGAGGTATCTGTGCCTCGTTGCTAGCATGGAACCGCGCCCTACTCTTGTTGCTTACATACAAGAAAGGTGGATGTTGCTGCGGTAACCGCTACGATAGAAACTAACGTTCATAATACTCGCTTGTCAACTTTGATTTAAAAGTAGTTTTCACCCGATCTCATTATGGCATAGAGATTAAACAAAGAAATACTACATTAATGGATTAAAAGTGCGCGACGCGAGCTCGCTGCCTGTATCTATGTCTTACTTTTAACGACTAGTTTGGCGGAAGTCTCGACTTGACCGGCGGAAGTAGTGGCGCGGCACGTGAACGTCCCGGTGTCCTCCTCGTAGGTGCTGCCGATGAGCAGCACGGCATTGTTGCCCTCGTGGATCATCTGTAACAACAAACATCGACCGCTGTAATCACTGGTATCACATCATTATTATTGTGATTACAAACTATTTACATTTGATTCTAATTTGATGTATAAAAGTTTTAAGTGAATGTCACATCAGTTAAAAAGATGTCAAGTGGAAGTATAGGAATTCTCAAAAATTTTTTTAAATAGAACTTATGTTTGTCACTATATACGTGGCAATCTTCGGAGCTAGGCAACTGATTTTGATCTGGTTTGCACCAGTCAGAGATTAGTGCTCAGGTAAGCCGTAAGATAGAATGTCTAAGAAATTTTTCAAAAGACAATAACAAAAATTTTACTCTTTGCACATGCTGGTATTGCAAAGTTATGTTAAAATCATGACAATGACGTAACACACATTGAAAAGTAAAAATAACTCACTTGGAAATCTGGTGTTTGCGGTATGAGCGCGCCCTCGCGGAGCCATTGTATAGTTGGTTTGACCTTGCTAGTTATATTTGTTTTGAATTGTGCAGGTTGACCTTCGTATACCAAAAGGTCTCGAAGTGGAGTCAACGTCGGCAGGGAATCGGCTTGGTCTGGTTGGGTCACCTTCAATTTGGCAGCTACAGTTACTCTTCCAGCAGAATTGTAAGCTACGCACTTGTAGTCGCCCTCGTCTTCAGGGAAAGCTTCTGATATACGCAAAGAATAATCTTCTCCAGTTTTGGACATCTGGAAGTACTTGGATGGTTTAATGAGTTTATCGCCTTTGTACCACTGTACGGTTGGTGTTGGTTTTCCAATTATTTTGCTACTAAATTCGATAGCCTGCCCTTCGGCTACAACCTTATCTTTCAGTGGTTCAATAACCTCTGGAGGTGCGTTGGCAGATTTTGATGGGGTCTTGGGCTTATCTTTTGTTATAGGAGCATTTATGGAGCACTCAGCATCACAACGTGCTTCACCCGCACTATTAATGGCTACACATTCGTACTTTCCAGAATCTTGTGGATAAGCTTCCAAAATAAGCAGAGTATAAGTGCCGTCTTCTTCAAGAATTTTGTTTCTTATGTCAGGTTGAACTTTTTTACCATTTTTCAACCAGTATACATCTAATGGCTTTGTACCTGAAACTTTGGTGTCAAAACGGACAAGTTGGCCAGCGGTGACATTAACACTCTGAGCCGTCAAAGTAAAACTTGGCGGGATTATTCCGCCCCTGCCTTGACGTCTGCGTTCTTCAACTACAAGGTTCGCGCTACATTTAGCAGTGCCACCTCTGTTTTCAGCAACAGCAGCAAATACCGCTGAATCCTCTAAGAACACTTGCCTTATTATCAAAATAGATTTTGTACTAAAAGTATGAATTTGGAAATCAGGAGAATTTTTGATTGGGAAATTTTCTCTGTACCATTTGATGGTTGGTAGAGGTTCACCATCAAATTCAACTTCAAATCGTGCTTGCTCTTGTTCGAAAACACGGCAAGGTTGCATTTTCTTTGTAAATACAGGAGGAACGCTTGGCTTCACTGGTCCTTCGACAACTCGTTCCTGTGTCTGTGCCTTATGCTCGACCTCAGTTGTTTCAGTTGATGTTATCTTACGAGTGATTTCCGTATCTCCCACAACTTCCTTTTGAACCTGTTTCTGTTTTGAAACATGGACTTCTTTTCCGTGAACCGCTGATGCAGATGGGTCTGGAATTCTTGGTTTTTGTACTATTTGTGTTTGTGTTTTTTCTTCAACTGTATCTTCAGTTTGCTCCCTTAAATAAACATTTAAAATCCGGTTATTAAAATAATTATTGTTCTCGAAAGATACTTCTTTCTAAAAGGGATTATCAACAAACCATTTGATCGATAGCCATGACAGAAACAATAAATTTATGGATTAAATTAATTAATTTAAAAATGTAGATTCTTCAACAGAACATAAAAAGCTAGATCGTAGCTGGATTATCGAATCAGATATTGTACAAAACAGCTTTCTCATAAAAAAAACACCCGAATGAGGTTAGACGTACTGCTGAAATTAACAGGTTTGGTGGAGAACCGTCATGTTAAAAAAAATATTGACTATTATTTTATTAAACAAATAAATATTTAGTCATAAATTTATAATTAAATCTACTATTTAAGAGTACTCAATTCTGACGTTTTTGCAGAACATTTTTGTAAAATTATTATAAAACCGCTAAACGTCAGTTTAACAAATAGAGCCAGCGGTTTGGTAACACAACTAATCAGTAAAGAAATTCGTATGTGATATCTACCAATCATCAAGCTGGATGTTTAACGATTTAATTATCATTTATTTACTGAGGGCAATTGTAGGAGCATCAGGGTAGATAATAAATGTTGACATAGAACTTTTACAGGTAGCTCTTGACAACCCTAATATACTCGGTCACATATTCGGCTTTGAAGATGCCGTATTTTGATAAGAAATTGTAAACCAATACCATCTAGGCCAAAGTGATCCATCCTAAACTTCAAAATCGCTTATCGTGAAGTGAAAGTGAGGTCTGATTTAAGATCTATACAAAATATTACATACGAAGTTTACTTACAGACTGTCTTCATATTTTTGCGCCATTCCCTTGGCCACGGAGCTGCGAACTATTTTCTCACCAGGAATAGCAAACTGGTGAGTGGATTCTCTAATTCTGCTTTCCTTTACAACTTGCTCATTTTCTAATTCGTGTAGTTTGTTGTAGTATTCGTCGCTCTTCTTCTTTTTTACAGTTTGTTGCCACTCAGTTTCTGGTTCTTTGAGTATTTTAGTTTTTAACTCTGGTCTGCTTCCAATTTGTGTTTGTCGTTGCAATACTTGCCTTTCTTCAAATGTCTTCTCCAGTTCTGTCTCAGATCGTTGGTATTGTGATGTCTCATCGTACCAAGCTAGATGTAGGATTCAACAAAAAACATAAGTATATGAAGGCAAATAGTTATAAGTTGGATAAAGCTTCACACATACCTCTCCCAGGGTTCCTTTGGTAAGCTGAAGTAAGCAGGCGTAGTGGTGGCTCTTCATACAAGACGGGAGGATTGGGACGGGAAGCATGGGTTTGTGTTGTGATTTAAGCGATTGTTGGTGTGTTTATGTAAATTTGGTAGATTGTGTTAATATAGCAGAGCAATAGTTTATAAGTGTAGAAAACTGGTAACATATAAGCCATAATTTTAAATTTAACTAAAAGCATTGAGGTTTTTGTTTTGCTTAAATGTTTATAATACTCACGTCTAGGTGCATTTTTAAGAACTCCTCTATAATCATCATGTCTGGGAATTACTTTCAGCTCAGTTGTCGCTAACGCTTCACCAGCCGAGCTCCTCGCAATTACTTCGATTTTTCCCGTATCATATTGTCTCGTTTTAGGAATATCGAAGTGATACATTCCATCGTAAATCAATTTGTAACGTGAACCCTGTTTAAAATCAAAGTAATTATTAATTTTAATTCGTGATATTCGTATCGGAGTGCAAACTATATTTATCAATATTGAAGATTTAATATTTTTTATAATGCATAAGATATGCTCAAACAGTAACGGGACGTACTAATAAATAAACTTAAAAAAAGACTAAGATAAATCAAGCATATTTAAAAGGAATTTGGTCTTTTTTATAACCAGGAAATAGTTTTAGAAGAAACATACATTTTCTCTAACCGTGTTTATAATAAAGGATAATCTTATTTTTAAACATGATACATACATTGACTATAGTGCTTCCGTTGAGAATCCACATAACACGAGGCTTAGGGTGTCCGGTAACTCGACAGCAAAATCTTGCCCATTCTCCTTCTTCCACAGTAACGGGATCCGGGCGGCTAACGAATACTGGGACACTGCGTGCTTTCGTTTCATCCGGTAAAGGTTCCGCAACACTAGTAATAAAAACATGAATATTAAAATATATTATTTAAATTTAAATAACAAAATACTGTACGAACTTTAACTTACACTTGCCACGAAGCTTCCATCTCTCTTATTTTCTCAATGCTCTTCATGTGCTTAGGTAATTGTGAATCATATACGATTCCAGGTTTACCAGCTGTTTTAATAATAGCTCTCGTTTCATCCATTCCATACAAGTTTGTAGCCCGACAAACGTACTCCCCACTGTCTTCTGGGTACACCCATCCGAAATTCATTGCAACATACCCAAAATCATAAATAGGCGTGAATCGATTTTCTGTAATATTAATAATTTATTACTCCTCAGTTTTTTTTTTTATAATTATTCAATGTATAACATGAAGACATGTTAAAGAATATACTTACTGTGTAGTAGTGGTTTACCATTGAAGAACCACTCTACTTTCATATTAGGATCACCAACTGGCGCTAGTTGACATTCAAATTTAGTAGTTTCCATTTCCACCAAACTAGTTTGACTCTGGATTTGAGTGACAAATCGAGGAGGTTGTTTCTTATCCACATCATACAAGTCGTCTTCCGTTAAGAATATCTCTGAGGTGTACTTTTTGATTGTAGCTTCCATTTGAGTTAATGCTTCAGACTTTTTCATACCCCTAGGCACTTGATTTTGTAATATAATATCCGGTAAACCTGTTGATGAAATACGATTTTAGTTTTGCAAACTATATTTATAACTAACTAATGGATTTTGTTATCAATTTGGATATCCAACTATTAAAAAGTTTAATTAACTTACTTTTGCATGAAACAGTTCCTTTTGTAAAGTCTTCTCCATATTTGTTGACGGCACGACAGACATATTCTCCTGAATCTTCGGCATATACGTACAAAATATCTAAGGAAACGAAACCCATATCATAAACATTACGATATCGATGGCCAGATGGTAATAGTTTGCCATTGCGGTACCATTCAATTCGTAAATTAGGATCTTCTTTGGGCTCTACGCGACATTCAAAACGTATGCCTTCGGACTCTTCCACGGTGTGCGATTGAATTTGGGTTATAAACTTCGGTGGTGTAGTGACTGTGGGCTCCTCTTTGGGAGCCTCAGTGACACGACCTTTTTCTAATTCTTTGATCTTTTCCCCACTCATACCTTGTGGAAGTTGTGATTCCAGCACAATATCTCGCTTTGTACTGCAGGTTATTTTAGCAGTAGTTGTTGCAGAACCCCATTTATTGGTAGCACGGCATGTATATTCACCGACATCACGAGCATATATGTAATCAATATCTAAAGCAATAAATCCAAAATCGTTGAGCATATGCACCCGAGACCCTGTTGCAAATGGCCTGCCATTGTGGAACCAATCGATTCGCATTGAAGCATCACCAACAGGTTCAACTCTGCAATCAAAATGAACTGGCCCACCTTCAGGAATATCGATATTGTCTGTAAGTTCGACTGTAAAGCGAGGTGGGTTTGGCTTTTCATCTTCAATAGGAATTTCTTCACGTTTATGCAAAGTTTCCTCCAGCCTTTGTATACTTTCTGTTCCAGATTTAAAGTGAGATGGTAGCTGTGGTTCTAAAACAATACCTTGTCTACCTTTAACTTGAAGTTTGCATGAAACAGTAGCTTCCCCATGGCGATTAGTTGCTTTACATGTATATAAACCTGCATCTCGTTGGTATACACCACTCATTTCTAATATGACAAAACCAAAATCGTTTATCGTTTTTACTCGAGAACCAGTCAAAAGAGCTTTTCCATTGTGATACCACTCTACCCTCATACTCGAGTCATTAACCGGTATTAAACGACACTCAAAGTGAGCTGAAGAGTTCTCAGATAAAATCAGATCTGATGGCGTAGTTATAAATTCTGGAGGTTTACCGCTTTCAATTTCTGGTGACAAGGTATCCACTATGCCGGTATAGCCTTCGAGAGCCGCAATTTTATCAATAGTGCCTTCCATTCCTTTCGGAAGCTGTGACTCTAGGATAATATTTCTTTTTCCTTGTACCTTCATTGTAGCTGTTGTTACTGCTTCACCATAATTATTATATGCACGACATAAGTACTCTCCAGAATCTTCAGGATATGTAGGAGATATTTCCAAAATAACAAAGCCAAAGTCACAGAATGTCCTGAATCTAGAACCAGTTTTTAAAGATTTTCCGTTCCAATACCATTCCACCTAAAAGCAAAAAGTTGTTTCAATCATATGTAAAATATAAGCTATTTTAGGCACAGTTGAGGTAGTGACCAAAACAATTCAATAGTATTAGAAAAAAACTTTTATAGAGGATTATTCACCTTTAGATTTGGATCGTCTGTGGGAGTCAGTCGCGCCTCGAAATGAGAATTTTCACCTTCCCTTAAGTTTTCAATATTAGATAAAGGTACTGTGAAAACTGGTGCCTTCCCGCGTTCTTCTTCAACCTTGTCATCCTTCCTTCGTATCATAGAGTCTTCTAATGTTTGAAGTTTTTCCAAGCCACCTTCCATGCCCTAGTTGAAAATATTATGCTTTATTAACGTGGCCATCAGACAAAACTATGAATGTTTTCCATATTTTGTATTAACATTGAGAGCTATAGAGTCTAAGGAGCTTGTTATAACTTAAATTAATTAAAAGAACTCAAAATTCTAGATTGTTTGATGTAAATAATGCTACAGCAAGATGTCGCTTAAGCTACTATATCTTCTTTGTGAACATTCTTAAGTATATTTTCTGAGCTATTATGTCAGAAAAGATCAAAATGTTTGCTAATGGATATGTTACATCCATTTCATCTATTGTTACAATTATTTTGATAATTTTGATTTGTTGTTCGTGGAGTCCTATAATTGTCGTTATGTTTTTATTTTCTGTTTCTATAATTTGAAACATGCCGTTGAACTTTCAATGATCAAATAAAATAAATAAACCCATTATGAAAATGTGATATGCAAATATGCACATAAACCAAGAACATCCCGTTATTGGGTTATAGGATTCAAAAATAATAAAAGAGATCGAAGGGTTCGTTCATAAAGTATAGGTGGATATTCTAGGACAAGTCTTCTCGGGCCAATTATTTGAGTTCAATCTAGCAAACTTTTATCCGGATAGGGTTTGTTAGACATGCTATAATAATGGAACAAACTTCAGACTGTACGTTAATTATAGGGATAAGAACATGCCTAAAATATTTTTTTAAGAAAAAAATGTATAAAAATACATTGATATAGAAATGAAACTTAAAGTTTCCTTCTAAACTCCACTTATAATTTAAATAACAGGCTAATAACTTACCCGCGGTAGTTGCGAGTCCAAGATTAAATTATCCTTCGAGCTGCATTTGAGTGAAGCCTTAGTTGTATCGCTTCCAAGTCTGTTAGTTGCTACACATTCGTAAACACCAGAGTTTTCTTCATAGCAGTACAGAATGTCTAAAATTACAATTCCAAAGTCATGGAATGTACGATAGCGGTGACCGTGAGGCAATTTCTTGCCATTGTAGAACCATTCTACCTTTAGATCTGGATCATCAACTGGTGTTAGCCTTGCCTCAAAGTGTGCACTTTGACCTTCTACCAATTTAGTGACATCTTGAATTTGTGTTACGAATTTCGGTGGTTGTGTTGAAGCACTGGTTTGTGTTTGTTGTTGAAGACCTTGCTGACTTTCAAGTTCTCTTATCTTTGCAAGCGAGTCTGGTTGCAAACTATCCAAATATACGCCACCCTTTCCATAGCAAGTAATAGTAGCTTTTGTGAAATCTTCACCATATTTATTGTAAGCCCGACAGACGTATTCGCCAGTATCGTGGTTTTGTGTGTATGCAATGTCAAGAACAACGAAACCGAAATCAGATACTGTCTTGATTCTAGTAGAATGCCTTAGTGGTTGTCCATTATGATACCACTCAATCTTCATTTCTGGATCGTCGACAGGAACTACAGTACATTCGAAATGAGCTGATTGGCCGTCTTTTAGGCCTTCAACATTTTGAATATGTGTCGTAAACCTTGGTTTTTGTCCCTTACTTTTATCTACACATTCAAGTTTTACACTTATTTCAGCCTGACCCCACTTATTGGTAGCTCGACACGAGTAAGTACCGGAATCTGATGTTTTTGTTCCTAATATTTCTAAAACCACCATACCAAATGCATATACAGTACGAATACGATGACTGGCTTCAATTGACTTTCCGTTATAAAACCATTCAATGACCATACTTTGGTCACCAGTAGGAATGAGTGAGGCTTCATAATGAGCTATTTGACCTTCATTTATATCCAATATATCCTGGAAAACGGTAGTAAACTCAGGCGCTCTTCCAGTATCATCATCTGGTTTTTGCCCAGGTTCTCGACGCAAGGAATCTTCAAGGTTTTGAATTTTTTCTAACCCTTCTGTGCCTTTGGGATGTTGAGTTCGTTCGATCAGATTTTCCTTACTAGAGCAATAGACTGTAGACGAAGTGAATGCTTCCCCTTTTTTGTTGTAAGCTTTGCAAGTGTATATTCCACTATCTCGTTCGTAAACATCGATTAAATCCAATGTAACGAAGCCAAAATCACTGGTAAGCTTAAATCTTGATCCCTGTTCTAAAACTTTTCCATTAAAGTACCATTCTATTTTTAAATCCGGATCATTCTTTGGCTCTACTTGTCCTTCTAAATGCAAAGCTTGGCCTTCGACTAATTGATTCTCCGCCGATATCGGAACTATCCATTCTGGTTTAGGATATTCGGTATCAGGAAGTGAGGAACGTCTAGTTTTTGAAAGTCTTGCTTCCTCAGCTTGCTCAACTGCCTCCAGACCTGCTTTACCTTGAGGATGTTGAGTATCAAAGTAAATGTTTTTATCTCCAGTACAACGTAAAGAGCCGGATGTGGTGGCAGATCCTTTGCTATTAGTGGCCTTGCACGTGTAAATTCCTGAATCATCCTCGTATGTATGCGTTATGTCCAAAGACACATAACTGAAATCATGAGTGCTTTTATACCGTGTACCCGAATGTAAGGATTTGTTATTAAAGAACCATTCAATTTTCAGTGTAGGATCTCTAGATGGTTCCACATTACACTCAAAATGTATGTTATCTCCTTCCTTGCAAAGAATGTTATTCAAATGCGAAATAAAGACCGGTATTTCATAAACGGGTTCTGGCGATTCGGGTTTAGTTGGCTTAGGCTGCTCTAAAGCGCCAATTCTATCAAGTGATTCAGGATGTAGTGAATCTCCTAATAACCAGTGCCGATCTTCTATCTTAATAGATGCTGTGGAGACAGCTTCTCCAATAAGGTTTGTAGCTTTACATGTGTATATCCCTGAATCATCAATTCTAATGCTATTGATCGACAGCGTGACCAATCCAAAATCAAAGGTGCTCTTTAACCTAGACCCAGTCCTAAGAGATAGTCCGTTTTTAAACCATTCTATGCGAAGATGCGGATCAGTACGGGGTTCAACCTGTGCTTCTAAGTGTACATGTTGTCCTTCAACTAGTTTGTCGTAGCTCTTCAAATGAGTCGTGAAAATAGGTGCCTGTTGTACGCCAGAGTCTATAAACATCTCAGGGACTTTGTTCATAGCCGCTTCTTTCAATTGTATTTGTTCCCATGATTCAGGTCTCATTGCTTGATCCACGATGGTCGACTTTGTTCTAACTTTAAGCGCTGTAGATGATACCGTACTTCCAGCCCTATTTATAGCTTTACACATGTATAAACCAGCATCTTCAGCTACCACTGAGTTTATGTCCAAAGTGACAAACCCAAAATCATGTGTAGTACGGAATCTGGAACCTAATAAAAATATTATTAGAACTATATAATTAATTTAAATTTGTCAAAAAAATATTTGAATAAGTACTATTAGATAAAGATAGAAGACAACAACCTAACGCTTGTTATGCCATGGCTACATGAAGCTTTTATACAAAAGCAAATTATCTATTTTTTATCCAATTAAATATCTAAATAACGAAATTATAGGTATTACTTATACAAGTGTTTTGGAAAAAAACGAAAGAGAATCATTCAGAAAACACGATCGTATTAATCACTTCCTAACCTTATCTTCGTCACTTGCCATCATCCTACTTCCAGATAGGTATAACCACGGTGCTACAATCGAATGTTTAACAGCCATTCACTAGCGGCCTCTATATTCGCTGAACTTTCGTTTACAATCATCTTACTATGGCTCACTTATCGTTAGCTACGACAAGTATTTCAATAACTTACCCATTTTAAGTTCGACTCCATTAATATACCATTCAAAGCGTAGGCTTGGATCTCCCACAGGGACAACTCGAGCCTCATAATGCGCATGTTGACCTTCCCATAGCTCTGATGGACCCGTCAAACATTGAGTAAAGATGGGCTTCTCAAACTCTCTTTCAGGAGCTTCGTCTCTTTGTGGTTGCTGTGTTTCGAGCTGCTGTATTTTCTTCATCCCTTCGGGGTGTTGCGAATCCATTTGAATAGCCGCTTTAGCTGAAAATTATGTTTGAAGATAAGAGATTTCATAAAAACTAACATTATAAAAAGATTATTTTTGTCAAAATAAATTACTTATTTTGACTGTTACATTAAACTACTTACTCTTAATCTTCATGGAAGCAGTTGTAACAGCTTCGCCTAGTAAGTTTGATGCACGGCACATGTACACACCTTCGTCTTCATCTCTAACGTGTTGTATTACCATAGATACATATCCGAAATCATGAGTTTTTGTTATTCTAGAACTGTCTTCTATAAGTTTTTCATTTCTGAACCATTCGACTTTAAGAGTAGGATCTCCGACAGGAATCAGTCTACAGTCGAAGTGAGCCGTTTGGCCTTCTTGAATGTGATCTATATTTTGAAGAGGTTGTGTAAATACTGGGCGCTGTCTTGTAACGGGTTCTGGGATTTCTGGTCGTTTAAATGGTGCAGCAGATTCTAACTCTCGTATTTTTTCCAAACCTTCAGGTCGTTGTGATTCCGATATAATACTACCTTTTGCGGTTACAGTCATAGAAATTGATGAAGTACAATGACCAAGGGCATTAATGACCTTTACCGAATATTCACCAGCGTCTTCTGGCACGCAATGTTGAATGTCTAATGACACATAACCAAAATCAAAAGTGATATGGAACCTTGACGCGGATTGCAGGGCTTTTCCGTTGTGGTAAAACTCTATACGTAAGTTAGGATCTTGCACAGGCTCCACTTGGCATTCGAAATGAGCTGTTTGCCCCTCAAACACATGTGTCGTTCCTCGCAGTTCCGTGACAAACCTTGGTTGGCTAACTTTAGGTTCTTCAATTTCCATTTTCGAATGATGGCCCTGTGCTTCTAGTTGTCTTATTTTCTCAAGCCCATTAGGATGTTGTGTATCAAAAATAATGCTTCGATGCCCTAAAATAAATAATAATAATAATAAATAAATATTTCTGTCACTCACACAACATTATCTAGCCCAAATTAAGTTTCTTAAAGAACTTGTGATAACTAAGAAAAATAAATAATAGATAACTGATATACTTAAGAAATATATAAACGTACATACTGAATAAATACATATTTTTTATTAGAATAAACTTAAATAAACATATAAAAATCCATGACTTGACGACTAATATCTGTGTTCATCACACCGATATCCGCCGCCGCCGGGATTCGAACCCAGGACCTCTGGCATAGAAGGCATTGTATGTAACCATTACACCAGCCGGTCGTCAGAAATGTATTGAATTAAAATCAATTCAAGATTTTATAATTCTATAATTGATCATAATATTTAACACTTGCTATTTTATTTTGAAAAATCTTATTATAATGAAATTGTACAGTGTACATTAAAATTTAATTAAATATTATTTTTAATATTTTTCAAATATTTTTTTCTTTTTATACTTTTTTATATATTCACACAACATCTTCTAACCCAATCAAAGTTTCTTAATGAACTTGTGTTATGGACACCCACTAGATATCAGATAATAAACTAAAGAAATATACAAGCATACATATTAAATATATAAATGTTTTTATTAGAAAATAAATTTAAATAAACATTTAAACATCCATGACTTGACAGTTTATATAATGTGTCTATCACACATATACCTACCCACCGCGCCGCCGGGATTCGAACCCGGCATAGGAGGCTATGTTTGTACCAATACACGAACCGGTCGTATCTATTTGTTTTTTAAAAAATATTATCAGAGAACCTTTTCATTTCACTAGAAAAACACTTTAACTAAAAGACATTTAAACTCAACTAGGCTTATATTTAAATATATCAAATAATAAGTTAAATATAAATATGAAGAATATATTAAGTGATTCATAGTAAAACTTACCTGCAACCTTCAACGTGCATGTATTTACAGCCTCGCCAAGTTTGTTAGTAGCTTTACACATGTATATTCCAGAATCCTCTGCATAAGTATATAGGATATCTAATGCTACATAACCAAAGTCATGTGTAGTTCTATATCTATGACCAGCTCGAATCTTTTTCCCGTTCAAAAACCATTCGATTTTCAAATCAGAATCATTGATTGGCTCGACTCTGCATTCAAAGTGCGCGTGATCACCTTCCTTCAGATTCTCAAGACTAGTTAATGCAGTTAAAAATACTGGCTTTTGACCTGGTTTCTCTTCTTCCACTGTTTTTGGCCTTTCGTAGTTTTCAAGCTCTTGAATCTTTTTCAGTCTTTGTTCATCTAAAGTATCCAGGTATAAACCAGATTTAGCTGAAAAGAAAAGAAATATTAGCAAACAAAAACATATGTCTCACTACATAAGCAAAGTTTTTTTAACTCCGCAAGTAAAATATCGGTTATGTCCGTCGTAGTACCGTTAGAATATACGAGTAATCTAATATGTATTTTTAGGTCTTTGTGGCGATCCCGACCTGCTTCGAAGGTCCACCGGCGGCGGCGGTGCTCACGCGCATGGCGTTGAGTGATGCGTTCGTGTCACAAAAGGTAAAAGTTTCCATAACACAATAACGTCAAGTATGAATAAATATGATAATATTATTGCAATATTTTATTAAGTTTAAAAAAACAAATAAAATCCCCAAACACTCCAACTACACAGCTCCAAACTAATCACAGGTTGTGATACCATGTAACGAATTAGGGGGAACCTAGAATATAAATACATAGACAAATAAATACTCACACCCAGAACAATTTTCGTTCTTGTTCCGTGCAGGAATCGAACCTGCGACCACTTTCGTCTGAGGCAAACAGTGTTTGGATATAAATAGGATAAGGTAAATAAATATTTATAAGGTTTATACATATGTTTAAATAAATTAAAAAATAGCTGGCATGTTTATGTCAATGTATAAGTATTAGTGATACTAATTATTAAAAAGGTAAAAATATTAAGATAGTTCTCGATAGGTAGGCTACATCACTACCCCCGGGAGACCGCCTACACTAGGGGCGATAATAATCAGGAAAGTGGACTTTTCGTTCGGCCTGAACGTGTAGTTTTTATATTATTCTGAGCAGGCACATCGCGCTGAGGAGATGGCGCTGGATAGTGGAGGATATGTGGATTAAAAAGGTCAGGATTTGGGGTGAGTTGAGGTAACGGCGTGGAGCTAGGGGAAGAATCTGTCTAGATGTTTGTAGTTGTTAATATGTACAGATGAAGTTAGATGGGACTGGAATATATAAATATACTGTTTAAAACAGATCATAGCACGATAGTAGTTTAAAAGAAGTGGCCTTTAAAAATGATATTTTGATATTGTTAGCGATAAGAATAAATAATGGGAAAGAATCAAATTCAACAGTGTTTCTAAAGGTGTTTCTATAGGTATAAATTGCCACAGTTGTATAAAAAAACATAAAATCATGAATTTACCTTCTACTTTCACTGAGCTGGTAGTTACTGCTTCGCCCACCGCGTTGGTTGCCTTGCACATGTATGTGCCGGTGTCCTCAGCGTACGCGTACAGAATATCTAAAGCCACGTATCCAAAGTCGTATGTTGTCTTGAACCGATGGCCTTGCTGGATAGGAGTGCCGTTGCAGTACCACTCTACGCGCATGGTGGGATCGTTGACTGGCGTCAGCGTGGCTTCCAAGTGAACAGGTTTCCCTTCAGCTACCTGAGCGTTTTTAAGTGGCTTTCCAAATTGCGGTTTTTCTGCAATAAAACTCTCATCGCGCACAATTTTTCTAAACCTACTGTCATCTTCCAAGTATTGAATCTTTTCCAATGCACTTTCATGCTGTGTATCTCTTATTATCGATTCTTTAGCTGTAATAAAACAGAAAAATACTTACTGTAACGAATTATATTTTTTTCCAAATATATTTTATTACATTATAAAAAATCAGTTGTTAAAAGGCTATAAAAGCCGTCGGTAAAAGGTACAATCACATCGGTTCTATTTGCAGTAATGTCATGAAAATTCCAATCCTTTTAGTATTCGTGCCATCTAAACAGCTCACGGCTAAGCTACATGATAGCTTGAAAAAATTCAGAAAGGAGATATCTTGTTTAATCAATATTGAACAGTTTCGGTTCCCAAATTTAACAGTCTTTGAACTGTTGAAAATTGTTTATTCAGTTGCTTACCATTCATGTGGCTTAGCCGTGGGTTGCCTTTTATAACCGTCACCTGTGATACTAACTTAAATATGGATACTTACATTGTACGTTTAATTTAATCGATGATTGAGCTTGTCCCAAATTATTTATTATTTTGCATGTATACTCTCCCGAGTCTTCGCCATAAACTGTGAGAATATCAAGTGCCGCAAAGCCAAAGTCATAAGCAGTGCGGTAGCGATGGCCGCTTTGTAAGACTTTTCCGTTGAAGTACCATTCGACGCGCATGTTAGTATCAGGATAAGGCTCAATTCTACACTCGTAGTGCGCACTCTGGCCCTCCATTAATCGTGTTGGTCCATTCAAGTGTGTAATGAAACGAGGAGGTTGATTGACCGCCACGTCAACATCTTCCCTTCGCTGATGGCGAGAGGCATCCTCAAGTTGCTGAATCTTCTCAAGTGCACTTTCGTGCTGAGATTCCAGTTGAAGAGACGCTTTAGCTGTGAATATATCAGATGGTTACCAATTGGCTTTTTTATGAAATTAAAATGAATTAGTTATTACAGGTAGTTTTTACTCACACTGCACAAATAATGTAGAAGATGTAACAGCCTCCCCTAAATCATTCACAGCTCGGCAAGTGTATGTTCCAGAATCTTCTGGATTTACGTACTTCATGTTGAGTGCGACATAGCCAAAATCATGCATTGTAGTTAAACGATTTGCTGAAAAAAAAATACATGACGTAAGATTACAGTTGCAAAAATAAATGTTTATGTACATACAGTATATAAATAAACAGCACCAAAAATCTACATAACAATAAACTTTATTTTCTATTTTATGTTAAGCACATATTAAATATATGACCCTATATTTGCAACAATATTTTATTATTCGTGTTTGGTTAAATATATAAAAATCTACTAGAGGGTTTTACTTAATTTAAATTTAATTTACTTTCTGTTTACATATTAAAAATGTTAATACATACATGCTTCAATAGGTACTCCATTTCGTAACCATTCAACTCGAAGCTTGGGGTCGCCGACGGGGATAAGTCTTGCTTCAAAGTGAGCTGCTTGGTTTTCAGCTACTTTAATGTCTTTCATTGGCATAGTGAATACTGGAGCTTGAGTTACGAAATCTTCTTGAGTGCTATGTTTCTGATTTCGAGATGTGTCTTCTAGCTGATGCAATCTAGGCAAAGCCCCTTCATGCTGCGACTCCAAATATATGGATTTTTTAGAATGAACGATGGCAATCCCCGAAGTAACTGCTTCGCCGAGAACATTGATTGCCCTGCATGTGTAAGTGCCAGAATCCTCAGGCAAACAAGACATTATATCTAATGCAACAAATCCAAAGTTATTTGTTTCCGTAAAACGGGACCCACTTTTTAATGGTTTATTATTGTGATACCATTCAACTTTGAGCGTGGGATCTGATACAGGAATAAGTCGACATTCAAAATGAGCTCGTTGTCCTTCTTTTATCTCAATGTTCTTCAAAGAAGTTGTGAATATCGGTGCTTGTGTAGTAGCTTCATCAACTAAATCTGTCCTGTGGTATCGAGACCTATCTTCCAATACTTGAATTTGCTCAAGCCCAGCTTCATTCTGTGTCGCTCGAACGATGTCAACTGTCCCGCGGCAGGACAATCTACAATTTACTTCATCACTGCCCATATGGTTTACTGCTCTACAAGTATATATTCCAGAATCTTCTCCGATCAAGTCAATAATATCTAAAGCTACATAACCAAAGTCGTGAATGGGTCTGAATCTATGGCCAATAGTAACGGGGTGGCCATTTTTGAACCATTCTACTTTTAGATTAGGATCTGTTACAGGCTCTAACTTGCATTCGAAATGTACATGTTGTCCTTCTATTACATTTTCTATGGATTTCGGTTTGGTTACAAAACGAGGCTTTATGTGGATAGACTCATCAACCGTTTCAGTTTTCTTATAGCGTGATGCATCTTCTAAATATTGTATTTTTTCTAATCCTGATGGATGCTGTGATTCTAATATGAGATCTTTTTTAGCAATCACACGTAGAGCACATGATGTCACCGCTTCGCCAAGTTGGTTTGTGGCTTGACAAGTATAAACACCGGAATCTTCTGGGTATACGCTCAATAAATCTAGAGCAACATAATCGAATTCATATGCCGGTCTAAATCTATGACCAATTTTTACTGGTCTCCCATTGCAAAACCATTCTACTCGCATAGATGGGTCTCCAACGGGTTGAAGACGACATTCCAAATGTACGTTTGTACCTTCTACAGTTTCTATATTATGTAATGGTCTCGAAAATAGTGGAGCTTGCATAACAGTAATGTCTTCTTGCACTTGCCGACTGCGGCGGGAAGCGTCTTCTAACATTTGAATTTGTTCCACAGCCTGCTCATTTTGAGTTTCTGTCAAGATGTCAGATCTTTCTATAACTCGTACCATAGCTGATGTGTGAGCGGATCCTAAATGATTGACGGCTCTAGCGGTGTACTCTCCAGAATCCGCCGAAGTGGCATGAATAATGTCTAAGGCTACAAAGCCAAAATCATAGTACGTTCTGAAACGTGATCCAACAGTTACAGCTCTACCATTATGGAACCATTCAACTCGCATAGTCGGATCTCCCATAGGTTCCAACCTACACTCCAAATGAATATTTTTCCCTTCGGATACAAGTGGAGGGTCAGATAAGGGTTGCACGAAAACTGGTTTCGATTTAGAAATTTCTTCGATTTGATACATTGGTTCCACGAATTTTGATTCCTCTATTTGGCGAGTTTTTTCATAAAGCCCTCGGTGAATACTCGACGTATCGATGCTTGATCGTGCTGAAATAAAGAAAAAAATATGTATAGTGACTAGATCATTACATAAAGAAATGCTTAACGACATTCAATAGATTTTGTTTGGTATCTCAATACTACAAAAATAATTTCAAAATGAACTTATTCAGTAGTTTGGTGCGATGTTAAAATTATTTTATTTTCTTAGACTTAGCCCATGTTTGACCTCCAACTCCCATGGTGGTAGGTGAAGATGGGGCGGAACATAACAACACACGTGTTTAGGAAGGAACTAGCTCTTTATAAGCAATTGTAAAAACTAACAGATAGCCTATATTTTATAGTAAGGATGGTCGATAGTCAGGCGAGCACAGAGGGGTCCTGCCATGGATCGAGGTTCATTCGTGTTAGTCACCTTTCACGACACGCTTATTCAGGGCTGGCAGGCATTCTAAGTCAATCCTACACGAGTAAGCAAGCTTTTTACTTTCACCAAAATCTTAATAACAGCTGAGCTTTTAAAATGATTTTATAATAACTTACTTTCAACTGTCATCGAAGCACTGAGTTGCGCTTCTCCAGCCGCGTTACGGGCAACAACTGTGTAAGTACCGGTGTCTTCAGCACGTATGCTAGTAATGTCTAAAGCAACATATCCAAAGTCATGATATGTCTGTATCCGGTTAGCTGGTTTTATTTGTTTTCCATTAAAATACCATTCTATATTCATTGTTAAGTCGCTTTGAGGTTCTACTCGAGCTTCAAAATGAGCGCTTTGTCCTTCTACTATTTTATTTGTTCCTTTTAAGGGACCCAAGAACCTTGGTTTTGAAGTTACTTTAACCTCTTCTTCCATGTGTTTGGCGTACCTGCTAGAATCTTCCAAATGTTGGATTTTTTCTAAACCGCCAGGATGCTGTGATTCAGCTATAATATCTCTTTTGGTTACAATGGTCAAGTTAGCACTAGTCGTTGCCTGTCCTACTGCATTATATGCTCGACATGTATAAGAACCAGCGTCATGAATAGTTACAGATTTAATCGTTAATGCTACATAACCAAAGTTGAAAAATGTGGTTATTCTAGAACTTGCTTCTACAGGTCTACCATCTTTAAGCCACTCTACTCTAAGAGTTGCATCTCCAACTGGTTCAAGACGTGCCTCGAAATGAGCAAATCCGCCTTCTTTTACATTGATTTGATCTTTTATAGGTGTCTTGAATTCAGGCCTCTGTGTGCTTTCAGGTACTTCTTGATAATACTTTTGATGTTGTTGTTGTTGATAAGCTTCTAATTGTTCAGTCTTTTCTATATACCGTCGCTGCTCTGGAATACCTAGATCTCCAGTGACAGTACTTCTAGCCGCCACTCTTATTGTAGCAGTACTGATGGCTTCGCCCAATTTGTTCACAGCTCTCACTGTATACGAACCTGCATCTTCAGCCCGTAGGTGCATGATGTTAAGGGAGACGTAACCGAAGTTGAAGATTGACGTGATTCGCGAGCTAGCTGTGATTGGCCTGCCATCCTTGTACCACTCTACTCTCATGGTCGGATCACTCACTGGTGTAAGTTGTGCTTCCAAATGGGCGTTTCTGCCTTCTTGGAGTTCATCGAGGCTTTGGAGTTGCCTTATAAATTGTGGTCTTTGAGAAGTCTGTTCTTCAATGGATTCCTGATGTTGATACTTAGAATAATCTTCGAGTTGTTGAATATACTGTAAACTTTCAGGGTGCTGACTTGACCTTTCTATTGTAGCTCTAGGCGTCACTTGCAACATAGCTTGTGTTTGCGCCGAGCCGGTTGCACTCACAGCTCTGCATGTATATTCACCACTGTCTTGAATATTGAGACTGAGCATGTCCAGGGAAATATATCCAAAACGGAATATTGATGTGAATCTCGAGCCTGAAATGATTTTTTAAATTAATTTACTTGATATTTGAATTATTATTTGAAAAGTTAAATTGTTTTACATATATTCAAAGCTTTGCGGTGGTATCTTGTGTGCTAGCATCTACAATACACATTACACCCAGACCAACAAAAAGGCATGTCATGTGTCCATAAATAATTGCATCGTGGTAGGGTCTGGGATATCCCAGCGCCAACGCAATCAAATACACAGGGCATCCCGAGGCTCTGGGACATCAAGGGAAAGTACTTTATACATCGTAGATACGATATTTTGATTTTTCTGGAAGTAGACATTATATGATTTTTAAATATTAGTAATTCTGCATTTAAAGATATCACGTTCATTGCCACTGTATTGACTTCAGCAGTTTTATTAACGTTTTTAATTCGATTAAATGATTAATTTCACATTGTTCCTAAAATTCAGAATATTTAAAAATTATGTAAAGTCTTCTTTCAGCAAAATACCCTATCTACGATATTTAAGGTACTTTCCCTTGATGCCATGGGCCATGTATATTTTTCCTAAAGCTAAAAGTATACTACGTTATAATAATACTTCTCCATTACACATCTTGACTACCTTATTAAATGTCTTCTTAGGTGCTTATGTCCAAAAAGACTCAATAAACGTAGTAAAAACCAACGATTGTTGTAAAACCATAATAAAATAAAATAATAAAATAGATAAATATTCAAATTGGTAATATGTTAGTAATTTAAAAGAGGCGACATATGTTTTGGTATGTATTAAGTGCCCTGCGATTTTAACTGCGTTTTTTTGAAATGAGTTTGCCAATTTATTGAGAAAAGTTCAAGCTACAACCATTTCCGAATTAACGAAAAGCCGGAACTTCTTGTACATACTTATTCAATGTGTATGGAAATCAACTTTTGTAAGAGCTAGAGTTCGTACTAGGTTGAGTGGATAGTAGAGATATGTTAGTGTTTACAATGATTTAAAAGATTTGAAATAGCTAACTATGAATGATGAATGTGTTGTATATTTTTAACAAACATGAAAATGTAAAGATGTATAAAAATGTAAGGTTTTATTTAGTAAACGTCGCTTCTAAAATAAAGCAATGTCAACGCAACTGAAATCGCAAGGCCATACTATAATAAATTCCTCGTTTAATAGGAATGATACTTACTTGCTTCAATACTCTTTCCATTCTTTAACCATTCTATTTTCATCGTTGGATCTCCGACTGGTTCTATTCTTGTTTCAAAGTGAATTTTACCTCCTTCCATTTGTGTTACACTTTTTAGTGGAACAATGAACTGGGGTGGAGGATAAACCCGGTCTTCTTCTCCTGGCGCGACATAAGGTCTTGCCCTTTCCACGTGCCTTAAATATATAATTTCTGGTCCCGGAGCCGGTCTACAAATAAAATGAATTAATGTATAATAACTTTAGAAAGCTAACAGACTGCAACTAACTGAATTATTAATACTTACTCTGGTTCGATGATTTTGGTAGGCCGTGGCAAGTGAAGGCGTTTTTGCTCGGGTGGAGGTTCTTTTGGTACTTCCACGTAAAGCCTGGCCCGTGTGGCCGTGGAGCCTGCGACGTTCTGGGCTGTGCATTGATACCATGCCGCATCCGACGCCTTAGCTCGAGAGATGTCCAGTGTCGAGGCTCCACCGTCGGTTGAAATTCGTAGCTCTGGATTGGGTATAACAGGTGCACCATCCTTCTGCCATGTGATCCGTGGTGTAGGTGTGCCGATAGCACGTGCGTTTAAAATAACAGGTTCTCCTTCGCGTATGCTTAGGGTACTAAATCGTTCCACGAATTTTGGGGCAACGACTTGTTCTTTTTCAATAACATTAAGACGACACTGAAACGATGTATCGCCGCTTTTGTTACGTGCAATACATGTTACTACACCACTATCACTTAGACTGACGTTTGTGATCATAAGAGCATGATTACCAGATTCATTTACTAAAATCTTATGATTATAATCGTCTCTGATTTGTCTATCGTTAATGAACCACGTGACTTCTGGGTAAGGTCTGCCAGTAACGCGGCAATCGAATCGCGTCATTTTTCCTTCAGAAACATCACGGTCTTGGCAGACTCTTACAAATTGCGGAGCGAGAGCTTTTTCACTTATTTCTACTTTTTCTTCAGTCTCTGTGTGTTGCGAGTCCATGATATATTGAGATTTGTTATCTTGGACGTACGTTTCTTGCGGAGATTCCACAGCGAGGAAAGATGAGGTTACGATACACCCATTAGGATTTTCTGCCAATAAAGTGTAATGACCAGAATCAGACTTTTGAGTATTTTTAATCCTTAAGGTAGCTTGGTTACCCGTAGTTGTGATTGAGTGCTTTGAGGAATTAATTAATCTCTGGCCGTTTTTGAACCATGATACTCTCGGTGTAGGATTTCCCGTTAATTGCACTTGGAATTGTGCGTCAGCTCCTTCCTGAAGCTTGGAGTTTCTAGGTTTCTGCGCGATTTTGGGAGGAGCGACTGGTCCCAGGGATGATTCGATTTTAGTGTTTATTTGTGTGTCACTTTCTCCGACGAACCTTTTAGTTATTGATTCCCTAAAGGAAACTTCTCTTAATAACCGGTATTCAAAAGTATCAACCTTGAAGTCTTCAGATGCACTGAAATCGTTGCCATTCGTGTAGGCAACTTTTTGAGTTTGTCTAGTCTGTTCCGAGGTATACCCTTGACTACCGTACGATTTGTGTTCAACACTTTCGCTGACATGCCTGTAACTTTGCTGGTGGGAAGTTTGCTGCGCAGGCACAGGAACTCCCTCAGGCTGAATGTAAACTGAACAAATCGCCTCTCCATACTGGTTGCGAGCAGTGCATGTGTACTCGCCTTCGTCGCCGGGACCAATCTGTTTGATCAGTAAAGAAACGTCGCCAGTCTGTTCGTTATAACTCATACTATATTTATTACATTCTACTAAAGGAGCTTTCTTTCTCGTCCAAGAAACAACAGGCGTTGGATTTCCTCGCAATTTACCCTCGAATTTAGCATTCCCGCCCTGTGCAAATCTTGCATTCTTAAATATTTGTTCGAATATAGGGGGAGATGGATCTCCAGGTCTTCCAGATACGATGGACAAACGTTGTTCGCCAGCAGTTTCCACTGAAACGTAAAAGAAAACAAATTTCAAAAACACGAACGTATATTAGGTAATATGTGTTTATGATGGCAGCAAGGTCGCTTGGCATTTCATAAACTTGGCATAAATTGGAGTCAGATTAATATTACTCCTTGTTTCGGTCATTTAATTATTCTAAGGCTATTTATCCAGGATAGTGTTCGCGCGGCGGCTGCGCGTGAGTCAGCGTGACGCGGCCCCGCCCCCCGCTCCCCGCCCCGCCCCCTGCTCCCCGCCAGCCCACACGCCGATCTTCGCTGCGCTAGCGTCTATATTCGCGCGGCTATTTTTGTTCAGCCTAAAGGATCTTGTTACATTTTAAGACTTATAATATTTTGAACAATAATTGTTTCATGATAAATCATAACATTTAACAATACCTTCGTACTTATTAGATTCATTTTGATACCCCACCCATAGACATGAACCTATAATGTAATGATTTATTAACAAAAACAACATCATAGTTATGGTTAGATGTGTATGGGTAGGAAGGATATCATGTTGATGCGCGTTATTTACGATGCATTAACAAATCATAAGCATGATTGAAATGTAACGTTATAAAACAATTGCACAACTAAGCGTATAACGAATAAGTGATTTTAATTTCAATTCGCTGTGTAGACCTAGAAGTCGGTGCAAAGCTTCGCACCCACTATCAGTGCAGTTACCGAAGTATTTATTCTAACAAGTCGACGTCTGATGCTCACTCTAGTTGACGCTTGCAAACCTTACAACCCGTTCACACATTTTATTGGATACGTTTTTATTTTTCACCGATGGTGCATGGAGTTGTATGAGCGACTTCAAGTCACAGTATTCAGTACCAATACGTATTTACGATACAAAAAAGGTATCCATGTGTGAACGGGCTGTTAGCCACATCTACTGATACTTTTGTAGCCCAACCTAGTTACTGCAGGTATATAGATTAAAAGTATTTTAGATTTTGAAATTATTATGCTGAAATTAGCATAATTCCAATTAACAATGATTTCGGGCTATGTAATTTTTTGGTTACAGTTGCATCCGCTCTGGGCGGACCCGGCGAGGAGGAACAAGCGCGTAGGTAGCTGTGCGCACGCTAACGAGACTCATTCATTTTATTTCATTTTCTCTATGTCCGTTAAAGAAAGAAACATAAAAATTATGATACCTAATTAGTCTCAATTGTGTTGCGATTATAGAAATGCCTGCTATTGTTGCAGATGTTCGCATGTGTACCGACATGTGCGCCGCATGCCCGCGCTACACTCGCGTCCGAGCAGCGGGAGGTCGCGGCAGGCTCGGGAGTGCCTCTCACATTTACAAAAAAGTTATTGCTGCATACGAAGAAAGGTTTGTCGCCTTTTATGATACGATTACTGATAATATACATCAGATGACATAAATGTAAAAAGGTTCAAGGTTGTGATTGTAGGTCAAGGTCACATGTTTTATACAAATTCACATCGAGTTATGTATATGTTCTACTGCGTTTGTGCGCCAGCCCTCAGGAGTTAACGACCAAAGCCAAACGATTTTCTAACATAAAAACCAGATAGCGCATACAGCATTTAAACAATATAATTTTAATAATTATACAGCTGGTCAAAAAACAAGCAAACAACGGGAATCGAATCCACAACCTCTGGCATACCGGCAGGCTATAAGCCACCGCGGCCGTCGGTCACGAACAATGGGTAAATATGGTTTTATTTAACTAAAAGAGTGCAGGACCTTCTCCTTTTCGACGATTTAAACAAACATGTATGAGATCCAGCCTGGCTGCACTCGGAGCGCACGGCACGGGATCCACATTCCGCGAGCGCGGGCACTAATGCGCGCGCGCTCTCACTACAACAAAGCTGATAACTCGCACGATACAAATGGAACTTTCTAAGAGTAATGCCACGCTTACTTGATAGAACAGCCAAATACATAAAGATCAAACAAATTAACTTGTTTCAAAATAATAACAATCGTTATTATTTTGAAACTGCCTGAGGAACCGCGGCTGATGGAGACGAGGACCTGACGCAGTTACTGGTGGCGGAACTCTTGTTTGAAAGGATTGTTGATATAAAGATAGAGAGACATTTCTAAATATATCAAGATAATTCAGATTCAAGACGTGTGTGTGTGTGTACACACAGTCATACAGTTAAGTAATTTGTACATTTATCCCGCAGTCATAGCTCTTGTTTTCAAACTTTAACTGTCCCACTTACTGCTCAAAGTTAACAAGGTCATCAAAAACTTATATTCAAAACAAAAACAACGATAAATTTGAAAATAAGCAATTTCCTTTAAATGTAAAGTATTAAAATTAATAGGTTATTTTACGACAAATTGGGGAAGAACATTATTGCCCTCTCTCTTTTATAGTAACAGATTCGTTGCTTTTTAATTACTACACCTTAAGTTTATTTATATTTTATTTCCTCAGAAAATCCGAATAAGGGTTCTTAAAGCTGTGATCGACTTCAAAGACCAGCTGGCAGAAGCAGTCAAGGATATTCTCTCGCAACGACGCCCGCAGAGCTCACCGCTACAAACGCATTACTAAAAACAGGTTCATACTCAATCTCAATAAAAAACGGCAAGTGAACCTATGAACCGACGGTATCAACAATTGATCAATATAATATATCTGCTTTGCTATTACTATTGAGGTACGAAAACCTATTTTTATATATGCCTGTATTATTTTGTAGGTTGATAAATCGTGTTGCTTATTATATTAATGATAATATTTTATTCTGTACGCGAGGGACGGTATCTTAAATCAAGAGTACCTAGTACGGTTGGCTTGCGCACACGCCACTTCAGTTGTAAACATGGAACTTGCAACTGTACGGCGAGTAAGTAACACGCTTACCCAGCACTAAATAAACTCTACCTTTACCCAGAGAAGGCTATCAACACTTACGTTTTTAACGAATGCTCTACTTTCTTTTTCGACAATCGCGTGCTCTCCTCACTTCGTCAGATACGGCCTTTTGTCAGTAGCTTCAAAACACGCCAAAAACAATAAGACTCTAAAGAACTCGACAGCACTTGACAACATAATTGTTCCAATAAAATACTAAATACATGAGCCAATTTTCAAGAATACATAGTTGTTTTACAATCACGCGAAACCATATTTAAATCATATTTTAGTAAAACTTGACTGTACCGAAATATATATCAATATTTATGTCTTAATAATCGTTTGGCTTGTGTGATAACTGGCTGGTATCACAAGTCTTATAGTAAAATGTGGTTAACGTGACTATTGGTTTCACAATAGTGGATTTACACAGCAGTTACCTACTTGACATATAGTATTACTGTACCTATGTTGGCCTCAATAAAAATAATTCAAAAGGGTTTAGTTATGTAGAGGTGTTGCGTTTATCGCACGTTATGACGACAGTGTGAAACGTCTCCAAATAATGATTAAGCACTAGTGTACTATTATACGGTGGGAACAGTGGGAAGAGAACCGCCTCAGACTCAGGATACGTGTATAGGTTCGAACCCATGTACATTCGCGGTTATGCAACATTTGTACGGCAATGTTGTATGACTATTCTTAGAACTAAGGTGCTTGACGTGTTTCAGGAACGGTAACAAGATATTGATATCGTTTATTGTACTGACGGCACATCGATGATTTTAGACATTTATGGACCTGTACCCGCTGCCAAAGATTACATTTAGCAGCCTACATTTTCAATAAGTAAATCTTTTCTATTACAGGTGTCACTAGGATTGCCAACTTTTTTTTTCTAGAAATAAATTATATTTGAGACTGAAAAGAAATATCAATACAGTATTTTGGAAAAATAAACAGTATTCTATTTATTGAATGTTTTAAACACATATTTTTAGAGCTTTTTGCACAGGTTTTTAATTAAAGTTCATAATATAAAGTGTTTAGCCTTTTATGCTGAAAACAGTATTTTGTATACTATAAACAGTAAACAGTATAATTTAGTGAAAAACAGTATAATAATGTTAAAAACAGTATAGTTGGCACCTACTCGTCTATTATTAGGAAATTCCTGCTCCATAGGTAACGTTTACCAATGATAGTTGTCTATTGGACATGCTCAGTAGCTATTTGTGGTTTGGCTATTTGATTTTAGAATATTGAACGAACCGTTGATTTTTCAATAGTCAAATAATAGTTATCTGACAAATAAAGTATTACTCAGCGGAATAATGTTGTTTTATAATTGTATGACAGTGACATCGAATGACAATAAACTTGAGATGAACTTGGAGCTGTCGAGTAATACTTTTTTACTAGATAACTTTTATCTGGCCATTAAAAAATCGGGCCTTGTTATTGTAAAGTGAAAGATATTTTGACTTAAAATTTCATAAACATTATAAAAACAAAATCTCATTGAAAAGACTATCGGAAATTACAACGGGATCAAAGTATATGCGGCTATTCCTGCGGGAACCTGCGAGATGGAAATCAAACTTCGTTGTAGATAAGCGGTATTCAAGCTTCAGATAGGTGATACTGGCTCTATATACTGTAAGACGCTCCGCACTACGAGCGAGGTGGCCAGGGCTTGTCATAGGTACCTACTTATGGTTTTACAAAATAAACATCGAAAAACTGCTTTACGTCCAAAAGCATAATGATATACTCGCGTTGCTATTGTAATAATGTAAAATTTATTATTGCCCTTGCTGACGACATCCTCACCATCGGATTTTAACCCTTCTGGAATACTTTCGGGTAAATTCAATCAAGTTCACATTGACGTCATTCTGTGCAGCATCGTGGTCAATAGATTGTGTGTAGAGAAAACGGCAAATTCGATAACAAGTGAATCTAGGCAGGTGCGGCTGCAGGCAACAGTGAAAACAACGTTCACAGCGGAGTTTTTCGTTAACTCTGCTAATGGCGCCATTATTCCACGGTTCTCAGTCGTACGTAGAAATAGAAAACTGTTAATTAATGCGATGGAACGCAAAAACTGCATTCGAGCGTACAGCAGCGATGCGTGTGTGCGCCGAAATAACTTGCCTCTCGCGTGCGCCCGCGCAGCGCTCTCTGCGGAGACGACGAGCGGCGCGCGAGCCGTTTTTTGTTTTTTAAGTCCTTAGCGTGACACGTGCGCCCTCCCGCCCAGATAGCAACATGTTTGTACGGAACTCTACATTTTGTGATTTTCAACTTATAATTGCCGTTCAAACTTGTTAATTAGCCGGCTCTTTACATACATAAAGGGAATACTAGTAATAAGATAATAAACATGATAAATAGTCAATAGGCCTTCTGTGGCGCCCTTGTATCCCTAGCTATATTTTAGATTTATCATATAAAATCCTTAATAAAATACAAATGATTTATTTATAGTTACATAATGCAATTGGCTTTCCAATACAGGTTAAAGATTCCCGCTTCTGGAGATAATTTAGTTGAGCAAATCCTCAATGAATTGCCTGTAAGATCCATTTGCATTAAGTGTCAAGTGACTAGAATACTTGACTAAGCTCCACATAAGTAATATGTAGACAAACACCGAGACCCACGACGCGGCATATTTCGTACCTCATTGACACGAACAATGTTCGCGCGATACCTAATGCTCGTATCTAATGATCGGTGAGCACCAACGATCACAGTTGTCCAGTTTGTTGACTTTGCTGTAGCATCACAGCTGTTCCTTTAGCACGCCAGCACAAGTGCTGACATGACGATCTAACTGTAAGCCATCAATACCTACCTAGCTTCATTATAGGGCAGCTATGATTCATTTTTTTATGCGAACAATGCTTTTATAGATGTGACGATCACCGAAGGATTATCAATAGTAGGCTCATTATGTAGATTATTTAAATACTTATTATGTACGCATCTGTTTTGTTGAGAGCGGAATAAGTATCGGTATTACAGAAAGCGTCTGTACGCAGGTACAGAAAACGGCGCGAGGCGCGCATGAGTGGTCACGTCTCGGAAGCCGTCACGCGTCGCACCGGCGCTAGCGGCTGTACCTGCGCATACGACGACGACTCTCGCTTCTGTAACTGTTTGCAGTACATACTTATGGCTGCTTTCGTTTTCTCTGCCGACTCTCGCGATACTTGACACCCTTGACATAGTATGGTGGACTATTTTGGATAACATATTTTACAGTGAGTACTTAATGTAGTTTTTTTTTCTTTAGCATGCAATTGTACCGATTTATAAAAATAACTGTAATAACTCTTTTATAAAACTCCTCGCGCAGTAAAATAGCACCGTAAATATAATTTGTATATTTAGTGGGTTTGCTTCGATAATCATAATGATGGAATTATAGGTGTGCGTTCTAAATGCTGATGTATCCGAACAGTGAGTTGTCGTTGAAGCAAGTTAGGGCCGGCGCCGCGGCGCGCGCGCAGTGGAGCACGGCAGATTATCATCGCGGTGATGCTTTCACAGTTAGGTTTATGATCTCAGTGAGCTGGTCGGTCGCCGGTCGCCGGCTGCCGGCCGCCGCCTCGCGCGCCCCACTTGCGCAAACATTTGCGGTGTTATGTTATTTGCGAATAAAACGTTAAACTTTGTTAAAAAACGCAATCAGATATTTACGTCCTACAAATTTAGGTATTTTCACTACAAATTTTAAATTCAGTTCGATTCTGATTACGTTATTAAATTGTAAAGAGAAAAATAATCGTCAGGTGCATTTCATCTACTTTGTGCATGTTATATGAGACATTTATTTTCAAATTATTTTATTTCGATCATTGAACTGGACAACTATTTTGTATCCAAAACACCCAAGGTACATATTACCTACATATTACAAATTTAGAAAATACTTAATAGTAAATATTATGTTTGGTTCAATTGCCCGCTTCGATGTTGATAGGCGAATGTTTACTTCATCCAATCATAGTCCATAAAGAATATTTGGCACGGAATAATTTAAAGTTACAAGACTCCATCTCGATGCGTTTAAATAAAGCAGTTTGTGCTACTTCAAGTAATGAATGGTATATACACAATGAACGCGCGTCTAGTAATTAAGCTGGGCTAGTGCACAAGTAGGCGGCCAGCGGGTCGTCGCCGGCAGCCTGTGCGGCCCTCGGTAAGCAAGCCGCGCTCTGCCCTACTTTCGTGAGGTTGACGCGCACACAGAGCTATCCTTGAATGGGAGATATTTCAATCTGGTACCATATAAGGCCCCTACATTGCGCCTTATAAGTAAACAAGTTTAAATGCGTGACTTCGCTTTGCAACCTTAACGGAGGGAGGAGTGAACTCACTCCGGGTACTGCGACCGGTTCAGCGATTAATATTTATTTATCTCGCCGTATAAAGTGATTCGGTTTCGCTCGAACTCAATGACTCAGTGCGACATACACTAGATCGCCCCCGGGAGAGTGAACTCACTCGCTCCAGAAAAATTCGCTTCGTAGAATCGGGCCAGCTGGGGCATTCTCGGCATTGCAAGAAAAACAAGTGTGAATAATAGCGCCGCGCCGCGCGGGAGCATTCCTGCGCCCACGCGCGCCGAGAATAGCCCGCGAGCCGCCGCGCGCGCATGCACAAATAAAGCTCCTGCCGAAACCGAACACCGTCGGGCGCCCGGCCCGCGCCGGCTTGCGCCGACCCGCGCGCTAGGGCGGGCGGCGCCGGCCGGGCGGCGGACGGCGGGCGGCCGGCTGCCGGCGCCGGCGCTCACCTGTCTGCTGCGTGAGCTGCGTCTGCCGGCTGAAGTGCTGCTCCGTGCGCTGCTCGCGCCGCTCCGAGCGCTGCTCGCTCCAGCGCCCTTGCTGCTCCATCTCGTAGATTACAGCTGCGCTTCTTGCCGACACACCACTAAAAAACTCTCACTCGACGCTAAAAGTTCCAAAACGATCGCGTCGGCGCTCACTCAACAAGAAATAATACGCCACTGCGAATAACTTATACTAGTGCACGGGTTCATTTAGCAGAAGTCAAGTCATTATAACCCAAGTCCAACAACCAAGACGTCGGTCGATTGCGAATAGTTAGCGGATAGTGGCGCGGAGCGGGCGCGCGCGGCTGCGCGGGCGCCGGGGGGCGGCGCGCGGGCGGGGGCGCCCGAAATAACGCGGCGGGCTATTTTAAGGACTCGCCGCCTCCAGCGCGCAGCCTCCGCGCGCCGAGCCCTGCGCGCGCGCTCTACTCCCAGCGCCTAGCGGGTCTAAGCCTTCACAATTTTTGGTGGACCTCAAAACTTAGGGATACTCTTCAGCTGCGCTATGTAAATACCGTCTCAAAAAACAACAAAAGTTATTTTGAGGCCACTTAGTTTAATTTATTTTAAATGAAAGTAGCTTCAAAATAACTTTTTTTTTCATTAACCTGATTGCTCCATAGAACATTCTCAGTTCTTATAATAAATCCTAAAACACAAGAAAGTATTTACGATGAGATACAGGCCAGCAGGGCTAGCATGCTCACATCGATAAATACTCGAATCGACAAGATAAATATTATTTTGTTATTTTATCCTATTATGTAAGCTAATATGCGCAACATAATAGATAGAATTACTCGATTTGATACCATGATTAAGACCACAGAACCAAATGCGTCATAATCTTAATAAATAACATACACTAAATACCATATTCTAAGAAAATATCGATAAAAGGCCCGATTTATCGTTGTCGACAGTAGCATGCTAGCCCCCCAGGGGTCTTATGTTTATTAGTACAAAAAACAACAATAGAAAATACAAAAATATCAATCAGAGTCTTACTTAGTATTGTTGTTTAATAGAAACGTTAATTTTCAAAATACCCCTTTGCTCCGAGCCGTTATTAAAGTTATGTACCTACCTAATTGCAAGTTGAAAGGTCGAAAATTCCATCTTGAGATTGATAATTTCAATATGACAGTAATTTCATATAATAATGCAACATGTAATTAAGAATAAGATAATATTCATTTTAGTCACAGTATAAGAATATAAAATTTGGCTTTAACTGGCCAGTATCAATAGAAACTAACAAAATATTTGTTTATCTGTCTTGATGAAACCGATTCTAGAAAATAGATCACATAGATCGAGTCGCCGCAGTCACCTCTATGCTGCAGGTTTTGTTCATTGTACTCGACATTACAAGTCAGCTTGTTTAAGTTAAGCATGGCCTTATAAATAAATATATATTTCTAATAGTTACACCACATTATCTTGCCCAATTGATCTCAGTTTCTTAAAGAACTTGCGCTATGGACACTAGGTAACGGATAATAAAATTAAGGGCTGATTTTTCAATTGTCGGATAAAAGTTATCTCTGGCGAATAAATTATTTCTCGGCGAAATAGATAGATAGATAAAACATTTATTTGCATCAGACAATAGGTACAATAAGAGTTACAAAAGGAAAACAAAGAGACATAAAGAGAAAAAAAAATACAGGAAATTACACACATTAGAAAAAAAAACAAATAAAATTGAAAAAAAAACAAAACAAAACCGAAAAAATATGTTAAATAAAATTTGCAAGTTTGCAACCCAAAGCACCTAAGTATGCCGATGCAAAATGGCGATATCTCAGTGAATCGTTTGCTTTACGTATAATGTTGCTTTATGATTTTTTACATAGAATGCCAATAAACTTGATAGGTACCAGCTTAAAGCTGTCGAGTAATACTTTATACATTAGATAACTTTTATCTGACTATCTACAAAACGGGCTAAAGAAACATAATAAAAGGACACATATTGAATTTATTAAAAAACTTCATGTATTACTTGACGGGTAATATAGGGATGATTGTGTTGACCACACAAAAATTAACTCTTTTTTTTTCTTTGACTATGTCACGTTGGAGACTAAAGTTGCCAACCACACTGTTTTTCACAACATTATACTTTTTACTGTTTAACATAAATAAAATATACAAATAATCAACGAATGCAGAGCATTAAAAAACCGACTTCACGTCAAAACTTTGGCTGAGTTGAGAATGTCATCAACGTAAACATTCTCCGAAATCATACATATTTTTTCAAAAGTTTGAAATTTTCAATGAAGTACTCAACTAATTTCGATGAAATTTAAATGGGACCAACTCTATCATATTAAACAACAATTCTCAAAATCAATTCATAATTGTCCGAAATATCGTGTATCAAAGACACAAAAAACACATACAGACGAATTGAGAACCTCCTCCTTTTTTGATGTCGGTTGAATACTGTTTTCAGCACAAAATTCCAACACTTTATGTGCTAGAATTAAATTAAAAATTTGTGCGAGAAGCTCTAAAAATAGGCGTTTAGAACATTAAGTACATTGAATGTTTATTTTCCCAAAATAAAGTTTGATATTCTTTCCAGAATCAAATATACTTTATTTCTAGAAAAAACAGTTTGCAACCCTACGTGAGAGCTCCGTGTCACCTGAAGTGAGGATGAGATCGGAGATGACACGTGACACAGACGCCTGAGTTCAAGAAGGATCTGACTCTTCCTTCATACAACATTGCCGGAGCACATCAAGGTCGGAGGTCGGTGTTCGCTAGCTAGGCGAAGCCTGGAGGGGTCCCACCAAGCGAGGGTCATTCGCATTAGTTGCAATTTATGACACGCTTTCCTTTAGCGGTAGGGCGAACCGACGCGGTCTGCGCGGCTACCAGGATTCGAACTCAGGACCTACTGGTGATCTAATTAAAATCCTTTTCAAAAAAGTACCCACACATGTCTTCTTGTACAGTCAACATCAAAAGTAGATGACCACATTGTAGTTTTCAAAGTCGCTATTTACTATATTGTGCCTAAACAACGACTAATAGTGACTAACCTCTATGTTTTTAATTACAACTATACATAGAAGTTAGTCAAGATGTCATTGTTGTCATTTTAAGTAACTTTACTTCCACGATATCGAGTATTTCCTTGCTTTTATTCATACTTTTTAAATTCCGGAATTAGTTATGATAAGTTTACTACAATCTCAGTAATATAGTAGATTGCTGCTTCACTACCTTAAAACAATTATTTACGTGAAACGAATTTTCCCGAGTCGCTTTTTATTTATGAACTTGTTGCGCTCCGATCATACTCGTGCGAAGACATTCTGTTGTTTATATTGTGTATGTTTGAATGTATTATGTTTCCGCTATTTTACTTAATAAGCAGTTAAATTCTGTCAGTCCATTTGGCTTAGTTATCGTACTATTAGATCCTTTAAAACTTTTATACAAAATAACTATTTGGAAACATTTGATTTTAAATAAATTATTGTCGACACTTTGGATGGCTTACGAACAATAAAATTTAAGTATTTTTAATACAAAAACCAAGTCGCTAGTTGTTTAATTTTATACAGCTAAGAAAGTTATAAGTTGTAACAATGATTATTAAAAATGATTAAGTAAGTACCTATGTGTCTTAAGCAAGTGATACGATTCCTTTTGTTTAGTTAAAATTGTTAAAAAAGGTTACCTTCTTAGCGAGCGTTAAATAAAATTTCATAACATAACATAAGTACAATAACTTCACGCCTTCATGCCTTATGGGGTAGGAATAACAACAGAGGCTTTAAAATCATATGATGTCACGTTTGACTTTGGAG
Source organism: Stenoptilia bipunctidactyla (assembly GCA_944452665.1). Classification (NCBI taxonomy): domain Eukaryota; kingdom Metazoa; phylum Arthropoda; class Insecta; order Lepidoptera; family Pterophoridae; genus Stenoptilia; species Stenoptilia bipunctidactyla. The sequence continues at coordinate 49,124,995 of OX101721.1, read as the reverse complement.
GTACAATAATGATGGAGAGAGACTAGTAAATATAAAATAATATTGTTGAGAAATTGGTTTACTGGGCTTTTTATCGGGTCCATGCAGACTTCTTTAGAAAACCAACAAGCTCTTGATATACTCATTCTCTCTGTCTTCGATAGACTAAAAGTGCAACGACCATATCTTGTTATATTTTTCTGTTATGTAAAGGAATTATTATTATTTTTTATTTACTTTGTTAAAATTTCATTCAAATTCATGATTGTATCGTGAGAGCTGGATGTGAGGGCCCACGGGGCAAGGCCCGGCCGTGCGGCGCGTAACAGGAATCACCGCTGTTACATCAAGTGAACAATTATGCTGATCCTTCACATGAAATGAAATTAGTTACAAAAATAAGATTCAAAGTTATCCATTAAAAAATTCGATTCATAAAGCGTTCTTTTAATAAAAAAATATGATCTGATCTCAGCCCATTGATTACCAGCAGGACTAGCAGGCAACCATCGATAAATAGTCGAATCGACAAGATAAATATTATTTTGTTATTTTATCCTACCTATTATGTAAGCTAATATGCGCACCATAATAGATAGAATTACTCGATTTGATACCATGATTAAGACCACAGAATCAAATATGTCATAATCTTGATAAATTACATACTTACACTAAATACCATATTCTGAGAAAATTTCGATAAAAGGCCCGATTTATCGTTGTCGACGGTAGCATGCTATAGCCGCGCAGGTAGCGATAGTAGCAGTTACTTTAAATGGACATATTTTTGGAATATAATACGACAACTTACACATCGAACTTACACAGATCATCAATTCAAAATCTTTCTTTGCAGCGATGATGCTCATTCCCATTTCCAGTGAGCTTCGGAGCGTCAAGGTCAGCGCATTTGGACACACTACTCAGCTCAATTCAACTATAATAGAGCAGTTATCAATCTTTCCTCATTTTAAATAGAAGATATTATTAGAGACTTCGAATTCCCGGTTCATATCCTATGCTTGGAACAAAGAAGTAGGTCAGTATCACGGTTTGTCGACCTTTTGATCATCATTTTTGTTGTAGTAATCGAATCTAAATTAATCTTCCGTTGCACACAGACCTGACGACATTTAATGCCCGGGTGTTGTACACCGGGTGTGATGAGGTATGTGCCTTCCGAAAATTTAAGTAAAAAGTCAAGATAATTTGTTAATTTTATCTATCCGCAGTTCTTTTAAAGCACTTGTGCGTGTCGATAATTTGGACTGTGGTCCTGATCTACTTGGTTACTTGTGTTTTACCAACTACATCCGCGAAACTCTTCAATGAGCATGTTTGTTTTAAAACGCAAGTTTTTTCTATAACTGCCTTCTATCCTGTGCACATCTATCACTTTATTCAATAACCAAATAATTTGGTAAAGTTTATAAATGAATGTGACACACTGGTGACTAAATGTTATTGATGCAATTGTATGATTCAACGATGACACGTTGAGTGAGAGAGCGCGGCGCGGCTATGTAGCGCGCGCTTGCATGCGTTGCCTCAGCTCCACCTGATTCCCATATTTACCTATAGTACAATAAATGTATAACTATACCGTATACGAGATGAGTATTTATAAACTTAAGACTATAAAATACCTATGTTAATAAACTGCCATCTAACAATTCCCGCACTGAACTGCGACCTTTTATTTATTTTAGGCTCAGGTTTGGGAGACAGGTTAACTTCTCGTTAGATAAATTGGCTCGAAATGTTCATAAAAACTGGCTACTGAAGCAATGTCAAGCATTTTTACATTTAAATTCAGTTTTGTTTTCCACAATGTCACAAAGGAATTCATATCTGTTGGAGTTCCTCGTGTAGGTATAAGCTAACAGATAAGTAGGTAAGTAGTAGTAAACTGAACAATTTATTCCAAGATATCGGAACTTGTCCCTATAACCGTGCTTATGAGATAAACTCGCGATTATATCTAGAGTTGTAAGGAACTAATTAGGTGTTATAATTAAAGCCCCGCGCTCGTCGGCGGCAGTAATTCACCCGAGGCTGGGTTGGCGGCCGCCCAGCTACCAACAGCGCTAACAATGAATCTTCTCTACGTATTTCAATTACCATAATAAAAACAATAACAATAGCTTAATTATTCATCAGCAAAAAGTTGTGAAATCTCAGAGAGAAACTTTATATGGCGGCGGGTCGGAAATAGAATGGGAGTGACAGCGCGCGCGCAGGTAGCAGTCACCAGCTGATCACGTATTAATATCTCCAGCTGTATCGAGGAGCAGCCGTCTCCATACCAACTCCAATGTCACGACCTCGCACTACAACAATTTACTCATACAATTATAAATATCTAGCAGATTGATTGATCATGTTAATAATTAACGATTGTAGAGCGTTAAAAACCAAATTCACAACGTTTCAAGTTTTTATCAAAACTTTGACTGTAGAATAACGTTATCTACGTATATAAACGCTATCAACTTTTTTATTCAAACAGCACTATATCGATTTTGATTAAAATTATATGGGGCCGTCCCTCAAGTATCTTCTAACAAATGAAACAAGAGTCATCAAATTCGATTGAAAAGAGATCATCTATCTCGTCGGTCTATGAACCTAATACAATAACCAATGCAGACGTTTAGCAGCGTGAATACAAGCGCTATAGATAGTGTCAACAAAACACAAATATTGATCTAATATTGGACCTTCAATCCGTTTTGTACGAAGCTTTGAAATCAAAGTCGCGACCGTGCGTCGTTGACGTGAATTTCAAGACTATACGCGCCGACATGTCTATCAGTATTTCATGAAACCGAACCTGTAGGTATGAGCTTTAGACTTTATAGATAATGCTTTATAGATAGACTAACACAATGCAGGAAACTCTGGGTTTGCTCGCGCAGCTTGTACTGAGACTAATAAACAAGATATTATTCTGATAGGATGATTCATTCAATACTCTTATTTGAAGTAGGCATTCTATGACAAAGCCACAATTAATTTCAAAACGCGAAGTTTGCCAAAGCACCTACACAACACATTGGTGGTCGTATAGAGTCATATCACTGAAAGGACTGCAGGTATTCAGGTGTATTGCGCAAGTATTACTCAGAGATCACCGCAGTTTGGGGAGCGGAGGCGGCAGTTGCGTGGGAGCTGTTTTCAGTTTCCCGCCGAAAATACCGGCCACCTACCGCGGCGCATGCCAAGCCGCGCACCGCCGCCCGCGCAGCCGCGCCGCTGCACTTTACACTTGCCTTCAATATTTTTATACAAGATATGGAATTACACTTCTCCAGCGGCAACCTTGTTTGGCATCAGCATGCTCTACATTTCCAATAATAATCATATTGAATTTATAGCTTGATCTATGAAGACCGAACAGCTGCTCTAGATAAATACCAATCTCGAGCCTGCGTAGATACTTATATACCTTAACGACCCTCCTAGTAATCGGACCTGGGACCGCGGTAAGCTCGGTCGGAATAGAAGTGCCATGTCAACGTCTTTATTGTCATATTATTTACAGATTACTAATAACCTAGCTCCACTCCACTCCAGAATTGGCATCTTTTCAAAACATTTTACAACCACGAACTGATTGGTACCTAAGATGTGGGTTTTTTTTTATATAAGTGACTAAACCCGCGTTTGACCTCAATCTCACCTGATGGTAAGTGACGATGAGGTCGAAGATGAAAGCACATGGGTTTAGGAAGGAACTGGCTCTTTATACAATATTGCCGGAACACATTACATCCGGAGCGGTAACATTTGGCGGCAGACTTTATATAAAGGGTGGTCGCTAGCCAGGCGGACCCAGAAGGGATCCTACCAAAAAAAAAAATATTATCATATATGGTATCAGATATTTAGTGACCCTGTAGTCTGAAGATCGTTACTATGGGTAAAGAATTTTCTTTCTAATTGGTTATTTTCTTTGTCCAAAAAAAAGCGTTCGCCGAAACCCTGCATGAAGACAGTTCACGTGGCTAAACCTTTAATATGGATTGAAGGGATCTCGTCTGGGATGCCAGCTACGACAAACGAAACCGTGCACCCACGGCGCCCTGCTGAACGTCGTTAGCTTCTCAAAATGTTTTGCTATGGTCGCTTTGTTTAAAAAATCGACCATGATGTTCAAAATGTAAATATGTATTATTTTGGTACGTTAGATAAACAAAAATGTGTACCAAAATGTAAAAAATAATAAATGTTATTGCGCATGTTTGTGTCATATTTTACAAAACTATACAGAATATCAACAGTAATTTCACGCTCTCACGCATCGCCTCTTTAGCTCAGTGGTAGAGCACTGGTCTCGTAAACCAGGGGTCGTGAGTTCAATCCTCACAGGAGGCATTTTTATATTTATACCTCAACATAAGTTTCTTCCATGACTCTGTCACTCTATATTTTTGCACGTAATAACTTTTATTTTTATTTTATTTACGAAACAGTCATTACCAATAACGTTATTACAAGTAAAATAAAGTACTTTTACACCTATAGTTCTTTAACCTTATTCAACATAAACAAAGGAAATAAACTGTGTTACAAATTTAACATTTTGAAAGGAGATAGAAAAAAACATGAGTAGGTATTTACAAAACAAAGTACCTATAGAAACAATCAACTTCAGTTGACAGCAAAAGGTACGATTTTAGTTTCTGTTAATAAACTGCCAAGCTATAATTAAATATATCCAAATTATCTAATTTATTAAATTCATCGTTGTAAGTCTGAACACTTCGCCTAAAAAAGTTATTACTAGTGTATATAGCTTTATAAAAAGGTACACTGAACAACATCTGCAAACGACAGCTAGGTCTTGGTGTTCTAATGCTTGGTAAAAATGAATAATTCTTACAACATTGTCCGTCGCCGACCAAGAGAAGTCATTGAAAATTAGTTAAGTCAGTCACTACTGTAGGTACCTAATTCGATATTTTCTCGAAAAGCTCAATGTTTCAGGATTTTTTTTGAACTCTGTTTATATGGCAAGAATAATAGGGGCTCCAGATGATACAGGCAAAATCTAACATTGAACGCACAAAGCAAAAGTACAAAAGATTTATAGTGTGCGAATGCTTGAATGGTTTCGAAATCCTTACACTAAATTCAAGTCGACGATAAGCTCTATTGACTATGTTATCAATATTAAGTAATAACACAATATTGGTGGCTTGAACTGTATGCTTTTTGTTATTTGTATTTTTTTATGTAAGTAATTTCGCGCAGTCAATAGTCGGCTCGCTATCCGGAGAGGGCTCTTATCACCACTCTGCCACGGCACGGGTGCCATGTCGCCTCGAAACACGAATAAATTGAGTAAGCCATACGTATTCATTAAGCAGGTATAGCTGAAGTCTTTCTTTCATAAAATGCTTTTTTATTTTTATTACATTACGTAATAAAAATAAAAATAGTATTACGTAAATGACTAATGTACAGTAGAGTAAGTGCACATACACTTCGAAATACTACTTCATTTCTATATTTTACCAGTTTATTTAGATAATGGCACTCGTCGTGCATCAATTTCTGTAAACATCACGATGCGTAAATACCGCTGACTGTTCTCGGCCTGCTTCGGTGTTGGAGTGATAGGTAAACGTTTTGATATCGCTTCGTCAAATATTCGATAAATAAAATAGTTTGTACTTTGTAAGCGGATTGAGTTCGAAAAAGCAATTTCAGCTAGGTCTAGCGTACCGAGCGGTACCTGAGCTGGGTCGGGACTAAACCAGGGAATTAGAATGTACGAGAAGAGCTCTAGGTGGTTTTGGTTTTGCTTGGTGGTAGGATCCCTTCTGGGTCCGCCTGGCTAGCGACCACCCTTTATATAAAGTCTGCCGCCAAATGTTACCGCTCCGGCGGTAATGTGTTCCGGCAATATTTTATAAAGAGCCAGTTCCTTCCTAAACCCGTGTGCTTTCATCTTCGACCTCATCGTCACTTACCATCAGGTGAGATTGAGGTCAAACGCGGGTTTAGTCACTTATAAAAAAAAAAAAAAAAAAAAAAAGCTCTCTATGCAGAGCTCTCTATGCAGAGATCGTAACACTAGCTTACCGAAAACCTTACTTAAGCCGCAGGCAGTCCAACAGCGCAGCAAGGGACACTCCTCGGTTTGTTAACCTCTCAAGGCATACATTATCAGGATCTGCATTATCAGCGCTAATTGAACCCAACTTAGGTTAAGTTTTATTAAGCCAGTCAGCGATGCGCCCATCAGCCAGCATGGAAGATATCTCTTTATTATTTTTAATGTCAGGCAGTTACCTAGCTTAGCATAGATTAAAAAGGTTAAAAAGTAGTTTTATTTAAATTATGAATCGTGAAAACTTAAGACAATATTAGCATAGGGTTCTTGTAACTATCAAAATTATTACTGGAATATCTGAAGTGACTAATAAAGCTAGACCTAGACATAAAATGTGCATTAACAAATATTTATTGCAGCTGTAGAAATTTGGAAAAAGGCGGAAATTTCTTAAAAAGTCACATTAGGGACAATCTCGATAACCAGAGAACTTTTTCTTAACCCATTTTGATGTTATCTGATAGGCCTTTGGTGTGGCCTCCAGTGTCACGGAAACGTGTCGTTTTTGGGAATTTTAAAATTCTACCTAATATCCGAAATACAAACGGTCAAGCTATAATGTCTCAATACCTAGATGAGACGCGAAATTTCAATTAATCAAATAAATAAGTATACCAATAAACATGATAACGAAAACAATCTTAAACATTTGTCGACAACATTTATAGTGGCTATTGTTGTTAACTCGTTAGAAATGTCATATATCTACGTGAATCCATAGGTACGAGTAATTATTTGATACATTTGACACAATGTATATGTGTTATTTTTAGGAAGGAATAAGTAAATGCTTCGAAGGGCTTTAATATTTCTCTACATTGTTTATTTTTAAGTGTGATTTCTAGAAACAAGTATCCATTACAATGATTTCACCATTAAAAAATTGTTTGTGCAATAATCTGGAAGCAGCGGCGCGAGCGCTCGCAGCGGCTCGGCCCACGCGCGCGCCCAGCGCTCTCGCACGCGGGAAGCGGGACGCGGGACGCCACACACTCAGATTACAACTCTCCATTGTCACGCAGAATCATCAAGTAGTAAGAATCCGGCCGTGAGACCCTCCTGCAAATCACAAATCGAACCCATCAATTAATTCGTGGGTACAATTCTGAATTGATACAATCTTCTGAATTCGGCTCAGTTGGTCTGGAGACCGGCAGAATGTAAACATTTCATTACTATAACTTTGTAATTAGCGCCCCTACATTGAGATTCTACCTTTCTTCTATTGTGGATTTTATATATTTTTTATTTTTATTGAAGTAAAGTATAAAATAAAGTTGAAAAGGTTATAGTTATCAGTATAGTCTACTTTATGAATATTTATTTTGCAATGTCTAATACATACTTATTTAAATATTCTCGATTCAAACCCTGACAAAACACAGCTACTTATCGTAACAATGATAATCCATATTGTGATGACAGCGATACTTGCTGTGAATTTATGGGTTGTTTGCTTCTCGTTGATTTAACTTCATGTATCAGAAATATACGGAAATAGATGCATCTACGCATATCGCATAAACCTTTGACAAGAAACTGTAAGTAAGTGGGTACCTTAATAATATGAAACGGAAGCCTTAAATTATATAAAGAATATATTACATATTACCTATAGAATATAGATTTAGAGAATCTGTAGTTCTTCTTATAATATCATGGTATTATTATTAAATAGATGTCAAGTCCGACAAGGATCTTTTCGCGCGTGGCAAAAATTTTAACGAACCACTGTCTTGGGAAATGTCACTTCACGACTTTTACCGCTCATATTTGTTCATGTACTTTTAATTTCAATATTTTGATATGAAACACGGTAAAATGTACAAAATGTGGACAAATTTATTGTATTTATAAAAGTGAAGAAGTTGTTTTCTGAAAGAAAAACAATTCAGAAAAATAAATCCATGTGTTGCACGCAAAGAAGCAAGTTGCCTCAGCAATGTTTACATATTGCCATACTTTGAAAAATACATTTTAGAATATAATTTCATTTATTTTGTTTTATTTTTAAAAGTTCAATAAAAATTACGATTTCAGGAGAATTGGCTCTTTAGAATGACCGTATGAAAATTGAAGAATTTCATGGTTGTCTGGTAGAAATCGCTACTCAGTGATAAGACCGCCAAGTTTTTATGTTTAATGTAAGTGTTATTTTTTCTTTTACTGTACCTTTATAAACTGAAGTGTAAATAAATAAATAAGAAAGATAAGCAGATTATTATACAAACGTTTCAAAATACGAATATTTCTAAATACTTACGAGTAGATACCTAATAAAGAAAGTAGTGGTGACGAAGATAACGAGGAAAACAATTTATCATAAAAAATGATTTTAATTTCATGTTTCTTTATTTCCTTGCTTAATCTTCTATTTATATCTTCAACCCTGTGTTTTTGTACCTCTAACGTTTTTCTCAAAGTTTACGCGACTTGCTTTTTGCAGTACCTACATAAAATACTGTCATAAGGTGCCACGAACCTGTTTTAGATACTGTCATAAGGTGCCACGTAGAACACACATTACACCATACCTAAATAGGGCCAAAATTCTGAATATAGCACCGAGAAGGGAATTACATTTTGCGTGTTTGGTCCACTCAGTGGTGACAAAAGGTGAGCCAAAATATTTGTGTGATAAATTGAAATGGTCACCTGAAAATAATGCGTATAAAACGAGAGCCTCTCAATACCTCCTAAGAACATTTAATCATCAAACTGCAGCTTTTCGGGGTAGTTTCCGCTACTTGGCTACTAGGTGCTGGAATAACCTCCCCCCACCACTAAAACGCCCCATAACTAAGCACATTTTTAGCAATCATTATAAATGCTTATTGCTAGAAAAACAATTACTTTTGTAGTCAAATGTTGGAATGGATAAGGTATTAGATATAGGTTTCTGTTTTGTATTTTTTCATTTACTTCTTTTTAAATATTCTAAAGTCAATTTATATCATTATTTACAATTATCACTTATTTTTTCATTGTTTGTTATTATTCACTTCACACTTTATATTTTGGTAATGGGTAGTTATTTAAGATTGTTATGATCGATTATTCGAAACATTATGTAAATAAGGTGGCTACTGAAAATCAGCGCGGATGTTACAGATGTTCTGCAACAACGCACATGCTGAGTAGTCACCATTTGTTTCTTTTAAAATTATCAACTATCATTTTTATTAGATTATAAGTTTTAAATTTAAATTTAGAAGATATAAGCAACCTTCTGTAAAAGAAACAATAAATATTTTTCTTTCTTTCTTTCTTTCTAAAATTTAATTTAATTTCTGTTTTCAAACATGAAAAAAACTAAACATTTTTGCATTCATATTTTTTCCTGAGAATAGGGAAATTTTACAGAATGGTAATCCGGAAATTTTACTGAATGGTAATCCGGAAATTTTACTGAATGGTAATCCTTATTTCACCCTCACGCCCCCCTGACGTCATCATCCAAGCGCCAAAAAACATAGATGGATTTAAATCTTTGCCAAAAAAGCCTTGCCTACCTACACCTACGGGTACCTACATTGACATGTCTAAATGTATTCTGTAATCTATGGGTTTACTGTAAATTCCAACGGATACAGGAATTGTGTCCATCACAATAAATTAATTTTTGGACGCACGAAACGGGCCTAGCTTGCTTGTTTACTAAAAATTACATGAACACATGATCCAACCATATAAGCCTACCCAACATAAGGCAGGGGTACGGTTCGTTTCGTTTCGTTACCGCTGTCTCAGCAATTTCTCAAAATAATACATAGCAACTGATTTAAGTTTTACTAGGCATACTTGTTTACAAGATATAATTATTTTGACCGAGAATAACCCACAGTACCTAGTGGTAACATACCTCCATTGCTGCCTAAGCCAGAGGTCCTGGTGAATGTCAGAAATATTTATTTATTCCTTTTTTTATATTCCGAAGTCGAATTTGGGATCGCAGTTTGAAACGGCAGATGACATTTTGCCCTGCAAATTGAGATTTGATAAAAGAAGCCTGAAAGAGAACAGAGAAAAACAAGAGAGAAGAAAAATTCTTAGGCCAAAGGGTTCTGATGGTTAAGGGGTATTCTTGATGGCACTGAGTTAACAAGTAGTAGAACTAGAGTGTGGTGTGCGGCGACGGCAGACCGCCGCACGGTACGGCGCGGCCGGTCTGCACTCCGGTCCTGCCGGCCGCACCGCTGCGCGCCGGGTGCAACGCCCGCGACCTACCGTCCCGACTTACCTGCCATTATTAACTACCGACTAGCAATTCATTCACTAACCAAACCGACAGCAGGATTAATTCTTCTGTATAAATAAACTACATACCCACAACACAGGTTGACGAAAACAAAATACTATTTTCTGTGCAGTTAGTCTTATCTAAACAAAGCATTTTTTGTTTGAGTAAATAAGACTTACTGCCTCACCTCGACATTGTGGTGTCTTTGCAGAGCGGCATGGTGTCCAAGGATCACTCGATCGGCGTCATCTAATCCATTCTACCATCGATCGACGCGATCGATTGACGGTCGATCGATTGATGTGGTAACCCTTAAGACACCGAAACAGTTCAAAAATAAAAAAAGTATCTGCCATAGTATCCCCGTTAAAAAGTGTTTTAGGTACTAAATTACAATATTACAACATTGAATTATTATTCATAAAAGAAGAATAATTTAAGACGCGTTTCGATTATTTTCTAACAATTGGAACTCTTTTATATAGTTACGCCAAGTCCCGAACAAACGACTCGGTCACGGTATGAAGTCAGCGCCAGTAAACCTAATGTAATAAAATGTCAAATGGCGGCTTGTAAATAAATTACAGAAGTGAAAATAAAGAAGCCACTGTTTCGTACAACTCATTTGCATTAATTTATTAGCACAGCTCGCGGCCGCAAGTACCGCAAGTACTCGCGAATTTATTAATCTAGGCAAATCTGATTGGCTGCCCAACGGGAGCAGCGTTGTTGGTCGTCGTTGTTTGTACAGTATCCTAGCTACAAATCTGTACTGCGACAGGACGCTCGCAAATATATTATTTGTGTAATCTTAATGAGGTCATTCGCAGCGCTGCTGCTGGTTATTAGAGTAGGTAACCAAGGATTTAAAACGATTCCAAGGACGTTTGATATTTAGTAATTATTTTTTGCGTTTCATAGGTTTAGCAGGCAGGCGAGTAAACTAAAATCTATTTCTGTCTGAATGCGCGACCGCAGCGCATCGCTGCGACTCATGCAATGTTTGCTTTAAGTTATGCAACGCAGTAGTCGCATCATTTTTAACAGTAAACAAATTTGTATTAAGTATCGTGTGAAGTTTCACGTTATGGTGAATCATTATAAGTCTGCGTTTACTGAAAAAATACAATTCTACTTCTCTGCCTTTACAGACACCGAGGCGACTCAGTTGAATACGGCAATTTTTTTGCAACTTATAGTTCCATGGTTGTCGCATTCAAATAAAACTCAACTAAAACATATTTAGTTGATTACTTTTTTGAACACGAATGATATTTTGCAGGTACGTACCTACTACCTAAACGTACGCAAAAAAATGCATGCCAATGCTGGCTAATGAAAGTACCTACAGACTGGAAAAACCTGGCCAATTTAAAAAAATAGCAGCATAGGTAGTAACCCCGACAATAGTACGAAATAAATTAATTAAACAAACTTGATACTTGATTTTTGTTTTATATAATTATCGTTTTTTGTAAAATAGGTAGGTAATAAATATTTTTTATTCAATGTAATCAAAATCTGAATCCAGCAATTCTGTATGGAATGAATCGTCAGAGTCACTGGTATCGCTGTTTCATATATTGATTACGAAAATTTCATTTTTTTATTCATTTTCAAATACGAAAATTCCAAAATCTTAATTACCAAAACCACCAACAACCGTTCGATTGACAACAGTGCCACCAGAAAAACGACTTCGACATTCATGCTAGTACTGCCATATTAAAAGTTTACAAAAACCCGCTGTGTCTACTTTCGTTAGCCAGACTCTATCTACATCTCATAGGTAACGTTGTCTGTCTTTACATTCGGGGTACCTAATCTTCGGAACCAGTCTGATATTATATTGCTTTCCAACAAAATCGTGCCACAATCCAAAGTAACTTCGTCTCCGCGGCGCAAAAACTAACTAGGTACATACAAAATTCGTTCGTGATCAACGGGGCTAGCATGCGAAATATTCTTAGAATATGGCACTAAGAGTAAGTATTTTTTTAGAATATGGCAGCTTTTTTGCGGGCTCAAGCATGCTACCGAATCAAGTAATTCCATCCATTATGGTGCGCATGTTAGCTCACATGATAGACTAAAATAGTGTGAGGCTGTCACGTTTCACGTCGTAAAATTTGACACTGGAGAGACTTAAAAATAAGAAAATGTAATATCCAATACGGCCCAATATTTATCTTGGCAATTCTAGTCTTTTCGATGGTCGCATGCTAGCCCTGCAGCCTTGCAGGGCACCTAATCTTATTGAATCGGGTGAACATGGAGTTGAAGAACTTTGACCTACTTATTACTAGTCATTAGTGTCAGGGCAGCCATGGTATGGCAAAAAGTTTCTTTTTACATTTATTTTCCCGTCCCTGGATAAGCGTGTCGTAAAAGCGACTAATCCGAGCGACCCTCGCTGGGTGGTAGGATCCCGTCAGGGTCCGCCTGGCTAGCGACCGACTGAGCTCCTTCAAATAACATCTGCTGCCAAATATTGCTGCTCCGGAGGTGATGTGGTCCGGCAAAATTTCAGGGTGTTACCCGACCAAGCGATCGACGTCGATCGGGGTTTCCTGATCGAATCAGACCGAATTATCCATTCTTGCATCGATCGCTTTGTGTGGTTATTACGCTAAGAAAGAGCCGTTCTTTCCTAGGCCCGTTCTTTTCATCTGCGACCTCATCTTCAATTTCCATCCAATTTCCATCAGGTTAGATTGAAGTTTAAAAAAATCTTTCATTTAAAAAATTGTCTAATTTTTTATTTTAAAGAGAATGATTTACGTGATTTCCATGAAAGTTCATATTTTTCTGAGGTCATCAACGACTCATTTATTGATTTATTTGTGTCTATTATACCTAAGTGAAATGGCATTTACATTACTTAATGTTGTAAAATTTAAACAACCCTACATGCATTGAGATATTGTACATAGTAACTCAATGCCTACATGTCAGTTTCCCAAATATGTGATTGTAATATAAAGTTTCCTTCAGCAATCAGCTGCTGTATTCGGAACAGAAGACATTTAATAAACTTAATATAATGTATCCCTTTAGCACTTATCGGATTGACTTTGTTCAATTTCCCATTGAACCAAAGGACCAGCTTAATTGCAAAATAAAATGCTTTTCAAAAATTGGATTAAAATGGAAATTAAATTAAAATAAAACTGAAATAAATCCTGAAACCACTTCACAATGGTGAACATTCCACATTAGATTTTCAATGTCGAATGAGCTAATTCAGCAATGCTGAAATTCAAAAATAGATTCTCGAAAGCTGAGAATAGAGCCTAATCGGATGTATTAGGACTCATTATCAAATAACAGCTTGGAGGTGATCGTTTACAAGAACAAACAAAATAGTGTTAAGTGTATTTTAGTGGAGTCGCAGCGCAGAGCGGCGCGTTGTTCGGTAATATTGGAATGACGCAACGCCGCAGTTATGTGTTGGAACAACAGGTGAGCACGCTGTGCCGTGCTGTGCTCGGGAGGTCACAAGCCACTGAGTGACAGTACACCTTTATAATTCAATTATTTTTGTAGCGAAATGGTGTTTTAATGAGATTGGTAGCAACTTCATTATTATGCTTAAATTAGCTCTACAATTTTCGCTCTACTTTTACTCTAGATGAATTCATTTACTTGAAGGCGTAACCGTATGATTAAGAATGAGTGGCATCTTGAGCACACTTGTAGCCTAGTGTCACGCAGAAAGGAGTTGGCTCTAGATCCTTAAAAAGTTTCCTTTTTTACGGTGATTTGTAAACGTAACAAACAAAACGTTCGAAACGAACGAAAACGTTCGTCTGCCTCGTCAAAATGAAGTTCCGTGTATTAAAAACATTTGGGGTTTGTCTCCATGTGAGTCATGCGGTAGCAATCAATTAAGTACTTAATTGAATGCGTAGTTTGTTTGAATTTTTTGTATGATTAATAACGCTTGTATGATATTTTTGATTGTATAAAGAATATTTCTTTGAAGCAGAGCAGTTGTTATTTTAGAATGAGTGAATCATTAATAGTAAAATTTACATCAGCGGCTGGCAAAGTTTTTGGTATGAAAGACCCGTTCACCGCTGAATCTTCTTGAGTCTTTGTCAGTCTTGAGTTTTTGTCTCATCACTACCTACATACTGACTACTACGCAGGCACAATAAATAAAATAATAATAAAATAACACCAACTTCGTGGGCTCAAAGTAAGCGAAGCTTGTGCTATGAGATACCATGTAGCGAACTAGGGGACCAAGAATATAAATACATTATGGATAAACACCCAGACCCGCAACATTTTTTTTTCTTGTTCCGTGCGGGAATCGAACCCGCAACCACTGGCTTACCCCGTCGCCAAAGTGGTCGACAAAAAAAGGTATAATGCTACATACATACATACATAACTTCACGCCTGTATCCCTTACGGGGTAGGCAGAACACCAGTAGGTCATGAAACCATCTGATGTCACGTTTGACAAATTAGAAGGCATTATAATGGTGGATCTCTATTGCAGTGACAGGGGTTCAGCCTATCGCCCACAAAAAACCTCCAATAAAACCTCCGTCCCTTAACTGACTTTTACAGTATGCCCGGGAAGAGAAGCAGCTGGCACATTCTACTTATGTTTTTCCTTTGCTCCCAGTCCAGCGTCCTCAGTGGCGCAGCGTCGCGTCGGATGGTCGGCTGCGGTCCTGAGTGCGAGTCCCTGCAGGGCCAGCTCAGGAAACAAACTTTTCTAAACTAGCTCGAGACTGTGTGTACATATATACTAGTCTCCTATTTTTTACTGGTGTCTGGTATTGGTACTGGATCGCATTAATTTATTAGGCGTAATTTAAAGCTCCATATAATTTTTTGACATACCTAATTATTCTTCTTTTCGCATAAGATCATGATATTATATCAATCATCAATCCAGTTTTTATTCATAATCATAAGGTGTTTAAGACTTGTGTTAAGTTCTTACTTATACATATAGAATACCACGATATGAACTATGGTTTAACATCAAAGTTTTATATACTTACTTACTTATTATTACCAAGCATCCATAAGACTTTTCGTCTTTCTGCGGAAATGACCCGACAACCTGACCAGTCGGTCAGGGTTCAGGGGATGAGAGAGAGAGACCGGCGAACGATTCAGGCCATCTCCAGCAAAACCGCATTTTGCATTCCTGCTGAAAGCGACCCACCGACGAAACCCAGCTTGCGGATATTAAAACTTGTAATATCCGCAAACCGGGCAATTTATTTTAGGTTTGATTTACAACCAAGATGATTTTTTTTTGGGTATTTGTCCTATTATTATACAGGGTGACCGATACATGACCCGCCATAGCAGCAGAGCGTGTAGATGGAATAATTTCCAAGTATTTAAAACCTACTGTCTAAAGGCAAACTTTTGGGACAATTTCAAAAAAGTACAAATTTATGATTATCTCCAAAACTATAAGACTTGACCTATAGAAAGTAGGCTTTAAATACTTGCAAATGAGCCTATCTACACGGTCTGCTCCTATGGCGGGTCATCAGTCATGTGCCAGTCACCCTGTATTATTAGCTTGCCCTCGCCTTCGTACGCGCTAAACTGCTTTTACATTTCAGAACCTCCTTCCATAATACAAGCAGACAATCATTGAAGTACGTTTATACCAAGTATCACATCTGTGCACTCGAGGAATAAGATTTTTCATACAAAATAAAAAGTCCAAAGTCGTTTCCGTGGGAATTTCGGGAATTCTTTCATTAGTGCTAAGGAATGTATGTTCCTTTCAGCTCTCTACGCGCAGTATTTATGGCTGTACGTTGTCTGTCCGCCAATCAGTCAGTAACGGCTTAAGATTTCGTTATTGCTCCTTTAAATTACCTCAGGCAAACTTAATATTAATTTATTTATGACTTCAAAAGTTAAGTATACGTCCATACTTCTCGTTTTTTTCGTAAAGTATGATCTTAACATCTAAGTGTGCTGATTTAAATTATTATAGAGAAAATATGAAGAAGTTAAAGTTATGCCGGTGAGACCATCCTGCGTTGACATCACACTGCCAATCATGTTTTATGCGAAAAAAATTATACTGAAACTGTTGCGCCAAACTACATTATGATGCAAAAGTGAATTTCGCTGAGTGGTCTCCATAGCTAAAGTGTATGATAAAAATCTTATTCTTGAGGTGTGCAAGCAAGGATAATTTGATTAAAAAACCAGCACCATATAATATTTTCTTCAGCTTTTTTGGACTCAAAATAATTTGTTAGTTAACATTGAGAATTAGATTAACATGGAGAGAGCTGACAACAAAACTGGCGGGGACATTTCATCTCTGAATCTATATTGTCCATCTTGCAGTGGGTAGGTATGTAGTGACATGAAAGAGTGTAGGGCGGAAGAAATAGTTAACAGAGAAATGAAACTCTGCCGGTGCGGTTTGATGCACATCAACCATCGGCTTAATAATGCGATCGCTCACACAAGTTTGGACACCTCTCCAAGATGGAAACGCCGCAACATTGGGAAACACTTCGGTCCGCTGGCGAGCCGCCAACTCATCCAGCGTTCCTCCGAGGCGTCGGAAACTCTAAAATTGCCTGAAATCATATACTTTCCAGCGAATATGCGCTCTCGCCAACTACGCAGACATTTATCAAACTTCTTTATATCCCAGTTTTATTATCTATTTGAAAGATTCATTTCCCACTCGGCAACAACCATCGGCGTGTAGACTCAGCATGACATACAAACTATGTTGAGAATAACTAGTGATTTGGTTGAAACTGACAGGTGGGCCAAGAATGAGATATCTAAGCCAGTTCATTATTAGATTCGTCACAATACGTACAATTACAATCTATTTATTTCTGAGTTTACAAAACAAAGCAGCGGCAATTAATATACTTAAAGTAAAAGTATATTAATTATCAACAATATCACGGTTAGGTTCACTTCGGAACTAGGTTAACTCGCAGTATAACTAGTGAAACGAATCCCAACGACTGACGGACAACCACTCGACTGAGAATAAAACTCTCCATGTACATTTCCTTTTGCCCTGTATCCTAATTATACTTACATTTCATATGTGGTCGAGGCCGGTGCCGCGCGTTGCATAATACTTCATACTAGCGGGTTGGGAAGAGCCCTACCGAGGCCGAGTTAGGCAGACGGTGATCGCGAGCCGAACACAGCCGACGCTCCCCTAGCCCCGCCGAGTGCTGGCGGCGGCGGGGACCTCCTCGCACTAGCCTGCTCGCTCCCGCTGACTTTGCAACCTTCCAGCTTTCAAAAAACGTTAAAAATTACATACCTAGTACCAATCACAAAATCTATACATAAAAAAATATGTATGTATAAAAAAATCTAAATTCTACCTGCAAAACATTACAAATATGAGCGATTCCTTTCGTTATACGGTGACGCACCCAAACGATAGCACTGCACCAGATTATCAACACTTTGAATGATAGTAAAAACATAAGTTTTACGCTTACTAATTTGGGTTACCTCTCTATTAAATATAAATAAATTGATGTTTTTGTAATCAAACTCCTGCCATCACCATAATTTCCGACTATAAATGTTGTGTGCTGCAGTTGTCCTGTTTTTACCTGTTCCTTGTGATTGACCATAAGTTCACGTGTTTGCATTTTCTAGTTTACTAGATTTTTTAAACAATTTATACCGAGACTTTTGATTTCTCTGTTTTTGAGGATATTATACAAAAGAAGTAATTCAGGTTGTGGTGTCATATTGATAAAACATGTGGTGCTGATAAATGGTTCATTTTTCGCGAAATCCAAATTATCAGCACCGGTGCCGATTAAAACAGTACATAAATAGTATAATTTGCTTCTCCCAACATAATTAACGTTGTTTTATTTTTTATGTACACATAGTGATAGCGAAGCAATTAAATGGCAATTGCACATTGTATTGTACGATCCATAACGGGATACGTTATAATAAGTTTTATCAATTCTATGAATATGAATAACAAAAACAGACGTTTATTATATTACAAAAACTTTTAATTACTTTTTAGAATCAACTAGTACTTTTTTACATTGTCAAAATCAATTATTTTCCATTATTGTAAAGTAAAGTATGAGAGGTAAGCTTTTATTCTATTGGCTCAAAGTGTGAGCTTATTAAGTCTACTTTTGATGCGGCCATGGTAGCAATTTCGCGGCAGTAATATTTTATAAAGGTGTTTTCTGACTTCCAGTTTCCCCGAGAAAGTATGTGATCTAGTTGGAAATTCTCAAGCCATTCGTGCGAAGCAACTGCCGATCTCGTGCTGCCAGGTGTTGCGTCTATGCCTGCTTCCTTCAATACTTTTTTAACCCACCCGGCTATTAAAGTTTGGGTTGCAGGTCTTGATTTGCCACATGTAGTTATAAAAAGGTGTTTAGAACCTGTACCTCCAATTTTCTCTTCATTGAGATATATCAATAAGCTATTTAATCCAATAAACAGGATAGAGGTTCTTTTTGTTTTATTCTCTTTAAGCTTCCACCCGGACTGTCTGCGATATGCTGTATACGTTTTTGATATGAAACTTGGCCATAGCATGATACAGTCATCTTTTATAATACAGTTTTCAGCCGAAGTGCAAAGCAGGATCAGATTGGGTGCCTACACGTCGTCGCGTCGTCCGGAGCATAAGAAGAGGATTGTAGCCGTGGGCTTCGATGCTTCATAGTGATTAAATGTCTCAGTTTTTCTTTGTTGTAAGTGTAAGCTTATTATGTCCACATCCTATATAGGTGGTTTAGGTTGCTTAGGGAGGGCTATCGATATTGATTTTATAACTTGTGTCACCAGGCTATGGAGCTTAGTTTTGTTTGGCTGTCAGGATTGCAAAGGGTGGAAAGACCCTAGCGGATCAATATTTAATTTTATTTTGACCTTCACTATTCCAGTGGAATGAGGGAGAATTTTTTCTTTGTGATTTATGGTCATGTCCCGGTTGCCTGTGTTGTTTGCCACCACGGCCACGAAATGGCTGATTGATACTGTGACTTGGCATTTTATGGACCTTGTAATTTTTTTGATGGCCGGTTCTTCTTTTTCTTGAAGTATGTGCTCTTGATGGTTGGGATGGGCCAGGATCGTTATGCAATGCAGGAGTGCGACCCTTATATGACTGCCACAACATATTTTTTACACCACCATTATTTTCCAGTAATGCTGTATACTTAGCACTTTCAAACAAAGCTGAGCAGGATTGTGGAATTTTGCGGAGAGTTTTTTTATGATCAGCATCTCTTAAAGAGGTGATAAGGAATTCGTGTTGACGAGTTGTCCAATTATGATTACTAGTTTAAAAGTTCTGAGATAAGAGATGAACATCCATACCAACATTCCTGCATACAGGTCAAAATCATAATCATAACCCTCCTTTTTGCTTCGCAGTATTCGGGTAATAAAATGTAGTACCTAATTCAGTAAAGCATGCTCTTTTAACACCCATTTAACGCAATCTGGTTTAAATTTGCCAGATCTGTGAGACGAACAGAATCAATATTTAAATAAAAACTGCATCGACTTGGCTACCTACTTGGATGTTTCAACGAAACATCATTAATCTACTATATGAATTGGTCGCATAGCGCATCGGGATACAAACAAGTCAGTGGAGTTGTGTGAGTCAGCGAGCTGAACCAACAAATCTATACAGTTCAACTGTGAGCTTATGGTACAGAGTAAGCTTAACACTGTGATGTCGCCATAAAGGCAGTAATGGCGTGTCATAGTTTATTTCTGTAGTACAATGTCACCTTGGGCGGAGCGGGAGCGAGCGCGGGCGATGCTGGCGCGGCGCCAAGCTGATGTAGGTCGCGGCCCGCGGCCCGCGCGCCCCCCGCAGTCCACGGAGCTGACATTACTTATTCAATAAACCACTTAATGGTACAGAAAAGTACTCGTATTTTGTGTACTCACTTCAACGTCCTACATAATCCACATGCTCCAAATTACTTGAGTGAGCGGTTCTCCCTCGTCCATTCTGAAGATACGCTATGCCGAGCACATAAACGTACTCTCTTATATATATAAAACCTCATAAAACCGATTTCTTTTCCTATTCCTTCAATATACATGCTGTCAGATTGTGGAATTCATTACCATTCGAAATACGTGAAACAAAAACCATAACACTTTTTAGAAAAAGAGTAAGGGAGCATTACCTCTCTCATGATATAACAACATAAAGTCAAATACTAATCAACGAATATAACTTGTAATATTGTATTGCATGTATGTATATGTTTAGTATATAGTTAAGTATGTGTTTATTTATTGATAGTATTTAGTAATAATATATTCTAATGGAATATTATTTCTGTTAGGTACGCACGCACTAATTTTGCTTCGGTTACAACTCTCCATTCACAGGTCCGCTGGTAGAAATTTCTTTTAGAAATAAGCAGTACCTTTGTACATATGTTAGATTTAAGTAACCCTGTATTTTTACATCAGTGTGTACATAAATAATTAAATAAATAAATTAAAACTACGTCTCATGAAATGATTACCAACTTCGAGCTAACTTCTAAGCCTAAGCGCTTTAAGATCCTTGTGGAAATCGAAGCATTAGGTATAGCAAATGAATATCATAGTAGTTCAATTCATTTACCTTTTTGTTTCTGGTACAACTGATTTGTTGTTTTATCGTTTAAAAACCCGCGTTTGACCTACTTCTCACCCGCTGGCAAGTGAACATGAGGTCGAAGATGGAGTTACACGATTTTAGGAAGGACCTGACTATTCATAGTGTATTGCCGGAACATAAGATCACTGGCGGTGCACCGATATTTGACGACGGATGGTACAGGACTTTAACGGTGGTCGCTAACCACCAAACACTCACGAGCCTTACCACAAGCGGGGTCGCACGGATTGACGGACTTCCAAAAAAGAGGAGGTTCTCAATTCGTCTATGTTTTTTTTGTGTCTTTGTTACCCGATATTTCGGACAATTATGAATCGATTTTCAAAATTCTTGTTTAATATGATAGACGATACTTCATAGTTGGTCCCATATAAATTTTATCAAAATCGGTTGAGTATTTCATCGAGAATTTCCAATTATTGAAAGAATATGTATATGAATATGATTTCGGAGAATGTTTACGTACTTACCTATAAGTCGGCCAAAGTGTTGACGTGAAGTCGATTTTTTTGCTTAGTGTTTCCTTAATAGCTATTTTCAGACATTCTGAACAAAAATATAAAATTTCAACATAAATTAGTAAGGTTGTCTAGTAGAAATCGCGCTAAGGTCGCCCAGATGTAATACTAAACTAACTGTATTTTTTATTTCTTATTGTTTAAGGGACTGCGTATAAATAGCTACCTTCGTTTAGTCATACAGAATTACCCCTAAGAAAATATCATTTTAACTAATTAATATAACTATCGTAATGAAATACTTAGGTATCTATTGATTGATAAATTATCAACGCAGAATGTCATGAAAATATTACGGCCTAGTAAAAAACAACGAATAACTTCGAAACAAACTACTACATATCGTTAGAAAGCTCACATTTGCAAGATATTTTTGGCATATCAAAAGGTTGACTTAAACCTAAATATAAAATGCACGAAGGCAGGCATCTTGTCAGTATAATAATAAATAAATAAATAATAAATAAAATCCCCAGACAATCACACCAACTACATGGCCCCAAAGTAAGCATAGCTTATGTTATGGGATACCATGTAGCGAACTAGGGGGGAACATAGAATATAAATACATAAATAGATAAACACCCAGACACGGGACTTTTTTTTTCTTGTTCCGTGCGGGAATCGAACCCGCAACCACTGGCGTCTGAGGCAGATAGGTTTACCTCTTCGCCAAAGTGGTCGTCAAATAATAATGATGTAAGTATCTTACAAAGTAACCCCCAAAAGAAAGTATTGTATGAAATATCGTAGAATTCTGTTTGTTCATTCATGTAAGACGCGGAGCGGCGTGGTCTTCCGCGTTTCGGCCCTTATAACCTAGACGTTGATAAGGGCCATGGGACGGTGGTGGGTTGCTCATTCACGTCTCAACAGAGTTGTATTTCTGCCAAATTGTAGGTATTATGACACTTTTGACAAATTAAGGCGGCACATCGAAATTTTAGCACCTTAACACATAAGGACGCGTATTGCATATAAATCAATAGGTATATATATAAATCATAATATTTAAGTTATTTCTAGGCATATGGATTTCATAACTACGTGGTAATTTACGAAAAAGTATTTTTTTAGACATGCATTCGAAAAAAAATCTATCGAGTCAAAATCATTCAATCATGTTTTTGAGCAAGCAAAGTATAGATAAAGATATGAATTTACACATATAAAATTTCAGATCCGCTCGTCTTGTCATATTATCATAGATGGCGATGAAAGTCAATGCATTTTTTCAATATGTCGCCTTAAAGCTTAATTTCTAATGACAATTGTGACGCTCATCATAATCGGAAACCGAGAGACGCACACTGCTGGACCGAGGCTTCCCCATGGCTCTCCACGTCGCCCGGTCCCGCGGCGCCCTCATCCGGCCTTTGACATAACTTCAGTGAATAAATTATTATATTTCCTTTCGAATGTTGATTATCACGAAACTTGCAAGAGCAAAGCGATGGCATGAATTGCGCAAGATTTGCTAAAAAAGAACTAATTCGTACTACGTTACAGCAAAAACAAAGCCATAGCAATCCGACGCCTGTGCTGCCTCTATCGTACATTCGATGTACTAAAAGTGCATATTATTGACTTTGACTTTCATACTTTTCTCGTGTGTACGTTATTGGTACGTGAAAGTTTTGATGGTTGGATGTATATGAGCTTCTATTTGGAATCACTTTAAAACAATGTTATTATTTTCTCAATTATTGAACAAACGCTTATCTAAAATTGAAAAGAAAATTAAAAGCGGACCATTAGTTATTTTACAATAGATGGTTCAAGAAGAAGGTTTCTCCTGCACCGCAACCTGTTAAAATTTTAGATATCCAGGATTCTATTTAATAGAATTATACCCAGAAATATGTACAACTTACAACAGAAAAAGAAATGAAAATAAAGCTGAAACGCCTGTGCAATGCTATCTACCTATACCTACTTCACTTAAAAATAAATACCTATAACTACAATAATTAATAGAAGTACCTACGCTTTTACCTAAAAAATACAAAAAATACTTACTTAACATAAATTAGCCAAAGTTTGGAATTTGACCGAACATTTAAACACTACCAAAACAACTAATACCTATTTTATGAAAGAAATTCAAATAAACTATTTAAAGACTAAAAGTCGCGCTGATAAGCACGGTTTATAATATCAATTATTGTCTGTCAATAAAGTCGAACGCTCTGAACGCATCAACAGCCAAATATTAAATGAATTAAATCCTTAAATCATTCAGTATTCACGCGCGATGGGTTATTAGCGTATTTCATGTATAAGTTTGGTGTTTCTATACCGATTTCTATGATGCTTTTTTATTGAATAGGTAATAATGTTATCTTTTTTTAATTAGGGATGAGTGAGAGTATTATAAACGTCAGAGTAAACAAATATAATCAGAAAGCTCCGAACTGCTAAGCTATCGGGATTTACACGTGTTATTGTGAGTCAACCATAAAATATAGACATATACTGTTGTGGGATATTTTTTATATAATTTTATGAAGAATATTTCTGTCATACATTATTTCTATGTAGCTTTAACCATTAAGGCTGCACACGCGACGGAAGCTTAAAAAATGAAGTATTTTCTCCCGTTTTCCCAACATTTCCCTTCACTGCTCTGCTTCTATTGATTGTAGCGTGATAATAAGTATACTTTAACCTGCCCAGGAGTATGAAGAATAAATTTACCAAGTTTCGTTAAAATCCGTCGAGAAGTTTTTGTTTCTATAAGGAACATACAGACAGACAAAAATTTTACTGATTGCATTTTTGGCATCAGTATCGATCACTAATCACCCCCTGATAGTTATTTTGAAAATATATTTCATGTAGGTACAGAATTGACCTCTCTACAGATTTATTATAAGTATAGAATAGATAGATAGATAGATTACCTATAATATTTTAGGTAGAGAATCAAATAAAAATTTCAATAGTGTGCTTTAAAATTTTTGATTTCTGTATTTTCCCCAAAATCAAAGATTTGATGCGTCAAAGATAGATTTGACTTTTACCAAATCGGCACGTAGAAAACATCCAATCAGATCTGTAGTCCTCCTGATATAAAAAACGGTTCGATCGCATGAAATAAATGATTAAAAATTACAGGAGAGTATTTTGAAAACCAATGATCATATTTTTTTTGGTTATTACATGTTTTTTTAAGTGACCTATGACTTTTAGTATGATCTACGTATCATTATATTTGCAAAGAATCACAAACTATACATTTTCATTCTTGATATTATGTTAGTTTGCCCGCCTGCCGCCGCTACTATTTTGTATTAAAAATATTATTTAAAAGCTCTTATAGCCTCATGTGCTTGTTTTGTGCTTTTTAGTTGAAACTTACTATATTCCGCAGTCGGGTTTTATACTTTATGTACCTAATAACTTTTTTTAATGATTTTTTTTTGACGACCTTTGGTACATACATTGCCTTCTAAGCCAGAGGTCCTGGGTTCGAATCCCGGCGGCGGCGGCGGATATCGGTGTGATGAACACAGATATTAGCCGTCAAGTCATGTTTATATGTTTATTTAAGTTTATTCTAATAGAAAATATGTATTTATTCAATATGTACGTTTATATATTTCTTAAGTACCTATATCATTTATCTAGTATCCATAGCACAAGTTCTTTAAGAAACTTAGTTTGGGCTAGATAATGTGAGTTGCAGAAATATTTATTTATTATTTTTCAATTGAAATAAAATATACATTTTTTGCTAACAGTAGGTACTATCTGTAAGCGTAAGTACAGGCCGCCATTTAAGATTCCTTTCTTTAATGAACCAAGTTATACCGTAGGTATTTGTACTGTAATCATCACAACTCTTTGTAATGAGCCCACAGCAGGGCATGAGACTCTGACGAGGAGGTATAAGGCCATAATCTACTACCAAGCTGACCCAGTGCTGGGTGGTGGATGTCAGAATTTTACCCTCCGAAGCATGGATTTGATGGAGTGTAAATAAATAAATAAATATGTGCTCTCAGTATGTTTGTGGATAAATTCGTTTTAAGTCTGTGCACTCAGTGAACAAAAAAAATTGCAGTTGTGTTCATTGTGATGTTGATTGTTGATGTCACAGCAAGATCCAAATGTATTTCACAGTGAATGAAAATAGATGTTTTCACACCACGCTGCCATCTACACGACGCCACGCGTACTTTTACATATACCTACTTCATGCTTAGTTTGGGTTTCTGTCGGTAGTGTCATAAGCCATGTAATTTTACTACAGTTGTATCACAGATGGCGCTGACATTTGGGAACTTTTAGAAAAGGGATCGTACCTAAAGAATTCTGTAATGATAGACTATATTGGCAGTATTATCAATCAGCTATAATTAATGCTCGTTGATATCTGAGTGCCAAAGGTCATAATCCTTTGTAACTACTAATAAAAAGGCATCCATCAAAGAGATGGCATGATTGCGCGTGCGGCGAGTTATTCCGGGGTAGCGAGGAAGGCGGTGGCGGGGGCGGGGGGGGCATCCGCGGGCGTCAGTGTGTCGGCGCGCGCGCCCCGCCATGGGCAACCAGCACTCGGCCGCGCACGCGCTGCCCAGACCCCGCAAGAATGTGCACTGGAAATCCGCAGGTAACCTCCGCAGCCCGGTACGGCCCGGCGCCGGCGGCGGCCCGCTCGGGCCAGCGCAGTCCCGCGCCGCCGACCGCGGACCCAGTTCTATTTATATATGACAGCGCATTTACGATTCCCGAAACGTGGCACAACAAAACAAATAGTCACACTGAACTCATGTAGCGATTATAATGGATGTGATTGTGCGAGAAGTGCCAAAACAATCGATAGTTCCGGTCACTTGGGTCCTTTTACCAAAAACATGAATTTTATATTTCAGGTCGACCGGCTGTGCCGGGAAAGCCAGAGATCATTCCTATGCTCTCCGATGAGGAGCCGAACGCTATCACCCTTCGCTGGGCCCCGTCCGCTCACGACGGAGGCTCGCCGTTGCACGGATATCAGGTTGTTATGGTGTTCTAAGTTGCAGCGTTTTTTTACGTTTATGTTCTTCAAAAGCTATCTTTCAATAGCTCTTTTTATTTTATTTTATTTAAGAATCTTCTTCTTTATATTCCTAGCCTTATACGTTCGGTGGTGTTCGCGCAGGTGGAGTGCAACATGGTGGGGTCGGCGGAGTGGGTACGCACGGCGCCGGCGCTGGTGACGCGGCCTGAGCTGCTGCTGAGCGGGCTGTCGGCGCCGCACCGCTACCGCTTCCGCGTGGCGGCGGTGTCGGCGGCCGGCCGCTCCGACCACAGCGCGCTGTCCGACGTGCTGACCGTGCGCGCGGACCCGCCCGACGCCGCGCCGCCCGCCTTCCCGCGCCGCCTCGCCGACCTCACCGCGCTCGAGAACGACGCCTCCGAGTTCCGCGTCGCCTTCACCGGCCGCCCGCCGCCCGTCATCGCCTGGTTCAAGGACGACTACGAAATCTTCAGCAGCCGCCGCACTGCTATCACGACCGACGACAGCACCAGCGTGCTCGTGTTCCACCAGACGCTAGCCAGCGACGAGGGCGAGATCCGCTGCACCGCCACCAACCGCGTCGGGCACGCGACGAGTCGCGCGCGTTTGTCGGTCCTGGCGGCGCCGCGCCTGCGCCACCCGCGCCACTACGAAGACGGCCTGCTTTTCGAGATCAACGAGACCATTTGCCTCAAGATCGGGCTCGTAGGCAAGCCGGAGCCCGCGGTGGAGTGGAGCCACGACGGACGCGCGCTGGCCTCCGGCGGTCGCGTCGAAATCACCACCACTCCCAGCTACTCCATGCTGAAGATCCGTGCGGCGCGTCGCGAGGACCGCGGCGAGTACCAGGTGCAGGCTCGCAACGACATCGGGCAGGACGCGGCCGCGGTGCTGGTGACGGTGACGGCGCCGCCGGAGGCGCCGCGCCGCGTGCGCGTCACGCGCCGCCTGCAGCGCGCCGTGGCGCTGGCCTGGGACCCGCCGCCCGACGACGGCGGCTGCCGCGTCGGCACCTACGTCGTCGAGTACTGGCGTGCCGGCTGGAACGTGTGGCTCAAGGCCGCCACTAGCCGCAACGCGAGCACCACGCTCTATGACCTCATCGAGGGCAGCGAGTACCGCTTCCGCGTCAAGGCGGAGAGCCCCTATGGCATGTCGCCGCCCAGCGAAGAGTCTGCCACCGTGACGATCCCAGGGCGTGCGCCGGACCCGGACGCGTTGGCTGCTGAGGCAGCCATCCTCGCAGCTCGCGAGGCGCCCGAGGAGCCGCCCTCTGCACCGCGCCGCACGCGCCCCGCGGCGCCGCCACTCGCCGCCGTCGCCACGGTCTCCGCCGACTCCGCCGATGCCGCAGATGACGACGAGTTCATGCTGCTGCTGTATACCGATACTCCACAGCGCGCCGCCGAACCACAGACAGGTACGTGCCACTACCGCGTTACTCTTGCTGAGCGAGTACCGAGACAATATTCACGGACGTGTACGCGGAGACGAATGCCAAAGGTCACGAGAAGCGATTGTTAATTTGTGCTATTTCTGTTTTAGCGCGTAGGTACCGTAATCAGTAAAAGTACTTACCAACTCGCCGTTTTAGTATGCTTTATTTTAAAGCCATGATTGACCAGATGTTGAATTAGATACCTAGTTCAAATTAAAACATAAGTACATAAATAAACTGGCACCTACAAAAATTTGGAGAGCAAGGGCCAACCATAAGACAACTTGCAAATGTATAATCTACGTGTAATCACCCAATACATTGTTTATCCTATCCCACATTCATTGGACACCTGCATCACACTGTCTTCATGTGCTCGGATCGAAATTCCTAAAACAATTTAGGAACTAAAATTGATCTAAATATAATTCTCGTCAAACATTATTTAAAGTGTTGTATGACAACCTAACACCGTGTTACTCATCTATGAAATACTTAGTTGTGACTAACTATGAAATACTCTTCTGTATGAATTATTTATTAACTGCGCGCCCGAAATTGATTGCATTCAATAACTTCGAAACTATAAAGAACTTCTGCAAAGCGTGTGTCTCACTCAATAGGATAATGTTTGCACAGCAGCTCTGTTATTGCGAACGCTTCCGCCGCGCCGGCGATTGTTTTGTTTAATTTTTAATCTTAATTGTTTGCTTATATTATTTTATTTGCTTATATTATTGTAAAGGTATAGATAAAAGGAGAATAAATAAAAATAGGCTAATCAATGCGAGTTTTCCACGTATTTACCGCGACAAATATAGAAGATCCATCACTAAACTCCTTATAAGAAAAATAGACACAACTTATTTAAATATAAATACACAGTATCCAAGTCACATGCTTATGATACCAGGAATTCTTTACAAGTTGTAGATACTTACTTCAAATATTTTGACCTAATCATTTCAACTGATTTGCTGCAAACGGGTAAAAAGAGTAGGTACGCAGATGTATTGCGCATTTCAGCAATTTATTCTGTGATTTACATTTTATTAAATTGTCATATCAACTTTCCTATTGAAGGTTAACTAGTTTAAGAAATTGTTTTTTGCCTTTTAGCGAAGAACTTAAAATTAAAGAAATGTTTAGTTGAAGTCGGTCAAATGTATTGTTAAATATTGATGTTCCAGAGCGTGGCGAGTCGTTCCAGCTGGAGCTGTCGGAGGCGCTGTGTCCGCCGGCGCTGTCGCTGTCGGCGCCGGAGCTGTCGCCGCGCGTGCTGGGCCCGCCCGCGGCCGGGCTGCGGCGCGCCGTGTCGTGCTCGCGGCTGCTGCTGGAGCGGGCCATGGCGCGCGCCTACACCGCGCTGGCGCTGCAGGACGAGCGCCGCCGCGCGCCGTCGCCCGCGCCCCCCGCGCCGCCCACCCCGCCCCGCACGCCCTCCCCGCCCCGCGGCCCCGCGCCGCGCGCCTGGCTGCACGCCTCCTTCGACGACGACTACACCGCCAGCACGGTCACCTCGGCCGACGAGCTGTCCGATGACGGCAGCGACGCCGGCAGCGGCCGCGAGACGCCGCCCGACCACGAGCCCACGTACCACCCGCCACCGCCGGCTTCGCCACCTCCGCCCGCCTCGCCGATCCCGCCCGCATCTCCAATTTCCGACCCCACGTTTGTCCCGAAACCGATTCTAAAGAAAAGGGAGCCCGGGTTTGCCAGTGCGGCTGTCGAGGTCCCCGTAGACAATCACTTTTCGAAACCTAGATCGCCGACCCCGGATCGAGCCGTCCCCAGGAGGGAAGAAAAGAAAAAAGGGACACTTTTCAAAAAAATTACGAAAATGCCCATTCAAAAACCGAGCTTTGCCTTTCCACGAATAGGAGCCAAGAAGCCGCCAGACCAAAAATCGCAGATAAAGGAAACACCCGAGGCGGTCGAACCACTGCCGAAACCCGATTCTACAGAAGCCAAATATGACGATCCAGGCAGAACGGTCATTGAATACTACGGAAATATTGTCAAGGAATATGGCAGCCAAAAGCGGCCGACGACGCCGCTCTACTTAAACACCGAAGATCTCAGAACCATTGCAGAAAAACAGGAATTAGAGGACAAAGCGTCCGCTGAAAGCGAAACAAAGACGAAAAAGAAAACGATAGCGACGAGAGCTCAGGAAAACGCCACAGCTCCAAAGACTAAAGCTAAAGCGTTAGGTCCTAAAAAACCTGCCAAAACGACAAAAGCGATATCAAACACGGCGAAGAAGGAAAAGGCTTCCGCGGAAGCGCCGACAGAGAATCACGAAGAAGCGAGAAAGAGATGCTCCCAGGGAGTTCTGCTGACGACCGCTGAACGCGCCACGATCGTGATCCCGATCGACTACGGGCGGCTGGAGCGGAAGGCGCGGCTGAAGGTGCGCGCGCTGCTGGAGCTGTGCGTGGACGTGTGCCTGCTGGCGCTGGCGTTCTGGGCGTTCGCGCGGCACGACGAGCGCCTGGCGCTGCCGCCGCTGCTGCTGGCCGCGCACCGCCGCCTGCGCGCCGCCGCGTGCGCGCTGCCCGCGCTGCTGCCCGCCGCCGCGCGCGCGCGCCTGCCCGCCGCCTGGCGCTGAGCCGCCCGCCGCCGCCCGCACGGAAAGACATCATTTATGTGTGATAATTCGTTTATACTGTGAATATTGTACGTCTGTGTGTATTTGTGATTTATCTCTTTGGTTTATTAAAAAGTAATATATCTATACAAACATTTCACGTTGCACCTTTTTCGAATCGATCCTTCAATAATATACCTCCTATGGATACAACATAGCGAATCACTAGTTGGCGATGCAATTGTAAGATGTCATTGTGTCACTTTTCGAAAATCTGTTTTTTACTTTAGCTTAATTAAATATGTTCAAACCCATACTCGCTAATAGTTTCTCTAAAATCTTACTCCTGGGGGGCGTCCGACACATCGCGGAATTTCGCATTCCGATGACGGACTGCTTTCCCCCCCTGCCGCAACGCAAGCTCATCGACCCGAAATCCTGCAAAATCCGTGACAAAGGGCTCGTGCTGGGTGTCTACTACAATGATTTTCTTAAGAATGACGCCGCCATGCTGACGGCTGCCGCGGAGAAATACGACAAGAAGGTGAACGGCAAGCTGTGGAACCTTCTCAAGCTGTCGCCGATCCCACGGCTCGGGGAGGCACGCGTGTTCTTCGACGTGGACCCGGAGTTCGCATACGTGGCGGTGGCGGGGCTGGGGTCCGAGTGCCTGGGCTTCAGCAGCGTGGAGCAGATGGACGAGGGCAAGGAGGCGGTGCGGACGGCGGCCGGCGCCGGCGCGCGCGCGCTGGCGGAGCTCGCGCCCAGCTCCATCCACGTGGAGGGGCTGGGCAACGCGGAGGCGGCGGCCGAGGGCGCGGCGCTGGCCGTGTGGCGCTTCCGCGAGTACCGCAGCCGCCGCGACCCCAGCGCGCACAAGCCGCTGCCGCGCCTGCACCTGTACGACGACTGCGACGTGGCGTGCTGGCGGGTCGGCATGCTGAAGGCGGAGGCGCAGAACCTGGCGCGCTTCCTGCAGGAGATGCCCGCCAACATCCTGAACCCGACCGAGTTCGCCAAGGTGGCGGTCGAGCTGCTGTGCGAGCTGGACATCAACGTGGAGGTGCGCACGAAGGGCTGGGCCGCCAGCCACGAGATGGGCGGCTTCGTGGCCGTGGGCGAGTCGTCCGTGCAGCCGCCGCTGTACGTGGAGATCAGCTACTTCGGCGCGAGCGAGTGCGCGCGGCCTGTGGTGATGATCGGCAAGGGCGTGACGTTCGACAGCGGCAGCCTGGACCTGAAGCCGCCCGCCGTGCTGCGCTACATGAAGGGCGACATGGCGGGCGCGGCGTGCGTGCTGGCCACGGTGCGCGCCGCCGCGCTGCTGCGCCTGCCCGTCAACATCCGCGGCATCCTGCCGCTGTGCGAGCTCATGCCGAGCGGCCGCAGCCCCAAGTTCGGCGACGTGGTGGGCAGCGCCAACGGGCGCGGCATCCACGTGCGGCTGCCGTCGCACGAGGGCCGGCTGCTGATCGCGGACAGCCTGGTGTACGCGCGCAACTACTGGCCCGCCTTCGTGCTGGACGTGGGCACCATGTCGGCGGAGCTGCTGGCCACGCTCGGCGGCGCCGCCTGCGGCTGCTACGCCAACGACGAGGAGCTGTACTGCTTCGCGCGCGCCGCCTCCGCGCAGAGCGGCGACCGCGTGTGGCGCATGCCGCTGTGGCGCTTCTACGACACGCGCATTAAGGACACGCGCGCCGCGGACGTCGCCAACGCGGGCCGCCACGTGTGCGGCGACTCGCCCAACTGCGCCGCCTTCCTGCGCCAGTTCGTGTGCGATGGCAAGTGGCTGCACCTGGACACGTACAACGTGGCGTACAGCAAGGGCGCCGACTTCGCGTACCTGCAGCGCGGCATGACGGGCCGGCCCACGCGCACCGTCATCGAGCTGCTGTACCAGCTGCTGGCGGCCGGCAAGCTGTGCGACCCGGCCGCGCCCGCCGGCAGCGCGCCGCCCGCCGAGCGCGCCGCCGCGCTGCGCCAGCGGGCGCTGGCCCAGTAGCGCGCCGCCCGCACCAGTCCCGTCTCACGTGCCGTGCTTACGTAATAAACATATTTTCGAAAGTGTTTTTTTTTTTGTTTATAATATTAAACTTTGTTAATTAAACTTTCGTTTCTATCATTAAGCAATTATACATCACCTACAC
Source organism: Stenoptilia bipunctidactyla (assembly GCA_944452665.1). Taxonomy (NCBI): domain Eukaryota; kingdom Metazoa; phylum Arthropoda; class Insecta; order Lepidoptera; family Pterophoridae; genus Stenoptilia; species Stenoptilia bipunctidactyla. The sequence continues at coordinate 49,092,282 of OX101721.1, read as the reverse complement.
GTAGTTTCAGGCTCAACGCTGCGTCACGCGTTCCGCGTCCGCGCCGTACGCGCGTACGACATGGACATGGTACGCGTGACGCAATTTCGCTAGAATGGAACACTTAACCTCGTACTATTTGGATTAAAATCGAAAATCGAGGCACGGGCCTGTAGTGCCCGCGGGAGCTAGCCACGTCCCATGTCTGACGCGCCCCATCTGCCGTATGCGCGTACGACACGGACGTAACAGTTTTGAATAAACCCTTGGCCTTTGACGCACCTTTGGCCCTAAACGTAAGTAAAAGGACTTTATTTGCAGTCGGTGGGTCTAGTATAGGTATTTCTAACAAATATGGGGCTGTTTCTGTCTTTCTGACCTCCAAAACGAGGAGGTTCTTAGTTCGAGTGTATGTTTTATGTATGTTTGTTGCGATTATTTGGTCGGTTATGAAACGATTTCTATGATAAATATTTTTATGATAATTTTATCAAATTCGACTAAGTAGGTAGGTACTTTTTGAAAATATTCATAATGTTCAATAAAATATGCATGAAAACGGAAATATATAGACGTTTCACGTCAGCCAACGTATTGTCAAGGATTTGAAAAAGCTGGTAAAGTCGAGATCGTTTTACTTTGCATTCATTAATTATGCCTTTTTATTTAAAGTGTACCTATTAGCAAATACAAGAAATATTTACAGGTAATAATGGAACTACAGTTTTCCTTACTGTCCTATTGTTCAGGAAACAAACAATCTTAAGTCTAGTTAGCGAGTACATGATATGCCTACAATATATGAATGAGACTTATGTCATTTGAATTCTAATAATTTAGACAATTGACAGACAACATTGTTTGCTTCCTGAATAAAGTAAAATAAACTCATTTTACATTTAAAATCCCAGTCCCCCAGAATAGCCTAAAAAACTTTATGTCAGAAAATTTAATTAAAAGAAGCATTATTGTGTTCACCGGAATAAACAGAAATAGTTTACAGCTGATAAACCGAAAATAATCCTTGAAATCAATCCGCGAGTTCTTTCGGACGAGAGAACAAGTTCCACTGTTGCTCGTTATTTCTAGTTCTCGTAGTGTCGTAGTTCGAATCATTGTTACATTTCGATACCCTTCTATCTGGGACTCATAAAAACAATGTAGCCATGTGGAGAGTCAACTGTACACAATGTTGAGTGAATTGCTTTCAGAATAAATGATTTAATCAATTTAAAATAAATAAACGTTTATTCTAATTTATTAAATCTTTAACAACAAAAATAAAACATATTCTGTAAAAATTTTACCTAATTGCTATTGAAACTTTTAATCGACAAGGGATATGCGGAAGCTTACCCGCATTAGCGGGAACGTGTACGCCCTTCTGAAACTTAACCCACATCACAGGTAGACCGATGTGCCCAGTCCCATATCTGCTGTAGGCTTCGTGCTACGTGACACATGAAGGCTACTTTAGCTTATGGTATCAAACAAACGAAGACTATAATACCTAATTAAAACGATTTTCATAAGTGATACCTACCTAGTTACAATAAAATGGCTAGGTACTTACCTCTTGTTCATGCGCAAACGTTAGTTGAAATGATCCCGTTGAAGATGCAGTGCTGTGCAGATGCTCAATTGAGTTTCAAACTTTTGTTGTATTTTAAAAATGTCAGCAGCTAATCGTTTCGATTTTCCTCCTTCAATCAACTTGAGTATAAGTTGTATTAATTTGGTCTTAAGTACCTGCAGGCCAGTCGAAATATTACCTTGTTTGCATTGTTTATTGAAGGGGCGATCTCAAAATACTTGGTACCTATACCTATAAGGTAAAAATAAAACCTACCTAATGCATTTTGATTTATCTAAATGGTAAGGAGGTAGGTATACGCGTTTCAATACTGCAGAAACACATGGTATCCCATCGCAATAATAAAAAAAAATATATGAAAAATAGAAATGCCACTAAGCTTTGGTGAAATACAAAAAACACAAATTAAGTAGGTAGGTACCTATTAATTAAATTCTCATTTTTCTAGTCCTTTTGTTTACTAAATCAGGTGAATTGTAGGTAATGCGAATGATATATGCAATGAATTTAAAACTGGGAGCGAAAGAAAAACCGGGAATGTGCTAGCTGCTTCTGTTCCCGGGCGTACCTTATAAGTTAGTTTTACAGTTTTACATTTTAACCTACGCCTGTTTTATTACAGAGGTTTTATTAGCGTTTTTGCGGCGATAGGCTGACACCCTGTCACTGCGATAGTCTCTCAATTAATATTATAATACCTCCAAATTTGTCAAACGTGACATCAGATGTTTTTACAGCCTTTGGTATTCTGTCTGCCCCATAGGGGATACCTATAGGCGTGAAGTGATGTATGTGCCTATGTAATAGTAAATGTAGGAAAAAATATTGCGTCCCGTAAGTATCTACGGCAATGGGCCTGTGAATTATTAGGTACTCTGGTTGGTCAAAAAATAACGAAATCATCAGCATTTTACCTACAAAGTTCACTGCGACACTTAGCCACTGCGTACAGTTACCACACGACTCTTCTTATCCTACGTAGGTACATATTATAAACGACTATGTTTCGATCTAAGAGCCGTGTGGTATTTGTTTGATAACAGTTCAATAGGTACCATTCTTAAATCGGAATGTATTAATGGTATCTGATGTGTTTGATGGTAGAACACAAGTTATTTTTACTGTTTCTCGGTGAAAAGGATTTAGCCAATACTGTTGGATTCTCACGCAAAACAGCGGCAGCTCCGAAAAGTATCCGTAACTCTGTAACTATACAGTGTCTGACTGATCAGAAATCCCGAATAGTAATTTACGCCAACTATTTTTGTGAAGCAATACCACCTAGTTACAAAGAACTTTTTTTTAAAGGTTCAGATTCTGTAGAATTTTATGTCGTTTTTCTGTAAATCTATATTTAGGTTCGCGAACATTTTATGAGTAGGAGCCTAAATTTTAATTTGAGTAGTGAAGGTATTTGGAGGTTTGTTTTAATACCAACAACAGTCAGAGGCGACATTGTATAGCTGCAGTGTGACAAGGCGTTGCCGGGCTTGAGTGTAAAATTAAGCTTACCATTCATTAAAAAATCCCTATATTCAGGGTAAATGATGATCGAAATAAACTTTTTCTATTTACCACACCACCAGCCTAAGCTAGCTGACCCAACTATGGAGATTCAAAGCAGAACTAGAGAGTTACTTAGTATTCTCCCAGAGCCAAGCTCGCTGGGCGATCACATAATTTTATCGATTCGTAGATATGTTCCGAATGTACGCCGTTGTAAGTTATAATTTATTTACTTTACAATTATTATTGAAGTAGATATAGGTACAACATGTTCACAAACATTTGAAATGAACAAGGCACACATTTATTTACAGTTGTCATGCCACAGCACAGTGGGTAGAACCAGTGTTGCTTTCAACTTGCAACGGACTCCATGCTAGGCGAACATTCTAAAACATACAAACCGATACCACAGTACAAATATCTACAGTAATTCAACTCGGCCGCATCTTTGAACTAATGCGCCGCGGTCCGTTCACATGTGATAGGGCTGCCCGCCTTCAGCGTTTGAATTACATTTTCCTACTTTGTGTTTACTTCCATTTAGTTTTGTGATTGCAAATATACTTTTTTTATATAAACAAATAAAATACTTTGTAAATTGAATAGGAAGTGTTCAACAAAAATATGTTTTGTGTCAAAAAACATGTTAAAAAATACTTGCGCCTCGACTGAGACGCATGAAAAGATGTATTATGCTACCAGCTTAATTCCTAGCGATTAGGATAACTTATTTTAGTAGCATACCTACTCTGCCACCTTGCACGTGTTTTTAAAGAAATAATTTTGAAATTAAAAAGACGTTATATTGTCTATGACTTACTCCATCCTATCTTTACATATTAGGGTTACTTCTGTCATGTCAGTACAAGTCAGGGATATGATCGTTCATAATGATATTTCTCCTCGCAAGTTGCTGATTGTTGCAACGCGCTCGCTTTGTGGTAATCACAAGTACGAAACGCGGGTAAGGCGCAATTTTACAATATCGGCTATAAGTAGATAATTCTATTAGACTCGTTGATAGAATCCAAATGAGATTCTTATCTTTGGTAGGATTAATCATTCGTATAGGTATTTTTTAAATAATTTTATTTAGTAAGCTTATAGCCACACCTGATTCGTATAGATATTAGGTTTTAGGGATTTTGCTTATTTAATGAGTTAAATATTAGTTTATTTAGGTAGGTAGGTATTTTATTTTCTGTTATTGAGTTCATTTTATTTAATTAGGTACTAATATAGTGTTCGAGCGCCTTCTGTCCTTTTACAGCAATTACGCTCGCGTGTGCTTTAATTTATCCGATCTTCAAGGAACGCAACTATCAAATGTCATTTCCGCCACTTGTTACTCAGCACTTTGCTCGAATACATCGTTATTAAGTTTTTCATGTCTTTTAATTAACAAATTCTCCAGCCAAGCAAAATACACTTAGGCACATAGGTTGACTTTTATAAGGCGTTTGATATTTGATATTGTAGGTACGTAGGTAGTGACCGTAGGTTATTTTGTAATACTGTTAGGTAGGATTAATATTCGTATAGATATTAATTCACTCTACCATTGATCGACGGTCGATCGGTTGCTGTGGTAACGCCCTTAACCACCGCTAATGAGGCACAATTGGGGTTCTATTGTAATGAGCCACAGAGGGCCCGCGCCGACAAGTAAGTATTAATACACAAATAGCACTTTACACAAAAAACTCATAGATAAGTTTCGCCGTCCACGCGAACAAAGTCGCGGGCACAGCTACATAGAAATATATTCCGATGCTTGTAGATCTGGCTGGGGAGCGTACTGCAACAACAATCCTGCATTCGGCTATTGGAAGGATGACGAAAGTCAACAGCATATTAATAACGAGTTAGAGATTTGCGCAGCATTTTTTGGTATTTAATTATTTATAAAAGATATTTCTACCTGTGAAATTTTGTTACGTATTAACAATGTTACTAACCATTTCTTGCCTTTTCTTGTCTTAATAGAATGGGTAGCGTTCAATTCCCACATCTAAATCATATTAAACGACAGGTTTGGAAATGATGTGAAGATCCAAAAATTTTAATTTTAGCAGATTATATCAACAGTAATGATAACTTTAAGGCTGACTATTTATCTAGAAAAAAGTTTAGTGAAGCTGAGTGGAAACTGTCTGATTTTCCTAAAAAATAAAAAAGGAAATAGGTACCGCGGAAATTGATCTTTTTGCGACTCGTCGAAATTAAAAATGTTACCGTTATATTTCGTGGAATATCGACCCTGACCTGACGCTTGGGCAGGCGATGCTTTTACCATTTCATGGACAAACTTACAATTTTATGCGGTTCCGCCCTGCTCGTTAATTTTAAACATGATTCGGAAAATAATTATCGACAAGGCGGAAGGAATTATTGTTGTACAGTATTAGGAAATGCAGCCATGGTTCCCATTATTTAAAAAATTCATTGTCACTAATTCAGTTTAATATTTCGATACCAATATTAATTTACTGATTTCTTCTTTTAGGAAGCCACACAATATCTTTCGCAGGCTTCGATTGGTTGCCACGAGTGTCAGGCAAGCTCTACTAAATCGTTCTTATCTCAAAGATCAGTACTTACAGATAATGCTTTCGTCCTTATCCCAAAACACATACAAGCAATATTATTCAGATATTCGAAAATGGATTAATGTAAAAGATAGTTTTAATTTTACATCGGTTTCTATACCTATTGTTCTCCATTTCTTAACAGAAGTTTTTGATTCAGGCGCCCAATATGGGACAGTTAATTGTTACAAATCTCCTTTATCATTACTACTTAATGGGAGGTTTTCTGACAGCTAATTAAAAAAACAAAACGGTACAAAAGGCTTCGATAGATGGCGCTTTACAAAAGGCGAAGGTGAAGAATTTATTCCACACTGCGTTTTTAAAAGTAAAATAAATTAATTGACGTCTCTATCAGAAATTGAATGTAGAAATAACCATATAAGGTAGATACCACTTACATACATTATAGTATACAGACTTAACGCCTTCGGCTTTTTAAAAGTGCCATCTATAGAGGTATTTTGAACTAATTTTTATGAGCTGTCAGAAAACTCCTCATTCATTGTAACTTAAATGATGATAGGATCAAGAGATTTATGAAAGGTGTTTTCAAGTTAAGGCCGTCGAAAGCAAAATATGATCTCACATGGGACCCTAGTTCTGTCTTAGAATATTTGTCGAAGCAATGGCCTAACGACGATCTCGTCTTGGAAACCCTATCAAAAAAGCTTTTCACTTTAATAGCCTTAGTTACTGCACATAGGATGCAGACATTTTCTCTTATTAAATTAACTAATATCTTTATAAATTCTAATGAAATAATCATTAAAAAATGTATAATACGTGGGTGGTCTGAAAAGTTTCCAACCTAACAATGATACAAGATTTTTTTTCTTAATTTTTTTATTTATTTTTCTACATAGTCTCCTTGTAAGTCTACACACTTCTCCCAGCGATGCTCCCATCTCTGTAACCCGTCCAAATAGTACTCGGCGTTTTTCTCTGCAAAATAATTGTTCACAAAGGTGATTGCCTCCTCATTTGACGAAAATCTTTGTCCTCCGAGCGCAGTTTTTAGATGAGGGAACAAAAAGAAGTCGCTTGGGGCCAGATCTGGTGAGTAAGGCGGATGGTCAAGCAGTTCAAACCGTAACTCGTGGATTTTTGCCATGGCAACCGCTGAGGTGTGAGACGGCGCGTTGTCTTGGTGAAACAGGATTTTCTTTTTCTGCAAATGTGGCCGTTTTTCCGCAATTTGTGCCTTCAGCTCGTCAAGTAATGATGCGTAGTATGCTCCTGTAATGGTTTTTCCTTTTTGAAGATAATCGATTAAGATAACTCCATGACTATCCCAAAAAACAGTCGCCATCACTTTCCCAGCCGAAAAAACAGTTTTTGCTTTTTTTGGAGCTGGTTCCCCCCTTGCAGTCCACTGTTTTGACTGTAGTTTTGTTTCGGGCGTATAATGGTGTATCCAAGTTTCATCTACAGTAATTAATCGGCGCCAAAACTCGGATTTATTGCGCCTAAACTGCGCCAACAGAGCCTTGGAAATGTTCATTCGAACACGTTTTTGTTCTAACGTGAGCAAACGCGGCACCCAACGCGCGGACAGCTTTCTCATGTCTAAATCTTGTTTTAATATGTGACAAACACGTTCTTTGGACATTTTCATAACCTCTGCTATCTCTCTCACTTTAATTCGGCGGTCGTCTAACACCATTTCGTGAACTTTAGCAATGTTATCGTCAGTAGTTGCAGTTTTTGGACGTCCCGAACGTTCATCGTCTTCCAAGCTCTTACGGCCACGTTTAAATTCAGCTGCCCAAAATTTCACTGTGGTAAATGATGGTGCAGAGTCCCCATACACAGAGTCCAACTCATTTTTGATTTGCGTAGGCGTATTGCCTTTCAAAAACAAATATTTAATAACAGCTCGATACTCAATTTTTTCCATTTTCACAAAAACACTCACATGTACTCACTCAAACGACTGTCAACTAAAAACTGCGCGTCCAAAATGGCCGAAACTTTGGTGAGTAACCTGTCAAAAGATGCACAACTACATTCACTAGCTTTTGTTGACGAGTGGCGCCATCTTTGCGTTAAGGTCGGAAACTTTTCAGACCACCCTGGTAAATATATAAAGCTGAAGAGTTTCTTTATTTGTTTGAACACGCTAATCTCAGAAACAACAAATGGGATTTGAAATTTTTTTTTGCATTTTATAGCCCAACTCTTGAGGAAGGTTATAGGCTATATTTTATCCCGAAATTCCCACGGGATCAAAAGTTACGCGGGTAAAACCGCGTGCGGTGGCTAGTGTATAATATAATCGTATAAAAACGTCAGGACTTAATGCTTTACAATCTCTTTTAAAGCTCCCTTTTTTCAATCAAAGACCAGAAATCTGTCCTGCGAGATGTCTCCAAAAATACTTAAATAAAACTCTTCATTTACGCAGCGATAATTGTCAATTTCTATTTATAAGTTTCAAAAAACCGTATAATAAAATAAGTCAACGAATGAGTCATTGGGTCAAGGATGTTCTGAGTAAAAGTGGTGGACACTTAAATTTTCTCGCACATAGCACTCGGCATGCATCTACAGGCTCGGAGTCGGCTTAGATTTTATTCGAAAATTTGCCGGCTGGTCCGATTCATCCTTTACTTCTGGAAAATTTTACAATAAATCTTTAATATCTTGTGATAGTTTTAATATTTGCCAACACAATCTTATCTGTGATTGAGGAGCCACCTTTAAATTGATAAAACCAGAATTTGTGCAGCAAAATAAGCTATTTTACTGCTAAATAATGGTGAATTCAGAATTTAAAAACCAGATGTGGCTCTTCAATGCTTATGGTCGTATTACAGAACAGTACTCATGTATTGATACTAGTTTTGAAACTAGTATCAACGACTTTCTTTATTACAAAACGTTGCCTAATACTAGATTCAATGATCAGATATCACTTGAGTACTAAATGATTTGAACTGTGTTCAAGCTTATTATAGAACTTTACTTATGCATATGCCAATGATTGAAACTAGTTTCACAACTGTATTCACTTGAGTGTGCTGTCTACCATACTTGAGCGTACTTCAAAATAAGTTTTTGATGTTGTGAACTGTGGCTTAGAGAAAAACTAGATAGGTACGCGATTCGTGCCTTCTTTAACAGTGATCTGTATTAACTACAATAGATCCTTTCAGTGATATTGACCATTACGATAATATTTTTATAACAACTTTGAACTTTTTAAAACAAGTTTGAACTTGCTTTTCGTAAATAAAAACTATATTGGAATTTATAATTTTAAGTGACTTTACTTAGTAGTTGGCAACATTACATTTAGCTTTTACGTTTCGTATTATTTTTGAGTGATAAATATAAATATATTTTCATAGTAAAAAGAAGCGACAGTTATAATTTAACGGTACTGCTTCTATCGAAAAACAGATAAATAATTCAAAACATTGGCAATTTTGTCATATATCATATAGAATTTAACGCAATTTATAAGACATTATAATCTAAACGTTGCGTATAACGTAACAGACCATTAGTTTTTGTTTTTAAATGTAATGGGAAACAAATTTTTTCAAAGAAAACCCAGTATCAACTGAGTCAGATATTTGAAACTAGTTTCAGGTAATCTGGTTTTGATAATTGTTTTGTAATAAGACTAAAGCTCAAGTCAAGAATCAGCTGGTGAACAACGCTTACGTGAAACGAGTATTAAGTCTCGTTCTTTAATACGAGCATTACAGACATAAGTCGGAAATCTTTTATGAAGAGTGCTTCTCATTCTCATCTTAGACCTCTTCTTCACTTACCAGCAGGTGACACTGATACAATTCCAGTTATTGATAAAATAAACTTTTCGCAATTATAAGTAGGTACCATTTGGAATTCTCTAAATAAAGGTTGCGTATAAAATAAATTTGTACAAAGAAATAATACCACATAGATGAGGAACGAGTTTATTTGAGATCAACAAGAAACTTACACAGATCAACTAATTAACCTTACGTCTATGGAATTAAACTTAATCACTAAATACTTAGTTAAACAGGCACCTAAATATCACCTACATCCTACATCTAACCTAGCCCACTTGGCACTTCCGTCCCTCCCTTAAGCTAATTGCACCAAGTAAATAAGAACTTGACGCTTCGTCCGACTTGGAATCATTCATTCATTTGCTGTCCAAGATCTACAATCAACCTTAATACTTAGGTTATCTGGAAGAAGTCGCTCAAAGTGATAAGGCCGCCTAAATTATATTATTTTATAGAATAATGGTAATAAAGATTATATATTATTTGGCATATTAAGTGCTACCTACATGCATTTTTTTGCGGAAAAGACTGACTGATCTGACCATTATTATATTATACTTATTTATTTATTGTTGAATCGAACAGTCGTTTGGAATACCTAATATATTTTTCATTTCTCATACTCGGAAAGTAGTCTATGTTTGATCCAAGTATCGGTCGGAAAATGCTTTATCCGACCCGCGGGTCGGAATGTTTCATACAAATTCATTCCGAACCAAGGGCCGGAATGAATTTCAAAACTAGAACTAATATATTTCTTATGAAGCCAGCTGTCAAAAATTTAGATTTTTTTATGTTTTTTTTTTATTTTAGAAGTCAAGTTAAAAGAAGTAATTTAAAAAATTATATTTGTCTATATTTTGTCACTATCATTTAAAGAAATATATCAATCAATATATATAAAACTGTTCCGTTACTGACTGAGTGACTGAGGTACTGAGTGACTGACAGTCAACGTACAGCCGCAAATACTGGGCGTAGAGAGCTGAAATTTGGAACAAACATTCTTTAGGGGATGTAGGGGTGCACTAAGGAAGGAATTCCCGAAATTCCTACGGGAACGGGAAATATAGGACTTTTTAGTTTGTATGAAAAATCTTATTCCTTGAGTACACCGATGTGAAACTTGGTGTAAAGGTTTTTCAACGTGTGTCTGGTTGTGTTTTGAAAGTAATTCCCGAAATTCCCACGGGAACGGAAAATATATGATGTTTTAGTTTGTATGAAAAAATCCCATCCCTTGAGTGCACGGATGTGATACTTGATATAAAGGTTCCTCAATAAGTATCTGTTTGTATTATGGAAGGAATTCCCGAAATTCTCACGGGAAGGGGTTGGACTTTTTAGAATGTATGAAAAATCTTATTTCTTGAGTGTACGGATGTGATACTTGGCATGAAGGTTCTTCAAAGAGTGACTGGTTGTGCTACGAAAAAAATTCCCAAAATTCCCACGGGCACGGGAAATATATGATTTTTAGTTTGTATGAAAAAAACTTATTCCTTGAGTGCATGGGTGTGATACTTGGTATAAAGGTTCTTTTAGTGGGTGTCTGGTTGTATAGTTTCTGAAATTTCCACGAGAAGGGTAGTTAAGCGCATACGAAGTTGCGGGATAAAGCTAGTAAATATATAATTTTCTTAATTATATATAATTATTTTAATACATAGGGTTGTTTTATGTAAAAAATGATATCTATACCTACATAGAAATATGTCACCGATTTATATGTGAATAAAAATGTCACTTTAAACTTTACGAATTGTTCGAACTTTTCCATTAATTTTAAATAAATATTTTAGAAAAATGTTTTTTTTTTTACTTTCCTTATATTCGAAATGAAAAGTAGAGTGTTCATCCCACCCTTGTTTAACCGATTCGTTGCGATGGCTAATTTCGCTAACTTTTACCTGTGGCGTCAAACAAAAATAACGTGGCACTGTTCAGTGCCAAGCGCCATACGATAAAATGACACGCATCCGTGTCTTCCGCCATGCGGAAAAGAAAACAGTATTTTGACCATTTTTTACATGTTCAAAGCTTGAATACTTTTAGTTTACATTTGAAATCCAATGTAAGTGGACATGCGCTTTGTTTTAAGTGATTAGAAGTGGCAAAATAAGTGTATTTCTGGAAATGGAAGGTAAGTGAGTTTTTTAATACAGGTGTGCTAAACCTTTTCAACTTAATTTGCATTTCCTTATGATTTTTTTGAATGATCCTATTCAATTAGGTCTAGAATATTGTTTTGGCTTTCCTTACAACAAATTTCAACTATGCTAATGAAAAACTGCCAAGTTTTTCTATGTCTTAGATTAGATCTATGGATTATGTAGATAAATCATCACAAATAATGTCAGAAAAATTATATTTGTCGTAAAAAATAACACTTTGTTAAGTACATACTGCCATTATATTTTGGTTATTAGCGTATTTTTTGTTTAAGAATTACGGCGAAAAAGAAAGTACATTCCCGAAACAGAAATTGACACTCAATGCGAGGATGACGAAGTAATAGAACATAATTCACAAGATTGGGAACTATCACAAAACTGGGATCAGGAATTGATACCGACCAAAACCACAACCAGGGATACTTCAACAATCACAGATAAAATTATGGTAGACAATGCAACTACCACAGAAAATATAGTGATGGATACTCCAACTGTATTGGACATTCATGGCTGTAAATATTTTGGCCAGTTGGTTTCCAACGAATTATTGCGATTCAACCCATATGACAGAAATATGAAGATGCAGCAAATATTAGATTTATTAAAAAAATAATTTTAATACCCACCTTACCTACATACCTTAATAAGTAATCTAATGATGAGGTACCTAATATGAGTATGGAGCAGACAAAAGTTAAATAAAACCAGGTCTTGAATTTAGATAATAATATTTATTTGAAAACATTACATAATGCGGATACATTTTCTATTTCCAGATTACACAACATCTATTAATGCCTATTTTCTTTTAATTGTTAAACATTTTTTCATGTAAGTACCGTAGCAGTTACCTAAAACTAAAAACAATGACACATCGAATGATCCTGTATAATTAAAAAAAAACTTTAGTCAGAGCGATTTCGCTTTAGGGAGTTAGTCGTTTAATCAAGTGACGTTATTTAAAATTTACTCTGTATGTAATAAATTTCTAATATATTATCATAATAATATTATATTATGATGATTTAATATCAAATAACGCAACTTTCAAAAAGGTTGGTGACCCCTATTTTTAAAAAAATCTTACTTAATCCAGAAACGGCGGCTACGAGCTTAATATACGTGAAAAATAAGAATAGTTTGGTTTTGGGTAAAAAATTCCCTAACTGATTTGAAGGAGTTACCACCGATTTCAAAATGACACACATTCGTGCCTAACGCCACACGCAAAAAAATTTGATGGCACTAAAACGTGCCATCCGCAATGAATCGGTTAACAATCTACTATTACATCTCTCATATTCGTTAATTAGGTTCTTATTACCTCCAAATGGGGCTTGTAGGTGACTAATTAGCGCTCTAGGGTAATAATCTAGCTCGAAAAGCCCTAGTGCGGAAAGTAATTAAAAAAAAAACACTTCTTTCTTTCAAAAAGTTCGCGTACCTCTAACCCTCATACTGGCAATAGACATCATGTATTCAGTCCAATGGCCAAAAAGGTCGCTTTGCTATTCAGTCTTGTCTTCGTGTGCCTACAATAGTTTTCAAATATCGAACGGCGAAGCTCAATTTCAATCTTGAAAAAAAAATAAGAAGTTCTTTACTTGATTCTTTTTGATGAAAAAAGGCGGGAATAGAAAACTTTAACTTTGAATATTATTTGTTTTTGTGATTTTTTTTATAATTACGTGCTACTTAGGTAAAAACATGAGTTCTTCAATTGATGAAGATATAAGCTGCACTCCCGATTCAATGAAAATGGAAGCTGAAGCAGCAATTAACAATATTAAAATGTTTTATTCTTGTAATGCCGGTTTTTTTCTATTTACCTCACAATCGAGATGTAAAGCAGAACGGTTAGCTCGGGTGTAAGCATCAATTGCTCTCGGGCTGCAATTGATGCCTTACAGCCCTTGGGTACTAATCTACTATTAATGTGTTACATTGTAGCTTCATTTTCTACAAATTCTGTGTAATTGGCACTATGGTATTAAAACATACCCATTACCTAACTGCATTCGACCTACAGAATACTATGCGGCAGACATTAGAGAAATATGGACCTAAATTTTATATGAAGAATAATTGTAACTGCTAGATTATTGAGTTCAAAGTTAATTATTCTGATTTTAAGAGGTGTAAATTTGAGAGAAGGAACTTTACTTACAATACGCAAACCGTTCAAAATGTATGAAGCTTGAAGTTGTAACAAACTTGTGTAGATATGTAGGCACTGCATCCGTTTATACTCAGTGAACTGAGTGTTTAGTTTTATACCTTACTCCGCGTAAAACTAAATACAGGTCGACTGGTGACAAATTTTAGATACTGAAGGAGAGCACTCTGTACTCAATTCCGATCATAATTATGTAATAAAAGTAGGTACTTAATTTTTCACTAGAATTCCCCATAAATAAATACTACTATGTTACTATTGACTTTACATACAACTGAGTCGATCGCGGCATGGTTACGCTGCCAACGCTAGCGTAACCATGCGTTGCGTAATGAATTATTTAACTTTCGGTTAAGTTTACTCAGTAAATAATTAATATTTATGTTTTATTACCTAAATGTTTTCTCTTCATGTATGATCTAAAACAATCGCGTCTTGGAATTTCAAAAGTGACCCACCAGTCACTCTGTATATTGACATTACAGTTTCTGGGTACAGTACAGTTAAGGTTGGAAAACCTCTCTAGCTCAGGATTACTGTATTTTGACAAGTGTACTGCATTGCTTGAACTAGAACACCCCAAATAATACAAAAATCCAAATACGTAACAATGAGCTTGCTAGGATTTATTTTTTCGCAACAAGAAAAAGAAAAGGTTTAAAAATATGTAGAGAAAACGATTTACTTAGATAAAAAACTTTAAAAATCGAATTAAAGGACACTAAAGTAACCGTCACGAGAAGCTATAAATTATGTAAACAAACATCTTTTAGTAAGTAAACATTTTATACTGCGAGATAATAATAACTTGAACATATTCAATCGACATGAAATATAGACGGGTTATATGAAAGTAACAACCTATTTAATTTAGTCGAATTATATTTTAACGACGCAAAGCGCTATCGTTTGTGTTTCTTGGTACCGGAACGCGTCCGTCGCAGGGATTGTAAACTATCGGGACGCCATTTTGAAATAAACAGTCATTCGAGTTTCGAATGCGTACGAGTTTGTTTGTTTCATTGCTTTGCATATATCGCGGATCTGGTTGTTATTGTTAATTTTGTTATTGTTTCGTTATCACTTTTTAATTGTTGTAACTTTAATTGTTGCGTTAATTTTATTTGTTATTACGTATAATGGAGCCAGTAGCCAGTACATCTAAGGAAATAAATTCGCCACGAAAAAAACGTCAAAAGGTACGTAATACAATTTATCTAAAAGATAACTTTTATTCCAAAATCGATGAGATGATTGATAAAACTGTAGACAGCTTCGTGATACATGTCACTGATTCTGACACAGAAATGGAAACATCTGAATCTGACGAATAATTATTCTGAAATAATATATGTTAATTAATAAATTATTAAATCTTAAACAAATTCTTTTTTTTTATTGGTCCAAATGTTGTGAACTCCTGAACACTTGTTTACAAAATTTATAGCTTCTCGTGACGGGGACTTTACATATTTACATAAAGTCCGCTTCAAAGGTTCGCAGCTGAAAATAGGACCATGTTATTAGCTGACAGTTCTAAGTATAACTACCATTATTTGAACGTCACTCAGGTTATCTAATAAAACATATTAAATTTTGGCAGTACAAGTAGGTACCTATATTTCATTATGACCTAGGTAAATTATTAAGTCAAACTCACACTTAAATATTTATTAATTAATAAGTTAAAATGTAAAATTTAATTATAAGCGATAAATCCGATTTAAATTGTTTCATTTCATATTAACTAATTGGTAACTTCACTAACTACAGCGCGGTTTGAACGCACACACACGTGCTACTCACATGCACGTTACTCACGAAACTACTAAACTTCTCAATTATTTATTACATTAGTGGCAAAACTATTGAGCTTTTTTTAATTCCATTTTAATTTTAATACTTAACCTACGTAGTTTTCTGTAATTGGTATGACGCAATGTTACTTAAGAAATTTTTTATACAACACTGCAATCAACAAATACTTAGTAAATTCTATCAATAAGGTATTGTCTTAAAATAATCTATTGAAGCCTCTATTTCAAATACATAAATCTACTTATTCATTAAAGATATTTAGACTAGACATAACATAAAAACAAGATATTTTAGTTCGAATATGACTAGAAATTACATGAGTCGGAAAAAGTTTTGAGGTAACATAAATAATCGAATTTTACACTGACTAGAGGCAACGAACTATCTGAAGCGAACTACAGGAACAATAAGCTACATCTACATTACGTAGTCTCGTAATGGAAGCGAGTGTTGTGGTTACTCGTCGGGCGCCAGTAGTAAGGTGGCGTTGTCGATCTGTATGGAGTGTGGCGGGGCGGGTGGGGCGGGTGGGGCGAGTGGGGCAGGTGTAGGCGTGGCGGCGGCGTCGGGCACGCAGAAGGGCGGCGGGTGCGACCAGAAGCCGTTCTCTGTGCACACGATGGAGGTCTCGCCGCGCGGCGCGAAGCCCGGCTCGCACGCGAACACGCGCAGGTCGCCCACGCGCCGCCCGCCGCCGCGCGCCTCCCGCCCGTGCGCCGGCCGCGCCACCGCGGGGCAGTAGATCGCTGACACACAAACACGCTATCACTCTATGAGAAAAGGATAAGGCGTTTGCCCGCCATGATAAAACGTATCTGTTTATAAAATTTAGTTACATAGATTTACGATAGATGGCGCTGATTGTATTTTAAATCGCACATTAGTTTTTATAAATCATTTACATAAGTAATATATTTTTGAGTTTTCCTGTGACTACTTGTTTTATTGCGTAAACAGTATCATAAAGGATGATGAAGGTGATAGTTCTTGTAACATGGGTTGGAATAGGTAAATTCTGTACCTGTACCGACTAATACTAATATTTAAAAGTACCTATTCCAAATACCTGTTCATCCTGTTCCGACCTAATATTTGCTAATTGAGTTCAATCAAAGTTCAATCAATGCACATTGCACACATTTTATATGGGTTAATGGGTGGCCACAGGTTAGGTTAACAGGTATATTATATACGGAAAATAAAAACGCTTGGCGTTCTGGGTCACCGTCGCTCCTATCGACGAGATTCTTGAGCTCGGCGTTGCACTCAACGCCGGCCAGGACTCTCTCGCCGATGCTCTCCCCATCCTATCCAAGCACGCCTCCCTCGTGAGGAAGCTTCAACAAGCCAACCGGTTCTAGGTTGTTCTTAACAATTAATTCACACAACATGTGTTTATAACTCTTACGACGTCGCGTCGTTTCCAATTTTTTATTGTTACAGATTCGGTCCTGCGATAAGCTTTCGTGACGGGTTGTCTCTTGGGACGCCCGGTACGCAGCCTCTGACTCCAATTGGCTGTCGTTCAGATGATGAGATTAACCCAACTCGGGACAACTCAGCAAAGGGGGTGTTTAGCGGGTAACGCTGGGTTTGGTGAGTCCCGCACTGTTAGGGATTGGCTGGCGGGGTAGTCCCCCAAAGGTCCCCTCTTCGTGCATCAAGCATTCACCTCCTCTCCTTCTGTGGCTCCCTTAGGGGCGTCAAGTCGGTAGTAAAGCTTTCTGTGGCGGAAAAAAAAAAAAAAAAAAAAAATGTTTTTTTTATATTTTCCTGAATTGTGTGTGAGAACTGAGAGAGAGATAACCTCCTCTTTTTTTTGAAGTCGTTAAAAACCATTCAAAATTTTAAATCAAGTTACATTTACATCAATCAATTACAGTCATTCAGTTACACCAATTTCAGAAAAAAACATGTCCAGTAGGTTTCGAAAATTCGAACATACAAACGATTTCCTTCAACGAAATTACTCTAAAATATAAAAAGAGATTGCTAAAAATAATGATAATCAAAAAAATATAAAAGTATGTTAAAACTATTGCTATTACAATTAGGTAGATGAGACTAAAAAAAAATCAGGGCCAGGTTCGAACCTCGGACTTACCGTTTGTTAGTCAAACGTCAGTAACTGAGACGCCACGCCCGCCGGTCAGTATTATATTACCCTGTTCATCCCTGTTCCGAATCCTGTTCATTCCGAATCTATCAAGCAAGTTTAATATAAATCAAGTTTAGATTCGGAATGAACAGGATTCGGAGCAGGGATGAACAAATACTGACCGGCGGCGGCGGGCGCGGCGTCTCAGTTAAGACGTTTGTTAATAGTTTTATATAAGTACGTTATAAAACTATTAACAAACACCGAAAATAAAAACACCGAAACGTCGAGTTAAAATGTAAAAATAATTATACGCGATAAAATCCGGTTAAAAATGTGTTTTACCCTTTGAATTTCTTTTTTCTATGTTTAAGAGTATTTTTTCGTTGAAGGAAAGCGTTGAAATTCTTTTGAATATTGAACCCTTACAAGTATAGTAACACAGGTATATATTTTTTTAATTTGTGTTATTTCGATAGTACTTTTTAAGTTTTTTAACTTACTTCTAAAAATTCTCTGAGTTTTCACAATTTAGGGATATATATAAAAACTACCTACTTTAAATGTCATTCATGTTTTCAACTTATCTTAAAGTAAAATTTGATGATATCTATGAGTATTTAGTCGAACTATTTATACGACTGAAGAAGACTGAATTTGTTAATTTATGAGAAATTGCCTAGATGGCGCTTAGCACAATTTTTAATAGTTTTATATACATACGTTATTAGTTGGTAAATAACGTGGTTATAAATGCTTATGTGCCTAATGTGATCTTTTTACCATTAATATATCGTAATAAGGTAAAATTATAAAAAATATCCAATAGCGATCGATCTTAAAAACAAATTGAATGTTATAAAGGACATTCAATATTTTTTGTGAAAAAGTAGGCATTTCTAAAAATAATAGAAAAACAAATTAAAATTATTAGGTTGACGGGAAAAAACCTACAGCCTATGGTATGTAGGTCAAGCATGACAGAGGCCGTGAGCACCAGATCACAAAACAAAAACAAAAAAAAAAAGTTTGTTCCAGGGATCGAACCTCGGTTATTACGACAGCAAGTCAAGCATGCTGATTAATGCGCTAGTGTGAATTTCTAGTGGAATACGAATTTACAGTAGAGCTTAGTTAAACATTATTTAACATAAGCTATTAGGATCGTAGGTATTGGATTCACAACGCTTTGGACACGGAGCGGATTCGGAACAGGGTAATCCTGTTCATCCTGTTCATGTTCATTGAATAGGTTTTTTAAATATTTGCATTTTTTTCGTTTTTAAGGTAATCTATTTAAACGAATCCTTATAGGCCTTGATATTTATTGTTTTCTTCACATTATTTTGAGACCTCGGTTATAATAAATAGAGCTGAAATTATATTTACGGATAGGTATTAGGATGTACCTGTTCCTCAGGCCTTTGGAGTAGGAACGGATTAGTTTAAAAATGTACCTGTTCCGAGAACCTAATATAATAAATATGCCTCACCTCTAGTTACAAGTAAATCCATGAAAAAAAAAACTAAATATTCAATCGGTATTTATAAGAACCAGCAAGGTTCTAGAAAGTTCATCATTATTGAGGTTCTATTTCGGTATATCTTCTAACAAAATGTCTGGTATTCGCACAATAGAAGATACGGGCAAGGTTCTTGATCAGATAGCGCAGATAATTCGCAAAAGGTTTGAACAAATGCAGACAGTGCTTCAGGGAATATAGGTATAATAATTCACCTGTACAGTTTAAACTATAAACAGTTAAAGAAAACATGAATAATTAAGTAGTGGTGAAATCTTTTAGAGAAATTGATTTTTTAAATTACCAGTTTTGTTCCAAGTCTGTGAGGTTAATTTTGCCATCACCATTTATCATTAGGTGAGGTTGCGGTTGGACGTGCCTGTCCTGTAGTCATCGTTTGTCATGCCGCAGTTGGCAGTGACAAGTTCTTGCAACGTATTCGCGTAGGCAGTTCCCTCAGGCGCTAGGGTGAATATTGAGCACTCACTATTTGAGCAGTTTTGTCCGCTCATCTCACTGTGACTTAAATGATCTACTGTGCGAGTCTTCATCTACAACTCGCCATACATACGAAATTTTTCTGACTACTACAGTCCTGGAACTTTTAAGTGTTGAGTGAATAGGTTTCTCGTGGATGGACGTTTTACAGGGAAGTAGCTGTACAATAGGTCTCTATGTTACTAGGTTATGATGCCACTTGAAATGTCAAGTGATCGACTTTTATTGTAGGTTATTATAACGTTAACTAGTAACTTACAAATTTATGTTTATATTTATAGTTTACCTTTAAGATTAAATAATGAATAAAGTTCAGTTTTAGATCGACTGTCTTTGGGTTTGTTTCTTACCATCTCTCATCTCTCACTCATCATATTACTGTAGAAACTCACTACAGACGTGTAACACCATAGTCTTCATGCGCACTTTCCATCAGGTGGCATGGAAGACAAACGTCCTATCTTATGCTCCTAATCTCTTTTGGAACCAATCATTGTTAATTCAGGAGATTGCAGCGCTAGTGGCAGCTGCAGTGCGACATACAGCTCCTGCCACGCGCCGTGCACCGGTGATGCAGCGCCAGCGGGGCTGCATCACATACTCACGCAGGCAGGTGGGCGGCGCGGCGGACCAGGCGCCGTGCGGCAGGCACTCGGCGCCGGGCGCGCCGTGCAGGCGGTACCCCCAGGCGCAGGCGGCGCCGGTGATGCAGCGCCAGCGGGGCTGCATCACATACTCACGCAGGCAGGTGGGCGGCGCGGCGGACCAGGCGCCGTGCGGCAGGCACTCGGCGCCGGGCGCGCCGTGCAGGCGGTACCCCCAGGCGCAGGCGGCGCCGGTGATGCAGCGCCAGCGGGGCTGCATCACATACTCACGCAGGCAGGTGGGCGGCGCGGCGGACCAGGCGCCGTGCGGCAGGCACTCGGCGCCGGGCGCGCCGTGCAGGCGGTACCCCCAGGCGCAGGCGGCGCCGGTGATGCAGCGCCAGCGGGGCTGCATCACATACTCACGCAGGCAGGTGGGCGGCGCGGCGGACCAGGCGCCGTGCGGCAGGCACTCGGCGCCGGGCGCGCCGTGCAGGCGGTACCCCCAGGCGCAGGCGGCGCCGGTGATGCAGCGCCAGCGGGGCTGCATCACATACTCACGCAGGCAGGTGGGCGGCGCGGCGGACCAGGCGCCGTGCGGCAGGCACTCGGCGCCGGGCGCGCCGTGCAGGCGGTACCCCCAGGCGCAGGCGGCGCCGGTGATGCAGCGCCAGCGGGGCTGCATCACATACTCACGCAGGCAGGTGGGCGGCGCGGCGGACCAGGCGCCGTGCGGCAGGCACTCGGCGCCGGGCGCGCCGTGCAGGCGGTACCCCCAGGCGCAGGCGGCGCCGGTGATGCAGCGCCAGCGGGGCTGCATCACATACTCACGCAGGCAGGTGGGCGGCGCGGCGGACCAGGCGCCGTGCGGCAGGCACTCGGCGCCGGGCGCGCCGTGCAGGCGGTACCCCCAGGCGCAGGCGGCGCCGGTGATGCAGCGCCAGCGGGGCTGCATCACATACTCACGCAGGCAGGTGGGCGGCGCGGCGGACCAGGCGCCGTGCGGCAGGCACTCGGCGCCGGGCGCGCCGTGCAGGCGGTACCCCCAGGCGCAGGCGGCGCCGGTGATGCAGCGCCAGCGGGGCTGCATCACATACTCACGCAGGCAGGTGGGCGGCGCGGCGGACCAGGCGCCGTGCGGCAGGCACTCGGCGCCGGGCGCGCCGTGCAGGCGGTACCCCCAGGCGCAGGCGGCGCCGGTGATGCAGCGCCAGCGGGGCTGCATCACATACTCACGCAGGCAGGTGGGCGGCGCGGCGGACCAGGCGCCGTGCGGCAGGCACTCGGCGCCGGGCGCGCCGTGCAGGCGGTACCCCCAGGCGCAGGCGGCGCCGGTGATGCAGCGCCAGCGGGGCTGCATCACATACTCACGCAGGCAGGTGGGCGGCGCGGCGGACCAGGCGCCGTGCGGCAGGCACTCGGCGCCGGGCGCGCCGTGCAGGCGGTACCCCCAGGCGCAGGCGGCGCCGGTGATGCAGCGCCAGCGGGGCTGCATCACATACTCACGCAGGCAGGTGGGCGGCGCGGCGGACCAGGCGCCGTGCGGCAGGCACTCGGCGCCGGGCGCGCCGTGCAGGCGGTACCCCCAGGCGCAGGCGGCGACGGCGCGGCCGCCCGCGCGCGCGTCCAGCTCCTGCCACGCGCCGTGCGCCGGCGCGCGTCGCGGCGCGCAGCGCGTGCGCTCGCACGCCGGCCACGGCGCCGACCACTGCCCTGCCCGCACACACACACACGCGCGCTCACTGCACCGCCAACCAAGCCTCCACATCTCTACTACGCATGCTTCAAAATGATTCAACAATGACAATGCGAAATAAAAGGCATTCACAGGTATTATTATTATTATTGCGGGTTTTGGGACTATATGAGCAGTCTTGTCCGCTCGTCACACTGCGACCTAGAAGATCTATTGTGTGAGTCCCAATTTATAACTCGCCGCACACTCCAATGGAGTCCAGGAAATTTAGGATTTCCCTTACGGCGATGCTCCTAATCTCTTTTGAATCCTGCTCCTGCTTATCCAGGTGAGCGGAGCGCTTGTGCATAACTGCGGGGCTTTCTATGAAAATTAATAATGCACTATAAAGGGTTAATTTTAATTAACGCATCACCTCTTACAGGCTGCCTCTCCACATCAATCCCAAAAACATTTGTTCAACAACTTTACAAAATAAATAATTTTAAAACTTCAAGTTTAAAAGTAAAATATTCTACTCTATTCACACTGATCCGCAAGATTAGTAAAAACTCGTAGAAAAAAGGTTGTTTGGATTGATGCGAAGAGGATACTTGCAAGAAGTGAAAATTAACTCTGTATTAATATAATACAACAAGAGTGAAGAGTGAACTGAAGCATATCTCAAAATGTTTGAGTTAACTCTCCTTAACTCTGCAGTCTCCTCGCCCAAGTCTGACTCCAGATATCAGGGTGATACGTCGTTGTACGTATTTATTATTGAGCCAATAAGAAGTCAATGAATAATACGAGCAGCAGCAATTCTCCTGAACGTGATGGAGCCAATGTTGAATATTTGAGACATGCGCAGGTTCACGTGATCATGGAAATAAACTCACTTCCGTTATCACTCAAGGAAGTCAGTTTGCATTAGTAGTAGCCAAATAATGGAAAAGGTTAGCTTTGGTCAAAATTAAGGAAATCGTCAAAGCGGGGAAGTTTTAAAAACATCCATAATGACTTAAATCCGCTTACTAATGAGTTATGATTACTGCATAACAATATATTGAATTAAATCAAAATTGTATGAAGTAAAGATGTACGGCCAAAGTCAAAAATGGAGACAGTTTACTTCAAGTTCGAAACAGAAATCATAGACAGGTCGGTATAAAAAAACGATTTACCGATTTGAATTTTTCACGCTTGTGACTAGTGCTCATTGAACTGGCAGACGCCTTAAACTATGTGTGAGTCAGTCAATGGACTTTTGTTACAATGTTTCCACTTTTGAATCCGACCATACGTATAAATCCCGCTAGGGTGTGTGGAGGGGTTACCGTCGGGGCGGCACTCGAGGCGCGCGGCGCCGCGCAGGTGGTGTCCCGGCGCGCACGAGAAGCGCGCCGCGTGGCCGAGCCGCGCGCCCTGCGCGTGCAGCCGCAGCGGCGCGCGCGCCTCGCCCAGCGCCGCGCACACCACGCCTGCGCACACGCACACCCTGACACACACAGCCGCGCGGCAACCAACCGCCCGACCTATGCATACCACGTCACCATACGTCCCGAAATACTCACACTTTTGAAAACAAGCTAAACGTTCATTTAAAATGTATTTTCCTTTACTTAATGCTATACAGCGGCCTGATATTCACGCAATACGAAATAACTGAAAGATAGGCGAAATAAACTTAAGTAAGGTTTTTTCTGTTATTTAAGAATAACATTGTATAAGATTTCGCGATTAATACTATTAAATAAAACAGACCCCGTAGCGATAGTCACCACGGGGTCTGCAAAGACACCGAAACGTCGAGTTAAAATTTAAATTGTAAAAATAATTGAGCATTATTAAACTAACTATTTACACATAACTATAGTATGCTAAATACTTTGATTATTGTCTGTTATTCCATCTTTCATATTGAAAACTAGTAACACAACAAATAATTTTAGTATTAAACAAAGTTTGTAGTGTACAATGTGTAATATAGTGCACTCACTGACGACGCGCAGCGTGAGCGTTTTGGTGAGGCCGACGGGCGTGGACAGTGTAGGTAGTGTAGTGTGTGGACAGTGTAGGTAGTGTAGTGTGTGGACAGTGTAGGTAGTGTAGTGTGTGGACAGTGTAGTGTGTGAACAGTGTAGGTAGTGTAGTGTGTGAACAGTGTAGGTAGTGTAGTGTGTGGACAGTGTAGGTAGTGTAGTGTGTGGACAGTGTAGGTAGTGTAGTGTGTGGACAGTGTAGGTAGTGTAGTGTGTGGACAGTGTAGGTAGTGTAGTGTGTGGACAGTGTAGGTAGTGTAGTGTGTGGACAGTGTAGGTAGTGTAGTGTGTGGACAGTGTAGTGTGTGAACAGTGTAGGTAGTGTAGTGTGTGAACAGTGTAGGTAGTGTAGTGTGTGGACAGTGTAGGTAGTGTAGTGTGTGGACAGTGTAGGTAGTGTAGTGTGTGGACAGTGTAGGTAGTGTAGTGTGTGGACAGTGTAGGTAGTGTAGTGTGTGGACAGTGTAGGTGGTGTAGTGTGCGGACAGTGTAGGTGGTGTAGTGTGCGGACAGTGTAGGTGGTGTAGTGTGCGGACAGTGTAGGTGGTGTAGTGTGCGGACAGTGTAGGTGGTGTAGTGTGCGGACAGTGTAGGTGGTGTAGTGTGCGGACAGTGTAGGTGGTGTAGTGTGCGGCGCACTCACTGACGACGCGCAGCGTGAGCGTGTTGGTGAGGCCGGCGGGCGTGGCGCACGTGTAGCGGTCGCTGTGCCGCGCCGACAGCTTCTCCAGCGACAAGCGGAAGTGGCTGTCCTTCTCGCTCTCCTCCGCCGACCACGCTGGAACCAACGATGACAAAAAAATTGGCGTTTTAATTACAAAATGTACTCGCTTCGACATTTGATCCACCAATTTTAAGTCTCTCAAATGTCAAATTAGGAGACATCGAATTAAAGAGTTGTTAAAAATTTAAAAAATATTCTAAGACTGTATAATATTTTTGTTTTTTTTTTTTAATATTTCGCAATGTCTACTCTTAATGTTATAACTAATGGTGGAAACTTTATGAATTTGTTTATTTATTTATTTGACATTAGATAGGTCTAAAGTAATAGATGGTAATGTTGAATACAGGCCCAGTGGTAATCTAATTGAATGTAATCAATCAAGTGTTGAAAAAAAACATTGGCAATTTTAAAACATATGCCTTGTAAAGATATTCGGATGGCTTTTAGAGTTATCTTATTGCTAAAAATGCTCATTAATTTACGTAGGATGGGTTTTAAATTGCAAGGTTAAACGAGCAGTTCGTCTTTTAAAAGCACTTTTAATTTAATTTTGTCTGTGCAGTAGAGCTTCTGGTGTGGAGTACCGGCGGGGTGCGTGGCGCGCGACTGCGTCCAGCTCCAGTCGGGGTCCCCGCGCGCGCGCGGCCAGCGGCAGTCCAGCCGCAGCGAGGACTCCGGGAACACGAGCAGCTGCCCGTCCGCCGCCACCGCCGCCGACCCAGCCGCCACCACGTACTCGATCGTCGGCGGAGACTCGCCTGACAACACACGCTCTCAATACTTAATACCAACATCGAAACATTTAACTCCATCAGCCAAGCAATTTAACGCAACCACAGAAGTTCTTAAGGGCCTACACTACCTCAAACACGCTCCGAATCCAAATTTTGATCTCAAATATCTATCAGAGTACTGAACTAATAATTTTAGAAAAAACATATAGCAAAGTTAAGAGTATGAACTACGAACCATATGTTTTGAAAACACGATTAATGAAAAAAATCTCGATAGAAAAAATCACAAACTTACCTCTAAAATTAACAAAGAAACCTTATTACTTAATTAGTACTTAACCTACACTAATGTAACTTGGTATTTAGTTTCAAGGTATGACAATACGTGTACTATATGATCTGATTTTAATAATTTGATTAAAATAATTTTATAATTCTTTTTATTATAAATCTTAAATCTAAAATAATGTGTTTGGCACGACGACGGGTGACCTGCGCCCGCTCAAGGATTCAGTTGCGCTCCGGCATTCGTACGAGGAACCTGTGTCGCTTTCACGCTTGCCGCCGCCGCTACAACATCACGTAAATATCGTGTTTTCCATAAATAAATTTGTGGTGTGTTTTATTTTAAAATAGGAAATGAAAGAAATAAGATACGGAAAAGGCAGAGTTGGAGAAAACAAAACGCGAGTGAGTAAGATAGCTCCGACGCGCGTTGCGGGGTGCTTCACGGCCGGGCGGTGAGGTGGGGGCGAAATTCAGATTCTAGCTGGAGTAGTATGGGCTCTTAACACTGAATAAAATATAAATAGCACCAGTAAAAGCAAATATATGTTTTTATAGCATAATACGAATAAGTATGTACCTAAGTATGCCTATAGGAAAAGAATAGTGATAAACAGAAAGATATGCATTGCAAAAATAATCCTCACGCCTGTCTCCCTTTAAGGTAGGCAGGGACAAAGGAACATTGCTTCGATCCAGACATACCTCTTTCGCTTCCTCCACGTTCATTAATCTTTTGTATACATTAAAGTTTCACAATATCCTACCGACAAGTGTCAGTGCGCTTACAACTTTCTTACTTACAAGCTTCTGGGTACAATTTATGACTCAGTGAAAGTCTGTAGCTGAGATGCTGTAAGAATTTTTGCTGAATAGATTCAATAGCATGATTATATATTATATATTGTGTGTTCCATACAGAGCTGCAGTATTCCAGCGTGCTACAAACTAAAGAATAATATAATATGTTAAGACAAATTGTATCTGAAAAAGGAGCAGTACTTCTTAATACAAAACCCAGTGTCTTGTATGCTTTAGTTACTATATAAGCAACGTGGTCATTGAAGGTAAGCTTTTCATCGAGAAGCACTCGTAGATCGCATACAATATTAGTTCTAGGGATTTCCACAGAATCAAAGTAATATATGTTTTTTTAACATATAGTTTTTCTGCATGTGTTTTGCAACCAGAAACCATATCCGGATATTTTGGAAACAACTGTGGGTGTTTTTTAACAAATAGGCTCACTTCATAAATATACAGGGTCTTCTTTATGAAGATCAATATATTTTAAGAGAAGGTTAAGAATGATGTATGGGTTCAATTTATGAAAAAAATAAAAATATACATATACTTAACTATATTTTTTTTTATTGAAATTTTCAAATCTTTTAAGTGACCGAATTTAAGTTTACTCTGTTATTTACGACAACCTTGCAAGAAATAAAAAAAACCTATCTATTTATTTTAAGAAAATAACTTCACTAAAACAAAGATCTTACGCGGTTAGTACCTACCTATCCACGCGAGCAAAGGTCGATGCCTCGCGCGCCCGGGCGATGCGTGACCTACTTAGCTTGATGTATGACGTAACAATCAGCTGTTGTAATATCATACTTATTTCGTATAAAAGTTGATTCTAATTTCCCATCACACTTCAACTGTCAATTTAACGTTCAACTAATTGTAAATACCGTTTTAGTAATGTTGACTTCTTTGATAATGTTTAAATTAGAAATAAATTTAAAAAAAGCTTTCGTGCTTGAGCTGTTTGTCTTAACGAATAAATGTATTTTACAATCAATTAAATGTTTAAATGGAATCACCTTGTTATCAACTATTATTATTTACAGTTTATGTACAAAAATAACTTACATATTGCTTCCTGTCAATGATGTTAGGTACACAGTACACGAATACACATACACAAGCACTTTATAGTAACTGCTGCACTGCACATGACTACTTATTTGCGATACACAAAGTCTTGTTCGTTTAATAACATTGGCAGCACACAACATTGGGGCACGTGGAGTAAATGTGCCATAATCTCGATGGCGCTGCACAGCTCCTAGAATTGTTCGGAGGGCGGGACGCCTTCCATGTCTCTGCTCGTACGTGTCACGAGCTCGTGACACGTACTCACTCGCAGCACTAGCACAAAGCCATTTGAAGATATTCTTGGTTCGTGTACGCGAAATTAGGCATTTTGATAATTATTAATTTACGCGCGCGTATCATTAGACAGACTTTTACAGACTGGCGAGCGCTCGCCGAGCGGTGAGCGGGTCGCGCGCGTTTGGCTCAAACCATTGACCTATATCACATGGACTCGAAATACCTACAAAAAAAACGTGCCAACCTTGGGCAACTAAAATGGCCGCCTTAGGGTGGGGATAGCCTAGGATTGTCAATATTGAATATACTTCAATATTTTTATGTTATATTAGTGAAATCATAATTTTCAATATTATTCCAACCAAAGAGCTAATTTAAACGAGTGATTGATGAGGTAATTGGTATCTAGGTGTAAAAAACGCACAAGCTGGAAGATTTGGGAAAAAAATTGGCAAACGGTCAGGATATAATGTGCATATGGATTTCACTTAAATTAGGTACCATTACCTACCTACTTAATTGATTTATTTAACAGTTTATGTACACAAAGTAAGATACATTATACCGATGAATGATCTATACAAAGTTAGTAGGTACAAAGGTACTGCTAATAAAGAAATTCCTTGAGACTGGAGAGTTTGATTGAGGAGCAATAATAATATGTGTTAGATAAAATAATTAAACTATAATATTAGATTAAATATACTGAATCATACCTACATAAAAATCTAATATATGAAATAGCAAGCTGACTAACTGATCATCAACGGCCAGCCTAAACGGTTGGACCTAGGAAGCTGAAATCTTACACTTGAGTTCATTTTAGAGCGACAAGGATTTTGGAAGGAATTTTCAAAATTCAAATTAATTTCACTGATGTTCGTGTTTCATTTGAGGTTTGAAAACATAATGACCCCCAAGTTGTTTGCTGTGTCAGTGAAATTAATCACAACATTATCCATGATGATAGGAGGTACTAGTATTACTTTATTAATTAAGAACTAAATAGGTATCGGTTATGAAATAAAAAAAAACACTTCATTCATTCATTCATTTCTAAATAATAACAATTTGTTTAAAAACACATTTTGTTTCAGAAAATCTTGTGATCCAGCTAAGTCTTCAATTAATACAGCTTGTTCCATATTTATTTGATTTTTATTTTGAAGATCATCTATGATTTCTCTAAAGTTAACTAGTTTTTTGTTTTTCCTCCGAAGTTTTTCATTCAGGCACTTAATTTTTTTTTTGCTCATCACACTTTTCTTGAAGCGCCTCAATTTTCTTTTAAAGTGTGACCTGAAAATTAAATATTTATTATAAAATGCTATTTATTAAAATGAATGCAACATTGGCATCTTGAGTTGATTGATATGATATGAAAAAACAAAATTATTTGTTATTCTGTTCGAATATTTTTAAATTATTCCTTATTGTTATAAGACTCAACTTATATTTATTTTACACCACTCTAAGGCTCTTTGAATTAATTGGTTGTTGGTGAAAAATATAATGTTAATTTAACTGTATCCAACTATAGCATGCATGGTTAGATACCTACTGTTATAAGAAAATATGCTTTATAAAAATAAATACCTCTTTCTGAGCTTCTTTCGCAACTGGATGTGGTATTGACAATTGGGTACAAACTGCAGATGTACTAGAATTATCAATAAAATTTCCTGTTACCTGTAAAGAAAGAAATAATTAAAACAAAAAGCAAATTAAAAATTTATTATCATCAACTTGAATTTGACATAATTTAATTACCTAATGTTATATTAAAATTATTTTGATACTTACGGGAAATATTGAAGGAACTGAGTTTTCTCTTAATCTTATTACATCTAGAGTTCTACTAAAACATGTTTCAGGAAAATCAAACCACTGCT
Organism: Stenoptilia bipunctidactyla; assembly: GCA_944452665.1. Classification (NCBI taxonomy): domain Eukaryota; kingdom Metazoa; phylum Arthropoda; class Insecta; order Lepidoptera; family Pterophoridae; genus Stenoptilia; species Stenoptilia bipunctidactyla. The sequence continues at coordinate 49,062,477 of OX101721.1, read as the reverse complement.
TTTGCCGAGGATTAATATTTTCTTCACCAACTGCTCTTAACCACTTTTGTCTCAATCCTTCATTTTTTGGAAATCTAGAAACAAAATATTTGTAGGTACTTATTGTTTGTAATCAACATCAAAATTCACTAAACATATACATATAATTTTAATCAGAGCATAACCCTATTTTAACTATGAAAATAATTACGATTGAAATAAATAATAGAGTCTGTTACTCGGAAATAAGGTAAGATACAGATTCTTTTAACATTTATTTATATATACTTAGCTTTACATTTGAATTCAAGAGGTTATATGTGATATTACATGAAAAATGGTACTCACATAAGAAGAGTCAATGCTACTTGATTTTTGATTTTTCTTGCACCACATTTTAAAATGCAACAAGATGGCATCTTGACCTACAGTTTCACCACACTGCGAGCGACTTAGTTTTAAACAACTATTTCTTGTTTATTTATGCAAATCTCAAATAAACAAACACTTGACAACGAACTACCACGAAATACGAGCAACCAAGATGGCGAATTGAGGCACGTACCTACAGCTGTCAAATGAACTTTGACAGTATGTGGCACACATAGCAATATCTAAAATATATATGTCTCTTTCGTCATATGCAAACCTAGCCGTGAAAAAAAGAGAAAAATATATATTTATTGTTCTATACCATATATTAATGATATTTGTATATGTATAAATGCTATATGTTGACAAGGGCGCCTCTATACAATGGAACTTAATGGCTCAAACAAAGTCGCCGCCGCCGCGCCGCGCCGACAAGCCAACAGTGTGTTGTCGGCGCGGGCGGCTCGCTTGACTTTCGGTGTCGATAGTGCCGTCAGAGAATACCTACATACCTTTGCCTAGTGCGATTTTTCTCTCTGTGTGTGAGTGAGTTTCGCGTAGTATAAGTTATTGTTTGGTTATGTATAACGTATTTCTTAATATAAATAGTTAAATAGAAACACTTTTATTTCTTGCTTTAGTCGTAAATAACAGATTAAACTAAAATGTTGTTAACTTATGAGAATTATAAAATATTTATGAAAGAATTTTTTTTGTTAATTGTAACAAAAAAAAAATTCTTTCATAAATTTAATCCATACATTATTCTTAACCTTCTCTTAAAATATATTGATCTTCATAAAGAAGACCCTATATAGACAAGGCAATGGTAAAACTCTGAAGTTCTTAAATATTGGTTTGTAGCTATCAATGTGTCCTGCATCGGATACTGCTCTAACACATTTTTGTACTTTAAATATAAAAATTTATGTCAACGGAATTGCCCCACAAGATTATTCCATAGCGCAAGAGGGAGGCTATGTAGCCCTAGTACGATAATATAGCAGCTTTTCTTCCTGCTACCGCTCTCAATCTCTTTAAAGCATAATTAAATCGGTCTAGCTTATGACAAAACCTTTTATGACAAAAGCTTTTCCAATTCAAGCATTTGCCAAGTTGAATCCCTAAAAATATTGCCGTTTCTATGTTATTAGTCTCATTATCGTCAAAAGTTATGTCAATGTTTATATTATTTGAATTATATATGACTCTCCTTTTCTTCTAAAGGACTCATGCATCACAGTGACCATTTTTGTTGGTTGTTGGCGTAAAGCAGAATTTTGATCACTTTCTCATTCATTTTTAAACCTCAATCAGACTCTTTCAGATCTTTCAAACAGCTATCCATGAATAGGTTGAACAGCCATGGAGATGCTACACAGCCTTTTCTAACACCGCATTCAATGCTAAATCATTCTGTGAAGTCATCATTCAACCTGACACAGGCACTTGAGTCTTTATATATGGATTTGAGTGCCCGTATCAAGTCACTGTCCACCCCAAATTCAGATAGAGTTGACCACAGTTCATTCAGTACCAGTACCAGCTGCTTCTCTTCCCTGGCATACAGTAACAGTCATTTAAGGGACAGAGGTTTAATTCATGTTTTTGTGGGCAAAATGCTGACCCCCCCTCACTGCAATAGACACTCTCCATCATTATAATACCTCTAAGCTTGACAAATGTGACATCCAATGGTTTTATAGCCTCTGATGTTCTGCCTACCCTATAAGGGATACATGTGTGAAGTTATGTATGTATATAGAACATAAAATACTTTACCTGTAAAATTTGTCACTACAGTAGTTGGTACACATTCTGGAAACTTCGGTGTCCATTCTCCATTTTCACAATTCAAAATATTCTCTCCTTTTAACTTATAATATCCAAAATGTTTACATCGTACTACTATGGTAGAGCCATGAGGGAATCGGGTTTCTTTCTAAAGGTTAAATTGATGAATAGTTAATATGAAATTGGAATAGAAATAAAAAATGAATCTCTATTTAGGAGAACTTACATCAATTGTTGCATTTTTGAATGATACTGCAAGAAGCGGTTGGTCATTGTGGAATAAACACTCCCTTAGTACAGGTTGGAATCTACCATCTAAAACATAAATAATTTAAAATTGAATCACACATCTTTTGACAAAGATCACATCACAACATAATATAATATATACCTGGCGAATTTGCACAAAGAGGTCCAACCCAATTACCATCTATACATTTGATCTTACAAAATAATCTCTCATTCAGTGGACCAATCAAGCCTGGAAATTTTACCTGAAAACAGGCCACACAGCAATTCTGATTGTTGGCACTGATAAAAATTTACGTATACTTCACGCAATATTAAATCACAAGAATCACAACATAATTTTATTAAGTACCTCGGAAATTTTTGAAAAATCTGACCGAAAACGTATCACGTCTAGATTTTCATCTGTAGTCGTAACATCTGGGAGGGCACATTTGAAATCTTCTGTAATGAATGTAATATCGTTATTTACTTATTTTATTTATGTTTTGATTTAAAATACTAATACTATAATTTGATTGTTTTTGATAGCTACTAGATACCTGGTGATGGAGAAAGGAATTCATTACTTCTCACATACGCAGAAATTAAATTTGTAATTAAAACGATATAGCCTGATTTTTGATGTCTTATCATTTTAATTTTTTAGCCTAGTTTAATATTAAATGTGTACTTGTTTTGTTTACCTAATTTCATTGCCTAATTTTTTGTATGGTAAATTGTCAATGTCACCTCACCAATCAAACATAATTTCTATAATCTATGCAACGAAAGAATCATTGAGTATATAGTGCAACGAGGATGTTTTCGCGCGTGGCAAAAATTGGAACTATCCGCCGCCTTGGGAAATTCTTCTTGCGAGTCGCAACAAATTCAAATTTTGTTCGTCCAAAATTTCGCCACCTCTACAGCACCATCGCTAGCCTCCTTCAAGTCCTGGAGTGTGCAGCTATGTGGATATGCTGGGCAGGTGAGTAGGTGCGTCATTGTTTGCAAATTCAAATTCAAACCTTGGGAAATGTTACTTCATGACTTTTCCAGGCTCATGTTTGTTTTTGTATGTTGGTACTTTTAATTTAATATTAATTTATGTAAAATGCCAAAATTTATATAATGTTGGCTTAGTTATCCATGGGAAATGGTACATCATGACTTTTCCAGTCTCATATTTGTTGCTATCATCATCATCACAACTTCGTGTAATGAGCCCACAGCAGGGCTATGAGTCTCTCCTCTAGGTGACGACGAGGTTTAGGCCGTAATCCACCAAGCTGGCTTAGTGCTGGTTGGTGGATGTCAGATAGTTCAGGGTGCCAAATGGCTTCTGACAAACCCTAACGACTACAGTACTATATATAAGTATACAGCACCCGGGACCGACTGCCTAACGTGCTCTCCGAAGCACGGAAGTCATCGTGAGAATGAATGTTTGGCGGTCACCCATCTTATACCGGCCGCACCGAGCGCGCTTAACCTGTGATATCGTTTAATATGAACAGTAACCACGGCGCCACGATGACTTCCGGCGCCACGACGACTTCGTTGTTATATGTACTTTTAATTCAATATTACGAAAAATGCCATGAAATGTGGGCTTACTTATAGGGGTGGAAAAAGTATAGAAGTCATTTTAAAAAAAAGAAAGAAACTTTAATAATATTTCAGTGCATTGTATTTTTGGAGATGTAGTTTATAAGTAATAGTAACATGAGGCTAACAGTTCACCTCTATTTTTTGTAAGATGCGTTTGAAGCTTTGACTGTCTATCTAGACAGAGATAATCAAAGTTATATTTTTGAAATATTTTTTTTTGTTATACTTCTGTTAAATAAAACTACGATTCCAGGAGATTAGCCACTGCTGTGAGTAGGTACTTTATGAAAAGTGAATTAAACTCAGCAGATATTTACATAGACCTTTTATTTTATTCTGAAGAAAGAAATGGTACCTAACGAGAAATGGAACGAAGCGTAAAGTTTTTTGATTTGATTCTGATTGCTCAGTTTGAAATGTAGTAAAAAAAAATTTAAAAAAATTCGGGCTGTAGGGGTACTCTATAATCCAACAAAATCAATAGTTCGCACTGCCCAGCAAAATGTTTGTCGGCCTACCGGGGGTCAACTGTAGATTGGATTGGAACTGTATTTCGATGATGTGGGTTTGAAGTTGAAGGAGGATGTGAGCCTGGATTGATTGCAGTGTGATGGAATTAAATTCGCCGTGTTTTTTGTATTCACTATATTACACAAAGATGAATTACATGTAGATAAAATGCTATAAATATCGCTTAGAAATACATCTCCTCACTTCTTGTTACAAGGGATTCAATCTGCATATCAATCTCTCTATATCAATCTCAATCTTGCTAACTTTAACTTTTACGTTCATCATTTTACAATAGTCAATCAACTTATTGATCTAAGGCGTGCGTACACGCCACACCACCCCCCCACGGAGAAAGACAACTTAGTCTTTAAAAACCTTAAATCTAACACGTCTGCCAGACCGTGTGGTATATGGCGGAGCTGTAGAAATATCCGGAGGAAGAGGCGGAATGGAAGATGACGAAGGAGCGGCTTTACGAGCCGGCTGAACAGCAGGAGCTAGAGTCGGCTGAGTAATAGTTAAGGGAGGATCTGCATGTGAGGTCGGTGGGAACTGTAGCACTGCATCTGGAACGGTCTCAATGAAAGCAGGCTTTACGCGATCTACGCTCACAGCAACTTTCCTGCTTCGAATGTCGAGTGTCAAAGTCTTACCATCAGGGGCCCTCTCGATAATTTTGAACGGACCTGAATAAGGCGGTTGTAGGGAACGGCGGACAGCGTCTTCACGTAAGTATACGTGAGAAGAAGTGGCAAGGTCTTTAAAAACGAAGGTGGATGGATCACCATGTCGAGAAGCGGGGACAGGTCGAATATTCGACATATGTCGCCTTAATGATACGACAAAATCAGTGGGATCAGTATTTGACCCAGAGGTAGGTGAGGAAACCAGAAGTTCGCCAGGGAGACGCAGAGTCTCACCATAAAGCATCTCAGCAACCGAAGATTTAAGATCTTCCTTAAAAGAAGTACGCATCCCTAAAAGCACAAGAGGCAGAGCACTAAGCCAGTCGCCACCATGGCACATGATAGATGCCTTAAGTTGGCGATGAACGCGCTCAATCATGCCGTTTGCTTGCGGGTGATAAGAGGTGGTCCTGATACGCTTCGTAGCGAAACTCTGCATCAAACGACGAAACAGGTCAGACTCAAATTGAGTACCCTGATCAGTGGTTATGATGGAAGGTACGCCGAAACGAGAGATCCACTCTCTAACAAAAGTTTCTGCAACCTCGTCAGCCGTAATACTTTGCATGGGCCAAACTTCAGGCCATCTGGACGTCCTGTCGATTGCAGTTAGGCAATATCGATACCCTTTACAAGGAGGAAGGGGTCCAATTATGTCAATATGGACATGCATGAAACGACCAGAGGGAGTTGAGAAGGAGCTAAGAGGAGTACTATTATGCCTCGTAACCTTAGCGCGCTGACACGCGTCACAGGTACGAGCCCACTCTTTGCAGTCTTTATTGATGGACGGCCAAACGTAACGTTCGGTTACTAGCCGTGTCGTAGCTTGAATGCCAGGGTGGCTCAAGCTGTGCAGCTTATTAAAAAGGCTGCGTCGCAGATCGGATGGGACATAAGGCCGAGGCTTGCCAGTCGAGAGATCACAGAACAAGGAAACGCAAGTACCAGGTACACTAACTTTTGAAAGTTTGAGACTGGTGCTGTCCAGCAGTAATTGGCTCAATTCTTTGTCTGCCTCTTGAGACTTGACAAGAGCTTCGTACTCTTGCTCAAGGGAGATAGCGTCCACTCGAGACATTGCATCTGCGACAACATTGTCCTCGCCTTTAATGTACCTAATATCGGTAGTAAACTGGCTTATAAAGGACAGTTGATTAAGCTGTGCAGGAGGGAGCTTTTCGCGGCGCTGTACGAAAGCGTACAGCAGCGGTTTATGGTCGGTAAAGATGGTCGTATGTTGGACTTCAAGTATATACCGAAAATGCTGTACACTTTCGTACACAGCCAATAGCTCACGATAGTATGCAGGCCACTCAGACTGCTTAGGGGTCAGCTTTTTGCTGAAGAATGCAATAGGGAACCATTTGCCATCGATGAATTGCTGAAGACACGAACCAATATGCACACTCGATGCGTCGGTAAACAAACCAAGGGGGACATCGGCGATAGCGTGGTGGAGCAATGTTGCATCGGACAAGCTTCTCTTGCATTCCTCGAATTTCTGAAGGAGCTCAGGCGTCCATGGATATGGTTTTGAGCCTTTGCTATTCGTAGAGACCAAAGCATCGATGAGTGGGGCCTGAAACTTGGCGGCATGGGGAACGAAACGGCGGTAATAATTTAACATTCCGAGGAATCTCCTCATGCCTTGGACAGTTTCTGGGGGTGAAAAATCCAGGAGTGCTTGGATACGGTCCTGAGGAGGGCGCGTACCTTCAGCACTTATGTGGTACCCTAGGAAAATAACTTCACTAGCACCTAGGATGCATTTGGACGGGTTGATTACAACACCATAGTCCTGGAGGCGCTTGAAAAGAGTACTAAGGTGTTCCTTGTGAAGGGACTCGTTCTGAGAAAATACCAGTATGTCATCAATATAGGGAAAACAGAAATCGAGACCACGTGTGACCTCATCGATAAAACGCTGGAAGGTTTGGCCAGCATTGCGTAAACCAAAGGTCATGAAAGGAAATTCGAAGAGGCCAAACGGGGTAACGATGGCAGTCTTCGAAATATCTTCCTCAAAAACCGGTAATTGATGGTAGGCCTTCACAAGGTCAAGCGTGGAAAACACCTTTGCGCCGGACAAGCTGTTCGCAAAGTCATTAATATGCCGAACAGGATATTTATCCGGAATAGTCCTGGCATTCAGCGTACGGTAATCGCCGCAAGGACGCCAGGTGTTGTCTCTTTTAGGGGTCATGTGAAGCGGAGAAGACCATGCGCTCTTCGAAGGCCTTGCAGTGCCACAGCGTACCATGTCCTCAAATTCTTTTTTAGCACAAGAAAGCTTCTGTGGTGCTAGACGGCGCGGACGGCACGACACTGGAGGACCATCGGTGGTCTTAATATGGTGCACGGTACTGTGCTTGATGACCCGTGGTAGGCCGGGTGGTCGAGTGATATCGGGGAACTCAGCCAAAAGTGACGCGAATGTAGAACTTCCCGCGACCACAGCCTTCACACTCGGTTGTTCAACCATAGCCGAGGTGGCGACAGAACGCAAACCAGTTTTGCTGTCGATTAACTTTTTGTTGTGACAGTCAGGCAACAGCTGATAATGTGCCAAAAAATCGGCGCCTATTATCGCTCTCTGCACGTCTGCAACAACAAACTGCCAAACAAAATCGCGACGCAGCCCCAGATTAAGACATAGGTTGACAGTGCCATATGTTGTGATTTTGCTACCGTTAACAGCGCTTAACACATAGTCGGAGTTCTCTCGACGACTCGGGAGCCAACTAACGGGATAGCAACACAAATCCGATCCGGTGTCAATGAGGTATTGACGTTTAGTTACCTGGTCAGTAACAAAGAGGCGGCGGCTTACATTGTAACAATCAGTGCCCGCCGCTACTGACTGTCCCTCGAGTTTTCCGAGGACCAATTGCATGGCGGGATGCACTTAGAAGCGCGGCTCTTGAAACGTCTATGGTACCAGCATTGTTTGCTAGCAGGTGAAAATGCGCGCGAGTTGCGCCCTTTTGAGCCAGAACGACTGCGCGCCCGGCTGCTGCCTCTAGCGGAGAGAGCATGAACTAATTTGGTTAGTTCAGCAACCTGAGAAACCAAATCGAGGGCAGGGTCCGGTGAAGGTGCAACGGTAGAGAAAACTGCGCATGACCGCCCGGTAAGGTCTATGACCTTGTCTGCCAGGTCAGCTAATTTTTCCAAACTCAAGTCGTCCGCTTGCGAAGTCAACAGCACCTGTATATCCTGGGGGAGACGTCTGATCCATAATTGCCTTAAAATATTTTGGTCCAAAGATGAGGAACCAGCTAAAGATTTTAGGTGACGGAGGAACTGGGACGGTTTCCTGTCTCCAAGTTCCTCATTGCCAAGCAACTGACGGACCTTCTGCTCCTGGGATATAGAAAACCTGTTGATAAGTGCATTTTTCAAAGTAATGTACCTTTTACCTGCTTCTATAGGCTGTGTAATGATGTCTTCGATTTCGCCTGCAAGCCTATAATCAATCTGGCCAACAACATAATTATACATTGTAAGGTCAGCTACTATACCGGCTATTTGAAACTGGGCCTCAACTTGGGCGAACCAAACTGCAGGTTTATCAGACCAAAATGGGGGAAGTTTGACAGCTGCCGCATTAACTTGGGCTTCGCTGGGAACAATTTGATTAAGCTTTTCCTCAAGAACAGCCTTTTCAGCCATAACGCGGTCTAATTTATCCTTAACCTCAGTATAAGCTTCCGCCATATTAAAAAAATAAATAATAATAATATACCACACAACCAAGCAGTTAAAAAAACCTACACAAAATGCAAAATTAGTCTTACTTAATAGACAATAAATCTAAGAAACAAACACACATAAAAAAATAAAACAATGTAAAAACATGCACAAAAATTAATAAAAAAAAATTTTTTTTATAAGATCACCAGAATAAGCCTCTTTAAGTGTTATTTTACAGAATAGGTCTCCGTGGAAAGGTGTGGTGTTATTGTGTAACCAAAAATTGTTAAAATTATGTTACTATATGCTATATTAAATGTAAAATTAACAAACAAACATGCCCAGACATACAAACAGACAGACAAGTTATAAAATGAAGTTGTAAAAAGTTAATAAGTAACAGAACAAAGTTTTTAAAATTAGATACTTATAATTTACAAAAAGTTACACAATAGGTTCTTAAATGTCCACAAAAATCCACACTTAGTTAGGAGGGAAAGCACTGGGGTGTTAGATTATGTTACCACCACCGTTTTAAGTAGACAAAAAAAACTGAGTATGAAAAACACTAGGGCTCGGTAAACACTGGTAAATGAAACATGCACTGAGTATGTAAAAACACGGTGAATCTGCTGTGCATCGACGGGTGCGCTTCCACGGAAGTCGTAGGGAGTTAGTAAGCAGCGAGTACCTCGTTATGCGTAGCTCCACGCCTCTGTAGTCCGTCGAACACGACGGCGGTGGGGTTAGTTGGGGTTAGTACAAACCAACAAACCAGGTGCAGTGACAAAGCAGGTGAAAAACGTCACAACATGCCATGCAGCAGACAGGCGATGCGAAAGCACACCACACTCATGCAATCAATGTCGAATCCAACACCAGGGGCTCAAAGCGAAAACGTGGATCACGTCGTTGTCACCAATGAAGTTGAAGGAGGATGTGAGCCTGGATTGATTGCAGTGTGATGGAATTAAATTCGCCGTGTTTTTTGTATTCACTATATTACACAAAGATGAATTACATGTAGATAAAATGCTATAAATATCGCTTAGAAATACATCTCCTCACTTCTTGTTACAAGGGATTCAATCTGCATATCAATCTCTCTATATCAATCTCAATCTTGCTAACTTTAACTTTTACGTTCATCATTTTACAATAGTCAATCAACTTATTGATCTAAGGCGTGCGTACACGCCACAGGTTGTTAAGTAAGTGAATAAATAATTATGTTTTCATTAATAACCGTTTTGTCATGAATATAATTATGTCTTGTAGAACAAATGTTGTTGGGATTGATGTGGAGAGGTGATGCGTTAAGTAAAATTGACCCTGTATAAATAATCAATTTAACACCTATACAATAACAAAAGAATAACTAAAATACGAAAATCTATAAAACATTGTACAATATGTTACCGTCCAAACCCGATTTCAGGAAAAAACTATTTTGACCTATAATATATCATGTATTATAAAGTAGGCATTGTAATCAGCATGCCACCGAACCATTTACAGATCAATCAGGTATTTGCCTTCATGACACCAGGATCTGAGCCACCCAGCTGCACATCCTCTTTCTAGCTCGTTCATTGCACGACTTGCTTCTCCCTGCACTGGTAGCCATATTCCTAATTTATTTATCTGACCAAGTACGGTCAAACGCAGCTTATATATTAATCAGTATTATACGCCGGACACTTCTTATTTACTTATTTTTGAAAACACCAATGGTAGTTGTAATCACACAAATTTTATTCTGTTAGAGGTCAATTTATTACCATTCGATATAATTTTACCTAATTAATTATAAAATATATTTATAAAACAGAAAATGGAAAACTGACGCGCCATATGAATCACGAGCACCGATTTATTTATTTTTGATTTTATATCTAGATTGCACTTATTTTAAAAAAAGTTATATACACTAGTAACGGACAGAGCTAAACTGTTATTCTGGTCAAATTCGAACAAAAATTAGAGTGAAGCTACTAAATATCCACCAAGCTAAAATCGGTAAGGTTGTTTAAAATATGATTTAAAATAAAATAGTAAAGTTCCCCAACTTTCCCATGTATGGATTTTTTTATTCAAGTTCAAACGTCAAAAAAATATATATTTAGCGATTTTCAGCAAACCGGTAAGTTTTATTATGAAAATACTAAAAACAAAATTAAAGATCATAAAATTATGTATAAAAAATGTACATGTGTAATTTTTCCCACAAGCCACGGTTTTTAAGATACAAGGATTCAAAAAGTTAGCCCTATTCCAAGGGTCAATTGTGATCGTGTTTAATTTGAAACTATAGCAAAATAATGGATATTAGCAGAGATCGAAATATAAAAGCAATTAAGTTCAAAAAACTTTAAATTTCTCCTTCTTGTTCTTCTTCAACTTCATCCTGAATGTATGTAATCGTGTTAATAGAGATGTATCGCATGTCTCCCTCATTGGCTCGCAGCAAATAACTAGCCTAAAACTTATCACAAAAAAAACTATTATTAATTTATTTAAATGTAGAACCTAACTGACTATGAATAAACTAATAACTAACCCAAAACTTATAGTAAGCAAATGAAAAACAGAAAAAACTTTATCAACATCGAGTTATGACAACATACATAATATATGCGGATCAAACTGAGGACTTCCTTTTTTTAACTCAGATAAAATAACAAAATCTTGTCCTAAATGTTATAAATATTCTTTTGAAAACCGCATCAACAACGGTTCAGATAAACAAGAGATAATCGCGGACAAACATGTACAACCTTATTTTTTGTTTATACGAAACCTGAAAACCGGTTTGTTTGGAATCGATAATAGAATCGATTGCAATACTTAGTTTTTAAACCATGCCTATTTTAACTCAATAATCTTTACAGATCCTTAAATTATATACACACCCACTCGCACGCGTATTGTACGCGATCCCAGGAAGGAATTCGGTACCTACGTTGCATGAAGCGGTAGCGAGCAAGTGCCGTGCGATAAAAGCAAGACACCACAAGAGGATTGGAACTTGCCGAGTTTTTAAGATAATATTAGGTATACATTTTTTGTAAGCCTATCGATTTTTTTAACGAATATATTTGACTCGTGTGCTAGGATTCGCATGAACAATAATTGACGTTGTATACATGTATGTATACAGGTCGAATTGAGAACCTCCAACATTTTTAAATCAGTTTATGAAAAGAAAAACCATTAAAGCCATCCATAATTAGCGCAGTAATCACGTAACAAACATACAAAACATACAGACAACTTGACAACCTTCTTTTTAAGCCGATTAATTTACCAAAAACCTACTCCTACACGTGACAAACATTGTTCTGAAAATTGCACCAAAATCGGTGCATACACGAGAATATCGCAGACAAACGTACATAATAACAGGTCACACTGTAAGTATGTACAGGTCACCTTTTCTAAGTCGGTTAATCAAAAGAAGAACCATCGAAGTGTGAGAAACATACAAAACATATAGACGAATTGAGAACCTTCTTTTTTGAGGTCGGTTAACATACCAAAACCTTCTCCTAAACGTGACAATTGCTCTGAAAACTGCAACAAAATCAGGTCTCGTTTGGCGCACTTCGATTGACGGCGTGGCAACGTTGCAAGAACTAAAAAAAAGTAACTGTATTTTCAACACATTTGCTCGTAAAGTGAGCGTTATTCTATTGAATTTAGAACTATAAACTGGGCTATAAGTCACGCGTGCATAATATATTATACCCTAGTGCATAATATAATGAATCCTACAAAGTTGAATTGTACCTTTGTGCAAATAACATGCGAGAAAACAGAGCATATTTTATTGGTCCGGGTTATACACTAAATATTTTCAGAAACAACAAAGAGGTTTTATACCACTTCAAATCCATATACATTTTTAAATGTTTGCGCCTTATATTAGTAAAATAAATTTGTATATTAAACAAATTATTCACAATTTACAATCATTTGTCATAAAATATTAAAATATTTGCATTTACCACTCCTAATTAAACATTTTCACTTAAAATAGGCTGTATATGCTATACAAACATTGACACATTTGACGGAAAAAAAAACCTACGCGCATGCGCGAGGTTCGGCGCCATTTTTCAATCACAATTCACAGCTTTGTTATCAAGTGTGTTTGTTATTTTATGATCACGTATGTCTGTCTTTTACTCACAAGTGTGTTGAAAAACGTCGTATGTAACTCGTGAGCGTTGCTAATTACATAATATACTATTATAACGTTATTTCATTTTGACAGAATAGCAGGAAACGTCGCAAAAAGAAACAAAAAAAGAAACGTTAAATTAGTAGCGTTATCATATTCGTATTGGTCTCTCTCTACTTTTTACCTTTACAAAAATAACATTATTTAACGAAATTATTGTGGTACAGAAGGCGGCAGATCAAGCGTTACATTACCTGTCAAATTTCCCCAACCAATTTTAACTTAATCTCAAGGCAATAAAGTTCAGATTCAAGTATAAAAAATTGACAGATTTGTAACGCTGTGATGTGCTGTCTTCTGTACATTTCATTACGTTACGTTTCAAAGCATTGGATCCGAATACGTTTTATAAGCAGAAAGACAACTTTCTGCTTGTGTTTAATTTAATATCCCATTCTGAGAAAATATGACCTTGTTTGTTAATTGTAAATACGTACGGTAGTCAGTGTGACATCCTCCTAGTTCTACTCACTCTTGTGGTATAAAACATAAAGTAACTTATAAGTGGCGCTAAAATAATATGTAGCTGACAATAATATCACTATTCTGCATCTATTCTGACAATAATATGACAGTAGGTAATGTCACTGGCACGGAAAATAGTATCGTAAAAGATAAAAAATAGTTTTTAATTACTCCGTTCTTGTGCCTTTCATAGGTTTTATGATTTCCATATAGATCTTGAAATTTTAAATTCGCACAAGTTCCACTGATTCATATTTGCTATAAGTGCGGGATATAGAGATAATGAATAAAACACTTTTTAACTGGATTTTTATCACGGATAATTTATGTTTAGTTGGTAGCTGTCAAAGATAGTCTATGCCCCTCCACGCGATACTGGCAAAAATAGTCTGTTGACTCATAACAACGGCTGATTGCACTGACCTCTATATTTACCACTGGACTGGCTGTTCCGTAAGTTTGACAGCTATTTTTTTGTGCCTATTTGAAGCGCCACTAGCGAGTAGCGAGTGTCCGCAGAACAAATTTTGACGTATATTGCAAGAGGCCGCCAGAGAAGTGCTTGCTTATTGTTAAGTGATTTTATATTTTTTAAATATTAATTCGAATTTTATGTTGTTATTGTTATAAGCATTATATAAAAGTTATAAAGAATGAGGACATGTGTATATTGTAAGCGACTAGTTTTAGTACCACGGACACTCGCTACGTCCGACAGCGCCAAAATGGCGATTATCAAACGGGCACAAAAGCACTTTGACAGCCGCCAGTCCAGCATGCTCGCATCGATAAATACTCGAATCGACAAGATAAACATTATCGAATTATTTTATCCTATCATATTAGCTAGCATGCTCACCATGATAGATAGCTTTATTCGATTCGGTAACGTGATAAAACCCGTTGCCATATTCTAAAATAGTACATTCTTTTCTATTGCAACATAGACTACATCCGATGTTGCCAAAGGTGTTTCTGAATATTTCAATCACTCCAAATAGTAGGGTATGATCATTCCACGATGACTTTGACAGGACATTTGACATTTAAACGTCAAGTCAAAGTCAAGTAACCGGCAAAAATGGCGACCTAAAAATGTTTTCGTTTAAATATTATTATTTTGTGATGTGTTGAGCCACTTTTAAGACCAAGAACCTAGCAGCACAGGGATTTTAAAACTGCACTTGGCCCTGTGCATTAAAAGCAGTTGTAAACACCACTCCGAGCAACTTCGGTACTCATGCCTTATAGCTCCATTTAACAGTATAAAGTAGTAAGTAATCAATTTATTTATGAATATTAACTACATGCAATAGTTTGCCTACACCGGAATTACCACAATATATTCTGTGATAATTGTCTACTACATTGGCAGTGTTGCCTTTTATATTTTAAGAAAAGCTGTTTCTCATAGAAAACTTTGCTAGAATAGATATAAATTCATTGACTTTGATTTCTATCGGTATGTTACGTGCCTTAAGACAAAACAGATGTCATTTAAAACAAAAATATTGTGATTTTTTTCAAATATCATATATGTTAAAAATCTGTTCAGTGTTTAAATTTATAAACCAATATGTAAAAATAGTGTTGAAAAGGGTATAATTGATAAGCACATACTCAGCACATAATAGAATTGACTTGAACAAATCATATATCATGTGTATGTTTTGTTATTATGTTTACTATCAGAAACACAATTCGTGAAGTATACCTTTGATTTCATCTGTGTCCCTGTTCAATACTTACTAATGTTTACAATTGTGATTTCAGGAATTGCTCAGAGAAGTGCTGACAGCAATGTTAAGGAACATAATGCGTTATAAAGGAAGAATAAAAGAATTGCTTCTTGTGCAAGAAACTTAAGCTTTTCACCATTACAGTAACTAAATGCAGCACCATAATGAATTATTTTTATGGACGCCTGATACTAACTTACTAGTACCTTATAAGTTTGGGTATTTAGAAATTATCTCAGTATGTATTTAAAACTATAAGATAGTTTTTTTGCACTGAAATTAAGTTGGAATGTTACTCTATGATAGAAAAACATATTTTACACACTTTATCAAGTGATTGTACCTAAGGTTAATAGTAGTAGCTATTTATAGATTTTATTTACTTACACTAAGTGCTTCATTTATCTGAAGCAGTAAAGTGCCATTAAATAGTCATGTTCTTTTTTCAGTGCATTGTATCGTAGACGGGTCCAGGGTGTTATAAAATTGTTTTTACAAAGAACATACTTTGTTGATTTTAATTACAACATATTTAGTTTTGAGCTTAGTATCGTAAAAGTGTTTACTATCATAATATTGGTTTATAGTTAATTTCAATTAATTGTGTTACAATAATGCAATATCAAGTTTAAGTTAGTATGTGAAATTTGATTTCTGAAACGGTCTTAGATTTGATAAAAATAATGGTTTCAATGGTTTTTATAATTTGTCTTACTAGAACAGTATTTCAAGTTTGTGAAGTTGAATTTAACATAATTCAAAATTTAGGTGAGACTGTTCATTATTTATTATTTAAATTAAGTTTTGTAAATAATTGCTGTATTATTATAAGTTTGACAGTATTAAAGATTACACTCTTTGGCTTCTGAGATAACTTGATTTCCCCACAAATGCTCTTTTATATTAATAATAATTTCGCAATATTATTTAGATAAATGTCTTAGAAATGGTTTTGTACTTATTTTTTTTCCGTCAGAGCATAGCATATGGCCCTATTCTATTTTGTTCACGGTAGTGTTGTAGAGGCTGTGACACGCTGAATGTTGATATCAATTACCTTCCTATATCGTTGTTTGGTTTTAAGTACCTACTTATTTATATTTTGTCATTATTCAATGATATAAACTATAAAAAATATAAACTAATTCATGAAATGCTTGCTTAATTGATAACTTTTGATACAAATAATAACAATGGTTTACTCATTTATTATTTGGAATTGTTCGATAAGACTGCAATATTACAGTGCATTTAGTATTCTAAAATATAAATTATGCATCAAGTAAATAAATATATCTCCTAACTCAAGTGTTTTTCTTATTATCCTTTTCATGTACCTACAATGTTAACTTGCTCTTAAGTTCAGTTATATATAATGCTAATTTACTTACTAAGTAATTTCCTACTCTTCTCTCATCCTACTGAAATTTCCATGCAAGCATGTTATTGCAATTTTCATAGTTAGAAGGGTCTTGGAGAAACTGTTGCCTGCAAGCATGCTTTTTATACAGGGTGTCCCGCCAATCCTATATAATACCTTCATGGAGTTATTCTAGTACCCATAAGGATTACAGAAAATATATAAAAACAGGAAAATACGAAATTAATTTGAAAGTTTTTGTATGAAAGCAGTAAATTTCGACTTTTTCTTTCATAGTATATTTTCTTTTTTTATATATTTTCTGTAATTCTTGTGGGTACTAGAATACCTCCGTGAAGGTATTATATAGGGTTGGCGGGACACCCCGTATAAGTTTGTGTTATGGAGACCACACAATGGAACTTGAGGTCATCTTCATATACACTCAGAGACTAGCTACCTAGTTATTTCCTAGACTGCCTAGGAACTTGAACCCAGCCCAACTTGACCAACGCACCAGAGTACCTCAATGCACAATTTGTTATACAAAATAGCATTGCCTTCTATGGTATATGGTATATATTTTTCAGTCATTGTTTGTCTGCTACTACCCATTAGAGTACCTAGATAATGTGGGATCTTATGAAAACATGTAAACAATATACTTATTAAGAATATTTTTTATTTAGATAGCTTATAAACAAATCTTTATGACTCTTGAGATTCTCTCTTCAAAATATGCTTGTTATTCTTAAAAAATAAATAGATTTCTCAAATATAGATTCATAGCCAGCTTTTCTTCTTCTTGACGTTTTCTGTTGATTGTGAGCTCGTTCAACATGTAAAGAAACAAATATTAGATTGAGGTATTCATTATTCTTATATTTTACATTACAAATACCACTAAATATATACCTAAACAAGAATCTGTGTAAAATTTACTGTAAATTATAGTGTCTATCTAGTACAGTTCAAATAAAAATCTACAATACATCACGAGTATTGTGGTGATTTGACTTTCAGACTTTCTCTTTATCTAGGAATTCAACAAGGAATTAAATTAGACAGGTACTCATTTAATATAGCCATTGAACCATTCTATACATTATTTAAAGATACTTACAATATTCATAAATGACGACCTTCCCTAAATAAGAATATCCAAAAATGCATTTCAAGTATCCTTTCAAATTGGAGATATTAATAGTTATAATACTGTAATAAGTAGGTACTAGCTATGGTACTGTAATTATTGATGTCAGTAAACAGTTGCACTCTTCTAATTCAACAAATCAACATTTGGGTTAAATTCACTACACCGCTTCAGCCATTTACACAAAAAAGTTGAATATGAAAGTGTAATTGAAATTACAAAATAGAAATGATTTAGGTAGCGGTTTTTTATGTTTTTAATGATTCAAGTATTGATTTAAATATTAAGCGGAACTATGAAATATCTTTTAAGTACCTACTCTATGAGTTTTCATTTCATATCATGATAACTTACTTACCTAACAGAAAGTATTTTCCTATTCTTCTATCACAAAACCTTTTTACATAATTTCTAACATTTGAGTCTTTATCAATGCGGGCATCACAAACTCTTTCTAGGTCCAGCATTGATACTACTATTCTTAGTGTGTATCTGCAAAAGAAGCATGAAATTCATATAATTAAAAGATCAATAATTATGTCTAGACTGTTGTTTGTAGCAGTTATAATCAATCAACGGTTGAATGTTTGATTATATTTAAATTTTTACATAATGTATATTGTGTTTTGCACAGAAAATGTGATAAATCATAAAAACTGAAATCAATATCATAAAAATATTAATGTTATAAAGGGTCACTTCACAGTGATTTACTCAAATCTTCCTAGTTAATATTAGGGTTCTAATATAGTAGGTACACTATCATGTTTTGGATACAAAACCTAATTTCGCTAAAACATAACCTAATACCTAGATGGTGCAGGATATTTTTCACCCTGCAGAAATAGACTGCAAGAATTTTGCTCAAAGTGGTTTGATCAAGACAAATTGTATGGTCTTGTCCACTTTATCTTTAGTAGCCAGCTACCATTAGTAAAAAACTGCTTTGAACATAGGAACACAAAGTTATTTTACATCTCGTAATTTAGGCTTATTTTTTAGTAAATATTTAATTTCTATGCAAATCATAAAAAAAAATTTTTCAATCTGCTTTAAGTGTAGGTACAAAAAATACATAAACGCGATGGCAAATCTTAAAACATCACTTCATTAATAACAGACCTTTTATAGATTGATGAATGACTAAAGGTTTGTCAGACAGAAGCCATTTCGGCGCCCTGAAGATTCTGACATCCACCAGCCAGCACCAAGTCAGCTTGGTGGATTATTATGAAGTGGACTTACCTTTAAATAAACTGGCAAATCATCACCATTTCTTCCTTTCAAGGTTCTAAATCCACGCTGTCTCATCTTTTTTTATGCATGCAGCGCCTTGGTTAGGCTAGGTGATACTTTCTTTTTGGTTCCTTCTCATATCTCTTTCCGTTTATAGAGCGATAATAAACCACTGACATGTTTAAAAAATCCAAAATAAATCCCTAAACTTTCACAGACTTTGTTGTCGTGCACCAAATCAGCCACGAAATGAAGTCATGTTGAACTGTCATAAATATCGGGAAAAATATAGACAAAATTGTGACCATGCTAGGGAAAATCGATACAAGTAAAAAAATCGGTATTTTGACAGATGAACATGATTCATTGTTGCAGCCATGCTAGCACATGTAGACAGGATAAAAATATATCTAAAATATCGATATATAGGCCCGATATATCGTTGTCGATGTGAGCATGCTAGCCCGGCAGTGGTAAATATAGAGGTCAGCCGGGCTAGCATGCTCACATCGATAAATACTCGAATCGACAAGATAAACATTATCGAATTATTTTATCCTATCATATTAGCTAGCATGCTCACCATGATAGATAGCTTTATTCGATTCGGTAACGTGATAAAACCCGTTGCCATATTCTAAAATAGTACATTCTTTTCTATTGCAACATAGACTACATCCGATGTTGCCAAAGGTGTTTCTGAATATTTCAATCACTCCAAATAGTAGGGTATGTTCATTCCACGATGACTTTGACAGGACATTTGACATTTAAACGTCAAGTCAAAGTCAAGTAACCGGCAAAAATGGCGACCTAAAAATGTTTTCGTTTAAATATTATTATTTTGTGATGTGTTGAGCCACTTTTAAGACCAAGAACCTAGCAGCACATGGATTTTAAAACTGCACTTGGCCCTGTGCATTAAAAGCAGTTGTAAACACCACTCCGAGCAACTTCGGTACTCATGCCTTATAGCTCCATTTAATAGTATAAAGAAGTAAGTAATCATTTTATTTATCAATATTAACTACATGCAATAGTTTGCCTACACCGGAATTACCACAATATATTCTGTGATAATTGTCTACTCCATTGGCAGTGTTGCCTTTTATATTTTAAGAAAAGCTGTTTCTCATAGAAAACTTTGCTAGAATAGATATAAATTCATTGACTTTGATTTCTTTTCCATCTGTATGTTACTTGCCTTAAGATAAAACAGATGTCATTTAAAACAAAAATATTGTGATTTTTTTCAAATATCATATATGTTAAAAATCTGTTCAGTGTTTAAATTTATAAACCAATATTTAAAAATAGTGTTGAAAAGGGTATAATTGATAAGCAAATACTCAGCACATAATAGAATTGACTTGAACAAATCATATATCATGTGTATGTTTTGTTATTATGTTTACTATCAGAAACACAATTCGTGAAGTATACCTTTGATTTCATCTGTGTCCCTGTTCAATACTTACTAATGTTTACAATTGTGATTTCAGGAATTGCTCAGAGAAGTGCTGACAGCAATGTTAAGGAACATAATGCGTTATAAAGGAAGAATAAAAGAATTGCTTCTTGTGCAAGAAACTTAAGCTTTTCACCATTACAGTAACTAAATGCAGCACCATAATGAATTATTTTTATGGACGCCTGATAGTAACTTACTAG
This sequence comes from Stenoptilia bipunctidactyla, assembly GCA_944452665.1. Taxonomy (NCBI): domain Eukaryota; kingdom Metazoa; phylum Arthropoda; class Insecta; order Lepidoptera; family Pterophoridae; genus Stenoptilia; species Stenoptilia bipunctidactyla. The sequence goes on along the minus strand of OX101721.1, from coordinate 49,041,728 downwards.
TACCTTATAAGTTTGGGTATTTAGAAATTATCTCAGTATGTATTTAAAACTATAAGATAGTTTTTTGCACTGAAATTAAGTTGGAATGTTACTCTATGATAGAAAAACATATTTTACACACTTTATCAAGTGATTGTACCTAAGGTTAATAGTAGTAGCTATTTATACCTACAGATTTTATTTACTTACACTAAGTGCTTCATTTATCTGAAGCAGTAAAGTGCCATTAAATAGTCATGTTCTTTTTTCAGTGCATTGTATCGTAGACGGGTCCAGGGTGTTATAAAATTGTTTTTACAAAGAACATACTTTGTTGATTTTAATTAGAACATAAGGTAATGGCACCAATGATGGACAGTGCACCAATCATGAACACATTTTAAGTAAATCACATAAATTGAGTAAATGGGAACTATAATTTTTACTTGCAATACTTTTCATTATTTCTGAACCAATGTGTCAAACATCAGTTAAATTTTGACAGCAGTCAGTCATCAATGTTTTCTTTCATCTCTGTTTGAATTTAGAGGGCGCATGAAAACTCGAAGAAATCCTGAAATATTATAAGAATCTCGCTTCAGGTAAGTTTTTTATTAACCTAAATTGTAAGCAGTATGCAAAAGTCTTGCGACTTCTGTGATTATTTCGTGTTTTAGCGTTATATAGAGCATCTAAACAAAATATAACCTTTACCGAATAACATAACCTCCATTTTACAATTTGAAGTGTTTATTACTGGATATAAATTTTGCTCTTTACCCAGTCATGGACAGAAGTGTCCATGACGGGGTGTCCATGTTTGGATTTGTTATATTATTTTTAGTATTTTTTTTAGACATGGCACCGAAACGCGACTACACTAAGGAGCAGATGAAAAAAGCATTTGAAGAGGTACAACGAGGAGAAAAAATTTCTGTAGCTGCTAAAAAATATAATGTTCCCAGAATTACATTAAGGAACAAAGTGATGGGAATAAGTCCCATCGACTGCAATCTAGGTCCATCAACTGTTTTATCAGAAGAAGAGGAGGCGTTATTGGTAAAATGGATATTGTTTATGGCAGAGAACCACTTTCCTATTACAAGGGAACATCTATTGGACAGCGTCCAAAAAATTGTTATGGAAAAAAAAAATGGATCAATGCCCATTTACAAACCATCGGCCAGGGAAAAAATGGTATGTATCATTTTTAAAAAGACACCCGGAAGTAACAGAAAGGACAGCACAAAACTTAACAAAAGCTAGAGAAGAAGTTACGGAAGAAGAATTAAAAGAATGGTTCAAAACTAACAAAGACTACATGGAAAAAAAAGGATTCCATGTAGTCGTTTGGATCATTTATGGCTTTTAGATTCCAAAAGCCATAAATGATCCAAACCGAATATACAATTGTGACGAAAGCGCTTTTTTTCTTCAACCGAAAGCTGGGAGAGTGTTGGCGCGCAGAGGGGACAAAAATATACATAGTGCAGCTGGCGATGAAAAAGAAAATTTAACGGTACTAGTGACCGCAAATGCCGCTGGGACATTAGTTCCACCAATGATTGTTTATGCTTATGAGCGCATTCCAAAATATGTAGGTGATCAAATCCCTGACTACTTTGCAATTGGAAAGTCTGATACTGGGTGGATGACTGCAAAAACCTTTTATGAGTATGTGGCGAATATTTTCAACCCTTGGTTAGATAAGAATAATGTTACAAAACCTGTTCTTCTGTTTGTGGATGGACACAGGTCTCACATGCCCTTGCACCTTTCAGAATTTTGTAAGGATAACGGCATTGAGATCATAGCATTGCACCCAAATTCAACGCATTTGCTCCAGCCGATGGACGTCGCCGTTTTTCGTCCCCTGAAAAGTTTCTGGAAGAATCAGGTAATGGAGTGGAAACTTACGAATGCCGGGCAAAGATTGAAAAAAGAAAATTTTGCCCCCAACTTCAAGATAGCTTTAGAAAAAATTTCAAAAGAAGTAATCAAAAACGGATTCCGGAAGAGTGGACTTTATCCTTTTGGTCCTGAATATATTGATTTGAGCAAAATTAGTTCACGAAATCGCACATCCACATCGACGGTTGCTACTACTAGTAGTATGAAGTCTACAAAAAAGACAGAATTTGTTAAAATTTTAGAGCAAGAAATAGGACAGACTTTTTCATTTGAGAAATTGGATTTGTTTAAACAGCTGTATTATTTACCCAGAGATGAAGTCGAGAAAATTTTGCCACCTGAAGATGAATCTCTTTTTGTTATCTGGGCAAAAAACAAAAACTTTGTAGCAGACACGGAAAACATTCCTGAAAACATCTCTGAAGCAACTACACGGTTAGATTCCAGTACTCATGTAATGGCTAATTTATTGACAACACAAAAAAAATAAAATCCTACACAAACAGATACTTTAATGCAAGAACATTCAAATTGTGAAGCTCAAAATAGTGCACCACAAGAATTTTCTTCAGAGCAAAGTAATTTGAACGTTGCCACTTATTCTATGCTAACTTGTTCATATAAGAAATCTTCTGTGGAACAAGGAGATTCAAACTCGCTTGTTTCTTCTGCGACTCCGAAAGGTACAGAAGCTCTTATTGCTGCAACAACTTCTACACAAGCTGACACTAACCCAATTCTAACCTCTTTGCCGCAAACTACAACAACAGATCTTCTTGCTCCATCAACTTCAATGCAGATCAATCTCCATTCTCTTTCGAGCCCTACACTTGAAAAATCATCAAATTCTGTAAATAGTCCAATAGGTATAGAAATTCCATCACCTTTCAAGAGAGTGTTACTCTGGCCAGAACCTGACAAGAAAAAAAAACGAACAAAGGAGCAGCTACCCTCTGTTATTACCAGCGAAGCTTGGAGAGCCATCATGGCCAAAAAAAACGCTGAAAAACAGCAATTACTGGAGGAGAAGGAACGTCGCAATAAAGAAAGAGAAGAGAAGAAAGTTCAAAGAGAATTGATGATACAAGAAAAAATGAAAATGAAGGAAAATAAGAAAAATGATGCACAATCAAAACAGAAACAAAGGAAAAAGAAACAAATGTCAGTTTCATCTACTGATGAAACTGACGCAGACATAGAATATAGTGACAGTGAATACGATGTCCAAGATGATTTAGATGAACAGGAAGCGAAACCTAAAGAGATAAGCAAAGAAAGTATTCTTAAGAGGAAGGTTCCATTATCTGAATCGGCATCGGAATCAGACGATGATAATTTACAGCTAAATATAAATACTTATGTTATAATACTGTATGAGGGCGAATATTTTCCTGGTGTGATAAAAAACATCGACGATGAACAATATGAAATAAGCACAATGATATTGTCTAAAGGCAATACATTTCGGTGGCCAGAGAATCCCGATCAAATATGGTATCATCAAAAAGCTGTAATTGAGAAGATAGAAAAACCTATTCTAATAAATAAACGAGGTTTCTATAAAGTGAAAGAAATGGAGAAGTATTTACCTTTTGTATCGCTTTAAAATACAATGTATATTATCAAAATTTGATACTGATAATATGATTTTAGTTTTATAAAAAAAAAATATCTTTGCAAACCTGAATAACTAAATATTAAGTACGTAACAAAAATATTGAGACTGATTATAGTTTATTGTAAATTAATGTAATTGCTATGTTAAGATAAGATTGTTTTATATTGTTCCTATTAGATCGCAACATTTGTTCAAGTTATAATTGTTTAAGTTTCGAGATACATTTATTATTTTTGTTGTTATGTATATTTTTATAATAACTACCAAATGTTTCATAACAGCCATAACGGGTCATTTGAAACATTATATTAAGATCTCTTCTTTTTTGTTCAAAATATTTGTTAAATTTAGTAAATAGTTGATTGTTCAAGATTAGGTGTCCATGACTGAAAACCGTCCACGACTGGGTGTCCATGATTGGAAACCGTCCATGACTGGATGTTTATAATTGGGATTAGGCTGTCCATATAAGGATATTCATACGAGGTCCACTTTTCTTAGAATAATAATATCCACGTTAATTCTTGAGCTTATTAATGTACTTCTAATTATTATTCAAAGCTTTTTTATTTAATTTAACCTTTCTTTAAGTTCAATACCATAACATAATCAAAGTTAAAACCCCAAAACAAAAAAAGAAGTCCTTAAACCGTCCATGATTGGTTCCACTACCTTATTTAGTTTTGAGCTTAGTATCGTAAAAGTGTTTACTATCATAATATTGGTTTATAGTTAATTTCAATTAATTGTGTTACAATAATGCAATATCAAGTTTAAGTTAGTATGTGAAATTTGATTTCTGAAACGGTCTTGGATTTGATAAAAATAATGGTTTCAATGGTTTTTATAATTTGTCTTACTAGAACAGTATTTCAAGTTTGTGAAGTTGAATTTAACATAATTCAAAATTTAGGTGAGACTGTTCATTATTTATTATTTTAATTAAGTTTTGTAAATAATTGCTGTATTATTATAAGTTTGACAGTATTAAAGATTACACTCTTTGGCTTCTGAGATAACTTGATTTCCCCACAAATGCTCTTTTATATTAATAATAATTTCGCAATATTATTTGGATAAATGTCTTAGAAATGGTTTTGTATTTATTTTTTTTCAGTCAGAGCATAGCATACGGCCCTATTCTATTTTGTTCACGGTAGTGTTGTAGAGGCTGTGACACGCTGAATGTTGATATCAATTACCTACCTATATCGTTGTTTGGTTTTAAGTACCTACTTATTTATATTTTGTCATTATTCAATGATATAAACTATAAAAAATATAAACTAATTGATGAAATGCTTGCTTAATTGATAACTTTTGATACAAATAATAACAATGGTTTACTCATTTATTATTTGTAATTGTTCAATAAGACTGCAATATTACAGTGCATTTAGTATTCTAAAATATAAATTATGCATCAAGTAAATAAATATATCTCCTAACTCAAGTGTTTTTCTTATTATCCTTTTCATGTACCTACAATGTTAACTTGCTCTTAAGTTCAGTTATAATGCTAATTTACTTACTAAGTAATTTCCTACTCTTCTCTCATCCTACTGAAATTTCCATGCAAGCATGTTATTGCAATTTTCATAGTTAGAAGGGTCTTGGAAACTGTTGCCTGAAAGCATGCTTTTTATACAGGGCGTCCCGCCAATCCTATATAATACCTTCATGGAGTTATTCTAGTACCCATTAGGATTACAGAAAATATATAAAAACAGGAAAATACGAAATTAATTTGAAAGTTTTTGTATGAAAGCAGTAAATTTCGACTTTTTCTTTCATACTATATTTTCTTTTTTTATATATTTTCTGTAATTCTTGTGGGTACTAGAATACCTCCGTGAAGGTATTATATAGGGTTGGCGGGACACCCCGTATAAGTTTGTGTTATGGAGACCATGCAATGGAACTTGAGGTCATCTTCATATACACCCAGAGACTAGCTACCTAGTTATTTCCTACACTACCTAGGAACTTGAACCCAGCCTAACTTGACCAACGCACCAGAGTACCTCAATGCACAATTTGTTATACAAAATAGCATTGCCTTCTATGGTATATAGTTTCTACTTATCATTTTTCAGTCATTGTTTGTCTGCTACTACCCATTAGAGTACCTAGATAATGTGGGATCTTATGAAAACATGTAAACAATATATTAAGAATATTTTTTATTTAGATAGCTTATAAACAAATCTTTATGACTCTTGAGATTCTCTCTTCAAAATATGCTTGTTATTCTTAAAAAATAAATAGATTTCTCAAATATAGATTCATAGCCAGCTTTTCTTCTTGACGTTTTCTGTTGATTGTGAGCTCGTTCAACATGTAAAGAAACAAATATTAGATTGGGGTATTCATTATTCTTATATTTTACATTACAAATACCACTAAATATATACCTAAACAAGAATCTGTATAAAATGTACTGTAAATTATAGTGTCTATCTAGTACAGTTCAAATAAAAATCTACAATACATCAAGAGTATGGAGTGGTGATTTAACTTTCAGACTTTCTCTTTATCTACGAATTCAACAAGGAATTAAATTAGACAGGTACTCATTTAATATAGCCATTGAACCATTCTATACATTATTTAAAGATACTTACAATATTCATAAATGAAGACCATCCCTAAATAAGAATATCCAAAAATGCATTTCAAGTATCCTTTCAAATTGGAGATATTAATAGTTATAATACTGTAATAAGTACTAGCTATGGTACTGTAATATATTGATGTCAGTAAACAGTTGCACTCTTCTAATTCAACAAATCAACATTTGGGTTAAATTCACTACACCGCTTCAGCCATTTATACAAAAAAGTTGAATATGAAAGTGTAATTGAAATTACAAAATAGAAATGATTTAGGTAGCGGTTTTTTATGTTTTTAATGATTCAAGTATTGATTTAAATATTAAGCGGAACTATGAAATATCTTTTAAGTACCTACTCTATGAGTTTTCATTTCATATCATGATAACTTACTTACCTAACAGAAAGTATTTTCCTATTCTTCTATCACAAAACCTTTTTACATAATTTCTAACATTTGAGTCTTTATCAATGCGGGCATCACAAACTCTTTCTAGGTCCCAGCATTGATACTACTATTCTTAGTGTGGATCTGCAAAAGAAGCATGAAATTCATATAATTAAAAGATCAATAATTATGTCTAGACTGTTGTTTGTAGCAGTTATAATCAATCAACGGTTGAATGTTTGATTATATTTAAATTTTTACATAATGTATATGTGTTTTGCACAGAAAATGTGATAAATCATGAAAACTGAAATCAATATCATAAAAATATTAATGAAAGGGTCACTTCACAGTGAGTTATTCAAATCTTCCTAGTTAATATTATAGGGTTCTAATATAGTAGGTACACTATCATGTTTTGGATACAAAACCGAATTTCACTAAAACATAACCTAATACCTAGATGGTGCAGGATATTTTTCACCCTGCAGAAATAGACTGCAAGAATTTTGCTCAAAGTGGTTTGATCAAGACAAATTGTATGGTCTTGTCCACTTTATCTTTAGTAGCCATTAGTAAAAAACTGCTTTGAACATAGGAACACAAAGTTATTTTACATCTCGTAATTTAGGCTTATTTTTTAGTAAATATTTAATTTCTATGCAAATCTTAAAAAAAAATTTTTCAATCTGCTTTAAGTGTAGGTACAAAAATTACATAAAAGCGATGGCAAATCTTAAAACATCACTTCATTAATAACAGACCTTTTATAGATTGATGAATGACTAAAGGTTTGTCAGACAGAAGCCATTTCGGCGCCCTGAAGATTCTGACATCCACCAGCCAGCACCAAGTCAGCTTGGTGGATTATGATGAAGTGGACTTACCTTTAAATAAACTGGCAAATCATCACCATTTCTTCCTTTCAAGGTTCTAAATCCACGCTGTCTCATCTTTTTTTATGCATGCAGCGCCTTGGTTAGGCCAGGTGATACTTTCTTTTTGGTTCCTTCTCATATCTCTTTCCGTTTATAGAGCGATAATAAACCACTGACATGTTTAAAAAATCCAAAATAAATCCCTAAACTTTCACAGACTTTGTTGTCGTGCACCAAATCAGCCACGAAATGAAGTCATGTTGAACTGTCATAAATATCGGGAAAAATATAGACAAAATTGTGACCATGCTAGGGAAAATCGATACAAGTAAAAAAATCGGTATTTTGACAGATGAACATGATTCATTGTTGCAGCCATGCTAGCACATGTAGACAGGATAAAAATATATATCGATATATAGGCCCGATATATCGTTGTCGATGTGAGCATGCTAGCCCTGCAGTGGCTGATTGCCATATTGGCCATAAATAAAAAGAAGAAGGAAGAACTTTTATGTATGAAACTAACTAAACTAAACAACATTCATAACTAATGTACCGTACATTTATGATTTATAGTATCATAGTATAGTATAGCGAAACTTACTACGTTGCAAAATAAAATACATATGTACGTTCTTACACAGTTTATTATTAACATCATAGAGTAAATTCTATCTATACTAGATAAACATCATAGTCGCTGCTCGCGGCTGCCTGCCCAACAGAAAGGAAAAAGAAAGAACATAATATGTACTATGTACATGCGTGAGTGCCAGCAGACCCAGATCAGATTCGGGCACATAACAGTAAACACAGTTTTTATTTTATCATAATTAAACCTTAATTGTGATTACTTGTGTAAAGTGATAGAATATTTCAAAATAATATTATTAACGGTAATAAGAAGCAATTGAAAGTGTTGGTTTTTTGAAACAATGTACTACTATACGCACTCAAAATTAAAAGCTGGAAACAATCGAACTTAACTTTGAAGATAATGTTTTGAAAGCTTCTGGAAGGGAGAGTAATCTTGCAGTCTTAGTTGGGGTAATTTATTTGTTAAAAATTGCTTCGTGATACCTATATCTATCGAAAATAAAATGTTATCCAACAAACGATTGGTTGCTACATGTGCCATTGCACTTTGTTGCAATATTACCATACTAGTGATGTTTGTAAAATATAAAATTGGAGAAAGATGTTATGTGACAATAAGTGAAGACCAACCACTAAATATTAAAGTTCCTGATGATTTCCTGAGCATAGGCATTGATACTTCAGAAATAGAAAATTACAAGAAAGTAGACTTTGAAAAACCTAAATTTCGAAATCTTGCTGCTGCTCTATCACCTGGACGGTTGAGACTTGGGGGAAAGATGTCTGAAAGACTAATTTTCAGTAAAGAGGATGTCCCAGAGTTAAGCTGTAAGCATTGTTCAAATCACACCCATAAATCAGTTTGCTCTGCTGTGAAAAAGCTCTGTAGACACAAATTACCATTTTTTATTATGACAGGAAAAGAATTTTCTAAAATAAATGAATTTTGCAAAGCATCTAAATTGAAACTCTTGTTCAGCTTCAATGTATTACTTAGAGATCACAATTCTTCCGAGTGGAACAGTGGAAACGCTGTAGAAATACTCCAGTACTCAAAGCATAAAGGATACAATGTAGACTGGCAGCTGGGCAACGAGCCTAACTCATTTCATCATGTATTTAATATTTCTGTTCCACCACAAATGCTTGCCCATGACTTTAAAAAATTGAGGAATATTTTAAACCACCATGGCTATAGAAATTCTCTGCTGGTGGGGCCAGACACAACAAGACCGCAAGAGCAAAGACCAGAATGTCTGCAATATATGATAGAATTTTTAGGTAATGGATCTTCCTACATCAATGTAAGATCATGGCACCAATACTATCTCAACAGTAGAACTGCTAAGCTTGAAGACTTCTGGGATCCTAAAACATTTGAACTTTTGAATAAACAAATCACTGCCATGAAGCAATCTACTTCAAATTACAGTCAAATTCCCATGTGGCTCACTGAAACAAGCAGCTCATATGGAGGTGGCGCCTCAGGACTCTCCAACACTTATGCAGGAACACCTCTGTGGATTGACAAGCTGGGGCTTGCTGCCCGAAACAACATCACCACAGTTGTACGCCAAAGTTTCTTTGGGGGCAACTATAGTTTAGTTGATAAAGAGTTAGAACCACTCCCTGATTGGTGGGTAAGTGTTTTGTTTAAGAAGTTAGTTGGTAATAAAGTGCTCCATGTAGATTGTCATTGTTCAGATTTACAAAGAATGTATGCTCACTGTGCAAGTCGGTCATACACCAATGATACATCAGCTATCACTCTTTATGCAATCAACTTAGAACTAGCTACAATGAAATTCTTGTTGAATGGGACAGCTCTACATGGGGACAATCTAACCATTGATGAGTTTATCATTAGTGCCCCTTCAAACAACCGTAAGACTCGCACAGTCTTGTTGAATGGTTGGCCTCTGTACTTTGAGTCTTCATTGACTGAGCTACAACCACGATATCTGAAGTATGGTAACCACATTTTTATGCCACCCTATTCTATAGGTTTTTGGGTCATTAAAAACACATCCATAAAATGCACTTAGAACTATTATTATATACAGTAACAAAAAAGTGAAAACATTCCTATCAACAAAAACCATATATTGTATTTTCTTAATCAGATATCAAGCTACCATGCTTACATTTTCTAAACCTTGTAGGATATAATATTGTCCTTGTTATATGTGCTATATGTTATCACAGTTGTCAATATTTCTGCCCTTGCCACTTGAAACAGAGGTTATCTGTTGGCTTTGCTATATAAACAGTTCATTTTGTTAAACTAAATACTATAATAATGTTTCTTTGCTTCTTCGTGTCGGAATTAAGTAGAAAAATTAATTATTTATGTAACTGGTGGTATTTAACAGATTAATAGGCTTGATTAATTATCTCCACCGGCCTGTGTTCACATACATGATCTTTTTTTTACATACTAGATTTTTGGCCAAAAATAAGAAAGTTATTATTATGTAAGTAGCAAAATTCTCAGAAGCATTCATCAAAACTGCTTCACCACTTGTGAAAGATGAGCAACAAACAAAACCAGTGCTATAAAATATTGATTAAAATATGTATACTATATATTATGCAACTACATATGTATAGTAGCTATGTACATACACTAAGTATAAATTATTTTACTTACATTTTTATAAAAATGAAATAAATTTAAATAGAATTAAAATAATTTAAAAAATCTCATAAAGCCAATGGCCAATTATTTAGATCTTATACAGGGTGACTGGTACCAAACCCGCCATAGCAAATTAGCATATAGAGGAGGTCATTTGCTAATTATTGGACCTTACTTTCCCTAACTAAAGTTTTATACTTTAGGAGATATGTCAATTTTTATACATTATTGAGATTTTTCCAAAATTTGACCTTAAAGCATTCGTAACTTTATTTTTCGTCATTAGTTTAGAGTTTTTTTATTATTTCTTGGTAGTCATTAACATTTGTGAATAAAATACGTCGGAACTTCCCTCAAACTAGGGTTAAAAAATAAGACGCTTATGCTTTTAAAAAAAATCAATAAAGAAAAATTACTTTGCGATCAAATTCAACCGGAAATAATAAAAAAACTACGGCGTTTTAATAATTTATTCTACTCTAAATTAGTTCTCTAGTTCGTCACCTTACCAACGGTACTAAATTTGCAACGGAAAGTTTGATTCGCTAAACATCGGTAGGATTTTCAGGTCAACCAGTCATTTTGATCAAAAATAGTGAAGGTCCCAACGACAGGATAAAGCTAATTTAGCAAAGTAGTTTTTGCAAATTTATGAGTAGGTATTAGATAATAGAAATTGAGTGCTTAGTGTACTTAATTTTTTTTTTTACTTTTACCATGTAAAGCAAGAAATCAGGAAAAGATATCGGGCATGTATCAGAAATTGCGGGCAGCAATTCGAGCAGAATTTTTAGTTTCAACTCTATTTAAATTTTTCTTTTGATGCTCGATATCTTTTCCTGATTTCTTGCTTTACATGGTAAAAGTAAAAAAAAAAATTAAGTACACTAAGCACTCAATTTCTATTATCTAATACCTACTCATAAATTTGCAAAAACTACTTTGCTAAATTAGCTTTATCCTGTCGTTGGGACCTTCACTATTTTTGATCAAAATGACTGGTTGACCTGAAAATCCTACCGATGTTTAGCGAATCAAACTTTCCGTTGCAAATTTAGTACCGTTGGTAAGGTGACGAACTAGAGAACTAATTTAGAGTAGAATAAATTATTAAAACGCCGTAGTTTTTTTATTATTTCCGGTTGAATTTGATCGCAAAGTAATTTTTCTTTATTGATTTTTTTTAAAAGCATAAGCGTCTTATTTTTTAACCCTAGTTTGAGGGAAGTTCCGACGTATTTTATTCACAAATGTTAATGACTACCAAGAAATAATAAAAAAACTCTAAACTAATGACGAAAAATAAAGTTACGAATGCTTTAAGGTCAAATTTTGGAAAAATCTCAATAATGTATAAAAATTGACATATCTCCTAAAGTATAAAACTTTAGTTAGGGAAAGTAAGGTCCAATAATTAGCAAATGACCTCCTCTATATGCTAATTTGCTATGGCGGGTTTGGTACCAGTCACCCTGTATATGAATTATTATAGATCTGCTTTGATATGCTTGGTACATAATGTTGTGACAATGGTGCCTATCTGTAAGACTGATTATTACTATAATTGTATTTTATTTACCATTGTGCCTAATTGTACTCTGCATTGTGAAAATATCTCCAAGTGTCAAAATAATTATTTCTGTTGAGATGTTTTAATACTGTTCTAATTAATTAAATTTAATGTCAGATATCGCTTTGCTTAGTGGTCTGTTTGCAAATCCAGCATTTATATTGTTAGATCTAGTGATACACATTTACAAAACTTACAAATATTATATTACAGTTATATCATTTATGTTGTAATTTAGCTTAAGGTCACTGTGAGCTATTTAGGCACTCAACATATTATGCTTGGGCTGTGTTCCAGCCCCAGTAAAATAATATGTGAATGTCTCTTGTTGTGGGGCCTGTGCCATGCTGGAGCTGTGTTCCAGCCCCAGTAAAATAATATTTGGATGTCTCATGTTGTGGGGGCCTGCGCGTGCGGTCGCGGGGCGGGGCCGCGCCCGTGTGACAGAAGTCAATTTAATCTAACTAGTTAATGTTTATATTCAAGTGCCTTTTCCTATTTTAAAGTTGTGCCTTTTACATTAAGTTCTTAAGATATATGTAGCACTGCCTCAGTGAAAATTGTAATAAATTAGGCAAATAAATGCTTTGTGGCTGCAGAGTATTGATTGTCGCATCCGCCGCCGCTGGCTGCTGCGTGTTTACGTACAAACTAATGTTGTTCAGCAATCTCCTTACACTTGTTACCTTCCTGAATGATTCAAGTTAGCTTCATTACAAAATACCTTCATGTATATTTTTTGTTACGGAGATCAATTTATATTTATTCGTTACAAACTTCTTACCTAGACTGATTTTTATTAGACTCTTTATATATATTATAAGAGTATTGTCAGTCGGAACTTATAACGTAACTATATTGTAATAACTGCCACTAGTCAGTACCTATACCCCGGCAAATAATTCAATGCAGTAAAATGACAATTCCAGTGTGCCCACTTTCGGGAAGAACAAAAAGTAGTGTTTAAGTGAATGTAGTTATTTTTTAATAATATCGTAATATATGGAAAAAAACGTTTTAGCTCAAGATTTTTCTTTTCTTATGGTGCTGTTAGCGAAGGGCAACTATACTTTAAATTTAATTTTTAACGACAAAACGAATTTAAAAAGCAAGAACTTATAAAGTGGATTTGACTTCTACTGTAACCGTTTACAGCAAGTATGTTTGGTAATTCATTATTTTCATTAAAGTTACTTTTAAGATATAGTACACCTCAAATTCAATTATTTATAAATTTCTTTAAAATTAGGTGTATGCAAAGCGAATAACAAATACTCCTTCGTTTTCAATCGTTCTCATTCAGTACTTACACTACGAAGCTTTTAACTGTTATCATTATTTTCCTATTTGACATTTCGATCTGTCAGTTTACTGCATTGAATTTTTTGTCAGAGAGTAGGTACTCAGTTTGAGTAGATTTACAATAATTTGTGTCTGTAGGTAGGTATACTATACATGGTATGTATTTATCCTGTGACTTTTTCTGTACACTCATAATACTTCTAAGTTCTACCATTTTTATGTGTGTTTTTTCTAATTGTATTGTATTTTATATTGTTATTGTCTGATGACAACATTAAATCAGCGCCGTCGCTCGCACCAAGTTTGCCGACCTGTAATCTTACTAGAGTGCGGCCGTTGCGAGAATGCGTTGTTTATTTCCGATTCGAAAGTTAAAAAAACTATGATTTTGACAGCTGTCAGGAACGCAAACTCCCACCGGCCGCATTTTACGCTCCGGAGCGCAGTGGAAAAGTCGGAGAAAAAATCATGGCATAACTATTACTAATACTGTAAGTAGACTAGACTGGGAAGAAATCTTTCTTCATTTGCGTAGTGTTGGCAACGCTGGGTCGCACCACGGCGCACAAATTTAACTATAGTGGTTAATAGACATGAAGACATTGTATTGTCTTAAGTTTTCACGATTCATAATTTAAATAAAACTACTTTTTAACCGGATTAATCGCGTATAATTTATATTTTACATTTTAACTCGACGTTTCGGTGTCTTTGCAGACCCCGTCGCTCGGTCGCTGCAGTCGCTCGTGACCACGGGGTCTGCAAAGACACCGAAACGTCGAGTTAAAATGTAAAATATAAATTATACGCGATTGATCCGGTTAAAAAGTAGTTTTATTTAAATGAAGACATTGTTTTATTATACGGGGTTGATTTGTAGTCACCGGTAATTTTTTTTTTTACACAATAAGTATAATGTTTAAAAATGATTTTTGCAAATAGGTAAAAGTATTTAATTTTTTACAAGGAAATTAATATATCCGCTAACATATTAACCAAGGCATGGTCACTCTAAATTACCATTAAAATAAAGATGACTACGCGCTACTACACACATTTTGTAGTACTTCGTCGTAGTATTATCAAGGAAATGCCGCGTCGCATTATTATGTTCGTCAACAGCGACTATTATTTTAAAAGTTTGTGGTTCCATATTTCTACTTTTTTGTACTGAGCGACGTTAAAATAAATATGCAGGTACGTTTATATCGTATCAAAGAAACTAACATTTAAATTTGGCTGGTGACCACAAATCAACGCTGTATAGTTTTGTGTTAGCTCTAAGAATCTCAGTTGTGAGCAGATTCAAGACTTATGTAAGCATCCAAAGTTCAATTTTGACTCAAATTGTATTATAATTCTATTATATCGTCTATTTATATTATATACCTTAGCGAACATATAAACGTATTTCTCACTCAAAGCTAGCTTATAGTATTTTATCATATTTTACATATTTTATCCGGTCTTTGACTATAAATAATTGTATTTGAACCGATAAATAAAATAATGTCAGCTTTATGATCAAATTGTTTATTATTTGTGACTAGTCACAGCGCTGAAAAAACCTCCGCTTGACGAACTGAGACGAAGCCGTGTGAACTCCTTGACCACAGAATGCGACGTGGATCGATGAGCACTCCGCTGGCGCTGAGGGGCATCTCAGCACTTCGTGTAGGTACTGTAACTTAGCCAAGGCAAACCAAACTTTTTGTGGGTAGTATTGAAGGAGGTAATTCCATTGTATGGCCCTTTTCAAGATCAGTTGGGCAAGTTCCCAGGAGTCCGCCGATCTTTTGATCTCCAAAAAATGCCGCCCATACAACTATTCCCAAATGGGTCCACAGCTATAATTTTCAGCTTTTTAAAGTACAATCAGCTACAGTTGTTTGTATAAGGTTCTATCTGTACGATTTAAATAAAATACAATAAGTACAGAATACTTACATAAGTAGTTTTTTAAATCTGAGAGTTAATGAATTTAAAACTATGAAGTAAAATGCAAAAATATGTTTATTGTGTTTATTTTAAAGATATTATCACAGGTTATCAATCTTACGACTAAAATATAATAATATAAGGAAGTCTAAGAACTAGAGAAGACATGAAATTATATGACTTTTTAAAATAAAATATTACAGTGATTTGTCATACAAATAGCGGAATGATTTTCTCTGATTACTTTGTAGTTTTTTTAGATTCGGATATAAAAATGTAATAATTTAAATTGACTGTAACCTATTATTATGTACTATTACAAACAATAAATAAATTATGACTTTTTAAAACACTTTATCGCAGTTAATCAATCTTACGACTAAAATATAACGCTCCTGTGACGTCAATAGAGACATCTAACTCTCTCAAGGTTAATGAATTTGCAATTTACCTTAAAAAAAAAACTAAACATATAAATTATAGAAAAAACTTTCTTATTTAGATTAAACTAGTTCGACTTGGAGTTAAAGCCCTATAAAGTGTGGGTAGCGTAACATCTAAAACGTTGTAATTTATTATGATGGCTTGCCAATTTGATATCCATGACTTTCAAACGAAAGTAAAGTTTATATAAAGGCAAATGTCATTTTTTAACCGACTTCAAAAAAAGGGAGGCTACCTATCAATTCGACCCATACGTATGAAATAGGTATTTCCAGAACTGCCCAGTTTTCGAAAATGTTAGTTACGTAGGTATGTATGTATCTATGTAAGTATGTGTGTATGTTTTCGTGTTTGTGTTTGCATGTCTCCAGTACTATAAGTCCGATTTTAGCAATTATTTTTTTTACCATGTATTGTTCCACTTGGAGAATATTGCAAGTTTCATCAAAATTGCTTCAGTAGTTTTGGAGATATGGAATTTCAACCGACCAAAGAAATATATATAATATATATCTATCTACATACAATACCAATATCAGGTACCTTTATGGACTTACATAAAATACTTCAACATAGGCTAAAAAAATAAAATCGACTTCAAAATTGAACTAATAAGTTAAAAATAAAAATGATAACTTCTCTGTATTCTTTGAAGTCAGTGCCTGCCCGAGTTATATATTATAGTAAAAGTAGGTAATGAAATTAAATCATAAAAATGTATCGTCAAAAGTCACAGACTTCAAAAAATACTTGGTTGGTATATAAGGTCGCCATATAATAGCAGATTAGGACTGATGAGTGGGTCATAATTACGAAACATAAAATATTTTTTTAAAATATTGTTCATAAATTAAAGTTTCAAAATTCTTCTAAGTGATAAAAATTTATGTTTGATCTGTAGATTTTGACTACACAACAAGTAATGAAACGTGGCCATCTAATTGTGTATAGTCATAAAATCTAGATTAATCTTAAATTTTACTCACAGAGAACATTTTTGTAATTTTAATTTATGAAAAATATTGAAAAAAAAATTTTTTTTCGGTTTTTGGACCCACACATCATACCTATCTGCTATTAAAATATAATTGACTATTTTATGCGGACGCTGTATTAAGTTATCGTTTTTATTTTTTTACTTTTTAGTTCAATTTTGAAGTCGGTTATTTTTTTTTAGAATATTTTTATTTAATCTACTGCTATCGTACTTGGCAACGTTTTCGTGGACCCGTGAAACCACTATAAAGTTTTAAAATTTGCCGTGGACCCGGCTGGTACCTAAGCCGTGGACCCCTAAGAATTTGCCATCAACTGTTCACATAATTAGGTACGTGCAACGAAAACAGCCAATGATTGAAATGGTAAACTGTTAGGAAGTATCAAGGGCCACTCGTCCACATTTTCATAGTACTCTTTCCACTGAGCTAGGTACAGTCACATGCATTAATATGATAAGGTTCAAATTGCAGTGAAAATGTATACATATTACTAGACGTGCTTGTACTGGAAGCTCAAATATCGTGCAAAACGTTTGTTTCTTTTTTAATATTTATGCATTTGCAATGGGATAAGTAGGTACCGGATAGAATTTAACTTCGCTTTGCAATGAACGTCATATTGCTATGGAAACAACACTCGGGTAGATACATATTTGAACTTGTCAAGTACATCTTCATTATAGGTATGTTACTAAGTTAGGTGCGAAATCGTGTGGCAAAGTCGAAAACTTACAATATTATCGAAGCTTCGACGTCTGTGATATGCTAAAATACCTATATTACCTATATTTTATTATTATTACCTATACATACCTATATTAAAATAAAGTATCTTAGCTGTATGTAGCGCCCTTATGTCAGTAGTTTGCAAGATAAGCATACTTTAAGTGGTTCCTCGTTTCAAATGCTTTCGGTAAATCGATTTGTCTATAATAATGTTTTATTTTAATAATTTGATAAAATTATTATAGGTACTTAGAGACTTCTGAACAAAGACCATCTCTGTTTAGTATAAAATTATAAGTTAACGATACCTACCTGTAGGTATATGAGGCAGATATCATATAAAGTTATCCTATTCTACGCTTGCACATCGTTAAGCCCCAGCTAGGCTGTTGGAAACAAAATATCAAACCAAGGTTAAGCAAGGTCAAGTTGTTTGCAAATAATTTCAGTATCGTGGACGTGGACATTACTACAACATGAATGTTCGATTGCTCGGCCAAGTTACCCAAACTTGAAATGAACTGTTTCAATATTTCGGCGAAATTTGTCAAATCGAAGAGAATAAGAAAATAACATACATACATACATAACGTCACGCCTGTATCCCTTATGGGGTAGGCAGAACATCAGAGGTTACAAGACCATCTGATGTCACGTTTGACAAATTTGGAGATATTATAAAGATGTAAAGAGACTATTGTAATGACAGGGGGTCAGCCTATCGCTCACAAAAACGCCTTTAAAACCTCTGTCCCTTAACTGACTTTTACAGTATGCCCGGGAAGAGAAGCAGCTGGCACATTCTACGTTTTTCTTTCGCTCCCAGTAAGAAAATAATCAAAGCAAAAATAGTAAAGTTATTCGAAATTAATCATGGCCGCGCAATCGAAACGCGGAGAATGGCGCGTCCATGGAGATCTAGATAACTACGAGAACTAGTTTTTTTTTGTTAGAGTAAATTAGTCAAGAATATTCAAACAAACAAAACTTCCGAAATTACCAATATTTTAGAAAATACGCCCTTTTAAAGTTATGGCCGCGCCATTCTCCACTTCCGATTTTTATCTTTGATTATTTGCAAAATTTACGACTTCTTATGGCTAAAAACGATCCAAGGTATTTTTAATTGTGGTACAAGTAATTTGTCAATTCTAACGAGAGCATTCAATATTTCTGATATCCAATAATTCTGATATCAAATAAACGTTAAAAACTAAAAAAAACGTTAAAACAACAAAATCGTTAAAATCTCAAAACTAGCTCATGGCCGCGCGATCGAAAAGCTTCTTTGAACGCTGTTAGATATTGGGTTTATCATAATACCTAGAAAGGACTAAGATTTTACGATGTATTTTCTCGTAGACTTATAGGTAATTCAAATGAAACACATAGATTTTTATCCGCAAATGATGGAAAAATACTATTAAAAGCTTTAGGTAGTATGAAACTGTCCAACTGTTTCATACAACTTCACTGTAGGGTGACTGATTGAATGTTTTCAAATACGATATCGCAGTATCATTTAATATGAAACCCCAATAGAGAGCGTTGTTTGTGGTTGTTTTGTTACTAACATTCAATAATTGTAAATAAGTAAATTGTTCGGTCGGATAACAGATAATAAACTTGGAATTATGAGAACATATACATATTGAATATATACATATTTCCACAGGGCTGTTGGAAGAAACTTCCATGCCCATGTCTAAAATGGGGAGTTTTCTGACAGCTCATTAAAAAAACAAAACTGTACAAAATTGGTACGAAAGGCTTCGATAGATGGCGCTTTACAAAAGGCGAAGAATTTATTCCACACTGCGTTTTTAAAAGTAAAATAAATTAATTGATGTCTGTATCAGAAATTGAACGTATAAATAACCATAGATGGTAGATACCACTTACCTACATTATAGTTTACAGACTTAACGCCTTCGGCTTTTTAAAAGTGCCATCTATAGAGGTGTTTTGGACTAATTTTTATGAGCTGTCAGAAAACTCCCCATTGTTAAGTTGATTTACATTTCAGTATTTTGTTCGTCACTAGATGGAGTGAACATCAAATCGAGCGCGCAAGATATTTCCAAGGTGATGAAAAATCATCGAATATTAACTGAAAACAGTATGATGCACCTAGGGCTGCAGACCACACTGTTTTTAACAGTATTATACTGATTTTCACTACATTACTGTTAACTGTTGAACAAAAATAAAGTATACAAAATACTGTTTTCAGCATAAAAAGCTTAACACTTTATATGCTAGAATTTAGCTAATAATTTGTGCAAGGAGTTCTAAAAATATGTACAGTAAAACAGTATTCAATTTATTTAATGTTTTAAACATTTTAATGATACTGTTTGATATTCTTTTGAGACTCAAATACTTATACTTTATTAATAGAAAAAAAAGTTTGCAACCCTAAATACACCCTATTATGAATACGTTTTGATCTTCATATTGATTCAGTGGGTAAAGATAAGATAAGAAATAATTTGTTATGGATCATAGGTTTGGGTTGCAAATAGGAAAATAGGTACCTACTTACCTACCTATCATAGGTCTGATCTGTCAATGGTCAGATATCTCATGAATAAAGACTCGACAGCTTCAACAAAGCTTGTCTTAAGTCTATTATCATTCTATGCCATTGTCATACAAATTTAAACATCGTAAAGCAACTGTATTCCATCGCGTAATACATTATTGGTCAGGTAACTTTAATACGACGATTGACAAATCAGTGCCCTGTTTAATAAACTTTTTAATTCCACAAATTGTAAATTACAATTGTTTGGCTAAATACAGAATGGACGATATGCCTTGGACGATATGCCTTGCCTACCTAACTGCATTTAAAACAACACCTAGGAACTTTTCCAAAAAGAAACGAAAATACTGCCAACTAGTTTTGTTTTTGCTATGAATATATTATAAGGCGTTATCTAAATCTACGGATTTCGTAAGAACTAAGGGGTGGGTTAGGTTTGCAGTTTCCCACTAGGCATGATATTTCCACATGTGCTATCAGAATCGTAACCCACTTTTTCGTCAGAATAGTAGATAATATCAAACAAATACATACCTATTTATTTGTTATACCTACGTATAAAAATGGGGTATCTACAGAATTGTAAAATTATGCACAAGACACGTCCCCCTCAGAAATGTAAGTATTTAATTTTTTTACTAAACAGGGCACAGATCTTAGCGAATAATTAAAAACAGGCTTAAAGTCGCTCAGCGGGCAAAATGGGCTATGCTCGTAGTTTCCCTGCGGTATCGAAACAGAAATGAGGAGATACGCAGGCGAAACAAAGTCTCCGACATAGCCCGAAGGATTACAGAGCTGAAGTGGCAATGGGCAGGGCACATAGCTCGCAGGACAAATGGCTGGTAAGGCAGAAAAGTTCACGCAGCGTAGGTAGGTCGCGCGCAAGCTGGACCGACGATCTGGCAAGGTCACCATTAAACGCTGGATGAGTGAGGGCGGCGCGGGACCGGGCGAACAAGAGAACCTTTGGGAGGCCTAATAGGCCTGGCCTATGTCCAGCATTGGACGTCAACAGGCTGTTGATGAACCATCCGTCAGCAGTTTGAAGAACATGAATGATTATAAAAATACTTTTCTTAATCACGATACATACTTATTTTTATCCATGCTTTTAATGATCCTATTTCCAGGTTAACATTAAAAGGGTAAGTTTTGTTTTTTTTTTATATTTTATGGATAGGACGTTTGTCTTCCATGCCACCTGGTGGAAAGTGCGCATGAAGACTATGGTGTTACACGTCCATCCACTTAGTTTTTAAAGTAAGTTAATTCCCTAATTTCCATCAATACTGTAAAATATTGTGTAGTGAGGGTGTGAATAGATAATTATCTCTCATTCAGTCAAAAGGTTAACTAATTTTTGAAAATTCAATGCAATTATTATGTATTGTATGTATTCCATCCACTTCGCAGATATGCAGTACCAGTCGCATAAATCCTGATGACACCTTCAATAGGTACTTGTCATCATTAATATAAGATTTTTTCCTGATATAAAAATTACTTATTGTATGTATACCTAACCTATTTGAAACATATAATGAGATAGGCGACCTTCCACGAATTGTTTTATAGGCCTACTAGCTGTTGCGTGCGGTTTTACCTGCGCGATTTCGAATCCCGCGGGATTTCGGGATAAAAAGCCTATGTGCTGTTCCAGACTGTACACTATCACTATGTCAAATTTCATTCAAATCCGTTGAGCCGTACTCCCGTGATTGAGGAACAAACACCCATACATCCAAACTTTCACATTTATGATATTTGTTTACGCGAGCATCGCGACAGCACCGCCCGCACTCCCCGCGCCCCTGGTATATAGTCACCGACGCGTCGGAGCAGCTTTCTTTTGGATTGGCCGCGACCGCCTACAGTGTTTTCTCCCTCTGCAAAGTGCGACCGTTCGGGAAAGGCATGCGGTTCACACCTACCTGGAAGCAACCGAGAAGATCTCTTGGTTTTCCTACTCGCTTCCGGCTGAGCGGCATATCAAGGTGGCGATCCGCGGCCTCCCCGCCGACACTCCAGCCCAGGACATCCAGGATGAGCTAAACCAACTCTCCTTTCAGGCGGAGTATGTGCGGCCCATCCGCGCTCGGCACGGGCGCCCAGGCTGCATTTTCTACGCCCAGATCGCCCGAACAAATAATTTCGCCGACATCTATGCTGTGTCGGAGCTCTTGTGCATGCCAGGGATCAGGATTGTGTCCGGGCGAGGCAAGAGAGGTCCGGCACAGTGCCACCGGTGTCAGCGGTTCCGGCACTCGTCCCACCACTGCCACAGGCCTATTGCTTGTGTGCGGTGCGGGGGCGAGCACCACGCCGCAGAGTGCCCGCGCCCGCGTGAGGAGCCCGCCACGTGCGCTAATTGCGGGGAGTCACACCCCGCAAGTAGCGCAGCGTGCCGCGTCTTCCAACGCGAGGCGCGCAACAGGAAGGCGGGCACTGTCGCCCTAACTCGTGACGTCCCAGCCGCGACCGCCGCCCCCAAGAAGACGAGGAGAAGGCGCCGCAAACCGATATCCGCCTCAGGCGTTGATACGGCTGCAGCCCCTACCGGACCTGACGACCCAGCCGGCGCCGCCGAACAGGCCGCGCCGACTACAAGGCGCCGCGAGCCAACCTCCGCCCCGCGCGTTGAGACGGAAGCGGCCCCTACCAGACTTGACGAGAGGTCCGGTGACGAGTGACGACATACGACAGCTTTTTTTTCCAATGCGCTTCGACTCAAGTCGCACGTCATCCGTCATCGCCAAGTAACAGTTTAAAATGTAAAATAGTATAATATCTTGTTTGTAAAATTGGAATACATGTAATTGTGGACATGAAATTGGTTTGATTTACGTAAAAGGTTTCCACATACTGGCGCCCTCGGGTGGGCAATCACCACGCCGACTGCCGCGCTGCCACGTGCACACATGTGCGCTATTGGAGGGCGCGCCCGCTGTTGTGAACCAGAGGCCAGAAGCGTCCTTTGGGGTCCGCGCCACCACGTGCGCACATGTGCACACCACGCGCCACGTCCGCGCCATCACGAAGCCGCTAAACGCTGCAGCAGAAGTCTCCATTGTGGCCGGCAGCGTGACGCCGGCAGCGTGACGCCGGTAGCGTCCGTTGGCGCCGCGTCGACGATCCGCGTCGAGCGCCGTCGCTGCCGGCGCCCTTGGCACAAGGCAGCCTCTCTCGCCAGCGCCGCCGCCACCACGTGGCCCATGTGGCCCTATTGAGCCCCGAGCAGCGTCCGCCGCATGGCGTAACCACGCCACCACCACTGCATCCACGTGATAGCGCGTCTGTCAGGGGAGTGTCGTGAGCCTTTTCCTTTCTTTTCCATCATTTTTCATCATTCCTAAATGCGTCTAATTTTCTGGACTAACCTCAGACAGTGGTTGTCCCTTTGCAATCTTAATTGCCTAGCTTCTCAAGCATGTTTTTATAGACCCACCTTAGACAGTGGTTATTTTCATTTAAATTTTTTGCCTAGCTTTCAAAGCATATTTCCTGGACTGACCACCTCAGACAGTGGTTGTCTTTTCAATGCAATATTAAAAATATGGCGGGAATTTCAAACAGTTCAAACGACTTCGAGATTTCAATTTGCTCAGCAGGGCTAGCATGCAACCATCGATAAATAGTCGAATCGACAAGATAAATATTATTTTGTTATTTTATCCTATTATGTAAAATTCAAAAATTCAAAATTCAAAATTCATTTATTGCTTAGTAGGATAGTACATTAAGATGTTATGATATATAGAGGCTCCTAAACCTACGCTGTTTAACAGCATGCAATGTTTAATTAAATAGAACAACAAAAATACACATGTCCATGATTTTAGATCAAAAATTAAGAAGAAAAAAAAAATACAAATATTATGTCAACAGCTAATAATACATAAATTAATAATTAAATAATATCACTTTCCTTGTATTACATTTAAATGTCGGTTTAGTATTTATATGTCAATCACAATAAAATTACATCTATGTCGGAAATCAACCATTACATTCAATAACTAATACATTAATAATTAATTCAAATCAAGCACTAGGTACATTCATGAAAACATATAATTCAATACATTATAATTGCCTATTAATTGCATTTGAAATCATTTATTTTGTTATTTAGGAATTCATTTACAGTATAAAAACATTTAAGAAGAAGCCAATTCCGTAGTTTATGTTTGAATAGACTTAACGGCAAGGATTTTATTTGAGTCGGTAAATGATTAAATATCCTGACTGACATTGCATAACAGTTTTTATTGCATATTTCTGTTTTAATATTAGGCAGACATATCTTATTTGGGAATCTTGTATTATCCCCAATATAATCTCTTTTTTTAGTGAACAGTTGAGGGTTACTTTTTACAAAAACACATGCTTCGTACAAGTATATGCTTGGAAGTGTCAATACATGTAGCTCTTGGAATAGGGGTCTACATGAGGTCCAAGAACTGACATTGCTTATTGCCCTCACACACTGTTTCTGTGCAATAAACGCCCGATTTAGTTTGACAGAATTACCCCAGAGAAGAATGCCATACCGCAGTATAGAGGCGACATATCCGTGGTATGCTTTAAGCGCAGTTTCTTTGTTTGTTATTTTTGCTAAACGCCATAATGCAAAGACAAATCTGTTAATTTTTGAACATATTTTATCTACATGAGACTTCCAGGAACAGTATTGATCCATCTCAATACCCAAGAACCTAGTAACGGTGGTCTCTTGGACTGGGTGATCATCACATTTTACATCTAAATTTAATTTGATGGCACCTTTATTAAAAAATTGCATAAATTTGGTCTTGTAGGCATTTATTTTTAAATTATTCATTTTAGTCCAATTAATTATATCAGATATTGTAGAATTAATTATATCATTAAAGTTGTCATGTTTATTTGGAATCACAATTGAGATGTCATCAGCGTACAGAGTCATATGGAAATTGGTCACATTTGGCAAGTCATTTATATAGAGAATGAAGAGTAGTGGCCCGAGCAAGCTACCCTGCGGGACTCCTACACTATTTTGTTTTACATCGGGAGATAAAATTTCTTGGTATGAGTGTGCGTCAAAACCTTTTAATTCTACATATTGACGGCGATTACTTAAATAGCTCTTTAACCACTGTAGAGCTGGACCACGAATTCCGTAAGCTTCGCATTTAGTCAGTAATAGTGGATGTGAAACATAATCGAAAGCATTACTCATATCAAAGAATACGGTTACAGTTTTAATCTTAAGATTGACATGTTTTACTATTTCATTTATAAGGTTAAATGCTGCTAACCCTGTAGACCTACCTCTTTGAAAACCGTATTGGTTGGGATTTAGGACATTAAACTTATTAATAAAGTTCATTATTCTAGTATGCATGCATTTTTCAAAAACTTTTGCAAATACAGAAATCAGTGCAATTGGCCTGTAATTTATAGGTTGCTCCCTATCACCTTTCTTATAAATCGGTACTATAACGGTTGATTTCAATCGGTCCGGGTATGTTCCTTGTTTTATCGATAAATTCACTATGTGCGACAATACAGGAGCAATAGCTTTTCTACATATTTTTAATATTTTAGTTGACACTTTATCAAAACCTACTGATTCAGTGTCTTTTAATGATTTGATTACGTCTTCAATTTCATGTGCATTTGACGGGAATAAGAACATAGTTGCGTTATTAGTTTTAATTTTTTCTTTATAATGAATTTTCGGTTGTACCTCGTTTTTACCTATGTAAAAATCATTTAATGCATTACATATATCACGAGTATTTGTGCAAATCTTATTGTTTTTATTTATTATTTTATTTATAGTATTTTGAGATTTAGACATAGTTAGGTTACTCTTAATAATGTTCCAAGACGTTTTTGTAATGTTTTTAGTTTTATTTATTAGATTTATATTATAATTTTTGTTAGCAGTTATAATGCATTTTTTAAATATTTTATTATAGGTATTATATTTTATTTTATCGTCAAGAGTTTTTGATTTGTAATACTTAAATCTAAGCTTGCGTTTCGTTGCACAAGATATTTTTATTCCCTTAGATAACCATTTCATTTCTTTCGGTCCATGTGACTTTTTCACGAAATGTTCAGGAAAACATTGATCATAGAGAAACGTGAAAATATCATGAAACTCGTTAAAAGCTAAATTAACATCAGTCATAGAGTAAGCTAATATGCGCACCATAATAGATAGAATTACTCGATTTCATACCATGATTAAGACCACCGAACCAAATATGTCATCATCTTAATACCATATTCTAAGAAAATATCGATAAAAGGCCCGATTTATCGTTGTCGACGGTAGCATGCTAGCCCCGCTGGTCTGAATAAAAATAAGCAAATACTTGCAAACTTGTTAGGTGAAATACCATATGTATCAGTTCTGTTAGGTTTGCTTATTTTTATTCCGACTGGCTAAATATAAGGTTAACTTGATGAACAATAAGTAAAACAATAAATAAGTTTTTGATATTTTTATTTTGTTTAAGGTAATACAACAAAAATTGTGGATATAAAAATACAAATTCACACTGACGCGAGTTTCTTCAAGCAATCAGGGGGAGAAAAGTCGATTAAATCACAAGAAAACTTAAAAAGCAAACACAATTTAAAAATATCGCAAAACCGCAATCGCGAAAAAATATTTACATATTGTGAAGTAGACGTTAATTTTTGAAATTTCTTTTTATGTCTGTGTTGCTATATTCAAATTACATCGATTCGCTAATTCATTCGATTATGTAATACGGTCCCTTTAAATATTTGTTAAATTATTTAAAAATGATGAAGAAGTCATGAAAAAGTTTTCGTTTGATGTTATTTCTAATAAAAGCGAAGATTTCTTGAAGAAAAATATGAATAAGTGTAAACTCAAAAAAATACTGCGATATATTCGAACAATCGATTGAATATTTTGTTTCATGGGCTACACTGGTATCATTCTTGCTTTTTTCCTCTTATTGTGTTCTGTCTTCTTCACTCCAGTATGTAGTCTGCAACATCTCCATACATTGTCGACGCCCCCTGGTCGTCACCGCTAGCTGCGCCACCCGCCTGAAATAGACGGATTTTATTTAAATGACTATTAAATAGCTGGATCATATCTTGTTTAATTATATTTTGCTTCATTTTAATGAGTGAAAACTTATTTTATTAGTAATGGTGCGTACAGATTGCTGTAATGGAACTAGTAATGTGACATTCTGCACACGTTGCGTATTTGGACGTGTAGTGCGCAGAATGTTACATGACTAGTTTAATTACAGCAATCTGTACGCACCTCTCTCCATCATTATTATACCTTCATATTTGTCAAACGCGACATCAGATGGTTTTATATAGCCTCTGTTGTTCTGTCTACTCGTAAGGGATACCTACACGTTTAAAATTATGTACGTATAAATTTACGTATATAATACTAGTGCTTGGAAATATATTATAATAATACTAGTGCTTGGAAAGAAAAAAATATTGTAACATGTTTTTATAAAATTTGTTTTGTTTGATATTAATGCTAATTTTTAGATATTAAAAAGAGTAAATCTCATATTCCAAAATCATAAAAACGAACGTTCATCCACTTCAAATTAGAAGTCAAGCCTTTTGCTTTTAAACTCGTCTTATTTACGACCGGCTGGTGTAGCGGTAAC
Source organism: Stenoptilia bipunctidactyla (assembly GCA_944452665.1). NCBI lineage: Eukaryota > Metazoa > Arthropoda > Insecta > Lepidoptera > Pterophoridae > Stenoptilia > Stenoptilia bipunctidactyla. Next base: position 49,013,905 of record OX101721.1, on the reverse strand, counting down.
ATACATTGCCTTCTATGCCAGAGGTCCTGGGTTCGAATCCCGGCGGCGGCGGATATCGGTGTGATGAACACAGATATTAGTCGTCAAGTCATGGATGTTTATATGTTTATTTCAGTTTATTTCTAATAAAAAAAATATGTATATATTCAATATGTTTGTTTATATATTTCTTAAGTATATCAGTTATCTAGTATCCATAACACAAGTTCTTTAAGAAACTTAATTTGGGCTGATAATGTTGTGTGAGAGTCGAAAATATTTATTTATTTATATTCTGTTCTATTCTAAGCAGTAGTATTGCGTGCTTACTTGTGAGGCTGCAGCTTAAGGTTCCACCGCGGCCGCGAAAGTCAACTCTTTGTCTTTGTTATTCTAATGCGTTATCTGAGATGAGCGAAGTGACAGCCCGTTCACAAATGGCCCGTTTTACTGGATACCTTTTACCGGATACGTTTTCTTTTTCATAGATGGCGCATGGAGTTGAATAATCTACTTCACATATGGCACAGTATTCAGTATACGTATTTACGGTACAAAAACGTATCCAGTAAAACGGACCATGTGTGAATGGGCTGTTACGTAACCAACGTGAACACGCGACTCATGTCAACGCGGCAACGTATATATACCCTGGCAAATAATTCAATGCAGTAAGCTAACAGTTCAAAATGTAAAATAGAGAAATAATGATACCAGTTAAAATCTCCGTAGAGTATGGTACTGAATGAGAATGATTGAAATTGAATGGTACTTTTTCATTCGTTTACCATAACTTTTTAAGCAATGTATAAATACGTGGATTTGAGGTGTGTACGTTATCTTTATAGTAACTTTGAAGAAAATAATTAATTACCAAACATATCTAGTGCATTAAAACGGTTACAGTATGAAGTAAAATTAGTATTTTTGCAATGTTTTCAAGTAAACGAAAAAGTAAGTGAAGTGAAGCATTCCCACTCTAGCACTCTTAAAATGAAATTATAAAATATTTTGCGAGACAAATTATTTTTTTCTCAATTTTACGATATGATTAGGTAATTAAAAAAAAATGCTCACATAAACCGCATCACTATTTTTGTCCCTAAGTGGGTACACAGGAACTGTCATTTTACTGCATTGAATTACTTGCCAGAGTACCTATAGGTAACCTAGTATCGATCCCAAACATCCAGTCCCCTCTGAAGTTGTTGCGAGACGCACCACGTAGGTTTTTTGTTAGTTAAAACGTTTGGCGCGATCCCTACGTAACACGAGTACCTGATATTTTTGCTGGTACGTTGTTGTGTTTGTCGATCACCTAAGACAACTAAGCTGGGTGTAGAAATAACCCGTGGCAATAATAAAGTAATAATTAAGTTATACGTGGTTATGTATTCATTGAGTCTTTGTATCACGTGCGCGTCGGCAGCCGTGTCTTACTTTAGTACATTACTGCAGCGACCGGCAAGAGAGGCAGCCAAAGACTGTATAGTACTTATCTCAAATAATGCGCGGAAATTAAACTAAGTAGTACAATTCAGAACTTTTATTTGAAAATACAATTATTGAATGTAAAATTCTTAAAAGGTTATTCAAAAATATACAATATTTTATGAATTCAGTTTGTTTTTCTAGTTTTTTTTTATTGAAATGACCTTTTACGTGCGGGAAGAAATCAAAAATATAGGAATGTCAGTGAAGATATGACTTAAATATGGGGCCGTCAGTCACCTGTGGTCTTGGTATATAATGGTATACCACAACTATTATATTTGGCACAGGTGCTGGCCAGACGTCCATAGTAAAATGAAACGTGTTATTTAATGTGTTTTTTTTTCTATTTTATTTTTCTATGTTCAAGCCAGTTCGAAATTTAAATTAAACCTTTAATAAGTTACCTCTTTGGTCGCCATGTTGCGCAGTAGAAGATCGTTCTATTTTTAAATCAGTGTCGTTAAGATTGTGATATTTATTTATTGTTCTCTGGCTGTAAACTGTTATTACATATTTTAAAAGATGATTACTGTTGAGTTTCTTGCCACTTCTTCTCAACAGATCGACTTTCCGAAGTCGTGGTAGATTATAATAAATAGTAAACTTTAACTTTTACTGTAAATATATATATAATTTACTCTGGTTCTGATAAGTTGTTTTGATTGAGTGACTCCCTTCTGAGACGTTTTGTAACAGTAGTTCTTGTGGGCACAACAGTATTGGAAGCTGAGATGACATTTTTCCTTATACTGTCAATCAATTCTTTATTGCTTTCCAAATTTTACAGGTGGTAGGTATACATTGTTATGGTTTTTAAATAATACGTAAAATTATGGACCTAGTATAGGTAGGTACTGCAATGCAAGAGAGGATTCGTCAGTGAACATTAAATTTGATTTAAGTCTTAAATTATTTTATATCAATTTTATTATAAATGTAATTATTAATGATTAATACTTTCTTATTAAAATTTATCATTTAAATATTCATTCACCGTGTAGTAGCACTTTGTCAGTAAAAGTTGTTTTAATAAATGTATAAAATGTTTATCTGTTTCTTCATTGCGTATGTGTGTGGGAAGACGATTGTACAATGTAATAGAAGATGACTGAGGGCCAGTTGAGTGTATATGTAGTCGGGATGTTGGCTGAATATGTTACTGTGTTAAACAGTATAATTTTATTAAATTCCATACACTTGCATATGTGCATAGGTTTATCATGTAGGTATTCATTAACGTTATAGTAGTATTTTATATCTAGCAGTTGTTAAAATAATAAATAAAATGCGCCGCCGCGAGCGGCCTCCGCGCTCACTTCTGTTTCGGCCTCGCGAGTTAGTGCTTCAGTCGACCCCTACCATATACAAAGTTAATTTTTGTTCATGCGAAATCCAGCACACGGGTCAAATATTTTGGACACCCAGCGGCGCTCGCTCGCTACCGCTTCATTCGACGTAGGTACTTACTTGCATACTGGAATAGCGTACGATACGAGTGCCAGTGAGTGCGTACATAATTCAAGGATCGATTTCCATGTAGCAGTCGTTTTGTTGTTATTGAATTAGCAGTATTATGGCTTACCTACGAAGCTGCAGTCTTTGGAACACGTGCGCTGCAGCGGCCGGCTCCCCCGCGGCCTCTAGTGCTTCGGCCACGCAAGTCAACGCCTCGGTCGATCCTTTGTCCAACTTACACGCCAGTTCTATAAGCCTGAAGTTGATATGCACAGTTACCACGGCGCCACGACACACAGCTGTTTAATAATAATAATGAATCATCTAAACTGAAGCCCCAACTATGAGGCCCCAAATTAAATTTGTATATACACATAGCGGAACTAAGGGGTATTCTAGTGAACACCCAGACACAAGTCAGTTTAGAAAAGTTCGTTTGAAAAACTGATTGACTGGGATTGGAACCTTTTACGCCACAGCTTAACACTCGACGGAACATTTTGTTTTGCATGTTCAGAAATACTCATCAGAATCGGAGACATCTTTTTTCAGTCTACGGTAGATTTCCAATAACATGTAAGTGAAATTATTTGAATAAACAAAATAACAAAATTTTTCTATTAAAAAATATATAAATAAAATACTTCCGCTATTTAAATTTTCATACCAAAACTAGGTTACAGGTGCACTATGTATTAATGACGACTGTTGCTCTAGCTAGATTATTTAAAAAAATCTGTATTGAAGGCCACTAGTACCATTCACAGTTTTAACTTAGGCGTCCTGGGTAGGATGCGTAGTTATGTGTATTGAAAACTGTTTTTTCTGACGGCATCCGTGGCGCCGAGTCGAGTGTTCGGCTGCGGTGAGGAAGGTCCTGTGTTTGAGTCCCGGCCAACGAACTTCTCTAAAACCCGAGGTCTAGGTGTAATGAGCCATGTATGTAGGGTCGGCTAAGCGTGTCGTAGAAAGCGACTAATCTGAGTGAGTCCCGCTTGGTGGGGGATCCCGTCAGGGTCCGACTGCCTAGCGACCACAATTCATATAAATCTACCGCCAAATGTCGGCGGCGATGTGTTCCGGCAATATTTTATGAAGAGCCAGTTCTTTCCTAGGCGCGTGTGCTTCCTTCTTTGACCTCACCTTCACTTACCATCAGGTGAGATTGAGGTCAAACGCGGGATATAAATAAATAAATAAATATTTCTGACACTAACATAACATTATCTAGCTCAAATTAAGTTTCTTAAAGAACTTGTGTTATGGATACTAGATAACTGATATACTTAAGAAATATATACACATACATATTGAATAAATACATATTTTTTATTAGAATAAACTTAAATAAACATATGAACATCCATGACTTGACGACTAATATCTGTGTTCATCACACAAATATCCGCCGCCGCCGGGATTCGAACCCAGGACCTCCGGCATAGAAGGCAATGTATGTTACCGCTTCACCAGGCGATCGTCAAATATGTCTATAATAAAAAAGAATAATACTAGGATACCCTCAAGCTCCGCTGTGTAGTCCTCCACAACACAAGCTTACGTAAAGCTTACTTCGGGGCCTCATGGTTGGTGTGGCAGTTTGTACGACTTATTTTATGTTTATTATTGATGGATTACATTGCTGGTATACAGAATGTACCAGCTTCTTCTCTTCTCGGGCATACTGTAAAAGTCAGTTAAGGGACAGAGGTCCCCCTGTCACTGCAATAGTCTCCCTCCGTCACTATGACTCCCTCGAATTTTGTTAAACGTGAAGCCAAATGGTTTTATAGCCTCTGATGTTCTGCCTACCCCATAAAGGATGTAGGCGTGAAGTTATGTATGTATGTATTCCGACTTCCAAAAAGAGGTTCTCAATTCGTGTGTATGTTTTTTCTGTGTCTTTGTTACGCGATATTTCGGACAATTATGAATCGATATTAAATATTCTTGTTCCATATGATAGAGGATACTTCAGAGGTTGCCCCATATAAATTTCATGGAAATGAATTGAGTGTTTCGATAAAAAAAAAAAAAAAAATTTTGAAAAAATATGTATGAATACGCAAAACATTTACCTTGACGACCTTATACTTCAGCCAAAGTTTTGGACTTGAAGTCGGTTTTTTAATGCTCTGTATTAGTTGATTATACAGGGTGTTTGGTGGCTAGGTGTAAAGGTTAAAGGAGGTGATAAACGTGGTATTTTTGAACATACATTAAATTATCGGAAACAAAAGATAGTGTTTACAAACTAACGCGTATTCGCGCATTATTAACTCGTATCTACCAAATTCTGGGTATTTTTCTAAAATTCCAAAGCAATTCAATAAAAAAAATAGCAAGTTTCGTCAAAGACATTATGGCTAGAAATGTTCAAAAATACCTCATTTACCACCTTTGCACCTAGCCACCAAACACCCAGTATAGTATAAGTACTTACATATCTTTCCCCGGGCTGCGAGCTAGCAGGCTAGCGGCGCGCGGGCTGTCCCCGGCTGCTAGGAACGTCTCGGCTGTCTTCGTGCCAGCAGTGTGGACCCTCCGCCACCAACTCCTGCAACGTTCCAGAAACTTCCACTTGATTTAGATCAAATTAACTTGAATTTAGAACGTACGTACAAGATGAACCGACGATTTGGTCTAAGTCGCCGGTAAACGCTGGATCAGGGCGGCGAGGGACCGAGCGACGTGGAAAACCTTGGGGAAGTCCTATGTCCAGCAGTGATTTCGATTAATTCGATTTTAGCACCATGAATTTAGACTTCATGGTAATCGAGTACCACGGTAATCTACTGACATTCAACGCCGAATGTCAGTAGAGTATCTCTGGCATTCGGCGTTGAACGAAACTTCCCTAAAAATTTACACAAACGATGTACCTATGAAAAATATGTATTGGTGACAGCTAACTATGATCATTTCATAGACTTGATTGGATGTATTTGAGTTCGGAATGTCGTATACGACGACAAAGGTGATAGGGCGCTCTAGTTACTTAGAATAGAAATTAGAAGCTTTTATTCTCCGTCATCAACTCCAGCAACCTTCCAGAAACTTCTATTTGATAAAGTTCAGTTTAGAAATATAGACGCAACTTGCGGGTAGCTCACGTGACGCGCCCACTCCTCCCGTCTTCGAGCCAGCAGCGCGGACGCTTCCCCTTTTGCCACCAACTGCTGTAATGTTCCAGTTAGGACTGCAACTGGAGACATACACTGTATATTTCTACCTCCCGATCTGTACACTTTTTAATTTCTACCTAAACAGGAACATTAAAAACGGCAAAGTTTATACCTTCTCTGCTAGCGGTATTCGCTGTTAAAAAGTATTTTATTTTGTTCATCATCATCATCATCATCATCACAACTCTTTGTAATGAGCCCACTGCAGGGCATGGGTCTCTCCCCTGGGTGAAGAGGAGGTATAGGCCATAATCCACCAAGCTGGCCCAGTGCTGGGTGGTGGATGCCAGAATTTTCAGGGCGCCTAGATGGCTTCTGACAGACCCTAACGACAACTGTATACAAGTCTACAGCACCCGGGACCGACTGCTTAACGTGCCCTCCGAAGTACGGAAGTCGCCGTGAGAAATGAATGGTCGGCGGTCACCCATCCAAGTACCGACCGCGCCGAACGTTGCTTAACCTGTGATATCGTATGATATGATACACACATTAACCACGGCGCCACGACGACTTCTTATTTTGTTAACAAACAGTAAACAAAACGAGACACCTGGGGTTTATACATACCTACGCTATGATAAAGGTGCGAATCGGAAGCTGCAATCTTTTAATATGTTAATACAGAGATGTAAGAACGGAGTAAGTAACTTGGGCCTCATTCCTCTTTCCTATACTGTTCCCTGTTAAAAAAAGTATTTTAATTCTTTAGTTTGTTTAGTTACACACCTGGGCCTTGTTGAACATGCGTAGATGCAGGTACATATCGAGCGCTCGGTCGCTTTTTGCCGCAGCGTGGTAGTTTCTAGCCGCGTCGCTGTACCGCCCGCGTACGTCGCCAGATATCAGCTCGCGCTTTTCACCGGACTCGAAACGCTCCTGGAAATTTTAAACAGGGAATAAATAAGCCTCTTTAGGAGTAAATGAAGAAACTTAACTTGGACAATGTTGGGCTAGACCAGAGGTTCCCAAACTTCTTGCGTCGTAGACCCCTTGCTATGTTTTATGGCTACTTACTCACCTGATATTGACTTTGATTTTTATTATATCGCCTACATCCTACAACTAAGAAAATTTTATAAACATATACATATTTTCCTTTTTAGGTAGGTACTTTTATAAATAGGTAATGTATATGTCTTTATATTATAACATTATGTAATGTAAGTAAACAGGCACTATCAGTTTAAGTTGAGATCCACTATCATGGACTCACAAATTTTTTTTCGCAGTCGTTGTCATAGACCCCTAGGGGCGATACAGACCACTTTGGGAATCACTGGGCTAGCCAGTTTTATGGATAACTAGTAATTCCAAATTTAGAATGATGTAATAATGTATGTATACATATTATGTAAGGGGTCTTAACCACCATTATGGATTCTAAAAGGTGTCCCATAACTTGCTCAACAAACTGAAATTCAAGAAAGGTTGAGGTGAGTCCTACCTGGATCAATCACTAATCTCCATACTAAAAGGTGTTACATTAATACCATTTTGCAATGTTAAAGTTTCGATTTGATTGCTCTATTATCTTATTTCGATTGGCTTTTAGCGTTTAAAAACGTGTTACGTGAATACCATTTTGATGTTTAAGAAATCGCAATAATATCCCAATGTAATTTTGATAAGAAATAAATAAGTTGAAGTGCCCCGCTGATAGGTCAAAATTAAAATCTTAAAAACAGTGTTACCTGCAACTGATCGATCAAAGATAAGTAAACGATATTCTCGCTTCGCTGGAAGGCTTTTCTTGACACTTGGAATGAGAGTTCCTGTAGAGCCGCCATGCCGAGTCGCTCCCAATCCAACGCCGTCACCGCTAGACACGCCACGGCGTGCGCCTCACTGAAAATATCATTATTATTCATTCAAAATAATATAAATATAAATAAACAATATAAGGTTTTATTGGCGTTTTTGTGGGCGATAGGCTGACCCCCCGTCACCGCAATAGCCTCTCTCCATCATTATAATACCTCCCATCAAATGTGACAGCAGATGGTTTTTTAATTCAAAACTCAGTAATTTCACTCGGTAATTTCAAACTCAGATAATATAATTTTCTAAGCTGACCAGCAGCTTCTCAAACCACTCACTAAAAACCTCAAAGTTCATTTCCTCATGGTAATCACTTGTAGTTTTAGAGACGAATGCGAGGATGAAATCTGGCATAAAACCTTGAGAAGCTGAGCCCGTGTGACATATAATAAGTCGGGCTCCTTTTCCCCAAGGGAACTTTTGAGGTGGAGGCCGCTGTATCATCGGTCTATTTCCGCGAAATCATATGGTTCGCATTCGACCATGTTTCGTCAATAAACACGATATTGTCCCCATCTGAAATTTTATTTACTTGACGTAAGAATGGTACTCTCTTCAAAATGATATCGTCCAAATGGCACCGCCCGCAGCTCACGCGCTTGCAAGTCGCGAGTACAACTAATGTCATCGATAATAAATAAAATTGGAGTGTCTGTTTGTAATATTCAAATAACCGTTTTTTTTTCTGCATGCATATGAATATATGCAGGGTGTCCCAGAACACAACGTCAAGCCGAAACGAGGTAACATGCCAGTAAACCCAATAAACATGCCAATAAGCCCAATAAACATGGCAAACATGTTTACTATCCATCTCTCTCATCATTTTGATGTAAAATCAAGAACCTACCAAGAGCTTGTACGAAACATTTGAACTGAGTAAAATAGGTTAGTGAAAATCGGGTGAGGTTTTTATTTTTTTACTCGTTTTTATAGTATGAAACTAACAAGTAGTGTACCATTTTACAATTCTGATTAAATGCGCAAACTTTAGTATACTTTTTATAAAGGAGGGCCTTTCAAAGTCGACAAATTATAAAAAAATTAAATTCATAGTTTAACAAATAGTCTTCATTCTAGGTCATTATTTTCGACTGAGGTTCTAGAAATGTTATTTAGGATTAAGGTTCCAAAGTTTAAATGAACAAAAATAATAAAAATTAACCACAATAACCGAAAAATGGTTACTGCATGGGATAAATTATTTTTCAGATATTTCTCATGATACTTAAGGCCAATCCTATCACCCCGTTTCGGCTTGACGTTGAGTTCTGAGACATCCTGTATATGGTGCATACATCAAAATAACCTTTTTTAAAATTTTGTCTGTCTGTCTGTTTGTTCCGGCTAATCTCTGAATTAGCTGGACCGATTTTAACGAGACTTTTAATGCCAGGTAGCTTATGTAATAAGGAGCAACTGAGGCTACGTTTATCTGAGAAAAAATCTTTTATTGAACAGATATAAAGTAATATTGCAATGTCCAAGTACTGCCCAATACCGCCCGCAACTCACGCGCATGCCAGGTGCAAGTCGTGGGTACAGCTATGGTCAATAAAAATATAACCTAATTTGGAATAAGTGAAAATAAAATGAAATTAGGTAAGTATCATTATGAAAAAAAAAACTGAAAAAATTTAAGAATCGACTGTTAGAAAGGAATGAAGTTCGCCGGGTCAGCTAGTAGGTAGGTAATATAAAATAGCATTCAAAATGGATCACAAAAGACATTGACTCTGGGACGTCAATGAAAGGCGGGAGTGAGCAACAGACTGATTTATTAGAATACCCACTATATCAGCATTGACAGATCGTCACATCTCTCCCCGCCAAACCCACAAGTACAACGTTATAGGTGTACCTATGGTTAAAATATACAAGTACAGTAAAAGGGTAGGTACACATATATTATGAACTAAATTACTTATTAAATAGGCACTTACAGTTAATCAAGTAAATTCAATAGTGTCTGTTTGGCTCGGGAAAAAGCACGCAATGCTCGAGCGGATGCGCCCGGCGGTGGTGACGATTCTACCAATTCCGATTGATTATTTGGTTCATCTCTGACGTCATCACCGTTGGACGCGTCCTCAAACGTCTCACCAATGTCCGCCCCCTTACTGATCTCAGGTTCCGTATTGTCACTATTGTTAGTACCCGGGGGGCTCTCGACGGACACTCCGCTCGGCCTAGACAACGAATACCTATTCTTTGCGTGTGTAGGTATAATCTGATCTGCATGCCTACGCCATTCTACTCCATTCCCTAAATCTACTCTGTACGAGACCGGTCCCGTTTTCTTGACTACTGTGCCTTCAGCCCACTTGTCCCCTCTCGTACTATAATCGCGAGTTAAGACCGCGTCCCCTACTTTAAATTCCCTATTAGCGCCGGCCGAGTGCGCTATTTGCCTTTCTTGTGCGGCACGCACGTTAGCGGCGCGGTCGGGTCGGAGCGCGTCTAGGCGACTACGCAAGCGTCGGCCTTGCAGCGCTACGGCGGGTGATACGCCCGTAGTCGCATGTTCACAGTTCCGGTACTGAAAGAGAAATTTGCTTAAAGCAACATCTACATCGAGCCCTTCAAGAACGGCTCTTTTAATTGCCTTTTTTATTGTTTTGACCGCATTCTCCGCGGCCCCGTTCCCCTGAGGTCGGTAAGGTGCCGATGTTGTATGTTTAATACAATTATTAAAACAATACGTTTCAAACTCTTGTGAGGTAAATGGAGGGCCGTTATCAGTTACGAGCTGCGATGGTAAGCCAAAACGAGCAAATATTGTGGTGAAAGCTGAGACAGTGCGATCGGCGGTTGTACCTCGCATGGCGATCGCCTCAATCCATTTTGAATGAGCATCAACAATAATGAGATATCGTTTACCAGCACAATCCGCGAAATCGTCGTGCACGCGCTGCCACGGGTGCAGCGGGAACTGCCGCGCGTGCAGCGGCGCGTGCGGCGGCGTGGCCAGCACCGTGCGGCACGCGGCGCACGATGCGCACATCTCTTCAATATCTCGGTCCAAATTAGCCCAATAAATATAACTATGTGACAAATTTTTCATTTTATTCATACCTAAGTGGCCTTCATGAATCTCTTTTAAGATTTTCTTTCGTAAAGTTAAGGGAACAACTATTCTATACTTATAAATGATGCAATTTTGATCGACCACAAAATCTAGTTTTCTCGCAAAATACGGCTTTTCAGCATCGCAGCTCGGCACGGACGGCCACCCAAAAAGTATGTAACCTTTTATTTTAGACAATAGTGTGTCACGCTCTGTCTCTTTAGCAATATCTTTATAACAAACGGGCAAACAATCACTAACTAAATTTATATAATTCGACGAGTAAACAGAGCAACCCTCCCGAGATAACGGTAATCTCGACAAAGCATCGGCTGGGCCGTTATCTTCCGATCGAACGAATTCTATAGCGAAATCATATGCGGCCAGTCGGGCCGCCCATCTTTGTAAACGGCTAGCCGCCGTTTGCGGGATACCACCTCTATTACCAAAAATATAGGTAAGTGGTTGATGATCTGTAGGCAACGTAAACCGCCTACCAAACAAATACTGATGGTGTTTAGTAACGCCAAACAGGATAGCAAGGGCCTCTTTGTCCAGTTGGCTATAGTTGCGCTCGGGCGCACTGAGCGCGCGCGACACGCGGCTGCCTGGCCGCTCGCCGCCGCCCCCCCCCACACCGCCCCCCCCACACGCGCCGCTGTGCACCGCCAGCACCAGCTCCCGGCCCTCCTCGTAGTGTGCCAGTACCCGTTCGCTCAGGAGTTGTTGCTTTGCTTTTATAAAGGCCTGCTGACAATTATGGTCCCATTTCAAACTAACCTCTTTTTTTAATAACTTATGTAAAGGTTGTAGTAACGTACTTAAATTTGGAATAAATCTTCCATAGTAATTTAACTTCCCAAAAAAACTTTTCAACTCAGTTACATTTTGGGGTTTAGGTGCGTTGGAAATGGCCTCTAATTTCGCTGGGTCAGGTCGTAAACCATCTTTATTAATTATAAAACCTAAGTATTTTACCATGTCTTGTAAAAATCTACATTTACTTAACTTGACCGTTAGACCCATGTCTCGTAGCCTTTCGAGTACAGCTCTTAGGTTATTTTTATGGTTAGCCATATTAGAACCCGTCACACAAATGTCATCCAAAAATACCACACACCCAGGCACCCCGCGCAGCGTTTCCTCCATATTTTTTTGGAATTTTTCGGGTACACATGATAGCCCGTAAGGTGTACGCCGGTACGCAAATGTACCCATATGTGTGGTGATAGCGGTGTAAGGTTGTGAGTCGTCCGATAAAATACACTGTTCATAGGCGTGTCTAAGGTCTATTTTAGTATATTTTTCGCCTCCGCTAAGATTCGCAAACAACTCCTCAATTCGCGGTAATGGATAATAGTCGCGTTTTATTTTAGGATTAATAGTTATCTTGTAGTCCCCGCAAATACGTATATCACCGTTTTCTTTTACTACAGGTACTATTGGCGTGCCGTAATCAGAATAATCTACGCGATAGATAGTACCGTCTGTCTGCTTGGAGGCGAGCTAGTTCGCGCTCAACGCGTGCGCGCAGTGCCAGTGGCATTGGTCTCGCTCGCACATAAACCGGTTCGTTATCAGTCAGCTGTAGTCGAATGGCTCGCTTGCAAGTACCTAATTTGTCGTCGAATACCTGCGAAAATTCTTTACATAATTGGTTTACAAAATTTTCGTCTATGATTTCATTGAGACTAATCTGTGTTATTTTTAAGGCACGCATCCATTCACGCCCTAATAAAGGCCGTGCGCCGCCCTTGATAATGTACAATTTTAATAATTTACATTTTACCTCGCCTAAACTAACGTTCACCTCAATATAGCCTAGAGATTCAATTTTCGAGCCTGAATAACAGCGTAAGACGAGATTATCGGTTATAATTTTTTTTTTCTAAATAAACGTTCATACATTTCTTCACTTATTGCTGAAATACGACTTCCTGTATCCATTTCACATTCGATGGTACTGTTTTCAATCAACAACTTAATAAAATAGGGATTGTTACCTTTATGTTGAACATACCATCGTCCGACTCCTCGCTCACATAATTATGTCGACCACTATCACCCCGCACTGATCTACACATCATTTTCAAGTGTTCTTTTTGACCACACTCATCACAATTGTATTTTTTAAATCGACTTGCCACAGCGCCAGCATGCCCGCGGTCGGTCGCCGCCTGCCGCGCCCGTGCCTGCAGCCCGCGGCCCGCGCGCCCGCTGGCCCCCTGGCCCGCCGCCGCCGCTGCTGCCCCCGCTGCCTCTGTAGCCGCCTGCGCCGGCGCCGCGCGAGTAATGCAGGCCCTCCCCCGCATCGCGCCTGGCGCTCGCAGCCTCCACAGCCGTCGCTCCGCTCACCTCCGCATGCTTCTCAGCCGCCTCTAGCGCCAGGGCCAGCGAGACGGCCTCCTTGTATTTGATATTTTTCTCGGCGAATATTCTAGATCGCATTGCATCGTTTCTTAAACCGGACACGAATTGGTCTCTCAAATTGTCCTCTAGCGTGGAGCACAATTTGCACTTGCCAAAATTGCAAGTAGCTGCTAGATGTTTCAACGCCTGTAAGTATTCACTTAGGGACTCGCTGTCACGTTGCCGGCGCAACCTAAACACGTGGCGTTCGGCGATCTCAGAACGTTGCGGTTCCAAATGTTCGGTCACTAGTTTCACTAAATCGTCATATGTTTTATCTTCGGGAAATTTAGACGCACACAGATCACACATCAACGCATACGTTTCCGCCCCCACGACAGTTATTAACAAAGAAACCTTCAACGCGTCATCAATACTATTAAGTGTTACGTATTGATTTACGCGACGAATGTACGCAGGCCACTGTTTCGAGCTTAAATTAAACGGTTCCAACTTTCCGATCGGCATTTTTGTATTTTAAGATAACACACGTAATTAATAATTTTGGTTTCGAATATCCGTACTCGTCGCCAGTGGGACGTCAATGAAAAGCGGGAGTGAGCAACAGACTGATTTATTAGAATACCCACTATAACAGCATTGACAGATCGTCACAGACTCTAAGTTAGATAACAGTGAATTTTTATTGTGCATTAAATTTTTAATCGAAGGTAAAATTTATAAATCTAGATTTTGGATGTCATGGCAATACAAAGTACAGTTTTAATTCTGATAGAATACACGTACATACATAACGTCACGGCCGTCTCTCATTGGGGTAGGCAGAGACTAGGCGACGACAATTGCTACGATCCTGTCATAGAGGATACATATTTAATATTCAAATTCATTGTAATGTTCATTAAATTAAGAACTTACCTAAACATTTTCTGCTGGACGTATTGATGAACTGCGTGTGACAATGGCACGTTGATTGTCTGCATGGAGTTGGCTTGCAGACAAAATACTCGACCGCCCTGCAAACACCTCTTATTTTTAAATTACTTAAATCCGCTAATCCGTACAAAGGTGCTGGTAGTGATAACATTCTGCCCGCTTTTTATATTAACTGCGCAAAATCCCTAACTAAACCTATTACTCTATTATTCAATCGCTGTTTTAGAGAGGGGTACGTCCCTCGCATATGGAAAACCGCACACATTACTCCTATCCATAAAAAAGGCACAAAATCAGCCATAGAGAATTACCGCCCATATCCAGGTTAAATACAATAAGCAAATTTATGGAAAGAACCGTCCGTCGTAAAAATAACAAAAGGAATATTTTAAGGAACTGGGTACAGTCATAAATTTAAGAACTAGAAATAAATATACTTTGAGTAAAAAATGTATATTCCGCCTAGAAAATTAACACATTAGAAATGTTTATTTTATGGCTATCCATATATATAATAGGTTGCCTTTAAACTATAAAAACTTACATTTTAATGACTATAAACATAAAATATGTGACTTATTGATACACAAATGCTGCTGCTCAATTGATGAATATTTTAAAGATACCGAATTGTAATCGACTATTATTATTTTCTCTATCGCTATGTTTACATAATTATCGAAACAAAATGTAACATAATATTTATTTCAACGTTTAAATATTCATGATGTTATACATTATTTATATTCTATAAACTATCTTCTAATAAATATTTGCACGCTGTTCAACAGTAAAAAATGTAGAACTACAAGCATTATTAAGAACTATTTTTACACATATTTTGCGCAAATAAATTAATTTGAATTTGCTTGGTCCGTTTTTGTTACCTTATATTTCAGTCCGAGATTCATTTGTTTTCACCAGATTTGTGTTGATAGTATTTTCGTTGAATTTAACAATTATAGAAAAACGCAGTGACTCACACTTATTTACATACTTTGACTCAAACTAACACAACAGAAGTCACGTATTTAACATGATTTTAAATATGTGAAACGAAAACTATGATTATAATGATAAAAGTAGACAAATGCACGCATTCAGATGTAGCATACCCTATAAAAATGAACATTATCAAAAATACTTCTACCTGCAAATTTACAGGTTGTGTTTACTTCGGTTAATATAAATAAAAGACGCTTACGAAATAGTTCTACATCGCGCTATCAAAATTTTTAATTACACTTACATATATAGCGCATTTTAAAATTGGCCTTCGGGAAGTCTTAAGTTACGATACGCTGTGAAGTAGTATCAGCACGAACTAGCAATAAATACCTCAATAGTTCACAAGCCTTCAGTAATGGCTACAAAGACTATCAGCACAGCGTTGAAGTTAAGACTTCCCTACTTTTGTTTCTGTCGACCGATAGGGGTGAAATACGAAAACATTTTAAAAAGATACAACGTCTAACATAATATTTTGAATAATCATTTCATATTTTTTGCTGTCCATGTGTATTTTGTTTTAATCATGAAAACTTAAGCCAATATTATAATATTTTGCTTTATTTTATTATAATAATAAAATCCCCAAACAATCACAGCAACTACATGGCCCCAAACTAAGCAAAGCTTGTGATATGGTGACCAGAACTTCCCCATACATTTCTGTTTCATTGTTTCCCATAAAAAGAAATCCAGCGGAGTATCCGGTGACCTCGGGAGCCAAGCGTTCGTACCGCCTCTTCCAATCCATGACGAATAATGCGCTTCCACGTGAGCCTTACATTTCGGAAAAAATATGCTGGGGTTCCATCTCCAGAAGACGACAGCAGAAAAACTACGAAACGATAGAGAAATGACAGGAAGAGCCAGAAAGAGCCACTCAACAAGTCGGGTTAAGGGCAACCACCTGCTTTCAAAGTAATGGTGGGTTTTTTGAAAAATTACTGTAAAATTTTAGAAGAAGAAGAAGTTTAAATTAAAGAAGAACCATAAGAAGTAATTTTTGCCTAACTCACGCTTAACTCACCTTAAAAATAATGCTCACTCTCATACAGTAATGGAATGTTACCTAATTTGTACAACGTAATAGTCGTGTATTTTTTATAATTGTGACCGAATTAGCCCAAATTGATAACAAATTAACATCACATTAATACTACATTAATACTGTTAAAACTATTTAAAAGTATGAAACTACTAACCGTCCCAAGTATGTATATATACGAAACAGCATTATTGGTGAAAAGGCATCCTGAATTTTTTGTAACAAAAAAAGATGTATTGTGTTTTAGCACTAGATTTCCTAACAGACTATGTCTTCCGAATATAAAAACTGAAATATGTCTTAGAAATAGCCCAATAATGTGCATAAGATTTTTTAATAAATTACCTGAAGATATTAAAACGCTGCCACTTAATAAATTTAAATACGTCTTACGACAATGGCTAATTAATGAATGTTTTTATGACATTAATGATTTTTTTAAACTTTAAATTTGACATAGGTAGATAAAATGTAAATAATTATGACATGGAGTGTTATGAGAATTATATGTATATATTTTTTTCTTTTAATAATAATATTGTAATACCTAGTAATACTATACTAATACATTGTAAATAAATGCATAAGATAACAATATTGCATGCTGTAATACAGTAAAGTATGCGCTCATACTATAATGTGTACCATCAAATATTACCATACTTTTCGCAATAAATTGATTTGATTTAATTTGTGTATTAATGTGATGTTTATTTGTTATCATAGTTCCCTTCATACAAATTAGATGGAAAAAAACGATACGTTAAGGGGCTGCAGTGCGAGCACAGAACTTTATCGATTCGTGTTTTCACGAATGTTCGTATAGTATGGAGTAGGTTTGTTAGCAACAATTGAAAACTAGCCCCAGGACAAGTGTAAATAAATATGGT
The DNA here is from genome assembly GCA_944452665.1 of Stenoptilia bipunctidactyla. NCBI lineage: Eukaryota > Metazoa > Arthropoda > Insecta > Lepidoptera > Pterophoridae > Stenoptilia > Stenoptilia bipunctidactyla. Next base: position 48,996,655 of record OX101721.1, on the reverse strand, counting down.
GCCTTGTTATTTTGAAATGTTTTTGAACATGTTGTATTGTTAAATAAATGTAAAATAGATAAATTAATATTTGCAACCGACTCCATACTGTACGAACATTCGTAAACATACGAGTCGACAAAGTCCTGTGCTCGCACTGCTGCTGGTTTCTTAGGTAGCGCTCATTGATTAAAAAAATAGTGAAAATTTTCCAAGCTTTTCGGCTAAACTAAAGGATTTCATGGACTATTTTGCATAACATCTTAACAAAAATTACTTTGAATGCTAGCAGATATCATAAGCTTTCAAATAAGACTTTTGAGCATGAGAGCGATATGAAAACATGAAAAAATGAGTTTCAGTGAAATCATAGACGTATGAGATATTAAATTACAAAATGGCTGTCATTCAGAGGGGTGAGGGGTGCGACCCCCTTTGTATAGTATTTTGTCGATAAAATTTGGCGTACTATACGTGGTTGAAGTATCGGACATCCAAGCACTAACAACACACTTGTAGATAAAAACCCAGGCACGGATTTTTTTTCTTGTACCGTGCGGGAATCAAACCCGCCACCACAGGCGTCTGAAGCAGATATTGCAGATATTGTTACCCCATCGCCAAAGTGGAACTCTATCCGCCAGGTTTTGTTGAAAAATATACTAAACAAAATAAATGTGGTACTGATATTTAAGAATTATTGAGAATTAATAAATGCAAAAACTTATTAAAATACAATTTTAGTAGTATAAAGTTTAAGTAAAATGCGTGATCAAAATAAAACTAAACTGATTCTATTATCTTTTAATCTATATTCATCCCTGTTGTTCGACTCCTAATCAAAAGAATCAAAAAGAGAGTCAAATCTTCTACGCAGTAGGGTGCTGGTAACCATTGTAGCTATTACCATGGTTTGTAAATTTATGGGGTTTTGATAGTTCATGATCTATCTTCCTGCGTAGAAACGGACTCCCCGAAGACTAATTTTCATATGAGCTATCTAAGTTACTGTAATTAAAAAAGTTGATAGCGAGATGTTAGCGTCTTTTATTGTACATACTGTCCTTGCGCTGTAATGTAATTTAGGTATGTAATATTTTTTTAGACTTTTATATTAAAATGTATTAGGGTATCCTTTAATGTGCTAAGATATTTAGTAATCATATTCGTTAATTATTATTGTTGAACTACGCTGTTGGATATTTAATATACTTGACGAAGATATTTGACGACCGGCTGGTGTAGCGGTAACATACATTGCCTTCTATGCTAGAGGTCCTGGGTTCGAATCCCGGCGGCGGCGGATATATGTGTGATGAACACAGATATTAGGCGTCAAGTCATGGATGTTTATATGTTTATTTAAGTTTATTCTAATAAAAAATATGTATTTATTCAATATGTATGTGTATATATTTCTTAAGTATATCAGTTATCTAGTATCCATAACACAAGTTCTTTAAGAAACTTAATTTGGGCTAGATAATGTTGTGTGAGTGTCAGAAATATTTATTTATTATTATTAATAAATAAATAAACTTTAATGTTATTGTGATATTAGAATCAGTTTACCCCATCATTTCATCACGCACATTCCTAGAACTTTATACTACTTAAATTATATTTTTATATGTTTTTGCATTTATTAAGGCTCAATTATTCTTAAAGATATTGAGCCTTAATAAATATGAATAAATAAATAAATCGTTAAAACTTAAGACAATATTATGGAAAACCCTACTGTTTATGTACTTGTGCGCTCCATTTTCTTTATGGATTCGACAAATGATAACTACCCACAAGTGCACAGATTGTATTGGTTCGGTAGTTATATTAATAAACGCTAACGAAATAGTTCTATATCGCGCTATCGACTTTTTTAATTACAGTAACTTAGATAGCTCATATGAAAATTAGTCTTCGGGGAGTCCGTTTCTACGCAGGGAGATAGGTCATGAACTATCAAAACCCCATAAATTTACAAACCATGGTAATAGCTACAATGGTTACCAGCACCCTACTGCGTAGAAGATTTGACTCTCTTTTTGTTTCTTTTAATTAGGAGTCGAAGAACAGGGATGAATATAGATTAAAAGATAATACAATCAGTTTAATTTTATTTTGATCACGCATTTTACTTAAACTTTATACTACTAAAATTATATTTTAATAAGTTTCTGCATTTAATAATTCTCAATAATTCTTAAATATCAGTATTACTTACATTTTATTTTGTTGTATATTTTTCAGATCATTATAATACATACTACGAAAAACATAATCTTTGATGTTCTCGTGCGCTCCATTTCCAACCTTAGCGTCATATGATGGTTCGGTCAGCAATGTTATTGTTACTACTAAGTAATTAAGTTATGACTCCGCTGAAGTGGTCGGGACGCCGTGGTTACCTACTGTATAATATGTAATACGATATCGCAGGCTAAGCAACGTTCGGCGCGGTTGGTATTAGGATGGGTGACCGTTCATTTCTCACGGCGACTTCCGTGTTTCGGAGAGCACGTTAAGCAGTCGGTCCCGGGTGCTACATACAGTAGTCGTTAGGGTTTGTCAGAAGACATTTTCGTCACCCTGAAAAATCTGACATCCCTTAACCAGCACTGGGCCAGCTTGATGGATTACGTCCTATAACTCCTCAGCACCCAGAGGAGAGACTCATAGCCCTGCAGTGGGCTCATTACAAAGAGTTTTGATGATAATGCTATGACTATTTTTATTTATTTATTTTATTTTTATTTATAAAGTAAAATAAAAATAAAAATGACTAAGATGATTCTTTGATTCATCACCCATTTTATATATGATATCAGTCTTACACGCACAGAGGATGGACAAGTAATGCGGGTAGGACTAAATCTCCACTGCAGCTCAGATAACTTATTATGCAAGCACATAAATGGATTAGCCATAACACCAATAAAAACACTTATATAACCATGGATAGTCATGTTATAGTCCATGGATAATATAGTATATAAATAATCAACAAATGCAGAGCAATAAAAAAACCGAAGTCACGTCAAAACTTTGGCCGACTTAGAGTGTCAACCACGTAAACGTTCTCCGAAATCATACATATTGTTTAAAAAATTTGAAATTTTCAAAATCGATTCACAATTGTCTGAAATATCGTGTGAAAGACACAAAAAAAATACAGACTAATTAGATAGATAGATAGAATTCATTTATTGACAACTACAAGCACGCATATTACAATAAAATGGAATTAAAAATGAAATACAATTGAAAACAATTAAAAAAAATGAAATACATACAAAAAGAAACACAATTTAAAAAAAAAATGAAATATAATCATAAAAAAAATTGAGAACCTCCTCCTTTTTTGGAAGTCGGTTGATAAATATAGTGCCTACCGGATACTGTACTCCAAAACGACAAGTTGCAAGTATCACCATCTAGTTTTAAAATCCTGAACTTATTCAACACTTTGCTTATAAAATATGATAGTCTGTGCAATGTTTCATTATAAAAATCTACAGATGGCACCATATAGCCGTTAAGTGCGAGGAAATAAAAATGTAAGCTTCAATGCAGCCTTGTGTTGAAATCCTATCTTCAAAGTGCAGGTAGAATGTATTTTGATTCGATTTTGTTAAGCTTCTTTAAAATTGTTATTTTATTATTATCATATGAAAGAGAAATTAATCTAGTTTAAGTTCTCAATGTTTTCTTATTTATGTTTTAGTATTTGCTTATTAAACAAATACTTAGAATATTTTTATTTTACATGGTATTTATTTTATACCTCATTTAGGTATTATACGATATCGAAAATGAAATTTGAATTTAGACAACTTTGATTTTTACACGTCCAATTATATTTGAGTACTAGCCACCGCGCGCGGTTTTTCCCGCGTAACTTTTGATCCCGTGGGAATTTCTGGATAAAATATAGCCTATAACTTTCCTCAAGGGTTGGGCTATCAAATGCAAAAAGAATTTTTCAAATCCCACTTGTAGTTTCTGAGATTAGCGCGCTCAAACAAACAAACAAAAAAGCAAACTCTTCAGCTTTATATATTAGAATAGATTTTCACTTTTGTTGTAGCTATTTTATATTTAAGCTGTTATAAAGGTTTCATTTTCAAGCATACGAAGAATCTCCGCGCTGATTGTGGCCTTCAAGAGCTGGACGTTAGACGCGATTTTATAATGAAAGGTTTGGTTGGACGGTAGAGTGGATAAATTAGTGAAAATATAAGTGTAATAATATAATAATAATAAAGTCATAAGTTTACACGATTTATTATATTAAATAAAAACCTTATTTTAACTGTTTCATTGCACTTCTTTACGAAAATAAACAATAATTCAAGTTTAATATGAAATAAAATAACTTTATCGCAGTTATGTACATTGAATCGAACACGCGACCTCACGATTGGAGAAGTAGCGTCTATACCACTGCATCACGGAGACAGTCTCGTCAACACCTTGACTTTCAAGCTACTCTTGAATGTACAAAAACATCGAGGACCGAAACATTTTTTTCTTGTGTCGTGCGGGAATCGAACCTGCGACTTTTTGATTTGTGTAGTAGCGTCTTAGACCACTAGCCCACGGAGACCGTCTAAGTAACGAACAGAAGGCCGAAGATCAAGCGTTCCAGATTTGCTCAACCAATTTTTAACTTAATGTCGAGGGCATAGAGTTTACATTCAATTACAATTTTTTAACAGATTTATAAAGGTAGATCTGCGGAATTCTGTTCAAATGATTATTCTTCACAAAGAGTACAACAATACCTGGAAGCCGACCGCAGATCCTGACACGGGTTGCGTTGCGGGCGGGAAGTTGGCAGCCTTGATCGACAGCTGCCCCGCGCCAGACAGACTCAGTAGCTCGTCGCACCACGACTTCCAAGACACGGATGACACGTTTTCTTCCTGCACAACCAGAGAAATGACATTTAAATATTAGAGTAGTGGTAACACACATCGCCTTCTATGCCAGGGGTCCTGGATTCGAATCCCGGAAACAAATATTAACCGTCAAGTCATGGATGTTTGTTTGTTTATTTTTTTTTTCCAATACAAAATATGTATTTTTATACATTTCTTAAGTTAAGGTTCATTATCTAACAACCAACACAAGTTCTTTAAGAATCTTAATTTGGGCATGTTATTGTTGAATATTTCAACAATAACACCGCTTTTTATAGTTTTGAATGATGAATTAAAGGCATATAAACCAATAATAATTCTACTTCCTACCAATATTATATATGTGAAATAACATGGATGTTTGTTCCTTAATTAGGGCAAACTAACTGAACGGATTAAGATGAAATCTGGAGTTAAGGAAACACTAAAAGTACGTAGGGTTTATCCCGAAAAAAAAACTGGTACAAGGGCTGTTTAAAGATATTTAATAATATGTAAGTAGAATAATTGGTGTACCACGACACAGATTTGAACCCAAATCGTTTCACATCCGGGCATTTCATTAACCAATGAGCTGTTGCGATAGAACACATTAATTGTAGGTAGCTATTATTTTTTATGCCACTAAGTCAGTTTTTCTTTTCAAACTTGTCTTTTTATGCTCTTTTAAGGAAATAGACTTTTTAAGTAATTGATAATTTTAAAATAAAACTAAAACGAAGCAATATACTAAGAAAATATATAACATATTAAAAATGGTATAAATAAATAAAGCACAAATAAAGCATACTCACATACACCACATTATCTAGCCCAAATTATTAATCTTGTCTGCAAACTAGATGACGTAAACCTAAATAATCCTTAAAGAATACGAACGTAGAAATTTCATGTAAGTACGTTTAAATTAAAATATACGAACAAAAAAAATTGCCCTTACGGCAAATATCTTCAAACAAATCATACAAATGTCCACCTCAGCCAAGATTCGAACCCAAGACCTCTGGCATCGAAGGCAATAATTTTATCGCTTCACTAGGGTTCCGTCAAAAGTTTTTTCCCTGTAGTTTCTCATATAAACAGTGAAGACATCTTTTGTTGATTTATAATTATAATAGTTTTCTAAATAAGAGAGGTGAGAAAAAAGATTTTATTTACAATTAGTTACCGGTTTTTTTTTTAATAAATAAATATAAGGAAAAATAAACTAGATAATGGTTAACAGACTTAAGAAATATACATATTTTATATTAGAAGATAAACTAAATAAGCATATAAAAATGCAATACTTGACGGCTAATATCTGTGTTCGTCCCACATATAACAACCGCACCGGGATTTGAACCCAGGACCTCTGGCTTAGAAGGCAATGTATGTTACCACTAACCCAGCCGGTCGCCAAACCTCTAAACCTGGTTTCAACCTACATAAATATCATAAACAATTGTATAAACACAGACATATTAAACTTGCTTATTTAAAAAGATATTCAACAATTTTTATGGTTCCGTACCCGAAGGGTAACCTTAAGCCTTATTACTAAGACTTCAACGTCAGTTCGGCTGTCTGTTTGTATGTCACCAATCGCATGTACCGTGATCACGGAGGAAATATATAGAGGAGCTGCCCTATCCAGTTTTCTCTAGGGACTCCTACGCGCGGGGTGAAGCCTACGCGCGGGGTGCGGGAGGGGTAAGCGGTGGGTTATGGCCAATCATAGCCAAACAGGCGATGGCATTAGTCACCTAGTAGCGAGTAGTAAAAACCGGTTGAAACATAAGGTTAAAATATTCACATGATCATCAAAAAAGTTCAGCTATGCTATACTAGGTGGCTCTAGTTTTTTAACGAAATTTCATACGTTCCAAATCTGTCAGAAAAAACCGCGAGATAAAAGTATTTCTACTTGACGCTAGATAGCGCAACCTTTTATCGCGGCATAAAAATCACCTAGGCAACAAATAACAACCTAGAATTTTGGACACAAATAATTGGAAAACTAACAATTTGTAAAAAAATTATTATGAATGAAATTATCTTCGTGGTAAGTTAATTTTATTTGGATTGTCAATGTAATTCCTTCATAAAAGTATGGAAAACTAAATTTTAAATCGAGAAACAATGGAGGATTTCATTTTTTTTAATATCTACGCGTGTACATACTTCACAGAAGTCAGCGACGAACTGACGCCAGTGCCTCTAGCGAGGAATAGCTTGAACTAAAGGCTGTGACGTCAGGACAACCCAAATTGAAGCTGTGCAACTTTGCTTACAGCAGCTCTACTATGTACCTGCTTTGTGACCGTGATAGTAATAGTAGACATTTTCACAGGTGCTGTATTTCTATTGCCGCTATAATAATACATACTAGAAACCAGGACAAAATAAGTATTTAATAGAGCTGACACAAAAGAGACATTCATACGTGAGGGCGAGTTTCCCACAGCGCCAACTAGATGGCGCTTTATTCAAGAAGGATATAAATAATTTGTATTGCTTTTTGTTAGTTTGTAATACAGTATAATAGTGTTTCATTATATGCAAACAGTTGATAATGGTATCTCAGGGGACAGTACAGGGGCCTTACTCCCGACACGATCGAGAATCGAATCAACTCGATCTCAAGCATTTCGAAACCGATACTAACGCCAAATCGAGCGGTGGCTCAAATTGTAACTAATCAGCAGTGCGATCACAGAACTTTATCGAATCGTTTGTTAACGAATGTTCGTATAGTATGGAGACGGTTTTTAAGAAAAAATTGAAATCTATCCATTGCCGCACGGCCAGCTTAAATAAATGTGTGCCTTGTTAGTTTTGAATGTTTGTAAACATGTTGTACTCATAAATATCTGTAAAATAAAAAATTACAATGTTACTCAAAACTTGCAACCGACTCCATACTATACGAGCATTCGTAAACATTCGTTAACTTACAATTCGATAAAGTTCTGTGATCGCACTGCAGGATCGAATATAACTGTTTATAGCTTGTAACAAATGACCAAATATGGTACAATTTGAGCCACCGCTCGACTCGGCGCTAGTATCGATTCGGGAGAACGAAAATCCTTGAGATCGAGTTGATTTGATTCTCGATCGCGTCGGGAGTAAGGCCCCAGAACCCTTCGTGCGCTAGTCTGACTCGCAGTTAGCAGGTATTTTTAAATAGCAAATACTGACAGCTTCCTTGTTGCCATTGGTCTAGTGTTCGGAAGCGGCGTGAGAGATTCTAGGTTCGAGTCCCAGGCGAGCCAGTTTAAGAAACGAGCTCGGGTCTGTGTGTAGTGTAGCTTTGTGATTTCCATAACACAACTGTATAGTTTCTTTATGTAGTTGTAGAAATGGGAGCTTGAGTTAAACGCTGCAGATAGTTGAGGTTATTATTGTTAGTTTACAGTGAAGTTAGAAAGGATACTTGTCTACCCTGTGGCTGGTAAGGAAATGCACGTTAATAATGATAAGCCTAAGAGATTTATGATGTTAGGTGACGCGTGCCCGCAACATGTGACCAAAGTAGGACGGTATTGCGCGATTGACTGTACGTTCAATGAACCGTGCACAAGTTTCTATAAAAAGGCTTCGGCGCCACATCTCTGGTGGGTAATTTATTCTTATTTTAATTAAAACAAACAGTATATACAAACAAGTAGATATACTCACAGTGTACAATAGTTCCCCAGTAGGCAAGCTGTAGACACGACAGATAGAAGCCTCGTCCACCACTGCCAGTCGGCCCCGAGGAGCGCTCACGAGGAGTATCAGGTATCTTTGAACTTCCATGCTTTGCCTCCAATTGCCATATCTGAAACCGAGTTCAAACTATGTCTGAGTTTATTCATTTTCGCTAGCTAGACTAATATACTGACATTCACGCTAAATTTTCTATCCCAAACTAAGTTTCTCAAAGAACTTCGTGTAAGGGATACAAGATAACGGGTAATAAACTTAAGAAATATAAAACATACACATTGAATGTTCACATTTTTTTTTAGAAAATATGCTTATTACTGAAGTATACACCGATACTGGAATTTGAACCTAGGACCTCTGGTATAGAATACAAGGTATGTTACCACTACATCAACTGGTCGTCAATTGACAGTAACTTGCTTTTAATTAATTTTTTATAGGTCCTTACTAGTTTTTTATCCGGTACGTTGCGGTAACTTCAATGATAGTAGGTTCACGGGTTAAGGTAAGAACTGGGGTAATATTATGAAGTGTGTTCGTCCAGGAGTCCTACAACCAAACCGACAACCTCCGCAGTGGTATACGACGCTACAAAGTAATTCGTGAGGTCGCAGGTTCAATCCCCGCAAGGAGCCAGGATAAAAAAATGCCCGCGTCTGAGTGTTTATCTATACATGTATATTCTAGTTTCCCCCTTTTTCGCTACATGGCATCACAGCTTTGGTTATTTTGGGCCATTAGTTAGTGTGATTGTCTGGGAATGTTATTTATTAACAACCGACTTCCAAAAGGAAGAGGTTATCAATTCGTGTGTATGTTTTTTTTTGTGTGTTTGTTTCGCAATTATTTGGTCAATCATGAATGGATTTTGAAGATTCTTGTTTCATTTTATCATACTTATCGAAATCGATTGAGTACTTCTTGCAATATTTTTTACCTACGTAACAAAAGTTTGCAAATGATAATGAAGTCGGTTTTTTAATGCTCTGCATTCGTTTAATAGGTATATTAAACTGAGTTGATTCGAATTTGTTCCTTTGTACACTCTCATCCCAGATTATACTACACACAAAAAATATTACTAAGTCTACCCCCAATTTTTCATATTTCTTTACCTTCATCACTTTACGTTTTTGATGTCGTTCGTTTTTTATGATTGTAAATATTAGATTAAGAACAAAAATTGATTTAAAAGTAATAGCTAGTCGCTTAGTATCGACAGCTGGTTGCCAAAACTACAAGAATTGAATTGAATTAAAAACTTTTATTGTATTAGGTTTTTATTAATTCCGTTGTGTTAAGTGCAAGGAGAATAAATTGTTTTCGAAACGGTAAGTTTGTATAAACCTGCGAAAAAATCACCTAACCATTGTTATTTATTTTTGTCAGTAATGATTTGGTCAAGTAAATTATCAACATTTTAATCTTGTAACGCATCTTATGATCACGTTATTAACTTGACTTTAACATCTTGGAGTTATAAGACAATGTAGTCTATTATAACGTTCCAGCAGCTGTGACCCTAAACGACATTATTGAGGAATGGGAATGTTTAAATGAATTTTGGGAGGTTTCCTACCAGCATTTCCGTATAACCGTTAGATGCCGACTAAAATGTTACGGATGAGGAGATGAACAGTGTGTCACATAACAAAATCTCCCAGGTTCGTGTTATATGATTAAACAACTAGTGGTTGTATAATAGATTATTTATTTTCATGCTTATGTTTTAAAATATCTGTTACAGGTTCACAAATGAGTGCACCTGAATTATTTTATTCTGGTGACGAAGATGACGAAAATGATAGCGATGTACCGTTATCTTAACTGCCCAAAAGAGGACGCGCAATCAGTACAATTCAAGTTGAGGAACCAGAACCCTTACAGAGTACGACGGTATGAGACTTCACAGATATCGTCGTATGGGGCGCGAGCCTCTTTTTACCTAGTGTTCTTATAAATCAACTATACAGCTAGAGATATAGTATGCGCAAATAACACAGTCCAATTCTATAAAAAAATACAATGAAAATATGGATGGAGCAGATAGGGCTGATCAAAACATAGATCTCTAGACTATAGACTTCGATAAGAGATTTTTTAGATTAGAGTAATTTATATGATAAATTTTATAAAATGCAACATAATTTTCAACTTAAAGTAAAATGATTAAACATTATATTTACCAATATTTCTTTTTTTCAGTGTTGGTTGTCCTTGAAGGTTATAGAAGGAAAGTGTAGTGTCCCAATCCGTAATTAAAAGTGTGGTTTTTGTAAAACAGGAGCTTCTCGGGTAACTTTCTGAACTTCATCACCAGACTAGAAACAGAATGCACTTTATTTGTAGTTTAACATTATAAGTATCCTTGACATCGATCTTACTTGATAGTTGGCGATGATGAATTTAAATATAAGTTAAATTTTCATTAATTCTAGGAAGGAATTACCTCTTTACTAAACACTGATACTAAATAATATTGGCAGCTGAAATTCAGTAATAAAAAGATTTATTTCAACTAGCACTTTATTAGGGTTTTACTCCATTAATTTTGAACCTGTGGGAATTTCTTAATAACTGTAAAAATAGAAAGAAGTAATAGGTTACATTCTTTAACCCTGGAGCGCTAGCCAAATAGACCAAAAGTTGTTTAGTTCACCAAGGTGTATGAAAATCTCTTTTATCATAAAAGTAGAATACATAAAATTTCCTAATTGTCTATCAATATATGATTATGTTGTAGTGTTTAATTAAAACAATATAATCACATCTCATTATGATGTCAGAAAAAGTTTATGGACACCCCCTCATCGCACAGTAAGGGTTAAGAAGATAACTTTTTTCTATCATATGAAAAAAGAACCAACTATACTTTCAGAAATATGTATCATTTAGATGACAAATTATGAAAAACTCTGAAGCATTCAATGAAAATACTAATTTAATTGCCATGACAATTTTAAAAAGCTTTATAAAGTACAATCATATTCTTACCTTATCTCTGATAGAGACACAACCACTTGCTAAACCTATAGCTAAATGCTGGGCTGTAGGAGCCCAAGCACAGCATGTTATTCTTCCAGATAGCCTGTATTTTTGTACTGCTTTCACATCCATTGACCAAAAGGCAAAATCAGAAAGTGCACATAATGCTAAATGCAGTGTCACTGGATTGTATGCAAGACACTGTATCGCTTCACTGTGTCTAAAATTGATAATAGGATTGACATAGAAAAGTTGTGGAAAAGTTATGGCCCATAATACTTGAACAAATTTACTTTGGAGGTTTATTTTTATACAACTTTAGTGAAAACAACCAGTTATAAATTCCTTCATACAGCAAGATAATTGTGAAAATTTGAAAAACAAGCCATGGCACTGCACTTTGTTACAGAATAAAAATAAAAAAGATAATTCAAAAATGTAATTATGACAAAAATGTAAAAAATCTTTCGCTTGTCACAAAGAATAACAAAGAACATAGCACAATATGTGAGAGCTTAGGACCAGATACACACCATATAAAATCTTAAAAAACACCACACACAATTATTTATCAAACTCGCAACCAGCATTAATATGAATAAGTTATGATATTTCTTTATAAGACATTCAACAGTTACCATCTATTTTGCAATGTAATGGAATTATTGGCTTTGTACAATGAACTAAGAAAAGCTCTATTGCCATAAAATAAGCAAGTTTTAACACTGTGCTCATCACATTGAATCCTCCTCAGCATGGCACTCAGGAATTGCAAACTTATTTTATGAAAAGCCAGTGATATGCTTAGCCCATGTATTATTTTTAACTCTATAATCATTTCCAGTGGATTTAGGCACCAATATTAAAAACAATTTTCCATACATTTCATAATTATAATTAAGAGATCATAAATGTGCACTAATCCCTTGCATGGTTAAATAAAAATGTACTTGATATGTAATTCTAATACTTACGAATATTTCAGCACACCTTTTATTTTAGAAGTCCATATAATAACATTTTTGTCTGCACTTCCACTGGCAAATTTTTTGCCATCGCTACAGTAAGCTACTGCATGTACTGCTCCTTTATGAGTTTGTAATAACTGGACTAGAGCACCATCGCGAGGATCGTAGACCATTACCTTTTCTCCAGCTCCGACTACTAACTGAGTTCCATCCGGGTTGAAACATAGTGTGTGAACGCTGGAATGTTATTTAACAATTGTTATTCCACACATACAGCATTTTATAAACTTGTTTTTCTTTCATAAAATTTACCTGGAAAACTCTACTTTATCGGCTTCGTGTATTTTATTCACCCATTTAGGCACAGTCCTCATTATTTTGCCTTAAATTACCCTGTGTTCATTTGTGAAGTCGTATAAGCTTAAGTTATAATCACAAATTGATTATTTTTAAGAAGTTTTTATTGATAATTTCTGGTTAGCAACGCTTCGGCAAACATTGTAAACAAAACTTTGTCATCGTACATTTTTCTTTTTTGTTCGACATTGACGTAACCAAAAAGTTTAGATAAAATTGCCATATTAGCGGAATCTGACGTCATATTTTATCATCAATACACTTCCACAGTTTGTTTGGTAGAAAAGGACTATTCGCTTAGTTTAAAGTGGGAATGCAATTTTGACGAAATGTGTTTAGGGCAAGTTAAAGAATAAAGAATAAGTAAAAAATTACCTTGCAATAAGCGATAGGTTACCTACACAAGTTAAATAACGATAAATTAAGATAAAATAATTATTTGGATGAATTTAGAACAAAGAGGCTGTTCTTTTATGCTTAAACGGCCCCATAATTATAATATTTTCATTTATTGCAGCCTCTTGGCCCGCTTGTTAATAACACAACTTAGAAACTATGTTTGTATCCAACTCTAACTTAAAATCTATTTATTCGAGGTTGAGACTGAAAATATGACAAAAAAAATTAAGTCTCTATCTATTTAGGGTCATGAACAAGTAATTTGCTACGAACTGTAATTTATAACGTCTATCTAAGTATAGTACAGATTGATCTTCTAAACGCCTAGCGTTTAGATACCTAATTATGTTCATTAGCGAGGTATGCTCTACATCTAGGCATGCGACAAAGTGAAGAATTTTGATTAGGAGGTTAGGTCTTGTTAAATTTAGTATCAATTAGAGCCATGATTTACCTATCGCGTAAAATATTACCAAGTTTGGAAAACTCCTGTTAGGTAAGAAACTTTGGATGAGGAGGTAATGATATTTCTCCCACCAACATTAAAGAATACCTAATTATTTAGTATTAGGAGAAAATAATATAATCTTAGTAAGTACACTACATTGTCAACGGATCTGGACTAGATGAAATAATCTTGTTAAATTATATTCTGGAATAGCACATAGATAGACGTAGCTATTGTTATAACAATAGATAGAGTCGAAAAAAGTCTTTCTTCGACTCTATCTATTGTTCAGTTCAATTTGTAAATTGAAGATAATTTACAAATTGAACTGAATTTACCACCACTTACAAAAATCGATCTCTTGAGAAGAAGTGTCATGAAACTCAAGAGAAATCATCTTCAAAAATACTCAATATTGTATGTCAGATTGTAAAAGCTTCTCTTTTACGCTACCTAATTTTTTATCCTGTTGTATAATCGCGGGAACCTTTAATTGGCTCTCCATAGTTTATATTAAACTTTTTATAATTTTGTAACAAAGCTGTTGGTTCTCCAAAAACATAAATAAATAAAATAAATAAATAAATAACTGTTGTTTTACAGTATCTTTAAATCTATCCTTGAAAAAAATTTTAAAAAGCGCATACTACAACCCATAAATGAGCTAGTTAGTCTCGAAAAAACTGAATGGTTCTACGGGATAGTTTAGTTTCAAATAAGAATTTGATTTAACGCTTTGACACTAGATGGCGCAGTAAGTATTAAATCAAGCAGCCAGCATTTTAAATCGAAATTAAATTAATGAATTTTCTGCAATATCAATGGAAGATCAGCGTAAACAAAGTCGCGGGCAATAGCTAAATAAAGAGGATGATGCCAATTATTTCAGTTATCATTATCAACATTTGTTTCATTATGTTTATAGGCATATCAACAGTATCAACACCAGCGGGTACCTAGATAAATATGTGTGAAGTCGAAATTCAAGCTTCGGGCCTCAGAGATTAATACGTAGACCTGAAACCTTAGGTAGTTTCAGATACCTACAGGTATACCTACTTACTAGAGATGGGCGGGTGGAATAAAATTATGAAGGTATTTCAGGGAACCATTTTTAACGGGTATAAGAAGATATATTACCTAAAAATTAATACTTAATTTAAATTATGTAACTGCGATAATTCTTCTATACTGATTAGTAATGTTTAAATTGCAACCAGTAAACATTACACGTCTTGAAAAATTATACTAAATAGGTATAATCACCCGACCAGGACATGAACTTGGGTCTTATGGTGCGTACAGATTGCTTGTAATGCAACTAGTAATGTAACATTCTGCGCACGTTGCGTATTTGGAAGTGTAGTGCGCAGAATGTTACATTACAAGTTCCATTACAGCAATCTGTACGCACCATTACATTCTGCCCACCACACGTCCAAATACGCAACGTGCGCAGAATGTTACATTACGAGTTGCATTACTAGCAATCTGTACGCACCATTACGGTCGGGTGATTTTATGTTTTTATGTACCTACCTAAGTACTTACCTAAAGATAGTATATTTTTCTCGATCTTTAAGAATAATTGAGCTTTATCAAATGCAAAACTATAAAATATTATCACATTTATTTGCTCGTATTATACTTACACCTGAAATCTATCTGATTACTTAAGCAAACTGGTAGCTAAAGTAATTCCGCAAAGGGCAGATGATTTTTTTATCGGTGACTAAACCCGCGTTTGACCTCAATGTCGCCTGATGGTAAGTGAAGATGAGGTCAAAGATCACATTACAGCTTAGGAAGGAACTAACGATAATACAAAACTATTGTTGAATATGTAAGTATGTTACTTCATCCAAAAGACTGGTTTACCTATAGCAAAATCTAGATTTCGCAACACTTTTATTGTAATGTATTTTGAATCTTTAATATATTTTCTGCAATTTAGTCAAAACTCTGGACATTTTGAAGTGATAAAAGAGAAAATATGACACTTACAAAAAAAGGATCCAATAATAATAAGATCCAATAATCCTCACGCTCCCCTATTTTTAAAATTAAAGGTTATTGTTTATAATAGGTACCTACTTAATTTGATCACAATCGTTAATACAGAGTGAGATAAAAAACACGTGTGTAAGTTTTTGTTGTGTAGACCACACAACCGAACTGGGAGATCTTTTAGTGTAGAAACACCCAGTGTAGTGCATAAGCTCGTTATCCACTGAACCGAGGTGCCATGCATGTCCAAGCAGTCCAAGTGTCTGCCTACTTACCTACTAAAACTAACGTCGTCAAATTTTACCTACGTTTTAATTTAGGTAGGACATACCTGAGTAAGTATCTATATTTCAAAAAATACCTACCTTTAAAAAAATACCATACGTCGTTTTTCAACACACTTGTGAGTAAAAGACAGACACATACGTGGTCATAAAATTTATTGGAAACAGCTGTTAGCTGCTGCGCGTCAGTAGCCATGTCCCATTACACGTACACACGCTGTTGTTACTTGAAGGCGCCGCGCGGGCCGCTGCTGCTGCACGCGCGCCGCCTGTCCGCGCGCCGCCTGTCCGCGCGCCACCTGGACGCGCGCCGCCTGGACGCGCGCGCTCATATATTTGTATAACCCGGATCAATAAAATATGCTCTGTTTACTCGCATGTAATTTCCACTAAGGTACAATTCAACTTTGTAGGATTCATTATATTATGCACTAGGGTACAATATATTATGCACGCGTGACTTATAGCCCAGTTTATAGTTCTAAATTCAATAGAATAAGGCTCACTTTACGAGCAAGTGTGTTGAAATATACTATTACGGCTGTGTGTTATTCAGTTGCTCATATTTACCAACCATGCAAAGGGCAAAATAGGTTTCAAATAGGTGAGGTACATAATTAGTAATTTTCATTTCTGGAAAAATTCTTATATTATGTAGGCTGAACCTATTTGAAATTGAAACCTATAGAATGGACGTGTTCATGATCGCATGGTAACAAGATAGACGCCAACTGTGACAGTCGATTGTTTTACAAAGTTTACAAAAGGAAAACATATTTACCTATAAATCCTATAATCGACGAAGGGTAATTATGCGACATGGAAAATCAAAAAATAATTTGAGTAATAATTATTAATAAATCATATTATCTAACCAGACAATCACTCAGGGGTGAAATGAAGAAAGTACAGACGCAACTTTTCTCAGCGGTTGAGCTAAGGGTCGAGTAGTATTTGGTCAGCGTGTTTCCAGAATTCCAATTACCTCTCGCTAGTATTAGATCCATTGGGAGGTTTTCAAGCCAAGCTAATCGAAAAGACCCAGGCGAGTCAAAATCAAAGTCAAAAGAATCTTTATTTCGTAAGTATTTAAATACATTTGAAATAAGTCACAAAATTTACAAATTGAACTGAATCTACCACCACTTCGGAAAGTCGATCTGTTGAGAAGAAGTGGCAAGAAACTCAACAGCAATCATCTTTTAAAAATACACAGTAACAATTAACAACCAGGGAATCCCATCTTCTTGCATCCGGATATCTTATTAGTAGTAAAACTTTATATAACACTTATCCTTAAATCTATCGAAGGGTTAATCTTAAATATTTTGGAATTTTATTATAAAAGTTTACGAGAATAACGCAAGCACCAGCCATCACCCTCCTCAACCATATTTTAGGGAAGAGGGTGACCCGACACCCGACGCTACCGCTAGCCATGCCGCCTGAGGGAGCATGACGTTCTTGCTGTTGTATGGATAAGGATACGTCATGGATAAGTCAGTACTCTAAAACAGTTCGGATCCAGCCACCTATTGCAATCAGTTGTATACTGTAGTAACGGTTGTGTATTAAGATTTTACAAGTGAATATTACGAGTAGTATGAATAAACAATTGTGGGTTATTTGAAAGTGAATCAGTTTTGCTTCTGAACTCTATTTGGGTGTATTCTTTAGTTACGTATAATAACTTATAATACTTTTACTATTATGTAGTGTTTATATGTAGGTATACCTAAGTCCTGCAGTAGATACTGGGTTGAGCAGAGGTGTCAATAAGTATGAGTACCTACAGAAATTAGCACTATCACCTATCACCAATGAGCCACCTCTCCCCAGAGAGCTCATCTTCATTGCACTAACAATATATTTATATATAGGGTCGCCTTATAATAGTCCATTATATTTAAATAACAGATTAAAACTAATGAGAGTATCATAATTTATTACGAAAAATTCTTCTCTGTGAGTAAAATTTAAGATTAATCTACATTTTATGACTACATACAATGAGATGGAAAAGTTTTTATTAAGTACTTGCTGTGGAGTCATAAACTACAGATCAAACTTAAACTTTGATCTCGTAGAAGAATTTTAAAATTTTAATTTATGAAAAATATAAAAATATATAGATAGATATATACAAATATATAGATTTTTTTCGAAATTCAGACCCACTCATTATCCCTAATCTGCTATTAAAATTTTATTGACTATTATAAGCGGACCCCTGTATTTGCAATTAAATTTAACAACGAATGCTAGGTAAGTAGAACAGGACTTATGTATTGGTTTGGTACCTACTCATGCTCACTTTTAAACACAGAGTTGGTAAATATACCTACATAGTTGTGTCATATGCACATTACATACTCCTTAGACGTTCATAGAAAATATGCCTTTACTGTTTCTGTGTCTCCTTCTTTGGTTGAATCTATACTAAACATTGAATTCATTAAAAGTACCTATAATGGGAAATATAAATACTAGTTGTTGTAGCAATGATCATCAAAGTAACGTCAAACTCATCAAGGCACGCTTTGGGTAATCTTGTTATAGCATCAAAAACGTGCTGTGTGTTGCCCAGCACACTGGATCAAGTACCTACAGCTATTGCACGAGCTACGTCGGACTAAAGTTCTGCTTGCTGAAGTAAAAATACTTGAAAATAAAAATACTGAGGTTGAATATTACTATTGAGTAGGCACCTCCTGTGCAATGTAGGTAATTGTATGTTTTTACTAACCGAGATGAGGTTACTTCCGGGGAAGGTATAATTTTAATTAATAATTCACTCACCCCTTTTTATTTCATCTTAACCTAAATGTGATTTCAACGTCTGATAATACACGTTAAAAAAACATGTAGTTGAATTGAACTTGAAATACATTCCGGGACCTTTCAACGGGATCGCAGACAGTCTCTCACGTCACAAAGCCCTCCCAGATATAGAAATGAGACGTGTTGAGATGACCTTCAGCATGCCAGACTTTACTCAAGACTCTCGGCTGTCCTGTAGTCGACCTATTTGCATCACAACAGCTCATGTAGTTCCAGTCTACGTGTCCAGGGATCTCAGAGGAACAACAGCATTATTCAACGATGCATTGGTTGAGAGTGGAATCTCAAACTAATTTGTATTTTCCCACCACCATGCTTGATGCTGCGAGTCCTGGAGCAATTTAATCAAGCCCGGGGCAAATTACTATAAATTTGCCCCGCGTGAGAGAAAGTGTGTTGGAGTGCTGAACTCTGAACACCAGCCATAGCACCACCGATGGCCCTTCAAGATTTGAGCAGGGTTCTAATAGACACTCGGACTGCAATCCTACTCCTCAATAGACTCATCTTGGAGGCATGGTTGATTCAGGATGAGAAGACTTGCTAGGCTCGTGGTCTCCAGAATAGAGGTCGGTAATAATCTCAAGCTGGAGACCGTCAACTTTAAAAACTTGCTTGGTCCAAATGGATTGTATGGTGCCAAAAGGCTAATGTCAAAAATTCCACTCCAGACGATGTCTCCAAAAACCTTATACAGGGTGACTGGTGACAATTTTGAGATACTGAAGGAGAGCACTCTGTACTCGATTCTGATCATAATAATGTAAAAAAATAGGAACTAAATTTTTCACTAGAATTCCCTATAAATAAATACTAACTTTACTTAGGCCTGTGTTAATCGCGGCACGTAACCTGGCCAACGTTAGCGTGACCATTCGTTGCGTAATCAATTTTTTAACTTTCGGTTAAGTTTACTCAGTAAATAGTTAATATTTAATTCATGTTATGTTTTTTCTCTTCATGTATAATCTCAAACTATCACGTCCTTGAATTTCAATAGTGACCACCCTGAATATCTGCATAAATCAGAAACACTAAAAGGCAAATGAAAACTGCTTTAAAAATAAGTTGATTAATCTACCTAGAAAGTTGATATATGGAACCCTCAAACAGAAGTAGAGTGGCTTATGGTAAATAGCGCAAGGCCATATAGTCTTTTCGAGAAAATGTGCTACTTACGCTGCTTCTGTCGGCTTCCGGACGAAGGGTTCATGATGACCTGGCTTTCCATTGCTGAAGAACACTGCATCGTAAGTGACTGAACATAATATTTACACCTAAATATCTTAGACTAATAGTATAAGTCACAGACAATCCGCTTGGCTTTTATCATCAGCTGATAATTGCAATTTAAATGTTTTATATTGGATGAAGCGACTTATACCTAGAAATGGGCAAGTCTACTGATAACCTTTTTGTTAGTACCAGAGGGAACCAAGATCAGCTAGTAGACCCAGGAATGGCTTTGTCATACAGAACACGGTTGACTACAGTTAGGTTGTGAGTATTCCGGCGAAGTCGAATGAGAAGCCACTTGAGATTAGTTTTGAATTCAGATATGTGGTCGTATTTGAGTAATCCAAATACAAACCTTATGCAGAGATTTTGTAGCCGCTCAAGTTTTTGAGAAGTTCTTCAGTTAAGTCAAGATAGATATCCGCATATTCGAGAATAGAAAGTAGGAGAGATTGAGGAAAGTGCGAAGACTCATCGCAAAATATTTGAAAGTAGCTTACAGTCAATGATTTAAAATATATTTATATACATTTAAAATTATTAAAGAAATGTCAGCAAATTCAATTGACGGATAAAATCAAATATAATAAGTATTAAATATAAAAAGTAAGTTTAAAATAAGTATATCAATACATGTCAGGATTAAAATAAGATCATGTAGGAACAATTACCTAAATAGATCAAATTAATCAAGTCTATCTAAATACAATTTAAATTAAGTTAAGTTAAGCAAATTAAATTAAGCTTACCTAACCCAAATAATCCTTATCGAATTCAATTAAATATATAAGTAGTTATGTCAATATTAGTTAAATAATTAAAACATGTCACCTACTAACATTGTTATTGAAAGGGCAAGACGTTGTTGGGGCTGGTGCGCACTCTACCGGCCGCGTATTTACAAAGGCTATACCATTAGAGTGAAAGAGGAAACTGAACTGGCTTAGCTTTTGTATGACAAAAACTTGCCGAAACCCTAATCTATTCTAGTACCATTGCATAACATAACTTCAATTTAACATTGCAGCAACAAAAGCTATCCCATTTGATATCGATTTTTACCGATCGTTAGCTTCAATTTGATACTTAAATGGCAATTGTTCTGATTTTCAAAGATAGGAATTAAATGTGCATGCATTATGACCATCGTTATTTTGATGACTAAACGTTTGACTTTTGACCATGTCGGGATTGTCCAGGGTTGACTATAATAGCTGACCAGGTTTATGGCGCTTCGCCGGCCGCTGCCGCGGCACCGCTCGCTTCGCTCGGTCGGCTCGGGCACGTGTATAACTATATGCAACCTAACATGCTCTCCTCGCTGCGCTCGTCGTCGCACCTAACCGTACCGACTCCGCCTTCCGGTGCGGGAGCCCTTCTCGTAGCTTATCTCTTCATCGCAATGTATATCAAACAAAGATATAGGTACCTACTTTTCATCTTGACAAAAGCTTATCTATTTGAGTGAATATGTATTATACAGTACCTACTAGGTTTTGTCTTTGCACTTCTTTGAAAATTACAAGAGCAAAAGCTAAACCATTTCAGTCAATTTTTTACTGAGTTAGATTAGGTATTGTCGAGTAATATGCATAAACAAAAGCTCCTCTATTAGAGTCTGACTCGTGACTCAAATAGTATAGCCTTTGTATATTCGCCTACCGGCCATGGCGGCGGCGAGGCGCTTGCGCATGATGGCGTGGAAGCCGGCGACGCGGACGCGGGCCGCAGCGATTTATTTATATAACTAACTGTGCCCGCGACTTCGTTCGCGTGGACGACAAAACTTATCAATGAGTTTTTAGGGGATCTTGCTGGAGGAAGTACTTAAAAGTCGAGAGTGCGTCGAAGAATATGTTTATTGCCAAAAATACGTTTTTATATCTATTTACAAAACATCTTAACTAGTGTAAGCATAAAGGCGTTAGTTCCTAATTAATTTTAGTTCCGCACAATCACCGTCATGCTGTCGCGGCGCTTTCGTCGCCGCGTGTTCTCGCCTCTATAAATACCCCGCGGGGCGCCGCGGTCCACCCGTGCCCCCCCCCCAGAAAAAACCACCGAAGCCCCGGTACCCCCCAATAGTGGTGGAGCGCTTGCCTAACTGGCAGGTGCACCTCCGCAAGCTTAAGGAGGTGCTGGGGCACACGCCAAACGCCCGCCCTTATGGGCAGGGCATCCGCTTCACGCCACAGGACGAAGAGGAGTACCGGCTGATCCAGCGCTACCTGACGCAATTGGAGGCGTCAGAGAGGGTGGCCTGGTTTGGCTATTCCCTGCCTGCGGAGAGGAGCCTGAAGGTCGCAATACGAGGCCTTTCAGCCGACACCCCGCCTGCAGAAATAGAGGCCGAACTCCGGGAGATGGGTTTCTCTCCGGAATACATCCGCCCGATTCGGGCGAGGCAAGGCAGGCCAGGATGCATATTCTTTGGCCAGCTACAGCGCACACCGAATTTGACCCCTGGCATATACGAAGTGACGGAGTTGCTCTGTATGCCGGGGATAAAAATCGAAGCCTGGAGGGGCAAGAAAGGCCCCGCCCAATGTCATAGGTGCCAGCAATTCAGGCATTCAGGCATTCTTCACATAACTGCCTCAGGCGGCAAGCCTGCGTGTGTTGTGGGGAAGAACACCCAGCCAAAGATTGCCCCAGGCCCCGGGAAGAACCCGCAACGTGTGCCAACTGCGGCGGCGCCCACACCGCGAATAATGCGGCATGCCCGGTTTTCCGCGCCGAGCAGCGAAACAAACGGGCCGGCACCATTGCGCGCACATACAGGCGCAGAGATGAAGATGAAGATTCCAACCACCTAATAGCAGCCGAACCGACAGCTGCCGGCTCCTTAATGGCTGCAGCCAACGCCCCCGCCGCCGCCCCCGCCTCTGAAAAACCACGCCGCCGAGGGAAGAGGCGCAATAAGAAAAAGAAAAAGAAGGCCGCAGAAGACATGCCGGCACAAACATCTATAGCCGCGCCGTCCGCCCCCCCCCCCAGCAGTCGCTGCACCTCCCGCTCAGGGGAAGAAGGCACAGCGGGGGGGGGGGGACCCGCTACCACCCACGCCGTCGGCAACTTTAAGAACGCCCGTCGACCAGAATGCAGTTATGCTAATTATAATGCAAATGTTTGCCGCCATTACCCAAGCAATGGCCACGGGCAACGACATAACTCAAATAGTGCAGGGGGCCCTGCAATCATGGCGCGCAAGCCACTTAAGTTACTACACTGGAACGCCGATGGTCTGTCTAAGCAGAAAAGACGACTAATTGCCGAAAGAGAAGTGGATGTGGCTCTCTTAAATGAGACCCACCTGAAGACCAGTGACAAACTAAAGGTACCAGGATACCATGTGTACCGGAAGGAGGAGACCTCGCCGCACGGCATCGCCTACAGGGGATTGGCGGTGCTTGTGCGAAGGAACATCGTCCATCAACCGCTACCAGTGCCTTTGGGACTCCAGTCGACCTACGCCCTGGGCGTTGAGCTCTGCATCGACCGGCAACCGCTGCGTGTGTTTGCCTTTTACAAGCCCCCGCAAAACCGGCTTGTAGTAGCAGATGTCCACACCCTGCTGGACTCGCCACTACCCACTGTCATAGCCGGGGACTTTAACTGCAAACACACGGCGTGGAACTCGACGCTCGTCTGTCCAGACGGGCGCCGACTGCTGGATGACGCAGAGCGTGGCCAATACGAGGTGTGGGGTCCTGAGGTCCCAACGCACTATCCATATGTCGCAGCCGCATGCCCCGACGTCATAGACCTTACTGTGACGAAGGGGCTTGGAGACCACCAGCCCGAGCAAGTAGTGATGGACGACCACGTCTTCTCCGACCACCAGCCGGTCCTGGTCACATTGGACGAAACGCCCACCCGGACGAACCCAGCATCTTCTCGACGGAGACTAGACTAGAGCATCTTTGCCGACTACATGGCGAACCAATGCCCGACCTTCCCCATCGAATCCCCCGCCGACGTGGACAAGCTCGCGGAGGAGTTTGCGCTGTGTGCTGAGCAAGCACTCGGCGCCGCCTCCGCTGGAGCTACGAGGAAGTGTCGGCCACCTCCGACTCCCGCACACATCCTGTCTCTGATCGAGAAGAAGAGGAAACTGCGCAGACGGTGGCAGCGAACCCGCTGCCCCGCCCTGAAGACCGAGTTGAACGCTCTGGCGGCAAGGGTTTCAGACGCGCTGGAAACAGCTGCGACGGAATCCTGGCTCGCCGCCATTGAGCGCGCCGGTGAAGACTGGCCAGGCATCCACCGCCTATGCCGCCAGCTCTCCAGGAAGCCACCTCCGATCCGGCCCCTTCTGGCTAGTGACGGTACCCCCCGTTACAAAGCCGCGGACCGGGCGGAGATCTTTGCAGAACACCTGGAGACGCAGTTTCTACCGAATCCGTCCAATGACGTCGAGCATGCAGCCAAGATCCAGCAGCACTTGGAGGAATACTTCAAGGCGCCGATGACTCCCGACGAAGATCCAGTTGTCTTCACCCCCGGTCAGGTCGCACGCATGATACGTCGACTTCCGCTGAGGAAGGCCCCAGGTCCCGATGGCATCCCGAACGAAGCCCTGCGTCACCTGCCCACGCGAGCAATCGCGACGCTGACGCGGCTGTTCAATGGGATCCTTCGCACAGGGCACTTTCCTCATGCCTGGAAGCTTGGCCGAGTCATCATGCTGCCGAAGCCGGGGAAGAACATTTTGAAGCCTGAGAGTTATCGGCCCATCACGCTGCTGTCGACCACTTCGAAGTTATTCGAGCGGCTGCTGCTCAGACACCTTATTCCGCATATCCAGCCACGCGAGGAACAGCACGGCTTCAGAGCCGAGCATTCCACAACGCACCAGCTCACTAGGGTACTGCACTTAGCAACCTCCGCTTATAATAAGCGTGAGCCCGCTGTCGCAGTATTCCTGGACATGGAGAAGGCGTTCGATCGCGTCTGGCACCCCGGCCTGCTGTACAAGCTGTCCACGTCGACTACTCCTCGTCGAGTAGTGCAGACTGTGGCCACCTTCCTTCGAGACCGGCGTTTTCAAGTGGCGGTAGAAGACGCCCTGTCTACAACGAAGACCGCACAAGCTGGAGTGCCCCAAGGAAGCTGCCTCTCACCCGTGTGCTACGCCAGGTACACGGACGACATCCCGGTCGCCGCTGGATCCACACTAGCGCTGTACGCTGACGACGCGGCGTTCATCACAACGTCGCTGAAACCCGTACATGCTGCCGTGAAGATGCAGCGGCAACTCGACCTGCTTCCCGCGTGGCTGAAAGACTGGAGGTTGACAGTCAACGTCACGAAGACACAGGCGATCGTCAGCGGCCGCGGCATCCTAATGCCGCCCCAGCTGACCCTGATGGGGGAGACCATCGACTGGTCAACGAAGGTGAAGTACCTTGGCGTCACCATCGACCGGCGTCTCACGATGGGCCCCCACATCAGTAACGTCGTCAACCAGGTGCGCTCTGCGCGCCACCTCCTGCGCCCAGTACTGCAGTCCAAGATGCCGCTACGCGCCAAGTTGGGCGTCTACAAGGCCTACCTCCGCAGCCGTCTGACGTACGCCGCTCCGGCGTGGTACGCGCTGACAGCAGAGACGGCTAGGCGCACTCTACGCGCCCAGCAAGCTCTCGCGCTGCGGACGATTGTAGCCGCCCCACGGTACGTGCGGAATTACGTCATCTCAAGGGACCTGCGCATGGAGTCGGTTGACGACTTCGTCGGCCGCCTGACTGCCAACCTCTTCCGGCGCGCGAGTACGTCGAGCTTCCGCCATTTGCGGACTCTAGTTCCGTACCACGCGCGCCCCCCGGACCAGAAACCGTTTCCGCGGGAACTCATCCCCGCGGAAACCAACCCAGGACTAAACACCGCGCCGCCGGCTGGAGGATCGCTCACGGATGGGAGCTTGAACCTCGCCGGCCCCACGCCCCCCTGAATAGACTCTGCTAGATCCAGATGGCGCCCCCGAATCACGACGTGGTGGCCAGCTAGAGAGTCGCCCGCCCGCCGCGGGCTTGACACTCGCTAGCCCCCCCCCCCCTGATTGACAACCCGTGCGCGCAGGCTGGGCGATCACTTGCTCGCCAGGCACTCCGCACGGCCCCGGACGAGACACCGCTGCGGCCGCAGGCTAGAGGATCGCTCGCTAGAACTTCTAACGGGCTTGAACCTCGCCAGCGTGCTGCGGCATGACCAATGGGCCCAGGACACCAATGTCCGCCCCAACGCCCCTCCTGTCTTTACAGGAGGCGAATGCAACCGCAGAAAGAGGCCAATGCCTCGAATTGCCCCCACCGTCCCCTCTAGGGGGGAAGAGTGAAGATCCGAGTAGGTCCTTCCTTTTCGTCGATCGCTTCTTGAGTGCGGACGTGGAGTGAGCGCTCCTTGCGCTCGCGAAACAACGCCTCACTAAGTAGGATCGATGAGCCTTTTTCAAGGTTCGCCCATCTTTAATTCATTGACGCGTTCTTTTCAGAACGTTAATCGTGTGTTCTTAATTCATAGACTCGTTCTTATCAGAACGTTCAATCGTGTGATAGTGTGACGCAGCTACAGTGCTCCCCTTCAAGCGAAGCGTACCGGAAGTTTGATGACGCGCCCGCGTTTTGTGACTTTGTTTTCAGTTGGCTCGGGCGTGGTAGCTGTGTCTTGGTTTGAATTTGGGTAGGTATTTTCGTTGCAGCGCAGAGTCGTGTCGCTTGGTTCGGTTTCTGTTAAGGTGTAGGCAGGTTTTAGTCGGTCGATTGAAATTGTGGCTTGTCTGTCTTGAAGTTGTATTGTGAAGTGTTTGCTTGATTTTTCTATGATCTTGAATGGGCCTTCGTAAGGTTTCTGTAGCGGAGATTTCACGGCGTCTACTCGAACAAACACGTGGCTGCAGGTAAGGCACTTGTCTCACCGGCAACGATTAACGAGTAACGAGTAAAGCTAGAACTAGAAACGAGTTAGCGAGACGCGGGGAGCGAGTGCGTAGTTCCGATATTTGTGTAGCTCGGCTATAAGCGAGTGTGCGAGTGAGGCGGGCGATTACTCGCATCACTCGCTCGCGGCAGTCAAGCGTACAGTCAGTCAGTCTTGCGGCCTCATACGCGATACACGTGTTCGCAATTTTCCAATAAAAATGGATGAGTTTTTTATTGAATGTGTCCGACAATATCCGTGTCTTTGGGCCACAAAACTGATTTCATATAAACAATTAGACGTGAAGGACGCAGCTTGGAAAGAGATTTTAAAGAAAACAAACATAGAAAGTGGTAAGTTTTTTATTTAACATTTATCTAACACAACATATACCTACCTATAGTTAAATCAATATTTATTTTGCAGAGTCTAATGTAAGTTATGTGTTGTCCTATCAGAATCTAATACATTTTGCACACGGTTATTTTGCCACGAAACTGTTCCAATGGAATTAAAATATTCCATGAAATATTCCCTCACAAAAAAGCCGTCTTCAAAATCTGCTGAGTTTTGTTCAGATACCTCGTAGTAATTTCTTGACATATTATCAGAAAAAACTGACTGTGAAGGCGCCTTTTCGATTTCATTGCGTAATACATAGTTATGTAGAATGCACGCAGCCTTTACAATTTTTTTGGCGGTACTTATTTTAACATCTAATGGCCTAAAAAAGATACGCCATTTGTGCACCAACATACCAAACGCACTTTCTACCATTCGGCGTGCTCTGCTCAGTCTATAATTAAATATTAACTGGTCTTTATTCAACCTTTCATGATCAGGATATGGTTTTAATAAATGTGTCATCAACGGAAATGCACAGTCACCAATAAAAACATAAGGCTGAGGCAAACCTCCTTCATATAGGGGTTCATCTGCGGGTAATCTCAATCCATTGTTTTGCAACACATTGTAGAAATTACTATCGGTGAATATTCCGCTGTCACTGTATCTGCCCATTGATCCAACATCGATCATTATAAATCTTCCATGAGCATCAGCAATTGCTAACAGTACAATCGAAAATGTTTTTTTGTAGTTAAAGTACTGAGATCCCGATTTACGGGGCGAAAAAATTACCACGTGCTTGCCATCAATTGCACCAAGGCAATTATTGAAATTCCACAAATCATAAAAGTCTTTTGCTATAACTTTCCATTCGGGTTCAGTAGGGAGCTTCATTACTTTTGGCTGCAACTTGATCCATAAAGATTCACATACTACTGGTATTATTTCGGAGAGCGTAGAACGGCCTATTCTATAGCTTTTTGACAATGCTGTATATGTAGTTCCGGTTATAAGATATCTGAAAATAAATAAAAATATCAAATAATATTAGTTAATAACATAAAATTAATTTTAATGTGGTGTGTTATAATCATTTGTTTTATTTGCAGTTACACAGGCAAAATTGAAATGGAAAAATTTGCGAGACACGCACCGTGAAAAATTGAAAAAAATCAAGAAGACAACAAGTGTCCACTAAAACAAATAAAACCCTGGAAGTACATGAGTCACATGGAGTTTTTGCTTCCATATATGACAAATGCGGAACGAGATACAAATGTTACACCACATCCTGATATTTCGACAAGTTTCGAGGAAACAGCTAATACAGATGTTAGTAGAGATTCAGCAGATACGATAACAGCTCCAAAAAAAAGGAAGACGGATGAAATAATTCATAATGACGAGGATTTGTTAAATTTTTTAAAAGATATGGATGATAATCGAGCAAAACGAACTGCACAGAGGGATGAGTTACGTAAAGAAGTACTAACATCAAGTGATCCTTTAAAAGCTTTTTTTGATTCAATGTATCATAGTACAAAGCAGATGCCGGAGTATTATCAAAGAACAATAAAAAGAAAGTTGTTTCAATTGGAAATGGATGCTGAAGACAATATTGCTAATACAAACTATTCATATACCGGTTACTACTCAAACGATTATTCTTACAACTCTCGCCCTTCTACGAGTCAGACTAATTTTTCTACTGGACACGGTTCTGCCTCACCTGAACCCAGCGGTTCTGGTGTGCAGCAAATTGGAATTGGAGAACATACTACTCGTACAAGTACTCGTAGCCAAAACGAAGAGATCCAAGATTCAATGTCTGCCGCTGAAATCACTCCAAGCGATGGAGCCTTACCTTAATGTAATGACGAGACGCTCTCTTGTACCAATAGCTTCTCTATAATTTGTATTTTCTTTTTTAATGTCATCTTCTATTAAACTATGCAAATATTCAAACTCGTCTCTTGTCATTCTAAAATATGTGCGAAAGGCATCATTTGTTAATTCATAGAATAGTTTGAATTCACTGCATTCTTTTCTGAAATAATTAATATTTTCCATCCATATTCTTCTTTTTTTCTTCATTTTTTCCTTACGTTTATTCAGAATTGCCGCAGCCACTACACAAATCCTATCATATAATTCATCATCATCGTCGTCTGAACTAGATAACAATGATAATTCAAATGATTTTTCGTTATTCATATTAAATAAATAAAAAACGTGTACTTTCAGATACGCACTGTAGAGAAATGACCACTGGTTGCTCTCTCGGCGTGAGTTCTAATCGCTTGGCGAGTATCGCCGAGCGAGTTTTATCTTTCATAGCTCTTGTCGCTCAGCGACAAACTAGTGAAGCGAGTGCTCCCTGGCAGTGTGAACAGTCAGCGATCAACTGTTTGTATATGCATCTCTTTTGTTCACCCGGAAAGTATATCTATCGTACGTTTCTTGAGCGAGAAAATAGCCGATAGTTAGTCGTTTTCTCGTCGTTGGTGGGACAACTGCCTAAGAAGGTGCGGGTGGATGAATATAGGCCGGTTGTTACTGTGAGATGTTACTGGATTGTTGGGTTTTAGGTTTTTTATTGTTTTCCTTAGTCTCTCAACGAACGTGTGGTCGGCGGCCGGCTCGGGTCTCTCTGTCGTGAAAAAATCGCTTGGTAGGCGCAAGTTGCAGCCGTAGGTTAATTCAGCCGCGCTCACGCCGGTAAGATAAGATATTTATTTCTGATAAAAACTTATATCTAAGAATAACATTAATTTAGAAATTTATACTAAGTTAAACAAAATAATGCGTAGGTATGTAATAAGATTACTAAATTTAACAATAGATGCTATACAATAATATGTTAATTTCATTACTTTATCATGAACTAGGTTAACAAAGGCATAATACCTAAACTAAGTAATTGTGATTACTTGTTTTTTAGGTATAAAATGTTCAATATAACGATTTGCTAAGTCACTATTAATTATACAACAAAGAGATACAATAACAATTAGTGTAACTACTACATAAACATATTTTTATAAGGTAAGTAAGGATTGTAACTTTTTTTTTTTTTTTTTTTTTTTTCCTAATAGAGAAATACTGTACTAAACACATAACTCGATATACAAATACAACATACAATAGACAATAATCTATATGTACAAATAAAAAAATAATACTAAACCATTATTAAAACGAAGGTGAAAATTATAACTAGATTCTAATCTGCATGTATTTAAAGTCAATGTTATTTTAAGACTATTAACAGTTTCTCTGTATCTTCATAACACATATTTAAAAGTGATGATCGTATTATCCGTTTAGTGTTGTTATAGGTCAGGGGATATATGCTGAGTTTGGAGTTTAATCGTTTATAAAGTAGTGGTCCTAGAAAAATGTAAAATTTAGAAGAGAATGCAGTTTTTGTGTTTTGAGGTTGTGCAATGTCAAGCCTTCTTTTGTTTGCTACTTTTGGTCTGTAGTTAAGGGTGCAATGGTATTTTAAAATTGTGTTCATTATAAATAACTGTCTGATTGTCAGTACTTTACAGTCTTTATAGAGAAGCTCAGTGGGGTAAAGGTAAGGTCGGAAATGGGAAACTTTTAAAATTGCTCTTTGAGCTCTTTCAATGTTAATGAGAAACGTTTTAGCTGCCCCGCCCCATGACGTAATACAGTAATTTAGTATCGACTGACACAATGCAAAGTATACCTGCCTAATAAGTTTAGAGTCACCTATGGTGCGCAATTTTTTAAAAACAAATATTAGCTTGCGTACTCTGCCACTCACCGTATCTATGTGTTGTTTAAAGGACAGATTTTCGTCAATTATTATACCTAGGTACTTTATTGTTTTAGTAGGAGAAATAGATGGACACGAGCACGGTTGATTATTTTGATCAGAACAAAAGTGCGCGAATAGGTTAGGAATGACAGGATTAGACTTTCGTATGGAAAATTGTATAAAATGGGTTTTGTCTGAATTTAGAGTTAGTAAATGCTGCCGTAACCAATTATTTACTACATTAAAGCCCCGCTGAGCGTACTCGTATAGTTCACTGTCTGAGTGCGCAGAAAACAATAGAGCGGTGTCATCTGCGAAAGATAAGATTTTACCACCATTTATTTTAAGGTTACACAGGTCATTAATATAAATAAGGAATAGAGTAGGGCCTAGGATGCTTCCTTGGGGGATTGCAAATTCAGTGTCCAAAAGTAGGTCAGAACTTAGGATATGCCCTATTTTCACCCATTGCGAACGATTGTGTAAGTAATCTGCAAGCAATTTGAGTTGGATTCCTCTTATACCTAAATTTTCAAGCTTGTGCAAAAGGATAGGTATAGAAATTGTGTCGTAGGCTTTGGAGAGGTCTAGGAAAACTCCTAAAGTGCGTTTTCCCTTGTCTAGCTCCTGAGCTATGAAGTTAGTAAGCTCCAATACTGCATCGTCTGTGGAGCGCTTGTGCCTAAAGCCGAATTGTGCATTTGACAAGATGGACTGTTTTTCTAGGTATTGTACAAGTCTGATATTTATAATTTTTTCTAGTACCTTAGAAATGGCTGTTAAAAGCGATATTGGCCTATAATTATTAATTTGATCTTTCTTCCCATTTTTGTGAATAGGTATAATGACCGCTTTTTTCAAGCAATTTGGAAAAACACCGTCCCTAAGGCACTTTTGAAAAATATAGGTTAGTGGAGTGCATAGAATGTGGTGAAACCGTTTTAGTATTTTGTTGGATATATTATCCCAACCCATCGCTGAATCATCCTTCAGGCCTTTGATAATTCTAGTTACCTCTGCTTCATCAATGTCCAACATAACAAATGAATTTATTAGGGTGCAATTTGATAATTTATTGTGGTGCGTTGGAGAAAGGGTATGCGATTGGTTAATAATTTTTTCAGCCAAAGATTTCCCAATGTTAGTAAAATATTTATTAGCTAAGTTAGCACATTCGAGCTGCGATTCATAGGACCGGCCCTGCAATAGCTCAGTAGCGGATTTATGCTGTTTCGACAAAAAAGTTACATTTTTAACAAATTTCCAAACCATTTTACTGTTTGTTCCCGCTTTTTCTAATTCACTTTTATCGTAAGCATTTTTTAATTTCTTAAGAAGAGCGTTACAAAAATTCCGATATCTTTTGTACGACGTTTGCAATACAAGGTTATCGGGTTGTGCTTTGGCCTTCATGTGTAACTTATCCCTATGTTTCATACAGCGAATAAGTCCCGGGGTGATCCAAGGCTTAATGTTTGTATATTTTTTACTAAGACGTGTGTACGTAGTATTTCGCAGTATTGCATTTTGTACCTGTGATATAAAGTATGTCATGCAAAAGTTCGCGTCATCAGAATAATAAATTGTAGAAAAGTCAATGTTGCTTAAATCCGCTTCAAGGTTATATAAATTAATTTTAGAACTATTTATTAAGCTATTTGTTAGTTTAGGCATTTTGCGAATTAAGGTTAGTAAGGCGGCTTTATGATCAGTAATTGTAGAGTTTGTAACAAACGTTAGTGACGGAAAAATTGTTTTGAGCATAATATGATCTAAACAAGAACCACTTTGATGTGTAGGAAAACAATGGGCGGGAAGTAGTCCATTAAATGAGCATAGATTAAGATATTCTTGACCACAGGAATCCAGATTTTCCGGCATAATATTAATGTTAATGTCGCCAATTAAAATTATATTTTTAAACGATTTTAGACTCTGTAGTACGATTTGTAGAGAATTTGTAAAAATACTAATATTTTTAAATGAAGGAGACCTATAAATGGCTAGAATTGCGGTGTCTGTACCAATTTTAATAAGTAACCGATTGCATTCCAACATGTTTGGTTCCTCGACTGATATTTTTAGGTAATTTCTGGCGTAGACTACAATCCCATCGTTTTGGTTGTAATTTTCCTTACTGTTGTATAAGTCGTAGCCCGGTATATACGGTAAAGAACTATTTTTGGATAACCAACATTCAGTGAGGATAATAACATCGTTGGTAACATTCAGTCTTTGTTGAAATATACTAAAATTATCAAAGTTTTTATAGATGCTACGTATGTTTTGTGTTATTATTGAAAATTGATTGTTGTAAGGAGAAAGGTATTGACTACAACTTTCAACCTCACAAGCTCTTGCTTCAGATACAGAGAAACTATCTAGGTCATTAATTAAGTTTTGAGCCATTATTTCTATTAATAAATTAAAGATCTAAACGAAAAAATATAATAAGGTGTCAGTGCAAAGGGCGGAACGCAGACCTAGTAGCACAGTAGGTAGTTGTTCAGTCCAGGTACTGCTGGCGTCTAGTCTAGCTCTTAATGCCGATTTTAGTGAGCGATGCCAACGCTCGACGATGCCATTTGACTGTGGATGGTATGGTGTTGTTCGTGTTTTGTGTATTCCCATTGTTTTCATCAGCGAAGCGAACAGGTGGCTCTCGAACTGGCGTCCTTGATCTGAGGTAAGTGTGGTAGGACAGCCGAATCTTGTAATCCAGTGAGTGTAAATGATTTTTGCTACCGATTCCACAGAGATATCGTCCGTTGGAATTGCTTCAGGCCATCTTGTGTGTCGATCTATCATAGTGAGTAGGTAGCGATGACCTTCAGGTGACGTAGGTAGTGGTCCGACGATGTCGACATGGATGTGCTGGAATCTGTCAACGGGCGGGAATGATGAAACACTGCTTGTTGTGTGACGATGTACTTTGCTTTGTTGGCATTGAGTACATTGCTTTGCCCAAGTTCCGACGTCGATATTCATTGACGGCCAGAAAAAATTTTGTGCAACTAGCTTGCGAGTCGCTCTCACTCCAGGGTGGCTTATGCCATGAACAGCGTTGAAAGCGGCGCGGCGGAATTTCTCAGGTAGGTATGGGCGGATATGTGTAGTTGTCAGCTCGCAGTAAATCTTGATATCGGTATTTGGTAGAGTAACTTGTTGTATAAGTTGAGGTAGGGTGTTGTCTTGTTCTTGCTCGCGTGCGACGTCGCTGTAGTTGATAGTTGCTGGAATCGTGATGCTTTCTATTCGGCTAAGTGCGTCGGCCACGGGGTTATCTGCTCCTCTAATGTGTCGTATGTCGCTCGTGAATTCACTTATGAATAGAAGCTGGCGTGCACGGCGAGGTGACTCGGTAGGAGATGGCGTCTTCGTTAGGATAAAGGTGAGTGGTTTGTGGTCGGTGAATACGACAATTTGTCTTCCTTCATAGATGTTTCTGAAATGTTTCATGGCCATGTAGATAGCTGACAGCTCGCGGTCGAAAGTGCTGTATTTCTTTTGTGCTTCAGAGAATTTTTTCGAGAAAAAGCCGAGTGGTAGCCATTTTTTGTTTATTCCTTGTTGCAGTACAGCGCCAGCGCAGGTGTTCGAAGCATCGCACATGAGTGCGAGTGGGACAGAATGATGTGGGTGCGCGACTAGTGTGGCGTCGCGAACGCAGCTTTTGCAGTCTTCAAAGGCTTTTGTTGCTTCTTCGGTCCATGTGATTTCAGTTTTGTCGCGTTTCTTGCAATGATGAAGGTAAGCGTTTAAAGGCATTTGTATGGCGGCTGCGTTTGGAATGTTGGCTCGATAAAAGTTGACCATTCCAAGGAAACGGCGCAGCTGTTCTATTGTCTTTGGTTTGGGAAACTCTGCTATTGCATTGATTTTCGACGCCGGTGGCTTGATCCCGAGTTTATTTACGGAGTAGCCGAGAAATGTAACTTCAGACCGGCCGAAAACACATTTAGCTGGGTTGATGGTGATGCCATACTCTTCTAGTCGCTTTAGTACGTTGCGAAGGTGGCAGCGGTGTTCATCTTCGTTGGAGGATGCTATTAAAAGGTCATCTACGAAGGGGAAGACGTACGGAAGCCCACGGAGTACTTGGTGTATAAACCGCTGGAAAGTTTGACCAGCGTTCTTGAGCCCAGGGCACATACGCGGAAATTCAAAGAGGCCAAATGGAGTTATGATCGCTGTCTTCTCTATATCTTCGCTTCGGACGCCCAGTTGCTGGTATGCACGATAAAGGTCAATGGTTGAGAATACTTCTTTGCCCTGAAGTTGATAGGTGAAGTCTTTCATCCGTGGTATAGGGTAGCGGTCTGGTTTCGTTATAGAATTGAGTTTTCTATAGTCGCCGCATACACGAATATCTCCGTTTTTCTTCGGTACTATGTGAAGTGGGCTAGCCCACGGGCTTTTGCTTGGTCTGCATAGGCCCTGTTCCATCATATTTTCGAATTCTTTGCGGGCTTGTTCATAGAGGTCCGGAGCAATGGGACGAGGGCGACAGAAGACTGGTGGGCCTGTTGTTTCTATGTAGTGCTCAACGCTATGGTGTGGGTTGAGTTTCATAGCTGACAGTCTGGTTATGACCGGGAACTCTTCAAGAAGGTCGTGGTATGGTTTCGAAGAGTCGATGCTGCGCACCGTTGGTTCGTTCGTTGCTCGAATTATTGCATCGGTTGAAAGACTTGTTTTTCCGTCAATTATTCTTTGGTTTTTGATGTCAATAATTAACTGATGATGGTTGAGGAAGTCTGCACCGAGGATGGGCTTCGATACGGCGGCAACGACGAATTTCCACTTGAACGGGCGTCGCAACTTAAAGTCGAGCTCCATTGTCTTCTCGCCGTATGTTGGGATGATAGTATTGTTGGCGGCGTACAATTGGAACGGTAACGGCTTCAAATTGTTGCACTTGTTTCGTGGCAGGACGGAAATATTAGCACCGGTGTCCACGAGGAAACTGAGTTTGGTTTTCTGGTCAGTGATGAACAGGCGGTATGATTTATGGGGCACGCTGGTTTCCGCCTCAGCCAGCGTGTTCTTCAGTTTCCCGAACGGTTGAAGCTGCACGGTGATTCACAGTTGCGAGCACGAGAGCCGAACTTTCTGTGGTAATAGCAGTAAGGTGATGGTGATGGAGATGAAGAACTGGCTCTCGAAGGTGATTGAAAACGAGACGGAGATCTCTGTCTTGGTCGGAAGCGCGGTGAACTGTCAAACGGATGTGGTGAGCGACGGCGTTGAGCTTTAAGTTCTGCTACTTCTAGCGAGAGTTTTCTTAGTTCGATCATTATCTGGTTAGTCTCGGTGGCCGGCTGCGTCGGGGCTGGCTGCGCGGAGTATGATGAAACAGCGGCGATTTGCGACGTTTGTTCGGTGGTTTTGTCAGCAAGGAGACCGAGATCGTCGAGCTTCATACTCTCGCTAAGCGTTTGCGTCACGGAGATGATGGATCTTGTGTGTGGTGGTAGGTGATTCATCCACATCAGAAGGAGCACGTCTTCAGGTAGTTTTCCTCTAGCCAAGCTTCTCATCCTCCGGAGCAGGTGTGATGGCTTCTGGTCCCCTAATTCCATTTCAGACAGGAGTTTCTGGAACTGTCGACTGTCCGATTCTTCGTAGATAGAGATAAGTCGTTGTTTCAAAGAGTTGTACTGGTCTGCTGGTGGATTGTAGAGCAGGTCGGCGATCTGTTCGATGTCGGTTTTATCCAGCTGCGCGATGACAATTTGAGCTAGTTGGGCTTGGTTCCGGTTGAGGTTGCTCGTGGCAGCTTCGAAGGCGATGAACCACAAGCGGGGCCTGTCCCGCCAAAAGGGAGGAACGTGCATGGCCAGTGCGATTCCAGCGATTTGTTGATTTTCTTCCATTATTCTTCACAGGGGATCTTGCTGGAGGAAGTACTTAATAGTCGAGAGTGCGCCGAAGAATATGTTTATTGCCAAAAATACGTTTTTATATCTATTTACAAAACATCTTAACTAGTGTAAGCATAAAGGCGTTAGTTCCTAATTAATTTTAGTTCCGCACAATCACCGTCATGCTGTCGCGGCGCTTTCGTCGCCGCGTGTTCTCGCCGCGTGTTCTCGCCTCTATAAATACCCCGCGGGGCGCCGCGGTCCTTCCTTTTCGTCGATCGCTTCTTGAGTGCGGACGTGGAGTGAGCGCCCCTTGCGCTCGCGAAACAACGCCTCACTAAGTAGGATCGATGAGCCTTTTTCAAGGTTCGCCCATCTTTAATTCATTGACGCGTTCTTTTCAGAACGTTAATCGTGTGTTCTTAATTCATAGACTCGTTCTTATCAGAACGTTCAATCGTGTGATAGTGTGACGCAGCTACAAGTTTATTGTGTAAAGTGCTATTCGTGTAGAACGTAATTTATCGAGCATACTCGCGACATCGCTCGCGTTCTGTAAGTTTTTTGTAGTAGAATTCTAATTTGGTACCTGTTTAACAGGATAACCGATAGCCAAAGTCAAAAGAATCTTTATTTCGTAATTATTTAAATACATTTGAAATAAGTCACAATTTACAAATTGAACTGAATCTACCACCACTTCGGAAAGTCGATCTGTTGAGAAGAAGTGGCAAGAAACTCAACAGCAATCATCTTTTTAAAATACACAATAACAATTTACAATCTTCTTGCATCCGGATATCTTACGAGTATAATAAAACTTTATACGTATCCTTAAATCTATCGAAAGTTTAATCTTAAATATTTCGGAATTTCATATTAAAAGCGTACACATTGACCCATGAACGAGTTGGTGATCTTCTGGAGTCTACTATTATATTTATACATTAGGCAATCAAGTACTAGACAGAAACGTAGACATAGATATAGAGGTAAAGATAGAAGTAGATAGATGCAGCGATAGAGGTGAGAGATATTACAGATAATGTGGATGGAGATGAGGATGAGGATAGTCGTGGACAGGCTGGACACTAACACGGACGTGAACATCGGGGAATGGGATGGAGATGGGGAAGTCAGAGTCAAATTCAAAAAAGTAACATAGTCATAAAGTCTTCAGCAAAACGACCTGGCACCGCTAGCAGCACTCGTTCACGAGTATAACGCAAGCACCAGCCATCACCCTCCTCAACCATATTTTAGGGAAGAGGGTGACCCGACACCCGACGCTACCCCTAGTCATGCCGCCTAAGGGAGCATTACGTTCTTGCTGTTGTATGGATAAGAAGGAGATGGAGATGGCGTTGGATGAGAATGAAATGGAGATGGTGTTGGAGATGGAGTTGGAGATTGAGAATATTTGAAAAACAATTTACAACCAAGGACTTTTATCGTCAATATATTCAGAAATTGTATAAAAGCCTTTTCAACACACTTGCTCGTAAAGTGAGCCTTATTCTATTGAATTAAGAACTATAAACTGGGCTATAAGTCACGCGTGTATAATATATTATACCCTAGTGCATAATATAATGAATCCTACAAAGTTGAATTGTACCTTAGTGCAAATTACATGCGAGTAAACAGAGCATATTTTATTGATCCGGGTTATACATTAAATATATAAGCGCGCGCGGGCAGGCGGCGCACGTGCAGCAGCAGCGGCTGCACGGCGCCTCCAAGCAACAATAGCGTGTGTACGTGTAATGGGACAGGGTCACTGACGCGCAGCAGCTAACAGCTGCTTCAAATAAATTTTATGACCACGTATGTCTGTCTTTTACTCACAAGTGTGTTGAAAAACGTCGTATGTAACTCGTGAGCGTACCAGCTAACTTACTCAGCGAACTTAGCTCACTTGTTACATAATAAGTACCTATACTATTACTACACAATTTTTGTTTAATAGTTTCTTTAAATTTATCAAGTGGTAAGTCTTGAATATTTGTGGGAACCTTATTATAAAAACGTATGCGTTGACCCATAAATGAGTTAGTGACTTTATGAAGTCTACTATCATAGCCGGCTAGCTTGTACTTATTTCTAGTATTAACATTATGCAAGTCACATTTTCTATGGAACATGTTTAAGTTCTTTTTTACGAACATAAGATTTTCAAAGATATATTGTGAGGGAAACGTAAGGATATTAATTTCTATAACTTATTTCTAAGTGTCGCTCTAGAATCAAAGTTTGTAGGAGAATGCCGTATGTCATTAAGCTATGAAAATAACCAAAATAAACCAATCGCGCAGTAGCTTCATTAGAGATATTTCGCATCTTTTTGACGGCATATGCTGCAGAACTAAGTCTCTTCGCCAACCTTTCTATATGTGGTCTCCATTGTAGTTGTGCATCTAGGGTTATGCCAAGGAACACTGTTGAATTTACAGGGCTCAATTCTTGTCCTTTTACAATTAAGTTAGTATTTACATGCCGGACATTAGGCAAAGAGAATTTTAAAAATTTTGTTTTATTTTCATTGAGTAGTAGGTTATTGGCTGAAAACCATTTCTCCACAGTTTCAATACAACAGTTTATTTCAAAGTAATGCTTCAATTGCCTACTCACTTTAAATAGAAAAGAGGTATCATCAGCAAACAATATGACCTCACACTTGTCATTCACCACAATCATTTATATAAACTAAGAATAAGAAAGGCCCAAGAATCGAGCCCTGGGGCACTCCCATATGAACTGCTGATCCCGATGATCTCTTTCCATTTATATCAACTCTTTGAATTCTATTGCATAAATAGGATTTCATAAAATCAAGTGCCCTATCATTGATCTGATGCAGCGAAGCTGTTGTTCATTGCAACGAATGCTCACAAAGATATTGGTAAAGACAGAATAGTCACCGTACGACATCAACTATGAACATAAAGGTCCCTTGGACTACTAACGCTAAAGCTGACCATGTGAAAAACAACTCACGTTAAGATCGATGCCAGCATCGCCTAGAGCACAGTACAGATTGTAATATACTTACTGTTTTATAATGCATTATTTTTGTTATATTGTGTTAGGGTTTAGTTTCTTTTTATTTTATAGCTGAAAATGTTCTTCTATTGTAAACTATTATGAAAACTAAATATTGTTTATTTACCTTTCAACTCTAAATTTGTCATGTAGCTTATGTCACTTTTCAGCACAGATAATTTATAAACTGTTATTAGGTTTTATAT
This sequence comes from Stenoptilia bipunctidactyla, assembly GCA_944452665.1. Classification (NCBI taxonomy): domain Eukaryota; kingdom Metazoa; phylum Arthropoda; class Insecta; order Lepidoptera; family Pterophoridae; genus Stenoptilia; species Stenoptilia bipunctidactyla. Next base: position 48,956,374 of record OX101721.1, on the reverse strand, counting down.
GCATTTCTCTTTCAATTAATTTTTAAATTATTACTTTAATATAAATTATTTTGAGACTTGCACATTCAGAATCAAGAGAAGTATCAGCTCCACTTTTACCATACCACCACCGCTGCTCCAGAGACTAAAACCTCCTTGATAATAGAAGTGACAGCCGCTGGCCGATTATAGAATGGATGCCTCTCGAAACATAATTTAATTTTCAACACACTTTCTCGTAAAGTGAGCGTTATTCTATTGAATTTAGAACTATAAATTGGGCTATAAGTCACGCGTGCATAATATATTATACCCTAGTGCATAATATAATGAATCCTACAAAGTTGAATTGTACCTTTGTGCAAATTACATGCGAGTAAACAGAGCATATTTTATTGCATATATTATTATTACTTTAAAATTTAATAATACTTACATCTTTCGTGCGTTTCAGTCGAGTCGCAAGTATTTTTCGGTCGCAAATTTAAAAACCGATTTCTTATTCAAACGTAAACATGGTTTTTTGACACAAGAAGTGTTTTTGTTCAACACTTCCTATTCGTTTAAATTAACTTTAGAAACGGGATTTTATACTTCACGGCAGTACCGTCATGATCATGGCGCTTGCAACAGTGCCGAAATATCGAGATCCCAAAATAATTGAAAAACATGGTAGATATCCCGTTTCTGAAGTTAATTTAAATGTTAATGACCATGTCAGTTTAAACACTTCCTATTCAATTTACAAAGCCTATTTTATTTGGTTATACAGGGTTGTTTTTAAGTCACTGGCCAAATTTTTGTTATACAATAAGTATCATTTATAGAGACATTTTTTGCAAAAAAAGGTACGTAGTTTTTTTAAAAGGATATGAAAGAAAGAAAGAAAGAAAAATGTTTATTGCCAAACAACAAGAAAATAAAAATAAATACAAAACATAGGCATAAAATCAAAATATTTACATTTAAAAAAAGATAACCTAATACTATTTAATCACTTAAAACTACTTCATTTTATTGTCTGTGCAATAGGACAATGCTCAGCGTATGCAGTCGCATAAAGGTAACTGCGCTGGTTTTCAGCATGTCCTCAAAGTTAATATTACCTACAATTCACATAGATATTTGTACATTATTGAAGAATCGCTACGTAATCCCTATAAATAAAAACCAGTGTACCACTGAAATTCCGCTTCGTAGTAGCTATGTTCATCAGCAGAGCCTATTTATCAAAAAGTTTTTGATGCCATATCTTAATTTATTGTACTGAGCGATACAAAAATAACTAAGCAGGTACGTTTATATGGTATCAAAGAAAATAACATTTAAATTTGGCTGGTGACTATTAAACAACCCTGTATAAAGAAAGTATATTTGCAGTCACAAAACTAAATGGACGTAAACAAGAAGTAGGCAAATGTAATTTAAACGCTGAGGGCGGGCAGCCCTATCACATGTGAACGGACCGCGGCGCTGTTATGTCAAAGATGCAGCCGAGTTGAATTACTGTAGATATCTGTACTATGCCTAGAGTCTGACCTTGAGCCTTTTTTACTATCATAGCGTAACATAAAGCTTGTTGAAACTGTACCTACTCTCTTAACCTGAAATGGGAAATTGTTCGGAATCAAACAAACTCTGGGAATCAAAACACTTTCCCCAGCACCATAACCGGTTAAAATTTCTGCCTTAATTACGTGAACACTCACGAATAATCTGTGCTTTAACACTATTCCTAGTAATACCACATACGGGATTTTCTGTGCGATCAAGATTACGTATTTATAATGTCGGTGCTATTACTGCTAATATAATTTCTTCATGAGCCGAGAGATGCACACTCCTCGACGGAGGCCTCCCCTAGGATTCGTCATGTCGTCCGGACCCGCGCCGCCCTCATCCAGTGTTTGACGTTACTTAAGTGTTTAAAAATACTTACTACGAATAAACTTAATAAATTACTTAGATGATAAAATGGCATGGGATTAAGCACAACAGGATATTTCTAAAAGTTTCTAATTAGGTACCTACTTAATAATTTTGTTAACGGCCTGGCTGTGCAGAATACATATGACATACTGGTGACTGTCCCACTCACTTATTTTCTTGTCAAGACAACAGCAAGAACGTCATGCTCCCTCAGGCGGCATGGCTAGTGGTAGCGTCGGGTATCGGGTCACCCTCTTCCCTAAAATATGGTTGAGGAGGGTGATGGCTGGTGCTTGCGTTATACTCGTGAACGGGTGCTACTAGCGGCGCCAGGTCGTTTTGCTAATGATACTATGACTATTTTATTCCATTCTTGTTCAAATACTCTGGTTCCAGTCTGTCATGTTCGTATTGTGCATCCATAGCTCATTGCACCTGCTATCTAAGCTGAGTGCCCGTCGGCACACGTGATGGGGAGGAGGAGTTGCAACCCTCCCCCCGTTAAAAAGAGAGGGGTCCGCGGTGTCGGGCTTCCTAAAACGGCGGTGCCCCAACAGGCGGCAGAGGAAATTGAAATGGCCGAGTAATGGATAGGTCCTTCAATTTCCTCCAGGGGAACCTCAAGCACTGCGCCGCTGCCCAGGATTTATTCCTGCAGGCAATGGCGCAGTGGGAAATCGAAGTGGCGGTCGTGGCGGAGCCTTGGTTGTGGAATGGCATTGGCTCTCACAATTAGCTGTCTTGTGTTTGCTTTTTTTCATGTCACGGTCAATTTGTACTGTACCTATTTGTATTAATTTGATAATTCTGACTGAAAAAGAGTGCCAAGAGTTTTTTTCCGCCGGCTTTTTTTGTCTCTTGGTGTACTGTAATATCTTATTTAACAACTAGTTAAAGCCGTAGTATGTGATGACTGACTTCATCAAGTGTTTTGTGAAATTCCTAAGATGAGTAAAACTTTTTGAATTATGTTTTTTAAATGTTTCATTTTTTTGATATTTTCAATGTACTAAATTTTTAATTCTACAGGTTTATTATAAGTATATAGTTAATTATACAGGCTGCACGAGTAGAATGATGTACAAAATGCTGGGAATAAAGATATACCTACTTACTTGTCTCGAACATCGTGCAAACCTTCGGGATATCATATTAGTAAGACCATGATTCATGATTCCAGTCCGATATCAATTTCAAGTCTTCGTTGTGTTGAAGTATAGTTTTTGGCAGATCTCTGAGATTGCTTTGGGTATAAATTTGAAGATCGTCTGCATACAGATGATAGGGAGAAGAAAATTTCGGAGCCTGGGCGAAAAGATGAAAACAATGCGTTTCGCGTGCAACTAAATTTCTTTAATTCAAGTATTACAGAGATATGAGATATTTACATTTTGTAAGACACAAAGCTACGTTGATACAATTCAAGCCAACTTCTAGAACCAGCACGAGGTCTCCAAGCTTTAAATCCAAAGTCTTGCTTTTCCATTTGTATCTGTGCCGATATTTGTGTGATGTACTCCGCTTGCCATCTTTGTCTCAATTGTTCAATAAGCTTGAAGCAATTCAGCCTTCCTGGATTGTCCTGAAGCAATGTGGACCCGGTAAGGATGTCAGCGACCTGTCAAGGAGAAAGTGTCCTGGTGTGAGTGCCTTGTAATCATCAGGAGAGGAAGAGAGGGGGAGAGGGTTCGAGTATTTAGGAATTAAGTGAATTTTGCCTTTATTATGAAATCTGGCAGATTTAATGCCAGCCTCTGCGTGGCCGTTGAAGTTAGGAGCGTAAGCGGGTGAGATTTACATAATGATCAGATGTAAACTCCAATTTGGGTGATTTTCCAGTGTGTTCTGTGGCCGGACCACAGTTTAGTACCCAAATGCCATAGTTCGCAATAATAGCTACCTAAAGTTGTCTATGTGGTCCGTCCGCGAAGCAGTGCTCTCTGCCTACGCCACCTCAAAGATAATACAGTAAAGTAAGATCTGGAATTCATCTTTATACTTTTTTTGTATTAACAATACTTTTTTATACAAATTTACACTTACTGTATTTGTCTGATTTTGATTTAAAATAACCAATAAGTGTGCAAAGAACCAATACATTTTCATAATCAAATATTTATAAGCAATATGATAGGTTTTATACATTACGGAACTTAGTAAAAATAAGAATAATAAGTACCTATATTTTTTACTTCATTAGCATGTTTCTTCTATTTTGAAAAAAGCTTAAAAGAAACAAAAATGTATTGTGTATGCAAAATTTTAAACTGTCAATCATAACTTATATTTATGAAAATTTTAAATTTTTATTTAGGCCTTACATTTTGGAAATAACTTCAAAAGTCCTTTATTTTTAATACTGATTGACTATATTTTGTCTGACTAGATTGTCTGGAAGAAATCGCTTTAAAGCGATATCGCCACCTGTTGTGTCTTTCAAAACAGTTTTTATTTTAATTAATTTTTTTACCTTTGTTATTTGCAAGTGTGCAATGAAGTATGTTTAAATAAAAAAGTAAATTTTCATAAAACATGTGGGTTTAAATAAATAAGTATAATGCGGTTTGGTACACTTTTTTATTGTTATTTCTTGTTATAGAGTTAAATGCTTAAAGCCAATCAATTGAACTAGTTCGTTTTTCCGCCATTACCTAATATTGACAATTATTAATATTTGATAATGACAATAATTTTGCTTTTCGCACACTTATTGGATATTTTAAATCAAACTAGGTAAGTAAAAACCAGCAAGTGTTAATTAATAAAAAAAAACAATTGGTAATAAAAAAAAGTTTATATGAAACGTCCAGATCTTTTCATAAAGTAGGTACTTTTTATGCGGTTTTGGTTGTCATAAAGAAATAAACCGTATTTCGTTATATTTGCTGAAAGTAATACTCCCTAGCCGCACCACATACTTTAGAGGTTAATTAATAAAAATGAATAGTTTCTTGAGAAAAAAAAATATCAACGAAGAGTAGAGAAAAGGTAGTATTATTTGAATGGATTTACGGATAGTTAATATTCAATTTTGCGAAATTGAGTTGCTGTAGAGTATACCTTCTAGCCGGACCACACACTACGATCAATAACTCCTTAACTAAAGGAGTTTATTGGACCATAGTTGTCGTATGCAAGGTAATCCTTAGGTAGATTTTTTCGGGATATTGATTTCTTAATAGTTCATTTTACTTTATTAACTTTGAGGCGGCGCAGCCAGAGAGCACTGCTTCGCGGCCGGACCACATAGATTGTTAATTAAAAAGTTATCTGTTGAGGCACTATAAAAATACATATATTCCGATGAAAGTAGACTTTAGGTAGCTATTATTTCGAACTATAGCATCTGGGTACTAAACTGTGTTGTCAAGTTGACGATCAACGAACAACTAATAACAATAGTTTTTTACGCGCCGAAGTATTTATTTTCTATGTGCAAGCCTGGTCGCCATGTTGCGGAGTAGAAGATCGTTCCATTTTTAAATTACACGACAAATATGATTTTACCTCAGAGTACAAATGAACCAGAATCCGGGATCTCGTTAGAAACTGAAGCAACAAAACATACTCAAGGCTTGAATACGTTGACGTTTTGACGATTAGTCAGTCTTTGGTAACTGTCGTGTATTGTTTACGAGTATTTTAATTTAAAAATGCATGCCGGCTTGTGTAATTTATACCCGTTTGATTAATAGATACCCGACGAAGTAACTTTTGCAGAACGTAAACGTAAAGTGTGATTGAGATAATTTCTTGCAAATGTTATGAATTGTTATAATTCCGACGGAATATCATTTTATTGGAATATAGCTACGTAAAATAAATGCCATTTTTAGAAGCCTCCAATACGATTCTAATTTAACGGTGACGGCACTACAAGGTTATGTTGTGGAAATTACTGTCAGTGTCATAGGGATCAAGGTTCGCCGCGCCGGCTATAGGCGTGGAGATGCTCAGATTGTTTCTGGACACAGTACTAAGTTTATTTTATTATTTTCAACTTGATCATTGATTAGAGAATTTAAACGACTCAATTAATTCTTAAAATTTGTAAATTGACCCTTGATTGAACTGCGTTTAACCCTCAATGCAAGAAATTCTTCACTTTCTAACCCCATTGTGCACTTAAAAAGTCTTGGAATTAACACTTGTTTCAAAAATTTTAGTTAAATTTAAATTAAAATGTATGGAAAAACACTTACGCCCCTTGTATACGATGCTGAAGCTTGTAGCTAGAAGGCAGGCTGTGCAGAGGCGAAGATGCAAGCAGAGAATGAAGCAGGTTTCACCGGTAGCAAGAAGGAGCTGGAATGCAATAAAATTGTGTGAGAAAATTGGCAAATTATAGTGGAGTCATTTTAATAGGTCACATTTGACAAGTGTCAGTCTTATACATTTTCTTACAACACAACCCAAAATGAACTTTATCTGGCTGACATAAGAAATGTCAAATGTGACCTCTTAACTTGGCCCTACTTTAAGATGCAGCACCGTTGCAGGAAAACCCCAACTTATGACTGAGGAAGGCTAGACTCAACTTAATCGTTAACAATAACTAACAAACTTGTTATGAATACTCATATGATATTTAACTATTTTAAAACTTAAGATGCAAGGAAGCACAAAGCTTGTCACAAATATGCAAATAATTTTGAAAAGTTTAAACTGTTTAGAAGATATTTGGAATTGGAAAACAAGGCAAACACAAACTTGATAAAAATATACAAATATTGATGCAAGCAACTTGAACAGGAAACAAACACTATTATTTAAAATTGCAATAAAGAGACAGCGACTGTCTGAGGTAGAGTCCTGGTTATGTAGGCTTGAGAAGCTAGGCAAATAAAATTGCAAAGAGACAACCACTGTCTGAGGTGGCGTCTACAGATTTAAACATTTAAGTTAAATGGCGGCCAATGGAAATGGCGGGAAGTGACGCATTTGAGAAAGTTAGGAAAGACAAAAAACAAAAAGGCTCACGACATTCCCCTGGTAAACGCGCGAAAAAAACACGTGGACACGTGGTGGCGGCGGCGCTGGCGTGAGTGGCTGCCCTAGGGCAGACAGTCAAGGGTGCCGGCAGCGGCGGTGCTCGACGTGTCGTCGCAGAATGGCGCCAAGGTACGCTACGGGCATCACGCTTCCGGCCACAACGGAGACTGCGGCGGCGGCGTTGATGGCGGCGCTTAGCTGCAGCGGCCTTGCGGAGCGCACATGTGTGCATGTGGCGGCGCGCGGCGGGACACCAAAGGACGCTACTGGCGTCACGCTGTCGGCCACAAATGAGATTGCGGCGGCGATGCTTCGCAACAGCGGCAGCGGGCGTAAGCCCAAATTGCGCACATGGCACGTGGCAGCGCGGCTCTTTTCGGCGTGGTGATGCCCCACACGGGGGCGGTATATGTTGGAGGCTGGGTGAAAAGATGAAAACAATGCGTTTCGCGTCCAACTAAATTTCTTTAATTCAAGTATTACAGAGATATGAGATATTTTATTTATGTTATTCTTAGATATAAGTTTTTATCAGAAATAAATATATAAAATATATTATATTAGATATATTTACATTTTATAAGACACAAAGCTACGTTGATACAATTCAATATTAAAAAGAGGCGACTAAGGGACAACAATCCATAGGACGGGGAGCAGCGTCCTTCTGCGTAGTTACAACACCTTACTGCGATCGCCAACCCAAGCGTGGCGATTACGGCATTTCCCCCCAAAACATAAATCGCATACAAATGCCCCTCTAGTCCCCGGCGGTCCCACAAGTCTCGATCAAGGTAGTGGTCGAGGAAACAACGGAACAGGCGGTGCTAAGAATCACCGGGTTCGAGCAGGCTACCAACGACGACCCTTGGGCTCTGGCGACATACAATGAAGATGGAGGAGTATAACCAGCCACTTTGCTTGGTGTTTGTGGACTATGAGAAAGCCTTCGATTTGATCGAAACCTGGGCCGTACTCCAGTCTTTGCAGCGGTGCCAAATTAACTATCGATACAACGAAGCGTTGAAGTTTTTGTACAAAAACGCCACTATGTCAGTCCGTCTTCTGGATCAGAATTCAAAGCCTATCCAACTGCAGCGGGGCGTCAGAAAAGGCGATGTTGGAAGATATCTTCAAGCTTCTGGACTGCGATGGGCTCGCCATCAACATCAACGTCGAGTACATCACTCACCTTTGATTCGCGGATGACATCGTAGTCATGACTGAGACCCTGCAGGACCTGAGTAAAATGCTCGATGACCTGATGATGATGGACGAGCTCGGCAGGCCGGCGAATGCGAGACCGCACGGGTAGGGCCTGCGATTCGTGCCGACTGACGACGTGGAATACCGCGTCGTACAGCGATATCTCGCCCGGCTGGAGAGGGATGAGGGATGAGGGAATCTCTTGGTTTTCTTATTCTCTTCCAGCCGAGCGACATGTCAAGGACGCGAAACGCGGCCTCTCCGTCGATACCCCACCGGACGAAATAAAGGAAGAACTTCAACGCCGCGGTTTTGAGCAGCCTTAATGGCCATTAAGGCTGCAAGGCTGCTCTCAACGCGCTGTGCGTGTCGAAAGACCCGGCGCCCGCCCTATCTCTGGGCATTTCCCAGCTGGAGGCAGTAGCTGGGCAGCTGATCCCCTAGCTCCCTACGCTAATCGCCCGTCGGCCGTCTGTCTTGCGACAGACCGCTGACGGGCTTGATTGCGAGGGGAGCTAGGCCACCACCGATGCCGCACCTAAGGCCCCCCAAATACCGGCCCAACTCTTTGGGCTGCGCTGCTGCCTCCCGAAAGGGGCCAATGCCCCGAGCGGATTCCGCCGTACCCCCCTTGGGGGGGGGGGTTGAAGACAGGCGAGGGGCCAGCGACGGACTCGTCGAAAAGACCCCGAAGAGAGAAGACCTCCGAAGAAAGAAGTCACCGAATATAGAATACAGAAGACGGCAGGCAGAAAATACAGTTACAGAAGAGCGCGGGAAAGAGAAACAGAATATAGTGTGTGGCGTCTTTCTTCGTGAAGTGCAACAGGGCCGCGTGGCTTGGCTTTCACGAACGTGTAAAGTGGTGAATTTGCATTTCCCTCTTGCACCTCGCATCGATTCCAGCTTACAGAGTTGGTGGATAGCGTATTCATTGAATACAATCGTTGACATTCATATACTGTACAGTCCACTCGAGCTATTCCCCACACCCACATATTTATTTTTCAGCGTTATCTGTCAAACGTAAAACTGCGTTTTGTTACTTCAGGTTCGTAAGTAACTATTTTACATAGGTATTATAAGTTAATAAACATACTTTTTTATGTAAGTATAATTTATAAAGAAGGATTAAAAATGGATAATATTACTAAATCTAAGACCACTTCATTAAAATTAAGAATATATTTTTGACAACGTTTAGTGCGAAGCCATTTTTTATTGTAATAATTAAGAGCTTCAGAGGTACACTCTTAACCCGAGATAACTGCCTTACAAGAGTAAGCGTTGCGAATATTTCGATATTGAGACGGCAGTAAAACGAGGATAGATGTCACAGAAAAACTCTGATAGCTGTTACTTTAAATCTCTGGTAAGTTATTGAGACCGGCCGTTAGTCATTAATTTTTCTACTTTAGTTCAAGTAATTGTTTGTAATCGTATTGGTTATTGTGTTCGTCATATATTCTAAGGTGATAGGGATTACATTTATATTAACATAAGTTTTGTTAAAATATCGTAGTCATATTTTGACGGGCGGAATGTTTTGTAATCGAACTTTATAATTTTATTTAACTTTGGAGCCATTGTAAGTCTGGTTCATTATTTGTTAAAAGCAGCGAATTATCCTCAGCCTATTGAAAGTGTACCAATCGTGAGTCTTTATTTCGAGACTCACAAAACCGGCCAATCACAAGCCAGCATTAAGTAGTTGCTGGCAACAGAAAAAGATTGATAAGACTCCTGAGAGGAGCAGACACGTTGTGAAGATCAGATCTAGGCGTAATAGCAGCAAATTAATAACGATATTTAATAATAGCAAGTTGATAGAAGTATTCGTTTTCTGTACTACATCAAATAAAAAGCAATAACAATACAAGGACATCATATGCACTAAAGAGCCCCCTAAAAGACCAGTTAAGGGATCTGAAGAATTGCCTAGTGAGGGTGGAGCTGGACGTGAGTATATTTTGGTTGTTTAATAGCTGTAGGATTTAGACGCTGCACAATTCTTATTGTTTATGTTTTGTGTTGCCAAAGCGCGCTCACCGCACGTGTGTGGTACAACAAATCAGTCTTAATTACGTTACCACCCCTGTATAGTATAACAAAAAACTGAACTGTTCTAACTATAACACAATAATAAAATATTAGAAATTCATACCTGTTGCATAATGTTGGTGGTGGGATTTTAAATATTGGCGGCAACTATGTAAGCGCTTCTGAAATATATAAATAAAATTTAAATAAAGAAAGACTTTGTTTAAAAGTTTTAAGAAAACATTTAGAACTAAAAGTGCGATTTAAAAAAATAGGTAAACAAGCTTTTATTTTACTAAAAATTAGTAAGCATTAAGCTTAACTTCTACAGCTTATTTAATATTACCTTCTGGCGGAGGAGGAGGAGGCGGCAGTATGCTTTATTTATTTATTTTTTTAATTTTTTTTAATTTCTTTTTATTTGTACCAAGGCTATAAGCCCGCAAGTGCCTGTGCCATAAAACTCTCCTTCTTCAACAGGATTAGCATGCATATATCTGCAATTAGGCTTATAACAACCTGTGTTTTGGTAATTCCAGCACAATGTATACAATCCTTCTAACTGGGTGACATCAGTGACACAGTATACTGCAGTATTTACACTGTTTACGTATGCAAGTGCCACGTATTAAATCTTTACACATGACGAATTTTTGTTGTTTAAGTGTTCCCTGTTTGTAATTTGCAATGAAGCATTTTCAGCTTGTAATGAAGCAGCCGATGATTCATAAGAATCATCTTCAACTTCTTTCTTCACAATATCCAGAGAGGGAGGGCTATCAGGCACGAGGAGTCAGGACTCCTGTCCAATAAAACTCTCCTTCTTCAAAAGGATGTGTATACACTCCTTCTAACTGAGTGACATCAGTGATGTGTGTATTTACACTGGTTACGTATGCTCGTGCCATGTACAAAGTCTTTACACATGTCAAATTTTTGTTGTTTAAGTGCTTAATGCTTGAAAGGCTCAATTTGCAATGAATATTGGTAAGTCTTTAATATTCTCTTTATTAACAATTTTTTTTTTAATCTCTTCAAATAATTAAGAAAATTTGGTGAAGGCGAAAATTTATCACTTTATCATCCACATCCATCTATTAAGAATGTTTTTTATCTGAAAATAGTAACAATATTTAATTGGCATGTTGTTTAGATTATGGCAATCTAAGAGAATTGTTAACTATACGTCCAGCTTTCATTCTGTTTGCAATTTTTACAGTGTTAATATATTAAAATTCAAAGAAAAATTGTTAGTGATTTAATTTCCTGCTCTTTACATATGATACGTAAAGAATATTGGCAATTTAAAAACGTAATAATTTATTATGGTCATAAAATACTTAACCACACATGATGTTTTCTAAAATGAAATGTGTGGTACAACAAATCATTCCTAATGTGACCACCACTGTGTATATTATAAGAAAAAACTGAACTTTTGCTTGTTTCCTGTCTCATAGTTATTCTTACTAAAAAAAAATTTTTCTCAACCTTACCTATAACTAGAAAGAGCACAATAATAAAATATTACAATTTCATACCTGCTGCATAACGGTGGTGGTGGGATTTTACATATTTGGGGCAACTTTTGTGGGGCTTCTGAAATATATAAATAAAATTAAAATAAGGAAATACCTACTATGTATAAAAGTTTTTAGGAAACATTTAATATTAAAAGAATACATCTGATACATCAGTAGTTTATGATGGCCACAATAGTCTTTATTTTCCTAAAAATTAATAAGCATTAAGCTTTCATTCTACAGCTGATTTAAAATTACCTTCTGGTGGAGGAGGAGGAGGCGGCAGTATGTTTTGCTTTTTTATATGTGCCAAGGCATGAGGAGGCAGGACCCCTGTCCTATAAAACTCTCCTTCTTCAAAAGGATTAGCATGCACATATTTGCAATTAGGCTTATAACAACCTGTGTTTTGGTAATTCCAGCAAAATGTATACACTCCTTCTAACTGAGTAACATCAGTAATGTGTGTGTATTTACACTGTTTACGTATGCATGTGCCACGTATAAAATCTTTACACATGACAAATTTTTGTTGTTTAAGTGTTCCCTGCTTGACAGGCCTTATTTGCAATGAAGAATTTTCAGCTTGCAATGAAGCAGCCGGTGATTCATAAGAATCATCCTCAACTTCTTGCTTCACAATATCCAGAGAGGGAGGGCTATCAGGGGGCGGAGGATATTGTGGAAGAGGTGGTTGAACCAACACTTCTTTCTTCTTGGTCAGCATATCACATTCTTTTGCTTGCAATGGTGCTAGAGACAGACATGCCGGTATGTCTTTAATATTCTCTGTATCAACTATTTTTTTCTTTAAAAATCTCTTCATATTCAGAAAATTTGGCGAAGGGCGAAAATTTATCACTTTATCATCAACACCAGCCCTTAAAAAGGTTTTTGTATCTGAAAATAGTAAAAATATTTAATTAGCATCCATGCACCTACTTGTCCAATTGAATTGAATGAATTTTTTCAAATACATTGGTAGTATGTATCACCTTAGAGGATTTGTAACAAAATAATTATAAGAAATTGAATTAGGGGTTTGAAAATTTTTGTATGGAGCCTGGCACACCTACTGTCCGCCATTTTGATTTTTTTTTGATTTTGCGTCGCACTATAAAACTTGTATATTTCGATTGCTAACATACAGACGAGCAAAAAATGTTATATAAAATATGGGTCTAAAACGTCACGTTTTAGAGATAATATGGAAAACAATTTTGCTAAATAATTACAATTAATCATGTATTTAATCGTTGAAATACCTCTCAGAATGTATCAAATTAGCATGAATGTTTGTAGTATTATCTTGCACATTAGTTAAGAGTAAAAATAATTTGTTTCTACACCTACCTATCTGAAACCTGACAATGCCATATCAACCCGGCAACGCCGCCGCGCCGCACCGCGCTCCCAGCCGGCTAGACGCGTTAAAATGGATAGAGCGCAACGCCTCTGTGGCAATTCAGATTGTGTAGGTATCTATAACTAATTGTTATTGAATGCAGATATAGCTACTTTAGCAAAAAAAATTAGTACTTACATACTTAATTACCTACTCTTAATAGAGTTCGGGACTTTTAATTCCCAGTATGTATTAATTATTGAGGCTATGGCGCGACGACTTGAATAGACAAGAAAAATAATTTATTTCTTGTCAGTAAAAATAATACACAACGACTTTTTCTCTAGTTCAGACCTGATTCCGCACGAACTAAGCATTCAATACGGGCATCCTAATGGTGCGTACAGATTGCTAGTAATGCAATTAGTAATGTAACATTCTGCGCACGTTGCGTATTTGGACGTGTAGTGCGCAGAATGTTACATTACAAGTTCCATTACAGCGACCGGCTGGTGTAGTGGTAATACACACGATTTGATAACCTCTTCCTTTTGGATATTACTCAGGATGCCCGTATTGAATGCTCAGTTCGGCGCAATACACGTCCAAATACAGCGAGCGCAGGCATCGGACGCTGGATAATTACATTACTAGTTGCATTACTAGCAATTTGTACGCACCCTTATACGAAAACCTACAAAATATCTTTATTTAAAAACAAAATAATTTTACACAGCCGGGCTGGAGACCACTGTTAAGTTTAAAAATACCTGTATTAGTGGACCCCGCTTTTCCACAATAGTACATTCACTAATATTAACAGTATTATTTAACTAGTATGTAAACTATTAGTTTAACTATTTAATTTAATTTAATTAGTTAATTATTTAGTTTAGTGTGAGGTGTGGGAGTCTACTCTGGAGAAGAATTGGAGAAACTCCAGAAACACTTTACAATCTACTTTATAACTTACATTATGATCACTTATATATAAGTCTCACATTTGGCAAAGAGCTGGGCGTTTTTTTCACACCCATGGCTCCTTTTCATTTAAGAAGTCATCCACTTTATAGTTGCCTTTTTTACGTAAGTTCCTGTACGTCATGGGGAACCGTGTTGTAGAAGTGTATACACAAGCCCATCTTCTTCTTCTCGTGTGGGCTATAAGTATTTAAAGACAGACTTAAATATTATAGGGCGTTGAAATGACGCGTCTTTCTCTATCCCGCATTTCCGAATAGGTACAAGCAAATGTAAAAGAATTCTAAAAAAGAAAACTCTTAATCATATCATTACACGTAGTAACTCTTTAGTAATCTGTGTCAATACTTCTTGTAAGTTACTAGAATAATATAGTTAGGTACGTACCTACAGCGCCGGCTTTGCCGAGTTAATATGGCATTGTCAAGTTTTAGATAGGTAGGTGTAAACACCAGTTATTTTTACTCTTAACTAATGTGCAGATAATACTACAAACATTCATGCTAATTTGATACATTCTGAGAGGTATTTCAACGATTAAATATATGAAAAATTTGAATTATTTAGCAAAATTGTTTTCCATATTATCTCTAAAACGTGACGTTTTAGACCCATATGTTATATAACATTTGTTGCTCGTCTGTATGTCAGCAATCGAAATATACAAGTTTTATAGTGCGACGCAAAATCAAAAAAAAATCAAAATGGCGGACAGAAGGTGCACCAAAAATTTTCAAACCCCTTTGCCATTTAATAAGAAGTACTTAGATGCAATCCAAGAGTTGATTTATTTATGGTGTGGTTTTTTATTATTTAAGACGTTTATACCAGAAGACGGCAGGTGGGTAGTATTGTTTTATTTTTATTAGAGGGCTAGACGGAAAATAACTACCGTTAAATAACGGTCGACTAAACGACACACCCTCAAAAATATAGGTACTTAACAATGACTTCTTCATTATTAATTTGTCGTAAATGGAAATTATGACGCATGATAAGAAGTTGACGAAATATAAATAAATAAGGAATTGTAAGTGATTTAAGTTAAACTTTTTCCACATACCTGTCTGCATTTATTACGCCTTTGTCCTTCGTCAGGAATAATGTCGTAATTAATAGTATTACATTAATACACAAACACGCAATTTGTCAGCTCTTTGGAGCTATAATTTTATTAGCCATCAGAAAAAAATTGGAAGAGCGAAACAGCTTGCATGAAAGATAACAAAGAAATTAAGCTCAAATAAAAGGGTTTACTACGTTGTTGATTTAAGAGAAATCTAATCGTCCCTTTAAGAAGCAGCCGATGACTCATAAGAATCATCTTCAACTTCTTTCTTCTTGATGGTCAGCATATAACATTCTTTTGCTTGCAATGGTTCTGTAAACAGACATGTCTTTAATATTCTCTGTATCAACTATTTTTTTCTTTAAAAATCTCTTCATATTCAGAAAATTTGGTGATGGGCGAAAATTTATAACTTTATCATCAACACCAGCCCTTAAGAAGATTTTTGTATCTGAAAGTAGTAAAAATATTTAATTAGCATTCATACACCTTCGTGTGCTATTGAATTGAATGAAATTTGATTAAATGCATCGGTAGTCTGTATCACCTTAATGGATTTGTAACAAAATAATAATAAGACATTGAATTAAAATTTAATAATAAGTACTTGGATGCAATCCAAGAGTTGATTTATTTATAATGAGGTCTTTATTATTATTTGAAGACGTTTTTACCAGAAGACGGCAGTTAGGTAATATTGTTTTATATTTATAATAGGGCCAGATAGAAAAATATCTACCCTTAAATAACGGCAGAATAAAGGACACAACCTCACAAAGGTACTTAACAATGATTTCTTCAATTTTAATTTGAGGCGTATATTTCCAAAAACCGCCAACTCCTGACGATACCACTTTTCAGTAAAGTAGAAAATTAACAGTTCTTTATATTACAAAATATAGAGGGAACTATATTTTTTTCTTGAAAGTGTTACCACTAAGGATGAAAAATAAAGAATATTCCATCAATTATATTATACCATATTAACCACAAACTGAAAAAATCTCATGTAAATTTTAAGATAGCGGTTTTTGAATCTCACCGATGGAGTTAGCTTGGATAGGAATGGGCCAGGAATGGATTTGGCGGAATTTGAAAGAAACCTAATAATTATACAGGATGTGTATTTTCTTTATTAATAAAAAACAAGATAATTATAATGCTATGTTCATTCTTACTTATTAAAATAAAAAAAATATTAACTTTAAACAAAATTATCATTTTCTTCTATTGGTTGACATTGTAGGTGTATCTTGCTATGTGTATTGTTACTTATTAAAATAAAAAAATATAAACTTTAAACAAAATTACCATTTTCTTCTATTGGTTGACAATTGACATTGTAGGTCATTATCTTGCTATGTTTATTCTTCCTTATTAAAATAAAAATTCTTCTATTGGTTGACCTGAAAATCATATAAAAAAAAGAATGATAGACATACCTACTTCTAAATCGATAAAGCAGTTATGCTCCAGGAGGCCACAACGGAATGGACATACATACATACTCATGAAAAACATTACCCTCATTTTTGGTTAGTCGGGTAAAAAGGAGATAGTTCTATGTTAGACTGTATTTAATGTACCTAATGCAACAAAATAGTACTTAAATCCTTAAACTGTTTTTTTTTTAACAAGGAACCTTATCTTTTTCCTAAAATATTTTTTCTACTTAATAAAACATCAGATAGGAACAAGTGAAAATTCCATTAAAATCGGTCCAGCCGTATCGGAGATTAGCCGGAACAATCAAACATACAGACAGATAGGTTTAGGTTTATAATAGGTACATAAATTATAACCATATTTATTATACAAACAAGACTTATTTATATCAAGCACGAGTAGCCGTCGTTATAAATACCTAACCATCAAGTTTACTATCAAGTAATTTATGAACATACTGTATGTTTCTTAAAAACAGAGAGAATTCGAATTTCATACAAAGCGTGGTTTTTTCACTCACCGTTTTTCATTCTTGTTCCATAGATGTGGCTGCTTTTCCCGTTTTCTTTTTCTATTAGCAGTATCTTTTTCAACATTTTTCTCCAAATCACACATGTTTTAATTAAAAAAAAAAACCTTCAAAACCAAGACCGCAATGCAGTGAGATGGGTTGGGGTGTAGCCTTAGGGGCACTATGGAAAAAAAGACTTAGAAAATTTTTTCATAAAAAATTTCTACCTCCTGTAACCTCTTTTTTATTACTCCGTTGGATTACAGGCATATTGAGGAACAAGTAAAGTGATTATAACTTTTTTCCTAGGCTGCACCGTTTTCGAGTTACCTCCATTTGATATCTTTCAGCGCTGTATGAAAAAAGACTTAAAAGAATTTCACGAAAAAAAAAAACATCGCTGTCAACACTGCTTTTTTATTACTTGTTTGGATGGCGGCTACGATTAGAAACAGTTTATGTCATTTCAAGTTTTTCGCTAGAACTCACCATCACCGAGTTACAGCGATTTTAAGTTTGCCTATGTTCTATTATTCTATACATACCTCATAGTTTTTTTTTTTTTTTATTTGAAAATTTACAAAAAAAAATACTAGAATGAACTTATGATTAAATAACAAACATTAGTGGCGGAGGCAACTAATCAAAAAGGCCCTTGGCAATATCCGGGGCAAAGGTGCCCATGACACTACTTTATAATTATATAGATATTAAGTAGGTATAACTAAAACTCTTATCTCACTCTCCCAATACAAAAACCATTGAAGAAAAAAAGAGATAGTACTATTTTCATTCTCCTACCGAATGAAAAAATTAAAGGCATGACGTCATACGAATGTCACTAGAGTGCCTTGTCGCCATGTTGTGTTTCAGAATTCGGAGTACTTAAGATGTCAAATTGTGTTTTTGCTGAAAGGTTTTTTCAATTTACTAATTAAGTGGCTTCAAATTTGTGTTTTATATGTTAATATCTGCAAAAAGTGCAAGCAGTTTTCAATATGAAATGTTAAATTTTGTGGTGTGGTGCGAAGAAAGATGATAAATGCCTTAATTTAACTTTACACAGGTTAGTAAGATTTTTATTGATTAAAACAAGTGAATTGTTGTTATAAAGTGCTCCACATAACTTTTTTTTGTGATTTGGACATGCAATCTTAACTATACACTATATTTTTTTTATATTAAACACGTTTTACTTTGCCGAAACCTATTGTTGAAACTGTCTTGTTTGTTTACATTCGAATTTAATAGTGATGTATTTTTCTTAAAACTCTATAAGGAAAGGCGGGGCTATTCCGTCCGAAAAATGACACTCAAAAAAGAACACGCCTGTATTTTGTCTTAAATAATAGCTACGGAAAATTTCACATTACATCAAAGCAAGCCGTTATTTCTTATTCTATTCATCATATTTGGAAAGTGAAAAACGATTGCAGTAGCTCAGAAAACAACTAAATTCTAATAGAAGTCGAGTTTGGGCAAGATAGCCCCGCTCGGGGTTATTCCGTCAGCAGTTTATTAGAACGACATCTGTGAAGCAAGTCCCGTTTTACTCTAAGCTAGACAATACTGATGACGCTGCCTATTTGAATTTGTATTTAGTTACGCAGACATACGGTTCATTTTCGAGAAAAAATATTCTAAACTTTTGGAGGGGCTATTCCGTCTCGCGTCCATACATGATAGTGACGGCCTCACTATATCGATACAAAATATATATATATATATGTTTTTTTGAGATTTCGATAACTTTTTGTCTGGAATCAATTTGAATAAGAAAAGTTAACGTAGAACATTTTTTCTTACGAAAAAAGCAATGCATTATAAACTTCCAAATATTGGGTTATAAAAAAGCACATTTAAGTAAGTAGTAAACTTCATTAAGGAACAAAATTATAAAATTGCACCATAACTGTCATGCAATAAGGGTAGAACTGTTATTAAATAATAATAGTAAGTTATTTCAATATACTCGAAACACCCTTAAAATTGCTACATATAAAAAGACAAATAATCGTATTAATAACTATTGATATCAATTTCTATCCCTGCTACCTTTTACATTTCTAATAATTCAATATTAGGGAAATATAAAATCTTTTCCCCTCACTTGTGGAGATGGAAGATATTCTTGAATGTTCTTGTATTCTATGATATATTAGTTTAGACGTTTAGGCCTAAAAAACATAGGTTCACACGTTTTCAGTTAAATATGTGTACTTACTCATAACAAAACACAAATATTTTATGCCAGTTGTTCAACCTTTATGCTATGTCGATAAGAAAGCCAATCATAGCTCATCACTAACTTTTTGCAAATTCATACAAAATCGACGGGGCTATTTTGTCGTAAAAATTAATAAAATAGCCCCGCCAAAATATTTTTTGAGTTTATGACATCGGACTTAATAAAACTGTTTATTTATTGCGTAGGTTAAAATAAATGGTTGAGAAAGAATCTCAAACATTCAAACTTATTACTTACCTTGGGCAAATTTCACAACAATTACTTTTAACACGTAAAACGAAATAAAATTTGCGGAGCATCATCTATGTTGGCTCCAGTCAAAATGGTGACTGCAGAAGAATAGCTGTCATTCCAAAACCATGCATCCTATAGCAACATCTGTTAGCTTATCGCGTAGTTAATTAAATTTTATACGTGCCGAGAGATGTCGTTACTAGAAACCTATCAAACCATAGGCTACAAAGTCTTCTGACAAGATTGCCCCGCCGACAAAATAGCCCCGCTCTTCCTTATCGATATTTATAATTTTAGGTTTCCAAGAAATGTTAACTTAAAGGGACGGTGGTTAGAAGCCATTGGAAGCGAGAACTTAAACCCAAAAGTTAAAGTTTGGTAAGTATATTTGCTCTTTACATTTTGAGGAAAATAGCTTTAATAAGACCCTTGATGTAATTAGATTGCGAGATGACACAGTACCTTCAATTTTCCAAAAGGTAAGAAATCTTATTTTGTATTATTCAATAAAAATAGACTTTGTACCTTTTATTTAGAAATGAATAAATATTTGTGAAAATTACTATGTTGTTTTACTGCTACCTGCATAATACGAGTGTAAAATCTTTCTAACTTTCATAATATAAAAGGAAGGTATGGTTAATTATTACATAGTGGCCATGTGGATAGTTATACATATTTTATAATTACTATTATTTTGATCAGATTTCACTTTTTATAATTGCAATGTCCACTTTCATTTATTTATTTATTTTCATTTTTATTGTTACTATTTTGTGTTCCTTCGTAATTCATGAACCTCTCCCTCTCCCTCCCCAGTATCGAAAGAATCGAAGGAATATTCTTTCAATACTTCTTTCGATTTTCCAAAAAGGTAAACAACACCTGTCATTAATTCGATACTTGCTCTCAATTTCGAATAAAACGCTTCAAATATGCTTCGGAAACACTCTTAGACTAATAATCAAAGTCAAAAAAAAAAGAAAAAACTGGTATATACAACGTTTAACAAAATGGAGAGATAAAACTTAAGGGTTAGCTTCTATACCATACGTAGAATGTACAGTAAAAGAATTAGCATGATCAGTGCTGGTATAGACTTTCATACAAATTTATTTAATTATTTTGCAATAAAATATTTTGACAACCCTAGTCAACCTAACAAGCTAAAAATAGCCGCAGTCAGTGACCTTATGACCTTTCCCGCACCACCGGCTGAGAGCGATAAGCCGCGGCCGCCCACCGCGAGTAGCGCGGATATCAGCGCAGCTGATTGTTACTTACCTATCGTTTGGCACATTGAATGACACAATTTTTATCACACTACCTAGCTAATGAAAACAAATAAAACAACATGTTAGTACATTTTTCAAGTTTCTATTTATTAATAATAAAAACATGAAACGTTAGATTACAACGGGTTGCCCGGAAGAAATCGGGTTGCTTGAAAGAAATCGCTTAAAGCTTTTTAAATCGCTTAAATATTGTTTACATAATTATTTCTACGTTTATTGACAATAAAGAGTGTTTATTATAATTATCACAACTTAAATTTGTAATATCTGACAAACTCTTATGGCAAGTATCGCACTTATTTCAATCGACATATTATTCAGTTTACTTTGCGTAAAAACACTCACAACTGTATCTAGGTTTTCCCTTACACTTGGCCAGAATTTCAAAAACGGCTCACAACTTCTGCCTTCTTTTTCAATACGCACACATCCACGTGACGTTTGTGCCACCGACAAATGCCTAACCGAGGAGGTAACAAATCCGCTGGTATCAGCTCGTGCGTCCATCGGGAATGATAAGGATGTTGGCCATCATCACTAAGCGTGCGCCACGAAGTATAATATTTCTCTATGGTGCGCCATATCACCATGTGATTGACATCCAAAAGAGCGCCGACTCGTCGAGTGCTGCTCCTCGGATCCTCCTCGAAATTATCCAAGACTTGCTCTTCTAAGTTTTCGGAACGGGAAGGTGGCCGCGCTGGGTTTCACGTGAAAAGAACCGGCACGCTGAGCCGCAGACTCATGCTTCGAAACACGCCATAGCCGGGTAAGTGGCGCTGTTCAGCTGCCGGCCTGTACTTCACAAACCGCTGCCTGTAAAGCCTTCGAGCTTCGTTGATGCTGTGGTTACTAGCGGCTCCAACATACAGAATCATATCGTTACATTTGTTGTTTGAATACACATGTCGTCGTGCATTACCTCCAATACTTTCAAGTCGAGACATTTAAAGAAAACTTCGAAAAAATATTGCGATAACAACTGACGTGTACACTTGAAAACGGACACGAAACGAAAGCACTGAAATAAATTTAAAGAAATACATAAACCGAACCAAAGCAGTTCTAGTACCTACCTAAAAATTTTTAGGGTTCTTCCGTATAGCGATACGATAAACAAAATCTTAGTACCCAATTTATTTCATAATACAATGAAATGACTTTTTTTTGTATTGTTAAGTTATTCTGTTACAAATAAATAGTTTTCAATCGTGAAATCACTTAAATAGTTTTTAAGTTGTTTGTTCAATATCAAAATATTAAAAACTGTTATTTGTTAATTTACGTAACTTATTTTTACGCTTCACAAATTTTAAATAAAGAAATTAATCCATTTTGTTTCTCAAGACAGAGAATAATAATAAAGATTCCTCATAAAAAAAACAAAGTTTTAGGACAGGTATACTTAGGATATTTTTCCCTATAGCGTTAGAAAATAATTTCAGTTGCCTGAAACAAACGCAACTAAAAACAATAATTAGTTAGTCATAAGTAATTTAACTTTTTTAAATACAAAATTTAGTTGAGTTGAGTATTTGTTCATAATAAATATTCAACGGAACAACCTTTAGTTTGGCTTGGAAGCGGCGGCGGTAAATCTCAAAGGGTATAATTCCGAAAGGCGCAAGTTCGCGACGAGACGCCGAAAGAAGTCCCGCGATTTGAGCGATAATACACCTTGTGTGTTTGATATAAGAGCTATGCACGGGTTATCTTTTATGAAAAAGACTTTACTTAGTTGCTAATTTTATTAATTTAAAGCTTTGTTGTTGTATGTATCGATAGTTATAAATATGTGAGAATACAAGAAGTACAAGAAGCTGTAAGTAGGTATTGTATCATAGTTTGAGGTTTACAAAATCATAGGTATTTACCGAAAATGTTTCCTATTATAATTCTTAGAAAGTTTGAAAGTAAGAGAGAGGATATTTTTTCGTTTTTTATTAAAATTAGGAGTAAGTTTGATTGTATATTTGAATCTCTCTTCATTAGGTATAAGTTGCGATTTGACGCCGTGCGAAAGAATTTCCACGTAATACCTACCGATAGATTTGTAATAGTTTCATATTAGTTTCTTGCAATAGCGTATTTCTAAAGAAATATGATAGTTTTTTGTATGACAAGTTTGATATCATAGTTTATTGAGAGTACCTAAATTAATGTTTTGTTTTACGTTTCTCTTAAATTGATGATTACTTATGCTTAATTTGATAACATTTTTGATTTTAGTCGTAAATGTATTTCGATCATGTATGTTGTTAAGTATTAGAAATAGAAGGCTACCGAGCCTCAGCATCCTTTTTTTTTTTTTTTATAATTGACTAAACCCGCGTTTGACCTCAATCTCACCTGATGGTAAGTGACGATGAGGTCGAAGATGAAAGCACACGGGTTTAGGAAGGAACTGGCTCTTTATACAATATTACCGGAACACATTACCGCCGGAGCGGTAACATTTGGCGGCAGACTTTGTATAAAGGGTGGTCGCTAGCCAGTCGGACCCAGAAGGGATCCTACCACCAAGCTAAAATCCGTTCATAACCACAAACAGTGCGACTAAGAATAAGTATTAAACGTTTTTAAAATACGTAACACTTAAACGTGAGAGCCCGGGAGTAGCGAGCGAGCGATCCGCGGCAGACAAAGGGCATCGAACTTGCTATTTCATAGACTATAAAAATTATGCAGAATGCTGGATTACTTAAAATTTATTTCAAGCTTTATTGTATGGTGGTGATGATAGTTGTAAGTGTGTGAGAATAAACAAGAAGTTAAATATCCTTGTCAGTGATGCATCATAGTTTAAGGTTAAGAAAATATATTCTCACGGATAGTTAAAATTAACGTGTTGTCGGTTCGAACGTGCAAATCTATTATTTCTGTAGAGTTTTAAATTGGTAAACCGCGTGATAAACGCACATATTGGTGTAAAGGTAGTTTTAAAAATATTCTGCACTTAGATACTACCGAAAAAAACATTCCCGAGACGTTGTTGTCGTCTAATTTAGTAGGCACAAAATTACACTTTGTAGTATCTCTCTTGGTTACTTATCGCTTTATTTTAACGCCATCTGTTATCGAATAGATTCTATCAAAAGGTAACAGCTGTTTTTAGGGTTGACACTTGGATATTTTGATCTAAACTTTGAACTTGTTTTCCGAACCAACCGTAAGGATTACAAGTTTATGTTACTGTTACTTATAAACTACACCACCAAACATACAATCCCCTTAAGTATTATCTCTTCATTATGTTACACGTTGTATAAGTAGTAAATGGAAAAAAAAAGGCAGAAAGTTTTACTAAATGACAGATGACGGCTAAGGGGCGTCTCTTTTAATAGTTGCATGAGACGCCCTAGGACCGTTATAAAAAATGGTATGACCGCACCAGGCAGAAGTTTATAAAAATAACCGTCGCAATTAATCTGATGTGTGTTCCTTCCATGTCAAATACTGTCAATAGGAGAACGTAAGTTTTGAACCCCTAAATTTTGGTAAGACAATTTATTTCTGGTGGCGTGATAAAGTTATAAACAAAGCTATTTAGAAAAAGCGTATATTTTTCCTGACAAATAATAAGTTAATAAATCCCCAGACGAATCATTTCAAGCATTTTCATGGTAAGCATGTGGGATAACAGTTTTAGTAATTAATATTTTTTTTCCAATACCAGGATAAAGCACAGACCTAAAATCTTTGATCATCAAGTTTTCAGTTATTTACTAATAAATGATGCTACACCCGAAAAGTTTCCTTTCTCTATCAATAGGATAAAGCTTCATTTCGCATTTTTGAATACACATTTTCTCAAGAAAACAAAATAATCGTCCGATGAATCAGACATTTTCGCTGATAAGCGCTTATAAGTTTCCAGCTTTCTTTCTGTATACGGCCTTAGAAGTATCGATATCGATACAACTTTAGTATGCTCACTATTGGCGGCCATTTTATGCTACGATTTAACTTTAGGTATGCACCCATTTTTTGCTGTTATTTCAGATCCATAGTGTTAGAGATCTATGTAGCTGACATTGAAATGCACTCTGAGTTTTAAATACAATTTGAACCGGACATGGCGGCGTTAGAAAGTATAGCATTCTTTGATATAAATCCATTTTAGCCAACATTCAAGAAAACATCAATAGTTGCCAAACTTAAAAAAAGTGGATTTGGCGGTTTTTGGAAATATACGCCTCATTTGTTTTTAATAGAAAATATGACGCATGATAAGTGTGCGGCTAGCGCACATTGGGAACACAAAACCTAAACAAAAAGAATTTTGCAGCGTCTAAATCCCACACCTATAAAACAACCAAAATGTACTCACGTCCAGCTCCGCGCTCAACAGGCAGTAGAGCAATTCAAACTTCCTCAACTGGTCTTTTAGGGGACCCTTTTGTGCATATGATGTCCTTATTATTATTATGCTTCTTATTTGATGCAGTACAGAAAACACTTCTTATAACTTGCTATGATTAAATATTGTTATTAATTTTCAGTTATTACGTATAGATCGAATCTTCACAAGGTCTGCGTGCAAAGTCAACAATGTCTACTCCGCACAGGAGTCTTATAAACCTTTTTTTGTTGCCTGCCAGCAACCACGAATGCTGGCTTGCAATTGGCCGATTGTGTGCGTCTCGAAATAAAGATTGAAGAATTGGTGCATTTTCAATAGGGTAAGGATAATTCGCTGCTTTTAACAAATAAGGAACCAGACTTACAATGGCGCCAAATTTAAATAAAATTGTAAAGTTCGATTACAAAACAATTATAGTGTAAGCCCTATCACCTTAGCCAGTATACAGAGTGACTGGCTGGTCACTTTTGAAATTCAAGGTGATAGTTTGAAAAAAATATAATAAAAAATAAATATTAATTATTTACTGAGTAAACTTAACCGAAAGTTAAAGAACTGATTACGCAACGCATGGTTACGCCAGCGTTGGCAGCGATCCGCGTGCCAGGTCACGTGCCACGATCGACCCAGTTGTATGTAAAGTAAATAGTAACATAGTAGTATTTATTTATGGGGAATTCTATTGAAAAATAAGTTTCTACTTTCATTTCATAATTATGAAAGAATCGAGTACAAAGTGCTCTCCTTCAGTATCAAAAATTTGTCACCAGTCACCCTGTATAAGACGATCACGATAAGCAATACGATTACAAACAATTACTTGAACTAAAGTGGAAAAATTAATGACTTAATAGGATTGATTAGGTAATGCGGTAATGTTTAGTCAACGGTCCCGTGAGGCATAAACCCTCGGCACAACGAATATGGAGATTGACCCAATTTCTAAAATCTTAGAGTGTTGGGTCCACTTTACTCGCTGAGTCAGTTATTGAAGATACTCCTGCTTCCAGAGGTTCCAGAAGTCCTAATGAAATCGCTGGATAAGCTGCCATCTGCCCAAATAATGTATGTTTACCGCGGTTAGATCCTCATCAGGGACAGTGGTAAGAAAGAGGTTCACGTGTTAAGAAATGACCGGGAGTTAGCACGGAAAAATCGTTGGGATCGGAACTCAGAAGATACCTAAAGCGGTCTCGAATTCAACATGGAATCTATTGGAATAAATAAAGTAGCCAGCTCTTCAAGCGCAAGAGCTTGGTCACCAACGCTACGATACATATGAGTTTTCATCGCTTTGATTCGTATTCCCCACACTCCACCGAAGTGGGGGCTGGCAGGAGGATTTAAACGAAAGTCGATCGGCTCTTCACGAGCAGCGGTTTCCATGAATCGACTAAGCTGATTGTTCACTCCTACGTAATTAATGCCGCAATCAGAATGAATTACATTTACCCTACTTCGTCGACCTACAAAGCGCCGAAGCGCAGTGATAGACGCATCGGTCGAAAGGTCCGAGACCACTTCGAGGTGTAAAGCTTTAGTGGATAAACAAAGACAAATACAGAGATAGGATTTTGATTGCCTAGCTTAAGTTTAAATGGACCACCATAATCAGTGCCGACGACGGAAAAGGGTTTTACTTGATTGACGCGAAGTGCGGGTGAGTCACTCATGTAGGGCTCTAACGGAGTAGGGTTCATTTTATAACGTCGAAGGCACTTCGACAAGCAATGCCGCATAGCACGCTTTGGAGACGGCAACCAACAAAAGGGTATTTCCCCAAAGCCAAAATTTTTGATGTCTTCGGGTAGGTATATTTCTGTAACTCACCACCATAAATGCATGTAATTTTTTATGGTACAGTTTAGCTTTATCCGTTACTAGTGCAAATTATATTTTTACAATAATTGCAGCTTAGGTATAAACTAAAAAAATAATAAGTGGTTCTTCAGATTCATATGGCGCCTCCCTTTTTCATTTTCCGCAACATACCTAATGGTCTATGTATCAATTTCTATTCGATGAAATATTAATATACTTAAATTATAATTTTATCGAAAGATAATAAATTGTCCTCTAACAAAATAAAATTTGTGTGACTACAACTACCTTTGGTGTTTTCAAAAATAAGTACCTAAATAAGAAGTGTCCGGCGTATAATGCTGATTAATATGGCAAAAGCTGCGCTTGACCGTACTTGGTCAGATAAATAAATTAGGAATATGGCTTCTTTTGCAGGGAGAAGCAAGTCGTGCAATGAACGAGCTAGAAAGAGGATGTGCAGCTGGGTGACTTAGATCCTGGTGTCATGAAGGCAAATACCTGATTCATCTGTATTCGGTTTAGATGGCAGTCTGATTATAATGCCTATTTTATAAAATTTATTTTATTATATTAAAACTTCAGATTTTACGCAGATTTATAGACCTGCAATTGTTCTCAAGATCTGAAAAAGTCACTTAAACTTCCGGAACAAGTTAAAACGCTTAAAAAGATGATAACAAGTCAAACGATGATAATAAATATACAGTGTGTCTGGTCACCGGTGTCGGACCCGTTAAGGCGAAGTAATATGATAAATTTTATCGACAAAACCACAGTAAAAGGTATTTTGTCCCTAATATGTAGAATAGGCGACCATGTTTTTCTTTACTGAGTTCGGATGAGTTTATTTATTTAGCAATATTTACCGATGTAAAGGTTCAACGACATTAAAAATTCGTTTGACAGCTTAAAAAGTTGGCAATAAGATAACACTAAAATAATAACAAAAACTCACATTAAAACCTTTAAAAAATACGTAAAAAGTGTAAAAAAATTTGGTTGTTTTTTTTACTGATTAAATATTTTGAAAAATATTTAATATTTGAATTTTGAATCATTAACATTCCTTTTTAATTTTTTTTTTGAAGCGCTAGGATATTACTTTAAAACTAATGTCAAGGATCAAACTAATGGCAGTATTCAAATTTTGAATAAAAGTACATACATACATAACGTCACGCCTGTATCCCTTATGGGGTAGGCAGAACACCAGAGGTTACAAGACCATCTGATGTCACGTTTGACAAATTTGGAGGTATTATAAAGATGGAGAGAGACTATTGTAGTGACAGGGGGTCAGCCTATCGCCCACAAAAACGCCTTCAAAACCTCTGTCCCTTAACTGACTTTTACAGTATGCCCGGGAAGAGAAGCAGCTGGCACATTCTACGTTTTTCTTTCGCTCCCAGGCCAGCATGGAAGTCATAAAAGTATGAATAAAAAATAAAATCCCCAGACAATCACACCAACTACCTACATGGCCTCCAAGTAAGCCAAGCCTGTGGTATGAGATTGTAGTGTATGTATGTACTAAGTAGGTCGTTAAGTTACAGCAAATAAGTTAGACTAAAAATTATTTATTATAATATCGATTGCGCATCGATACCTACACGGGGCATTCATGTAAAGTTAGCATTAACATACATGTATAAATAATGGAATAATAGTATATTATGTAACAAGTGAGCGAAGTTGCTAATTACAGTCGAGGCTGTGATTTGAACCCGAGCTGCAGGCGAGGGCTTAATAATGAGCCGAGACTGTAGTTAGCAACGCTCACGAGTTACATACGACGTTTTTCAACACACTTGTGAGTAAAAGACAGACATACGCGGTCATAAAATAACAAACACATTTGATAACAAAGCTGTGTATTGTGATTGAAAAATGGCGCCGAACCTCGCGCATGCGCGTAGGTTTTTTTTTCCGCCAAATGTGTCAATGTCTGTTTTGCATATACAGCCTATTTTAAGTGAAAATGTTTAATTTGGAGTGGTAAATGCAAATATTTTAATATTTTATAACAAATTATTGTAAATTGTGAATAATTTGTTTGATATACAAATTTGTTTTACTAATATAAGGCGCAAACATTTAAAAATGTAGGTATATGGATTTGAAGTGGTATAAAACCTCTTTGTTGTTTCTGAAAATATTTAATGTATAACCCGGACCAATAAAATATGCTCTGTTTACTCGCATGTAATTTGCACAAAGGTACAATTCAACTAGGTATGTAGGATTCGTTATATTATGCATTAGGGTATAATATATTATGCACGCGTGACTTATAGCCCAGTTTATAGTTCTAAATTCAATAGAATAACGCTCACTTTACGAGCAAGTGTGTTGAAAAAATATATTAATATAAAGTGAGTGCTATATTTCCACCTCAACGTCTACTCGTCACCAACATCCCCGCAAGATACCATGTAGCAAACTAGAATAAAAATACATATAAGCGCCCAGACGCGGAACTTTTTTTTTCTTGTTCCGTGCGGGAATCGAGCCCGCAACCACTGGCGTCTGAGGCAGATAGGTTTACCCCATCTGCCAAAGTATAAACTAATCAATTACAATAATTTTATCAAACACAAATACACAACTATTATGAAACGCATCACTGCATTAGCACAGTACAGATATTTACAGTAATTCAACTTCATACAAACGGACGGTACCTACGCGGTTCTACATACCGAAACAAAGGTTGATTGAGCTAAACGTTAATATGCGGATTGTTTATACTTTAAAATTTAATAATTCATCTTTTCGTGCGTCTCAGTCCAGGCGAAAACTACGGTCGCTAATTTATAAGACCGATTTGTTATACAAACGTTCAATTTACAAAGTTTTTATTTGTTTATATAAAAAATGTATATTTGCAGTCACAATACTAAATGGAAGTAAACACAAAGTAGGCAAATGTAATTTAAACGCTATAGGAAGGCAGCCCTATCACATGTGAACAGACCGCGGCGCGCTGTAGGCATTTATTTCAAAGATGCGGCCGAGTTGAATTACTGTAGATACTGTACTGTGGCACTCGTGTTTATCCAAAGTAATAATAATGTCAAGTAGCTTACATTCCTCGCCTTGGTGTCACCTGTTAATGTTATACCCGCAGGCACGACGGCCGCTGAGACGCCGGTGAGGGTGACGCACCCGGAGACTCGCCGGTCAATTGATAAAACAATACCGATGACGAGGCTGAAATTGTTCGGCCAATCACTTTAAAAAATATGTCTTGACTATGTTAATGAAACTAAACTATCCTCTATTTGAAACTACGTTTGAATTTCTTTCTTTAATTTAACTATAAAAACTTCTAACGATGACTAAGCAAGTATAAATTTCAAAAACTAGTACGAAATGTCAAGATAATTCTGTAAGTGAGCGCTATTCTATTACCTAAACGTACCTATTTTTAACGCTTTAACTAAACTCAGTTATCTTTAAATACGAAACATGATTAATTAATTGTTAAAAAAACAATTATTTACAATGAACTATGTTTTATTGTACATCTCTCTAAGCACTATCAAAATTACGTAAATTTCTATGAAGTCATCAGTCAAAAGGAAATACATATAATAATGTTAAAGCAGTAAATAATTATGTTAGAAGATACAGTGCTATCTAACATTCAAATAAAATTGTTGCTTACATGTCCACCATACGTTTTTTTTTTAATAATCAGTTTATTCCGAGCAAAGTCCCGGCAGACTGGGTCTGCGCGGCAGACTTTGCGCGCTCTTGGCAGCTGAGAGGTTAAATATCAAATTAAAAATAAATACAGGGTGTCTCGTAAATCGATGATAAACCAAAATTGAGTAATAGGTTATTATTACTGTTTCAAATTAATATATGAAAAATCGTTGCTCTGTATACAAGGTTTTTTTTGTACTGGTTCCGTATACGTTAAGGGGTTAAAGAGTAGGTCAAAACCAACTATTTTCACTATAAAACCACCCCTCCTACAATTTACAGTTTTTGAGTTATTTCACTTTTTAGGATTTTACAGTAGAGCCCTACTTTTTACTAGTTTTAATGTGAAATAAAAAAGTCTTCCCTATAAACTGCTTTTTTGTCATGGTCATGTAAATGATTTATGAGTTCATGAAATACTGCATCCGATTCCAGCTTGACGTCGAGTTACGTAACACTCTTTTAAGTTACTCCTTGTGCTTTTTCTTGATTGAAATTCATTGTTGTCTGTTAGCATCTGATAGCATACATGCATATGATTTAATATGGCGACTTTGACAAGGGCGAAAAAATGCCCGCACTTACATTATTAGCTTCATCCTTAGGCACAGTAAGAATGACACCAAAGAGAGCGGAGTCTAAATAAGACACATTGAAACCGGCAGCAGCGAAGGGTCCAATGTTACCGATGGCCTTGCCAAGATCGATGCTGCCCAGACCCCATTCGATGGCTGGGCCATTGCCAAGAGCTGAAAAGAAAGTTTTACATTGTATAAAATTGTATATTGCAACATCTTCTGTTCTTTGGTAGGTACTTATTATGGCGTCGCTCACGAGTGGTGCAAACATGTATACAGTGGTTTAGTTTTGATAGAAATCAAACAAAATAAAGTTTCTTTTTCGTCCACTTTTAAAGGCAGTTCAGTATTAGAGTTCAGTATAAAGTTTTCTAATGTAGTAAAAAGACTTTTCACCTTTGGCAGCAATGGCAAGAGCCAAAGCCTGGGAAGTGTTCACGGCGGCGCCGGCGCCGGGCAAAGCAATCGAGATATGCGCGAGGTCACCGTCCATTCGCTCCCTTAACTAAAACCAAATATATAAAATTACAAGTAAGTAGGTATACAACTAAATAATCTATCATGGATAGCTTCTGTGGTGCATAAGCGGTTAGGTTAGGGTCTCGGTTAGGCTATTTGACAGTGTAAAAATAAAATGTCACCTATTTATTGTCAACCCAGTAAGATTTAGAAAAAGTCTATTAAAAGCAATTTATCAAAATATCCAAATGACTATCCTTTTGTAATATTTTATAGCATTTGTAATGTGACACAAAATCTCGTGACTGATCGGATCTAAGATCATGTTACATGCTTTTGCATTTGTCTCGTTCCACAGATGACAACAAGTGTTTACAAATAAATCACTTTATTAAAACCAAGATGAAGGTTACCTCAATTCTCCTCCATAGTATTGAGCGGCTTCCACTATCTCCAAGGTTCAGGGAGTCGGAGTCAATGTTGGCTTTCTGTAAACAATGATTATGTTCAATCATTCTTTATTCTTAGCAGGAATAAATCAAAACTGCATATAAAAATCCCGTTTTAGAAAGGTACAGGTGGGCAGCCCTAATGCCGTTGATAGTCTTTGTGGGTAGTTCTATATTCATAAACATACTTATATCATCTGAACGCTTGTTAACGGATTGAATAACGGAAGTGAACTTAGACGTAACCAGCAACATATTATAGTAGATAATAGCGAGAGACCCACATTATTTAGTTATTCTAAATTTGATGATATTGGTAGTCATAGCAACGTCACGTGCAGCTCCAGTAATCCATTGTTGAGTTCGCCATGCTATTTAATAATATATAGAATTTAAAAAATATAAATAAAGATATAAATAAGAGATAGAACTTGAAAGAAGTCTTAAAACTTTGTCAAGACGTGTTTGTCACGCGTTCTAGATAAATTAAACTTTCCCCGTGCTGCTGTATAAGACTAAGCAATTATGTCGCTCAAATTGTGATATAATCTGTGACACAAGTCTTGTCTTGACAAGCCGTGCTACGCCTGCTGATAATTATTATACTCGTTTTGGCAGGACAGTTCGGGCTCCTGATCGGTGGGGATACTCAGCGCATTAAATGCTATGAACCTTGTAGCTTGGCAAATACTGCTGTGTCATAATATTTGCTACCTACCTACTCAGATTGTAAGTTGTAAAATTTATAATTATTGAATGAAAAAAAAACTGTTGACTGCACCTACCTATACCTATTGTATAAATTCTAATGTAATGTCGATGGTAAAAAATTGTAATTATTGACATACCTACTTATTCATTTTTGTTTTTAAATTGAAATATTTGGATCCATTTCGATAATAATAATTCAACATATAATTAATTATAAATATTGTGTTTTATTTATTTCTTTTAATTTAATATAATTTTAATACCAATAACATTTTATTTTTTGTTTTGTTTTTGTTATGAGATCCATAATTGTAATTAACAAATTTATTTTAATGAAGTCATCATTGTGTTTTGTTTATTATTTTAATGAAAGTACCTAATTTTAATGTCTCTGCTTAAATTTCGATACTACCTATTAATGTAATTTATATATGAAAATGATTTCATTATAAATTCCTTGTGTTTTGTGGACTTAAAAAATGCATGTAGGAATAATAGCATAATATTTAATTTTAATTTAATTTGATTTTATTGTTTTATTTTTATTCATTTTATTTTTTGATTAATTGTATTACTGATACCTAAGCTTTATAAACAAGCGGTGAATATGTAAAGAAGGGGGTTGTGGGTAGTTCTATATTCATAAACATAAATATCATCTGAACGCTTGAGAATAAAGTCAGCCTAAGCTCAGCTGTGGTTGTCTCGTTCAATCTCCTTATAACCTACATAACAGTCTTAGCACAGTACAGATATCTACAGTAATTCAACTTGGCCTTATCCTTGAAATAAATGCCTACAGCACCGCGGTCCGTTCACATGTGATAGGGCTTCCCGCCTTCAGCGTTTTTATTACATTTGCCTACTTTGTGTTTACTTCCATTTAGTTTTGTGACTGCAAATATACTTTTTTTTATTTAAACAAGTAAAATACTTACTTTGTAAATTGAATAGGAAGTGTTCAACAAAAATAAGTTTTGTGTCAAAAAACCATGCCTATGTTTGAATAACTGAGACCCACGAAAAGATGTATTATTACATTTTAAAGTATAAACAATGCGCATATTAACGTAAAGTTCAATCAACAATTGTTTCGGTATGCAGACACTCGCAACTGGCCGCATGTCGAGCGCATGCCGAGATCGAGCCACGTAGGTATACCTACGTTTCGTCAGTTTGTATGAAGTTGAATTACTGTACATATCTGTACTGTGGTCTTAGACTTCCCATATTTTAGTAACAACATATTCTAAGGCAATTGAAGCTAAATAAACAGCTGACGCTGTATGTATCGTACTAATATTATAAATGTGAACGTTTGAATGTATGGATGTTTGTTCCTCAATCACGTCAAAACGGCCAAAACGGATTTGTGGCACAGTGATAGTGTACAGTCTGGAAGCACATTGGCTACTTTTTATCCCTAAATTCCCGCGGGAATCAAAATTGCGCGGGTAAAACCGCGCGCAACAGTCAGCTTATAATAAACAATGAACATATTCTGAATAATTCTCTGACAGGAGGTTGTCTGGAAGAGATCGCTTTATAGCGCAACATATTTTTTATAAGCTTTTACTTAGTTTCACCTGTCCGTTGTCTGTAATCAAATCTTTAAATTTAAATTTAATCCACTTCCCGGTTTGCGATTGAGCTAAAATTTTGCATGCATAAATCGCATGACAATGCAATATTATTGTGACAAAGATGCGATCCGATGATGGAGCTGGAAGGTAGCCAGGAACTCCATGATTGAACGATGCAATCTCATCGAATTTTAGCTTATTTAAGTCCTCTTGATACTAGATGGTAACCAGGGTCTGATGATGGAGCCGGAAGGTGGCCATAGGAACTCCGTAATCTATACTAATATATAAAGCTGAAGAGTTTGTATTTTTGTTTGTTTGTTTGAACGCGCCAATCTCAGAAACTACAAGTGGGATTTGAAAAATTCTTTTTGCATTTGAAAGCCCAACTTTTGAGGAAGGTCTATATTTTATCCCGAAATTCCCACGGTTCATAAATTACGCGGATAAAACCGCGCGCGGTGGCTAGTTATTAAGCTTGTATTTAGTTTCACCTGTCCGCTGTCTGTAATCAAATCTTACAAATTTTTAACTCACTTCCCGGTTTCCGCTTGAGCTAAAATTTGGCATGCATGTATAAATCGCATTGCAATGCAATATTATTATGACTAATATATCTGATCTAATGAATAATGATAGAGCTGGAAGGTGGCTATAGGAACTCCGTTATTAAACAACGCAAGCCCATCGAATTGAAGCTCGTATATTTCATGTAAATTGTGCCAAATGTTAAAAGACGTTACAAGTTAACAGTAAAAGTTTTAGCGTGAAAGTTTATTATTTTCTTTTTAGCGCATTTAAATAAAATCTTGTTTTTACTTTTAATTTATTTTTTAAGTTTTTATTTGGTAAAGCATAATTATATTAAAAAACTTATATTCTAATATACCTAAACTTTTCTCTAACCTCAATACTCCCCACAACTGTTATAGCACAGTTTGAGGTGGTCATGTGTTCCTTTACAAAGTGTTGGAGTGATTCAGAGGACGTATGACCGGTCCTCTTCGGTGACATGCAGAGAGTTTCCAAGTCACGACGATAAGCTGCTTTGTGCAGAAGGTCGACGGCGCGAACCTTAAATAAGATTAAGCAAGTTATAGCCTAATATCGTCTTAATTTTCAAACTTATGTTAAAGAAAAGATGACTTTATATAAATGATCCTTAATTGCTGTAAACTAGAATAATAAAATTTAATTGTGAAACAATTTATTCAACACAAGGGGATAAGTTATATGAGCTTTTGCTTGTTGCTTTTGTAGCTAAACTAGAATGTTTGTGTTAATAAATAAATGGTACCGCAGTTCATTCTTAACCAAAACAAGAAAAAAATATGATTGCAAACTTTATTAGCTTTTAATATTTTCTGCCAACTGATAGTCATTATGTTTTTTAAGCCCCGACGCAAAAACAGGGGTGTTATAAGTTTGACGTGTCTGTCTGTCTGTGGCATCATAACTCACGAACGGATGCAGTGATTTCAATTTAGTTTTATTTTGTATTAAAGGTGACTTATGTGCGAGTGTTCTTAGACATGTTTGATGAAAATCGGTTGAGCCGTTTAAAAGTTGTGGGGGGTGAAAGTGGGGAGATGAACCGAATGACTGCAAATATACTCGGATGGGGTCTCAAATGAAACCGCACATTTGACCTTTTTTAAAAAAAATCTCGACCAATATACCTAGTAATTATTGCTATGAAAAAGCTTCTACGTATACGTATACTACCTACATACCTACGTGGTAATTATGAAATTACCTAATGGTTAAAATTATCACTACAGAAATAATTGACAAAAAACCTGCATCAATGTTATTTTGAGCCTACTTATAGAAACAAAAACAAGTAATTAATAAGTAAAAAAAATAAAAGCGAACGAGCTTCACCTTAAATGTAATCTTTACCTTAACAAGAATCTAAATTAAGTATATGTAATATACTAAGTCTAACTTAACCTAACCTACATTTAAAAAGTATGAAATAAGAAATTAAATATAAAATTTAAAAAAGCCCGATACAAGAACTCAATTTCCCTTTAAAAAGTATAAAATAGTAAAAGACGCTTAATCTTACAGTACCTACCCAAGAACGTATTAATAATTCTAAAAAAATACGTCGCGTTAGGGGACCGCTCTTACACTACAATTTAAATACAAATAGTCCAATTAAGCAACAAAGATGAACTCAAAAACAAAAATAAGAAAATACTTCAAAAACTCATAAAATTACTTCAGAAATTTAGCAAGGAGCGGTCCCTCAACGGTCCCCCAACAACGCGACGTATTTTTTTAGAATTAATACATTCTTAGGCACTTCAAGATAAAGTTTCTTTTATTATTTTTTACTTTTTAAAGGGCAATTAAGTTCTTGTGTCGGGGATTTTTTTTTTTTGTTTGTTTACCTGAGGAGGTCTAGCTGCGATGTCATATCTGAGACGTGATGTGTTGTCAGCCAATTCCCAAGGCCTGAATTCCTGGTTGGTGATGATCTTGCCCAAGTACTCAAGTGCAGTGTCAATGTTATCTTGAGTGGCCTGAAATATTTAATATAATATATAGGTATTACTCTGAAAACGTAAATTGCCTTTTAGCAGTCCCCATCTAATTCAAAATAAGCCAAGTCAAAAATATTAAAGTAGGTACATTAAAGACTAATGTTCATAGCTGTCCTGTCAGATTTTTGACAACTCATGAAATGTATTAACACAACTTTTAGTGCAAATAATAGCTTATTTTCGTTTAATTCGAAATCATTTACTTATATTTACTTATAGTTTAGATATCATATAATCATTTACTTATATTAAACAGGCAGCATTTAAATGTCAATATCATCTCTATACATTCACATACCTAACAAAAAGTAACATAATAGTATATTATGTAACAAGTGAGCAACGCTCACGAGTTACATACGACGTTTTTCAACACACTTGTGAGTAAAAAACAGACATACGTGGTCATAAAATAACAAACACACTTGATAACAAAGCTGTGAATTGATATTGAAAAATGGCGCCGAACCTCGCGCATGCGCGTTGGTTTTTTTTCTGCCAAATGTGTCAATGTTTATATAGCATATACAGCCTATTTTACGTGAAAATGTTTAATTTGGAGTGGTAAATGCAAAT
This sequence comes from Stenoptilia bipunctidactyla, assembly GCA_944452665.1. NCBI lineage: Eukaryota > Metazoa > Arthropoda > Insecta > Lepidoptera > Pterophoridae > Stenoptilia > Stenoptilia bipunctidactyla. The sequence continues at coordinate 48,918,773 of OX101721.1, read as the reverse complement.
ATTTTAATATTTTATAACAAATTATTGTAAATTGTGAACAATTTGTTTGATATACATATTTGTTCTACTAATATAAGGCGCAAACATTTAAAAATGTATATGGATTTGAAGTGGTATAAAACCTCTTTGTTGTTTCTGAAAAAAATTAATGTATAACCCGGATCAATAAAATATGCTCTGTTTACTCGCATGTAATTTGCACAAAGGTACAATTCAACTTTGTAGGATTCATTATATTATGCACTAGGGTATAATATATTATGCACGCGTGACTTATAGCCCAGTTTATAGTTCTAAATTCAATAGAATAAGGCTCACTTTACGAGCAAGTGTGTTGAAAATATAATAATATAATAAATATTTCTGACACTCACACAACATTTTCTAGCCCAAATTAAGTTTCTGAAAGAACTTGTGTTATGGATACTAGATAACTGATATACTTAAGAAATATATAACTATACATATTGAATAAATACATATTTTTTATTAGAATAAACTTAAATAAACATATAAACGTCCATGACTTGACGACTAATATCTGATTCGAACCCAGGACCTCTGGCATAGAAGGCAATGTATGTTACCGCTACACCAGCCGGTCGTCTAGATAGTTTAACACATACCACAGTCTAATACATACATAATACAGTCTAAATTACTCTTTAGACTGTATTATGTTTTATGTGTTTTGTCAATGTCAAAATAAATAAATAAAATAAATGTGCTGTTTGCAAGTTATATGCGAATAACAAGTTATTATATTACGCTTGTAAAATACAGTCCTTTAGAGAGTAAAGTGAATTGACATCATAATTTTCAGTCATGAGTTAATATACTTACTACAATTAAAAAGAGATTTAAAATAGGTACAAGGCATGCATTTTTTTCTTAAACTCCATTATTCATAAGTTTGTATTTTAAAAAGGAAGCAAAAAGTTTTAAAGAATGAATTGAATAAGTTTTCTTACTTCAACTGTGTAGTATATAAATTCACGATCTTCTGTTGCACTGAAAGTTCCAGCAACTTGTGCTAGCTTGCCGGCGAAAAGGAAACTGGAGAGGAGATATTCTTGCTTGTGAAGCCAGCAGCAGACCGTTGCATATGAGAGAGGCCCAACTAAGTTGGATGTTCAAAGCGTGATCCAGCCCTGGTAACAAATATTATAATTTATATAGGTTTATTATCAAAAAAATATCATAGTACATGTATTAAGAAAACAGTATTAAGTTGATTATATTATTATGGGTTGCCACTATAACCAAAGAATAATAATATATTATTATGATTGATGCACTAACTTCAAGGCAAGTAACTCTGGTAACCGGAGACCCAGTGTCATTAGCAGCAGCAAATATGTTCTTTGACGCTGTATTGCTGTGAACTTGGGCCTACTTTCTAACTGGAGATGCCTTTACATAACCCCTAGTCTGTTTTCCTTTCACTATATAAACCAAGTATGTCAGACAGATTTCATCCTTGTGATTGACCCTAACGGTCGACGCAGTAAAAATACAGGGTGTAAAGTTTACAAATTTTAGTCCATTCAATTACCGGGAGAAGCAACCGAATTTTCGAAAATCTTTGAATGCGGTGTTAGTTCTTTTCCAAAATAAATAATGTTTTTTTGGAGCAAAATTTAGTATCTCTATTAATTAGATTACTTTCCCTCTATATGGCGTTTAAAAATTTCACCCGATAAAATTAGGTCAATTAAATAAAAAAAAAAAATCCCTAGACAATCACACCAACCACATGGCCCCAAACTAAGCAGAGCTTGTGATATGGGATACCATGTAGCGAACTAGGGGGGTACCTAGAATATAAATACATAAATAGATAAGCACCCAGACACGGAACATTTCCTAATAGCATCCTATTGTCTTGATATTTGTCAAGCTACGCTTGCCACACGATAAAATAATTACTAGAGGCAATAGGTACCTATCCTACTTATGCTTTTTACTATATGAAGTGCGGAACCTTTTAACCCGATAAAAGGTAATGAAATTTATCTGTGTTTGAAATAGGCACTTGTTTGATTGTGCGCGAAAGAGCAAAATGTTTAATAAAATTTTGTGAAGTTTTCAATATTTCCATCAAATGAGAATAGTTCGATTTTAGGACGCGTTCGGGACTCGCCATGGTCGACGTGCACGCTTCTATTCCCCACGTGGGCACAAGTTGGAACGTCCGCCATTTTGTGTACATTGGTAGGTACTTCGATGCACACAATTATCCATGTCGCTATCAGAATACTGTTTATTCGGTTCTATGTTTAATTGTGTATATCAATGCAGGTTTGCTAATACTTTTCACGCATTGAAGTTATTCCCGACACGCGTAAAACAAACATATCAATTAGTTCCAGTTGAGATTCTAACTTTTTTTGACAAATCAGAATGCTATTTGTAATTGAGAAAACAAACTTGGTTTAACAGCAATATACTTATTTAGAATTCTGATGGATTATAATGCTTTTTTTTGATGGAACTTTCTCGTCTGCGTTGGAAGCCATTTTGAATTGAATATTTTAATGGCGGGCAGCAATTTCGTTAATAAGATTTTACTTAGTCCTATGAGTTTTAAAAGACAAAAGCAAGCACAGCTTGTTTTAAAATGAATTTAAATTGATATAATTAATTTACTGTTTAACAATCAGAGCTCAAAGACCAAAATGTGGCGTTATAGGTAAGCTGGGCACTGGTTTAGAAATTTTTAAGGACCGTTTAGTATTACGATTTAAGAATAGAAGTTTAGTTATTTCTTAGGTTGATATAATATCAATCTCACACAATATAAGAAAGTCAACTAGATCTACCACCAACCTTGTTCACTCGTGCGCACCAAGTCAAGATGGACCAGCAGCACGGCAGTCTCGTCCTCGTTGGCTCCCAGGGCAGGTACAGAATAGGTATAATCTTCTTAAATTTAGTAATTTAGTTACTGTAATTAAGTATCAAACGAGCAGACGTTTGTTCTGATGAACAGTTCAATAAGGACTGCTGCCAGGGTGGCAATGAAAAAGCACGAACCTTTCCGATCTCACACGAGTCCGCCTGGCTCGAGACAAAAATCAATGCTCGATCTTCTGACTACCCTCATTAAGGAAGAATCGAACACACTTTAACATAATTTTTGCACAAATAGAAGCGTGGAAGGAATGATCTAGAAACTTGAATATGTTATGTATGGTTAGGTAGGTTTGTGTAGGAATTATAAGGAAGGAGGAGCTTTTCTGATAAAAAATATCTTTGAATATCTATGTTAAAAGTTATAAATAAATAAAAAAAATAAATAAATAAAATCCCCAGACAATCACACTAACTACATGGCCTCAAAGTAAGCATAGCTTGTGTTATGGGATACCATGTAGGGAACTAGGGGGGAACCTAGAATATAAATACATAAATAGATAAACACCCAGACACGGAACTTTTTTTTTCTTATTCCGTTCGGGAATCGAACCCGCAACCACTGGCGTCTGAGGCAGATAGGTTTACCTCGTCGCCAAAGTGGTCGTCAAGTTAATACTTTACATATATGTTTTACACACGATGATACCCGCGACTAAATTCCAGAGGGACACTGAACTTATTGGGAATAGAAAATAACGTGCCTATCTATTTTTACGTGAATACTAGAAATGAGCTATTTCCGTTACTTATTTCATTAAAAAGTGTTAAACAAGAAATATTGACAAACCTACTAGTGATGTGCCGAATCGCGAATCGCGAATATCCACTGATACGGATGTGTCAAGATCCGCGGACACGGATATTTTTTTATGCAATCGTCAAGGCACGAGTGACCTTGAAACAATAGTTGACACTTCGCTCGCCACAACATGTTTCAACTTGCGTCGCGCGGATATTAGGTACCTACTTTTGTTTTGTTTGCCAAATATTTGATTTAAGAAATAAAAAATAGTCTTCTAAAAATCTCTCTATACATATAGTCCGACAAGGATCTTTTGGCGCGTGGCAAAAATTGGATCTAACCACCATCTTGAGAAATGTCACTTCATGACTTTTGCCGCTCATATATTTTATTAATGTACTTTTAAATTCAATATTAAGATATGAAATACGCCAAACTTTACAAAATGTGGGCTTACTTATTGTAGTTATAAAATTGAAGAAGTAGTTTTCAAAAAGAAAAACAATTTTACGTCTCAATAAAGCCCTTTTTAACAGTAAAGAAGCAAGTTGCCATACTTTGAAAAATACACTTTAGAACATAATTTATTTCATTTTTTAAATCTCAATAAAAATTACGATGTATGACTGTATGAAAAGTGAAGAAAAATAAGCAGATAAAGACAAACCTTTTGAATTTCGAGCATTTCTAGATACGACTAGGTACCTTATAAAGAAAGTAGTGGTGACGTGGATGACGAGGAAAACAATTTATCATAAAAACATGATTTTAATTTCATGTCACTTTATGTTTTAATATATTTTCATGCTGAATCATATATTTATATCTTCAACCCTGTGTTTTTATACCACTAACGTTTTTCGCAAAGTTGACATTTGTAGTAGGTATACATAAAATTAAATAATTTCTGTTTCCAAACTTGAAAAAAACTAAACGTTTGTGCATTCATATTTTTCCCTGAGAATAGGGAAACTTTACTTAATGTTAACCCTTATTTCACCCTCACTCCCCTCTGAGGTCATCATCCAAGCGCCAAAAAAGCCTTGTTGGACTGTAAAAATAGATTTTAAGATTTTTTAAATTCTATCTCATCTCCTACATACATCATTTCATCCTATAAATAAATTGAAAATTAGTAAAGAAAAGATCCGTAAAACATCCGCGTGAAAAGTAGCGGATACGGATACTGTTGTTTTCTCGGCGGATATCCGCGAATACGGAAACGGATATCCGGAACTTCACTAAAACCTACACATGTTTCTATAAAATATATTAGTTATATCGTAAATAACATAGGTATCTACTTACGTGTTACTCCAGGACATAAGCTACGTCTGCATCTAATTTTATCAAAATATGTTAAGCAGGTTGAACGTGAAAGATCGACAGACTTACGGAGGTACCTAATTTACGTATGGGCATAGCTACTCCGCATTTAAAATTATGAAACTTTTTATTTTATTGCTATAAAAATGATTGTTATGGTGATTTTTACATTCATATTTACAATTTACCGGTGTACCTACGTTTGTGTTCCTTTTCTCTTTAAAATATTTACTGCATTATAAAACAACTACCGACAGATATTTTTTTTTTATTTCAAGTTTTGCTTCGCGGTAGAAGTTTTTTGGAAAGTTTTATTTTTGTAAATTACTACCTGCATGCATTTCAACTGTTGGTTATAGGCTTACTATTTTGCAATGAAATATTTTTATGATTAATAGCTTCATCACGCGGTGCTGTCCAAATGAATTTCGAGTAGGTAATGGTTAACGCTTTAAAATTATTAATGCTTAAGTATTTCATATTTTTAGATATACCTACTAGTAATATCGAAAATAACATTACGTGTTAATCCAGTACATAAGCTACAGGTTGAATGGAAAGGATCCACGGACATCTAGTGTATAAATATAAATATGTACAGGCACAAAAAACTTATTTACAAAGTTAGTATAACAACAGGGACGATTCTACTTAACCTACCTGTGACATCTGAAAGCATAAACACTACGGCTAATTTTGGCTATAATGTTTACTCTACTGCAAAACAATTTTTTTTAATTAATAAAATGCCACCATACAGTTTAATAACCTTTTGACATACCTACTATCAAAATGTCGGGGCTCAGGATAAAAACAAATACTTTTTATCGTAACGTATGTACCTACGTGTTTGTATGCTGTAATAATAACTGAAACATGGCTCGTTGATTCTATTGCCGACAGTGGGTTATTTGACAGTAGGTCTGTAGTTTGGCGTCGGGACCGCAACTACTCACTCACAAAACAAGAGAAGGGAGGTGGAGTCCTAATAGCCGCGCACAGGTAATCACCGCTGAAGATCTTTGGTCATCCATTTTGTTTAAAACACGCAGCGGTTCTATAAGGCTTAATATATGTGTGCTTTATTTATGCCAGCAAAATAATGGCCTTTCCTTCTCTCAACAACTTAATAACTACTGCGATTACTTAAACAATACAGTGCTAACCTACCCCAATGACAAATATCGAATAGTTGGTGATTTTAATCTCGTGCTATTAAGTGGAAACCCGGTATTAACATTGATTTGCTTTTAACTCCTAGTCCTGGTGACTAGTGACGAAATATTGTTGCTAGACGAATTAAATACTCTTAATTTTAAACATTATAATTTTGTTAAAAGCTGTCATGACCGAATTCTCGATTTAGTGCTGAGTGAAGAAGACGTGATGGTATCCCCTAGTAGTAATCCACTTACTTGCATTGATCCTTATCATGAAGCTCGTACTGTTCAAGTTAAGCTTTCCGATTTTGAACGTCTTAAGCCCATTCCACGCAATAAATATTTTTATGGAAAAGGTACCATCTAATGAACTCTGAAATAAATTATATTCATTGGAATTCTCAACTATTGACCAGACCGCTTGATGAGGCAGTGGATTTCTTTTGTAGCCAAATTGATAATATAATCGAAGTCTATGTTCAATCAAAATCTATGCGAACAGGGTCTGATGAGGCATCATACTGTATTTTGAGAGAAAGTGATTGCCCTAGAACCTGAATGCTACGAGAAATACTTTCGAAATACCAACACATCAATTGCCAATAATCCAAAACACTTTTGGTCACATATTAAGTCCCGCTTTAAAAACAATACAATGCCTAGCAGCTTATCATATGAAGGTAAAACAGTGTATACTGGTGAATTGATTAGGTACATTCTCGAAATATTTTGCTACACCCTTTATGCCAAAGCACAATACTGATGTTGATAGTATGTTGAAAAATGGCAGTGAAGTATGTACACTACTTTCTAAAGTAGATGTTTCCAAAGGAGCGGGAACTGATAACCTTCCAGCTTGTTTCTTAAAGAACGCAGCTTCATCAATTTCAATCCCCATATCTATTTTATATCAATTCTCCAACTCCTCCGGTAACGTTTTCACAAGCAAGGTCCGAAAACCGAAGTCATAAATTATGGTGCCATTTCCAAACTTTGCACCATTGCCAAAATTTTTGCACAAATAATTTACCGACAGCTACATTAATCAATAAAATTAAACCTTTCTATGTTTAAAACGTTTACCAATTAAACCTTTCTATGTTTACACGGGTTCTGTAGAGGTAGATCGACGACATCAAATTTGGTTTAGATAAGTGACTGTCGCAGCGCTCCAGAAGATTCTGTTTATGATTAAGTTGTACCTAATTGTACCTACTACTTTGATTGCCGTGATAGGGTTTATAGTATTATACAGATAATGATTTATTACTTAATTTCGCTTAACTCATCATATCTATCTAGTAATTTCAAATTTTATGTAAGTACCTAACATACGTAGCCTTTATATTTATCACAGCAAAGTTTATAAAATTTACTTTTGCTATTTTGTTCTGGTAGGCGCACTAAGTTCATATTCTTTATAAGAACTGTCAAAACTTACTTGCATTTTTGATCGCGTCCTATAAACGACGTCATCTTATCCTTACTATAAAATTCAAAATAAAAATTCAACTCCAAGCTTGTGAAACGACAATTAAAGATTTTTTATTGAGATTGGGAGTTTTAAAAAAAAAAAAAAAAAAATGAATTTTATTTCGGTAACAAAACTTATAAATAACACAAGTAGATTGGGAATCTCCTTTTAGGCATATTGCCTGTGCCAGGAGACCCCGCTCCTCCATAACTTAGTACTAGTATTATTGATTCATTAATTATTTAAAAATATTTAAGAAAAAAAAAAGTAAAATATAAAAATAAAAATAAATAGAGAAAGTAAAAATATTTATGACTAATAACTTCAACAGAAATTCAGAAATTATGCCATTACAATATAATAGGAACAAATTATATCATTTTATTAAATTAAATTACATTGTATTAAATTAAATTAAATTACTAAAAAAATAAATTAGAAAAACAAAAATTAAAAAAAAGAATTAAAATAAAACTATATAATTAGACAAAAATGATCATAAATTTATAAGAATACTGTATGCTCAATATTTAATGATTAATGTGGTTCCCTTCTAATGTTTATTGTATGGGTGTGAAAAATTAGGTGCATGCATGTAAAATAGGTGTTATTGAGTGATTTAATCCCTTGATAGCAGAGACTCCACATCTTCATATTTGAGTGTCTCCAGCCAACTTTTTAGCTTCGTTTTGCAGTCATGGGCAGCAAGCGAGTGTAGGTATATTTTTTTATTAATTTTATTGTATAAAGAAGCAGAACGCATGCTGTACTGAGTTCTTGCGAATTCTGTTTTGAGTTTTGGTAAGTGACAAATCTTATCTCTCCTTCTTTTACCTTCTATACAAGGCCTATACGATTGTGTTTTGTGTGTTTTTAAAAATATGTGAAGCATATATAATTTACGAATAGACAACAGTTTACATATGGTATAGAGAGCCTCAGTTGAGAAACGACGTTTTTTAAAGTACATCACCTTGATTAATGCTCTGTGGGCTCTTTCGATTTCAATAAAACGGGATTTTAGGGAACCTCCCCAGACTGGAATACAGTAGGAAATTACGGGCTGCACCAAGGCAACATAAATTTTATTCAGTAGTATATTCGGCGATGTGGAGCAATCATTTACTTTAGGCACTACATGTCGCAGTGTCTTGAACATCCACATAAATTTCCGTATTCTCGCTGATATCACTTCAACCTGAGGGTACCACGAAAGTCTTTGATCTACCAACACTCCCAAGTACCTGATATTGGTAACCCTATTCAAGATTATACATTGACATGCAACAGAGGGAGCCGGACACGTATGGATTTTAATATTAAGATTGTCGCTCGGTTGAGACCTTTGAGTTTTACTAAAGCATATATATTTTGTTTTTTCTGTGTTTAGTGTAAGTAGGTTATTCTTTAGCCAATTTGCAACCCGGGCAATACCCGTCTCCACGTCAGATTTCACGATGTCCCAAGTTGGACCAGTGAAGACAATAGCAGTGTCATCGGCATAAGTGTAGATTTTGGCATTGTTAAGGGACGTGTTGCACAAGTCATTTACATAAATTAAGAATAGGGTTGGACCCAGAACGCTGCCTTGAGGAACGCCATATGTAATGCTACAATCGTCACTGATACTCTGGTCGAGTCTTACTTTTTGGGTTCTATTGGACAAATAATCTCTGAATATTGTCAATTGGTTACCGCGGATACCTATTTTTTCCAGTTTTTGTAAAAGAATAGGTACAGAGACTGTGTCAAAGGCCTTTTTGAGATCAATGAACACTGAGATACATTTGTTACCCTTATCAAGTTGGTCAGTTATCAGCGAAGTTAGGGAGGTTACGGCATCTTCAGTATTTATATTTTTTCTAAAACCGAACTGAGATGAAGATAACAAATTATAGCTGTTCAGATAATTCACTAACCTAGTGTTCAGCAACTTTTCCAAAATTTTCGACAAGACAGGTAATATAGAAACAGGCCTATAATTGTTTATGTCATCTCGGTTTCCACCTTTATAAATGGGTACTATTACAGATTTTTTTAATGCATCAGGGAAGATACCAGTGTCAAAACAGAGATTGGCCAGATAAATTAAGATAGGTATCACTTCATGTTTAATATATTGTAAGTAGCGAGTTGATATATTATCCCAACCTGGAGCACTATTTGGTTTTAGATTTGAGATGATAGAGTCAATTTCGTTATAATCTGTATCCAAGAGTACCATAGATTGGGGTTGAGTAGGGATGTTGTCAAGGTATTGATTCAGATCATCTTGGGTGGTAGTTGAACTAATAGACATGGCTAGTTGTTTGCCTATGTTCGCAAAGTAATTGTTTATAAAGTTAGCCGATTTGGTAGGGCAGGATTCAAGTTGGGTAAGTTCTATGTTGGGTTTATTAGATTTGGTCTTAAAGGTCAGGGCTTTTATATTTTTCCAAAGTTGTTTATTGTTCTTAAGAGAGTTGGTAATAAGTTCTCTTTCATATTGTCGTTTTAAGTTTTTAAGGAGATTGTTGCAATACTTTCTATAGCGAATGTAAATTATTTTTTTAACCTCATTGTATGGTTCAGCACGTGTCTCCTTCTGAAGCCTGTTTCGAGTTTTGATGCATCTCAATAGGCCCACCGTGATCCAAGGTTTGATAATTCGTTTACTTTTGGGTATTAATGTTACTTTCGTGCTATTTTTTAAGGAGTCCGTAAGTTTTTCGATCAGGGAGTTTGTTAAAATATTTGCATCATCGCAGGTGAGCAACTGTTGCAGGTTTGACTCTTGCAGGTATTTAAGGGCCTTATCGAAATCAATATTGTTTCGAGTCCTAGCTGCGCCGTTATGATTGTTTACTTTTGAAATCGAGAGAAGTGTGGTGAAATGATCGGTGGTTGTAGTAGGCATAACTGCAATGAACGCGGAGACATTTTTTTTATCAATCTTTAACATAAAATGGTCAAGACAGCTATTTTTTCTGGTAGCTAAAGTATGCCCAGGAAGGATACCATGACTAGCTAGCATATCAAGGTACTGTGTTCGATTAGTTCGATCGCAAGACTGTTCCGTAGGTTTTGGTATTAAATTAATGTTTATGTCTCCAACGATTACTACATTTTTGTTTGTGCTTATTGAGTCGAGGTGTGTACTAAGTGAACTTATGAAGTTTTCTGCCTGACGATTTGACGGGGAACGATAAATACAGACAATGATATTATTTAGTACTTCTAGTTGTAGACAGGAAGCTTCGGATAGATGTATTTCTCTTACATTCGAGATCAGTGTGTCCTTAATGTAAACTACTACACCATCATTTTTATTCAGGTGATTAGTAGTGTGATATGAATTGTAACGATCAAGCGTAGGTATGGGCTTGTCGGAATTTATACAACATTCAGTAAGAATTATTACATCCGTTACAAATTCAAAGTTAGAAAGAGACGCAACAAAATCATCAAAATTGCGATAAATACTGCAGATGTTTTGAGATAAAATTGTCATATCATGATTTTTTACAATAAAGTGCTTTGAAAGTTCCGAAATGTCGCATTCGATAGCTCTTGCTACTGAAAGGTTATCAATATCGAGTAAATTATTTAGCGTAATGTCCATAAATTAATATTTACGACGGTCTGAGTGTGTAGGTTGCAGTACGTATAGCTGGCCATATTCAGGATAAATAAAAAGTTTAATTGATTATGAATTTGTAGTAGAGAATGTAAAAATAGTAAAAATAATGAAGTAAAAATGGGTGTATTTGGTAGCATGCGAGATATATAGAGTTTTAGTTGGCACCTTTATGTATCGAAAACATAAAATGGTGGCCCATGAGGGGAAATAAAACCGAAGAAACTACAGGTAACCAACGAGAAAACTGAAGAAATCAAATAATTGACAAGTTTTGAGGACTAAATTCAAGAAGCAAGAAAGGACAATAACTGCAATAAGTCGAAATAAGGATAAAGTTGTCAAAAGGAACAATGATAACTCTAAAATATTACAGCTCTGCAGCCACGCCAGACGAAAGTTAAGTGTCTTTCCTATAGTCATATTCCACATTCCTTAACCTTGAATCCATTCATAAATTTAATAATTGTTTTTACCGAGCACAAAGCACATACGTAATTAGCTATAAATATCAGTGTCTGTTGTTCCTAATCTCAATTTAGTTTCAATTAGATTAAATATTGCATCATCCCATTTACTTAGATCTACCGTCAATAAAATTATATGTAATTATTAATTTTTAATTTTCGATCAAAATTCAATCCTTTTCAGTTTAATTCCTTATTATTATAGTAAATTAATTTGGATTTCATTTCGAGTCGTATTGCCTAGTTTATTATATTATTTTAAACGTCTTTTTGCCGAACATTTCCAGGTCAACCTATAAGGCCTAAAGGTCAAATATAAAAAATATCCAATACAATCAAGAGTATTAGATCATATAATATAAATAAAAGGAATTCAACCAATAAGTAACCGAAAGGAGGAGCGTGAGATATTTTGTATTTTATATCCAGCTTTAATTTATTTCAAGTAAGTAATAATTGATCGATTCTGACACACAATGTCGACTCAAAATACAGAAATGTCATGTCATAATAAGCTCCCTAAGCTGCCTTTAATGAAAAGGCAGCTTAGGGAGCTTATTATGACAAGAACTTCCGTTAAGAGACAAATAACAAAATTTAAAAATTATTTAGCTGTTATATCTACTAAAATTGAATTAAATAACATTAAATTGTCCGAATTAAACTAAAGACTTACAATATTTAAGGCATTGTCAGTCAGATTAGATGACTTGCAAAGTGAAATTGAGATTTTAAATTCCGTTAATATAAATGAGGAGATTGATGAGCGTGACAGCATCGAGGGAGAAAGCTGAAAGCCTTATTGATACTTTCTCAAAGCTCCTTCAGAGCGAACAACGACGCAACTCTGCTGTGGATGCTTCGTGCGGTCACGACCATCAACAAGACATTGGTTTAAGACTTCCTCAGATAAGTATATCCAAGTTCGATGGCGCGTATTTTTGCTGGCTGGAATTTAGAGATACATTAACAAGTTTCATTATTTAGTATCGTATCTAGAGGGCGACGCGGCTCGAATTATTGCTAATCTCGAAGTATGTTTCGCGAACTATAATGAGGCTTGGAGTTTGTTATGTAATCGTTACAATAATAAGAGGGTTTTGATCAATTTCCATTTAAGCTCATTATTCAATACTTGACAAATATTACGTGAATCGGAGAGGTCGTTGCGTTTCTTGGTGGATCATATAACGAAAAACTTGCGCGCTTTGGCCAGCTTAGGACAACCAACGGATAAATGGGATATTTTGATATTTTTTGTTGATTCTTCCAAGCTAGATAGTCATACCTTAATAAAGTGGGAGGAGCATCGCAGTTCCATTGTGGGGTATGTACCTAGATTGGATCAGTTAAACAAATTTCTCATAGATCGTGCCGACGTGCTAGAGTCAATGAATCGTAACAAGGGCGAAGGGACTAGCAAGCCGATGACGTCACAACCTCGTTCTGCTACCAACCAATAATAGCTACAACAACAAACAAAATACTTACGTACGTAAAGTCGTTTGCTGTAGTTCACAAGAAGCCCACGGCTCGTCTTACTTGTATAATCTGCGACGACGGCAACCACAGAATCTATGACTGTCCTACATTTAAGGCGAAGGGCATTGATGCGTCTTTCCATTCTATGCAACGCTAGAACGCAGCCATAGGAAACTGCTCGCGTATATATTGTAATGCTGTTTTTTAATCTGTTATTACAATGCATACACGAATTTTGCGTACTGATCGTGTATAGTTTGTATCGTGGATGCTCACGTCTTCGTTCCCGACTATACTACACCACTTACACTTGACAAGAGTGTTAAAAGTTAAGTATTTTTTTTAATTCAGTAATATATGGAATTATATTTTAAACTTTATTAGATAGGATTAATTACATAACAATCGCACCGGAAGACGGAGTCGGTACGGTTAGGTGACGACGAGCGCAGCGAGGAGGAGCATATTAGGTAGCATATAGTTATACATGTGTACATGCTTATCAGAAAATAATAAGATAACTACTTACCACGAGTACTATGCTGTAATACAAAATTACTAATAGTTAGGTTAGGTTAGTTAGGTTAGGATTAGTCCGTATGGGTACTGGCGCGGTACATTATGGAAAAATATATACTTCTACGTTACTACGAAGTATACGCGAATATTTGAGTACTGCTCTTGTATGGATTGCAAGAACTTAACAAAAAAGTTATTTCCAATATATACGCGAGCAGTTTCCTATGGCTGCGTTCTAGCCCTGTACAGAATGGAAAGACGCGGCATTGATCAAAGAATGACTGAGGTAAAACGTTTTAAGATATGTAGGTACTAATTGTCTTAGGCAGGGTCTTTCTTTAAACGATTATAGAATGGGTCCCTGTAGTGAATGTCAAGTACACTTCTACATCGTCCTACATCTGTCGTTAATCAACTCTTTACAACAAGCCAGACATACGAAACCATAGGTAATCTTCCTACTCAATATACATAAGTTGTCTTATCTACTGCTCTGATAGAGGTGTCGAATCCATTTAACCATCAAAAGGTAAAGGTTCGCGCCCTATTAGATTGTGGCAGTCAGTCGTCATTTATAAATGAATCATTAAAAACTAAACTGTCTCTAAAAACTAATTCTATTGACTCACTAAAGATGATAGGAATAGGCAACAATAGTTCCAATCATGTTATTGAAACAAGCAATATACAATTAAATTCACTTAATTCTAATTTTAGCATAACTTTTTCATGATTAGTGCTTAATGTGCTAACCAGTTACATACCAAAAACTGTCATCAATATTGATCTGCTAGCCGGCCAGCAGATATAAAGTTAGCTGATCCTAAGTTCAATCAACCTGCTCCTATCGACGTCCTAATCGGTGCTGATGTATTTTGGGATTTAATTAGCAACGAGCAAAGCGTTTTGGGTCAAAATAAACCAAAGCTTATCAATTCCAAATTAGGATGGATAGTATCCGGACCTATATATACTAAATCACAAGAACGTAATGTATACTGTAATTATATTCTTAAGGGTGCGTACTAATTGCTAGTAATGCAACTAGTAATGTAACATCCAGCGTCCGATGCCTGCGCTCAATGTATTTGGACGTGTATTGCGCCGAACTGAGCATTCAATACGGGCAGCGTATTTACAAAGGCTATTACCATTAGAGTGAAAGTGCAAACTGAACTGGCTTAGCTTTTGCATGACAAAAACTTGCCGAAACCCTAATCTATTTTAGTACAGAAATTGACCGAAGTCGCGTAGACTTTGTGAGATAACTTCAATGTAACATTGCAGCAACAAAAGCTATCCCATTTGGTATAGATATTTACCGATCGTTAGCTTCAATTTGATACTTAAATGGCAATTGTTCTGATTTTCAAAGATAAGAATAAAATGTGTATGCATTATGACCATCGTTATTTTGGTCACTTAACGTTTGACTTTTGACCATGTCGAGATTGTCCAGGGTTGACTATAATAGCTGACCAGGTTTATGGCGCATCGCCGGCCGCTGCCGCGGCACCGCTCGCTTCGCTCGCTCGGCTCGCGCACGTGTATAACTATATGCAACCTAACATGCTCCTCCTCGCTGCACTCGTCGTCGCACCTAACGGTACCGACACCGCCTTCCGGTACGGGAGCCCTTCTCGTAGCTTATATCTTTCATCGCAATGTATATCAATCAAAGATATAGCTACTTTTCATCTTAACAAAAGCTTATCTATTTGAGTGAAAATGTATTATACAGTACTAGGTTTTGTATTTGCATTTGTTTGAAAATTACAAGAGCAAAAGCTAATCCATTTCAGTCAATTGTTGAGTAATATGCATAAACAAAAGCTCCTCTATAAGAGTCTGACTCGTGACTCAAATAGTATAGGCTTTGTATATTCGCATACGGGCATCCTGAGTAAGATTTTTTCCGTATTTCGTCGCGAGCACGGTCCGTCGCCGCACACGTTCTTGTCAACCGACTTCCAAAAGGAAGAGGTTATCAAATCGTGTGTATGTTTGTTACTTGATTAATTGGTAAATTATGAATCGATTTGTATGACTCTTGTTTTATTTGATAGATCACAATAAGTCAGAGGTGGCCCATTGAAATTTAATGGAAATCGACTCAGTACCTACTGAAAAAAAACATGTACGAAAGCGGAGGATATTTTCCTACGTAGGTGACATTTCACTTCAGCCAAAGTTTTGACAAGGATTTAAAAATTTTAGTGATGTTGGTTTTTTAATGCTCTGCATTTCATAATAACTATCTCCGCGACTTCACAAAATTAATAGATCACACGGGATATAGAGTCCGAAGACCTCATTAGTGCTCTAATTTTTATCAGAGCTTCATCAGTATCATACATACCTATAATATAGGTATGGACCTCTGGCATAGAAGGCAATGCATGTTACCACTACACCAGCCGGTCGTCAAAGTTTCACATCGGTGTACTCAGTGAATAAGTTTTTCTATAAGATTTTTGAATAACTGAGTACACCGATGTGAAATTTTGACGACCGGCTGGTGTAGTGGTAACAAGCATTGCCTTCTATGCCAGAGGTCCTAGTGGGTTCGAATCCCGGCGGCGGCCGATTTTGTGTGATGAACACAGATATTAGTCGTCAAGTCCTGGATGTTTATATGTTTATTTAAGGTTATTCTATTAAAAATATGTTTTTATTCCATATGTATGTTTATATATTTCTTAAGTATATCAGTTATCTAGTATTTTTGAATCCCGTGAGAATGTCGGGATAAAAGTACCCTATGTGCTATTCCAGACTGTAATCTATCACCATGCCAAATTTCATCCAAATCCGTTGAGCCGTGATGGAGGAACAAACATCCATAGGTACATCCAAACTTTCACATTTATTACATTAGTAAGATTTATTTAACTTGCTAAAAAGGTTCGTAAATGGGTGTCTTTAGGTTAGGTAAATTAAAAATAAATAAATATTTCCAACATTCACACCACATTTTTTTCAACACACTTGCTCGTAAAGTGAGCGTTATTCTATTGAATTTAGAACTATAAACTGGGCTATAAGTCACGCGTGCAATAATATATTATACCCTAGTGCATAATATAATGAATCCTACAAAGTTGAATTGTACCTTTGTGCAAATTACATGCGAGTAAATAGAGCATATTTTATTGGTCCGGGTTATACATTAAATATTTTCAGAAACAACAAAGAGGTTTTATACCACTTCAAATCCATATACATTTTTAGATGTTTGCGCCTTATATTAGTAAAACAAATTTGTATATCAAACAAATTATTCACAATTTACAATAATTTGTTATAAAATACTAGCTGCTGCCCGCGACGTCGTCTGCGTGAACGCTATGCAGCACCAAACGCACCTACGATTATAACACTGCTAGCGTGATAATATGTAGCCTATATGTTGACCCGACTTCTTAACTATCTTCATGCCAAATTTGAAGTAAATCCATGCAGTACTTTTTGAGTTTATCCCGGAAAGACAAACAGACAAACAGACAAACAGACAAAAATTCTAAAAACTATATTTTTTGTTTCTGTTTCGATTGTAGATCATACCCCAAGTATTCTTTTAAAAAAATATTCAATGTACAGTTTTGACTTTCCTACCATTTTATTATATGTATAGATTAAAATATTTGCATTTACCACTCCAAATTAAACATTTTCACTTAAAATAGGCTGTATATGCTAGGTATATAGACATTGACACATTTGGCAGAAAAAAAACCTACGCGCATGCGCGAGGTTCGACGCCATTTTTCAATCACAATTCACAGCTTTGTTATCAAATGTATTTGTTATTTTATGACCTCGTATGTCTGTCTTTTACTCACAAGTGTGTTGAAAAACGTCGTATGTAACAAGTGAGCGAAGTTGCTAATTACAGTCGAGGCTGTGATTTGAGCCCGAGCCGCAGGCGAGGGCTTAATAATGAGCCGATAATATACTATTGCTTAAGAACTTGCATGATAGATAGACAATGTTTATTCGCGTACGGAGTCATGAGCAAATGCTTATCGTTGTACTCATAAAAAAAACTCCGAAGACCGCGACGTTGGTGGCGCACAGAAATTATAAAAGGAGAGAAGGCTTACAGTTTGAGAAAACAAAAACTTTAAATGTTCTGATTGTTTACATTTTCACGATATAAATTAATTCTTAAATGATCTCCTAAACGAGTAAACTGATTTACATGATTCAAATGAATAAATTGGTTTTATACCCAGAGCTTTCATTTGACATCAAAATCGTTACGATAACTTAACAAACAAAAAATCACATTTTCCAGTTACTCTCGTAATTATCCAATTTGCAATCAGAGTCCCTTTGATGTTGTCTAAAAAACCGACAATTCACGGATTGCGTCGAGCAGGCTATAAGCGTCACGCACACAGGAGCAAGTCTCACTCACACAGGCGCATTTCGTGTTCGCGAGCGGTGCTCACGCAATGGAGAAGAAAACGAAAAGCTCTAAATAGATGTCGCTTCATACGCTTGACACATAACAAACTATCAAATGAACAAGTTGTAATGGAAATTGCTTGTTCTGTGTTCTATTTTAGGGTAAACCTATTAAATAATGTAAGCACATGTATCAAAATATGAAAAATGTGGATCGTAATATGTACATTTCCACAAAAGTTTAAATCAAGTAACATCCACAAGTTCCGCATGTGTATATCCTCAGAGAAACTGTGGTATCCATCAATCAATATATATAAAACTGTTCCGTTACTGACTGAGTGACTGAGGTACTGAGTGACTGACAGACAACGTACAGCCGTAACTACTGGGCGTTGAGAGCTGAAATTTGGAACATACATTTTTTAGGAGATGTAGGGGTGCACTAAGGAAGGAATTCCCGAAATTCCCACGGGAACGGGAAATATAGGACTTTTTAGTTTGTATGAAAAATCTTATTCCTTAAGTGCACCGATGTGAAACTTGGTGTAAAGGTTTTTCAATGTGTGTCTGGTTGTGTTATGAAAGGAATTCCCGAAATTCCCACGGGAACGGGAAATATGTGATGTTTTATTTTGTATGAAAAAATCCCATCCCTTGAGTGCTCGGATGTGATACTTGAAATGAAAATGAAAACTTTTTTATTCGTAGTAGGTAATTTTATACACTTTACGAACGTCAAATGCTGGATGAGGGCGGCGCGGGTCCGGACGACATGAAGAATCCTGGGGAAGGCCTCCGTCGAGAAGTGTGCGTCTCTCAGCTTATAAAGATAATGATCGCCCATTATCCACCAATGTCTTGGTGATGTCTACTACTACTACTTCTTCGGCTTTAAAAAACGAAATGAAAGTAGAACTCTAGGTAGACCGAGAGGAAAAAAGCCGGCGGAAAAAAAACTCTCGGCACTCTTTTGTAAAAAGTGCTTATTATAGGTACAATTTGGCAGAAATACAGCTCTGCTATGACATGAACTAACAAACAGAAGACAGCTATTCGTGCCTGCCAATATCATGTCGCAGCCAAGCTGCTTACATAGTGATTAATGTTTAATATTTGGAAATAACCTGTGGAGACATCAATCCCACGCTCTTTTGTCATCTAAATAATCTTTGAGTTTATAGTAGCCTTTTTTGCATAATGTTTCTTTGATAGTTCTTTTAAATTTATTAAACGTTAGAGATTGAATTGACTGTGGTATTTTATTATAAATACGTATTGACATTCCCATAAATGATTTGGTGCTTTTAGCCAGCCTTAATTTGGGAAACGCTAATTTATGGTCGTTCCTTGTCATTACAGAATAATTTTTATCATGCTTATCTTTCATGGTTTTAAATTTACTACTATTCTTATAAATATACATAATGTTTTCATATATATATTGTGATGCAAAGGTCAAGATACCAATCTCTTTAAACTTTTCTCTTAGAGATTCTCTACTTCCAAGTTTATACATTCCACGAATAGCCCTTTTCTGCAGTGTAAATATCGTGTCAATGTCTGCGCCATTGCCCCAAAGTAGGATGCCGTAGGACATTATACTATGAAATTCGCCGTATTAACATCAGTCAATGAGCGAATTTTCTTTACCGCGAACGCTGCAGAACTAAGTCTACTCGCTAGCTGTGAGATATGGGCGCCCCATTGCAATTTAGAATCTAAAGTAATTCCAAGAAAAACAGTGTTATCTACTAGATTCAACCTGTTCCCATTAAGCCGCAGATCAGACTCAACTTGTTTTACATTTGGTGCGGAGAATTTTATACATTTAGTTTTTTTATCATTGAAAGCTAGATTATTTACATTAAACCACTGTACTACATTAGAGAGAGCATTGTTTACATCGTCATAGTTGGTTTTCTGCCTTATCATTTTAAAAATTAATGATGTGTCATCAGCAAACAATACAATATCGTGATTATTGCCTACCATATAGGGTAGATCATTTATATAGACTAAAAATAAAAATGGGCCCAGAATTGAACCTTGAGGCACTCCCATTCTCACAACCGACCCAGCTGACCTTTTCCAGTTAACCTCAACCTTCTGGATTCTATCACTCAGGTAAGAATTCAAAAGTTTGAGGTCAGTGCCTTTGATGCCGTAGTGGTGGAGTTTCCTGATGAGAGTGTCATGCTGAACACAGTCAAATGCCTTGGATAGGTCACAAAATACACCTAGAGCATCCTGTGACCTCTCCCAGGCACCAGCTATTACTTCAAACAGTTCAACACCAGCATCAGTTGTCGAACGACCCCTTATGAATCCAAATTGTTTGTTATGAAGTAAATTGTTATGTAGTGAGCTAATAGCTGGTTGAGAATAATTTTTTCATAAATTTTGCTACATGTTGGTAAAATCGAAATTGGTCTAAAATTAGTAGGGTCCGTAGAGCTACCCGATTTAAATAAAGGAATAACCTTACTATGCTTCATTAAATCAGGAAACTCCCCACTTATAATACAGTTGTTAAATATTTCAACAAGGCAAGGAGCTATTATATCTATGATAGAACTTAAGATTTCAACAGATATGCCCCACAAATCAGTTGTCTTTTTAACATCAATTGTCTTAAATGTTTTAAAAATGTCCCCGGTGTCTATGGGTTGGAACTTGAAAGACTCCTTGCACTCACTTACATGATTTTTCAGCAATGATTCAGCCACCACAGGTGAAGAATTTAACAATTTAGTAGTTGAAACTGGAATGTCAGCAAAACCATTTTCGAATGCTGTCGCAACATTTTCATCTACATTAATGGTTTTATTGTCAATTACAAGTTTAAACTCAGTATTGCGATCCTTAACTTTTCCAGTTTCTTTATTTATTATGTTCCATGTTGTTTTAGTCTTATTAGAACTATTTTTTATCTTATTACTTAGATATATAGATTTGGCTGCGGCACATACTCTTTTAAATAATTTTGAGTAAATTCTAACGTAGTTGCAAAAACTTTCACTTTTGTTATATGATTTCTCATGATAAAGATCTCAATAAGTGTCTGTTTGTATTATGGAAAGAATTCCCGAAATTTCCACGGGAAGGGGTTGGAATTTTTTTAGTTTGTATGAAAAATCATATTCCTTGTACGTGTACGGATGTGATACTTGGCATGAAGGTTCTTCAAAGAGTGACTGGTTGTACTACGAAAAAAATTCCCAAAATTCCCACGGGTACGGGAAATATATGATTTTTAGTTTGTATGAAAAAAACTTATTCCTTGAGTGCATGGGTATGATACTTGGTATAAAGGTTCTTACAGTGGGTGTCTGGTTGTATAGTTTCTGAAATTTCCACGAGAAGGGTAGTTAAGCGCATACGAAGTTGCGGGATAAAGCTAGTTTTTTATTAAACTTATGACTAGGCAATGAAGAATTTCTAATTTTTCGAAATTTTTTGATGAAAATCACTATAAAATTAACTTTTACTATGGTATTTGACAGTTCTTATGGGTCAAGCGTAATCAGCGCCTCTAGTGGAATAAGAAGGCAGTTTTCTACCCCATTAGTACGGGCGCACGAACGCCCGTCCACATAGAGCATCGAGCATTTTTTGATGTTATTCAAAAAACAGAAAATGTACGAATAGCTTAGAGCAGACCACGAGTGCGCTCTACTGCGGCTCAGTTCGCGCTCGAGAGGCGTACAAATCATGGGAACTTTTTTGCAGATTACATTACTAGTTGCATTACTAGCAATTTGTACCCACCATAATAATAACAATAATAGCGATAAAAATATAGGTTATTTGTTGATTAAGTTTTGGGAGGTTTATTCCACTTTGATCACCTGGGTGATATCTCCTGGGTGCACAAAGAGGAATGGATTAGTCTACTTTAATCACCTCGGATATAATTCACCTGGGTGATATCACCCGGTTGAACAAAGAGGAATTGATTAGTCTACCTATTATAGGATACTGTTAACTTAAAGCAATGTTTATTTAGCTTCACATGTCCGGCGGATCTGATGATGGAGCTGGAAGATGGCCATAAGAACTCTGTAACTAATCGGTTAATTAAGGAGTTCCTATGGCCACCTTCCAGCTCCACCATCAGACCGTGGTTGCAATCTAGTATCAAAGTACTCGTCAAGACGAATGAAACGAGCCCAAACTTGTTGTGGTGTCGTCTTTTAATTACGAACTTCCTATGGCCATCTTCCAGCTCCACCATCAGACCCTGGTTGCCATCTAATCACGGAGTTCCTATGGACACCTTCCAGTTCCACCATCAGACCCTGGTTTACCATCTAGTATGAAAATATTCGTCGTAAGTCTTCACTCGCCCCCCCCCCGAGGGGGGAACGGTGGAGTCCGCTCGGGGCAATGGCTCGATAGTGGCCTAGCCCCCCTCGCAATCAAGCCCGTCGGCGGTCTGTCGTAAGACTGGCGGCCGTCGGGCGATCAGCGTAGGGGGCTAGGGGGTCAGTTGGCCGGCTGTTGCCTCCAGCTGAAGTAGGCCCTTCCTCAGGGCAGGCTCCGGGTCCCTTGAGACTCTCAGAGCGCGTAGGGCAGTCCGAAGTATGGCCAGCGCAGTCTTTATGACGGCGCTGGCTTGGTCGTCAGGTCCGGTGGGGGCCGCGGCCATCTCAACGCGGTGGGCGGAGGTTGGCTCGCGGCGCCTTGCAGTCGGCGCGGCCTGTTCGGCGGCGCCGGCTGGGTTGTCACGTTCGGTCGGGGCCGCGACTGGCTCTACGCCTGGGGCGGAGCTACAGTCGCGACGCCGTTGGTCGTCATTGGTAGGGGCCGTGACCGCCTCGACGCACTGGGCGGAGGCTGGTCGGCGGCGCCTTCTCCTCGTCTTCTTAGGGGCGACCGTCGCCGGGTTGGCGGGAGCCATAAGGCTCGCCTGGCCCGGGGCGGCTGGGACATCTCGAGTTTGGGCGACAGTGCCCGCCTTCCTGTTGCGCGCCTCGCGTTGGAAGACGCGGCACGCTGCGCTACTTGCGGGGTGTGACTCCCCGCAATTAGCGCACGTGGCGGGCTCCTCACGCGGGCGCGGGCACTCTGCGGCGTGGTGCTCGCCCCCGCACCGCACACAAGCAAGAGGCCTGTGGCAGTGGTGGGACGAGTGCCGGAATTTCTGGCAGCGGTGACACTGTGGCGGGCCCCTCCTACCACGCCAGGCTTCAATCTCGATGCCCGGCATGAGGAGGAGCTCCGACACAGCGTAGATCCGCGCGAAGTCCTTTGAGCGGGCAATCTGGGCGTAGTAGATGCAGCCCGGGCGCCCTGAACGAGCGCGGATGGGCCGCACGTACTCCGCCTGGAAGGAGAGCCGCTGGAGCTCTTCCTGTATGTCCTCAGGTGGTGTGTCCACAGGGAGGCCGCGGATCGCTACCTTGACGGTTCGCTCAGCTGGAAGGGAGTAAGAAAACCAGCTGATTTTCTCAGTCTCTTCCAGCTTCGCGAGGTACCGTTGGACGATGCGGTATTCCACATCGTCGGCAGGCAGGAACCGCATGCCTCGACCATACGGGCGCACGGAGGCTGGACGGCCGAGCTCGTCCCGCAACTGGCGGATGTGAGTCTGCCAGTTAGGGAGGTGCTCGACTATCAGCGGCGGGTATTTTAGCTTCGGCTGCGTGGGCGGCGTCGGTGAAGCGGCGGCGGCGCGGGCTGCCGGCTGGGTAGCCGGGGCGTGCGGAGCAGGCCGCATCACTGGCGTCGCGCTCTGCGGCTGCGCGGTCGCGGGCCGCTTTGCAGGCGGTGACGGTGTCGGCGGTGAGGCTGCCACCGTGGCGAAGTCTCTTCCGGTGGGCGCCGGAGCGCCATCCTTGTCCGGTGAGGTGAACAAGGCCGGCATGCTCAACGGCGGCTTCTTCATCATCGGCGTGGGGTGCCCCGTGTTCGGGAGCGTGGTTGAAGGGGCGCGGGGCGCGGCGGGGGTTGCCTCGGGGGGCACCTTCCGCCGTCGCGGCTCGCGGAAGGTCCTCTCTAGGCGGGGCGGCTGGTCAGGCGTGCCCTCCAAAACCTGGCCCGGCGGGGTGCCCACTCTCGGCAGGGAAGCTGGCGTCAGCGGCGGCGCAGGGAAAAGTTCGTCGCCGGCTCCTGGTGTGGAGGGCGACAAAAGTGCTTCCAGCTGCGCGGCTTGAAGTCGGTACACCGGAGGCGGTGAAGATAGGCCGTGGAACGCGTAGATCTCGTCCATTATCTGCTGCGCTTCCTCCGGGGTCAACTGCTCCAGTTGCTGGATGAGGACCCCCCGCTCGGGTGAGGGGGGGGTTGCGGTGGGCGACTGTCTCGCTCATGCCAGCGGACGGTGGGTCGGTCCGATGCGGGGAGTCTGCCGGCGTCCTAGTCGGTGGCAGGGTCGGCGCGCGACACGGCGATACTGCCCCCCCGGTAGTATCAGCGACGTGCGCAGCGGCCGGCGTGACCTCCGGCACGGGCGGCGACGGTTTTCCCGGTTTGCGGGCCGGCTTGACGGCCGGTGGTGGAGCGGGTTTGCCTGGAGCGGCGGGCTCAGCGGCGGGTGTCTTCTGCTTTGACTGCGCGAGGCGGGAAGTGGCGCAGGAGCGGTCGGCTTCCGCAGCGGCGGTTGGCTCGGCATGGTGGTGCCGGGCGAAGTTCGCGGAGGGCGACTGCCTCTCTGCGACCCTTAGTCGGGGAGCACTGGTCGGCCCGAGGCCCTTACCCGGGGCTTGCCGCTGGTGGCAGACCGGGCAGGTACCAAGGGCGGGACTGGCCCCCTAACCAGGACGACTGATCGTGAGAAGGCAGTCACTGAGCGCGCTGTTCCGCTCGGGCGGAATGGAGCAGGTGCACGATCGGTGAGAGGTCCGTGCAGAGGGAGAAAGTACTATAGGCGGTCGCGGCCAATCCATGAAAATATTCGTTGATACTGTAGCTACCCTAGCAACTAGCTGCTACTACCCGACTACGGCGCAACAGCGAGGATATGTGTGTGCGAGCGATATAGACGCACCTATCTCGCTCTGCGAGAGTTTCGAATGAAATAGCTGATAGTGTATTATTTCTTTCTAACACCAGATAATAGCTTTATCAATTTATTAAATCATTATATTTCTAATCATCAAACTGATCGTTTCATTTCAACCTCAAGTAAGCAGGAGCTATAAGACGAATCTAATAAGCCTCAACTCGATGGAGTTGCGTTTAGTTACGGAGTTCTTATGGCTATCTTCTAACTCCATCATCAGATCAACCGGACATGTGAAGTTAAATAAACATCGCTTTAAGTAAACAGTATCCTATAAATATTGGGTTTTTATTTGACAGTACCGATTATTATTTCTAAGATCATACAAAATAAAAATCAAAAATTGAAGTTTTATCATGATAGGCGACCTGGGTCAAGTGATTTATTTCGAGGTGATGAAAGTAGACTTATCCATTCCTCTATATGCACCCAGGTGATATCTTTTAGAGGTAGGCTATGGGTGATAAAAAAAACTTGATAATTAAGGTAATTATTAGATTTATTGTAAGTCACTAGAAGTTATAATACGTCTTTATCCTAACAATTAGATGCAGCAAGGAAGGAAGAATCTTTGTCTTGGTTTAAATATACTTTAGGAGGGGATAAATTTTTAATCTAATAACCCATAAGTAACTAGGATCCTATTTATAAGTCAAATCAAATACTTATTTATCTTAAATTAATTATTGCATGATTCCAACACGCCCCCTCAATAATTAATTTTGGACACAAAGTAAACCTCGATATTATGTAGGTATTAATATAAAACAATTACCCTAATCAGAACATATATAACTTCTTAGTGTTTGCTGGGAGTATACATAAATATGGTCCAACATTTGTTGCGTGGATTAGGGAAACCCAGTAAAACCTAATCAAACAATGTAAAATAAAGTATAAAAATAAATGCACTATTGTTTCACACAAACTTCATTCCAAGCCCATGTCAATCCTCATTTCTCGGAATCGCGGGGCTGGTAGTTGTTTAGTGAGACCATCTGAAAGTTGTTTATCTGTAGGCATATAACACAACTTTATATTTTTCTCAATTTGTTCCCTGGAAAAATGATATTTTATATCGATGTGTTTGGATCGCTTGTGGTTAGAGATGGGTTTATGCCCTGGCGTTTTTGGCGCATTGAGTAAGTGCCTGATAAATGCCCGTAAATGCCGAGTAAATGTCTTTTGTCTGGGCATAAACTTAAAAATATTTTTTTTATTTATTTATTATCGTATCTTATATCTAAGTATACAAAAAAAATAATTAATTAAAAACATATTTTATTTTAACTAATATACTGCAATAAACCTTAACATTTTACCAAAATCGATTGGTTAAAATTATAACTTGGTTTGAAAGAACAACGGGGGTAGCTGGTAGTCCATTGAAAAGTTACATTTGGGGTTTTTCAGAGGACGCAATTTTATTTTTTTGATGTGTAGGTCAGTGTAAAGCTAAAACCAAGTTGGTGGGTTCGCCACCCTTGTCCTACGGCCGCCATCTTGAAAATAAGGGTTGAAATGGTTTTTACGATATATCTCTTAAGCTATTTATCTGATAAAAAAAATTATTAACATATTTAGTTGCAAATTAAATCCTCTACAACTTTGGTTAAGTAACTTTTTGTCGTAGAACTATAAATAAAAAACTTAAAAGCGAAAATGTTAAGAAATTCGAGAAAATAATTTATATTTTTTGATATTACTTTTTTTTATCATTTTACGAAAAAATTATATTAGACCATTTTTGTGGATCGTTTTTGAGAAACAACTTTTATAAG
This sequence comes from Stenoptilia bipunctidactyla, assembly GCA_944452665.1. Lineage (NCBI taxonomy): Eukaryota > Metazoa > Arthropoda > Insecta > Lepidoptera > Pterophoridae > Stenoptilia > Stenoptilia bipunctidactyla. Next base: position 48,891,871 of record OX101721.1, on the reverse strand, counting down.
CAACATTTTTTCCTTAAGTCAATAGTTAAGGTTTTACAGCGCTTTACGATTTTTACGAACTGTTTCGGAAGTTACTGTACATATTGCGTGTTATTGTTATTACGTGGACAATCGAACCGATAATGTTGTTCGTCGTCGCAGCAGCAGCTCTAGTAGTTTATCGTCAGTTTCAGAAGCTCCAGAGCCAGACTTCGATTTTGTGCGAACAATTGTTTCATCTGTGCCAATGCGGTTCAGAATCCAAGTAGGTAATTCGCGTACAAGCCGACAAGCGCGGGTTTGTGTTGTACGTAATGGGAGTACAAAAACAAGTATTATGGACGTTGCAATGAATATTACTAATCGCATAGCGAATTTTTTAACTTTCTTCTATGCTGGACTGGGAGCTAAAGAAAAACATAGAATGTGCCAGCTGCTTCTCTTCCCGGGCAAACTGTACGAGTCAGTTAAGAGACGGAGGTTTTATTGGCGTTTTTGCGGGTGATAGGCTGACCCCCTGTCACTGCAATAGTCTCTCTCCATCATAATAGTACCTCCAAATTTGTCAAACGTGACATTACATGGTTTTATAGCCTCTGGTGTTCTGCCTACCCCATTAGGGATACAGGTGTGAAGTTATGTATTATGTATATGTATGTATGCATAGCTAATATTCCCAGCTTAGTGGAAGTTGGAGCAAAGTATTTTCTACCTGGGCCCTATTTCATAAAGCTACAATTCGTGGTAAACTGACAATTGATAGCGATTTTCACATGACTTTCGTTTCATAAAACTACAATTCTACAGGTGACATACAAGTGTCAGTAAAAAGCGTTTCATAAAAATTGTCACGAACATAGTCAGGGTTTAAAGTTTTACTAGATGTAAAAAACTTAAAATCCATTTATACCGCATTTCACTCACCTTTGTTGATAACGAAACGTAACTAGAAAATGGTATTTACACTTTCGAAACGCAAGTCAATTTAAAGCGACGTCTCTCATGCATGTAGGTCTCATGCATACTCGAAGTCATCCTTCCATCCATCAAATTTGTGAGTCATTCAATTCTGTATCTCTCTTTCACATACATACTTCCTTAATACTTATTTAAATCCAAATTAAAGGGTCACCAATCAAAATTACACTTCCTCTCAACAAAATGCATAAATGGTTCTGCTACTTAATGTAGTTTTTATTAATATACAAAGTTTGCAAAATGCCCATTCAATTAAATTTCGTGTACAATGGCCAGCATTATCATTTTTTTTGCATCTATTATTATCATTTGTTTTCGTTTTTGCAATTCTAAGTCGTCGACAGGTCTTCGCTTGCCTGTCGGATTGTCAGGACAATTCTACAATTCTTGGTAATTTTACACATGACAGGCGTTTCATAAACGACAATTCATAGCCATTGGTATGACATTTGTCAGTAGACCGCCTGTCGCTATAATTGTTTTATGAAACGCATTATGTGACAATTTTGGATGAATTGTCAGGGTTTTATGAAACGCATTTTTATAATTTTACAATGAATTGTCGACATACAATTGTCAGTCGATTTGAGTTTTATGAAATAGGGCCCTGGTCAGTATTCTCGGTAACGGCCATCAGATTACAATTATTTTAAAAATCAATAATTGTCAAATTCTGTAATGGAGTGGAAAAAGGTCAATAATCAATTATTGATAATTAAAAAAATTATAACAACAAAATAAAAACAAAAAAAAACAATTACTGATGACACATTATTAGTACACACGTATAATATAAGTCTAGTTAAGAGTACTGAAAAATAGTACCTACTCATTTCGGAGCGCTGTAAAGCCTTAACTATTGACTTAAGGAAAAAAATGTTGCAAAAATGTTCAAAAATGGTCTGATATTACAAAATTAAGTTGTTTGTTTTTGTGCCTAGTGATCGGGCATTTATTTGGACGTAAACTCATTTATGCCCAATATGCCTAGTTTATGCCCATTGTGTCCATATTTGTTTATGCCCCCGACCCATCACTACTTGTGGTTCGTGGGATAATTGGCAATACTTATACATCCATTTTTATCTTCATATATAATAATAGGATTTGTTATATTCATATTTATACTTAACGGCAATGATTTTAACCATAAAGCTTCTCTAACAGCTTCGAGCAATGCCATATATTCTGCCTCTGTTGAAGAAGCTGCTACTGACATTTGTTTCTTTGTACTCCAGGTTACTGTACATACATCAAATAATTGAAAAAATATCCAGTAGTATTTTTTCTGTCATAAGTATTGCTACCACTCCAATCAGACACGATATTCGATTATACATATCCGCATAAAATATTATTAAAATCACATCGTTTGTATCTTAACTTTAAATCAATGACAAAGACAATGCCACAATTTAGTATTATTTTTGTCAGTAAATCTACTCAGTAGATTAATACTTGTGCTTTAAGTCTGGCCAAGTACACAACATTAGATACATTAAGCAACCTAATTTTCTACAAGAGGCAGTGCATTTTTCATTTGAATTCAGAGCATCATAGTTTAGTTTTGTTTCCAGAGGGGTATTAACTGGATTGCATTCACTCATTCTAAACTTATTTAATACTGTATTAATGTATGAGCTCTGATCTAAAATTATTTTATCATTGTATAAAAAAAAAAGTTACCTTTATACATAAAAATAACTTGATCTCCTTAAGATCAGTCATTTTAAATTTACTCATCACTCACTTGCACCAGTTTTGTCACAGGAATATTCAGTACAAATCCTTTCAGTACCTACCTAATAAAGGCCTGGAGAACTCAAAGTTCATCTCGTCCACCACAACATCTCTGACAGTTACAAACAAACCTTTTGCAATGATCATTCATTCCAAACTTTATAACCGTTTGGTTCATAACCCACTAATATTCCCTTCCATGACTTATCATCAAACTTAATTTTACTAGTTTTGTTGTGAACGTGCACAGTTGAACAAAAACTCTTAAATATTTTAATTGTGGTTTTTCACTATGCCATAGCTCGAATGGTGTTTGCGATAGTAATTTTAAAGCTTTAGTGGGAATTATGTTAATTAAATAAACAGCTGTTAGGACAGCTTCACCCCAAAATACTTTATTTAACTTTGCACCACTTAACATACATCTAGATTTTTCAGTAATAGTTCGCACCATTCGTTCGGATACACCGTTCTGCTGAGGGGTTCTAGGGACTGTTAAGTGGTATGTTATTCCCTTTTGAACACAGAAATTTCGCATTTCAGTTGATAAATATTCCCTGCCATTATCAAAATATAAATTAACTATTTTCAAATTAAACTTGAGGCAGGAGGGCACATAATTTATTATTAGGTATAATGGATTCAAGCTGGATACCGGAACTTTATTCTTGTGGTTGCTCGTTACGTAATCTCCAGTCATAAAGGCAAATCCTGAAAAGTTATTCGAAGTGGACGGCTCCTCGCATATCTCCACTGCTTGTACCTACTGTTCTATTTCTATCACTTTTTCTGGCATATTTCTTTTATAATAATAACAATTGTCAATAAGATGTCCTTTACGCCCACAATGCATACATTTTATAAATTTTGCTTGTCTCGAAGATTTGTAACCGTTATTATAAAAACCGTTATTTTTACCCGATTTAAAATGTCTATTGTTCTTGATAAATTTTCTTCTATTGGTTTTATTATTTTCAAACAACACCTTTGAGCTCGTACCATTGTCATTTTTTAATTTTACCTCGTGGTTTTCACAAGATCCAACGTTAAATTATCCTCTGACAATGTTTCGATAGCCGTGATAATGCCATCGTAACTAGAAGGGAGGGTTAATAATAAATGGGCTACTTTATCGGTTTCTTCTAACTTTGGTCCGGCGGCCGACAACTCACTAATATGTTCATCAAATATGGCAATGTACTTTATGAGATTTACATCACCTTGAAGTTTTAAGGTTAATAGTTTTTTTTCTTATAGCCAACTGTGTGGCAATACTCTTCCGCTCATATAGTGAATCCAGGTTCTTGAATATTTCTCTTGCGGTTACTTCTTCTTTCGCAAATGAAAGGAAACTGTCAGCCAGATATTCTACAATGACGCTTTTTGATTGTTATTCCACTGCTCACAATATATTTGAGGTTTTTTGTCAATTACTTTTATCGAGTCCATTTCACAATAATGCACGTATTCTAAATTTCCAGACACTATACTTCTCTCCAGCAAACGGTAGAATATTACCTACATCTATTTTTATAATTTTCCATTGTTCCTTTGTTCTTCCGATTTTTATTTTTACGAAAATGAGGGTAGCAGATTGTTTATGCGCGCACAATTATTTTTGAAATAACGTTTACCACTATTTAAACTCAAAGCTTCTGGGCCCATAACCTTTTAAAGGTAGGTTATGGGTGATAAAAGAAACTTGATACTTTAGGTACTTTTGGGAACAAGGTGTTCGTTCCCAATCCCCAGAAAAGGGATGGCAGGCCGCGGCCCACGGCCCGACGGTTGATGTCGGGATGTCGTATAAATGTTAGCTGCTATATAAACTTTGATAGCGCGATGTAGGGAACTTCGTCGTGTCGACGACGATCTATGGCGCGTCGCTAGATGTCGCTACATACTTGTTAGAGTTATTGTAAATCACTAGAAGTTATAATACGTCTTTATCCTAACAGAATGGCGAGTTTTCTGACAGCACATAAAAATTAGTTCGAAAAACCTCTATAGATGGCACTTTTAAAAAGCCGAAGGCGTTAAGTCTGTACACTATAATGTAGGTAAGTGGTATCTACCATCTATGGTTATTTATACGTTTAATTTCTGATACAGACATCAATTAATTTATTTTACTTTTAGAAACGCAGTGTGGAATAAATTCTTCGCCTTCGCCTTTTGTAAAGCGCCATCTACCGAAGCCTTTTGTACCAATTTTGTACAGTTTTGTTTTTTTAATGAGCTATCAGAAAACTCCCCATTAGATGCAGCAAGGAAGGAAGAAGCTTTGTGTCTTGGTTTAAATATACTTTAGGAGGGGATGAATTTTTTATCTACTAACCAATAAGAAACTAGGATCATATTTACAAGTCAAATCAAATACTTATTTATTTTAAATTAATTATTGCATGATTCCAACAATATCACCGAGGTGATCAAAGTGGAATAAACCTTTTGGGAAATAGAAGAAGTGCCGAAATCAATAGTTGCTAATGAAAATGATCAGTATTGCGAGACGCATTTTATTTTATTAAAACGAGATAGTAGTGGTAGATATATTGTTAAATTTGCATTGAAATATAATCGTGATCGTTGAAGAAGCACGTATAACCTAGCAAAAAGACGCTTTGTCAATTTAGAGAAACGGTTTAAACGCAACTCTTCCCTAAAGGTAGAATATACACAATTTATTAACGAATATCGTGAATTAGGTCATCTTACCAAATGTGATTACCTATTATGTTAAACCTAACCCCTCTTATTATCTATGCCATCACGAGTCGTCTTTGATGGCTCTGCACGTCCATCCTCGGGCTATTCGTGAAACGATATCGTCAGAGTGGGTCCTAACGTCCAAGACTCAGTATTTTCAACATTAATCCGTGCACGTCAATATAAATACCTACTTATAGGCGACATCGAAAAATTTTTTAGCCTGGTATTTTTGGATAAAGAGCATCAAAACCTGCAGTTAATACTTATTCTGGAGAGAGGATGAGTCTCAGCCGCTGCAAACGCTTATAGGTCAAACACTTATCTACCTACCTACGGCACGGCTGCAGCTGCTTACCTCAGTACTAGGTGTTTACGACAGTTGGGCGACGACCCGCACGATGAACGCATAAAGGATATAATCAAGAGACTTCTATGTCGATGACCTTATTACAGGTTCAAATTGCCCTCAGGAACTAAAGTACATAAGAGATTTCTCTCAGGTATTAAGCTCAGGGTGCTTTAATTTACGAAAGTACAAAAGTAACTTAACGTCTATATTTAATGATATTGTACCTACAAAACAAGATGATCTATCAGTGAGTCAGCCAGCGCCTTAGGGCTAAGCTGGATAAAAGGTGATCACATTAAATTAAAAATATTTGTAGCAAATCGTGCTAGCGAAACTATAGAACTAACACACCCTACTGACTGGCGATACGTACCTACTGATCTCAATCAGATCTTATCTCACGTGGCGTCAATGCAAATCAACTAATTTCCAGTGGCCTATAATTAAACCTACTTACAGCTTTGATTCATTGCCAGAAGTTAAATCAATGTGTGCAAGTAATGTGGAGACCTTAATTAATTTTGATAAACATTCTTCATTAACGAGACTAAATAGAGTCTTTGCTTATGTGTTAAGATTTGTAAATAATATAAAACAATCATTTACTAAGCGTTATGGTGTTTTATCAACTATGAACTCAACGAATCATTTGCCCTGCTTTGTTCAGTGTCTCAAGCCTTTCCTATTGAATACGACTTAATGAGACGAGGTAAGGAGCTAAATAAGTCTAGTAAAATCCTGTCTTTATATCCATTTTTAGATTCAGCCAATCTAATAAGAGTCGGCGGGCGTTTAGACGCCTCAGCATGCACATATGAACGTAAACATCCAATATTGCTTCATTCTACACATACACTTACAAAACTGTATTTCAAAAGGGCACATGAAGATAATCTACATGCTTCTCCGCAGTTGTTGTTGGCTACAGTACGGCAGACGATATGGCTAGTCACCGGCCGCGTGCTGGCACGATACAGTCAATAACTGCGTACGATGTAGGCGCCTCCCTGCGGCAAAACGCTCTGTCGAAAGATGGGTGACCTACCGTCTCAGCGGGTGACGCCCGATTTTTCTTTTACATCTGTTGGTATAGACTTCGCTGGTCCATTTTATATTATTAATAAAAAAAGGGCGAGGTAGCAAGGTAATCAAATGCTACTTATGTCTCTTTGTCTGCTTGCCTTTTAAATGTATCCATCTTGAAGCGGTGAGCGACCTATCTAAGACGCTTTTATGCTCACGCTCAGACGATTCATTGCAAGTCGCGGAAATATTCTGCGGACATATTCTGCGACAACGGGCGTAATTTTGTGGCCGCGGCTTTTTATTAATCAACATAGCGAATCTCTTATTGATTTTGCAAGTCAGGAATCAATTAAATTTCACTTTATCCCGAGTTATACTCCTTACTTCGGTGGCTTATGGGAGGCCGGAGTTAAATCGGCGAAATTTCATTTAAGACGTGTTATCGGCAACAGCCACTTAACTTTTGAGGAAATAACTACTTTGTTTGCACTAGTCGAGGCAATCTTAAATAGCCGACCCCTGTGTCCTCCATCCTCCCCCAACAATTTCCTTTGTCTCACCCCAGGACACTTCATTATCGGAAGTCCGCTGACAGCACTACCGACGTTGGTTCCAAGAATGTGAGAATCAAATGAACCGTTATCAACTCCTGGAGAAGATAAGGCAACACTATCGGCAAAGATGGCAAAGGGAATATTTGTCAGAACTACAACAAAGAACGAAATGGCGTACCAATCACGGCAAGCTAAAGGTCGGCGATATGGTTCTTCTAGCAGAGGATAATGCTCCACCGCTTCAATGGCGGCTCGGCCGCGTCCTGCGCTTCTTTCCCGGACCCGACGATATCTCACGAGTCGCTGACGTGCATACATCGAGGGGCTGCGTGCGTCGTTCCTTCGCCCGATTATGCCAATCACCAACAGCAGACGATCTCAAGGGTTGAAAGACAAGCTTTCTACGGCCGGGAATATGTCGCAGCGCTCCAGAAGATTCTGTTTATGATTAAGTTGTACCAACTACTTTAACTGTCGTGCTAGGGTTTATTTATAGTATTATACAGATAATGATTTATTACTTAATTTAGCTTAACTCATCATATCAATCTAGTAATTTCTAATTTTATATAAGTACCTAACATACCTGCGTGGCCTTTATATTTATCACAGTCAAGTTAAAAAATACTTTTGCTATTTTGTTCTGGAGGACGCACACACTTTCATATTCTTTATAATAACTGTCAAAACTAATTGCATTTTTGATCGCGACCTATAACGACGTCATCTTTACTATAAAATTTTCTCTCCAACCTTGTGAAACGACAATTAAAGATTTTTTTTATTGAGATTGGGAGTTTTAGTTGGCACCTTTATGTATCGAAAACACTTACTAAATCCTAAATGTAACAAATCCGAGCATCTAATTAGCAGATTCTATTACCTTCCTATGCCAGTATAAACCTATTCATGAATCCTTACATTCAAATCTATTTAACAAGTAACTGATCGCACTCGTATGATGACGATAAGTACCTATTTTAATATTTGCACACTTAATAAATGGGCTACATATTAATCTTATATGATGATTCAATGTATCAATTCGAGTATATTATAAAAGAATAAAATTTCTACCATGAAATGTTAAAATACCTATTACTTCGAAATGTAATATTACTAAATGATAATTGTTTTAAGCTATCGCGGTTATTTTCACTATGATTTAATGAATTTACGGGATTCTTACCACGATTTTTGGTTTTATTTTTACACGTCCGATGTTTCGACGCTGTTACATGTCCGCCATCATGGTGCTTGTAACAGCATCGAAATATCGGACGTGCGAAAATAAAATCAAAAATCTTACTAATTGATGTTACACATGTTTCAACCTTTTTTGCTGACCTATAAAACAGACTCGGTTACAGTCACGTTGTGCAGTCTTGATCATAGAAACTCTCGGTATCAAGCAAGTCACTTCTGCAACTGGTTCGATATGTTGTAAGTTCTATTTTCCATTGCAAGTATCTCCATTCAACGTATAATTAATTTTACCTTTTTAATTATATTCAACTAAACTACGCAACAAAAGCTGTAACTAACTAACTAGGCAGTAAAATGATGACGGTGATCTAATACTTAAGAAAGAATATTTTGTTTAATCGACCTACAAAAGGGAGGAGTCTTATGAATACGGCAGTATGTTTTTTTATAATAAGTACACAGAACTAAATTTCAGAAAACGATTTGAGAAATTGGTCATATTCATATTCAAATTGGAAGAGATTTCTGTTACATAAAAATCATTAAGAATCTATACATATAATAAAATGGTAGGAAAGTCAAAACTGTACATTGAATATTTTTTTAAAAGAATACTTGGGGTATGATCTACAATCGAAACAGAAACAAAAAATATAGTTTTTAAAATTTTTGTCTGTTTGTCTTTCCGGGATAAACTCAAAAAGTACTGCATGGATTTACTTCAAATTTGGCATGAAGATAGTTAAGAAGTCGGGTCAACATATAGGCTACATATTATCACGCTAACAGTGTTATAATCGTAGGTGCGTTTGGTGCTGCATAGCGTTCACGCAGACGACGTCGCGGGCAGCAGCTAGTATCATAATATAACCAGAAATGCCTATTGAGCTAACCTGAATAATTTTTTTTGACCATTAAAATAGAGAATTAATTCTATATAAACCTTCATTAAGCTCATTCAAACTAAGTCATCATAATAGGTATCAAAATTAAGTAGGTATACGTAGGTATGTAAGTTTATTTTTCAGCTTACTAATCTCTTCGAACGAAGCCTACGTATAACTATGATAGAACTTCACGTACGGGTAAGTTCGTTTAATCATAAGTTATAAAAGATATAGATAAAAGCCGAAATAAATTACGTCTTAAATGATAAAAAAATTGATATGCACCTAACACCTACCCTTATTGTGAAAATTCTATAAATAAAAAAAGACGTGTGGCACTCGGAGACTGCCGCGGTAAAGCTATTGCATAGCATTTTTTATCAACTTATGCAATTATAATTATTTATTTATTTTATTAATGCAGCAATGTTTGATCTAATATGAAGTTCCACAAGTTCCTAGTAGATGGCGCTGATTGTTTATTAAAGCCCGCATGTAAAGTTATGAAATCAAAGTATCACCGCTGTGCCGGTCGGAGTGTTAGGTTTTTTTTGTTACGGAATTTCTGAATTCGGTCCCCATGCTCAAGGCCCGCGATAGAAGCTATGCAATAGCTTAAAAATTATTAAGAGACCTGCATATAAGAACCAAGACCGTATAAAAATTTATTTACTTTGATAGGAATTTGTAGGATGTTTTGTCCTGTTTTGTCAATGTGCTTCTATTAAACTAATTTTACTACAGATAAATGGTTTCATAATATTAAAAAAAAAATTAACACCTTCAATAAAACCAAAACGATTGAAAAAAAAAAACTTGATAACATACTTTTTTTATGCACTTTTATCACTTTGCCTATTTGAATATCACTTATTTTACCGTTATCATTGTATCGTATCATTTCACTTTAGCTCCATCTATCTATCCCGGCTCGTACAACTCCCGGCGCCCGAAGTCATCTGCTTATCATAACTGTTTTCATACTTCCTTCTTTAAGCTATAGCGTATAACAACAAAGTGGCGTGCCTTCTTCAACATCCAGTTATCATGTTATTCAGTTTTTCTTTATAATACAGTTTACTTATTTCCCTCGCTCTTAGAGTTTTATAGATATTTATATATTTTTCGCATTCATTTCCATAAAGTATTCATTTTTTTATATGAAGTATTTCTTTTCTTTTTCTTATACAATATTTCTATTATTCCTAAATTTTTTTGAATATTTTCCAATTTATTTGATCCCATCTGCGCAGCGCTGCCGCAAGTAAACAGTATATTGATTTATTGTAAGTATAGGTAACTATACTAAACGCGGAGATGCGTCACACACTACAAAACAAAAAGACACTATTGAGTTCCGGAATTCCAGAATGGGGAGTTTTCTGAAAGCTCATAAAAATTAGTTCAAAAAACCTCTATAGATGGCACTTTTAAAAAGCCGAAGGGGTTAAGTCTGTATACTATAATGTAGGTAAGTGGTATCTACCATCTATGGTTATTTATACGTTAAATTTCTGATACAGACGTCAATTAATTTATTTTACTTTTAAAAACGCAGTGTGGAATAAATTCTTCGCCTTCGCCTTTTGTAAAGCGCCATCTATCGAAGCCTTTTGTACCAATTTTGTACAGTTTTGTTTTTTAATGAGCTGTCAGAAAACCTCTCATTGAAATACTGAATATCAAATCCCTATTCCAGAATTGAAACATCGTCCGATACACAAGCCCTAGTCTGAGACGCTACTAGGCAAATCGTGAGGGAGGATTCACGCTCGGAGTAAGAAACAACAATGTTCCTGGAAAGGATGGAAGAAGGAAAGGTTGAAACGCAGGTTAATAAGTTACAAAACTCGAGTCATGTATAGTTATATAGTATAAAATATCGAGCGAACACACAAACATAGACATACATCTACATGGATAAAGCAAATGCATATACTTATTATGTAATTATTTACTGAGTAAACTTAACCGAGACTTAAAGAATAGATTACGCATGGTTAAAATAGCATTGGCAACGATCCACGTGTCAGGTCACGTACTGCGTTTGACTCAGGCATAAGTAAAATAAATAGTAACATTTTTTTTTATTTTTTTTTTTTTTTATAAGACTAAACCCGCGTTTGACCTCAATCTCACCTGATGGTAAGTGACGATGAGGTCGAAGATGAAAGCACACGGGTTTAGGAAGGAACTGGCTCTTTATACAATATTGCCGGAACACATTACCGCCGGAGCGGTAACATTTGGCGGCAGACTTTGTATAAAGGGTGGTCGCTAGCCAGTCGGACCCAGAAGGGATCCTACCACCAAGCAATACTTATACGGAATACTAGTGAAAAATTAAGTACTTACCTACTTTTATTACATAATTATGTCCAGAATCGAGAACAGAGTGCTCTCCTTCAGTATATAAAATTTGTCACCAGTCACTCTATGTAAGCATTTTCTTATTGTTGATCCGTGATTTTATACAATGAAACTTAATTTTAAATACCTACAAGTGTTTTACTTATTCGAAACGCTCAGTATTTCAGTTATTCCTTTTAATTTCAGTTCCAAAATAGGTTGAAAATATTAAGTAATTATACACTCAGGTAAATTACCTTAAATATCTGTATACTGATCATCATCTACTTAAGTAATTATTTTTCCTAATATAATAAACTGATATTTATAAAAAACGCATTTCGTTTATGAAAGGTTTCTAAAAATATACATAATTATATAACATAACTATAGGTATTTTATGAACTAATGGGGAGTTTTCTGACAGCTCATAAAAATTAGTTCAAAAAACCTCTATAGATGGCACTTTTATAAAGCCGAAGGCGTTAAGTCTGTAAACTATAATGTAGGTAAGTGGTATCTACCATCTATGGTTATTTATGCGTTCAATTTCTGATACAGACGTCAATTAATTTATTTTACTTTTAAAAACGCAGTGTGGAATAAATTCTTCGCCTTCGCCTTTTGTAAAGCGCCATCTATCGAAGCCTTTTGTACCAATTTTGTACAGTTTTGTTTTTTTAATGAGCTGTCAGAAAACTCCCCATTGTGCAGTCGTATGTAGTTTGTACGTTTTATCCAAAGACCTTTTAATAATAACAAGATGGCGCACTAGGCTAGAATTAACTGTCCGAGCGAGAAGTTCTCTCACTGACTATAGTTTTTTCATTTTTTTTTAATAATACCAAACCTACTTGATGCAATTTTTTGTCTTGAATGCCGTTGTCAAGGCCATGGTAGGTAGTAATAGACAGGAGATGCCCATTAATTGTTTACTGTAGGATATATGTGGCAAACGTGCGATGAATTTACGGACATATCTTTATTTCTTTCTAACAAGCGTACATTTGACATGAGTGAAAGACTCGAAGTCAAATTCTTCCTTTCCTTTTTTGGTTTGATTTTCTTTTTACGCTATGTTGTCAGCTTGGTGAAATGCAGTCGCCATTTTACTTAGACGTTTGCGTCAGTGTGTTTTGTTTACTTTCAGGAAAAGTGCAAAATATTCGGGATTTTTTAGAGATTTGACTATGAAATGCTTTAATAAATATCAATTTTATAAGTTTGATTTTAATTATCGTGTACAATGTGCATAAGTGTTCGATTTTAGTTTGTGGCGCTAAAAATTCGCAAAACATAAGTTTACACCAGTAAGTTATCTCAAATTCTTATGTTTTGTAATTATTTGCGTATATCATCATCTGGTTTACTGTAACAAGTACCTATAAGCGATAATAATTGAGTAATAGTGAATGTTTAGAAGGTTTTAAATTTATAACCTTGCTTCCTAGTTACCAAGTGTAAACATAGTGATGGGCATCCGTAAACCGTCTTTTTTATCGATATTTTTCAGTTTTCCCACTAATTTAAATATGCGGCGAAGGTGGATAAACGCAATTGGATTAGAAAATATAAGCCCACGTCATAGGAAGAATCTATTTATATGTTCATTACATTTTGAGGATGATAACATCAATAGAACACTTGGAGTCATCAGGCTAAAAGATGATGCAGTGCCCTCACTTTACTTATCAGTAAGTGTTTTGTAGAGAATTGTTACTTTGTACCTTTTATAATTTATATAATTTAAAATCTTTAAAAATTTACATAGTCATCGAAGGATATAACTTTTGCATGATTATTAAAAGAAAATTTAATTTTTGGAGAATTGCTATTTATTAATACAAACTTTGTATTCATTTTCAGTCTCCAACTATTACTAGTGTTCGGAGCGTGGCTTCACAGAAAAGAATCCCACACTGAGCACTCACTGAAGTAAGTGAAATAAACTTCAAGTTTTCATGTGCCATTCCGCAACAGCAACATTCTTTCATTCCATTTTTTTCAACCATTTTTTTCCATTACAGTTGACAGACTTGAAAAACCAGGTCATACCACAAAGTTCTGACCAACAAGAACCAAAACTAAATTCAAGTCACGATAAGGTTGGTTTTACAATATAACATAAGTAGTTATTGATTCTAACTTTTTTTAGTAGTAGAATGAGTGAAAGATAGCGTGAACTGTTTGTGCATAATTTCCTGAGGATACCAGGCGTTTCTAACTTGTGTTTATTAAATAAAATATTTTTGTTTTAATATTTTCAGGCTTATCAAAATGAAATCAAAATTGTCAAGTTAGAAAAAATATGTGACAGCTTAATAAAAAAAATAAAAAATCTGAAACTTCAAGTATATTGAAAAAATAAAAAAATAGCAGAACAAAAAGATGTCATGGAGAAATTAAAAGCTGAAAAGTTAATAACAAACGAAGAGTGCAACATGTTGAAAGAATGTGCTAGACCGCACTAAAATTAAATTAAGGGTGTTTTTTTTAGGAAAATTTGAATCAAATTAACAGCTTAAATAAATAAAATTATTATGAATACCTATTCAAAATGTTAAAGATAAGTTTACTTTATTGTCTCTAAGTGACCTTGAAATTGTACTTATCTTATTATCTGTAAATCAGACTATTTTTTATTTAGAAATAAGCATTAAAAGTTCAATTTTATTAATATCTATTCAAAATGTTTAAGATAAGGTTTAATTTAGTGTCTCTAAGTGACCTTGAAATTGTACTTACCGTATTATTTGTAAATCAGACTGTTTTTTAATTAGTAATAATTATTAACAGTTAATTCAAAATGTTGACACCTGTTCAAAGATAAGTTTACTTTAGTGTCGCTAAGTGACCTTAAAATTGTTGATTTCAATACATCAAAATCTATTCACAATGCAGGTGTTTTATTTGGTAATTTTAAATACTAATTTTAACCATACAGAATGACTATAAATAGAATACAGAATGAATATGGATAGGTATTATAAATTCATACGAGCTAACGTATCTACTGCTTCCAAGTTGGAAAAGTCTTGTATTAGGTTGGTGGCCGCATTGATAAATTTTTTTAGGTATACGAGTACCTAAATAAATAAAAAAATATTTCTGACACTCACACTACATTATCTAGCCCAAATTAAGTTTCTTAAAGAACTTGTGTTATAGATACTGGATAACCTGATATACTTAAGATATGTATAAACATACGTATTAAAATATTACATACATATTGAGTAAATGCATATTTTTATTAGAATGAACTTAAATAATAAACATCCATGACTTGACGATAGTTCATCGCACAAATATCCGCCGCCACCGCCGGGATTCGAACCCAGAACCTCTGGCATAGAAGGCAATGTATGTTACCACTACCTCATAAGACAATTGTTTTTTATTATTACTAAACAGCGGATTAGAACATGAAAGTTAGGTATAATATATCGGGTGTCCAGTAATTAATGGATAACCCAGTAGTGGTAGGTAGAGGAGCTAGTGACTGCTTAGAAAAAAAATCTTCAGCAAGTAGGTCTGTGTTTTTTTTAAATTTGTTTGAGGGAATTCCCTCATTTTCTAACTAAAATAGCCATATTGGCCACAAGTATCGGATTTTGTTTCTTTTTTTTTAATGAATAACAATTTTGAATAACCACTAAATAAAATCAGAATAAGCAGAATTCCTTCAGCAGTTTTTGTTTAAGAAGCGCTAGAACTTTTATTTTTGTGTTTTCATAATTTTGTTGCCACACTTTGGAACCTCGTCGTGTAAAAAAAAAGTAAGGAGACGTAAGTGGCCAACTTCTCAAAAAATTGCCTCATTCTAAAGCGATATAACATTTACTATTTGATTAAAAAATATAAAAGATATTGATAATTTAATGTGTTAAGAGCTATTTTTCGGCAATTACCTAAAATTGGATAGAGTTATCGTAGTTTGCGATTTTACAAAAATAATGTAACCTTATAATGAAGTCACTACTCAATGAGAGATATTGGCTATTTTAGATAGAAAATGAGGGAATTTCCTAAAAAAAAAACATCTATTTTTTTTCTAAGCAGTCACTAGTTCCTTTACCTGCCAATACTGGGTTATCTATTAAGTATATGTACACAAAACTACGAAAACTTTATCGATATCGATATGTAATTTTAATTAGGGCTCAACTCTGCAGCAGCCATTTTATAGCAACTGTCAAGTGTTTCATGGTTTTCATTTTAAGGGCATCTCCTGTCTATTACTACCTACCATGGTCAAGGCGGACGTTTTTTTTTAAATATTTTATTTAACGGGCCTGGAAACGAGTCCTTTTAGCCACACAAGTTAAATTACAGTTTCATTTCTATGGGCCGTATTTTAAAACGATACTTAAAACTAAAACTAGTTTTAAACATAGTTTAAATCGTTGAGCTTATTATCAAACGTAACTTAAAACTGCGAAAACCAAACGAATATCAGTAGAACACATATTAGTTTAATCACAGTTTAACTTTATTTTAAAACTTAACTTAAAACTCGATTTGCGTTTGCTTATTATTGAAAGAATATTAACTGCCAATTCATAATTTTGAACACAGTTTTATACGCGTTTTGGTAGGTTACATACATTAACTCTAATAGTTTTTATTAATTCTTATTTTAGGTAAGTAAGGTACCTTCAAGCCATTTGATAGAGTTTGAATATATTTGCTTTGAAATTCTTACAAAATACTTTACAGTTAACTCTTCTTGGGTGAAAAAACAATTTCAAATCTAGCATACAAAAAGAAAGTATGCATAAAACGAATCTGATTATAATTTTAATTAAATTGTAAACGAGAACAAATATTATCCATAGTAAAAACTGTTATAAGCCAAGTACGGATAAGTAAGTAAGATTCAGTTAAACAGAACTTAATATTCATTCAGTAATGCGACGCGTACTTAAAACCGGAATCGTTATTTAAACTCAGATCATCTAATAACATATTAAACTGCTTTTAAGTTTTGTTCTATAATACGACCCTATGTTCAATAAAAATTGGAATAAAGATTTATAAAACTTCTTCTCTGAAAGTAAACATTTCAACGATGTTTCTTCTTGTCGCTCTTGTCTGTCAGTGTCATTGTCAATTTCACTAAAAATGGTACTGCTCTTTCTTCATTTTTCATACAGTGAATATAATTAAAAAGGTAAAATTAATTATATGTTGTATGGAGCCAATCATACTTGCAATGGAAAATAGAACTTACAACATATCGAACCAGTTGCAGAAGTGACTTGCTTGTTTATCCTGATAAACGAATTTATAGGGCCGGTAGATTGTTTATTTTCTAAAATCACTTCCTCACTAAGTCTCTTTTTATTTACTGTTTAAGACCACTTCTTTGAATCAATGCGTTGTTACTTAAAATTTTATATTGAAATACAAAATATAAAAAATACAAGACTATATTCATTTTTGATGTCAGTTTATCTTTAAATAAAGCGTTCTAAAAAACTGTCAAAATAAAAACTATCATTATTCAATTAAGTTTATCTAGACAAAAGAATATACAGGGTGTCCCACGTGACCGCACAGATCAAACGAAAAGGGCTTGTAGAAAGGGGTTGTGGAATGACTATACAAAGAACATCGACAAATTTACTTACGAGAAAGTTATCTAAACAAACTAAAAATAGATAGAAAGCTTCAAAGATGTTTTGGCAATTCAGAAGTCATCTATCACTCTTATTTTTTTTAAATGCAACGCGAAGTTGAGTTGCAAAATTTTTGTTTTATTCCTTTTTTTATGTTTGAGGGTCCATAACTTTATTTCTGGCAACGTGCAATGTGCATCTTTTAATTTTAAAAGGACCTAACATTTCCCCTTAATTGAAATAAAGAAAAAAACAATCCAAAAATATGAAAAAAATTAATAAAAAAAAACTTGAGTCCTAGGCAAAATCTTTTGTGCTGGTTAGTTGACAGACCACCCCACCTACCCCATTTTCTTATGTTCAATGTTGTGCCGAACACAGTAACAAGATGGAGCACTGTATTTTTTTAATGAATCAGCATTAGATCTTATTACCACATTTAATACGTTAATACTTTGAATCTCCACATAACTAGTAAAAGGTATTAGCGAAAGGGTCGTTACGGTTTTGTATCTTGCCATTCTAAGGTATTGAAAATTACACTTATAAGCAGAAATTAGGAGAAATCTGTTTCAAATACAAGGACTTCCAAAAATAAATTATAATATTTTAAAATCGAGTTAAGAATGATGTGTGGCTTTAATATACGAATTCGATTTGTTTTTTAAATATTTTTCATAAATTTTTATTTTAATATTTATTTCCTGTGGTTTTTACAACTCAAAAGCACCTTTATTAGTATTACAATTTGCGATTACATGATTTGTAAGTCTCCTGTTAAGTTTTAAAAACCTGTATTAGGAGATTTCCGCTCTTACGTTCTATTCAGATTACAAATCTACAAAGAAAAACACTTACTTAATAATTAAACAAACTAACAAAATAAAAAGCGAGGGTAGGCATTGATTTATAAATAATAATTGTGGTAACAAATTCTTTCGAGATTTTGAATGATTGCCTAAAATGAAGGTATACAAAATATTACGCATAAGTTGTTAGAGCTCCAATGATACATAAAATTTTAGATATGGCATGGTTCTTGATATGGTATGAAATGCAAATATGAGATATGAGTATCATATATAATGTATAATACATAATAGAAATGTAATATATTATATTTAATTTAGATATTATGTTATATTACCTATGTTTTTTGTAATTGAATTTTTTTCTAGTTATTATTTACTTATAAGTTATTGAAATTAGTAAGTCCCTATGTTGTTTTTTAAATATGTCGTGCTACTATTAAATATAATATACCTAATACATATCATAATTAAAAATTTCTAATAATTTTCAGTTTCTTAGTTTTAAAATAATATATATTATAAAAACTGTAGATCTATTTATGCTGAAAACATTCAGTATTCAAATTTTAGCATCAAATTAGATAAAAAAACAAAGAAATTAATGTATTTTGTACATTTAAAAAACATCATATATTATTGATCTTATTTATAAAATAAATTTGGAGAAGTTACGTTTTGTTGGGATAAAACTTAGATATGCCCTTTTGTCGGGTCGTTTTACGGAAAAGTTACGTTTTGTAGGAATATCTTGGGAAAAGTGACTTTAATGAAAAATTCAAATTCTAAGAATCAAGTTTAATTCCAAACTGTTAAGAAAGAGTAATGTCCATAGCTAACCTGACAGATTTTTGACAACTCATGATATGTATTAAAACAACATATAGTGCAAATAATAGCTCATTTTCGGTTAATTCCAAATCATTTACTTACTTACATTAGAAACCGCAGCAAGGATATTAATATTTCACCCTCTCAAGATACTCAATAGACTACACAAATCATTCACTTGAAATTAAAATCCCTAAGTCGTTTCTAAGAAATAAGGTCAAGTCTGCATTTCAAAAATATTTTCTAGAGCAATGGCAAAAGACGATTACTCAAGATATGTGGTGTTATGCAACTGAACGCCATTGGTTGTAAAGGTTAATTGATTAAATTTTGAAAATATATAATTATAATTATTCTTTTTATATTTATTTTTATTGATGGCATGAGTAAGAAAATAAACTACTGTACTTCTATTGCTAATGACTGTACTTGATTAAGTTGACGAATAGCATGTTTGGCAAATTTCATAATATGTCGAAAAGAGGACTTGACGAATTACCAATTTGACCTATGTCAGACTTGACCAAAGTCGTGCCACCCATTTAGATATGAATAGGCAGCATTTCAATGACAATATCGACAATATCAACTTTATACATTCACATGCCTAACAAAAAGTAGTTTGACAGGTCAGAGACTGCCTGGACCGTGAACATTACTCTTTCAAAAATGATTAGGTAGTGCAGAGAAAATGAACGAATCCTGCAACAGCCTTTGAATAGGTTCTGTTAGTAGGAACATTTTTTTTACTTAAACTTGGTTTGACATTTAAACTTTAAATTATACATGAACTGGACAGTGTTCTAAGAAAATTCAGTAGCGGGATTCGTTCATCTCCTTGTCTCCGTCACCAATGTCTCCATAGTCTTTAATATTCAGTACGTACTGTAATTGTACCAATCTAGCTCATTATTACTCCTCCTATCCTCTCCATATATTTTTGTTAACAATGACATTACGTAATTTTTTTAGCAGTATTAATGACACGCACCTTTTTCAATCTACTTAATGTACGATTCTCGAAAGATTTTCGTCTTTTTAGCAAATGCAGCTTGGGTTCGTTGCCAGAACTAAATCTATAATTTTAATGTAGGTACTGCAACGTCCCTACAACAGTACCATCTCGTTTTACAGTCTTCGAATCCGTCAAAGCCATAATGAAAAATCAATATGGTGTTGCTATCATTTCAAATGGAATAGTTGCTTTTTGTTAGAACGAATTTTGTAAACGCTCCTTTTGTATAGTAAAAGTTTCTTTTTGAAAATATTTTGTATAGACTGATAATAGTTGGACGTAATTTTGAAAAAAAGAGTCGTTTTGAAAGAATAGCAATAATTCGGGATCAATTTTAAGCCAAAGAAAAAGCTTTTTGGTGTGTTTTATTGCAACGATCGATAGGTACCAGGGTTGCCAACGCGAAACTATCAAAAAAGTAAAATCTCTTAAAACTGGAAATGTTACGTTATCATACATACACATAAATATATATTTTTAAGCTATTATTTATAGTATGAACTAAATATGTACCGGGGTGTGATTGTTACTTTTTTTATCGTGAAAGGTGTTTCTGTGTTTATGTATGATGTGTGTGTGTATATAATATAATACTTTAATCACCCAAATTAAAGACATTTTCTTTATTATGTATTTCTTTTTATCTTATTAATAAATCCTCAGTTTCTTTGTAACTTATTTTTTTTACAACATCTGATATTAAAATGATGTTTAGATTTATTTTCATTCATGACCAAGACACCATGTATCAATTAATATTTTGGCGGGAATCACCTAGTGAGCCTATTAAGATCTTTCGTTTGAATCGGGTCACTTACGGTATTAACAGTTGTCCATTCTTGGCGGTCCGAGTTCTACGGCAGTTAGCGGACGATAAGGAGGAGCGGTTTCCTGTCGCCGACAACCTGCTGAGGCAATCTGTTCATATGGACGATATTCTAGGCGGTGCACACAATGTTTCGGATGCTGTGCGTTTACGAGAAGAGCTGGTTGGATTGCTTCGTTCGGGTGGGTTTGAGCTGAGTAAATGGACGTCAAACCACAGGGAAGTTTTAGCGGAAATACCGATGGCGGATCATGAGAAGCCTCGGGTTTTTGATAATGCGGATGGACCCGAATTTTATAAAATTCTTGGGGTACAGTGGGATTCAAAATTAGATTGTTTTAGTTATAATTTAAACCTTGGGGCTATTGCGAGCTGCACATAACATATTATTATTATTATATTAAAAAGGCAAAATTATCACGCAACGTTTGTGGTTGCTGAAATTATCGTGGGATGATGAACCACCAGCGGAGGTATTTTCAGAGTGGAAATCTATCGTAGCGGATCTCCCACGCCTAAGCGATGTTAGGTTAGATCGGTTTGCCTTGACAGATACTAAGAGTTGCTCACTTTACGGATTTTCATGTCGAAATCACGCGAAGCGCCAGTGAAACCTAAGTGAACAGCTCCCAAACTCGAATTATACGGTGCGACTTTATTAGTGCGGGTGTTGAAGTATGTAAAAGAAGCCATTGAAGTCGTCGTACTTGTAGCGTATATAGTGTGCTGGACGGATAGCACGATAGTATTATCATGGTTGCGTTTGCCACCTCCTACTCTGCAAACATTTGAAGGCAATCGCGTTTCGCAGATAGTTGCGGTTTATCTCTAGTATGGCGTCACGTGCCGTCTAAACTGAATCCTGCGGACGTAGGCAGTAGGGGTTGCAGAGCTTCGGATCTTGTATTCTCTCTGGTAGGGACCAGATTGGCTTAAGGACGTTGAAGAAACTTGGCCGCCCAATATTGTCGATAAGGTTCCAGAGTTGCCTGGCTTGCGGAAGGCAACAGCCCTGTATTTACACGTTCAGCTCAATGGATAACTTACAAACAGTTTTGTCTTTAATTGTAGACACAAGGATCCATCTCAATGGTTGAGTGGAGTTTTAACTACAGCGGAACGTAAAGTGGCCTTAAATCAACTTGTGTGCATGGCGCAAGTTGATGTGATTTTTAAAGATACGGAAGAAATTACCGGTTTCAAACCTTATGCCATTTTTAGATGCTGAAGGTCTGTTGCGGGTTGGAGGACGTTTAGACCATGCGGTTGGTTTATCTGCGGATGCAAGGCACACCTTGTTTACCAAAAGGTCACCCTCTAACGATCTTAATTATAGATCATTTTCATGTTGTTCATTGTCATCTAGCCGCGCGTCATCGACCCCTTTATGTCTTCGTTGCCTGAGGATAGGGTTAATCAGATATTCAGGAGAACTTATCGGATGTCGCTTCCAAGCGTGGTATTAATTGGTTGTTTAATGTCCCTGGCGGACCTCATTTCGGTGGCTTGTTTGAGGCGGCTGTCAAGTCAGGAAAGACTTTATTAAGGCGAGTGGTAGGCGATCAGGTTCTTACCTTTGAGGAGCTGTCTACTGTGTTCACGAGAGTCGAAGCTGTTCTTAACTCTCGACCACTCTGCCCTTTATCTTAAGATCCTCGTGAATTTGACGCTTTGACCCCGGCCCATTTTTTAATCGGTAGGCCCCTATTATCGGTCCCTGAATATGATTTTTCGGATACGACGGACAATCGTTTGAGCCGATATCAATTGGTACAGGCCATGGCTCAACGGTTTTGGCGGAAGTGGAGTGAACAATACCTCCATACTTTACAAATACGGTACAAATGGACTTCTCTCAGAGATCCACCTAAAATTGGTGATCTAGTCCTAATCAAGGAGGACAACGTAGGTCCCTTACAATGGCGGTTAGGTAGGGTCCGGGAGCTAGTGCCAGGAAAGGACGGAGTTGTGAGAGTAGTCAAACTCGGTACCTCTGCAGGTGCACTTTTACGTCCAGTCGTTAAAATACGTAGACTGCCAATTGACTACGTTGGTATAGGTCTACTTGCATGTTAGATTTCAGTGTGTTTTATAGTTGTTTTTTAGGTTGTAAGCTAATGGTTTTGCGGTTTATTTCTATTAGTTTACAGTGGCTTCCTAGCCATCTTCCAGGCGGGAGGATGTTTAGTTTTTATAGTAAATATTTAGACTTAATATTTCAGTACAGCCTGAATAATGTGTTAGGTAAAATACACACAATCACAAGAGACTTGCATTATCTATAGGCTGTATGTATTTGTATTCCTTTCCTCCTGCCTTCTTTAGTTACGGGAATTTATAGTTGGCAACACTAACTTCTCTCTTGTCGAGTGAGGCGGATCTCATGGCGGTCGCTATTAATTATTATATTGTACGCGCATATAATGTATAAGGACATTATTCTCATCCCGGGAAGAAAGACAATTACGTGTGTGTTTTTTTTTGTATGGTGAAGTGCAAGTGTAATTGTACAAACTAGATGAGGTGACGCGGACATTCAGGTAGGTGCGTTATACTTATTATATTATCGATCGAATATATACTATAGGTACAGCTATCGAAGGAACCAACATCTTTTCTACCGCTGTGCTGGCTTTCCTCTGCTCTTTCCGCGATATTCGAGTGAATATTGCACAGGTTTATTGTATTGCGCGGCCGCTTTTTTATAACATATTCGGTTCGGTTACCAGTCTTATCAGAACAAAGGTCGAAAATCAATTAATCGATTATTTCGTTAATTAATAAATAAACGTGCAAGTCTGAGATTTTGAAGGTATAACATTGAACTGCATCCATTTTTAATTGTAGGTAGTTGTAGATTTAAGTAAGCAATTGCACAGGAATCTCGGCAAATCGGTCATCAGATTTTCGCTGCGCGCCTTTCTTATTGGATTCTAAGAAAAAGTTCGTTACTATTTTTTTTTATTTTTTTTTTAATTTACATCTATTAGGTAATAAGTACTGAATTATATGACGGCCATTTGCGTTTTCACTGATAGCAAATGAATACTTAAAAAACTAGGTTATTATTTCAGATTACATAGCATAAGAAATATAAATAATTCACAATTATTATGTTTCACACCGTTCACAAATTGTACACAATTGTTAGGTATTGAAACATTGTGCAGGTAACAAAAATCAAAGAAAAAAATATATATAAGTTAAGTAATAAGGCATATAAAGAAGCATGTTTCATGGTTAAAAGAAACATTTCGCCATAGCTGCTTTGACACTTAGAATGCTGCTATAGAATAGATCAAGATTATCTATCTGATTGTTTATCTGATTTATCAATTGCGGTGCTTTGATCATGAAAGACCTCTGCCTATAATTGGTGCTTACGGTAGGTAAGTATAGCATGTTTGGATTTCGGTAGGATTTGGTGTGTGCACAAATACCAATTCCAGCCAGAAGTTCTGGAACGTCTAGTTTGTTATTAGCTATAAGCAGTAAAAACCTATTTCATAACGTTTGTCTATAGAGAGCTTATTGTAAGTGACAGGACCAATTAAAGCGTTAAGCTATTTACTCAAATAACTTAAAATGGTTTATTTCTTTGGATTCCTATATTGCATACCAAATTATACCTAAGTAGACACCGCGCGTGGTTTTACCCGCGTAACTTTTGATCCCGTGGGAATTTCGGAATAAAATATAGCCTATAAGTTGAGAGTTCAAGAGTTGGGCTATCAAATGCAAAAAGAATTTTTCAAATCCCACTTGTAGTTTCTGAGATTAGCGCGTTCAAACAAACAAACAAACAAACAAACAAAAAAACAAACTCTTCAGCTTTATATATTAGTATAGATTAGCCAGAAGTGCTCAGCAAAAATCATATTCATCCGCTTAGTCAATTTCAAGATACAGCAATCCCGCAAACGTTATTCCAGCAGGATTTTGAATATTTTCGCAACCAAAGCACATACAGATACAATTTTTGTCATACCATTTAAAGCAAATCGATTTTTAATTGTATAGAAAACAGTTATTTCAAAAACCCATTAGAAAGAAAAAATTCTGGCTGGGGTAGTAACGTTACAGCAGCAGGAATCGTTTTTTTTTTCAAGTAAGATTATTTTTTGAACAAGGGTGATTCTGAGACAAAATCAATCTTAGAGTAACTGGTTTAATAAAATGTTATTTAGTTTAGTGGTAATAGCTTGATCCCGTCATCTTGATGCTTCAAAATGGCTGGACCACTATGAACCTTGAATATCTTCTAAACTAAGAAGGTCCCTAAATTATTAATCTAGGTGTTAAAAGGTGCTAAATGAGAACTAAAACAAAATGGGAAAGAATGTCTAAAACAAGTAGTGATCCCGCCTTCTTGACATTCATAGTTCTGACTAGTTCAATCATTGACAAGAAAAATATAATTTTTTTTAAGTCTTTAATTTAATGAATACATATTAATTTATGAATACTACTTATAGTATATTGCTATATTGAATTGCAATCCAAAATCCTTTTTTTGTAAACACATAAATGTATGAGTGTTGCCATGACAACTGAAATCCAGCTTAATGTTTGTATGAAAAATCTTGGATTTGAATTAAGACTCAATATAGAAATTTACTTTCCAATATCCAATATATTTCTTGTGATCCACGTGAGTCTTTCTTTACAGAAAAAAAAGGATCAAAAAAAATTCAACTTATATTAATTTTAAAGAAATTATTTTAAATAAATTACAAATTATATCTGGATTTAGGTAGTCATGGCAACGCTCAGACATTAACTGTCTTACTAATAATTTTTTTTTACACCATTGTTCATCATCGCAATACTTATTCATTGAATAAGTGTTGAATAACTATTTACCCGCTACTTGACTAATAAACCATGAATAAGCGATGATTACTGTTTAATAGTTACAACGCTTATCACTGGTAATATGATCGAAACATTCTGAAACCTAATATTATCAAATAGCCCACTAAATTAATTTTATACTTTTGATTCTGAGTGTATGTTTAATGAATTAATATGACAAAAACAACATCATTAGTGTTTGAATACTGAATTTTGACTAAAAAATCGTAGAAAATGAATAATTTTTATTCATTTGCTGAGGTTCCGACTACGAGCATCAGAGTTTCAGCTCGCAATCTGAATCTGTCCATATGGAAAGTGTGGAGCACCGTTCATCGCGAGGGAAAATAATTTATAATTTTCTTTTAATTTATAATAATTTATTCAATTTCTACAATTAAGTTTTGCGTAGCAACAGTATTTACCTTATTATTAGATATGTACATCAAACAATATATATATTTTATAAATTATTAGGATACCCTGTGTTGTGGGTGGCTAGTTTTTTTTTTAAAGATTGCAGTACTAATCATGATTAAAATTACAATATTAAATTGACACAAATCAAACAATTCAAAGAGATAATAAACATAGCACACATGAATAAAATTGTCAAGTCCTCTAAGTAGGCAACACAAAAAACAATGTACAATAAAGCCAATCCAAAATCTTAATATGGTATAGTATAAAGTATATAAGCTTATTAATTCTCATCATTCGATCGATCTTGAACATTTTCAATTTGTAATTTTATTAGGTATAATTATGAGGGTAGCATTTAATAATATTAGGACAGTAGTATACTGGGCTGAATCTTATGAAAAATATTATACGTACAAAATATTTTCGATCTGAAAAAATAGTAAAGTTAGCTGTTTCTTTGCAACATATTTCAATTATTACAGTTTATATCATAGGTGTGTAAGTACTACATGTATGTGGTTTAGGTGTGAAGTGTCATGTTGAGTAGGTAAAGTTTCAGTTTGCAAATAATTGAACCAGTTTTTTAGTTTCCTTTTGCACCGGGTTTTAAGGTTTTGAACTAAATCCAACTTTGAGTGGGCAAAAGAGGAGAGGAAAGGACCCAAAAATGAGTGGGATCTTTGAGCGAAAGAAGTTTTGAGTAGAGGTACTTCCCATTTTAGAGATGAGAATGTTTCTTTTGTTTTTTTTTTTTGCTTTAGTGAGATGGAATGGAATCGAAGAATGGTGGTCATGATAAAAATTTGTCTAATTCTGATATTGAAGAAGGGCGGTTTTTGAGAAGCGTTTTTTGGACCGAGGAGTCCAGATTTTCGAGGGAAGGTATAACAAATTTCCATAATCTCCACCAATGTGCTGACAAGGAAAATAATCGACATTAAAAAAAACAGAAGTCTTTCCAAAGACGATTTTCCCTCAGTGTGTGGGCAGGAATAATAGGAAGAACCCTTATTGGACCACATTTTTAATGGAAATTGGAAATTTTAAATGGAAATAATTACTTAGAACTTCTGCAAAACGATTTGCCCGAGCTTATTGACGAGGATCAGCTGCCTGAATTATGAACGCTTCAGCACGATGGTTACCCGCCCATTACACCTTGGCTGTAAGGGAACACTCAGACAACCGTTTCCCGGACAGTTGGATCGGCCGAGGCGGACCAATCCCTTGGCCTTTCGCTTGGCGGATTCGCTTGATCTAACACCCCTTGATTTTTACGTTTGGGAACGGGCTAAGGAGCTGGTTTACACAAAAGAAATCAATACTGTAGAAGAGTTGAGACAGAAATTTCAGATAGCTTTTGAAATCATGAAAGAAGAAATGATTTTGAGAACTACTACTACGAGCTCGGGCTTGTATTAAAAATCACGGGTCCCATTTTGAACACGAGTGACATACGTTATCTTTTTAAATGTAAGCATAAAAATAAATAATTAAAATTTTCGTTGTTTGAGTTTGTCATAAGTACAAAAGAAAATCCCTTTGATTAGTTTAGCTAGCTTATTGCCAAAGATACGATAGCTACTGTCGTAAATGATAGCTTAAATGAAAGAACAATCGCTAAGCATGTTTTTAAAATGATTTTAAGAACCAAGAATATTTTAGTTATTTTTTTTCCATCCTAAAGAAAACACTTAAATATTTAGTCGCCGATGTTTCAAATTACAGTGATTGTATACAATAGACATTAGACAATCCAAAACAGAAAATTAAAAAAATCTCCCTACAGTAACAGAAGTACTGTTAGAGATTTATTGTAAAATTTTGGAGTTTTCTTGGAAAAACCTTAAATCTTTTATTAAAAAAAAACTATCATACTTCGTCTGAGACATGTATGGCTCAAAATGTTCTAAATGGTCTAGACTACCACCTCCTTTCAGCTTTGCATCCTGTTACCAAACACCCTGTATATATAAATAGTACAACTTTTATGTCCCAGAAGTTCAACTTTCGGGAGGATTGTACAAAGTTACTATATATAACTAAAAAAAGTTACTAGATAACTAGTCCTAATTGCGAACTCAAGTCGAAACAGAAATTCGTTTGCTTCGTGTTTGTTGTTATTATGTGAAGCAACAATAATTTATCATAATTTTTATTTTCAATTAACATGAAACAATTTTTTTGTAGGAATAACTGTGATAGTTGGGAGTTTGGCACTTTTTGTGATAATAAAAGATTATTTGCTGTCGAGTGTACATTCGATCATAATCATAACTTTTTCATGTTTTCTTTCAACAAAGTCAGGAAAAGAGCTGTGTATAGCAACAAATACAAACTAAATCTAGCAAAATAATATAAATTTAATGAGATTGTCAAGCAGCTGAAATGTTCACTGACAAGTTTATGGAAAAATATTATATGCGTTTACAAAGTACTTCTATGATGCTCATCAAAAGAAGCGATTGTTTTTGATTCTTTTCTGATATCAATTGTGAACTGAAAAAATTATGCGTTGTACAGTAAAAGTAGTGCTACCTAAAAAGAAACTATAGGAGACAGCTGTGTGGCAGGCCCAGCTAGGTAACAGTTACATTAATTTATTCTCGACTAATGTCTTGAGCAAATTGTTTTTTTTTTTAAATGAGATCCTGATGCAAAAACTGATATAAATATAAGGAAATATAAAGGAAACAGCACATAATTACATCGTATTTATTGGATACCCTTATAAATAGGCGTCTAAAATCCTAAAAACGTGATGATGATTCTAAAACTAATTCTTCTAATTCATCTAATTAAAAGATACTTAACCTAAGAGCGAGTGAGTGCGCCAGTGATACATTTTATATTAAGAGCCACGATAAGGCATCTCTGAATCGCTTTTTATCAATTATAGGCAGTACTTCAAGCTGCGAACGACGTGTATCATACTCTTAATAGAAAATGAAGGAAGAATGGGCGCGGGGTCCACTGGCAGGTCCTCGACTACTGAATAACTTGACTAGTGCAAGCAGTCACAGTTGCATACCTTCGAGAGTGGACTATGACGAATGACTTGTGACTACCGCGTTGAGATTTACACTTCATAGGTTTTGCTTTATATGTGCAGTAATTTAAAAACTTCATTATTAGGTTACGCACCGCGCGGTCGCCACACTTCACTCGCAGGAAGCTCGCCTGACCCACTATAGTTCGGCCGTTCAGAGAATGCGTTCCTGACACCTATCAGTTAGTCACGACTAGTAATGGGCACAACATAACACTGAGTTCGTTACCGTTCCTCCAAAATGAAACGCCGCGTTATTTTTAAGATTATTTTTGGTTTTAAATTGGCGGAATTATTTAAAATTTGTATTTTAGTAATTTAAGTGGAAACCAAGAAAAGGTAATATTAATTTAATAAAATTGTTTTATATATTTTTTGTTACAAAGTTACAATCTGTATTTCTATGCAATAAAGTATATTGAATTGAATGTGCGTACAGAATATTAATCAGACTCCGATTCGCTTGAGGAGGTAGTTTCTTCATCATCATCTTCGCCTACTTTTATAATTATTTTATTATCAATATCAGTTTCAATCCTAATATCTCGGTCAAAATGTTCCATTATCAGGTTTTTAGTCTTTCAACAACCTTTGTTATTTTATAGTCCATTATTTTCAAATTCTTAAAAAGAAAAACGAAACGTATTATTTCATAAAGTATACCTGTTTTAAGAACAGATTACGATACTGTTATTATTAACACAGCACTACAAATATAAAGCTTTGACATAACCTTGTAATAGCGCAGTATAGATTTTGAAAAATATTGTTTACTAAGTTATTTGACACTCAGTTTGGCACAAAATTATAAAATTCATTGATTATTGATATAATAATGTTGTTTTAATGCTCATCAATTGTTAAAACGGTAAACAACCAGCAAAAATATTTTTTATCGTAACTGCAACGCCATTACAAAGTTACGTCGTCAGTTCAATCGCGATGTGTCAGGAACGCATTCTCTGAACGGCCGAACTATAGCTCAGGACTCACAAATCAAATTAGGTATATGTCCACATTGAAATTAAATATTCATCGAAATTTAATCTACATTTAAAAACAAAGTCAGAAGATTGCTGTTTACGAACAGCATTCTGCTTATACATCCAATCAAATTATATGTCCACATTAAAATTGAATATTCATTGTAATAAAATCGATATTTAAAACGTAATTGTATGAGTTATGATGAAAATTATTGCAATAGTCAATATTTAAAAACAAAGTAGATCGCTTCGCTATATTTATACTTACAAACTAAAGACTACTTAAATCTAGGATTGCGGTTTGATTCGGATCAGGTATCGGGACTCCAAGCAAGCGCTTATATAAGCGTAAAAATGTACATCAGAAAACAAGGCACACTATAGTGTATTATATGTACACTTCATTGAATAAAAGTATTCCATTCGCAATTATAGGATTATACAATAGGTTAAAAAAGCTGTTCGCATAGTAGATGCGCTCGGCATGGAGTTTACAAGAACACTATATGAGCAGGCGCCGTTCCTGAGCGCCGAGCAACGCGAGCCACGATTTTTTTTAAAATGAGAGTTCATAAAACCAGAACTCTGAAATAATGTTGATTTATAATATTTTAAGCAAGGTCGATGAATACGTTAAAGAGAAACTATTCGGTTGATATTTGAAAAGGGACACGAAATATAAATGAACTTTTAGAATTGTTATCGCTTGGTCGTTTGCTCGACACACAGTGAAGCAGCGAGGCCACACAGAGTACCAGCCCATTCACACATGGTCTCCGTTTTACTGGTCCGTTTTACCGGATACGTTTTCGTACCGTAAATACGCATACTGAACTGTTCCATATGTGAAGTCGCTCATACAACTCCATGCGCCATCGATGAAAAAAAAACGTATCCAGTAAAACGGAGAGCATGTTTGAACGGGCTGTAATTAAACAGCTTGATAAACATGTAATGGTGCGTGGGTACATTCGCTGCGCTTGCAACACACACACTGCACTGAGGCTCGTCCGTGACGTCACAGCTATTGACGCGCACACACTGCCCGGCGCCTCGCTGAAGTTACGTCGGCGGGTGGGGGCGCGGCGGCGGCGCCGGGGTCGCTGACCGCGGGAAGCGCGGCACCGGGGTCAGCGACCGCGCGGGCGGCGGCGGCGGCGCGGGCGGGGGAGGGGGCGCGCGGGGCTACATCGCCCCCGCGTCCCCCTCCAGCAATGCCGACAGCTCCTCGAGGAAGTTCTGCAATAAAAAAAACTTTTAATACCGTATCTAGAAAAGCTGAATTTTCGATTGCCTACTCTTGAAACTAATTTCAATCCGTCCGCGATCCGAACTCACAAAAATGCGGTTACAATCGACATATGGTACTCTTGAACAAAAACGTATTGCGATTGGAATCGGATAACGATCGAGCATGATCGTTACACCTGAAGTTCGTACGACTTGCATGAAAAAAAAAACACGTTCATTGTTATGTTGTCAGTAATTAAGTTGCGTTCGATTATAAAATTCAGTGATTGTAGTGTCAATCCTGTAATCACCTTGTCAATAACTATGAAATAGAACTCATTTTTCCCACGACATTCAAAACCACTTAAAATTTCATAACTTAGTTGAAGTGGACGTTCACACTGATTTTGTAAAGTTTAGTACGTCAATTTACTTCAACATTTTGTGAAAATGAGTCGCCCTACATGTGCCCAACTTGAAGCGCTGGTAGGTTTTTTGGAAAATAATCCAGGTATCTGTAAAGGAATAATGAAAGAGAACGCATCGAGGGAATTTGGAAACTAAAAGAAAATGGGAAAACATTGCCCAAAGCTTAAATTCAATAGGTGGTGGACCAACCAGAAAGAGACGGTATTGGGAAGCTGACCGTCTCGCAGGCATAGAAGAAAGACGAGTACAGGCTGAGCAAGTGACTGCCCAAGCTTTTGCAGATGCTGTTGCACATTTAAGTGAATATATCAGAGCAATAGAAAATCCCACAGAGGTCACACAACAGATTGGGCAGTTGCTTGCCAACTCAATAAATGAATCCGCACATTTACTAGCTAGTTCACTTAGTGAGATTGCAAATAGTTTAGGAAGATAAATAAATATTTAATTTCTTACACAGATACTTGCGCAGCAGTAGTAAGTAGTATAATTTTATTATGTGAATGTTAATATGTTATGTTCCTCTCTAATTTGTAGGTTAATATTTTAATTCAAATAATAACTAATAAATTATTGATTTGTAATATTAGTTTCAATATGTACGTAAAATAGTATGATTAGTATATATTTAATACAAAGACTGTAGGTACCGCCTTTTGTGAGCCTATTTTATTGTCATCATTTCTATTTTAATTTATGTAATCATGTTGGTGTACAATAAAGAGCTTTTATTTATATATGGTTTTTGATTCTCTACTTTTTAAGGGCTTTGCTTTATCATGCGGGTTTTAACAAAGCAAGACAAAGATAAGTCAAAGTCAAAAGAATCTTTATTTCGTAAGTATTTAAATACATTTGAAATAAGTCACAATTTACAAATTGAACTGAATCTACCACCACTTCGGAAAGTCGATCTGTTGAGAAGAAGTGGCAAGAAACTCAACAGCAATCATCTTTTAAAAATACACAATAACAATAACAATTTACAATCTTCTTGCATCCGGATATCTTATAATAAAACTTTATGCTTATCCTTAAATCTATCGAAGGGTTAATCTTAAATATTTTTGAGTTTTATTATAAAAGCGTACACATTGACCCATGAACGAGTTGGTGATCTTCTGGAGTCTACTATTATATTTATACATTAGGCAATCAAGTAGTAGACAGAAACGTAGACATAGATATAGAGGTAAAGATAGAAGTAGATAGATGTAGCGATAGACGTGAGAGATATTACAGATAATGTGGATGGAGATGAGGATAGTCGTGGACAGAGACTGGACACTAACACGGACGTGAACATGGGGGAATGGGATGGAGATGGGGAAGTCCGAGTCAAATTCAAAAAAGTAACAAGTCATAAAGTCTTCAGCAAAACGACCTGGCACCGCTAGCAGCACCCGTTCACGAGTATAACGCAAGCACCAGCCATCACTCTCCTCAACCATATTTTAGGGAAGAGGGTGACCCGACACCCGACGCTACCGCTAGCCATGCCGCCTGAGGGAGCATGACGTTCTTGCTGTTGTATGGATAAGAAGGAGATGGAGATGGCGTTGGATGAGAAGGATATGGAGATAGTGTTGGAGATGGAGTTGGAGATTGAGAATATTTGAAAAACAATTTACAACCAAGGACTTTTATCGTCCATATATTCAGAAATTGTATAAAAGCCTTTACTACACAATTTTTGTTTAATAGTTTCTTTAAATTTAGGGATTTAAATTTAAGGATTAATTTTTACTGCGGATAGCTTGTAGTAGGTAGTAGCTTTTTGTAGGGTACCGATTATGCTAGACGGAATTTGTAGCGAGTTTGGGCTGTTTCTCAGAGTTTTTGGTATAACACCTGTTGTGGAAATGAGTATGGATGGGCACTATATTATTATTATGACAAACTGCATTATTATAATTAAAGGATGATAGCTAAATATGAAAGTAAAATATGATTTGGTATAACATGTTTATTACGTATAATCAAAATTATCTAATTAATAATAATACTAATAAAGAAAAATACTTAACACTTGAACTCATATCTAAACATACATCATACTAGAACTACACTCTCAAAGTCACACTCAAAAATGACTCTCAAAATCTACTGAGACAGCACTATAACTACAAACAAAAATATGCAAATTAACGGACCAGGACAACACAATAAACAAACCAAGGACTGCATATCGGTATACATTTTTTAAATAGTGCCAGTTTTATTTCAGTACCCTTATTAGTGTACTGTCTCATCAAACACAATACCTGTACAAGTTATCAAAATGTAACTTAATTATATCAATACCCAAATGCAGAACCCTATTCAATTTCTGTACCAAAATGTATAGTCAGCATATGTCCCTACACTTCAGGCTTCAACTGAACTATCCAACATTCTAAAGTATCCGGTACATTATTTAAAAATAAATACTTAAATGAATATCAGTAATATTTATACCGGAAAATTTCAGTTAACTGAAAAAAAAACAGTTATGCTACAATAATAAAAAAGGTACATGAATTATTTCAGTATGAATTCCTGTAGTTGTTTTTATTTTTTTATTTAACGGTACGACGTCATACAGAAAAAAAAATTACAGAAATTCATACCGGTATGCAGTCCCTGCAAAAAACACAGAAATCCCAAAAAATTGTTAATACCAGAAACAATCTCTAAATCAGATCAGATACTATTCACAAAGTTTTAATAGTTATATCTACAAGTAAAAACCAAATTAATAATCAATTAAATTATAATAAAATCTACATTCTATAGAATAAATATATATATATATATATATATATATATATATATATATATATTTGTTTCTGGAGATTATAATTGTACCAAATATAAGTTAAATAATATGTACCCTTAATATTCAAATCGTTATTCAAAGGTGGAGATTTTTAAATGGCTATGGAATACTCATATATTTGTATAATATTATTATGTGTCTGTAAATCTTCCGAAAAATAAATAAATAAAAAATAAATAAATAAATAAAATCAGTATAAGTAATAAAAACAATGGCACAAATACACATTAAATTGTTGTCAACTAGCCAATTTATTGGAATACAATGTCAAATTGAAACTACAAAATATTTATACATTATAACAAAACATATTAAGAAACCTAAAATTAATTTGATCTACGATTATTCCACAAAATATTTACTAAATTAGCCCTTGCCAAATTTCCTCTACGTAGTTCATGTGATCCACGTTGAACCTGGGAATTGACATTTCCCATGTCTTCAAATACTTACATTGCAAGTGCATTTGTTACTTCAGTGATGGCCCTTGACACAGTTTGTTGTGCCAATAAAGTGCCATGGGCATTACCTACTAAACGCTGATAGCTTCCAGTGGCATAAAATGATAATGTTACCTATATTATACAATAATATCTTCATAGATAAACCGTATGGATCAAAAGTTTTATCATGGTGCACAAATCTTTTTGATGGAGATAGTCCTTACCTTATATCACTATATCACTCCTTGTCGTTACTGGTAATAAAGGAGTAATTTGCGTTAGCAATTCTTGAAATAGGCTTTTATTCAAACAATAATTGCGTGTAAATTCGTCATCACTTAAAGCAAACGCATTGCCATTATATCTTCGCTTGTCCGCTGCATAGGCTTCCTCTAAAACACTCAATTGCATACCCAGACGAGCCATTTCGTTTTTTATAAACAACAAATATTGAAACACAAGCTTAAAAGTTACTTTCCGCAAACCGCAAACAAACCGAGTTCGGATCGACCAATGCTCGATTGCAAACAAGTCTACAACTGTCAAAATGGCGCCAAGAGTACCGTTTTTTCGTTCGTAACAGGCAGTGATGGGCGTTTAAACGAAAAGCGTTCAAAAAAGCACGCTTTTTTAAATAAGCGTATAAGTCACTTTTTAAAATAGGCACTTATCGTTTATTAGCTTTTAAGTACGTCTCCCAAATTTACACAACAGTGAACAGAGCCATCTAGACAAATATTATGCCTTCGACAAATGCCAAATAGTAGTCTGTGACTAACATGGCGTATGTTGAATGGGCAATTGAGAAAAAGCGTTCTTATTGTAAAGGAATAAAAGCAAAAATGGTTTGCGATTCGTGAGCAAATTTAATTTATAATCCTACTAAATCAAATGTTTCGAATACATAACCTTAATTTGATTAGTTATCTTCGTTTTTTCTTAACTGCTTATTTGCTTATTATGCAATGAGTGGCAAATTTTGCGTGATCACGTTACGTTTTGAATAAAAGTTTTAAAAAACTTATGAATTACTTATATTTTTTTTGTTTAGTTTAAGTTTAGTTCTATTGTACGCATCAAAATGATCAAAAATAAAATTTATTTTCTAGTGCCTGCTATTCATTTTCAATTAATCACTGTTTTTAAGTTTTAACATTACGTATTGTTAACGAAATTTCAAATAAGCTATTAATAACAAAAACGACTTTGCATTACTGCTTTTAAGTTTAAACATTAGGTCCGTTTTTAAACGAAACTTTTTAAATAAGCAGATAAGCTGTGTATATAAGTGACATTTGAAAAAAAGTAAACGGATAAGTTCGTTTTTCATTTTAAGCCGTTTATCACACCTCTAGTAACAGGGCTTGTAATACCGGTAAAAAACTGGTATCGATACTTCTTGCAAGCACAGGTAGCGTTAACAGAAGAGATAACGGTACCACTGGTAACGTTACTTTTGAAATCTTTTACCGGTAATTTGCAGAAACGATACTCTGAGTATTGTTACCTTTATAGCAATTTAACGTTAAATTAGGATAATGTTAAATATGGTAGTATCGGTAATTTTAATGTTACTGGTTTTGTCTCTTTTCTTTTTTAAGGTAGTGAACGTTTTTTGTGGGACCTATTTTTTTTTTCTAAAATCCTCTTTTAAACACGTGGAAGTCTTATCTTCGGCTTATTCTAAGCGGCGGTAACCTACATGGTATTCTTCTTACGGCCCATTCTCTGGTATTATTCGTCTTATATAGTTTTCCACGTCACGTCGCGTTTGTCAAGCCGAACCACGGTACAGATATCTTCAGTAATTCAACTTCATACAAACGGAAGAAACGCGAGCTATACGAAACAATTGTTGATTGAGCTTTACGTTAATATGCGGATTGTTTAGACTTTAAAATTTAATAATTCATCTTTTCGTGCGTCTCAGTCGAGGCGCATGTATTTTCCGGTCGCTAATTTATAAGACCGATTTGTTTTTCCAACATAAACATGGTTTTTTGACACAATGGTATTTTTGTTGAACACTTCCTTTTCAGTTTACAAAGTATTTTAGTTGTTTAAATTAAAAAAAAGTATATTTTCAGTCACAAAACAAAATGGAAGTAAGCACAAAGTAGGCAAATGTCCTTTAAACGCTGAAGGCGGGCAGCCCTATCACATGTGAATGGACCGCGGCGCTGTAGGCATTTATTTCAAAGATACGGCCGAGTTGAATTACTGTAGATATCTGTACTGTGGCCGAACTATTTAAAAATTGAAATCATTACTCATGCCTATCTATCGGCAGGGGATGCAATGTTACTCCATACTATACGAACATTCTTAATCAAACGAGTCGATAAAGTTCTGTGCTGGCACCGCAGTTTTGCTTTAATGATAGCATTTTCGTGACGTCACGCGTGTGCCGTATGCCGCCATTTTGTGTCGCTGTTTGTTTACTTACGGAAGGTGTCTAAACAATTTTACTTCGCTGTTGAAAAACATTGTTTTTAAAGGTATTTATAAGAGTGTGCTGAAATAAACTGAAAAAACAATAGTGCATAATGCCTACTAAGTGCAGCATAATTCATTGTAGTGTAACATTATGTCGAAATCGGCGAAATTTAACATTTCACCGGTAAGCCATTTCGTACAAATAAAAAAAGAGTTAAATAAAATCATTAAAAATAAAGTATTCCCTGTAGTTCTCTTTAAAAAAGTTCTATTTTGTTATCGTTTAAATTGTATTTGTTTGGATTGTAGTGATGTCTCGTTTTTACGAACGAATTATCGATATATTGAGTCTGTTGCAGACTCTAGTATTTTTATACCATTGTTTCAGATCTGTTGTTTGCAATTCACGAGACATGCTTCTTCCGTTGGATTCACACACTGTTCACAACTTATTTGTGAATTCGATGTCATCCTTATAAAATTTGTTAATTATTGTATATTTTTGTTTTCAGACTGCCAAAAAGTAAAGTCAAAAAAAGAATTTGGTTAGAGATCATTGGAAAAGAAAATTTAAAAAGTGATTTAAAAAATATTTTCTTATGTCCTTTACATTTTGATGAAAATTCATTTATCAGAACACTGGATGTTATAAGATTAAAAGATGATGCAGTACCATCTCTGTTTATACAGGTGCGAATAATATTACATGGCCTTTTTTTGTTTTACCCTTAAATAGACAATATACTTATTATTTTTTAATACTATACATTTTAACAACCATCTGTGCTTGGGTCATGGGCTTCACAATTTGGTGAATGAGAATGTAATAAATTCGACCCCGGAAGTAAAGGCATTGAAGAAGCTGCGATATAGATTACCAGAATTAGAAGCTGAAGGATAAGGAACAGAGAAAAATGAGAACTAGACAAAACAGGAGAAGATTTGGAAAATGACGAGAGGGTCCAATAGTTGGTTATTTTGTGGAAGATCATGATGAGAAGGATGATGACAATTCCGATGAAATCGATGATTTAGTAATAACTTTAATAGCTTTTTTTTAAAGATTTTTTTTTCTTTTTTTTACTTGCTTTTGTAATTTTACAATTGTTGGAATATAGACTATTAATTAATACAAAATAATTGATCTCAATTAGCCAAATAAATGTTGATTTTGCAACTATTTTACAAATTTGTTTTATTTCATTAAACCTGCACAGGGACATTTCTTCTGTCAAAGTGGAACCCCTGGACCTAATTTCTTAC
Organism: Stenoptilia bipunctidactyla; assembly: GCA_944452665.1. Classification (NCBI taxonomy): domain Eukaryota; kingdom Metazoa; phylum Arthropoda; class Insecta; order Lepidoptera; family Pterophoridae; genus Stenoptilia; species Stenoptilia bipunctidactyla. Next base: position 48,853,058 of record OX101721.1, on the reverse strand, counting down.
AAGAAATGGACACGCCGCCGGCGCCGCGCCGCTGGCGCACACGTCTATTGTGTAGGTACCAATTAGAATAAATTTTCACTCAAATAACTGAAAAAATATGCTTAATGAAATCACCTACCGACCAGGACTCGAACTTGGGTCCTCTCGTTTGCTGGACGGGTGAAACATGCAATGTTTAAAAATATTTTTTTTTTTTGCATTTAATAATGCTCAATTATTCTTAAATAACTGAAAAATGTGATGATTTTATTTGGCATATTTTTCAGTAATATAAGAATAAAAAATACAAAAAATAAAAATATTTTTATGTTCGCTTAAGTCTTGGAGCGTAGTGCGGTCCTTGGTTTTTGAACTGCCTAATTTTTTTACGTTCATAGTTTTAGTCAATGAGACGGAATAATATTATATGCTAGTAAAACTGTTAATACGATCTCCACTAGGGTACCTAATAGTACAAAAATAGTAAAAAGTACGAAATCAATATACTACATAAGTAGTTAGATAGTTTTATCGCAACATAATATGGCGAAATCGATACGCGCTCACTTATAGTATACAACAGTAAGCCGGCCATGTTTAGTCGCGTGTAGGTATACACGCGTTTTTCGTAGGTATGGCAGTTCCATTAGTTTCCTTCCAGAGTTCGTAACGGATTTGGTCGATCACTATAAGTTCGTAAAATTTCATTTCATTAAGGTTGGCGCTGCGCTTTCGAAGTTCAAGAGTACGAATGCAAGAAAATCGCGTTCGGATTTGAGTTTCAGATTGGATTCGTGTTTCAAGAGTAACCACCCTGGTTTACTAAAGTAATATGTATGCTCAGCTGCTCAAGGAACCTTCAATAGTACAAAAAATATTGAGTGGTACTGCAGATCTCGTCATATTAAGATATAGTTACTCCATTGTGCATCAGTTGAATGCTCTCCAGTGGAAAGGGATCCTGCCAGCTCGAGAGCCAGCAGGGCTAGCATGCATTCATCGATAAATACTCGAATCGAAAATATTATTTTGTTATTTTATCCTATTTTGTTAGCTTACTTACCATAATAGATAGAATTACTCGATTTGATACCATGATTAAAGCCCACAGAAACAAAGATGCCATGTTCTTAAAAAAATACAAACTGTACATGCTAAATTCTATGTAAATATCGCTTGTCGCATGCTAGCCCCACAGGAACTTTTGTGAACTGGCCGGAGTCTGGGCTTATACTAAGACATCCTCTAGTACAGGCTTACTTTTGGGACTACAAATGTAGCCGTTGTGACAGTTTGGGTATTTATAAGTTTGTGGTAATAAACAGGGACTGCATACCGGTATGTAGATGGCAGCACCTGCCACGGTAAACATTGAGCTCCGTTTAAAAAAATTGTTTGAGTGTAAATGAGTCTGAAATTACGTAAATGTGTGTATTGAGTGACAATGCAATAGTGTAAATGTATCTCCACTAAATAATCAGGGAGTACTCAAAAACTTGGAATAAACTGTAAGCCGAACAGATCTTATCTTTTTCACAAAATCTCTGATTATTGCAGACAATTTAATAAAATTTTCTTTTATTCTTATCTTGATAAATAAAGTGAATACAAAATTGTAACGTGAATTAACGTATACCAAGCATATTTTAGGATAAAAATTTAAAAATATCGTTAACTGCCAAAATAATATTTAGATTTGGTACAACTAACGCCACCTATTTGCGCATAGTGTTAACTTTACCAACATCGACCTAACATTACAACTAGTGTCACCATCTAGTTCTACTCGACACTAGATGGTGACACTAGTCTATAATATAGTAATAACTAATAGAGGTCGCTACGTGAGAAAACCATTAGCATTGTAAAATGGAAAATATAACATTAAGAAGGAAATTGAGAAAAATTGCATCAGAAACATCGTTGATGAATATTACAAATTGTGACTCGCCTATCAACTCTACTATGCTTGACATTACTACACAAAGTAATCCAAATGTACACATACTAAACTCAACTGAAACATTAGAATTATTATTATGAATTTCTGTAATTTTTTTTGTATGACGTCATACCGTTAAATTAAGTTTATTTAAAAATAACAGTACAGGAATTCATACTGAAATAATTCGTGTACCTTTTTTATTATTGTAGCATAACTGATTTGTTTTTACGGCTAACTGAAATTTTCCGGTATAAATATTACTGATATTGATATTAAGTATTTATTTTTAAATCTTAAAGCGGATACTTTAGAACGTTCGATAGATTAGTTTACACTTGTTTCGGCGTGTAGTCAGTGTTTTCCTATACCTATATCAATTAGTCAGGTGTTTATTAAAAAGCAGTTTTGACTATTTCTGAGCAAATTGAACATTTCGGTACAAAAATTAAATAGGTTAATTTCTGTAGATACTAAAAACATCTACAGAAATTTATCCGGTATACATTATTTGGGTACTACTATAACTAAGTTAGATTTTAATAACTTGTACAGGTATTGTGTATGATGAGGCAGTGCAATAAGGGTACTGAAACTTTACTGGTACTATTTAAAATTTTTACACCGATATGTAGACCCTGATATAAATATAATAGTAGACTCCAGAAGATCACCAACTCGTTCATGGGTCAATGTGTACGCTTTTATAATAAAATTCCAAGATATTTAAGATAACCCTACGATAGATTTAAGGATAAGTGTTATATAAAAAGTTAGTTGTAAATTGTTATTGTGTATTTTTAAAAGATGATTTCTGTTGAGTTGCTCGCCACTTCTTCTCAACAGATCGACTTTCTGAAGTGGTGGTAGATTCGGTACAATTTGTAAATTGTTTGACTTATTTCAAATGTAGTCTTTTGACTTTGACTTTGGTAATAAATATAAACTGTGATATTTAAGTGGACACAAACGCATCTGGGTCGACGTATTGACCAATAAAAGTACTAGACAACATTAAAATAGATTTGAAGCGGTGCCCTTTTAACCAATCAAAATGATTGAATAATGGTACGAGCCGATCTCTTGGGATCGGCTAGATAAAGAATGAGATAGGTACTTACTGCTTTTACTATTTTAATGTTTACATAATGAAAGTGTGAAACAACGTTAACAACACTAGGGTGTGTAGGAGGAGTGAACCGCTCACATTGGGCTTGAGCAGCGTGGCGAACACGGAGTACAGCTTGTGCTGCTTGCGCTCCACGGCACGCATCTTCTCCTCGAACTTCTGCGAGGAGCGGATCATCTTCTCCACGTTATCCTTGTTGTACTGCAAGCTGAAACGCACACCAACACAACAAACTCAGCACCACTTTCATACTGCTGACGCTCACTACACCACTAGCGTTGGGTTTCATTATCCCACTCAACCTAAAGTCCAAATTTTTTTCATACAAAAACAAATCTGGATTTTGGTTGTCATGGCAACGCCCATACTTTTAAGTGTTTACAAAGAAGGGTTTTGGATAAAGATACAATGTTGAAACCCACCATTAAACAATATACAAATAATCTTCTGTAAGGTTCACTGAGGTTCCGTGCTTCGGAGGGCACATTTAGCAGTTGGTCCCGGGTGCTGTATACTTGTATACAGTAGTCGTTTGGGTTTGTCAGAAGCCGTATCGGCACCCTGAAAATTCTGACATCCACCACCCAGCACTGGGCCAGCTTGGTGGATTATGGATTATACCTCCTCGTCACCCAGGGGAGAGACTCATACCCTGCAGTGGGCTCATTACAAAGAGTTGTGATGATCATGATGAAGGTTCACTGCGGGTTGGATGGATATGTGTATAGATATAGGCCGTGGCATTCTTAATGAATACATTTGTATCAATGCCATGGCTTATATCATTGATACAAATTATATAAGAGGTGTTCCCGTTGATTTCCCATTACTCTAGAGTATTAATGTGACCATGTAATAGAATCAAATAACATGTGAAACATCTGTTTCTTTTTTTAGTTTTTTTTTCATACAAAATAATTGAATTAAGTCAGAACATCTTATGTAAAACACCTTTAATGCGAAGTATGACAACTTGGCATTTTCTATCCCTTTTTTACTGGAACAGTTCGCAACGCTTTGCGTTGTACATTGTATGCAACATTCCTCAACATTTAAAATGTTTTTGTTGTTTATTGTATGGCTTCAGATGACACGCGTCTATTGAATTAATGTTAAAGAGATTTTACAAGTGTGATAAATTATGATCACATTATATTAAGATTGATGATATCTTGGAAATTATGTACTTTTGAACCACATATTCTTTGGAATAAAGTATTGTTTTTTATAGTAAGAAACAAAACCTTAAAGTTATGGGAAATCAACAGGAACACCTTGTATATCAGATGTATCATTGGTTCATAGAATTCATTAAAAATATATTTGTATCAATGCCACGGCTAATCATATTAGTGCCTATTCATAGCACAGGATCTAAAAATCTCAGAAAGATACTAAGGTGTCAATGTTAGAAAATATTTACTATTTTTAGTCAATGTGAACAATGCTCTCTCCAATATTATGCAACGGGCTAATGTAAAAAAAACCAGCATATAACTAAATGGGATAAATTGAATGTTAGATAATAATATTTTTTGTCACAACCTAGCGAGTAGATTTAGTTGCTGCAGCATTTTTTTAACTTACTTTCATGGTTTAATATTCTACTGCAGGGAAATGTAGCTGGTATTGAAACAAGATTCCCTCTGCAGAAAAGGTGTATAATGTAATTTATAAAATAGAAAATTCGCCTTAGAGGAAAATTTTAAAGATTGACATTCTAATCTCCGCATCACAACATATTTACTAGAGACAATAAACTTACAACTAGGATTTTTTATATTCAAGATAACTATTTCAATAAGGGCCAGGTGCCATTTCCCAGCGTTTCCAAAAGTTGAAATATATCAAAGAAGAAAATGATTTATCGGTCTTTGCCCATATGTATTTATAAGAAAATTAAAAATAAATAAAATGTAATAATAAAATGTTATGGGTTACCATGTAGCAAACTAGGGGGAACGTAGAATATAAATACATAAATAGATAAACGCCCAGACACAGAACATTTTTTTTTTCTTTTTCCGTGCGGGCATCGGACTCCCAACCACTGGTGTCTGAGGCAGACAGGTTTACCCCATCGCCAAAGTGGTGGTCGATGTGCAGATTGAATATAATTTGGCGATGGTATATGTTTAGAAATGAAGCTGTTACCGGAACTCCATGTCCACGCAGTACTTGCAGCTGGACTGGTCTTCCAGCTCGTCGTCCGGAGAACTTGCTGCAATGCAAACAACACCTCACTTAGTAACATTGTCTCACTTTCCACACTACTGAAATCCTACATCGCTCATTTTTCATATAGAATATAGAATATACAATAATCCGGTAAAAAGGCATTTCATTTAAAATACTTTTAATTTAGTTTCTTAGTAAAACAGATCAATTGAATATTGTGTCTTTGTAAGATGTAGTGAGATTGGGATAAAAAGTTTAGTTTGGGAACCGATTACGTCACACTAGGAAGGTATTTATACTAAATGCAATAATCACTTAGGAGTGGCCAATACTGCTGCTGCACAACGTGGCTAGAGTGGGCCATCACACTCGTAAGGCGCTGAGGATTCCCCGCTAAGATATTGCGAAATAATCTCACAATCTCAAAGAGGATTAGACTACAGCCTCTAAACACAAAATCACTGACAAGACAAAATGTCAATCTGTGAAATTATCTGATTAAATGCACTGCTTGAACAAGGCCGAAACGCGTTAATGACGAGCAATATTCCTAACTGACACGTCAAAAGTAAAATAACCGGTCCAAATTCAAAAAGTTGTGGGTAGCATTTTCTTATTATTTCTATACATCAAATTCTTTGCCTACCTCCAGAAAAGAATGTTCAAATTTTACCAAATACGAACTGCATTGTTACATGAAAACTTTAACTTAACATGCAAATAGTGGAGTCCATGTCAGGCCATTTTAGATTTCATTAATTCGAATTACATTTAATAAAAAATACTGAGAAAAGGTCTGAACCAACTAATGCAGCATTCAATGTATTAAAATTAAAAGATATTAAATTGTCGTGCTACTTTACCGACCCAGCAAGGTTCTTGAAATGGTGGAAAAATGTGCATATGAACGAGTTGCGAGATACCCTGATGTGTCAAACTCGTAAAGTAGTCATTCCGAAAATAATATATTTTAATGAAATATCGAGTAGTTACTACAGAAAATATACGTTTTTTGTTTATACGAAACCTGAAAACAGTTTTTTCAGAATCGGTGACAGAATTGATTGCAATAGTTTTTACCTTGATATATTTACTTCAATAATCTCTAAACAATCATAAATAATGTAACTAATTCGCGCGCGCATCATACGCGATGTATGCTGGTGAGACAAAAGTAAGACACCACAAGAAAGAGGCTTGAAACCTGCTGAGTTTTCAGATTATATTGTAATTGTTTTGTATACCGATTTTTAGTGAAAATATTGAAACAAAAAACAAAGTTGTATAATATCAATATCGATGTATTTATTAAACCAAAATAATACAAGTATTTAATTTGAATTAAGTATTTAGGCGGGATTATTGTCTTCAATTGGAAACCCTCAATTTAAAAAACTTTTTTTTTTGTTTTTGTGCAACAAGGGATTCCAATTTTATTTTCTTTATTTCTTCTCATCAAGGAATATACTTCTTACTTATGAGACCTACTCATATTCTTAAAACTTAAAACTGACATTCTGTCGGTGGGTTGTTGAAATTATTTAGGCGTGATTTTTTTCAATAAAAAACTAAAATAAATAAATCAGTCAATCAATCATTTATTATATTATATCAATAAATAAAATATTATGTCATGGGGGACTGTAAGATGCCCGGTTCATCAGTAAATAAGTTTTACAAAAGGTATAGTGACCGCGAAATGATGCAGCCAACATAATTGAACATAAAAGAATTCAACAGAGCAAATGCATGCCTAAAACTTGGGAGCCTATGTTGTGGAAAACAATTTGAATAAAAGCAGAGCTTACTTTGTTGCTATATAACAGCCCATTCACACATGGTCCGTTTTACTGGATACGTTTTATCTGATACGTTTTTTTTTTATCGATGGCGCATGTAGTTGTACGGGCGATATGGCACAGTATTCAGTATACATATTTACGGTACAAAAATGTATCCAGTAAAACGGACCATGTGTGAACGGGCTGTAAGGCATTGATGTATCTTTCCCTCAACTAACAATGGATCAATTAATACTAATTGCTGTGGAACCTAGCAAAATAAAACAGGCCCATTCATATTTTGATGAAATTGTGAGGTTAAATGGTACCTTAACCTACTAGGTACTTGGATTTTCTTCGGCTACCAATATTCATTTACTAAGATGTAACATCAAATTAGACATATAAGCTGTAAAACTTACTATTATGTTTTTAATATTTAATAAACAAATAGGTGCTTCACTATTATTATAATCACTTGGTTGTACGGCTGCTATGCACATGTGTGCACCATAATATGGTATTTGGTCTGGGCGAGACATCAATAAATCTTCCCTCTAGTCACTAGGACAACATGCTTTAAAAAAATAAAAAATGCAAAATTAAAAAAAAAAACATATCATCCGCAGACAATCATATCAACTACATTGGCCTCAAATTAAGCAAAGTTAGTGTTAAGATTGTTTTTCTAATTCGTGCGGGAATCGTTCCCGCAACCACACGTTTGGTGTGACTGCACTAGGGGACCGTCAAAAATATATTTCTTTCGTTTTGTAGGTAACCAACTTTTAAACTGTTTTTCACAACACTTATATTCTGTTAGTTAAAATATGTTCTTATATATATATAGGTCAAATCAAGTAAAAAATAGTATTGTGCCTTATTTGTTACCTATATGTGAAACGTGATAATTTGCATTTATTAAAATGAAATTGAAGTTGATATTTTCTGCGAAATCTTGCAACTTAAATTGTTACTTAAATAAAAACCAAACATTTTGTGGTTCAGAAAAGTGAACAGTTAAGTATTGAACTAGATCTTTATTCAAATAAAAGTAATTATAATATGACATTATGCTGGAACATCTGTAGCCGATGGCTCAACACTCTTAGACTCGGCCCTTTCAGCAAAAAGCTTGTTTTGAGATAATATTGTACACCGACAGTGTAATGTAACAGTAGTAGAAGGAACCGGCGATAGCTTACCGCCTTCAACCTTTCTCCACTCGCGCTTCTTGCCCGCTTTGGCGAGCGGCGAGGCGCAGGGCGCGGGCTCAGGCGGAGCCGCGCCGGCGCCACCCGCTCCGCCGTCCGCCTTCTCGGCGCTGTAACACACGCCACTGCTTTCAATATGTTCTTCAATGCAACATCATTCATTTCAGAAAGTTGTCACCAGTAGCGCTCACATTTTACTGTACCATCGGCATGGAATATTCATTCACGATGACTTATTTAAAAAAAATAACAATTAAATCAAGACATATCAAGATATTTTATACTGCTAAACATATACTACAAAACACATATACTATAATACTGTAAATCAGTGGTTTTTAAGAAATGCAATTTTACAATTATCGTCATAATCTATACTTACTAATATATAAAGCTGAAGAGTTTGTTTGTTTGAACGCGCTAATCTCAGAAACTACAAGTGGGATTTGAAAAATTATTTCTGCATTTTATAGCCCAACTCTTGAGGAATTCCCGAAATTCCCACGGGATCAAAAGTTACGCGGGTAAAACCGCGCGCGGTGGCTAGTGTATTATAATATATTATAATTTTTCTCATTGTTGTATCAACAGCTCTTGTTTCGATTCATATTCAAATTTATTCCTATCAATATAAAACTGATAAAACTCAAGAGAATTAAAGAGCAATTGATAATAGTGCCAAAGTTAATAGAAAAAAGTCTTAACTTTTTAAATTTTGTATTTGGAACAAGAAAAATGTATGCGTCCCTAATTAGGTGGCCAGGCCGTGATTGATTGAAGTGATTTGATTGAAGTTTCTACAGATTTAGCTAACTACTTATTTTTTAATTTTGTGTTACTAGCTAGAATACTCAATTCTTTATTTTTATTATTTCAATTACTTGTTTTTAGGGATGCACCGACTGTTCGCCGACCAGTCGGTTAAGCCGACTTGTCGGCCATATTTGCAGTCGGCGACTGGTCGGTGAACAGTCGTTTTTGTACGTTTTTGCTTAAGGATTAGGGTAACTGAAATACGTATTCAACTGTTATGTAATCGTTTATTAGTTTGTACCATATTAAAGATATTCCACTTCTAAGTTACTCTTCTTACGAGATTAGCCATAAAATTATACACGTATAAAAAAAGTAATCAACAGTCAAACCCTAGATCTAAGCTGGCCTCTATGCTCTTAGGCTTAATCATAACGAATTTAATCAGTCTTATAGGTTTCGATTAGGAATCTGAAAGATCTTATTTACTAAAACATTATATAAAGAAAAAACTATTTGTAATGTTTAATAAGAGGGAGATTGTGATGCAGAAAGCGAGTGTTTCTGCCCTATCTGGCAAAAGTCTATTTGTTTTTGTTTCATAAATGTTTCCAGCCTCGGAAAATAAACGCTCACTATAAACGGAGCTGGCAGGACAGCAAAGGTACACCTTAGCATTCAGGGTATCTAGTTCTGTTATCGCTCCACCACTTAAATGGGTCATCAGTGCGCTTAATTATTGGCAGTAATGGCAGTGAACAGTAGGAGTGCAGCTCATGAGCTACAAGCGCAAGCGATCGGGCTGTTGCCGAGGTCACCCGAACTCCCCCGAAAACAATTTCGGCCCGGCCGACATGTCGGCTAATTTGTAGTCGGCCCATCTCTACTTATTTTATTAGCCACAAAAAGATATGAACATTAAGTAATGCTTAGTATTCAATGTATATAATCAAATAGTATTGAGGTTTGATGCACAATCCTAAACTCATTATTGCATGTGCATAGCTGGACATATAATTAAGAATACTGATGGAGCTCTATTTCAATAATTTAGACAGGGGCCTTTTGTTATCCAAATTATTCTAATGTTTGGTTTTTAAATAAAAACAATGCAATGGGGAAAAGTAAAAGTTGCGATAAATCCTCTGGACAGTGAGTGAGTGGAAAATGTTCTTTTTCATCAAAACGGAAGGTTCCCCAACTACATAATTTGAATATACAAAAATACACAAAAAGGATGTTAAAGCATGGTGGGTCGAATCTGAAAATTTGGGGATATTTTACTGGTCATTCTGAACGAAGTGTTTGTGACTTGAAAGTGGTATAAAAACAGTTAAAAAATTGCGTATTTCACTCGGAAATCACGATTTCTTCACGAAAAAATATATATAACAACATCTAGAAATAGAAGAAACATTCAATTCAATTCTTGATAATTTGGCAACCAGCCGTCGATATGAGGCGGCAAGCTATTACTGCCAGTATCATGTAGAAAGAGAATTACAAAAATACAATATTATTGTACATGGGGTAAACGAAACGGTAACCAACAGCGCAGAACTCAAGAAACAACTTACAACAATTTTTAATGGGATTAGCGAAAAATATAATATACGGGAATGGGATGAATGGGAGATAAGTGACCTGCGGAGAATAGGGAAAAAAGAGAACAACAAAATCAGACCAGTTTTAGCTACAGTAACCTTAGCATGGCGAAAAATAGAACTTCTGAAAAACAACAAAAAATTTACAAAGAGTATTTATGCAAGCCAAGACTATCCTAGACATTCTTTTGAAAAGAAAGGAATTGAAAATAAAGATAGGCCAAGAGCAAAATAAAGAAAAAACCGCCTTCATCAGATATGATCAACTTATAGACAGAACAGAAAACGAAGCGAAAAGAAAACGATCACCGTCCCAGTCACTTCCAGCTAAACACGAAGACAAGAGCACAGGAGAAAAACCACAAAATAAAATAAACAAAATCAATACTTTATTTCTCCCACGAGCAAGCTCCATGGGGGAAAAAAGTAGAAACCAATAGCTCAACCGGAAAGTGTATAGAAATTACCAAAACAACAACTTCAACAACAACATTCAAATATATAACTCATAATTTCCCTAATCCGGCTGGTCACCGTGAGGATAAAGGATAAAAATATCTATTAAATCATAAGGTATGATTTAATAGATACCCGACGAAGTAACTTTTGCAGAACGTAAACGTAAAGTGTGATTGAGAATTGCAAGTAATGTTAATTATTCATAACATTACTTGCAAATGTTATGAATAATTATAATTCAAAAGGAATATCATTTTATTGGAATATAGCTACGTAAAATAAATTAATGCCATTTTTAGAAGCCTCTCATACGATTCTAATGTAACGGTGACGGCACTACAAGGTTATGTTGTGGAAATTACTGTCACTGTCATAGGGATCAAGGTTCGCCGCGCCGGCTATACCCTCCATCCATAAACAAAGAAAACAGTAACATTTCAACAAGTAAAATTACACTCAAAATTGCAACTTTAAACACAAGAACTCTGAGAAAAGAAGAAAGCCTTCACGAGTTAAAAATAGCTTTAGAGCACCTTAATCTAGACATCCTAGGTATTAGTGAGCTGCAGAGACTCGGTGAAAAAAATTAAGAACGTGCTGACTAAATATTATTTAACAAAGGCGAATTAGCTGGTCATAGAGGAGTAGGATTCCTTATCAAACAATCAATGAAAAAACAAACTCAAGGAATCATTGGAATCTCAGACCGAATAGCAGTACTCAACATCAACAGATATGGCAAATTATGGTCAATCATACAAGTATACGCCCCAACAGAGAAAGCAACAAAAAGTCAGACCAAAATATTCTATACCCAGTTAGCACAAACCTTAACAATCTTTATCCTTAACTCACAGAACCACATAATACTTATGGGAGACTTCAACGCTCAAGTGGGATCAAAACAGAATAAGGAAGAACATATATTGGGAAACTTCGGTCATGGGAAAAGAAGCCCAAATGGGGAACTATTAGTAGAACTCCTTCTTGAGCATAACTTGACTCTTCTCAACAGCATATACAAGAAGAAAAAGAGAAACAAGTGGACCTGAATCTTCCCTAATGGCAGATATAAAAATGATATTGATTTTATAATTACAAGTTATCTCAAAGCATATCCAGACACACCAATAGTAACGAAATTGAACTTTAACACAAACCATCGCATGGTAAGAAGCTCGTTAAGGTTGGAACCACCAAAGAAATCAAGAACACATATAAAACCACAGAAAAGGGAGTGTTTGAGCAACAAAACGGTGAAAGAAATTTCTAAGTCTTTGAGCGAAACAGTCAGCATAATGGTACAAAACGGTAAGGACTCAAATATCCATCTCAAGTATGATAGGCTAGAGAAACAATTAAGTACGGTTAAAACTGGACACAAGCAGGGAAAGAAGTATGAACTAAGTGACACAACACTACAACTTTTGATATGCACAAAAAATTGCTTGTTAATCAGCCTAACAAAGATTTAGATATTAGAACTAATATCAGGAAAGATAGAAAGAAAAGAAGATTACAACAATAGAAAGACACATAATGAAAGCAGGGGGTGTGTAAATAGCATTCAAAGAACTAAGAGAAATTAAGAGAGACTGGATACCAAAACTAATCAAAAAAGATGAATCTACTACAAACAGAAAAAATATTAATGAAATAGCTACAGAATTCTACCAGGACCTATATACTCTTGCAAAGTTCAAAATCAGAGACACGGACAAATTAGTGATATTAATAAAAAAGAACCAGAATAAAAAATACTGCCCTGCGAGGTCAAAAAAGCTATTCTCAGCCAAAAATCAGTTAAAGCACCAGGCCCAGACAAAATTATAAATGAACTTCTCAAGGGTACCCTTGAAGACTTACTACCCATACTTACATCCATTTTTAACGAGATTTTGGAGACTGGCATAATCCCCATGCAGTGGAAAACATCACACGTTATTCTCACATATAAGAAAGGGCAAAAAGAAGACAATGAGAACTACAGACCCATAAGTTTGATATCCAAGATCTACAAGGTATTTTCCAAAGTAATCCTAGGAAGAATAAGCATGATACTAAATAAAAATCAACCACGAGACCAGGCTGGATTCAGAAGAAACTTCTCCACTATTGACCATATACACACAGTGAAACAAATAATAGAAAAATATAAAGAAAACAACAAAACCCTGTATATAGCCTTTATAGACAGTATAAGCCACAAATCAATATGGGAATGTTTAGAAGAGCAAGGGATAGCCCCAAGGTACATTGAAATAATTAAGAACACCTACACTAATAGCGAAGCAAGGATACAACTGGAATCCCTGGGAGGAAAATTCAAAATTCAAAAAGGAGTAAGACAGGGGACCCCCTCTCACCTAAATTATTCTCGGCCGTCATGGAAGGTGTCTTCCACAGATTGGAATGGGAAAGATTTGGTATTAGAATAAACGGAGCAACACTGAACCATCTTAGATTTGCGGAGTCCTATTTGAAGAAAATCCGTAACATCTAGAGGAATGATAATGAACCTTAAGAAAGAGAGTATGAAAGTTGGCCTACACTTGAATTTACACAAAACTAAACTGCTAACCAACTCAAACCCAAAAATAATAAAACTCTACAGTCTAGCTCTCGAATCTCCAGAAGCTCCAAGAAGATGTGTACCTAGGACAGATATCTTTTAATGATCAGACGACAAAAGAAATCAACATTGTGGCAATCTAAGAGAATTGTTAATTATATGTCCAGCTTTAATTCTGTTTGCAATTTTTCGTGTCAAGAATAAAAAATTCAAAGATAATCTTTACACATAATTTTGGCTACTTAAAACTGAACTTTTGCTTGTAACAATGATTCGTCTGAATCCTTGCTCTCAGTTATTCTAACAAAAAAATTATCACTATCTCATCATTATAACTAGAAAGAGCACAATAATAAAATATTAGAATTTCATACCTGTTGCATATTGGTGGTGGTGGGATTTTAAAAATAGGCGGCAGCTTTGGTGGCGCTTCTGAAATATATAAATAAAATTAAAATAAAGTAAGACTATGTTAAAAAAAATTTATAAAACATTTTTTAAATTAAAAGTATACATCTGATACATCAGTAGTTTATGTGTAAATAAATAAATAGTCTTTATTTTCTTAAAATTTAATAAGCATTAAGCTTTCATTCCAAAGCTTATTTAAAATTACCTTCTGGTGGAGGAGGAGGAGGCGGCAGTATGTTTTGCTTTTTTATATGTGCCAAGGCATGAGGAGGCAGGACCCCTGTCCTATAAAACTCTCCTTCTTCAAAAGGATTAGCATGCACATATTTGCAATTAGGCTTATAACAACCTGTGTTTTGGTAATTCCAGCAAAATGTATACACTCCTTCTAACTGAGTAACATCAGTAATGTGTGTGTATTTACACTGTTTACGTATGCATGTGCCACGTATAAAATCTTTACACATGACAAATTTTTGTTGTTTAAGTGTTCCCTGCTTGACAGGCCTTATTTGCAATGAAGCATTTTCAGCTTGCAATGAAGCATTTTCAGCTTGCAATGAAGCAGCCGGTGATTCATAAGAATCATCCTCAACTTCTTGCTTCACAATATCCAGAGAGGGAGGGCTATCAGGGGGCGGAGGATATTGTGGAAGAGGTGGTTGAACCAACACTTCTTTCTTCTTGGTCAGCATATCACATTCTTTTGCTTGCAATGGTGCTAGAGACAGACATGCCGGTATGTCTTTAATATTCTCTGTATCAACTATTTTTTTCTTTAAAAATCTCTTCATATTCAGAAAATTTGGTGAAGGGCGAAAATTTATCACTTTATCATCAACACCAGCCCTTAAGAAGGTTTTTGTATCTGAAAATAGTAAAAATATTTAATTAGCATTCATGCACCTACTTGTCCAATTGAATTGAATGAATTTTTTCAAATACATTGGTAGTATTTATCACCTTAGAGGATTTGTAACAAAATAATTATAAGAAATTGAATTAAAATTTTGCCATTTAATAAGAAGTACTTAGATGCAATCCAAGAGTTGATTTATTTATGGTGTGGTTTTTTATTATTTAAGACGTTTATACCAGAAGACGGCAGGTGGGTAGTATTGTTTTATTTTTATTAAAGGGCTAGACGGAAAATAACTACCGTTAAATAACGGTCGACTAAACGACACACCCTCAAAAATATAGGTACTTAACAATGACTTCTTCATTGTTAATTTGTCGTAAATGGAAATTATGACGCATGATAAGAAGTTGACGAAATATAAATAAATAAGGAATTGTTAGTGATTTAAGTTAAACTTTTTCCACATACCTGTCTGCATTTAATACGCCTTTGTCCTTCGTCAGGAATAATGTCGTAATTAATAGTATTTTACACGCAATTTGTCAGCTCTTTGGAGCTTTAATTTTATTAGCCATCAGAAAAAAATTGGAAGAGCGAAACAGCTTGCATGAAAGATAAAGAAATTAAGCTCAAATAAAAGGGTTTACTACGTTGTTGATTTAAGAGAAATCTAATCGTCCCTTTAATTAAATGTGCAGACTTTCGTAACTGACCGGAGGAACTAACCAAATAAATTTCCACATTACGTCTCACATATTTTGTACGCCTTTGTCATGGTCATAATACTTATCCATCAAACAAAATGGCGCTACGTCAGCGCATGCAAGGAACACTATACTCAAGAGAAGAAGCGCCACTTCATACAACAAAAATTACCCCGTCAAAGAAATAGTACCTGCTAAGTAGGGTCAGATAGCGCTGGTGTCGGCTTTTTTGAGCTGGCGGGGAATTCAAAATTCATGCATTCTCTTTATGGCGGGAGATTTAAACTATTACGAGATCGGCTAGGTGGGGTTCCACTTTCATTGTGTAATATTATAATTTTATTCTTAATAATTTTACCTCGAGCAATAGTGTAAATATTAAAAATAATCATGAAGCACAAAAACAACAGCTAAATATATTGCTCGAGACAAAATACAACATCTTCAATAAAACAAGGATGTTTGAGAATTTTTCAATATTTTTAATTTTTTCAACAAATTCTTGTTAGCCGATTCACTGTAGGATAGTTTGGAAGAGGTGGTTGAACCAAAACTTCTTTCTTCTTGATGGTCAGCATCTCACATTCTTTTGCTTGCAATGGTTCTATAGACAGGCATGCCGGTATGTCTTCAATATTCTCTGTATCAACAATTTTTTCTTTAAAAATCTCTTCATATTCAGAAAATTTGGTGAAGGGCGAAAATTTATCACTTTATGATCAACACCAGCCCTTAAGAAGGTTTTTGTTTCTGACTCACTGTAGGATTGTCGTTTGAGCTACAGTTGGCTCTTACAAGCAAAACAACCAGAGCTATTTTCCAAATGATCTTTGTTGATCCTCCTTACGGCTAGTCTTTCAATTTTATTTCTTTTATTTGGTTATCCCACAGTCGTTCATAACCTTTGTTTAATTAACTTGAGTCAGCCCGATTGTGGTGATGGTTTTCTTTTACATCCTATAAACTCAATATTCCTTATAATTGTTTTTCACCGGATGATAAATTCCTTATGGGGACTACCGGCTGTCCAATTAGTTTTAAATACTTGTCCATCTTCCTTGTGGAGGTGAGGTGGAGTTTAGTAAATCGAATAAATTATTGAAATGTAGGAGGAATGTGGCCGTTGTAATGGTTACTGCAGGCATTTAATCTGAAAAAGAAAATGTAACTATGAGCACTCTGTTAAAAATCTCTCTACATATGCTGATCTCTTAAACTACTGGTTTCTCATTTGATAAATTGTAAAGAAATGTAAATTGAATATGAAAACATTATTGGAAATAATACAAAATTTTATAATAAATTACAGCTCAAAATGTTGTAAAGTATTTTGGCATGATGTTAATATCAATTTTAATATGTATTTGCATTTTATAATTAACTAGCTTTATCCCGCAACTTCGCATGCGCTTAACTACCCTTCTCGTGGAAATTTCAGAAACTATACAACCAGACACCCACTGAAAGAACCTTTATAGCAAGTATCACACCCATGCACTCAAGGAATAAGTTTTTTTCATACAAACTATATATCATATATTTCCCGTGCCCGTGGGAATTTTGGGAATTTTTTTCGTAGCACAACCAATCACTCTTTGAAGAACCTTCATGCCAAGTATCACATCCGTACACTCAAGGAATAAGATTTTTCATACAAACTAAAAAGTCCAACCCCTTCCCGTGGGAATTTCGGGAATTCATTCCATAATACAAAGAGACACTTATTGAGGAACCTTTATATCAAGTATCACATCCGTGCACTCAAGGGATGGGATTTTTTCATACAAACTAAAACATCATATATTTCCCGTTCCCGTGAGAATTTCGGGAATTCCTTTCATAACACAACCAGACACACATTGAAAAACCTTTACACCAAGTTTCAAATCGGTGCACTCAAGGAATAAGGTTTTTGATACAAACTAAAAAGTCCTATATTTCCCGTTTCCGTGGAAATTTCGGGAATTCCTTCCTTAGTGCACCCCTACATCCCCTATAGAATGTATGTTCCAAATTTCAGCTCTCTACGCCCAGTAGTTACGGCTGTACGTTGTCTGTCAGTCACTCAGTCACTCAGTACCTCAGTCACTCAGTCAGTAACGGAACAGTTTTATATACAAAATGTGTTAATTTTATACTTGATCAAACGAAATGTGCGGATATAACATTAAAAATTATCGACAAAACGCGAAAAAGAAACTTGATATTGTGATCTTTTTTAATTTTTATTACTAGTTCATGCCTTTACCTTCAAAATAAGACTAATTAAAAAAAAATCCATGGTATACTTAGTTACGAAAAAAATTAACAACGAAAAATGGGATAGAATAATAAAAAAAATTTCATTGGCTTTAATTTCTAAATGGTGTACGAAAAAAAATTATTTTTTCGCGTTTTGTCGATAATTTTTAATGTTATATCCGCACATTTCATTTGAACAAGTATAAAATTAACACATTGTATATTGATATGCATTTTACAAAGAGTAGAACTATAAGATATAGTCATAATTTATTTGAGTTTAAGCAACAAAATCTCACAATCCTCACAATGAAAACGTAAATAAATATGGCCGCCTGGCCGGTCGGTCGGTAATGGCCGTTGTCATTTGTTGCCATAAAAAAATGATCGAAAATCCTCCGATAAATTAACCTAATATTTAATTTCATGTTAAAATTAACCTTAAGCTCCAATATTTTAATAAAATTAGGTATATTTTTTTATAGCATTGTTAATCAAAGAAGTTTGATAATAATGTCACTGTCTTTAAAAACAAATCACGAACTTATGAAACTATAATGCAGCGATTTGCGCCAACAATAGCAACACTTAATCCAGATCAACTATCATAGATTTGTGTCTGTGTGCGTGATGTGTGTACATACACGAAAGTGATCATGCCCTGAGCGCATGTATCTTTGAATCTATTGATTGAGACGAGTTTTCGTTCATAACCTAAACTAGATTATTCTACTGGTACTAGTCCGGTCAAAATAGACAAAAATAAGTCATAACTTTATTTTTTAAGTTATAATTTAATTTTTTAAGTTAGCTATGAAGCCTTTATGGCGCCCTGTCATAGCCGGAACGTCATCCGTAGCAACTGAAATAATATTTTTCAAAGGAATCTCGTCCTCATCGCAAAACTTTTCCAATGTTCAATACATATGGTTTCACCTTTTGTATCGGTCTCTAAATTTCTAGCAAATAATAGTTCTTCACATATTTTCTCATCTTTAATAAACCTCACGTAAGACAACAACAATGCTTCATTAGTTGGTAAAGTGGACTCATCGAGCTGAATTGAGAATTGACTTGTCCTCAGGTGATCGCACAATGATTCTTCAATATTTTCAGCCATTTCATCAATTCGTCTTTGCACAGAATTATTACTCAAAGGAATTTTTCGGATAATATCTGCGGCCGGTTTATGAAGCACAGTAGTTATTACTTCATTTGTTGCTGGCAATATTAACTCTTCTCCGATTTTATGTGGTTTGCCTTTTTGAGCAATTAACAAAGAGATATTGTACGAAGCTCGAAGTCCGTCGTCATCTTACTTAGCAGCCGCCGAAAATAGTTTTGCTACACTTGGCTGAGTATTATGCTTCTTCTCTAGGTCTTGAAAATATGCTACATTTTTGTCTTTCTTATCTGGATGCATTTTATTCAAATGATCTTGCAGCCTTGAAGGCTTCATTGCTTCATTCGAAAATGTTTTTAGACATAGAAGACACAAAGGCGACGATGGGTTTGTGGGATTTTCAATAAATCCGAATTTAATATATTCCGCACAGTATTGCCGTCTCTTCTTTTTTACTTCCGACATTGTTTTGCTTTGAGAAATACGTTCAACTCCGCGAGTAGTGTAGAGGAGGCGTAAGTACTGCTCATCTATTGCGCGCGAGACCACAAATGAAAATAAAATAAATATTACATTGTTTATATTGGAATGCTTAAGCAGCACGCACCGACAGGAATAAAACAAACATGCTTAAACTCGTTTATCTCATTCGACGCTCAATCGTACTCAACAAGTCCGAACAAGTATTCAACGAACCAGCCGACTGATACAGGAATGCACAATTCGGGTTATTTATCAAAAACTTGTTAAAACATGATAGATACCTACGAGTACTAATAACTATTAAAATGCGAAAGTGTGTCTGTTGCCTTTTTATTTGTTTGTTTGTGTCTACTTTCATTACGAAACAGAGCGACGATTGACATGATTTACATTTTTTCTATAGGTATTCAATAAAATAGATATGAACTACGCGGAGAGAAATATAGAACCTAGTTTGAGCAATCTTTTGATTCATATTAGTTAATGTTCACAAGTTGTTGTTGAGATTCGAGAGCTCTTGCAGTCGTTGTTTAAGAGGCCTCCTAGCTAAATAAAACTACAAATCACCCCCCCCCCCGCCTCTACACAAGGCCCCCATTTTCTTTCTGGGTCTCTTACCGCCCCCCTTGAGACCTGCAGCGCCCACAAGGGGGCGTTATCGCCCACTTTGGGAAAGACTGAGTCAGTGGTTCCCAAACTTATTTTGTCTACTGCCCACTTTGAGAATAAATATTTTTTTAGCGCCCCCATTTATTCACCTATTTAAAAACCACTATAACTTCAAATTAAATTAATAAATTATTGTGACCTATATATGTATATTATGTATATTAACAGAGAATACTAAACGAAACTTTTACTTTAACCCGCAACTTGAAACCTGAGCGCAGTAGGTAACATACAACGGCGCTTAGGTCTCAAGTTAACTCTTACGGGCTCCACCTGCCAATAAGAATGATTATTGAAACGCAACTTTATAGTATTAAAACAGAGTATATTTTATTAAAAATATAACTAAAATAATCAATCCTTATACAAAAACTAATGTGAAGGATGAATCTGATGCTGTTTAATAAGTTTGTTGATATCAGGTTCCAATTTACTCAAGAACAGTCGCAAGTCGCCACGTTCGGCAACAAGCAAACGATTTCTCGATGGGAATGCTATCAAGAATCGTTGAACGATTGACCACAATCCAGGGTACAATTGCGGGATCGGTTTTTGTAGCCAAAATTCTTGGTGACCATTTTTGAACTTGATTTTTATTTCCTCGTTTGTTGTCAATTCTTTAAGTTCTTCTTCCAGCTGAGGTGACATTGCTGTGTTGACATTTGAAAACGGATCCAACACCCAGTCTGGTATTTCCAAGTTCAAAATGTCCTGGTATCGTTCGGTGAAGTCAATGTGGAGGTTTTCTAAATGTTGGCAGTAGGCAAACAATTCATCGTTACTGCATGATAATGATAAATTTGGAAAATTGTGAAACTCACGTCTGCCCAGATTCTTTTTGTGTAGAAGCAGTTTGGCTGTGAAAGCAGCAACGACGTTTTTTGTTTTAATTAAATTTAGTTTATCGCCTTGCAGTTGGAGATTCATGTCGTTGAACAATTTATACAGGTCTGTCATATAAGCTATATAATTCTTTGATGTTATGAGCTTGTCGTGCAATTCTGTATCTTTAGTTTCCAAGAACTCTATAACCATGCTAGTTTGTCTTCCATACAAATACCAAAATTCTATTACTACTAGCGCTACGCGCTGGGCACTCCTGGAACTTTTTTATTTTTTTCTGCGTTCGATATCGATATATCTATAGTACCAGGCAGCGTATTTATAGTATAGTATTCAACCAATCAAATTTTTTCACTCGTTGCATTTGCTTATTTTTCTGTGTGTTTTTTGTCGCTGAATTCTTTTGTTAGTGTTTTCTACAAAGTACGTTGAGTAGAGTGTTCACTCCTCGCGTTTTTACGATCTCAAATCAAAGATTTTACTTTTGTGAAGAGATATTTTTACATAGGATGCTGACTTTCTAGTGAGATAGTGAGTTAAGAAAAGGAATTGCATTGATTTTAAATGACTGGTGCAAGGAGGTGAACAATTTGTGTGGCAAAAGCATTGAGTTTGACGAAAACGACCCGAACAAATCTATGGCCTATAATTATTATATCAAACACAAATAATGAAGAAAAAATAAATAATTGTCTGAGATGCATATTTTTTTTTACCCCCAACTCGCATAGCATCATGCTTTGTGCAGTTTATTTCAACTTATTAGTGTTGCGCAGTTTGCAAAATAGTAATAACTGGTACTACAAATTTCTGAAAATTTGAAAGTGGTGGTACGGCCAGGCATTCTAGGCTTGTTTTGGTCAAAAAGGTTCCTAGAGCGGATAATGTGTGGCGCTAAAGTGCAAAAACCGCGAGACGGTCATCTATACTTTAGTACTTATATTCATCTATGTCTATAACAGAGTCAAACAGGTTGTAAAATCGAGTCAGGCAATTGCCTCTTGATAGCCAACGAACTTCAGTATGAAACAACAAACGATTGAAATCCTCGTCGTTAGTAACACAAAGCTGATGAAATAATCTATCATTCAAAGAGCTGTTGCGGATTGTATTGACTGCTTTGATGACATATTGCAGTGATTGAAATAGTTTTTCACTTAAGTTTCTAGCAACTAAGTAAATGCTGTCTATGAATAACGCAATGTACACCAAGGACATCTGGAATTTTATTTTTTAAGTTAGCTATGAAGCCTTTATGGCACCCTGTCATAGCCGGAACGTCATCCGTAGCAACTGAAATAATATTTTTCAAAGGAATCTCTTCCTCATCGCAAAGCTTTTCCAATGTATTGAATATGGTTTCACCTTTTGTATCGGTCTCTAAATTTCTAGCAAATAATAGTTCTTCACATATTTTCTCATCTTTAATAAACCTCACGTAAGACAACAACAATGCTTTATTAGTTGGTAAAGTGGACTCATCGAGCTAAATTGAGAATTGACTTGTCCTCAGGTGATCGCACAATGATTCTTCAATATTTTCAGCCATTTCATCAATTCGTCTTTGCACAGAATTATTACTCAAAGGAATTTTTCGGATAATATCTGCGGCCGGTTTATGAAGCACAGTAGTTATTACTTCATTTGTTGCTGGCAATATTAACTCTCCTCCGATGTTATGTGGTTTGCCTTTTTGAGCAATTAACAAAGAGATATTGTACGAAGCTCGAAGTCCGTCGTCATCTTACTTAGCAGCCGCCGAAAATAGTTTTGCTACACTTGGCTGAGTATTATGCTTCTTCTCTAGGTCTTGAAAATATGCTACATTTTTGTCTTTCTTATCTGGATGCATTTTATTCAAATGATCTTGCAGCCTTGAAGGCTTCATTGCTTCATTCGAAAATGTTTTTAGACATAGAAGACACAAAGGCGACGATGGGTTTGTGGGATTTTCAATAAATCCGAATTTAATATATTCCGCACAGTATTGCCGTCTCTTCTTTTTTACTTCCGACATTGTTTTGCTTTGAGAAATACGTTCAACTTCGCGAGTAGTGTAGAGGAGGCGTAAGTACTGCTCATCTATTGCGCGCGAGAACACAAATGAAAATAAAATAAATATTACATTGTTTATATAGGAATGCTTAAGCGGCACGCACCGACAGGAATAAAACAAACATGCATAAACTCGTTTATCTCATTCGACGCTCAATCGTACTCAACAAGTCCGAACAAGTATTCAACGAACCAGCCGACTGATACAGGAATGCACAATTCGGGTTATTTATCAAAAACTTGTTAAAACATGATAGATACCTACGAGTACTAATAACTAATAAAATGCGAAAGTGTGTCTGTTGCCTTTTTATTTGTTTGTTTGTGTCTACTTTCATTACGAAACGGAGCGACGATTGACATGATTTTCATTTTTTCTATATTCAATAAAATAGATATGAACTACGCGGAGAGAAATATAGAACCGAGTTTGAGCAATCTTTTGATTCATATTAGTTAATGTTCACAAGTTGTTGTTGAGAGTCGAGAGCTCTTGCAGTCGTTGTTTAAGAGGCCTCCTAGCTAAATAAAACTACAAATCATCCCCCCCCCGCCTCTACACAAGGCCCCCATTTTCTTTCTGGGTCTCTTACCGTCCCCCTTGAGACCTGCAGCGCCCACAAGGGGGCGTTATCGCCCACTTTGGGAAAGACTGAGTCAGTGGTTCCCAAACTTATTTTGTCTACTGCCCACTTTGAGAATAAATATTTTTTTAGCGCCCCCATTTATTCACCTATTTAAAAACCACTATAACTTCAAATTAAATTAATTAATTATTGTGACCTATATATGTATATTATGTATATTAACAGAGAATACTAAACGAAACTTTTACTATAACCCGCAACTTGAAACCTGAGCGCAGTAGGTAACATACAACGGCGCTTAGGTCTCAAGTTAACTCTTACGGGCTCCTCCTGCCAATAAGAATGATTATTGAAACGCAACTTTATAGTATTAAAACAGAGTATATTTTATTAAAAATATAACTAAAATAATCAATCCTTATACAAAAACTAATGTGAAGGATGAATCTGATGCTGTTTAATAAGTTTGTTGATATCAGGTTCCAATTTACTCAAGAACAGTCGCAAGTCGCCACGTTCGGTAACAAGCAAACGATTTCTCTTTTTAGTAAGCAGCGTTGTCACAGCACTAAATCCACGTTCACACAAATATGACGATGGGAATGCTATCAAGAATCGTTGTACGATTGACCACAATCCATAGTACAATTGCGGGATCGGTTTTTGTAGCCAAAATTCTTGGTAACCATTTTTGAACTTGATTTTTATTTCCTCGTTTGTTGTCAATTCTTTAAGTTCTTCTTCCAGCTGAGGTGACATTGCTGTGTTGACATTTGAAAACGGATCCAACACCCAGTCTGGTATTTCCAAGTTCAAAATGTCCTGGTATCGTTCGGTGAAGTCAATGTGGAGGTTTTCTAAATGTTGGCAGTAGGCAAACAATTCATCGTTACTGCATGATAATGATAAATTTGGAAAATTGTGAAACTCACGTCTGCCCAGATTCTTTTTGTGTAGAAGCAGTTTGGCTGTGAAAGCAGCAACGACGTTTTTTGTTTTAATTAAATTTAGTTTATCGCCTTGCAGTTGGAGATTCATGTCGTTGAACAATTTATACAGGTCTGTCATATAAGCTATATAATTCTTTGATGTTATGAGCTTGTCGTGCAATTCTGTATCTTTAGTTTCCAAGAACTCTATAACAGAGTCAAACAGGTTGTAAAATCGAGTCAGGCAATTGCCTCTTGATAGCCAACGAACTTCAGTATGAAACAACAAACGATTGAAATCCTCGTCGTTAGTAACACAAAGCTGATGAAATAATCTATCATTCAAAGAGCTGTTGCGGATTTTATTGACTGCTTTGATGACATATTGCAGTGATTGAAATAGTTTTTCACTTAAGTTTCTAGCAACTAAGTAAATGCTGTCTATGAATAACGGAATGTACACCAAGGACATCTGGAATTTTATTTTTTAAGTTAGCTATGAAGCCTTTATAGCACCCTGTCATAGCCGGAACGTCATCCGTAGCAACTGAAATAATATTTTTCAAAGGAATCTCTTCCTCATCGCAAAGCTTTTCCAATGTATTGAATATGGTTTCACCTTTTGTATCGGTCTCTAAATTTCTAGCAAATAATAGTTCTTCACATATTTTCTCATCTTTAATAAACCTCACGTAAGACAACAACAATGCTTTATTAGTTGGTAAAGTGGACTCATCGAGCTAAATTGAGAATTGACTTGTCCTCAGGTGATCGCACAATGATTCTTCAATATTTTCAGCCATTTCATCAATTCGTCTTTGCACAGAATTATTACTCAAAGGAATTTTTCGGATAATATCTGCGGCCGGTTTATGAAGCACAGTAGTTATTACTTCATTTGTTGCTGGCAATATTAACTCTCCTCCGATGTTATGTGGTTTGCCTTTTTGAGCAATTAACAAAGAGATATTGTACGAAGCTCGAAGTCCGTCGTCATCTTACTTAGCAGCCGCCGAAAATAGTTTTGCTACACTTGGCTGAGTATTATGCTTCTTCTCTAGGTCTTGAAAATATGCTACATTTTTGTCTTTCTTATCTGGATGCATTTTATTCAAATGATCTTGCAGCCTTGAAGGCTTCATTGCTTCATTCGAAAATGTTTTTAGACATAGAAGACACAAAGGCGACGATGGGTTTGTGGGATTTTCAATAAATCCGAATTTAATATATTCCGCACAGTATTGCCGTCTCTTCTTTTTTACTTCCGACATTGTTTTGCTTTGAGAAATACGTTCAACTTCACGAGTAGTGTAGAGGAGGCGTAAGTACTGCTCATCTATTGCGCGCGAGACCACAAATGAAAATAAAATAAATATTACATTGTTTATATAGGAATGCTTAAGCGGCACGCACCGACAGGAATAAAACAAACATGCATAAACTCGTTTATCTCATTCGACGCTCAATCGTACTCAACAAGTCCGAACAAGTATTCAACGAACCAGCCGACTGATACAGGAATGCACAATTCGGGTTATTTAACAAAAACTTGTTAAAACATGATAGATACCTACGAGTACTAATAACTATTAAAATGCGAAAGTGTCTCTGTTGCCTTTTTATTTGTTTGTTTGTGTCTACTTTCATTACGAAACGGAGCGACGATTGACATGATTTTCATTTTTTCTATATTCAATAAAATAGATATGAACTACGCGGAGAGAAATATAGAACCGAGTTTGAGCAATCTTTTGATTCATATTAGTTAATGTTCACAAGTTGTTGTTGAGAGTCGAGAGCTCTTGCAGTCGTTGTTTAAGAGGCCTCCTAGCTAAATAAAACTACCAATCATCCCCCCCCCGCCTCTACACAAGGCCCCCATTTTCTTTCTGGGTCTCTTACCGCCCCCCTTGAGACCTGCAGCGCCCACAAGGGGGCGTTATCGCCCACTTTGGGAAAGACTGAGTCAGTGGTTCCCAAACTTATTTTGTCTACTGCCCACTTTGAGAATAAATATTTTTTTAGCGCCCCCATTTATTCACCTATTTAAAAACCACTATAACTTCAAATTAAATTAATTAATTATTGTGACCTATATATGTATATTATGTATATTAACAGAGAATACTAAACGAAACTTTTACTATAACCCGCAACTTGAAACCTGAGCGCAGTAGGTAACATACAACGGCGCTTAGGTCTCAAGTTAACTCTTACGGGCTCCTCCTGCCAATAAGAATGATTATTGAAACGCAACTTTATAGTATTAAAACAGAGTATATTTTATTAAAAATATAACTAAAATAATCAATCCTTATACAAAAACTAATGTGAAGGATGAATCTGATGCTGTTTAATAAGTTTGTTGATATCAGGTTCCAATTTACTCAAGAACAGTCGCAAGTCGCCACGTTCGGTAACAAGCAAACGATTTCTCTTTTTAGTAAGCAGCGTTGTCACAGCACTAAATCCACGTTCACACAAATATGACGATGGGAATGCTATCAAGAATCGTTGTACGATTGACCACAATCCATAGTACAATTGCGGGATCGGTTTTTGTAGCCAAAATTCTTGGTAACCATTTTTGAACTTGATTTTTATTTCCTCGTTTGTTGTCAATTCTTTAAGTTCTTCTTCCAGCTGAGGTGACATTGCTGTGTTGACATTTGAAAACGGATCCAACACCCAGTCTGGTATTTCCAAGTTCAAAATGTCCTGGTATCGTTCGGTGAAGTCAATGTGGAGGTTTTCTAAATGTTGGCAGTAGGCAAACAATTCATCGTTACTGCATGATAATGATAAATTTGGAAAATTGTGAAACTCACGTCTGCCCAGATTCTTTTTGTGTAGAAGCAGTTTGGCTGTGAAAGCAGCAACGACGTTTTTTGTTTTAATTAAATTTAGTTTATCGCCTTGCAGTTGGAGATTCATGTCGTTGAACAATTTATACAGGTCTGTCATATAAGCTATATAATTCTTTGATGTTATGAGCTTGTCGTGCAATTCTGTATCTTTAGTTTCCAAGAACTCTATAACAGAGTCAAACAGGTTGTAAAATCGAGTCAGGCAATTGCCTCTTGATAGCCAACGAACTTCAGTATGAAACAACAAACGATTGAAATCCTCGTCGTTAGTAACACAAAGCTGATGAAATAATCTATCATTCAAAGAGCTGTTGCGGATTTTATTGACTGCTTTGATGACATATTGCAGTGATTGAAATAGTTTTTCACTTAAGTTTCTAGCAACTAAGTAAATGCTGTCTATGAATAACGGAATGTACACCAAGGACATCTGGAATTTTATTTTTTAAGTTAGCTATGAAGCCTTTATGGCACCCTGTCATAGCCGGAACGTCATCCGTAGCAACTGAAATAATATTTTTCAAAGGAATCTCTTCCTCATCGCAAAGCTTTTCCAATGTATTGAATATGGTTTCACCTTTTGTATCGGTCTCTAAATTTCTAGCAAATAATAGTTCTTCACATATTTTCTCATCTTTAATAAACCTCACGTAAGACAACAACAATGCTTTATTAGTTGGTAAAGTGGACTCATCGAGCTAAATTGAGAATTGACTTGTCCTCAGGTGATCGCACAATGATTCTTCAATATTTTCAGCCATTTCATCAATTCGTCTTTGCACAGAATTATTACTCAAAGGAATTTTTCGGATAATATCTGCGGCCGGTTTATGAAGCACAGTAGTTATTACTTCATTTGTTGCTGGCAATATTAACTCTCCTCCGATGTTATGTGGTTTGCCTTTTTGAGCAATTAACAAAGAGATATTGTACGAAGCTCGAAGTCCGTCGTCATCTTACTTAGCAGCCGCCGAAAATAGTTTTGCTACACTTGGCTGAGTATTATGCTTCTTCTCTAGGTCTTGAAAATATGCTACATTTTTGTCTTTCTTATCTGGATGCATTTTATTCAAATGATCTTGCAGCCTTGAAGGCTTCATTGCTTCATTCGAAAATGTTTTTAGACATAGAAGACACAAAGGCGACGATGGGTTTGTGGGATTTTCAATAAATCCGAATTTAATATATTCCGCACAGTATTGCCGTCTCTTCTTTTTTACTTCCGACATTGTTTTGCTTTGAGAAATACGTTCAACTTCACGAGTAGTGTAGAGGAGGCGTAAGTACTGCTCATCTATTGCGCGCGAGACCACAAATGAAAATAAAATAAATATTACATTGTTTATATAGGAATGCTTAAGCGGCACGCACCGACAGGAATAAAACAAACATGCATAAACTCGTTTATCTCATTCGACGCTCAATCGTACTCAACAAGTCCGAACAAGTATTCAACGAACCAGCCGACTGATACAGGAATGCACAATTCGGGTTATTTAACAAAAACTTGTTAAAACATGATAGATACCTACGAGTACTAATAACTATTAAAATGCGAAAGTGTCTCTGTTGCCTTTTTATTTGTTTGTTTGTGTCTACTTTCATTACGAAACGGAGCGACGATTGACATGATTTTCATTTTTTCTATATTCAATAAAATAGATATGAACTACGCGGAGAGAAATATAGAACCGAGTTTGAGCAATCTTTTGATTCATATTAGTTAATGTTCACAAGTTGTTGTTGAGAGTCGAGAGCTCTTGCAGTCGTTGTTTAAGAGGCCTCCTAGCTAAATAAAACTACCAATCATCCCCCCCCCGCCTCTACACAAGGCCCCCATTTTCTTTCTGGGTCTCTTACCGCCCCCCTTGAGACCTGCAGCGCCCACAAGGGGGCGTTATCGCCCACTTTGGGAAAGACTGAGTCAGTGGTTCCCAAACTTATTTTGTCTACTGCCCACTTTGAGAATAAATATTTTTTTAGCGCCCCCATTTATTCACCTATTTAAAAACCACTATAACTTCAAATTAAATTAATTAATTATTGTGACCTATATATGTATATTATGTATATTAACAGAGAATACTAAACGAAACTTTTACTATAACCCGCAACTTGAAACCTGAGCGCAGTAGGTAACATACAACGGCGCTTAGGTCTCAAGTTAACTCTTACGGGCTCCTCCTGCCAATAAGAATGATTATTGAAACGCAACTTTATAGTATTAAAACAGAGTATATTTTATTAAAAATATAACTAAAATAATCAATCCTTATACAAAAACTAATGTGAAGGATGAATCTGATGCTGTTTAATAAGTTTGTTGATATCAGGTTCCAATTTACTCAAGAACAGTCGCAAGTCGCCACGTTCGGTAACAAGCAAACGATTTCTCTTTTTAGTAAGCAGCGTTGCCACAGCACTAAATCCACGTTCACACAAATATGAAGATGGGAATGCTATCAAGAATCGTTGAACGATTGACCACAATCCAGGGTACAATTGCGGGAACGGTTTTTGTAGCCAAAATTCTTGGTAACCATTTTTGAACTTGATTTTTATTTCCTCGTTTGTTGTCAATTCTTTAAGTTCTTCTTCCAGCTGAGGTGACATTGCTGTGTTGACATTTGAAAACGGATCCAACACCCAGTCTGGTATTTCCAAGTTCAAAATGTCCTGGTATCGTTCGGTGAAGTCAATGTGGAGGTTTTCTAAATGTTGGCAGTAGGCAAACAATTCATCGTTACTGCATGATAATGATAAATTTGGAAAATTGTGAAACTCACGTCTGCCCAGATTCTTTTTGTGTAGAAGCAGTTTGGCTGTGAAAGCAGCAACGACGTTTTTTGTTTTAATTAAATTTAGTTTATCGCCTTGCAGTTGGAGATTCATGTCGTTGAACAATTTATACAGGTCTGTCATATAAGCTATATAATTCTTTGATGTTATGAGCTTGTCGTGCAATTCTGTATCTTTAGTTTCCAAGAACTCTATAACAGAGTCAAACAGGTTGTAAAATCGAGTCAGGCAATTGCCTCTTGATAGCCAACGAACTTCAGTATGAAACAACAAACGATTGAAATCCTCGTCGTTAGTAACACAAAGCTGATGAAATAATCTATCATTCAAAGAGCTGTTGCGGATTTTATTGACTGCTTTGATGACATATTGCAGTGATTGAAATAGTTTTTCACTTAAGTTTCTAGCAACTAAGTAAATGCTGTCTATGAATAACGGAATGTACACCAAGGACATCTGGAATTTTATTTTTTAAGTTAGCTATGAAGCCTTTATGGCACCCTGTCATAGCCGGAACGTCATCCGTAGCAACTGAAATAATTTTTTTCAAAGGAATCTCTTCCTCATCGCAAAGCTTTTCCAATGTATTGAATATGGTTTCACCTTTTGTATCGGTCTCTAAATTTCTAGCAAATAATAGTTATTCTCATATTTTCTCATCTTTAATAAACCTCACGTAAGACAACAACAATGCTTCATTAGTTGGTAAAGTGGACTCATCGAGCTGAATTGAGAATTGACTTGTCCTCAGGTGATCGCACAATGATTCTTCAATATTTTCAGCCATTTCATCAATTCGTCTTTGCACAGAATTATTACTCAAAGGAATTTTTCGGATAATATCTGCGGCCGGTTTATGAAGCACAGTAGTTATTACTTCATTTGTTGCTGGCAATATTAACTCTCCTCCGATGTTATGTGGTTTGCCTTTTTGAGCAATTAACAAAGAGATATTGTACGAAGCTCGAAGTCCGTCGTCATCTTACTTAGCAGCCGCCGAAAATAGTTTTGCTACACTTGGCTGAGTATTATGCTTCTTCTCTAGGTCTTGAAAATATGCTACATTTTTGTCTTTCTTATCTGGATGCATTTTATTCAAATGATCTTGCAGCCTTGAAGGCTTCATTCGAAAATGTTTTTAGACATAGAAGACACAAAGGCGACGATGGGTTTGTGTGATTTTCAATAAATCCGAATTTAATATATTCCGCACAGTATTGCCGTCTCTTCTTTTTTACTTCCGACATTGTTTTGCTTTGAGAAACACGTTCAACTTC
The DNA here is from genome assembly GCA_944452665.1 of Stenoptilia bipunctidactyla. Lineage (NCBI taxonomy): Eukaryota > Metazoa > Arthropoda > Insecta > Lepidoptera > Pterophoridae > Stenoptilia > Stenoptilia bipunctidactyla. The sequence continues at coordinate 48,821,597 of OX101721.1, read as the reverse complement.
GCGAGTAGTGTAGAGGAGGCGTAAGTACTGCTCATCTATTGCGCGCGAGACCACAAATGAAAATAAAATAAATATTACATTGTTTATATAGGAATGCTTAAGCAGCACGCACCGACAGGAATAAAACAAACATGCATAAACTCGTTTGTCTCATTCGACGCTCAATCGTACTCAACAAGTCCGAACAAGTATTCAACGAACCAGCCGACTGATACAGGAATGCAGAATTCGGGTTATTTAACAAAAACTTGTTAAAACATGATAGATACCTACGAGTACTAATAACTATTAAAATGCGAAAGTGTGTCTGTTGCCTTTTTATTTGTTTGTTTTTGTCTACTTGCATTACGAAACGGAGCGACGATTGACATGATTTTAATTTTTTCTATATTCAATAAAATAGATATGAACTACGCGGAGAGAAATATAGAACCGAGTTTGAGCAATCTTTTGATTCATATTAGTTAATGTTCACAAGTTGTTGTTGAGAGTCGAAAGCTCTTGCAGTCGTTGTTTAAGAGGCCTCCTAGCTAAATAAAACTACAAATCACCCCCCCCGTCTCTACACAACGCCCCCATTTTCTTTCTGGGTCTCTTACCGCCCCCCTTGATACCTGCAGCGCCCACAAGGGGGCGTTATCGCCCACTTTGGGAAAGACTGAGTCACTGGTTCCCAAACTTATTTTGTCTACTGCCCACTTTGAGAATAAATATTTTTTTAGCGCCCCCATTTTTTCACCCATTTAAAAACCACTATAACTTCAAATTATATTAATAAATTATTGTGACCTTTATATGTATATTATGTATATTAACAGAGAATTCTAAACGAAACTTTTACTATAACCCGCAACTTGAAACCTGAGCGCAGTAGGTAACATACAACGGCGCTTAGGTCTCAAGTTAACTCTTACGGGCTCCACCTGCCAATAAGAATGATTATTGAAACGCAACTTTATAGTATTAAAACAGAGTATATTTTATTAAAAATATAACTAAAATAATCAATCCTTATGTAAAAACAAATGTGAAGGATGAATCTGATGCTGTTTAATAAGTTTGTTGATATCAGGTTCCAATTTACTCAAGAACAGTCGCAAGTCGCCACGTTCGGTAACAAGCAAACGACTTCTCTTTTTAGTAAGCAGCGTTGTCACAGCACTAAATCCACGTTCACACAAATATGACGATGGGAATGCTATCAAGAATCGTTGAACGATTGACCACAATCCAGGGTACAATTGCGGGATCGGTTTTTGTAGCCAAAATTCTTGGTAACCATTTTTGAACTTGATTTTTATTTCCTCGTTTGTTGTCAATTCTTTAAGTTCTTCTTCCAGCTGAGGTGACATTGCTGTGTTGACATTTGAAAACGGATCCAACACCCAGTCTGGTATTTCCAAGTTCAAAATGTCCTGGTATCGTTCGGTGAAGTCAATGTGGAGGTTTTCTAAATGTTGGCAGTAGGCAAACAATTCATCGTTACTGCATGATACTGATAAATTTGGAAAATTGTGAAACTCACGTCTGCCCAGATTATTTTTGTGTAGAAGCAGTTTGGCTGTGAAAGCAGCAACGACGTTTTTTGTTTTAATTAAATTTAGTTTATCGCCTTGCAGTTGGAGATTCATGTCGTTGAACAATTTATACAGGTCTGTCATATAAGCTATATCATTCTTTGATGTTATGAGCTTGTCGTGCAATTCTGTATCTTTAGTTTCCAAGAACTCTATAACAGAGTCAAACAGGTTGTAAAATCGAGTCAGGCAATTGCCTCTTGATAGCCAACGAACTTCAGTATGAAACAACAAACGGTTGAAATCCTCGTCATTAGTAACACAAAGCTGATGAAATAATCTATCATTCAAAGAGCTGTTGCGGATTTTATTGACTGCTTTGATGACATATTGCAGTGATTGAAATAGTTTTTCACTTAAGTTTCTAGCAACTAAGTAAATGTTGTCTATGAATAACGCAATGTACACCAAGGACATCTGGAATTTTATTTTTTAAGTTAGCTATGAAGCCTTTATGGCACCCTGTCATAGCCGGAACGTCATCCGTAGCAACTGAAATAATATTTTTCAAAGGAATCTCTTCCTCATCGCAAAGCTTTTCCAATGTATTGAATATGGTTTCACCTTTTGTATCGGTCTCTATATTTCTAGCAAATAATAGTTCTTCACATATTTTCTCATCTTTAATAAACCTCACGTAAGACAACAACAATGCTTCATTAGTTGGTAAAGTGGACTCATCAAGCTGAATTAAGAATTGACTTGTCCTCAGGTGATCGCACAATGATTCTTCAATATTTTCAGCCATTTCATCAATTCGTCTTTGCACAGAATTATTACTCAAAGGAATTTTTCGGATAATATCTGCGGCCGGTTTATGAAGCACAGTAGTTATTACTTCATTTATTGCTGGCAATATTAACTCTTCTCCGATGTTATGTGGTTTGCCTTTTTGAGCAATTAACAAAGAGATATTGTACGAAGCTCGAAGTCCGTCGTCATCTTACTTAGCAGCCGCCGAAAATAGTTTTGCTACACTTGGCTGAGTATTATGCTTCTTCTCTAGGTCTTGAAAATATGCTACATTTCTGTCTTTCTTATCTGGATGCATTTTATTCAAATGATCTTGCAGCCTTGAAGGCTTCATTGCTTCATTCGAAAATGTTTTTAGACATAGAAGACACAAAGGCGACGATGGGTTTGTGGGATTTTCAATAAATCCGAATTTAATATATTCCGCACAGTATTGCCGTCTCTTCTTTTTTACTTCCGACATTGTTTTGCTTTGAGAAATACGTTCAACTTCGCGAGTAGTGTAGAGGAGGCGTAAGTACTGCTCATCTATTGCGCGCGAGACCACAAATGAAAATAAAATAAATATTACATTGTTTATATAGGAATGCTTAAGCAGCACGCACCGACAGGAATAAAACAAACATGCATAAACTCGTTTATCTCATTCGACGCTCAATCGTACTCAACAAGTCCGAACAAGTATTCAACGAACCAGCCGACTGATACAGGAATGCACAATTCGGGTTATTTAACAAAAACTTGTTAAAACATGATAGATACCTACGAGTACTAATAACTATTAAAATGCGAAAGTGTGTCTGTTGCCTTTTTATTTGTTTGTTTGTGTCTACTTTCATTACGAAACGGAGCGACGATTGACATGATTTTTATTTTTTCTATCAATACATATAATAAAACAGTAAAAAAAACGTGTCTGTACATATAATATTTTTACAAAAAAAATTATCTAGGGTTATAAAGAAATGAAAAAAGAGTAAGAATCTGAAAAAAAAATTTGTCTGTTTGTTTGTTTGCACACGCTAATCTCTGGAACCGCTGGACGGATTTGAATGAAACTTTTTTTGATGTATAGCTGTGAAGCCGGGGCAACATATAGGGTATATTTTATTTCGGTTACTGGAACACCTTTTGCAGAACCCTTAAGGGATCATCAAAACCGTAAGAAATATAGATATGATGCCTTTACAAAAGTTGTCCAGGATGATGAGCAGATTCTGCAGACATAAAAAAATCTAGGATCTAAAAAAAATTTAATAGATTTTTTAAAGTAATGCCTAAAACTTACTAGAATATGGTGGAGATGTTCGGCATACAGATCAGAAGTACTCATAGCTCAGTTGCGCGTAGACCGACCATGAGTCTAAGGTCGTGGGTTCGATCCTGCTCACGTAATTTTTTTTTATTATATATTTTTTTTATTTTGTTTACAATAAATATTTAATTGTGAACAAAATTATTTTTGACACCACTTGATTTCAATAAAGATCCAAAGAGATATCGTAATAATTTTAAAATAACTCCGTAATAAAATAGGTAGGTATGTTCGATAAGACGCGGGTGGGCGAGCGAGTGATTCGCTGGCATGGCCGGCCACTCACGCTGTTAATTGTTCGAGATACCTACCAAACTCTGGGTGCCTATGACCATATTCAACCAACTTTTATTATTTCACTTGGAAATAAGATTTCTCTGAATGAACCACCAAATTTGTGTAAAGGTTGGGAGTCAGACTACCTACGAGTTTAATTTTATAACTTTTTATTCCAAAATATTAAAAATACTATTTTTTTTTTCAAATCGGTGAATAAGTGCGAATATGACCTCATTCTCACCTGATGGTAAGTATAAATGAGGTCGAATACCGAAGCCAAGCCAGTTCTACCATAAACCCGTTTGCGGCTCTAGAACTGGCTCTTTATTAAATGTTTTCGGGACGCGTCACCGCTGCTGGCAGTAGTGATATTTGACGGCAAATTTCAGTCAGCCAAGACAGTCAGTTTACCACCAAGCGGGGCTCACTCGGATTAGTCAATTATTCAGAGGCGGTAGGGTTATTCTAGGGATAAATTATAACGAAATTGTCGTCAAAATCAATGAATGCTGGGTTTCAATATTTTACATGAGTAAAAGCTACTACAAACGAATGGTAGGTAGTAATAAGAATAGTAAGTAGTACTTTGACAAGACGTTGAATATTGAAACGCTTTATACGCTTCAATATTCAACGTGTAAGATAGCTAAATCTACTGTTCGTAGACTAAACGAACATACATACATATAACTTCACGCATTTATCCGTTATAAAACCTCTATCCAATAAAACCTCTATCCCTAAAATGACTTTTAAGGTATGCCCGGGAAGAGAAGAGAAGTATGCCTGGTACATTCTATGATTTTCTGTTGCTCCCAGTCCAGCGCGTGGAAGCAACGAAAGAATAGTGTTTTTTATATTGTAACGTGGCATTAGTAGATTAGATGTAAAAGCGTTCGGATAGCCAGAAGAAAAAAAAAACTGAACTACACTAAAAATAAACATGGGAATAAGAATTCTAAGGAAATTCTCCTGGTAAAAGTACTAGGGGCTTAAAAATAATAGATCTGAAAAATAGTTGGTATGCAGTAGAAAATTTTGCTATGTTGATAGGGCTAAATCATTAATAAAGCTTCTTGCGCGATTTAATACAGGTAGGTACAGAAGGCAGCAGGTCAAGCGTTACATTACCTGTCAAATTTCCCCAAACAATTTTCACTTAGGTAATGTCGAGGGCATAAATTTCAGATACAAGTAAAAAAAAATACCGATTTGTAACGCTTGATGTGCTGCCTTCTGCACATACAGAGATAATATATTGTAAGAAAGTTAAACTTAAAATAATGGGACTGAAGGTTTTATTTATTTCGTGATCATTTCTAGCTCTTGGAAGTTAGAAACCGTAGATTTAGAAGTAGAATAAAAAGTAACGTAGATGTGTTAACTACCAAAAGAAATTACATTAATATTGGCTCAGCCATTTTACCGTGAAAAGAAGCCAATCATAACTATAGATAGATACACATTATACACTGATAATGGCTGGATGGATGGATCTTTGCTACTTTTTCACGCAAAAACTTCTGAAATTTTACAGTAATATAGCTTTACCTGGAATAACAATAAGCTATAATTAATGAAGATAGGTATTGCATGAATTATGTAAAATTTAAGACACTTTGGCACCCGATTTGTTTATAACGCAATGTGCCTAATATAGTTACCTATGTTTGTGGTTAGGAGTTATACATATCATATGGGCGAAGATTATTCATTTTTATTTTTGTTATTAAAGATAGTACTTAGGACCTTGGAGAAGAAAACAACCTACTCGAAATACTAATTCAATACAGACGAAGAAACTCAAGGAGGATATTCAATAATAATAGTATTTATCCAACTCCAATAACCGGTATCCACGCGGACGAAGTCGCGGGTCACAGCTAGTATTCAATAAAATAGATATGAACTACGCGGAGAGAAATATAGAACCGAGTTTGAGCAATCTTTTAATTCATTTTAGTTGATGTTCACAAGTTGTTGTTGAGAGTCGAGAGCTCATGCAGTCGTTGTTTAAGAGGCCTCCTAGCTAAATAAAATTACAAATCCCCCCCCCGCCTCTTCATTTAATACGCCTTTGTCCTTCGTCAGGAATAATGTCGTTATTAATAGTATTATATTAATACACAAACACGCAATTTGTCAGCTCTGTGGAGCTTTAATCTTATTAGCCATCAGAAAAAAATTGGAAGAGCGAAACAGCTTGCATGAAAGATAACAAAGAAATTAAGCTCAAATAAAAGGGTTTACTACGTTGTTGATTTAAGAGAAATCTAATCGTCCCTTTAATTAAATGTGCAGACTTTCGTAACTGACCGAAGGAACTAACCAAATAAATTTCCACATTACGTCTCACATATTTTGTACGCCTTTGTCATGGTCATAATACTTATCCATCAAACAAAATGGCGCTACGTCAGCGCATGCAAGGAACACTATACTCAAGAGAAGAAGCGCCACTTCATACAACAAAAATTACCCCGTCAAAGAAATAGTACCTGCTAAGTAGGGTCAGATAGCGCTGGTGTCGGCTTTTTTGAGCTGGCGGGAAATTCAAAATTCATGCATTCTCTTTATGGTGGGAGATTTAAACTATTACGAGATCGGCTAGGTGGGGTTCCACTTTCACTGTGTAATATTATCAAATCAAATCAAATCATTTATTATTCAATCAATTAACAGATCATTGTACATACAAGTAATTATCAGGATAGATACAATAACAAAAATAATAGCAATAATGAGAACATAAGAATAATTATCAATCAAATTACAAATTGAAAGTTAGCATGAAAAATGTCATCATTAAATAATTAAGAATACAAAAAATATAAAAAAAAATTAGAATGATAATATTTTAGAATGTCAAAGATGGGAAAAAGCATTAATTACTGTATTAAATTTAAATTTACATCTTCAACGTCACAATAATGTTATTTAGGATTATTCTCAAATAGGATTTATAAAATTAAATAATTCAAACTACAAATAATTTAATTATAATATGCAATACAATTATAATTATAACATAAGTCTAATAATAAAATAATTGTTATGTATTAGGCAGTACATGAATCAATGATTCAGGTAATGACAGTCATATCTGTCCGCGAAGGCCCTCAGGATGCTGCTAGAGCTGGCCCGCACCCGCCGCACCAGGGATGTGCACCGCTTACGCATGGTTGTATAAAAACAGTCCACGCGGTACTCGGCGGGCATCCCCGACGCACTGCAGAAGCGAGGCAGCCGCAGCAGTACCCTGAACGCGTTGTTGAACTGAACGCGAAGAGCATTATACTGCCTTTTCGTGTACTGCACCCACAAGCTACTTGTGTAAAACGAGGTACAGAACGACTTAAATAAAGTTAGTTTGACTTCTCTTGAGCAGCGAGCAAACCTACGTGCGATCATATTGGCACGAATTGATAGCGCCCTACGTTCTCTTTCCATATCTGCATCGTCTTTCAGGTCTTGAGTGAGTACGTGTCCTAGATATTTAAACTGTTTAACTTGTTTTAAAATTGTACCATTAAGCGTAATATTCGGCACATAGTCAAGTACTCTACCTCTGGCCTGAAATACCATACACTCGCTTTTCTTAGAATTATATATAAGTCCATGCGATTTGGCATACCTTTCACAAATATGGATAAGTTTTGATAGTCCACACAGTGACGCACTTAGTAAGCACATGTCATCAGCATAGCTTACATTATTTAGACAAACGTCATCAATATGGCAACCTATATGAGTAGCGCTCAGCTCTATAATGAGTGAATTTATATATAAGTTAAAAAGTAGGGGCGAAGTCAACCCCCCCTGCCTTACCCCACATTCCAACCTGTACGGACTCGACAGCTCACCCGACCATCGAACGACGTTGACCTGATGTAGATACCAAAATTTAAAGATTTCTACAAGCTCATAAGGCATCGCGGTGCTCTGTAGTTTATCCCACAGGATATCGTAACTCACCAGGTCAAAGGCTCTCGACAGGTCCAGGAAGCATGCGAATACAGGTGTATTACGGTCTATGTAGTACTTCACAGTCTGCTTCACACTCGATATGGCGGTCTCTGTAGACAGACCAGGTTTAAAGCCAAATTGATTGTCATGTAACTTAACATGCTTACTCAGTTGAGTATGGAGCAGACCGTCAAGCACTTTCGCTAATATAGTTGCCAACGAGATCGGCCTATAATTACATTCATCGCTTACATCACCAGTTTTACTTTTCAAAATAGGTATGACAATGGTTTTCATCATGTCACTTGGCAAGTATGAGTGCCCTATGCATAAGGTATATAACATGGCTAGTACCCTATGTATGTGAGAGCCCGCGTATTTCAGATGTTCTATGCTCAAGTCATCATGACCTGGAGACTTGCCTCGTGACATTGAAGCAATCACCTGTCGAACTTGCCTGGCCGAGAACCTAGCACCTAAAGGCTGCCCATTCATTCTATTATCACATTTTGTTTGTGGTGACCCTAGAGGTGATTTGATAGTAAAATGGTTTTTAAACATCTCTCATAAGAGTTCTCGGTCATAAGCCGTCCGGCAAACATCGCGTAAGCTAACCGAAAGCTATTCGAGATCTACCCTCATCATGGTAAAGTGCTACAACTGTGATAAGCTTTTAAATAAAAAAACTCCCGTATTGGAATGCAGCCGATGCCAAAAAGTGGCCCATGTAACTACTACATGTACAGGTCTTAGTACCAAACAGCTAGCTGCATTAAAAGCTGCAGAAAATCTCGAATGGACCTGCAACGAGTGCAACCAAAACACCTCACGAAAAAAATCCTTTGCGACGCTTGCGGATTATGAGGAGGAGGAAGATGACGAAAATAATACCATTAAAAGTAACAGGGACGTAGAAAAACTACTACAGGATCTAAGAAAAGAAGTAAGCAATATTGTCACCAAAGAGATGCGCTCAGTATCTACCTCGGTACAATATTGCAGTGAAAAGGTAGATGAGTTTACCGAAAGTATTGAAGGACTGACTAGTAGGTTAAAGGATCTCGAAAAAAAAATATATCACCTAGACAACAAAAACAAAAACCTCGAGCTAAAAATGGAGTCCTTAGAACAACGCAACAGTGAACTGGAGCAGATGCTACTGGCGGACCAAATTGAAATTTCGGGTATTCCAGCATCCAGCGATGAAGAGCTAACAAAAATTATTGAGAATGTTTCAGATAAGCTGAACGCGCCTAAAAGTGATATTATCTCCATAAAGCGCCTTGTAACCCGTAAAAACGGTCCTAGTTCGGTACTTGTAAAAGTTCGCCAAGAGTCCACCCGCCAGGCGTTAATATCTAAAGCCCGAGAAAGTATTATCCTAGCCCGCGACGTTACCCCAAACTTGTCAGGGGCTCCAGCAAACGAAAAAGTTTACGTACGAGAAGCTATTTCCCCATTTAATAAAAACTTACTGTGGCAAGCCAAGCAAGACCTCAAAAGTAGCTTCAAATTCATCTGGTTTAAGGAAGGAAGAGTACTGGCGCGCAAGAACGAAAATGCAAAGATATCCCGAATCAGGTCTAAAAATGACATCGACTCCCTATTATCAAATAAAAGACAATAGATCAAATATCTTTTATCCTTTAATAGATAATTTTAAAAAATTGCAGGTACCTTGTTATTGTTTTTAGTTATAACCTATCGTTATCATATATATTTTTTTACAGAATCATGGATATTTTAGATAACAATAATGATATAAAAGAACTCTTTAACTGCCCAAGTATTGAAGATTATCAAAAGTTAGTACCAAAAAACCCACACAATCTGACATTTGTTCACGTTAATATAAGATCAATGTTTAAAAATTTCTGGAAAGTCGAAAATCTTATATCTATAAACTCATCAATAGATGTACTAGTTATCACTGAACCTAATATCACAGATTGTATACAGTCGCTATATACTATTAGTGGCTATACAATGTACACGGAGTTGCGGAAACATCGAAAAGGAGGCGGAATAATAGTGTATGTTAAAAAAATACACAAATTTATACGACATAACACTACATCACTTCATTACGAATGCATATTAGGTAAACTTACAACAAATTTATCAGTTTCCGTAAATCTATTTGCAGTGTATAGACCACCAGATACGAATAAGAACTTATTCATATTACAAATAGATAAGATGCTCGACAAATATAACGACATCGATTTTGTATTGCTTGGAGGCTGTAACATTAATTTAAAACCTTTCACCCATAAAGATCGCACTATAAAAAAATCATACTTGGATATCATGTACGGGCACGGTCTCACATGCGGTATTACTGACTATACTAGAATAGAAGTTATAAAAAAACAAGATAAAACTATAACAACAAAAAGCTGTCTTGATCACATATTTTTCAGAAGCCGCATGAAAGACGCGTACTCGGCCGCTCTCGGCACGACACTGGCAGATCACCGGGTGACTGCGCTTACGATCATTAGCGACTCGCGGATACAGGCTGCTCCAGTTTTTGTAACACGATACAATAATAATAAATTAAGCAAACTTTTGAACGAAATTGACTGGAAACCTGTTTATAACATGAACTGCCCTGATCAAATTTATGAATATATAACAGATAGTTTAAATGATTGCTACGCGCATTCTCAATATCACAAAAAAACGGGAACATCTAAACGTAACAAATATGAATGGGTTGATAAAAATATAAAACATATGTGTAATTATAGGGATAAATTGTTTTTAGAATGGGTAAAAGACACAGGAAATAAGGAACTCCGGGAAAAATTTAATAAAATAAGAAATAAAACCAATAACCTAGTTCATAAAATCAGAAATAAACATTACAAGGAACAAATAAATAGCTGCAAAAAGGATACAAGAAAACTTTGGCAATTAATAAATAGAATGACAGGGAAGATACAAAACTCAATAGACGATACAGTAATAAAAGCTTTTGATCTCACTGGGTGTAATAAAACCACAGCTGATAATTTTGCAACTGCATTCCAAAATAACATTAAATCATTAATTCCGAAATGTTCATCAAAATTATTAAATGAAAACAATTATGTCAAACCCCTGGATAGGTCCATACTTTTCCCAAAAGCCAAAACATCTGAAGTTTTTAAGATAGTTAAAACCATCAACCCTCGAAAAGCGCCAGGTGTTGACGGGATAAGAGCGTGTGATATATTACACTTAGCCGATAAAATAACTATTGCAATTACACATCTGATAAATACAAGTATTGCTACGGGAAGATATCCCAATAAGCTAAAAATCGGCATTGTAAGACCTATTCATAAAACTGGTAGCTTACACTTGTATTCTAATTACCGTCCAATCACAATACTTCCGGTGTTGGATAAAATTATAGAAAAATACGTTTGTAAGATCGTTCATAACTTCTACGCTTCCAATAATGTGTTATGCCCTCAACAGTATGGGTTTCAACCCAAAAAAACACAACAATATTGCTGTCCCGCTTCACCGATGAAATTAATAGCTACTTAAACGAAAAAAAACATGTTCTGTTACTTTTTATTGATTATAGCAAAGCATTTGACACCCTGCAGCATAATTTACTTATCAAAAGACTAGACCAAAGTGGAGTGCGTGGAAAACTCTTAGACTGGTGCGAAAATTACCTCGAGAACCGAAGCTATCAGGTTAAAATAGGTACATCGCTAAGTGAAAGTATCAAAGTTACAGAAGGAACGGCCCAAGGCTCAGTACTAGGCCCCTTGCACTACCTCACATATGTCAACAACCTTGCAAATGTTATAAAAAAATGCTCTATATATCAGTTCGCAGATGACACCTGCATGATTGTGGCAAATAACGATTTATTGAATGCTCAAAGAATGTTACAAGCTGACTTCACTGCCATATGCAAATGGTCACATGATGCAGGACTTGTACTAAACACAGGGAAGACCAAACTTATGCATGTACACTCCAGCCATAACTTGAGCCCACACAACAAGCAGCTTAAAATTATATCACACAACCACGACTGCCTACACAAACAAAACGCATACTGCACTGTCACCTGCCAAAAAATTGAACAAGTCACCGAGCACACATACCTAGGATTAGTGATCGATAACAGGCTATGCTGGGCAAAACATATTGATAAAACCTGTTCCAGGTTGCGTGCTATCATGACCAAATTCTACAGTATTAAAAACCGAATTCCATTTGACGTCCTGATAACAATGTATAAGGCTCTGGTGGAAAGTATAATCTCATACAGCTTAAGTAGTTATGGACGAACTTTCAAAACGTATCTTAATGAAATCTATAGTTTGCAACATAGGTTCTTAAAATTAATTGTACCTCAAAAAATTAAAAATAAATACAGAGACGATCCAGTAGAACTCTTCAAGTTCTGTGGCATAGTACCCGTACACAAAAAAGTAGAATACACCTTGCTACTCGAACAATATCATAGAGATGAGATATTAATTCCAAATAACCACTACATATTAACTAGAAATGTTGCAAATAAAATCTTATCGGTACCTAAATTTAAAAACTTCTACGGACAAAGAACATCTCACTATATGATACCGAAACTTATAAACAAACTGCCCAGCGAAATTAAAAATACTATGACTGTAAAAAATATCAAATTCATTTTAAAAAAATATTTCCTGAACATGTCAAATTGAAGCACCCTGTACCGTCGGCGCTCGCGCTTTTCGTTGGCATTCGGTGCTGTGCGGAGTCGCTCGGAGAGTGAGAGGCCATGATTAATCGGCCTCCCTTCATCGATTGTATTCAATTAACGCGTTAGCCGTATGTAGGTAAAAAAGGGCGATCACTTTTTATGTTTTGTTATAATACCGTGTTAGAAATATACTTTGATTGATTATTTAAAAAAAATGTTATAAAGCTAATATTAAGTTAATTTTATACTAGTAGGCTTCTTTATCTAACCAAGTTATAAGTAATAAATAATATGTTTGCTGTTTGTTAGTATTGTATATTTTTACCGAGATAATACTGTCTAGACAAATCTAAGATAGATTTTAAGATAGTAATAAGACATTCCTATAAATTTTGTAAAAACTTATGAATAAATAAAAAAAAAAAAATCAGTTTTTGGTCAGAAATATTATTGACACTCACAGGAATACCAGGTTTACTTTGTAACTTGTTCGTGGATTTCCAAAAGTTTTTAAAGTCGTGTTTTACATGATAAGTTGCGAGTACGTCCATCTTCAACTGCTCCCGATTAGTCTGGCACCACCTTAATCGAGATTTAAAGATTTTACGACTCTCCCGCATGTCATCCCAAATGTGACCCGACCGAGGTTTACCATACAGAACCCACATTTCAAATTTATCTCTTGCAATCCTGTGAGCCTCACTAACATTCCTATTCCAACCTATCACTGGCTTTCTTTTAAACATTTTATTATTACTAGTATAACTCTGCGATGCTGCTCTATGCAAAGTTAAAACAATGTTATTATACAATTCGTCAATGACAATTCGGTGGTCAGTATTCTTACATGAATAGTCACTACAGGCGCCTAGCTCTGAGGGAAAGTCAATTAGTTTTAAATTTTCATTACATAATTTCGTATAAATGTCAATTTGATCGGTCTGTCTCTTTCCTGTGTCTTTCGACATTAAACCTAGGAAGTCAATATCTGCACATATCCAGTCCTCTTCAGAACAATAGGATTGCAGTTCCTTATAAAAAGGTTCTTGTGGGTGTGCGTTAAAGTCCCCAAGTATATAAACCGCTTCTACAGTATCGTTAGAAACAATCGCACTCACCAGACTAAGACAATCCGTGAATTCAATCAAGTTCACTGCATTATCCGTGGGCATGTAAACACTAAGCACTATAAATGACCTTTGACCCATTGTTATTTTGATTTGGAACTACCGACACATTCGCGAACACACTTTTCTTCCACAGCAGCGCGACGCCGCCGTATGGACGGCCGCGCAGCATGCCGGCCGCCGTGTCCACTGCGCTCGTCCTGGTGCATCCAAACTCGTCACTGATGCTGTCCAAATAATTTAATTCATTTGGCAGCAACCACGTCTCTTGTAAAGCAATTATGTGAGATGTTGTACATAGTTGCTTGATACATTCCACTGAACGTTTTACGTTCTTACAGTTATAAGAAACGAAATTAAACAATTGATCACTTGCCATTTTGTGCATTATTATTTCGGCCGACTGCGGTATTAATCCGCTCGAAATTTTGACTTCTCTTAAAGTGCACAAAACGTCTAAATATTATACCTTCTGGCCACAGTTTTCGATCCAGCAATAAAGCCAACTTGTTTTCACAAACATAAAACTTAAAGGCATTATAATACTTATCATTTTTACACAAAATTTTCTCTAGTTCGCTCGCTCCCTTCAACGTGCGCTGGCGACCGTTGGCTCTGCAATGATTCACCCGTACGGCCTACCGTCATATTTTTGTCAGCATCTTGACAAAAATTATAATCAATACTTCTGTACTGTAAGCCGTGATTATTATTGCCTTCGAATTCGGTACAAGTAGTTGACTCGTCTGCAAACGATAATCCTATCGGGCCACTATCACGATATGCTCCTCTTTTCAGGTTTATTTTTGCAGCTGAAAAGGGTGGCGATGAAGATGTCGAATGCCCGCCTTTTAAGTACTCATCTTTAATTTTCTCTAGATCCTCGGTGGTTACGTATGATGTTTTTATTTCCTTCACCTCAGCTTGTAAGAGCACCAAATCTTTTAACAATTTTGTCACATCCAGGTGGTCGAATGTTAAGGGCGGCAGTTTGTCTAAGTCACGAGCCACGAACACAGGTATTGCCTCATGATCAGTGACTTTGAAGAAGCTGATGATATCCTGTAGCGTACGATGATCTTTACCCTTTCCTTTGCGTATGGTTCTTCGCAACTCGCGCGGCACAGATTCGAACAGTAGTTTAGTTGACTTTTCTATCTGCTCGCTTGAAAAAGCCGACGCACAAATTCTAATCAAGCTATCTTCATCAGCCACTGATATCTTATTCTGTATATAAGATAACAGTTTATCGATGACGATGTTACACGAACTGCACTTTACTAAGCACGACATATTAATTAACGGATCCGGAATAGTTCCGCACACGTCACAACACACAGGGCGCTGCGCGCAAACTGATTTTTAACTGATTATAATTTTATTCTTAATAATTGTACCTCGAGCAATAGTGTAAATATTAAAAAAAATCATGAAGCACAAAAACAACAGCTAAATATATTGCTCGAGACAAAATACAACATCTTCAATAAAACAAGGATATTTGAGAATTTTTCAATATTTTTAATTTTTTCAACAAATTTTTGTTAGCCGACTCACTGTAGGATAGTTTGGAAGAGGTGGTTGAACCAAAACTTCTTTCTTCTACATGGTCAGCATCTCACATTCTTTTGCTTGTAATGGTTCTATAGACAGGCATGTCAGTATGTCTTTAATATTCTCTGTATCAACAATTTTTTCTTTAAAAATCTCTTCATATTCAGAAAATTTGGTGAAGGGCGAAAATTTATCACTTTATGATCAACACCAGCCCTTAAGAAGGTTTTTGTTTCTGACTCACTGTAGGATTGTCGTTTGAGCTACAGTTGGCTCTTACAAGCAAAACAACCAGAGCTATTTTCCAAATGATCTTTGTTGATCCTCCTTACGGCTAGTCTTTCAATTTTATTTCCTTTATTTGGTAATTCCAACAAAATGTATACACTCCTTCTAACTGAGTAACATCAGTAATGTGTGTGTATTTACAGCGTTTTCGTATGCATGTGCCACGTATAAAATCTTTACACATGACTAATTTTTGTTGTTTAAGTGTTCCCTGATTGACAGGCCTTATTTGCAATGAAGCATTTTCAGCTTGCAATGAAGCAGCCGGTGATTCATAAGAATCATCCTCAACTTCTTGCTTCACAATATCCAGAGAGGGAGGGCTATCAGGGGGCGGAGGATATTGTGGAAGAGGTGGTTGAACCAACACTTCTTTCTTCTTGGTCAGAATATCACATTCTTTTGCTTGCAATGGTGCTAGAGACAGACATGCCGGTATGTCTTTAATATTCTCTGTATCAACTATTTTTTTCTTTAAAAATCTCTTCATATTCAGAAAATTTGGTGAAGGGCGAAAATTTATCACTTTATCATCAACACCAGCCCTTAAGAAGGTTTTTGTATCTGAAAATAGTAAAAATATTTAATTAGCATTCATGCACCTACTTGTCCAATTGAATTGAATGAATTTTTTCAAATACATTGGTAGTATGTATCACCTTAGAGGATTTGTAACAAACTACTACCGACACATTCGCGAACACACTTTTCTTCCACAGCAGCGCGACGCCGCCGGATGGACGGCCGCGCAGCATGCCGGCCGCCGTGTCCACTGCGCTCGTCCCGGTGCATCCAAACTCGTCACTGATGCTGTCCAAATAATTTAATTCATTTGGCAGCAACCACGTCTCTTGTAAAGCAATTATGTGAGATGTTGTACATAGTTGCTTGATACATTCCACTGAACGTTTTACGTTCTTACAGTTATGAGAAACGAAATTAAACAATTGATCACTTGCCATTTTGTGCATTATTATTTCGGCCGACTGCGGTATTAATCCGCTCGAAATTTTGACTTCTCTTAAAGTGCACAAAACGTCTAAATATTATACCTTCTGGCCACAGTTTTCGATCCAGCAATAAAGCCAACTTGTTTTCACAAACATAAAACTTAAAGGCATTATAATACTTATCATTTTTAGACAAAATTTTCTCTAGTTCTATAGTTTCTTGTGTATTTTTAAATATTAAGTCCACTATATCTTTGTCCGTAGTTTCCTTATGCACTTTCGATATAAAAATCGGTACTTTTCTAACTGCAGCTTTAAATGTACCTTGAATATCTCGGTTCGTGCCCGCTATGCCCGCGTATCGATATTTTGAAGTACGTCGTCTTTTAGAGACCGTCTGCCACTCGTCTGCTTTATTCTCATTTGTCGTCAATATTTTAATTTTATCAGCTGTTATCGGAAGGCATTGCACCTCAAGGTCACGCTCGACGATCAGCTGTTTCTGCGTCGGCGAGGTTCGGCCGTCGTCGGGCTGCAAGGGGGCGGCGGCGGCGCTCCCCGCCACCCGCGCCAACCGCTCGCTCCCTTCAACGTGCGCTGGCGACCGTTGGCTCTGCAATGATTCACCCGTACGGCCTACCGTCATATTTTTGTCAGCATCTTGACAAAAATTATAATCAATACTTCTGTACTGTAAGCCGTGATTATTATTGCCTTCGAATTCGGTACAAGTAGTTGACTCGTCTGCAAACGATAATCCTATCGGGCCACTATCACGATATGCTCCTCTTTTCAGGTTTATTTTTGCAGCTGAAAAGGGTGGCGATGAAGATGTCGAATGCCCGCCTTTTAAGTACTCATCTTTAATTTTCTCTAGATCCTCGGTGGTTACGTATGATGTTTTTATTTCCTTCACCTCAGCTTGTAAGAGCACCAAATCTTTTAACAATTTTGTCACATCCAGGTGGTCGAATGTTAAGGGCGGCAGTTTGTCTAAGTCACGAGCCACGAACACAGGTATTGCCTCATGATCAGTGACTTTGAAGAAGCTGATGATATCCTGTAGCGTACGATGATCTTTACCCTTTCCTTTGCGTATGGTTCTTCGCAACTCGCGCGGCACAGATTCGAACAGTAGTTTAGTTGACTTTTCTATCTGCTCGCTTGAAAAAGCCGACGCACAAATTCTAATCAAGCTATCTTCATCAGCCACTGATATCTTATTCTGTATATAAGATAACAGTTCATCGATGACGATGTTACACGAACTGCACTTTACTAAGCACGACATATTAATTAACGGATCCGGAATAGTTCCGCACACGTCACAACAAACAGGGCGCTGCGCGCAAACTGATTTTTAACTGATTATAATTTTATTCTTAATAATTGTACCTCGAGCAATAGTGTAAATATTAAAAATAATCATGAAGCACAAAAACAACAGCTAAATATATTGCTCGAGACAAAATACAACATCTTCAATAAAACAAGGATATTTGAGAATTTTTCAATATTTTTAATTTTTTCAACAAATTTTTGTTAGCCGACTCACTGTAGGATAGTTTGGAAGAGGTGGTTGAACCAAAACTTCTTTCTTCTGCATGGTCAGCATCTCACATTCTTTTGCTTGTAATGGTTCTATAGACAGGCATGTCAGTATGTCTTTAATATTCTCTGTATCAACAATTTTTTCTTTAAAAATCTCTTCATATTCAGAAAATTTGGTGAAGGGCGAAAATTTATCACTTTATGATCAACACCAGCCCTTAAGAAGGTTTTTGTTTCTGACTCACTGTAGGATTGTCGTTTGAGCTACAGTTGGCTCTTACAAGCAAAACAACCAGAGCTATTTTCCAAATGATCTTTGTTGATCCTCCTTACGGCTAGTCTTTCAATTTTATTTCCTTTATTTGGTAATTCCAACAAAATGTATACACTCCTTCTAACTGAGTAACATCAGTAATGTGTGTGTATTTACAGCGTTTTTCAAATTCCAAGCTTATTATTCCAAAGCTTATTTAAAATTACCTTCTGGTGGAGGAGGAGGAGGCGGCAGTATGTTTTGCTTTTTTATATGTGCCAAGGCATGAGGAGGCAGGACCCCTGTCCTATAAAACTCTCCTTCTTCAAAAACATTAGCATGCACATATTTGCAATTTGGCTTATAACAACCTGTGTTTTGGTAATTCCAGCAAAATGTATACACTCCTTCTAACTGAGTAACATCAGTAATGTGTGTGTATTTACACTGTTTACGTATGCATGTGCCACGTATAAAATCTTTACACATGACAAATTTTTGTTGTTTAAGTGTTCCCTGCTTGACAGGCCTTATTTGCAATGAAGCATTTTCAGCTTGCAATGAAGCATTTTCAGCTTGCAATGAAGCAGCCGGTGATTCATAAGAATCATCCTCAACTTCTTGCTTCACAATATCCAGAGAGGGAGGGCTATCAGGGGGCGGAGGATATTGTGGAAGGACTGATATTGTCCACTGAACGTTTTACGTTCTTACAGTTATGAGAAACGAAATTAAACAATTGATCACTTGCCATTTTGTGCATTATTATTTCGGCCGACTGCGGTATTAATCCGCTCGAAATTTTGACTTCTCTTAAAGTGCACAAAACGTCTAAATATTATACCTTCTGGCCACAGTTTTCGATCCAGCAATAAAGCCAACTTGTTTTCACAAACATAAAACTTAAAGGCATTATAATACTTATCATTTTTAGACAACATTTTCTCTAGTTCTATAGTTTCTTGTGTATTTTTAAATATTAAGTCCACTATATCTTTGTCCGTAGTTTCCTTATGCACTTTCGATATAAAAATCGGTACTTTTCTAACTGCAGCTTTAAATGTACCTTGAATATCTCGGTTCGTGCCCGGTATGCCCGCGTATCGATATTTTAAAGTACGTCGTCTTTTAGAGACCGTCTGCCACTCGTCTGCTTTATTCTCATTTGTCGTCAATATTTTAATTTTATCAGCTGTTATCGGAAGGCATTGCACCTCAAGGTCACGCTCGACGATCAGCTGTTTCTGCGTCGGCGAGGTTCGGCCGTCGTCGGGCTGCAAGGGGGCGGCGGCGGCGCTCCCCGCCACCCGCGCCAACCGCTCGCTCCCTTCAACGTGCGCTGGCGACCGTTGGCTCTGCAATGATTCACCCGTACGGTCTACCGTCATATTTTTGTCAGCATCTTGACAAAAATTATAATCAATACTTCTGTACTGTAAGCCGTGATTATTATTGCCTTCGAATTCGGTACAAGTAGTTGACTCGTCTGCAAACGATAATCCTATCGGGCCACTATCACGATATGCTCCTCTTTTCAGGTTTATTTTTGCAGCTGAAAAGGGTGGCGATGAAGATGTCGAATGCCCGCCTTTTAAGTACTCATCTTTAATTTTCTCTAGATCCTCGGTGGTTACGTATGATGTTTTTATTTCCTTCACCTCAGCTTGTAAGAGCACCAAATCTTTTAACAATTTTGTCACATCCAGGTGGTCGAATGTTAAGGGCGGCAGTTTGTCTAAGTCACGAGCCACGAACACAGGTATTGCCTCATGATCAGTGACTTTGAAGAAGCTGATGATATCCTGTAGCGTACGATGATCTTTACCCTTTCCTTTGCGTATGGTTCTTCGCAACTCGCGCGGCACAGATTCGAACAGTAGTTTAGTTGACTTTTCTATCTGCTCGCTTGAAAAAGCCGACGCACAAATTCTAATCAAGCTATCTTCATCAGCCACTGATATCTTATTCTGTATATAAGATAACAGTTCATCGATGACGATGTTACACGAACTGCACTTTACTAAGCACGACATATTAATTAACGGATCCGGAATAGTTCCGCACACGTCACAACAAACAGGGCGCTGCGCGCAAACTGATTTTTAACTGATTATAATTTTATTCTTAATAATTGTACCTCGAGCAATAGTGTAAATATTAAAAATAATCATGAAGCACAAAAACAACAGCTAAATATATTGCTCGAGACAAAATACAACATCTTCAATAAAACAAGGATATTTGAGAATTTTTCAATATTTTTAATTTTTTCAACAAATTTTTGTTAGCCGACTCACTGTAGGATAGTTTGGAAGAGGTGGTTGAACCAAAACTTCTTTCTTCTGCATGGTCAGCATCTCACATTCTTTTGCTTGTAATGGTTCTATAGACAGGCATGTCAGTATGTCTTTAATATTCTCTGTATCAACAATTTTTTCTTTAAAAATCTCTTCATATTCAGAAAATTTGGTGAAGGGCGAAAATTTATCACTTTATGATCAACACCAGCCCTTAAGAAGGTTTTTGTTTCTGACTCACTGTAGGATTGTCGTTTGAGCTACAGTTGGCTCTTACAAGCAAAACAACCAGAGCTATTTTCCAAATGATCTTTGTTGATCCTCCTTACGGCTAGTCTTTCAATTTTATTTCCTTTATTTGGTAATTCCAACAAAATGTATACACTCCTTCTAACTGAGTAACATCAGTAATGTGTGTGTATTTACAGCGTTTTTCAAATTCCAAGCTTATTATTCCAAAGCTTATTTAAAATTACCTTCTGGTGGAGGAGGAGGAGGCGGCAGTATGTTTTGCTTTTTTATATGTGCCAAGGCATGAGGAGGCAGGACCCCTGTCCTATAAAACTCTCCTTCTTCAAAAACATTAGCATGCACATATTTGCAATTTGGCTTATAACAACCTGTGTTTTGGTAATTCCAGCAAAATGTATACACTCCTTCTAACTGAGTAACATCAGTAATGTGTGTGTATTTACACTGTTTACGTATGCATGTGCCACGTATAAAATCTTTACACATGACAAATTTTTGTTGTTTAAGTGTTCCCTGCTTGACAGGCCTTATTTGCAATGAAGCATTTTCAGCTTGCAATGAAGCATTTTCAGCTTGCAATGAAGCAGCCGGTGATTCATAAGAATCATCCTCAACTTCTTGCTTCACAATATCCAGAGAGGGAGGGCTATCAGGGGGCGGAGGATATTGTGGAAGAGGTGGTTGAACCAACACTTCTTTCTTCTTGGTCAGCATATCACATTCTTTTGCTTGCAATGGTGCTAGAGACAGACATGCCGGTATGTCTTTAATATTCTCTGTATCAACTATTTTTTTCTTTAAAAATCTCTTCATATTCAGAAAATTTGGTGAAGGGCGAAAATTTATCACTTTATCATCAACACCAGCCCTTAAGAAGGTTTTTGTATCTGAAAATAGTAAAAATATTTAATTAGCATTCATGCACCTACTTGTCCAATTGAATTGAATGAATTTTTTCAAATACATTGGTAGTATGTATCACCTTAGAGGATTTGTAACAAACTACTACCGACACATTCGCGAACACACTTTTCTTCCACAGCAGCGCGACGCCGCCGGATGGACGGCCGCGCAGCATGCCGGCCGCCGTGTCCACTGCGCTCGTCCCGGTGCATCCAAATTCGTCACTGATGCTGTCCAAATAATTTAATTCATTTGGCAGCAACCACGTCTCTTGTAAAGCAATTATGTGAGATGTTGTACATAGTTGCTTGATACATTCCACTGAACGTTTTACGTTCTTACAGTTATGAGAAACGAAATTAAACAATTGATCACTTGCCATTTTGTGCATTATTATTTCGGCCGACTGCGGTATTAATCCGCTCGAAATTTTGACTTCTCTTAAAGTGCACAAAACGTCTAAATATTATACCTTCTGGCCACAGTTTTCAATCCAGCAATAAAGCCAACTTGTTTTCACAAACATAAAACTTAAAGGCATTATAATACTTATCATTTTTAGACAAAATTTTCTCTAGTTCTATAGTTTCTTGTGTATTTTTAAATATTAAGTCCACTATATCTTTGTCCGTAGTTTCCTTATGCACTTTCGATATAAAAATCGGTACTTTTCTAACTGCAGCTTTAAATGTACCTTGAATATCTCGGTTCGTGCCCGGTATGCCCGCGTATCGATATTTTAAAGTACGTCGTCTTTTAGAGACCGTCTGCCACTCGTCTGCTTTATTCTCATTTGTCGTCAATATTTTAATTTTATCAGCTGTTATCGGAAGGCATTGCACCTCAAGGTCACGCTCGACGATCAGCTGTTTCTGCGTCGGCGAGGTTCGGCCGTCGTCGGGCTGCAAGGGGGCGGCGGCGGCGCTCCCCGCCACCCGCGCCAACCGCTCGCTCCCTTCAACGTGCGCTGGCGACCGTTGGCTCTGCAATGATTCACCCGTACGGTCTACCGTCATATTTTTGTCAGCATCTTGACAAAAATTATAATCAATACTTCTGTACTGTAAGCCGTGATTATTATTGCCTTCGAATTCGGTACAAGTAGTTGACTCGTCTGCAAACGATAATCCTATCGGGCCACTATCACGATATGCTCCTCTTTTCAGGTTTATTTTTGCAGCTGAAAAGGGTGGCGATGAAGATGTCGAATGCCCGCCTTTTAAGTACTCATCTTTAATTTTCTCTAGATCCTCGGTGGTTACGTATGATGTTTTTATTTCCTTCACCTCAGCTTGTAAGAGCACCAAATCTTTTAACAATTTTGTCACATCCAGGTGGTCGAATGTTAAGGGCGGCAGTTTGTCTAAGTCACGAGCCACGAACACAGGTATTGCCTCATGATCAGTGACTTTGAAGAAGCTGATGATATCCTGTAGCGTACGATGATCTTTACCCTTTCCTTTGCGTATGGTTCTTCGCAACTCGCGCGGCACAGATTCGAACAGTAGTTTAGTTGACTTTTCTATCTGCTCGCTTGAAAAAGCCGACGCACAAATTCTAATCAAGCTATCTTCATCAGCCACTGATATCTTATTCTGTATATAAGATAACAGTTCATCGATGACGATGTTACACGAACTGCACTTTACTAAGCACGACATATTAATTAACGGATCCGGAATAGTTCCGCACACGTCACAACAAACAGGGCGCTGCGCGCAAACTGATTTTTAACTGATTATAATTTTATTCTTAATAATTGTACCTCGAGCAATAGTGTAAATATTAAAAATAATCATGAAGCACAAAAACGACAGCTAAATATATTGCTCGAGACAAAATACAACATCTTCAATAAAACAAGGATATTTGAGAATTTTTCAATATTTTTAATTTTTTCAACAAATTTTTGTTAGCCGACTCACTGTAGGATAGTTTGGAAGAGGTGGTTGAACCAAAACTTCTTTCTTCTGCATGGTCAGCATCTCACATTCTTTTGCTTGTAATGGTTCTATAGACAGGCATGTCAGTATGTCTTTAATATTCTCTGTATCAACAATTTTTTCTTTAAAAATCTCTTCATATTCAGAAAATTTGGTGAAGGGCGAAAATTTATCACTTTATGATCAACACCAGCCCTTAAGAAGGTTTTTGTTTCTGACTCACTGTAGGATTGTCGTTTGAGCTACAGTTGGCTCTTACAAGCAAAACAACCAGAGCTATTTTCCAAATGATCTTTGTTGATCCTCCTTACGGCTAGTCTTTCAATTTTATTTCCTTTATTTGGTAATTCCAACAAAATGTATACACTCCTTCTAACTGAGTAACATCAGTAATGTGTGTGTATTTACAGCGTTTTTCAAATTCCAAGCTTATTATTCCAAAGCTTATTTAAAATTACCTTCTGGTGGAGGAGGAGGAGGCGGCAGTATGTTTTGCTTTTTTATATGTGCCAAGGCATGAGGAGGCAGGACCCCTGTCCTATAAAACTCTCCTTCTTCAAAAACATTAGCATGCACATATTTGCAATTTGGCTTATAACAACCTGTGTTTTGGTAATTCCAGCAAAATGTATACACTCCTTCTAACTGAGTAACATCAGTAATGTGTGTGTATTTACACTGTTTACGTATGCATGTGCCACGTATAAAATCTTTACACATGACAAATTTTTGTTGTTTAAGTGTTCCCTGCTTGACAGGCCTTATTTGCAATGAAGCATTTTCAGCTTGCAATGAAGCATTTTCAGCTTGCAATGAAGCAGCCGGTGATTCATAAGAATCATCCTCAACTTCTTGCTTCACAATATCCAGAGAGGGAGGGCTATCAGGGGGCGGAGGATATTGTGGAAGAGGTGGTTGAACCAACACTTCTTTCTTCTTGGTCAGCATATCACATTCTTTTGCTTGCAATGGTGCTAGAGACAGACATGCCGGTATGTCTTTAATATTCTCTGTATCAACTATTTTTTTCTTTAAAAATCTCTTCATATTCAGAAAATTTGGTGAAGGGCGAAAATTTATCACTTTATCATCAACACCAGCCCTTAAGAAGGTTTTTGTATCTGAAAATAGTAAAAATATTTAATTAGCATTCATGCACCTACTTGTCCAATTGAATTGAATGAATTTTTTCAAATACATTGGTAGTATGTATCACCTTAGAGGATTTGTAACAAACTACTACCGACACATTCGCGAACACACTTTTCTTCCACAGCAGCGCGACGCCGCCGGATGGACGGCCGCGCAGCATGCCGGCCGCCGTGTCCACTGCGCTCGTCCCGGTGCATCCAAACTCGTCACTGATGCTGTCCAAATAATTTAATTCATTTGGCAGCAACCACGTCTCTTGTAAAGCAATTATGTGAGATGTTGTACATAGTTGCTTGATACATTCCACTGAACGTTTTACGTTCTTACAGTTATGAGAAACGAAATTAAACAATTGATCACTTGCCATTTTGTGCATTATTATTTCGGCCGACTGCGGTATTAATCCGCTCGAAATTTTGACTTCTCTTAAAGTGCACAAAACGTCTAAATATTATACCTTCTGGCCACAGTTTTCGATCCAGCAATAAAGCCAACTTGTTTTCACAAACATAAAACTTAAAGGCATTATAATACTTATCATTTTTACACAAAATTTTCTCTACTTCTATAGTTTCTTGAGTATTTTTAAATATTAAGTCCACTATATCTTTGTCCGTAGTTTCCTTATGCACTTTCGATATAAAAATCGGTACTTTTCTAACTGCAGCTTTAAATGTACCTTGAATATCTCGGTTCGTGCCCGCTATGCCCGCGTATCGATATTTTGAAGTACGTCGTCTTTTAGAGACCGTCTGCCACTCGTCTGCTTTATTCTCATTTGTCGTCAATATTTTAATTTTATCAGCTGTTATCGGAAGGCATTGCACCTCAAGGTCACGCTCGACGATCAGCTGTTTCTGCGTCGGCGAGGTTCGGCCGTCGTCGGGCTGCAAGGGGGCGGCGGCGGCGCTCCCCGCCACCCGCGCCAACCGCTCGCTCCCTTCAACGTGCGCTGGCGACCGTTGGCTCTGCAATGATTCACCCGTACGGCCTACCGTCATATTTTTGTCAGCATCTTGACAAAAATTATAATCAATACTTCTGTACTGTAAGCCGTGATTATTATTGCCTTCGAATTCGGTACAAGTAGTTGACTCGTCTGCAAACGATAATCCTATCGGGCCACTATCACGATATGCTCCTCTTTTCAGGTTTATTTTTGCAGCTGAAAAGGGTGGCGATGAAGATGTCGAATGCCCGCCTTTTAAGTACTCATCTTTAATTTTCTCTAGATCCTCGGTGGTTACGTATGATGTTTTTATTTCCTTCACCTCAGCTTGTAAGAGCACCAAATCTTTTAACAATTTTGTCACATCCAGGTGGTCGAATGTTAAGGGCGGCAGTTTGTCTAAGTCACGAGCCACGAACACAGGTATTGCCTCATGATCAGTGACTTTGAAGAAGCTGATGATATCCTGTAGCGTACGATGATCTTTACCCTTTCCTTTGCGTATGGTTCTTCGCAACTCGCGCGGCACAGATTCGAACAGTAGTTTAGTTGACTTTTCTATCTGCTCGCTTGAAAAAGCCGACGCACAAATTCTAATCAAGCTATCTTCATCAGCCACTGATATCTTATTCTGTATATAAGATAACAGTTCATCGATGACGATGTTACACGAACTGCACTTTACTAAGCACGACATATTAATTAACGGATCCGGAATAGTTCCGCACACGTCACAACAAACAGGGCGCTGCGCGCAAACTGATTTTTAACTGATTATAATTTTATTCTTAATAATTGTACCTCGAGCAATAGTGTAAATATTAAAAATAATCATGAAGCACAAAAACAACAGCTAAATATATTGCTCGAGACAAAATACAACATCTTCAATAAAACAAGGATATTTGAGAATTTTTCAATATTTTTAATTTTTTCAACAAATTTTTGTTAGCCGACTCACTGTAGGATAGTTTGGAAGAGGTGGTTGAACCAAAACTTCTTTCTTCTGCATGGTCAGCATCTCACATTCTTTTGCTTGTAATGGTTCTATAGACAGGCATGTCAGTATGTCTTTAATATTCTCTGTATCAACAATTTTTTCTTTAAAAATCTCTTCATATTCAGAAAATTTGGTGAAGGGCGAAAATTTATCACTTTATGATCAACACCAGCCCTTAAGAAGGTTTTTGTTTCTGACTCACTGTAGGATTGTCGTTTGAGCTACAGTTGGCTCTTACAAGCAAAACAACCAGAGCTATTTTCCAAATGATCTTTGTTGATCCTCCTTACGGCTAGTCTTTCAATTTTATTTCCTTTATTTGGTAATTCCAACAAAATGTATACACTCCTTCTAACTGAGTAACATCAGTAATGTGTGTGTATTTACAGCGTTTTTCAAATTCCAAGCTTATTATTCCAAAGCTTATTTAAAATTACCTTCTGGTGGAGGAGGAGGAGGCGGCAGTATGTTTTGCTTTTTTATATGTGCCAAGGCATGAGGAGGCAGGACCCCTGTCCTATAAAACACTCCTTCTTCAAAAACATTAGCATGCACATATTTGCAATTTGGCTTATAACAACCTGTGTTTTGGTAATTCCAGCAAAATGTATACACTCCTTCTAACTGAGTAACATCAGTAATGTGTGTGTATTTACACTGTTTACGTATGCATGTGCCACGTATAAAATCTTTACACATGACAAATTTTTGTTGTTTAAGTGTTCCCTGCTTGACAGGCCTTATTTGCAATGAAGCATTTTCAGCTTGCAATGAAGCATTTTCAGCTTGCAATGAAGCAGCCGGTGATTCATAAGAATCATCCTCAACTTCTTGCTTCACAATATCCAGAGAGGGAGGGCTATCAGGGGGCGGAGGATATTGTGGAAGAGGTGGTTGAACCAACACTTCTTTCTTCTTGGTCAGCATATCACATTCTTTTGCTTGCAATGGTGCTAGAGACAGACATGCCGGTATGTCTTTAATATTCTCTGTATCAACTATTTTTTTCTTTAAAAATCTCTTCATATTCAGAAAATTTGGTGAAGGGCGAAAATTTATCACTTTATCATCAACACCAGCCCTTAAGAAGGTTTTTGTATCTGAAAATAGTAAAAATATTTAATTAGCATTCATGCACCTACTTGTCCAATTGAATTGAATGAATTTTTTCAAATACATTGGTAGTATGTATCACCTTAGAGGATTTGTAACAAACTACTACCGACACATTCGCGAACACACTTTTCTTCCACAGCAGCGCGACGCCGCCGGATGGACGGCCGCGCAGCATGCCGGCCGCCGTGTCCACTGCGCTCGTCCCGGTGCATCCAAACTCGTCACTGATGCTGTCCAAATAATTTAATTCATTTGGCAGCAACCACGTCTCTTGTAAAGCAATTATATGAGATGTTGTACATAGTTGCTTGATACATTCCACTGAACGTTTTACGTTCTTACAGTTATGAGAAACGAAATTAAACAATTGATCACTTGCCATTTTGTGCATTATTATTTCGGCCGACTGCGGTATTAATCCGCTCGAAATTTTGACTTCTCTTAAAGTGCACAAAACGTCTAAATATTATACCTTCTGGCCACAGTTTTCGATCCAGCAATAAAGCCAACTTGTTTTCACAAACATAAAACTTAAAGGCATTATAATACTTATCATTTTTAGACAAAATTTTCTCTAGTTCTATAGTTTCTTGTGTATTTTTAAATATTAAGTCCACTATATCTTTGTCCGTAGTTTCCTTATGCACTTTCGATATAAAAATCGGTACTTTTCTAACTGCAGCTTTAAATGTACCTTGAATATCTCGGTTCGTGCCCGCTATGCCCGCGTATCGATATTTTAAAGTACGTCGTCTTTTAGAGACCGTCTGCCACTCGTCTGCTTTATTCTCATTTGTCGTCAATATTTTAATTTTATCAGCTGTTATCGGAAGGCATTGCACCTCAAGGTCACGCTCGACGATCAGCTGTTTCTGCGTCGGCGAGGTTCGGCCGTCGTCGGGCTGCAAGGGGGCGGCGGCGGCGCTCCCCGCCACCCGCGCCAACCGCTCGCTCCCTTCAACGTGCGCTGGCGACCGTTGGCTCTGCAATGATTCACCCGTACGGCCTACCGTCATATTTTTGTCAGCATCTTGACAAAAATTATAATCAATACTTCTGTACTGTAAGCCGTGATTATTATTGCCTTCGAATTCGGTACAAGTAGTTGACTCGTCTGCAAACGATAATCCTATCGGGCCACTATCACGATATGCTCCTCTTTTCAGGTTTATTTTTGCAGCTGAAAAGGGTGGCGATGAAGATGTCGAATGCCCGCCTTTTAAGTACTCATCTTTAATTTTCTCTAGATCCTCGGTGGTTACGTATGATGTTTTTATTTCCTTCACCTCAGCTTGTAAGAGCACCAAATCTTTTAACAATTTTGTCACATCCAGGTGGTCGAATGTTAAGGGCGGCAGTTTGTCTAAGTCACGAGCCACGAACACAGGTATTGCCTCATGATCAGTGACTTTGAAGAAGCTGATGATATCCTGTAGCGTACGATGATCTTTACCCTTTCCTTTGCGTATGGTTCTTCGCAACTCGCGCGGCACAGATTCGAACAGTAGTTTAGTTGACTTTTCTATCTGCTCGCTTGAAAAAGCCGACGCACAAATTCTAATCAAGCTATCTTCATCAGCCACTGATATCTTATTCTGTATATAAGATAACAGTTCATCGATGACGATGTTACACGAACTGCACTTTACTAAGCACGACATATTAATTAACGGATCCGGAATAGTTCCGCACACTTGGTGGTAGGATCCCTTCTGGGTCCGCCTGGCTAGCGACCACCCTTTATATAAAGTCTGCCGCCAAATGTTACCGCTCCGGCGGTAATGTGTTCCGGCAATATTGTATAAAGAGCCAGTTCCTTCCTAAACCCGTGTGCTTTCATCTTCGACCTCGTCGTCACTTACCATCAGGTGAGATTGAGGTCAAACGCGGGTTTAGTCACTTATAAAAAAAAAAAAAAAAAAAACACGTCACAACAAACAGGGCGCTGCGCGCAAACTGATTTTTAACTGATTATAATTTTATTCTTAATAATTGTACCTCGAGCAATAGTGTAAATATTAAAAATAATCATGAAGCACAAAAACGACAGCTAAATATATTGCTCGAGACAAAATACAACATCTTCAATAAAACAAGGATATTTGAGAATTTTTCAATATTTTTAATTTTTTCAACAAATTTTTGTTAGCCGACTCACTGTAGGATAGTTTGGAAGAGGTGGTTGAACCAAAACTTCTTTCTTCTGCATGGTCAGCATCTCACATTCTTTTGCTTGTAATGGTTCTATAGACAGGCATGTCAGTATGTCTTTAATATTCTCTGTATCAACAATTTTTTCTTTAAAAATCTCTTCATATTCAGAAAATTTGGTGAAGGGCGAAAATTTATCACTTTATGATCAACACCAGCCCTTAAGAAGGTTTTTGTTTCTGACTCACTGTAGGATTGTCGTTTGAGCTACAGTTGGCTCTTACAAGCAAAACAACCAGAGCTATTTTCCAAATGATCTTTGTTGATCCTCCTTACGGCTAGTCTTTCAATTTTATTTCCTTTATTTGGTAATTCCAACAAAATGTATACACTCCTTCTAACTGAGTAACATCAGTAATGTGTGTGTATTTACAGCGTTTTTCAAATTCCAAGCTTATTATTCCAAAGCTTATTTAAAATTACCTTCTGGTGGAGGAGGAGGAGGCGGCAGTATGTTTTGCTTTTTTATATGTGCCAAGGCATGAGGAGGCAGGACCCCTGTCCTATAAAACTCTCCTTCTTCAAAAACATTAGCATGCACATATTTGCAATTTGGCTTATAACAACCTGTGTTTTGGTAATTCCAGCAAAATGTATACACTCCTTCTAACTGAGTAACATCAGTAATGTGTGTGTATTTACACTGTTTACGTATGCATGTGCCACGTATAAAATCTTTACACATGACAAATTTTTGTTGTTTAAGTGTTCCCTGCTTGACAGGCCTTATTTGCAATGAAGCATTTTCAGCTTGCAATGAAGCATTTTCAGCTTGCAATGAAGCAGCCGGTGATTCATAAGAATCATCCTCAACTTCTTGCTTCACAATATCCAGAGAGGGAGGGCTATCAGGGGGCGGAGGATATTGTGGAAGAGGTGGTTGAACCAACACTTCTTTCTTCTTGGTCAGCATATCACATTCTTTTGCTTGCAATGGTGCTAGAGACAGACATGCCGGTATGTCTTTAATATTCTCTGTATCAACTATTTTTTTCTTTAAAAATCTCTTCATATTCAGAAAATTTGGTGAAGGGCGAAAATTTATCACTTTATCATCAACACCAGCCCTTAAGAAGGTTTTTGTATCTGAAAATAGTAAAAATATTTAATTAGCATTCATGCACCTACTTGTCCAATTGAATTGAATGAATTTTTTCAAATACATTGGTAGTATGTATCACCTTAGAGGATTTGTAACAAACTACTACCGACACATTCGCGAACACACTTTTCTTCCACAGCAGCGCGACGCCGCCGGATGGACGGCCGCGCAGCATGCCGGCCGCCGTGTCCACTGCGCTCGTCCCGGTGCATCCAAACTCGTCACTGATGCTGTCCAAATAATTTAATTCATTTGGCAGCAACCACGTCTCTTGTAAAGCAATTATATGAGATGTTGTACATAGTTGCTTGATACATTCCACTGAACGTTTTACGTTCTTACAGTTATGAGAAACGAAATTAAACAATTGATCACTTGCCATTTTGTGCATTATTATTTCGGCCGACTGCGGTATTAATCCGCTCGAAATTTTGACTTCTCTTAAAGTGCACAAAACGTCTAAATATTATACCTTCTGGCCACAGTTTTCGATCCAGCAATAAAGCCAACTTGTTTTCACAAACATAAAACTTAAAGGCATTATAATACTTATCATTTTTAGACAAAATTTTCTCTAGTTCTATAGTTTCTTGTGTATTTTTAAATATTAAGTCCACTATATCTTTGTCCGTAGTTTCCTTATGCACTTTCGATATAAAAATCGGTACTTTTCTAACTGCAGCTTTAAATGTACCTTGAATATCTCGGTTCGTGCCCGCTATGCCCGCGTATCGATATTTTAAAGTACGTCGTCTTTTAGAGACCGTCTGCCACTCGTCTGCTTTATTCTCATTTGTCGTCAATATTTTAATTTTATCAGCTGTTATCGGAAGGCATTGCACCTCAAGGTCACGCTCGACGATCAGCTGTTTCTGCGTCGGCGAGGTTCGGCCGTCGTCGGGCTGCAAGGGGGCGGCGGCGGCGCTCCCCGCCACCCGCGCCAACCGCTCGCTCCCTTCAACGTGCGCTGGCGACCGTTGGCTCTGCAATGATTCACCCGTACGGCCTACCGTCATATTTTTGTCAGCATCTTGACAAAAATTATAATCAATACTTCTGTACTGTAAGCCGTGATTATTATTGCCTTCGAATTCGGTACAAGTAGTTGACTCGTCTGCAAACGATAATCCTATCGGGCCACTATCACGATATGCTCCTCTTTTCAGGTTTATTTTTGCAGCTGAAAAGGGTGGCGATGAAGATGTCGAATGCCCGCCTTTTAAGTACTCATCTTTAATTTTCTCTAGATCCTCGGTGGTTACGTATGATGTTTTTATTTCCTTCACCTCAGCTTGTAAGAGCACCAAATCTTTTAACAATTTTGTCACATCCAGGTGGTCGAATGTTAAGGGCGGCAGTTTGTCTAAGTCACGAGCCACGAACACAGGTATTGCCTCATGATCAGTGACTTTGAAGAAGCTGATGATATCCTGTAGCGTACGA
The DNA here is from genome assembly GCA_944452665.1 of Stenoptilia bipunctidactyla. Classification (NCBI taxonomy): domain Eukaryota; kingdom Metazoa; phylum Arthropoda; class Insecta; order Lepidoptera; family Pterophoridae; genus Stenoptilia; species Stenoptilia bipunctidactyla. The sequence continues at coordinate 48,788,917 of OX101721.1, read as the reverse complement.
TGATCTTTACCCTTTCCTTTGCGTATGGTTCTTCGCAACTCGCGCGGCACAGATTCGAACAGTAGTTTAGTTGACTTTTCTATCTGCTCGCTTGAAAAAGCCGACGCACAAATTCTAATCAAGCTATCTTCATCAGCCACTGATATCTTATTCTGTATATAAGATAACAGTTCATCGATGACGATGTTACACGAACTGCACTTTACTAAGCACGACATATTAATTAACGGATCCGGAATAGTTCCGCACACGTCACAACAAACAGGGCGCTGCGCGCAAACTGATTTTTAACTGATTATAATTTTATTCTTAATAATTGTACCTCGAGCAATAGTGTAAATATTAAAAATAATCATGAAGCACAAAAACAACAGCTAAATATATTGCTCGAGACAAAATACAACATCTTCAATAAAACAAGGATATTTGAGAATTTTTCAATATTTTTAATTTTTTCAACAAATTTTTGTTAGCCGACTCACTGTAGGATAGTTTGGAAGAGGTGGTTGAACCAAAACTTCTTTCTTCTGCATGGTCAGCATCTCACATTCTTTTGCTTGTAATGGTTCTATAGACAGGCATGTCAGTATGTCTTTAATATTCTCTGTATCAACAATTTTTTCTTTAAAAATCTCTTCATATTCAGAAAATTTGGTGAAGGGCGAAAATTTATCACTTTATGATCAACACCAGCCCTTAAGAAGGTTTTTGTTTCTGACTCACTGTAGGATTGTCGTTTGAGCTACAGTTGGCTCTTACAAGCAAAACAACCAGAGCTATTTTCCAAATGATCTTTGTTGATCCTCCTTACGGCTAGTCTTTCAATTTTATTTCCTTTATTTGGTAATTCCAACAAAATGTATACACTCCTTCTAACTGAGTAACATCAGTAATGTGTGTGTATTTACAGCGTTTTTCAAATTCCAAGCTTATTATTCCAAAGCTTATTTAAAATTACCTTCTGGTGGAGGAGGAGGAGGCGGCAGTATGTTTTGCTTTTTTATATGTGCCAAGGCATGAGGAGGCAGGACCCCTGTCCTATAAAACTCTCCTTCTTCAAAAACATTAGCATGCACATATTTGCAATTTGGCTTATAACAACCTGTGTTTTGGTAATTCCAGCAAAATGTATACACTCCTTCTAACTGAGTAACATCAGTAATGTGTGTGTATTTACACTGTTTACGTATGCATGTGCCACGTATAAAATCTTTACACATGACAAATTTTTGTTGTTTAAGTGTTCCCTGCTTGACAGGCCTTATTTGCAATGAAGCATTTTCAGCTTGCAATGAAGCATTTTCAGCTTGCAATGAAGCAGCCGGTGATTCATAAGAATCATCCTCAACTTCTTGCTTCACAATATCCAGAGAGGGAGGGCTATCAGGGGGCGGAGGATATTGTGGAAGAGGTGGTTGAACCAACACTTCTTTCTTCTTGGTCAGCATATCACATTCTTTTGCTTGCAATGGTGCTAGAGACAGACATGCCGGTATGTCTTTAATATTCTCTGTATCAACTATTTTTTTCTTTAAAAATCTCTTCATATTCAGAAAATTTGGTGAAGGGCGAAAATTTATCACTTTATCATCAACCCCAGCCCTTAAGAAGGTTTTTGTATCTGAAAATAGTAAAAATATTTAATTAGCATTCATGCACCTACTTGTCCAATTGAATTGAATGAATTTTTTCAAATACATTGGTAGTATGTATCACCTTAGAGGATTTGTAACAAACTACTACCGACACATTCGCGAACACACTTTTCTTCCACAGCAGCGCGACGCCGCCGGATGGACGGCCGCGCAGCATGCCGGCCGCCGTGTCCACTGCGCTCGTCCCGGTGCATCCAAACTCGTCACTGATGCTGTCCAAATAATTTAATTCATTTGGCAGCAACCACGTCTCTTGTAAAGCAATTATGTGAGATGTTGTACATAGTTGCTTGATACATTCCACTGAACGTTTTACGTTCTTACAGTTATGAGAAACGAAATTAAACAATTGATCACTTGCCATTTTGTGCATTATTATTTCGGCCGACTGCGGTATTAATCCGCTCGAAATTTTGACTTCTCTTAAAGTGCACAAAACGTCTAAATATTATACCTTCTGGCCACAGTTTTCGATCCAGCAATAAAGCCAACTTGTTTTCACAAACATAAAACTTAAAGGCATTATAATACTTATCATTTTTACACAAAATTTTCTCTACTTCTATAGTTTCTTGTGTATTTTTAAATATTAAGTCCACTATATCTTTGTCCGTAGTTTCCTTATGCACTTTCGATATAAAAATCGGTACTTTTCTAACTGCAGCTTTAAATGTACCTTGAATATCTCGGTTCGTGCCCGCTATGCCCGCGTATCGATATTTTGAAGTACGTCGTCTTTTAGAGACCGTCTGCCACTCGTCTGCTTTATTCTCATTTGTCGTCAATATTTTAATTTTATCAGCTGTTATCGGAAGGAATTGCACCTCAAGGTCACGCTCGACGATCAGCTGTTTCTGCGTCGGCGAGGTTCGGCCGTCGTCGGGCTGCAAGGGGGCGGCGGCGGCACTCCCCGCCACCCGCGCCAACCGCTCGCTCCCTTCAACGTGCGCTGGCGACCGTTGGCTCTGCAATGATTCACCCGTACGGCCTACCGTCATATTTTTGTCAGCATCTTGACAAAAATTATAATCAATACTTCTGTACTGTAAGCCGTGATTATTATTGCCTTCGAATTCGGTACAAGTAGTTGACTCGTCTGCAAACGATAATCCTATCGGGCCACTATCACGATATGCTCCTCTTTTCAGGTTTATTTTTGCAGCTGAAAAGGGTGGCGATGAAGATGTCGAATGCCCGCCTTTTAAGTACTCATCTTTAATTTTCTCTAGATCCTCGGTGGTTACGTATGATGTTTTTATTTCCTTCACCTCAGCTTGTAAGAGCACCAAATCTTTTAACAATTTTGTCACATCCAGGTGGTCGAATGTTAAGGGCGGCAGTTTGTCTAAGTCACGAGCCACGAACACAGGTATTGCCTCATGATCAGTGACTTTGAAGAAGCTGATGATATCCTGTAGCGTACGATGATCTTTACCCTTTCCTTTGCGTATGGTTCTTCGCAACTCGCGCGGCACAGATTCGAACAGTAGTTTAGTTGACTTTTCTATCTGCTCGCTTGAAAAAGCCGACGCACAAATTCTAATCAAGCTATCTTCATCAGCCACTGATATCTTATTCTGTATATAAGATAACAGTTCATCGATGACGATGTTACACGAACTGCACTTTACTAAGCACGACATATTAATTAACGGATCCGGAATAGTTCCGCACACGTCACAACAAACAGGGCGCTGCGCGCAAACTGATTTTTAACTGATTATAATTTTATTCTTAATAATTGTACCTCGAGCAATAGTGTAAATATTAAAAATAATCATGAAGCACAAAAACAACAGCTAAATATATTGCTCGAGACAAAATACAACATCTTCAATAAAACAAGGATATTTGAGAATTTTTCAATATTTTTAATTTTTTCAACAAATTTTTGTTAGCCGACTCACTGTAGGATAGTTTGGAAGAGGTGGTTGAACCAAAACTTCTTTCTTCTGCATGGTCAGCATCTCACATTCTTTTGCTTGTAATGGTTCTATAGACAGGCATGTCAGTATGTCTTTAATATTCTCTGTATCAACAATTTTTTCTTTAAAAATCTCTTCATATTCAGAAAATTTGGTGAAGGGCGAAAATTTATCACTTTATGATCAACACCAGCCCTTAAGAAGGTTTTTGTTTCTGACTCACTGTAGGATTGTCGTTTGAGCTACAGTTGGCTCTTACAAGCAAAACAACCAGAGCTATTTTCCAAATGATCTTTGTTGATCCTCCTTACGGCTAGTCTTTCAATTTTATTTCCTTTATTTGGTAATTCCAACAAAATGTATACACTCCTTCTAACTGAGTAACATCAGTAATGTGTGTGTATTTACAGCGTTTTTCAAATTCCAAGCTTATTATTCCAAAGCTTATTTAAAATTACCTTCTGGTGGAGGAGGAGGAGGCGGCAGTATGTTTTGCTTTTTTATATGTGCCAAGGCATGAGGAGGCAGGACCCCTGTCCTATAAAACTCTCCTTCTTCAAAAACATTAGCATGCACATATTTGCAATTTGGCTTATAACAACCTGTGTTTTGGTAATTCCAGCAAAATGTATACACTCCTTCTAACTGAGTAACATCAGTAATGTGTGTGTATTTACACTGTTTACGTATGCATGTGCCACGTATAAAATCTTTACACATGACAAATTTTTGTTGTTTAAGTGTTCCCTGCTTGACAGGCCTTATTTGCAATGAAGCATTTTCAGCTTGCAATGAAGCATTTTCAGCTTGCAATGAAGCAGCCGGTGATTCATAAGAATCATCCTCAACTTCTTGCTTCACAATATCCAGAGAGGGAGGGCTATCAGGGGGCGGAGGATATTGTGGAAGAGGTGGTTGAACCAACACTTCTTTCTTCTTGGTCAGCATATCACATTCTTTTGCTTGCAATGGTGCTAGAGACAGACATGCCGGTATGTCTTTAATATTCTCTGTATCAACTATTTTTTTCTTTAAAAATCTCTTCATATTCAGAAAATTTGGTGAAGGGCGAAAATTTATCACTTTATCATCAACACCAGCCCTTAAGAAGGTTTTTGTATCTGAAAATAGTAAAAATATTTAATTAGCATTCATGCACCTACTTGTCCAATTGAATTGAATGAATTTTTTCAAATACATTGGTAGTAAGTATCACCTTAGAGGATTTGTAACAAACTACTACCGACACATTCGCGAACACACTTTTCTTCCACAGCAGCGCGACGCCGCCGGATGGACGGCCGCGCAGCATGCCGGCCGCCGTGTCCACTGCGCTCGTCCCGGTGCATCCAAACTCGTCACTGATGCTGTCCAAATAATTTAATTCATTTGGCAGCAACCACGTCTCTTGTAAAGCAATTATATGAGATGTTGTACATAGTTGCTTGATACATTCCACTGAACGTTTTACGTTCTTACAGTTATGAGAAACGAAATTAAACAATTGATCACTTGCCATTTTGTGCATTATTATTTCGGCCGACTGCGGTATTAATCCGCTCGAAATTTTGACTTCTCTTAAAGTGCACAAAACGTCTAAATATTATACCTTCTGGCCACAGTTTTCGATCCAGCAATAAAGCCAACTTGTTTTCACAAACATAAAACTTAAAGGCATTATAATACTTATCATTTTTAGACAAAATTTTCTCTAGTTCTATAGTTTCTTGTGTATTTTTAAATATTAAGTCCACTATATCTTTGTCCGTAGTTTCCTTATGCACTTTCGATATAAAAATCGGTACTTTTCTAACTGCAGCTTTAAATGTACTTTGAATATCTCGGTTCGTGCCCGCTATGCCCGCGTATCGATATTTTAAAGTACGTCGTCTTTTAGAGACCGTCTGCCACTCGTCTGCTTTATTCTCATTTGTCGTCAATATTTTAATTTTATCAGCTGTTATCGGAAGGCATTGCACCTCAAGGTCACGCTCGACGATCAGCTGTTTCTGCGTCGGCGAGGTTCGGCCGTCGTCGGGCTGCAAGGGGGCGGCGGCGGCGCTCCCCGCCACCCGCGCCAACCGCTCGCTCCCTTCAACGTGCGCTGGCGACCGTTGGCTCTGCAATGATTCACCCGTACGGCCTACCGTCATATTTTTGTCAGCATCTTGACAAAAATTATAATCAATACTTCTGTACTGTAAGCCGTGATTATTATTGCCTTCGAATTCGGTACAAGTAGTTGACTCGTCTGCAAACGATAATCCTATCGAGCCACTATCACGATATGCTCCTCTTTTCAGGTTTATTTTTGCAGCTGAAAAGGGTGGCGATGAAGATGTCGAATGCCCGCCTTTTAAGTACTCATCTTTAATTTTCTCTAGATCCTCGGTGGTTACGTATGATGTTTTTATTTCCTTCACCTCAGCTTGTAAGAGCACCAAATCTTTTAACAATTTTGTCACATCCAGGTGGTCGAATGTTAAGGGCGGCAGTTTGTCTAAGTCACGAGCCACGAACACAGGTATTGCCTCATGATCAGTGACTTTGAAGAAGCTGATGATATCCTGTAGCGTACGATGATCTTTACCCTTTCCTTTGCGTATGGTTCTTCGCAACTCGCGCGGCACAGATTCGAACAGTAGTTTAGTTGACTTTTCTATCTGCTCGCTTGAAAAAGCCGACGCACAAATTCTAATCAAGCTATCTTCATCAGCCACTGATATCTTATTCTGTATATAAGATAACAGTTCATCGATGACGATGTTACACGAACTGCACTTTACTAAGCACGACATATTAATTAACGGATCCGGAATAGTTCCGCACACGTCACAACAAACAGGGCGCTGCGCGCAAACTGATTTTTAACTGATTATAATTTTATTCTTAATAATTGTACCTCGAGCAATAGTGTAAATATTAAAAATAATCATGAAGCACAAAAACAACAGCTAAATATATTGCTCGAGACAAAATACAACATCTTCAATAAAACAAGGATATTTGAGAATTTTTCAATATTTTTAATTTTTTCAACAAATTTTTGTTAGCCGACTCACTGTAGGATAGTTTGGAAGAGGTGGTTGAACCAAAACTTCTTTCTTCTGCATGGTCAGCATCTCACATTCTTTTGCTTGTAATGGTTCTATAGACAGGCATGTCAGTATGTCTTTAATATTCTCTGTATCAACAATTTTTTCTTTAAAAATCTCTTCATATTCAGAAAATTTGGTGAAGGGCGAAAATTTATCACTTTATGATCAACACCAGCCCTTAAGAAGGTTTTTGTTTCTGACTCACTGTAGGATTGTCGTTTGAGCTACAGTTGGCTCTTACAAGCAAAACAACCAGAGCTATTTTCCAAATGATCTTTGTTGATCCTCCTTACGGCTAGTCTTTCAATTTTATTTCCTTTATTTGGTAATTCCAACAAAATGTATACACTCCTTCTAACTGAGTAACATCAGTAATGTGTGTGTATTTACAGCGTTTTTCAAATTCCAAGCTTATTATTCCAAAGCTTATTTAAAATTACCTTCTGGTGGAGGAGGAGGAGGCGGCAGTATGTTTTGCTTTTTTATATGTGCCAAGGCATGAGGAGGCAGGACCCCTGTCCTATAAAACTCTCCTTCTTCAAAAACATTAGCATGCACATATTTGCAATTTGGCTTATAACAACCTGTGTTTTGGTAATTCCAGCAAAATGTATACACTCCTTCTAACTGAGTAACATCAGTAATGTGTGTGTATTTACACTGTTTACGTATGCATGTGCCACGTATAAAATCTTTACACATGACAAATTTTTGTTGTTTAAGTGTTCCCTGCTTGACAGGCCTTATTTGCAATGAAGCATTTTCAGCTTGCAATGAAGCATTTTCAGCTTGCAATGAAGCAGCCGGTGATTCATAAGAATCATCCTCAACTTCTTGCTTCACAATATCCAGAGAGGGAGGGCTATCAGGGGGCGGAGGATATTGTGGAAGAGGTGGTTGAACCAACACTTCTTTCTTCTTGGTCAGCATATCACATTCTTTTGCTTGCAATGGTGCTAGAGACAGACATGCCGGTATGTCTTTAATATTCTCTGTATCAACTATTTTTTTCTTTAAAAATCTCTTCATATTCAGAAAATTTGGTGAAGGGCGAAAATTTATCACTTTATCATCAACACCAGCCCTTAAGAAGGTTTTTGTATCTGAAAATAGTAAAAATATTTAATTAGCATTCATGCACCTACTTGTCCAATTGAATTGAATGAATTTTTTCAAATACATTGGTAGTATGTATCACCTTAGAGGATTTGTAACAAACTACTACCGACACATTCGCGAACACACTTTTCTTCCACAGCAGCGCGACGCCGCCGGATGGACGGCCGCGCAGCATGCCGGCCGCCGTGTCCACTGCGCTCGTCCCGGTGCATCCAAACTCGTCACTGATGCTGTCCAAATAATTTAATTCATTTGGCAGCAACCACGTCTCTTGTAAAGCAATTATGTGAGATGTTGTACATAGTTGCTTGATACATTCCACTGAACGTTTTACGTTCTTACAGTTATGAGAAACGAAATTAAACAATTGATCACTTGCCATTTTGTGCATTATTATTTCGGCCGACTGCGGTATTAATCCGCTCGAAATTTTGACTTCTCTTAAAGTGCACAAAACGTCTAAATATTATACCTTCTGGCCACAGTTTTCGATCCAGCAATAAAGCCAACTTGTTTTCACAAACATAAAACTTAAAGGCATTATAATACTTATCATTTTTACACAAAATTTTCTCTACTTCTATAGTTTCTTGAGTATTTTTAAATATTAAGTCCACTATATCTTTGTCCGTAGTTTCCTTATGCACTTTCGATATAAAAATCGGTACTTTTCTAACTGCAGCTTTAAATGTACCTTGAATATCTCGGTTCGTGCCCGCTATGCCCGCGTATCGATATTTTGAAGTACGTCGTCTTTTAGAGACCGTCTGCCACTCGTCTGCTTTATTCTCATTTGTCGTCAATATTTTAATTTTATCAGCTGTTATCGGAAGGCATTGCACCTCAAGGTCACGCTCGACGATCAGCTGTTTCTGCGTCGGCGAGGTTCGGCCGTCGTCGGGCTGCAAGGGGGCGGCGGCGGCGCTCCCCGCCACCCGCGCCAACCGCTCGCTCCCTTCAACGTGCGCTGGCGACCGTTGGCTCTGCAATGATTCACCCGTACGGCCTACCGTCATATTTTTGTCAGCATCTTGACAAAAATTATAATCAATACTTCTGTACTGTAAGCCGTGATTATTATTGCCTTCGAATTCGGTACAAGTAGTTGACTCGTCTGCAAACGATAATCCTATCGGGCCACTATCACGATATGCTCCTCTTTTCAGGTTTATTTTTGCAGCTGAAAAGGGTGGCGATGAAGATGTCGAATGCCCGCCTTTTAAGTACTCATCTTTAATTTTCTCTAGATCCTCGGTGGTTACGTATGATGTTTTTATTTCCTTCACCTCAGCTTGTAAGAGCACCAAATCTTTTAACAATTTTGTCACATCCAGGTGGTCGAATGTTAAGGGCGGCAGTTTGTCTAAGTCACGAGCCACGAACACAGGTATTACCTCATGATCAGTGACTTTGAAGAAGCTGATGATATCCTGTAGCGTACGATGATCTTTACCCTTTCCTTTGCGTATGGTTCTTCGCAACTCGCGCGGCACAGATTCGAACAGTAGTTTAGTTGACTTTTCTATCTGCTCGCTTGAAAAAGCCGACGCACAAATTCTAATCAAGCTATCTTCATCAGCCACTGATATCTTATTCTGTATATAAGATAACAGTTCATCGATGACGATGTTACACGAACTGCACTTTACTAAGCACGACATATTAATTAACGGATCCGGAATAGTTCCGCACACGTCACAACAAACAGGGCGCTGCGCGCAAACTGATTTTTAACTGATTATAATTTTATTCTTAATAATTGTACCTCGAGCAATAGTGTAAATATTAAAAATAATCATGAAGCACAAAAACAACAGCTAAATATATTGCTCGAGACAAAATACAACATCTTCAATAAAACAAGGATATTTGAGAATTTTTCAATATTTTTAATTTTTTCAACAAATTTTTGTTAGCCGACTCACTGTAGGATAGTTTGGAAGAGGTGGTTGAACCAAAACTTCTTTCTTCTGCATGGTCAGCATCTCACATTCTTTTGCTTGTAATGGTTCTATAGACAGGCATGTCAGTATGTCTTTAATATTCTCTGTATCAACAATTTTTTCTTTAAAAATCTCTTCATATTCAGAAAATTTGGTGAAGGGCGAAAATTTATCACTTTATGATCAACACCAGCCCTTAAGAAGGTTTTCGTTTCTGACTCACTGTAGGATTGTCGTTTGAGCTACAGTTGGCTCTTACAAGCAAAACAACCAGAGCTATTTTCCAAATGATCTTTGTTGATCCTCCTTACGGCTAGTCTTTCAATTTTATTTCCTTTATTTGGTAATTCCAACAAAATGTATACACTCCTTCTAACTGAGTAACATCAGTAATGTGTGTGTATTTACAGCGTTTTTCAAATTCCAAGCTTATTATTCCAAAGCTTATTTAAAATTACCTTCTGGTGGAGGAGGAGGAGGCGGCAGTATGTTTTGCTTTTTTATATGTGCCAAGGCATGAGGAGGCAGGACCCCTGTCCTATAAAACTCTCCTTCTTCAAAAAGATTAGCATGCACATATTTGCAATTAGGCTTATAACAACCTGTGTTTTGGTAATTCCAGAAAAATGTATACACTCCTTCTAACTGAGTAACATCAGTAATGTGTGTGTATTTACACTGTTTACGTATGCATGTGCCACGTATAAAATCTTTACACATGACAAATTTTTGTTGTTTAAGTGTTCCCTGCTTGACAGGCCTTATTTGCAATGAAGCATTTTCAGCTTGCAATGAAGCATTTTCAGCTTGCAATGAAGCAGCCGGTGATTCATAAGAATCATCCTCAACTTCTTGCTTCACAATATCCAGAGAGGGAGGGCTATCAGGGGGCGGAGGATATTGTGGAAGAGGTGGTTGAACCAACACTTCTTTCTTCTTGGTCAGCATATCACATTCTTTTGCTTGCAATGGTGCTAGAGACAGACATGCCGGTATGTCTTTAATATTCTCTGTATCAACTATTTTTTTCTTTAAAAATCTCTTCATATTCAGAAAATTTGGTGAAGGGCGAAAATTTATCACTTTATCATCAACACCAGCCCTTAAGAAGGTTTTTGTATCTGAAAATAGTAAAAATATTTAATTAGCATTCATGCACCTACTTGTCCAATTGAATTGAATGAATTTTTTCAAATACATTGGTAGTATGTATCACCTTAGAGGATTTGTAACAAACTACTACCGACACATTCGCGAACACACTTTTCTTCCACAGCAGCGCGACGCCGCCGGATGGACGGCCGCGCAGCATGCCGGCCGCCGTGTCCACTGCGCTCGTCCCGGTGCATCCAAATTCGTCACTGATGCTGTCCAAATAATTTAATTCATTTGGCAGCAACCACGTCTCTTGTAAAGCAATTATGTGAGATGTTGTACATAGTTGCTTGATACATTCCACTGAACGTTTTACGTTCTTACAGTTATGAGAAACGAAATTAAACAATTGATCACTTGCCATTTTGTGCATTATTATTTCGGCCGACTGCGGTATTAATCCGCTCGAAATTTTGACTTCTCTTAAAGTGCACAAAACGTCTAAATATTATACCTTCTGGCCACAGTTTTCGATCCAGCAATAAAGCCAACTTGTTTTCACAAACATAAAACTTAAAGGCATTATAATACTTATCATTTTTACACAAAATTTTCTCTACTTCTATAGTTTCTTGAGTATTTTTAAATATTAAGTCCACTATATCTTTGTCCGTAGTTTCCTTATGCACTTTCGATATAAAAATCGGTACTTTTCTAACTGCAGCTTTAAATGTACCTTGAATATCTCGGTTCGTGCCCGCTATGCCCGCGTATCGATATTTTGAAGTACGTCGTCTTTTAGAGACCGTCTGCCACTCGTCTGCTTTATTCTCATTTGTCGTCAATATTTTAATTTTATCAGCTGTTATCGGAAGGCATTGCACCTCAAGGTCACGCTCGACGATCAGCTGTTTCTGCGTCGGCGAGGTTCGGCCGTCGTCGGGCTGCAAGGGGGCGGCGGCGGCGCTCCCCGCCACCCGCGCCAACCGCTCGCTCCCTTCAACGTGCGCTGGCGACCGTTGGCTCTGCAATGATTCACCCGTACGGCTACCGTCATATTTTTGTCAGCATCTTGACAAAAATTATAATCAATACTTCTGTACTGTAAGCCGTGATTATTATTGCCTTCGAATTCGGTACAAGTAGTTGACTCGTCTGCAAACGATAATCCTATCGGGCCACTATCACGATATGCTCCTCTTTTCAGGTTTATTTTTGCAGCTGAAAAGGGTGGCGATGAAGATCCGTCAATCCGATAACTGAAAATATTCAGAGTAGCTTGGGCCTTAATGAAACTATAGCCAAGATATTTATTGATGACGGTGAGGTTAACGCATTGCTAAAGGCTTTAGATTTAGCTAAGGGAGCTGGTCCAGATGATATACCTCCCATATTTATCATAAAACTTGTAAAATCCATTACAAAACCTCTCGCTACCCTTTTTCGGCGTTCTTTAAATGAGGGAATTGTACCCAATATATGGAAAGCTGCATTTATTAGCCCAATACATAAAAGTGGTAACAAAGATAACGTGCAAAATTATAGGCCAATATCCAAGCTTTGCATCTTTGCCAAAGTGTTTGAGAGAATTGTTTTCAAGCAAGTATACCATTCTCTTTCTAAATCATTTATTCAAGAACAACACGGATTTCTTAAAAATAAGTCTACAACTACCAACATCCTTTCATTTCTAGATCTTGTTACAGCCTCTATGGATTCAGGCGCGCAGGTAGATTCGATATACACCGACTACAGTAAAGCGTTTGACCGTATCGATCATAACATACTTTTAAAAAAGCTTTCACTTGCAGGTATTCACGGTAACCTTTATAGATGGTTTGCGTCATATATAGACAATCGCTCACAATCTGTTGCGCTGAATGGGTATCGGTCTTCATGGCGTTCTATCCCCTCAGGAGTGCCCCAGGGGTCATTGCTCGGTCCGTTGCTATTTAATATCTTTATTAACGACATCAGTTCCTGTTTTCTTAATTCAAAGTTTTTGCTTTACGCTGATGATATGAAAATCTTCCGCGAAATCAGAACCATACACGACTGCATTTCTTTACAAGAAGACTTAATTAGATTCGAAAAGTATTGTGTCAATAATAATCTAGATTTAAACATATCCAAATGCACTTCAATAACTTTTACTAGAAAATCATCACCGATTCAGTTTTCGTATCTTTTGAGGAAACAGCAACTTGAACGAGTAAGCGATGTAATGGACCTGGGTGTTAAACTTGACTCAAAACTTACTTATGAAAAACACATTGATCATATTGCCAAGAAAGCCAACAAAGCTATGGGATTTGTAATCAGAATGAGTTCACAGTTTGACAGCATCAAAATAATGAAAACATTGTTTTGTAGTCTGGTGCGCAGCTCTCTTGAATACTGCTCACAAGTTTGGAACCCGCAATATGACGTGTATATTAATAGACTCGAGACAATTCAACGCAAGTTCTTGAGATACTTACAGTATAAAACCCGCATATATGACAACTGTTATGAGTTAAGATGTAAAAGGCATCATATACTACCTCTTGTTGAGAGACGCAAAATTGCTGACGTTGCTCTCTTAGTAAAAATTGCACAGTCAAGAATAGATGCCCCTTGTCTTCTCTCAAACGTTAACCTTCATGTGCCCATAAAAACTGTAAGGCGTCCAGTATGTTTGCACATTCAGCACAGCGGCACTAACTATAGAAAACAGTCTTTCTCCATCAGATCATGTCAGCAATTTAATACACTAGTCGATTTACAGGAACTAGACCTATTTAATGACGATCCTTTAAAATTCAAGCGGTATCTATCCTCAAAATGGTTTGACTTAATATTTTAAAGTAAAACTGTTTTTTTATTTTTCTTTTTCGTTTTTGGGCGATTCCTCTAGCTGGGCACTAGGTATTTTTTTTTTGTTTATTCAGTTGCTCAGAGTATTTGTATTAAGTATTATTATTTTTTTTTTTTTCTGTTTTTGTTTTTGTTTTCTTTTGATAACTTTATCATTAATCTGTTTGTATTTTTTTTTTTTGTATTATTATTATTTGTGTGTGTGTGAGACAGTCAAGTGCTTTGTAACTTATAAGTGGTAACATGTAAATGGTGTCGAGATTTTTAAACTTACTTTTTTAAATTTTAATTATATCACTGTTTGTTATCCAACAACGTTAAAATAAAATAAAATAAAATAAAATAAATACCTAAAGTTGCAAGTACATAAAAAGTCAAGATTTCGTGTACACCTATGAAACGTATACCAATCGACAGGGAAAATTATTACAAATAACATTTAAAGACAGACAAAATGTCGTAAGTGATATACTTTTTGAGTTATTTCAGTCTGAATACTTAATTTTTTTTTTCTTTTTTTCATTTGATTTTTATTGATGTTTTAATACAATTTAATTTTTATTTTATGTGTTCAGTGGATTTTTTATACCATTTGTGCTGTTATTTATAAATAAAAGTTTTTTTTTAAGATTATCAGTTTATCTACAAATACTAAAAGCGGGATTCTATACCCGGCGCGGCGAACCTTGATCCCTATGACACTTACAGTAATTTCCACAACATAACCTTGTACTGTCGTCACCGTTACATTAGAATCGTATTGGAGGCTTCTAAAAATGGCATTTATTTATTTTACGTAGCTATATTCCAATAAAATGATATTCCGTTGGAATTATAACAATTCATAACATTTGCAAGAAATTATCTTAATCTCAATCACACTTTACGCTTACGTTGTGCAAAAGTTACTTCGTAGGGTATGTTGATATTATAACAAAATATTAACATGTATTATGTATGATACCACCAGCGCCATCTATTGTCTGTGTGTAATAAAGTCAGTCTATTAAAACGCCACTGTGTCTATTATTAACAGGTTATGGGCGTGCTTAGTTAAAAATAGTTTTAATAGATTTTAACGTATAGTACTGTTTGGTTTCTGTAATAAAAATGACGATGAACTATATAGCTAACATTCCAAAGTTAAAGGGCCGCGAGAACTATGAGGATTGGTGTTTTGCAGTGCAAAATGTGTTGGTGTTGGAAAACATGGCGTCCGCCACCACTGAGAGGTTACCGGCTTCACCTACGACGAGCCAAATAAATGAAGATGCTAAAGCCAAAGCAAAATTAGTGTTGACGATAGATCCTACACTTTATGTGCATATTAAGCATGCAGCAACCACATATGATTTATGGAACAAGTTAAAGAATATGTTTGATGATACCGGCTACACAAGGAAAATTGGCTTGTTGCGTAAGCTCATCAACATACGACTTGACACCTGTGACTCGATGACCCAGTACGTAACTGAAATTGTAGAAACAAGCCAGAGATTACAAGGAACGGGCTTTAAGATAACGGATGAATGGATTGGAGCATTAATGTTAGCGGGATTGTCCGATAAATATGCTCCAATGTTAATGGCTATAGAGCACTCGGGTATTGAAATAAGTGCCGACGTCATAAAGACAAAATTGATGGACATGTGTAGCGACATTGGAACTGTTTCTGGTTCGGAAAGTGCTTTTGCTGCGAAATTATATTCAACGTTCGAAATATGGAAACAATAATTATGACCATAAACAATCTAATGGCGAAACATCAAAAGCTGTCAAAATAATAAAATGCTATAAATGTAAACAAACGGGCCATTATAAGAATAAGAGGCGATTTCACCATGCTCTGTTAGTTATTTCATAAATCAAGCGTTAGCAAACGAACGATTAAAATTAACAGAAACATTAACATCGCTGTTAGTTTTATGTGTTCCAAGATGAAAATCTAACAGGCCGTTGATAAATCGACCGTCTAATGAATGACTTACATAATCATTCATTCTTATTCCAAACCAACTAAAACCAAATGTCAATGCTTGCTATATTATATGTTCCGGTGGCAAGTACTATTTTCGCTAGTCGTATAATACGTAAGTTCTATCTGATAAATGTATGAAGTGCCGTACTTACTAATCGCCTGTTAACAACTTAACGGACCCCAAAAGAAGGAATTAAACTTAACAACAGATTAAGGAAATTTAACATTCGTTAGTGCGTGATGGGACACTCAATAACATTAACAGTTTGTTAAAAGGTTTAACATGAGTGTTAAATAATTAACAGAGCATGGTGAAATTGGCTCTAAATGTCCAAATTCGCAACTAAGCAAAAGTAAACAATCCAATGCCTTCAGCGCTATTTTCTTGAGTGGAAATTTCAACTGTGATAGTTGGTACATTGATAGCGGGGCTAGTAAACACATGACAGCGAAGATTGAATATCTTGTGAATCCATCATATGAACATGAAACCAAAGAAATAATTATTGCAAACAAAACATGCGTTCCCGTGCTGTGTTCTGGGGATGTTAACATCATTACGGTTGTGGATGATATGCAATATAACATCATAGTTTCAGATGTATTGTGCATACCGAGTTTAACAACAAACTTGCTTTCAGTGAGTCAGTTAATTAAGAATGGCAATAATGTAATTTTTAAAGAGAAGTTTTGCTATATTTATAATAAACAGAGAACTCTACTTGGGAAGGCAGAATTAGTAGAAGGTGTGTACAGATTATACACTGAGAAATCAGAACAGTTATTGGCAGCCACAGCTAAGGTATCAAGTGAAACTTGGCATAGAAGATTGGGACACATTAACAGTACTAGTTTAAACAAAATGAAAAATGGAGCTGCAGAAGGTATTTCATTCTCCGATAAGGCAGAGGTGAACAAATCTAATTGTATTGCTTGCTGTAAAGGGAAGCAAACTAGACTACAGTTTAAGCCTAGCTCTACTAACACCCAGGCTATTTTAGAACTCATTCACTCAGATGTATGTGGCCCAATGGAAAATATTTCCATTGGAGGATCCAGGTACTATGTCTTATTTGTTGATGACTATAGCAGAATGGCTTTTGTATATTTTATGAAATTGAAGAGTGAGGTATTTAAGTTTTTTAAGGAATTCCAGTCAATGGTAGAAAAACAGACAGATCGGAAGATTAAAATTTTAAGGACAGATAATGGCGGTGAATTCTGCAGTCAAGACTTTGGAAGGTATCTGAAACAAATGGGTATTATACATCAGAAAAGTAATGCCTACACTCCACAGCAAAATGGTGTGAGTGAAAGGATGAACAGATCATTAGTAGAGAAGGCTAGATGTTTAATTTTTGATTCCAGTTTACACAAAAAGTTTTGGGCAGAAGCCATAAATACCTCAGTATACCTGAGAAATAGGTCAGTTGTTACAGGGCTAAAAAATATGACTCCATATGAAGCTTGGACAGGAAAGAAACCTGACTTAAGTCACATACGTATTTTTGGGAGTAAGGTTATGATGCACATACCAAAAGAAAAGCGTTTAAAATGGGATATGAAGTCCAAAGAACAAATTTTGGTAGGCTATGCAGATAATGTGAAGGGCTATAGGATTTATGACCCAGAAAGTAACTCTATTAAAATTAGCAGAGACATCATTATTATGGAAACCAAAGACATTGTGAATATTCCTCTTGAATGCAAGGCTTCAGTGGAGGAAATTGAAGAAGAGGTTAAAACAGATGGAACTGAAACTGAATACAATGATAATGATATTACATATGTTCCAGAGGCTTCTATAGAAAGTGACACATACGAAAGTATATCTGAAACAGATGATACAGAAGGTTCATTATTAGACATGAATCAAGATGTTACAAGCAAGCGAGTAAGAAAATCACCTGATAGATTTGGCTATAATCATTTATGTGTTGCAGAATCAGATGATCAAAATATAATGGATATTACACTCGAGGATGCCTTAAATGGACCTGAAAGCAAATTTTGGAGAGCAAGTATGCAGGAGGAACTAGAATCATTCAAAAAGAATGATGCATGGGAGCTTGTGAATAAGCCTTCTGATTCAACAATAGTGCAGTGCAAGTGGGTATTTAAAAAAAAGTATGATAGTCTTGGTAATGTGCGTTACCGTGCTAGATTGGTGGCTAAAGGGTTTTCACAGAAAGCAGGTATAGACTATCATGAAACTTTTTCACCTGTGCTACGTCATTCTACTTTAAGACTGTTATTCTCTCTAGCAGTAAAACTAGGTTTAGATATACGTCACCTAGATGTCACTACGGCGTTTCTAAACGGTTTTTTGAATGAATCTGTGTATATGCAAAAACCTGTATTTTATAAAGATTGTGATGATGACAATAACAAAGTGCTAAAGCTTAAACGTGCCATCTATGGACTTAAACAATCATCTCGTGCATGGTATCAGAGGGTTAATGATTATTTATTGTCTTTGAATTTTTTCAAATCAAAATATGAACCTTGTTTGTTCACAAAAATTGAAGGTGATATTAAAGTTATTATAGCACTATTTGTAGATGACTTTTTTGTTTTTTCAAGTTGTAAAATGGCCACTAGTCAATTAATAGTTGATTTGAGCAGTAAATTTCAAATTAAAGATTTGGGTCAATTAAAGCAATGTTTGGGTTTAAGAGTTAATTTGTATGAAAATGTTATAACTGTTGATCAAGAACATTATGTAGAAAGTTTGTTAAAAAGATTTAACCTGTCACATTGTAAGACAGCAGAAACTCCAATGGAGATTAATTTAAGATTAGAAAGAACTGAAAGTACTGATTGTAAAGATAAAATTCCATATAGACAATTGGTAGGTAATTTAATGTACTTAGCTGTCTTAACCAGACCAGACATAGCTTATAGCGTATGCTATCTGAGTCAATTTAGTAATTCATATGATGAAACTCATTGGAAACATTTAAAGAGAATTCTAAGGTATTTAAAGGGTACTAAAAACTATGGTCTTGTTTTTACTAAAGATGATTCTTATTTAGAAGGATATGTGGATGCTGATTGGGGTTCTGACACTAATGATAGAAAATCCTTTTCCGGTTTTTGTTTTAAATTATCAGGTGCAGTTATTTCTTTTGAGTGTAGAAAACAAAGAAATGTAGCTCTATCTTCAACAGAAGCAGAATATATTTCTTTGTCAGAGGCCAGCAAAGAGGCTATTTATTTAAAGAATTTATTGTTTGAGATATTAGGTTACTCAGAAACAATTACTTTGTATAATGATTGTCAAAGTGCCCAAAAACTTATTTTGAATCCAGTATACCATAGGCGGTCCAAACACATAGATATAAGATACCATTTTGTAAGGGAGGCATTTGCAAATAAATTTATCAAAGTTGATTATTTAGTAACAACAGAAATGCCAGCAGATATTTTTACAAAGAGTTTAGGGTCTTTTAAGCACAAATACTTTACTAAAAAGCTTGGCATACTACCTGTTATAATATATAATTGATTTTGTTAAGTGGAGGTGTTGATATTATAACAAAATATTAACATGTATTATGTATGATACCACCAGCGCCATCTATTGTCTGTGTGTAATAAAGTCAGTCTATTAAAACGCCACTGTGTCTATTATTAACAGGGTATTACAAGGTTCCTCTGGAAGGTCCTCCGTGGAGACCGTGGACAATCCACTTGGGGACAGTGCCCGAAACAGCCCCCAACAAGGTATCGAAGACGTTCAGGTAGAAGATCCTCATAGAGTCGAATCTCCTGAGAATCCACAAGCCATCCCACGAGAAGATATTGAAGATATCGTGCAAGAACAGCCTCGTCCAATGCCAGCTTCTAGAAACGGAATTCCAATCCCTGGTTTTTCTAGAGCTTCCAATACTTCGACATACTGTATTATAGCAGGTTGCCACGTTAGGGATGCATTTCATGCATTGCATAGAATCAGTGCAGTGATGCAATTCGAAATAATATTTTGGCCAAATTGTCTATTAGAACACTTGCATTCCAATGTTATCTGGCGTGATTTTTCTGAATTTAGCCGTACTAGACACAACACATTTGAGCCAAACCAAATCGTAAATATGCTTAGAATGTTGCAGAAACAAAATCCTTTTCTTGATTTTGATAACCTTTTTAAAGCAATTTTTTGGAGATTTTGCAAAACACACCGTCGCTAATTGAGTCAATCAAAAAACCTAATAGAGCTTTGGCAATGGTACTCTGCAAACTCCATACAGGTTACTCAAATGACAGATTGTCACCACCCACTAGACAAAACCATGCCACCAAGTGACTTAGTCGAGTTCCAGCATGATGTTTAGTGTAGCCATTTAGGAGGGTAGGTCTGAGTAATCGTGCTGCATTGGAGAACTGTTTTCAACTCGTAGGATAGTGACTCACCGGGTAACTCATTTTGGAGGGTAGCGGGATCCGAAGCAAGGTGCACCGATGGCCGACCGCAGGTAGTAGGGGGCCCAAGTAGCATGCCAGCCACATGCGAAAGGCTGCCCCGCCACCTCGCGAAAAATCCCGGGAGGCTCCATCGTGCCGGTTGGAGAGGACCCGATGGCGACCTCGGGGGGGGGAGCGGGCGTCCCTGCAGTCTCCAGGCGAGTTTCCCAATGGTGCGTTGTTCCCTACGAGTTGCTTGGTTCCATTTTCAGCGCTTCACTCAACTTCTATTCTCCTCCCTATTCACTCCACTACCAATTCACAATGAAAGGTCCTAAAAAGAGTACGGTTCAACAGCGGTTGCACTTCCTCTCCCTTAAAGTGCACTTCTGTAACATCCGAGGAGTGCACTCCAATCTGAATGATGTCCACCACCAACTTGAGACGGAGAGACCACACCTACTCTTTCTAACGGAGACGCAGATCTGCGATCCATCAGACTCGGCATACCTTGGTTACCCAGGCTATATCCTGGAGTCTCTTTTCCGCCCGCACGCCGGGGTGTGCATGTATGCCAGTGACGCGATCTGTTATCAGCGTCTCCGTTACTTGGAAGTGCCGGACCTTTCAGTCATGTGGGTTCACATAGATACTGGCCTTGACCAAGTGGTTTACGCCTGTATCTATCGTTCACATAGCGGAGATCGGGAGACAACGAGGCTTATGGAATACCTTGGAAATACAGCAGATAAGATTCAGCAACGTTTTCCCACGGTGCAGTTGGTGTTTCTGGGGGATTTTAATGCTCACCACGGGCAGTGGTTATACCCGTATCAGGACACTGACCATGCTGGTAGAGAGACCTTTAAGTTTTTGCTGACTTATGGTCTCTCACAGCTTGTTAACGAGCCTACGCGCATCCCCGATGTTGCTGGCCACACTGCGTATTGCTTGGACCTTCTGCTGACAACCGATCCTGACAGATACTCGGTGTCCGTCACTTCACCTTTAGGGACATCCGATCACTGTATGGTGAAATCTGTATCGCTGTACTCGCCACCTGATACCCGCCCAAAAGGCTCCAGGCGAGTATGGCGTTACAAGTCAGCAGATTGGGATGAAATGCGACATTTCTTCGCATCTTATCCATGGCGGCAAACTTGTTTTACATCAACCGATCCATCGTGCTGCGCTGATGCTGTCTCAAGTGTGATAGTTCAAGCAATGGAGTACTACATTCCCCACGTTGACCTATCCCTTGAAACCAAAGCTTGCCCATGGTTTAATAGTGCTTGCCTTGCCGCTGAAAAGCGAAAACGGGAAGCATACAAAGCCTGGGCAAATGCTCGCAGAAGTAAAGCCCTGGATTCGCATGAACTTAAGAAAAGATACAATGCTGCCGCCAAGTCCTGCAAAAGAAATAGAATAGCAGCATACCCTTCGGGAAGTAAAGCTTTCTGGTCCCTTGCCAAGTCGGTCGAAACGAACTTTTGTCGCCCGTCGCTGCCACCACTGAGGAAACCCAATGGTTCTCTGGCCCACACTGCTAAGGAGAAAGCAGATTTATTTGCTAGTATCTTCGCGGAAAATTCTCGTCTAGATTGCCAAGGTAAAATCCCACCCCAATTACCTCAGTTCGGACCTACAATGGGTACCGTTCACATTCGCCAAAAGGAGGTTCTTAAATGCTTGCTGCACCTAGACGAGAACAAAGCTAGTGGTCCAGACGGTATTCTAAACTTTCTAGTGGTTCTAAAACGCTGCGCAGCTGAGTTGTCTCCCGTTTTGACGCGCCTCTATCGACTTTCATTGGGATCTGGTAAGGTCCCCAAGGCCTGGAAGCTTGCTAAAGTACAGCCAATACCGAAGAAGGGAAGCCGTGCCGATCCTGTCAACTATCGACCCATTTCAATCACCTCCATACTTTGCAAAGTCATGGAACGTGTATTGAATAATCGACTCTTGGCATACCTCGAGACCAACGAGCTCCTAAGCGATAACCAATATGGTTTCCGCAACGGACGCTCGACCGGCGATCTTCTCGTGTATGCCACTCACTTATGGAGTGAGGCCTTGGAGGGTCATGGTGAAGCAATGGCATTTCCAAGGCCTTTGACAGGGTCTGGCATGATGGTCTCTTAAGTAAGCTTCCAGCATATGGCATACCGATTAGGCTATGCGACTGGATATCTGATTTTCTGAGGGAACGGTCAATTCGAGTAGTCTTAGATGGCTTCTCCTCCGACCAAATGGCAATTAATGCCGGGGTACCTCAGGGATCTGTTCTCTCTGCAACATTATTCTTGCTGCACATTAATGACCTTTTAATACCGGGCATTATTGGTTATGCTGATGACAGCACGCTTGTAGAAAGATACGTATCCAATGCGCGAGCGAGCCCCCGTGAAATCCAGAGTTTAAGAAAGTCAATGATCGAGCGCGTTAATTTGACCCTACGAAAAGTATCCGATTGGGGTGAGTCAAATTTAGTCAAATTCAACGCGTCCAAAACTCAGGCGTGTCTATGCTCCGCAAAAAAGAGCACCTTCACATTTACGCCCACTTTCCAAAATGTATCTGTCCCCATCACTGACCATCTAGGGCTTTTAGGCGTAACTGTAACATCCAGTTTAAACTTCGGTCAACAAATTGTGTCCATGGCTCAAGTAGCTTCGAAAAAGTTGGGAATCATCTCGAAGGTACGGCGGTACTTCGGCCCTGCACAGCTTCTTAACTTATACACAGCTCAAGTGCGATCATGCATGGAGTACTGCAGTCATCTTTGGGATGGTTCAGCCAAATATCAACTAGAAGCGCTGGACTCCATTGACCGAAGAGCCCATAAACTATAATATAATGACGTCGACCTTACAACCAAAAAACTGCAGACCTTAGAGCATCCCCGTAAGGTTGCGTGTCTAACCGTGTACTACAGGATACATTTTGGTGAGTGCGCCAGTGCTCTGTTTGAACAAATTGAACCCTCACCCTTTTACCATCGGACTACTAGACGCAGACAGAACTTCCATCCGTATGTGGTTGATATTCCGAAAAGTCGAACTAAGCGCTTTGACAGTTCCTTTTTGATACGGGTCGCCAAGGTTTGAAATGAACTGCCTGCGTCTATTTTCCCTGACCAGTATAGTCCTAGTACTTTTAAGCGTCGAGTGAATAGGTTTCTCGTGGATGGACGTGTACCACCTTAGTCTTCATGTTCACTTAACGTCAGGTGGTATGGAAGACAAACGTCACATCCATAATTTATAAAAAAAAAATTGTCTCAATTGTTTCGCATAAGCCCCCAGCATTTAGGCCGCATGATGAAAAAAGTGCGAACATGTTTACTGGCAGACTTTGTTCCCCTACATTTGGGTCTATCATCAGCTGAAAATCGCGATGAACTTCTCCAAAGAAAATTGGCCATACCGGATTTTTTATATACAGATTCCGAGCATCCTAACGGCATGATTTTTATATGCGATGGAACTTACGTTTACGTACAAAAAAGTACAAATTATTCCTTTCAGAAAAAACATATAGCCTACACAAATATAGGAATTGATTGAAAATGTTTATGATCGTTTGTCCTGATGGATACATATTAGAATGCTTTGGTCCGTATGGAGCTGATCAATCTGATGCGATCATTATGAGAGAGTTAATTCAAACTCGACTATTTAATTTTTAATTTTTACTGTTCGACTTTTTAATTTTTAGTTTAATATTCTTCATTTTATTTATTTGAATTTTTAATTGTCAATTTATAACTTTGTATCAATTTAATTTTAATTTTGTATCAATTTTATTTTATTTAGATTAGTCTTGACATAATTGAACTAACCTTGACATTTACCCCTTTTTCTTGACATTTACCCCGTCTTATGACATGATAAAAAAACTCCAATTTTAATGTTTGTAATAGTTTACTACTAAATAACCTTTAACTCTTATCCCTTAATAAAAATCTGTAAATACTATTGTAATTGATATTAGTTGATGTACTTCCGCATATAATCAATCAAGCTATTATAACTTTTTTATTTTTAAGAATTTGAAATAGATGTAGCTGTATGAACATATTTTGGATTGCATTCCAGACCTACACTATTACCATATAACATTAATCAATAAGTATTTATTTATGTAATCTGTTTTGTTCATCGAAATATAAATAAATAAATAAATAAATAAATAAACTGAAGAGATTCGGAGGTTTTTTGAGAGTGGTGACATTTTTATTGTAGACAGAGGTTTCCGCGACGTCATGGGTCTACTTAAAAAGCTCGGATATCGTGCATATATGCCAATTACAAGAAATAATAACGCGAGGCAACTGGCCACCGTACAGGCGAACGAGTCAAGAAAGGTGATATGCCGTTGGGTAGTCGAAGCTATTAATGGGCATATTAAAAATCAGTTCCATCAACTACGTCAACAATATTGAAACACAGCTGCGAGAAAGATGAAAGATGAATTTAGAATTGCTTGCACGTTGTTGAATGCATTTGGTTCTAGGTTCCGGGATCACGTGCTTGTAAATGAAATAATTCAAGAAATAAGAGTAAATCAAAATGCGGCGAATGTTTTGAGCGAAGTGGTCAACAGAAATAACAGACAATTAAATCAACTACTATAAAAAGTTATTTTGCTAATTCCGCGACTTGTACTTGCACTAGTGATGCAGGATTTTCATGCGTAAGTTCACCGCCCTCCCTCCCTCAAGCAAGAAGCAAGACATGCAATGAACACACACCTGGAAACCCACACCACAAGCTATCACCGACACGTGTTTCGCTTCAACCAGAAGCATCCTCAGGGCGCAACGGCGACCACCGAAGTAAATTAGTATCGCCAAAAGCCAGCTTATATTAACGCAAAGCCCCACCCACTCATTATTTAGGGTATTATGAGTCACATTGTTATTGAAATGGAATACTAAACAATATTCCAACTTCAATGACTCCGCGACTCATCAGTGTCAATAAATAAGTGTAATAAAGGATTACTTGTCGTTGTAGACTGCTCATTAAAAATTTGACTATGTTTTCCATGTTTCAGGATTTCTAGTTGTTCTAAAATATTCAAACGTAATCCTTTATCACATCTGTGTAAAATCTGGTAAGTGTGATCATTAGATAAGCTGTGGCCTGACTCCAGCAGGTGTTTGGCGAAATGGGATTTAGTAGGGTGTTTTAATCTATAAGCTGCAATGTGTTCTTTATACCGAGTTTCAAAACTACGTCCCGTTTGGCCAATGTACACACCGCTGCAGCCCCCACAGCTTAATTTGTATACACCTGATTTCTTGCCATCCTCAACTTTTTCTTTGAAATTGCAAATTCTAGATTTAAGCGAGCTGTTTGTCTTGAAGGCAACGTGAACATCATTTTTCCTGAATAACCTAGAAACTTTTTCCGATATGAATCTATACATATAATAAAATGGTAGGAAAGTCAAAACTGTACATTGAATATTTTTTTAAAAGAATACTTGGGGTATGATCTACAATCGAAACAGAAACAAAAAATATAGTTTTTAGAATTTTTGTCTGTTTGTCTGTTTGTCTTTCCGGGATAAACTCAAAAAGTACTGCATGGATTTACTTCAAATTTGGCATGAAGATAGTTAAGAAGTCGGGTCAACATATAGGCTACATATTATCACGCTAGCAGTGTTATAATCGTAGGTGCGTTTGGTGCTGCATAGCGTTCACGCAGACGACGTCGCGGGCAGCAGCTAGTCCTAAATATGTCAGACTAGTTCTATATCGATTCAATGTCTGTTCACGTGGCGCTCCATACAACAAACAGCTCACTTTTTGTTGTTTTTTCTTTTTTATCAAGTTGTCAATCACTGACTTGTCATACCCATTAGAAATTGCAATTTGATAAATAATGTCTAGCTCCTTTTTGAAATTTTGAGAACTTAACGGGACCGTCATTAGACGATGTATATAACAGTTAAAAGAAGCTATTTTATGTTGCCAAGGATGACAAGAAGAAGCAGGAATTACTGTGTCTGTGTGAGTGGGCTTACGATATATCTGAAAAACGTGTTTATTATTAACCAAAATTCTCAGTAACAATCTAATAGTATCAAAGGCTGATAAGGGTAACTGTATAGTCATCTTGCCCAAACAAGATTACATAGATAAAGTTCACAATATTATAAATGGAGATGACTTTGCGGTGTTGCGCTCGGATCCGACGAGGTCCTTTACCGCCGCGGTGGGAAAGGCGGTGAAGGAATCTCGATTCGTGTTCCCTGACGGTTTTCCGGGTAGATCTAACATTGTACCTATGAATCCACAAGCTCCAATAATGTATGGGCTTCCTAAAATTCATAAAGAAAACGTACCAATAAGACCAGTTGTTTCTTACGTGGGTGCTCCAGCATATGAGTTAGCAAAAAGGTTAAATCAGATCCTGAAGGTTAAATCTTCCTTCAAACCATTGTATAGTTTATTAAATACTCAGGGTCTGATCAACAAAATAAAAGACATTGCTATTCCTTCCAATGCCATATTGCTTTCTTTGGATGTAGACAATTTATTTACTGACGTTCCATATATGGAGTCATTACAAATATTACAGGATAAGCTTGAACAACAACGTTTGCATCCAGAGGAAGTATATGAGCTTCTAAATTTTTCACTTATTTGTATGAAACAAAATTACTTTAGATTTCAAAATAAATTCTTTACTCAAAAGGAAGGACTAGCAATGGGCTCACCACTGAGCCCTTTAATGGCAGATATTTTCATGGACAATTTCGAAACCAAAAATATTATCGGGCACCCTTCTATACTATATTATTATAGATATGTCGATGATCTACTCATATGCTGGACCGGAACGGAGAAACAACTGATAGAGTGGGTTCATGATATTAACAATATTCATTCAAAAATTAAGTTCAAATTAGAGTTAGAAGAAAACAAAAGTTTAAATTTTCTAGATTTAAATTTATCAATAGTTAATAATAAACACGTTTTTCAGATATATCGTAAGCCCACTCACACAGACACAGTAATTCCTGCTTCTTCTTGTCATCCTTGGCAACATAAAATAGCTTCTTTTAACTGTTATATACATCGTCTAATGACGGTCCCGTTAAGTTCTCAAAATTTCAAAAAGGAGCTAGACATTATTTATCAAATTGCAATTTCTAATGGGTATGACAAGTCAGTGATTGACAACTTGATAAAAAAGAAAAAACAACAAAAAGTGAGCTGTTTGTTGTATGGAGCGCCACGTGAACAGACATTGAATCGATATAGAACTAGTCTGACATATTTAGGATTCATATCGGAAAAAGTTTCTAGGTTATTCAGGAAAAATGATGTTCACGTTGCCTTCAAGACAAACAGCTCGCTTACATCTAGAATTTGCAATTTCAAAGAAAAAGTTGAGGATGGCAAGAAATCAGGTGTATACAAATTAAGCTGTGGGGGCTGCAGCGGTGTGTACATTGGCCAAACGGGACGTAGTTTTGAAACTCGGTATAAAGAACACATTGCAGCTTATAGATTAAAACACCCTACTAAATCCCATTTCGCCAAACACCTGCTGGAGTCAGGCCACAGCTTATCTAATGATCACACTTACCAGATTTTACACAGATGTGATAAAGGATTACGTTTGAATATTTTAGAACAACTAGAAATCCTGAAACATGGAAAACATAGTCAAATTTTTAATGAGCAGTCTACAACGACAAGTAATCCTTTATTACACTTATTTATTGACACTGATGAGACGCGGAGTCATTGAAGTTGGAATATTGTTTAGTATTCCATTTCAATAACAATGTGACTCATAATACCCTAAATAATGAGTGGGTGGGGCTTTGCGTTAATATAAGCTGGCTTTTGGCGATACTAATTTACTTCGGTGGTGGTCGTTGCGCCCTGAGGATGCTTCTGGTTGAAGCGAAACACGTGTCGGTGATAGCTTGTGGTGTGGGTTTCCAGGTGTGTGTTCATTGCATGTCTTGCTTCTTGCTTGAGGGAGGGAGGGCGGTGAACTTACGCATGAAAATCCTGGATCACTAGTGCAAGTACAAGTCGCGGAATTAGCAAAATAACTTTTTATAGTAGTTGTCATGGATTTCCGCAAAGTAACGCCTGATTCAATCAATTATGACAATTAAATCGTCTTACTACAGGATTCGAAAGAATGGATGCCATTCAAGGCGTAGATGACTTTCCTATTTTTACAGTGAGTGATCTCATTATTATGGCATTAGGCACACACCAAATTGCCCAAGCAAGGAGCTACTACGGCGAACATATAAAAGGTGAGAATGGCGCATACATGATAGAAATATCGCGAGAAAATCGATTAAATCTTTTTTATGGCGATTCGTGGCTACTGCGAACAAGGATCCAGTCCCGGCATTCCGGACAACGAGTTTACTTCGTTTACATATTAATAAACAATGAATTTGAAGGCAGACGCAAAATCGCAGGACATTATTGCTCTTGCATAGTGGGTAATAGAACTCTTGGTTGCTGTTCTCACGTCATGAGTGTGGTGTGGTTCATGGCATGGGCTCGGCACCAAGAAACACCTCCACTGCCGCCAGCGGCGTTCCTGGATTACGTCATAGTGAGGCATGACATTGAGAATGAGGCCAATGATGAGTTTTGATTGTTGCTTTTGTAGGTTGACTATTATGGGTGTTTAACTTAAATAATCCTTTTGTAGAGTTGTGATTTACATTTTATTTTTGTTTAATGAATAACGTGTTACCTAATACTTCGAAATACATATATTTTTTAATGCAAAAGTGTAAACATATTTAATAGACGATTATTTTCTTAACGTAACTTGTTAAGCAGTAGTAGTATGTATTTTTCTATTTTATTCCCGAGTTCACTGTATTATTAAATAAGTGTTTATGGATAATTCTCAAATATAACTAATTTATTTTACTTTTTTGTTTTTTGTTTTGTTTTGTTTTTAATGTAACTAATCCATGCTAATCCATGCTGGACTGGGAGTGAAAGGAAAACATAGAATGTGCCAGCTGCTTCTCTTCCCGGGCATACTGTAAAAGTCGGTTAAGGGACAGAGGTTTTATTGGCATTTTTGTGGGCGATAGGCTGACCCACTGTCACTGCAATAGCCTCTCGCAATCATCATAATACCTCATTAGTCAAACGTGACATCAGTTGGTCTTATAACCTCTGATGTTCTGCCTACCCTATAAGGGATACAGGCGTGAAGTTATGTATTATGTAAAACTTCTGACCGATTAAGGCCACGATGTCATTGTGATTTGTGATATATCAACTGCACAGAACTTGTGTTAAAACTAAGTAATATATTTTTAACTATGTAATCAATCTATGAGAATAGTTCTAACGGTAGAAAATAAATACAAGTTGTAACGTTTAAATACGCAAAACCTGAAATAAGTTTGTACAAATTACAATTTAAAACTAAATTACTTGGAAAATATATATCATTTATCATTTAATATCATATATCATATTGTCATGATAAAAATATGTTATTAATTAATAATTTAATTCATTAAATAAATAAAATAAACAATAAATTGTATTAAACGATCATAAAAAGTTAATTAAATGGAGATAAATATATACAATGTGTTAGGGTTCCGACTTTTGATACTTTACCTACGTGATATACATCAAATTTCATCGACAAAAGTCACCTTAGGGGGGGGCGCACCCCTCACCCCTCGTGATGGGGGTGATTTAAAAATTTCGTTTCTCTGGTTTGCTTTAAGTTCGTAAAACCATTTTTTTTTCATATTTATTGTGTGTATCTTGTTGAATTACATCTCATTTTAAAGCTTATTAAATTTACCAACTTTTGATACCACATTCACTAAAAAGTCATAAGAAGAAAAGAATTAATTTTAATGACTTTTTTTGTCATTAAAAAAAAAACGAAGCCCTTAACAATGCATTTTTTTCTTCTTAACTAGTACTATTTGAGTTTATCTTTCTAACGATATGCCAAAATTTAGGCCCGGTTCAGTAATTAGTTAAAAGGAAACACGAAATTAAAATATCAAAAGTTTATTTTACTAAGGTAATACGTCCTAGTTACAAAATTTAAGTACTATCAAGACTCGCGAGTTAGAGCGCGCGCGCAATGCGGTAGCAGGTTGCTTCAGGTTTTCGCCTGACTGCCTCTGCGCTCGCTGCGTTGGCGAGGGATGATCAGGGCGAGGCCCGTGCCGAAAGGCTAGAGCGCACCAATCACGTCGCCCCGCGCATCGTACGAGTCGAAACATGAATCTCTTTCAGTCTAATAGTGAATGAGATAACAATACTAAGGTACTGGTTAGGATTTCTACTTGCTAATCAGTTGTCCTTCGTTTCTCGTTGCGATTGCTACAAAGTTTTACTTTCGAATTTAGCTAAGTACTACTTACTCGATACTATGGCAGTTAATTATTCACCAAGTGAAGTGGCCGACATTGTATTTATTTATGGATACGCCAATGGAAACGCTGCGGCTGCTGTTCGGGAATATCGAATTAGATTCCCTACAAGGCGCATACCTTCTGCTCCAACTTTTGCAAGCGTTTTTGCAAGATTGCGCACTCATGGAATCCGACAGCCGCCTAATGAACGTGCTGTTGTGGAGAGACCAGACATGGAAGAAGAAATCATTGAAATGATTGCCAGTGACCCGCGACTTAGCACTAGAAATATTGCCAGAAGACTTGGGATTTCGCATTGGTCGGTGTGGCAAGTTCTACGTCGGGAAGGATTACGGCCGTTTCATTTTCGTCGAGTTCAGAATTTAATTGAACCAGATTATGCTGCTCGCTTTGTGTTCTGTGCGTGGCTTAATAGGAAAGTGAGACATGATGCAAACTTCGTACGGCGAATATTATGGACTGATGAAGCCAAATTCACAAGAGCTGGGATAACCAACCACCGAAACCATCATTTGTGGCTTAATGAAAATCCCCATGCTGTGAGGCCCGCCTCGTTCCAACACGAATTCTCAATCAACGTGTGGGCAGAAATTATTTATGATGAGCTGCTAGGTCCCATCGTCTTACCAGACAATCTTAATGGTGAGAGATTCTTGGAATTTCTAAGAGGGGATTTCCTACATGAGCTACCATTGGAGTACAGACGTGAACGCCGGTCTTTTTATTTGCAAATGGATGGAGCTCCTGCCCATTTTGCCCGGAATGTACGAGCATATGTGGATGAACACTACACCCCCTGGATTGGAAGAGGAGGAACAATTGCCTGGCCGGCTCGTAGCCCTGATTTGACACCTCTAGATTTCTTCCTGTGGGGGACCATGAAACAGCGGGTTTACCTAGAGGTGCCTACAACAAGAGAAGAGCTGCTGCAAAAAATTATGACCGCAGCTGATGAATTAAAAGCCGACAGAGCTATGATTAAAAGAGCTACACAACAAGTAGCATTAAGGGTTACTTCTTGTTTATTAAACAATGGTGGTCACTTTGAACAATTGTTAAATTGACTTAAAATCGGCAAAACTAAATAAAAAAGAGATTGTAAATTTCGTGTCTTTTATTTTGATGTCATTTTAGCTTAGCAGTTAGGACTGTTTCTTTGAAGTTAAACTGTCGTATTCTGTATCGTTAGAAAGATAAACTCAAATAGTACTAGTTAAGAAGAAAAAAATGCATTGTTAAGGGCTTCGTTTTTTTTTTAATGACAAAAAACTAAAAAAATACTACAAAAAAGTAAGATTTTTTTTCTAAGTCATTAAAATTAATTCTTTTCTTCTTATGACTTTTTAGTGAATGTGGTATCAAAAGTTGGTAAATTTAATAAGCTTTAAAATGAGATGTAATTCAACAAGATACACACAATAAATATGAAAAAAAAATGGTTTTACGAACTTAAAGCAAACCAGAGAAACGAAATTTTTAAATCACCCCCATCACGAGGGGTGAGGGGTGCGCCCCCCCCTAAGGTGACTTTTGTCGATGAAATTTGATGTATATCACGTAGGTAAAGTATCAAAAGTCGGAACCCTAACACATTGTATATATATATATATATATTCAGACTGAAATAACTCGAAAAGTATATCACTTACGACATTTTGTCTCTCTATAAATGTTATTTGTATTGATTTTCTCTGTCGATTGGCATATGTTTCATAGGTGTACACGAAATCACGACTTTTTATGTACTTGCAACTTTAGGTATGCCAAGGAGGTTGGATGCTCTTTGCACTCGAGCGTATCATTTTTATAGATAATCTCTTATATGTATTTAAAACTTCAGATAATATCCCGCGCAAAGTTGAAGATATTCTTAAAAATATTAAATGTTATCACCAAGTATATAATTTCATTAAATCAACCATTGGCAGCCTGTAATAGGCAATCTTTGATGTTTTTTTTTTGTTTTACTTCTACTAGTAAGGTTATCGCATGGAATTAATAGGTACGTAGTACTTATTAATTCCATGGGTTATCGTTACCTTTTATAGGTTTTATTTATGTCTTGTTTATGTATTCTAGGTTGTATTATTTTGTTAGTTCATGCGAGTGAGTAATCCTGTGTGGGTTTCTGGTACTTCACCTCCAGAATCTGCTTAAATAGATGATGATGACGTAGATGCTGCAGTGGAAGAATTTCGAGGCCTACTCAGGTATTACATTCTCACTAAATCATTTTCGCTTAAAAAAAAAATACTGGAGTCAAGGCACTCTTTCTTGGATTTATTTGATTTTATTTATGTGTCACTTTTTTGATTTTGTTCTTCTTGTAAAAAAGCCACCGTCACCTTTTATAGATCTGATTTCTTTTGTCTAGAATATATTATTTTGTTTGTTCATGCGAGTAAGTAAATTGTGGGTGGGTTTCTAGTACTTCACCTCCAGAATCTGCTTAAAAAGATGCTGGTAGATGCTGGAGTGGAAGAATTTTGAGACCAGCACCGGAATTACCGTCTCCGATTAAAAACTACTGAAGTCATGGCTGCATGGATTCATTCCTTTGCCTTTTCCATTTGAATGGAAAAAAATATACTTTAAAAAAAAATCAAAAAAGATAAATATTAGTGTCATTGCTTTGTAATCAATGGGGGGTAATGTACGAATTTTCTGACTGCGTCTGATGTTTGTGATGTTGATTGAGTATCATCAATTGGTACATCAGTTATTGGAATGTTAGGAATTGTTTGTTTGCTGCCTATTAGCTTTGCCGAATCTGTGTCAAGCTTACTAATTTTGGCGGGGATTTGTATGGGCTCTATAGTTTTACTCTGTCTAGAATTTACAGAATTTAATTCGTCAAATATGACATCTCGTGCATAGAAAAATTGATTTTTATCAATGTTATATAATTTGTATCCATTTGCGCCGTAACCGACTAATATGGATTTAAATGATTTTTCATCAAATTTTGTTTTCCGAAGTTTATCATGAACATAATATGCAGTTAAGCCAAATACTTTTAAATGATTAATTTTAGGTTTCATACCATGCCACATTTCATATGGTGTTTTATCTTGTAGCGCTTTAGTGGGTAGTCTATTTATTAAATAAGTAGCCGTTAAAACGGCTTCACCCCAAAGACTTTTGTCTAGCATCGCACTCACGACCATGGTTCGTGCCATTTCGGTCAATGTACGGTTCATGCGCTCAGATACACCATTTTGCTGTGGAGTGTACGGAACCGTCAAATGATAAGTTATCCCCTTCCAAACGCACAATTCCTTCAATTCATTACAGAGATACTCTTTGCCGTTATCACGGTATAAATTGACGATCTTAGAATTGAAAAATGTTTCACATTTGTTGGTAAAATCAATAAAATATTTTAACACTTCAGATTTACAATCCATCAAATATGTGAAAGTATAATGGGTAAAATCATCAATAAAAATTACAAAATAATTTTTATCATCTACGGTAGTAGGATTTATAGGGCCGCAAACATCCGAATGTATTATAAAACTAGCTGACCCATGGTAGGTAGTATTAGACAGGAGATGCCCATTAATTGTTTACTGTAGGATATATGTGGCAAACGTGCGATGAATTTACGGACATATCTTTATTTCTTTCTAACAAGCGTACATTTGACATGAGTGAAAGACTCGAAGTCAAATTCTTCCTTTCCTTTTTTTGGTTTGATTTTCTTTTTACGCTATGTTGTCAGCTTGGTGAAATGCAGTCGCCATTTTACTTATACGTTTGCGTCAGTGTGTTTTGTTTACTTTCAGGAAAAGTGCAAAATATTCGGGATTTTTTAGAGATTTGACTATGAAATGCTTTAATAAATATCAATTTTATAAGTTTGATTTGAATTATCGTGTACAATATGCATAAGTGTTTGATTTTAGTTTGTGGCGCTAAAAAGTCGCAAAACATAAGTTTACACCAGTAAGTTATCTCAAATTCTTATGTTTTGTAATTATTTGCGTATATCATCATCTGGTTTACTTTAACAAGTACCTATAAGCGATAATAATTGAGTAATAGTAAATGTTTAGAAGGTTTTAAATTTATAACCTTGCTTCCTAGTTACCAAGTGTAAACATAGTGATGGGCATCCGTAAACCGTCTTTTTTATCGATATTTTTCAGTTTTCCCACTAATTTAAATATGCGGCGAAGGTGGATAAACGCAATTGGATTAGAAAATATAAGCCGACGTCATAGGAAGAATCTATTTATATGTTCATTACATTTTGAGGATGATAACATCAATAGAACACTTGGAGTCATCAGGCTAAAAGATGAAGCAGTGCCCTCACTTTACTTATCAGTAAGTGTTTTGTAGAGAATTGTTACTTTGTACCTTTTATAATTTATATAATTTAAAATCTTTAAAAATTTACATAGTCATCGAAGGATATAACTTTTGCATGATGATAATTAAAAGAAAATTTAATTTTTGGAGAATTGCTATTTATTAATACAAACTTTGTATTCATTTTCTGTCTCCAACTATTACTAGTGTTCGGAGCGTGGCTTCACAGAAAAGAATCCCACACTCAGCACTCCCTGAAGTAAGTGAAATAAACTTCAAGTTTTCATGTGACATTCCGCAACAGCAACATTCTTTCATTCCATTTTTTTTCAACCATTTTTTTCCATTACAGTTGACAGACTTGAAAAACCAGGTCATACCACAAAGTTCTGACCAACAAGAACCAAAACTAAATTCAAGTCACGATAAGGTTGGTTTTACAATATAACATAAGTAGTTGTTGATTCTAACTTTTTTTAGTAGTAAAATGAGTGAAAGATAGCGTGAACTGTTTGTGCATAATTTCCTGAGGATACCAGGCGTTTCTAACTTGTGTTTATTAAATAAAATATTTTTCTTTTAATATTTTCAGGCTTATCAAAATGAAATCAAAATTGTCAAGTTAGAAAAATTATGTGACAGCTTCATAAAAAGAATAAAAATCTGAAACTTCAAGTATATCGAAAAAATAAGAAAATAGCAGAACAAAAAGATGTCATGGAGAAATTAAAAGCTGAAAAGTTAATAACAAACGAAGAGTGCAACATGTTGAAAGAATGTGCTGGACCGCACTAAAATTAAATTAAGGGTGTCCTGCGCAAGGTTTCTAATTTAATTTAAGCTGTTATTAAAATATTTTTTTTAGGAAAATTTGAATCAAATTAACAGCTTAAATAAATAAAATTATTATGAATACCTATTCAAAATGTTAAAGATAAGTTTACTTTATTGTCTCTAAGTGACCTTGAAATTGTACTTATCTTATTATCTGTAAATCAGACTATATTTTATTTAGAAATAAGCATTAAAAGTTCAATTTTATTAATATCTATTCAAAATGTTTAAGATAAGGTTTAATTAAGTGTCTCTAAGTGACCTTGAAATTGTACTTACCGTATTATTTGTAAATCAGACTGTTTTTTAATTAGTAATAAGTATTAACAGTTAATTCAAAATGTTGACACCTGTTCAAAGATAAGTTTACTTTAGTGTCGCTAAGTGACCTTAAAATTGTTGATTTCAATACATCAAAATCTATTCACAATGCAGGTGTTTTATTTGTTAATTTTAAATACTAATTTTAACCATACAGAATGACTATAAATAGAATACAGAATGAATATGGATAGGTATTATAAATTCATACGAGCTAACGTATCTACTGCTTCCAAGTTGGAAAAGTCTTGTATTAGGTTGGTGGCCGCATTGATCAATTCTTTTAGGTATACGAGTACCTAAGTAAATAAAAAAATATTTCTGACACTCACACTACATTATCTAGCCCAAATTAAGTTTCTTAAAGAACTTGTGTTATAGATACTGGATAACCTGATATACTTAAGAAATGTATAAACATACGTATTAAAATATTACATACATATTGAGTAAATGCATATTTTTATTAGAATAAACTTAAATAATAAACATCCATGACTTGACGATAGTTCATCGCACAAATATCCGCCGCCACCGCCGGGATTCGAACCCAGAACCTCTGGCATAGAAGGCAATGTATGTTACCACGTGGTTACCACTACCTCATAAGACAATTGTTTTTTATTATTACTAAACAGCGGATTAGAACATGAAAGTTAGGTATAATATATCGGGTGTCCAGTAATTAATGGATAACCCAGTAGTGGTAGGTAGAGGAGCTAGTGACTGCTTAGAAAAAAAATCTTCAGCAAGTAGGTCTGTGTTTTTTTTAATTTGTTTGAGGGAATTCCCTCATTTTCTAACTAAAATAGCCATATTGGCCACAAGTATCGGATTTTGTTTCTTTTTTTTTAATGAATAACAATTTTGAATAACCACTAAATTAAATCAGAATAAGCAGAATCCCTTCAGCAGTTTTTGTTTAAGAAGCGCTAGAACTTTTATTTTTGTGTTTTCATAATTTTGTTGCCACACTTTGGAACTTCTCAAAAAATTGCCTCATTCTAAAGCGATATAACATTTACTATTTGATTAAAAAATATAAAAGATATTGATAATTTAATGTGTTAAGAGCTATTTTTCGGCAATTACCTAAAATTGGATAGAGTTATCGTAGTTTGCGATTTTACAAAAATAATGTAACCTTATAATGAAGTCACTACTCAATGAGAGATATTGGCTATTTTAGATAGAAAATGAGGGAATTTCCTAAAAAAAACATCTATTTTTTTTTAAGCAGTCTCTAGTTCCTTTACCTGCCAATACTGGGTTATCCATTAAGTATATGTACACAATGACTACGAAAACTTTATCGATATCGATATGTAATTTTAATTAGGGCTCAACTCTTCAGCAGCCATTTTATAACAACTGTCAAGTGTTTCATGGTTTTCATTCTAAGGGCATCTCCTGTCTATTACTACCTACCATCTACCATGAGCTGACCCGACAGATTTCGTCCTGTCAAAAAAATTTGTAATGTGGCAGTGTTTTGTTCCTACCTTTTTATATTCTTTGCAAAAAATTATCCTGAACAGAACCGTCACCCTGGTAATAATTCGGTGTGAATTAAAAATAATTAAATAAAGCACTATAAGCATTTAAAAGTTAGTAATTTTAATCATGTAAATCATAATTATTAACAAAAAAAATCAGTTCTATTTTCATTGTAGTGCTTTGTGATAAACGATGTTTTTTGTTTGATTACCTGGCGCATAGACAAACAAATCTGATGGTTTTCCAATACGGGAACAGGCAACATACAATTGACCATGTGAGAAACATGGGTTTTCCAAATTAATACCACAAACACTTAATGATTGCCCCTGGGACTTGTTTATGGTCATAGCAAAAGCAAGCCGCACTGGAAGCTGTAGTCGTTTAAACTCAAATGGCACATCAGTCGGAATCATTGGGATGCGCCGTATGAGAACATCTTCTCCTTTATACTTACTTTCCTTTCAGTATAGTTGCTTCTATCACGTTGTTTAGTAGTTTTTTATCACTAACCGTGTGCCGTTGCAAAGGCGCGGTTGGTTGATATTTCGCAACATTATAATCCAATCTTCCGATCCAACCTTTAATTGAAGATTGTGATGTGGCAATCCTGGCAAATCCAGCGAGTTTAAAAATTCCGGTGGATAGTTAACTACATCGTCTTGGTTAGTTGCCGAATCGACTGATTTATATATCCTCGATTCGCCTGTGATTTGTTCTTGAATTTTGAAATTTAATTCATTTACATCAATGTTTTTGGCTGACATAAAATTATACATATTTTTTTTGACTTTTTTGATCATACAGTTTTTCTCGGTGCAACTCTTGGTTAAAAGCATCATGCATTGGTCGATTGGGCGCGGCCAGGCCTAATTGAATTAATAGTTTGTTTGACATTATCAAGCACATGTCTTCAATTGAAATCAATGCTTCGTTGTAAATTTCTTCACTGATTTGCATATTTGGATTTCCCATTCTATTCCGTATTTGACACAAAATATCATCACACATAATTGACTTCGGAATTTTGTTATATATACGTATTGACATTCCAATAAATGATTTGCTGCTTTTAGCCAGCCTTAATTTAGGAAACGCTAACTTATGGTCGTTCCTAGTCCTTACAGAGTAATTTGTATCATGATTATCTTTCCTAGTTTTAAATTTATTACTATTCTTATAAATATACATAATGTTTTCATAAATATATTGTGATGCAAGGGTCAAGATACCAATCTCTTTAAACTTTTCTCGAAGAGATTCTCTGTTTCCAAGTTTATACATTCCACGAATAGCCCTTTTCTGCAGTGTAAATATCGTGTCAATATCTGCGGCGTTGCCCCAAAGTAGGATGCCATAGGACATTATACTATGAAAATAACTAAAATATACCAGCTTCGCTGTATTAACATCAGTCAATGAGCGAATTTTCTTTACCGCGAACGCTGCAGAACTAAGTCTACTCGCTAGTTGTGAGATATGGGCGCCCCATTGCAATTTAGAATCTAAGGTAATTCCAAGAAAAACAGTGTTATCTACTAGATTCAATCTGTTCCCATTAAGCCGCAGATCAGACTCAACTTGTTTTACATTTGGTGCAGAGAATTTTATACATTTAGTTTTTTTATCATTGAACGCTAGATTATTTATATTGAACCACTGAACAACATTTGCGAGAGCATTGTTTACATCGTCATAGTTTATTTTCTGTATTATCATTTTAAAAATTAATGATGTGTCGTCAGCAAACAATACAATCTCATGATTATTGCCTACCATATAGGGTAGATCATTTATATAGACTAGAAACAGAAATGGGCCCAGAATTGATCCTTGAGGCACTCCCATTCTCACAACCGAACCAGCCGACCTTTTTCGGTTAACCTCAACCTTCTGAATTCTATCACTTAGATAAGAATTCAAAAGTTTGAGGTCAGTGCCTTTGATGCCGTAGTGATGGAGTTTCCTGATGAGAGTGTCATGCTGAACACAGTCAAATGCCTTAGATAGGTCACAAAATACACCTAGGGCATCCTGTGACCCCTCCCAGGCACCAGTGATTATTTCAAATAGTTCAACACCAGCATCAGTTGTTGAACGGCCCTTTGTAAATCCAAATTGTTTATTATGAAGTAAATTGTTATAGGTGAAATGGGCCAAGAGTTGATTAAGAATATTTTTTTCAAAAATTTTACTACAAGTAGGTAGAATTGAAATTGGTCTAAAATTAGTAGGGTCTGTAGTGCTACCCGACTTAAATAAAGGTATAACCTTACTATGCTTCATTAAATCAGGAAACTCCCCACTAATAATACAGTTGTTAAATATTTCAACAAGGCAAGGAGCTATTACATCTATAATAGAATTTAATATTTCAACAGATATGCCCCACAGGTCAGTTGTCTTTTTAATATCAATTGTCTTAAATGTTTTAATAATATCCCCGGTGTCTATGGGTTGGAACTTGAAAGACAACTTGCACTCACTCACATGATTTTTGAGCAATGATTCAGCCGCCACAGGTGATGAGCTTAATGATTTAGTAGTTGAAACTGGAATGTCAGCAAAACAGCTCTCAAATGCTGTCGCAACATTTTCATCTGCTTTAATTATTGTATTGTCAATAACAAGCTTAAACTCACTATTGCGATTCTTAACTTTCCCAGTTTCCTTATTAATTATATTCCAAGTAGTT
Organism: Stenoptilia bipunctidactyla; assembly: GCA_944452665.1. Lineage (NCBI taxonomy): Eukaryota > Metazoa > Arthropoda > Insecta > Lepidoptera > Pterophoridae > Stenoptilia > Stenoptilia bipunctidactyla. The sequence continues at coordinate 48,748,755 of OX101721.1, read as the reverse complement.
TTAGTCTTATTAGCACTATTTTTAATCTTATTACCTAGATAGATTGATTCGGCTGCGGCACAAACTTTTTTAAATAACTTTGAGTAAGTTCTGACATAGTTGCAAAAGGTGTCATTTTTGTTATATGATTTCTCATGATAGAGATCATATAGGTGCTTTCTACTGATATGTATACCTGTGGTAGCCCAATCACTGAATGATTTACACTGGTTTAGAGAGATCTTTTTCGGAATAAATACACTGTCATGTTGTTTATTTATTAATCTACTTAAGTTACTGTATTGTAAATTTACATTATTGGAGTGGGCTATAGTAGGTATATTGTTGATTAGACCACATCGAAATCTCTCCAAACGTTTGTCATTGACTGGAACAACCATTATACTCTTATTAACCTGTTTTTCTTTTGAGTATTTAAATGTAACCAACTGACCGCTGTGATCAGAGCTTAGTTTATTTATTACTGATGAATATACTGGAATTGCATCAGAATACACATTATCTAGACAAGTTGCAGTGGTCTTTGTTACCCTAGTTGGTTGTAGAAACAGGTTAATAAGATTGTGACATTTAAATAAATTTATTAACTTTTTACTCAAGGTTGAGTTTTCTAACAAGTCAACATTAAAGTCCGCACAGACAAATATTTTCTTAGTTAAATTACTTAATTCACACAATAATTCTTCCAAAGCTAGTTCAAAACTATCATAGTTTGATTTAGGGGGTCTATTTATGCAAACAATTATAAAATTTGTCAATTCTACACAGGATATTTCAATAGTTTGTTCAATAGATAGGCTCACTATGTCCTTACGTTCCTTAAATTTTAAAGATTTATTTAATATTATTAAAGAGCCACCATGTATTGCTGTCTTTCTATTGAACGAACTAGCAACTTTGTGCTGAGCAAAATTTAAAGTTAATTGGTGTTCTAATAAAAAAATTTCCGTTATACATAGTATGTCTATATGCTCAGCATTCAAAAACAATTCTATTTCCAGGACTTTTTCCGAGATGCCCGAGCCCAATTCTCGCGCGAGTGACATTTGTCACTCCCCGATATATATCGAAAAAATTACGTAAATATCACGTGAATGCGGTTAGTGCTATTCTCGTGATCTCATGGGTGATATATGTCGAACGAAAACCACTCGACATGCAACGAGTGGACTGGAGCACTCGACATGTAATCTCACTGGGTGATATGTACCTACAGACAAAAGTGACGGCCGCCATTGTATCAAGAAAGACAATGATATTGATGTACATAATTGTTTTGATCTTGTAGATTTATGTTTTCAAATCAATAATAATAGCTTTTTGTTGAAAATATGGAACAGTTCATTGCTTCTTTTTTTGTAAATATTATTCGGGATGCCGAAGTCGATATTTCTGCACCAAGTCGTCACCCTAGAAGCCTATGTAGGGTGAACCCGATGGAGATGCGGGACGACGAATTTAGAAAAAAATTTCGTCTCCCCTAACACATGGCGATAGAATTGATGAATATGTTGGAGCCTCTTCTTCCCAAAAAAGATATTTCGATTAAAACTAAAGTTTTTTAGTATGAAAATGTGCCGTTATTTTCTGTGTATTAGATATTTTGAATACTACTACATAACTCTATTTCTTATTTCTACGCATTTCTTTTCAGGTTTTAATGTGCCTTAAACTTTTTTGGCACAGGATCTTACCAAACCCCGGTGGGAAATAATTATTTAGTAAGCATGTCTCAACCATCGGTATCGAGATGTGTTGAAGAGGTGGTTGTGGCCCTAAATAATCCCATAATATTTGGAGAATGGTATTTTGAGGCGGTGCGACCATGACATGTCCATGATTTCCCGTAATAATGGCTGATTTTCCGTAGGTTTTTTACCTTTTGATTCAATCAAATACCAAGAAGACCATTAAATAGGGTTGCCTGTAAGAGATCATCTTTCGATGATAAGGCCGCCTATTGTGCTCTGTATCTTTAAAATTGTTCTGTATAAATATTCCTTATTTTTGTGTACAATGAAGAATAAATAAATAAATAATTACAGTGCCACCAACTTATCTGTTCAGGTGGCGGCGTCGCTGTGGTCGTATCAAGTGTTGCCATTTATATATATTTTGCAATAATTTGGTACAGTTTAATCACAATTATGAGTTAAACATTTACTTTGTACTTACTTAAACAAATGGAACAAAAAATAATAAAAAAATCATAAAATGGGTCAACAAATTTATTTATATTTTTAAATAAAACACTTTGAGTTTCAGGTCGTGCAGCTTGCTGGATGTTAGATTTAATATTTTTCAGGATAGGGTCCCATGTCGGTGATAGTTTCCAACCATCTTCTCTATTAAAATTAGGGTGTTTTTTAATTTCAATCGCTTCTCTGATCATTCTAGGAATGTAATGCTTCTCTCTAGATAAAATTTTCACTGAGTCAAACCTTAAGTAGTGGTTGGGCTTGTCCATGGAATGCTCACAAACTGCAGACTTTGAAGCTCTTCGATGTTTAATATCAGCTATGTGTTCTTTTACGCGGGTTGATACGTTTCTTTTGGTTTGACCAATGTAGGAAAGCCCACAGCTATTATATTTTATTCTATATTATTTATATTTTATAACAGTATGTATGATCGTCATGACACATTGTCAGTGGACGAACCCCAGGGATACTGCTACTTATTGGATCACACTGCATATCGTCTTCAGAGTCGCTGCTCTCGCTTTCACTATCACTAAGCAATGTAATGATAAACGGCTCATCCAAGTGTGCATCTTTCTTTCTGTACTCTTCATGAAGATTTTTCACATGATGGCAGTATTTCATCCATTCAGCTGATGAGATCTTTCCGCACGCATCCGAAATTAAATCAGGCATGTTAGCACTTGACTTTGAAATATTTGTTTCTGCCACTTTTCGTTTCATTGAACTCCATACCATTTCTATGGCGTTCAAGTCACAGTGATACGGTGGGAGACGTAGTATTTGATGCCCATTTTCTTTTATTATTTTGTCAATCTCGTACTCTGGCACGGGCTTGTTATTTTTAATTAATTCATATAACTGAGGCTTTGTCATTTGTGCTGAAAATTCCACGCCCCTTTCTAAAAGCCACTTTTGCATATCAGCCTCATTGTAATTTGAGTTGGGGCTTCGGTTAATGCATATGCTATGATACGGCGCGTTGTCCATTATGATCAAAGACGGATGCTGCAAATTTGGCAATAACTTTTCGGTTAACCATTTCTTGAAATTCATGCTATTCATTTCGTCGTGGTAGTCGCCACTTTTAGTATTGGATTTAAATACCAAAAGGGCATCCTTTACAAAGCCTTCTTCGCCGCCTGCATGTACAATGATCCATCTCTGACCTTTTGCAACTGGCTCTAAATCACCATCTTCTTCAGGGCCTTGCCAGCATTTTCCAGTCGAGTGTGATGAATTTATATAAGTTTCATCTAAATAAATTACAGGTTTAGTATTTTCACGCTCGTTATCTTTAATTTTCTGTAAATATGATGCTCTCCAAGCACATATATCATTCCGTTCGCAAAGAACTTTTCTGTTTGTTTGCGTTCTTCTAAATCTAAATCCAATATTTTTTAACAATTTGCGAAGCGTTTCACGACTTCCCTTAAAATTTATCTCTTCACGTAGTACGTTCAATAATTTTGGAATAGTTGGTATTTCTTTTTTTATAGAGTAAAATTCATGAATTTTTCTTCTAATAACACCTATATCGAAGTCGTCCATTTCAATTTTACCTGAAGTCCTGTTTCTCTTTTTGCCTGGTGTTTCAATTTTAGTGCCACATTCTTGAGCCAATTTTTGTTCATTAACTAACTTGTGTAAGAATCGCTCAGAAACACCTGAAATAAATGAGATAACTAAATATAAAAATCATTAAGAATTATCATTTTTTAAAGTTATTGGAATTAAAATGTCGAATTTGAGAAGATTAGAAATACGGCTTAAATGTCAAATATCGCAAATTGTTTATTTAGGTAGTCATAATAACAGAAATATTTTAATTGAAGCTTTAATGTTCCCATAATTTGTTTTTAATCCTCTTAGGAAATTGATTTTCTTGTATCTAGCAACACTGACCTGTGGCTGCAGCAACGCGTTCATACAGCTTTTCGAATGGTATTATTGGCTGCTGTGCACGTTTTTCATCCTTCATAAAAGCTAATACTTTTAGTATAATTATTCGTGCATCACTTTTTACAGCCTTAGGCATTTTAGAAACACTTATTACCACAAAAGTAAAAATAAATCACAAAGAGCACTCACACTAATTGAAACTGACAGCGGAATGACATTTAAAAATGGCGTCGCTAGTTCTTCATTTGGCCACCTGAACAGATAAGTTGGTGGCACTGTAGTTAGACACAAAAGTCATCAATGGCACTGTCATGTCATCAATACTACTGCGTTCAACATGAAACATTTTGCGTGTGTAATATTTTAAAGATTTAGGAAATATAGCATAAGATATTTAAGATTTAATGGTTTATTATTTAAATTAAGCAGTAAAAACACCGGTTTCAGTTAAGATGATCAACAAGCTTAAAAAAATATATTTCATCAAATTTGCTATTGGTCTTCATTGAAAGCAGAACGTATCCTTAACACATCTTGCAATGAACGAATGGAATGAACCTAATGATAATAGGTACCGTGTCGAGTAGTATATCATGTCTACTACCGGCGAGAATACGAGTTTTGCTAAGCGCCCGATATTTTTGATAGACATGATCAAAGTCGCCTACGATGTTGAGGTGATGTGACATTTATCATCTCACTGAAATGTCGAGTGGCGCGAGAATTGGGCTCCTGGGAGCCAATTCTCATTTCAATAGACAATTTCCCTATACGCTTTGAAAACATGTAAGACAATTTGCTAATAGAAAAAGGCGATGGGTGGCTAAAATCTGTATTCTAGACCTCCGTAGACTTTGAATCCGCACGGAAATCCCAATGCGACCGGAATTAAAGTTTACTCTGTGAATACTACGGTTTTTTCCGTCCGTTTCGTCAACTGTCAATGTGTCTTCATCCTTCATCTAAAAAACAACATTAATACAACAAATACAAGTGCCTAAATAAAAGAGCGGTTAGAAATGGAAACGTAAAAGAAAACGGGTTATGCATCAAACATACAGACACGAAGGTTGGTGGAGCTGCTTGATGCAGATTCAGAACTGCGGTCCGGCATATTTACGCGGGTTTTTACATACAAGACGGCGCAGAAACGCTGGGGCACAATAGCCGACGAACTAAATTCAATCGGTGGGGCTCACAAAACTTGGGGCGAATGGAGAAAGGTACCTACATAAGTTTTTGGACATTACTTTTATATTTATCTATATTATGAGGAATGCCAGTCTAATCACCACCGAACTCATTTATTTTTGTCTTTAAATCAATTTTCTTCTGAGGAATAAGCGGTTCCACTATTTGGATGAGGTTCCTCACGAGATCTTTTGAGAGACGGAAGTTTTTCACGAAGTCGGCGTCGCTCAAGTCGAATGGCTCCACCCAGCACATAGCACGGCGTCGTGGGACAGCTGCAGCGATTTCACCATCTTCCAACATGTCTTGTACAAAAGCCGCTACAAACTCATCCATTATTCAGTTTTACGTTCACGTTTATGCATGCACCAATTTACCACAGCAAAAATTACACACACAAAGACAAGCGACAACGAACGAATACGTCCACTTTTTGGACGCCTTTTGAGAGTCGAATGGTCAAGACCATTCGTCTCGAGAGCCAGTAAAGGCGATCAGAAAGTAATAGACAATTTGCGCATACGCTTTTGCCAGAATACATAAAATAACTTTTTGATAGAAAAAAGACGTAGACGGATACTTTTTGTCGTGGACGTCTTCAGAGTCGAATGGGTGAGAATTGGCTCCCTGTATATTTTGGTGTACCAAGTTTAAATTACTTTCATTGTATTTAATTGACATATTGCTAGATGCTCCAGCATCTGTTGTCTTATTCTCTAATTTAAAGACTTTGGAATATCCAAATTTGTCAACATAGTGGAACTATATGTTTCACTATGGCCCGAAAATACAGAAGACTGCTCAATAAAAGCAGAGTTATTAGCTAAATAATTAGCTGTTTTAAAAAATAAAAAGTTTAATAGCACTTTTGCTATCTGTTTTAAAATGAAATTAGATATGTTATATCTATCTTTAGTCAAATCAAATTTAAATTTATAAATAGAATTAATGTCAAGTACATTCAATAACATGCTTGTGGTGCTATTAAGACATATATTATTTGCACCCACAAAGCCATACATGCTATTGTTAAGTTCATACCTTTTCTCATTTTCACCCGCAGCATTCCTCAAATAAGGAAATGTAAACAAAATAATATTGTCCACTTTGAGTGTTTGTAATTTATCTAAATATTTCAAAAACTGGTTTTTATTTACATTTCCTCTTCTCCCAAACAACAACACAATACTTTATTTAATATTGTCTCCGCTGATGCTCCAGGCATACAATAATTTATTACTTGACTTGAGTTGTTTAACAATTTAGCTCCCATATTTTTTCCTATTTCATCGCTATACATGATGATTGGTTTTTCTTCAATGACATGGTTACCAGCTATGGAACTGACATCATTTAAGCAAGTGACCCCACATGAATGAATAGAGGACCCTTTATAATTATGATACATGGTATCAGTCAACGATTGAAATCGCTCCTCATTATATTTTGATAGCTGTAAAAGCTCATCCATGTCAACCACATGCTGATTAATTTGATCTTGAGCAGTATTATATTGATGTGTCATATCCTGTAATGATATTTGCAGACAACAAATTTTCTTATTTAAGGAACTGATGTCAGTTTCATACCTTTCACTCATGATATCCACCTCACAACTAGACTTCTTACATTCCTCTATTAATGCCTTATATTTTCTACATACATGATTTGTATTCTGCCTCTTTGTAATTTTATTGGCTTTCTTAATAAATCTTTGTAACCTTAAATACTTTTTAAACTTGTTGTGACTAATCCTATTTTTAATATGTCTATTGGATGTATTTGTGACAGACTCATCACCAGTCAAGTCAATAGTAATTGTTGGCGAGGCTGATGATATAGATTGAGAGTTAGGGACCAACCCTTTAAATAAGAGTTGTGTATAGTCTGTCTGAGCCTTAATGGCATCCTTTTCTAATCTATCAATGCGTTCTTGGGCACTAGAAAGTTGGGACTGTGATAACTGTAAGTTTTTTAAATTGTTGTCATATTCATTATAACAACCATCAAATTCCCTAGTTTGTCTTTTCAAACGATCTCTATCCTCTCTAGTCTCCAAGTATAATGCATGAATTTTAACTAACTCTGCTTTAAGGCTACAATTCCTATTAATAATTTCCAATGTCTCAAACTCATTATCCTCCCTTTCCTTTAACAGCTGTTCACATTGCGTCCTATACTTGTTGAGCTCTTGGAGCGCGAGTTGGAGTTGGCTTTCCAACTGGCGGGCCGTAGCACTGCGAGTACTCATGTTTACTTTATATAAAAACTGTTGATTTCGAATAAAAAAAAATAACAAAGTATTATGCAATGTGAATTATGTGCTAGAAAAGCAATTCGATTTAAATATAAATAAGACGTATGAAATTTATAGAGGTAAAAACAATGAATTGAAACAAAGGATGGAATTAAACAATTTGAAAAGTTCGTTACCTGTCACTTGCAGGTTATGGTTACACTTTGAATTCACAATTAATAGCTAGCACGACACGATTAGCTTTTAAACAGTGAGGTGGATATATACACTTTATTATACAACAATAATAATATTACCTAATAAAATAACTATCGAGAGTTTAAACTTAAGGGACAATGTTATAGAAAACTGTTAAGTGTACCTGGTGGACCTTTGATGATGTCTTGTTCAATAATCCTTGAATATTCTTTGACTCCTAGCAAAAGATCTATTGATCCTGGCTGAAAGTAGGTTGGATCAGCCACTTTCAATCCTTCTAGATGGGGCCATGCTTGTCTGGGGATTGTTCATGTAGGAAACTTTGTGGTAATTTGTTTTGACATTAAGTAATCTTGAATCGGTATGCTGTTTGTGTCCCCTTGTTGTTTAATTTGAAGGTGCACCATATGTTTTATCTCCGTTTGCATGGATCCAACTCCATTTATGATGCCCTTGATAGATGTTCGGTTGAGTTTAAGTGATTGAGCCGCCTTTTCGCTAATGAATGTTGCTTGAGTACCTGGGTCTTTTAGCGCACGGAGTGGAATGTGAAAATCATGCTCATTTGTTGCTTCCACTATCGCCGTCGCTAATAGTGCTATGTTTTTTCCAGTGGTAAGATGTGACGTGATCATTGTGTTCAAATTGTCTTGTTCCTCTTCTACCACATGTTGTGAAACCATTGGTTTAGGGTTGCTTGTTGAGACCGCTGGTTCCTGAACAGTATTGTCATGCAGTAGAGAATGATGACGTCTGTGACATATGGGACAGGACACTGGTAACTTGCACTTCGATGATGTGTGTCCTGGCACTAGGCAGTTAAAACATAGTTGTTTATTTTTGACATAATGACTTCTCTCCTCAGGTTTAAGACTTATAAATTGTTTACAGTTGTAACGTTGTACATTAATAATTAAATTAAATAAATCACTAGAATATTTACAAGCACTATTTATTAATCAAATTATTATTTATTCTCCAATTTAAAACTTAGCATATTTTATAAAGGCAACATTATTGTTGACCGAGTGCGCGCGCTGTGTGAAGTAGCTACGTATTTTTTTCGAATTGGAATAAGACTGAACGCGAGACTGACTCACGCGCCGGCAGACAGTTGACCGTTGTCAAGTAGAACGCACGCCGCTTATTCTCGTCGCTCATTTTACGCGATTAGTGTTCGTCCCTAACGTTCTCTCGTCATCTGTTTTTTCAACTATTTAGCATAATTGGAATTGCTCGGACGAGCAATTATACTTAATAAATAATAAGTTCGGTTTGTTGGTGAGTGCAATTCGTCCCCAGACTGGGTAAATGGTGATAAAGTATTTTCTGTGCTTGAATAGTCTCGTTCGCATTTTAATTGTACCTAATTATCGCCTAATTATGCTTTTGCCTATCCTTGTGTACCTTATTATTCATTTACTTCAACTAGGTACTTGGTTAATTTTGACCGTTAGCGTATTATCATTTTACCCTCACTTTTTTTTAAGAAACATAAAATTATCTTTTAGCCTAATTTAAATTGAAATGAAATGAAAAATTAAATATATTTTATGTGAGAGATTTTTCCATTTCGACGTTCAAATATAGATTGAAGTATTACTAACATTAAAAGGTGTGGACCATTATTTTAGTTAAATGTTGAATATTAAATTACATTTTAAAATACATACAACACAACATATACCTTTATTAAGGATAATTGAATACAGTTATTGATTTACTATGTCATAATTTAAGTCATAAAATTTTAAAATAGGTAATTTAAGATATATATATATATTTTAACATTACATTACAGAATTATTCTTCTCATTATGTTTGTATTGGAAATATTCATTTATAAAAACACTTTTCGACTAACCACACATGAATTGTATGTTTAAAATTATTCAATGGCAAAGTTTTGAAATCATTTGGTAAAAAGTTATAAATTTTGATAGCCATTAATTGTATTTTCTCTCCGTATCTGATTGTGAACAGCCACGGCAACACTATATTAATAGTACTGTGCCTGTTTGCCGTGACTGCTCACCAGAAACGCTGGACGGTTTCCTAACGCGTTCGTCGTTGGTGAATTCCAGGGAACAAAGTTGGGGCTTGCTTAATTTCCTGCACTGCACTTCCGCACTGCGCTTCCGTCCCGCTCGCATCGTGCACCGCTTTGGGCCTGTTGCTGTGTTGCCGTGCCGCCGTTGCTGCTGTTGCGGCCAACGCCACAACCGTCCCCCGGCCGACCCTCGGGCTCTTCCCCGGAGCGCATCAGGGCAGTACATCGCACAACAAAGCAGATCTTGATAAATGTAGTAGCGATCAATTTGAGTTCCATTAAGTACCCACGCTCAAATATTTTTTATATTTTTTTATCCGCACTTAAATTTTGTGAGCCGACTGAGCCGGCCGGAATAAATTGTTACATGACCTTAGTCTGGTGTTCTCATTTCGTACCTCCTCTTCCACAACTATTAGGCAGGCAGGTAGACAGGACCCAGGCTAACGGTACACTGGTGCCATAACGTGGTAGTAAATCGCTTAGTACAACTCAATATTTGTTTTCTTTGTGTTTTGTGTTTGTTTGTGGCTTGTTTTTTTTTGTATTTTTGGTTTTTGTTAGTTTTTTTTTTTGTTTTGCTTTTTATTCAATTATATATTTATTAATTAAAAGAAGGAAAAGAAAAGAAAAAGAAAAGAAGAACCAATTACTTGTTGAAGTTGATTGTAACAGTACGGAGAACAGTGTAGACGGCACGATTAAGTTGTTGCGTTTTTTATTCTTTTTTCATTCCGAGTTCACTATTAAATATTAGTGTTATTTGCAACATATTTTTCGTGGTATCGACACTGATATTTTGAATCAATTATTTTTTGTTGCGTTTTTTGTTTTTTTTTGTTAGCAAAACATTTTTTTTTGTTGCTTCTGTTTTTTTTTGTTGTTATTGTCGCTTATCACCACTCATCATTCTGGTCGACTGTTGCTCTCGCTCTTTGACAATGCTGCCTGTTAAATATCTTTCACTTCAAAAGTCGGAGCTCGAATATGAAGTTAGGATAAGAGGTGCTACTGCCGCGTCTTCTGTCGAGGAGTTACGCAAACAAATCGTAAAGTTGACACCAGATCTTCCATCTGAACACATACTCGAGTCTCCGATCGATGTCAGGCAGGATCTCAAAGGTTGTTTAGAAGTACTCACTAAAGTTCAGACTAATCTTGACGTACCTGAACCTAGTATTCCTACATTAATGAGAACTCAAAATATGTTGAATCACTTACATAATCGGCTTGCTAGGATAACGGCTAGCGACGAACACAAAAATTTATTTGAAGACGTTCAAAGAAGTTACCTTAACTTTTCAAAGAAAATCTCGGTTATTCAAGCCGGAAAGTCAGTACCAGGTTCCTCTAATACCGCATCCACTGGTGACTACTCTAGCACTACACCAGTTTCCGAGTTGCAAAATGTTATTTCAGTGACTTACGATAGGGGTTCTGCTGATATTAGGAAACTTAAATTCGATGGCAAAACTTGCGTGCGTTCTTTTATACAGCGTGTAGATGAGTTTATTGAAGCCCATAATATACCAGCACCTAAAATATTAAATTATGCCTTAGAAATATTCCAGGACGATGCTCTTCATTGGTACCGTTCCGTAAAGGATAAGGTTAATTCTTGGCCAGATTTAGCAGCCCTATTGAAGGCGGACTTTGATCAGGCTAATTATGATTATAGGCTTATCTCAGAAATCCGCTCCCGCACACAGGGAGAACGTGAAAATATCACAATTTTTTTGTCAATTATGGACGGAATGCTCTCTCGCTTATCCAAGCCCTTACCTGAAGTGGATCGGCTCAAGATTCTTCTTCACAATGTCAGGCCTTGTTATGCCAGCACCCTTGCTTCAGCACCCAATATTGACGCTATTGATTCCTTGCGGTCATTATGCCGAAATTATGAAAATATTCAGGCGCGCCTCTCACGTTTTCAAGAACCACCTAAAGTAACTTCAGAAACGGTTGCACCTGAATTTGCTTATGCTAGGGGGGAGTCTAGTAAAAATAAATTTAGTAGAAATGATAATAATAAACAGAATTTTTCAAACCATAATAATTTTAATTTTAATAAATCTCATAATTACAATAGAAATCATCAGTATAATAAGCAAGATCAGTATAATAAGCAAAATCAGTATAATAAGCAAAATAACTATGTACATTCAGTGGAAGTAAACAAAAATCAACCTTATTGTTATAGATGTAAAGTTAATACACACCACATCCGTCAATGTCCAGCACCACGTGATGTTTTCTGTTTTAAATGCGGATTGAAAGATGTCAAGTCTCCTGATTGCCCCAATTGCATTAAAAATAAAAACAGTTCAAAAAACTAAAACTGCAGAATTGTAGTAGTTTTGATGATGGCGATTGGCAAGCTTGGCTTAAATTCATTAAAACTTTTACGTCTACTTACAAAATAGCTACAATTCTGCAATCTAAACCTTTCAATGATTCTAGACCTTATATTAATATTAAAATTAATGATATTTTGCGGTTTACTGGATTCTGGCGCTGCAGTAACGATCTTAGGCAATAATAGTCACAGATGTCTCATCGATTGCACTTTGCACCAGAACGAAAGCATTAATATGATTGCTGCCGGTGGTCAAGCATTAAACTCTATTGGATATGTAAATTTACCCGTCACGTTTGAAGACCAATTCCATATTATTAAAGCTTATGTCGTCCCCGAAGTTGAAACCTCCATTATTTTAGGTGTAGATTTCTGGCGACTTTTCAAGATCTGTCCAAAGTTTGTTAACTGCATTCAAATGTCACATAATTCTATTTCCGAAATAAAGGTCAATACTGATGAAGCTCGTATACACTCTTACGACAACTTATTAGATTCCCAAAAATCTATTGCCGATAATGTAAGAGCTCAGTTTGAATCTATATCTACCGAAAAAAGGGTTTAGGTAGAACTAATGTAATTTCGCATCGTATAGATACTGGCGATGCGCAACCAATACGACAGCGCTATTATAGGATGTCTCCCGAAAAACAACGGATTCTGACTGAACAAGTAGACGAAATGTTGTCTCTCGATGTTATCGAACCATGTGAAAGTGCTTGGTCGTCCCCAGTACTTTTAGTTAACAAAAAGAACGGACAACCTAGGTTTTGTCTTGATAGTAGAAAGCTGAATTCCGTTACTAAGAAAGACGCCTATAATCTTCCTTACGTTTCAGAAATTTTAGATAATCTCCGGGATGCAAAATATTTAACTAGCATAGATTTATCTAAAGCATTTTGGCAGATTCCAATTGCTCCCGAAGACTGTAATAAGACGGCATTTTACGTACCTGGTCGGGGCACGTTTCATTTTAAGACCACTGCTTTTGGCCTAACCAACGCTCCTGCTACTCAACAGCGTTTGGTTGATTTGTTGTTCGGAGATATGGAGTCTAAAACTTTTGCTTTCTTAGACGATATTATTATTATTAGTTCCACGTTTGAGGAACATGTATCTCGTTTGTTGCGTGTATTAAGTAAATTACAAGAAGCAAATTTAACTGTGAATTTTGAAAAATGTTGTTTTTTTAGAAGCCTGATCAAATACCTCGGTTATGTGGTAGATGCTCATGGATTACGAACAGATCCCGAAAAAGTAGAAGCGATTTTAAATTTCCCGACTCCTACCAATAAAAAGGAACTGAAACGCTTTCTCGGTACTGCAACCTGGTATCGTCGTTTCGTTCCGAATTTTAGCACAGTCGCAGGACCTCTCAATAAGCTGACTTCTAACAGTAAAAAAGCACCTCCTTTTACTTGGACACAGGAAGCTGATACCGCATTCAATGCTTTGAAAGAATGTTTAGTTTCTGCACCGGTCCTTTCTTGTCCAAATTATTTAGAGCCATTCGAAGTCCATACGGACGCTAGCAATTACGGAGTGGGCGCAATGTTGACGCAGACACTAAATGGAAAGGAGCACCCTATAGCCTACATGAGTAGATCTCTCACTGGTGCCGAAAGAAACTACAGCATCACGGAGAGAGAGACACTCGCTGTGCTGACTGCTCTCGAACACTGGCGATGTTACTTAGAGAACGGCCAGAAATTTATAGTTTATACTGACCATTCTGCGTTAAAGTGGTTTCTATCGTTAGAAAACCCATCTGGGAGATTAGCACGTTGGGGTGTACGTTTGTCCTCATTTAATTTCGAAATTAAACATCGTCGCGGAGTAGATAACGTTATACCTGATGCTCTCTCTCGGGCAGTCCCTATTGCCGCAATCTCACTCTCTTATTCTATATTAAATACAAAAGATGATTGGTACAAGAGCCAGTTCCTTCCTAAACCCGTGTGCTTTCATCTTCGACCTCATCGTCACTTACCATCAGGTGAGATTGAGGTCAAACGCGGGTTTAGTCACTTATAAAAAAAAAAAAAAAATTTATAACGGTTGTTTAAATTCCCCCGTAACTTTTCCAAATTTTAATATAAAAAATAATTCCCTTTTTCGTTTATCTAAAAATAAAACACAACTTTCAGCTGAGTTCGAATGGAAAGAAGTTGTGCCTATCGAGTACCGTGATAAAATAATAGCAGAAAATCACTCTGAACCAACTGCTGGACATTTCGGAATTTTTAAGACCTACCGTAGGCTATCTTTAACGTACTACTGGCCAGGAATGCACCAAGATGTCGTGAAGTTTGTAAGCTCTTGTTCCGTTTGCTTATCTTATAAGGCACAAAATCACACTACATTGGGAGAAATGGGTCGACCGAAACAATGTTCACGACCGTTCCAAATGATCTCAATTGATTTTGTAGGACCTCTTCCGGTTTCCCGAAAGCAAAATAGTTACATTCTAGTCGTTACCTGTTGTTTCTCTAAATTCTGTCATATTTTTCCCTTACGTCGCGCGACTTCAGATGCAGTCATAAAAATTTTAGAAGAATCGATATTTTTATTTCACGGAGTACCGCAAACTATTTTTCTCGATAACGGTAGCCAATTTATCAGTTCCAACACTGAAGCCTTGTTTAAAAAATATAACATCCCTAACATTTATTTTACACCTTGGTATAAGCCGCAAATTAATACTGTGGAGCGCTATAACAAGACAATTGTAACTAGCCTATCTGCCTTTGTTGAGAATGATCACAGAACCTGGGACACTTTTATTCCCAAGGTACAATTCGCGATTAATAACTCAGTTAACGAGGCAACTGGTTACACTCCCTCCTTTCTCGTCTATGGTAGAGAGCTTGTTTTGTGCGGATCCCACTACACCGATACTGACCTAGGCGATGAAGTATTGTTTTTACCACGGAATATTTATGCCGAAAACCTTGGTTGCCTTTCCGCCGTATTTAATGATGTGCAAGCTTCATTATGGCAGGCACATGTAAGGAATACTGCGCATTACAATCTGCGACGAAAACAGGCCGAATTTGAGGTAGGCGACCTTGTTTATAAACGGACCTATTTCCTAAGCGACAAGGACAAGTACTTTAGCAAAAAGTTAGCGCCCAAATTCATGAAATGTCGTATTTCGGAAAAGCGTTCTCCTCTCGTTTACGTCTTAGAGGATATGGCTGGTAAAGACTTGGGTGTGTGGCATATTAAGGACTTGAAGTTGGTTAAAAATATTCGTATATAGGTAACCCTTGTTTTAATTTTTGTGATATTTCAGCGTTTTACCTTACCGTAGTTTTGTCATCTTGTAATGAGCATTAAGTCATACGTGCAATATATCACGGATGACTTATTTGTGTAAGAGTGCGTCGACTTTGTGATTTTATCGTCGCCGTTTCTATGATAGGTTAATTTTGAATGGTTAAGTATGATAGTTAGATGAATGTTGATGAGTAGACGTGAATGCTCATTGCAGCCCTTTCTTACAAGGCGGGTTTTATTAGGTTAAAACCCTTTCCGTGGAGCGGGGGGTATTGTAACGTTGTACATTAATAATTAAATTAAATAAATCACTAGAATATTTACAAGCACTATTTATTAATCAAATTATTATTTATTCTCCAATTTAAAACTTAGCATATTTTATAAAGGCAACATTATTGTTGACCGAGTGCGCGCGCTGTGTGAAGTAGCTACGTATTTTTTTCGAATTGGAATAAGACTGAACGCGAGACTGACTCACGCGCCGGCAGACAGTTGACCGTTGTCAAGTAGAACGCACGCCGCTTATTCTCGTCGCTCATTTTACGCGATTAAGTGTTCATCCCTAACGTTCTCTCGTCATCTGTTTTTTCAACTATTTAGCATAATTGGAATTGCTCGGACGAGCAATTATACTTAATAAATAATAAGTTCGGTTTGTTGGTGAGTGCAATTCGTCCCCAGACTGGGTAAATGGTGATAAAGTATTTTCTGTGCTTGAATAGTCTCGTTCGCATTTTAATTGTACCTAATTATCGCCTAATTATGCTTTTGCCTATCCTTGTGTACCTTATTATTCATTTACTTCAACTAGGTACTTGGTTAATTTTGACCGTTAGCGTATTATCATTTTACCCTCACTTTTTTTTAAGAAACATAAAATTATCTTTTAGCCTAATTTAAAATGAAATGAAATGAAAAATGAAATATATTTTATGTGAGAGATTTTTTCCATTTCGACGTTCAAATATAGATTGAAGTATTACTAACATTAAAAGTTGTGGACCATTATTTTAGTTAAATGTTGAATATTAAATTACATTTTAAAATACATACAACACAACATATACCTTTATTAAGGATAATTGAATACAGTTATTGATTTACTATGTCATAATTTAAGTCATAAAATTTTAAAATAGGTAATTTAAGATATATATATTTTTAGCATCAGAAGCAGGAATAAAATAAAAAAAAGAACAACTTTTACAAACTTAAATTATTTACTTCACAAATAATCAAATAACCTCTAAAATACAATAATTCACAAACAGCCATTAATTTAAATCACATATCATTAAACACATTATGAATCACTTTGAAATTACAAGTAAAGGACTTACTGCAAATCGCACCGACCACCAACAACCTTACAGCTCGAGAGACAACGAACAAAATACCCGTGGCGCGGTGCGCGCGCGCTATTTATGCAGGTTGTCGGGCGGTCGCTGCGACTCACAACATAACTAAGTTGTTTTCTGCTTATACGGCCACTCCTGAATGTGCACCGTCCTCGGCTGCACCCAAGATGTCTTCTCCTCCAACTTGAGCTGTCGCGACAGAGGCGTCCTTATCGCAACTGTCATCCGAGTCACTTTTGCCTCTAATAGAAGCATTAGCAGGGCCAGCGGAAACACCTGAGAGTTGCAGTTTTCGGAGATGTTTTCGTCGCAACCTTAAATGAAAATAGACAGTTAATTAATCAAATCAACAAACACCGTTGCCTATTCTGTCATTCATCTCGCATTCAAGGCCCTCAAACAAAATCACACTTTCACAACATGAGATAATTCACTTCGCTTTCAGATGAATTCACACGTCTTCAAACTGACATCTCTAACATGCTCATAATCGAGCTCGTATACGAACTCTACAGGTTTTAAACCCGTTACAAAAACCAGGACAACACCTGCCAGGACAACGCCTGATACGCATCTGAAAGATACGTCTGCCAGGACAACACCTGATACGCATCTGAAAGATACGTCTGCCAGGACAACGCCTGATACGCATCTAACAGATACGTCTGCCAGGACAACGCCTGATACGTGTACACAAGACACGTCTCCCAGGACAACACCTGATACGCATATAACAGATACGTCTGCCAGGACAACGCCTGATACGTGTACACAAGACACGTCTCCCAGGATAACACCTGATACGCATCTAACAGATACGTCTGCCAAGCCAGGAACACTAGGTTGCTGGTCTTGAAGGGCGGCCATTGGTTCTCGCAGTTCTCCATTGTTGAACAGCAAACCAAGCGCCCGTCTCGCGCTCATACGCACGCAAGAACCAAACGTTCCACTGAAACATAGATAACATTAAAAAATTTCGAGAGTAACTTACTTTCGAAAAATGCTGCGCAACTCTCGGGCCACCACTCGCTCGTCCTACCTGACTTATGCCCTAACGATTTACTACACACGTTAGGAACGCGTCTATGGGGTGAGGGCCCGTTCCTACGGAGCTAGGGCCCCGAGAGTTTTATCACGCTAAAAGCGTCCACGAGGCAGGGCCTCCACGCGTCAGAGACACGTCAAGAGGCAGGGCCTCCACGCGTCAGAGACACGTCACGAGGCAGGGCCTCCACGCGTCAGAAACACGTCACGAGGCAGGGCCTCCACGCGTCAGAGACACGTCTGCGAGGCAGGTCGCTCAGTCGCAGTGCGTGCGCATCGGATAGCTAACATATAGACCTGCATACTCGCACACGCAGTTACGCAAAGCCAGTAACTATCTTCTGAAACACAAGCAAAACATTAAACTCACATTCAAAGAGTTTCCGCCGTGAGCTCGTTGCACAGATTCACCCTCTGAACAGAATCCTTTTCGCCCTGTCCTTTTTGACCTCGAGTCCTATTTTTAGCAAAACAGTCCTCTTCCTTATCTTCTTACAGAACGTCATTCATGACATTTCATAGCTTTACGATACTCATACGAAAAGAAGCGTTACTCACAAAACACGATAGAATTAATTAATCACTGGACAGTTACTTAGTACCGAGTCTATGGGCTTGGGTATAACCCTGGCTTAGTCACAACAAAATCTTTATTCGCGAGTCCGTTCCGTCAGTTACAATGCCAATTCAATTAATACCGAGCTACTATCGACCGTCAGTCCGAGATACATCAGCGCATTGTACAAACCACAATACTTTCGATAAGAAAACCGCACATTAAGCAATGAAATTTACTTTGAATGTAACAATAAACAACAAAGCAAGCATAAGCTGCTAGAATAACCCAATTAATTAGCAAACAATGCAAAGCTCTTCTACAGTGACGTCCATCCCGTCACAAAACGTAATGTAACCTCCACTAGGTTACATCACCTCACACTCATAACCTCTATCCGGTTATATCAACTTACACTCATAACCTACATCCGGTTATGGCGTATATCAAACCAATAAGAGCATTGCATTGTACTTCATAATTCACAACAACAAAGTATTAAAATTGTTTGACAACTGCAAACAGTTCAACAGTAAAATCCAGCTCTTTTGTCAATCGCAACAAGTTCAACGCATTTTCAATCTTTTCAATCTCGACGTTATTACCTATCTCCGTGATTCATTAAACACACACTATCGTAATATTACGTTTCAATTGCCAAAATAATAACAAGTTTACTGTTACTAAAACATAAGGAAACGTGCCTCCTAAGAATCGCAACAAAATAATCGAAGATTGGCAAGATACAAAGCGATTTCTACCGAGTCACGGATACACGATAATCAGAAAGAAAATCTACAACTTCAATATTCAGACTACCTATTTAAAAAGGCATTATGAATGCCGCTTAACCACAAAATTTCACCCGCTCAACCATGATTTCATTACTATATACCAAGTAGGTACTAAAGGTTCAAAAAAAAACGAATTAAGCCACAATAAAGGTTTCAAGATCGCGCAGTATACAATACTCTAGAACACAAACACGGGTAACCTCCATCCGGTAGACACCAATAGGGCATATCCATCCGGCAGGCACCATCACACATCACATTGCCCCTTTCCGGCAAGCACACCACGATTACTTACATCCTCAAAGTGCTAAACGCACGCCACTCACAGTCGTGGCCGCACTGAGACAAATGAATCCCAATTTTACACCTACGTCTACGAATGCCTTTTCGTGTTCCTCAGTCCAGTGAAACATTACGGTCTTTTTAGTCAGCCACGCAATGCAAGCAGTTTTCAGTGCGTAATTAGAGATGTACCTACGAAAATAGCCGGCCAGGCCGAGGAATTGGCGGACTTGTTTTACTGTGCTAGGTTGTGGGGACTTAACCAGAGCTTCAATTTTATATGCGCTCGGTCTAACCTGACCCTGACTAATAACGCGCCCCAAGTACTATATCTTAGTGCTGAGAAAAGTACACTTCCGAAAATTTATCGAGTTAATAAGTTAAAGATTAATCCTTTACGATTGCACGTACTCGTAATTTCTCGTCGTAGGATAACTTAAAGGGTCGATAATAGATGAGAATATTAGTCGTTAGATTAATTTCCATTTCACTATCGTTAACGGTTGTGGTTGCCGTACCACTCAGAAAGTATTTCTCAATATTCTCATATTTTGAGAGAACACCTAATAATTGTTCTTTGTAATCACCTGTAACTGGGGTACTTAATTTATCTAATAATGAACAAGAACTTGCTTGCATTACGTCACGCACTATAGAATCGCTATGAACAATACGCTGCGAATCACCAGTTCGAACATAAGTTACACCTTTTCTGTTTAAAACATCGGTACCTATAATCATTGGGGTATTTAAATATTTACCGTCCGCAATAAAAAAGTCAACTTCTAAAGTCACACATAATTCAATATGCAAAGTAACGAAGAATTTACTTTGTACTTACATGCCGCCTAATCCACGCAACAATAGGTGCGTAGGTTTTAATTTACAAGGAAAGTGTTTTAATAAATCGGAAGACAATAACGAAATACAAAATCCGCTATCTATCAAAACATCGACAGGAATTACAGAAATAACACCTGTTTTTACGTCACTGTTTTTAAGGTTCATAATTTCACGACAAAAATTAACACCTGTAGTATTCCTAGAATTCGAACGTTCTTTAGCAAAACAATCAGTTTCTAAATGACCTACTTTTTTTTTACAAAAGGCACAACTTTTTATTTGCGGTCCCGACGATGACAAGTTTTTATCGCTATATTGTGTCCGCGAACGCTTCGGACAATCGACACTTTTATGCCCGAACTAACTACACTGATAGCATTTAACTTTTGAGCTACTTGAATCAAAATTTCGTTTGTTGTAAGGATAATAATTAAATAGACTATTAGCACAAGGAACCACTCCTTTTGTACGATTCAAATTCGGTTTAACAAAATTTGACAAAAACTCCACAATTGTCAGGCGTCATTTTAGAATTCATGGCAATAGCGCGAATTTGAGAATCAGCAATGCCTCCCTCAATGAAACCTGTTAGCAATTCGTTACCGAGCCCAGCCACTACTCTGAGCCCCAAAAGAGATTCACGCGCGCACTCCGCACAAGTGGAGCACCCGTCCGACTCTGCACACATCACACCACACAGAATGCTTGCGACGTCGACACCACGTGGGCACAACGCCCCGAGTTCCAACCCGAACGCAGACCAAGCACGGAGGGCACCCGTTCACTGGCCCAGCCAGGCGCGAGCCTCGCCCCCCCAGACAGCCTCCAACGCGAGCAATATACTCCACATCGCCCCAACGGCCTACACTTCGCGCCCCATCTACTTCACCAAGCCATGTATCGACGTCATGAACACTGGGATCAAAATCAGACACAAAATATTGGTTTGATCTCACCGGGACACAATTTATGGCTGCCAGCAGGCGCTCTGCAGTGTTTGTAACCAAGGACTCCTCTTCTTTTTGCGGCGTACTTGGCGGTGCTGTGAGGGAGGAGGTCGTGACGGTGAGTGTACGCCACTCCGACCACTATTGATACTACCCTCGATAGCGTTTAATCGCGCCACTATAGAGCCTTACGCGTTCTTGACGGAACCTTCGCGAGACCGAGACCCTGATTTGTGGGTACGACGACGGTATCGCGAGCGAGGTGTATGATGGGATCGGCGGGATTTGCTTCTGTTACGAGATCGCCTAGCCTCTCGGCGTTGCGACTCCTTTGTTCTGCTACGCGAACGAGACGGTCGCGGCATGGTTTATATTAACGGCTGTTTTTCGGCTTTTTATCACGTGTGGGCAATGAATTACGAATCCCAATTCTGATTTTAGCATCAGAAGCAGGAATAAAATAAAAAAAGAACAACTTTTACAAACTTAAATTATTTACTTCAAAAATAATCAAATAACCTCTAAAATACAATAATTCACAAACAGCCATTAATTTAAATCACATATCATTAAACACATTATGAATCACTTTGAAATTACAAGTAAAGGACTTACTGCAAATCGCACCGACCACCAACAACCTTACAGCTCGAGAGACAACGAACAAAATACCCGTGGCGCGGTGCGCGCGCGCTATTTATGCAGGTTGTCGGGCGGTCGCTGCGACTCACAACATAACTAAGTTGTTTTCTGCTTATAATATATTTTAACATTACATTACAAAATTATTCTTCTCATTATGTTTGTATTGGAAATATTCATTTATAAAAACACTTTTCGACTAACCACACATGAATTGTATGTTTAAAATTATTCAATGGCAAAGTTTTGAAATCATTTGGTAAAAAGTTATAAATTTTGATAGCCATTAATTGTATTTTCTCTCCGTATCTGATTGTGAACAGCCACGGCAACACTATATTAATAGTACTGTGCCTGTTTGCCGTGACTGCTCACCAGAAACGCTGGACGGTTTCCTAACGCGTTCGTCGTTGGTGAATTCCAGGGAACAAAGTTGGGGCTTGCTTAATTTCCTGCACTGCACTTCCGCACTGCGCTTCCGTCCCGCTCGCTTCGTGCACCGCTTTGGGCCTGTTGCTGTGTTGCCGTGCCGCCGTTGCTGCTGTTGCGGCCAACGCCACAACCGTCCCCCGGCCGACCCTCGGGCTCTTCCCCGGCGCGCATCAGGGCAGTACATCGCACAACAAAGCAGATCTTGATAAATGTACTAGCGATCAATTTGAGTTCCATTAAGTACCCACGCTCAAATATTTTTTATATTTTTTTATCCGCACTTAAATTTTGTGAGCCGACTGAGCCGGCCGGAATAAATTGTTACATGACCTCAGACTGGTGTTCTCATTTCGTACCTCCTCTTCCACAACTATTAGGCAGGCAGGTAGACAGGACCCAGGCTAACGGTACACTGGTGCCATAACGTGGTAGTAAATCGCTTAGTACAACTCAATATTTGTTTTCTTTGTGTTTTGTGTTTGTTTGTGGATTGTTTTTTTTTTGTATTTTTGGTTTTTGTTAGTTTCTTTTTTGTTTTGCTTTTTATTCAATTATATATTTATTAATTAAAAGAAGGAAAAGAAAAGAAAAAGAAAAGAAGAACCAATTACTTGTTGAAGTTGATTGTAACAGTACGGAGAACAGTGTAGACGGCACGATTAAGTTGTTGCGTTTTTTATTCTTTTTTCATTCCGAGTTCACTATTAAATATTAGTGTTATTTGCAACATATTTTTCGTGGTATCGACACTGATATTTTGAATCAATTATTTTTTGTTGCGTTTTTTGTTTTTTTTGTTAGCAAAACATTTTTTTTTTGTTGCTTCTGTTTTTTTTTGTTGTTATTGTCGCTTATCACCACTCATCATTCTGGTCGACTGTTGTTCTCGCTCTTTGACAATGCTGCCTGTTAAATATCTTTCACTTCAAAAGTCGGAGCTCGAATATGAAGTTAGGATAAGAGGTGCTACTGCCGCGTCTTCTGTCGAGGAGTTACGCAAACAAATCGTAAAGTTGACACCAGATCTTCCATCTGAACACATACTCGAGTCTCCGATCGATGTCAGGCAGGATCTCAAAGGTTGTTTAGAAGTACTCACTAAAGTTCAGACTAATCTTGACGTACCTGAACCTAGTATTTCTACATTAATGAGAACTCAAAATATGTTGAATCACTTACATAATCGGCTTGCTAGGATAACGGCTAGCGACGAACACAAAAATTTATTTGAAGACGTTCAAAGAAGTTACCTTAACTTTTCAAAGAAAATCTCGGTTATTCACGCCGGAAAGTCAGTACCAGGTTCCTCTAATACCGCATCCACTGGTGACTACTCTAGCACTACACCAGTTTCCGAGTTGCAAAATGTTATTTCAGTGACTTACGATAGGGGTTCTGCTGATATTAGGAAACTTAAATTCGATGGCAAAACTTGCGTGCGTTCTTTTATACAGCGTGTAGATGAGTTTATTGAAGCCCATAATATACCAGCACCTAAAATATTAAATTATGCCTTAGAAATATTCCAGGACGATGCTCTTCATTGGTACCGTTCCGTAAAGGATAAGGTTAATTCTTGGCCAGATTTAGCAGCCCTATTGAAGGCGGACTTTGATCAGGCTAATTATGATTATAGGCTTATCTCAGAAATCCGCTCCCGCACACAGGGAGAACGTGAAAATATCACAATTTTTTTGTCAATTATGGACGGAATGCTCTCTCGCTTATCCAAGCCCTTACCTGAAGTGGATCGGCTCAAGATTCTTCTTCACAATGTCAGGCCTTGTTATGCCAGCACCCTTGCTTCAGCACCCAATATTGACTCTATTGATTCCTTGCGGTCATTATGCCGAAATTATGAAAATATTCAGGCGCGCCTCTCACGTTTTCAAGAACCACCTAAAGTAACTTCAGAAACGGTTGCACCTGAATTTGCTTATGCTAGGGGGGAGTCTAGTAAAAATAAATTTAGTAGTAATGATAATAATAAACAGAATTTTTCAAACCATAATAATTTTAATTTTAATAAATCTCATAATTACAATAGAAATCATCAGTATAATAAGCAAAATCAGTATAATAAGCAAAATAACTATGTACATTCAGTGGAAGTAAACAAAAATCAACCTTATTGTTATAGATGTAAAGTTAATACACACCACATCCGTCAATGTCCAGCACCACGTGATGTTTTCTGTTTTAAATGCGGATTGAAAGATGTCAAGTCTCCTGATTGCCCCAATTGCATTAAAAATAAAAACAGTTCAAAAAACTAAAACTGCAGAATTGTAGTAGTTTTGATGATGGCGATTGGCAAGCTTGGCTTAAATTCATTAAAACTTTTACGTCTACTTACAAAATAGCTACAATTCTGCAATCTAAACCTTTCAATGATTCTAGACCTTATATTAATATTAAAATTAATGATATTTTGCGATTTACTGGATTCTGGCGCTGCAGTAACGATCTTAGGCAATAATAGTCACAGATGTCTCATCGATTGCACTTTGCACCAGAACGAAAGCATTAATATGATTGCTGCCGGTGGTCAAGCATTAAACTCTATTGGATATGTAAATTTACCCGTCACGTTTGAAGACCAATTCCATATTATTAAAGCTTATGTCGTCCCCGAAGTTGAAACCTCCATTATTTTAGGTGTAGATTTCTGGCGACTTTTCAAGATCTGTCCAAAGTTTGTTAACTGCATTCAAATGTCACATAATTCTATTTCCGAAATAAAGGTCAATACTGATGAAGCTCGTATACACTCTTACGACAACTTATTAGATTCCCAAAAATCTATTGCCGATAATGTTAGAGCTCAGTTTGAATCTATATCTACCGAAAAAAAGGGTTTAGGTAGAACTAATGTAATTTCGCATCGTATAGATACTGGCGATGCGCAACCAATACGACAGCGCTATTATAGGATGTCTCCCGAAAAACAACGGATTCTGACTGAACAAGTAGACGAAATGTTGTCTCTCGATGTTATCGAACCATGTGAAAGTGCTTGGTCGTCCCCAGTACTTTTAGTTAACAAAAAGAACGGACAACCTAGGTTTTGTCTTGATAGTAGAAAGCTGAATTCCGTTACTAAGAAAGACGCCTATAATCTTCCTTACGTTTCAGAAATTTTAGATAATCTCCGGGATGCAAAATATTTAACTAGCATAGATTTATCTAAAGCATTTTGGAAGATTCCAATTGCTCCCGAAGACCGTAATAAGACGGCATTTTACGTACCTGGTCGGGGCACGTTTCATTTTAAGACCACTGCTTTTGGCCTAACCAACGCTCCTGCTACTCAACAGCGTTTGGTTGATTTGTTGTTCGGAGATATGGAGTCTAAAACTTTTGCTTTCTTAGACGATATTATTATTATTAGTTCCACGTTCGAGGAACATGTATCTCGTTTGTTGCGTGTATTAAGTAAATTACAAGAAGCAAATTTAACTGTGAATTTTGAAAAATGTTGTTTTTTTAGAAGCCAGCTCAAATACCTCGGTTATGTGGTAGATGCTCATGGATTACGAACAGATCCCGAAAAAGTAGAAGCGATTTAAAATTTCCCGACTCCTACCAATAAAAAGGAACTGAAACGCTTTCTCGGTACTGCAACCTGGTATCGTCGTTTCGTTCCGAATTTTAGCACAGTCGCAGGACCTCTCAATAAGCTGACTTCTAACAGTAAAAAAGCACCTCCTTTTACTTGGACACAGGAAGCTGATACCGCATTCAATGCTTTGAAAGAATGTTTAGTTTCTGCACCGGTCCTTTCTTGTCCAAATTATTTAGAGCCATTCGAAGTCCATACGGACGCTAGCAATTACGGAGTGGGCGCAATGTTGACGCAGACACTAAATGGAAAGGAGCACCCTATAGCCTACATGAGTAGATCTCTCACTGGTGCCGAAAGAAACTACAGCATCACGGAGAGAGAGACACTCGCTGTGCTGACTGCTCTCGAACACTGGCGGTGTTACTTAGAGAACGGCCAGAAATTTATAGTTTATACTGACCATTCTGCGTTAAAGTGGTTTCTATCGTTAGAAAACCCATCTGGGAGATTAGCACGTTGGGGTGTACGTTTGTCCTCATTTAATTTCGAAATTAAACATCGTCGCGGAGTAGATAACGTTATACCTGATGCTCTCTCTCGGGCAGTCCCTATTGCCGCAATCTCACTCTCTAATTCTATATTAAATACAAAAGATGATTGGTACAAGAAAATTTATAACGGTTGTTTAAATTCCCCCGTAACTTTTCCAAATTTTAATATAAAAAATAATTCCCTTTTTCATTTATCTAAAAATAAAACACAACTTTCAGCTGAGTTCGAATGGAAAGAAGTTGTGCCTATCGAGTACCGTGATAAAATAATAGCAGAAAATCACTCTGAACCAACTGCTGGACATTTCGGAATTTTTAAGACCTACCGTAGGCTATCTTTAACGTACTACTGGCCAGGAATGCACCAAGATGTCCTGAAGTTTGTAAGCTCTTGTTCCGTTTGCTTATCTTATAAGGCACAAAATCACACTACATTGGGAGAAATGGGTCGACCGAAACAATGTTCACGACCGTTCCAAATGATCTCAATTGATTTTGTAGGACCTCTTCCGGTTTCCCGAAAGCAAAATAGTTACATTCTAGTCGTTACCTGTTGTTTCTCTAAATTCTGTCATATTTTTCCCTTACGTCGCGCGACTTCAGATGCAGTCATAAAAATTTTAGAAGAATCGATATTTTTATTTCACGGAGTACCGCAAACTATTTTTCTCGATAACGGTAGCCAATTTATCAGTTCCAACACTGAAGCCTTGTTTAAAAAATATAACATCCCTAACATTTATTTCACACCTCGGTATACGCCGCAAATTAATACTGTGGAGCGCTATAACAAGACAATTGTAACTAGCCTATCTGCCTTTGTTGAGAATGATCACAGAACCTGGGACACTTTTATTCCCAAGGTACAATTCGCGATTAATAACTCAGTTAACGAGGCAACTGGTTACACTCCCTCCTTTCTCGTCTATGGTAGAGAGCTTGTTTTGTGCGGATCCCACTACACCGATACTGACCTAGGCGATGAAGTATTGTTTTTACCACGGAATATTTATGCCGAAAACCTTGGTTGCCTTTCCGCCGTATTTAATGATGTGCAAGCTTCATTATGGCAGGCACATGTAAGGAATACTGCGCATTACAATCTGCGACGAAAACAGGCCGAATTTGAGGTAGGCAACCTTGTTTATAAACGGACCTATTTCCTAAGCGACAAGGACAAGTACTTTAGCAAAAAGTTAGCGCCCAAATTCATGAAATGTCGTATTTCGGAAAAGCGTTCTCCTCTCGTTTACGTCTTAGAGGATATGGCTGGTAAAGACTTGGGTGTGTGGCATATTAAGGACTTGAAGTTGGTTAAAAATATTCGTATATAGGTAACCCTTGTTTTAATTTTTGTGATATTTCAGCGTTTTACCTTACCGTAGTTTTGTCATCTTGTAATGAGCATTAAGTCATACGTGCAATATATCACGGATGACTTATTTGTGTAAGAGTGCGTCGACTTTGTGATTTTATCGTCGCCGTTTCTATGATAGGTTAATTTTGAATGGTTAAGTATGATAGTTAGATGAATGTTGATGAGTAGACGTGAATGCTCATTGCAGCCCTTTCTTACAAGGCGGGTTTTATTAGGTAAAATCCTTTCCGTGGAGCGGGGGGTATTGTAACGTTGTACATTAATAATTAAATTAAATAAATCACTAGAATATTTACAAGCACTATTTATTAATCAAATTATTATTTATTCTCCAATTTAAAACTTAGCATATTTTATAAAGGCAACATTATTGTTGACCGAGTGCGCGCGCTGTGTGAAGTAGCTACGTATTTTTTTCGAATTGGAATAAGACTGAACGCGAGACTGAATCACGCGCCGGCAGACAGTTGACCGTTGTCAAGTAGAACGCACGCCGCTTATTCTCGTCGCTCATTTTACGCGATTAAGTGTTCATCCCTAACGTTCTCTCGTCATCTGTTTTTTCAACTATTTAGCATAATTGGAATTGCTCGGACGAGCAATTATACTTAATAAATAATAAGTTCGGTTTGTTGGTGAGTGCAATTCGTCCCCAGACTGGGTAAGTGGTGATAAAGTATTTTCTGTGCTTGAATAGTCTCGTTCGCATTTTAATTGTACCTAATTATCGCCTAATTATGCTTTTGCCTATCCTTGTGTACCTTATTATTCATTTACTTCAACTAGGTACTTGGTTAATTTTGACCGTTAGCGTATTATCATTTTACCCTCACTTTTTTTTAAGAAACATAAAATTATCTTTTAGCCTAATTTAAAATGAAATGAAATGAAAAATGAAATATATTTTATGTGAGAGATTTTTCCATTTCGACGTTCAAATATAGATTGAAGTATTACTAACATTAAAAGTTGTGGACCATTATTTTAGTTAAATTTTGAATATTAAATTACATTTTAAAATACATACAACACAACATATACCTTTATTAAGGATAATTGAATACAGTTATTGATTTACTATGTCATAATTTAAGTCATAAAATTTTAAAATAGGTAATTTAAGATATATATATATTTTAACATTACATTACAAAATTATTCTTCTCATTATGTTTGTATATATTCATTTATAAAAACACTTTTCGACTAACCACACATGAATTGTATGTTTAAAATTATTCAATGGCAAAGTTTTGAAATCATTTGGTAAAAAGTTATAAATTTTGATAGCCATT
Organism: Stenoptilia bipunctidactyla; assembly: GCA_944452665.1. Taxonomy (NCBI): domain Eukaryota; kingdom Metazoa; phylum Arthropoda; class Insecta; order Lepidoptera; family Pterophoridae; genus Stenoptilia; species Stenoptilia bipunctidactyla. The sequence goes on along the minus strand of OX101721.1, from coordinate 48,719,631 downwards.
AATTGTATTTTCTCTCCGTATCTGATTGTGAACAGCCACGGCAACACTATATTAATAGTACTGTGCCTGTTTGCCGTGACTGCTCACCAGAAACGCTGGACGGTTTCCTAACGCGTTCGTCGTTGGTGAATTCCAGGGAACAAAGTTGGGGCTTGCTTAATTTCCTGCACTGCACTTCCGCACTGCGCTCCGTCCCGCTCGCTTCGTGCACCGCTTTGGGCCTGTTGCTGTGTTGCCGTGCCGCCGTTGCTGCTGTTGCGGCCAACGCCACAACCGTCCCCCGGCCGACCCTCGGGCTCTTCCCCGGCGCGCATCAGGGCAGTACATCGCACAACAAAGCAGATCTTGATAAATGTACTAGCGATCAACTTGAGTTCCATTAAGTACCCACGCTCAAATATTTTTTATATTTTTTTATCCGCACTTAAATTTTGTGAGCCGACTGAGCCGGCCGGAATAAATTGTTACATGACCTTAGTCTGGTGTTCTCATTTCGTACCTCCTCTTCCACAACTATTAGGCAGGCAGGTAGACAGGACCCAGGCTAACGGTACACAGTGGCACAAAGTATGGTTTTCTTCACACATAATACAAGTTCTCTTTGATGTGGAAACATGACATACTTGGTTGATTTTTTGGTTTACCGGTTTATTTTCTCTAATGTTCGTCGCATTAACTAGCTCCAATGTTCTAAATTTTGTTTCCAAGAATTTTTTAAATTCACTCCATAATGGCAAAGTTTCTATGTCTTCTTTATATGCAAACTCTTCCCAACTTTTATGTGTTTCATAATCTAATTTAATCACCAAAATATAAATTATCATCGGATCCCAAGAACCGGTAGGAATTCCTAAATTTTCTAAATTGTTCAAAGTCTCAGTGGTCGTATCTACTAAACTTTTTATTTGTATAGCTGATTGAGATCTTTTTTTGGTTAAATAATCGTTTTAAGTTGGAGTTAAGAATTAAACGTTTGTTGCCATACCGTGAACTCAAAATTTTCCATGCAGGATCATAATTAATGGATGTTACTTGTATATGTTTTAAAAGTGATTCTGCTTCACCCGTAACACTAGTTTTTAAGTAATGCAATTTCTGTACATCACTTAATGAAGTATTGTCATGTACCAATGAAATAAACAAGTCTTTAAAAGTAGGCCGATGCTCGTAGTTGCCGCTGAAGGTAGGTATTTGGATTTTAGGTAATTGTAATACGCTACATATATGTGACTAGCGCTCATATTTATTCTCGACTCACTGGTGTCAATTATTGAAGTCAACATATCCTTTAAATCCGCTTGGAGAATATTATAAAGTTCTTCATAAGTAAAATATTCTTCGCTTAAAAAATACGGCATTGCTCCTCTTTTTTCTTTAGGCGTAATCTTTACCAAATCTTGATGTGCATTTTTAAAAGTTTCCCAATAATCATCAATAATTTTTAGCCTTGCTTCTATGTATCCTTTTGTCAATCTTGATTTGGGGCATTTTTTTAAATTTCTTTGAGTTTTACGAAACATGGCCGCGGTATCTTCCAACAACGAAAGTATTTGGTCCTGAGACGCCATAATTTAGACACTTATCATCCACTGCACTTAGTTTATAAGTTAATTTCAATGTTAAATTCACTGTTCACAATGTTTATTATTAAGATAACTTGAATAAGGTCAGTTCAAATATTTAATTCACAACACGAAAATTCGGCGAACGATTTCGAACATATGATGGTGTGTTTAATGTTTAGTTTTGCTTGCGCTGGTTCGGGAGCTATCTTTAAATGAAACTAACGTGTTTTGTCAACCACTGTGTATTAGCGACTGTTTTTGCAGTGAACGGCATTTACAACCAACACGTGCTCTAATTTTTATCAGAGCTTCATCAGTATCATACATACCTATATTAAAACTCGCCTGAATGACTGATAGACAACGTACAGCCATAATTACAAGGCGTAGAGAGCTGAAGCTAAAACATACATTCCTAGAGAGATGTAGGGGTAGGAGTGCACCAAGGCAAGTAACCCGAAATTCCCACGGGAACGGAAAACATATGACTTTTAGTTTGTATGAAATAGTATATTTCATTACGAGTGCGGAAAGCCTGTCATTGCAAAGAGTTCCGACAAATGTCTACCCGAGCCGAAGCGCAGCCGAAGGCGAGGGTTGACAGTCGGAACAAGTTGCAATGACGGTTCCGCACGTGTACTGAACGACTATTTTTAATACAGTTGCGAAAAAATGAAGCAATTTAATAAAATAATAAAAACACAACAAACTCAACAATAAACAAAATGGGGCCAACCGTAAAAGAATATGAGCAAAGATTTTTTTTGTTTTCTTCACACATTCTGTCTGGGTAGGCAAGGGAACTATGCCCATACAGCCAAGTCTTTAGTAGATTTTTTTATTAATATGTAATGAAAATTAAATGTAATGAGATGAAACCTAACCTAACACATTGAATCAAATCATTAAATCTGATATTGAAACAAATTAGTAGCTTCTTTTCAGAAATATTTGCATGAATCTTTAAAACTTCTATGAATTTTTTTTAGTAAAAACTTCGTGGTTGGTTTTTTCTTTTTAATAGACATTATTTTGACACTTGGGAAAGAAAAAGCACGAGTGCGTAATAGCCCACTTTCCGAACGCTATACGTCCCTGCAATACGCCACTTTTTGAGCAACTGTATTAAAAAACTTATTCACTGAGTGCATCGATGAGAAACTTTGACGACCGGCTGGTGTTGTGCCTACATAAATTGGCTTGTATGCCAGAGGTCCTGGGTTCGAATCCCGGCGGCGGCGGATTTTGTGTGATGAACACAGATATTAGTCGTCAAGTCATGGATGTTTATATGTTTATTTAAGGTTATTATAATAAAAAATATGTATTTATTCAATATGTATGTTTATATATTTCTTAAGTATATCAGTTATCTATGCGGCGAACCTTGATCCCTATAACACTGACAGTAATGAGGAGTTTTCAAATTGATTTTAAATGGCGGGTTTCAATATTATGAAAACTATTCGTTTTGCTTACGAACAATAGAATTCACTACCAAAATGCCTTTCTATATTCAAAATCTTGACATCTAAACCACTGCTTACGAACTGTTTGACTGTAATGGGTTGCTAGGTTACATTTGACCATTTACAAAATAAGTCATTATATCTAGCCAACGACGACGTAACAAGTTATTAATTTAAACCAATGAGGTAAAGGTAGCATGGCAGTCTGCTGCGGCCAATAATGAGTTATGTTTTCATTACGTATGACCAATTAAAGAATAGGTCATTTTATCTAGCCAACGACGTAACAATTTATTCATTTAACGAAATGTCCTATCAAATATCTGTCAACATATCAAATAATCTAGTTTTCTCTTTCTAATTTATCTATAACTGTTTTTGAAAAAAAGGACGAATATTATTGAATAACATAATTTTTCTCTTAAATATTTACTTTGACGTCATAAAAATGTGATTCAACCAATGGCAAAATTAGTCAAAGGATTGGCGTTTCGTTTTACGTAAGCAGTTAAACTCAATTATTAATAAAAAGCTCTAAAAACATACTATAATATATTTATCGAATACTAAAACATAGCAAACATAAATTGAATAAGTTTATATATTAATTTAGTTCAAATATCATACAAATAAGTTGCGAATGCGTGATATTCTATAAATCACATATCACCTATTTTCTTGGAAGAACGTCACGCAAGGAGGGCCCATGCCAAATTTGAGAACTTACAGCCCGTAGCTAGTAGATATTGTGAAACGCTAATTTTTTCCTACCAGTTTTGTACCTGTACCGGTTACGCATAGCAGTCAGTTGAATATTGAAACCCGCCAAAAGAGACAAAAAAGAATCTTTTTAACCCTTTAATTCGCAATGTTGTACCTCTACAACATAATTTTCAAATTTTTTTTTTTCAAAACCTATTCAAATTTTTAGAAGTTTTGATCAATAATACTAATAGTAAAAACAGAACGCAGCCAGAAAAAAAAATGACGTTATTGACAGCACTGTTTCCGTCACTTTTACGCAAAATGGCGTCAAGAACACCAACGTCCCACGGATCTAAGGTAAATAATTTTGATTTTTATGTGGCAAAAGATATAATAATATGATTTGTTATGAAATTTCTTTTTCCGAAATAATATATCTTTTTATAAATAAGAAAACAACGTGATTTTATTGCTAACTTTTTCAATTAATAAACACGGAAAATGTTATGTTGTTGCTAACCAACGCTGCGAAATACTTAGAATACTACCAAACATTTTTTATGTCGTTCACTAACAACACTGCCCTTTAGCTTGTGTAGTAATAGTATATTTTCACGTTGTTTACACACAACACTGCTCATTTAATAGCATGTTTTAAAATACGTGGTTTACATGTAAATTAAAGAAAAAAATAAGGTTTCTGGTTGGTTTTACCTACTTACATTGAGCTACATAAATATACCTACTTATAATTATACTTGGGGGAGGCCAATGTCCAGCAGTGGACGTCTACTGGCTGGTGATGATGATGATATAAATTTTATATGATTTTTAATATAATATGGTAACTAACATACTAAGGCAGCTGTTTACCGATATGTTTAATCGACGGTTGATACAAAACCAAGTGAATTTATATAATTTTATGTAAGTATTTAACCGGTGTTTGAACACCGTTTTATGTCGATAAATAGCCGCCTTAGTAGGTATTATGGTTTTATTATGTTGCTTGCGAATGGTTTTTGTTTTGCTTTTGGGTGGTTTGGCATGTTTTTTCTTTGCTTGCTTCAGATCAAGCCTAAATGGCAGCGAACCCGCACAATTATGGCACTTATTCCACCCGAAAATGCACCATCATCCGACAGCAGTAGCGCTTCTGAAGATGAAGTTTTAGCTCATACTCCTACCCACTCCGATTTTGACGATGATATTACATACTGTAGTTCCGAACCACAATCATACCCCTCTTCTTTAAACGACCTAAATATTTCTAATTCTGACAATGAGGACCTTCACCCACCACCTGGACGCAATTTGGGGCTTTCGGACGAAGAAACCATTCCCCTGACACCGGTTATCAATGAAATGTTTCCTGCAGATCTACTACAAGAACAGCTACCTATGTTAAATTCAATTTCATCCGTCATATCACCTTTTCCCCTTACCAACAATTCACCAGTTACAACAACTCGTTCCAAAAGGAAAGCGAAAAAAGCCCCTGTGCTCCTCACAAAAAGAAATAAAAAAATTGTAAGGAAACCACTAAACTTCAAATGGACAACCGGTAAATTTGAATATAACGCTAAAATAGACTTACCCCAATATAATCCTCCTATTGATGCCAACTTAAAATCTCCATCCGACTACTTTCAAATATTTTTCTCAGAAGATATTCTCGATTTAATAACAGAAAATACGAATTTGTATTCGGTTCAAAGCAATATATCTAAAAGTATAAACATCAGTAAAGATGATATAAGGGACTTTATTGCCATCACATTAATGATGGGAGTCGTCCGAATGCCAGCCTACCGTGACTATTGGAGCAACACACTGAGGTATCCACAGATTGCAAAAGTTATGACGTTGAAAAAATATGAGAAAATTCGAAGGTATCTTCACTTTGTAGACAATAATGAAATGGACGATGACCGCTATTTCAAAGTAAGACCCATCCTTGAAAAAATTCGTCAAAATTGTTTGCTTCTCGTCGAAGAATGTCGATACAGTGTGGATGAAATGATGGTCCCCTACAAAGGTACTAGAGCGGGTAGCAGACGCCAGTACTTACCAAACAAGCCAAAAAAATGGGGTTTTAAGATATTTGTTAGGGCCGGTGTGTCAGGTTTAATCTATGACTTTCTTCCATATGCAGGTGAAGATACTTTTCGAGGACGGTATTTCACAGATTACGAAAATAGTTTAGGCCTTGGGGCTAAGGTTGTTATTGCTCTATGTAGCACAATCAAAGAAAAGCCAGCCACAGTTTACTTTGATAATTTTTTCACCGGACTCGAATTGATACATCATTTGCGCAACGAGTATGGAATTTTTAGCTTGGGTACCATTAGAAGTAACCGCCTAAGAGGATGTCAGTCAAAACTTATGCCAGATAAGGTACTTGAAAAGAAAGGCAGGGGTGAAAGCCAACAGTTGGTTTGCAATGAAAACAAGTTGGTAGTGGTGAAATGGTTCGACAACAAAGTTGTTACTCTGGCTAGCTCTTTTGTTGACTCATTTCCTAAAGAAAAAATAAAGAGATTCTCAAAAGAAATGAAAGCAAGAGTTGATGTAGACTGCCCCCAAATAGTAAAGCAGTATAATGCTCACATGGGGGGAGTCGATTTAGCCGACATGCTTATATCTCTTTACCGGTCAAACTACAAAACAAAAAGGTGGTATATGGCCATATTCGCCCAGGCAATTGATATTTGCGTAAATAATGCATGGCTGGTCTACAAAAGAGATCGCAAATATGATAAAAAGACTATGGCCTTGAAAAACTTTCGGGTTCAACTCGTGAATGAACTCTTAAGGCCCAAATAGACTGTTGGAAACAAAACATCAAACCAAGGTGACCTTGCTAGTTTACAACGTGTTTCCAACAGTGAAGATGGCTGTTGACAACCAAATTACATGACCTTGGCGGGTTGGAAACGGCGGTGTTTAGAATCACAGACATACATCTACATAGACAACGCAAGTGCCACGATTTGTATTCGAACCAAGCGTGCCGACTTTTTAAGACCTATTGTGACGTCACAGCTGATATTTATTACTGGAAAATACAAAAAGATTCAGAGACACCGATACCGCCGATGAAATCGATTATTAAGACCGATATTGATATTCTTGACTCGATTTTCTAACAGACATACATACACGCATATTACAATACACATTAAATCTAGAGGCAACCAACCTTGACATTTGGTTGGGGTTCGGACACGCAAAGGACATGCATTTGCGTTATCTATGTAGATGTATGTCTGTGTTTAGGACTGTGTACGCTTGTTATTGTATATTTTACTATGTAACTATAACTATAAATGACTCGAGTTTTGTAGCTTTTTATCCTGCGTTTCAACCTTTCCTTCTTTGTATCCTCAATTGCATACAAAACTGCCATCGCGAAGATGTTATCAACGCGAGAGATCAGAGCACACTGACGATTAAGGGGCGTGGCCTGGCGTGACCTTGGCTTGTGTTCTTGTTTGTCTCCTTGTTGGAAACCACCGTTTGTAACAGTGTGGATGACTCGGAATTGGTTGTCAACAAGTTAACCTTCCTTAACCTTGGTTGGAAGCATTGGTTTTCAACGTGTTTTCAACAGTCTGGCGGCCCTCTTACAAAGAAACAGAATCCGACAATCAGGTTCGAAAGAAAATGATGTGGTAGCATCTGCAAAGATAAAAGCTCCAATCGCTCCCAGACCGCCAGATTCTGTTCGTTACGATAATTTAGGCCATTTACCAACTTTTGTATCGCAAGGAAGGTGTAAGTATTGCAAAAAAGGTTACACTAGTGTGTATTGCAATAAATGCAACCAAAGATTGTGTCTGATAGAAAAAAGAAATTGTTTTTACAATTATCACGTCAGTGCCTAAGATATGATATTAAAAATTATTATAGAAACCTTTGTTTTTTCTTTATTAAATGTTTTTTTTACTAAATTATATATTTTTTTTATTTATGTAATAACCTCTATACAGAGCGCAGTGTAGGCGATGAACAACGTCAATTATAATACACACTTATCAGTATATTGCGCAGTGTTGTATCTCACCAACATATGTTTTTGAAAAAAGTATATAAAAGGGATTTTTTTTTTAAATTTTATGTTAGCTTTTAGACTATACTAAGTACCCCCAATATAAAAAACAAGCACATTTTATGTTTTTTTTTCCTTGCGAATTAAAGGGTTAATACAGTTGCTCAAAAAGTGGCGTATTGCAGGGACGTTTAGCGTTCGGGATGTGGGCTATTACACACTTGTGCTTTTTCTTTACCTTTTCCCCACTCGTGCGTTCTCTTTCCCAAATGTCAAAATAATGTCCATTAAAAAGAAAAAATCAACCACGAAGTTTTTACTAAAAAAAAATTCATAGAAGTTTTTACGATTCATGCAAATATTTCTGAAAAGAAGCTACTAATTTGTTTCAATATCAAATATAATGATTTGATGCAATGAGTTAGGTTAGGTTTCATTTCATTTTATCTCATTAAATTCAATTTCATTTCATGTCAATACAAAAAATCGACTTGGCTGTATGGGCATAGTTCCCTTTGCCTACCCAGAATGGGTAAACAAACAAAAAAAATCTCTGTTTATAATCTTTCACGGCTGGCGCCATTTTGTATATTTTATAAAATTGCTTAACTTTTTCGCAATTGTATTAAAAATAGTCGTTCAGTACACGTGCGGAACCGTCATTGCAACTCGTTCCGACTGTCAACCCTCGCCTTCGGCTGCGCCTCGGCTCGTGTAGACATTTGTCGGAACTCTTTGCAATGACAGGCTTTCCGCACTCGTAATGAAATATACTATTTTCTCTCAAAAGATGCCATTGGTAAAAAGCTAGCTGTCAAAATTCTATACGAAAAGACATTTGACATAGCACTTTTATTGTGGCGCCATCTAAAATCGAATATAGTTACTATTTTTTTATAGTTTTAAATGTCACTTTGAAAACTTCTCACCGTCACCGTTAAATTAGAATCGTATTGGAGGCTTCTAAAAATGGCATTTATTTATTTTACGTAGCTTTATTCCAATAAAATGATATTCCGTTGGAATTATAACAATTCATAACATTTGCAAGAAATTATCTCAATCACACTTTACGTTTACGTTCTGCAAAAGTTACTTCGTAAGGTATGATTAATAAATACCCTAGATAATGTTGTGAGAGTGTCAGAAATATTTATTTATTTACAAGCTGTATCGTGCGGATTTACCCGCGCAATTTTGAATTCCGTGGGAATATCGGTGCTATTCCAGACTGTAAACCATCACTATGCCAAATTTCATCCGAATCCGTTGAGCCGTTTTGCCGTGATGGAGTAAAATTAAATAAATATTTCCAACATTCACACCACATTATCTGGGCCAAATAAATTTTGCTTAAGAACTTACGCTTTGGATATTAGATAGACAATGTTTATTCGCGTACGGAGTCATGAGCAAAAGCTAATCGTTGTCATCATCACAACTCTTTGTAATGAGCCCACTGCAGGGCACGAGTCTCTCCTGACGAGGAGGCATACCTATCCACCAAGCTTGCCCAGTGTGGTGGGTGGTGGATGTCAGAATTTTCACGGCGTCGAAATAGCTTCTGACAAACCTTCTGGAACCTTCTGGGACCGACTACTTAACGTGCCCTCCGAAGCACGGAAGTCGTCGTGAAAAATGTATGGTCGGCGGTCACCCATCCAACTACCGACCGCGCCGAACGTTGCTTAACCTGCGATATCGCATGATACACACAGGAACCACGGCGCCAAGACGTCTTCCTAATCGTTGTACCTACTCATAAATAAACTCATAATAAAAGGAGCAAGTCTCACTGACAGGCGCAATTCGTGCTCGCGAGCGGTGCTCGCGCAATTAGGTCGGGCGCACGAACGATTTTACACAAAATCCCTTCGCAAACAAATGAAAATTAAAGCTGGATTAAAGTTAGAGTTTATTTATATTGTTTTAAACATAACATAACCTCTAGGCACGAAAAAGGATATACATTTTCTGTTTTTACATTGCGGTTAAATAGAGCAATACCGAAAAAATCTGCATTTAATTCAATTCAATTCTTTACACAAAATTATTGTTCTTAATTGCATAACTCGAGAGTTAGGGCTGTTTGAACATGACCCTTTTGCGAGAATCATGAATGTAGAGCGCTATTAATTTTCGATAATGAATTAAATAAAAATATACTATAACTTTAAAAAAGCCTTTAATGGCATTACATATTATTAATAGGTAATTTAAAAATTGTTCAAAATATCCACCTCTATTCTGTAAACAGGTCACTGACCTTACAGCCATTTGTTGTGTGGCCCTTGATATTAAGGCTGTGTCGGATCTTATGTCATCCGCAAACAAACAACATGATTTTTGGTCCTACTTATTCACCGCTCTAACAATAATACAAATCATTTTCCGTCCTTGTCACACAAACCCCACTCAATGTAGTTTCAATGTAGCAGCTCTACATGGGTTTGGGACCCTCACAAAAGGGTCATATTCAAACAGCCCTAACTCTCGAGTTATGCAATTAACAACAATAATTTTAACGTCAAATTGTAACTAATGTCCTTAAGTATTAAGACAGTATTAAAAAAATTAGTATCAATGTGCTAGTTTTTGAGATGTTAAGAAAAATAAAAAAAACAGTAAATTTTTTTCACTTAAATTAGCATTGTAAATGTTTTAAGATATTTTGTAGGGAAAATTTTCCATAATGTTTATTTTTATTTGATAGTTGCTATTTCTACCTCTAAAATCTAATATATAAAATTCTCGTGTCACAGTTTTCGTTGCCATACTCCTCCGAAACGACTTGACCGATTTTGATGAAATTTTTTGTGCTTATCCGGTATCTATGAGAATCGGCCAACATCTATTTTTTTTTTATTTATATGGCAAAACAACGTTTGCCGGGTCAGCTAGTATATTATATATTTTTTTACATCTGTAGGACCTTTCTCTCCAGAGAAGTCGGCATCTTTCAGTAGAGGTATGTACAAGAATAAAAAAAAGTTAAATGGCGGCCATTCCGACAGGAGGGGGGTAGACCCCCACATATAGGTGTTTTTGTCGATGAAATTAGACATTGTAGTTGTTTTAGTTGTAACCTTAAATTATCGCTAGGTCGTGACCGGACACACTGTATATGTTATATTTCTTACTAGCTGTTGCGCGCGGTTTTACCCGCGCAATTTCGATTCCCGCGGGATCTTCGGGATAATAAGTAGCCTATACGGATTCGGAAGAATCCCTCTAAGTAATGGTAAAAGAAATTTTGAAATCGGTCCAGTAGTTTTTGAGCCTATTCAATACAAACATACAAAAATACAAAGGTTTCCTCTTTATAATATTAGTATAGATTATAAATTCTAGAGTTATTAACTACCTAAGTAAATAGATACATATTTGATTTTGTAAGTGTAGTTTTTTTGTATAGGCTTACCAATTAAGTGTAGCTATTAGATTTAAACAACTTTCATATAGGTAATAATAACACTTTAATGTTTTTTTCAGTACAGCAAAGAGACGATAACTTACTGTACCTACTGAAACTGTTCAGTCATCAACCAGCTTTAGTTATCCAATTACAGAAGGTAAGCATTATAAAATGAACATGCACTACAGTTTTATATTGAACACATATACAGTATCATAATTAACAATAACAATCATCACAATTATATTGAGCCCACTGCAGGGCTATGAGTCTCTCCCCTGAGTGACGAGGAGTGACGAGGAGGCATCCACCAAGCTGGCCCAGTGCTGGGTGATGGATAGCTGGCCCCGTGCTGGATAGTGGAACAATAACAAATAAGTGTAAATAATATATGTACCACTACCTTGCAGCTTTTTACTTCCTAATTCAATTTCAAATTACACCTTAGATTAGAACAATAAATTATAATAAAAATATCTTAAATAATCTTTTTTTTACCTTTACCTTTTTCCAGTGCATTAAGAAAGTCAAGAGGTTAAAACTATCGGTACTGAAACTCTTCAGCCATCCACAAGCTATCGTTATCCAGTTACAACAGGTCAGCAGAATAGAATAAACACTCACTGCACTAGAATAGAATAGAATAGAATGTCATTTATTCGCAGAATATGGTAGAAAAGGAGTTCTTAGATCTAAATATATTGTACAGCATATTTAACCGTCAATATCGGTGTGCAAATTTTTGTCCACTTTTCAATTTAACAATTCAAAATAATTATATTACGTATGTCCAAACTTATTTACTTATTTTTAATTATATTATTAAATGTCATGCATATAAAATCATTGTCATTCATTTGAAAAATCATTTATATTATAATACTGCTTATCTAATAAGAAATTATACAATGCTTTTTTAAACTTTTGCACTTTTATTTCTTTTGAATTATTCAACACTTGTACAGCATCGTAAGCAATTATAACATCGTCATCAACAGCCTGTACACGTCCACTGCTGGACATAGGCCTTTCCAAGATTCTCCGTGTCAAAGAATGAATAAATAAATAATATAGGTAACTTAGCTCCGTTTAGTACCTTTTTACTTCAACATTTGAATTCAAATAACACCTTAGAAACATCCTATTGAAATAACAAAAACATAGAAATTCAAATGTAGATTAGGTAAAAATTACTAACATAAGTATATAATACCTTTTCCAGTGAATTATGAAAGCCAAGCGGGTAAAACTATGTGTACTGACTTTCTTCAGCCGTCACCAAGCTTCAATTATACAATTACAGAAGGTAAGAATAATGTTATTTTAACTTTTTTCTAATTTCAACAGATTTTATAGATTTTTAATGAACTCAATTTTATATTTAACTAAACCTATTATATTATTTTGAATACACTGTTTATAAAATTAATTTAGGTATTTCTAACACAAATTATTGAATTTAAGAGAGAAGTTATATTTAGTTTTTAATTAATTAGTTAATTTTATTTTCAACACACTTGCTCGTAAAGTGAGCGTTATTCTATTGAATTTAGAACTATAAACTGGGCTATAAGTCACGCATGCATAATATATTATACCCTAGTGCATAATATAATGAATCCTACAAAGTTGAATTGTACCTTTGTGCAAATTACATGCGAGTAAACAGAGCATATTTTATTGGTCCGGGTTAAACATTAAATATTTTCAGAAACAACAAAGAGGTTTTATACCACTTCAAATCCATATACATTTTTAAATGTTTGCGCCTTATATTAGTAAAACAAATTTGTATATCAAACAAATTATTCACAATTTACAATAATTTGTTATAAAATATTAAAATATTTGCATTTACCACTCCAAATTAAACATTTTCACGTAAAATAGGCTGTATATGCTATACAGACATTGACACATTTGGCGGAAAAAAAAACTACGCGCATGCGTGAGGTTCGGCGCCATTTTTCAATCACAATTCACAGCTTTGTCATCAAGTGTGTTTGTTATTTTATGACCACGTATGTCTGTCTTTTACTCACAAGTGTGTTGAAAAACGTCGTATGTAACTCGTGAGCGTTGCTAATTACAGTCGAGGCTGTGATTTGAGCCCGAGCCGCAGGCGAGGGCTTAATAATGCAACTTCGCTCACTTGTTACACAATATACTATTATGTTTCATTTTGTATTGTATTGACACTTCCATGCTAGACTGGGAGCGAAAGAAAAACATAGAATGTGCCAGCTGCTTCTCTTCCCAGGTATACTGTAAAAGTCAATTGAGGGACAGAGGTTTTTTAGAGTTTTTACGGGCGATAGCCTGACCCCGTGTCACTGTAGTAGTCTCTGTCGATCATTATAATACCTCCAAGTTCGTCAAACGTGACATCAGATGAATAATCACATGAATAAAATAAATAACAATTAAATAAAATGAACATGCCCTACAGTTTTTTATTGGTTTATTCAACACATATACAGTATCATAATAAACAATGACAATTAAGTGTAAATAATATATTTTTCAACACACTTGCTCGTAAAGTGAGCGTTATTCTATTGAATTTAGAACTATAAACTGGGCTATAAGTCACGCGTGCATAATATATTATACCCTAGTGCATAATATAACGAATCCTACATAGTTGAATTGTACCTTTGTGCAAATTACATGCGAGTAAACAGAGCATATTTTATTGGTCCGGGTTATACATTAAATATTTTCAGAAACAACAAAGAGGTTTTATACGACTTCAAATCCATATACATTTTTAAATGTTTGCGCCTTATATTAGTAAAACAAATTTGTATATCAAACAAATTATTCACAATTTACAATAATTTGTTATAAAATATTGAAATATTTGCATTTACCACTCCAAATTAAACATTTTCACGTAAAATAGGCTGTATATGCAAAACAGACATTGACACATTTGGCGGAAAAAAAAAACCTACGCGCATGCGCGAGGTTCGGCGCCATTTTTCAATCACAATTCACAGCTTTGTTATCAAATGTGTTTGTTATTTTATGACCACGTATGTCTGTCTTTTACTCACAAGTGTGTTGAAAAACGTCGTATGTAACTCGTGAGCGTTGCTAATTACAGTCTCGGCTCATTATTAAGCCCTCGCCTGCGGCTCGGGCTCAAATCACAGCCTCGACTGTAATTAGCAACTTCGCTCACTTGTTACATAATATGCTATTAGCAACGCCTTCCGTACCGTAGATTTTGATATCCTTCTACAACTGCTCAGCTGTCTTAACATATATCCATCAGTGATTGACTGGTTTCAAAGTTACTTGTACGGTCGCCGGCAGCGCATAGTCTTAGATGGTTCAACCTCGACGGACAGATATCAAAGCTGGCGTCCTACAAGGTGGCGTGTTGCTCTCTTGTTTTTGTTTCGTAATTTAACTTTTTCTTACCATATGTATGCAGACGACTTGCAAATATACTCTCAATCTAGACTGGAAGACTTAGCACAGACTATTGATGTAGTTAACAGTGATTTGGCCCATATACTTGACTCGGGCAAAAGTCACGGTCTAGTTGTTAACCCAGCTAAAACACAAGCTATTGTTATTGATAGCGAAAATATGATAAACAGAATTAACTGGTCTACTATTCCTAATATAATTTTTGACGGTGCCAATATACAAATCAGGGAGTCAGTTAAAAACCTTGGTATTATTTTCGATCGCACTCTAAGCTGGAAGCCCCAAATTGATGAAGTGAGCAGAAGATGTTTGCTGCAACTAACTCCTTAAAACTTTTGCCTGTGCCTACCAAAGATTCCATTGCAAAATCTCTTTTTCTCCCACTACTTGATTATGCGGATGCCTGCTATCTGGATATCACAAAAGAACAACTTAATAAACTTGAGCGCATTCAAAATCTCTGCATAAGATTCATATTTGGATTGCGGAAATATGACCATGTCTCCGAATTTCGCACTAAGCTCAAGTGGCTACCTATTCGTTTTCGCCGGAATATTCACGTTCTATGTCTACTGTACCGAATTCTGTTCAATCCCATAGTACCTAACTATTTTCAAAACTACTTTAGTTATCGTCATGATCAACATACTCGTCATTTACATTATAAAATTTAATGCTAAGCACACCACCACATTCTACAGATCTTTTTGGTGATGCGTTTAAAATCCGCGCGGTATCCTTATGGAATGAGTTGCCTGAGTATGTATGTATATTTTGTATTTGTATGTAATGTATGTTCATTGCTATTTATGATGTAAATTATATTTAGATGTTTGTAAATTTTGTTATTCATAGTTTTTTTTCTAAGAACTTATCTTTGTTAAAGCTCCATCTACAAATAAAATTTTCTTGTACTGGGGTTGCCTGGTAGAAATCGCTTCATGGCATTTGTTCTGTATTTTTATTGTGTATAATAAAGGTTACCTAAATAAATAAATAAATATTATGTACCTTGCAGCTTTTTACTTCCTAATTCAATTTCGAAACACCTTAGAACTAAAATTATAAATGTGTGAACCACAAAAATATCTTACATAATAATACCTTTTCCTTTTTCCAGTGCATTATGAAAGTCAAGAGAGTAAAACAGAAGTTGTACAACCGGCAACAAGCTACAGTTATCCAATTTCAATTGGTAATGATAACACCATAAACATTGCCTACAGTTTTCTTTCTATTGAATTATACAACACTTACACTATACAGCATCACAACTAGCAATCATAACAAAGTATGGACAAATAAATAATATAGGTATCTCCATTTTGTAGCTTTGTACCTGACTGTGGGTTTTGAGGGATTTGATTTCAACGCGTAGGTATCTATGTCTGTTTTTTGTAGGTTGTCATTATGGATATCTATTTTCCAAGGTGTACAATAAACTGTACAAATAACGAAGTCTCTTCCTTTCCAACTTTTTACTTCAAAACTCATTTACAAAGACACTATAGAAACATGCTCCTGAAAAATAATATTTGTAAGTGGATTTTTATCATCGGATTTATAATTTGTTATTCAAGTGTTAATAAAAGAAAATTTTCAATTTTATTCAATTACAACTTCTCATAATTTATTATGATCGCACATCTTACTTTACATCAAAAACACTACATTTAATGACACAAATCAACACTAATATTTTAATGTAAGTTACAGGGTTTGTCAGTTTAAACATGCGAATTTTAGAAAGTAACAGTAGGCCGCGTCCCCAGTAAGCAAACAATTAGCGGCCGACTGAGTGAGCCGCAAATTTGTGGCGAACTGAAATTTGAGATTTTATGGCTCTTGGGAAGTGTATAGGCAGGAAGTTTTCACATTTCAATTTAATGTGTTCAATGTTAACAGCTCAAGCTTACAAAAAACCACTTTCAATAGTGTATTTTTCTGCAGGCTGTAGGGCTCATAAAGAGCATTAAGTAATAATCCTTATGATTAAATCGAAACATACCACTTGAAACATCGAACTTGTGCAGAAAGGAAATATTATTCGAACATACAATAAAAAAAGATTCCGACGAATTTGAGTTTTTTTGGAAATCGGTGAAAAATTGAACCGCCTAAAAACACAATCAACCTTTTGACTGAATTTTTGAAGAAGGTTTAACTGAAATCTTTTGAAGGAAAAAACAAAACGTTTTTAAAATCTACATTACAATTGGTTTAGCCTAGCCTAAGTCAAAAATACATAAGTATATACATACATAACAAACTGAGAATTTCCCTTTTTTGAAGTCCGTTTAATATATTACACATACTGGGCATTTTCTGTATACTAATTATGACGAATTTGATGTTGAAACATAGTGAAAAGTAAAGTCTATGTAAATAATGCACTTATAATGTTTATGATTAATATAGTGAAGAATTGCATCACAAGTTTACTGTCTTTTTCAGTTTCAGTGGATTTACAAAAGAATGACTCCGAACAGTATCTTGTGCAGAAAAGAAATATTAAGCCAAAACGTACACCTAATGTTTCTACATCGGGTAAGTAGCTCTAAAATAAAATTTTGTTGGTATTTTGCGAATTTTAATCTTTAATAAATAAAACTCTTCCGTTACTAACTGAGTGACTGACAGACAACATACAGCCCTAACTACTGGCCATAGAAAGCTGAAATTTGAAAAATTGTATCCTTAGAGGTTGTAGGGAAGCACTAAGGAAGGAATCCCCGAAGTTCCCACGGGAACGGGAATTGTTGAACTTTTTAGTTTGTATGAAAAATCTTATTCCTTGAGTGCACGGATATGATACTCACCATAAAGTTACCCCAAAGAGTGACTGTTTGTTTTATGCACGGAATTCCCAAAATTCCCACGGGAACGGAAAATATATGACTTTTTTAGTTTATATGTAAAAATCTTTTTCCTTGAGTGCACGGATGTGATACTTGGCATAAAAGTTCTTGAATAACTGACTGGCTGTGCTAAACATAAATAATGTTTATGCGCGTACGAAGTCACGAGCAAAAGCTAGTCGGGAATAAAGAAATAGTATATTTTTTGAATATTTAACCAGAAATGCATTAGTAAATAGTATTAACTATATTCGTATTTAAAATCAATATTCTAAAGCCAGTGGGTGCGGGTTAGATTCCCGCTCGGAACAAGAAAAAAAAATGTTCCATGTCTGGGTGTTTATCTATTTATGTATTTATATTCTAGGTTCCCCCCTAGTTCGCTACATGGTATCCCATAACAAAAGCTATGCTTACTTTGGGGCCATGTAGTTGGTATGATTGTCAGGGGATTTATTTATATTTCATATGTAAAAGGTAGAGATATATGGAATGTAGTGAATCTTAACTATAATAAGGTTTCAAGTGATAAGAACTTTAGGTACTTTAATTATTTAGAAGTGATAGTAAGTAAAATATCGGATACATCAGTTGAATTCCACCAAAATGCAAAAAATCATTCATCAATATGGTGAAAAATCCACCAGAATGACAAAACTTTTGCCATCAAATTCGCCAAAATGAGAACACCAAGATGAGGTTCCAGACAATTATACTCTATAAGAAAAAAATATCGAAAGGTGTGGGACCTAAAATATTCGGCGTCAAGTAATCAATTTATCTGTAGTCACTACCCTTCCGCATAAGACAAAAAAATAACAATATTTGAACCAATTTTACTTCAATGACTAATTTGCAATAAAAATGGACCCCTGGTCACCGAAATTATACATTAATTTTTTTTGAGGGCAACAAGGAACATCGGTTTGCGCTTTCTTTCCCTAAAAATACTCGGTGCAACTGGTACTAAACGCGTGCGCTTGTCGGAAGCTAATAAGAAGTTGTGTGTGCAAAAATATTCGCACCTAAATATGATCAACCATGATGAGAATTTTTCATGGGACAGTTATATTTTAACTCGTTGAAAACTTCACAGTCCAATTAAAAATATGAAAACTCGTCTTATCAATATTAAAACCAAAATTTATAAATATAATGATTCGAATATCATCCTACACTTAATATTTCAGATAGGTACTAGACATGGTAAACTGTTCGTGGGACAATCTACCAAAATGAAAAAGTGGACACAAATATTATTTTAATGTAATAAAATAAGTTGGACTGGGAGCGAAAGAAAAACATTGAATGTACCAGCTGCTTCTCTTCCCGGGCTTACTGTAAGTGTCAGTTAAGGGACAGAGGTTTTATGAGCGTTTTTGTGGGCGATAGGCTGACCCCCTGTCACTGCAATAGTCTCACTACCTCATTATCCAAATATGTCAAACGTGACATCAGATGGTCTTAAAGCCTCTGTTGTTCTGCATACCCCAAAAAGGATAGGGGCGTGAAAATATGTATGTATGTAATAAAATAAGCTAGAAATCAGCATTTATTCTTTGCTCCAGGTTGGCAACTGTTAAATCTAATTTTACAAAAATATTTCAATCGCGGACACTTTTAGGTGCTTGGGTAAATCACCCATTTAGTAAAGCACCCTTACTTTCAGGGATAATATTAATGCATAAGCTTCAAATAAATTAATAATTCATTCGTTCATAAATCAAAATATTTATATACTTATATATTATTTACTATTACTATTATATCACGATGCTAACCTTCGCTAGCATAATACTTGAGTCTGGAATAGCACATAGGTTACTTTTTATCCCGATATTCCCACGGACATTTCGCGTAATATATAAATAACAGAAACAATTACTATACGATACCATTTAAATGTTTTCACATTTAAAATCTAAGTTTTAGTTGTACCGAGTCATGAATACATAAGAAAAAAAGCCTTAACTAAATAAAATCCAATGGTTTAAGGAATAAGCTTTTAGTGGTTCTTAGTGTTTTTAACTCTATAATACATTGTATATTAACAAGATAAAAACGTCAGAATATCTATACATATAATAAAATGGTAGGAAAGTCAAAACTGTACATTGAATATTTTTTTAAAAGAATACTTGGGGTATGATCTACAATCGAAACAGAAACAAAAAATATAGTTTTTAGAATTTTTGTCTGTTTGTCTGTTTGTCTTTCCGGGATAAACTCAAAAAGTACTGCATGGATTTACTTCAAATTTGGCATGAAGATAGTTAAGAAGTCGGGTCAACATATAGGCTACATATTATCACGCTAGCAGTGTTATAATCGTAGGTGCGTTTGGTGCTGCATAGCGTTCACGCAGACGACGTCGCGGGCAGCAGCTAGTTTTACAATAATTAACTACCTACTCATATCAAGTGGCTGTATCAAAAAATGTTCTAATCTTTCTAATTATCATCGTCACCACTACTTTCTTCAAAAAATACACGTAAAAATACACGTACCTATGTATGGTGCGTATAGAACACAAGACCACAGGTAAAATCCTAATACATAGAACCCTTTATTACTGGTTTTTATTTTATTGATCCCCGTCAGAAAAAGTATTTGTAAATTAAACATTGTTTAGGTAACAACTATTCTTTTTTTTGTTTCAGAACGGAGTAAATTACCATCTGAATGTCAAGAAACAGACGATTTTCTGTTAGTTTTTGACAAGTTATTTGACTAAGTTTATTAATCATCCTTGAAAAATAATTCAACACTTTTCAAATTATGGTCAGAAATCCTTCCGATTTTGGAATCAATAAAATTTGAGACAATTCATAAATAGATTAAGTCGAGATGATTAACCATGAATCGACTCCGACTTGTAAAAAAAATCGATTTAAAAAATTGGAAACACTATATTAAATGCTTCTGAGAATCATGGATTGATTTAAATCATAATAAAAGTGTAAGCAGTTTGATAACGTACTAGAAATTTCAATCAAGATCCATTACAAACATTTTTTAGTAAAAAAATATTAGAACTAATAGTGCATATAAAATTTTGATAATAAATCATTTTAATGGGGAGTTTTCTGACAGCTCATAAAAATTAGTTCAAAAAATCTTTATAGATGGCACTTTTAAAAAGCCGAAGGCGTTAAGTCTGTATAATATAATGTAGGTAAGTGGTATCTACCATCTATGGTTATTTATACGTTCAATTTCTGATACAGGCGTCAATTAATTTATTTTACTTTTAAAAACGCAGTGTGGAATAAATTCTTCGCCTTCGCCTTTTGTAAAGCGCCATCTATCAAAGCCTTTTGTACCAATTTTGAACAGTTTTGTTTTTTTAATGAGCTGTGGGCATTGTTCATTTATTTTTACGTATTATTTTTGTGTTATATTAATCTTAAACCTATTTTGAGAGACTAATTCGAACTGTTTAATTTTTAGTGTGTCTATAAATTTATATTAATTTTATTAAATTAGTGCGTACATAATGACGGCATCAGTGACATTAACTTTATGAACATATGTCAGTCAGTCAGTAAAAAAAATATTAACTGCGTTTGTGTGCTAAAGTCATGTCACGCTATTGCTACCTACCATGATCGGAAACAAAAACATTTCAAAAAATGAATCAAATCAACATCGTAAGCGGCTTTTTTCCCCTTATTTCTTTTCTTTGTAGTTTGTATAAATAATCTATAATCTCTCCCTGATTTCATTGTCTTCTACTGACGTTCAAAATGACCGATGAGGTTACTTTTTAATGTAAGTAAACAAAACAACCATAGAGCAGTAGTATTTAAACATCCTTTATTAGGATAGGCAAGATCTGAGCCATACAGCCTGTTCTTGATATACAATTTTCAAACTTTTGTTTTAATTTTTAAGGCTAGAAGCCAATTCTTGTAAGTCAATTTTATATTATTAAAAAAGGCCCCCAGGCCAAATCTTTGTATTCTTCTTCTTCTTCTATTACTTCGTTCGTAATATCAGTATTAGGCTAAAGAGCCAGGTCTGTATTCTTTTTCTTCTCACAATTCACATATCCGGGTAAAAATTTTCATTCTTCATTAAATTTCTCCAATGGTAGAGATTAAAATATTCAAAAATAAATTTAAAACAGGTCGAGGATTTTAAAATTTCTTGTATTGAGCGCGGGATATTTTGCTCATATATCTCCATCAAATTGTTTATAAAAAGGATGCGGTTTATGTTAAATCTTGGACAACAAAAAAAATATGTGATGGAGGTTTTGGATATGGTTCTGTGATATGGTTTAAATTGCATTCTGTGCATAGAGGGGAGGTACCTACATATTTGTGTGTAAAATTTTATTTTTAAATAGAACTTGCTTCTGGAAAACCAAGGTGTTACGCCAGCAGCTTTATTTATTTCGCCGTACCATTTGCCTGTTTTTGTTAGAGACTCGAGGTGGTAACTGTTCCAGTCTTTAATAAAATCACTATTCAAAAGTGGTAATAAATCACGCCAAGGGATGGCAATATTCTTTCCTCGTTGTTGACATATTTTAGTTATTGATTTAGCAAGAAAGTCGGCGTTCTCATTTCCGCTTACTCCGACATGAGCCGGTGTCCAAAACAAAACTATTTTATAGCCAGAACTAGCTAAATCTGTCCAAATCTGTTGAATATGATAGATCATGTAGGTGGTGTTTACTTTAATACTGCTGTGCCGGAGTGCAGTTAAAACAGACATACTGTCACTTATTATGAGCCAATTTTTACAATTAGAAGCTAGCAAATCATCTCAAATGTATTCTAATGCAGCTTTAATGGCTAATGCTTCTGGAGAAAAAATGCTAAGAATATTCGGTAAGCCAGATCCGTGACCTATTTTAATATTACTATGATAAAAAGCCATCGAAACTTTGTTTTCAGTTGTAGATGTATCAGTGTATATTTTATGGTAGTTTGACCAATTTGTAAGATTTTCATACACATCTTGTTTATTTTTCATATCTTTTTTAATATTTATATTCATATTGGGAAATTTACTTTCGAAATCGCCCACATAACAAGCACACTTATCACTCTCATAAATATTATGCTGATCCAAAGAAGCTGATAACAATGTAAAGTCAGAAAGTATATATGGACCAGTGAGATGATTAGAGATCTATGATATGGACACTTCTGAGAAGAACTACAGGAAGCTAAATAATTAAATGATTTGATTTTTGATATTAGGCTTTAATTTTTAAGGGATTGTAACTTCAAGAGGAACCTTAACTTTAAGTATTTAAATCGCAAGATTAAGGGTGGGATGTTGCATAGAATTTATTGGAGTAGATTTCATAGCACCTGTGATAAGGCGTAAGTTCTTGTTTTGAAGTAGTTCCAACTTAGAGATTAATTTTGGATCAGAAGAAAAGCAATAAAAGCTGTTACTCAAAGTGGGAGCGAACAAGTGCTTTATACAAGTAGTATTTTGGGATCAGCACCCCATGATATTTTAGCAAGGGTTTTTAAAATATTGAATGCTCTGGATGCTTTGTCTACCAAGTTATTAACATGTACATTCCAAGAAAGATTTCTTGAAAAAGTAACACCTAAGAATTTTACCTGCTGTACTACAGGCAGTAATGTATTATCATAATAAATAGATGTGTTGAGTTTTCTAGCTCTACTAAAAATGACTACTTTACTTTTTGTTAAACTAATATTGAAGTGTAAATGCTCAAAATATTGTTTGAATTTAGTGAGGGCAGAGTTTATTTTAGTAGTAGCCTCCGTCAAATGTAAAGAGGCGCAATAGACAGCTAAATCATCTGCATATTGTAAATTGTTAATTTCCAAACCTAAGGTAGAATTGAGCTTATGAATATATAAATGAATAGCAAGGGGCTCTGACAAACTCCTTTATACTAAGTTTTTGGTCCATACAATTGACTATTATATTTGACATAAATATTTCTGCCATTTAAGAAGTTAAAAATCCAAATTATATCTTTTTCAGGTAGACCTATGGATGTTAATTCTTCAACGAGGATGTTATGATTAACATTATTAAATGCACCTACAATATCAAAGAATACACATATTAAAAATTTATTGTAAGTAAATGCTTTGTAAATGTCCAAACTTAAATGATTTAAGCTTTCAATAGCTGACAAGCCTCGACGAAACCCAAACTGATTAAAAGGTAATATTTTATTTGATTCTATGAAGAATTCTAGCCTTTGCTTTAACTATTGTTCAAAGACTTTTCCTACACATGATGTTAAGGCAATGGGACGATATGAATCTGGTAAATTTTTGTTTTGCTCTGGCTTTAAAACTGGAATAAGACAATCAATTTTCCAATCGGGAGGAATGCTTGAACTTGTCCAAAGTAAATTTAAAATTGTGAGAAAAATTTCTTTACTGTAACGACTGAGATTCCTTAACATCTTATAAGGTATATGATCTATCTATTATAGCAGTGTCACATCTGCTATTTAGAGCTGTTTCAAACTCTGATATGGTAAATGGAGAAACTAAAAACTAATTTTCTTCTGTTAATGGAGCTGAAATATTTAAACTAGATGCAGTTTGAGTGTCTGAAGAATACTTGTCTAAAAAATCAAAAATCCAAGTGGTTGTATCTTTATTATTGTATGTGTAAGTTTTATTAAACTTTTTCATTGTTTTCCAGATAATTGATATAGGAGTTTGCCTATTAAAGGATTCACAAAGAGCATTCCAAGAGGATTCTCTCTCTTTTTTAAGAGTAAGTTTTTTTAAAGCTTGTTTTTTGAATAAGATGAAGTTATCTGGATCTCTGAAGAATCCAGATAGGATCTGTTTTGAAAGTTATAAAACTATTTTTGCAGTCTTGTATGGCTTTAGTTAGAGCATGTGTAGTTCCACCAGGGCAGACTGTATCTTGGTGTATTGGTAATTTTGAAATTAGAGGAATGTGATTTAGGCCTGCCATTTGATTCAGAGATACTTTCTAATAAGATATTGCATACATTTTTATAGGTTTCTGTGAAATATAGATCTTCCTACGGGAACCTGGTTATTCGTATACTTATATCAAGAGACAAAGGAAACACGTATTACTGTTAACTGCTATATTCGCAACTGACTTACATGATAAATATCTTAATACCCCCAAATAGCTAATAGGATATAATGATAGATACCCGACCTAAGCTCATACATTCATTACAGTTTCAATGGGTTTAGAAAAATCAATATTTAGAGATTTGATTTTAGAGTCAACATTTTCTTTATACAGTTTCCATTTCACATTTTTATAGTTAGGAGATGAATAATTGGTGCCTAAGCTTGTATTATTTGCATTTGCAGATCCATCCAAAACTGTGGTAACTGTTGGGAGGTGGTAGCTGCCCATTGGATCATCATAGACAGACCAATTGCAGTTTAATGACAAGGAAGGAGAAACAAATGTTAAATCTAAAGCATTGGGTCTCCATACATGAGAACCCACAGTTGTAACTTGCCCATTATTTAACAAAATCAAGTTGTTGTCATCTATTACGTCAAGTAGAATAGAACCACGATTGTCAGTAGTGTTACATCCCCACATAGTATGGTGAGCATTAAAGTCACCTGCCAGAATTAAAGGTCCTGGGACAGATTTAATTAGGTTATCATGTTTAGAATAAGAAAAACTGGAACAGTCATTCGTTGGACTATAGAAACTAATTATAGAAATCATTTTATTGTTAAAATGCAATTTAACAGCTATGTTTTGTATTGAGTCATCACTAAATGTTTTTATTTTGTCATATTGTAAACTATTATGTATTAATATAGCAACACCATTGTGTTTACTACCAGAATCTAATCTTTCAATTTTATAATGTTTAATATTAAATTTAATATGTGGCTTAAGCTACATATTACTAAAAAGTGAGTAAAAGAAAGTCTATTACTTGGTAAACTTTGAGCATTCCATTGAACAATGTTTAATTGATCAATTACTTACTAATGTTACATAATCTCTGTGTTATTGCTCTTATTAAATGTTTCAAAAAGAACTGCTTTAATATTTTCTGATGTTATTTTAAATTCATTATCTTTTTTATTTTCTGTTACAATCTTTGTTATCGAAGAAAGAAGAATATTTAAAAATTCTGGGGACTTAAAAAATTATTTAATGTTATCAGCAGGGTTTGGCTTAATGTCAGGGAATTGTTTTTTATCAAATAAACTACCAAATGTCGATTTTTTATTTTTATTTCTATTTTCTTCAACTTTTTGCTTTTTGATAGGGCATTCAGCAGAAATGGAAATATGATTACCTTTACAGTGCACACAGATCGCTTGAGAAGCAGATTTTGTGCACTCTTTGAAGTTGTGATTTTCACCACATATTGAACATTTCTGTGCATTTTTACAAAATTTGCCAATGTGACCAAATCTGAGGCATCTTAAACACTGTGTAACCGGTGGAATGTAGGTACTCACCTCGAAATACCATGAGTTTATATCCACTCTCTCCGGCAGTGTAGGACAGGCGAAAGTGATGCTTACTGAAGTTGTTGGCTTTAGGATGAATTTTCCTTCAGCGTCCCGGTCTCGTCGCATAAAACGTCGAACCGATACAATATCTTTAGCACTGGATACGGTACTCCTTTATAAATATCTTTGTTGGACATGTACACTGGAGCGTTTCTTATTACTCCAGTGACTTCGGTAAAAGATGCTGGAATAGATGCTTTGATTTTCAGATCTTTGTGTAACTTGGCATTACTTATAGCCAAATTGGCCAGTCCTGGGCTTTCAAAAATGGCACCTATTTTAAATTTGTTAATTCTTTTAAAGCGCTTTACGCCTTTATTATTTCTCTTAATGAGATTCCCTGGAGACATTAGGTCCCGCTCACCAATTGGTTTTTGGGGATCTTCACTTTCATAAATTATTAGGTACTCAAAGTTACCTCCATCCTCCGGGTAGAGCCTCAAATAATTCAATTCAATTCATTTTATTAGCACGAATATAGGTAGTACAAAGGATGTTTTACAAAGGTTGAGTTCAAGCCATATTCTGCCATAGTGGCATGTACATGAAAAAAATAATATATAATGTCATATTTCATTAGATTTGAGATTTTATATAAACATTCATTTGATATACAAGGTCATTAGTTACATTAATTTAACAATATGGTCACAATTTATTGGCAGCGGTCATAAGTTTACGTCATTATCGTTAAAGTAGTCACATATTGTGTAATAGCACTTATCAAGTAAAAAACATTTCAATTTGTTCTTAAAAGTATTAAAATTATTTACATCTTTAATGGCTTTAGGCAATTTGTTATATATTTTGGGAGCCATCCCGAAGAAACTTTCTGATAAAAATGCAGTACTGCGAGGCTGAGCCGAAATAGTGTTTATGTGCCTTTTGCTTCTTAATTTGTCAAATAACGCAATATTTTTCTTTACAAACAGAGCTATTTCCAGTATATAAAGGGATGGAAAGGTCAGAATTTTAGATTTTTTGTAAAAAGGTTTACATGATTCTATACTTTTTAGATTGTATATAGATCTGATGCAACGCTTTTGGGCTTTAAAGATAATTAATTTATCCGTTGAGTGTCCCCAAAATAATACCCCGTAACGCAAAATTGACTCAACGTATGCATAGTATGCTGACAGGACCGATTTCTCGCTGACTATCTTTGTCAATTTTCGTAGAGCATAAGAAAACTGGTTAACCTTGTTGACTACACTTTCAACATGCTCTTTCCACTTTAAGTTACAGTCAATTGTCAGTCCTAGGAATTTAGTTACCTTAACTTCTTTAATTTTATGTCCACTGTAATCAATATTAAAAGATGTCAAATTATTTGGTCTGTTTGTGAAATTCATATATAAGTTTTATTTAAATTCAATTTGAGATTATTTAAGTTGAGCCAGTCCATAATGGTATGCAATGAGTTTTCAATGTCAAGTTTCAATATATTTATGTTTTTATTAGTATAAATAAGTGTACTGTCATCTGCAAATAATACCATTGAGTGTGAAGTTATTTTAGTAAAGTCATTAATATAAATGAGAAATAGTAATGGTCCTAAAATACTGCCCTGGGGTACACCATGTTTGTTTTCTCTAAATTTTGAAAGGAAGTTAGTTTCTGTCAGGGATGTAGGACACATTCTCGTTATTTGAGTAGCTTGCGTTCTACGTTCAAGGTACGATTTTAGCAAGTCTAATGCTATACCTCTAACTCCGTATGCGAAAAGTTTATTTAATAATATTGTATGGTCGACACAATCAAACGCTTTTGTCAAGTCCATAAACAATGCACTCACATGTGCTTTCTTGTCAACATTATGAACCACCTTTTTTAAAAAGTTGTAAAAAGCTAAATTAATTCCCTTATTTTTTCTGAATCCTACCTGTTCCTCAGCTAATATGTTGTTTTTCTCGAAAAAATCAGAGAGGGCTTTGTAAATGACTTTTTCAAATATTTTCGAGAAGACCGATATCATTGCTACCGGTCTAAATGATGATATGTGGTCATTGTCAATATTTTTGGAAATAGGATGAACGATCGTGATTTTCAGTTTGTCTGGAAAGATACCGTATTCAATGCATAGGTTAATTAAATAGCTCAGTACTGGCGCAATATGGCTACTTCTTTTATAATATTTGTTGCGATATCGTCATATCCCGTGCTGTTTGATTCTTTTAGTGAATCAATTATTCTCAAAATTGCGTCAGAACTTGTTGGTCTTACAAAAACTGAATTAATGTTATTAAAATTAATCGTATTAATAGAATTATCAAAGTCACAATTTTGTTGTTGGTCAATAAAGTAATCATTAAAAGCTTCAGCTATGTCAATAGGTTTTGTCAATTTAAAATCATCGTTTGTTATGTGGTTTATATATTTCCGTGGTCGATTGTTATTAGATTCATTAATTAATTTCCATGTGGCTTTCATTTTATTGCTAGCAGTATTAATAAAATAATTATTTTGAGCTTTTTGCGTCAGTTTGATAATGTTTTTTAATCTTTGCGAATATAATTTAAACTTGCTTATATTGTCACAGTTTGGGTTTTTCCTATATTTCCATAGTAAGTCTCTTTTATGTTTGGTGCATTTTATAATACCTTTTGATATCCATTTAGGTCGTTGAACAGTATGCATTTTAATTCTTATAAGCGGAAAACATAAGTCATAGAATAGTTTAAACAAGTCAAAAAAAATATTAAATGATTCGTCAGGGGTTTTATTGTTATATGTGTCCGTAAACGTCAGGGCTTTAATGCATTCTTTAAATTTCCTGATATTATCTTTGCTGTAATCGCGCTTTATTTTAAACCAATGAGATACATTAAAAGCTTGTTTTACTGGACAGTTCAAAAGTTGTGCTGTGTGGTCAGATAAGGCCAGTTCCAACACCCTACTTTTGCAACCGCGTATATTGTGAGCAAAATTATCTAGGCATGTACCACTTGATAATCGTGTGGGTTCTCTGATCGCAAATTTTAATTTAAAACACTTTAATAATTGCTCGAATGCGGTAGACTGTTTACTATTTTCTAAAATGTTGATGTTAAAATCACCGCAAACTACAACCTTTCTATTATTGAAGCAAAACTTCGATAACATGTCATCTAATCTACTGAAAAAAGTTACTAGCATTTCTTGTTTTAATTTCGGGGCTCTATAAATACAAATTATAATAATGTTATGAGTAATTAGCTCAATAGCTGAACATTCAATAATATTTTTGACACTGAGTACTTCCAGTTCTTTTAAATTTCTATACTTAAGATTGTTTCGAATTAATATACAAGATCCACCGTGTCTTTTATCTCTTGAGAATGTCGAGCCTAAGGTAAAATTTGGTATTTTTAACAGGTAAGTATCTAGTTTTATCATATTATGCTCCGTAATACATATAACGTCAATATGATTATTTTCATTTTCTAAAATATTTAATGCTACTGTTAAGAGGTCTGACTTCCCCAATAACCCGTTTATATTCTGGTGAACAATATTAATACTGTTGGTCACGAAAATTACCATTTGAGGTTGTCCTTCCTGTTTGGTCTTCACTATGAATAACGTTTGGCTCATCCTGGCTAGAACCGATCCGATGTAATTCTGTCTGTGTGCCCTTATCACAGATTCTGGGTTTTGAACTAACTAACTTAAGTTGATATTGATACTTGTTGTAATTTGTTACGTATTCGATGTGAAGTATATCTTTTAATAATGTCCTGCACACGTACAGTGGAAAGTTTCTTTTGGATGGCCTTCGTTCGTGATAATTCATATCTACAAATGTTACATTTTTATACCGATTACATATAAACTTTAATTCATTATTAAGTTTGCTTTCATTAAGACATTTGTTATAGGGGATTTCCGATATCAAAATATTAGTACTAGTTATAGAATCTATCCATATATTTAAACGTAGTTGAAATTCATACGGGTTCATATCATTCACACCTCCTAGTAAGATAACATAATCATCATCAGTCAATGTTTTGATGGTATCTATTTCCGATTCTAATACTTTTTTCATTTCGGCGCCTGGTTTCCAAAAACAAGTTACAGCAAATTTGTCGCCTAGCAGCTTTTGAAGTATAATTTGTAAGTTTCTGCCTTGTTGATCTGCTATTATTATAACTCTTCTTTTTATTGCTGTCGTGGTTTTCTTAACTTTAATGGAGTTAATCATAATATTTTGAGTTGGATTTATTTTCTCTTCCGTAACGTTAGGTATTGTGGTATTAAAATTTTTGTTTTCAGTATCACTATTTTCTGTGATTGAATTATTTTGGTTGATTGAAAGATTTTCTATGCTTTTGATTTTTCCTACGATTCCGTTTATTTCTTCGTCACAGTTGAACTGTACTGGTCGCTTAGGCGTGGAGAGACTTGCGGTTCTTAGATGTTTTTTTTTTCTTCCTGCGGGGGGTGTGAAGTAGGTATTTAATTGTTTATTTTTATGACAAGGTGTATTACTATTAGTGGAGATGCTTATTTTTTTGTACAGTTCTATCAACTTATAACATTTTTCCAATTCTAGTTGAAGCCGTTTGTTCTCTATGTTTAATATTTCAATTTCTTGGTTAGCGCTGTGGAGCTCAATTGTCATTTTCTCGTTTTTCTCTTGTAATTCACCAGTAGTAATACTGTCATTAAATGATGTCTCTGGTAGGCTCATTGTTGTCGTTTCAAACAGAGTGGAACTGTTGCCTGTGATCTCATGAAATGAATCTGCTTTTTTCTTGTCCCTAAGAGTTACATTTTCATCTGCCATTTTAGTTTATTTATACAATTTTATTATTTTTGATTCTACTAAATATAAATATTAGCCCACCTATTTCAGCAAAATAAATAAAAATGGAAAAGTCAAGAATAAAAAATAAAAATAAACATCAAAATAGTCATAATTTCAAAAAAGTCATACATATTCAATAAAATAAAAAAATAAATTATCCCGAAATTGCCAAGCCATAAATTAATAAAAATGTCTAAGAAACTATAAGTATTTTAATAATAAAAACAACACAGATAAAAATGGTAATTTTTCTGAATTCATGTAAAATGATAAACAAAATGCGATTCAGCTTTCATAAAAATATCACAAAATCAAATTCTGCTTGAAAGTCAAAATTATAATAATATTGTTAACATTCCCAAAAAAAAATACGTTAAAAAGTAATTGATATTTTGTCATTTAAATTAAAAGATAAAAAGGAAAACAAAAAAATAAAAAAAAAATAAAAAAAAAAATGTCTTGTGGGTTTGAAACCCGAGCGTAACTGTTCTGTGTCTTCAGGGAGCTTAATAACCGATAGACCACGGCGACTCTGGCGTGTGCAGGCGAAATAGTATAATGGTCTGTACATCGCACAGTGTTCGTATCATATAGAAGTTAGGATTTTACCGTTAGAGTCCGTTGGTCACTAATTGCAAACGATGTCTCTTCCTTTGTTCTTTTAAGGACGGATTTTTGAATACGTAAAATAATTCGTCTTTTTCACTGATAACACATAGAAGGTTATAACTTTTTGTTCATATTTTTGCACTGTTAGTTAAGCCACATCACTACTTAGCTTTTTGTGTAAATATTAACTTATTTAGTACACTTTTCACTCATTTGTTGTAAATAATATAGGGAGCAGTTAAACTTGCGTGCGTCCGCCTTGACGTCTCGCGGGGGGATCAAATAATATTTAATAGTAATTAATAGTTTTAAAAGGTTCATATTTATTAATTTCATCCACCGAACACTCCGAGTCCGAGGTGTCCTTGGGCTCTTTTGCTCCATTCTCGGATCTTCTTTTTTTGGGCTTTTTACCGTCCATACTTAATTTAAAACTCCCTTTCTACTAAATTAATCTATTAACACTTCTTTACAGAAACTTTACACTAATTTAAAAATAAAAAATAATTTTCAAATGAAAAAGCCTGACCACTTTTCAAAAGTTCCCGCGTCAATCTCCAACCATAGAGCTATAGAGTTTCATTTAAAGCGGCTACACACGACCCTAAAATCACTGGCGATATCGGGACAGCGGTAGTGGGGATGAAATCGGCTACTACTCTACACACGTCTCTGCCAGTCAGTACGAAACCGACCGTCATAGAGTAACTTATATACTGGTATAGAGTCGTCACTAACAAATTTGGTACTAGCGCGATCTAGCGGAAAACAACCGTACCTCGACAACCAAAACCCAGCTGCACCGCTCTAGCTTGTATTCTCAAGAAGGGTAATTTTAAACAATAACTTAGACTTTGGAATAGCTAGATTCATAAAATTACGGGTTAATCAGGTTTGGGTATGATGAATCCAGCAGTTCAATCAAAGTTTATGTATTGAAGTAAATAAAAAACAATTTAGCAGTTGCGTGATTTATTAGGTTTTCTTTTTCGGTGTCCTTGTAAGTCGAACGTGTTATGCGAAGAATTCAGAGTCCGGGAGCTTGCCAAATTTGTAGAAAATTTATAAAACACAATCCAGAGCACATTCACGAGTCACGGGAGGAAATGGAATGAAAAAATTCATTCTTCACTCATGTCAGTCTCTCAATCAGTTTCGTTTTGACATTTTGTGCATCAACATAGTAGAGCTGTCAATGTTTTGACAACTAGTATTATATAGTAGTACTACAAAAATCTTCAAGATTTTCCTAACTTTAAATCATTGCATAAAATCTTTTTCATGTCACTATCCACTATGGATTAAATAATGTATTGGGTATTTTTTGCAGTCATAAAAAGACATTTTCATATGCTTGGAACGCACCCAATTAGAAAAATCTACGATTTTTTGTATTTATGATTCAATTTAAATATTAAATATATCATCTTATATAGCGGATAAAATAATATTAATTTTGTATCAACTACTTAAAGCACAATATATTTTTTCAGGAACCGTTGAGCAAAAGTGACATCTATTGGTTTAAAATGGAACATAATCTTTACCGTATTGAGAATAATGCCATCTATCGGAAAGCATCAATACTTTTACCACAAGAGCGAATTCTAAGGAAAGGGAAATAATACTAAGTGAAAAAACACTGCCGACCGTGCAACAGACTACTCGTTGTTCCGAGATGCCGCCGACACTCACAAAACAGCAGAAAATAGGCATTGTTTTGGCACTTACTACGTTGCCACCTAAGCAGAGACGAAAAAGAAAGACCTGGGTTAAAAACTGGTTGATGAAACGTCATGAACTTAGCCACATGAACTAGATGAGACATTTGGATGGAATGGATTTTGAGTGTTTTGAAGAGCTCCTTTTTTCTTTTCTGTAGTAATGTGCTTTCTTCTTGAATTATTACGCCGCTCCATTATCAACAACTTCTTCAAATATATTAATTCCATGACAATAATTACTTCCTCGAATAACATCTTCTCAAACTTCATAAACTCTCCAGTACTAGTACCCCATATCTCCTTCTCGAACTTCATATACTTCCAGTACTAATACTTCTTCCATTTTCTGCCGTTCGACCTCCCTCAATTTCTATGTTTTTTATGCCACAAATATGGTAAATCGTTGAATAGATCGATAGCTTTGGTCCACGTTCTCGATCTTTCTCCTTCGCCATGTTTTCGCGCGAAATAAACAATTATAGCCGCAAGCACGTCGTATCGTCGCGGCACTCAAGCGCAGACTGCGTAGAAATCAATCCTGATTTCGCTACACACGTACTGACAACGCTCCCTAGACGATAATTGTCCCTAAATCGTGAGCTCGCTCGGAACGATTTAGGGACGATAAAAATCGGGTAGGATTTGCCTACACACGAGACGATTTATGATATGATCTAGGGTCCTCCCCACCACTGTCCCGATATTGCCAGTGATTTTAGGGTCGTGTGTAGCCGCTTTTAGATGTTTTTTTAAAGAGCTTAAAAGACATAATACTTCGTCGATTTGATGCCGTCAAAGTTAAATAAAGTTCAAATATATTTTGTTCAAAATCTATAAAACCCCAATGTTTTTAAATGATTTAAATTGACTAAATTAATCAGAATCCTTATTCCTCGAAACGGTTTTTCATATGAGGTAAATAAAAAATGAACAATGCCCATTTTGAAAATGATGATAATAATTGCATGCAAACATTAAATAGTTTTCTGTTTGATTATTCTAACGATTCTGAACCCAAGTCAAGTTGAATCTTTTTTGAAATACTATCAGAAATGAGAAATAATACTTCATTATTGCATAAGGAGTCAAAAAATATGTAACCGGTTATATGATTAAAAAATGTAGGTACCTACATCAAAAGTTATAAAAAATTGTAAATTATGTACTTACGATCAGAGATTTAGGTTCATTCCTTTAATTATGAAGTTGATTACACAAAAAGTCTTTATTTTTAGCTCTTTTACAAGATCCCTGGTCTTTTTATTCTACTAGTATTTCGCATAGAGCACCATATGAAGCCAGATTATTTTATTTTGGCATGAATTCACTGCATAGTCGGATACAACTGTTAGATGCAAAGTTTACTTATAAAATTATCAATAATTTAATTAACAGCCCCAGTATCATGGAAAGTACTCCAATTTCTGTCCCTCGTCGTATTCCTAGGCAGCGTGTTTATAAAATATTATACGTACCAGCATGTAAATCTAATGTACGAGCGCACTCCCCTCGCCTAGACTATGTTCTACAACATGATGAACTCTAATGCTCGTATTACAGAACGAGACTTAATACTCGTTTCACTTAAGCGTTGTTCACCAGCTGATTCTTGACTTGAGCTTTAGTCTTATTACAAAACAATTATCAAAACCAGATTACCTGAAACTAGTTTCAAATATCTGACTCGGTTGATACTGGGTTTTCTTTGGTTTCAATCATTGGCATATGCATAAGTAAAGTTCTATAATAAGCGTGAACACAGTTCAAATCATTTAGTACTCAAGTGATATCTGATCATTGAATCTAGTATTAGGCAACGTTTTGTAATAAAGAAAGTCGTTGATACTAGTTTCAAAACTAGTATCAATACATGAGTACTGTTCTGTAATACGACCATAAGACTCCCGACCTCGACATTTTTAATGACTCACCTGGACTACACCAAAGACCAATTAAACTGTACCTTATGCTTCATCTTTAGTTTTTAATTTCAAAATTACGATTTTTTTTTTAATTTGAAACTGGAAGTTTTAAACATTAATAAAAATAAATTAAATTTTATGTACTTCTGACATATAAAAATTTTGTTAGTTATGTAAAACTTGTTTATTATTCTTATTATTATTTTTTGATGTTTTAATTTTTAAATTTTTTTTTTTAATTTGACATCTTTTCTAAACAATTTAAAGTTAGAGATTATTTAAAATTGTTCAAGAATTAAATTTTTATGACCATGTTTATTGTAGTGACGACCACTTTGGCGATGGGGTAAACCTATATGCCTCAGACGCCGGTGGTTGCGTGTAGTTGGTATGATTGTCTGGTGATAATATAAAAAAAAAACTAAATTTATAAAAATTAAACTAAAAAAACATGTCAGTATTTTCAATTCTGATTGTATTTGTTTTAACATACCTAATAGACCATTCATTTTCATTATTATACTTTTTATTTATATTATTATTGTTATTTTATTACCTACTTAGAATCTTACTTGACTAGAAATAGATAGAACTAATGCTTCGCGGATATTCGCTGGTTTTGGTTCTCGCTTCTTCTCTTTTTTTCTATTTGACTTTTGTATTTCAATTTTATTTTAATGTTGTATGTTTTAAATATTTTAATTTTAATTATGGAATCTCCTTTTTAACTGACATACCATACTTTTAAATTATGCCACCGATTTTATAATTTCAGTTATTTTGTTTTTACCAATTTTTCAATTGACTGTTAGTGACATTTCCTATTTTAGTAAAATATTTTTGTAATAATTGTTATTTAATTTGATGTAATTTTAGTTTTTACCCACGACGGATCGGAGACGGTATATGCGTTTGGGGTGCAAACCAATGTTACCATTTATCTCCAGAACGGCTGGTCCGATTTTAATGCGGTTTTCAGTAATCGCTATGGATTTGATTGGTGCATATTCTTAGAACTTCCCTATGAACTTTATAAGAAGAGCAAGAAAATCCGTCTGGGGGTGCCATTGAATGAATTCGTTTTGTAGTTTTATATTGAAATTTAAAATATTGATGGCAGCCCTCGACGGATTTTCTTGCTCTTCTTATAAAGTTCATAGGGAGTTGAATACCTATGCTATTGCGACATCTACATCTTCGAGAACCGAATAGGTAAGCGTAGGGAAGTGCTATGAAAACGAATAGTATGTTGTTCATAATATGACCGACTCTGTGTGAGATCAATTGAACTTTTAAAAAAACTTTTCACGTTAATTATCTCTCGTCACATAAATCATTTCAGTCGGGGGATTTTAAATTATTTTATTCTTTTTCAATTACTTTTTAACCGTCGCGTCGTGGGTTTTTCAAAATTTTTATTTTGTTTTTTTTTTAGCTATTAAATATCTAGTTTCGATAGGTAGGGTGTGCGCAAAATTTTGAGAATGTTTTATGTACCTATTATTGACATGTATATTAGAATTAAGACATTTTGGATCTATTATTGTGATTTGCTTGTATATATGTTGGTATAAATAAATAAATTTCATCCAAGTCAAAAACTGATCTAATGAATGATATTTACTTTGTGATTGTTGCATGCTTACGTAAATTTCCCCATGAAAAACATTTGAATCGTAAAATAAATTTATACATTGATTGTGCATGTGATTTTAGTATGATTTCCTGCAAGTAATAAGGTTGATTTGGTCGATTTCATAAAAAAATTGTCAATGGAAATGTTGATTCACAGTTGCTGTAATGGAGTGAACCGAATTATTACGACCAGGAAAAGGGTTTTATAGCAAGACACGATTACATCTTGAGTGACAATTTATTAACAAATAGAAATAGTTTATATAGTAAAATGTACGTGTATAATTAACCTTGTTAGCAATATTTTATCTTAATTTTATCAAGCACGTTTAATACATATTAATATATTCAATCTCTGTGGGTCACCTCTGAGGACGCCACACGAATAATAAATGGAAAAAGACAATATTTTATGAGGAAGATGGGGCGAAGAAAGAGGTTTTAGTTTATTCCACGAAAAGAAAAAAAACAATAAATAATCTTAAAAAATAAAGTGTTTCTTTATTTATTTCCACTTAGTTACTATAAATACCTTATTCTGTATTTTTAAAGCAGTTATCATAATAAAATTCTATAAAATCTTACATTAAATGTGATAACAGGATAAGATATTTTTACCTTAAAAAATATTTTTATAATGGAGACGTATCTACAACACAGCGGTCATTTTTGGAATTAAATCTAGTTTCTAGCGCCATCTATGATTTCAGGTATTATTCTGCTTTGTCAATAAAAACAAGTTGCCCATCTATATATCTCCTATTAACTGTATCGTCTATGCAGGACACCATTATGGTTCTTGTATTTTGATGTCAGCCGCCTAGAGCTTTATGAGTGGTTGAACCACAGACTATATTAAGAAAATATAGATAAGTAATAATTATTATATTACTAGAGTAATTTTTATAGAGTAGAATCTTGACGATTGTTATTGTTAAATTATTATACTTCAACAAAAACTACAGGGTAATTTTTTTTCTTATGTAGCAGGTTCGATTCCCGGTTCAACCGTATACTTAATTATTTAATAATCTATGAATGTAGTTTAAATTGTTTTTGAAATAAAAATAATGTCTTCTTTTGGTAAAATGTTCCATTTACAATATTAAAGGTACTTTCCCTCCATGTGGCATGGCCGTGGGACGCCATTTTTTTTTAGGGGAAATTGAACACCAAGAACCGGTTTTTTTTTTGTTCAGTGTGGGAATCGAACCCTCTCCCGATTTGCTTACTAGCGTCTTAGACCATTGCGCCACGCAGGTCGTCATAAGGAAAGACTATGAAGCCACGAAATACAGAAAACCTATGGAAATGCCAAGTAGGCGTATCAATAGTAAACGAACGTAGTTATTTGCCGGAGGAACAACGACGCCCTCTGTTGGCAAGTAGCGGCATTGACTCGGAAATGACTCGTGAAGGTGATGTCATCCATTCACTTATATTAATTATATTTATATAACATTTATAGTCATAATTCTACCAAAACAGAAACATTAGGGGCTTCAGGGCAGGAGAGGCAGAAATCGCCGAGCTAAACCACTTATTGAATGTGTGCTGTAAGCGAACCACCAACGAAGTCAGCCTTTCAACCTTTCAAGGTGTATATGGCTGGGAACCAATCATTCGAGGATATTACGACTGGAATGTTTTCGGTAGATTTATCTTCCCACATTTCAGTCACCTCGTGTGCAAGATCCAAGTATTTTCGTTGCTTTTCGTTCTCGGCCTTTGCAAGGTTCTCATCATTTGGAATAGTTAAGTCTTGATGACGATCCGTTCATCAACACGATATCAGGTTTATTCACTAGGGCTGATCCTAGTATAGCTTGCCACTGTCGTCACAACAGTTCCTGTTTG
The DNA here is from genome assembly GCA_944452665.1 of Stenoptilia bipunctidactyla. Classification (NCBI taxonomy): domain Eukaryota; kingdom Metazoa; phylum Arthropoda; class Insecta; order Lepidoptera; family Pterophoridae; genus Stenoptilia; species Stenoptilia bipunctidactyla. Next base: position 48,681,093 of record OX101721.1, on the reverse strand, counting down.
ATG